>OY728153.1:1958451222-1961314972 GCA_963277665.1 Viscum album
TTTTCTCATATTTAGTACTTTTTCTTTATCGTTTAATGAGGATTCATCTAACTGATTAGACCAAAGATGGTGCTTCATTTTTTCTTCATCAGATTCAACAATATTGGTAGAGAATTCATTTACCAAATTAGAAGATGCAGGACTCAGGGGTGGTTCAGAGAATGACCTACACCCCGGGCTATCTTCTGGTTGAGAAAGTATTTCACCTGCTAGTAGTAAAGCATCAGACATTAATGGCTTCACATTTGAATGTTCCTCAAGATAAGAGGGCTTTCTCGTCACTACATTGTCCATTGGAGCATTTTCTAGGCAATGTGAATTACTACTATGGAGAGGCCATTCGCATCTAAATTCATCATCATAGGGAGGACCACCATGGTGGGTTATAACAAAAGATGAAATCCTTTTCTCTTTAGTATTTTGGCCACATAGATGGTTATCATGGCTCTCATCTAAAGATGATACTTCGAGATCGATCGAACTTTCATGAAGCAAGCCTTCATGAGGAGGTGTCTAATGCAGACCTTTGGAAATAATGTTTCCACTATTGGGAATGAAGAGAGTAGAATCATTAGTTACAAAAGATAATTGTCTGAGTACATCAAGAACTCCAACATCGAGTAAGGCCTTATTAAAGATTGGCCTTTGATTTCATGGATGTGCTGAACGAGTATTTTTATTAGAAGCCTTATTACTCACTTTGGGAACCCATTGTTGATGAATGTGGTTATTATGGGCAGGTTTATATGCATGCTCAGGAGAAATATTCAGGATAGGCTGATTATCTACAGTCAAATCAGGTGTATGTGCATGAATTGCTTGTCCATATGATATGGGAGAGTATTCCCCACAACCCTCTTGGAATAGAATAGAGGGGTGTATCTATTCAAAAGTGAATTGTTGATGTATCACTCCGCTGGTATGGATAGATTTTCATTTCTTTCCCTGTGATGCTGCTTAAGCTGTTATAATATCCTGGAAGCATCCAGAATATGAGCAGGGATTTGCTTCTGCTCCTTCACCATTTTCAGAATATGCTTGGTGACTTCAGCTGCCGAAATGGGAATATATATCCATTCCGTTATTGGATTAGGTGTTTTTTCCTGCTCCTTTCCTCCTTTTCTTGTCAATGAATTCTGACAGTACTCACGTGTGGGGGAAAAGAGTTGAGTCACCCTCCTGTTGGTCATTGGGGATTTCCAATTGACTTCTCCAGGTGCTACCAAATGAGACTGTTGGTATGCTTGATCAATACTAGAAGGTTTATGTTCTTGTTGATTATATTCCACTTAACGTGGTTTATGAACATCCTTCAATACTGGTAGACAATACTTCTAGTAGGATTGATGTGTGTAAGTAGGTGTATGTTCCTATTTACCAGTTGTCAACACATTGGGTTGGTAGGCTTCATCATATGTAGTCAAACGAGCCTGCTGACTAGCAGATGATTTATAAATAGGTGTATGATATTGTCTATAGTACTCCGCTAGAAATGTCTAGCGGGAATGGCGTGCTACTGCCAGACGAGTCTGCTGGACAACAGAATTAAAACGGATGGGTGTGTGTGCCTGCTCGTTGCTTTCTACAATACTAGGTTCGTGTAATTCTCTGGAATTGGTAGAGATAAGAACCTACACACTGGTAACCGGTCGTCGCCTCTGGTGGTTCTTCTTTCCTGCTCGGGTTCGAGAAACCTGATCCAAACGCCTAGAGACAACACCCTCATCATGTTGAGGGCGCACTACTGCACCAGTCTGGTGGCGATTGTTGGTGGGAGCCCTCAGGATGGACTTTTTTTACTTGAATTAAGTCCTTGAGTGACCTTATCATTTACCTCCTTAGAATATGGGAGGGAATGGTGATTGCGTTCTGGGGATAATGACCCGAAATGGTTGGAGATGGTGGTTAGCACCGCCTGATTCTTGACCAATGGTAATCGTTGTCCGGACGACCAGGGTGAATTATTGACTTGGAGGGCTTGTCGAGCGGCCACCAGAGTCTAAATAGTACCGTGTCGACGGTATTACTTAACCAATGCATTTGATACCCACCTTTGAAGACACTAATTAGGCGATGTCGTCCTTAGAGAGGATGTCGATCCCGTATGAGTAGTAGCAGAAGCATTTACAACAGAGGTATTCACAACAGAGGTATTCATAGGTGTGAACTTAAGAGAATCCATTTCTGTAATGCAGAAGATCTAGGAAAAGAGTGCCGGTTTGATATAAAAGACATAATCAAGATAAGTTTTTCCACTACATCTTTTGGATGAGCACATATTTTATTGATTATTTTGTTGGCCCTCTCATTGAGTTTTGATAGGGGCCTAAAAAATAAGTAAAACATAATTTTAACTTGGTTAAGGATTCACGTCGGGTTCACCATTTTTTGTTTCCTCTGGAAATGGGGATGACCTTGTTTGTTTAAGGTTCAAATATTCCAATCGGTTTCTAACGGGCTTATTCGTGGAACCAGAAACATCCAATGATCTTATATCCATATGGACCTACTTTCCAAAGGTAGGTTCTCATTAGTTGTAGACCGATGAGGCTTATAAATTTTCATTGGTCGAGTGGATGGGAGGTCAGACTCATCACACCCTTTTGTGTGGAATTATTGTCTACTCCAGGAATCTCTGTACAGATTTAAGTTCTGTTCGTGAATCCTTATTACACTACCATGTATGAAAATGAGCTTTCCTTAAGATATGAAAATCTATTATTAATATTTATGAGATTTAGAGAATATTTTATATTTATTTGAGGTTCTTAATCAATAGAGAGTCATCTATATTTGTTAGAGATTCTTAGTCAATGGCATCCTTCAACACATTATATAAAGATCTATTGGTCATTATGATAACCATACTTGTTTTGAAGCTACTCAGTGTGGAACTTCAAGTTTATTTTCATTTAGAAGGACATGGGGTATTTAAGAGTTGGGATCGTACCCACAGATGGGATACCTACATATCCTTGTTAGAAAAGGAATCAGAACACACGTAGTTTGGGAATTATGAAATAGTTTAATGTCATATGGGACATATGAGAATTAATGGGTGATGGGATTGAACCACAGAAAGTATTCCCATGTTCTCCACTTTTAATGTAGAGATCAAAGTACACGTAGTTCGATTGGGAATTTTAGGGCTTACGTATGATTAACGGCCCAAAGAGATGTGTTGTGGTTACTTTTACACTCTAAACTCATGTGAGTCAGGCTCGGTGTGAGAAACAAAAGGTATTAGTAAACCTAACAATTTGTGCCACGAAAGATGTGGTCACAAGGAATGATATGGGGCTTAGATATGTATGATTTCTCAAATAGAAAAAGAGTGGGACTTACTTTAGAGAAGAAGTCTGTGAACAATGTCCAATAAAGGTATATGAGATTTATAGAGATTTGAATACTCTAACATGGGGCTTAATCTTGAAGATGATGCCAAAATTAGGAGGGGACTTGAGATTGGGTTTTATTTCTGAGATAGAAGCCCAAATCAAAAGAAGTTAAGACCGGTTAAGAGAAATTATGACTGTGGCTTATTTCTGAGAAGGAGGCCCAGGTTAAGGGACATGATAACTAGGGCTTACTCCTAAGGAGAATGCCCATATTTGGGAACTTGGGCTGGGGATTACACCCAAAAAGGATGCCCATGAATAGGGGAAATGGGGCTTACTCCTAAAGAGGTCGCCCAAATTAATTATCTTCTCATATTAAAGGATGAGGTTGAATGAATAAAATCACTAATCTTAAAGACATAAAGATATGTAAATCACTAGGTTTTGAGAGATGTTCCACATAATTCCTTTCAGATAAGGAATCCAACCAAGGAATCATGCCATAAATGGCTTTGAAGAGAATCTTGAAGGCTAAATTTTAATGAGAAGAGGTGGAATTTAATAAAATAGATGCATGGACATTAGGGGAACCCAAAAGTAGGCAGGCGCGCATGTTCTGTTTGGGCACGTAGGTCATGGTCGCGCATGAATACATGTGCGACACAGGTACACTTGCACGAAGGTCCACCCATAGGGTAAAACATGGGCAAAGCTTGGCTCAAGCCCTTAATGTTATTCCTAAAGACTTTTAAATGAGTGGCGCACATGTTCTATTGAAGGAATAAGGCAGCACACAACTGTGGCCATTTTCCTTAAGGGCTGGCCACTTAGGCGCGCAGGTGTTGATGAATTTCAACACTTAGGCCTTGTTCCGCCTCTTTAGACCTTCCATTCTTGGTATGAAATTACCTTAGAAGTGTTCGGAAGGCATTGAGAAGAGACTAGGGAAATTGGATCTCAAATATGAGTTTCTAGATTTTTTCGTCCTCGAAATGGGGGGCCCACAAAGGGTATTTATAGGCCTTTTATAACCTTGGGAGAAAATAACTTAGGGCGCGCAAGTCACCTGTGTGACTAATATGAGGCACAAAAGTATACTTGTGCGTCCATGATAAAACATGCATGACCCAAGTGGAAACAAATCCATGTTCATGCCTTTATCAATTTTTTAATGTTTCATCAAAGGATTATACATTTTGTGTTAAGGTATTTTCCTTTCTCAGTCATTAGATTCTGTGACAGAAAAGAGAATCAACATCCATGATAACTCAAAAATTATCTAAACTGCTTTTTTATATGAATTTGAAGAAAATATTAATGAACAAAATAGATGGTTAGTTAAAACATATATGCATATTTTAACCTGTATTGGAGAAGGGTATGTAATAAATAGTGATGAATAAAATAAGGGACATGGATTAATTCTCTTATAGAATAGTATGGTTATATCTTATACCTCACTCCAGCTAAAGGTTCATTATAATACTTACCAAAAATCATAATTTGGAGTTAGATATGGTAATATTTTCACTAAATATAGGGATTTATTATCATTAATGTTAATGGTGTGATATATATATTGATAATAAAAGTTTAAATTATATTTTCACAATGAATGATTAAAAAATTCAATAGAGAAGATGGTTGAGACCATTAATGATTTTGAATTATCTGTATATTACCACCCTAGGAAAGAAAAAAAAGTGGTATATACTCTATGTTTAAAGTATCATGATAACTTATTAATGATGTGGATCAGAATTGTTCTTATTTTACAAGAGTAAAAAATTATAGTTTTTGAAATCATGATGGAAATAGATAAATATTGTAACTCTCAAATCAATGTTCAACCATCTATTCAAGTAAGGATTAAATACACACACAAGAATGTTGTGGAAATACATAATATAGTAAAAATGATTCAAAATTTAACCTTGGATATGAAGGAATAGTAATGTTCAGTAATCAATTATATGTTCCCTTCATATCATATTTAATGAATGATCTATATGATGATTCAAATAGTTCATTATTCTCTATTCATCATTGAAGTATTAGGATATATATAGATATTAAATAGCTATTATTATAGGATGAAATAGAGAGATATATCGTACCTTATGTATCTCGGTGCATGGTATGTCCAAAGGCTATGGATAATAGATAGATGTCCAAGGGGATTTTACCACCATTAAACATACCATAATTTAAAGGGGAAAACATTACCATAGACTTCATCTTTAGAATCTAAAAAAAATCTAATAGATATAATCACATTTTGTTTGTATATAATTTCTTTATAAAGTTAGAAAACATTTTTTATATTATATATTAGAAATATATTGATCATAATTACTTAATATACATTATTTATATGGTAAGGTTACATGGTGTACAAAATTCTATTGAATATCATCGGGTTCTGAGGATTACCTCCAACATCTAGAAAAGTCTTCCCTAGGATCTAGATATATAATTGAGTTACAGTGTGAAATATTATCTTTGGATAGATGTTTCAAACCCTAGTTGATATTTGGATATATTTTTCTATGGATATTAAAGGTAGCTAGGATCAAAGACATCCTCTATTCATGTTTTCATATGACATCAACATTCACACGAGCATTCAGATTGATCCTGATGAAGACCTTTAAAAAAAGTATAACGGAACTCCAATATGTGGGGATGATTTTAGAGAAAGAAGTATTCTAAGATCTAATATGGATAAATAAAGGGTAAATAAATTCAGATCCATTTAGCTGTAATGTGTGGTAACTCATAGTCGAGAGAATGGTTATGGTAAGAGATGTCAGTTTGATTTGTAATTTAATATTTGTGAGAAGGATTTCATATGAATTTATCTATGGAATATGGTTATATGTTCCCAGAATAAACATAAGTGGTCCCATACCAATATTATTTTTATATTCTTTATTGTGTAGGTATGGAAGCTTTCCACTTTGTGCTTCTATCGATCCTCTTTAAAGTACACAACGTGTTCTATGTATCAATCCCGAATATGTATATACTTGATCGTTCATATGTATTAAACTAAAATGTTGTACCATTTTAGAGTGATCATTCAAATGAGGAAAAAGTAATATAAAACTAGCATTATAGTGTTTATGTTCTACAGATACATACTACTCACTTTAGTTATTTTTTGAAGAGAAATCCAAAATTAGAAGAGGTTATATTCCTTCCTAAGGATGTACAGAAATAGAGATATCCTCCGTTATTTTGTACAATAGTGATTAATTTAAAAAAAAATCATTTTATGGTGCATATAATTCTACACCCCTTGAAAATAGGATAGATATCTCTATATATAATTGTATTTTTGTAATAGGTTTCATTAAATGAAACACTGATTTTAAACAAACCGTCATATACTATAAAAATATTATAATATTATGGTTATCACCCTGCCATTTAATTGGTGGTTATAAAAAGGGATATCTAAAATATCACAAATTTATTTTTTCATATGTGTACAAATAAATAATTAGTTATCATTTAATTATAAATAAAAATAAGTATAAAAATTTGTAAATAAAAAAAGTTACTTTTTAAATAAGAGTTATTTTCATGCATGTAATTTATTTTCTAAAATTAAATTATTTCATAGTGGTGAATTATTTTATTGAAACATATATATTATATATTATGTCAATATTTTTTACTTACATTTAATATTTTTATACACATGGGAAATGTATAAATCCATTTTTATGATTAAAATGTATTTTACAAAAATGATATTTTCATCACATTTTTCAATATTATTTCAAAATTTATTTACATTGAATATATAAATTGAATTTGATAAAATTTATTTTATATTTTATATTATTAGATTCATTTAAATTAAATTTATTCCTTTTATTTTTCATCAATATGAATAGAAACATAGTAAAATTTAGCTCCTAGGTAAATGTCGCATCCATGTTTTCATTTTGAGGTATTTCTTTGTTTATTTTCAGTATAGTTCCATTCCTTGGATTTAACTATGAGTATTTGATAAAAAAATAGATATTTTGGGATTGATAGTAGGTGGCACATGGTTTACACATGGATCCGAGAAACCATGCCCCTTTCCTAGGAAACTGTTTGACAAATTGGCATTTTTAGACAATGGGAAACCACACATTTTCCACATGGTTTGTCAAAATGTATGGGTAACCATTTGTATTACTCCTCTTAGATAGAGAGTGGAACACTGTTTTTGCATAGTCCAGAGAACCATGTGGGAAATAAGTGAGACCTACACAGGTCAAAAAAAATTGAGTTTTTAACTATCATTACACTTTAATTTTTAACACTAGACACCCCTAATCTTCACCACTAAGTACTTCCATCCCTAGGCACCACTACCAATCCTACATTCCCCATTGTATATCCCTTTTGTGGTATATTTGGAATAGGAACTCCATGAAATCATGAACTATATAATTCTTCCTTTGATTCCCTACATCTTATAGGGTTTCTCTTCTTCATTCTCTGGGGTTTCCTTCTCCAGTGTTTTAGGTTACCTATTTATGGTTTAATCATGATTATTAGGATTCAATAACTATTTTAATGGTTTAAATATTCTTTTATAGGGCACTCTTGTGGTTTAATTGTGTTTTCAAACTTATTTCTAGAAGCTTCAAATCTTGAGGAAGGTGATTATATGTTTTAACATTATTAGATGATATTAATTTTCTTTCATTAGTATTTAAACAAGTTCTATGGAATATTTTTATTGTGTGAAATGTGTTCTCAAAATTATATGAGGTGATTATGTGTTTAAAAATATTTTTACAAAGGATATGGGTTTCTTTTTATATGTGATCCCATGTTTTGTTTATTAAATGCATTTTATAAATTATTAAAATGGCATAATAAATAATTCAATGTTTAAAAAATATATTTTAAAGTGGTTTGGTGCTTTTATGAATTAGAATTTGTGATTTTATATAAAATGGTGGTATATAGAATGTGTGATATGTTAAATGAGGCTTTGAGAACAAAGGGAATCTCGAGTAACTAGGTGGAAAAATATGAACTAGTTTTTTAGTGATTCAGATGTGAAAAGCCTAAATTCTTGTAGTTGATTGATTCTAGTTGAATAGAAAGTATAATGTCTCATATTAACTTTGAAATATTAATTATTACAAAACTATAAAAATTATGACGGTGATTGGATGGAACTGAAAATTTGGATGTATTCTTCTCTAGTGGCGCATGCATGTGGATGAAGTGGGTTGTGGTTGTTATACCATGTTTTTTAAATATACCAGGTTCCTAATGTACCATTTTAGTAAGTTACTATAATATTTTTTAGTTACATAGTTCTCTCTTGTGATTTTTTTCCATCAGTTACTATATGATATTCTGTTTGAATATTTCATTTCATGGAAATATTGTTAAGAAATGGGTTCCTTGAATGTTTTTCCAAAAAATCACTTTTCATACAATGTTTTCTAGAAAATATTTTTAAGGATTTTTCATAAATGTAGATGTTTATTGATATTTTAATTATATAAAATGGAATTCTTCTTTTTGGAGGCATCCTACTAGGATATGAATCTACCTTGTCTACGACATTGGGTGTATAAAAAATTTGTAATGTTTTACCTAGCTAAAGCCAAGCTGTATCATGGTGACGAAGTCGGATCTAGATGATAGTGTTCCATATATTGTTGGTGTTGGTGGTGTTGTGCTTAGGGGGATGACCCTCTTGATGTATGGAGGTTTTTGGGATATTTTTTGTGATTCTTGTTTAGTTTTTGTACATTTTATTTTTATTTAATGTTGTAAACCGTGAATATAAAAATCTTGTGCCACATTTTGTTATTATTTTATGCGATGTTTTTTAATTATTTTTTGATATATATTATTATGTGAATGGTGGAAATCATTCCTATACCATTTTTGGATATCCAAGAACTAGTTTTTAGCCAGTGGGTATCAAAAATGCCCTTCAGGCCATGTTTCAAACCTGACTAGGTATAAGGTTTGATGTTATCCCAAATTCGTTTTTGATAAAAAGGTATTATAGGAGGTTACTATCTTTCTAGTTTGAGTTATTAAAGAATGATTTTGGATAGAATGGATCTAGGATTTTAATGGATTGGTGTTCTGGTTGTGAGTATGTTGCCTAGCCGTCACACCTCATGATAGATCTCGAGTCGGCATGGGATGTTTGGATTTGTTTTGACTTCTCCTCCAGGTAAGATGTACCTGCTGCGTACTATATATAGACACATAGTGGAGGTAAATTCTTTATATACTTGTTATTGATATTGAATAGTTTTTTTACTTATATAATTTTTTGATATTGGTTTTGGTTTTTGAAACTTTTCAGTATTATAGTTTTGGTGGTTTTCATTATAGTTATTTCTTGTTGAAGTGAGATGTCTTCCTAGATAATTCTAGTGAAAGCATGCGGGTAATCTGAAGTGATTTATCCACACCAATTGATTAATGTTTAGTGGAAGTAGTGGTTCAGGTAGTCAATTATTTGGGACAAGGATCATGTTATGGTCCTTCATAGACCGGAGAAACCAGACCATGTCTGGGTAAGAACAATTATCATGAATTACTCAACAAGAGAATCATTATTTATTGGGGATCATGAAACCCTAGGATGTATAGAAATGTCTTAAGAAGTCAGAAAGGTTGTTTTGGTGTCTTGACACTCGTGAGGTTTTTATGGTGATGTGTACATTATTAATTTTATAAGGATTCAGTCAGAAATGGTGGGACTCTATAGTTCAAGAAAGAAAGAAAGATAGGATTTGTTGGAAATAAATTATGAAATTTTTTTATGAGTATTATTTTACTAAGGAATTGAATTATTCATGATCCGGAGAGTTTTGGAAATTTCATTGGGAGACCGGTCCATAATGGAGTTGGTAAAAATGCTTGCTAAGAAGAGAAAGTGGGGATTCAGTTTTCCATATTGTCCATTAACCATGTCAAGGGTCATGATAGAATGATATTTTCTTATTTTAGAGAAATAAATTTAAAACATGATCATTGGTATGGATTAGATGGTGTTTTCTAAGAACACATCGACTATTATAGCTGGTGGGTGAGATATAAGTCACATAATGGGATTACCTATGTTATTCATGGTGAATATGATCCTCAGTTGGGTCATGATTTTTATTCACTTATCGTGTTGGGAAATATAATTTTTCATATCTCATTACTCATAGTAGTTTTTGACGATGGTTCTACTAAGAGTGTATTACCTCATATGGTGGATGAATTCCTAGAAGTTTTTCCATAGTATTTCATAGGTTTACCTCTAGAGTGGGATGAGGTGTTTTCCATTGATTTACTACTGGGAACACAACTAATATATCTTTACTCATATGATATATCCTCCCAAAAGTTTTATATTATTGAAGGTATAGTTGGATGATTTTGAATCAAAAGGGATCATTTTTAGAGAATCTAACCTTTTCCACCCTAGTGTTATTTGTGTAAAATTCCATGTGATATATATAGTTGTTCCTTGAGTAACAAATGTTTAATAATGTAACAATAAATAAAAAATAAAATTTTCCCCATATTTATGACCTTATTGATCATATATAGTTTGAAAAGTGGGTTTTCATGAATGATTGTCATTCTTAGTATCATCACGTCTTGTTTTAAAAGGCAGATATTCTTAAAACATCTTTTAGAAGATGGTACAACCATTTTGAGTACTTGGTCATTCCTTTCAGGTTGAAAAATTCTTCATGGTTCTTCATGTATCTTATGAATATGTTATTCCATTAGTATCTTGAATCTTTTGTCAAATTATTTGTGGATAACATCCTAGTCTATTTACAAAGTTAAGATGACCATGAGGGAAATTTTATAATTCTGTTATCCACCCATTGGGACCATTGCCACTTGAAATTATTTTCTAAATGAACCCTCTGGATAAGATAGGTAATGTTTTTGGGTCATGTGATCTCATAACCAGGGGTTTCAGTGGACCCTAAGAAGTTAATTGTAGAGATTTGATGGTAAAATATGAATAATGTTTTTAAAATAACAATCTTTTTTCCCTAGTTGGATCTTGCAGGTTGTTTATTCTGGATTTAGTTTGACAAGATTCATCTATGATGGTACCCACCTGAAAAGGGGTGATGTTTGAATGGATCGCAGAATGTAAGGTGTGTTTTGAGGAGCGAAAGAGATAGTTCACCACAAATCCCATTTGGATTTTTTTGATCCTAGAAATGGATATATCGAGTAATGTGATGCATTAGGTTTAGGTATTGGGTTTTTACTGATATAGGATTATCATATGGTGTATTATGTTCCTCGCTAACTTTGATCTCATGAAAAGAATTACCCTAATAATGAATTAGTGTTAGGACCACTGATGCATTCCCTAATAATTTGGTACCATAATCTTATTTGGGAAATGATTTTAGTACATTTGGATCATAATATCTAGTCCAACATTTATCCCAAGAATTATAATTTGTGGAAATTTCATTGGGTTTAGTATTTTAAAGGGTTTGATTTTTATATCATTTATACCCCAGGAAAGGTTAATGCAGTGTCAGATGCTTTGAGTAGTAAATTTCATGTGAAAGTATTGAAAAAATATAGAGATGAGTGGAATCTGATGAAATGTTTACTTTGATATAGTTGGAGGCCAAGGAACACAGTGGATTGGATTTCATAGCTAGCGTACAGCTAGCACCCTCTCTTATAGATTTTATTTTTAAATTAAAGTTGAGAAATGTAACGACCCAATATTTTTTTAAAGGAAATTACTATCTTATAAATATGTCATAATCACATTAACTATTATGTGGTAAGGAACCCTTAAAACAAAAGTTTTTCACTTCTCGGATGTGAATTTCAAAAATCTGACATACACAGTTGCGATCAGTGAGTTATTTACAGTCCAATAAGGAAAACCTAATTTTTGGTGAATAGTAACCTACACATATGAATAGTAACATACCCTTATGAATAGTGATATACCATAATGAATATTAACCTTACATATTATAATGTATAAATAATATTCAAGTTGAAAATATGATATACCTATATTTTAGAATAAGTTAATGATTGTTTTAAAACTGGTTTTGGATAATAAAGTATGATATTAATTATATATTAAATTAATATTAATTAGAAAATTATTTTTGTAAAATGGACTTCATTTTTGGATTATATACGTGGAAAAATGGTTGTGGTAATATTTTTGGATTTTTCGGAAATACTTGAATTTTTGATGAATAGTGACATATCATAAATTTCAAAATTAAGATAAATACACTAATTATAGAGTCATCTGTGATGTTCTGCCAATGTAAGCCCACTTGGTTCCAGATCACATGATAAAATTACTATTCTTTTTCATGTAATACTCACTATTCCTTATCTTGAAAAGAAATAATAAATTAATGAGTTTCATATTAAGAAATCCCCTCTCTCATCCACTATAAAAACCCCCTCTCACCCCTCTTCCAATCACATTTCTAAAGCCTTGTCCCTTCTCCAAATTCTTGAACATACCCTCCCAACCTCCTCTCCCACTTCCAGCATGCTTTGGTGTCATTAAAAGTCCAAAACCTTTCCCTTAAGGATGTTCTCAAGGAAGTTTGGTTCAAGAGGTAAATTCCTCTTTTCAATTCTTTGTCTTTCCTTTCATGTTCCGTTGTTTTCTTTTTCTGTTAAATCTATTTATAAAAATTTTGTGATGACTCTAGTACCTTCTATATACTGTAATTTTTTCATGATAATGGAATATGTTATCCTCATATCTCCCTTTTTACCTTCTTTTATACTAGTAGCAAGAACACCATACGAGATGTGTAAATTTTACACATTCAAAGACGATGGACTTTCGATTTCTTTTATCATTATAAATTCTGGTCATGAAACCATTATTGTTATGGTTGAACCAGATTAATTTATATAATATAAACTATTTTTTATTCTGTAATCCGTTTGTTCAAATGGTGTAAGGATATAATGAAAAATGGGTTCGTTGTAATCAAAACTCACAAATTAATTGAAACAATTATCATTAATGTTCTATATGATGATTCATCCTCATTTCTTGTAACAAAGTTATATAAATGAAAAATAACACCTATTTATGTTTATAAATAAAATATAATTTCAATTCGTGAGATTTACATCCATTCCACTTCATTACTTAAAAACAAGTGAACCGAATATGAAAATTAGAGAAATGAACACTCTAGAACGACGGAATTCAATACAATAACATTTCAATAAAGGCATAAATGGATTAACCATAATTATGGTAAACTAAATACTTGTCTAATAGATTCTTAAATAGGTTATTAACCATTATAATTTCATATTCCATGAGCTTATGTACAAGAGCAGAACACGTTTGGAGTTAAGGTAAGGGTTTCTTCATCTCACTTCCATTTTCGTGAGATTTTCCATATTCACTACTAATAGTTTTGTATGATGTATATATATTGAACATTGATTTCACATATCATGAATATATTTATCTTCATGGTATTAAATCTAAACTTTTAATATTATTAATTTTTGGGGCTTACGAATCATTTGATTGCAACGTAGTAAGGGTTTGCCACCCGAACTTCTATTTTGATTCGGGTTACTTTTATTGTCTATTTTCTTCGATGAAATTCTTATATATTGTTATGTAATCCTCATAAATTATGTATGAGAATTATATATATGTACACAAACTATAATCCTTCCCTATTTTCTATATTGTTAAATGTTTTAAATGGAGCATTCAAAACTATATCCAAAATACAAGCCTGATTCAAGGGAATTTCTGAAATTCCTATCTATTTTCATGGGGACTATATAGTCTATTTTTTGGAACCATTATCATTATAAAATATCTAATTTTATTTTTAAAATACTATCTTAACTGACTTCTGGTTTTATATGATGATTTATCTAAAATATCTCTTCTTTTCAAAATAAAAGAGTATTTATCTCTGGAATTGCTTAATGAGTTTATAAGAGTGTTTTTGACTAATTCAACAATCTTGTTGATTCCATGGTATTATTGGGTTTAATCATCTATGAAGTCATCTGCCATATTATATTTAATGGTTTATTACTATCTCTATTGTGGATGATCTATCCCAAATCCATTCACCACATTATTCAAAATGGATAGTGTTTTATGTTTTATGGTTGGAGAAAGCTAGTTACATTTCATATGATAGTTTCTATATGAATGTATATGTTGTTTATGATGATCCCCACCCATATGAGGAATTCATTGGACTTATTATTTGATGGATGGGGCCCTCTATATCCCCTCGATGCATTGGTAGGTCAAATGAGACAAATAGGCGTGGAATTGGTCGGGGCCTTTCCCAATGTGATATAGATGTTGGTCGAGGCCTTAATCATTAGACGTCTTGGACGAGACCTTGAAAAAATGTTTCAGAATGTTAGGAATTATGTATTACATCATTATGAGTTCAGCTATTAATATTTCATCTGGTTATTCAACTAGTAGAAACTGATGATTATGTTTTATTATTTCATTTTTTACTCAACTCATATATTTCTGCCATAATGTGTTCATGTTTATTATTAAAGGCATGTGTTTTCAATTATTCACCATGACTAATGTTTATATTATCTTCTGCTATATTTCTTACTCTTACTCAGCATTTGTGATCACCCCTTTCTTATGTTTCATTTTCTCAGGACATGATGAAGTATTTTACGAATGACTTGCAAGAATTATCTAGGAGATGTGATGACTTTAGTGGAATAAAATAGTGTTATTTTTTCCGTTCCTTATGTAATGTTGAAATTATGTATGTATGTCACGACCCGTCCTCGGGGCCCATGCCGTGACTACCCCAAACCCACCTTTCATAGGCCAGGGGCTGGCGACTAGCACCAAATGCGTAAATCCCGATAACTGGGAAGGCATTGCCTTTATAAAAGTAAACAAAACACTAGAGAGTACAAGCGGAAGTAAAACACTAAGTACAAAGAGAAGTGCTGAAAGGTAAATGGGCCAGAATACAAACCCAAATGAAATTATAACTACAACTGAACAAATTACAACAGAAAAAGACAACAGCTGGAAGGACGGAAGCAGATCATGGGTCGTCCTCCTCGGATCCTACCTGAAGGGTAGGTACAGATGGCACAGATCCTGGATCGTCCACCACAGATCCTACCTGAAGGGTAGGTACAGATAGTCTCCACAATGCTCTCGCCCGTCAACCTCCTCTGAATGTCATCTCACCGTGAAGTCCACCTCTGGATATTGACTCGTCATGTAGTCCACCTCCGGGTACCATCCAGTCCTCGAACACTCGGCCTCCGTCAGCACTGCCCGTCATCTGCAACCAACACAATGAGTTGCGGGCATAGCCCGTACATGGGTGAGTATAACGATAATCAGTAGGGACCCAAAGACCCTCATGGTCTCACTAAAACCAACAAGTATAACCACAAAGAAGATCTCACCAGATAACCTCTACTTAGGTATATGCCCATACATATACCTAAGTTATCAAGAAACCCATCTCAATCATGAGGAAACACAAGTATTATGAAATCAACGGATAACCACTACCCAGGTATATGCCAATACATATACCTAAGTTATCAAGTGACCCATCAAAATCAGGAGGTAAACACAAAGGTCAAAGACTCAGCTCAAACCAGGATTTTCATTATCGAAACCGTAACTGCTGAAGAGCTCTGTATCTGGAGTGTACAGTGGTCATGTCACGACTCCGAGGTACTGCTCACTAACCTAAGGCTGCTAGGTACTCCTCCTGTCGAGTACCGTGGGTCTGCGGCCAACTACCGGGTGCTCCGTCCGCTATGTGCTATCGCCAAATACCGGGCGCTCCTCCTAATAGCCTACAGAGGTACTCCTACTGTCGAGTACCGCGGGTCTGCGGACAACTACCAGGCGCTCCGTCCACCGTGGGTCAGTCGCCAAATAACGGGCGTTCCGTCCACTGGGCTAGTCGACTCACTCCAAGTCGAGTCGGTCAAGTAGTCGTCAGGTCTCAGCCAACTACACGGTCTCCGTACTCTGTACAATCATCTCCGGGAGGGTCCGCTCCATGATCTACAGGTCGATACTCCAAGTATCACAAATTCCCACGAAGAAGTATCTCAAAGAAGCACCTCGTCATAGGGGTCTCAACGCAATAGATGGCGCGTCAATCGGACGCCCGGTCTGTGAGTTATTAGTTATTTCGTCCCTGGGGCCTGGTTGGTTTCTTATGCGAACCAAACCAGTCGTATCTCAACTGTACCCTGAACTCTCATAGGGTATACTAATAGGGACCGTTTCTCAACGTGATCACCAACGACGCTGACGGTTCGTCAAACAGACGTCCAGCCTAAAAGATATCAGCTTTTCCATTCTAGGGGCCCGGTTGGATTTCGGGTGCAATCCAATCCGGCCACTATCCAACTGCATCCAAAACTCGGGCGAAGTATGCCAAAAGTTCCGTCTCATCAAGAGGAATTCAATGAGACAGACGACACGTCAATCGGACGCCCGGTCTGTGAGTTATTGGCCTTTTCGTTCCAGGGGCCCGGTTGGTTTTGTGAGCGAACCAACCCAACCGTACTCCGATGGCATCCAAACCTCGAGCGGAGTAATCCAAAAGATCTGTCCCGCTTATAGGAAAGCATCAAAGTCGACGGCACGTCAATCGGACGTCCGGAGATCAAGATATGAGCGTTTCCACTCCGAGGGCCCGGTTGGTTTCGTGTACGAACCAACCCGGCCGAACCCAATGTTTTCTGAAACATTAGGTGTAGTATACCGAAACGACCGCCTCGATCCAAGGATCGCATCGCCACTGACGGCGCGTCGTTCGGAGGCCTGTAGCCCATGTTATGGGTGTTCGATCGGAAACAAACTGAAATGGGGGATCTGGGTCGACCCGACCCAGGTCCGGGTCCGGCCCATTCGGGCGCGGCTCGGCCCGGGCGGTGCGGCCTGGCCTGGCCAGCTCGGTCCAACCCGACCGGCCAGTCGCGGCTCGGCTAGCCTGGTCGGGCGGAAGCCTTGAAGCGTGGGGGGGGGGCCCTCTCACCGTTGATTGATGCCTGCGGCGGTCTGCGCCAACTCCAATCCTCCGGGATCCTGCACGGCCGCAGGATCCCCCATGCCGCACCACCACGGCGGTTGATTCCTCTGGCGGCACGCTTGGGCACCGCCGCCTCCTGGCGGCCGGACTGTTCCGTCCGCCGTCCCCGGTCGCCGGAGGCGCCGTGCCTCCTGGTTTTCGGCGGGCCACCGGAGTTGATCCGGTGGTCCATTTTCAAAACCGTCTGTGCCAGAGTTCATCTCGGGTCTCGAACATTATTTCGAAAGCTTCAAATTAACCTTGCAGCCATGTTTGTCATCTACCATCAATCCACACGTCAATCAACAAAATGCGCCATCCTCGTGGTTCTCCGGCGCGACGTGATGGCGTCGCGCCCCTTCGCCGTGGCCCGACTCCGTCCGAGGATGTCTTCGGGTTTCTCCAACGCGGCGCGACGGCATCGCGTCCTTGTTCATTTTCACGGCGCGGTGCGACAACGCTGCACATTCCTTGCCGCATGCTTCCGCGCGATGCGACGACACCGCACTATTCCCGTTTCAATCCACAAAAGAAACCAACATGGATAAGGAGGAGGGTCGGCCGTGTTTGTGCGGTCCGGTCCCCTCTCGTTAATTGATAGCAATTGGTCAAATTTCATGAGGAACGTCAAGGTAATAATCACGAACAAATTAAATAAATAAACCCCTACAGTTTTCCTGAAAACAATAATTCCCAACCCGGAACATATTCTTCGCGGATCAATTTGATGTTTAGTTGATCCACATTCTTTGATTTAGAAGTAAGTAACAAGGGGTTCATTAATATTCACCAAACAATTCCCTACCTCGACGTTGCTTGAACGGAGGTTCGTCGAATGAGGATTCGTCGCGGAAAGAGACGTCGCGAAAGAAGACATCGTCGACGTCGCAGTATGAGGCATCGCGGAAGGAGACGTCGCGGAAGGAGACGTCGACCTCCGAGGAATCCGGCGTTCTTCATGTTCTCCACGTTCTTCGACGAAGGAGATGAAGAAACTCTTCAATCCTTAGCCTTTTTCTCCCCAAGACTCCACCACATGAAACAAACCCAAAATAAAATAAGCCCACCTCATATTTTATTAACATAACATAACTTTTGAATTTCAAGAGTTTGAAATTTAAAAATCCACACGTAACTCACATAATTAATAACAGAAGTTATTAATGGTTAAGTTATCAAGAGTTAATGGTGAGTTGAGGGGGGTTGAAGAATATTAAGGGGTGAGGGTCGTGTGGGCCCCACCACCCTCATAACCTCTCTTGGGAAGTTGGGTAGTTACCCAACTAACACCCAAAGCCTTAAACCACTAAAAGAAAATAAAAATTGTAGTTAATTTATAAATTAAACTTCCCCAATTTTTGTCATCTTCTCTCGTGAAAACGCAACTCCGGAAATGGAGTTCCCAAGAAATACTAGTTCTATGGTTCCACCGGTGCCCTCAGAAATCGATTCCGAGCACCGGTTCAAAAGTTAGAAAAACTCGCTCGTCCGTTCACTGAACGTACCCGAGCCAAACTTTAGAAAATGATTCCGGGCACACCGGGCCTCGAAATCAGGCGCCGTCAGAAACAGTATTCTTGTAAAATTCGAAAGAAATTTATGAAAAAATTTTCCTTGAAATTTCCAGGTCTTTACATAACTACCACCTACGGGCTTTACGTACTCGTAAAACTTAAACACAATCTAGGGATACAAAAGAGGTACTGAGCATACATCTGAGCCTCCTGCTCTCATGTTATCATCTATAGGTTCCTGTTAGAACTGAAACTCAAAACGACAGCTGCCACGAGCGTATGGTTGACCGACTCAAGAGTTATCTGTCACACCCTCCTGTGAAAGAGTTTATCCTGTGCTGCTTGGGGTTTCCTTTTCGCCGACCAAGGAAAACCCATCCTGACATTTGCCTAAAACCGTCAATTTGAGAATGAACAGTTATTGCACATTCCATACTAAAACTAACATCGTAAGGCCTCGATGCTGCCACCAAGAGATTCCAACCAGAACTCTCACCTCGAGGGTCTGACCACACCGTCGGCATGAGTGTGATTATCGAGTCTCCTCCCAAGGTATCTCCAGACGTGAGGGTCAAGTACACGACTTACCGAAAACTCTCGGTCTAGAACAATATTTGTGAAAGCAAGGAATGATTCATATCAATGTCCATTACTACAGCAGCTAGTAGTGGACACTGACTATCCCTTGAATCATTTTTAGAGCCATTGGGTCACACTCCTTGACCGCATGCAGCCGCACTCTTCCTCCACCCTCCAGTTCCCTGATCCTGGCGGGGATAACTAAGGCGGGTGGTTGTAGAATTTTAAAATTTACACCACCTCATGCTTCTCTCCTAGCTCTACCTCCATGTCTACTGCTTCGTAGACTCATCTCTCCATAAAGATTCCTCTTCATGAAACATTTAACATGCTCGAGTCTCTAAGACTAGCACTGGTTTTCTGTTTCTTACTGCATTATGCAGTCTTCATCCGCTCCTGAATGATCTACACTTTCTTTTCCTACGATCTGAAAGAGCTGCTAAAATATCTCCTTTGCCAAAAAGAGAAACTCGGTCTCATCCCCTGGATGAACCACGCCCATTTCCTAATACAGTCAATCCTGATTTGAATGATGCATTCATGCCATGGATGACGTCGTAAGGCCTCGACGTAACTACCAAGAGATCCAACTGTCACTCTCGCCTCCAAGGGTCGATTCACGCTATCGGCATCAGTGTGATGTCACTGGGTCTCCTCCAGTAGAAATCTCGGAAGTGAGGGTCAAGTCAACAGTTTTAACAGGGACCTCTTAGTATCAACCAAACAAAGGGACAGGAAAGCAAACATCACAAAGATAAGTGTATTTTTATTATTGCAGCTCATAGTACAAAGACACAAATACAACAACAATATGGAACTAGAAGTACAAGGGACGTATCCACTAGTTCTGCTCCTGTCCACCTGCTCCCGGAGCTCTACTGCCTTGTCCAATGCTCGGATGTTGCTCAAGCACCCGCCGCTGCTTCTTCCTCGGTGGCTCCTCCAAATCATGCGGATCAACTGTACGAGGAGTCGGATAGTCATGTGCCAGGTGACCCTTTCCGCCGCATTCTTAACACTTCCTGCTCCTCGTACGGCTGGCTCTGGCCCTCTTGGACCTCTGCATCATCTGTCTACTGCCCACAGATTACTCGGCTACCGATCAAAAAACACGCGGCAAAGGCAGCAGCTCCGGAACACGCTTGGGGTGTAGAGCTACTGGCAAAAACTCCACCCTGAAGAAGGTCTCGAAGTCTTCCCATGTGTAGGTCATCCCGTCATAAAACTGGAACAAGATGCTCCACCACCTGCCTGCTGCTGCCTGAAGAAGGATGGCTGCAAAGATCACCATGAAGTCTGCTGGCGTGCCCACTAGCCTGAAGACTCTCACCACAGCCTCCAACCAATCCTCAGCCACCTACGGATCCGTCTCTCCCCGGAACCGAGGTGGCCTCTGGTGCTGGAACTCGTGCAGCGCACTCAAGTGGTGTGCATCGCCTACTGCTGGGGCTGGTGGCATCGGTGGCCCAACGTATGGTAGTACCGCTGGTGCCTCCGCTGGTGCCTCGATTGCAAGAGGGCCCTGTACCAAAGCCTCGTTGCTCGACAGGCTGTCAGTACGCACATCCCTCTGGGCTCTAGATGGTCGTCTGAGAAAAGGCATCCTGAAAGAAACAACGTGACACGGTCAACCGATTATACCTAGTGAGATGACCTGGTTTGAGCTGACATTTAAAAACTTCTGGAAACAAACACGCAATCAGTGTTTTCGTGCACAAATTCGAAAATCAGTTGTCAGGGTCATGGTGTATGGATACGTCAGCCGCCCGCAGCAACACTGGACTCCCTGAACTGAAAACCACACTTAGTACTCTTAAAACTATTGCTTCACAGAAAGAAAATACCATAGTTATAAGTTCTGCGGTAGAACCGACTCCTCTGATACCAATTTGTCACGACCCGTCCTCGGGGCCAATGCTGTGACTACCCCAAGCCCGCCTTCCATAGGCCAAGGTCTGAAGAGTAGCACCAAGGACAGAAATCCCGATAACTGGGAAGTCATTGCCTTTATAAAAGTAAACAAAACACTAGAGACTACAAGCGGAAGTAAAACACTAAGTACAAAGAAAAGTGTTGAAAGGTAAATGGGCCAGAATACAAACCCAAATAAAAGTACAACTACAGCTAAACAAAGTACAACATAAAAAGAAAATATCTGGAAGGATGGAAGCAGCTCCTTGGTCATCCTCCTCGGATCCTACATGAAGGGTAGGTACAGATGGCGCAGCTACGGGATCATCCACCACGGATCCTACCTGAAGGGCATGTACAAATAGTCTCCACAACGCTCTTGCCTGTCAACCTCGTCCGAATGTTTTCTCTCCCTGAAGTCCACCTCCAGATATTGACTCGTCATGTAGTCCACCTCCAGGTACCGTCCAGTCCTCGAACACTCGGCCTCCGTCAGCACTGCCCGTCATCTGCAAACAACACAATGAGGTGCGGGCATAGCCCGTGCAGGGGTGAGTATAACGATACTCAGTAGGGACCTCGAGACCCACAAAGTCTCACTAAAACCAACAAGGATAACCACAAAGAAGATCTCAACACATAAACTCTACTTAGGTATATGCCCATACATATACTTAAGTTATCAAGAAACCCATCTCAATCATGAGGAAACATAAGGATTATGAAATCAACAGACAACCACTACCTAGGTATATGCCCATACATATACCTAAGCTATCAAGTGACCCATCTCAATCATGAGGTAAACACAAAGGTCAAAGACTCAGCTCAAACCAAGATTTTCATTAAAGAAACCTTAACTGCTGAAGAGCTCCGTCTCTGGAGTGTACAGTGGTCATGTCACGACTCCAAGGTACTACTCACTAACCTAAAACTGCTGAGGTACTCCTCCTGTCGAGTACCGCGGGTCTGCAGCCAACTACAGGAAGCTCAGTCCGCTGTGGGTCTATCACCCAATACCGGGCGTTCCCCCTAATAGCCTACAGAGGTACTCCTCCTGTCGAGTACTGTGGGTCTCCAGCCAACTACCGGGTGCTCCGTCCGCCGTGGGTCAGTCGCCAAATATCGGGCGCTCCGTCCACTGAGCTAGTCAACTCACTCTAAGTCGAGTCGGTCAAGCAGTCGTCTGGTCTCAGCTGGCTACATGGTCTTCGTACTCCGTACACTCGTCTCTGGGAGGGTGCTCTCCACGAGCTACAGGTCGATACTCCAAGTATCACAAAGTCCCATGAAAAAGTGTCTCATAGGACCACCTCTTCATAGGGGTCTCAACGCAACAGACGACGCATCAATCGGACGCCCGGTCTGTGAGTTATTAGCCTTTTCGTCCCCGGGGCTCGGTTGGTTTCTTATGCGAACCAAACCGGCCGTATCTCAACTGTACCCTGAACTCTCATAGGGTATACTCATAGGTACCGTTTCTCAATGTGATCCCCAACGCCGCTGACGGTTTGTCAAACGGACGTCCAGTCTGAAAGATATCATCTTTTTCGTTCTAGGGGCCCGGTTGGATTTCGGGTGCAATCCAACCCTGACACTATCCAACTACATCCAAAACTCGGGCGACGTATGCAAAAAGGTCTGTCTCATCAAGAGGAATTCAATGAGACAGACGGCGCGTCAATCGGACGCCCGGTCTGTGAGTTATTGGCTTTTTCGTTCTAGGGGCCTGGTTGGTTTCATGAGCGAACCAACCCGACCATACTCCGATGGCATCCAAAACTCAAGTGGAGTAAGACAAAAGATCCGTCTCACTTAGAGTAAAGCATCATAGTCGACGGAACGTCAATCGGACATACGGAGCTCAAGATATGAGCGTTTCGGCTCCGAGGGCCTGCTTGGTTTCGTGTACGAACCAACCCGGCCGAACCCATAGTATTCCGAAATGTTGGGTGTAGTATACCGAAACGATCGTCTCGATCCAAGGATCACATCGTTGCTGACGACACGTCGTTCGGAGGCCCAAATCCCATGTTATGGGTGTTCGATCGGAAACAAACCAAAATGGGGGATCTGGGCCCGGCCCAATCCCCCTGGGTCGGCCCGAACCGGGTCTACCCGACCCGGGTCCGGGTCCGGCCCATCCGGGCTCTGTCCGGCCCGACTAGCCAGCCGCGGCTCGGCCATCGTGGCCGAGCGGAACCCACGGAGTGGGGGGGGGGGGTGCGCGACCCCCCTCACCGTTGATTGAAGCCGGCGGCGGTTTGCGCCGCCGCAAATCCTTCGGGATCCCGCGCGGCCGCGGGATCCCTCGTGCCGCACCGCCACGGTGGTTGATTCCTCCAGCGGCGCGCTCGGGCGCCGCCGCCTCCTGGCGGCCAGACTGCTTCAGCTGCCGCCCCCAGTCGCCGGCGGTGCCACGCCGGCGACCCGCGCCTCCTGGTTTTCTGCGGTCCACCGGTGTTGCTCTGGTGGTCCGTTTTCAAAACCGTCTGTGCCGGCGTTCATCTCGGGTCACAAACTTTACTATAGAAGCTTCAAATTAACCTTGCGGCCCCGTTTGTCATCGACCGTCAATCCGCACGTAAATCAACAAAACGTGCCGTCCTTGTGGTTCTCCGGCGCGACGCGATGGAGCTGCGCCCCTTCACCGTGGCCCGACTCCATCCGTGGATAACTTCGGGTTTCTCCAACGTGGTGCGACGGCGTCGCGTCCTTGTTCGTTTTCACGGCACGGCGCGACGACGCCGCACATTCCTTGCCGCACGATTCCGCGCGATGCGACGACACCGCACTATTCCCGTTTCAATCTACAAAAGAAACAAACATGGATAAGGAGGAGGGTAGGCCGTGTTTGTGCGGTCCGGCCCCCTCTCGTTAATTTATAGAAATTGGTCAAATTTCATGAAGAACGTCAATGTAATAGTGACAAACAAATTAAATAAATAAACTCCTACATTTTTCCCGCAAACAAGAATTCCCCACCAGCAACATATTCTTCGCGGATCCACTTGATGTTTAGTTGATCTGTGTTCTATGATTTAGAAGGAAGAAACACTGGGTTCATTGATATTCACAAAACAATTCCCTACATCGACGTTGCATGAACAGAGGTTTGTCGAATGAGGATTCGTCGTGGAAATAGACGTCGTGAAAGAAGACGTCGTCGGCGCCGCGGTAAGAGGCGTCGCAGAAGGAGACGCCACGAAAGGAGACATCGACCTCTGAGGAATCCGGTGTTCTTCACGTTCTTCGCGTTCTTCGACAAAGGAGATGAAGAAACTCTTCAATCCTTAGCCTTTTTCTCCCCAAGACTCCACCACTAGAAACTAACCCAAAATAAAATAAGCTCACCTCTTATTTTATTAACATAACATAACTTTTGAATTTCAAGAGTTGAAAATTTAAAATGCCACACTTAACTCACTTAATTAATAACATAAGTTTTTAATGTTTAAGTTATCAAAAGTTAATGTTGAGTTGAGGGGGGTTGAATAATATTAAGGGGTGAGGTTCGTGTGGGCCCCACCACCCTCATAACCTCTCTTGGGAAGTTGGGTAGTTACCCAACTTCAACCCAAAGCCTTAAACCACTAAAAGAAAATAAAAATTGTAGTTAATTTATAAATTAGACTTCCACAATTTTTATCAGCTTCTCTCATGAAAATGCAACTCCGGAAATGGAGTTCCTAATAAATTATCGGCGCTACGGTTCCATCGGTGCCCTCAGAATTTGATTCTGAGCACTGGCTCAAAAGATAGAAACATCGCTCGTCTGTTCACTGAACGTACCCGAGCCAAACTTCAGAAAATGATTCCGGGCACACCGGGCCTCAGAATCAGGCACCGTCAGAAACTACGTTCTTCTAAAATTTCAAAGAAAATTAAGAAAAAAAATTCCTTGAAATTTCCGGGTCTTTACAATTTATCTTGTCTCCAATAATACTAAACTACTTGGTCCATTGGGATTTTTATTTCTTGTATGTATGCCAACATAATCAAACAAGGTACCGTCTCCGGGAAACTAGGGTCGGGTCATTACAGTTGGTATCCGAGAATGTTTAGTAGAATACTTGTAATCTTGATTTAGAAAACATAGAATTATATAAGATTCCCTATGTTAGTATTTGAGTATATACATACAATAATGCCCTTGTACTTTGGTAAGGAATAGATTATTTGTATCTTTCATGAAATACATCCCTGTCTCGATACGAGCAGGTAGAGGCGGCTCTGGCATAGATGTATCTAGAGGTAAAACCGGAAAACACCGCTTTGAGCTAGAATCGAATGGGAAATGGTACACGACAATGGGCCTTGTTTCACTCTTGGTTAGACACTCCCAGGGGATATTCTTAGGATAATTCACGTTTTCTTTACAAGCCATTATGAAGGATTGAAATGTAAAACATCCATCAAAGGAACCATATTTGTGAATATGGGATTATCCATTCGTAGGATCTCAATTATTTTTTCTATGTATTCTGTTAAGTTAAGATTATACATTATGATTCATATACAAATCTAGTCTATTCCATTTTCTAGAGATGGCGCCAAGTGGAAGGAATGGAAACCGCACGAACACACGTGTCCCCTGTAGGGATTTTCCTCCGATGCAAGACAATGATGTTGGCTATGGTGTTGTGACTGGTGCTGAGCAACTCATAAATATACTGGGACAAATTACTCAGGTTATGAATAATAACCTTACCCATATGGAGCATCTAGATCCACCACATGGAGGATCCATGCTAGATTGCTTTATGCGAAAACAGCCTCCATCATTCAATGGGACTACAATCCCTTTTGTAGCAGAGCAGTGGATATGTTCCCTCAAGAAGATATTTATCGCTTTGAGATGTAATGAAAGATAGAAGGTTTTCATGGATGTATATCGTCTATCGGGATATGCGGATCAATGGTGGTCATTAATCCAAAACACAAAGGAGGAGGAAGAAATAGAAGAGATGGAATGGAGGGATTTTAAGGAAATATTCTTAGAAAAATATTTCCCTCGTGAACAAAGAAAAGATATGGAGAGGCAATTTTTGAATCAGAGGAAAAAGGAGGATGAAAATTTTTCCATGTATGAAGCCAACTTTACAAGGCTGTCAAGACATGCTATATACTACATACGAAATCCATGGAGCAAAATCGACCTATTCTGTGATGGCCTAAATACTTTCCTCCAGTGGGCAATGGTCTCCCAAAATTTTTCATCATATGAGTACATAGTTTCATGTAATATCAAGACCGAAAAAGAATTATATAAGTCTTATGACTTTATGGGAATGAAAGAAGAGAAGATGGCTGATGAAAACCCTGGGGAAGGAAATAAGGAAATAGGGAAGAATGGAAGAGTTGAATTTCCACCATGTGACAATTATGGAAGGAAGCACCCCGGTGTGTGCTTAAAAGGAAAAGAAGTATGCTACAAATGTGGTCAGAAAGGCCATCTTGCTGGTGATTTCAAAGTAAAGAAGGAATCCAATGATTTTCGATGCTATAATTGTTAGGAGATGGGGAACTATGCTAATGATTGTCCAAAAAGTCAAGGAAATATTCAATAGAAGAGGCAAAGGGAGCAAGGAAAAGCATATGAGATCAGAACTGCAGAGGTTGATGTTTTTCTTGATGTGGTGGCATGTACTTTGATCATTTCATCAGGCTTAGCCATTGCTTTATTTGATTCTGGATCATTGCATTGTTTCATATATTCCCAGTTTCCATGAAAATTAGATATTTCCAATTTTATTTAACAAGGGAGTTATCACTCAAAACACTTAAGGGAAGTATCATTTCTATAAATTTCTATCAATCTGTACCCATTAGGTCATTCAAATGTTCTTTATCTACAGATCTCATTGTCATAACCATGATTGAATTCGATATAATCCTCGATATGGATTGGATTTTGGATCATTATGCAAATATTTATTGTAAGAAGAAGGAGGTTACGATTTTTGATGACGGTTATAAATAACACATTATATTTAGAGAAGAACCATCATCACCTAATTCTTATCTAGATCCACCCCAGTATCTCAACTAAATTCAATTATTGGGGAGGAAGAGAATGAAATAACTGCGGGTGAGGAAATGAATGTTCAAATAGAGGATGTACCTATTGTGAGTGAATATATAGATGTGTGTCCAGAAGATTTACCCGGACATCCTCCAGAAGGAGAAATTGTGTTTACCATTGATTTAATTCTTCGATCAAGGCCCATATTGAAGACCACTTATAGAATGTCCACTGTAGAATTTGTGGAAATAAAGAAACAATTAGAGGAATTGAGTAATAAGGGGTTTATCTGACCTAGTGTGTCTCCATGGGGATCCCCTGTCCTTTTTGTTTAGTAGAAAGATGGATCTATGAGGCTATGTATCGACTATAGGGAGATCAATGAAATGATAATAAAGAACAAGTATACCCTACCTCGCATTGATGATTTATTTGACCAACTTCATGGAGCTCAATACTTTTCAACGATTGACCTTCGATCTGGATATCATCAGTTAAGTGTGAAGAAGGAAGAAATTACGAAAACAACATTTCGAACTATGTATGGGAATTAAGAGTTTACAGTAATTCCTTTTGTATTGTCAAATTCACACTCTATCTTCATGGATATAATAAATAGTGTTTTCAAGGAATATCTCGATGATCTTGTAGTGGTATTTATTGATTATATCCTGGTGTACTCTATAAGCTATTAAGAACATGAAAATCACTAGCGCACTGTTTTGAAGGCTCTGAGAAGAAACGAATTATATGGGAAGTTCAAAAAGTGTGATTTCTGGCTCCAATCAGTTTCCTTTCAGGGCCACATTGTCTCGAAGGATGGAATATCTATAGATACTACAAAGACAAAGGCAGTGCAAGAATGTCCTACTCCAACGAACATAACTGAGGTGTGTAGTTTTTTTGGTTTAGTAGGATATTATCGACGTTTCGTTCAGAACTTCACCCGTTTAGCCAACCCAATGACCAAGCTCACACGTAAAGGGGTTAAATTTGTTTGGACAAAATATTGTGAAGAATGTTTTGAATAATTGAAGAGAAGTCTAGTCAATGCTCTTATATTCTCTCTACCATCGGGTAATGATGGGTTTGTTATCTATGGTGATGCATCAAAGAAAGGACTAGGTTGTTTCATTATGAAAAATGATAGGGTTATTGGTTATGCATCACGAAAACTAAAAATACATGAACAATACTATCCAACCCATGATCTTTAGTTATTAGTGGTAATATTTGCTTGGATGATTTGGAGAAATTACATCTATGGAGAAAAATGTGAGATATATATAGATCATTGGAGTTTGAAGTATATATTCTCCCAGAAAGAACTCAACATGATACAAAGAAGGTGGATTCAGATATTCAAATATTATGATTGCACGATACACTACCACCCGGGGAATGAAAATAATGTGGAAGCTGCTTTGGGAAGAAAGGATCATAGAGTTTTGAACAAGATGTGAGTTGAAAGGGATCCTATATTCATGGATCTAGTAAAGATGGATATGGGAATTATTAAGGAAGGTAGAACATCACTAATTTTTTCAAATGGTTTCCCAAACATCATTACTAGAGAGGATAAAAAGTACTCAGGCTGATGATGAGGAGTTTCAAAAGAAAATTAAAGCAAAAAATGATGGAAAGGTGACTGACTTCTCATATGAAGATGGCATTTTGAAATTCGGGAAGAGGCTTTGTCTTCCCACCATTCCTGATATAAAGAGATAACTTTTGGATGATGCTAATAGATATAATTTCTATATACATCATGGGAGCACAAAGATGTATTGAGATCTCCGAGAGAACTTTTTGAGGTACAATATTAAAAGGGAGATTGATGAATATACTTCAACGTTCCTGGTATTTCAACAAGTGAAGGCTGAGAGGAAAAAGTCTAAGGGTATGATGCAACCACTACCCATACCATCATGGAAGAGGGATAACATTACCATGGGCATTGTCACTAGACTCCCATGGACATCTAGAGGAAAAAATGATATATGGGTCATTGTCGATCGTCTAAAAAAGATAGCTCAATTCATAGTGATTTTAGAGGACTTCTCATTAGATCAACTTGCACAGATTTACATCAAATAAGTGGTAAGGTTGCCTGGAGTACCACTCTATATTTTAAACTACCATAATCCTAGTTCACCTCGAAGTTCTAGAAATGTCTAAAACATGCTTTAATCACTAAACTGAACTTCAGTACGGCCTATCATCCTCAAACTGATGGCTAATCCAAGCAGACTATTCTGACACTGGAAGACATGTTGAGGGAATGTTCTATGGAATTCAAAGGAGGATGGGACCAACATCTTCCACTAGTCGAATTCTCCTACAACAATAGTTTCCACTCAAGCATCCATATGGAACCATATGAATCCCTTTATGGGAAAAGGTGTATAACTCTGGCATGTTGGGATGAAGTCGGTGAGCGAAAGCTGCTAAGACCTGAATTGGTTGAGGAAATGGAGGAAAAGGTGAAAACCATTCAGAACCATATCAAGGAATCCCATAGTCGACAGAAGAGTTATGCGAATAACCATCGATGATAACTGGAGTTCAAAGTTGGAGACCTGGTATTCCTATGCATATCTCCATGGAAGAAGGTCATTCAGTTTGGGAAGAAAGGGAAGCTATGTCCTAGGTATATCACCTCCTTCGATATCCTTGATCGAGTTGGAGCTGTGTAATATCGACTGGCACTTCCACCAACCTTGTCAATGGCACATGATGTCTTTCATGTATCCCTCTTAATGAAGTACATACCTGACCATTCACATGTACTCTCTTCAAAGGAGGTACAGTTGGAGGATGATCATTCCTATGAGGAGCAGCTGGTGAGAACTTTGGATCATAGAGACAAAGCTCTATGCAAAAAGACTACTCATCTTGTCAAGGTACTATGGAGAAACCATAAGTACAAAGAGGCAACATGGGAACTGGATGAATCAATGAAGGAGAAGTATCCCCACCTATTCTCGACCTAGATTTTAAATGAAATTTCTAGGGAGAAATTTTTGTAAGGAGGGGAGAATGTAACGACCCAATATTTTTTTAAAAGAAATTACTTTCTTATAAATATGTCATAATAACATTAACTAATAAGTGTTATGGGACCCTTAAAACATAATTTTGTCACTTCTGTGATGTGAATTTCAGAAATCCGACATACATAGGCGCGATTAGTGAGTTATTTATAGTACAATAAGAAAAACATAATTTTTAGTGAATAGTTACATACCATTATGAATATTAACATACCCTTATGAATAGTGATATACACTAATGAATAGTAACCTTATATATCATAATGTATAAATAATATTCAAGATTTAAATACGATATACCTATATTTTAGAATAAGTTGATGAATGTTTTAAAACTCGTTTTTGATACTAAATTATGATTATAAATAAATATTAAATTAATAGTATTTAGAAAACTATTTTTCAAAAATGGACTTCATTTTTGGATTCTAGACGTTGAAAAATGGTTGGGGTAATTTTTTTTGATTTTTCTGAAATACGTGAATTTTTTATGAATAGTGACATATCATAAATTACAAAATTAAGATAAATACACTAATTATAAAGTCATGTGTGATGTTATACTGATGTAAGCCCAGTTGATTCGGGATTACATGATAAAATTACAACTCTTGGTCATTTAATAATCACTATTCCTTATCTGGAGGAGAAATAATAAATTAATGAGTTTTATATTACGAAATCCCCTCTCTTCTCCACTATAAAACCCCCCTCTCACCCCTTCTTCCAATAACTACTCTCAAGCCTTGTGCCTTCTCCAAATTCTAGAATAATACCCTCCCAACCTCCTCTCCCACTTCCATAAATCTTTGGTCTCATTAAAAGACCAAATCCTCTCCCTTAAGGAGGTTCTTAATGAAGTTTGGTTCAAGAGGTAAATTCCTCTTTTCAATTATTTGTCTTTCCTTTCAAGTTACTTTGTTTTTTTCTATTACCTCTATTTATACAAATTTAGTAATGACTCCAGTAACTTATATGTACTGGAATGTTTTCATGATAATGGAATAAGTTATCATCATATCCCCCTTTTTACCTTCTTTTATACTAGTAGCAAGAACACCATCCGAGGTGTGTCAATTTTACACATTCAAGGACGATGGACTTTTGATTTCTTTTATCATTCTAAATTCTGGTCATGAAACCATTCTTGTTATGGTTGAAAAATATTATTATATATAATACAAAATATTTATGATTCTGTAATCCCTTTGTTCAAATGGTGTTAGGTTATAATGAAAAATGGGTTTGTTGTAATCAAAACCCACAAATTAACCGAAACAATTATCATTAAAGTTCTATATGATAATTCATCCTCGTTCCATGTAACCAAGTTATATAAATGAAAAATAACACCTATTTATGTTCATAAATAATATAATTTCAATTCTGGATATTTACAACAATTCCACTTCATTACATAAAAACAAGTGAAACGTATATGAAAATAAGAGAAATGAACACTCTAGAACGACGAAATTCAATACAATAAATTGTCAATAAAGACATAAATTAACCAACCAGAATTATGATAAACCAAATACATGTATAATTTGTTATTTCATAAGTTATTGTCAAGTATAATTTCATATTTTAGGAGCTTAAGTTCAAGAGAAGAACATGTTTGGAGTAAATGTAAGGGTTTCTTCATCTCACTTCCATTTTCGTGAGATTCTCCATATTCACTATTAATACTTTTGTATGGTGTATTTATACTGACCATTGATTTCACATATCATGAATATATATATCTTCATGATATTAAATCTATAATTGTTATATTATTAGTTTTTGGGGAATATGAATCATTTGATTACAAAGTTGTAAGGGTTTTCCACCCGAACTTCTATTTTCATTCAGGTTACTTTTATTGTCTAATTTCCACGATGAAATTATTATGTATTGTTATGTACTCCTCATAAATTCTGTATGAGTTTTATATATCTCTACACAAACCAGAATCCTTCTATATTTTCTAGTCAGTTACATGTTTTAAAAGGAGCATTCAAAACTGTTTCCAAAATACAAGCCTGATTCAAGGGAATTTCTCAAATTCTTAACTATTTTCAAGGGATCTCTATAATCTGTTTTCAGGAACCATTATCCTTATAAAATCACTCATTTTATTTTGAAAATACAATCTTAATTTAATTCTGGTTTTATACAATGATTTTTCTAAAAGAACTCTTCTTTTCCTAATAAAAGTGTATTTCTCTCGAGAATTGCTTAATGATTTTATAAGAGTGTTTTTGTCTAATTCAACACTCTTGTTGATTTCATGGTATTATTGGGTTTAATCATATATTAAATCATCTACCATATTTTATTTAATGGTTTATGACTAACTCTATTGTGGTTGATCTATCCTAAAACCATTCACCATATTATTCTGAATGGTTAGTGTTTTATGTTTTATGATTGGGGAAAGTTCGATACATTTCATATGATAGTTTCAATATGAATGTATATGTTGTTTATTTGGATCCCTCCTCATATTAGGAATGCATTGGACATAATATGTGATGGGTCGGTCATGCTATAACCCCTCGATGCATCGGTAGGTCTCATGAGACAAATAGACATGGAATTGGCCGAGGCCTTTCCCAATGTGATATAGATTTTGGCCGAGGCCTTAATCGGTAGGCATCTGGTTGAGTCCATTAAAAAATGTTTCAAAATGTCCAAAATTATGTATTACATCATTATGAGTTCATCTATTGATATTTCATGTGGTTATTCGACTAGTAGAATACCCATGGTTGTGTTTTATTATGGAATTTTTTACTCAGCTCATATTCCTTCCATAATGTGTTCATGTTTATTATTAATGGCATGTGTTTTCAATTATTTACCATGACTAATGTTTATATTATCTTCTACTGTATTTCTTACTCTCACTAAGCTTTTGAGCTCACCCCTTTCTTATGTTTCATTTTCTTCGGACATGAATAATTATTTTATGAATTACTTGCAAGCATAATCTATGAGATGTGATGACTCTAGTGGAATAAAATAGTGTTGTTTTTACTTTACTTATGTAATGTTGAAATTATGTATGTATCTTATTTCTAATAATACTAAACATCTTGGTCCTTCGAGATTCATATTCCATGTATGTATGCCAACGTAATCAAATAAGGCACCAACTCCAGGCAACTGGGGTTGGTTCCTTACAAGAAATGAGTTGTAGCGATAATCTATGTAGTTTCTAAATGGTGGGAAATACCTTGGGATTGGTTGTTATTTCCTAAGGTAATTTTTTTCATTCATGTGTTGATTTGTTGTGTCATTATCATTGAGGATGGTGGTGATCAAGGATATCCACTAGTCAATGTGGCCCATTCATCCATGTCCCACCAATATATACAATTAGACACATTGGGATTTCTGTTTCCTAGGTATTAGGTGAGATGTATCTAATTTAGTATCATGTGGTTTTACATCTCATTTGGTTAAGGAAGGGCACCAAAGGCCCTCAGGTTTTCTTCACCCACAAAATATTCTTAACTGAATGTTGGATGATATCACTATGGATTCTATTGTGGGATTACCTCAAAAAACCTCTAGGAATAATTCTACTTTAATAGTGAAGAATCATCTGACCAAATCACTCTTTGCCTTCCAATTAGGGATTCACCCAAGGTGGATGAGTTGGTTTGGTTATATGTTCATGAGTTTGTGAGGCTTAAGTTTGTTCTAGGGGAAATAATTTTTTGTCGGAACCCCAATTTTCCCTCATGTTTTTGGGAATTCCTTCACAAGGCATTGAGGTCATAGGTCAAGTTGAGTACGACATACCATCCTCAAACAGATGGTGATACTAAATGGGAATATCAGATTTTAGAAGAAAATATTTGAGCGTATGTGTTTTATTTTGGTGGTTCGAGGGACATAAATAATTGATTGGATGAGTTTTTATATAATAATGGTTACCAATATTCAATTAGAATGTCTCAATTGGAGGCACTTTATTTTCATCCATGTCAGTTACCCGTGTGTTGGGAATATTTAGGTGAGACCACATTATTGGGATCGATCGTACTGCATGATACATATGAGAAATACATGCTAATTATCTACATATTTTTTATTTATCAGATTCAATATATGTATTATTATATTCATAGGAGCTGATATTTTGAATTTTCCATGGGTGACCAGGTTCTCCAAAATGTGGAACCTCACTTGGTTCCTCACCTTTTGGGGAAGCAATTGAAGCAATTGCTATGGTATGTTAGACCTTTTGAGATTACTGGGTGAATTGGTATGGTGTAATATAACATAGTTTTCCCAATCAATTAACATAAATTCATGATGTGTTCCATGTATATCAACTGAAAATGTATAACCATTATCATTATCATGTGTTGAATTGGAAAGAGATATATTTGGAGATTGATTTTTCAATTTTTAAGTTACTTGTGAATATTGTGGATTAACAAAATAAAGAGATTCATGGGAATTCCATTTCATTTTTCTATGTTCTTTGGAAGCATGTTAATTATATGGATAATTCTTTTATGCTGAGGTATTGAGTGAAGGTGGAGTATATATTTCTCTCTCTGATCAAGCTTCATGTTGACTTTCTAGAGGTGGAATGTTTTCATGGTGGGAAGAATTTTCACATCAATGTTTTATTTAGAGGAATTCCTTTCATAATTTTAATCTAGTGATTTTCCATGGGGTTACCATTGATTATTTGATGAAAATTAATATTTTGGGTTGAAAGTAAGTGGATCATGGATTACACACTTTCATATTAACCGTGAACCATTCCTAGGAATTCTTGTAGTCCATTATAATTTTTGGATAGTGGGAAACTATACTATTTTTAAAACTATGTGGGTAAACATGTGGCTTGATCCCCATGGATAGAGAGAGGAACACGTTTTTTGTACAATTTTTCAAACCATGCCGGAAAACCTAAGAGCTAACATGGTCATTAAAATTTGGGATTTTACCTTTTCCTCCTTCAAATTTTAACACTAAACATCCCTAATTCTCTCCACTTGATATTTCTATCCATATGAGCCTGAACATATCCTCCTTTCTCCAAATTATCTCCATTTTTTGTGGATTCATCATGGTAACTCCAATAAATCATCAAGTAATTCCTTCATTATTTAATTCCCTCTATTTAGGGCTTGACATCCTCTTTATTTGGGTTTTGTTATCCTATGGGTCGGTTGACATATTTACATTTGAATAATAATTATTAGAGTTTAATATTTATTTACATTGTCTAAATTTTTATATATATGGTTTTTTGAGGTGTGGTTGTGGTTTGAAACGGATTTCTAGAAGTTTTCACGCTTGATGTAGGTGATTACATGTTTTAGAAATATTATATGATTTTTATGTGATTAATTGAGTATTTAAATATGATATACGGAATATTTTTGTTGTTAGATCTGCATTTTCAAAAGGATATGGGGTGTGTATCTTTTGAAATATGGATCTCCAAAGGAAATGGTATGGGTTTAGTAAGTGATACCATGTTTTTTCTTTAAATGTGTTTTTATTAATTTTGCATGTTGCTTAAAAATTTTGAAAGTGGTGTGAAATATGTGATAAATTCTTTTGGTGTGCCTATGAAATTGAAAGTATTTTTGTTTTGTAAAATGGTGGTTTCATGTGTGAATTCACATTTCTTATGTGTTCATGTGAATGTGTTGATATATGTCATATGTGAAAAGAAAATTTTATAATAAATAGAATACCATGTATCTTAGTTGGAAAACTAAAACTTGTATGTTACTGATTCAAAAGTGGAAATCCCTGATTCTTTAGGTGGATTGATGTTAGATGACTTGGAAGTGGAAAGACCTAGATTCACATTGAAGAATTTACAATTACAATTATAAATAAATTATGATGATGGTAGGATACCACTATAACTTTTTATGGATTCATCTTTAGTGTCTCATGAATGTTAATGTTTTGGGTCATGGTTGTTATGCCATGTTTCTCCAAGATATGTGGTTCCTAGTGTCCCATTTTATCTAGTACTTATGGGATTTTTCCATTACATAGTGATATCCTATGATGTGGATCCATCAGGCAGTATACATTATACCTCATGTATATTTAATTTAAAATCAAACCTATAATGAAATGTGATTCATTGGAAGTGTTTCCATCAAATTCGATTTCTAAAAAACAATTAAGGAAAATTTTACAAATGACTTCTCAAAAAAATCATGTTTATTATTATTCTAATGATATATACTGGAATTATTCTTTTGGGTCGAATCCTAATGGGATTTTCCTTACACCTTGCAGAGAGCATTGGTTCTATCTAGAATTTGTAAAGTTTATCCTTGGAAATGGAAAGAAGTATTGTGGTAATGAAACTGGATCTGTATTCTAGTGTTCCACTTCATACTAGTTGTTGTGGTAGTGGTTTGAGTATGATGAACCACTTGTTGAATGGTGGTTTTTGGGATAGTTACTGGGGATCTAAATATATAGTTGTATATTTTAGTTTTTCTAACTGTTATGAATAGGGAATCTGATTTTTTTAACATATTTTGGTTATGATTATTGATCTATGTTTTTTAATTATTTATGGATGTTTTTATCATGTGAATGGGTGAAAGAATTCCGAAATCATGTTTTAATACCCAAGAACTATTTTCTATCCTATGTGGATTGGGAACACCCTTCAGGACAACTTTCGTATCAGGTCGAGTGTTAGCTTGGATGGCATCCCTGCTTGGTTCATGATAGTAAATAGTAAATTAGACTATTCTTGGTTTTAAATAACTTAAAAGACAATATTTATTCATCCTATTTCTTATTAGATGATGTCAATTCAATCATTTTCATCATAGGATCAAAATTATATTTTTTAATGGGAACTTGTTGATAAAAATGAATTAAATAATATTTGAATTAAAGAAAGGAATAATATGACATTATTTGTTTTAAATAACTGTATTGTGTTTACATAGTGAAAAAACTTTTTAGGAGTGAAGGAAATTATATTTTTTATGATTAATGATGTAATATTCATGAAGGTAATTAATATATTATTTTTATTAATTAAATAATATAATTTAATTATTTTTCAATTATAATATTATATTTGTTGAATTAATAAAAAAACAATTTAAAAATACTTAATTTAATATAATTTGAGTGATTTATATTGTTGCACAAATTAAATTGATATATATAACAAATTAGTTAATTGAAAGGGTATTATATTCAGATTAATTATTTTGAGACTGGGTTATAAAATTTTTATTTAAAAAGTAAATTTCATTACTATTTTTGAAAACTGTCAATAAGATAAGTAATAAAATTTTTGTAAAATATTTTAAAATAATGTAATGTTTAAAATAAACGATAAAAAATTAATATAGTATAATTTGGAAGATAAAAATACACACAATATGAATGTGTTCCATTTTCAAAACATTTATGAAATTATTATCCTTATGTTTCAAAAAAATTGAATATAGGGAAAATTTGTGAATTTTGAAAACCATCAAAAAATCAAAAAGAAAATGAATAATCTATAATTTTTATGATGGCCAAAAAATAAATTCATACAAAATATATTTAAATAAATATTCATTTTAGAGTAGTCTAATGAAATTAAAAATGACCTATTTATTGAACATTAACAATATTCATTTCAAACAATTTAATAGAAAGTTAAAATAAATAAAATTTTATATTAAAGTTTTTTAATATAGATAAAAGTATATTCATGTACAAAAATATTGCATATGAATATTGGAAAAAAATATTACACATAAGAAAGAAGAAATATGATTAGATTTTATTAAAAACAATATTTCATTCAAATTGAGTACCAATGTGGGGGAAATAGATATAACACCTAAAATACATATAAATAACTAAATGAGAATATAATATATTTTTTAAGTATTTTATGATCATAAATAAATTTCAATGGAAATTGAAATGTAAAAAATCAAAAAATAAGGTTAGATTGAAATAGAAGCCCTCATTATTTTAGAAACATTCGAATCCAAATCAACCCAAATTTAGAACGATATATTATTCAGTAAATACAATTAATTTAATAAATATTTAAGAAATAACGTATTCATGTTTCATTAGTATTATAATATAACATAATTAATGGTGGTTGGTTTGAGACACCTCTCAATGAATCATCCTTAATACCAACAAACCTTATGGTTTTTATAATACATGAATCAATATATCTTTATATAGAGAAGATTAAATTGAACTTTTGTTATAATGATTATAGATTTCATAAGGAGATAATATTTGAAAAATTTAGTAGATACACTATGTAATTTAAATACTTGTTTAATTCATGATGTGTGCCAATGATGGAAGTTTGAGATGAGAATCTATTACCTTGGACTCCCACATGGATATATGCATTCCACATCCTATATATGAAATTTATATTTATTATTCATAAAAATAAAATAATTTTTTTATATTATTGATATCATTTATTCAAAACTTATTTCAACCCATTTACTTATATTTCCCTATTAAAATATATAATTTCGTTGATTAATTTTTCATTTTTAATTCATGTTTTTATTTGGCTATTTTGGTACTTGAAACATGTTCACAATTTCATCACCTCTAGAATTTTAATATATAAATATAGATATATATATTTATTTTTAATAAATTTAATACATTTTTCAGATCCATCGATGTAAGGAATAGATGAAAATTTGATACATCATCAATGGAGGCAGTGTTCTTCATGTATGCTTGAATGAAATTTCATTTTATAAGTAAATGATAAGTAGAAAATTAGATAAATGACTAACCTTAGAGAATAATAATAATATAATAGGTAGCGTATTAATTCATTAAATCCTAAATTATGACATGTGACAATATTATCAATAAATAATTAATTTTCCTTGTAAAGGAATTCATATGCACATACGCATGAGCGGTGTTTCAATATTCCAATTGATAAGAGGGTAACAATGTAGATAATATATTATCTTATAATAGTAGTAATTATTTCATTAAGATGATATAAATTCCATGATTCCAACTTTTTAAAATACATTGTGATGTGTTGGTGAAAATGAAGTATATAGATTCATGGAGATAGTGGTCTATACATACATAGGATATATGATTTGATTTCCAAAAAGATGGAAAGGAGGTAGAACATTGTCACAACGCAACCCCCATGGGCCCACATGGATCATAATTAGCATCAGGAGGGTATGAAAATCATATGAGAGGCCTTATCCATATATTCTTGCATAAAAATATATACATACATCAAATAGAAATTTGGAAACAAAACCAATTAAAATGTAAAAGATAAATGTGTACCTCTAGAATGACTTAGAGAAGAATTCCACCACATCACATAATCTAGTATATGATCCTTTAAAGATACAGAATCCTATTGGTACCACCATGATCTAATTCGTTCATCTTCAAAAATTAAAAATATGTGTGGTCCTGAGTTTCGTGAATGTGTCAGTATAAAAATATGTAGTATAATGATTTAAAAGGGAATAAGAAAGAATTTAATTATCAAAATTGGTTCAAACCATAAAAATTCCTAATGCAACCCATGGGAAAACTAACTTGAAGATAATCCATCACACTACACCCATGCAAGATCGCACCTAATTAAATAGGGGAATCTAGGGAAAACCAAACATCTCACTCATCTACAAAAGTCAAGAAAAAAACGATACTTGCCTCAAGGGAAGATATTTTGCTGCTCAAAATATGGCATACAAGATCAACTAAAATATTATTAAAAAACCTGCAACACCATTTTCACAACTTAGTGAATTTGATAAGATTCACATACAATTAAGGTCCACCAAAGTATGAAAAACAAAATAATTAACAAAACATCCACTAAAATAAAGTGAAATAAAGTATAGATACTATCTCCCCATCATTAACTAAAAAATGGAAAACACCACACTTATCTCACCAGAGAACCCGAGAAATAGCATATAATGCACATACTACATCAAAGATAAGTCCACACATAAGAGATAATATGGAAATAAAGACCTTATCCAAGCTGTAAAAAAACATAGAAATGTATCATCCTATATATAAAAAAATTATAATAGAAATAATATTCAATAGAGTAAACAATTCTACAAATTACAACTATTTATAAATTCAACTAAGGGGGAAATAATAAATAACCTCACAATCGAAAAACCAGTGAGATCATGAAAAATAACTAAAGGTCATCCATTTAGATAAAATTTTATTGAAGACAATAGTGATTAGATAGGACCCACACCTCACTGAAATTAACACATAAAAAAGGAGTACTGACATTGGACATTAATCTATTTCAACCAATGATCAAATGAAAACACTGATCCAAAACAAAAATTATGTTAGGGATCACTTGCCATTCCAAGAAGTGATATAAAAAATCAGGATTCCCACTAACATATGGGAATGAATATTACACACACCCCAAAATGGGATCTTAGAATCCATGTACTTGTATATTGGACCGATACCCTTCCTAACAAGGTAATTCCAACTCAATATACATGATGAAATTTCTATTCTTTGTTCTGTCACAAAGACTTTAGGAATGAAGTAGAGTCCAAAATGATGTCACATCAACCACATATACATCTAATTATAAATTTTGATGAAATATTCTATTGAGGGTACTCCATAACCACTAATCCATCTCTTTTATTCATAACTAGATAGCTAATTCCAAAGAGGAAATATATCTACCATCAAAATTGATAATGACCATAGAGATCCTCTAGGATAAAGAGTGATAATCCAACTCCTTCATTCAGAAATCCCCAATCAAAATTCACCCAAACTAACTCTAGGATAAATGGGGAGAGTGATATATTCAACAATAAACCTTTATCATGACTAATAAAACATCCTTTAATTTTGAATATATTTCACTTTAAATTAATTGATTGTATCTAATTGATTTCATTACTTGAAACAAAGACATTAAAAAAACCAAGTTATACTATTAAAATATTAATATGTGATAGTTAAATCATAGCCATTGTATTGGGGTTATTATCAAAAATAAATATAGTATAAAAAACATATGGTTTAATATTTATAAAATATGCTCACTTTTTATCAATTAATTATATGTAAATATAAATATCATTTAAAATTATCAAATGATTATTTTGCATGAAAATATATTTATTTAAGTAATGTATTTTTATAATTTAAATTAATCAATATTAGTGAATTAGTTTAATAAAATTTATATATTATATATTCAAAAATATAATTCAAGTAATATTTTTATAAGTATGGGATTTAAATTAATCCAGTTTATGTCTAAAAGTTTTTTTAAAAGATGTTTTCATCAGCCTTTTACCAACTATTTTATAAATATTTCTTTCAACATATAGAATTTTAATTTGATAAAAGGGTTTAATAATTTTTAATCTAGAGTTCTAATTTTATTTAAATTGGTATCTTTTATTTTTTATCAATATTAATTGTAACCTTAGTAAAATTTATCTTATTGTTAATGGGTAAATATGATTAATCTAGGATATAACTAAGTGATAAGGACATAATTATTTTTCCATATTTTAATTAGATGAAATTAATTTTTTTTCTTTATCAAATTAGGATTACAATATATTTTTTAATGGGAACTTCTAAATGAAAATGAACTATATATTATTTAATGTAAAAATTTACAAAATATCAACCTCATAGTCTTAAATATCTATTATGTTTTCATAAAGGAAAACAAAATGTTATGAATTAATATAAATGTATATTTTGGGTATATTGAAATTATCACCATGACATTAATTTTTTATAAATTTTTAGTGATTAAATATTTACCTTAAATTCATGTGCATTGATAATACAATAATTTTTATATTAATTGATAAATAAAATTAATATTTTTAAAAATAATAAAATTAAGATAATTTTAGTAATTAAAATTGTTAAAAAATTATTTAAATAATAATATTAGGGTATTTTAAGTGGATTATATAACGTCTTGAGATTTTTTTATGTCTTTAAGGACAAATTCAATGAATAGTTTCAAAATTAACACTAAAGATATTTGTTCAAAATATTTATTTTTAAATTATTTAAAGATCATAAAAATAATAAAATATGAAATATTGGATAATATATGGTATGAAATGTTATCCCTTTTCCATTTATGAGTCAATTTTTAACATATAATTAAAATCTAAACCCTTAATGTCTTTAAAGGTTGTTACCAAGGTTATAGTAAAAATGGATTAACTATGGGGTTGAATACACAAATATGGATAAAAGACCTATATAAACCAATATAATTTCTATTGTTTTATGGGATTAGACTGCCATATTTTAATATATTCTAATAATTGGAATTTTTGAGGAATTTGGGAAAGAGTATAACTTTATTATATTTTAATCTTTTAAGAAATCTCAAGAGTGACTCTCCCCTCAAATATAAAAGGGAACCCATACATTCACTACATCACACCACATTGAGGCTTATATATACACTATACCTTACTAATATCCATTATATACATCATTATCAAAAAATAGAGGTTTTTTCTTCCAAAAATTTCAACCTTGTGATCCTTAAGAGAGGATATAATGGTGTGAATTCAAAGAAGATGAAATCACCCTAATTGATTACATTATTTGTAATTATTTATATACCGATAGTAAATATATTATATTTTTCATTAAATAATAAATATAATTTAATAAATATTTAATAAAATTATGAATATTTTTAAACCACCATTATTATCTCTATTTCCATCGAATGGTATGTGAAAGTATCGGTCATGCATACATAGGACATAACATCTCCACATAGCTATACAATTAATTTTACACCACCATATTTTATGGATGGTTATTATAAATTTATTAATGTTCATATATGATAACTATTTAATAATTATGACTCAATAATTATAATATCATACCTACCTTATTACATTCCAATCCATTGGGAAACAATAACATTGGGGGTGCGTAGTGTTTATTACCACCACCCCAAAACGATGTGATTGGTTTTTTCAACTCCTTACATGGAAAATAATAAGGATGTATTTATTGAATATATATGTCATATATGATATTATAGTTATTCCATAATGTTTAGTTAATATCTATATTTGTTTTCTACAACCTTCGTAAATTAATAATCTTGTACATGCATATGTATAAGATGTTATCTCCATGAATGGTATAATTCAATTTTTATCTATATCATTTTTTGATGAATTTAAATAAATAAATATATATAAATTTATATAATGAATACAAATTATATTTATATAATTATTAAAATTATGTAGATGATGGATACATTATCATAGTATAATGAACAAAAATATGTAACAAAAAATACATGAAAATTAATAAAAATTTCCCATAGAAGAGTTATTTAAATAAATAATTATAAATTAATAGGTGATAAAATGTTATAAGTAAATTATATATGGTATGATAGATATGATTATATTTGTTTAATTTATTTTTAATAAAAATTTATTTATTATACAATAATTTTGAAGACATACAATAGAATTTAGATCCGAGGTAAGGGACATTCATCTCACTTTTATTTATATGAGACACATTCCATATTCACAACCTGTTTTTTTTATTTGCTGTATATACTCCTCATTAGTGTATTTTATGATTATTATTAGGAAATCTATTTGTATTTAAAAGTGTATCTAATTTTTTCTTTTTCTAGATGTTTTTATTTTAATGTTACCATTGTATTAATGGTTTTTTGTTAAAATCCCATTGTTTTTTTGGAATTTTTTATAGTTAATATAAAATGATGAAATATTATGATATATCACCCAAAAAACGGATAAATGTTTCTATCCTATATTTCTCTCATTAGAATATAATTTTTCCTTTCATTTTACCCACAACACATACTCAAATGATTAAAAATATTTTTGTGGAAAATCAATAAAATTTCTCTCTTTGGTTGAAATTTAATTTTCTTCGATATCCTTGTTTTCTATAAATTTTTATAAGAAAAATATTAATTTAATCCTATTATTTTTTAATTAAATTTTAATCCCTTTTTTATTTTTTATAAAATGGTTTAAAAATAATATTCTTATCATTTTTGAACATGGATCTTTTTTAAGTTTTTCTACAAAAGTTTGAATGGAAGGATATATTTTAACATATATAGATCGAATGGAATTCCACTCATGAATGACCTATAAATTATTTTATTGTTCCATTATATTTTTATTGGTTTATTTAAATATAAAATATTTCCTTAATATTTGAGAAATGTTTATGTTTTAAGATGTTTATTTCGATGTGAATGTGATATTTTCATCAAAAGTATTCCACTGATCATTGAATAAAATTTTTCATCAATGATAACATACAATATTGTAATGTTTTCTTAATAATAAAATGATATCATCCCAATTCATTAATTGTATGTTTTGTTTTCAGGATTAAAATATTTTTATGAAACTTTTTCTTTTTCAATGGGTTATGTAATGATTAAATGATGAAATGTTTATGAATCTTGTTTCCTTTCTAGAGGTTATGTTATGATGAAATGTGTAAGAAACAATTTTATTTCCATTTCTTTTAATATGATTAAAATTTTATTATCCTATAGAACACATATGTATTCTTTTAAATATTTTATGGATAGTCATATAATTATATATCCCTCTAATACATTTGTAAATGATAGATATCTCATGAGATAAATATGAATGGAATGCGGTTGATCATAGTTCAGTAAGAAAAAATGTACACTATGATAGCACTTGATGTAAACCATGAATAATATGATGGAATATGGAATATGACTAGAAAAATATAATAATATTTGGAGTTCACATTTAATATTAGTATGCTTTGGGGGTAGACCCAATCCACTATGATAATCATGGGCATGTATCTTGATAATTACAAAAATGATTTCTATGATTATGTGTATGAAACAATTTCGTTATTTAGAAACTTTTATACTATCATGGATCATGTTCTTTAGTGATTTTATGATTTTTGACTTATTAAATATCACGATTTATTGCATTACTCAACATTACGATCTTTGATGTGTTGGATATTATTTTAAACTATTATGTTCTTATTCCCAAACTCTTATACTCATGTTATGCTTATGTGATTATTGATTTCTCCATTTTTTCCCATATTAAGCATAAGAAAATTAATTTTTTATGTTTATATATACAATTTTATGAATATATTTATTAGGTATGATGTTTTTAAGAAGGGTGTTAGCTATAATGGACATATAAGGATGTGATGTAGATCATTTATGGCTTATTTTGTTTATGTTTCTATGTTTACAAAGATAACAGACCTATATGATTTAGGCATGGATAATTATGAAATATAATGAATATTAAACTAATATAATGTAATATATGTTTATGAATATTATGGGTTTTTATATTTTGTGTCAAACAATGGTTTAATAAACCTTTGGTATGTGGATGAGATATATCTTGTGAGATCCCTGGGGATAAATCTAATTATAGGATAATATCCTAATGTTTTGTTAATTATTATGGACAAATAGGTTAAAAATAAGGTATCATAGTGTTATAAGAATTTTTATTGATTTATAATCTCAATAAATTATTTCTCATTATTATATGATTTACCAATGTTATTATTTTTACTCACACTATGCTATTTCGTAATAGTCAACGGATCGAACTTTAAGGAATAATTTAAATGTTGAATGAGATGGGAAATGAAATGATTTCCCACATAAGCAATCAAATATTATGAGATCCTGAATAAAAAATATTTTTACTACTCTTATGAAACATTCTCAATATATTAATCATGAAAAAATCTCAAATTAGAAAAGGGTAGAAAAACATTCTACTGGGTCCTCCATGATGAGACACTCAAATTATATTAGTGGGTATTCTGATCGACAAATTATGATGAAATTGATTAGTAACAATGAAATGATATTTTCTATTCTCCAATATTTGGATATTGAAAATGAATTTTGGATTTCAATATTTTTGAAACTAAATTGAATCAATGGTGAACTCTTATCACGAATACATGGAAACCAAAAGAAATTGACACCATATATTTGGAGGAGATTAAGAGCATATATTTTAATAATTAATTTCCTTATATTCATCATATGAAAGTAAATAACTATTTTGTAAATCTAAAATAGATGGATATTGATTTCATTTGAATGTTTACTGAAAATTTTATGAGGCATACAATGTCTACTTCTGGTAGTATCATCGAATATTAAATAATTTCGATTAGTGAATTAGTTGCTTAATACCACATATTTGAGGGTTATTATCCAAAAGACATTACATTATCTATCATGAAATTGTTCAAGGTTCTATCAAGGTGGAAATAAATATTGCCTTTTCCTATTCATTTAATATTTGTTAGAATATAATAATTATGGAATTAAAATTAAATTCCAAAAAATGTGAAGATAAGAAAATGATAATCAATTTATAATAAAAGTGTATAAGGAAGAGTGGAGTTAATTATCTCAAGTGTATTGGTAATTTCTTTTGTCTTTAATGGAAGTTCATCAATAAATGAAATGTTTAAGTGATGTGAGGAGACCATTAAAAGAAACGAATAATGTAAAATCATCATTGAATGAACCTCCCAAACTTATTTGTTTCAAATGTAAGGAGTATGGGAATTATGATAACCAATTCCCAAAATAGAAATTCAATGATGATGATCGATGACATAAACCTACAAAGACAAGATCTAAACACAAATAACATGCTATCACTATTTTATATGTGTAGTACAATAACAAAATTGTGATGATACATTTACTATCATCTCATGACCTCATAATGTTTTATTTGATTCTAGATATACCCATTATTTTATATGTAAGTAATTTTCTGAGTATATAAAATTTCAACCCCAGTGATTAGATTTTAAATTCATTGCGAAAAGACATCATGGTTCGATGATTACAACTCATGTATATTATTATTATCTTGTTGAATTTTTTGGTAATGTTCTTCCTGAAAATCTCATTATTCTTACTCTATTTTAATTTTATCATATTTAGGGAATGGGATGGAATTGTTTATATAAATCCAACATAAATTTCTATATAAGAAAAATCATATGGGATATTCTAAACAAACATATAACTATATATTAGTGAGATTATAAATTCTAACTTTCGATAGAATATAATTATATCGTATGGGTTATTATTCCTTTTCAAAATATATGATTATCTCAAATGATTGGGGAGAAATTAATAATCTAAGATATTCCTATTGTATGAGATTTTATTTATTTATTATGAAATATTTTCATAATCTTCCACTATATGATGAAGTTTGGATATTAATTGAGCACATACCTATTTCTACACTTATTTCAAATACTCTATATTGAATGGGACTTATTGAGATATCAAATTTAATGATTAAACCCCATTATATTGTTGAAAAGGGATTTATTTATCAGATTATATCCCTTTTTGGTGAACCCATTATTTTTATAAAATGATGTGTATCTACATAAATCTGCATTGGATATTGAGAACTTAAAAAGGCCACTCTCAAGAAAACGTATCCACTACCTCGTATTGATAACCTCATCGATAAAGTGCATGGATATCAATAATCTGATAATATTTAACATCATTTTGTATATCATAAATTGTGAGTTTGGAAGGAGGATATATCAAATATAGTTTTTTGAACACTATATAGACACTTCAAATTTATAGTGACCCCGTTTGTTCTTACTAATTCCCATTCTATCCACATAGGTTTACTGAATAATGTCTGTAGATATTATCTATATCAGTTTACTAAAGACTATATCGATGATATTCTTATTTATTCAATGATAAAGGAAGAGCATGAAGATTAGTTGATTTTTTTGAATACCCTATGGAAGGAGATGTTATATGAAATATTTACCAAGTTTTAATTTTTCATATAGAATGTTTCATTCATGGGTCCTGTATTCTACAGCGAGGGTATATCGATGGATCCATCAATGTTATAATTCATTGACTGTTGGACGAGACCAACCTATATGATTGAGATCCAATGATTTTGTGGTTTTTTGGAAATTATTAGCACATTGTGGAGAATTTATCATGATTATATATGGGAATAAACATGTTAAATCAAATGGTAGATAAACTTCTTCAGATATATAAATATATAGAACATTTCAAGAAAATATAGAGAAAATGAATCAACACACTTATGTTTATTTTACTCTACAGTAGAGAAGAATTTGTAATCCATAGTGATAAATCATATAAGAAAATAGGATGTGTTATCATGTATAATGGTATGGTGATAGTGTATGCCTCACTCCAATTGAATTATTACGATAAAAATACAAAAGACATGATTTGGATTCACCTATAGTCATTTTTTCATTGAATGTGGGGAGGTATTATTATTAAAGATAATGATTTAATATATGTACCAATAATAAATTTCTAAAGTATATTTTTCTCATTAAAATTGTATAAAATTATCTATAAAAGATAGTTGGAGCTCATTAAGGATTATTACTGGTCTATATATAAACAACCTATGAATTAAAAAAAGACCGCAGATACTCTGAGTTGAAAGGATAATGCAATATTATCCATTATTTAAATAAAAAATGATATAATTTTATGGGATTTCAAAATTCATTGAACATGAAATAATTAAATAAGGGGATAAATATTATTATTCTTAAATGAGTTTTTAACCATCTATCCATGTTAATATTGAAGAGTAACATACGAAAAATTTGGAACTACATAATTAAAAAAACGATTTTGAATTCATTATTTATTATGAGGGAATAACAGTGTTCATGAACTGTGTATGTGTTCCCTCCATACGATATTTGGATAATTAGTTATTGGATGTGGCTCATAGCTTATCATACTCTGTTCATCTTAGATGTACAATGATGTATAGAGTTGTTAAAGTGTATTTATGGTGGGACATCAAGGTGAGAGATATTGTAGAGTATGTATCTTAGTGATTTATATGTTTTATTGTTAATATTGAGGGGTAGAGGTATAAGAGGATGTTACAACCATTACCCAAACTAGAATGGAAATGATAAAACGTTACCCTTGTATTTTTCATTAGACTCTTAAAAACATATAATGGATATAATTCCATTTGGTTTGTAGTCAATATCCTTATTAAGTTAGCACATATCATTAAAATTAGAGATTATTTCCTTATAGATGAGAATTCAAAAATATAAATTATGTAAATTGTAAGTTTATATGGTGAAAAAAATTCTATTCTATCAGATTGGGTCTATGTTTTACCATGAATATTGCGAGAAGTCTTCAATAGGATCTATATAATGAATTGAGTTTCAGTATGGAATATTATGCTCAGATCGATAGTCAGTTTAAGAGAAACATTAAACACTAGACGATATTTTTATTTGTTGTTCTATATATTTTAATGGTACGTCCGATCAACACATTCCTCTAGTCATATTTTATTAAAACAATAACTTTCACTTTAGGATTTAAATGGCTCCTTATGAAGTAATATATGGAATTAAGTGTAGAAATCCAATTTTCTAGGATTAATTTGGATATAAAAGGAAATTGGGACCTAATATTGAATTGTAATGGTAGAAAATTCATATCCATTCAATAATTTATAAAGGAAACTTATAGTTGAGATAAATGTTATTATGAAAATTGTTGACCTGATCTATAATTTAAAGTTAGTGAGAAGGTTTTTCTATAAATTTTACTATAGAATAATGTTGTGAGTTTCATGAATAATACAAATCTATTCCCTATGTATATTTTTCCTTTTGTGATTCATAATCGATTTGGGATGGTAAATTAAATCTTTGTGCTTCCACAAACCTCTCTCACGTTACAGAAATAATCCATTTATTTCCCATGAGGAACTACATACCTCATAATTCACATTTAATGAACTCAATGGTTGTACCATTGGAGAATGATACTTCCTATGAAAAATAGATAGTATAAATCTTATATTATAATGATAATTTTCTATGTAAGAAGACAACTAACATGGTTAAATTTCTATTGATAAATTATAATTTTTAAGAAGCTATACTATAACTAAAGAATGTACTAAAATAGATGTATCCTCATTATTTGTACCAGAGTAATGAATTCCAGGGGAAAATATATTTTATGATGGTTATAAGGTTACACCATATGAATTTAGAATATATTTATATTTAATTAATTTTATTTCTCTAATAACTTGAGTTACATGAGGCACTGAGTTTAAACAAACGAAATTATAGTTTAAAATATTATTATGTGATTGTTATCTCGTATCAAATGTATTAGAGCATAATAACAAGACTAAATAAAATATGATAAATTTATGCATATATATATATGTATAAAATTATTTCATTAGTTATCAATTAATTAAAAATAAAAATAAAATTTATTTAAAATTAAGAAATTTTTTTTGAATATTTTTTTATGAATGTAATTTTCTTTATAAATTAAATAAATCTATATTAGTGAATTTTTTCAATGGATTATAAATATTATATATTCAATAAAATGTTTTTAAGTTCATTTAAATTTTTTCAATTCATGGGATAAGAATATATATATTTTGTGAAAACAATTTATTCTTCTAAAAAGTTGTTTTCGTCAATATGTGCATTCTTATATTAAAATATTTCACCATTACTTATAAAAATTGAATTTGGTAAAATATATTCGATATATTAAATTAGGAGATTAAAATCTGGTAAATAGTTCCCATTTATTTTTTATCAAAATGAATATAAAGAATTGTAAAATTTATGACCTTGATAAAATGTAAATCGTGTTAATATATGTTTAAACTAAGTGAAAATACAAAAATTTTAATCCAAATTCTTATCCTATGCATGGAATTAATATATTACCACCTTATACATGAATTGTTTCTAATTTATAATTTTTGGTGAAAATTACCTATATAATATTTAATGAAAAGCAAAAAAATGTCACTTTATATGATTTGAACATCTCTTTTTTATTCACGTAGATAAAAAAACTAGTTATGAATGATTCAAAATGTTTCTTTTTTGAATAATGAATTTATATTCATGATGTATATTTATTTTTTATTTTTAGGTATTTAATAATTATCTTAAATGAATTTTCAATGCTTATAAAATATTTACTCAATTAATAGAAAAAAATGATTTTAAGAATAAATAAGTTAATATAATTTCAGTGAGTTATAGAGTTCCATCAGTTTTTTAGATATTTATATCATATTAATGAGTTTAACTAAGATTCTATTCGAACTAAAACATTTTCATTATGTATTTAATGTCAAACTAATTAGATCATGTACAAATATACAATAATGATATTTTTTCAGAATAAAATGTTATTAAATTATAAAAAAATCATAAAAATATTTAATGTCGATATTGTAGATAAAATGTTGTCAAAATATTATCCCTTGTCTATTTATGATTTAATAGTTAACTTATATTCAAAAATATAACCCTTTAAGTGTGAAAACGTTGCTACCATGGTAAAATATATAAGTTTACATTATTAATTTTTTTTTCATATATTATCTTTCAATAGAAACCTTTTTTTTTGGAATTTTGGCTTCATAATTATTTTATAAAATTATAATCATTTATGAAATCATAATAGTGCCCCTCCCTTAAATTATAAAAAGGAACCCCTCATTTCTATTCTTCACACAAATTTGATCTTTCTATATCAAACAGACCCAACCAAAATATATTCCAAACATCATTAGTCACATTATATTTTTATTTTCCCAGAAAATACTAACCCTTGTATCCTTAATAGAATATCTAAAGGAGTAGTTTCACAGAAGATATAATCACCTTGGTCGATCATATTATTTTTAATTTTTATGACTACTCCTATAACTATATTATATTCTTTATAAAATAATCATTTAATTATACAAAAATAGAATTAAATGTAATTATTATTATTAAAACACCTTAATATACACTCTTTTTATCAAATGGGAACTAAAAGTATCGCTCTTGCATACGTGTGTCTTACTATCTCCATATAGTGATATAATTCATTTTTAATCACAATAATTAATTAATGATTAATATGTTGGTTTTCAATTTTATGAAATATATTTATAAAATTATAATTATCATTTAATGACAATATCATATCTACATTCTTACCTTATAATCTATTCGATGTCGACAATGTTGCTGATGCGTATGTGTGGACTACCTTTTCCACAAATCTATTTGATTATTTGTTCATTTTTATTTTACATAGATGATAATAAGGACATATTTAAATTAATATTTATTTATATATTATATAATAATCATTTTTAAAGGAGATTTATTTTTGCCCTTTCATTGTTTCCATCCAACGAAAAGTGAAATCATTGATTAGGCGTATGTCTGCTCTACTATCTTAAAGAGAGATTTAATTAATTTTTCTATATATAAATTTGTGGATGAATTTATATATAAATATATAATGAATTTAAATTTTATTTATATCATTATTAACATTATAGAGATTGTGAAATCATTATCAATGTACATTGATCACAACTACCGAACCAAAATAAAAATGAAATACTATACAAATATCACCTAGAACAATTATTTGAATAAATAATTGTGTATGAAAGTGTGATAAAGGGTTATAAGTACATAATATATGGAATTTTATATATTATTATGGTTATATTATATATGTAAAATAATTCTATATTTACTATATGTGATGTTCAAACATGTATGAAGGTATCCAGACCTGAGGTAAGGGAAAATTGTCTCACTTTTATTTCTGTGAGACACATGACATATTCACCACTTATTTCTTTTATGTGGGTTATATAATTCCCATTTATATATATATATATATATATATGGTTTTTGGTTTTATAATAAAATTCAAATAAACACACCCCACACACGCATAAAATAAAGGTAGACCGTAACCCCCCATAGCGGTTATCCCACCAATCAATGCTTTATTAAATTTTGTACACACACCAAAGACCCTGAAAATTAGGTTAATTATGAAAAAATTGCAAAATATGACCATGATATTATAATTTGAAGCTTTTACATCACAATTATGATCACACATCATCACCTGAATTGCAACCTCTCGCTGCCCCAACCACAAGCTGAGGAAACATGCCCATCTATAGATCCATTTTTTTACCAATGCTGCCATCCCCTTGGATAGCTTAGAACATAATATCAAGTCACTTAACCCCACATTTCAATACATCCCCACTGAGTTTTCTCTCTATCCAATTATCCTCTTGATAAAACCAACATACCATATAAAGGACCACCAGATCACACATCCCCTCCATCCTATGTTGGTGATGTAAACTCCCATGAGTAGCTCTACCTCCCTAAACCACTTGTTAACCATTTTTATCCCCTACTGAACCCCATCTTAAAAATCCTTTTAAATTGGGGTGGTAATGGTATTGAACCTTAGTCATAATGATTCCTATTGGGGTACCCAAACCACTTGCCCCCCACCCTAGTTTTATTCCAACAAATGTATTTTATAATGATTCATATCAAAATTATTGGGATTGAAATATACATATTTCGTTAGGTTTTTAATGATTTTTTCTTATAAATTTCCCAAATTTATAAGTGTTTTGTGTTATAATATCATTCTTTATCAACATTATTTGTTTTTAAGATAATATTATTAAATATTTTGACCTCTCTATAAAGAAAAAATATATTTCCATCTCCTTTTTTTATTTCATTAGAATACATGTTTTCTTTAATCATATACACATTATGTACTCAAGATATTGAAAATATATTTTGAAGTAAAACAAACATTAATTCTCTCATTGGTTAATTTTATTCACTTATTTCCCTGTTTTATAAAAATATTGAAAAGAACATTTTCACTACTATTATATGATTGATGAAAAACTTTTTTCCATGTTTGAAATTTTAAGATAGATTAAAAATATTATTATTTACTTTTTCTAAGAAATTTAATTGTAACATTTTTCTATAAATTTTTATGTGGATGATTCATTTTTACAAATACGACATGAATATAATTTACATCCATCATTTCTAATAAATTATTTACTATTACAATACATGTTTCTGTGGATAATTTGAAAGATCATATTTTCCTTAGTATTTTATAAATTCATATATTTAAATAAGGTTATTTCAATGAAAAATTATATTTTCCAAAACAAATGTGAACCTTTAAATGAGATTTTCATCTATAATGACATTATTTGTTGTTACTAATGTTGTATGGTCAATGGATAGAATCCGTATTAAATATCTGGATTATTTATCTTTATGTTCAATTTATGTTTATGAAACTTATTTATTTTCTAGGGGTTTTCTTATGATGAAATGATGAAATGTTTATAAATCCTGATTCTTTTCCATATGTGATTCTATGATGAAATGTTTATGAAAACCATTTATTTTCATAGTTTATTATATGATGAATGATTTATGATATTGTGGAACATAAGTATACTATTTTCATTATTTGATGTGTGGACCAATAATTATATATCCCTTAAATTAATTTAGTAAATATACACATATTATGAGTTAAAAAAACAAGAATGGGCAGTCAAATCAGTTCAGTAAGAGACATTGTCCACTATTTTAGTCTTAGAAGTGAACTTTGACTAAAATGATGGGTTGGAGAGTCAATCAAATACACATATAATAGTCTTGTGAGTGATCCTTGAATACAATGATGATTTGGGGAGTGATCCCAATGTAATATAATAATCTTGGAAATTATCCTGGACTACTAAGGAAATAATTTTCCAGGCTTATATTTATACCACTATTACATATCGTATGCCAATGTTATTTACTAATTGATCATGTTTTTTGGTTATTTTATGATTCATGATTTATTTACTATCAATATACATTCCATGAATCAAGAATATGATCTTCGATATGAACAATATAGTTTTCAAATTATAAGCTCATGTTCTTATACTTTTATGCATCTATTGGTCACATATCATAATTCTGAATATTTTCTTTTCTGATCATTGATATATCTCTTTTATTCCCTTATTTAGTTTCAAAGATCACCCTGTCACGAACCGAATATGGTCTCCATCAAAATCATCACTCGACCCAGCCCACAACAAGGCCCAATGGGAATTTTTGATCCTCACAGGCTGGCACAAGTGCATGGGTTTCATAAAAAGAAAATTCGGAACTATTTAACCATTTTTATAAACTTAAAACAACAAATGAATCCAATAAAAAAAATCTGGATTTTTCAATCCAAAAAATCTTTTACAAAAAATCAGAACTGAATTACATATTTAAAAAAAACTCATCTTGACTATAAAAATGTACAAAACCAAAAGGGAATATCCCAAGAACCCTCATGGCAAGGGGCACCGCCCTCAAACCATTTCCATAAGACATCACCACCAAGGACCCGCTAGAAACCCGAACCACTGGAACTAAAAACTGTACCCAACCTGTGACAACAAAAATAACCAAGTATAATTACGAACAAGGGTGTAAGTAGTGTGTGATCCAAAGCCCAATTGGGGTACCACAACTAATAGATTCTAATTGATAAATATTTGAAGACAATATTCATCCATGTTTTCAGAAACATGAAATGCTAGTTATAATTTCTATAAGATGAAACATTAAATAATAACAGTTTTCAGGTGGGATAATTTAAAGAATAAACACTTTTAAAATAAATACCAAAGCTACTGAATTTTCTAGCCACTAATACCGTATGCTGATGGTATGCACAAAATATCTAGTGAGCACAAGCAATGGAAAAATAACCCCTAGGCACTAGCTAGATGTGGGTCCTAGGTACCTCATATCTCGGTGAGAGTAACCATCAAAAATATCTATTCTTGTGCACGATCCACTAATAGTGAACATACCCATAACTTAATGGTCCCTAATAATTATCATCATAGTTTAGTTATAGTTTTAAGTGTTAATCTGGGAAATTTAAACTGGGGCCAAACCCCACAGATTCACTAGCATTCTAGTACACGTCCCCCCAATAAAATACCCAGGTTTTCCCTTTGTGCTCAAACAAGTTCAAATTGTAAACGAATTTACTTTTCACATGAAAATATCATTTCCATATAATAAATTCACCAAACATACCACATGTATACTACACAAGTCACAAAAGTCCTCTATTCATTGAAATTGATTTTGAAATCTGACTCACACCAAAATAGCCCACAACAGTTTTCACATTATCTAACACATAAAAAAATAATTAAAAATATTTATAAAACTATTTATATATATTAAAACTCTCATAACAACTCTCTCACTTTTTACATAATAGCATATTTACCTTCAAAATTTTTTTATCATCAAACTTACACGAAACTGCCCACAAGTATAACAATGTTTTACACATAAAACCTTTTCAAAAACCCTATTTTTAGTCCCACGTGACATTAATATGTTACCAAACATAAATTGGTAGGCCAAATGAGATTTATTAAACCAAATCCATATGTTATAAAATACACCCAAATAATACCCCACATGTAAGACATGAAAAAACCCAATTTCAAGTTAAAATGCAACTATAAAATTAAAAACATAACCAAATCAAACATAAAAAGTTTTCACACCACAATAAACATATGAGGAATATTAATAATGAGTAAATATAGCAATATAACCAATCAATAATTGTTTACACATGGAACCACCTACCGAAAATGTCGAATCCCTCAAAACTTGGTGCGAAACATCAACCACACCACTGCCGCATCACAAGGATGATAAATCCAGTCATAGACAAAAATATTTAACCAAAAAGACACCAAATCAAACCATATTTTATAACCATAACTTCTTTACATTTTATAACATAATGAATGTGGGAGGAAACCCTATGGAGAAGGATGAAATTGAAGAGAGAAGCACTTACTCAAAACAATCTTGAATAAAACAACCCAAAATCCACCAGTATCTGAATTTGAAAACAACTCACCATTAAAGGGAGGTTATAAAAATTATTAAGAGATCATTTAGGAAAAAAAATTGGGGGGAAAGAGTAAAAATAGAATGAGTTATGAAAGGATCAATTTACCTCTAAAAATATGGGTGATTTCGGAAATCTAGATATGTACTGACTACTTTTTTGATTCTATTGAGCTCAAAATTTAGGAAGAATAGAATGGAGGCGCTCCTTAGGTAGGTGGGCTCAAGTGTGATTTGGAATCACCAATTAAAGGTAAATATTGAAGGAGATATAAGGAATTAAAATTTATTTTTAATGCAGAAAATGGGCTTTCGGGCACACACTATCCCTTAAATAAAACCCATATCCACCATGATTATGGATTTCTAAATGGTCCATATTAATATGGTGGTGTTAATAGGTCAGGGGAAGACAATTAGGAATTGGAATGGTTAAAAAATTCTGTAAAATTATGGAGATATAATAGAATAATAATTTATTTTTAAATCTAGAATTGGTCTCACGGTTAGGCCCAATTCATGAAAACTCACCCATTCCTCCCTAAAATCATGGAAAAACACCAAAACAAAGCATGAATGGAAATTAAATGGAATTTAACTTTAAAATAAATCATGTCTGTGACAATTCTCCCCAACATGAAAACTTTCTACCCCATAAAGTCACATTAAGGCTAAAGAAAAAACCAAACCCAACTGAGAAACCAAGAGGTACTCCTTTCCCAGGTTTCACCCCAAAGGCTATTACACATCCAGTGATCAATTAATGAATTAATGCTCTCAAAAAAAACATATACACCACATTCCTGAAATGATCAATCACATTCATACTTTTTTTCCAACAGAAAACTCCTTAAACACTATCCGAACAAGACTCAATCAATTCACCCAAATGAACAACACCATAGAACATGTTTACACTTACCTTGCTATAACTAAACCATTTGGCACTCTCAAATCACCAATATTACCCAATAATAATTTAGGTACCTTGAAAGCTCCGAATGAGACAACCTACAACCAATCCAAGACCATGGATAAGTCTAGGTTATTGGTATGGAGGACCCAATATAGGCCCCCACCATAAGAGATAACCTATATTTTTTTCTAAGACATAATTAGTATACTAAAAGGGGGAGGCATGAATCGACTCCCCGGTAAAAAGGGTATATTTCCATAAAAAATGTACAAAAGAACATATATAAGACTCATAGTGGGACTCACCACCATATGAACCAACCATCATAACCGAACATTACAGACTGGTACAGAAAGACCCCAAAATTTAAAGAGATGGGACGACCACATGGTTAGTCTGCACGGTTTGGGAAACCATGCACTAACAGTGGGGATCCTTCTACCTACATGGTTTTCTGGGGCATGGTCACTACTGACCATGTGAAAACCATGTGATCAACCTTTCTATCCAAACATTAATCATTTCTCTAAAGACTAAATTAAAACCAAAGGGGGAGGGAATAACATTAGATGATGACATGGGTACAAGGACCTCCACCTATTTCCACCGAATAGGAACAACAGAAGAAAAATGATGACAGTATAGGTTGAAACTCATCCTATATTTTATACTGAGGATTGGAATTTGTAAAAGGGTTCAAACGAACCTATGATTTCCCCTTACTACAAGCCAGCTTCACTCCGAGACCTATGGCTAGATCTCAAAAGATTGATGAATCTTCGGCCTTGATGTTAAGATTTGGAAACCCCATGAATGAGAAATCTTCATTAGGTTCAACCAACAACTACACCACAACCCCTGATTATTTTTCCAAGAAATAACACATTCCGAACTCACTTTACCCTAACCTGATATTTCACTGAAACAGGGGCTCAGAAGATACCCACACATCACATCGTGTTTGTCAGGGTGAGAAACATTAGAAGTAAAGAACACCTATACTTACCTTCCTTTAAAATGGAATATTTTTATGTTTTTCCAAGGGATACATTCTCCCAACATAATAGAGACTCTCAGATGATTTCCCAACTGACACCTTTATAGTCAATCAAGCACATGACATCATAAGGCATCACCAAACATGACCATTGCGACTGATATAAAAAATTCATTGAAGGACCCCGGGACACCCTGAGAGGGGAGGGGTGAATCAGGGTGACAACTTTTTCTTCTTAAAGTTGTGGATCTTGTACCCACGTTGGTAGGAACTTTTTGAACCTGTATGATGAAAAATATCAGAAAGAAAACATGCACATACACAGAGAAGACATAGCCCTTTTTACTTGGTTCACCACTAAGGGCTACGTCCAAGGAACATACGCCGACAAGTTGTCGTTCGTACCAAAAACCACTATGCTTCACTAGCTGGAGATTAAAATTGTTCGGGCACAGTCACTCTGTCCCAGGCTCACTTCCTTTACAAAGGTTCCGAGATAGCTCACTGCTTCCCTCGGGTCACTCCCGTTGACTCCCCCTGGCTCACTACCGTTGGTGAAGTCACACTTAGTTTATAGACGTGAAGGTCTCTTCAATTGATAGTCATGAAGTTCATTGTCTCCTGTTCAACATGAGACTTTGCATGCATTAGAGTCCTGATTTAGTGCTCTATTAAGATCCAAATTCCAACCACTGATGAATACCCCCTTTTCCCTTGTCCACAGGGCAAACAACCTTTGGAAAAGGCCTTCGCAAAGTACCCTACTTCACAAGGCTCCCAATTTTTCAAAGCTCAAACAAGCCTTCGCGGAGCCCCTGCCATTTTGCGAAGCTCAATCGTGAAGCACTCTCGCGATGCTCCAGCCTTTGCAATGCTTGGATATCGTGAAGCTCCTACCTCTTCACGAAGCTCACTGAGCCAATGCGGGGCGCACGTTTTTCACGGAGCTAGAATAGCCGCCGTGAAGCTCCTCTTTCGCGAAGCACACTTCCTTCACCAGAGACCTTTGCGAACCAAGAGCAAATGAATTTCTCTGAAATTCTCTCTTCTTCTCTTGAGGGGGTCGGCCTCTATTTATAGGCGATTCCACCGACCCTCGACCCTTCCGCGTGAAGTCAGCGCCACATCAGCTCAAATCGTGAAGCTCCAATGTTTCGGCCGGAATTCTATCCAAATCGCGAAGCACCACGACAATTTTACGTTTGCAGAGCTTGACATAATCGCGAAGAATCACCATCAACATTCCTTCGCGCCTTCACTGCGAAGCTCCCTTGCAAATCCCTTCTCCTCCGCGATGCGCTTTACCCTCTACCATTCGCGAAGCTTGACGTAATCGCGAAGACTCACTGCCTCCATTCTTCTGGTCTTCGTGATTTCCAAACCATGAATCCTATCTTCGCGAAATTAATGCCTTGTCCATATTAAATCATGATCTTCATGGAAATCCTGTTTTTGCGATGCTCAACAAATTCCAAATTTTGGACCCCAAAAATTTGGCAAACACTGGGAATCGTCGCCACCTTCAAAATTGTTGTCTGCTTGAACGATATGATCTCTTTGCTGGTACACGATCCGAACGTCCATTGATGATTGACAAAAAACACAAACCACACTCCAAATCATGAATAGAAGACCATGCTTCCTACAATCTCCCCCTTTGGGTTTGTTGGCAATCAGAAGAAAAATTCAATAGATCTCCATCAATGTGAAATCCAAAAAACGCAGGAATCAACCCAACCGACACTCTAAGTCGACGTGAGCAATGCTCGGTGTAGAAAACAAGAGAGGAGGCTTGAATTTGGTTCCACTGTTTTCCTTCTCATTATTTTCATCATAGAAGTTGCCTGAATTTATTCCTTCTCCTTTTTCCCCCATTGAAAATAAATCCAAAGACCAGTAAATTTTTTCACGTTCAGCTCAAACCATACTCCCCCTGGATAGTATGTCCCCCATAAATCTGTATTATATCCATAAACAGATTAAAAACTTTATAACAAACGGGGAGAGGGGAATTTCTGAGCCTCCTTATGCTGTAGGAGGAGGTTGAACACCGAGGTTCAACCGATGCTTCTCAAACACAGCCACTGATAGTGGCTTTATCAGGATATCAGCCACTTGCTCATCTGTTCCCACATGATCCAATCTAATCACGCTTTGCTCAACTTTCTCTTTGATAAAGTGATACCTGATTTCAATGTGTTTTGTACGAGAATGCTGAACAAGATTCTTCGTAAGATCAATTGCGCTCTTATTGTCACAGTAAATCACCATTGGTTGCGTCACCTCATCGCCAATGTCAGTTAATTGCTGCTTCATCCATAGCAGTTGAGTGCATGCCTTTATGGTAGAGATATATTCAGCTTCAACAGTACTAAGATAAGTACTTTCTTGTTTCTTGCTCAAACAACCAACACATTTCTGCCCAATATAGAAAGGTCCACCACTAGTGGAATTTCTGTCTACTACATCACCATCCCATTCAGCATAAAAAAATGCTGACAATTCACTGTCCCTGCCTGCAGCAAAAAATAACCCGAAGTTATGTGTACCTTGAATGTATCTCATGATTCTTTTTACTGCTGCCATATGTTCCTCCTTTGGATTACTCTGAAAGCGGGCCGTAAGGCATGTTGCAAAGACAATATCTGGCCTTGTTGCTGTTAGGTATAGTAGGCTTACATTGATCCTCCTGTACATGGTGGGATCAACAGAGTTCCCATCCTCATGCTTTCCACGTTTAGTTCCAACTGCAATTGGAGTTGACATTGGTTTGGAGTCTTGCATATTGAACTTATTCAGCAGCTCTCTTGCATATTTTTCCTGAGAAATGAAAGTGTATTCCTTCTTTTGAATCAATTTCAGCCCGATGAAATATGTGAGCACCCCAATCATAGAAATTTCAAATTCTTATTTCATGTGGTTGGCAAATTCATCCACTGATTTCTGCCTACTGCCACCAAATATGATATCATCAACGTAGATAAGAACCATAAATTGATCTTTTGGAGAATTCTTCACATAGAGATTGTGATCAACTCCTACTCTTTTGAATTCCAACTTCTTGAGATATGATTCCAGCCGTGAGTACCATGCCCGTGGTTCTTACTTCAAACCATATAGAGATATCATTAGTTCGTAGACCTTTGTTTCAGCAGTACCCAAAACAAATCCCACTGGTTGTTCAATGTAGACTTCTTCTTCGAGTACACCATTCAAGAATGTTGTCTTGACATCCATTTGATATACATTATATCCTCTTTAGAGTGCCATGTTATGGAAAAGCCTGATTGACTCCAGTCTAACCACTGGAGAAAAGGTTTCATCAACATCAATGCCTTCAATCTGGGAGTATCCTTTACATACCAGTCGTGCCTTGTTTCTGATAACACTTCCATGCTCATCAAACTTATTTTTGAAGATCCATTTGGTACCAATCACATTGTGACCTTCGGGTCTCTGGACAAGATCCCATATCTGATTCTTGTCAATCTGATCTAATTCATCCTTCATGGCTTTCACCCAAGTTTTATCTTTTGCAGCTTCTTCGAATGAGGATGGCTCTACAACTGATAGAAATGCAGATTGCATGGTATTCCTCATCCTTCTTGTTTGAGTGGGTGCACTCATGTCCCCAATTATGTTGGATGGATCAATCTCAGCTCTTCGATTTCTCCTGTGAGGTTCAGTAGTATTCTCTTCAGCCATAGTTTCTTCTTCAAATTCTTGTTCTGAGTCAACATCATGATGTGACTGCTAATTGTTTTGAACAGCTTCCTCTATTTCTGCATTTTTATTTTCTTCACGTTCACATTCTTACTGACTTTCTATCACATCAGCATATGAAGTCTTTGAAGAATTTGTGGTTTTCTCTTCAATTGTCTTAACATCACTGATTTCCACAATCCTTCCCAAATTCTTGATGAAACATTTGTAGGATTTGCTGTTCATTGAGTAACCGAGGAAAATTCCATCATCTGCATTGTCGCCATATTTCCCTTGATTTCCTTCTTTGTTCCTGATGAAGCACTTACATCCAAAGACACGAAAGTATTTTAGAGAAGGCTTCCATCCATGCCACAATTCATATGGTGTCTTCGTCTCACCCATATAAAGTCATATTCGATTCTGAATTTACACTGCAGCTTGAACAACCTCTTTCTAGTAATGTCGTTGAATACGACTCTCAATCAGCATAGTTTGTGCCATGTTGTTCACCTGTCGATTCCTACGTTCAACAACTCCATTTTGTAGTGGAGTTCTCACAGCAGCTACCTCATGTTGTATCCCATGCTTCTCTAGATAATTCTCAAATTTAATGGATGTGTATTCTCCTCCATTGTCAGATCGCAAGAATTTGATTGTTCGTCCAGTATCATTCTCGGCGATTCACCAATATGTTTTCATGCAGTCAAGGACTTGTCTTTTCCTATAAATGACCATCACACATGAAATTCTACTGTAATCATATATGAAAAGGACAAAGTAACTTTCTCCATGAGTTCCGGCAACATTTATTGGGCCACAAACATCTGTATGAATCAGATCAAGAAGGTGAGACACTCTTTTCTTCTTTGGCCGATATGAACTGCAGACCAGCTTCCCACGAATACAGGCATCACAAGATTTTTCATGCTCACGCTTCAAGTTGGGATTGTCCATGATAATTCTCAATTTTGATATCTTCTCCATGTCTTGTTGATTGATGTGTCATAGTCTTCGATGCCACAAATTGTTTTCTTCTTCAACAGTCATGTAACATACATTTTCTTCACTATCAACCAGATACAAGTTGCCTTCTATTCTGCATCCCTTCATAAGTGAATTTCCAGTCTTTCCCTTGATAGTGCATCCTTTCTGATTAAACGTGACTATAAGTCCTGAGTCACAGAGTTGAATCATGCTGAGGAGATTATGACATAGACCATCTATGTAAAGGACTTCAGTCTTCTTTAATTCTCCATTAGCTAATTCGGTACTTCCACTCCGTTTGATTTTCAGTGCCCCATCATTACCAAATCATACTGTACCATCGACATTACTTATGATATTCGTTAGTAGGCCTGCATTACCTATCATATGAGATGAACAACCACAATCCAGAATCCAGGTACTGTTGTACTTTGTAGCTTTGAGGGCCACCTCTACAAGGTTGGATTTCTCAATCTTCTTCCATTCCTTCCATGAGACAGTAGATCGAGTATAAAGAACTGATGGTCTTTCAATTATCTCTTCCGCATACCCAGGTTCTTCATAGTCAATGTTTTCTTTGAGAGGTGAAAACCTGTTTGAAAGAGCAACACTGTCTTGGTGACGAGACTTGACTTGTCTTGAACATCGGTATGAGGTGTCCATGTCCATTCTCTGCCTGCAATTAGCGGCCTTATGACCAAAGTTAGAACAACAAAAACAATATCCATAGAAATTATTTCTTCTACAAGAGTTAGGATATGAAATTGTTCTCCTTTGTTGAGATTCTATATCTTCTCCATTCATATAGCTTCTTGCCTCTTCACAATATGACATGGTATGGCCCAGATAGCCACAGAACTGACACTTCATGAGAGGAAATGTCTTCTCACTTGATTTTCTCCTCATACCTTCTTCCTTGGGAGAATAGTAATACTGTCTGTCATTTCTGAATGTTTGAGGATAATTTTTAGGTCTCCATTTAGTTTGGATTGAGATTTCCCTTTTCGAAACTCTAGGAAACGTTTCAACATGTTCAACTTTCATCTTATCTTTATTTTGGATCTTTTCACTTCCAGCAGTTGATGTCTCATCCTCATAGCCAATTCCAGTCTTTCCCATGCAAGTGGGTCTTTGATCACTCAAGATTTTTCCAACCCCATCTGTACCACACATGGCTCCTGCTAGTAATTCTGTATCTGAGAATCTTCCAAACTTTATTTTCTTCCTCAATTCTATTGGAACTGATTCAGTCCCCAGTTTAATCCTTAGAGTAACTACTTCCTCCTCAAGACCATCAGCAGTCTTGGATTTTTCATCCATTCTGGAGGTGAGGTCATTGATGACCTTTGCCTGCTCTTCAATTCTCAGCTTCAGATCTACTAAATCATCATTAATTTCAATTATTTTATACTGTACCTTCAAAAATTCTTCCAGTCGTTCAATTTATCTTCAAGTTGATCAACATATTCAGTTGATTCTTCTACAATTGATTTCCACTTATTGCAGCTCTTACATTTAATCTTGAGCTTACTAAATGCATCCTTAAGTTGCATCTCAGGATCTACACAAGTTCTCAGTTGTTTTTATCCTTCAGTATCTTCTGGCTTTTCAACAGTGGCCATCATAGAAGCATGGTTCCCAGTTTTGAATCCTGGTTCTTCTTCATCACAGAATTCATTATCATCTTCTTCCTCTTCACAGACAAAACTATTCTTTTGCATTTTCTTACCAGATTTGAAGTCCCCCTTTTTGAAGAACCTTCTCTAAGGCTACTTGAAGTTTTCATCCTCACTATCTTCATCATTGATCATTTTTAAACACTAAGATGCAATGTTCCAAACTTTTCCACAACAGAAACACACGAGAGGTAACTTCCCTACGAATTTTCCGTTCCCCTTCTGGAACTTCTTTGCAATAAGAGAAATAATTTCTTTTTCTTCGTCATCTTCACCGCTACTATCCTTTGAGATTTTCAGTTTATCCATGGCCTTGAATGCCAATTCCTTGCTCACCCGAGTCGTAGCATCTTCAGGTTTGACTCCCATTATATATGCTACCAAACTTCTCAGTAGATCATCTAGAGAAAGTTTGGAAAGATCTCTTTCCTCAAGGGCTTACACCTTCACATTATATAGAGGAGGAAGTCTTCTCAATATTTTCATTACAATATCAATGTCTTTGATTTCTTCGCCTTGACCCCGAATAGCTCCAACCACTTCAGTAATTCGATTAAAGAAAGAGTCCGCATTCTCGTCTGGATGCATCTTCAGATCATCAAACCGATTGTGCAGCACTTGTAGTTTCGCCTCCTTCACTTTTCTATCACCATCATAAATATTCTCAAGTTTATCCCACGTGGATTTTTCTATGGTGCAATTCATCACCTTTAGGTAGATCTGATCAGAAAGGGCTGTAGTGAGTGCATTCTGTGCTTTGGCATCTGTATCAAGAATTTTCCTATCTATTTCAGTCATTGCAAGGCATGTTGGATCATTGACTTGTATTCCTTGCACAGTAGAAAAAAGAACTTCCATTCCAAGAGATCTCAAATGAGATCTCATTCTGTTCTTCCAGATCTAGAAATTTCTTCCATCGAAGGGAGGGACTCCCCTGGCATTGACCACATTTTCCATGACGAAAAAGGTCAGATTCAACACCAGTAACCTCCCTCTGATACCACATGAAGGACCCCGGGACACCCTGAGAGGGGAGGGGTGAATCAGGGTGACAACTTTTTATTCTTAAAGTTGTGGATCTTGTTCCCACGTTGGTAATAACTTTTTGAACCTCTATGATGAAAAAGATCAGAAAGCAAACATGGAAATACACATAGAAGACATATACCTTTTTACTTGGGTCACCACTAAGGGCTACGTCCAAGGAGCCTACGCCGACAAGTAGTCGGTCGTACCAAAAACCACTATGCTTCACTAGCTAGAGATTACAATTGTTCGGGCACAGTCACTCTGTCCCAGGATCACTGCCTTTACAAAGGTTCTGAGATAGCTCACTACTTCCCTCGGTTCACTCCCGTTGACTCCCCCTTGCTCACTAGTGTTGGTGAAGTCACACTCAGTTTATAGACGTGAAGGTCTATTCAATTGATAGTCATGAAGGTCATTTTCTCCTGTTCAGCATGAGACTTTGCTTGCATCAGAGTCCTGAGTTAATGCTCTGTTAAGATCCAAATTCCAACCACTGATGAATACCCCCTTTTCCCTTGTCCACAGGGCAAACAACCTTTGGAAAAGGCCTTCGCAAAGTACACTATTTCGCAAGGCTCCCAATTTTGCAAATCTCAAACAAGCATTCACGGAGCCCCTGCCATTTCGTGAAGCTCAATCACGAAGCACTCTCATGATGCTCCAAACATTGCAATGCTTGACTATTGCGAATCTCATGCCTCTTTGCGAAGCTCACTGAGCCAACGCGGGGCACACGTTTTTCGCGAAGCTATAATAGCCACCGCGAAGCTCCTCTTTCGCGAAGCACACTGCCTTCGCGAGAGACCTTTGCGAACCGAGAGCAAAGGGATTTCTCTAAAATTCTCTCTACTTCTCTTGAGGGGCTCAAACTCTATTTATAGGTGATTCCACTGACCCTCGACCCTTCCACGCGAAGTCAGCGCCACGTCAGCTCAAATCGTGAAGCTCCAATGTTTCTGCCAGAATTCTGTCCAAATCACGAAGCACCGCGACAATTTTCCGTTCGCGGGGCTTGACGTAATCGCAAAGAATCACCGTCAACATTCCTTCGCGCATTCGCCGCGAAGCTCCATCACAAATCCCTTCTCCGCCATGATGCTCTTCACCCTCTGCCTTTCGTGAAGCTTGACGTAATCCCAAAGACTCACCGCCTCCATTCTGCTGGTCTTCGCGATTTCCAAACCATGAATCCTATCTTTGCGAAATTCATTCCTTTGCCATATTAAATAATGATCTTCATGGAAATCCTACTTTCGCGATGCTCACCAATGCTGTTGTCTGCTTGAACGGTATGATCTCTTTGATGGTAGACGATCTGAACCTACATTGATGATTGACAAAAATCACAAACCACACTCCAAATCATGCATAGAAGACCATGGTTCCAACATTCATGGAGAGGGACCTTATATAACATCCAAAAAGAACAAAAATTTTTAGAAAGTGGCCACAATATCATATCGTGACCATATTTCCCACATTTTTGGTTTAACATGAACACATTTTTCAAAGAAATTATGAAGAACACAGAGGCCTTCCTAGATGCCATCGAGACAGTCATCCCCACTAACAACCCTAGACCACTTCCAGCATTGACGAATTAGGAAACTTAAGAAACTAAGGTCTCTTTCAACCTTCCACGAGCACTCACCCTCTACATTGGGATCTAAAAATCAAATAAATCAATGGGTGTAGACTTAATAAAAAATGTCAATAAAATATTCCTTATATTGGTCAACTAGAGGATTTTCCAATGGTGATACAATCTGGGTTGCAGTTCAGTTATGCATTAACCCTAAATGGGGTAATACCTTATCCAATGAGGTAACCCAAGGACCCAACCATGGTGGTACATTTGTCAAAACAATCCATAAACTAGATCCAAACACATGTAGTGAACCACTACAAAGGTGTCCTGGATCATATCTCAGAGGAGACGACTAACCGGTCCATCTACCCAGCTTACCGACCAATCATAAACCCAAAACACAGTTCAAACAGGAGGGGTTATTGAGCTCAAAACATCCCACAACATCAACATTTTCTAAAGACAAATAATATAAGCCATCCCAAAAAATTCATCAAGACATCATATTTTTATTTAAAAACATTTCATGAAAATAAACGGTTTAGCGGTTAGCGTTTCCACCAATGGTACACCATGAGCCTTACACGTGCATGTTTATGTGCTACAATGGGAACCCGCCTCATATACATCTCAACACTCATCCATTCAATCCATCAACCATCCATCATCATATATAACCCCATGGATGTGGTTGCTCCTGGAAATAACAATGGTTAAAACAAAAAATTCTTTATGCTTTTCAAAACCAAACTAGTAAACCAACATATCATTTTTCTCAAAAATACTTACCAAAAGATCAAAATCCCAATTCACATTATAAAAAACGTTTCATAAAGGGACAAAAATTTAGAAAATAAATCACTTTCTAGATATTCACATCAATTTCAAAACAACTCATCCCATTAAAACACCCTTTTATTGTTTATAAAACTCTATTGGGAACACTTTTCAAAAACAACTTCAATATAGTTCTTGCTTTCAAAAGAGGTGTAAGCACACCATTTTCAATTTCAAAAGAAATTATGAAAATTATGGTCCACCATTTCATAAACCAAACCATTCCATTATTATTTGAAAATCATTTCACAAAAACATTATGCTTCTCAAAACCAATGCGCCATGTTTTCAAAACTAAAGCACAAAACAATGCGAGAGGAAACTAGTTTTTGTGGTTGACTTGGACATATAGTTGGCAGCCATATTACAATCACTTAAAATTCATAGAGAGTTTTATAGGGAATATCCTTGGCTCCATATGGCTTTCCGGACCCTACGATCTCACTACGACCATTAAACCATCTCTCTTTTCATTTCCCCTAATCATCATCAAACCAAGAAAACCAAAGGACTTAGATAAATCATGAATTCTCTTGGAAACATGAATCCCATCATGAGGTGTGGTGATGAGGCACACTACCCATAACTGGAATTACAGGTCCCAACAACCATAACTCCAGACTATCATAACTCTTCTCCAGATAACATGACCCAAAGAGCTAACCTGATCCTCCTTTGATTCAATTTTGTCAAGAACCAACTCTGGTCAACATCAAAACCGAAACTTGACCCCGACTGAAACAAAGCCTGAAGGGTGTTACCAATCCCCATGGGATGGAAAAAGTGCCTGGATTTAATAAATTGTAAATTGGGAATGATTTACCCAAGTTTATAAACTTAAAACAACAAAAGAATCTAATAAAACGAATCTATATTTTCAATCCCAACATTAATTTTCAAAAATTCAGAACTGAATTACATATTTTAAAACAACTAAAAAGACTATAAAAAGTATAAAAACAAAATGAAACATCCCAAGAAACCTCATGGTATGGGGCACCACCCTCAAGCCATCTCCACAAGACTTAAATAGAAAGGACCTGCTAGAATCCCAAACCACTGCAACTAAAAACTTCACGGGACATGTGACAACAAAAATAAACAAGTCCAATTACACCTAATGGTGTATGTAGGGTATGATCCAAAGCCCAATAGGATACAAACACTAATATATTCCATGTGATAAACATTTAAATATAACAATCTTGCATGTTTTTAAAAAACATGAAATGCTAGTTACAATTTCCAAAAGATGCAACATTAAATAAAAACAGTTTTCAGGTGGGATACTTTAAGGAATAAAAACATTTAAAATAAATATCAAAGAACCTGAATTTTCCAGCCACTCATACCATATGCCTACAGTAAGCACATAATATCTAGTGAACACATGCAATGGTAAATAACTCCTAGGCACTAGCTAGCTATGGGTCCCATGTACCTCGTATCTTGGTGAGAGTAACCATCAGAAAAATTCCTTCTCATGCACAAGCCACTAGTAGGGAACATAACCATAACATATTGGTCCCCAATAATTATCATCATAGTTTAGTTAGAGTTGTAAGCATCAATCTTACTAGGTGAAACTGAGGACAAACCCCACAGATTCACTAGCATACAAGTACATGTCCACCCACCAAGATACCTGGGTTTTTTTGTTGGGCTCAAACATGTTAAAAAAGTCACTGAATATAATTTTCACATGAAAATATAATTTACATATCATAAATTCACATAAAGGCCCACATGTATACATCACAAGTCACAAATGTCCTCTTTTCATTCAAATTGATTTTGAAATCTGACTCACACCGAAATCGCCCACAACACTTTTCACATTTATTTAATACATCCACGAATCCATTAAAAATTATTATTAAACCATTCCAACATATTAAAACTCTCCTAACAGCCCAATCACTTGTTACATAGTACCATTTTTAACTTCAAAATAATTTTATCATCAAACTTACACGAAACAGCCCAGAAACAAGTTTCGCTCCAACAACACAATTTAATAAAACATTTCAGAAATTTACAAAACATTCTAAAAATGTTTACCATAATAAAACATCTATTTACCTTTCAAAACCCCTTAATAGGTTAAATATCATTCCAAATAGTACATATGCACCCATTTCTCACTCTGTTTAACCAACTAAATATTTTAAAATTTTGATAAATAGATCCCAAGTAATGTAAATATGTCTTGCACACAAAACCCATTTCAAAAACCCCAATTTAAGAACAAAAACCATACCAATTACTATAAAAAACATAATTTCAGGATCTAGAGACATTTATAAAACCACTTTCATGTTTTATAAAATCACCATAAATAAAACTACAAAAGATCCAAATGAAAACACACATTTTCATAAAATACTCTCAAGAAGTATAACAATGTTTAACACATAAAACCTATTAAAAAACCCTCTTTGTAGGCCCACATGACACTAATACATTACCAAACCAGAATTGTCAGTCCAAACAAGATTTAGTAAACCAAGTCTATATGTTATGAAATACACCCAAATAATACCCCACGAGTAACACATGAAAACACCCAATTTCAAGTTAAAATGATACTATAAAATTAAAAACATAACCAAATCAATCATAAATTTTTTTACACTGCACCCAACATATGAGGAATATGAAAAATGAGTAAACATAGAAATATAACACATAAATAATTGTTTACACATGGAACCACCTACTTAAAGTGTCGAATCCCTCAAAACATGGTGCAAAACATCAACCACACTACCACGGAATCAGAAGGATGATAAAACCATCCCTAGACCACAATATTTAACCAAAAAGACACCAAATATAACCATAGGTTCGAACCCTAACTTATGGAAATTTTAGAACATAATGAAAGAGGGAGGATACACTAAGGAGAAAGATGAAATTGAAGAGAGAACCACTTACTCAAACAAATATTGAATAAAACGACCGAAAATCCACCAGTATATGAATTTAAAAACATTAACCCCTTCAAAGTAGGTTTGAAGAAGGATTAGGATATCATTTAGGATTTGGAATGGAGGGAAAATAGTAAAATAAAAGGAGTTATGAAAGGATCAATTTACCTCTCCAAATCTGGGAGATTTCTGAAATCCAAAGCTGGTTCAACCAATTTCGCGATTCTATTGAGCACCAAATTGAGGGAGGAGTGAATGGGGGTGCGATGTAGGTATGTGGTCTTGGGTGAGAGTTTGAATCACCAAAGAAAGGAAAATATAAAATAATATATTAAATAAAAAAAAAATTAATTAAGAAAATGGGATTTCAGGAAGGCCCAATCACTTACATAAAAACACATATCCGCCATGATTATTTATTCTTAAATGGTCCAAATTAATATGGTGGTGTTAATAGGTCTGGGGATGATATTAGGAATTGGAAGGGATGAAAAATGTTGAAAAATAAAGGAGATATAAAGGAATAAAAATTTACTTTTATATTTGGAATTGGGCTAACGGTTTGGCCGAATTCATGAAAACTCACCCATTTCTCCATAAAAGCATGGAAAACTCACAAAAAAAAGAATGAATGGAAATTAAATTGAATTTAACATTAAAATAAATCATTTATGTGAAAAAACCATTGTTATTCTTACCTTCCCTAGGTTATGATGAATGTTTTTAAATATGATAGGTCAAAGAGGGGTTCAAGTTATAATGAACAAAGTGGGTGATGATATAGATATTTTTTGCAACAGTTGTTTATGTGTCCATGTTTCGAAATATACTAGACCTATTTGATTATATCCTTGATCGTTGTGATATTTAATGAATATTAAATCAATAAGATGTAATATAATTTAATGAAAATTATATGTCTCTATAACTATGATCCAATAAACTACTCTTCTTTAAAGACAATATCACACATGTATGAAAAAACAGAAATATTCAAGACGCACTATTCATTGGGAATAAAATACCACCAATTATTCTCAAAGGGTAATGATCGTTAACATCATAAGAGGATCCACAAAATGATTTCCAGAATTGACCTATGAAATTATAAAATCCTCACACCTTCTCTTCCGTATACCGTGGACATAAAGTCATCCTTAAGGGATTATGATCTATAATCAAATTATTATTTATGTCACCATAACCCTTTAAAATAATATAATACCCACCATAATTTTATACATGGAAATATAATTACTATGTTAAAATTACATATCAGAATCCACATTTATGGTGAAAATATAATTAATACCTAGTAAATAGGTCATCACATTGTGCATAAAAGGAGTACGTGATTTGTACACTCAAATTTCCAACCTTTAGTGAGTACCTCGAAAAAACATGACCTGAACATCCCTAGTACATTCTGTCTCTATACATATCTTCATGTTTAGTGTACGGGTACCTTGAAATTTACCATAGCCTATGTAATTTGATGTAACTAAGTATGGCATAAAAATTACATGTTTTGTACCTCAAAAAGATGTCTATCTATGTACATGGATAGACCCCAAGTGGAGTAATGATGTGTCCTACATGGCATTTCCTTATAGAAAAAAGGATTGTGGATATAAACTCTTATGTGAAATACAATTATCAGTTACAAATCATGTTCACTAAGGATAAAAAGGTCTTTTGTGGTGATTTATAAACCCATAATGCTTAGGATGAACCTAAATAAATTCATAATACCATGTATTTGATCCAAAATCAATGTAAAAAGGTAAATATGGATATATATTTATATATAATCTTAAATGAGACGAACGATTAATTTACAAATCTAAATGGGAGGAAATTGAAATAATGAGGCCTACCTCGTTGAGGATCATCATAGCTTCAAGGAATCATGGTTTTTATCCATGGAACCTGATATTTTACACATAATATAGCCTCAATAAATCCATTTAAACACATCCTATAATTTCGCACTCTCATATTTTTCATATCACAAAAGGGGAAAGGATTGAATTACCTTTTGAAGTGAATACTCCGGAGTTAGGTATGAATTTTGTACATTTAATTACCCCAAATAAATAAATGGGATACTGATTTAATGGGGTTGACCGAATACCAGAACCAAAATATAAATTATACATCACTAGGTTTAATCAATGATTTCAAATTTAACTTTTGTGTTATAATTTAATTATAGGGCATGGTTTCTGAGATATTAGTTTTCTAGCTAATGGAATAGAAATAATATTCATTGAATAAATATTAAATTCTCTGATTAATTTGGTTATCATAAAATCACACAAAATTATTAAACTAGGGTAATTGAATCATTTTAAATTCAATTAAACCACTGAATAAAAACATACAACATCATTCCCAAAGGGATAAATTTTCATTTTACCATTATTAATGGCCCAAGTATTCAAAATTATGAAATGGGAAAAGGAACTTTCCTAGGAAAACCCACATCAATAAAAAATTAGTTATCACATAGATATAATAAATTTTAATTATATGAAATATTATGATTTAATAATATTTAGATGGGTAGAATATATTTTAATGAGGTAAAAGAAAAAATAATCTAAAAAATGAATTTATATAGTATTTATAATTTTTATTGGATATATTCCTTTTGTTCAGCACTTGAGATGTTTAGGATTAGACTTTTATTGGGATAATTCTGACTAAGATGTGGATATGTGTCTTGGGAGGGTCTTTGGGTAGATCATTGTTTAGAAAAGAAAAAATTAGTTGTGTGAATAAAAAAGTAGACGATGAGTTCTTCTATATGTGGGGTGTGTGAAACCATGGTAAATTTTAATGACATTAAGATAATAACATGTATTTCTCATGGAATGAATCTCCAGTTTGGTCTAGTGTTGAATATAAAACAATTTAAGGTCTAAACACAATCAACCAATAAAATTTATAAACAATTTAATGATATTTGAATACTAATCTAATAGTTCAATCCCCTTTTAAACATCATATCCTTTATCAGAGTAAAAACACTAAGCACCGTAACTATTAATAATGAATGAATTAAATAGACCTCGTAATTAAATTAGAACTCTAAAATCCCAAATATTTAATATATTTTCTCTACTTATATTTCTATAATTCTAAAAAATTACTTTTTATATAAGTTCCCAAAATTCAAAGAAAATCATTTTTCAAAAATTTATTTATTTTGAATAGAAATGATTTTATTTCAAAATGATTAATAATGATTCCTAAATTGTAATTAATTTTATTTTGTTTAATTAACATCAAAATATTTAAATTAAAAAAGTCCAAAATCTAAATGAACCATGTGAAAAAATTATTAAACTATACAAACCAAAGTGCGTTTCACTTTAATAAAATCAATAATTTTACTTTTTAAAGGAAAATAATATATTTTAATGTTTAAATTTATATGTTTAGTTAAATTTTATTATTTATTAAGAAAATATTTGGAATATATAATATTGTTTATAATATTTTAAGTCAACATCTTAGGATGGTGTTATAAAAGTGATAGTGATTTCAAAATCCAATATTTTTTTATTAATCTCAAAGAATTAATTTTTTTAAAACAAAAAAAATCAACCTAGGGTAATTTTGATATGTTAAATTCAAAAAACAAAGATCATTTAATAAAATTAAATTTATTAAATTAATAAAAAGTAATTTTAAATGAAAATAAAAAATAAATAACAATAACTGATTTTATATAAAATATGAACATCCTCAACAACAAGTTATCCTAATTTTATTTCATCAAAATATATAATTAGTTTATTTATAAATTATTTATTTATACATTCAATTCCATTAAAATTGATTAATTTTTTAAAAATAAAAATAACATGAAAAATATTCAATTGAAAAGTAATTTTTTTGTCATTGAATTATTTTAATCATAATACATTAACAAATTATGTACTAATAAATAAATTTCAGTTTTCATACAAATCAACATAATTATGTATCCTTTTTAATTTATAAATTTTAAGTTAATAATCATTGATTTTAATACTTATTCTACTGTGGGGTTTTATTTAACATATTCTATCGAAAAAATAATTATTTAATATAACATTATGTACGCATATATCAATTTTTTACAACCATAATTATATGTTCACATACTTAATCAATGTTTTTCTCATCTTCGGTGACGATGATTTTATTAAATGTATCATCACCAACTGGGTCTCTACATATCTCTCCAAGGGAGTTAATCGGTGAAACTTATTCTCCTTAGGTCTGGAAAATGATATCCTTTCATTAATACTTTCTATAAAAATATATAATTCTAAGGGTCTTAGGGCCCCTATCAAGTAATATTTTAATTCCAATGAGGAGGCCAAGAACAAGGTTTTTCTAGTGGTCAACCTTGAGCCAAAGTTTATTTTTTCTAGAATCCGTGAGTTTTTTAAGAGATATGGCATGCAGTTTTTTTGCATGGTGGGAATGATAACAATCACATTTGGGATTTTTGTAAGGCCCCTAAATCAGTGGTTAAGCTGGTAGGATATGATTAATATCTATCTATAAAGGTAGATTCAAGATATTTCTCTAGTTTTTCAATTCATTTATTATAGTAAATGTGAGGTGTTACTCCGTGATTATATGTGGCTAGATGATAAATCCTTCAACCCTTGATTTGAACCTTGCTTGGTAGGGGTGATTTCAACTACCTCTTGGATCCTTTAAAAATAAGTAGGGCTATCTCAGCTCTAATGTTTGGATTCAATTATACTCCCTTGTGGATGAGGAGGGGCTCCATTACTATGGCTATATTGATAACACATACACTTGGCGCAACAAAAAAAGAGGAACCTAGTTTACTTGGTGTAGTTTAGACCACTTATTTGGGAATATTTGGAATAACTTTTATTTCATTAATTCAGAGTTCATGAACATGAAATGTTCTTTGTCGAATAACTCATCGCTTCTTATCCACCTCAGGTCTGGTTATCTTCAGGGAATTTTTAATTTTTCTCTAAAATCAGGATGACTCGCACTGAGTTCATATACATGGTGCTTGACTATTATATGGCTTCCTTACATGGGTGGATTTGTATCGGTCTCCACAATAAATAGCAGGTCATAACAAATGTCATCATGGATGGTCCAATTTGTAACGCCCCGACCCCAGTTACCCAGAGTCGGTGCATTATTACATAACATTGGCATGATCACGAGAAAGATCAAGTCTCGAATGACCGATTGGTTTAGTAGCCTTGGAATAACTAGATACATCCATAAATTTTTACATTACATCTTAAAAAACATCTTTTCTACATAATCCACACTCATATCCCCACATAATATCCCTGCAGGTCATTCATAATTTACTTCTTCACTTCCTGGGAAAAATAAAACATAGAAAAGGGGTGATCTCAAATTCCCATTAAGGATAACAATATAGCGGAAAAATTCATAAATAAGAACAAACATTTAAGGCAATGTATAACTAAAACAAAATCCTTTTAAACATGAACATTTAACATAGTATGACATAAATAAAATGAAATAATGCCATTTACTTATTCACATGGTTATTCTACTAATTGAATAATCACATGAAAAATCAATAACCACTTTCATAATGATGGAATGCATAATGCTAAACTTTAATTTCTTTTCAAGGCCTCGTCCCAAGACCTTGGGGCTAACTATAACCGGAACCCAACCCGGAGTGCCTCTAATAACCGGACACCAACCCGGAGTGCCTCTAATAACCGGACACCAACCCGGAGTGCCTCTAATATCCGGAGACCAAACCGGAGGGCTTACTTTTACCAGTCCCTAACCTAGAGGGCTTACTTTTACCAGTACCCAACCTAGAGGGCTTACTTTAACCAGTCCCCAGCCTGGAACATACTTGTCCAACACATTCATATGAAGTAAAGGTTGAAATATAACATAAACATTCTTATTGGAACTAACATACAAAATGTCAATACTTTACTCATAAACCATGAATACTATAAAAATAACACATCCAAAGTCAAACATAACTCATTCGATATAATATGGAAGATTGTATTGTATCACATTAACCTCAATCAAGAATAATGAAGGATGTTGACATAGATGAAAATAATCATCAAAACATTTTGAGAGAAATATCCCCCTTTTCTTGAAATCATTCAAAAGTCACAATATTTGTCAAGAATCCATTTAAAATAGATTTTTGAATCAAAGTGTCCCATACCACTTCGAAACTTTTAAAAGGAGTTTTGATTTTAAAACTTTAATGTCCATATAAATAAATCCTTAAAACCATTTTTAAAACATGGACATTAATGAGCAAGATTTAGATGAATAAGTCTTTAAAACATTTAAAAATGGTATTTTAGTTAGAGATTCTAACCAAAAGAGACACTTGAATACAAATAATTGAGGTAATCAAAACTTTGTAATATCATGATAATAAAGGGATTCATGATATACTATATCAAATTACATTATATACACCACATAAAAGTTATTTGGTGTATATCAACAAAGAAGTCTCAATGGAATGAAAATTGAGATGAAATCTCTCATAAAGGACGTATCCTTAGGTTAAGGATAAATCAACGACATAATTATGTGTGAAAAATATAAATACACTAAATATGATTGGATATTCAGTGTAAAATAATCAAAGGATATTCACACATATTCTTGTAAAAACAACACCAATGAATTGGATGTTTAACTCAACAAATGGTGAATGAGTTAAAATTACTCTTATCAAATTCATATCAATGACATGAGAATTACCAATGAGTGATTATGTTTATCAAACTTATATCCACAGGAAGGGGAGTGGACATTATGGAATAATCAAATGAATAGTGATTCCACACATAATCATGGAGTAATATAATCAATGAAATATGCGTAATGCCAAATGAGTGGGAATTGAAATCTCAAATTCCCTTACCGATTAGGTAACATACGAAACATACACCCATGAAATAAGTATCATACATTGATGATGTAAATACCCATAAATTAAAGTATATTACACAATGGATACAATCATGGGCAGTACACATACACCACATGCAATAATTAAGTGGCGATCAATTGAAATCTCACGAAATTAAAAGTGAGATAAGAAACCCCTTACCACGTTAATCAACTGAGTCGTATGGCCAAAAGTTAATAACCACCAAATTATTTACAGAATAACATGAATATAAAAAGAATCATGAATATATATCAAATGGCAGTACACAACACACCACTTTCAATAATTTAGTGGCGAAAAATGGAAATCTCACGGAATTGAAAGTGAGATAAGAAAATCCCTTACTTTGTACTTTTTCCATGGTCGATGGTAGGTTTACCTCCTGTATAATGGTGAAATAATTTTTATTGAATTATACAAGAATTATTTACATTAATATGATATCATATATGATCTTTTAACATTGATTTGTTAATAATATCTTAGAATTATCGTCATTTTCGGTGTTAACGGGTTCATTTTACTTTATATTCTTTGTTATGTGTGCCATATTCTTTATTAATGGGATGTATATTATTAATATCCAGAATGATATCAAGTCCTTAGATACTATTTTTAAATCATCAAATTATAATTATACTTTAATGGATATGATGGACAATGAATCTCGTCGCGTTCGTGGAGACGGTAGTCCGTACACACGCACGTGCGAAAATATCATTCTTTTTATATTAAAATAATATATAATTGGATTTTATATCATATATAAAGAATCATTATCATGTTATATGTATTATTTATATGAGTTACACATCATTATTATACCCATCCAAATAATAATATATTGAATAACAATTACACCACGACGTGGAGACAGTAAGCCGTACGTACGCACGTATGGTGACATCTTATTCAAAGGATGGATAGAATACTGAATATGGTTGTACCATATTTATAAAAACATCACAGTATATATATGATACTGAAGTTATTGTTTTATAATGGAAATAACCAAGAAAAAGAAAGTGGAAGAAGAAAGGAACTTGAAAAGGGGTGGTGAAAACATTACCTCTTCTTCGGGTTCTTCCTTTTGATTTGATCAAAAGGGCTCCTTAGGTTGGCTTTCTGATCAAAATAAGTCCTCTAGGTTGTAGTGAGGGAATTTGAGATAGTATTTGGGCAGGGTTTGGCCGAACCAAAGGGCTTTGAAGGTGTGAAGAAATGAGAAGGAGGAGTGCCCTTTTATAAGAGGGGTGTGGGGCACCTTTGGAAAAGCTAGAGATATTAGTTTATAATAAATTCATATTCGGTTTCCAATGGCTCCAAAGTTGAATATTAAATGGTTAAGGTGGGGATGGGTCGAAAACAACTCAACCAATCGAATTTAGACAGGTTTGGGTACTTTTATTAACCTTATCTTTAAGTATTAACTCTAAGTTAATTAGTTTCACTTTTACAATGTCTCTTATTATTTTTATATTATATGGTTAATAAACATACCATATAAATACAAGAGACTCCCAAGTGGCCCATTAATGATACACCTATCATTATATAAGTCTCTTTGCCGAACCTTAGATTTTTAGGAATTTAATATCAATTAATAATATAATATTTGTTTTAAAAACTATTTTATGTCAATTTTGACACTATTCAATAGTTGATTTGTATGAAACTCATAACAGATTGGTTACTTCGAAAAAAGTCCATTAAATCAATAATAATATATCATATTATCCTATAAAATTATTTTAATTTATTAAAAGTTTCATTTTATATTTATTTGGGTATTTTTAATATCAATTATTTTGATTTTTCACTATTTTAGTAATTACTGCATCATCATTGTGTCATAAATAAATTAAATTATTTAATGTCTAAAAATTATAAATAAAATATCATTATGTAGGAAATCGTTTTATCTTTCTATGGAATATTTATAATCTAAAATCCAACATATATAACCCTCTGTAATAATTGTTTTGTTAAAAGATATATGCTTGTGTCATTTTTGTATTTATTTTAACTTAATTAAAATAAAGTGTTATTATCACTTACAAGTGGATCCATGGGGTCCCAAAATAGACCCAAAGATGCCCATGGTAGACCATGTATCAACCAATAGGTTTAAGACACGTTTTAGGGTAATTTAGTATTATTATAATATTATTTTTTAACCCTTATTTACCGGATTTACCCTTAACCATGGTAAATAAAATATTTACCGCAGTAATTATTCAAAATGTCTAAAAATAAAAGTTACCTATTTACACAATTTGAAAATCCTGATTCCAAATATAAAATCAATTTTTATAAATTCAAAACACAGAAGTGACAGAAATTAATTTAAAATTAATTCCCGCTGTCAAAACAAAAAGCGTGTTTTTAAGAGATAATAACTATCAAAAGATTGACACTTGTTTATGTTCGGTTTAATTGTAAAATTATGTCCAATGACCAAAATTATATTAAACGGTAAAAATATATTCTAAATATATTTTAAAACAACTCAAATTCATAATTTATCACTATTAATTATTTTGATTAAAAAATTTGTTTTTAATTAAAATTTAGTAATTTTCACTATTCATCAAAATATGAAAGTTATCCAAAAAGTACCAAAATTTCACCCTAGGCTAATTTCGATATTACGAATCCAAAAATGAAGTCCATTTTGGGAGATAGTATTTATAATATTTTAAAAATTAGGTATTACTATTCATAACGGCTAATTTGATTGGTTATGGTGTGTTCAAATCTCGAAGTTGTGTACAATGCACGCCATTGCATTATTCGAAAGGAAACATACCGAGAAAACATGGGGTGTTTCATTCTCCCCTCCTTCAATAAATTGCGTCCTCGCAATTTTTAAAATTTTTCGTGGGAAAATAATGGAAAGTCCCACATCGGAAAAAGATCCAAGAAAACTATGACTTTAAAAAAAGAAAGAGAGGTATAAGGGTCATCCAAGATAACCCATACTAGGATTCCATGTAAGAAAACATGGATATGGATGATAAAATAAGTGTCAAGTTATGATGGAGAGGGATAGAAATCATGATCAGGAGAAAGTTAACAATGAGAAACCCACAAACTTGTGTTGGGACAAACGACCATTAGTCTCCTAGTAGGAAAGTAAACGGACAACATTTTTTTTAAAGTTACATTACATAAGGAAGAGGAATTCATTTATGATATTGACTAAGAACATTATGAGATATACTTACACTTTAAGTAAATTTTCATTTTTTAATAAATTTCCACCACTAACTCAATTTTTTTTTAAACGATGAGTATTCAAGAAGACTTGGTCACACTGGAAGAGCTAGAATAAACTTCTATAGAATCACATGATCCATGCAGGATAAACCATATATTTACATTGTCTTTGAAGATTAATCAAAACCAAAATGGTTAGTGAATGATCTAATGATCCCCCAAAAGGATATTCATTGAGATAAATATGCACTAATCTTAATTTCTAAAATTAAACCAACAATACCCCAAAGTTAAATAGACACCATTCAATAACCAATTGTCCTTAAAATCCATTAATATAATCCAAACTAATATTGAAACCCAAATCATAGAAGAATTTGATTATGTAGTCTCCCATGTTACATTGTATCTCCAAATGACATCAAATACCATTAACGTCACATACTTAAAAGTAATTAACATCATCACATATTCTCTGTTATAGGTTAATAATTTCCATAAATAACCCAAATCACTATAAATCAACAATAAAAACGTAGATAAAAATCCACCATTACTCTACAAATGAAACCCCATTGTATTCTATTTTCCTTGGGCATATAGTGTTTCCAACAAAGCGAACATCTTCCAAAATAACATTTATCACTTAATCACCAAATCATTTTTTTATACCAAGGGTATTCATTTGATAAGACATAAGAACCCAAATCATCTTATTATTGATCAATAAAATCATTTAACAAAAAAAATAGTCACATTAACCAGGGACTTCACGTAGTCCAGTGGTAGGCGATAAATCCCAATCGCACTTTGGTTGTGGGTTCGATTCCCACAGCTTTGTCCGAAGCGACGGGTTGTCACACGGTCTACGTGTTGTCCTTTTTCAAAAACTATATTTTATAATATTACCAAAATGAGATAAATTCCTCAAAATAAAATAATTTAATCACAAATGTTATATCATACTTTGCATTTTTATCCAAAATTATAATAACATATAATTTTGTCAAACCCCAATGATCATATAAAACCAAATGGTTATTTATACCTATATCCACAAGAGAAGAGACAATTATTATTCAAATATCATTCTCACATGGCAAACTGCGGGGTTACAAATACAAGATAAAATTATTCCAAAGTACCCATCAACAAGGAGTGCTAATACTTTTTAAGTTTTTCTCCAACCATTTATTTCCACATATCTTCTTCTTTGACCAAGAAAATATCCTATAGAATAGGACATTCACTCGGGTAACGGCCAGGTCCCCTATATTTATGGCAAATGACTGTAAATGGACTATTGGGACCATTTTTATCTTCTTCCATAGTACTATTCATTTTTCTTCAGAAATTCTTCACTTTATGTCCTTCCTTCCCGCACGTAAAACATTTCATTGTCCCATTGAGACACTTTCCTGGGTGTCTCTTTCCACATTTCCAGCATGATGAAAATTGAGGTTTCTTTTCTCCATGGTCTCCATTGCTGGAGATCTTATCATTTATCACCTTTCTCTTCCTTGTTGAGTCTGGGAGTTGGTTAATATATATGTTGTTGATCATATTTTTGGAAAACGGATTTGGAATAAAGACGATATCTTTTACGCCTATCAACATTCCATTTTGTTGCTCATTTCCACCACCGTTCCCACCTTGTACATCATTCTCAAAGTCACTATGACTTCCTTGGAATCCAGCTATTGACTAAAACCAGAAAGCATTGTGTGAGTAATAGTAGTCGTAAAATCATTTAAAGATTAAAATGTCACCATATTCTCAATTTTAAACATATTAGGATTAACCAAGGTCATTTACTCTCATCTTATGTATATATTACTTAAATCGGTTTGTAAAGAAAATGTAAATTATCCTAAGCATATCCCCCGGGAGTGTCGTAATCAAGAGTGCAGCACGGCCCGTTGTCGTGCACTAGTTCCCGTTCGAGTCTAGCTCAAAGCAGTGTTTTCGGGCTTTACCCCTAGTTACATCTGTGCCAGAGCCGCCTCTACCTGCTTGTATCCAGACAGGGATGTATTGCCCGGAAAACTCACAAAATCTCTACAATACCAAAATTCTCGGAAGTTCTTTTATACTAATCCTCAAAGTTCATCTTAGGTCTACATGCTCTAATCAGATTTTATCTAAATCTAGCTTCCAAGGTTTGTACTAAACTTCCTCTGATACCAACTGTAACGCCCCGACCCCAGTTACCCAGAGTCGGTGCATTATTACATAACATTGGCATGATCACGAGAAAGATCAAGTCTCGAAAGACCGATTGGTTTAGTAGCCTTGGAATAACTAGATACATCCATAAATTTTTACATTACATCATAAAAAACATCTTGTCTTCATAATCCACACTCATATCCCCACATAATATCCCTGCAGGTCATTCATAATTTACTTCTTCACTTCCTAGGAGAAATAAAACATAGAAAAGGGGTGAGCTCAAATGCCCAGTAAGGATAACAATATAGAGGAAACTTTCATAAATAAGAACAAACATTTAAGGCAATGTATAACTAAAACAAAAGCCTTTTAAACTTGAACATTTAACATAGTATGGCATAAATAAAATGAAACAATGCCATTTACTTATTCACATGGTTATTCTACTAATCGAATAATCACATGAAAAATCAATAACCACTTTCATAATGATGGAATGCATAATGCTAAACTTTAATTTCTTTTCAAGGCCTCATCCCAAGACCTTGGGGCTAACTGTAACCGGAACCCAACCCGGAGTGACTCTAATAACCAGACACCAACCCAGAGTGCCTCTAATAACCGGACACCAACCCGGCGTGCCTCTAATAACTAGAGACCAAACCGGAGGGCTTACTTTTACCAGTCCCTAACCTGGAGGGCTTACTTTTACCAGTCCCCAACCTGGAGGGCTTACTTTAACCAGTCCCCAACCTGGAACATACTTTTCCAACACATTCATATGAAGTAAAGGTTGAAATATAACATAAACATTCTTATAGGAACTAACATACGAAATGTCAATACTTTACTCATAAACCATGAATGCTATAATATTAACACATCCACATTCAAACATAACTCATTCAATATAATATGGAAGATTGTATTGTATCACATTAACCTCAATCAAGAATAATGAAGGATGTTTACATAGATGAAAATAATCATCAAAACATTTTGAGAGAAATATCCCCCTTTTCTTGAAATCATTCAAAAGTCACAATATTTGTCAAGAATCCATTTAAAATAGATTTTTGAATCAAAGTGTCACATACCACTTTGAAACTATTAAAAGGAGTTTTTATTTTAAAACGTTAATGTCCATATAAATAAATCCTTAAAACCATTTTTAAAACATGGACATTAATGAGCAAGATTTAGATGAATAAGTCTTTAAAACATTTAAAAATGGTATTTTAGTTAGAGATTCTAACCAAAAGAGACACTTGAATACAAATAATTGAGGTAATCAAAACTTTGTAATATCATGAGAATAAAGGGATTCATGATATACTATGTCAAAGTACATTATATACACCACATAAAAGTGATTTGGTGTATATCAACAAAGAAGTCTCAATGGAATGTAAATTGAGTTGAAATCTCTCATAAAGGCCGTATCTTTAGGTTAAGGATAAATCAACGACATAATTATGTGTGACAAATATAAATACACTAAATATGATTGGATATTCAGTGTAAAACAATCAAAGGATATTCACACATATTCTTGTAAAAACAACACCAACGAATTGGATGTTTAACTCAACAAATGGTGAATGAGTTAAAATTACTCTTATAAAATTCATATCAATGACTTGAGAATTACCAATGAGTGATTATTTGTATCAAACTTATATCCACAGGAAGGGGAGTGGAAATTATGGCATAATCAAATGAATAGTGATTCCACACATAATCATGGAGTAATATAATCAATGAAATATGCGTAAAGCCAAATGAGTGGGAATTGAAATCTCAAATTCCCTTACCGATTAGGTAACATAAGAAACATACACCCATGAAAGAAGTATCATACCATGATGATGTAAATACCCATAAATTAAAGTATATTACACAATGAATACAATCATGCGCAGTACACATACACCACATGCAATAATTAAGTGGTGATCAATGGAAATCTCACGAAATTAAAAGTGAGATAAGAAACCCCTTACCATGTTAATCAACTGAGTCGTATGGCCAAAATTTAATAACCACCAAATGATTTACAGAATAACATGAATATAAATAGAATCATGAATATATATCAAATGGAAGTACACAATACACCACTTTCAATAATTTAGTGGCGAAAAATGGAAATCTCACGGAATTGAAAGTGAGATAAGAAAATCCCTTACTTTGTACTTTTTCCTTGGTCGATGGTAGGTTTACCTCCTGTATAATGGGGAAATAATTGTTATTGAATTATACAAGAATCATTTACTTTAATATGATATCATATATGATCTTTTAACATTGATTTGTTAATAATATCTTCGAATTATCGTCATTTTGGGTGTTAATGGGTTCATTTTACTTTATATTCTTTATTATGTGATCCATATTCGTTATTAATGGGATGTATATTATTCATATCCAGAATGATATCAAGTCCTTAGATACTATTTTTAAATCATCAAATGATAATTATACTTGAATGGATATGATGGACAATAAATCTCATCGCGTTCGTGGAGACGGTAGTCCGTACATACGCACGAGCGACAATATCATTCTTTTGATATTAAAATAATATATAATTGGATTTTATATCATTTATAAAGAATCATTATCATGTTATATTTATTATTTACATGAGTTACACATCATTATTATACCCATCCAAATAATAATATATTGAATAACAATTACACCACGACGTGGAAACGGTAAGCCGTACGTACGCACGTATGGTGACATGTTATTAAAAGGATGGATAGAATACTGAATATGGTTGAAACATATTTATAATAACATCAAAGTATATATATGATACTGGAGTTATTATTTTATAATGGAAATAACAAATAAAAAGGAAGTGGAAGAAGAAAGGAACTTGAAAAGGGGTGGTGAAAACATTACCTCTTCTTCGGGTTCTTCCTTTTGATTTGATCAAAAGGGCTCCATAGGTTGGATTTCTGATCAAACTAAGGACTCTAGGATGTAGTGAGGGAAGTTCAGATAGTATTTGGGCAGGTTTTGGCCGAACCAAAGGGCTTTTAAGGTGTGAATAAATGAGAAGGAGGAGTGCCCTTTTATAAGAGGGGTGAGGGGAACCTTTGGAAAAGCTAGAGATATTAGTTTATAATAAATTAATATTCGGTTTCCAATGGCTCCAAAGTTGACTATTAAAAGGTTAAGGTGGGGAGGGGTCGAAAACAACTCAACCAATATAATTTAGACAGGTTTGGGTACTTATATTAACCTTATCTTTAAGTATTAACTCTAAGTTAATTAGTTTCACTTTTAGAATGTCTCTTTGTATTTTTATATTATACGGTCAATAAACTTATTATATACATACAAGCGACCCACAAGTGGTCCCTTAATGATACACCTATCATGATATAAGTCTCTTGGCCGAACCTTAGATTTTTAGGAATTTAATATCAATTAATAATATAATATTTGTTTTAAAAACTCTTTTATGTCAATTTTGACACTATTCAATAGTTGATTTTTGTGAAACTCATAACAGATTGATTACTTCGAAAAAAGTCAATTAAAGCAATAATAATATATCATATTATCCTAGAAAATTATTTTAATTCATTAAAAGTTTCATATTATATTTATTTGGGTATTTTTAATATCACTTATTTTGATTTTTCACTATTATAGTAATTACTGCATCATATTTGGGTCATAAATAAATTACCTTATTTATTGTCTAAAAATTATAAATAAAATATCATTATGTGTTAAATCTTTTTATCTTTCTAAGGAATATTTATAATCTAAAATCCAACATATATAACCCTCTGTAACAATTGTTTTGTTAAAAGATATATGCTTGTGTCATTTTTGTATTTATTTTAGCTTAATTAAAATAAAGTGTCATTATCACTTACAAGTGGATCCATGGGGTCTCCAAATAGACCCAAAGATGCCCATGGTCGACCATGTATCAACCAATAGGGTTAAGACACGTTTTAGGGTAATTTAGTATTATTATAATATTAATGTTTAACCCTTATTTACCGGATTTACCCTTAACCATGGTAAATAAAATATTTACCGCAGTAATTATTCAAAATGTCTAAAAATAAAAGTTACCTATTTACACAATTTGAACATCCTGATTCCAAATATGGAATCCATTTTTGTAAATTCAAAACACAGAAGTGGCAGAAATTAATTTAAAATTAATTCCCGCTGTCAAAACAAAAAGCGTGTTTTTAAGAGATAATAACTATCAAAAGATTGACACTTGTTTATGTTCGGTTTAATTGTAAAATTATGTCCAATGACCAAAATTTTATTAAATGGTAAAAATATATTATAAATATACTTTAAAACAACTCAAATTCATAATTTATCACTCTTAATTATTTTTATTCAAAAAGTTGTTTTTAATTAAAATTTAGTAATTTTCACTATTCATCAAAATATGAAAGTTATCCAAAAAGTACCAAACTTTCACCCTAGGCTAATTTCGATATTACAAATCCAAAAATGAAGTCCATTTTGAGAGATCGAATTTATAAAATTTCAAAAAGTAGGTATTACTATTCATAACGGCTAGTTTGATTGGTTATGGTGTGTTAAAATCTCGAAGTTGTGTACAATGCACGCCATTTCATTATTCGAAAGGAAACATACCGAGGAATCTTGGGGTGTTACACAATTCCCTCCCATCTATACCTCCATATCTGGATGATATCATGATGAATATTGAGAGTTCTGAGGAGGGCCTAGAAGAATCATTAGATGAGGATATTATTGCCTCTGTAAATATCAAGAAGTAATAGTTCGACAAGACATTTCTTATACAAGAAAGGTGTCTTTGTGAGACATCTGAAGACACCTGAACTAAATAGGGTAATCACAACTCGGCTTATTTTCATGCATGTTTGAAAGATAAATAGTATTGAAGAGCCATGAATATCTATAATTAATATGGATAATTTTCTAGTAACATTAATGTTGTTGGTGATATGGTTGGATCTTATTTTAAATGTATATTGTGTAATCCAAACTATCATGGGTAGAATGTCACTACCTAGAATCATAGCAACCTATTTGGTTTGTTTAAAATAGATTTTTAAGCTCACACTAATGAACTACATGAGCATAGACCAAAGGAGATGATGGTCTGGGACTCTGTTATCTCTCTGAAATAGGAGAGTTCACCTAGTCCTGATGGTTTCTCATTGTTTTTTTCTTCAGTTTCTAGAGTATTTTCTAGGAGGATTCTGTTGATTCCATCCTGTACATTTTCAATTGTGTAGGGTTGCCATAGGCTGCCACAACTCCTACCATGATCATTATTTCGAATGTGTGTGAAACCACATCCATTTCTTTATAACGGTAAATCATTTAGTGAATTTTTACATACAATGTGATGGAGAACATCATAAATAGATCGTTATCTTAGTTTATCCATATTTTGGATGTATAAGATTGACATGAATTCATCAAGGTATGGTACCTTTGAGGGAAATGGAAATTTCACAAGAGATAATTAGTGAGATCAACAGGAAGGTATGAGGGCCCAACATCATTTTTAGGGTGGATATGGACAAGGCATATAGTTAGACTGAGTTGTGATTTATCATTCAGGCTATGAAAATCATGGGATTTCATGAATGGGTTATTGATATTTTATTTCGTTACTACATCTCTTCGTGGATTAATGTTGTATTTATGGGGAGGGAATGTGGTTTCCTAACACCAGTTAGAGGGATTAGGTAAGGCGACCTTGTTAATGACTGAATCTTTGTCTTGGTCTATGATTTACTAAGTATGTATATGACATTCATTATGCAATAAAAAAGTGTCCTCCTTTATCATGATGGGGCGGAATTCCCAGGGGTATCTCATATCCTTTTTGCATAAGAACTTGTATTCTTTTTGAATGGGTGTACTGACCCCACAAATTAATTAAATAGCATCATAGATGGGTGTACATATAGGAGAGGTAAAATTATTAATAGGGACAATACTGGGTTTATTTTCCTATATCTATCTCGAAAGACACAAGGACACTATTTCATCTATTCGAGGAATTGAAAGGATGAAATTTCATATGGTCTACCTTGGAGCCCCCATTTTCCCTAGAATAATTTGTGTTAGTTATTTTTAAAATTTAGTTTGCATGATAAAAAATTGTATCAATAGTAGGAAGAACAGGTTCTTGTCCTTTGTTTGGTGAATAAAACTTGTTAATTCCATATTTTCCTCAATCCAAATGCACATCGTATCAACCCTAATGGATCCCAAGACTGTCATTAGAAAATTTTAGAATATCATGAATGGTTTCATTTGGGATGCCAAAGTTGAGAGAATATGTTTGTGGGATTCCAATATGAAATATTCTAGGCCAGTTGAGCATAGAGGAATTGGTGTTAGGGATGTGGGGAAGGCTATGTACTTCCTATAAGAAAATATTTCTTGGGATGTTATCAAAGGTAGTTATTTGTGGAGAAAAATTAAAAGAGGGATGTATGGTTGATTATCACGAGAGAATGAATGTTCTCCCTCGTGACTTCAGAAATCTCTTCTGGTTCACATTCTTATGTTAATGGATAATTCACAGTGGATTCTAGGCCAGGGTGACATCACCTTTGGGTAGTGTGATTTGGGGGTGGTTAGTTTGACTTCACATGATTCCCTATTCCAAACCTATCATTGAAGGAATCCATCTCGCACCCCAAATTTATCAAGGGGATTCCCAATCCTAACTATAATGCCCTTCATGACAGCATCATATTGGATAGGTCTGCTGACCAATATATTTTCACTAGATCTTCATATAGAATTTTTTCATTGAAGTATTACAAACATGCATTACTATTTCATCCGGTGAGTGACCAGTGGGGAAGGAGACTCTAGTGAAAATATCTTACCATTAAACTCTCTTTCCTACTATAGAGAATTTTCTACTATTCTATACCCATATAGATAGATATCAAATGTAATCACTTTTATCTATATCCTTTGTATGTATGTTATATATCTCCATTAAGGGAATATAAATTTAATTTTTTCATTCAATGTGAAGTGGATGGATTTATTTTGGGTGATCATGGATGGTTTTCTATTCCTACTAACATGGTGCACTATACTGAGCGTTTCATTATGAATTCATTTTGCGGCTGTCACAACAACAAGAATGAGGATTTGGATCAGGCAATTCCTCTGGTGGCTGGTAATTGGTACATCTTCCAGGAATTCAACAAGGCATAGCATTTGCCTCAGAGCATTAATCATTGTCTTATTTCTTGGTCTAGTTAGATATCCATAGATTTGGTTGGCCTCTTGAAGTAGTTGGATGAAGTTCCCTCCCTCAGGATCTTTATGTCCAAAAATCCCTCCTCAAACCGATGTGGACCTAGGCAGAGGTGTTGACGAGTTTTTTATTCTCATAATTCCTCAGTTTCGAAATTCAATGTTGATGGCACATGTAGTTATAGTTTCATGCATGGTGGTGGTGTGTTATGAAATGATTTAGACACATTGATCTTTGTGTTCAGTTCATTCTATAAGTCCAGTAACTCTATTAAGGAAAATGAATAGGTGATTCTTAGTGTCATATCTCTTTGAAAATCTAAGAACCATATCATATCCACCATTGAAATGTACTCTATAATGGTGAGGATATCACTCATTAGCCCATCAGAATCTTCATTTAAAATCTGATAATTGTACCATGAGTTGTTGGCCCTTCTTTCCAATGCCATGTACATTCTTCATAAGTGTTATAAAGGTAACTATGTGGATGACTTCTTGATTTCATTTTCTACCCAAGAATTCCCATTTTGGAAATTTTTAACCTAGGATTCCTTTCCCCTAGATGTGTGGCCCATGTTATCAGTGATTCACTTGGACTTCATTTCTTTAGGCTCCCTTAAAATGTATTTCCTTTGATTATTTTAATAAAATATATTTTCATTTTTTTTATTACACATAAATCTGAACTAATGTGACTCATTTTGTATTAAAAAAATATTAATAAGAAAAATATTTTGATTAAATTATGATACATAAAATATATTTTTTATTTTGAAATATTATATTTAAAGAATATAAATTAAATCATTACTATGATGTGATTAATATCATTCAATTATAAAAATATTATTTTTAATAGAGTTATTTTCCATGACATGTTTATTTTAATTAATTATTATCTTTATGAATAATTTATTGTATGAAAAAATTAATAAATTACCCATTATTTATAAATTGATATAAACTATGATTTTGAGCACTTGATGTTTACATATATCATTTTTTTAGAAACATGGTTTCATTTATATTTTATTTTATTTAAATCAAAATATTATGAATTTTAAAAATTTAAAATTTTAGAATTAAATTTATTTTCTGATTCATCATATCAATTGATTCTTAGGATGAAATATTTTCATTTTTTTTAATAAAGTCTATTTTTTGGTAAAATGTAAAAAATATTATTCTATAAATCATAACACTTTTATGTTACAATTTTGATTGAATAATTTATAGATTGTATATAAAACATTTTTATGAACCAAATATATTTCTAATACGTAATTTAGTTTATTTTAAAATAAAATTTTTAGCTTATATATATAGGTTTGTCATTATTGAAATCCAAGTAATGTTTTTATGCAAATAAAGCTATCTTGGTTATTCTCAATTAATAAAGTATTCAAAAGGACCATATATATTTGGGATAGTTTTTTTATTAATATATTTTTCCTTTTATTTAATATAATCTAATTAATTCATTGGAAATAATAATTACTCATTGTTTCCCTATAAAATCCATTTTTGCATAAAATGGAAATTTTATTAAAAACAGTTTTCATTGTTATTTTTGAACTTTTTGAAAAAGTAATTTTTACCAGTTCTAGATACTGAAACGTTGAAAACATATTCCATTGTTTTATGATGTACATATTTAAAAATTAGGTTAATTTCATTTTTAATCGTAATAAATAATTATCAGGTTTAATGTTTTTTTACCACAATGAAGGTTAACATGGTTAACTAAGGGGGGTAAACTAAGAATAAGATGTAAAATATATTTGAATATTTATTAAATGTGATTGAATGATTAGATTGAAACTTAATATTAATCTATAATATATTTTATACTAGTGTGGTGTCAGTTTCCTAGTAAAATACGTTTCTTATATTTTAATGTTAATAATATTTACAAATGTGTCGCTCCCATCACATAAAAATGGATTCCACCTCTCCTCATATATAAAAAGACACAAATATAAATTAGATAAACCATTAATTTTTAAAATACTCTCTAATTCCCATATACACATTCTAGAGGTCATTAAATCACCAAGACACTAATACTAAAATTCATAAGGGTTATGCCAATGAAAGATATCATAGGAAGAGGTATATATATTAACTTTATTCATTCAGAAATATTTCATCTAATAACAAATTAAATTATATTATAGTCATCCTAATATAGTGAAATATATATATTTTTTATACTTAAATTTTATTAAATTGATTTACAAACTACATGTTACTACCTTTTATATCTAACAAATTTAATAACGGTATCAATATTCCACCCCGATGATTTCTTGTTGAATTAGCTATGAAAAACCATAATTGTATAATAATCAGTTAACATATCAATTAATCCTATTAGGTATAATTTTTTTTGGAATTGTTTTCTATAATGTCACATTATTCTCCCTATAGTTTAGTTAAAAGTTATTTTTGTTATAGATTGGATTTATTTATATAAATCCAACATAAATTTCTATGTAAAAGAATTCATATTTTATATTCTAAAGAATCCTATGAATATATATATATGAGTTGAAAAAAAATTAATTTTTGATTGAAATTGCATCTAATGTATGGCTTATTCATATTCAAAATGGATGTTTATCTATGATGGTTGGAGAGAAATTTAGCATCAAATAGATTTATATTATCGGTGAGATTATATATATTTTTATGATATATTTTACTGGAATTGAACCAATCATGATGTTTTTTAACAAGACACATACCTAGTGCTACACCTATTAAGAATACTCTATAGATAATGGACCTGATTGAGTAACAAAAAATTAAATAAGATACTCTATTAGAATATTTAAAATAGAATTATTCATAAAAGTATGTCACATTGGGGTGAACCAATTATTTTTTATGAAGATATTTGGATCAATGAAAAACTACATTGAATATTTAGAACATAAAAATGTCACTATCAAGAGAAATTATCCTCTACCTTATACTGATGACTTGTTTGATGAACATCATAGATATTAATGCTTTTCTAAAATTTACCCCCACCCTGTATATCCTTCATTTAGATTTAAGAAGGAGGATATACCTACGATATTATTCTATAATTATTATGGATGCTATATATTTATAGTGATTTTATTTGGTCTTACTAATTATCCAAGTATCCAAGTGGATTTTATTACCCAATTCCTTGGAGAATACATTGATTAGTTTTTTTGTTTAATTTATATAATATATTTTTATTTATTTAAAGAATAAGGAATATAATAAAGATTATTTTTGTATCATGATAAAGACCTATAGAAATTAGTAGTTAAATGAAAAATTTACCATGTTTAATTATGGCTATAAAAAGGTAGATTTTGAGTCATATAATATAAAGTGTAGGAATATTTGTTAATCCATGAAAAAAATAAGTCAATAAATGTTGGTCCAGAGCAACCACTATGAATGATTTCCATAGTTTTCTTAGTTTCATTGGGAATTATCATCACTCAGTGGATAATTTCCCATGAGTGTATAATCCACTCATAAAGACAACACAGAATGAAGATAAAATCCTTTTGAAATATAGATATTTATAAAATTTCGAGGAAAAAAAGTGAAGGTTACTCAACACACCTATGATTATTTTACTCTACAAGGTATAAGGGTTTGTAATATATGTTGATGCATCAAAGCATAGGTTGGGATTCATTATCTAAGAGAATATTATTTTGATATCTTATGCCTCACAACAATTGATCTATAATGAGAAAATTTACCCATATCCTAATTTAGAGTTATAAATAATCATTTTTGGAATTAAATATATAGAGGTATTATATTATAAGATAATGGTATGATATATATACTGATAATAAAATTTTAAATTATATTTTCAAACTGATAGAGAGGAATATGAACTATAGAAGATGGTTGGATCACATTATTGATTGTGAATACTCTATACATTTCCACTACGGGAAACTTATCAAGGTGGTAGATACTATTAGTTGAAAGGATCATGCTAGATTATCTAGGATTTTGATAAAAATATATAATTTTAATTTATTTGATATGAATAGATATACGAATCATGAACGAATGGGATAATATTGTCATTCTATATTGAGTTTTCAACCACCTATCCAAAAGATGATTGAAGACCCACATAAGGAAGATGTGGAACTGCATATGAAGGTTAGAAATATTATTTAATTCATCCTTGATTATGAGTTAATATTAAGGTTTAAGAACCCTTAATTTGTTCCCTCCATACCAAATTTAAAAAGTGATATATTGGATGAGGCTCATAGTTCATCGTTTTTAATTAATCTTAGATGTATAAAGATGTATAGAGATATGAAATAGTATTTCTAGTGGTACATCATGGAGAGTGATATTTTAGATACATATCTTTGTTATTGGTCTATCAGGAAGTTAAGGATATTATATATATGATTATGCGATCTTACAACCATAACCCATTCTAGAATGAAAATGGGAAAAACATTCAAACAAACATTGTCTTCCCAATACAAAAAAAAATCTAACTGATATAATTTTATTTGATTTGTAGTCAATCAAATTATAAATTTATCACAAACAATTACAATTATAGAATATTTATATCTAGAACTGATTTCCAGAATATACAATAAGTAAGTGTAAAGGTTTCATAGAGTACCACATTATATTGTATCTAATTGGGATCTGACATTTACCTTTAATTCCTTGAGAAGTATTCAATATGATCTTGATAGATATTTGAGTTTTAGTATGGAGTTATATCATTAGAAAGGTATTTTGTTTCACCAAACCATTAAAATAGAATTTTATATGTTGAGATCTCATTATATGTATTTTTAAATTAGTTAGGATAAAAACCATCCTCTTGTATATTTTTCTTCTGAAAAATAAAATTCACAAGATCATTCTATCAAATCCTTATGATTATAACTATGGGAATTAGTGATTGACTCAAATGTTCTTGGATGAAGTTGGAGAAAGAAGGATATTGGGACAAAATAAGAATAGTAAATGGTAGTAAATGTAATATCCAATTAACAGTACATCACGAAAACTCAGAGTTATGAGAAATGTTATATTTAGAATCATAGGCATGATCTATAATTTAATGTTAATGAAAATATTTTTCTATGAATTTATCCATTGAAAAATGTTATGAGAGTTAGGAAAAAAGAAATATGACCCCTAGGTATATTGGTCTTTTAGATATTATTACACTATTTGGGATGTTATCATACCAATTTTCAATTCCACAGTTCCTCTCTCCAGTTCAAGACATGTTCCAGGTATCTATCCTAAGGAAGTCCATACCTTATCCTTCACATGTACAAAACAAAAACATCATATCATTATAGAAATATATTTCTAATGAGGAAAATATTGTATAAATATTTGGTCATTGATAACATTTTTATGGAAGAAGGCTACTCAAATGGTTAATGCTCTATAGAGAAATCTGAAATTCAAGGAAGCTAATTTGGAACCCGAGGATATATTGATAAAGTGATATCCTCATTTTCGGGATGTAGTGATAAATTACAGTGATATTTTCATTTTATAGTTTGTATTAAATTACAACCAATTAATTTATAATATAATTCTCTTTCAATAATTTTATTTCTCTGACATCTTTCTTTACACGCCTTATAAAGTCTAATAAAACCGCAATATACTATTAAAATAATATTATTTGGTATTATCCACATAGAAATTAAATTGATGGTTATAAATAGTAAAAAGTAAATTATTAAAAATTTATGGTCACATTTGTGTAAAATTTATTCTTTGGTTTTCAATTAATTTTAAACAAAAATAAAAATAATTTGAAAATAAATAAAATATTTTTTTTCTTCTGAATAACAGTTTATCTATGTATTCAATGAATATTAATAAATTATTTTAATAAATATTGATAAATTATTTAAATTAAATTTATATATTAAATATTCAATGAAATTTTCTAAAATTCATATAATATTTTTCTATTTATGGGTTAAAAATAAATCCAATTTTATGCTTAAAATGTATTTTTATATAAAGTTGTTCTCATCACATCATGAACACCTATTTATTAATTAAAGACCATTAAATATAGAAATTCAATTTCATAAAAATTATTATATATTTTAATTTATTATATTCAAATTTTGAAAACAATTTCCACTTATTTTAATCAATATTAAACGAAATCATAGTATAATGTATCACCTTGGTAAATGGTAAATTTGCTTAATCTATGTTTAAACTAAGTGATATGAACATAATTTTTCGTAATAACTGTAATTTTATGAATATAATTAAAACCTTTTAACTATAGACTAATTTTTTTTTAATATTATCCGGTCAATAGAAAAGAAATATATTATATTAAAAGGAATGAACAATAAAACATTTCACTTTCTATGTTTTAAATTTATCTTTTGTGTTCACATCGAGTAAAAAACTAGTTATGGATGAATATAAATGTATTTCATGGAGTACAATGAAATTATATTCATGATGGTAATTAATATTTAGTTTTTAGTTATTAAAATATTATATTATATAAATTACAAATGAAAAAATTTATTTATTCAATTAATAAAAAATTAAAATAAATGATTTAAAAAATATTCAAAGTAATATAATTTGAGTGAGATATAGAGTTCCAAAAATTTCTATGATAAATATAACATTTTACTAATTTTAATGTTGATTATATTTCAATTGAAACATTTTATTTATGCCTTACAATCAAGTTAACTGAATAGTGTCAAAATAGACATTAAAGATATTTTATCTAAATAATATGTTATTAAATTATTTAAAAGTCATAAAAATATTTAAATACGGATAGGAAGATCATAAATTGTCTAAATATTATTCATTGTCCTTTTATGATTTAATAGTTAAATTTTATGTAAAATTAAAACCATTTAAGAGTGAAAAAATTGGTTATTGTGGTAAACGATAAAATGGGTTAACTAAAGGGTTAAATCAAAAGATAAGGACTAATTCACTAAATAAAACTATATATATTATATTTTTTAGTGTATTATAATCATATAATATATTATCTTTTAATTCATAGAATTGTGCATGAATGTTTTCTAGATAATGAGAATTTTAAATTTTAATGATTTAAGAAATGAAAAAAGAACCTCTACCGACAATTAAAATAGGGAACCCCTCCTTTTTCTTCTTTAAACAACATTTATCTTTATAAATCAATTATGCCCTAGGAAATTATCTTATAAACATACATATAGATATTATATTTTTCCCTCATAAAATACTAACAATAGTATCTTTATTATAATATCAAATGATGTTGTTTGAAAGAAGAGATAATCACATTAACCAATCAAAATCTTTTTAATTATTCTTTTTACACCTATAAATATATTATATTCTATCTATAATAAGAAATATAGTATCCTAAATATAATTAAATTTCATTTTTATTATTAAACTACATATATTAATCATTTTTTATCAAATGGGAACTAAATTTATACCTCCAACGTGTCTATGACTTACTCTCAATATATAATGATTCAATTAATTTTCCATCACCATTTTTCATGGAGTATTATTTTTATTCTTTTAGTTTTTATATATTTTATTAATGAAATAATTATTCTTATTTAATGATAATATCATATATATCTTATTTTCCTTCCAGACTATTGTAAAATAGTGTTGTTGCTTATGCGTACATGTGGGAAACCTCTTTCATGAAGTTATGTGATTGGTTATTCATTTCAGTTTAATTTTATGGAAATTATTTATTTAATTAATATATATGAGATAATTATTATTATTAAATGTTGAATTGTTATTTTTCTTTCTCTATTTCCATCCATTGAAAGGTGAAAACATTGTTGAAGTGTGCATACAATCTACCATCTCTATAAACAATGTAATCCATTTTAATATCTCTAAATTTTATATGACATTATATTTTAATATATATAATGAATATATATTAAATTTTTACCATCATTAAAATTTTTATGATTATGACACGATGATCAAAGTATATGGACCACAACTACTAAACCAAAACACCATGAAAACCAATCCAGATATCACCCAATATAGTGATTTAAAAATTGAAGCTTAATAAAAGGGTGAAAATGGTTATATGTAAATAATATATGGTATTATATATTATTGTTAATAATAATAATATATTCATAATAGTTATATAATAATTATATTGGAGTTTCAATCATTTGGGGTGGTTAGTTTGACTTCACATGATTCCCTATTCCAAACCTATCATTGAAGGAATCCATCTCGCACCCCAAATTTATCAAGGGGATTCCCAATCCTAACTATAATGCCCTTCATGATAGCATCATATTGGATAGGTCCGCTGACCAATATATTTTCACTAGATCTTCATATAGAATTTTTTCATTTAAGTATTAAAAACATGCATTACTATTTCATCCGGTGAGTGACCAGTGGGGAAGGAGACTATAGTGAAAATATATTACCATTAAACTCTCTTTCCTACTATAGATAATTTTCTACTATTCTATACCCATATAGATAGATATCAAATGTAATCACTTTTATCTATATCCTTTTTATGTATGTTATATATCTCCATTAAGGGAATATACATTTAATTTTTTCATTCAATGTGAAGTGGATGGATTTATTTTGGGTGATCATGGATGGTTTTCTATTCCTACTAACATGGTGCACTATACTGAGAGTTTCATTATGAATTCATTTTGTGGCTATCACAACAATAAGAATGAGGATTTGGATCAGGCAATTCCTCTGGTGGCTGGTAATTGGTACATCTTCCAGGAATTCAACAAGGCATAGCATTGGCCTCAGAGCATTAATCATTGTCTTATTTCTTGGTCTAGTTAGCTATCCATAGATTTGGTTGGCCTATTGAAGTAGTTGGATGAAGTTCCCTCCCTCAGGTTCTTTAAGTCCAAAAATCCCTCCTCAAACTGATGTGGTCCTAGGCAGAGGTGTTGACGAGTTTTTTATTCTCATAATTCCTCAGTTTCGAAATTCAATGTTGATGGCACATGTAGTTATAGTTTCATTCATGGTGGTGGTGTGTTATGAAATGATTTAGACACATTGATATTTGTCTTCAGTTCATTCTATAAGTCTAGTAACTCTATTAAGGAAAATGAATTGGTGATTCTTAGTGTCATATCTCTTTGAAAATCTAAGAACCATATCATATCCACCGTTGAAATGTACTCTATAATGGTGAGGATATCACTCATTAGCCCATCAGAATCTTCATTTAAAATCTGATATTTGTACCATGAGTTGTTGGCCCTTCTTTCCAATTCCATGTACATTCTTCATAAGTGTTATAAAGGTAACTATGTGGATGACTTCTTGATTTCATTTTCTACCCAAGAATTCCCCTTTTGGAATTTTTTAACCTAGGATTCCTTTCCCCTAGATGTGTGGCCCATGTTATCAGTGATTCACTTGGACTTCATTTCTTTAGGCTCCCTTAAAATTTATTTCCTTTGATTATTTTAATAAAATATATTTTCATTGTTTTTATTACACATAAATCTGAACTAATGTGACTCATTTTGTATTAAAAAAAATATTAATAAGAAAAATATTTTGATTAAATTATGATACATAAAGTATATTTTTTATTTTGAAATATTATATTTAAAGAATATAAATTAAATCATTACTATGATGTGATTAATAGCATTCAATTTAAAAAATATTATTTTTAATAGAGTTATTTTCCATGACATGTTTATTTTAATTAATTATTATCTTTAAGAATAATTTATTGTATGAAAAAATTAATAAATTACCCATTATTTATAAATTGATATAAACTATGATTATGAGCACTTGATGTTTACATATATCATTTTTTTTAAAACGTGGTTTCATTTATATTTTATTTTATTTAAATCAAAATATTATGAATTTTAAAAATTTAAATTTTTAGAATTAAATTTATTTTCTGATTCATGATATCAATTGATTCTTAGGATGAAATATTTACATTTTTTTAATAAAGTCTCTTTTTTGGTAAAATGTAAAAAAGATTATTCTATAAATCATAACTCTTTTATGTTACAATTTTGATTGAATAATTTATAGATTGTATATAAAACATTTTTATGAACCAAAAATATTTGTAATACGTAATTTAGTTTATTTTAAAATAAAATTTTTAGCTTATATATATAGGTTTGTCATTATTGAAATCCAAGTAATGTTTTTATGCAAATAAAGCTATATTGGTTATTCTCAATTAATAAAGTATTCAAAAGGACCATATATATTTGGGATAGTTTTTTTATTAATATATTTTTCCTTTTATTTAATATAATCTAATTAATTCATTGGAAATAATAATTACTCATTATTTCCCTATAAAATCCATTTTTGCTTAAAATGGGAATTTTATTAAAAACAGTTTTCATTGTTATTTTTGAACTTTTAGAAAAAGTAATTTTTACCAGTTCTAGATACTGAAACATTGAAAACATATTCCATTGTTTTATGATGTACATATTTAAAAATTAGGTTAATTTCATTTTTAATCGTAATAAATAATTATTAGGTTTAATGTTTTTTTACCACAATGAAGGTTAACATGGTTATCTAAGGGGGGTAAACTAAGAATAAGATGTAAAATATATTTGAATATTTTTTAAATGTGATTGTATGACTAGATTGAAACTTAATATTAATCTATAATATATTGTAGACTAGTGTGGTCCCAGTTTCCTAGTAAAATACGTTTCTTATATTTTAATGTTAATAATATTTACAAATGTGTCGCTCCCATCACATAAAAATGGATTCCACCTCTCCTCATATATAAAAAGACACAAATATAAATTAGATAAACCATTAATTTTTAAAATACTCTCTAATTCCCATATACACATTCTAGAGGTCATTAAATCACCAAGACACTAATACTAAAATTCATAAGGGTTATGCCAATGAAAGATATCATAGGAAGAGGTATATATATTAACTTTATTCATTCAAAAATATTTCATCTAATAAAAAATTATATTATATTATAGTCATCCTAATATAGTGAAATATATATATTTTTTATACTTAAATTTTATTAAATTGATTTACAAACTACATGTTACTACCTTTTATATCTAACAAATTTAATAATAGTATCAATATTCCACCCCGATGATTTCATGTTGAATTAGCTATGAAAAACCATAATTTTATAATAATCAGTTAACATAACAAATAATCCTATTAGGTATAATTTTTTTGGGAATTGTTTTCTATAATGTCACATTATTCTCCCTATAGTTTAGTTAGAAGTTATTTTTGTTATAGATTGGATTTATTTATATAAATCCTACATAAATTTCTATGTAAAAGAATTCATATTTTATATTCTAAAGAATCCTATGAATATATATATATGAGTTGAAAAAAAATTAATTTTTGATTGAAATTGCATCTAATGTATGGCTTATTCATATTCAAAATGGATGTTTATCTATGATGGTTGGAGAGAAATTTAGCATCAAATAGATTTATATTATCTGTGAGATTATATATATTTTTATGATATATTTTACTGGAATTGAACCAATCATGATGTTTTTTTAACAAGACACATACCTAGTGCTACACCTATTAAGAATACTCTATAGATAATGGACCTGATTGAGTAACAAAAAATTAAATAAGATACTCTATTAGAATATTTAAAATAGAATTATTCAAAAAAGTATGTCACATTGGGGTGAACCAATTATTTTTTATGAAGATATTTGGATCAATGAAAAACTACATTGAATATTTAGAACATAAAAATGTCATTATCAAGAGAAATTATCCTATACCTTATACTGATGACTTGTTTGATGAACATCATAGATATTAATGCTTTTCTAAAATTTACCCCCACCCTGTATATCCTTCATTTAGATTTAAGAAGGAGGATATACCTACGATATTATTCTATAATTAGTATGGATGCTATATATTTATAGTGATTTTATTTGGTCTTACTAATTATCCCAGTATCCAAGTGGATTTTATTACCCAATTCCTTGGAGAATACATTGATTAGTTTTTTTGTTTAATTTATATAATATATTTTTATTTATTTAAAGAATAAGGAATATAAAAAAGATTATTTTTGTATTATGATAAAGACCTATAGAAATTAGAAGTTAAATGAAAAATTTACCATGTTTAATTATGGCTATAAAAAGGTAAATTTTGAGTCATATAATATAAAGTGTAGGAATATTTGTTAATCCATGAAAAAAATAAGTCAATAAATGTTGGTCCAGAGAAACCACTATGAATGATTTCCATAGTTTTCTTAGTTTCATTGGGAATTATCATCACTCAGTGGATAATTTCCCATGATTGTATAATCCACTCATAAAGTCAACACAGAATGAAGATAAAATCCTTTTTAAATATAGATATTTATAAAATTTCAAGGAAAAAAAGTGAAGGTTACTCAACACACCTATGCTTATTTTACTCTACAAGGTATAAGGGTTTGTAATATATGTTGATGCATCAAAGCATAGGTTGGGATTCATTATCTAAGAGAATATTATTTTGATATCTTATGCCTCACAACAATTGATCTATAATGAGAAAATTTACCCATATCCTAATTTAGAGTTATAAATAATCATTTTTGGAAATAAATATATAGAGGTATTATATTATAAGATAATGGTATGATATATATACTGATAATAAAATTTTAAATTATATTTTCAAACTGATAGAGAGGAATATGAACTATAGAAGATGGTTGGATCACATTAATGATTGTGAATACTCTATACGTTTCCACTACGGGAAACTTATCAAGGTGGTAGATACTATTAGTTGAAAGGATCATGCTAGATTATCTAGGATTTTGATAAAAATATATAATTTTAATTTATTTGATATGAATAGATATACGAATCATGAACGAATGGGATAATATTTTCATTCTATATTGAGTTTTCAACCACCTATCCAAAAGATGATTGAAGACCCACATAAGGAAGATGTGGAACTGCATATGAAGGTTAGAAATATTCTTTAATTCAGCCTTGATTATGAGTTAATATTAAGGTTCAGGAACCCTGAATTTGTTCCCTCCATACCAAATTTAAAAAGTGATATATTGGATGAGGCTCATAGTTCATCGTTTTCAATTAATCTTAGATGTATAAAGATGTATAGAGATATGAAATAGTATTTCTAGTGGTACATCATGGAGAGTGATATTTTAGATACATATCTTTGTTATTGGTCTATCAGGAAGTTAAGGATATTATATATATGATTATGCGATCTTACAACCATAACCCATTCTAGAATGAAAATGGGAAAAACATTCAAACAAACATTGTCTTCAAAATACAAAAAAAATCTAACTGGTATAATGTTATTTGATTTGTAGTCAATCAAATTATAAATTTATCACAAACAATTACAATTATAGAATATTTATATCTAGAACTGATTTCCAGAATATACAATAAGTAAGTGTAAAGGTTTCATGGAGTACCACATTATATTGTATCTAATTGGGATCTGACATTTACCATTAATTCCTTGAGAAGTATTCAATATGATCTTGATAGATATTTGAGTTTTAGTATGGAGTTATATCATTAGAAAGGTATTATGTTTCACCAAACCATTAAAATAGAATATTATATGTTGAGATCTCATTATATGTATTTTTTAATTAGTTAGGATAAAAACCATCCTCTAGTATCTTTTTCTTCTGAAAAATAAAATTCACAAGATCATTCTATCAAATCCTTATGATTATAACTATGGGAATTAGTGATTGACTCAAATGTTCTTGGATGAAGTTGGAGAAAGAAGGATATTGGGACAAAATAAGAATAGTAAATGGTAGTAAATGTAATATCCAATTAACATTACATCACGAAAACTCAGAGTTATGAGAAATGTTATATTTAGAATCATAGGCATGATCTATAATTTAATGTTAATGAAAATATTTTTCTATGAATTTATCCATTGAAAAAAGTTATGAGAGTTAGGAAAAAAGAAATATGACCCCTAGGTATATTGACCTTTTAGATATTATTACACTATTTGGGATGTTATCATACCAATTTTCAATTCCACAGTTCCTCTCTCCAGTTCAAGACATGATCCAGGTATCTATCCTAAGGAAGTCCATACCTTATCCTTCACATGTACAAAACAAAAACATCATATCATTATAGAAATATATTTCTAATGAGGAAAATATTTTATAATTATTTGGTCATTGATAACATTTTTATGGAAGAAGGCTACTCAAATGGTTAATGCTCTATAGAGAAATCTGAAATTCAAAAAAGCTAATTTGGAACCCGAGGATATATTGATAAAGTGATATCCTCATTTTTGGGATGTAGTGATAAATTACAGTGATATTTTCATTTTATAGTTTGTATTAAATTACAACCAATTAATTTATAATATAATTCTCTTTCAATAATTTTATTTCTCTGACATCTTTCTTTACACGCCTTATAAAGTCTAAAAAACCGCAATATACTATTAAAATATTATTATTTGGTATTAAACACATAGAAATTAAATTGATGGTTAAAAATAGTAAAAAGTAAATTATTAAAAATTTATGGTCACATTTGTGTAAAATTTATTCTTTGGTTTTCAATTAATTTTAAACAAAAATAAAAATAATTTGAAAATGAATAAAATATTTTTTTTCATATGAATAACAGTTTATCTATGTATTCAATGAATATTAATAAATTATTTTAATCAATATTGATAAATTATTTAAATTAAATTTATATATTAAATATTCAATGAAATTTTCTCAAATTCATATAATATTTTTCTATTTATGGGTTAAAAATAAATCCAGTTTTATGCTTAAAATGTATTTTTATATAAAGTTGTTCTCATCACATCATGAACACCTATTTATTAATTAAAGACCATTAATTATAGAAATTCAATTTCATAAAAATTATTATATATTTTAATTTATTATATTCAAATTTTGAAAACAATTTCCACTTATTTTAATCAATATTAAACGAAATCATAGTATAATGTATCACCTTGGTAAAAGGTAAATTTGCTTAATCTATGTTTAAACTAAGTGATATGAACATAATTTTTCGTACTAATTGTAATTTTATGAATATAATTAAAACCTTTTAACTATAGACTAATTTTTTTTAATATTATCCGGTCAATAGAAAAGACATATATTATATTAAAAGGAATGAACAATAAAAAATTTCACTTTCTATGTTTTAAATTTATCTTTTGTGTTCACATCGAGTAAAAAACTAGTTATGGATGAATATAAATGTATTTCATGGAGTACAATGAAATTATATTCATGATGGTAATTAATTTTTAGTTTTTAGTTATTAAAGTATTATATTATGTAAATTACAAATGAAAAAATTTATTTACTCAATTAATAAAAAATTAAAATAAATGATTTAAAAAATATTCAAAGTAATATAATTTGAGTGAGATATAGAGTTCCAAAAATTTCTATGATAAATATAACATATTAACAATTTTAATGTTGATTATATTTCAATTAAAACTTTTTATTTATGCCTTACAATCAAGTTAACTGAATAGTGTCAAAATAGACATTAAAGATATTTTATCTAAATAATATGTTATTAAATTATTTAAAAGTCATAAAAATATTTAAATACAGATAGGAAGATCATAAATTGTCTAAATATTATTCATTGTCCTTTTATGATTTAATATTTAAATTTTATGTAAAATTAAAACCATTTAAGAGTGAAAAAATCGGTTATTGTGGTAAACGATAAAATGGGTTAACTAAAGGGTTAAATCAAAAGATAAGGACTAATTCACAAAATAAAACTATATATATTATATTTTTTAGTGTATTAAAATCATATAATATATTATCTTTTAATTCCTAGAATTGTGCATGAATGTTTTCTAGATAATGAGAATTTTAAATTTTAATCATTTAAGAAATGAAAAAAGAACCTCTACCGACAATTAAAATAGGGAACCCCTCCTTTTTCTTCTTTAAACAACATTTATCTTTATAAATCAATTATGACCAGGGAAATTATCTTATAAACATACATATAGATATTATATTTTTTCCCTCATAAAATACTAACAATAGTATATTTATTATAATATCAAATGATGTTGTTTGAAAGAAGAGATAATCACATTAACCAATCAAAATCTTTTTAATTATTCTTTAAACACCTATAAATATATTATATTCTATCTATAATAAGAAATATAGTATCCTAAATATAATTAAATTTCATTTTTATTATTAAACTACATATATTAATCATTTTTTATCAAATGGGAACTAAATTTATACCTCCAACGTGTCTCTGACTTACTCTCAATATATAATGATTCAATTAATTTTCCATCACCATTTTTCATGGAGTATTATTTTTATTCTTTTAGTTTTTATATATTTTATTAATGAAATAATTATTCTTATTTAATGATAATATCATATATATCTTATTTTCCTTCCAGACTATTGTAAAATAGTGTTGTTGCTTATGCGTACATGTGGGAAACCTCTTTCATGAAGTTATGTGATTGGTTATTCATTTCAGTTTAATTTTATGGAAATTATTTATTTAATTAATATATATGAGATAATTATTATTATTAAATGTTGAATTGTTATTTTTCTTTCTCTATTTCCATCCATTGAAAGGTGAAAACATTGTTGAAGTGTGCATACAATCTACCATCTCTATAAACAATGTAATCCATTTTAATATCTCTAAATTTTATATGACATTATATTTTAATATATATAATGAATATATATTAAATTTTTACCATCATTAAAATTTTTATGATTATGACACGATGATCAAAGTATATGGACCACAACTACTAAACCAAAACACCATGAAAACCAATCCAGATATCACCCAATATAGTGATTTAAAAATTGAAGCTTAATAAAAGGGTGAAAATGGTTATATGTAAATAATATATGGTATTATATATTATTGTTAATAATAATAATATATTCATAATAGTTATATAATAATTATATTGGAGTTTCAATCATTTAAGAAGGATGTCGAACCTAAGGTAAGGGAATTTTGTCTTACTTTTTTTTCTCCGAGACACATGCCATATTCAGAATTTTTTTTATGTGGGATATATAATAACCAATAATTTATTTAATGAATATTTTTATGATTTTTTGTATTTTAATATACTTATAAGCTTCTATTTTTTATGAGGAGTTTACTCAAACATTACCAAAGTGGTACGGGTTTTATATTAAAACATCATTATTTATCTTTATGATGAATATATTTTTTTGAAACTCATTAATTTTCAATGGTTTATTATATGATAAAGTGGTAAAATATGTATGAATCCTATTTTATTTCCACATGTTATGGTATTATGATATATTTATGAAACCCATTTATTTTCATGGGTTCTTATATGATTAATGATTTATTATCTGGTGGAACACATATGTATGATTTCAATTATGTGATATCTGGTATGGTAATTATATATTTATTCAATTCATTGGGAAATGATGCATATCTTATGAGATAAACAGGACTGGAATGGGGAGTTAACTCAGTTAAATATTTGTCTCTATCAACTATCATAGTAATGGATTTGAACCTTGACTTCCATGATAGTTTTTGGTGTAAGTATAATATGCATATTATAGCCTTGGGAGTGATCCATGAATACTATGATGGTTTGGTGAGTGAACCCAAGCCACTATGATAGTCATTGTAGTGATCCATGAAAAATATGATAATTATTTTCTAGGATTAGGTTAATACCACAATTACAGTCCTTGTGATGATATTATGCTATCTTGGATCACGTTAATTGACTACTTTATAATTTTTGACTTTTTAACTATAAATATTTTATCTATGAATCAATTATTTGATCTTTGAAATGTGGGATATGTTTTTCAAATATTAATATCATGTTCTCATACACTTACACTCATGTAATGATTATGTGATCATCGATGTATTTCTTTTATACCCTTACATTCCACATAATATCACCCTTTGTTATGTTTCATTTCCCCATATTATAAAGAAATTTATTTGGTATGATATGTCTCTGAAGGGTGCTCTTTATGTGAACATAGTGCGTGATGATGTAAATATTTTATGGGTTAGTTGTTTATGTGTCCATGATCCAAAAGATGGTAGACCAAAATAATTTTGACCATGACCGTTATGATATGTAATTGATATTCTTATAATATGAAGTAATGTATAGGTATGAAAGTTATGGTTTGATATAACTAATAACCAATAAACCACTCTACTTTAAATATGGTATTTATCATGCATGGATGAACACTAATAATCGAGGCCCACAATCCTCTACGAATCTCAAACCCCTAAAAACTCTTAGAGGGTATTGATCATTAAAAACATATGAAGATCCCACACCCAATGTCAGTACATGACCTAGGAATTTCAATATCCATCATTCAATCCCTTCTATATGTAGGGTCCCTGAAATCATTTCTATGGGATTAAGATTTCCAACCAAATCCTTATACATCTCACTAGTGGCCTCTAAAAGAATATAGGACCCCATCATCATGTTATAAATGGAAATATACTAAAAATAGAATAATTAAATATCCACATCCATATACAGGGTGAAAATAAACTCAATACCCCATACATAAAAATCCCATGGTGTGTAATAGGAGTTTACAATGTGTACACTCAAATGACCAACCTTTAGTGTGTACCCCGGAGGCAACATGACCTGAATATACCTAGATCATGGGGTGTTCCTGCATCACTTAATTTTTTTTAGGTGGGTACCAAGTCATGTACCATATCCAAGATTATTTAGTTTAACATTGTATGACATACCCAAGTACTTGATATGTCCCACAAACAGATGTATTCCCATCTACCCGGATAAACCCCAAGTAGTATAACGATGTTTCCTACATCGTGTGTCCATAAGGATAAAATGTATTGTGGACATATTCTCATACATGAAATGAATTAATGAGCTACATGTTATGTTTACTAAGGACAAAAAATTATGAAGTTGGGATTTCTAGAAATAGAACACCTTCAATTAGAATAAATATATTCCAAATACCATGGATTCAACCCAACACCCAAGGAAAACATAAATGTAGTCTTTATATAATCTATAATGAAAACAATGATTAATTCACCCAAAAAAATGATAAATAGTTCAAATTATCATTCTTATCTCGTGGAAGATCATTGTAGATCCCATGTCACCTGTTTTTAATATGTACTTCATAATCCTTTCACCATAATTTGGTCACAATAAACCACTTTGAACACTATCTCAAATTCCCCTATATCACACATTTCATATCTCCAAAGGAGAAATGATATAATTTAATTACTATGTGAGTACTATGGAGTCAAAAAAGAATTAAAAAAAATTAATACCCCCACATAAAAAATGGATTCTGATTTAATGTGATTAACCCACTACTAGAACTCGAACATAAATTGTTCCTCATCATGTCAGAATAAACCATTTTAGATTTATCATTGGAGTTTGAATTTTATTCTAAATAATGGTTTAGGAGACTTCATTATTCCATCATACAGAATATAATTAATATTTATTTATTAAATATTAAATTCTCTGAAAATTCATTAATCATTATACATCACCAAATTATCACACTAATTTATGTGACACATTTAATTATTAATTGAACTATTAATGAATGTTTACCACAACATTCCCAAAAGAGAGAATATACCTATTACCCATAAAAATGGCCTATGGATTCCAAACTATGAAATGATCTATGTCTTTAACATAGAAAAAATAAAATTTATAAAAAAACAGTTATAGAATTTATATAATAACAATTAATTATAGAAAATATTCCTATTAAATAATATTTGTGCTGTTTGAATAGATTCAAAAGATATATTAGAAGAAAAAATCTAGAAGGTGTTCTGATAACACTTATACTCCACCATAGAAATCTTACATTCGCATGAACCTTATGAATTATAGGGATGTTATTTTTCTGATATGAGAACCACTAGTATGTGGATAATGGTTTTGCGAGGTTATATGGAATATTTGTTTGATAAAAAAATATTGGTTGTGGTCATAACTGGGTAGAGGATTTTCACTTTTATATGTGATGGTGTGAATCCATTGCGAGAATAGTCTAGCTAGAAAAAATTCCCCTGATCATTTATTAAAATAAGAATGAAAAAGAAAATTATAGAATGGATAGGTTCAAGTAGATTGACATGGCATCATCTAGAAAACTAGCTTACGAGTATTCAAATTGATTTTCAATTTCAATGACATAGTCTAGATCATCAGAAGTTTACCACTTCGACTATTTGTTAGCATGATTCAGTGTCTTAAGAATCTCTACCTAGGATCCCTCATACTTTAGGGTGAGTATGACCTTTGATTATTTTGGGGATGATAGTGTTGAAACATTCCTTTTAAGAGTGAAATAATCAATTTGTTGATGAATTTTTTAGAGGATCCATGCTTGACCCTTCCTAGTCACTCATATTTCCTTTTCCATTAATGAAAACATCCTTAAAGGATGACACTTTATGACTACTTATTGGGATAATGATGTCCAATAAATTCATCAGAGGCTCTTTATCACTTGAATTATCTAATTTTTAAAATCATTTTTTAAATCTATAGGAGATAAAATTTTCCGAAGAATACTAAATAATAGTTTGTAAATCCAAAACTCCAGACTCATGATGAAATTCCTCACCATTCCTAGAATGTTCAGTATTCAAGGAAGAACTAAAATCCATACCAACTTGGTAAGGTGTATAATAAAGCCCCTACTTATGACCAATTCCATCCTAACCCTATGAAACCTCACCTAGTTTGACCAACATAGAAGAAGATTCATCATCAATGGTAGGCACATCCAATTCAAAGAGACCACAAGGTTCCAAAATGCTTCATTTAAATATAATAGGTCATAACAATACCATATTTAAAAACATAAAATACCAAATGAGTAATATTAATCTACACTCTAGCTTAATTTAATACTAAGGATGTAGTATAACAATCATCCTTTGATGTTACCTCCTTTACAACATGTGCCTGAGCATTGGAGGGTCCACCATTGGATCTAGCCAGAGACTGGTCATTCAATGTTAGTCTCGTTCCCTTTATGTTATCCATCTGGGAATTTAATTTCATACAGTCCATATGATCAATATAATTATAAAAGGGCCTCATAGGGACATTCCTATCATAAAAAGGTATTTTGACATCAATTTTGGCTTTCTTTGATAGTGAGTAATTAAATTCCCCTTCATCCTATACCTCTCATTTAAGGTACTCTTCCAACAAGACACTAAAAAATGACTAATGGACATGTAAACACTACAAAATAAAATTTTTCTCTCATAATAAACATAAATTTGAATGTCATCTGTGGGTGTGGATATAGTTAACTTATCAATAATTGTGAATATGTGATCAATCTCTACAAAATGCTAGAAAATATGTTTTTTATTTAGATGAATAAGAGTCCCAATTGTCTTACCGATTTCTTGTAAAATCCTCAGATGCCAAAGGAACCAATTCATACCATGAAGATTCACCCATATCTATGATTAATAAAATACTTCACATGATATATTGAAATCCAACTACCATTAATGAGGATTAATCCACTCAGGCTTTAGGCAAAAATAGACAATACTGCACATAAGAAGCATAAAGTCATCTAAAGAGAATATGCAATGACAAAACCACACCCAAGGGAGAAACACCTCCAGTCTAAAAAACCAAAAAATGAAATACGATAAACCAAATCATCTAGAATCCAATGATTCATTCCATTTGTAGTAACAAGCAGCATAATCATGGAGTGTTTCCCTATTATAATTCTTTCAAAAAATACATCATGATTGGTTTCAACGTGAGTAGTTGATCATTTTCAAATGATTATTCCAATGGAAAAAAAATCTATAAATGATTCCAAAGTAAATTATAAACCATCCCATTTATGATTCGTAGTCACAGTCAATCAGGAATTCAGAGTCACTAATTCATCTAGCATAACTTGTCATCCATACACTTCATTCAAAACCATAGAACCTGATTCAACCCTAAATATCTCTAAAACAAAACCACCTTGCATCAAAAAGAACATTTTTGCATCAAGGGGATCCAAAAGACCTTTATGAATCACTATCACATCAGAATTACTAACCAGAACTCAGTGTGTGCCACAAACCTCTCTCAGAGAAACAATATAGCTGCTGGCCAATAAATCAGATCTGCATTGGGAATGATAATCCATCTCTGACACCACCGTATGGGATACATTCATGTCACAAGTCAAGTGTGAAAACATAAGGAAATGTGTAATGTTAAATCCAATCAGATCTAAAAACACTAGATGTCACCGTAGAGGCACCAAATATTATAGATCCCAAACACAAACACCGCCATCATCAACCAAACAAGATGTGAGCGACTCTGTTGTAAATATTATAATCTTTAAAATAATTACATGTCTTTTTCATAGTGTGTGCCACCAATTTTGTCCATTATTGAGGATAAAGAAATTTAATATCCAAATAAACTATAATAATCACATTTATAAAAGTTTCAATCATAATTTAATCATTAACTCACAGTTTAATCCCCTTCTGAAGCCTTTTAACTTTTATCATGGTGACAATAATTTAGCATAGTAACAATTAATTATCAAAAAAAAAAGAAATTCACGTCATTATTAAATTATAAAATGCTAATACCAAATATGGAATCTATTTTCTATTTTTTAATTTCAATAATTGGTATTAATTAATTTTGATATATGTTAAAAAAATGCCAAGAAAAGGATTTTTAGAAAAAATTATTTTTTCCATAAAAAGGATTTTATTCCAAAATCATGAATAATGTTGATTAAATAGTAATTATTTTGATTATTTTTAATTAAAATCTATTTATTTCAATTTTATAAAAAACAATTACCTGAATGAACTCTATGAATACTTTTTCAAAAGATATGAACCAAAATATTTTTTTTATTTTAATTAAAAAATTACTTAGATTTCTAAAATTTCAGTCATAGATTTCTATGTGAAGATTTATATATTTAAATAAATGTTATTATTTATTAACAATATAGTTGGAATAATTAATGATATTTTTATTATTTTGAGTTATTTTTGTCTCGTGATAGCGTTACATTATTGACAATATTTGTGAAATTGAATTTCTTTATTAATCTTAAAAATAATCTATTTTTAAATATCCTAAAAATTCAACCTAAATTAATTTTTAATGTAAAATTTAAATTTTATATCATTTTATAAAATCTATTTTCTGAAAATCATAAATTTATATTTTAAATGAATTTAATAAATAGAAAAGAAAAATTTATTTTACCGAAAAAATGAATTCCCTTAACTTCAAGTTCTATTTATTTTATGTCATTAATATTTATAACTAATTGAGTGATAATTTATTCCCCATACATTCACTTCTATGAAATTTTATTTTTATTAATAAAAAACAAATTAGAATAATTTATTTTAAGAAAAATAATTTTTATCATTTATTTATTCTACTAATATAACATTATTTATTTGTTTTATTATCAATAAATTTCATCAGTCAAACAAAATAACATAATTTGGTATCATAATTAATTGATATATTTTAATTTAATAATGGACTATTTTTTATAACCTTTATATTGTAGTTTTTTATTTAACATATTATATCTAACAAATTATTATTTAACGGAAAAATTATTCTTCAAAGATAAATGTTTTATAATTAAAATAATAAGTTAATAAATATGCAGTCTTTTATTCTCACATTGGGAGGTGATGAAATATTTAAATCCTTTCATTTTGAGTACAATAAGAAAAACAAAATATTTAAATGTGTAATAAAAAACCATGGATATAATAAAAATGATTAAATTTGAAATTTTATATTCATAATTGTATCTCCCCAATATTTCAATATTGTATTTTCATTAAAATAATAATATGTTGAATATATTTTATTACACACAACATTGAACTACAACAAGTCATATGATATTATAATTATATTTTTTAAAAAATAACTATTGTTATGAAATTATGTTAATTAATTTTTTTTATTTTGAATTATGAAAATTAAAAAATATAAATTATAGGATTAATGTGATGTTTTTAATATTATTCAATGTTAAAAATATTATTTTCACATTATTATTTTTTAGGTGTTTTGTATTTTAAAAAATGAATCACTTTACATAGATTTCAATGTATGAACAATTTAATTAAGAAACAACTAATTATAAATTGATATAAAATAATATTATGAGCACATGATGCTTAAAAATGAATTTTCTCTATAAAATTGTTTTTATTATTTATATTTATAATTTTCATTTAAATGTTAAATTTTAGAATTCTAATTATTTAATATTTAAAAAAAATTCATTTTTTATTCATTGTATCATAAGTTTCTTTGGGTAAAATTATTATTAGTTTTAAATATTTCTTGGGTAAAAATTAAAAGACATATTATATAAATAATTAAACATTAATGACATTATTATTATTGAATTATTTGATTGATATATGTAAAATAAATTATATACTAATTTTATTTTCAACTTGTAATATAAATCAACTAAAAATATAATTTTGATCTTATAGATCTTGGTTAAAAAATTTGTAAATCAATGAAATGTTTTTATGCAAATAAAGACAGTTTGGTTATTCTCTTTTATTGAAGTATTCAAAAGTGTACTTTATGTTTTGGATTAGTTTTAATTTGAAATGTGATTCCTTTTTATTTAACATAATCATATTAATTCAATGGAAATCATAATTACATGGTATTTTGGTATAAAATTATTTTTATGCTTAAAAAGGGTATTTTATTAAAAATGGTTTTAATTGTATTTTATGAAGTTTTATGATAACTAATTTTTACCACTTATATATATTTTATAATATAAATTTTTATCCATATATTAGTTTATAATTTTATTATTTTAAATTTTTTTCAATTTCAATTTTATTCATAAAGAATAATTACCAGGCATATAATTTTCCACCACTATAAAGGTTTAAATTGTTAAAGAAGGGGTAAATATAGATATCATACATAAAATAAAATTAACTTGTATAATTGAAATTGATTGACAAGATTGAAAAAACATATTATAATATTTTCTAAAGTGGACTAATGTGGATCTAATTTGTTATAGAAATACATTTCCATTATTTTAACATACATATTGTTTAAAAATGTGCCACTCTCATCACAAAAAATGAATACCACTTATCCTCATATATAAAAACACATGAATATCCTTTAAATATACCATGAATTATCAAACTTTAATCTCAATATACATATACAAATATTATATTTATTTTAGTCACCAAAACACCAATACTAAAAGGCCTAATGGGTATGCCAATGGAAGATATCGACATAGGAGGTATATATCTTAAACAAATTATTTTAGTTTTATTTCTTCTAATAAATAATTATATTCTATTATAACCATCCTAATATAGTGAGATATTAATATTTTCTATAATCTAGTGCTATTAAATTTATTTGAAGACTATTTTTGTTGACTATTCAGTCGAAATATAAATATAATTCTCACCCATAAATACTTATAAATGATCTTATCAATGAATCGTTGTATTATATATGTCATCACCACCAAGAATAAAATTTTTAAATATTGAATTAATGAATATATTTGGTATATATGACATAATTATTAATCTATAAATATAATAAAATATCTAAATTTGTACCATCACATATGTTGGAGAATGAAAACATTTCTCTTGCGTACGAGAAGAATGCCACCTCCACAAAGTGATATAATTCATTTTTCAATAGAACCACACATGGCTAGTCATAATGATGAACTTAATTAATATATTCCTCTTTATTATATGATTATGATTATATATGGGTATACCTTCAGCTACTTACTTTCCATTTCATCTACTAAAAAAATAAAATTCCCCTCTTGTGTATATGTGGATTACCGTCTCCATGAATGACATATATCATTTTTCATCGTCACCATACAAGGATGGTTATAAATGTGTATTTAATTTAAAATTATGTTATATATATGTCAGAAATGTTTATCAGCTTTTAGGTTATTATATAATGACCAAGGATCATATATGGGAACAACCAAATCAAAACATACACGATAAGTAGAATAACTAATAGATATAAAATTGATTTTAATAATGACCTCTAGGTATATGTGTATAGATAAGTTATGAATAAATTATATGTAGTAATACATATGTAAATAGGGATCTAATATAGATGAATAAAAAATATATAGTTAGTATTTTTTATTTTTTAACATGTTCATACTAGAAGGAATTCAAGGTAAGGGATTCACTCCTCAAACTTATTTCCATTAAGGATTTTTTTAATTATGATACAATTTTCATTATACGATGTATATAACACCTCTTGGAAATATTATATATTTTTAAAATATTTAATCAAAATATTTAATGTTCAACTTTATGTCCTATTCTTCAAGTGATTTTGATTCAAATGTTAAAAACATTTCATGGGAATTTAGTATTAATTTCAACTCACTAGCACATGTTTCATATTGTCCACAAGGTTTCCTTTTATATAGAGTAATTACATCACATGAATATATTTTGACATAACATGTCATCCTCTTTGTGGGTTATATTCAACCGTATCATGTTCTAATATTCATTTTTAAAGGGTCGATCATGTTTCATGTGATCATCAACTTTTGGGTGAGTTTGTGGTTTTCATTTTTATGTATTTCCAATATAAAAACAACCATCACCTACAATTTGAGAGAATGGAATGAACTAAAAAAAGAACATGCAAAGACATTAGAACTATATACCATACAATTTTTACTACTCAATAATTTTATCTAGTCATTTTTATGATCAATATAGATGTTATGAAAACACAACCACTAGAAAAAAAATTTGGTTTACTTCATGCATGTTATATACATCACATTCATAGAACTATAGCCCATTTATAGCGAATGAGAATTTGGAATAGAAAATATGATAATTTTAAAAAAAATGGAATTAACTTTCACCAATAGGATTCAAAACACTACAACTATTCTTCATAGATTTATTCACACCTTCCTTTCTATAAGTCAAAAATTCTTCTTTGTTAATATCTTGTGTAGGAGTGAGCAATAAAATCTAAACTTATTTGTCAAAACCATTCCACTCAATACATCTCTATCTAGTATTAGTACATAAGGAAGTACTTTATCTTTAACCTCAATTCTTTATATGGAACCTCATATCAATACATGGTACTTTATCCATCCATTACATCTTTTTCTGGTACTTTTTATATGGTACCCAACATATATCAATTCTATAACATGTACCCGATGTCTTGTGATTTGTGAAAATGATATCTCAATATTCTCAATGAAAACATAACATTTTCAACATCATCAATATTAAAAAAAATTATAACTTTACTATAAGGCCCTTGCCTTAAACATTACTTAATCTTGTGTTATTACAAGATTACACATTGAGGATCTTTTCAGGTTTAGAGTTTTAGAGAATTAGATCATAAATCATGCATTACATTCCACATTTAAAAAAAGTGGTTACATAAAAGATAGTATTCATTTTTTCCAATCAATGGAAACATATTTAAAACAAAACATAGATTCTTCCATGACACTTCCTTGGCCCTATCATCACATCATGTACCATTCCCTTGACCTGTGAAAAACATTTCATAAACATGGGATGAGCATAAAAAGCTCAGTAAGGGATATAAAAGTACGAAATGAAAACATTAGTCCATGTATGAAATCATACATTACTCATAAAACACAGTCATTTTAACATACCTCATCAAATGATGAATAAATCATATAAATAATAAGACATAAAGGTAACTTGAGGCATTCATAACATTATTACGTAGGGAGTAACCCTCATGGTTATGTTTGGAATACCCATCACAGTATATTCCATAAATCTCTTCGGAGAAACCTTAATTTTTAACCCCTTTGTGTTACCCAATGCATTGGAGAGCTATATCGAGCTCACCCGCACATAGTTTATCACGGAACCACCCATCTTCATAACAATGCCCAAGAACAATAACATAATCGTATCACATAAAACATGCATAATGAAAACAGAAAATTTCCACTTTTCAATCACAAGATATCAAGACAACACATTGATATAAAACCATTTTCAATACCAAAATAAATGAAATGTAAAAAATGGTATTTATTTTTCATTTAAAAAAAATTATGGCTTGTAGATGAAGCCGAAGCTCAAATAATGGTCATGGTGACAGAGATGTCGTTGTCACCGCATACGTACGACAAAAAAACATTCCCCTTTTTCATTTAGTAAACGCTTCGTATAAAAAAGATTACTTTTGAATAAACATAAAAATAAAAGGGCATTATACACCGTATAAAAGAAAGTTGTGTATAAAACAAAATATGCCTCAATGAATGGAGATTGAGACGAAGTCCCTTACCTCGTATCCGACATGACTCGATCGCTCTTTAATATCCTGAATAATAAACTTGAGTTAATATATACTTTCTTAAAAACCTTTATAAAGTTCATTATTCCTTTTATATCACTTATTACCATGTCATGAACACTTTGTAATTACTTAAGTTAATAACAGTCGTTTTGACGATCAATAGTACTTGAGTCAGAAATAAACTATTTATATCGACAATTTGTTCGTGTATCCATTATATACAGAGTTATATTCATGATTTAGATATCATATATATAATATATATCCAGTATATACATGCATTTATAATATTACATTACATTTTGAGGTAAGAAATGAAATGCACTGTTCATGGGGACGGTAAGCCGTACGTACGCATCAACGCTACTTTCATTTCTATTTCATATTTTATGGAATGGAATCATAATGATATAAAGGTATATTATAATCCCAGTGTAATATCATATATAATATCATTAACTTCATCCTTTATATGTCCCACATATGGCATTAGCGAATCAAATCACTTTGAGGGGGCGGTAGTCCACACTTCCTAAAATGAAGATATCACGTTTACCCATAATGGAAACTATAGTGGTATGACATAAATGAAAAATACAGAATCTTAAATAAAAAATAAACATATTATATATCATATATATATATTGTGAAATATTAATGGAAACCTTTGAAGGTGTTAGATGAATTTTGAACAATCATCGTTTCGTGAGGCCGAAATTCGCCATCCACAGAAACAGTATGCTCATTAACAATTACATATAGGTGTGTGTAAGTTTAGCTGAAATCCTTCTTATAAAAACATACTAGTATATGGAATATACTGGTGTTGTTTCAAAATAAATGAATAAAAATAGTTTAGGGGGTTGGAGAAGCAAAATAAAACAAAAGAGAATTAGAGAAGACTTTACCTTTGAATTAGGTAACTTCTTTTGGTTTGAACATAAATGGATTATTCAATAGCTTCCTGCATAAGGTAAGGCTTCTAGGATGATGAGAGGTACGTGGAGAGACAAAATGAGCTGATTTGGGCCGATCCAAAGGCTTGAGAGGTATGGGTAAGGAGGTAGAGGTGGGGGCCATTTATAAGAGGAGAGGATGGGCACTGTTGGAAAGGTATACAATGTTACATTATTTTAAAAAGATGTTCCGATTTAAAAGGTCACACATTGATATATTTCCAAGATAAGGTGATAAGGGTTCGAAATATACTCATACAATAGGTCCTTGACAAGTGTATGTCTTAGATTTTACATTATCTTTTCATTTTATTTAAATCGTTAATTAATGAGGTAATCGCTGCATCATCATGGTGTCATATATAATTTAAATTATTTAATGTTTAAAAATTATAAAAAATACTAGGTTGTAGGAAATCATTTTATATTTTTAATTAAAATTTATAGTCCAATATATCATTTATTTATAAAAAATTAAAAATGTTTTACTCAGGTGATACATTATTTGTTATATTTTACTTTCTTTTAAAAATAAAAAGATAAAAAGTCATTATCACACAAAATTGATTTCATGGGGTCCCCATGTTTGGCCCAAGGAATCCCAGGGTCGGGCATGACACAACCTATATCATTAGGACACATTTTGGGGTCATTTGTTATTATTATGATATTATTTTATTATCCTTAACTACCTGATTACTAATTAATCAAGATAAATAAAGATAATTACCGTCGTTAATATTCATAATGCCCAAAAACAAAATAATCTTGATTACATAATTCGGACCATCTGATTCCAAATATTTAATCCATTTTTCCAAATTCCAAACAGAGAAATATCAATAATTAATTTAAAAATAATTCCCGTTGTCAAAACAAATAGTGGGTTTTTTTAGAAACAATATCTATGAAAAGTTTGACACTTTTTTATCCCCAATTACAAAGGGAAATTAATCCTAATGTCCACCATTGGATTAAATGGTAAATATATATTCTAATTAAACTTTAAAACCAATTAAAAAGATTATATCACCATATAATTAAATTAAATGAAAAATCAGTTTTGAAGTAAAATGCAGTATTTTTCACTATTCAGTAAAAAATGAAAATTGTCAGAAAAATACCCAAAATTTACCCAAGGTAAATTTCAATGTCCCAATAATAAAGAATAAGATTATTTTGACAAATAGAGATTATAGAATTTTCAAAATATAGATTTAAAAAATTGTTCGCCATCAAAAGGCAGTAAAATAATCTTTTAAAAATATTAGTGTATTTCATGCTTAAGATTGCATTTATTCTCATTTTACGCCTCTAAAAAACTATCTAATTCATAAATAGACATAGATAAAAATATCTATTATTCATTACTTACTTGGGATGTTACATGCTTCCCCCTTTAGAAAAAATTTTCCCCATAATTTATTTACTTATTGAATAAGTGGGGGTATTTATCCCTCATTTCATTTTCAGATTCCCATGTTGCCTCTTCAATCATTTTGTTTTTTAAAAAAACCTTTACATGATGGATCACCTTATTTGGCAACACTTTCTCCCTGTGGTCAAGAATCTGGACCAGGTTTTCCTCATAAGATAGATTATTTTCCAGCTGAACTACCTCTGGACTCAAAACATGTGATGGATCTGGATTGTACTTCCTTATCATTGAAACATGAAAATCATTGTGTACTTGAGATAGACTCAAAGGTAAAGCCACTCGGTAGGCAACTGATCCATCTCTCTCTAAAATTTCATATAGTCCAATGAACATTGGACTCAACATTCATTTCTTAGCAAATTGCATCACAATTTTCCATGGTGAGGCTTCGAGGAATACATCATCACCTACCTCAAAAGAGAGATCCTTCCTCTTGTTGTTTGCATAACTCTTCTCCCTACTCTGAGCTGTTCTCATCTATTTCTGTTTCAGTTGAACTTTTTCGGCCAACTCTTCTACCAATTTTGTCCCCATCGACTTCCTTTCACCTACTTCATCCCAAAAAGATAGAGTTCGACACCACTTCCTATATAATTCCTCAAATGGTGCCATATGTATACTGGAATGAAAACTGTTATTACAAGAAAACTCAACCAAAGAAATATGTTGGTCCCGACTTCCTTGATAATCCATTGAAGAAGCACATAGAAAATCTTCCAAAGTCTGAATTTTTCATTCAGACTACCCATCTTTTTGAGGATGAAAAGATATACTAAAATTTAATTCAGTACCCAATTACTTCTAAATGCTTTTCCAAAAGTTAGAAGTGAACCTGGGATCACGATGAGATACAATGGAGAGAGGAACTCCATGTAATCTGACTATCTCTTTAAGATACAAATGGGAAAGTTGATCTATGGAAAACGTATCTCGTATAGCAAGGAAGTGAGCAGATTTAGTCAAGCGATCAACAATAACCCAGATTGCATTATTTCCTCGAGGTGTCCTCAACAATCCTACAAAGAAGTCAATGCATATATTCTCAAATTTCCACTCTGGCACTGGTAAAGGCTAAAGCATCCCTTTCGGTAACTGACGATCTACTTTAACCTGTTGTCAAGTCAAACACTTCATAGTAAAATCAGCAATGTCTCTTTTCATTTCATCCCACAAGTAATACTCCCGAAGATCTCAATACATCTTAGTACTTCCGGAATGAACTGAAAAAGGAGAACTATTTGATTCACATAATTACTCTCTCTTCAACTGTGAGTCACAAGGCACAAAAAATCTCTTCCCAAATATCAAAACACAATCATTATCAATGTTGAATTAATGCAACTTACCCTTCTGTACCAGCTCTACCTTTTTCTGCAACTCGTTGTCTTGCTTATGTGCTTGTATAATTCTGTTGGATAGAGAATATTTCACTGATACTTGATAAAAAACAGAATGACATCTTACACCAACAACTTCTATGCCAATGTTCATCAAATCCTTAAACAAAGGATCATGTTCTAAACAAAATATTGTCAATGAAGCATTACTTTTTCGACTCAATGCATCAGCCACTTTATTTTCTTTTCCCAGATGGTAATGAATTGTACAATCATAATCGTTGATTAATTCCAGACATCTCCTCTGTCTCATGTTTAGTTCATTCTGAGAGAATATATATTTTAAACTTTCGTGATCAGTATATATTTCAAACTTTACACCATACAAATGGTGCTTCCAAAATTTTAAATCGAAAACAATAGCAGCTAATTCCAAATCATGTGTAGGGTAATTTACCTCATTAGTTTTCAACTTTCGTGAAGTATAAGCAATTACCTGACCATTCAGCATTAGGACGCAACCAAGTCCTTTCAATGAAGAACCATAGTTGATAGAAAACTCACCATTCCAGGAAGGTAGTGACCAAACTAGAGAATTCAATAATCTTCTTTTCAATTCCTAAAAACAATCATCACATTCTTTTTTCAAGATAATATTAACACCCTTCCGAGTTAGCATAGTCATTGGACTAGATAACCGTGAAAAATTTCTAACAAACCTTCGGTAATAGCCTATCAAACCAAGGAAGATATGAATCTCAGTTTCATTTGTGGGTCTTGACCATTCTTCAACAACCTTTGTTTTTTTAGGATCAACAGTTATCCCGTATTTAGAAACAATGGGACCAAGGAAAGAAATTCGTTGCAACCAAAACTCACACATACTGAATTTCCCATAAAATTTCTTTTCTTTTAAGGTTTTCAAAATAACCCTTAAATGACTTTCATGATCCTCTTTACTTTTAGAAAACACCAAAATATCATCAATGAATACAACCACAAACTTAACCAAGAACTCATGGAAAATTATATTTATAAGGTCCATGAATACAGAAGGTGCATTGGTTATCCCAAAAGGCATTAATAAAAATTCATAATGGCCATATCTTGTACGAAACACAGTCTTCAGATTATCAGCTTCCTTTACCTTCAACTGATGGTACCCCGATCTCAGGTCAATCTTTGAAAAAACTGAGCTCCCTGGAAATGATCAAACAAATCATCGATATGAGGCAAAGGATATTTGTCATTAATAGGGATGTTATTCAAGGCTCTATAATCAATGAAATGTCTCATTGAACCATCATTCTTTTTAACAAATAAAACAGGAGCACCCCATGGTGATGTACTAGGTCGAATGAAACCTTTCTCTAATAAATCTTGCAATTTCTCCTTCAACTCTAAAAGTTCAATTTGAGCCATTTGGTAAGGGGGTTTTTGAAATTGGCTTAGCATCAGGAACTAAGTCAATAGTAAACTCAACTTCCCAATCTGGTATTATTCTAGGAAACTCATTAGGAAAATCATCCGGATACTCATTTACCACTGGCACATCATTAATCTGAATAGTTACCTTATTTTCAACAATATGTGGAAGGTAGAATTCATTCCCATCTTTTACAAGTTTCCCAGCCTCTTGATATGTTATCAACAGTAAGGGTTCATTCTTGTACACAAACTAAAAGTGTTTCTGAAAACAAACTTCATTAGATCTATAGTAAATCTTAGCACGGTAAATAGAGAGCCAATTCATACCCAGGATAACATCAAACTCTACTAGAGGTAAGAAAATAAGGTTTGCAAGTAGGTTCTTTCCACGGATAAGGATAGGAAGATTCTTATAAATTCTTTTTGCCTCAACATTTCTCCCAGGTGTTTTCACCACAAGTTCATGAGTCATTTGTTGAGATGGTATTCCAATTTTACTAGAAAAGGTTTCAGAGATGAAAGAATGTGTAGACCCCAAATCAAAAAACACACTAGCATAATCTGAAAAAACAATCAAAGTACCTGATACAACATCATTTGATGGCCCGAAATCTGCTGAAGTAGTTGTAAAGGATATCACCACCCCGTTCTACTTGTAGTCTTATAGCTTCCCATCAATCGAGCTCTTTTTCGGACACTCATTTGCATAGTGAACCATCTCATTGCACTTGAAACATTTCACTAACTGTAAATCAAATTTGGTCTTACCATCACCCTGATATTTTTCAGTTCACTCACAAGCCTTATGTCCCATATTACCTCATCAGTAGCACTTTCCAAAATTCAGAAGACATTCCCCAGCATGCCTTTTAACACATTTCTCACAAACTAGAAACATTTTTTTATTACCATAAAACCTTTTTGAAGAATTCATACCTTTCTCCTGACACCACGGTCTCTTCTTCTGTTGGTTGTTATATAACACTTGATCATCAGAAAACTCCATTTCCACCTTCTCAGCACATCGAACAAGCATTTCATAACTTTTGAACTCACGAGAAGCCAATGCCCTTCGATATTTTGGCTTTAATCTTGAGTAAAAACGATTGATTTTACTATCAAGGTCTCAGATAAAATTTGGAGCATACCTTGACAATCGAGTGAACCTCTCTTCATAAGCAACCATTGAGTCGTCCTCTTGCCTCAATTCCAAGAATTGTTTTTCCATCCAAAGTCGAACAGCCTTAGGAAAATAATTCTCAAGAAACATACCTTTGAATTCATCCCAGTCGAGAGCATCAATCTCATCAGCGTCCCGGATATTTTTAACCATCGACCAACACTGATCTGCTTCAACCTCCAAAAGGTAAATAGAAAGACTAACCTTTTGATTGTCTGAACACCCCATGACATCAAAAATCTTCTCCAGTGCTTTAATACACCCTTCAGCTAGCACATAGTCAGATGATCCTCCGAATGATGGGGGATGTTGCCTCATGAAATTTTCCACCACTGACATGTTCCTATGCGATTGATCTGGCTGATGTCTTGCATGGATACCACCCCAATTTATCACTTGAGTAAAATGCGCCATTACTGCAACAAACTATTCAGTTCCAATTCTGACCATATCAGGATGCTGATTCGGAAGGTTATTTCCTTCTGTATGCCTTCCTAGCACTGCTTCCCTATTTCCTCTGCGGAAAACCATTCTGAACAAACATGTCTTAGATAAAGCAACATGGTAATCTTCAAATGCTATATCATTTCAATTTGACCATAAAAAATATTTTTGGATAATCATTTAATAGAATTCAAACTCCTAAAGATATCTAATCCAACCTTTGATACCATCTATAAGGCCCCAACCTTAAACATTACTTAATCATGAGTTATTACAAGATTTAACATTGAGGATCATTTCAGGATTAGAGTTTTAGAGAATTAGATCATAAATCATGCATTACATTCCACATTTAAACAAAGTGGTTACAAAAAATATAGTATTCATTTTTTCCCATCAATGGAAAAATATTTAAAACAAAACATGGATTCTTCCATGACACTTCTTTGACCCTATAATCACATCATGTATCTTACCCTTGACCTGTGAAAAACATTACAAAAACTTTGGATGAGCATAAAAAGCTCAGTAAGGGATATAAAAGTACGAAATGAAATCATTATCCCATGTATAAAATCATATATTACTAATAAACCATAATAATTTTAACATACCTCATAAAATCATGAATAAATCATAGAAATATTAAGACATAAAGTTAACTTGAGGCATTCATAACATTCTTACGTAGGGAGTAACCCTCATGGTTACATTTGGAATACCCATCACAGTATATTCTCTAAATCTCTTCAGAGAACCCTTAACGTTTAACCCCTTCATGTTACCCGATGCATTGGAATGATATATCGGGCTCACCCGCCATTAGTTTATAACGGAACCACCCATCTTCATAACAATTCCCAAGAACCATAACATAATCGTATCACATAAAACAAGCAAAAAAGGAAAGAAAACATTTCCACTTTTCAATCACAAGATATCAATACTACACATTGATATAAAACCATTTTCAATACCAAAATAAAAGAAAATTAAATCATAGAATTTATTTATCATTTTAAAAAAAGTTATGTCTTGTATAGGAAGACGAATATCAAATATTGGTCACGGCGGTGGAGAAGTCGTTGTCGCCGCATACGTATGAAAAAAAACATTCCCTTTTGTAGTTTAGTAAATGCTTCGTATAAATAATATTTCTATTGAATAAACGTAAAAGTCAACGGGGTTTATACACCGAATAAAAGAAACTTGTGTTTAAAACAAAATATGCCTCAATGAAAGGAGATTGAGACGAACTCCCTTACCTCGTATCTGACATTAATTGATCGTTCTTTAAAATCCAAAATAATAAACTTGAGTTAATTTCTAATTGCTTAAGAAAAATTTTCAAGTTTATTATTCCTTTTATATCACTTATTACCATGTCATGAACACTATGTAATTATTTATGTTAATTACAGTCATTTTGACGATCATTGGTACATGAGTAAAACTAAACTCTTTATAACTACAAGTTGTTCATGTATAAATTATATCCAGAGTTACATTCATTATTTATATATCATATATATCATATATATGAAGTATATACATGAATTTATGATATTACATAACATTTAGAGTTATGAAAGGAAATGCATTGTCCATGGAGATGGTAAGCCATATGTACGCATGAATGCTACTTTCAGTTCTATTTCATATTTTATCGAATAGAATCATAATGATATAAAGGTATATTATAATTCCAGTATAATATTATATATAATACCTTTAAATCCATATTTTATACGTCCCACATATGGAATTAATGAATCAAATCACTTTCAGGGGGCGGTAGTCCGCACTTCCTAAAATAAAGATATCGCGTTTACCCATAATGGAAACCATAAAGTTATGAAATAAATGAAAAATAAAGAAGATTAAGGAAGACATAAACATATTATATATCATATATAAATATTGTGACATATTAATGGACACATTTTAAGGTGTTAGAAGAATATTGAACAATCATCATTTCGGGAGGTAGAAATTCACCATCCATGGAAACATTATGCTCATTAACCATTAGACGTAAGTGTGTGTAAGAGTAGCTCGAATCCTTCTGATAAAAACATCCTAGTATATGGAATATACTAGTTTTGTTACAAAATATATTATTAAAAAAAGTTAAGGGGGTTGGAGAAACAAAATAAAACAAAAGAGAATTAGAGAAGACTTTACCTTTGAAACGGGTAACTCCCTTTGGTTTGAACCAAAATGGATTCTTGAAGAGATTCCTGCCTACGGTAAGGCTTCTACGATGAGGAGAGGGATGTGGAGAGACAAAATGAGAAGAGTGTTGTTGAACCAATGGATTGAGAGGTGTGGGTAAGGAGGTTGAGGTGGGGGCCTTTTATAAGAGGAGAGGAGGGGCACTCTTGGAAAGGTATAAAATGATACATTATTTTAAAAAGAGTTTTGGTTGTAAAATGTCCCACATTGATATATTTATAGTATAAGGCGATGAGAGTTCTTAATATAGTCATCCAATAGGTCTTTGACAAGTGTATGCTTTATATTTTACATTATCTTTTAATTTTATTTAAATCGTTAATTAATGAGGTAATCGTTGCATCATCATGGTGTCATATATAATTTAATTTATTAAATGTTTAAAAATTATAAAAAAACTAATATGTTTTAGGAAATAATTTTATCTTTCCAATGACTATTTATAGTCCAAGATATCATTTATGTAGACAAAATTAAAAAAAATACTCAAAGGATACATTCTTTGTTATATTTAACTTTCTTTAAAAAATAAAAAGGTAAAAAGTCATTATCACACAAAAGAGATTCCATGGGGTCCCCATTTTTGGGACAAGGCATCCCATGGTCGGCCATGACACAAAAATTAGAATTAGGACATATGTTCGGGTCATTATTTATTATTATGATATTATTTTATTATCCTTAACTACACGATTAATAATTAATCAAGATAATTAATGATAATTACCGTCGTTACTATTCATAATGACCAAAAACAAAAGAGTCTTTCTTAAATAATTTGGACCTTATGATTCCAAATATGTAATCCATTTTACCAAATTCCAAACACAGAAATTGAAATAATTAATTTAAAAATAATTCCCGCTGTCAAAACAAATAGCGGGTTTTTTAGAAACAATATCTATGAAAAGTTTGGCATTTTTCTATGCCAAATTCCAAAGTGAAATTAGTCCTAATGACCACAATTGGATTAAATGGTAAAAATATAATCTAATTACACTTTAAAACTAATTAAAATGGTAATCTATCCATATAATTAAATTAGATTAAAAAGCAGTTTTGATGTAAAATGCAGTATTTTGCACTATTCATTAAAAAATAAACATTGTCAGAAAAATACCCAAAATTTACCCAAGTTAAATTTAAATGTCCCAATCATAAAGAAAATGTTTATTTTGACAAATATAGCTTATAAAATTTTCAAAAGATATATTTAAAAATTGGTTCGCCATCAAATGATGGTAAAACAATCTTTTAAAAATATTAGTGTATTCCATGCTTAAGATTGGATTTATTCTCATTTTAAACCTATAAAACACTTTATAATTCATTAATAGACATAGATAAAATTATCTATTATTCATTAATTACTTGGGTTGTTACATTTACAATGAAACCATTCCAATTAATATACTCATAGTTTCTCTAAAAAATATGTGAGAAGTACGAGACTTGAATTTTATGTTCTCACTCTAAATTTTAATTTCTTAGAAAATAATTTTTTACTTGACCAAAAATAACTAAAAGGAAATCAGTGTTCAAAACATCAATTTAAAATTACTCTATTATCATTGTTAATGATCCTCAAATATTATAGAAATCATTGTTCTAATCATGATATTTCTTTCATGAATAAGTAGAGATTGAATGTCCATATCAATGACATCACAATATATAGGAAATTTCATTCGATTGCCTTATGTATTATTATTTTTTAAAATATAAATCTAATAATATATATAAGGTTCCTTTATCTATTGGATCTATATCATTTCTACAAATTTCCCTTTTTTATAAACATGAAGGGGTTTATATGGATTTATTTATATAATAATCTCAGAAAAACTCTTCAAAATGACAAATATATATCACGTACATATCCTTATTATTATCTAATATATAATTCTGGAAAATTAATAATTTTTCTTTAATCCCTGAAAAACTCTATCTAGAAAGTTCTATCCCAAAACCTCTATCAAGAAGATTGTCTACAAAACACTATTCAGAATGAACACTCAAGAAAACTCAATTCAAATAACCATGTATTCCTACAATTCTTATCATTCCATAGATTCAAGAAGAATATTGAATATTATATGGTAATTATGATGTTTTTTACATTAAAAACGATAAAATCATCACATAATTTACTTTAAATGGACATGTTAGTCATAAAATCATCTTCCCATGTGCCTTTGAATACTAGAGGACAAAATATTTCCCCGTCATTCATTATAGCATCCTAGAGTGGTAAATACTCATTACCATGTCTGATAACATCATACATGTGGTTAAAATTATAAAGTAATACAAATATTGAAAAAAATAAAACACTGTGAACAAAACTTCTGTGTGTAATCTAGATTCATTATCAGTTCAACAACCACTCAAAACCTATTGGTGATAATAACCCCCACACAAAATTTATTCTTTTTTATCAAGTATGAATCATAAATACCTAATACTCATAAAATAAAAAAATGTATTGATATACATAATTTCTAAGCCTACATGAGAGATCATATAATAAGAAACAATAATCATTGATAAATGATACCATCTTGTCCATGAATTATTGATTCTAAAAAAATTAATTCTAAAACAAAAAAAAAACATTAGAAACTCACTCTATTGTCCTATAAGAAACTGTTCCTTCATCAACATCAATAACATTTTAAAATTGATCCTAGTTCTTAAAACCGCAACTAATTCCTTTAAAATAACTCCATGAAAATATTTTTTCTCCCTTGATATGTAATACCCATATACATTTATGGATTCTTATTGATATATTTTTTCCTTATTTGATTGAAATATCTATAAATAAGACGTAAACAGTATAAATATAAAAAACTATATCATTGAAATGAGTAATTTTTAATTCCTTTAATAAACAACATTTGTGAAATGTATACTTTGATAATGTTTTAGTGACGATATCATCCACATTATCTTTTGTAGGTAAATATTTCAGTATAAATCAATTTCTTTTAACCAATTATTTTATGAAAATAAATTTAATATCATTTTTTTATCATTATTGTTTCACAACAAATTTGGTAATTTTTATTGCACATTAATCATCACAACCCAAAATATGGTTAGCTTAACATTAACCAATAAATAATCTAGTGTTTTATGTAACCACATTAATTATATTGTATCTTGAGTCAAATCTATATACTAATATTATATGGCGCTAAGAGTCTCTAAATAGTTATTCTTTTTATTCCAACATACACATCATTCTAAAATTAATAATAATCTACTTGATGTGTATCTTCTTTCATCGACGCAACTAGCCTAGTATGTATCTATATAGCCCTACAGATTCAACATTCCATTATTATAATAATTTAACCCATAATTTATAGTACCATTAATGTATCTGAGAATGTTTGTTTTTAGACAAAAAAATTTTCATTTTTTTGGACTTTAAAATCTATCACACATTGTAACAACAAATATCATGTCCAGTCAAGGTTTTGTTAAATATAGAGGTATTACAATTAATTTCCTACATTCTATTGTATTAATATTCCATATAAATTCTTCTTTAAATACTTTTTTCCTAATGAAATATTTGGGAAAATGCGATCTGAATCATCACTACCAATTCATTTAAGTAATTCATTGTCATATTTTAGTTGTGATATTAAAATTTGATACTTCTCTTAATGGATTTTCTAGCTAAGATAGATTACCATATATCCAATCACATAAATTTAAAAAAATAAATTTATTTTTCTATTAAAGAATTTTTAGTATTATTTATTATTACATATGAATATGATATCATAAACATAAATAGTCACAATTAAATTATCTTATTTGTTTTCTTCTATAAAGAGGTTTTCATAAGATATATCTTTTTTGAAATTATGATTCTTCAAGAAAGTATATGAATTACAATACCAATATTTAAAATATTTTTTTATCTGATTAAAAAACATATTCAACAAGAAATTTATTTTTTTCTTCTTGAAGAAGAAATGATCCACATGGTTTCTAAATATGAACTTCCTTTAATAATTCACAATTTTTAATGGAAGGTAAGGAATCCTTTTAAAATATCGTATATATTTATTTTTTGGAGGTTGAAAGAAATATTTTAATTGATTTAAGTCATTATAAAGGAAAGAATTATCACAAATATTAATGGCTTCAACCAATGTGCATTTGTTACGTATAATTTTACCCTTGTATCTTATCATATCACATATTTCATACAAATTGATCTAGAAGATCCATTTTGATCAAATGATATTTTTATCTTTTGGATTGGGTACTAACACCACAGAATTATTTTAGTTAATCTAATATAATTTTTCATTCATGATATCAATTTAGTCTTTATGCTCCAAATTTAATCAATATATATTTTCCCTACTGCTGTAAGTATAGAGGTGTGTAAATTTTCCTTGATGCTTCTTTCGATGAAACTTACTGCCCTGGTTCTCTTATGTTATTTTGGACATCAATTTCCATCCTCAAACATGAATTATGTGAAAAATGTTTCCTTCATTTCATGAAATAGTTTAATTAATATCATTATCGTATAATACTTCTATATTATCACTTACATAATAATTGTTTTCATGTTTTTTTAATATAAACAACTTCATCTTTAAATCATATTATATTTTCAGAATACTAGGTAACCCTTTTTTCACAAGGTTACAAAACATTCCCATCTTTAGGGTAAAAAATCCTTCTAATTTCCTTATTGTAACTCCTATATTATCTACAAATATGATGGTATTCAAGGAATATATCAAAAAATCACTTTGTGTTGACTTACCAATTTTCTCTCTAATGAATTTGGTAATATAGTGGATAGATAAACCCTTATATTTTTAATCATGGAGTTTATTTGTAATACATCTCATATAAATACATACAACGTTTCATTATAAATAATGATTTATTATCATTATTAATTACTCCTCCAAGATATTATCTCCTAAAGATTCTTGAAGTATCATGTTTTTATGCTTAATTAGCATAGTTTTGGTACTCCCAACAAATATTATACTCTTTATATCATTATGACCATTCTACAATAGTGTTTATGGTACACATTATTCATGATCACTTCCATTATTTTCAAGATATGCTTGAAAAATCCCATTTTTTTATTCACCACTATTATAAATCCAAACATTATTTATATGGTATCCACATTCATTTTTAACTCTAATCATGAAATTCATAAAAATTTGAAGAGTATTTGATTTTTGTTTAATAAAAAAATACATGCAATATCAGTGATATCATTGATAATCAAAATAAAATAATTATCTCCAATTCATTATTTATTTCTCAAGGTCCCACAAATGCATGAATGAATATTCTCTAAGGGATTAGTTTTATGTATCTCAACCCAAATATGCCTAGAATTTGAAATATTCACTATCTATCATATCAAACAACACTAATAACTTCTTATTATCATGTAAAGAAAATCATGAATTCTTGAAATAATTTTCAAATTATTCATATTCCCTAGGAATATATGTCTAATAATTTTATGCCATAACATATTATCTTTTATCATGATCATATTTTATAAACCCTATGCATATCTATCTAGGAACATATTTACCTTTAGTTATTAGCATGATTCTAATACATTTATGACATCATGAATTTTATTAATAATCGATCTATTTTAATAACAAATTCAATTCATTCATAAAAAATCCATGAGACACTGAAATTTTTTTTCCATTACATCGAAAAAAATGAAATATTTGATTTCATTTTTTATTTTAGAATTAATTTTTATCCATTACCATTGATTCAATGTGACTTATCATTTACAAAATTCATTATCCCTTATTTTTAATATATTACATTTCATAAAAATTTCAAATATCTTCTAATATGTAATGAAGTCTCACAGAAAAATGCGTATATATATTTTACATTTCTATCTTTTAGAATAGTTTTTAGAACTAAGGTCATCTCATTCCATTTTCCTCATTCAAATGATGATTTTTAGATTTTTATATAATTTTTTTATATTTTAAAATTACCTGTCATCCTCTATTAATATTTCTAGGATGATCATATATTTTATTAATAATTTCAACTGGTTGATATAAATTTTCATTTTTAGACTGATTTTGTATGTTTCCTTTATTAAGAGAGTGTAATTATTCAAAAAATTATCATGTAATACCTCATAGGTGAATTGAAGTATCTATAATAAAAGAAATATATTTTCATTATATACCCAAATACTCCACAATAATAGGAATAGAAATAGAAATTATCTTTTCCATTATAACCAACATGTTATACATAACTGTATATTTGTATTCCAATGTCTTTCTGACCAAAAAATGTTTCTCCATATTATATACCAGAATTATTGAATACTAATAAGATATTCTTCTTCAAATTATACATCTTATTAGTATTAATGGAGGTTCCAATTGTGATAGTATTTTCTTACAATTTTTAATGTTTTTTTTTGGAATTTACATGTTTTAACTACAAAGATTGTTCCCTTAACTTTAACCATAATCTAAAAATTATTAATAATTTTCTTAACCTTTTAGGATTATCCTAATGGATATTTATATTGCTTATATTTTCTATTTATTTCACCAAATTTTGGAATTGAGTTTTGGATGTTGGATATTCGTTAAGCCGCAACAACTACATTCTTCTACATATGGGAAAACAATTATCTTTCACCACTATATTTTATATAAGATTAATTTTTTACATTTTTCTCCTCACCATGTAACTTATTTATATCATCGATCTATTTTAACAACATATATTTAATAATGTTTTGATCCCTATTATATTCTACTAGATATTCTTTCATTAACCTATTACTCCCTTTCACAAGTTTAATAATTTATTAAAATCATTGTTTAGAATATATTTTAATCATAATCTACATCTATGTTTTATAATATTATTCTTTAGTTACTATATATTCATCCAAACTAAAGGTCTTATCACTCACTTTTAAATTACTAACTCTTTATCACAATCATTGATTTAATTTTCATCTTCAACATCTCTATCATTATCATTATCAAATTTGGAGCAAAACTTTCATCCTATATTTATATACCTATTTATTCTCCACTTTGGAATTTTAATTTTATTTTTTTTCATCATATTTATATTTCTAATTGAATTTTGATATTCTTTATAATTATATTTACTTCCTTTTCACCTTATAATATTATATGAAACATTTCCAATAGCTTTGAAGCAAAATCATTACATTGGTAACATGAAAATATAGAAAAAAACTATTAACTCATCCAAATTTTTCTAACTTCATCCTTGGTGTCAGATTCATTGAATTCTTCTTCATAATCTTTCGTATAAATTTCATCCCTATCAACTTTGAAAGGGATATATCATTCAATATTTTTCTAGTTTTTAGTAATTTAATATTATCATTTAATATGTGATGATAATAATTTATAAATCATTTATAGAAAGTGTTTTAGGAAAAATACCTTCTACATATGACAAAATACCATCATATTTATTAGGATTAAATTTTAATTTTTTATCCATAATATATAAATCATCTAATTTATAAAAAAATATTATTTTCATTTTAATTTCATTAACTCTTATAAATAACTAACAAATCGATTTATCAACTCCTGATCATGATTATCCTACCCTCGATACACTTATTTTTCTTGGTTATGTGTAACAGGGGATTTAAATTCCCAACATCATGGTTTATATCCATGTTCTCCAATCCTCTGACCTATAACCCCATGTCTAGTGGTTTTAGTCCCAATAGTACACTCCTTCAACTCCCCACATTCCTTTGTTTATGTTCACAATATAATCTCCAGATATGTTACTTATATTTTATGAGTTTTTTATTTCAATTAGGAATGTAATTTACCTTTTCCTATATGCCTTTGGTTATTCCAATTCCTTTAACCCCAAATTTTTTTTTCACAGTGAAAATTTTAAAAACTTTATAGATCATACTTCATTATCTAGATTTTTCATGTTTATAGCTAATAATTTCTAACCTTATATAGGTAGATAAAATATATAAATATCAGGATCAAGAACTCCATAGTTAGTGGATTCATGATAGGCTAGTATTCTATCTATCCAGATATGATAGTGAATCCCATTAAAGACTATCATTTCATTAATATGAAATGTCTATATAACATCCATGAGTGTTTGTTCCTTATTAAAACATAAAAAATAAGCAATTCAATTGATTAAGATCCCTATTTTACCAATTGAATTGAAATGTTATGATCTGTGTGACCATTTAGATTGGAATTGTTAATTAGTATTCATCCATTTTATGTTACTCCTCTGTAAAAAAACCTTCATCTTCTGTTAGAGAGGAAAAACTCCACCGAAAAACAAGACACATTGAAACCCAATAAAACATAGTAATTTTTATTTTCAACTACATAATATGACTAACTAATCCTCAGAATGGTCTACAAAAAAAATAAGATCATATTTCAAATAGAAATCAATAATTTTTTGTTTATATAAGTAATATTATATCCATCACATTCATAAAATTATAGTTATTTTATTAAACATGTTCTTCAGTCATAAATAAAAAGGATAACAAATTGTATGGAAAGAAACAATTACTATAAGGTTTAAACACATTATAGTTATGGATCTTGAATTATTCACACATTCCTTTTTACGGGTTACATCTCCTTACTCTTTGATGTCCTATATAATAGTGAGAAATAAGATCTAAAATTCCTTATCCCAACATGTTTATCATGAAAATGTCTATCTATTAACTCTCATTCTGGAACAACTTCATCTATGACCTCACTTCTCTATTTGTTACCACACTTCTGTGTCTAGTGCATTCTATTTATTATAATTATATGTTTATTAATTCTCTATTTTGTACCCAATTCTTGGTACTTCTCTATCTGGTATCATTTATTGGGTGATTTAATAAAGGGATCTCCCAAGATTCTGGATCAGTACCTATAAAGACTATCCTAAAATGTTTTCTCCCAATTTCTTTTTGATCATTTATCCAATTAAATTATCATTAATCCGTTGGATAAATTCATACTAAGTGTTATAAATTTTAATATGATTTATGTGTCTAGAAAAAAAACCATATCATTACCCATCTCCTAAAGCCTGTATAGTAACTACCCCATGACCACCTCCAAATGGATAGGGGATGACGACTAGAACCAAAGGAATTCTCATGAGTACCTGTATTAATGCACACACAACCACATCTAAAAAGTCTTAAAAGGAAAAAAAATTCATGACACTAAAACAACCACTGAGTTAACGTAAATGCAGTAAGATAAAGGGGCCGGAATACAAACCCAAAAAAGAAACATTGGAAACATGAAAGTACCAAAGATCTCTAAAAGGTCATAGGTAGAAGAACTATACATATACAGTAGGAAAGGAGTGGATACCAAAAGTTGTAGAAGTGTGTCCCACCTATCGTATCTCATTTGGCAACGCCTGGTCCCAGGCCAATGTGGTCTATCTCTAAACACCTTTCATCTTTACCAGACACAACACATGCTGGGAGATCCCATTCAGGGGTGAGAAACACAATAATCTATAAGGACCTAAGAACATAATGTAAATTACAAAAAGGAGAGTATGAACATGGTACTATCAGATCACTCTGGAATAATATAAATTATGCAAAGAAATACAATCATTCATAACATTATACACCTTGGACTGTTGGGGTACTCATCACTAATGAGTATCGTGGGTCTACTGGCTCAGAAAAAGTCGCTCCCCATCGTGGGTCTATCGAGTCACAGAGAGCCAATACCCAATTACGCTATCATAGTTGGTCCACACAAGGCCTCTTATAACTTCTCCACCTGGGCCACTTATAGTTGGTTCACATAGAGGCGCCTGTAGATGGTTCAAAAATATCCTTTTTAACTGCTCTACCCAGTTATTCTTGTCCTCAAGGATTGTAAGGTCTCCTTGACCCGCTCCCTAGTAGTCTTTGGGTCTCAGCTAGCTGTAGGATTCCCACACATAGTGTGCCTGATTTCTGTAGAATCCACTCCTCACGCCAATCATCGAATGTCAACTTCTATGAAAGACTCCTTAGATAATTTAAAGGGAACTACCTCGTAGCGAGTGTTCTAATTCGTAAAATAGCTCGTCAATCGGGCATACAGACTGAAGGTTTTGTCTATTTTTTCACAAAGGGTCTGGTCAGGTTTGCATCTTCTCCAACCCAGTGGGACCGACCCATACCGAAATGACCTACTGGGAGGACAACATACTAGGAGGTGTCCGGATTTTTCTGCCACATGGCCGGCTAAGGACGATCACCCCTGACACACATGGGGTCCTCATTGGGTCATGTTCCAGTGCACGCCACCACCCGTAGTCGCGGGCCATTTAATTCTTCACTTTCCATAAGACTACATGACGATGGCCTGTGATGTACTATTGCAGCCCCATCCACCCATGGACTTCACCTCGACACACTGTCAGGGCATGCCGCCTCTCGCCCGCGGCAACTGATGTGTGCCGCCACTGACGTGGGCCGCCACTGACGATGTCTTCTGTGGAACACCAGGTCTACTCCATTGATCTATTCCTTGAACCTTCTGCACCCCCATACAACTTGGGTAATTTTCTTCCCTACTACAGCCACAAGGATTCCTTTCCACCTATTTAGAGGTGCAATCACAAAATCCAAAGAATTCCTAAATATTGAGGAATCATGGCCTTGTTCGAGTCAGCCCTTTTCTTCCGCATTAGAGTTTATTAATCATGTGAATACTATATTAAGATTATATCCTCAAATATACTCGATGAAATCATCGAGATAAAAAAACCTTCATGTAAGAACAAATGACCCGTGAATCATCCTGTTCATGGGTTGACCCACATTCATTTCTTATTAAGAAATAATAGAGAAAAAACATCACTCAAAAGACACACTACCTTGTTTGAGTTTGATTTTAGGAATAATCTGTCACTAAAGGTGATCCATCCACCAAGGCCCTTGATCCATCATCGAGGTAGGTATCTATTGAAGATGAGGGGGGAGCTAAATTCATTTTCAATATTCATTCTATGTTCTTCAATGGTTATACTATACAAATTTAGAGTGTTTCTCCCAACAAGGAAAATATGTACAACCTCCCCAAGATAAAACATTATTGGAGGAAAAAATTTTCTATTTCCATTGTGTTTTTGTACCATTACAATGTTTCATTTATGAAAAACGTTTTTGGTTTCTTTGAGTTACAAAACTGTTTTACTACAAATTTTTTGGAAGTTCAAAATAATAATAAAATTATTATGTTTATTTTATTTCTATTTGTCTTAAAAAATTCTGAAGAATATCTTTCACGCTTGACCATCACCGGTAGAATTTATGTTCCACCTAAGGGAAACATGCCCACATTAAAAAAATGGTACTATGTGATTTCCAATATGAGTTATCATTTAGGAGTTATTATTATTTTAAAATAAAATAATTGTTACTTAGTTATTTTATTTATAGACAAGAACTAACTTCCACTATTTGACTGATCCATAAAATGTTAGGACCCTTAAAGGTGAATCTCGACACAATGAGTTCAAAAGTGCCCTAAATTTTTTGATCCAAGCTCCAGTTTAAAAGTTAGAAAAACCTTCGAGCATTATTATTTAATGAACCTAAAAAATATTTTTAAAAAATAAATTTTGGCCACTTTGGACCTCTGAATTAATTTTTTTCTAAGAAACTGGTCTCAAAATAATATCTTTTTATTTTTAATAAAACAAAATTGAATTATGAGGTATTAAATTACTCCACCCTTTTGTGGATGTAAGTCCTTGTAAGACAAATGAAGGGATAATAAAACAAATGATGTCATTGGGCACGAATCAGATCCTCCTTATACCACATGCTCTCCCAGATATTCCTCTGCTTCCAACTAATAAAAATTATTGGATTCTACCATCCATGAGGGATCCTCTCATGTCGATCCTCTATCTCCATAGGTTACTCCACAAATGTCACCATGTCATCAATCTCCAACTCACTTTGGTTGATGACATGAAAAGGGTCATGCACATATCTCCTCAGATGTGATACGAGGAAGATGTCATGCACCATATCTAACGGTGGCGGTAGATCCATGTTTGACACCACCTCACCCCCTATACGTAGTATCAGGAATGGTGCGATGAATCTTGGATGTAACCCACCACTCCAGCCAAATATATGTATCCATCAGGGAGTAGAGACTCATAGGAATATGTGGTCCCCCTCCTCTAACTCCAAGGGACTCCATAGTCTTTTAGTATAGGACTTCAGCCGGCTTTGTGTAGTCTTCATGAACTGTCAGATGACTTGAACCTTCTTAGTGGTAGCTTGAACTGTCCTAGGACCCCTGAGTATTGAATCCCCTAGGACTTTCTAGCATAATAGTCACTTGAATGGTCATATATACAGTTCCTTGAATGGTTCCATAATAACAGTGGAGTGGTAGATGTTGTTGTATGAAATCTCCACCAGTGGTAGGTGGTCCTCCAAACTGTGACCAAAATCAAGGACGTAGGAACAAAAAATGTCTTACATGGTTAATATGGTCTTCTCCATCTAACTATTAGTATTTGGGTGAAAGGATTTCTCTAGAGCTTTTGACACCTAAAATCCTCCTTCAATCTCTTCCACAACTGGGATACGAAGTGTTCATCACAATGTAGTTAAACTATCTCTTAGACATAGAGGTTCCACAAGATCTCTTCTAAACTCTAGTCTTGAATTGGAATGAATGGAGATAAAATGGTGATTCGTTTAATGATCACACAAATAGTATCATGGCCCATGGATGTGTTCGGTAATCCCATCATAAAGGTCATCAAGATTCCATCCCACTTCCGCTCTATTTCCTCAAGTGGCTGGGCCAAGACTGCTGGAACATGATTCTCAACCATTCATGCTAACAAGTGAGGAATCATGAAATGAAATCTCCAAATACACTTTTAATCCCTGGCCACAAGTACTGACGTCGGATATTCTGATACATCGTTTTCTCTCCAAGATGTATCGCCATAGGGGGGTGTGGAACTCCCTTAGAAACCTCCTATTTCAATGCCACTATTACTACTGTATACCCTTCGAAAAGTATAATGTGATCCCAATATATATAATTTTCATCCTGAACTTATTTGGTGGAAAACATAGCGTTTTAGGCATTTCATTCACCATCTTCGAGATGGGAATCCCTAAATCCCTGTAAGAGTGTGGGAGTGACAACCATCGACTGAATATAGGATTTTCCATCACCATCCATGTAGGATATCCACATTGAATCCATCAACAATGATGCCTCACTCAACAAATGCAACATGGATCTCTTGCTTAGTATGACTTCCACCATATTCCTCTTCCCAGAAGTATAGACTATCTCAAATTCATAGCCTTAGTATAACTCTACCAGTTTTTTCTGACTTGTGTTTAGGTCTGTCTTCAAGAATATATACTAGAGTATTTTGTGGTTATAGTAGATTGTAAACTACTCACACATCATGTAGTGTCGCCACGTCTTCAGTGCAATGACTACTTCTAATAGCTCAAAGTAATGGGTTGCATAGTTCATCTCAAGTCTCGCAATCTATCAAAATCCATAAGAAATCAAATCTTTCCCTTGAATCAGAACACAACCCAGTACCTGACGTGTCACATGAAATTACATATCCAATGGATTTCTCTAGAATCCGCAAGATTGGAGAACATGTTCCTCTCAACCTCAGCTCTTGGAAACCCTACTAGCACTTCTTCATCCATGCGAAGATGTATACCTTCCATTTCAAGTACTATGAGGGTGCTGCTACACTAGAACTTTTAGGCACGAATAATTGGTAGTATCCATCCAACCACAATAATCTCCACACCTCAATCATGCTCCATTATGGCTCTCAAGGAAGCACTGCCTCTATCTTATCAAGATCCTCCACAACTCCATCCTTCGAGATGATGTGTCTTGAAAATAGGAACACCCGAACATAAAACATGATCTTCAAGAGATTCCCATAATGTTGGTGCTCTCAAAGCGTATTTAGAACTATCCATAGATGTGTTGTGTTTTCCTCCTATGACGCTGAGTTTACCAAGTTTTCATCAATGAAGACAACGATGAACCTATCAAGATAAGGCTAGATGATAATATTTATGAGTCCCATGAACACTTATGGGACATTTTTCATGCCTAAAAACATCACTAGGAACTCATAATGGCCATACCAACATCAATATTATGTATTTGGTACACCCTCTTCGCATAACAAAAGTTGATTGTTGCCATACCTATGGTCTATCTTCAAGAATAACCTTCCCCCCTTCACCTGATTTAAGTGGTCATCTATCCTCGATAGTGGATATTTATTCTTCACGGTCACCGGATTTAGGAATCTATAGTCTATGTATTTCCTTAAGATTCTGTATTCCTTCTTTTCAATCAACAGTGGGGATTCCCATGGTGAAACACTGGGCCTTAGGAACCACTTCCTCTGAAAGTCCTCCAACTACACCATCATCTCTTGAATCTCTATGGGTTTTATCCGATATGAAGGTGTCGATATTTATTCCTTCTTGGGGGTACAAGTCAATGCTGAAGTTGACCCCCCAGTGAGGACTTAATTCTAGAACATCCCCATACTCATCCACCACTATAGGGAACCAGGGACACTCCACATCCACCCCACCAATGGTGAGGCTAGCCAACTGATGAATGATCAGCTAGACCATTATTTGATAAATTATGTCCTATGTTTGAAGCATCCCCCTTTCACTAGTAATGGATAAACTAGTTCCAAATTTGTGGATACACAAAACTGTGCCTAAAATATTCAATCTCAGCATGGACTATGTATTAGAAGTTGATACCTAAAATGACATCATAAGGACCTGATGTTGCTACTATGTGAACCAATCTGAATGTCTCACATTTAAGTGATATCTAACAATATTGGAACCAGTGTGTAATCATCGATTCCCCTCCCATTTGTGTCTCTAATTGTGAAGATGGCTCCATCAACTCCACTAGAATATTTATCCTCCAAAGAAGGTCTATTTTAAGGATAGTGTGACTGACCCTTGTGTCTGTATGAACTATAGCTATGGTGGGGAAGACACATATCATACCTGTAATCATCGTTGTAGAATCGTGTTCATATCCCACTATCGACTGATACTGAGCCCACCCATGTCCACAGGCTCCCAAAGCCTATGATGTACCACATCGCGGGGGAGGTTTTAGCACCTCAGACCATCACCCACACTTACTGCTTATCCTACTCCTCTTCCATGTTTCTTTCCCTATGGACTTCCTCGCTCAAACCACTTTCTCTTCCTCTATAGTTCTACATCAATCTATTTATTGTCTATGTGGTGAGTCAGAAAATAACGAGCCATGTGTCCTTGCCTGACTCATGAAAGGAATAGCCTAGACCAATGCTGACTCCTTCTACTATAGGAGCCCCACAATACTAACCCTGAGTCTTGGGATCATCCCCTAAAAGGATAGACCCTCTTGGGTCCCAAAACCTCAGTCCTTCTACCCACCACTGAAGACCATTCCACCTAGTGTCTACTGGTTTCTCCAGCTATCAGTGCCTACTCTTCTAGGATGATATCTTCAAGTAGGGCTCTCTCTAGCACCCTAGCCTGAGTAGGGATTCTATGAGATATGATGGATTCCTTGATATCCCTACACAGTCCCTTCTCAAAGGCTAAAGCCATGAATAAATGGTCTTCCACCATCAATATAGAGTACCAAGAAAGTTCAATGAATATCATTGAGTACTCTATTACTACCATTTTACAATGTTGTTGGTGAAGTATCTCTTGTATGCTCATAGAGCACAGTGTAACTGGGAACAAATCCTTTTTAAAGAGTTGCTCAATGTTTGTTCTAGTGAGTGTAACTTCATCATGTGTATGAATATTCCAGATCCACCATCTCCGTTCTGATTCTTGATGAAGGCTCGCGGCTAATATCAACATCTGGTCGAGAGGCATCCTTTCAAGTTAGAATACTCATGTAACCGCCTTTGTCCAATACTCTGCGACATAGGGTCCAGTCACAGTCCAGAACAAGGGAGGTCTCTGCCTCTAGAACTCATGCTAGGCACTCAGACTACATGAATCCTCTACTGAGAGTTCCATTAGTAACTGATCATCATATGGTGGTGGTAACACTGGCGCAACACCCGTTGAGGCCATCTCGAGCACTAGTTCCGTAACAGATGCCTCATCGCTAGGAAAGCTATCCTCACGGTCACACATCAGAATCCTATTTGGATGTCTATGTGGAGTAATCCTAATAAATATCAAGATGTACCCATGTTAATGGATTATAACAGGTGAGATTTCTCTGATTGATGAAGAACATGAGGTAAACCTCAATTTTGATATGATGAATGCAACTAGTGGTTTCATGTAACGATTCAAAAAGTAGAATTGAGGTTCTTAGTGTATGGATATGTTATTTTCCTCACCAACACTAAACACCTCGAACCTAAAAGTCGAAATCAAAACTTTCTCCACCATTTCACCAAAACAAAACCACAAACTCTCAGTATATAATTTATAATTGATATCCTTTGATACCACTTTGTAAAAACCCATCCCCCATGGCATGTGCCATGACAACCCCAATCATGCCTCTCAAATTCCAGGCACTGGGAAATAGCATATAAGGTGTTATCCCATGAGTGGGAGGAATTTTCATGAGTACCTTTACACACACACACAACCACATCCAAAAAAGATGAAAATGAGAAACATGAATTCAACTAAAATAACCACTGAGTAAAGGTACAAGTTGTATGTCAAATGGGCTCGAATAAAAGATGAAGTAATGAAAAATTGAAAAGAAAAAAGAAAAAAATATCTCTGAATAGTTATTGGTAGAAGAACCCCACAATTAGGGTATGTATGGAGTGTCCACTAAAAGCTATATAAGTGTGTCATGCCTGTCGTATCTCTATGGGAACCTCTAGGTCTTGGGCCACCATGGTCTCTGTCCAACTGCTTGTTATCCACACCAGAAATGACACATGCAGGTGAAGCCCATGTATGTGTGAGTAACACAACACTCAGTAAGGAAATCTAACACAAGGTAAGGACCACAAAGGGGAGTATACACTTGGCACTATCATCTCACACAGGTATAATATAATGTGTGCACGACAATACTATCATTCGTAACACTGAACACCTTGGACTACTAAGGTACTCATCCCTGATGAGTACCATGGATCTTCTGGGTCATACATATCTAATCCCCACCATTGGTCTATCTGGAAACACTGAGCCACTCCCTACTTAGGCCATCAGAGCTAGTCCACACGAGGCCACTTATAGCTAGTCCACACAGGGCCGCTTATAGCTGGTTTACAAAGAGCCACTTGTTGCGTATTCTTACAGAGTCACATGTAGCTAGTCCATTTAGGGACTCATATCATCTAACCATGCAAGGTCACATAGACCCACTCGTCAATTGTCTTCAGGTCTCATCCAGCCACATGATTCATGTAGGTAGTGCAATTGATTCTAGAGGAATCCACTCCTCAAGCCATTCATTGAATTTGAAATTCTATAAGACTACATAGAAACATCTAAAAGAACTACCTCATATCTAGGGTTATATTACCACAAAAAGCTCATCAATCGGGAAAACAATTTGAATGTTGTGACTAGTTTTCTAAAAAGGAGATGGTTCAGATCCCATATGACCCATTGGGCTGTGGGTCCAACCCACATGGCGGCCCATCTCTCCTCCAGCATGGATGCCAGGACTCATCCTGCTTGAAGCACCACATGGTTGGATAAGGTCAGTCGTTCACATCCAAGGTGTGGTCTACGTAGGACCGAGTGCCTGTGTTCATTGAGGCCTACAGCCATCGGCAGCTCAACCAACTCATATGGGCGCCCATGTCCGTCTCCACCAACTGCCAACATATGTGCCAGTGGACCCTACCGCATTGTTGCGATCCCATCTGGTTTGGGCCACCCCATTGGCATGCCATCATGGAACATCACCACCCACCCACTGCCTCTAATGCTGGCCACCATTACTAATCTCCATCGGTATCTTCTACAAACAACTGAGTATTCTTTGTTGGTCAATTTCTCTAACCATCTACACCACTGATCTTCTCGGGTCTCCGTCTACACTAATATGACCTTGAGGTTTTTTTCAATAATTTGTTGTTGATTACACCATGATCATACAAAATCAAAAACATGGATGAATCAGGGACTTGCTCATGTCCACCTGATTCATCCACGTTATATTTTTTATGCATGGGAATAGGAGATTATGGTTATATCCACAAATAGCCCTGATGCAACATCTATGATAACGAAACCCTCCCATAAGAAAAAACTACCTCCAGATCTACCTATTCATGGTTTGACCATTGTTTTTTGGTTTGAATGAAATAATGGGGAAATAATTATCAATCACAAGACACTATACCTTTTTGGGGTTTGATCAAATGAATAATCCATCACTAAAGGTGATCCATTCATAAAGGTCATAGATCAGTCTTTGATGGGGGGATCTCTAGAAGAGGATGTGGAGTGCTCATGTTATTGGAGATCATCATTCGTCATTTTCCAATGGTGGCCCTTCATAGATTTAGAGTGTTTCTCTAAACATGTCAAACACACACCTCCTTTTGAAACAATAAAGGATGAAATAATTTTCCATTACCATTGCTTTGTAGTTCCATTACACTATTTCATTTTTAAAGAAAAAAAATTTGTTTCATTGATTTACAAATCCATTTCTCTACAATAATTTCCAAAACTCAAAATAAAAATAAAATAATAAATTTTACTTTATTTTAGTTTTTTAAAAAAATGTACGAAAAATATCTTTCTCCCTAAACCCGCACCTGTCAAGGTTATGTTCCGTCTAAGGGGAACAAGCCCTCACCAGATCAATATAACTCTCATATTTCTAATCCGAGATCATTTTAAGAGTTATAAGGGTTTGAATATAAAATAATTATTACAGAATTATTTTATTTGTGGCCAAAAGCTAAAATATATTGTTGGCACCCACTGTCCAATGTTAGGACCTTTTTAGAAAAATCATGATGCTCTATATTCAATGGGGTCATTATATTTTTTATTCGGATAGTGGTTTAAAATTTATAAAAACCCGTTCTCTCAATTATTTAATTAAACTTAATAAAATAGTTCAAAAATACTTTTTGGCCACTCCTGGCCTTGGAATTATGTACCATCTCAGAGCCAAGTCTTGAGATATTCAATTTCAATTTTTTAAAAAAAATTAAATATATTTATATGGAAATAAATAACCTATTGATCATACATTTTCCATGTATAATATCATCTTTATTAATTCAATTACATATCAGAATATTGTGGTCACATAAAATTTTCATTTGATTAAAATGTTACCAAATCTATGAATATTTATTATTCATTCTCTTATTCCACCAGGGTTGTTAATATTTCTATTTCCAATGATCGATTTTTATGTTATTACACTACTAAAACCCATTGAGTTTCTTCCCCTCCTATTGTTTCTATTGATTTTATGAACACATTACATATTTACTCTTGTTGTTACTCAAACAGACATAAAAATTATTTTTAAGAAAAAATGAATTTATTTATATTTTTTATTGAGAATTTATAATATTATATTCATATTTTTAATAAGAATAAATAATATAGTTTTTAATAATGAAATTATTTATCAGGATAAAATTATATTAACTTTTACTTTCTGTTGAAAATATTAAATCAAATATCTTTATCACTTTTTGAAAAAAAGTTAACTTTATTAAAAAAAGTTTGAAAAGAACTTCCTTGTAACGAAATTATAAATGAACAGATTTTCTCACAATAATGTCCATTCACCATTAAATTTATTTTATTGCCTGATTTTATTTTTTTCAAATGTAACAACTTTTCTCAATATTCATAAAATTTTTCCAAAAGAAAAAGATGTTGTTTTCATAAATTTTTTGAAAATGGAATTTATTCCCTATATGCATATTTTTATTTTCCAGTGAACATATTTTTTAATAAAAATGTTTTTTCTAATATAAAAATGTAATAATTTTTTTAAAAAATAATTAATGTTATCAAAGTCATTTAATGAATATGAATCAATTTTGAAATAATGTTTTATGTGATTTCAAAAGAATTATTTTTAAAATAATCACATCCAATTTTTAGAATCTCTCGCAAATAATAAATATATAATATAATGTCGTGCTTTTTTATGAATTTATGGACTCCTTCTCTTCCATATTAGTTATTGTAAGGGTTATATTTTGTTGAGAACAGTATTGTTTTCAACAATACAAAAAAATGTTATTTAAAGGTGGAGATTATTGAATATAATACTCTATCTTTTTATGATAATTTTGATTCCCACAAATACACGTAGTTATTTTCTAATGATTTTATTTAGTATTTTGAAGTAATTTATTAATTTATTTTACTCTTGAAATAACTATAATTTATTACTTATTCGGAATCTCCTTTAAGCGCATTCTGGAATCACTGTTCATACCTAATGTGCATAAATGTAGCGTGGAATCTACTTTAGTGCATTATGGAATCATTGTTCATACCCTACGTGGATAAACGTAGCATAAGGATGAAAGGCGTGTATACTTTTTGAGATAAGAGAAAAGTATGGTTAAACAACCATACGATTTCAGCAAAGTATGGAAGAAGAACCTTACGTTAGGAAGGAACCTTACCTTTTGGTTTTCAGCAATGTATGGAAGGAGAACCGTACGTAAATACTAAACGTTACGTTTGTTTTTTTAAAATTATTGTTCATCAACCTTAATTTTGTAAACAACCATACGTTCTTGGAAAAGTATTGATCAAGTAGTGTATGGTTCTTTTGTCATACGTTTGAGAGTTGAAGAAAAAATATGGATGATCAACCCTACGTTTATGATAAACCTTATGTTTGAAGACTATGTGATCAATCCTATGTTTAGAGGCCACGTCATCAACCATACGTTTGGCGTCAGAATGTTTGACAGACGATATTTTTATGCAGTGATCAGCAAGCTGATTATTGGGCGGAATTCAAGCCAAATTTAAAGTCATTTTTAAAATACGACTTTGACTGATTCAAAGCCATTTTATCAATGGATTTAATATCTAATTAAAAGAAGTTTTTTATGCCGAGCCTTAATGGAAGTTACGACTTCTCTGTAAATTCAAAATTTTTATTATCTCGAATCAGAAGGCGACATTTATGGATCTAAATTTGCAGGAGATATGCTCATATTTATTATATGTGTTCCCTCTGAAACACCAGCTACATGCGTGTATGGTGATTGATATTTTATTAAAACGGTGGGAAATAAAGACTGCATAAATTCATGATTGATCTGCTGATTCATAGAGGAGCGTCAAAGCTCTGTTTGTTTATGAAGAAGGAACTCGATAGAAGATTCACTTGCTATATATCAAATATCTACTATGGATCTATTACTACTAATGTTGTGAACTATATCTCTATATCTACTACAACCAGATCGACTCAGAATTGATTTTTTTTTGAAAATAAATATCTCAAGATACTACGATCTATCTGCTGTCAATTGCATTCTATTGTAATTGTGAAGATCAACTAGAAAACATCTTTCTGAAATTATTTTTATTCTTGAGTAACCAGCATCTTGTTCTAAGCTATGTTGGTTCATGTTTGAACTAGAAGGAATTATTAGCCTAATTATTTTAAAGGTGTCAACTTCCTGTACTCAGTTGTGGTCTGATCTGTTGAAATGAGGACCAGATAGTGAAAATCACCAAGCTCGTGGAGTTGAGTGTTGGTGGAGTGGACTAGGGGCCTTATATTCCCATAACCACTATACATATTTGTGTTCATGTATTTTACTTATTCCACTGCATGATCATATCTGATAAAGTATAGAGAACATAACTCGTTCAATCAAAGTGTTACCGAAAAATTGCAAAAGACACAATTCACCCACCCTCTTGTGTATAATCTGTAGATTCAAGTCTAACAATTGGTATCAGTGGTGGATATTCTGATAGAGCCTTAACAAGATAGAAGTATTTAAAGATTATAAAACAGAGCATCATGACTAATACAACAGAAGGGATGTTAATGGTCAGAGCACCATATTTTAATGGAGACAACTATGGTTGCTGGAAATCACGCATGATAATATATCTGAAAAACCTCGGATATAAAGTCTATTCAAAGATTATGACTCCTCATGAAATTCCTGAAAATCATGAGACATGGAGTGCTGCTACAGAGGCAGAGTACGATATGAACTCGAAGGCTACGAATGCAATTATCTATTGTCTAGGACCAGATGAATTTAATAAAGTATCTCTGTGCCCCACATCATATGAGATGTGGTAAACAATAGCCATGGAATATGATGGAACAGATAATGCGAGAAAAATGAGATATGCAAATGCCAAATTGAAATTTTATACTTTCAGAATGTTTGAAGGTGAAAGAATTACCCAAATGAATGGGAGATTGACAGAAATTGTCAATAATATAACAGCTCTAGGAGAACCTATCAATCAGGATAATGAAGCATTAAAAGTAGTGAGGGTACTTCCTACTCGATGGAATGGTATCTCTGCTGAAATCAGACAATCTACACCTGTCAATGATCTAACCATGAGAGAGTTGATTTGTACACTGATGATGTATGAAGCTGAAATGCAAGATGAGGCTAATGAACATAATGTGCTTATCAAAAGAGAAGATAATTCCTTGAATGTAACTTCACAACAAAAGAATAGAAAGCTGAAGAATAAAGAAGTCAAAGATAAATTAGAGATCTCTGACTCATCAAACTCATATAAAGAACTGGCTCAACTAGCCATAAAATTTAGAAAATTCTACAGAAAGAAAAGAGGCTTCAAAAACTATTTTAAGATATATGATAATGAAGTAAGATTCTATTAATGCATCAAAATGGGGCATCTCATCCATGATTGCCCACAATTGAAAGATGCAAAGAAGAAGAAATTATTCAAAAGAAATGACTATGAGCAGAAAGACAAGAAAGCAATGAAAGCTACTTGGAGTGTATCTGAAGACTCTAGTAGCTCTCATAAATCTATCTCAGAGAAAGAAAAAGTCAAACTAAAAGAAAACATGTGTTCTATGGCAGAAACTGATGAGGTAAACTCATATTACTCCTTTGAATCAGATTCTGAATCAACCTACACAAATGAAAAACTTGCAGCATACTGCAATATGCATGAAGAAAGATATGACTCACTATTTAAGAAACATAAGTCACTAAAAAATAAACATAAATCCATTTCTGATTAAAGAGATACAATTCTGAAACAACATAAGGAATTAACTGTTAAATACAATTCGATTAACACTAACTATATTAATTTTGAATCAAGAATAAAAACACTGTAGGATGAAGAATAATCTTACAAACAGGATGCATTGGTTTTTAAAAAGGGAGAGAATTCATTAAATGAAATTCTTGGAAAAACTGTCATTAAAAGGAGAGATTTAGAATTGGCAGTGAAGGAGAAAAACCTAAGCTATATAATAAAAATTAATTCCTATCTCTAAAAGAATTAATTGTAACTTCTGTGGGACCAAGGGACATATAGCTAAAACCCATTTCATAGGATAACATCAAATTTGTGGTATTTAGAAAGCATATGTTTCAAAAGACTTATATGATTCAGCTAATTTTAAAAGAACAAAGAAAATATGAATACCCAGATCATTGCTAGATAACACCCATGGACCCAACAAAATATGGGTACCAAAGCAATTTGTTTGAATGTCTTTGCAGGTAGCAGGCCACCAGAGGAGAAAAGATATATGGTACGTGGACAGTGGCTTCTCAAGACATATGAGTGGAAAATCATTGAATTTTTCTTCACTCACTCAAAAGGAAGGAGGACATTTCACATTTTTAGGCAATGCCAAAAGAAAAATCATTGGCATTAGAACTATTGGAGATCCAAAAACAGTCTCAATCAACAATGTACTTTTTGTACAAGGATTAAAACAAAATCTGATAAGTATCTCTCAAATTTGTGATGATGGCTATACTGTTGGTTTTACTGACAATTGTTGAATTGTTTCTAAATATAAACTATTTAATTTTAAAGCACCAAGAACTGAAAATGTCTATACTTTGGATTTAAATTCCTTGTGTAAAAAACCAGTAAACTGCTTGACTGCTAAAGTAAGTGAATCCTGGATCTGGCATAGGAGACTTGGACATTGCAATGTATATGTTTTACATAATTTATCTAAGAAACATTTAGTTTATGATTTACCTTGTCTCAAAATTTTAATGTGACAGATTTTGTGATGCATGTCAACTTGGAAAGCAACACAAATCATCATTTAAATATGTTAATAAGGTTCCTACATCTAAACCTCTAGAACTTATTCATATGGATTTGTTTGGACCTAGAAGAGTAGCAAGCTTAGTTGGTAAATTATATGTATATGTTTTAGTTGATGATTGTTCTATATTTACATGGATTTTCTATTTGAAATTTAAAAATGAAGCTTTTAAATTATTTGAATGTTTCTGAAAATCTGTTCAAAATGAAAAAGGTTTCAATATAATCTAATTGAGAAGTGGTCATGGGGGAGAATTTGAGAATCCAGAATTTAATTCCTTTTTCTCAGACATGGGTATTAAACGTTCATTTTCTACACCCAGAACACTTCAACAGAATGGGACTATGGAAAGAAAAAATATAACAATTCCAGAAATGGCTAGAACTTTGTTAAATTAATATATCCTACCTATATATTTCTGGGCAGAAGTTGTTAATACAGCTTGATATATAATTAATAGAGTTTTAATTAGACCTATTTTGAAAAAGACTCCCTATGAACTATGGAATAACAGAAATTCTAAAGTTAACTACTTTAAAGTTTTTGGATTCAATGTCTAAATCTTAAACACCAAGGATAATCTTGATAAGTTCGTTCCAAAATATGATGATTGTATTTTCTTAGGATATTCTACTACCTCCAAAAATTATAGAGTTTATAATACGAAGATAAGGATTTTTGAAGAATCCGTTCTTGTGAAATTTGATGAATCTGATCCCTTTGAGAAAAGGACAGAACAAATGTATGAACTTGACTATAATGATTACATGAGACTTGAGAACTTAAAGTATGATTTAGAAAATTATATAAAAGAAATTTAGTCCAGTTCAAGGGAACATGATACTGAAGAACCTCCAAATATATTACCTTGATAGTCTAGAACCCTAAATAATCACCGTTTAGAAACTGTAATAGGTGACCTAGAAACTGGTGTTCAAACTAGAAGAAACTTTTGAAACCTAGTGGAAGTATCTTCCTACCTATCTCAACAAGAACCCAAGACTAGAGAAGAAGTTTTAGATGATGAAAGCTAGGTAATAGCAATGCAAGATGAATTAAATTGTTTTAAAAGAAATAAAGTTTGGGAATTAGTGGAAAGGCCTAAGAATTATCCTGTAATAGGAACAAAATGGGTCTTTAGAAATAAACAAGATGACCAAGGTACAATAACTATAAAAATAGAAAAATTAGTAGCTAAAGGATATAATCAAGAAGAAGTAATAGATTATGATGAAGCTTTTTCACCTGTAGCTAGGTTAGAATCCATTAGAATCCTTGTATCCTATGCATCATATATTAATTTTAAATTATGTCAAATGGATGTTAAATCTTCCTTTTTAAATGGTTATTTAATGGAGGAAGTTTATGTTGATCAATGTCCTGGATTTGAATACTCTCTAAAACATGATCTTGATTTTAAACTTACTAAAGCTCTTTATGGCATTAAATAGGCACCTAGAGCTTGGTATGAAATATTATGTTCTTTTATTTTTAAAAATGGTTTTACTGTTGGAATGTAAGACCCAACACTCTTTAAGAAAACTATGAAAAATAATGTTTTATTGGTTCAAATTTATGTTGATGAAGTAATTTTTGGATCAACTAATAAAACTCTTTGTCATGAATTTCCAAAATTAATGCAAGAAAAATTTGAAATGAGTATGATGGGAAAATTAAATTTCTTTTTTGGTCTTCAAATATTTCAAAATGATTTTGGAAGTTTTTGAAATCAAATAAAACACATTACTAATTTAGTTAAGAAATTTGGATTTGAAAATAGCAAGCCATTTACAACTCCTATGTGTACTAATATAAAACATGATTTTGATAAAACTTTGTAATCAGTTTACAACAATTTATATAGAGGTATGATTAGTAGTTTGTTATATCTTACTGCTAGCAGGCCAGATATAATGTATTCAGTATGTCTTTGTACTAGATTTCATTCAAATCCTAAAGAATCTCATCTAATTACGGTTAAAAGAATTTTTAGATATTTAAAAAGAACCGCTTTTCACTCTCTTCTATATCGTAAAACTTGTGATTTCAATTTGATTTCATATTCAGACATTGACTTTGGAAGATGTAGATTTGATAGAAAAAGTACATTAGGAACATGTCACTTTTTAGGAAAGTCTTTTGTATCATGGTCTAGTAAGAAACAACAATCAGTTGCCCTGTCAACAGCTGATGCAGAATATGTTTCTACTGGAAGTTGCTGTGCACAAGTGTTTTGGATGAAAAACACTCGTATGGACTTTAGATTGAATTTTAATAATACACCTATTTTATGTGATAATACAAGTGAAATTAATATTTCAAAAAATAATATTAGTCATTCAAGAACTAAGCCCATTGATATAAGGCATCACTTTTTAAGAGATCATGTTATTAAAAAAGATATATTTTTAGAATTTATAAATACTAAAATTCAATTTGCAGATATTTTTACTAAACCACTTCCCACTGCATGGTTTGATTTTATTCAGGGGGGAGCTAGGTTTATTTAATTTTAAATAATTTTTATTTTTATATACTTTTATTTATTTTTGTAAATTTTATTTTTGTTATTGAATACTATTTTTGATGTTTTTGGCCATATGAAAATTTTATTTGTTTTAAATATATGTAATGATTAAGGATTACATGGGAATCAAGGCTGTCAGATCCTTTTCGACTTCTAAAACGTTTCACTTCTATCGAAACCCTTTCGAAGTCCAAAAATCACACTTCTGCTCCGAAACCCTAATCTTAGAACCTCTGAAACCCTATCCATCAAACCGTCATAGATTCTCATAGAGATAGTAAGAACTAATGGAGCCAGTGAAGCTGAGCCAAGCAATGCGAAGAGGCAATGCTCCGAGGGAAGAAAAATTTTACAGGGCAAGGAAATCAATCTCGACTAGTTATTTCGGACAAATATACTGTTGAAGCAAGTACTGTCATTTCAGAATCTGAACAGATGTTCAGTAGTAAAAATATAGAATTTCTGTAAGAAGTAGAACTTAGATACTTATTCAAATATGTGTATATTATCCTAGGGGATACCAAGGATAATATGATGGCTAAGATAGAGGATAAGGATTTCTCAATCTCATCAGTAGAGATTGGTCAGATTCTCAACCGCCCTCATGAGGGAGTTTTCATTTTCATTTGAAAAATATTAAAGATTCTGTGCATAAATCCAAGGACATCATGTCTTTTCCTTTTGGTACTAAGACTATAAAAAAAATGTTTATCAAGGATTTGGAGCCTGATTAGAAAATTTTGGTCAAATTTATTCGTATTGAAATATCTCTAAGAATGGTAGAAATGGAAAAGATTTTGCACCCTGATATGTGTATAATGTTTTTTCTGTTGAGAGATATTATGTTAAAAATCCCATGGTACATGGTAAGGTTTATCAATTACTTCTGTAAAAGCAATGCCTGTATGAATTTCTACCATTTCGGTCGATTTATTTCGAAACATCTGCATAAGATAGACATGGTGAGATTAGTGGATGACCGAGTTAACTGTCATCACAGTAATACGTTTAATGCTGGAACATTAAGGAAGGTTGGATAATTATGGAGCACAATTAAAGGAAAAATTTGGTGAGTAGGAGATGAGGAAGTCTCAAAGAGTGCTCAGGCTCAACCTGCTAAGTCCAAAGAGGGACAAGCTGAATCCAGAGTCAGCAATGTAGCTAGAAGGATTCACTTTGATGTAGAAGATGTTGAGGAAGACAGAAGTTATGAGGGACTTCAATCAAAAATAAAGAGACCTGTTAATGAGTAAGTTACTTCCCCTACATTGGAAACATCAACAAAAGCTTTCTTTTCTTATACTTTTGTAAGATAGGAAGTTGTTGATAAGATCATGGAAGATGTTAGAGAAAGGAAATCACCAGTAGATGGATCAGGAGCTCAAGAAGAAGCTCAAAGGGAGAATTAAGAATAAACTGTAGCTGATGTTGAATTTTCACTTCAACAGGAACAAGAGAAGGAGGCAGTGCCTGGTGAAGAAGTGGCCAGACCTCAGGAAACCACTGAAGATATTGTTCTTGAAAACCCAGTGGAAGGCCATGATGCTGATTTTTGTGGTGAGCATGCTTCTGAAGCTCACACAGTGGTACTTTAAGAGGATATTTTGGTGGTGGAGTTTGAAAATGAAAAGGAAAAATCTGTGGACCATCCTTCTCAGGATTGAGAAAAAGAAAAATCTGATGTTGAATCATTACCTTTGGTACTACAGTATCAACCAGAGCATGGGAATATGAATCAAGAACAGGGTGTATCTAATTAAAGGAAAGAAGAAATTGAATAATTGTACAGAAAAGTATCTCAGTTGGAATCTGGGAATGTCATTTTGAGAAATTCCTAAGACTTAGAACATTTGAAATTTCAAAAGCTGAAGGAGTGTACAGTCTCAAGGTAAAAAGTTGAAATGTTTAAAGAGGATATACTGACTGTAGTTACACAATTGAAATCTGAAATGGTAATGATGTAAAATTTACCATATCTGATGTCATTTATGGAGAACCAATTTGCATCAGCTGCAAATAATGCTGTTAGTGGATCAGGTACTTCACCTGATTTAATCATAAGGTTTCAAGCTATCAAAACTGTGATGAGAAATATGAATGACAGGTTAAAAGATCATAAATTTAACAGTGCTCCTTTATCATTGTTGTTGGATAATCAGATGTTTCTAGTGGATCAACTAACAACTAGTGGCCATCGGTTTGAATCCTGTTACATCAGTTATCAGAGAAGCTGTCAGTGTTTGTCAAAAAAGAGGAAATGATGCATTATTTTTTCAGAGTCAATTTAATCTAGGATATTCATATGACTCAAGAAAATAGAGATCTAATTATCAAACTTGGATATGGGATTATGAAGAGACTTCAGGAACAGTTTATATAAATCAAGTCTGCAATCCAGAGTAGATAATACCTTTTTCCTATCTTATCCAAACCTCGATTCCTGTGTATATCATTGTCATGTATATACTGCTCTTTTTGAATGAAAATTTCCTTCATTTTTTATTTGTTTCTTTCTATATTTGTTTTACTGAAATTATTTTTGATATTCCAGTACTCCAGATTTAATTATTTATAAACAGTTAATAATAAGCATTTACCGACAATTCAGTGAGACATTAAACATGTTAAAATCCATGATTTTTAATTCTTTTTGATATCACAAAAAGGGGGAGAATTTGGATAAACATCAACATTTTATTGAGGGGTAGAATTAATGGAGAAATTTGGATTACGAGTATTTATTTTAAAAAACATTATTTCAATAGTTTTCTGTATATTTATTGTTTAGTTTATTAAGAAGGAGAAATTTTTGCTAAAATTAAATATTTTTTAATACTATCAAAATTCTAAAATTTCATGTAACTAATTTTGAAAGATAATTTTTTTTAAATAATTTTATTATTTTATGGTTTTTGTGATCATTAAAAAGGGGGATATTGTAGAGAAAAGTATTATTTTCAACAATACATAAAAATGTTATTTAAAGGGGGAGATTATTTAATATAATAATTTGTCTTTTTATGATAATTTTGATGCTAAAAAATACCCTTGTTTATTTTCTAATGATTTTATTTTGTATTTTGAATGAATTTATTATTTTATTTTACTCTTGAAATAAAGATAACTTTTTACTTATTCGAAATCTTCTTTAAGCACATTTTGGAATAACTGTTCATACCTTATGTGGATAAATTTTTCGTGGAATATACATTAGTGCATTATGGAATAACTGTTCATACCCTACACCGATAAACGTAGTGTAAGGATGAAAATCATGTATACTTTTTGAGATAAGAGAAAGGTATGGTTAAAGAACCATACATTTTCAGAAAAGTATGGAAGAAGAACCTTACGTTAGGAAGGAACCTCACATTTTGGTTATAAACAAAGTATGGAAGGAGAACTGTATGTAAATACTAAACATTACGTTTGTTTCTCAAAAGTATGGTTCATCAACCTTACTTTTGTAAAAAACCATACATTCTTGGAAAAGTATGGATCAAGTAAAGTATGGATCTTTTACCGTATGTTTGATAGTTGAAGAAAAAGTATGGATGATCAACCCTATTTTTATGTTCAACCATATGTTTAAAGACTATGTCATCAATCCTACATTTGGAGGCCACGTCATCAAACTTACGTTTAGAATCAGAAAGTTTGACAAACGATATTTTTATGCAGCGATCAGCAAGATGATTATTGGCCGGATTTCAAGACGGATTTAAAGTGGTCTTTAAAATATGACTTTTACTAATTCAAAGCCGTTTTATCAATGGATTTTAGATCGAATTAAATGGAGTTTTTATGCCGAGTCTTAAGGAAAGTTACGACTTCTCTATAAATTCAAATTTTTGAATATCGCAAATTAGAAGGCGACTATTATGTATCTAAATGTGCAGGAGATATACTAAGATTTATTATATATGTTCTCTCTGAAACACCAGGTAAATTTGTGTATGGTGATCGATCTATTATTAAAAAGGTGTAAAATAGAGACTGCAGAAATTCGCGATTGATCTGCTAATTCAAAGAGGAGCGTCAAAACTTTGTTTGTTTAAGAAGAAGGAACTAAACAGAAGATTAACTTGTTCTGAATCGAATATCTACTGTGGATCTACTACTGCTGAAGTTTTGAACTATATATTTATATCTACTACAACCAGATCGACTCAGAATTTCTTTGTTTTGAAAATAAATATCTCTAGAGACTACGATCGATCTATTGTTAATTGAATTCTGTTGCAATTGTGAAGATCAACTGGAAAATGTCTTTCTGAAATTCTTTTAATTCTTGAGTAACCAGCTTCTTGTTTTAAGATTTGTAGGTTCGTGTTTGAACCAGAAGGCATTGTTAGCCTGAATATTGTAAAGGTGTCAATTGGCTGTACTCAGTTATGGACCGGTCTATTGAAAAGAGGACCATATAGTGAAAATCACCAAGCTCGTGGAGTTGAGCGTTGGTGGAGTGGACTAAGGGCCTTCTGTTCCCCGAACCACTATAAATCTTTGTGTTCTTGTTTTTACTTATTCTGATGCATAATCAAATATGATAAAGTATAGAGAATAGAACTCGTTCAATCAAAGAGTTATGGAAAAATTCCAAAATACACAATTCACCCCCCTCTTGGGTATAGTCTGTAGATTCAGATCCAACATATTTAATATCATTTCAAGTATTGTTGTTTTCTCATAATAATTACTCTATATGGTGTAATAACCCTATTTTATGTAAACCATATTATAATTATAATTTTTATACATTAATTTCTATATAAATGAATAATAAATACTAATTTAGGGTTATTATTTATTAAGGGAATATTAAAATTTCATATTATATGTTTTAAATATGGATGTTTGTTACAAAGAAATAATGATTTCTTATTATATTAAATTTTCATTTAGAGAATGGATTCAATGGAAGTTGAAATTAATACGTGGAACCATTATTTTATATACCCATTCTCCATGTTTATGTCACATTAGAAAAACTAGAATGGGTATTTGGTGTTTGATTTCCAAATTATTTAGGATACCATGGCATGATTTCTTGATGGTATGTGTACGATGTCTTCTCATAAGGCCTTAATGATATGATTATGATGTCCAATATTAGTAATTCCATAATTATGAATTAGTTATTATTTTCAATGTCATAATTTATATTTTTATCATTGTATATATTTTATCCTCTTGTTATTTATGATATGGACTATTTATTTATTATTCACCCTTCTATAATGTTTATTCTTTCTGTATATGTGAATGAATCAATTCTATGCTTCCCCTTTCTGAGTGATTGAGGTCTCCCTTTACAATGATGTTATTTTCATGGGTTATGATAAATATTTATGCAATTGATATAACTTCAAGGTTTTATATGTGTATAATTTTTGGTAAATGCTGATACCTTATTATAGGATAAGAAAATTGTGGTATAATATGAACAATTTCCACTGAATGGAAATTAAATGAGTCTTGTTAGATAAATGTTGTTCATAATCCTCTAAAGATTCAAATATAAAATATTATTGTGTGTTTTTATGAATCCATCATTTATTTCATATTGTTATTATGGACAATCAAAACAATATAAATTTAGTTAGTCTCAATTTTAGTATCTAATAATTATATTTTTTGGAATCGAATTCGGTAATATGGCTATATGATACAATAAATGGTATAATATAAATATTTAGATACCTTCGATATTATTTTTTCATAAATTAGAAATAATTTTAGTGTTTTCTATTTTTTAATTTTAATTAAAATGTTATTGATTAACTTATAATGTCTTACATGAATTTATTTTTAAGAAACTAAAAATATTTTGTGACACATTTATGAGAATAATTGATTATGGTAAATACAACCCTTGGGTTTATTATCTGATTTTGTATATTTCTTATATGAGGAGAATTTTATTTTGGGAGACTCTCTGATTGTATAGATATCTATTATGTTAATATGTGATTTTCATTCAAGGAGAATTTGATTATTTTTGGGAAATTAGGATATCTTGTTTTTGGGTTTGTTATGACATCATTTAGGATTAAATGAAATTCCCTGAAAAATAAATATTGATAGATGTAACCATAATTTGGGATTATGATATATGTTATACAGTGTTCAAGTGAATGATATTATTTAAGGAAATAATTTGAGTAAAAAGTTGGAAGCATATTTGATTATTTAATGACAAGGGGAGTAAATATAGTTTGGGAAAATAGTTTTTTATTTTAGAGAATAAATTTCAATGGAATAAATTATTTTTCATGGGACTATGATTTCTTGTTGTTTTTTGGAGATAAATGTTAACATTATTTTTGAAAAAACATGTGATCAAATCTTTATATTTTTTTTCCAATTTTGGAAAGCATATTATAATAATTTTGATGAATATATATTTATTGAATGATTCATGTTGAACATTGGGTCTCATTTTTAAGGATTTAGATATTAATTTATTTTTTCATTATATCAGTTTTTTATTTATATAATGTATTATCATTACATTTTATTCTATTTGTTTCATAAATGTCTACAAATATGAGAAATTATTTGTCATCAATTTTATGGGTCTTATAACCCATTAATATTTAAATTTAGTTTTTCAGTAGTTATTAATTTATCATATTAAGTTATTAAATAGAATATGAGATGAAGGATATAAGTAAAATTTCTCAGAATATAACCAAAAGTAATAATCATTGTTATAGAATAGAAAGAAATAAAGTAAGTATATTTTCTCATATTCAATTACCAGATGCCAAAATAATTCCTAAACTCGATAAAGAGGGAGTGAAATCTATCTAGCCTTATCTGGTCAATAATTATCAGGTAACAATGTATGCTTTTAAAACCCATTCAAAATATTGATTCATATAATGATATATTTAAGGATTTAGAAATAATAAATTATCTAATACTAGTTTTTTAATTAGTGACATAAAAACGAATTATCATGATAAAATATATATCAATCTTAATTATTATATATTGATATCCCCACTACATTAAGAAAAAATTAAAATTTCACAGATGTGTTTAATTTATGGAGGTATAATGTAAAAGCAAATGATTTTAAAATATAATCTTCCATTAAATAATATTATGTTTAATAAAATAAATTACACACAATATCAAACTAAAATTTATGACGAAATATTAAAAATATTCATTAGTAAATAAGAAATTATAAATCAAATATGATACTAAAATCACATTAAATTGTTTTAGATGATGAAATTTAATGATTATGAAATTATTAATAAATGATACGTGATTAATATTATTCAATGATTAAATTGATATTTTTGTAAAGAATTGTTTTCCAAGTGTTTTTATTTTAATAAATTCATAAATTTTAACTGAATTCAATATATAAAAAATATAAATTAACACTCATTAAATTATAAATTAATATAGAATAATATTTTCAACACTTGATGTTGAAAAATGTTATTTTTCTATTAAAGTGGTTTTAATTTTTATTTTTATTTTTCAATTATATAATTATATTATGAATTTTAGAAATTTATTATGATTAAACTTACTTCAATTTTTCATTCACTACATAAAATTTATATTAGATTAAAAAAAATTAAATTTTTATAAAACAGTTGACTTTTGGGTTAATGGATAAATAATATTCATTTAAAAAATATTGTCACTATTATGAAATTCTCAAGATAAAATAATGACATGAAGGTTCATGAAATAACTTTCATAGAAAAAATATATTTTTAATAAATGATATAAATCCTTTTAAAATATAACGTGGAATATTGAAATCTATGTTTCACATTTTGGAAATCAATGTACTATTTTACACAAATAAAAACTACTTGGGTTATTCACTTTCAACCATGTTCTGAAAAGGAATATTTGGTTTTTCATTTTTTTAATGTCAAATAAATTCTATTTTATGAAAAATGGTCCAATTAATTCCATGGGAAACAAAATTATAAATGGGTTTTCTATAAAATCACTTTTACGCTTCAATTGGAAAGTTTTCTAAAAATGATTTTCATTATGATTTGAGAAGATATATTAAATATTTTATTTATCACATATATAATGTATAATAGAAATTTTATTTAATATATGGTTTTTATCAAGTTATAAATTTTTATTAGTATCAGTTTAATTTTTAATCCTGAAGAATAGTTTTTATGAAAAATGTTTTTCACTACTGTAAAAGTTAAAATGTGTAATGAGGGGGTTAAACTAAAAGTTATGGCTAAAAATAACTAAAAAAATTATATATTTGATTTGATAAGTTAATTTTGACATTAACCTATTCTATGTTCTATATTTAAATATATTGGTTAGAAAATTCATAATAATTAAATTTATTATATTTTAACGTTCTTTATATTTACAAAGGTGTTACTCCCCTCACATATAAAAGGACACCTACTCTCCTCATATATATATAAAATGAAATACTCTTTATCTAAACCATTATATACCCATAATAACTCCAAGAAAACTAACAATGTCCTCGAGGTTCTATTATCCCCACAATACCATTCCTATTATGATAAATGTTCATGAAAAAGGAAGATATCTTAAGAAGATGTATGAATCTTAACAGAAATATTTCTAGTTTATTTCATTATATACATATTTAAAATCAATTGAAAAAATCAAAAATATACTGAAATGTGTATCCTTTTTATAATTAACATTTTATGTTGATTTAATAACTATTTTATACCACTTTTCCATGTAAATGAAAATAAAAAAAATCATTTATGCATATATACGGGCTATATTCTCCATGAAGTGATGTATTTAGTTTTTCATAGCTACCTCACAATGATATTTATAAAGATTTAATTAAGATATACATAGATAATATTTATGGTAAATCATTAATGATAATAAATTATATAACTTCATACCCTCTCATCTGTTTGAAGATTCAAGTATCTCTCATGGGTACATAAAAAATGACACCATTAGAAAGTTATGTAATTCATCTTTCATAACGTACTATAATGGATGAGAAAGAAGAAACCACAAATGAATAATTTTTATAATTTTTATATAATTATGATTTTTATTATGATTTTTAAAGGTAAAAATTCACATAATGTTTTAACATATAATCCATAATATAAAATAAAATGTTTCTCTTGTGTATGTGATGACTTCCAGATCTATGGTCGACATATATAATATTCATCACCACCTTAAATGTATAGTTCTAAAAATCTATTTAATATGAAATAGTATAAGTGTATATAATTATTAAAATTATGGGTATGATGAAATCCTGAACTATCTTCAGGCACCAAAACCACTGAATTAACACATGCATTAGGAACAAAACACTTAACACCTAAACAATTTATTATAACAAAGTATTATTGGTAAATAGGAATGAAATAATTAATTAATAAGAGATATATATAAATATATATAACATTATGGATATATATAGTGGAATTATAAATATAAACTTACTACATATAAGGATTACATTCATTATACTAAGAAGAAGTCCAAGGTAAGGGTTACTCATCTCAAACTTCCATCTTTGAGACAGGTTTTTAATTGTATACCTATTTTCGTTATATAGTGTATATTCATATTATTTTAAATATCATAGAATGATACACCCTTTAATCTTGGTAATTATGTTTCTATTTTATATTCTACGTTTGAATTGTTTTTTATACAACTATTTGAAAATATATAAAGGATATTAGTCTCCATTTTGACTCCTTGAGATATATTTCATATTAAATGAATTTAGTTTGTTTTTTATTGGGTAAATATTACTAATTAAATATATTATTAAATAATAATTAATAAAATTTACTGTATTTATATGTCCATGTCATTTTCAAATATTCATTTAATTTTTTCAAATGTTACCTAAGCCATGTGTATTTTTTAAAATGACGAATTTTATCAAGATTGTTTATGTTTCTATTTACGAAGAGTTGTTCTTATTTTCTTATACTCATAAAACCCATATATATTATTCTCATTTAGTTATTTTTTTGTGTTTCAATTATTATTTCTAATTTTCTTCACTTTAGTCTTCAAATCGAGGAACAAAATATTTTTATGAAAAACTGGCTTTATGCCTTTTGTGGGTTCAAAATAATTTCAAACATATTAATATTTATTATTTTTATTGAAGAAAATTATTTTATATTATTAAATTATTTATTAAGATAATATTATGATAAAATTTATATTTCTTAAAAAACAATAATAGAATGTTTTTAGTTTTTTTCAAACATTCCATCTTGAAATTCTTTATAAAAGTGTAAATATAATATCTTTTACCACATTTTTTTTAAAAGAATATATTATACCAATGTCTGGAAAATTATTAATTATATATATTCCATTATAATTATTAATGGATTCAAAAAGTATTATATTTTACCTATATTCTATGAGTTTTTCTAAATGAAAGGATTTTTTTCTTATACGTTTTTAAATGAGAGTTTGTTCCACTAATGAGTATTTTTATATCTCACTCGACACATTCTTAATCAATATTAGTTTATTTTCAAGATTAAAATATCTTAAAAAATTATAAAAATATTTTATTTCTCTTCCAAACATCTAATGAAAATACTTTTGAATGTTACATTTAAGTTTATTTTTTTACCATGTCTCATATTCGTTGAAGGATATTCTTTTTAAAAGCTCATCTTCTATTTTCCATTCTATATATAATAAAAAATGTATCTTCTACAATTCCCTTATTTATTTTTAATTGATGTTATATTTCATGTCTTTGTTATTTATTATAATTGAGGTAATATATATCATTTCTATTATTGATTTTGTCCTTTAGTCATTACTCTATATGTCATAAATACCCTATTTTAGATTAATAGGATTTAGGGTATTTACCAATATAGAAAACTAATTTATTTACTAGGGAAACATGGACAATATGTTTACATGTTAGTCCTATAAGGGTAATAATTGCCTACCACTGTAAAATTATTATGTATTTGGGGTATACTAACATATCATATGATATTATTAAAATATGAATGTTTATTGACAAAGAATGTTCATAATGTTTTTATTATATTTATTTCATATGATTAACACCTTATGTGCAACATGTTATTTGCATGACCCAATATTATATAGCTACTCGGTAAATTAGGAGATCCAATAATATGACTTATCTCTGTTATTTAAATTATTATTTCCTAGTTATTTTTGATATCTTGGTATGATTCCTTAATGGTATGTTTATGATATCATGGCACAAAACATCTATGGTAATATTATGATGTCTAGAATTAGGTTTTACATCATTATAAAATTATTTATTATAATCTATGTGACTATGTTCGTTGTTATCCATGGATATATATCATGAATATTTTTTTAATAAAATATCATTTTTTTATTCACCCTTCCTTGATGTTTATTCCTTATCTATTCTTGAGATTTTCCATTTTATACTTTCTATTATTGAGTATTCAATCCCATACATTTGTATATTTTCATTTAACTATGTTATGAATAACTTTAATGAATCTCATATGTCTATTAGGGTATCATTTTTTGATAATTTATTGATAAATGTTGTTTTATTATTATTGAATAATAAAATTTGTGTATAATAGAAAATGCTTCTACTGAATATGAAATACGTGAGTCTTGTTAAGTATATTTACTCATATTCATATAAATATATTATTATTAATAGTTCTTTAGTATTTAAGTGACCCAATTATTATTTGATATGTTAATAATGGCAGGTAAAAATAGGGTAACCTGAGATAGTATCAAATCCAATATGTAAATATTATATTTTTGCACAAGGTTTTGGTGTAATAGTATAGGACACTAATAAATAACATTTTGGTATAAAAAAAATAGGAATGGAATATTATAATGAAAAATTGAAATTCAAAAATATAAGAATTTTATTTCATAGTTTAATTTTAAAATTTAGAAGGTAAGAATAAATAAATTATTTCTATATGAAGATGAAGAAAGTGCCAATTAAAAAAAATGTACTAGTTATTGAAGTATCCATTATGAAGGAAATATATAATATATATTTCCTTATAAAATCAGTACAGTACCCATCAAAAATAGGTTACATTTGGGATAAACCATGTTACGGTTTATAATAAAACAATCATAATTTGATTTTTAAAAACAATTATCTATAATTATCTAAATAATCATTATAAAAAAAGGACTAAAGAGCCCATCCAAATTAATGGGGGATTTAAACCATTTAAAATATTATTTGGAATATGTGATATCAGTTTAATGTGGGTTTATATAATTTATTTATCTATAAATTCTAAATAATTTTATTATTAATTATAAAATGAGGCATAATATAAAAAAGGATATATTAATTTATCAAATATTAAAAGATATTGTTATAAAATGTTCATATTAAAAGCCCTTATTTAGGAATTTATTAAAACCTTGTTTAAAGAGATTATAGAGAATGATTTTAATTTTTTAATAAAATAAAAATATATGGTATCTAGGGTATGTAAAATATTTACATAATTATTTTTATATCATTAAAAATGTTCTCCCAAAATAACATATCTTTGAAATATTAAGGGGTTGATGTTAAATTCCATGTAAATTGATGATATGAAAGAGATAATAGTTGTATAATTATGAATGTTTTAGGACTATTTACTTATGGAACATACATAAGTTCATATTCAATTATAATTTTTTTATAATTTAATTATTTATAATGTTGTTTTGAAATATTATCTCATGATGAAATTAATTATTTATTTGTAGTTTAGTTTATTTCAAACTTTATTATTCATTAATATAATGTGATATATTATACATCAATTTAATATTTATTTTAATATCTTAAAATTTTTCTTATAAATGACATACCATGGATATAAGGTGTTACATTCATGCTATGATATAATAATTAGTTACATTCAACCCTAAATATGATTTTTTATCTACTTTACGAACATAAAATTAAGGGTTGGTTATGATCTTGACAAATTATTTGTTATTCAATTAATGTGAAATAAGGTCACCCTTGAGTATTTATCTACTGATAATGGGATATGGGGTAAGAGTTTTTTCTAGTCTTAGAGCATATGATATGTTATTAAAAATAATTGTGGGTACTTTATCACAACTTACATACTTATGTGGATATTTTTTATTCATATAATTCAACATCTATATATGAGAGGGATTAATGTATAATAGAAATGATAATTTTTAGTATTTGTGTGAATATAATATTTTATCATATTAATTTAGTTAAAGGTATTGGATACGAAAAACATATAATTGAATAAATTTCTATGTAAATAAAATACATTAGAATTGATGGTGAGATATTAAAACGAACATAAAACTACTAAATTTTAATGTATTTCTAAATAAACATTTAAACAAATTTTTAATAAAATTGTGATGGTTTATGAAATATTTTGGTCCTCAAGGATTATATTCTATTAGGAATAGGGGAAATTGATAACCATAAGATTTAGAAAGAAAAATATCATTATGAGATTCCAATTAAACTTTCAAGAGAAAAATTTTCAGTTTGGATGCCATCTAGATAGATTTTCTATAATATATATTATTTATTTTAGAAATTAATTTTCAACTAATTTATCTAAGTGTCATGTATGGAATGTTTGATATGATGTTGTATTTAATAGTGAATAGATGATATAAATTAGAAATTAGAATCAAATTATTATTGAAGTATATTTGTTATCCTATTATTGGTAATTATATAAAATCAAATTGGGTCATCATTTTAATGGGAGACCATTCATAAAAAAACTCATTTTTAAATCATTGTAAAACATGGTACTATTCTCTTAAAAAATTATGATATTATAAAAATTGAATCATCATTATCATCCAAAATGACTTGGAGATCAATTATTTAATGGTATAATCATAATGAAATAAATCTCATAATTTATTATAATAATTTCATTTTTTTTCTTAAATAAGAATGAAAATAATTTATTTTGGAGTAAAAATTTAATAAATCCTTACGTGCTGGTAAATATATTGAAGAAAATAATTTTTATAATTGTAATCAATGTAGATATTAATTAATTTAATCTATTATTATTCTTCTCTAAATTGATATAAATATTAAAAAAATGTGAGAATATATTTTCTTTATGGATAATGTGAAAATTATCTGTGAAGAAAAACCTATCAAAGAGAGATATATAATTTTTAGATCCTTATTTTGAATTAAGAGGGTAGGGGCTACCTCTATCTTGACTAATTCACTCTTTTTGATGGGGTATGTAAATGACTTGGAGATGATAGGTCCACCACTAAAACATAATCATGCCATAGATATCTATATATATTATGACATTAATATTGATATTTAATTTTATAATGATAGCATTTATAATATTATACATCATAATCCTATCATCAAGGCCTTATAATAAGACATCGTACACGTACCTTCAAGACATAATGGCATGATATCATAAATAAATGGGAAATAAAACTCAAAATACCCATTCCAGTTTTTCTAATGTAACATAAAAATGAAGAAAGGTGATATAAAATAATTGTCCCATGCATTAATTTCATAATCAATTGAATTAATTCTCTAAATAAAAATTAAATATAATATGAAATAAGAATTCCATAGTAACAAACATCCATATTCGAAACCTTTCATATAAAATTTCAATATTCCCCTAATAAATAATAACACTAAATTAGTAGATAATAATAATATTTATAAAATTTATATATAAAAATTATATATGATTTTGTGGCTGACAAATTTTCAATCATATATGGGAAATATACAAAATATGGTTTATATAAAATAACATTCTTACACAATATATAGTAATGATTGCAAGACTAAAATAATACTAGAAATGATATTAAATATATACTTTACAATAAGTAATATAAATAAAATGGAGACTATAAATTCATCATAAATTATGGCATTATAGTAAATATTTATCATTAGGGAGATATTCTGGAAAATGGATGTGAATATTTTTAAAAAAAAATTACATTGAAATCAAATGAAACATTGTTTCAAAATTTTTAATAAAATTAACATTAAAAAGTATTTTCATTAGATGTCTTGTATACCAGTAATTTATTTTTGAAAAAATAAAACAGTTTTATATTGGAAAAAATTCATAATTATGAAAATGTTGACTGGAAAATAAAAATATACAATTGGGTAATGAATTCCCTTTTAAAAAAATTTAAGAAAATAACATCAATTTTTTTAAAAATTCTCACAATATTTGGAAACGAAGTTACATATGAAAAACATAAAACCATGCAATTAATGACATATAATGATGAATGGACATTATTGTGTGAAAATATATTCATGTATAATTTTTTACAAATATTTCCTTTTCAAACTATTTTAATTAAAGGAATTTTTTTTAGAAAGTGATAAAAAAAATTTATTTAATATTTTCAATTGAAAGTAAAAGTTAATATAATTTTATCTTAATAAATAGTATCAATATTAGAATATATATTATCAATGATTATTAAAATATATATATATAATGGAAACAATACCCCGCAAAAAAGGATAAATAAGTGGTGGACCTATCTCTACATCATTGTTATTTAAATTCTCATTTATGTATTATGGATGATTATGGTGTTGTTGAACGGGTCATGGGTAATTTATTTTAATAACTATAGGGGGTTCTCAAGGTATTATGAGGATTATGAACCTTGTTTGTTATTAAGATCAATCTCAATTTTTTAGAAAACATCTAGTTTATTGGGGGAATTTTTATATTGTCATATTACCATTTTATAGTCCTTGGATGTATCCTAACATAGGTAAAAAATGTAAAAATATATTGTGTCACTCATTTATACATTACTATATCATTATTTAAAATAAGAGGGAGATATGTGGGGTTTGACTAATATTGGAATAGAGTAATTGGGATGGACCTTCGAAATAAAAATACAAAATTTAACGCCATCCCCACATTAATATTCCATTTGGGATCAACTATTAGTATCAGAGTAGATGTAACACTCTATTATTTTTGTATGTATTTCCCTCTAAATAAATATTGTGTGTTTGAAATATTATTATATATGAAATCTTTAAATAAATTGAATAACTAATTGTTATTAAAAATATTATACATTAAAATAAAAATAAATGAAAAATAGATATAAAATTTAATGATTTTTCATATAGTGAAAAGGAAATAATTTACTTGGTAAAATACAATAGATTCCAAATAAACTTTTTTATGAATGTAATAATTTTTTATAAGTTTATTACATTAAAATAATTTCATAAATAAACTTTATTTGTTAAAATTTTGTGAATTATTATTAAAAACATTAATAACATCAATGAAATAATTATGAAACTATAATGAATACTAACATAAATATAAATGGATAAAAAAACATTTTTTATTTAAAAACATTATTTTTATTATATATTATATTTTTTAATTACATGTTTATCATATTTAATTTTATAAATATGATGAAATATATGGTTTATATATTTTAATAAAAAAATTATCATTCACTCTTTGATAATTAAATAGTTAGTAAAAATATACAATAAATTAATTATAAATTACCAATTTTTCTGAAACAAAATTTTATTTATTGTGTATTTTTAATTTGAGAAATTAAAAAATATTTCTATTAACGAAATATATAAATTAAATGATTTTTTTTGTTAATTTTTTAAAAATATAACATTAATTTAATGGATATTTCTTGATAAGGAATACTAAAACATTAATATGAGGGATTTATAATATATTTTTTATAAATTCATTTTTGAGTTATTCGTATTTATATTGATAATAATTTATGTAACCTCTAGAAATTTAATACATCCATGTGGTTGAAATATTTGGAATCCCTATTTCCAAATTACATAATCATTTCAATTTCATTTTTTGAAATAAAAATAAGTTTCCATGGTCAATGATATTCACCATAGTAAATGTTACAATGTTGTATAGGAGTTTAATCATGGTGTATAGACAATATATATATATATATATAGGATGGATTAATAGAAATGAAACTATATTATCCCTAGTATAATTTCACTTTGGATCCATTTTCTCTAAAAATTAATTTCCATTTATATTATGGAAATATGTTTTACATAAATTACCAGTCCTTCTAACATATTAAATGAAACCATATATACAAACCTCAATGATCATATTTTTCATAATTTTATCTTTAATACCTAATCATTTTATCACCATAACAAGATTCTTTGTATTTTAGAACGACATTTCTTATGAAGGTATCCCAAATCCATTATTATTAAAAGGCGCTCTAAGAGGAGATTCAAGTCTTCAACATAATTTGTATCCTATACTTAATCAAACTGATTTTTATTCATCATATACCCATTGTAAAATTTTACTTATCACATAAAAACATGTTTTTATATTACCAATAAACATTAATAGTTTTCTTGTTAATAATAAATAACATGTTCCCACATATTTTTTTGTCATAACTTGTTCTTGTTTGGGTCAGTGTCACCAATGACATGAACGATGTTATAATTTTTACCTCATGAATGATTAATATTACATAAACATATGGAATATATGTATTAATTATTAATTTATGACGTACTCAAAATTATCATGTGGTAATAATACAATTATAATAACTTATAAACTTAATTCTTTTATTAATTCAATATTCACTAAAAAAATAGATTTTTAATGATTTCATTATGAACCATAACTGAATGAACCATAAAATGATAATGGGGATTCCAAAATGTATCAAAAATAAAATATTATAGTATCATTAACATTTTATAGGTGATGACACCTCGATCATGGAGCATGTACCAAAACCTTCAAAATAATGCACGGGAAAAAAATTACACCCGTATATAAATATTAATAATATATAGTTAATACATAGTAAACAAAAAAATATTTGTAAAGTGTGACAAGAAAAATAAATATCAATAAAGTTATTATAAATCAAAATAATTAAACTAAAATTATTATTCCAGGATTTAGTATAATTCAGAGCATGTAGAACTCTGAGGTAGGGGTTTTTATTACAATCTATCATTGAATTGAAGATTATTTATGTGTAAATGAATATTTTCATAATTTTTATTATTTATTTCTCTAAATACATCAATTTTATTATTTATTATTTATTATTTCTATTTACATGTTTTCTTAACATTTCAACACCTTTGGTTTGAAACTCTTATGGAATGGTGACATTTAAGTAGATCCATCATTATCTCATCAATTCTATTGGGAATAATTCTCCATCATATTAATATTAGTATTTTATTATTTATAAATATAATTAACTACAATAATTTAAATGATTACGTTCATTTTATATTGTACTTTTCATTCATTATAAAACAATTAAAAAAATAACTTGTTAATGTTTTCTCCTAGGTTATTTTAAATTTTCTATGACTTTACAAAATTATTAGTGGAAAATTCTTTTCAAATTTTATTACATAGTCTCATACTTCCACCATATTCTTCAATATTCATTACACATATTCCTTTCTATGTTACTGCGGTTTCCTATTTAAATTATAATATTAAATTTTTATAAAAAGATTCCTTTGAAATAAAATATAGTAAAACTTTAAATGAAATTTATTCATATTTTTTTAGTTTATTTTATACTGATCTAATAAAGTATTCTATATAAATGTAAACATTAATTATCATTTCATACTCTACCATAGGGATAATACCTAATGAATAAGCGAAACATAATTCTCTAAATATTTTATGTTAATATTATATATAAATCTTCTGGAAACCCATTTATTTCTCATAATTTATTTAAGATATGATGAAATTATAAATGTTTTCATATTCAATTGACACACGTATATATTATTTTCAATATGTGATTTTTGGATTTTTTGTATCCCTATAATGTATTGGATATTGTTTTTTATTTTATGAGATCATTATGGGAGTTTAGTGGTTAGTGATGGTTCTTAGGAAAAGTAGAAGCATGTGAAGCGATGCCCAAAAATGGTTCCACAAACAACATCATATTTCTTAATTCCTCTAAATATAATTGAATTCCTGATGTCCATGAAGATGTGAAATTTTCACATGTCATTTTTAATTAATTTTTTTAATTAATGAACTATCATTTGGTCCAATTCCTTCTTTATTTATGAATCAATAGAATGATCTTTTTTACATTAATTGATTCATAGGATTTTGGAGTAAATTTCCTCTATATGTTACCCACATGTCCATCATAAAATTATTATTATTAACATTGATTTCTTTCGGTGATTGTGCATATGAGTATATTATTTATGGTGATCGATTTTGATCATTACTGAATCCTTTAATCAAAGAAGAATTTGTTCTGATTGAGGAATATAATTTCCCTGTATTCATCAGATAATTGAAAGGATTATATATATAAGTTATTATTCACAATAAAATAATGGATCTATGGATTCGATGAAATTTAAACCATGTTTATAAATAATGATTTGATTCACATGTATAGAAGTTCTGATCATATCTTTGTCCAGTGAAACCCATAACTATAATGGGTCTCAGTTTTATCTCATTATATGGACTTATGAATTCCATATGAAGCATGACTGTTTTTAGTGGTGATTTTAATCAGTTTTCTTCACCATCCTTTAACACATCAAAACCACTTGATTATTATAATGATATAGAACCTTGATTGAAGATAAATATTGTTCAAATAGTTCAATTTGATATAGTTTTAATCTTATTAATCCTCGGGTTTATGTGTATGTTTATGCATCAAGAATTTTCACCGAGTATGATTGGATTATATTGGGTTAAGAGTTTCATTGTAGACATCTTTGGGTTTAAAAATATTGGTTTAATTTTTGTTCCACCTATAAGATAATGGTCCATTTTATGGTAACCTATATTCATTGGTCAAGGAACCTTGATAAGGTGAAGGGTTTGGATTTATGATGTAATGGAAAGGGTTAGGGTATTGTGTTAATGAAGGTTTGTCTGATCTAGAGGAAATTGGGTGCTGTTAAAAATATAGATCATCAAATGTTTGTGCACTGTGGAACACAGGAGGGTAATCCATTGGTGGAGGACATTTTTAGTCAAATGAGAAACGATTTGGTCAATCTTAAGGGAAATGTGGAAGATATTTTAGGGAAGTGAGTTCTGATGTGGGGTTAGAAGCTAGTATTCTGAATCCTCTAAAAAAATTTAGTTTACTCATGGTGGGGATAAGCAATAAAGTAGTGGTTGCAATTTTGAAGTGGAGTCACAAATGGCAGATGAGGGGGGAGGGGTCTAAGACTCCCATGGCTACATCCAATGCAGAGGAAGGGCATTGAAGGAATGACACTAATGGTAGAGGTAATAAAATGGTTTCAAATACAATAGGAGAGTATATCCCCTTAGGTGGAAAAGTTCAAGAGCATTCCATTGTGCATAAGGATATTATCAAGAGAATCCCAATAAAGGAGGCATCAGTTTTGGAGTTTGAAAATTGATTAGAAGGATTTTTTAATGGGGATCCAGCTCATGGGTTTTATTTTTCTCATGTAGTTCCCTCCAAGGAGGAAGAGGGGTTACCTGAGATCAAGTCTTGTGACTAGAATTCTAGACATTTATCAGGTGATTATGGAAAAGATTTACAAGGTAGTAGGCTTCCCAATATTAGGAGGATGAAGAGTTAGAGAGTCAATATGTAAGGTATAAAGTATTATTCATACATTCCCCTTCTCGTGGACACATAATCCATTATTAATGTGAAATTTAATATGATGGTCAATGCTCCTATGTCTAATAAAATATCTTTTTGGGATGAGGATGTGGACATTTGGGTTGGATTTCCAGATTATGCTTCAACTGGTTAGATGTGGGAGTATGGTCGAGCTATTGAACAATATCTAGAACTGTTGTTTTAGACAGATGATAAAATGGTTGAACTATTTCTAATGATTAATGGTACTAAAAAAATAGCTAACACATTGATGGGAAGTATATTATGCGTGACTACCAGTGGTGAGTATAGTATATAAATTGAAAATCAATATCTTATATTGATAATGGGATTAAATGAGGGGAATATCAATTAGGAAGAGTGCATATAGACTTGGGATAAGATGGAATATCATTTTTGAAAACCATTTAATGGATGAACTAGAAACTCAGGTAAGTAATTTATCCTAGAAATAATGTTGGGAGATTTATGTTGGTATGATTAATATGGTTATCCATGGAATCTTAATTTCATTTACTGTTTTATTTTTTTGATTTCATAGTTTTCCCTTAAAATTGTTTTGATAAGAAAAAGTTAATTTTCAATCAGTTACATCATGCTAGACTCCCAAATGTCAAAGGTTAACATCTAGGAACACACCATGACTCCCATAGATAAATATGAAAATGTTGAAAGTAAATATATCCTCCTTGGAAAAAAACTATTTAATACAATCCTTTATCTCAATATCTCTTAATCAACAAGGTTACATACTTTTTTTCCTCATCTTATATTATCGATGTAGCTTTTATTTACAATTTATAATGGATATTTAAAAGAACACCTCCACAGCCTTTGAAATATTTAAGAAATTAAATTACCATTAATATTAATGTGATATTACCAATTTTTAAACCAGTAAATCGTTTCTCACATTATTCATGAATAAAATCTCACTCATGATGCACCCAATCTATCCTACTTCATCATGAGCATAAATCATCACAATTTTCATCAATATATCAATGTACATGACTCATGACATGTATTAATAATATTATTATAGACTAAGGATCAATGTTATCATAAAATTATAGTAATATCCAATGAATAAAATAAATATATATTTTCTATTAGTGGTTGATATCCTCATAATCACTTTAACTGAAGATTTCCAAGGGAAGAAACTTTTATAAATTGTCTAAAAATCGTATATGCGTCCACCACTAATAGAAAGTATCATTTTTATCTCCTAAAATTATTTTATTTCTAAACATGTATGTATGAATACTTTCATGAAACATTGATGATCATTCAGTGTAACAAGTAATTTTAGTACAATATCAAGCTCTATTTCATACAAAAGGTAATTCATGATGTGACAAGCTGTTTTATTAATACAAAAAAGAATTATATAGTTAACCATAATGAGAATAAACATTTTTATATGTTAATAACTCCATAATACTCTAAAATTCACAATATCCATCTACTAACAACCATCTATCTTCTATATCTCACACGATGTTCATAGTTCTACTAAGATAATTCTACAATAAATGGGACATCCAAATTTTATCCCAAATAATTCACCCCTTTACGAAATTTCCATTTCAAAGTGATATTAAAATAGTGTTTTATTTATTGTTTTATTTGACCTTGGATTCATTTGGGGAGACATGTCAATAGTATTATCAGAATACAATGTGATAACATATCAAATATTTGGCACAACATCAAGCTCATACAAAGTGTTATGGATCAAAAAAGCTTATTTTTTCCGCATAAAAAAAAATTATATACTCATTCATAATAATAGAATCATTTAAATATATATATGTTGAACTCTTAAATCTTAAATATCCTCTATTAGTAGAGAAGACATATCCTAACTATAAATTTATATCTTTATGATCTATTAGAAAATTAGGATCAGTATATCCATTGATTCCTATTCCCTTATCTCATATATATAGAAGTAGAATAGTATTTTTTAGTCGAAAAATATTACGAATATCATTAATAATATACTAACGATGTTCTATTGGATCAACATGATATCTATTTAAAATGCATAAAATATAGGAAACATCAAGATATATGATCAAAGAGTTTATCAATGGCTATAACTGATGGTGAATTATATATTCTAAAAAAATATAATGTATAATTATTTTTACCTATTTTGATATATCAAATGGAGCCTATGTTTAATGATATCATGGTTGTTAAAATGTAAACTGAAAAATGATACAATTTATATAATTTGTGTTAATATGAAAATTAAATTACAAAACAAACCTTATTAAAATTCATAAAGAAAATAACGACTTGTAAAAATATGTCAAAAAAGAATTACAAAGTCATAAATTAAACCAAACATCAATGTTATGTAATAAATATAAACACATGATTCTTCTGGGTAACGGAATTAAAAAAAACGTGACTTATGGTATCAAACATACTAGAAAAACTATGAGTTTTTCTTTTTTTCAAGAAAATATCCCTCAATCACAAAGACTAAAATATCCTATTCTTTCATTGACCTAGAATTCATCAATCCCAAATACCAGATTTAGCTATCTTTCTATCCAAAAATCCATGAAACATACCATATTAGAATCAGCGAATACAAAAGAAAAATGTTCTATTGAATTTATAATCCTATATAATATTTCATATAACAAAAATATTGTATGATTTTTTAAGGAATACGTTACGATATGTTAAAAATTAATAATCATAATTCAGGTTGAGTTGAAAAACCAATCATCACCTAGCTCCTTAAATTCACCTATATTTATCAGCACACCTCCAACAGTCATATTCAGTGATTCTAGTATTCAGTTTCAAATCTCTTGGACGATCTCCATACTAGAAGTTCAACATGATCTATATAGAAATCATCTCATGGTCACATTGATAGAATCATTATAATGTTGTGAAATATTGTTTCTAGAAAAAGTAACTTTATTCATTTTACTATAAAAATTAATCATATGATAAACTATAAATCATTTATTTGAAGGTCAAAACATCATTTTTCAAATGGACATGTATTTTTTATATAATGCACTTATATTCATTTTTCTAATAGACTTGAAATAATTTATTGGATAGACTATCTGCATTTGAGGAATAGATTGTATTAATTTATTTTGATGGAAAAAAGAAGATATTCATATAGACTAAATTGAGATCATCTAATGGAATAAAGAGATTCTGTTTGGTCGACTAAACTATTTTCTCCTCCAAATAAAATGATCATATTAATCCTGTTATAATGTTTTCAATATCTGGTAAAAATTAAATGTTTTTTTTAAATCTAAATAATTAAAATTATAATGTTATGGAAACATAGTAATTAAGAATCTTTAATGTGAGTTTGAATACAATGATTAGAAATAGTGAAATTTGGAAGTTTAAACTCAATAATCAACCCCTTCTTGATGATCACAAGACACAACATGAAAAGAGTAAAAATAATCACCTTGAAAAAAATACAAAACCATTTTATTACATATTTAATCTATTTTCATTTCTCCCGAGACTATTTTTCTCCCTTTTTATTTAAAAAAATATGTATAGAATTAAATTTTAGTATAATTTTATTCTAGGTACAATTCAAATAATTATCCATTAACATTAAAAAATTATCCCTTTTTGATATTTTCAAAAATAATATGGGATAGAAAATGTACCATGAAATATAGACACAAAATATCTATAATGAAATTTCGTAACAATCATTATTCATCAAAAAATATTTAATAAATATATATCTATGATTAATTGGAAAACATCCAATAGAATTTTCATAAAAAAATATACATTCCACATCCTTATTTATTTGCAAAATAATTCCATAAATAAAAAAAATATATTAGAGAGAAACAATATTTATTTATTATGAAAATTATTTACATTAGAGTTAATTTTCATTTATTCGTCATTTAATTTCAATAACATTGTTTCCATGGATACCATTATATAAATATCTTCCTATACTAATTGAATTTTTTTATTCACCTACATTAACCTAAGAATATATTCATTGTTATATTTTACTTTGGTTCATTCAACATTCATATTCCTAAAATCTTATTGAAGATAAATAAAATCATTTTCTATTAAGAATATTATTCTATTATTGACTTTTAATGAAATTTTTTATCATATAACCTTTCTCTTTGTGTAGAATCATTGGATGATAATTCATTAAAATATTTTGATATAACTAAAGATTACTGCTTACATCCTACTATTTTCTCATCATGAAATTTTAAATCACTCTGTATTTTCATGATCCAGCAGGAATTTTTTTAACCTTATTCTTTTTAACGTTAGATGATATTTGAAATGTTGTTATTATTTAGAAAAGTTTTTCAAAGAATCCTTTTTTTTCTAACGTATCCAACCTACATTTAATACTCTTATAATGATATTTGATACTCATAAAATAATGCATTAAATCTTCAATATTAATCAATACATCATTAAAATATGTAATTCTCATTTATAATCATTGATTAGAATCACAATTTTGAGAATTCATTGATTCTATCAAAAAACATGAAACATGATTCTTAATAATTCATATGATTCCAACAATTTTTTATTTTCACCATAAAATAAATAAATAACTTCAACCATCCTATCATAATAATACATATACCTTATCTTAGTGTGTGTGAATTTTTTCCATCTTCCTTTCTTTTAGAAAATTATTATTCCTACAATACATCAAAATATAAATTTTTTAATGGTTGAGATGAGAAATATGAGGTTTTTGATAAAAAGTTTCATTCTGCTTTTCATATTATTATTATTATTCTTATTGTTTTTTAAAAACACTTACTAAATATTCCTCACTTCACTAATATACATTCCAAATTTGTTCACAACTTCATAAAATTTAATTTCATCATGTTATCATAAATATATTTATTCTTCCATGTATTTTATTTTTTTCTAATTTCAATGGTTCAATACATATTGTATGGTCCAAATTGTTATACTTATGATAGAATAGTTTTAGGAATATTTAATTTTTGGATAACTAATTGTGTATGAGACAATATATGTAACATTTTAGTAATTTTTAATGAATAAATTAAAATATATCCCCTATATTAATAAATATTTAATCCTCTATGTTCTTAGTCCCCAAAATTCTTAATACTATAGAAAAAGTAATACTCATCAGATATTTTATTTTTAAATTTTTTTTCTTCATCTTAAATTCATTTGTATCTGTCTTTTATTTTAATTACAAAATCTATTCCTTATCCAGACCATGAATTATGGCCCTTGACTCTTCATTGCTTTCTCTATCCTTAATTACTTTAATGCTTCATTGTAAATTGTTTTCAGTTTCTTCTTTTATATGGAAGGAAACATATCAACATTTCTATTTTCTATATTTTTCAACTATAATACTTCTTTGGATGAAGCCTTGTCTGATTTCACACCATTGTTTAGTTGAGGTACATAAAAAAACCTCATTCTAGAAAAGTCTTATTCTTTAATAATAGAAACCTTTTTTCATAGAAATAGCGGTTATTTTTATTTTTCTCACCTTTATGAAATTATCTAACATCCAATGGATGAAACAAAAAATATAAGAATATTCATAATTATAGAACCGTTATTTATATATTTAATAGAGGGGAAAAAGAACTGGAATGGGTAAAAATTTCTCCTCTTGAATATGAAATCTAGAACATTTATATATAAAACATTTAAATTACATCTTCCCTCTTTCCTAGTTATAATACAACCACGAATCCATAAAAAATAACCTGTTAATCTAATGATAAGTGAAAATCTAATCTAAATTTAACATATTTGGAAAAAAAGGTGTCTCATCCTTTTATTTCTCAAAAAATTATTTCTTTTATACGGATTAATTAGTATTGAAATGTTCTTCCCCATCAATAGTAACTTAAATTTTGATAGTTATTTGTTTAATGTTAAGCTCATAGAAATATTTACATTGATTTAAAGTAATAACATCCTAATTATATTTAGAACAAAACATCATGGAAGTATAAAAATCTCTTACCATCATTGATTAGTGATTATCAAAGTCATCAAAATATATTTAGGCCTTCTACAAGACATTAAATATAATAAATTTCTTTAGAAATAATATATTTTTTAAATCCATATCTTTTAATTCAATATTTTAATAACCACTTCTATATTTACAAAATGTTATTAGGATTTAATTTCTTAAATAGTATTTTATTTCTGATCAGGATGATATATCTGATCAGATTATGATAAGATAATTAGATGAAGTTAAATTTCAATTCAGTGAGTCGAGATTAATTTAAAAGAGAATTGTTAGATGTGGTGACCCCCATATATATTTATATTCTTATAGGGTTGACTCTTATACTCACATGGGCCAGATGGATAATATTAAAACCCCTTTTGATCCAACATTTGAATGTCATCTTAGAAATATTAATGGAGTTTTATGAAATATTGATATATTTTCTAAGAAAAGTTCCAAGAAAAAAATTGTATGAAAATCAAAAAATTAGAGCTTTTAAAATATATTATAATGTAGTAAAAGATAAGGAAATGTAACATAACATATAATTGAAAATATTATAGATTTTAAAGAGTAATGATTTATTAAATTACCACTCTGAGTATGATTTAACTTTCTATGTGAATTTTTTTTCCAATAATAGTCCTCATATTTCTATGTATAATTTTTCCTAAAATATTTTTATGGAATCATTTCATAGATAAAGTTTAAAATTTCCAATATTTTTTGAAATAAATAAATATATAAATATTTATAGAATATGTAATGTTTTTAGAAAAGAAAATATACCTAGAAAAACTAATATTTACAGAAATATAAAGAAATATGTACTCCCCCTTTGAAATGAAATTTATTACTATAATAAAATTAGTAAATTAGAAGTAGATTTGAATGGTCATTTTGTATTAACTATTCTTATATTTTATTTAATATGTCTAAATCTATCTAAATTTTGGGGTTTGGTTTATATATCAACAAGTTGCTCTTGAAATCTAATGAATTTTAAAATGATATTTCCTTTATATTAGTAATACCAAATTAATTGGTGTCTTTTTTAAATGTGACTATATCATGAATGATGTGAAGGGTTTATAGATAAAGCTATGGAAAATGAGTTATTAGTAAAATTGGAGTTTTATCAAACTCATTAATGAATTAGTTAGTTTTTGTTTCATCCAACACAATTGGGAAATAAAAATTCTAGTTTCCATATATTCTACTTCAGTAGTGGAATGTTCTACATAGAAACTATTATACAATAACATGAAATGAAAGTGTTTACTAAGAAACGAAATGTTCCATAATTAATTTTCTATATATTTTACAACCACCAAAGTTAGCATCTAAAAAATATTAATGTTTGAAATAATTTACAGAATAATAAAATATGCCAAGATATATATTTCCCTTATCATAATGAAAGATTTTTTTATATACTATAATATGGGATTTTTTTAGATTTATAATTTACACAAAAGTGTATAGAAATCTTCAAATATTGATTATTAGTTGTTATGTATAGTAAACTATCAATCAATCCTATAAAAGTATTTTGATCAACAGTATTCCCATATTCATAAATATCTAAATTATTTTAGGTTCCTAAAAGAATACATATAAGTTTATTGTTTTTATCATAAAATTTCATTTGAATATATTTTATATTTTTATGTTCAGATATAATTTTTTTTCATTTTTTGATATTTTAAAACTAATAAAGATTGCATATACACCCATCATGCTCATTTCAAACTCATATGTTATACGATCTACAAAATAATCTATTACGAATTTTAGAGGTTATCCAAATATACTATCATCAATATAAATTTAGAAAATAACGGTTTTTATTGATACATTTTAAAAAAATATTATTGAATATGAAACGCCATTAACAAAAATATTTTCTAACAAAAAAAATAGTTAATATATTATACCAGGATCTAGAGGATTGTTTCAGTCCATAAAGATCATTTTTATGTATAAATACCTGATTTGGAAATTTTTTAGTATCAATCCCCTGTTTGTTTTCTATGTAAATGTCCTCATGTACATATCAACTATAGAAAGAAAACATAAAATCCATTTTTATTTTTTTGAAATTCAAAAATCTTGATATTATTGAAGTATAAGGATAACATCATGTCTATCTACTGAAGAATAATTTTTTTCAAATTCTATGAATTCATGTTGATTATGACCCATTACAACAATTTTATCCTTATTTCTAACAATTATTCTATATTCATAACATTTGTTTTTAAAAAACCATTTTAAAACAATAACAATAGAATATTTAGTCCCTTGAAATAAAGAAAAAAATTATTCCTTTAAAATTTATTGATTAAATGTTGTATATATTTTTTCGGATATTCATCACATAAACCATCATCAACAGTCTTATGTTCTAATTTTGATAAAAATGCACAATGATCAATTTCATTTTTTAAGGAACTTATAGCCAAGACATGATTATTAAAATCACCTAAAGTGACTAGGATATTAAATATATTAATTTTGGATAATGTATTTATAATCTAAAAATCTAGTCATTGATATATTATGCGATACCAAGGACATATGTGCCCAAAATAAAGGTTCTAAATATATTACAAATATTAAAAAGAACATGCATGCAGTTCTCTTGAAGAATTTGAATAAGATCTCTGTGATTTCTCGGAATAGAAATCTAAGGGAAATGTGGTGTTCAGAATGATTGATTCACCCTTGGCCCATCATAACCTTGATTGTAAATAAGTGATTTTAGAAAATTTACAGTGAACTTAAACTAAATAAAATAATTTGTAAAATTATTTTAATTTATTTTATTGTTGTAGTGACTATAGAGTCTATATATATACTATTATGGTAGAATTTGAGTGTTATCCGTATAACCCTGGAACTATTAGAGATCCACTTGAGAATGTATTAGATTATTACTCTCTTACAAATGGAAAATAGATCATAGATAGAAAATCTATGTATGATGGAATCAAAGGATATCACCTACAACAAAAATTCCACCATGTTCTTCATCTATAATAAATCCAAATCGAAGAAGATTATTTTTATTATATTATTTATCCATTATTAATTTCTATGTATTATTAAAAACAATAGATTAATGGATATATTTTCAAATCATTATTTTGGGGGATGGTTATGTTTAATTGGGAATTAGGATATTATTCTTCATGATTAAATTATTGATACATAATATTTGTTCTAATGAAAATGAATCTAGGTAAACATGAAAATTAACCAAGGTCAACTACAATTATTATTTATGGTTCACTTCTCCCCCAACTATTCATTCATCATGGGAGTTATTTGATTGGACCAAGGATTGACATATATTTTAGAATCAATGGTTTCACACATATTTCATTGTACAATGATCCAATATTGTAGCTATGGGATCGACATGACATGAAAGTGGTGCGATGATGGAAGCAGTGGAAAATTAGATGGATTTGGATACTTGATTTTGTGTTTTTCAGCACAAAATAAGGAAAAATTGATAAACAAGCTTTATGAATGGATAAAAGGCCCTAGAGTTATTGATCAATTATGGAGATGTTTATCAGAGATTGATTAAAATTTTATGGGTGAGGAACAGCTAGATTATTGGCCGTATAATTAGAAAAGCCTTGTTGAACTTAATCCTGAACTATAGAAAATTATGTGATATATTGTATGTATGTCAGAGCCACAAGTCATACGAGCCCCTCTTATGGACAACTAGGGTTTCCAAGAAAGTTATGTATCACATTACATGTGACCCTATCACACGGTGTGTGGTCTCTCCTTGTAGGATCAATGTGTACATTAGAGGTTAAACAAAAAATCATTAGATACACATGTTAGAAAAACATATGTACTCCCCTACAAGGACATGGGAGAGAAAAGAATACAAGCTAAGTCATGTACTATTACACATGATAAGTACAGTAGCAGAAAACACATCATTTACGATTACATTGATATAGCTAAGAGAAATTTTATGTTTACATGGGAAGCACCTGGGGTCATGGGACACACTGTGTTACCCTTATACATTTTGTGTACTCTTTGAAACATTTCTTAGATCCATTTTTTCTATATCTTATAAAAGTTTTAATGAGGGTGTGTCCCCCTTAACCATTTCATAAGGTCTTAATTATGGAATCACCTCATACTCCTACGACAACAACCCCTTCATCATGACTTCTTGGTTAGATTTTCTAGAATCCATCCATGAGGCCCGATGTGAGATCATATATTAAAATTCTTTTCCTACATGGTGTTCATGGTATCTTAATGAAAAAACCTACACATTAACTGATCATCTACTTAGAAAGTTAATTGATATTGAGTATATGGAATACCACATTACCTGGGAAGTGATCTTTATCTGTGTATCGTTTCTCTTCAGTCTATCTATTTTTACTTCAAATGATGATACCCAACGATAACTACCTATTGGATGGATGTCATCAATGTTATCAGAATGGGGTGTATATTCTCCCTAATATGTCCGATGTGGAATCCATGGGGTAGAATCTGACGATGGAATCATGGTTTATACATACTTTTGATATTGGGTGTCTTTGTTGAGTATATTAGGATATTCTCATTATATGTTTTTTGGAAAAATACTTGTGTAGAGATCAATATATTTAATTTTTATGCTTTTTAGTTTCATGGTGTCCTACTGTGTATTTTTATACTCTCACCTATTCAAGATTTTCCCACATATTTCATTTCTTGTGAAGCTGACTGAACATTTTATAGATTCCTAGATAGACCAAGACTAGACTGTTCATTGTTATAGATTATTTATTTTTGTGTGTTTCTATGGTATCTTGAGAGAATTATATGTTTTAAATTCAGGATTGACATGTATTCACTATATTTTTAATGTTTTTGTATTTGGATATATTTATATTTCATTACATATGATCAACCTATGGTTTTTGGATTTATATGCATGGATGCATAGTTGTTCAGTTGTTTTTTCATTTCTGTATTGTATAGGCTTGTAGTTGTGTGTGTGTTTGCTCTTACATAGGCTAAGGCATCACTGGTTATTGAAATGCCTACCCGGTTCTAGTCTCCATAACATTTCATATAGGAGGTGGGATTGGGGAGTCACAACATAGGACCCAATGGGATGGATTATGATAGAGTGGATTAATGGAAATTGTATCTATATTAGGACAAGAGTCTATGAGATTGGTTAGGGGAAATAGTGTTATGTGTTTTGAGTTTAGATTTTTGGCTAGTGAGCACAATGATGTATCTACAAACCAAGATTATAATCACATTATTTTTTGAAATGCTACATATAATATTATTTGTATGGAAAACAATGGTACATGGATCATATAGGAATGGGTTGTTGTTTCCATGTCTTTCTTGATTCAACTCTCTAGAAACAACAATTGACCGTTGCGTATCTTATTTATTTCCGATGTTTCTATAATGTATGTTAGCTAGGATTCAGAATCAAGATCATGAAGATGATCCCCTTAGTAAAAATGCATCAAAATGGGGACCTAATCTTGATATGCTACCACCATGTGGTGCACCATCTATACTTCCACCAATAGAGAAACACATGGTACCCGCAATACCAACTGATGATGTGTGCTAGCAGAGCGCACTTACTAAGTTTCAAAAATAGAAACTCCCCCATGATTCTAGGAGATCCCAACCTAAAAGCAGATAAGGAATAGCTTGAGGATATTACTTATGTTTCACATCTTGTCTGAACACCAGCAGATAAAATAGTGATCCTAGTAGGAATATTTCATTATGAATCAGTAGGATGATAGTGAGGTTTGTTTTTGGAGTCTTACAATGAGGTGACTATAGCATATCCATAGTTTGAGAACCTTTTTATAGGGGAGTCCACTCCAATGATTCTAAGTTTTTTACATGTCTAGGATATTCTGTAGCTCAGACATAGGCAGCTTGATAGTGTATGAGAATACATCATGGCTTACAACTTCTATATGTACTCAATGGATCTGTTTCCTGACTAGTTCTTCATGACTTTTACCTTAAAATGGTGTTTGATTTGAGAAATTCAATCCATTGTTATACCATTATTAATTTTTACTTATGATTAGTTTCTATAATAGGATTTTGTGGTTTACTGATTCATGGATAAGTATACACATCTAGTAGTTGCTGGTAGCGGGAATAGAAGTGTTGATACCAAAGCACTAGGGACCCAACATTAGTCCAATGTACTAGGATGTATAGTATATTTCAGGAGAAGGTTCCAGTATAGAGGATATATAGTTCAAGGCTCCAAGGATGGGTTATGTTTACAATGGAGGGGAGTTTCTTCTCATGTGACTGTAGGGTACATTCTTCATGAGATTTTCCAACCCACCGTACAATGGACAACGAGACCATGGATGAACCATTGAGGTAGAGGAAGTGGCAGGAACACAATGTTAAGAAGGGAAAAATATATTGAAGATGATTTAGGTGAGTATTTCTAGGTTGTATACACTTTATATTGTTACCACCACCACCCTCATGTTGTGCACACAAGGATTAGGAATATGGAATACCGGAGAGAGGACACTTATAGGTAGTTGAATCATACAACCTAGAGGTATTTGAGATGATACAAGGTAAGATATATATATATATTGTATTTCCTAGAATCAATACTAATTGAATCTAATTCTATTCATTATTTTCCTTCCACATATCACATTCGAGACATAAATATTATTTTTGGACCCTTAGATCAACCCTCATTCTTAGAGACTCCTACAATAGAAAACTCAGCAGTCAAAAACATATTCCAATAGTGTGAATTCACACTTTCAGTGAGAGTTTCATTTGAGATCTCATTGTATAAATGATAAATCCTTATGAAGTCATCTTAGGTGTGCACTGGTTCTCCAGAAATAATTCCCATATTGACTATTTCAGGTGGAGTATATCCTGTATCCACAGTGATGGAACCAAGTTCTCATTTTTACGAAAATGGAATCCTAGGGGATGCAGGATATAATTATTCATAGGAGGGATCATCCCATTAATAAATTGGTAACTATAATTTCCCTATGTATAGTTGATGTTATGAGTTATAGGTTTCCTACAGTGGTGGATGATTATGATAAATTCCTCCCCAAAGATTTATTATGCTTACATCCCCAATGATTCATTGACTTATTCATTGATCTACACCAATAGATGACACCAATATATATGTATTCATATCAGATGGATCCTATCGAGATTCATTCGATGTAGTGTAGTTATTTATTTGTTGAAGAAGCACTTTGTTAGAATTTCTGTTACTCCCTAGGTAGCACCAATTTTTTCACCAAGAAGGAGAACGAGAGCTTGAGGTTATTTGTGGACTACCGATGCTTGAGTCGGGTGTTCATAAAGAAATTTTGTTCAGTATTGATGATTATTGACCTCCTTGATCAGTTGATAGGGGCTCGATGCTTCTATATGGTTTCCCTTAGTTCAAGATATCAGTAGTTGTTATTATGGTTTGTGGATATACCAAGGATGGTATTCAGATGTCTCTATAATCACTATGAGTATTTTTTGATGCCCTTTGGTGTGTAGAACACCCCAAAAGTGTTCATGGGACTCATGAACGAGATAATTCATCCTTTCTTAAACTGGTTCATGGAGGTCTTCATTGATGATATCCTGGTGTACTCGACATCCTAGGAGGAGCACTAGAGATAAATAAAAATGATTCAGGACATACTATGACAGACCAATATTTACAAAAATATCTCAAAGTGTTATTTGTAGATATATTTGGCCTTGTTTTTGGGAAAAATTCTCTTAGTAGAAGGAGTGGATGTGGACCCAACCAAGGTTGAGGTAGATTTATCATGACATCCACCCTTAGCATGAAGGGGGTAAAACTATTCCTTGGATTGGTATAAAATTATAGCGATTCATTCCTTATTTCTTTAAGATAATAAAACCCATGACATCTTTGAACCTAAAGAGGAATCAATTTTTGTGGATAGAGAAGTTCCAATATCATTTTCAATAGTTGATTTCGATATTGATGAGTACTCCAATATTTAGATTTTTTTAGGAGGGTGTCAAGTACATTGTATTTTATGATGCATCATGAATTGGGATTTCTTGTGTTCTAATGTACATGTTAGTGTTGATTTTCTATTGTTCAGTTTAGTTTATACTACATGATAAAAACTACATGAGACATGATCTAGAGTTAATATCTATAGTATTTTCACTAATTATGTGGTGAAACTACCTGATGGGTGAGTGTTTTGTCACCAATTTCTTCCCAGGATTCCCAATTACATAATCCCCCAGAAGGATCTTATCCTAATATTGAGTTAATTCCAAGATTTCCTCCAATATTATCAATTCAACATTGCCTATACTCCAGAGAAGGTGAATGTAGATGCAGATTCTCTCAGTAAAAGATCTTGTTTGTAGTTACTGAACGAGTCATCAAAGCAATTTTCTTTATTATAGTTATTCTATGCGGATAAACATGGATCAGATTCCCTCTAGTTGATGGTTATTACCCCTATTCTTTTTCAGAGAGTCTTGTTGGGAAATATTTCAGATGTCGACTATGAGACCCTAGGTACTCCAATATCAACTAGATGTGCTCTTAATGTATTTTATAATTGTGGGGAGCATATTTTTATTTTCAATGGATGCATGATGGTCTATAGAATTGATTGATGAGGTTATTATATAGTTCATACATATACATTTGTGGTAGATACATGTTTTGAGATGATTTATCAGGACCTCTCACATCTGTTTTGGGGGCCAGAGATAAGGAAATGAGTTTCAGACTTTAACTATGGATGCCTTACTTGTCAGAAAGTGATGTATGAGTACCATGTTCCAGTGATTTTACCTTAACCCATTGATGTTTTATTATGTAAGTGGGATTTAATATTCATCTACATGATTATGGGATTACCAATTACATCCAAGGTATATGATTCCATATGGGTTACCATAGACCAACTCAATAAGTCAGACCAATTCTTAGATATTTGATCGAATAGTTCTGTGGAGATCATGGGAAGCCTCTATATTTAAGAGAAAATCCATCACCCTATAGTTTCATATTTTATAACATTGGATAATTATTATTTCTTACATATTAGTTGTGTATGTGTATATATGAGTATTTTAGGACTCATTTAAACATGATCACAACATTCCACCCCAAAACCGAAAGCTATGTTATGTAGAACATTGATATTCTAGAGGAAATGCAGCAAATTTTCATGTTAGGAATTTTCCATGGTTGGGAGGACAACCTAACACTGTTGGAGTTTTCGTACAACAAAAAATATAATTATACAATCAGTATATCACCATTTCACACTTTTTATGCATGACCGTACAGGTCTCGACATTACTGTATAGACCTAGGAGAGTCAGAACTCGTGGGAACAAAGTTGGTGAGAGCAACTATAGTTAAGTTTCAAATCATCTAGGAGTGGATTATGACCATATAGAGCTATCATAAGTATAACGATGTCATGTTGTGGAGGTCTTCATAGATCATGAATGGATACCATGTCATTCTATGGGCTTCACCATGATGTCAATTATAGATATTTGTAAGGGGTGGAAAGATAAATATAAGGATCATTGTACCTTTACAGATACTATTAAGAGTTTTATAGGTGGAATACCATGTTTCACTACCTCCATATTTAGATCAGGTATACAACATCGTCCACATGTTGTATTGGAGGAGGTACATGCATGACCCATCGCACATTATCAACTGGGGAGAGGTAGACATCGAAGATGGAACTAAATTTTCAGAGTACACAGTTCAAATCTAGGATTAGAATGAGAGGATCCTATATTTGAAATAACTTCCTTTTGTTTGTGTCAATGGGAGAATGAGAATATGAAAGAGATCACATGAGAGTGGGAGGCCCATATTCATTCTCATTACCCACGTCTCATTATGTATGATTTTTTTGGATTTTCGGGACATACGGGCCAAACATGGGGAGAATATAGAGACTTTGAATTTTTTATGTATAATATTTTGATATCTTATGGATTATTTTGGTGACTAGATGCTATGACGGAATGAGATTATGAGTCCTGGTCTACCCTTAATAATTGTTTGAAATATATTTATATATTTAATAGAAAGTATATGGAGTTTTCCTAAATATGCGGAATAACGTCTAAATGGGTTACAATATCATAAATGTTAGAGAAATGTTTAATTTTCAATAAAGGTATTACCTTAGGCATGAATTAACCTTGTTCAGCATGAGGAATATGTAAAATATTCATCTTGGGAATAAAATAATTAAATATTAAATTATTTTATTTCATTTCATTTCATTAGAAAAATTACTAGTGATTCATAAAGTATATTATTATGATATAATTCTTAGGTTAATCACATAACATCAGGTCAATTGGAGTGTTTTGGGAGAGGTAATTGATGGATCCATCTTGGGTAAATGGAATCCAAATCATAGATTGATAATCGACTTGAAATGGAATCAAATAATCTTGCCAATGTCTACGATGTGAAATAATAATTCATCATCAATAACTCAAAATTAAATATGGTCTAGGTATTTATTGGATTCTTTCACCATTTTTAATTTCTATGATGAATGAAAATCAATCATGAATGGATTTATTTTGGGATCATTCAATTTTGGGATGGGTTAGTTTAATTATAATTTGGGTTATTTTTCATCATGATTAAATTACTTATTATGACCCTTTTGTCCTAAAATAGATGAATTGAGGATAAAATGAACATCGAACGAGCTATGATCCTCTTATTATATCTTCTGATTTTATCCCCTAAAACTTACTTCATTGTGATCATTCTTCATTCAACTTATCATTCCACATATCTTGATTAATTGATTATTTCACACTCATTAATTTTCATAATAATCCGATATTTTAGATCTAAGATTAAAAATAAATGACTGTGGATAGATGATGGAAGCAATAACGAATTTGAAATATTTGCATTCCCAATTTGGTTTTCTTCAATTCACCATGAATTATTAAAATGTAAACTTATATTACGATTGGATAGAGGGATCAAGAGTTTTTGATCGATGATGGAATGTTTTTTGGAAGACATGTTCTCAATATTCTATGTGGGGAATGGTTGGATCGGTGGAAATAGCACTAATAAGTATTAATCGAAATAGAATTATTATTCTTGAAAATTTTGTGATACACGGCGTGTATCTCATATAGAAACACAATGTAGCTACCTCCTAGAGACGGGTAGGTTTTTTGAGTATGTTATGCATCATATGGTCTCTGACTCTATCACATGATGTTTGGTATCTCCATGGTGGATCAACATGTACCTTAGAGGGTACACAAACATGGGTTGGAGTAAATAGGTTGGATCATGTTGTGTACTACCCTATATAGACCTACAATGGAAATTTACATGGGCTATGTTTTGCACTAGTACATGGGTATCCAACATGTCATGTACTATTAAACTGACATGGGAAGGAGGCAATGGTTATTTACTTGGGAAGGACTCAAGGTCAAGATTCACAGAGTGTAACCATAATTCATGACATATAGTCTTTAAAAATGGCTCTAATTCCATTTTTTCTATATCTTGGAATACTTTTGTTTGGGTGGATTCCCCTTATCCTTTCTCTAAGGATTGGTAGGGAATTTTCTCCTACTCTCTGGACAACAACACCATCAAAAGGATTTCATAGATAGAGTTTTGAAATCTTTTTGTGAGGCCCTAAGGGAGGTAATATATTCATATTCATTACCCTTGTGGAGTTCTTGGTATCATCATGACCAAAAATTCGTGGGCTTTAATCCTCTACGTAGTAGGATAATCCTGATGGAATTATTTGTGTACCCTATGTTTATTGTAGTGATCCTCACTAGAGTATTGTATCTATTCAGACTATGTTATTGTATTTCCAATGATGATACATAATGAATCTTACATTTAAGATGAAAATCACCTATGTTATAAAACATAAGAGTGTGTTCTCTGGAACAAGTGAAATGTTGAATTTTTGTGTTGCGTCCTAGGTTCGTAATATGGTTCTCACTTACCATTGAGACTTTGTGTATTTATTGAGTATATCTCAGTATTATTATTATGTGTGTTGTAGGAATATACGTGGGTATAGATACCTTTATTTGTTTGTATTAGTTTTATTTGTGGGGTCCTATTTGTTATTTTTATTCCCACACATGCAACTGCTATGATCGCACATGCTATGTCTTGTGTAAATGATCAACCTTTTTATAGAGCCCTGATAAACCATGAAGAGATGGTTCTTAGTGAGACCATACATATCGTGGTGTGTTCTTATAGTATATTTATAGTAGCACCAATTTTACATTCAGTTTGGACCTGTATTTAGATTCATTATGGTGTCCCTGTATTTGGCCCTATTTACCTTTCATTGAATTCTGTCACACTCTGGTTTTTTAATTTTAATGCATTGATGCATCATTGTGAAGTTGTTTTAACATTTCATGATTTTATAGGTTTGGAAATGTGAACATGTATACAGCTGAGTAGGATAAGTCCTCCCATGTTAGTGATATGCCTACTCAGTTCTAGCCGTCAGCCTCTAGCCTATTGGAGGAGGGCATACAGACTCATGGCACAAGCCCCACAAGGATGGGTCATAACATCACAAAATATATTATTACTACTATTATTCCAAAATATCATCTTATTAATTGGGTTTATATAACATTTTTATTCAATAATATGATAAAATTATTCAATAGGTAGATCTTCATAAATGATTAATTCAGTTTTTCTCTCATGAGGTGAACATACCATGACAGGAATAAAATTAGTTTCTAAAATAAAATGTGAAGATCTGAGTTGGGGTTATTTGAAAACAAAAAAAATAGTCATATTAAATTTAACACGAAATATTTCATCAATGGTACTTTTGTAATTATTAAAAACTCTATAATCCATACATGTTGTGAAATAAACAAAAAATATTCCATCATCATATTTGGGAGAAAATTTATGTAGGTTATCTTTTGTATTCAAAATGAATACTTTGCATCCCAAAACATTATACTAAGAATGTTTTGGATCTCAACCTATGAACCACTCAAAATGAGTTTTATTAATAAAATATCTTATTGAAACATGATTTATTGAATAGTAGGAAGTACAAACTACTTCAACCTAAAAAACTATAATTTGATTTTCCAATCAATATGGTTCTGGTAATCTCTTGAAAAATTATATTTCATCCTTCACATATAAAATTTCTATGAGGAGTTCTTGGTGAGGAAAAATTATATATAATTCATTTTTCACTACAAAAAAAGTTTCAAATTATGTTTTTATAATGTCTCTACCATGATAATTATGAATCATTAACAAAGGTATATTTTTATCTTTTTTAACACCGAATATAAAATATTTAATATAGAATAGGGTTCTAATTTTTACCTATAGTACAGACCCCTGTACATCTTGTATAATAATCAATTAAAACATATACATATTACTTTACACTAATAATTATATTATATATACTAATAAATAAATCTATTTACGCTATCTATAAACCATTACATGTTGATACATCACAAATAGATTAAAGACAATACTAATGTTTCCTTAAGGATTTATAAGGATTGCATAATATAGAATAATTAAACCTAATATCTGGTATATATCATACAAGAACATTATTATAAATTTTAACTATATTTAAAACATTAAATTTTCCTCAACTTCTATACCACAACCAATATTGTTCTTCCATTACACAAAGGAAATATAGACCATTCTTCTTAGGGTCTTCTATGTTATGTGTGTAATATCTGAATCCTTATAGACATAAATTATAAAAATATATTTTGGAAAATTAATTGTACATTTATCAGTCATAATATTCACAAGATAACCCACATCACATAATTTACATATGCTAATATGGTTTTCCTTAAAACCTATGAAAAATAAAACATATGAAATTAAATCTTTTATAAGAATAACAATATAACCTATTATAAACATTTATCCTTGAGAAATTTCAGAAAAAGTAAAGTTCATACCTTTCAATTTAATAATATTCATGATGAAATTCGTATTAAAATACATATGTCTAGAACATACACTATCTCTATAACTAATATTATTAGTGTTTGTACACATTTAAATTTCTTAATATTTAAATGATTGTTGTTTTCGAACCCAAACCTACTAGTACCCATCATTAATAGAAAATAAAATATATTATATCTACATCTGAAAAAATTTATTATGTTTAGTAGTATTCCATTCTTCATAAAATATTTCTTTATGGAAGCATAAATATTATACACTATTTAATGAGCATTTATTTTCCAATTTCCTCCACTTTGAATTTTTTTTCAAAATGGGGGACACTATAAAAAAAAATAGTTATGTTAAAATATTGGTTATTAAATAGTGAATCCCATTATATATAAATAATTATAAGTTTTTATTTTGAAAAAAAATTATCAAAAAATTATTACCGGTAGTAAATTCTTATAGTAATTTTTCAATTTCAAAATTTTGGAATTTATTTCATCGACTACATTTGTATCCTTAATAGAAGTTATAAAAGAATTTTTATAGATCACTTTTGAAGAATAATTTCTCTCAAGATACGATTTCTATTAATATTAGAAATGATTATAAATTTCAACAGAAAGTGTAGATACTTTTTAATTCCTATAGGAAAATTTTTCATCTTGAGTCTAATTTGTTTTAGAAAAAATGTTTTTTTTTATTTTCAAAATGATTGGAAAATAATTAAAATTATCGAAGTTAAGAAATGTACAAATATCCTCTAATTATGTAGATTTTCATCTTAAGATATATAATTAATCTCATTTTCACAATCAAGATAATTAGTATTCCAAGTAAGGTTGGTGAAGGTTTTAGTAGAAACATTATCCATGAGTCAATTATCAAACATAAGAATTTGAGTAAAGAAACAAACATTCTACTGATCATTATCAATAATGTTCAATAGTGCTAATAATTATGAGTGCTACAATAAAATGTAGATAAATGTCATCTTTTTCCATAATGAGGGAAATGATGATAAATTTATCCTTTTATCAACTTTTTTATTGCTGATAAATTTAATATTCATCAGTGATTTGTTTTTCACTAAAAATTGAACAATTAAATAAAATAAAATAATTAAAAGAAATAAAAAATGATTTTATTAAAATATATTACTAATTTAATTAGTTAAATAATTATTTATAGAAAGGAATAATTTAATTATACATTTTAAAATATCAAACAATTTATTATTTAGATAATAATGATTATTAATATAAAAAATATTTATATGTTACATATATATATTGATTAATGTATATCAATGTGATTTATATATTACAAAGTATTTATTTTATTTGCATTAAATAGTTATATATTTTGTGAATAATGGTTTACTATTAGAAATTAACATGAATTAAAAATACCAACTAATTGCATATTGTAATGGACAAATTATTTAATGTCATTTTATTTTCAAATTAACAAATAAAAAATAAATATTATATTGATTTCACATATATGTTATTAATGAATATTTGTATTCAATGAACACACACAAATATTAATGATTTTTTCAATATTTATAAAGTGTACTTATTTTTAATTTAGTTAATTTCACTCATTTTGAACATATAACCATTTATTTACTTAAAATTAGATATTAAAATTATTTTTAAAAAATATTTTTACCATTAAAAATAAATACTGTTAAATTTTTATGAAATATATTTAAATTTTAATATATTTACTATATTTATATTTATTATGTATATATATATATATATAATTTTTTTTGTTAATAATTATACTTTTAAATCCTTTATCAGCACTTCAGTAATATGTACTCATAAAGGAATGCCTTTATCAGTGCTTTTTTCACCCTGATAAAAGTGTTCTGATATATTTAAATAACAAAAACCATTTTTGAACATGTTGAGATATCATAAGATCTTCATAGAATCCACTAACTTCACATTGTCCTCCACATTGAATCAAAGCACCAATCACACAACTCAACTGCCTCCAATTGCTCAAACATTGCCCAAAATCATGTGTTCGGGTATACATACGGTTTTGAAGAGGATTATCTTAAACCTAGTAAGGTAGGACTTTGAATTTACTTTGTGTTTTTTCTCATTTCTTATGAGATGATTTCATGATTAATATTTAAAATGGTACTTGTATACTATATTTATTTTAGATTATATACAAAATAATTTTTTATGATCTATTGTTTGATTAAATATTGATTTGGATATAATGCATATCTATTTTAAATTATTGTTTTGAATAAATTATCTTTATTTATATACATATGTACCCATATTTATCTACATGCATAACTTCATCACTATTTTAAAATATTAAAGAATCACATATGGTCCACAGATAAACCAGTTAAATAAATATTTATTCCACTGTATAAAAAATGGAGGTTTTGGATATAAAAATATTAAAGGAACAACCACGTTGATTTAGCAAAAACAATTCTTAGACTATTTATTTTGTGAAGCCATAAAAGTGGCTGATTTTATGAAATTATTCTAAGGGAACTTATTTATAAAATTATGCTTTAATAATATGGTGTAAGGGTTTTTTATAAAAAAATTATTTTCTAAGAATGGTGTTGTTTTGTTTTAAGTGAATCTTCAGAAAAATTAATACCATATTTATTAATTTTCAATGGATGTCTATTATCCAAATTAGTATAGGGTTGTTTTTATTTTACTATGTTGTGATATTATACTCTAAGGGTTACATGAATTTTTATCAATTTATTTTTATTTCATAAATATATATATATATATATATACACATATACATATTCATATATAATTACAACAGCTCTATGAGGGGGAGAAATACGTCGAGAATTCATCTCTACACCAACAGGGAATAACTCGGCATGACTCGAACTCGAGACCTCATTGAGACCCTATAGATCTGCTACCAACTATGATCGACCCAAGGCGTATATATATATATATATATATTTGTGTAAACATATATCATTTTTTCTATTTATATTTTTTCAGAACATATAATGTTAGGGTGATTTTATAAATTTTTATTCTCAAATTATGGTTCTGGATTTCAAATTAGGACGAGATTATATTTATTTTCATTAAAATAATATTTTTAAATCATAGTTTGTTTGGTAATTATTTTTTTTTATAAATTACATGTTATATATATATGAATGTATTTATGTATGTATGTATTGGATAGATGTTCCATGGGTCGGTGTGTTTTTCTCCCTTTTTTGTGATATATCATGTTGATGCGTTTTATATCATTTTCCAAAGTTCTATATGGACCTCCCTAGAATATAAAGGATTGGTCAATGTGTATTGTATGGACTCCCTATAATTCTTTAAATGGGTAGATCTACTATAAAAACCTCCCTAGAATCATTGTGATGGATTTCTTTGGTGACATAACATCCCATGAGTCTTGAGATGTTATCAATTTTTTTATATACCATTAAATTCAAATGAAATAATTCCTTAGGATGATAAATCACTTATTACATAAAATAGAATGGAAGTTATCAATTTATATATTATAAATTATTGCAATTTGTTGCGTGAGACTCATCTCCCATCTCGTTTATAGAAAACTTTCAACGTCATCACCTTAATCTCAAAAAACAATTACTATAATTTATTCTTGAAACTTAGCCCCCATCTCTTTTATGATTGATGTACTACTCTGAGAATTAGTCATCTCATGGATGAATAATTTGGATAGTATTTCAAGAATCATCAGTGTGTTACCATAAGAGATGAAGGATGTGTCAAACAAAAAAATAAAATGATAAATGTTTGGTAGATGAGGTGATCCAGATGAGTTGTCTATAACTTTCACCTTTGAATTAATTCATTGGATAATACCATCCATAATGGGTAATTATTTTTCTAAATCCAATTACCCATTTTATTCAACATACAAAAATTTAATAGAATAATCAAATGATGAGTTTCCCCGACTAGAATTGCATATAACATACACCTTTGATAATGAATATCTTACCTGTATTTATATATTTATTTTAAAAAAAATTAATCTTTTATAAACCAAAAAGGATGGATATTAAAAAAATGGATACAAGATAATAATTTTACAAATGAGTATGAAGATGGAGTTAAAGAGTTCATATAGTATTCAAGAGACCATGATTTAGACCAACCTAAAATCTAATGTCTCAATTTTCATTGTTTTTATTCCTATAAAACTAGTTGAGAAGAGTTTTAAGAACATTTTATTTGTCATGGAATAGATCAAATATATAAATGTTGGACTAAAAAAAAGGAAAAAACTGAATTTGGATACCAATTGGTATGATTATGACGTTTATGAGTAAAATAAAATTAATACTAATGAAAATGATCACGGAGATCGCATGGAATAAATGATAATGGAAAAGGATGATGACCTAAGTGATTTTCCAATTATGTTTTAGGAGTTGAATAGTTTTTTCAAGAAACCATTTTATACCGGTTATACTAAATACACGACATTGTCAGCTATGTTAAAGTCACATAATTTGAAATCTGGCAGTGGATTTAGTGACACCCATTTTTCATTACTACTTAGTCTCTTGAATAATATGCTACCATAAGAAAATTAACAACCATACGAAACATATGACATTACAAAAAAATTTATGTTCAATGGGAATGATCCCTAAAAAATACTTTATTTTCCAAAATATTGCATATTTTTTTTCACAGACCATGAATCACTCAAAAAAACCCCGATGTGTAGTCCAAATTAATATAAGAAAAATGAATCAAGTGCATTGAAAAATGTATTGTACTTTCTTATAATTACATGGTTTATAAGTCTACATGGATGTTAGAAAACTGTAAGATAATTAACATGGAATTTAGATACAATATTTAATAATGGGAACCTATGTAATCCTAAGGATTTTCCTTAGTGGAGTAAAATTTAATATGAATTTACTAAATTTGGAAATGTGATGATAAAAATTTGTCTTCTGTTATCTACAGATAGAATAAATCCTTTTGGTGTACTGAGCATTACTCACAGATCAATGACTGTAATGTTGGTCAATTATATATTACCACAATGGTTATGAATGAAGTGAAAATACAATATTTTTTTTTCTTCTTATATCAGGACTAATGAAACCTGGTAATGAGGTCAATTTATATTTGGCTCCACTTATCGAAGATATGAAATTGATGTAGGATATATGTGTTAAAATGTATGATTCTCGTAAATTTTATGAATTCACATTGAAGGCATGTTTTATGGAATGATAAAAAAACATAAAAATTTACAGAAATTTATAATGATATAGAACAAAAGGAATGTATGGTTGTAAAAGTCATGAAAAATACACATACTCAATTCAGTACAAACATTTCTCAAAGATTGTCTTTTTAGTACATCATAACTATTTACTTCGATGAAAAAAATATTGATCCTGGATGATGATATTAAATGGGAATATCCAACAAGTTTGAACACTATATCCATTAATAGGTTATCAAATGTACAATAATTTTATTAAATATTAACACTTATTTTGATACAACATTTTCAAAAACCCAAAAAAAATTAGGTTTGAATAAGAGATCATTTCTCATTAAATTATCATATTGGAATAGTTTTTCTCTAAAATTGTGTCTCGATCTCATGCATATCGAAAAAAATGGTCTTTTATAGTGTTATTGGTATGTTAATAAATGGAAAATGAAAAATGATATATGGAATTAGGGCTAGGATGGACATGATTAAAATGGGTATAAGGGAAGATTTGGAACTGGTGATGGGTAGAGGGGAAAATTTTCTTCCTCTAGTAGGTTGCACTGTATCCAAACAGGAATAAATACAAAATTTCCTTTTTATTACTAGAGTAAAATTTCTACTTGGGTATTCATCAAATATCAAGAATGTCATGTCAATGACTAAATATAAGTTACAAGGACTAAAATAACACAACTGTCATGTTCTGATGCAATATTTAATTTTATTTGCTTTCTAATGAATTCTACCTCAAAATGTATGACATACATTAAAAAAACTCTGAATATTTTTCAAATATATATGTACTAAAGTAAAATACCCAATGAACATTCCTGTTATGAATAAAGAGATTGCAGTCATATTATTTTAATTAGAGATGATCACCCCACCATCATTCTTCAATATAATGGTCCACCTGATGGATCACTTGATTAATGTGGTTCAACAATTTGGACATTACTATTTCAAATGAATGTACTCCATTGAATTATATATGATGATTTTGAATGATTACGTAAAGAATCTATGTCACTAAAAATGATGTATTAGAGAATGATATATAGTTGATGAAGCTACTGAATTCAATAATGATTAGCTATCATTTTTTAAAATCATCAACCTCTTAATATATTATCACAGCAAACACCTTTTAGGCGAGGATTTTGTTACAAATAATTTGACAATGTGGGAGTAAGTGCACCTTTACATATTACATAATAGTAAATATGTCGATCCATATATTGAAACAGACAATGTAAATACTAGAGATTTGGTTCCATTAAGGGATACAAGATAGATATAAAATAAAGATAATCAATAGTTTATAGGATGGTTCATATATACATTTTATATGGTTATATCTAAAAATTAGAATTAAATTGTTGAACGAATTTAAGGAGAAAATAAAGGACTGAATAAAAATGTTTTATCAGAAGATGGTTTTGAAAACAATGGTTATAAATTATATAAAAAACATGATGACTTCAGTATGATGAAAAATAGTGGTACTACACTTGTGGATGAAGCAATGCACATATCTAGTTCCAATGATAGAAATAAAATTTATGAAAATATGTCATATTTTTTAATTATCAAACAGAAATATGAGTTATATTATTCAATATTTCAAGTGATAAATTTCTATTGAAAATGGTTTGACAATATCAATGGAGTGAAACATGGTGAATTGGGTTTTGTGAAGGATAATTTTAGTATGAATGGTGAAAAATAAGAGTTGTTTATAATGGAATCATAATCATTGCAAGTATTTTATGTATCTAATCTGAAAAATGATAATTAAGAGATTTTCCTTCTAGAGACTAAATCAAATTTCGGGTGAGAAGAAAATTATATTTAAGATGACCCTTTTAATAGTACATCATAATAAGTTCATGTTGGTACTAATGTAGAAAATGAAATGTACATTAGATGAGACCACAAAGAGGATATTTGGATTTCTGATAGAGGAACCAAAACCTTAAAAGCATTAAAAAAGTAAATAGGGTTCAATGAGATGATAAAAGTGTCATTTACTATATTATGTTTTTTCTTCATAATATTATATATTTTCAACTACATTAACATAATATAAATTAAATGTACTACTAATCATGTAGGAAATGTATTCTACACATGATGATGTTACGAATTTCATATAAGAACAAACAATATTGAAGGAAATACTTTGGAAATAAGTAAAAGTAATGTAACAATATACTTTCTCTATTTTACCAGAAAAAATATATAATTTAACATTGATTTAATTATCAGTATTCATTCCAAATTTCTTTTATTTTAGATTATTTATATCCATATTTCATTCCTCTACAAGAATATAATTGATGTTATCTGTTCTCAATCATAGTTTTAATCCTAAAATTTTCATAGTAAAATAATTTTCCATAAAATTAATATATAATATAATATTTATGTTTTATGTTTTATTTTTAGTATTACTCACATAAAAGTATTTTTATTATATAGGTGGATTCTTTTGTTTGTGTTGGGGTGGTCTATCCATCTTTTATGTCTTTCTGCACCAAAAATTCTATATAATTCTTCTCTCTCAAAACCTTTTCACTCATGTAGTTTTCTATTTATCACATTCATTAATGTTCTCTCCACTCCCTTTATAGGAAGAGAAATGATTTTGAAATTTATCAATTATAGATGTAATCATGATGTTTTAACAATAAAATCATTTTCCATATAATTAATGTATCCCTTCATATTTATGATTATTTATTTCTTTTTGTTCTTACTTAAATAATAATTTTATTCATATATATGTAGATTATTTTGTTTTATCTAGGGTGGTTTACGATATTTCATTCATTTCTTCACCAAAACTTCAAAAGAAATTTTCTCCATAAATACCTTTCACCCCTATAGTGTCGACTATTATCACATTCCTTCAATTTCCCTCGACCGCTTAATCAAAGAGGTAATATTAATATTTTCATAGTAAAATTATTTCCCATATTATTAATTTATTATTTCACATTTATTTTTAATTAATTTTGTTTATATTACTCATAATAATGTTTTTACTATAAAGGTGAATTATTGTTTTCAATTTGATGTGGTTTATTCGATGCTGCTCATGTATTGTTTGCAATTCTATAATGAAAGTTAGTATATATCATGGTAATAGATATATTTAGCATTATTTTGGGATTTGGAAAATTTAGAAATCAGCCGCAACTCATCCTAAGACATTATGTGACTGATATGACTCCAAGTACTTCGTTTCATTTAAAATTGACATTAATTTTACTAAAAAAAAACTAACCCACTCAAAACAGTGGAAACATATTCAAATTGTTTTAATACTTTTAGAAAATGATCCATTAGACATTTGGGACATGAAAGAACAATCCACCCCAAAATATGATACATGATGTGTCCAATATGACTCAATGTTTCTATTATCAGTTTAAAATCAATATATTACTTTAAAAAGTTTCACTCCCTGAAAACCCACAAAACATAGTCGGTTTTTCTGGATAATTTAGAGAATAAATTCATAAATCATTTTTTATGAGTAGGAATCAGGATCAGGAAAAACTAATACATGTTGTGATCTATATGAGTCAATGTGTGTGTTTCAAGTTTAAATTGACATTATAGTAAAATGGACAAGTGATACTTATAATCGATCAAACACATTCTGATTGTTTTGATACTTTAGAAAAAAAGTAAGTTATTTGAAACGTTTACGAATCATCCTCACCTCAATATAATCCACGATGTTCCTAGTTTGAATCAATGTGTTTGATATCATTTTAAAATCATCATTTTAGTTCAAAAATATCACTCAATAATTACACATCAAAGAGACTCATATTTTGTTGATAATTTTGGAAAATTATGCATATGTCTTTTGTCACATGTAAGAATCCTTTTCACATCATTCCAATAGATTATGTGATCAAAATGTGTCAAAAGTGATTGATTCCTATTTAAAATGAAATTTTAGTAAAAGAGACAAGTAAAGTACATGAAATAAAGAAAACACCATTATATTGTATTAATAATTTAGGAAAATGATCCAAAATACATTTCAAACAGGTTGGAATTAGCCAGACCTCAATTCGATGAACGGTGTGATCGGTATAACTCCAAGGGAGTTTTAATATTTAAAATTGATATAAATTTTAGTAAAACTAAAACATTCTGTTAATTTTTTTATTTATATGATTACTAAAATAATAATTTTTTTCTTATACAATACAATTATTTTTGTCAATTAGGGGTGGGTTTTTAGAAGAATCCTGAGTTGGGTTATTATTAAAATACAAAGGAACATTGTTGTTTTTAAATATAAGTAAAAAATTTGAAATTTATGTAATTGTAAAAACCAATATTTGAAAGTTATATAATATATATTTTTTTCTGTTTTTTGGGTTTTAAATGTCATTTCATTTAAATCATGTATTGGGAATTGTTTTTGTTGATATATGGTGTGTTTTTGCTGCTAGAGTGTGCTGTGACAACACATTGCAGTGGCGTTGTAGTGGGATGTTACAACACAATATATTATGACCCTTTATCTACAATGAAAATGGTATACTCTAGCAGAGCTTCTATAAGTACTGATAAAATAAACTTTATCTATTCTTTTATAATAATCGATAAATGGTTTATTTAGCAGTGCTAATTGAAGTTACTGATAATTGTTTGATTTATCACAAATCTTAAAGCACTAACAATGGTCCCATTTATCAGGTTTTTTAGTGCTTATAATGGAACTATTTAACAGAATTGTTTTTATTATTGATAAAAAACTAGGTCTTTTATCCTCAGTCATATAGTTATTGATTTTCTAGAACTGATAAATTCCATTTATAGTGTTGTTAATGGACTATTTTGTAGTAGTGGTATGAAGATATGAAAAATTATTATTCTTATGAATATAAAACATCATATATTTCATCTGAGTATTTATATCCTTATTATATTTTTTTATTAATATTTGGAGAGTCTTGTCATATAATACCGGCTATCATACAGACATAACATAATATTTAAGAATAGTCACAATTCTTCATTTTTCCCTTAATATTATTTTTATACTAATATTGGAAATCAGTCATCCCAACAATTTATCTCATTCTGTAAAATATAATACATAACTCATTCACATAAGAACTAGTCTCTATTTCAACATGGACTATGTTTTTCATATAATATATTAATTTTTTTTTATATATCATAATTACTTTGAAAAAGATAATGTATAAAATAATTTACACCACTTAAATTTTTTTCTTTTTCATTAACACATTTCTATATTCCATCATACATTATAAGAGAACCAATAAAATAATTTAAAATAATATTTTTAATCATATTTGTATCTTAAAGACCTGTTTTCTTGCATTTCCACTCTCATGGAATAATATTTATAATATATTCAACGAAAATATGATCTAAAATATATATTTCACTAATATATTGTAAACTATTAACAATTATCATGAATCAATGATATATTTTAGAAATAGTCTCTCGAGGATAAAAATAAAAATCTTGATTATCCCCTATACTAATTTCTCTTCTTGTTTATGTAACAATAGAAGTACCAAAATAAGTAATTTATAACCCATTCAATATAATATTTGTAGATACACAAGAATAAATATTAATATAGGCATTAATTTTCATGGAATTTAGAATAATATTTCAAATGTACTAATTATTTTTATAATAAATATTCTCATGATTTTTAAATATATAAACTTCCTTCTCAAGTAATTCATAATTACCAGTAAGTGTAATAATTTTTTTACCCCACTATTAGTTACATGGGAATTTATATATTCTCTCTAATATTCATAATCATCCACACTAAAAATCATTGGTCAATTATGATTATTATTATAAAGAGTTATAATGTTTCAACAAACCATATTAATAAAAAAATATCACCTTTTTATAAGTACACATTAGTGTAAAAATATTTTTTCAAAACAAATAAACACATTTTATAACAATTGTTGTAAAACCGTAGAACATTACTTCATAGAAAAATTAAAACTAATAAGTTAACCAGTATAACAAACTCTTGTTCCAAATGTAGAATCAATGATTATATCAATGGCTACCTGAGGGGGGTGGATTTTAGTTCTTAAAAATTAATTTTAACTAAAAATCAATTATCCCTTTTTATCTAGCAAACAAAACCTTTTTATGATGATATCTACACTTTAATCAGAATCACTCTAAACAGATACAACATATATTATCAGAGTTAATAATAAAATTAAATTATAAAATAAAAAATTCAATATATAAAATAAATTTTCAATGAAAACATGTAATTAAATAAAGACAAAACAAAAAAATATTAAACTAAAACTAAAATAATCATTGAAAAATAAATGGGAACACATTAATCATCAATGTAAAGGATAGAAAAAAACATAAATTAGGGCATCCAAAGTTTTAAACCGTATGTATTTTATGTATTTCATCAAGATGAAATACATTGATAACAGTGGTCGAAAATACTCTATCTTTATATCCATATAATCCATTGATCAGAATGATTGGATTTAGAAGTTTTTCTACACCCATAATCCCTCAATAAAACATGATCTGAATAGATGAATACCAAAACAAATGTCGTAAAAAATTCAATCTTCACATGAAATAATTAGAAACCAAATAATATTTTTTTTCTCAAAATAATAGGTTAAATTACAAAATAAGTAATCATTACATAAATTTATCTTTAGAGGTATTCAATATCCATCACATCAAAGAAACCTCTATTTATAGAACACCTCAAGTGGTCATATTCATTGACTCTCGATGTAGTTTACAATGGCCTTATACATACTCTATACTGATAGATCAACATTATATGTATAGAATTAATATGACGGTCTATTTGATAGAATCCTCACAGTGGTATTATATATTCCATCATACAGAAATAACTTTGTTCATTCTATTATTAACTTTATTCATTTTATTAACTTGAATTTTTTTGATGGAATGAACAAAATTTGTCTGATGGGATAAACATAGTGTGTCAGATTAAAACAACTATGTTATACTAGTGGACTTAACTATGTTTTTCTAATAGACTAAACTAATTTATTCTTTCATCCAAATATAATATCTATATTCAAAAAAATATATTTATTTCAATATCCATTTAAAAATAAGTGTTTTCTAAAAAAACATTCTAAATCATGGGAAGTATAATATTAGGTAAATATATTATTTAAGAATGTGTAATTTTATTTTCAAAACATGGATAATAATGCATTCAATGAATAAATTTCTACTTAACACAATCTTAGTATATAACATGTGAAATGATCATGAATATAGTATCCAAAATCTAGTGTATAATTTATTAAAATGGAATAGATTTGAATGTGTTAAATCTAAAAGGTTGACATGTTAAGTAGAAATGGTGATCGAGATAAATACAAGATATCCCTGTTACATTGGGGATAACATATGAATCATTTTAATGTAAGACTATTGATAACATTGAACTCGTTCAATAATTCCTCTCCATATCCCAGGAAATGGAAACAAATAAGGGTGAGCTCAATGGATCAGTAAGGGTAACCCAATATAGAAGGGGACATGAATTAATAAGACATAATAAATATTAAAAATTAAATAACATAACACCTATTTTATTTAATCAATAACTTGACTCTCATAATTATATAAGAAATATTCAACATGGAAATGTAAAAAAACAGAACACACAATCTATTTAATCATTAAATAGAGTACACTATGAATCCATGTATAATATCAATGAAATAATATCATGGATAATAATAATTGAATTCTTAGTGAATTGAATTCCTAATTTTTATTATTTTGATCTCAAAGACTAGAAAATATATGTTTTCAAGACCATATATAATAAATTTCAAACAATGGGTAAAAAAATTAACTTTTCCAATTGATTAGTCTTATGTGACCTAACACTAAATCAATTAGATTTATAATTCTAATATCCACCCATCACTACATGTCTAAAGAAGTCCAATATTATTTAATGATCTCTATAATTCATAAAATTTATTTATTATTGATAAAAATGTATATTATGTTTTTAATATATATTTATCAATTTTTTACAAGATATTTATATAACATTTAATGTAAATATTTTTTAAACAAATTCTATATGATTTAGGAAATAATTATATAAATGATAAAAAGAAAATTTATATTTAAGAAAAATGTAATTTACAATGGAAAATGATTAAAAGAAAAAAAATCTCAAGAGGAAGTCAACATAAAAATATTTAATCATGAAAGGAGATGTGGAAATCAGTTTATTAGGAATATAGGTTTTTGCAACAAAATCATATCCTTTGGATAAATATAGGGAATGTATGTGAGGTATTAAAATAATAATCCAAATAAATTTCATTGTAATAATATTTAAAATATGTATAGAAGATATATTTCATAAAAATGTTATGTCATCACAAATGTCTACTATAACAATATACGTCAAAAAACATTTATTTTCCCTTTTTAATTGGAAACACCCCTTTTGATAAGTAGTATAAATATTACTTATAAATATTAAAATTTAAGATGACATTATATTTCCTTAATAAATATTTCGGATAATTAAAATTACTTTTGTAAAACAATTATTTAAAACATTGACATTGGAGAAAAATATATTTTATTTAAATATAAATAAAATAAGTTTTTATTTTATACATGTCAATTATAAAATCATGTACCAAGGATAATAAAAAATTTAAGAAAATATATAAAAAATTTAAAATACATATTGGATAATAAAATGATCATATCTTAGGAAGGATAAATTATACCATTCATTTGTGAAAGTAAATCAAATTCAAAAAGTAATTGAGATTGTAAAAAACATTTTTACTACTTAAGTGTTTTTTAAATTATACCCCTTGAAATAATAATGATGAATTGAAACCTCAATCATCATGAATAGATACTTATTTATTTTATATACAACAATGGTTCAATATATACACCATATAAAATTTAATAGGTGCATATTATCATATATGTCTCAAAAGAATGAAAATTGAGATTAATTCTTGTTCCTCATGGTCAATTGAAATTGAAATCCCCATGAGTCGAATTATTCCAATTTAAACAAAAAATAAAATTAATTATTATTTATTCATGATATTAAATGTAAAATTTTATGTATATAGACCATAAAAAATAAATTGGTTCAAATCTTAAAAATGCACTTCAATGAATAGAAATTGATACAAATTCCTTTACCTCACACTTTCCTTTGGCTGAACCTGATATAACCTTATATATAATGGTTTCATGAATTTTTATAATTTTTAACATAGATATATTAATATTTAAAATATCAATATCATCCTATTATAATATATTATTATCTGTTTGTTAATAAAAATTCATTATTTTCATTGATATTTTTGTTAATTACCTTATTTTACCATGTGTATTTTGTCTTTAATATTCCAATTCAGGCTTATTCAATATAGTTATATTATATATATAATTATATTAATGATATAATTATCACAATAAATCCTAAAATATATTTTTATAACCATTATTGAAATTTTTACATGTTAAAGGAATCACATCGCTTCCTTGAGATGGTAGGCCTAACGTACGCATGAGTGATGATAAAATTCCATTAATACGTGAATGGGTAAGTAATTGGATAATATATTAATTTTATGGAATTAATATAGTGTAATATCTATATTATATATTCATTACATCCATCAATACAACATTTAATGTGAGTCATTGATAGAAAAAATTACATTGGTTTGTGAGGCGGCAGTCCGTTGGACACAAGAACAATGGATTTATTCCGTTTTATGGAAAATAGGATGGATAAATATTATTCTATCAATAGAATAAATTAAATTTTTGTTTTATATATCTATTAATTTATATAGGATGTGTTATTTTATAATATACGGTTGTAAATTAAGAAAGAAAAAATACAGATCTTTGGTAAGACGAATAACTTCTCATAAAACAACCGCATTTGTATCTCCTATTCAGGACTCTCGGGTTGGTATTTTCTGAATAAAATCACTTCTAGAATGTGAATAAGTGTTTTAAGGAGATATTTGTTCTGGTTGTGTTTTTTCTAAATGGATTTAGTGGTTTGAATAGTTGAGGGGAGGGAGTTCCCTTTTTTAATGAGGGTGGGTGATATTTTTGTAAATACCAAGAACAATTCTATAATGGGAATTCACTACAACATAATGTACCTAAATAAATTGATAAAAATATATTAAAGGTTTTCTAATTTCAATAAACACATAATAAAATCATTTTAAATGTGTTCTTCACTTATCCTCTAAGTATACTTACTTATACAATTTTTGTTTCCATAATGGTAAGTTGTTTTTTACCTACTAAATTTATCAATTATGATTGAAATAAAATAATATCTATAACATAATATAGAAAAAATAATTTATAAGTATTAAATAATTTTTATCAAATAGAAATTCATTAGGTGTGGGGAATTAATTTTAATACAAGTACATATAATGCTCAAAAAACAAGTTATAACCTTAACTGTGTTAATTAATTTTTTACCATTTTTACTCATCCTTATGAAAAACATTTGGTTGGGCCTAATAATTAAATTTTATTATTATGATTAGAAATATTTAATATATTTTATTAAATTAAACTATCATAATATGTTATTATTAATTTAAAATAAACTCGTAAAACATGTCAAAAAACAATTTTTCAATAAATTCGTTTTTCAAGAATAAGATGATCATATATTATTTATCAATACTAATCATAATAATATGATTTAAATTAATATATTTATATATATTTAATATATTCAATTAATTTACATCATTCATCATTAAATATTATTTTAATTTATTATTATGGATATACATTATTCATTTTTACAAAAAATAGTATTTAAAAAAAATCAGTTTTCCAATAAATATAACTTCTTAAATCCAAATGATTATATATTTTTATTAATATTTTTAATTAAATAAACATTAAATAATATGCATTATTATAAAAAAATGAATCTTGAATACTACATTTCCAATTATACATAAATTGTATTTTTATTCAAAATGTTCAATAATACATTCTAGGATTATTTTGAACCAGTAAGTTCAAAATATATTTTCATACTATAAAATAAGAGTTTTATGTGAAAAATATAAAAAATTGAATTTTTATTATTTTATATGATTTTAATTCTCACAAACAATAATTTAGCCTCTAGATTGTGTGAATTACATGCTATTAATGATATTGGATTTATCTAAAAAGGAATATATCTAATGTATAGGGGTGTTACATTTTATCATCCTAAAATATTATTGTTTGAAATTTTGTGGATATTACATTATAATCATATGCGGGTAGTTATATTTCATAAAAACCAATTTTTCCCATGTTTCTTCCTCAACATTATCATTTATCTAAAGTACATTCAGCAGTCGATTCATCCCATTTTCCAATATATTCTCGCTAGTTTCAAGAACCTTTATGGGATCTTGATTGAAATATATGTCATGTTGTAATTATATTTCCTCTTAGATTGCACATATTCTAGTAAGAGAATTCAATTCCTTATCAATGATATATGTGACACATCATTTTATTGAGATTGGCTTCGTGACACTGGAAATCAGTAAGCTACAGCTCGAACTATTTAAAAATCTTCAAAGGGACTGATTTACATGGGGACCATATTTTCATATTTACCAAACCATTTTGCAGCTTTCCATGGAGTTTATTTCAAGAAAATGTGATCTCCATCTTGAAATTAAAAAACATTTATATAGATTTTTTCATAACTCTATTTCCTACAATGATCTTCTTTAATATGATCTTGAATAATAAGAACCTTTTTCATTGTCTTCTCACAAAGTTCTGGGCCTATAATCTTCCTTTCACAAACATTATCCCAAAAATTTAGAGTATGAATATTATTTCTATATACTACTTCATACAACATAATTTGAATACCTAAGACTACTCTAAATCATATATTATGAAATTTAAAACCTAGAAATCTGAATGACTTTATAAATCAGTTTTACCTAGATAATATAAATTTTCACATAATATCATATCAAAAATATTTTAATACCTTGATTATATTATCTCTAAAATATGGTAGTAACCAGAATTAATATAAACCCATTTTGAAAATGTGAAAATTTTCAAAAAATAACTATCCCTTTATTCTTTAAATTATATAATAGATTATTAAATATAGTCATTAAATACAAAAAAAATTAAACTTTGTCAAAGATAACATAAATTTCATTTTCATCAAACTACTGAAAATTTAGAACATTTTCAGTACTATAATAATTCCCCAATTAATGTAAATCATATCTCTATCCCTACAAAACATTTTTATCTTATCATTAAGAACAATTTTACGGTTAGTTTCCCATAATCATGTGTTCTCAAAAAATATCTCCTTTCCAATAAATAAATTTTCATTGTTATCATTACCATTCAACATATACATTAAAATACATAAATAAACACTAAAAGCTGCATGACATAAACTATTCATTCTTCTTATAACCATAATATAATTGACATAATAGTTTTAAAAAATTGAATATTAATCAAAATACATATAATCATTAATCATTTCACTTTATCTGTAGTGATAATATAATCATGAATTGATCCCTTATATTGTCTTAAGGTATATTCCCTTAACGCATGGTGAATTAGTTTGTGCAGTAAAAACTATCATTATATATGAGATAGTGAAAATTAATGGTTTCTCTATTAACATTTAATTCAGAAACCTAAAGGCATTTCTCTCCACACTTGATGAAATCTCTCATTCTGTTTAAGAAAGTAATCAGGCTTTTCATTCCATAATCATCACATATGGTAAAATACTTCTTTCACTTCATTAGATTATAAATTTTTTCATCTTCTATATTATAATTATAGAAACTATCTTTTAATATTTATGACCATTAAAATTATTCTCATATTTTGTTGGTGGATATAACTATATCATTATATGATTAATAATTTTGAGACCTCATTTCCATTTGAGACTTCACAATATCCCTTTAGAGAAATAACTAATCGGGAATTATGTATTAAATATCTATATATTAGGTTCTTGTGGATAAAATTATATTAAATAGACACACAACTCACAGAAATGCTCAAATGTTAAACCATATCCCCCAAGAGATATCCCACCCTTCAAGCCACAATTATTCATTACACAGCCTAAAATCAAAATAACATCATACTCCACAATAAATTGTTATTCAATTTTATTTATGATATGTATATTTATATTAATTATAATTAATTTCTCCTGAGTGAAATATTTTTATAATAGTTCATATTTAAATTATTTCCATGACACATGATTTATTTCTTTAACCTCACCACTATTCTAGACCAGTGGTAACCATTGATCAGTATCACCTTTGAGACTATACACTAAAAGGGTAAGAATTTCCTTTTTACTATATCCCATTTCATTAAATATCTTCTGAAAGGAATTATTCGATTCCTTATTTACCACTATATATTATCCCATTAAATTATGGGGTATTCCTTAACATAATGTGATCCAGCATAGGAGAATCACACTATGGAAGCACATTTTACTCCATTTGGGAATGGTATTTTTTATATCCTAATTAAGATACCATTATATAAAAATGATCTACTCAATTAAAATACATGATATATTATATTTCTCATAATGGAAAATTATACTTTGGCCATGGGTGCTGATACTCTTCTTACTTCTACACACATTTTCTAAATAATTGGATTTTTTGAATTAGATCACAAAATTTTTATTTATATTTCATAATTTATTTTTCTAAATATAGTGTAACACATTAAATACATTGAAAATTTATGCATATATTTCCTAAAAATCATTAAATTGGTATCTTTTGGGACACCACTATTTTAATTCCCTTTTTCATTATTTGTAAAAAAATTCAATATCCTACAAATATACCCCATGAGAGCCAAACAAGGTGTGTGGTGTTGGGATACTCACTCTACACAAGAATTATGGTGATGTTATACTCGTCTAAATATTTTTATGGTTATTACCCATAAATGAATCTATTCCAAAACAATTTCCACTTGTAGTGTCCATAGTGGGATGTATTTTTAGAAAAACTTCATAACCACTACCATAAAAAAACTTTATAAGGACCATACTAAATTATTATAAAATTTTATCAAAGGGTTATGTTTCATAATCTACATTTTCCTTGATTTAGTTCCCAAGTATCCTACCAAAATTTCTCTCATATAAACTATATTGACCCAGACTCTAGTAACCCGGAGTTAGTGATTACTTTATTACAATGTCTTGGATTTCAAGGTGTAAAATCTAGAAGGAAAAATTAGTTTGGTATTATTGGAGATAAAAACACATATTCGAGACCTATTTTACATTTGGGGTATGATATAAATCGAATAAGTGGAAAACATTTGGTATCTTTTAAACCATTTAATGAATTGTTCTTCATATTATAAGGAAAACAAACAAAAGAAGAGTTATCTTAAAAATTAGTATGGGTTTTTTATTAGCCACTAAATGAGGCTAATATTCATTGGTAATATATATAATATTCATGTTCTTTATTATTCATAAACACCATTTTAAATCATTTTACATTTTGAACATCATTTCACATATGATTGTAATACCTTCTTAAAATGCACTATTATGTGGTACATTTTTTAACATCATTTAATGTACCCAATGATTCATCTGATTTTAAGGAATCTAATTATACATATTTTAATTTGATATTTTTTTAAATTGATCTAAACATAGATATGAACATGTTTTATTCAGGGATCAATGGATAATTCAGGGAGGATGATGGAGATATTTGGCAATGAAAGGAAGCAATTCTGGAGAAGGTAGATTGGACACCATCCCACTGATGAGACTATGGGGCCCAAAATACAGGCCCAATTAACCCCATATTTCGTGGGATTCTAGAAGAAATGTATAGGAACAAATAGTTATGCAGTATCCAATGCTAATTCGGCTTCCATGGAGTCCATTTAGGCGACCCAAGTTAGAGATAAAATCTTGGTCCAGATTCTGCGGCCCAGAACAATAGCCCACGAATATGATCATATCTCGGAATACATAACTTTAAATGGGCCCAAATTTCACAGGAAGTTAGACGACCTCTAAGGCTCCATTTTATGATTCTTTGTCCCACTCCTAGTCAGCCATCTAGAAGGACTTACAAGCGCGTCTGATTGGTGGAAGTAATCTGGCTGCCACCTCGGGTCAAGGGTGGAAAAGTATCCTCTCCCTTACATTCCACCACCCTAGGCCTACCATACTCAAGTGGGATCTTTTTTACTATTGGAGGCTCTACCCAAGGATCCCTAAATTCCTATTTAAGGCATTGGTAGTGAATGAGTTTTTAATTTTTGGTGCTTGGTTCAATTGTAATGTTATGCTGCGATTTTTTTGTAACAAATTTGTCTTTCACTTGTATGTTGTTCAATTCACATTAGTTTCTTAATAAAAGTTCTTCTTATCCTCTTATTATATTGTTTTAAATCTCAATTTGATACCATTTCTTCATGGTGTGAATTTATTCACACCAAATCATGTGAAATTATTCACACAACGGTGGAGTGATCATTTTATTTTTGTTGTTTTCTTTACTTCTCCATATCCTCTTTCATGAGTCTAGTTTCCTCTTCCATTCAAACCATAGAATCAATGGAGGGATAACCCACTTATGGGTTGATCCAAGGGAGTAGAAAGGGGTGGATTGGATGTTATTTATCACCCCATTATTGTATAATAACTTCTTAAATTGAGATTTTTATTTGATGATTTTTAAACTCCATCGTACTTGTTGAATTTAAAGCCACACACTTCATGTGCTAATACGAACCTTTACCTTGAAGTGCTCAAAACATTGATCCTTCAAGTGTATAGGAGATTAGTATTAAAGGGTGTAGGTATTGAACCATTAAGTGATGATTTTGTTTTATCTTCTTAAATGAACACATCTCAAATATAAGAATTTGAAATCTTTGAAAAGGAAATACCTCCAATCCACCTCAAGCGATAACCTAGGATCAACTCATTATTTTTAATTGAATTCACATAAATCTGTTAGATATACTCTAAACTCAACTAAAATAAATCCATGTTTTCCACTTCATATATGAAAATAGTCCATAGAATGTACATGACTATAGGTTCCTTCTTAGGTATCTGAGGATTCGATAACCCAAGCTAAACTACAAGGACTGTTTTACCTTAATATCTTGGGTAAATTTGAGCGAGAATCAAATTTTGGCGCCATTTCCGAGGACCAAAGTAATTCATCTAAACACCAATTCTATTATCCCCAATTTCTTATTTTCTCATCCAAATTCTCTTATCTTATCCCTTTCTTTTTTTTCTTTTGGCGCATGTCTGCTTACACACGCGATCAATCGAACCATCTAGTTAGGGTGGATAGTACTGGAGTTATGGAGTCAAGTACACAAAGGGAACTCTTTACATTAGTTCCTAATCTTCCTAACACCTCAGAGTCAAAAATTGAGTCCATTTCAAGGGAAGGACTTCAAAGAAACCAACTCATAAACCCGGGTGGGAACTATAATGGAAACCCAAATGAGGCAGCCCCAAACATGGGGAATACGGTCGATCAAACCATGAATGACTACCTCAAACCTTCTTGGACAAATTCCCCCTCATGAATTAGTCACAATTCCCTAGGAGATTCCAACTACATCATCAAACCCCATGTCCTAATCCATCTTCCCACATTCCATGGAATGGAGTCCAAGATGCCCTACCTTCACATTAAGGATTTCAATGACATTGTAGAAACCATGTGTCCCCCACATCAACTACAATCAGCTAAGATGAGGCTATATCCTTTTTCTTTAAAAGATTGATCTAAAAATTGGCTAAAAAATTTGAGACCATCATCCATCAACTCTTGGTACCAACTACAAAGAGAATTCTACAAAAAATACTTTCCCCACCATAAAACAATTCCACTTAAAAAGAGTATCCAAAACTTTTTTGAAAAAGAGGGAGAGTAATTCTATGAAACATGGGAGAGATTCAAAGACACTCTAAACATGGTTCCACACCATGGTTTTTCTATTCCTGAACAAGTTATAATTTTCATTGAGGGTTTGGGTCCGGGGAACAAACAATTCATTGACATGATGTGTAATGGAACCTTTAAAAACAAAGCCCCAAATGAAACTTATGAGTATCTTGAAAGCCTTTCTAATCAAAATCAAACATGGGGAACTTCACCTTATTCTGAAAATCCAAAAAGAACTTCTGGAATTTATACACTTATAGAAGAGGAAAGCCTTAGGGATAAACTCGCATCACTCTTTGGGAAGGATGAAGAGATAGACCTTAGGAAAGTCCATGAAATCCAAACCGTTGACCCTGTTTGCACAATTTGTGACAAACATGACCATAATACAGACAACTTCCCAACCATTCCATCCATCAAGGATGTTCTTTTTGGAGGACCCCCAGCAGAGGTAAACGCCTTGAACTTTCAAAAGCCTCAATTCCAAACCAACTTCAATCCTAGGTACAACGACCACCTAGGCTTCCGCTGGAAAGATAACCAACAACCAAGCAAACCACAGGGAAAAAATCCATACCCCCATCAGAATTACCAAACCAATAACCAGTTCCAAACCCAACCTATCCAATACCAATAGCCACTGGTCCATTTTCGACAAACCATCCCACCTCCAAAATTTCCCCCTGGGATAAACCAACCTACTCAAGAAACCACCCAAACTATTCCAAAAAGCCTACTAGAACAATTGTGCAAACAAATGGAGAGGATGAACTCAGAAGTCTCTTCCCTAAAAAAAGAACTTCAAACCATCAAAATTGGAAAGGCACCCATGCCTACTAAGGCGGTGCCATCCTCAACTTCAAGGGGAGAGTCCAGTTGTGATCAAATAACTCATGAACAACTAAAGGCTGTGACTATTTTATGAAGTGGGAAATCAATTGAGAAACCTGAACAACTAATTCAGAACCCACATGAAGATTCATACGTGGATGAAAATTCAAATGAACCACAAGGTCAAACTGAGGAAACTGATTACAATGTGAAAGAAACAACTCTTCAACAAACAACCCCACAACCTGCACCATTTCCTCAATGCATGAGGGGGAAACCCAAGCCTGAACTGAGTGAAACATTGAGGGAATTCTTCTCACAAGTCAAGTTGAACATTCCCCTTCTCGATGCCATCCAAACCATACCTGCCAACTCAATGTACCTTAAGGACATGTGTACATTTAAAAGAAAATTTTCACACTAAAACCAAGTCCTTTTGGGCGCTAATGTGAGTACCACCATTCAATGGACCATTCCTCCTAAGTTGAAAGGCCCGGGTTTCCCTTACATCAAGGTTGAACTAGGAGAGAGAAAAGTTGTCAAGGCCTTGTGTGACATAGGTGATAGTGTCAATCTCATCCCATATGTTGTGTACTTCCAGTTAGTCCTAGAAGATCTTCAACCCACATCTGTCACACTTCAGCTTGCTGATCGTAGAATTAGGGTTCTAAAGAGGATTTTGAAGGATGTTTTGGTAAAGGTTGAAAACTTCATCTACCCTGCTGATTTCATTTCCCTTGACAACCATCCAAACATAGGATATAAGAAACAAACCCCAATCATCCTTGGTCGTCCTTTCCTTGAAACAATAAAATCTGTTATCCGAGTTCGAAATGGGAACATGACCTTCACCTTTTGGAACATGAGTATAGACATGAACATCTTGAATGCAAGCTCACAAATAGGGGATGATGAGGACATTCATGAAGTAAACATGATAGGAAGAATTTATAATGAATCCATGGAACATCGAGGAATATTTGATGAATTTTTAAGTCAGTATGAGATTGATTTCCTTTGTTCACATGAAGGAAATTTATCTCCTTGGCTTGAATCATTTTCAAATTGCTCTTATGATGAAGTCTTAGGTCCAACAATTAGTTAAACCTTTCAGGAAACCACTTTCATGTAGACCACTCCAACATCCTTCCCTAAATCTTACCAGGACAATCTAGTAGCTGAAACTTATACATGTGGGGAATCAATACTATCTAAAACATAAAGAAATAAAATTGATCTTGATCCAATGTCCCATTCTTCTGCTGAAATTCTGAACCAACCTAATCTTGATTTGAAGGAACTTCTTGCTACACTAAAGTATGCATTCCTAGGGGACAATCAAACACATACTATTTTCATTTCTTCTTCTCTTGAATCCAATCATGAGAGGATGCATCTAGATGTCCTTATGAAGCATAAGAAGGCCATTGGTTGGACCCTTTCTAATATTCCTTGGATTAGCCCACTTATCAGGACTCATAGCATTGTTCTGGAATCTGATTCAAAGCCATGTCGTCAACCTCAAAGATGACTCAATCATAATCTAATGAAGGTAGTAAGAAAATAACTTCTGAAATTGTTAAAAGATGGTATCATATATCCCATAGCTGAGAGTGAATGGTTGAGCCCAATCCAAGTGGTTCCAAAAAAGGCTAGAATCACAGTGATAACAAATGAGGATGGAGAGATTCTTCCAACAAGGGTGAGTAGTGGACGAAGGGTCTACATTGACTATAGGAAGCTAAACTCATTCACCAAGAAGGACCATTTCCCCATACCATTCATTGACAAAGTGATTGAGAGAGTGGCAGGTCATGCCTTCTACTGTTTCTTAGATGGGTACTTGGGGTATAATCAAATTGAGGTCTCCATATAGGATCAAGGGAAGACTACATTCACATGTCCTTTCGCTACCATTCCCTTCAAACGCATGCCCTTAGGGTTATGCAATGGCCTTGGAACCTTCCAGTGGTGCATTATGGGAATATTCTCAGACATGGTAGGGGATTTTCTAGAGGTCTTCATGGATGATGTCTCTGTGGTTGGGGATACATTTGAGGGATGTCTAAGGAATGTAGAGAGAGTCTTGTCAATATGTGAAGAAAATAATCTAGTCTTAAAATGGGAAAAATTCCAATTTGTGGTTAAAGAGGGACTAGTTCTAGGCCATCTGGTCTTCGGTAGGGTGATTGAAGTTGATAAAGCCGATGTTGAAATCATTCGTCACCTTCAATAACCCAAAACTTTCAAGGAAGTAAGGTCTTTCTTAGGACATGTTTGTTTCTATAGAAGATTCATCAAGGAATTTAGTTTAATCCCCCATCCCCTTTGTGCTCTCCTAGTAAAGGTTGCTTCATTTTTTTGGACAGAAAGCTGTGGGGGTTCATTCTCAACCCTCAAATCCTCTCTCACCTCTCCCCCCCATCATGAAATCTCCAAATGGGAACCTTCCTTTCAAATTGATGTTTGATGCCAGTGACTTTGCTATAGGAGCTTTGATAGGACAACATTGTGATAAAACTCCTTGTGTCATTGCTTATCCAAGAAAACCCTTAAATAATGCCCAAATCAACTACACCACTACAAAAAAGGAGTTACTTGATATTGTGTTTTCTTTAGAGAATTTTAGGTCCTACCTCTTAGGATCCCCCATCATTGTGCTCACTTATCATTCTGCACTAAAATACCTCTTCCAAAAACAATATTCTAAGGCTATACTGATTAGGTGGGTCCTTCTAATATAAGAATTTGTCCTCACAATCAAGGATAAAAAGAGAGTTGAAAATGTTGTAGTTGATCACCTATCTAGGATGGAATTAAAAGTCAACTCAAATCACCTTTATGTGTCTGATTCATTTCTGGATGAACACCTATACTCTGGGAGTGACTACCATGTGTATGCCGACATAGCCAATTTCATAGTTATAGGAGTCATTCCAAAATTCTTAGGGACTCAAGCTCGAAGTACGTTCCTTTATGATGTTATACACTTTGTGTTTGATGATCCATACCTCTATAAGTTCTGCCCTGACCAAGTCATTAGGAGGTGTGTCCCAGAATCTGAACAAGAGTCCATTCATAAATTCTATCATAGTGAGGCATGTGGAGGTCACTTTTCCTCTAAGAAAACATCTTCTAAGATTCTTCAATGTGGTCACTTCTGGACCACCCTCTCAAGGGACTCTTACACATTTTGTCAAAGTTGTCCTTGGCTTCAATAATTAGGGTCCATCACAAAAAGGAATTAAATACCACTCACTCCCATCTTAGTGGTTGAAATATTTAACTATTGGGGAATTTATTTCATGGGTCCCTTACCAAACTCTAGGGGATACCTCTACATACTCGTAGCTGTTTATTATGTCTCAAAATGGGTTAAGGCCATTCCCACTAAGTCCAATGATCATCATGTTGTGATTCGATTTCTAAAAGAGAACATATTTTCTCGATTTGGAATTCCTAGGGATATAATCAGTGACCGAGGAACCCATTTCTGCAACCACCCATTCTCTTCACTCATGTCTAAGTATGGTATTTCTCATAAAGTGTCCACTGCATACAATCCTCAAACCAATGGTCAATCTGAGTTAGAGAATATGGAGATTAACCAAATTCTTGAAAAAACTATCAACCAATCTAGGAACGATTGGTCTGAGAAACTCTTAGATTCTATTTCGGCCTATCGAACCACATACAAAACAATTTTAGGAATGTCCCCATATAGGTTGGTTTATGGAGAATCATGCCATTTACCTGTATAAATTGAGCATAAGGCCTTTTGGGCAATTAATAAAATAGATTATAACCTATCATTGGCCAGAACAAAAAGGAAATTAGATCTCAACGAACTAGAGGAACTAAGGATGGAGGATTTTGAAAATTCAAGGATCAATAAAGTTAGAGTTCAAGCCTACCAATCTAGGAATATCATGGTCAAACATTTTGAACCGGGAAAACTTGTCCTCTTGTATAGTTCAAAACTTCATTCACACCCTGTAAAGTTAAGGTCAAGATGGTTAGGAACTTTTATAGTGCATCATGTGTACCCCCATGGGGTAGTAGAGATTCAAGATCCTATAAGTGGTTACATTTTCAAGGTTAATGGTCAAAATTAAAACCATTCATTGAATCATTCAATAAATAGGAAATAGAGGTTGAGTTAACTGATCCAACCTATGAACCATGAAATAATTAATAGATTTAGGGTCTATGTCGGGATAATGACGTTAAACAAAGCCATGAATGAGAGGAAACCCATGGTTTTCAAGCTTCCAATAATTTAGTTGTTTTGATAAAAAATTTATTTTAAATTGGGTTATTGAGACATTTTGATATTTTGAAATAAAAAAAACTGTTGACATATTCTTCTATAATGAGTAGGGATGGGTATGAATGGGGAGCACCATATTCATCTGTGTCACATGGTGTGATCCTTGATTAATACCTTACCCAGAAATTTTAAAAGAATACAATGTATCATCAGTTTAATTTAATTTATTTTTATGTGTTTGTAGGTTAAAAAATAAAAATACAAAAAAATAAATAAATATATAATAATAATAAAAGTCCACATCGTAGATCATGGGGCAAACCCCGTCAAAACCGTCAAAGTCGCAGGGATTCAAACCCGGGACCACAGGGAGATAGGGGCGCGCACATACCACTAAACTATGGCTTCTTGTGCTTCCTTATTATATAATTTTTATATATATACTTATATTTTACTTCCTTTATTATATATATATATTGTTTTTTTGTTTTTTTTGTTTTGTTTTACCTTTTTCTACTAGGGAACTCTACAAGTGACATGGATATCAAAGTATTGAAAGGAAGCAACAAGAATTTCAACTTCAACCACCAGGTGACTTCATTCGATGACCCTCCATTTCAATTTCCCTTTTGAACTTTCATTCTCTATCTCTACCCCCTTCTAAATTTTCTTTTCTCTAAACACAGGGGATAGTGTTATTTTAAGTTTGGGGGGAGATAAAATAAAAAATTCTTTTGTGTCAAAAAAATGATAAATGATTTGAAAAAGAAATTGTGAAAATGGAAGGAAAATTTCCTTTAACTTTAAACATGGTAATACACATTGCACACTTTGAAAATGAATATAAAATAATTTTTCATACCCTAATTATGATTTAAACCCTTGTATAATTTCATGAGCATAGATTTCCAAAATTGTGGCTGTCCAATTTGATATTTCATCGTTTATATATTCATCCAAATAAAAAAAAGATCACAATGCATGTCCTTTGGATAGTGGGGTATTAGTTTGATTTCATGGGGTCCCCAAAATATATAGCATAGGTTTGGTGATCATTTTAGTTTAATATGAGTATTCAAAAAAAACTATTAAAAAAGATAATTTGTGCGTAGAGCAATGAAATGATCTAATGTGTGGCTTTCGACATTTGGGGATCGTGACTCCATAGTTGTCTGGCCCAGAGTTAGTAACTTTATCTCTATTTTTGGTAATTTGAATTTTTATTTGACTGAGTTAACTCGAGATGATTCCTGAGTATGTGGGCTTCACTTGGTGCCCTAAGGTCTTTGATCCTGGGAGTCATCAACAAAATCTCTCTACAGGGGTTGACTCTTTTGAGTGCAAATTCAATTACCATGGAAAAATTGAAAAAAACAATTATACAAAAAAATGAATACTCATCTGAATATTGAAATGTTATTCCACATAGCACTTCCTTAATTTCCCCCTTGAATAAAGATGAACACCCATGTCTATTGTGATGCACAACACATCCTCATACTTAATTGATATTGGATGAAATATGGCAATGAATTTGAACAAAGGAATGGGCTTAGGATTGGTATCTTCTTATGAAACTATCTTGTATTAAAATATTTTGATGGGTTTCATGATTGTTTGGTATAACATTTTTTGGTGATCATTGTGTATTAAAATGTTTTTTGGAAAAAGGGAATTCAAATTTCATAATGTTGAGATATATTTTGCGCGGGACTAGCAAAACTCAAGTTGGGGGGTGTGATTAGCCACTAAATGAGGATAATATTCATTGGTAATATATATAATATTCATGTTCTTTATTATTCATAAACACCATTTTAGTGAATTTTACACTTTGAACATCATTTCACATTATGATTGTAATACCTTCTTAAAATGCACTATTATGTGGTACATTTTGGAACATCATTTAAAGTACCCAATAATTTATCTGATTTTAAGGAATCTAATTATACATATTTTAATTTGCAATTTTAGGAAATCTATCTACACTTAAATATGAACATGTTTGATTCAGGGATCAATGGAGAATTCATGGAGGATGATGGAGATATTTGGCAATGAATGGAAGCAATTCTGGAGAAGGCATATTACACACCGACCCACTGATGAGAATGTGGGTCCCAAAATACAGGCCCACGTAACCCTAAATTTTGTGGGATTCTAAAATACATTAATTGGAACAAATCCCTCTTCAGGAGCCAATGTTAATTCGGCATCCATGGTGTCCATTTAGGTGGAAAAATTTTGAGATACAATTTTGGGCCAGATTCTGCAGCCCAGGAATACAGCCCACTAATATGATCATATCTCGGAATACACAACTCCAAATGGTCCCAAATATTACAGCCGGTTAGAAGAAATCTGTGGCTCCATTTTATTCTTATATGGACCACTCTGATGCGGCCATCTAGAAGGACTTAAAGGTGCCTCTGTTCGGTGGAAGCAAGTTGGCTGCCACCTCGGGTCAAGGGAGGAAAAGTCTCATCTCCCTTACTTTCCACCACCCAAAGCCTACCATATTGAAGTGGGATCCTTTGTACAGATGGAGGATCGTCCCAAGGATCACAAAATTCCTATTTAAGGGAGTGGCGGTGAATGAGTTTTTAATTTTTTGTGCTTGGTTCAATTGTAATGTTATGCTTCGATTTTGTTGTCTCAAATTTGTCTTTCACTTGTAGGTTGTTCAATTCACTTTAGTTTCTTAATAAAAGTTCTTCTTCTCCTCTTATTCTATTTTTCTACATCTCACTTTGATACTGTTTCCTTATTCTGTGAATTTATTCACACCAAATCTTGTGAAATTATTCATACAACGGTGGAGTGATCATTTTATTTTTGTTGTTTTCTTTACTTCTCCATGTCCTCCCTCATGAGTCTACTTTCCACTTCCATTGAAACCATAGAATAAATGGAGGGATAACCCACATATGGGTTGATCCAAGGGAGTATAAAGGTGCTAGATTGGATGTTATTTATCACCCCATTAATGTATAATCACTTCTTAAATTGAGATTTTTATTTGATGATTTTTAAAATCCATCGTCCTTATTGAATTTAAGGCCACACAATTCATTTGATAATACGAAACATTACCTTGAAGTGATCAAAATTTTGATCCATCAAGTGTATAGGAGATTAGTATTAAAGGGTGTAGGCATTGAAACAGTATGTGATGATGTTGTTTTATCTTCTTAAATGAACACATCTCAAATATAAAAAATTGAAATCATTGAAAATGAAATACGTCCAATACACCCCGAGCGATAACCTATGATCAACTCATTATTTTAAATTGAATTCACTTAAATCTGATAGATATCCTCTAAACTCATCTAAAATCAATCCAAGATGGCCACTTCATAGCCTAAAACAGTCCATAGAATATACGTGTCTATAGGCTTCTTCATAGGTCTCTGAGGATTCAATAACCCAAGCTAAACTACAAGGACCATTTTACCTTCATCTCTTGGGTAAATTTGAGCGAGAATCAGTTTTGTAAAGTGTAATATATCATTAATCAATGAGGTATAATAAAAATTTCATGTTAAGTAACTAAATATGAATTAAATTTAATCAATAACTTTCTTATCATAATTAGATGAGGTATAATCAGTACCTAAAGTTAAATAACTGAACACACATGACACTAAATCATTAACCAAAGAGAAAAATGAATCCATGGATAATATAAATGAAATAATAATGTGGATAATAATAATTTAATTCTAATTTAATGAAATGCATAATTATGGATGTCACTATCCCAAACCTTAGGATATCTATATTTTTAAAACCTTTCACAAGACAATTTAAAATATGGGTAAAACCTCATTCCATTTAGACAATTAGTTTTTCATATAAGACCTAATGATACATACAAGGTATATATAATTTCATGCCTCACCCAAGACTGCATTTCTAAATCACTCCTCGAATGTATAAAAATTGATTTAATTTATAAATAATATTCCTTATCAAAATATATCAATATTATTTAAATAATACGAATTTAGTAACATTTATATAGTTAATAAAATGGCATTGAAAGTAAAAAAATTTATATAAAAAAATTATATGATTCATAAAATAATCATACTAATGATATAAATAATATCATTATTTAATGGAATGAATAATTTTCAAAGGAGATATATTTCCTGAAAATAGATTAAATAATAACAAAATTAATCATGAAATTATAGCTGATAATTTGTACATTCAGAATAGAGTTTTTTTAATATATATATTTTAGAAGAATAAATTTAATTTAAGTGATAAATTAAAATAATGTTTTATAAAATAATTTCTATTTTTAAACCATTTAAAATTTTTATAAAAATCAATATTTTGCAAAATGTTTACATCAGTGGGGATGTTTTTTATTATCGAATATATTAAAAAACTCTTTTTGGATTCTTGTCAAAAAATCCCATTTCAATAACAAAATGGTAGAAATAAACATTTAAATAAAAGTTTAAAATTTTAGGATAACCTAATATTTCCTTAATAAGTCATTTTAGAAAATAAAAGTTATTTTTTTAATTTTATTTGGAAAACATGGACATTGAAGAAGAAAACCCAATTTTAGGAGAAATATAATCACTTATTCCTTTAAATGTTTATCTACTAAAATAAAAAGACAAGGAGAGGAAAATTTTAAATAAAATAAATAAACTCCTTAAATTTCCAGTGGATGTGACAATTATTTTCTCTTAAGAAGGATAAATGATAAGTTTCCATCAAAGATGTAAAAGAAATCACAAAAAAAGTGAGATTGTAAAATAAATTCTTACCACTTAATAATGTTTAATTCATAACCCCTGAAAGAATAAATTTTAATTAATATATTAACCCTCATTACTAAATATATATTCATTATAAATTTATCCTAGGGTATGTATATACACCTCATAATAGAGAATAAGTGTATATTAATGTATATGTCTCAAGGCACTAAAAAATGAAAGGATATACCTCACCACTTCATAACATTCATGTAAAATCCCCTATAATGAAATAATTCCAATTGGAACATAAAATTATATTAATTATGAATTATTCCATATAATACATGTAAAAGTCAAAGTATATTCACCATACAATGTAAATAGGTGTATAACATACAAATGTCCTTCATAAAATGGGAAATGAGACAGAATCCCATATCTCACATGTCTCTTTTGTTGATCATGATTTAAAATATTGTATAATGTTTTTAGAAATGTTTATAATTTTTTAAATAAGCACATTAATATCTACAATATCATTTATTAACCTCTTAAATTATATTTTCAATTTTCTAAAAATATTTCATTAGATTTGTTGTTTAGTGTGTTTATTTCCATAGTTGATCATGCTTATTTTGTATTAAATGTTCCAATTCGAAGGTATACATATTAGTAACATAATTTAAAGAAATATATAATTTTAAAAATAAAATATTTAATCATTAGAAATATTTTTATAACCATTAATTATTTTTATACATTAGAAAAGATTCACATTAATTCGTGGAGATGGTAGGTCATGCATATGCATGAGTGGAGATATTATTCAATTAATGGGTAAAATGGTCTAGAAGTTGATGTTATATTAATTTTAAATAATTAATATAATTATATATTAATAATATATCTTAATTATTTCATCATTATGACTATCCATGTGAGTTGATTATGGAATACAAATTACATCAGTTCGTGAGACAGTATATTGGCGTACACATGATAGTTTCATTTGTTTCCCATTTGATTAAGAATGATATGGGTAAATATTATTCCATAAATACAATAAAATTTTATTATGTGGAAGATACTTTTGTGTTTATATTGTAACTATTAAGATATAGTTTAATTTTGTAAAAAAAGAATGGAAATAAGAGAGCTTCATAAAGATGCTCACCTACTCTATGAGAAACATCCTTTAGATCTCATTTTAAGGACTATAGGGTTAGATTTCTGGAGAAAATATAAAATCTATATTTTTTCACTGTATGTTATGTGTATATTTTAGAAGGTTATGTTTTAACCGATGGGATTGATAACTATGAAGAATTGAGGGGAGGGAGTGCCCTTTTATAATTGAGGAGGAGTGATATTATCATAAAAAAAGAGTATTCAATAATGGGAAGTCACCCTCACCTCAGTTCCATATAAATTGATAAATAATGGATTTGAGTCAATTTAAATGTGATACAACCCATTCTCACATATTAAGAAACATTTTTAAAACATGTTCTTCCCTTATCCTATGTGTTTATAAACATTTATCATTTCAGTTTCATTCATGGTAAAAAAAAAATTTATCCTAGGACATTTATATATATACCATCAATTTTAATACATTAAAATTACAACACATTTCTAGAATACTAAAATCATTATTCAAATAGACCACAAAATACCTTACTTGTTTCGATCCTTTGAAAAAATTTAATCATAAACACTGATACAAAAGAGAACTATATTAACTCCCACTATGTTCTTATTGACTAGAACCCTTCTTAGACACATAAAACAAAATACATATCTTCACAACCTGGGTATGGAAGCATAAAAAAGGGTGAGATTAAATTCTCAATAAGGGAAAAAAAGGGAGATATTTAACTATAATCTTGATTATAACGGTATGAGAACATGATCATGAAAATAGAAGATCATTCCATGAATTTCAAAGATCGTATACATGAATCATGGAATAAATTTTGGAAGTTCATAAGACATGAATCATACAGAAATTTAAAACATAACCATGAAAGAATAATATATGAATGCAACATGTAATTTTTGTAGAAAAATAATCATATATAATTATTTCCCAAATAGTTAAGGATGTGCTCCCAAGACTATCATTGTGGATAAAGTCCTTTATTGAAATAGGTTCACACCCCGTTACAGCCCTGTGATACAAAACCGAGTTCAATCCCCATTATACCCTTGTAATACAGAACCGAGTTCATTACTCTTTCCATCCATGTTTATCTCATGATATATAAATTATAACCAAATACATCATAGGAAATAATAGGTCTCACCCATCTCATTATTAAATCATACACACATGTCCCATAAGATTATAAGTAATCGTATTGTAACCCATAAAATGATATGGGTATTATAAACATGTAATAATATAATAACCTATGTAAAAAATCAGGTTTTTTAATCTTTTAATCAAAAGTATAACACTTGAAAGATAAAAAATTTCATAAACATATAACCTGTGAATGTGAAATGGTTTTCATTAACATCATGCCCCCACAACATAATCCATTAAGAGAAATAATATTAATAGAAATAGAATAATTTCCTTAAAAGGGATTAGTAACCACAAAATAGGTAATCTTATATGGGAAATAAATTTTTAAAAACATTTATAAACAATTCTTGAGGAAAATATAGTTTCTGTATTGAAACCACATTTTTAAATCATTAATAATTTTTGAAAATCATTTCCTATGAAAATAAATTTTAAAACATATAAAGGAACCCTTTAAAACCAGAAAATATTATTGAAATACTTGTCCATGAAAATGTACATAATATATATTTTAAAATAATTTTGGAAAACATTTTTTTAAATATTTTTTAAAACATTGTTTTTTAATAAAATAGATCATCCACTAGAGAGTGATAAAACTAGAGTTTACTTGAAAACATAATCCTTAGTAAAAAATATTGGAAAATGGTAATAGTATATAAGGATATCCTGAATAAATAGATGATTTGGAAACTCATAAGTGTTCTTGGGATATTTATCATATGATTTAAATATAGGAATTATAAACATAAAATCTCTTGATAAGTGAAGAGATTGAATAAATAAAATCTTATAACTTAGTAACATGGAATAATATTCTCCATGCAAGAAAACAAAAGTACATAAATGTTAAAATATAATGAAATAAATTAAATTCATTATATAAAATTTAAAAGGGAATTATATACACCTTAAATGAATATTTATCTGCATAAGAAAACCTGAGTCCTAAAGAAGTAATATTGAGACAAACATACTTTACCGATTTGGAAACATTTGAATCTTAAACCCTATGAAAGAATGATAAAAAAATTTATATTTTAATAAAAAATAGTTAATTATTTGATAAATATAATAAAATCATATTCGTTACATAAACCACGCATACAAAATGATTGTTGAACATAGCATGTATCTCATAGAAATAAAAAGTGATATGAAATCCCTTTACCTTGTGTTTTGAGTCTCGTCATACACATTCAAACCACCTATATAATAAATATAAATTTATTATACATATTTTGAATAACCATATTATTAAGCGTAATACCATATATGGTTTTATTATGACCATCTATTACCCACTTTTTATCCATCCTATGTTAGTTTCTAACTTTGTATGATATATGGTTTGTTCATCACATTTGTCAAAACAATTTATATTATTGGTCCTTATAATTATATCATGATTCTAGAATGAAAAAATGATACAACATACTTTTATATCATTTATAGTTGTATTATAACAATCAATAGAATATTTTAGTATGAAATATAAAACACTGTTTTTGTAGATGGTAAGTCATACATACACATGAACCTTTGTTTCAGTTTGTAATATCATATTGAAAAAATAAAAGAAAATGTAATATATGTATATATGTATATATGTATATGATAAAATTAAATTTGAACTATAATTTTATATATATCATATATGTTCACTAATACCATCCTTCATACATTCTATCTATTTTATGAATGAATTATATCGCTTTGAGGGGGTGGTAGAACACACTTCCTCAAATTCAATTATTGTGTTAACAAAAAAAGGAAATTAACAAAGTCATGTGTTTAGAAAAGAAAGAAAAAATAAGATAAATAAGATAAATATAATTAATAAAATATATAAAGATATTTTCCATCATAATTTCCACCATGAGAGGTGGTAAGGACAATTGAACAATCATCCTTTACTAAAATGGTAGTTTGTCACACATATAAATAATATGGTCATTAAAAATTCGATGGTGGTGTCTGTATGTATACCTAAAACTATTAGCATAAAAAATACTAGTATATTTTGGATAATTGTTTTTCATAAAATCATGTAATAAATATATAATAGGTGGTGGATAAGTAAAAATAAGATAAAAGACTTGGGAGAAGGAATTACCTCTTAATTGGGTAACTCTTTTTGGTTTGTTCCAAAAGGATTCATTTGATTTCATTATTTTTAGGGGAATGCCTATAAAATGGAGGGTCAATTTATAGGATGTGTATTTTGTAGTTCTCATCCAAATATAAGATGTTTGATAGATGCATGGATACGAGAGAGTTTATGATCTTTTATAGGGAAGGAAAATGACTGATTTTGAATATTGGAATCCAAGTTATGTGTATCCATAATAATACCCAAATAAATAATAAAAAGTAACCATAAATAAATAATTTAAGGTTTCTGTCCGAATAATTTATATAAAATGGGTTTTGGGCAAGCTTCTATGTCATTTGGCCCATTAATATTAAGGATTAGACTCTAATTAGGCTTAATTTTTCCTTAATCACTGTTATTAATTTTAATCACTTTTAAAAATTATTTTGTCCAAAAATAATCATCATCTAATTATAATCTAAATAGTATGCTCATTAAAAAAATTTATGTTTAATTTTCATAATTCTATTCAAAAAAGTGGAAAAATTAAGATTAAATCTAATGCTACTGATGGGATGAAATTACTGGTCTTTAAAGATGAAAAATGTTCCAATGATTGTGAAGTTTTTATCTTAAATTTCAAATTGAAATTGATTATAATGACCTAAATATTATTAATATATGTATAATTTATCAACTTTTATCTTAAAAACAAATTTAACTATAATTTAACATTAATAATTATTTAAATTAAAATGTAGTTTTAATCAAAAAGTAGTATTTTCACTATTCATCAAAAAATGATGTCTCATAGAAGATTACAGAAAAATCACCCTAATTTAATTTAGATATTCTAAAATAAATAATGATGTTTATTTTGACAAATAAAATTTATAAATTTGAAAAAAATCAATTATATTATTAAAAGCGATTCATTTGAGAAAATAATATTTTTACACATCACTTTACAAAAAATCACATCATTCATTATCAATATATTTTATTACTACAAAATTTTATGAAAAATATTTGAAAATATGTTATTACTATTAATAATTTTTATGTTTAATGGCTGGGATATAATTATCTCATTCAAATAATTATGAAAATAAAATGATGTTTTGTAGATTCATCGTTGTTGCATGTATTATATGCCAAGTTGATGTACCATGTAACGTATTGAAAGTCAAAGATCCATGTAATGTATTGCATGTTAATTTTATATATAAAATACACAAATTTTGTTCCATGTGAATTTAATTTTTTTATTTAGTTCATTACAAGACATAAATGTAAATTTTATATAATCGAAAAAAGGTCCATAAAAACATAGGGGTGACATTCTACATCCTTTTAAAATGAATTTGGCCTTTGAAATTAATAACCTAGGAAAAAATTGAGGATATTAATAATTCTTCATATTCTCAATTTCCCATGTAACATCCCCTAATTGGTTATTTCTCAACAAAACAATGACCAAATGATTGGTCTTGTATCATAGAACTAGGTCATATCGGTCCTAAATTTCAAATGGTTTCTCCTCATAAGAAAGATCCTTTTCCAGTGGTATGACATCTGAGTTTAGTACATTTGATGAGTTGCAGGTGTACTCCCTCATGAGAGATACATGTAACAAATCATGTAATTTAGAGAGATTTTGTGGATGTTCCACGTGATATTTTACGATTAATATATGATCATGAATATCAGTTGGATGGATATACTGAGGGTTTAGTTTCTATTTCTTCTTGAAAATCATATCATTCTACCAGGGTGAGATACATATAAACACATTTTCACCAAAATAAAATTATAGATTGTGCCGATGGTTATCAGAATAATGTTTTTTACTACATTGTGTTACATTGATATACAATTGAGTTGTTCTAACCGTATTAACCATTTCTTTAGAAATCGCTAGTCACAATATATATTTTGTTCTCGATCCTCATCCCAACACATTAGATCTATAAATTTATTCCCCTAAATGTCTTAATACGGTACTATATTTATTTTTGAGTGAATGATATTTTTTTAAGGAAACTCAAATAGATGATTATATTAATCCCTAAAACCTTTAAAATCTAGAGAAAAAGTTATAAATATATCCTCCAGGGTTTGAATTGTTCTTATAGACTGAACATCTTTCTATGGATGATATGCTGTGTTAAAAATCATATCTTGATCAAGTGTTTGTTGAATATTTCAATAGAACTTTGAGTAAAACCTTGAATCCTAATATAATACTATAGAATGTGTCACTCCATGAAACCTTACCACTTACAAAATGTATATACAAGAAAGACATTCTAGAGTGAATAATTATTTTATTTTCTTAATGTGTTATTACTTAGTAAGGTGATTTACTACCACCAATATATAATTAAACTATTTATAGGTTTTGTGTAGTCTAATAATAAAATATATTGTGATGTTATCTTATTTCCATTCTGGTATGGGTAATGGATGGAAAATCAGCGTTGAAAATTGTCATTCAGCCTTAACAAATTGTCATACTATGAACTGAGATGAAAAAACTATTATATATATCTTCATTATATCCAACTATAAGTATTCATTCAATCCCTATACATATTCATACTTCTCGTATGAATATAGAATGGATAAATTTAAGCTTCCTCAAATAGATCCATCTTCAAATGTGGTCTAGAAAGAACACATACATAGTTCTGGAACCTTATCATTTCATCCTGATAAATGTAGAACTCATGAAAATCTCTAAATTACATTTGTGGTTCTTTATCTCCCTTCTACACCTACATAATCATCACTTCGATATAAGGTTGAAATTTCATTTGAGAAAGATATGATTTTTACCTTTCCTTTAGGATTTCTAGATCTATCCTCTGAAAATCCAGAAAAAATTGAATCTTTTGTGATCCTCATAATAAATAAGAATGCATGATCCTTCTAACTCAATCCATCATAAAGAAATTCACATTCCTAGGGTGGTAATGTATTGAGAAGTCATAATCCTTTAACAACTCTAACCAACTTATATTGTGCATGTTCAACTCCTATTTTGTGAATATTTATTTCAGACACTACTACAAAACTAGCCTTTAACATCCCTAAAATTTATCATTGGTAGAAAAATGCACTCAGAATGTCCATCTCTATCAGTGATAAATAAATTTATTGATAAAGGGTAGCCTTTATCATCTCAATTTGTTTAGTGTTGATAAAATTTCACCATAATGAGCATGTTATTTTAGTGCTGATATTGATTATCATTTATCAACACTTTATTTTTAGTGTTGAAAAATGTTACCCTCTATGAGTGATAACAATAAGGTGATGATAAATAGCAACCCCTATCAGTGCTTTATTAGCACTGATGAAGGTTCATAACATAAAATTATTATTTTTAACAATTTCATTAATTAAATAATTATTGTCAAAAACGAATGAACATATATATAAATTTTAAAAATTATTAATTATTGTATAGCAAATACATAGATATGTAAATTGAATCACCTGAAATAATCAAACCAATAAAAATTTAAAATGTTTAAATAAAGAAAAATATCAAATATTTTATTTCATAAATAATTATTGATAAAAATGAGTAAATTTAATATATATATATATATACATATTATACATATTTAATAATACTGTATATTATATGTAGATATATAAATGCATATGAAATAAAAAATAATTTAAAATGGTTAAATTACCTAATTACTGAAAAATTTATCAATGAAAAAATTAATAATAAAAATGATTAAAAATAATATATATAGATATATATTAATTATAATGAGTAATAAATATTATATATTAAAAACAAATATATATATATATATATATAATGAATAAAATGTTAATTAAAAACATATTAATATCTTGTTCTTTTTTAATTTTGTTTGGTCTATCAATTTATCATATATCAAATTTTGTGTGTTAAATTGATTTCAAATACACACTCACACACACACATATATATATAAATGTATTTAAGGTAGTTTATATACAAATGCACATATAAATATATTTGCGCAATATATAGAAACACAAAAACCTAATATTTTGGTAATTTATTCAATTTTTTGTATATTTAATAATTCCATTATTAACATGACACATTTTATATTTTCTTAACTAGTGAGTTTTATATAACTATATTAAATACTAATATTGTTATGGAATTCATTTTTAATATTTCAATTTCATTTATTTGTAAATTCCATCATTTTTTATTAATAATTTATATATATATATATATAATATTATATCATTTTCAATACATATTAATTTTTACTTCAATATATATATATACATATTTTTTTAATAATTTATATTTATATAATAAAATATAACTATTTTTGAAATATTTTTAAAGCACACACATTTTGAATTATTCAATTTCACTCATTTTTAAAATCCTTGTTTTTAATATTATATATCAACTAATACAATTAAAAATATATTTGTAAATAAATATTTATACACAAATATATTTATAAATGTAAATTTAATATATTCATATATTTATAAATTTATAATTATTTTAAATAAATAATTATTATATTTCATATAAATATTTTAATAAATAAAAATAAATAATCATATATATATAATAATTATAAAATTATGAAAAATTTATATAATGAAATCCATTATCAGTGATATTTTTTTCACAGGTATAGATCGACATTTATTAGTGCTAAAAAAGAGCTAATAAATATCGATATTTATCAGCACTAAAAAACATATTATAAAAAGAATTTTCATGAGCGTCAAAATATTAGTGCTGGTAAATGTTGTTTTTATTAGTGCTATTTTATCACTGATAATGATCCATTTTATCAACACTTATCAATTTAACATTGATAAATGGGATCTTTATTAGTGATTTTTGGAATGCACTGTTAAAAGTGTTCCTGATCTATTTAAAAGAACCCTTACCGGTACTCACAGATCATGATTATGAATCTCCAATAGAACCCTTCTTCTTCCTGTTCGAATCTACAAAAATACATCAAAAAATAAATTATATAATCAAATTTATTTTATTTTCTAGTTATCCTATATTTTTTTAATCTTTTGGGTTCATCCTTTCGGATTTTTGCGCTGTTCTTAACATAGGAGAAACCAATATCTCATCTCTCTATGCTATAGGTGTGACTCCTCTATTCATTTTAATGGATTATTGATAAGATTAATATCTGTATTTTAACATCAAGAAACCAGGATGAGAGATGATGTGTAATATAACTTCCTACTGCCAGGTTGTATTTTGCAGTTTAATGTCGTGCAACCTATATGATAGATAATGTGAAGTTAAACATCATTATTATAAAAGGAATTTTTTTAGATTAATGTCTTATAACAAGGATAGGATTTAGTGTGTAGTATAACGTTTTTATACCAGGATTAATTAGTATAGTTTAACATCATAAATACAAGGCAAGAGACAATATTTAGTTTAACAACTTTATTTTATGATGATTTTTTTAGTTTAATATATTGGAATCATAAAAAGAGATGATTGATGATCATTATGAAAATTATTTCATGAGAAATATTGTATTAGTGTGGGTTTTAAGTAATTCTTTAGCCGTTGTGGACAATTTTTATGCTCTATTTTCGAGATAATCATGGCTTGGTTTTTCAAAATTGTTTCTTAAAAGAGGATAATGATTTCTAGAATTTTATTTTCTTTAAAAATGTGGGTTACTAAATTTCCAAAAGTGGCCTTATAATAATATTGTTTCAAATAGAAATTTAAATAGTATTTCTAAGGAGATAATTCTTGTTGAGTTATGAAATTTGGATTTTGATCTAGTGGTTTTGGCCTGATATGTTATATTCGGTTTTGTTTTAGATTCATTCTAAACCTAATTTTATGATTTTTGTGTTATTCAAAATATGCCTTCCCAAAAGGTCCCTTGTGTTTCTAGTGGTTCTCTCCCTATTATTTGTTCTCATCATTTATATCATAACATATGTAAAAATTGATGATCATTACAGGCAGTGAAGTAGGATGAATAAGTTGAGCATGTTGTCATACTTTTTGGAAATGTGAAAGATGTTAGAGTTCTTGTTATTCTGGATCTACTTGGGGGTCCAGCTCTAACGAACAAAACTTTTAGAAATGAAAATTTCTCTCAATCTAATTACATCTATTATTATGTAAATTGGCTATATGAAACACACTCACTTCAATGGGTTTTTTATTTTGTATTATAAAATACTTTTCAGAATTTTTACTGTTGTTAATATAGTCGTTGAATAGTGAGCACATGATTAGTATAAATATAGGTCTTTAATAAATCCAATTTACTCAGAAAAAGAAAGAAATGTCCTTATCTGGTAGAATTGATCGGTACGAAGCCCATTTTTTGGAACTCAAAAAGGTTTTGAAGACACTTTTCTTTGTCTTGGCTAAGCCTAATGTGAGATTCAACACGTTAAGCTTGAACATAACTACCTAAAGGAGAAGTGGAAGTCGATAGAAATTACGACCCAAGCGATGTTATCCGAGACACCCCAAGAGTCTGTCACCATCGCAAACCTTAACTATATATCATATGTGGGAGTTATAACGGGTTGTGTAACAATACAATAGCACTATTATTATGTGGATTATTTTTCTATTGAATAATGAATATACACTCATTTTATTATTATTACATTGTTAATAGTATTTAAATAACAGTTACTATTTTTAATTAATATTCAATTAAGAAATATGTTTTTTATGAATCAAGGAATTTTTAAATTAAATAATATTTTAATAATTTATTATTAATAAATTAATTTTTATTAATTATAAATGATCATATAATTTTTTTGAATACAATTGTAATTTTTTTTATGGTTTGGAAGATGCTTTTGTCAAAACCCATGAATTTTTTATAAATAATGAATTTTTTTAAAGTAAAAAATTAACATTTTTTTGAAAATTATTTAGATAAAATGAAAAGTATTTTTGGAATCAAGACATTGAGATTATCCAGCAATGAAATTTTCATAATTTTCTGTGACAGTCGAATTTTTGGTTAAAAATTAAATACCGTTTAAATATATAATGGGTTTTTATGGAATCATAATGATCCAATAGTGAAGAAATAAAATACTATAAATGGGATATTCAGAAAATACATGTTTTAATTTTAAAATAATTTGTGTTTAGGTTTTATTTATTAATTTTACAAAGCATTAGTAGACCCTCCAAGATCTATAAAACATTTAATCATTTTAAAATGATTTCCTTGAGAGTATGATCCCCTACACATAAAGAAGAATAATATTTTAATAAGTGCGCCCAGTAGGCTTATAAAATATATTTTTACATTATAAATTTGGAAAACCCAATGTGAAAACCGTGGGATGGTTTGTGGTGTTTCTTATTATAATGTCTTCTGTCTAAAACCTAAATAATAAAGAATTCCTTCTCCTTTTTTATATAAAGAAACTCAATATCTCATTACTCTTTACTCGAACCATTTGTTGTTCGACCAACCCCTTCCCTCCTTTCTCTATAATCCTCCCAAGCCACCGCAATATTTCGTTAATCACCTCTCATGACTTTCCTAATCCTTTGAGATCACACTTCCATTTAAGCAATTTCTTCCCTTCTCATTTTTCCCAAAATTCTTTAGGTTGTTAGTCCCTTTTATTTTCAATTAAAAATTTTGGTGTATGATTTCTAAACACCCCTATAGTTCCCTTATTATTTTTGGATCCTGATATAACCCTTTATCTCTCATTTATGCCTCCCATGTACACTTGTTACGATGCCTATATTCCGAAAGGGATTTCTCTCTTCTCATTTACATTCAAGTAATTATTTTATATTATGAATCTAACTTTAATTACATATATTTGAAAATGTATCTATAATAACCCTTACTATACATTTAAAATACATGTGATTCGATAGCCATTTCTCTATAATCAATATTTTTTATCAATTTTAATTTCACGTTGTTATGCTGTCGAAATTGCACCGCAATTCTCCAAGAAAATGTAATTGTGTTGCGAATACCATGCCCATTTCTCTATGAAGGGTTTTCACCAGTATTCATGTTTACATAATGATTATAGATTTTCATATATTAATTCCACATTCCTTTATCATGTACTAAATGATTATTTTTAATGAATCCATATTGTATGATCATTGTGGCACAGTTGTCCATGAAAGGAAATGATTAAGAATGGTGTGCCTTGATAGCACTCCAATGCATTGGGTAAAGATTCGTATCATGAAACATCAAGTTAAATGAGGGTTTACTCATTATAATTCAATTTTAAGGGTGTTTTACTCATGATTCTTGTTCAATGATCCTTGGATCATGCTAATATCATGTTAAATTATGTTTCCACATTTCCATGTTATGATAATCATTCTATAGCATGACTTCATGTTCATGTTTCTATTAAGCTCAATAAATATGCCTATTTCCTAACAAGTACTATGTAATTCTTGTTATTCCTTGTTTACTCCCTTATATTCTTTATATCTCACCCTTTTCTTATACATGTCCTTAGGTTATCGTATGCAATTCTAAGTACGAACGAATGTTATGGTCTTGTAAAAGAAATTTTCAATAATAATGTTGGGTTTTAGGTTCTAATTTGTTATGTAATTTTCCTAATTTTAAAATATACTAGTCCACTAAAGCCTCAAAGATATATTAAGATAATTTTTATTTAATAAATAATTTTTTTTGTGTGTAATAAAGGGAAGGGATATTATAGTTGGTCTTAAAAGATATGTTTAGTAATTTTTGGGATTTGGATTAGAAAACCCTAGTGAAATATTTTTGGATAAGACTAAGTGTAATAAATAAATCTCAAAATTTTTGTGAGTATTGAGTATGAGGGTTTTCATGCAAATAAATCCCTATCTAGAAACGATTAGGTACATGCAGCTTTGGAACAGATGTGTCTTGGGGTAAAACACAAAAACACCACTTTAATCAAGACATGAATGGGAACTGGTGCATGGAAATAGGCCTTGCTGCACTCTTGGTTACGACACTCCAGAGGGACATTATTTCATAAATTCATAAGATTAGTATGAACTATTGTTATAAGAATTAAAAATATTCCCCTAAGAATATATTTTGGGAAGTAGATCATGGATAACATAAATTAATATGTTAAGTAAATACGTGTAATTTAGAAGTTATCCATTTTTGTTATTGGATTCAAATTTGTTTGTTGCCACTAACTTTATTTATATTCCATCCAATGGACGATAGTAGGAGGACTCGGGTTAATAACTGAAATGAAGATCAAATTGAAAACTATTATAACGAGATGACCAATATGATGGGTGCAGGAATCACAAACATAGTCACAATACTCTCTCAGTTAACTTTTGTTTTGAATATAAAAATGGGTCAACATGAAAATTAATCCCAACCCCCCCCCCCAAGAAAGAACAAGTTTCAATAGAGAGCTTCATGAGACAAAGGAATCCAACTTTTAATGGATAATTTGATCCCTCAATTGCCAAAAAATAAATCAACTCCATTAAAAAGTTCCTATCCATCCTTCAATGTGTTGAACAAGAGAAGGTACTTCTAGCCGCTTATCAGATGGAGTGTGAAGCGGATCCATGGTGGACATTGATAAAAAATATGATGCCTGTGGAAGAGATCGAGGAGTTAGAATGGTAGGATTTCTAGAAAATGTTATTTGATTAATATTTTACTCAAACCCTCTCACTTAAGATGGAATATGAATTCTTTGAACTCAAGAAAAAAGAATAATAATCCATCAGAGCGTATGAGACAAACATTATAAGGCTTGCACGATATGCCTCCGTCTTTATCATTACCTCAGAATGCATGGTTGACCACTTATTTGGTGGGATAAAACCTATCCTACAGAAAACCCTACCAATCCATGACTTCGAGAGCTATGAGGAAATTTTTTGATGTTACCTCAATGTTGAAAAGGAGATCAGTGAATCTCAGGGGTATAATGGGGATGAGAATCAGATCGGGGATTTTAATTCAGGCAGTCTAATGCATAAATCCAATGGTGCTAAGAAAATACAACACCCCACTTTTCAATGGTGTGGAAAAAAGAACCACAGAAATTTCCTGAATGGGGATTAGGAAATTATTTAGGTCTAAAAGAGAAGGGCTCGTAGATATTAACTTCCAACATGAATACCATGCTGATATGATAGAGGAGAATGACACTCCATTAATCTCTTAAAGAATTTTTCATAGCCTCAAATACGAATAATCAAGTCACTTTGCAAACCAGTGCCCTAGCCATGTGTTTTCAGAGGCAACCAACAACCTCCAAGTCATCATGGGTGATCTTTTTTCCATCACTACCATAAAATAGAACCCCAAAAATGATGTAGTTATAGGTATGATAGTTATTAATTCAATAATATCTAACATACCTTTTTATTCTAGTTCTACACATTTTTTTATATTCTGAATGTTCAGTAGACAAATCTGAACACCACAACAAATCATCGATGTAAAGATGTTGGTGAGAATGGAAAATGGGGAAATCATTGCATCACATGGATATAAATCATCCCCTATCTTAATTTGATGATTGATCTTCCTAGAGAACCTCTTCATACACCCTCTAGTATAATTTTTTGCAATTGATTGCATGGATGGAATTTCCTTATTTAAAGCCAGCGTAAATTTCTGTGATTGGTAAATAACTCTCTATATGGAGAATTGACTCCTGATTTTTCACATGTGCAAGGAGGAGGATGAATCTTCTTTAAAACCATCATATAAAGCATGGTTTTTACTACCCAATGATCATGCGCTTCTTGTATAGATGATTGATTCTAAGGAATCAACCATCATAGAAGACATTTCAATTCTGAGGGAATTTGCTAAAGTGTTTCTTGTTGAATTGCATTGTCTTCCTCCTAGAATAGATGTTGAATTATGAATTGGTATTATACATGGTGCATTTCCAATATCCATGAATCCATGTAGAATATATTTTGTGGTGCTTGAGACGTTGAATAAAAAACTATATGAGAATCTAGATAAAGGGTTTATACGCCCAAGTGGTTCACCATGGGGTTCACCGGTCGTCTTCGTCACGAAGAAGGATGGGTCAATGAGCCTTTGCATCGATTATCATGATCTCAACAAAATCATGAAAATGAATTATCTTCTGCCATTATTTGACGAATTTTTTGATCAGCTATGTCAAACACAATACTTCTCCATGTTGGATCTTCATTCATGATATTATCATGTAAGGGTGAAGAAGGAGGATATCCCCAAGACGACTCTTCTTATAAGATACGAGCATTATGAATTAATAGTAATGCCTTTCGGAATCACTAATTTTCCATAAATCATCATGGAATTGATGAAAAGCATCATTACAAATTACCTTGAAATTTTTTTGGTAGTTTTCATATACAATATTTAAATATAATCCAAAACCAAGGAGGAGCATGAGGAGCATCTAAGTACTACTCTAGAGACCTTGCAAAAGGAGAAGCTCTATAAAAAGTACATAAAGTGTGAGTTCCCGTTATAGGTATTCACATTCTTAGGTCATATCATATCATCAATGAGATATCTACGAATCCCTCAATGATAGCTGCAATTGAGGGATGGATGAGGATATCATCAGTGACATATATCCATATATTTTTGGGGATAAATGGATAATATCGCCGATTTGTGAAAACAATCTCATGATTTTTAAACCATCGTACCAAGATAACATAGATGGGAGTATTGTTTTCTTGATGTGATGAATGAGAAGATAGCTTCATGGAGTTGTAAAGAAGGCTTATCACTACACCCGTGCTCACAATACCCACAATTGGAGAACTATTTATTGTATGTAATGATGATTTGAAGAAGGTAATGGGTTGTGTGTTGATTCAAAATGAAAAATTCATTATCTATGATTCAAGGAAGTTGAATATTCATAAGAAAAACTATCCAACAGATGATATGGAGTTGTCTATAGTAATCTTTGCTTCCATAAATTACACGACATTAACTCTTTGGGAAGAAGTATGAAATATATACGGATCAAAAAATCCACAAATATATATTCAAATAGAAAGAGTTGAACATGCACAAACGAATATTGTTAGAGATGATCAAAGACTATGTCTGGTCAATATATTATCACCCTGGGAAAGAGAACATGGTGGTGGATGCTCTATGTAGAAAGGTCCCAACGATTCTATCATTGATTATAATTTAAAAGGATGAAATCTTCATGTATTTGATGAAGATGGACATGGGAATCATAAATAAGGGAATATAACTAATCATTTCCCAACTTATTTCTCAACCATATCTTTTGGAGAGGTTAATGGATGCTCATAATGATGATTGTGGGAATTCAGAAGAATGCTTAAACTATCTGAAAAGGGAAATCCCCATAGTTCAATGTTAATGAAAAAGGTATTGCGAGATTTGCAACAAGAATATGTGTTCCATAAAATCCAATTTTAAAGAAATATATTTTGAATGATTTATATAGTTTGAATTTTTCTATTCACCCAGGAAAAACAAAGATGTTGCGAGATCTTTGAGAGAAATATTGGCGGGATAACATGAAGAAATTGATTATTGAGTGTACAATAATGTTCCTAGTATGTCATTAAGTGAAGGATGAAAGGTAGAAGTCTAGGGGGGTGATGCAACCATTCCCATACCAGCATAGAAATGGGAGAACATCACCGTGGACTTTTTCAATGGACATCCAAAGATATACAAGGAAACAATGATATTTGGTTTGATGTGTATTTTCTTATAAAGACTGCATATATCATTGCAATTCTGGAGGATTTCTCATTGGATCAACTGGCAAAAAGGTATATCATAGAAGTGGTATGGCTGAATGGAGTAACACTATCTAATGTATTTTATTGAGATCCAATATTCATGTATAAGTTTTGGAATTCTCTTCAACATGCTCTGAAGATTGAGAAAATATTATGTACGTTTAATCATCCTTAATCTGATGGCCAATCTTGGTGGATTATCCAAACATTGAAGGACTTGTTGATATAATTCTCAATGGACTTAAAAATTGGATGGAATCAATATCTTCATATGGTTGGGTTCTCTTACAATAACAGTTTCTACTCAAACAACCAGATGGATCCTTATGAATCCCTTTATCGTTAGAGGATTAAAACATCAACATGTTGTTATGAAGTAGTAGAGTGAAGACTCTTAGGTTTAGAAGTTGTCAATGAAATGGTGAAGAAGGTTAAGACCACCCCACAACACATTAAAGATACATAGAGTCGACAAAATATCTATGTTGATAATCATCAATGAGACCTAGTGTTTCATGTTGGGGACATTGTATTCCTCTACATGTAGCTGTGGATGAGAGTTATGAGATATGGGAAGAAGGGAAAGCTTTGCCCAAGGTACATTAGACCTTTTGAGATCCTTGATTGCATTGGAGAAGTGGCCTATCGACAATAACTCCCACCAAACCTATATAAAGTACATGATGTATACTATGTATCATTCTTGAGGAAGTACATAACTGAACCATCACATGTACTCAATCTAGAGGAGGTACAATTGCATAATTACCTCTACTGTAAGGAGAAGAAGAGGAAGATCTTGTATTATAAAGATAAATTTCTATGAATAAATACAATCCACTTATCAAGGTGTTGTGTAAAAACCAAAAGTTTGAATAAGAAATGTGGGAATCAGAGGAAGTTATGAAGCATTGCAACCATCATATATTTTAGTGTCCGAAAAACAAATTTTGAGGGTAAAATTTGATAAGGGGGAAGATTGTAACAACCCAAAATTTTACTAATGAAAATTCCTCTTAATCTTATTTAATTTATTATGATGTAAAATGGTTATATAAGACATATGAATGTATTTGGTTTTATGTTTTTGGATTTTAAAATATAGTTAATATTTTTTACCTTTGCTAATATATCCATTAAACAATGACAACATGAATAGTATAAATACTGGGATATAACAAATCCAATTTAATCAGACAAAAGAAGTGATGACCTCATCCAGTAGAACTGATACAAATGAAGCCCATTTTTCGAAAATCTAAAATGATTTTTTTCCACTAGGCTTATCTCGTGACCAAGCCTAATATGAGATTCAACAGTTATGCTTTATCAGAATAGCCTATGGGTGAAATTGAAGTTGATAGAGATTATCATGCGAGCGATGTTATCCAAGAAACCCCAAGAGTCTGTCACCATCACACACCTTACACTTAGGCCATATGTGGGTCTTATAAGGGGTTATGTAACAATACCCTAGCACTATTATTATGTGTATTATTTTTGTATAGAATAATGAATATGTACTCATTTTATTATTATTACTTTGTAAAAAGTTTTTAAAGTAAAAATATTATTTTTAGTAAATATTCATTTAAGAAATATATTTTAATGAATTAATGTATTTTTAAATTAAATATTATTTTAGTAAAATATTATTACTAAATTAATTTTTATTAAATATAAATGATCATATAATTTTTATCAATAAAATTTTATTTTTTATTAGGGCTTGAAATGTGCTTTTTCCAAAACCCAAGAATTATTGATAAATTTCGGTATTTATATTAAATGTAAAAATTCACATATTTTGAAAAATATTTAGAGAAAATATATATTAATTTTGGAATCATAATGAAAATTTTTCAATAGAAATTTTTTCAAAATTTTATGAGATAGTGGAATTTTTCGGTAAAATTCAAATATTGTTGAAATATATATTGTGTTTTATGACCTAATAATGTCCCAATAGTAATGTAATAAAATACTATAAATGGGATTTTCATCTAATTTATATTTTACCTTTAAAATAATCTTATTTATGTTTTTTTGATTTATTTTACAAAGCCTCAGTGGACCCTCCAAAACATATAAAACATTTTGACATTTTAAAATGATTTCCTTGAGAGTGTGACTCACTTCAACATAAGAAGGACTAATATTATAATTTGTTTTTCCATTTTACTTATAAAATGATTTTTTACACTCCACATTGGAAAATCCATGGGAAACCCCATTGTATAGTTTGTGGTTTTGATTAGTTTAATGTGTGGTATTCAAAACCGAAATAATAAAAAATACCCTCTCCTTTCCTATATAAACCCATTCAATATCCCAATAATATTCTATCAAAAAATTTTGTGCTATACCATACCCGTACCTCTTATCCCTATAATCCATCCATGTCTACTCAATCTCCCATGAATCCCCTTTCAAGCCTCCCCCATGCCTTTGGGATCACACTTCCAAGTAATGGATTTCTTCTGTTCTCATTTTTGTCTAAAATTATTGATGTTATTATACACTTTTGTTCATTTAAAAATGTTGGGGTATGATTAATAACATCCCATAAACATTACTCCTTATGTTTTAATGATGAGATACCCATTTCCCTCTCATTCATTCCTCCCATGTACACCATTTACCATGCCAAAATTTTCTATGTGATTTCTCTCTCCTCATTTGCATGTAAGTAATTATATTATATTATGCATCTATATTGTATTAAATATGTTGCGACATGTATCAATTTAACCACATTACTATCCATTTAATGAACTTATGATTAGATTCCCCTTTCTCTCTAATAACCCATTTTTTTAATTCTTAGGTCACGTTGTTATGATGCCGAAATTGCACCGCGATTCTCAAAGCCAAAGCATTGTGTAGTGAATACCATACCCATTTATCTATCAATTGTATTCACCATCATGAACATTTACTTATTTATTATATAGTTTCACGTATGAAATCCAAATTACTTTATCAGGGAATAAATGATGATATTTAATGAATCCATGTTATATTTTCTGTCTAGCACACTTAAGCATGAAATGAAATTATTAAGAAAGGTACCCCTGGATAACACTTCAATTAATTGGGTAACTAATGATTAGAATCATGATAACTCAAGTAAAATAAGTTATTAATAATGTTAATTCAAGTTCAATGTGGTTTTACACATGCCCCCTTTTCAATGGGATTTGGATAATGCTAATATCATGTTAAATTTTGTTTCCACATTTCCATGTTATGAATATTTGGCTATATCATGCCTTTATGTTCATGTTTCTCTTATGATCCATTTATATTAATATTTTTTTACATATACTGTGTTATTCATGTTATTCCTTATTTAATACCTTACTGGGATTTATAACTCACCCTTTTCTCTTCCATGTACTCAGTTTATCCCATACAATTCTAAGTACAGAGGAATGTTGTGGTCATGTAAATGATGTTTTCAATAAAGATGTTGGTTTTATGTTCTAAGTTGTTATTAAAATTTCTTAATTTCCCAACAAACTAGACCTATCTATCCTCAATGTTTTTTTAATTGCATGTTTATGTAATATATCATGATTATGTTTATAATAAAGATTAGTGTTTTTATAGTTAGTATCAAAGGATACATTTAGTTATTTTTGTGATTAGGATTAGAAAACCCTAGTGATGGAATTTGGGAAAATAATCAGTATAATAAAAACAATCCTAAATTTTGGTGAGTATTTAGTAAGTGGTTTATCAATAAAATTCGTCCATATCATGATACGAGCAGGTAGAGGTGGCTCTGGAACGTATGTATTTAGGGTTAAAACGTGAAAACACCGCTTTGAGCTAGACTCGAATGTGATCAAATGCATGAAAATGGGTCTTGTTGCACTCTTGGTTACAACACTCCCTAGTGATATGCTTTGGTAAATTCATAAGCTTACTAAAAATCATTATTAACTGAATAAAAAAATGCCTCTATGAATATATGTTGGGAATTAGAGCATGGATAACATAAATTCACAAGTTATGGAAATATGTGTCATTTAGAGATTACCCCTTTTTTTCATTAGATTCCCCATTATGTGTTACCCCTAACATTATTTTTATTCCAGCTAATCGATGGTAAAAGGAGGAATCGGGCAAATAACCGATGTGAAAATCAATGTGGTGATTGTTCTTATGTGATTCCCAATCTAATGGGAGTGGGAATCACACAATTTATCACGATACTCTCTTAGTACACTCATGTTTTGAATAGTTACATGGGTAAATATGATGGTTCAACCCCCCCCCCCTAATAAATAAAAAGGCATAATTGGGATCATCATAAGATAAATGCCTCTTATTTTAATGGATGATCTGATCCCTCAATTATTGAACAATGGATCAAATAAATTGAGAAAATATTCTTCATACATCATTTTTCTGAACAATATAAGATATGTCTAGATGCTTATTATATGAAGGGTGATGTTGATCAATGGTAGAAATTAATCAAAAAGACGAAGCCAGGGGAAGAGAACGTGGCATCGAAATGAACAGATTTCTGGATAAAAAATCGATAAATAATTTTCTTGATCCCTCCAACATAGTATGAAAATTGAATTTCTTTACCTCATGAAAAAAGAGGAAAAATCCATCAGATAATACGATGAATAATTCACAAGGATTGGAATATACGCCTCTAGTTTGTCATCATCCCCGAATGCAAGTTTGATCACATTATTGGTGAGATAAAACCCAGTCAATGGAAGCCCTATTGATCCATGACATTGAGAGTTATGTGAAATTTTCCTGATGTGCCATGAATGTAAAAATAGAGATCAGATAATGTCATGGGTGTCATGGGGATAAAAAGAATATGGTGGATTTTAATTCTAGTGGTCTGATGGATAAATCCAACGGTGATATGAAAATCTAGCACCTCACGTGCCAAAGGTATGGAAAGAAGCTCCCTGAAAATTGTCTAAAGGGGATGAGGAAATGTTTTAGGTGTATAATAGAAGGGAAACTGGCTATTAACTGTCGACAAGAAAAACCCACTACTTCTATAGAGGATAAGAATTCTTCATTCTACCCTCAATGCGTTGTTCATTACTTAAACTACAAATAACCATGGCACTTTTCAAACCAGTTTCATATGCCAAGGGTGTTTTACGGAAACTGAAAACCTCCAGGGTAACAAGGAAAATGTTTTTTACATCACTACCACTGATGAAAACCCCGATAATGACGTGGTGACAAGTACACTAGTTATTCATTAAAAAATAGAAAATGTAGTTTTTTATTCTAGTTCTAAGAATTCTTTTATATCCCAAAAAACAATACCAACACCACCACAAATCATGGATATAGAGATGTTTGTGAGAATGAGAATTGAGGAATTCATTTCATTTAATAGAAAAAACTCCTCCCCTATCATAATTTTTGGATTGAACTTCCTGGTGATCCTCACCATACTCCTTGTAGAGAAATTTTATGCAATTATTGGAATGAATTGGCATTCCCTGTATAGATCCAACATTAATTTTCATGATAGATAAATCACTCCATATATGGTTAATTTCCCCCCAATTATATAAATTTAATGGAGGATGATGAATCTTCTATAAACCCATCATCTCAAGCCTGGATATTGCAACCTTATAAGAACATGTATCTTACTAAGATGATTGAGTCTAAGTAAGAAACCATACTTGATGAAATTCTAATTGTGATGGAATTCTCTAAAGTGTTACCCAATGAATTACATGGTCTTCCTCCTATAAGAGATGTTAAATTCTAAACTGGTCATATACTTGGGGAAATTCCAATATCAAATACCAAATTTAGAATGGATATTGAGGTGCTTGAGGAGATGAAGAAACAACTACAGGATAATCTGGATAGACGGTTTATATGCCTATTTCACCATGGGGTGCACATATCCTCTTTGTCATGAATAAGGATAGGACAATTCTACATTGCATCAATTAATGCGAGAACAAAAAAATAAGGATAAAGAATGAGTATCATATTCCATGAATTCATTACTTATTCGATTAGTTATGTGAAGCATAATATTTGTCCAAGGTGGATTTGCAGTTTGGATATTATCATGTAAATTTGAAGAAGGATTATATCCCAATGAATGCTTTTCGTACAAGATATGAGCACTATAAATTCAATGAAAATCCTTTTAGACTCACTAATGATCCAGAAATCATCACATACATGATGAATAGAGTCTTTAGGGATTACCCATACACGTTTTTGGTAGTCTTTATAGATGTTATTACAATATACTCCAAAACCAAGGAGGATCATGAGGAGAATCTAATCACTATACTAGAGGCCATGAGAAAGTAGAGGCTCTATGAAAATTACATCAATTGTGTGTTTTGGTTGAAGGAAGTCTCATTCCTGGGTCATATCATCTCAATAAATGGGATATCCGGGGATCCCTCCCTGACACCAGTAATTGAGGGAAGGTTGAGGCCAACATCAGTGACCAGTATCTATAGCTTCAGGGGGTTAGCTAGATATTATCGCCGATTTTTGAGAAATTTATCATGATTTTCCAACCCTCTTACCATGGTAACTCAGAAGGGAGTAATGTTTTATTGAATTGGTTAAATCTAATATAGCTTCAAGGAGTGTAAAATAAGGCTTATCACTACACCTATGATCACACTACCCACAATTAGATAACCTCTTGTGGTATTCAATGATTCTTTGAAGAAGGTTCGGGGTTGTGTGTCGATGAAAAATGAAAAAATTGTTACCTTTTCTTCAATAAAATTAAATTTTCATGAGAAAAATTTCCAAAGCCTGATCATGAGTTGGTTTCATTAAAATTCCCTTTAAAAAATTGGAAACATTACCTATTTCGGTAGAAATATGAAATATACATGGATAAGAAAAGACTCAAATATATATTCACATAGAACGAGTTGAACATGTGCCAATGAAGATGGTAAGAGCACATCAATGATTATGAATGCTCAATCAATTACCACACTAGGAAAGCAAACAAGGTGGAAGATTCTCTATGTAGAAAGAACCCAACAACTCAATCATTTATGTGAGTTCAAAAGGATAGTCATCTTAGATTTGATGAACATGGAAGTGGGAATCATAAAAAAGGAAACATCATCAATCATTTCATAAATGATTTCTCAACTTTCTCTTTTAGAAAGGTTAATGGATTTTCAAAGGATGATTTGGGAATTTAGAAGAATGTGGATGCTCTGAGAAATGGGAAATACTTAGTGTTTAATGTTAATGGAAATGGAATTATGAGACTAGGGACAAGACAAAGTGTTAAATCAAATCCATAGTTAAGGAACGATTGTTTGAATAATGCATATAGTTCAAATTTCACCATTCATTGAGGAAACACAAATATGTATTGAGATATTCGAGAGGAATATTGGTGGGATAACATGAAGAAGGATATCTCTGAGTATATATAAAGGAACCTGGTATGTTAGTAAGTAAAGGTTTAGAGGAATAATTCCATGGGGAGATTTCAAGTATTACCCTTACCAGCATAAAAATGGGAGAACATCACCATGGACTTTTTCACTAGAAATATGAAGATATCCACATGAAACAATTCTACTTTGGTTGTTTTGGATCATCTTACAAAGAATGCACACTTAATTTCAATTCATGAGGATTTCTCATTGGATCAACTGGCACATATGTATATCAGAGAAGTTTTAAGGCTGCATGGAGTACTACTATATATTTTATCTGATCGAGAACCAAGATTCACCTCTATGTTATGGAAGAGTCTTCAACAAGCTCTGAATACTGTGCTAAAATTCAGTACCACTTATAATCCTCATAAATATGGCCAATGTAAGAAGACTATCCAAACACTTGAGGACATGTTGAGAGAATTCTTAATGGACTTCAAAGGATTATGGGGTCCACATCTTCCTCTGTTTGAGTTATTTTACAATAAAAATTTCCACCCAAGCATCCCAGTGGTTCCTTATAAATCCTTTTATGGGAAGAGGTGAAAAACACTGGCATGTTGGGATAAGTTGGGGAGTTAAAACACATAGGTCCAGAAAATGTTGTCAAAACGGTCAATAAGGTTATGACCATCCATCGTCACATTAAAGCTTATCAGAGTCGAAAAAAGATCTATTATAATAATCATCGACGAGATATAGAGTTTGGAGTTGGAAACAAGGTATTACTCCTCATATCACCATGGAAGAGAGCTATGGGATTTGGGAAGAAGTGAAAGCTTAGTCCAAGGTACATCGACTCTTTCGAGATCCTTGATTGCATTAGAGCTATGGCCTATCGACTAGAACTCCCATCGAACATATCTCTAGTACATTATGTATTCCATGTATCACTCTTGAGGAAGTACATACCTGACCCAATGGATGTACTCATTCCAAAGGTGGTCCCATTTGAGAATGATCAATATTATGATGAGAAGCTAGTGAATATCATAGATTGTATAGAAAAAATCCTAAAAAATAAGACAGTACCCCTCATCAAGGTGTTATAGGAAAACCACATGTTTGAAGAGGATTCATGGGAATCATAGTAACTGATGAAGTAGAGTATCCCACATTTGTATTAGTGTCAAAAAAATGAAATTTAGAGGGGAAATTTTTTATCGGGGTGATATTGTAACGACCTGAACTTTTACTAATAAAAATTCCTCATGATCAGATTAAATTTATTATTATGTAAAATGATTATATACAACATATGCACTAATTTGGTTTTAATTTTTTGGATTTTAAAATACTGTTATGAATATGTATTGTTGCTACAGTAGTCATTGAACAGTGATCAAATTATTAGTATCAATATAGGGATTTAACAAATCCATTTTACTCAGACAAAGGAAGTGATGACCCCATACAGTTGAATTTCTCTGTACCAAACACATTTTTAAAAGCTCATAAAGGAGTATGCTTCACTGGGATACTCTATTTACCTTTCCCAATCCATGATTCAATATGTTAATCTTGAATATAACCACCCATGGGAGAAGAGGATGTTGAAAGAGATTAAAACCCGAGCAATGTTATCTGAGCCACCCAAAGAGTCTATCACCATAACACACCTTACCCTAAGGTCATATGCAGGTGTTATATGGTTTTATGTAACGAGACCCTATCAATATTATTATGTGCAATATTTTTTGTATAGAATAAATAATATACATTCATTTTATTATTATAACTTTGTAAATAGTTTTTAAAAAACAAATAATATTTTTAGGGAAAAATAAGTTGAAATATCTATGTTGATGATTCAATGTATATTTAAATTTAATAATATTTTTAAAAACTGTTATTATTAAATTAATTTTTATTAAATATAAATGACCATATAATTTTTATAAATTTTTTTTTAATTTTTATTAAGGTTTCAAAGCTAATTTTTTCAAAACCAAATAACTTTTGATAAATTTTGGTTTTTATTTTAAAAGTAAAAAATTTATATATTTAAAAATTTATTTAGATAAAATGACTATTCTATTTGGAATCAAGATATAAAAATAATCCAATGGTGAATTATTAATAATTTTTAGATATAGTCATATTTTTGGGTAAAATTTAAATACTGTTTAAATATATAATGTGTTTTATGACATCATATTGTCCCAATAGTGTTTTATTAAAAAACCCTAACATTTTTTATAAGAAAATAGATGTATTACCTTTTAAATAATTTTATCTCAGTTTTGATTTATTTATTCTGCAAATCCTTAGTAGACCCTCCAATACTTATGAAGTGCCCAGATCAGTGTGAATCACTGAGAGGGGGAGGGGGTGAATCAGTGATCCTTTAAAACTTTTTACTAATTGATTCTTAATCAATTAAACCTCTATGGCTTGTTAAGGCCTCGATCCACTCTTCTTGTATCTCTCACCTTTCCACGAATGATGCAGTAAATGTAAAGGCACTGGACACAAGGATTTACAAGGTTCGGCACCAAAGGCCTACATCCTTGCCATGCTCTCCAAGCATGGATTCTTCCATTATAATCGGTTAGTATTACAATGGTCGATACAGAGTCCCACTTTATCTCTCCTGAGTCCCACAGGAGGGTCTTTATACTGCGTCCCACAGTGTTACCAGAGTCCCACTGGCCTGCTCCAGAATCCCACTGAAGACTTCTTCTCCCTGAGTCCCACAGGGTCTTCTCTTGGCTCCTCGAGTCGCACGAGTAGCTCTTCTTCACTTTAAGGTCTTCAAGTATCCTCAGCAGTCTGGGATAAAGACTGCTGGCCTTGCTCTGTACCTCTGATCACTTGAGTTGATCAGGTCTTCTCAATCTACTGAATGCTCAGACAAATAATATCTTTATCTTCGGTCTGGTCCAGTCTCAGTCCTGGTCTTGGACAACTCAAATGCACACCACTGATTTAACTTTCTTCACGTGTGCACGTGCATGCATGCATGCATGCACTCCCCTTCTTCTTCTCGGTGTAATAAACCCTCAAAGGGTGTAATTCTTTTAAGCACACACCAACTCTGAACTTCACACACTTTATTCAATTTTCTTACACACTTGAATGTGTGTTATACTTTAGTGTGAATGTCCTCCCTTTTCTTCTTCTAAGTGTATACACACTTCTTAGTGCACACACCTAGGTTCGGCCAATTTGTTTCTTGTCACACACTTGTTTCACTTTTGCACACACATGAGTTGGCCTCCTCCTCTTCTTGTTGCACACACACACTTTAGTGTTCTTTTAGTTTGTTCTTCAAAGTGTGTAAAAACAAGGCTCGGCCTTCTTCATATACTTAGACACACACACACAACTTAGGTGTGGTCTTCTTGTTTTGCACATACACTACCCGTAGGTGTGTCTTTGGCCTTCACTCCACTTCTAGCACACACACTGCCAGGTGTGCTCTTCCTCTTTACTTAGCACACACAAATAATATTCTTTAATCTTCAAGTGTGCACAACCTCCAAAGGCTACGGCCTCTTCTTGTTTTGCACACAAGCACTAAGGTTCCTCTTCTTGCACACCCCAAAGGCTACTGCCTCTTCTTCAAATGCACACACAATTTGCACATACACAAATAGTGTGGTCTTCACTTCATGTGCACACACTGGCCGCAGGTCCTCTTCTGTTTTTGCACACACAAGCCGTAGAGTCTTCACTTTGCACACACAAGGCTATGCCTCGGCTTCTCCTCTCCACTTGGCACACACACGAGGCACGGCCTATTCTCCCACTGTTCTTGTTTGCACATTCACCCAAAGGCTACGACCTTCCTTTTCACACACAAGGTGCAACTGGCTACTGCCTTGGGTCGCGTAGGTCCTCAGGTGCAAGGCTCCACGGGCGCGCAACCCTTCGAGCGCGCAAACTCTTCTTGCCGCGGGGTGCGCAAGTGCTGCACCCGCGGACACTTCCTCCTGCCGCACAAGGGTGCGGGCAGAGAGGGAACAAGAGACTCGAGCGCGCAAGTATGCGGCTCGGCTCCTTCCTGTCGCGCAAGGAGTGCGCGCAGGGGACTCCTCCTCCTCTTTCTTCTTGTCGCGCAAAGATGTTGCGCGCAAGGAACTCAGCCGCGCAAGATACTTGCACGGGGCTTCAACTTCGCGAGGCAGAGCTCTCACGGGACTCCAAATATTCAAAGGATCAGCGCATCAGCAAAAAGCCTCGAGCCTCGGCCTCTCTTTTTATAGGCAAGGAGAGGCGGTTCTATCCGCGTGAAATAACTTCAAACTCCCGAGATCTTCGGGTTTTCAAGATTCTGTGAATCTTGATTTTCTCCTCTGTTTCACCGCGGGATCTCATTTTTTCTTTCCTCCTCGTGCATGCGATTTATAACGCATGCACAGCCTCTGTTTAGGCACAAATCATGCAAAGCTCGAACACCCCAATGGCCTGGCAACTTCGTTTGCCTCGGCCTTCATCGAAATTCTCCATACATTGCATGCATGTATATTTTTATACATGAATCTGTTCTGTGTAGCCAGACGAGCCGAATGGAGGTCTCGGTTTCGAAAATGGTGGCCGGGAACACGAAATAGGTCGTCGGGAAGGCCTCTGGTTCAGCGGCTGCTCGCGGGTGGCTTCGGGGAGACCTCGGACGAGCTCGAGGTAGAGGACGAGCTCTTAGCCGTCGGATCAGGCGATCGATTAACCTTGGACGGCCTGGATTAGATCGCGGCGCGCGGCAGATGAATCGTGCGGCGCAGATCAATCGCGCGATGAGACGGACGGCTCAGATCTGTCCCGGGTGAAAAATGCGCGTCCCACATCGAAACTTTCCGCGGATTTTCCGCGGTTTATTACCCTGCCGCTGCCCGCAACTCCTCAGTTGCACTTCTCCCCTCCCGGTGCCGCCCCGCACCGTGTTCTCCCTGCGGGCGCGCTCTGCGCCCACTCTTGCTCCCGCGGGCGCGCTCCTAGCGCCCACTATGCACACACCGGGTGCGCGGGCTTCACCACCGCGTGCCCTGCGCTCCTCCGGGCGTGCCCCAGGCGCCCACTCGGTTTCCTTGGGTGCGCCCTGCCGCAAGGATGCTGCCCTGGCCTTGAGGGTTCCCCATGGGCGTGGTGACCTTGAGTCCCACATGTGCCTTGGGTGATGACCCTCGGCTGGCCTCCTTGGTGGCCCAAATTTTTTGGCAAAGTCTTCAAATAAGACTTTGTAAAAACAAAGTCCTCCTCTATGTAAAACATGCCAAGTGCCAAGTGCCAAATGCCTCCTTCTTCTTCTAAGCCATTCTTCCTCCTCTTTATTTCTTCTTCTTCATTAGAATTCATCATCCTTCTTCAACATATATTCATCATTCAAGAATGGAATTCTTGAAGGTTCTTCCTTCAACCGATGCTCCTGAATCAAATAATTCATTAATAAACTTTGTTGATCTAATCAGAGATCAAATTGGGACTTCTTCAGATTCACATGCACTAAGTGTTAGTGCATGGATTTTATTAAACCACTTCATCCACTTAGAAGTTGTGGATGGATCTTCTTCTCATCTCCTCATGCATTGTCAATACAATGCATGGTCTTCTAAAGCTTGTTGTGACATTGTATCCAGTTGATACAAGTTCTTGGAACTTAATGATCAGCTCAACAATCGTCTGATGTCCATGGAGAATGTTTCAACCATATTCTCCAATGCCACTTAGTGAATCTCCTAAGTGACATTCCTCTAAGTTCCATGGCCATTCTCCATTCTTTACCAACACCATTACATCCTTTGACATTCACATCTTGATTCCTTGACATCCATTCATTCTAAGACAACAACATGCCTCATTGACAACCTCATTGACAACAAATGCAACACAATGCACTTCAATCTCCCCCTTTGTATTTGTTGTCAATACACTCCTTCAGCACATATGAATGGGTCAATATGTGTGCCAATATTTCTCCCCCTTATTGGCAATCAAATGCAAAGGTGTGGTGTGGTTCTCTTCCAGAAATATCTTCCTCCCATTGAAAAGTATCTTCTTGAAAAACACTAGGAGAGGGATGATGTCACATGTTCTCTTTAGCAAAGAACCTTTAGTAAATCAGCTCTAAGTCTACTTGGGCTAACCCGGTGTAGAAAAAAAGAGTGATGTAACCAAGGTACTCAATGCTGTCTAACATTCACTATACATGTGAGATCATGCTTCAGGGGTTTGAAAATTTTTCAGATATTACAACGAATTGCTAAATCCTGCACATACTTCACAAAACTCATTAGAAAGTTCAGTGCAATGATAAAGCTCCCCCTTTCATCCATTTGTCTTCAATCCATACTCCCCCTTAATTGACAAGATAGCCTCAATTAAGAAACAAGGGATGAAAGTATGATTGGAATACCTTCATCTTTTCTCAAGATGATATTCAATCTTAGAATCCCATCTTCTTCAGATTGGCTCCCCCTCAAGGGGTGCACTCCATTCTTTCCAAACCATCCTCCAGCTGAGAATGATCATCATCTTCAATTCCCTGCAATGTTAGCACATGTATATACCAAGAGTATAAGGGAATAAGATGGAACCTGCTTGGTCCATCAATGTGAACAACAAGGTTGAGAAGATTCTCTCAACCGAGATGTCCCATTTTCACCATTCTTCACACTTGCACATTTGATCTTCATTGATGATTGTGATGGTGTGGTTCTCAAACCATCTTCATGTGAATCCTTTTGTTTCCTTTTTGCCTTAGAAATTGCCAGAACTTCATCTTCAGCTCTCTGCAGATCTTTGGCAAGTTGCAACTGATTTGGCTATATGAAAAGTGAGTCACTTGGGAGTGTGGCCTCAGTTCTGGATATTCCACATGGTTCCTTTGATTCTGTCAAGCTACCTCTCCTAGGCAACTTGTTTTCAATCAATCCCTTCTGCTTCTTCTGGATTGATTGTCTGTTTGAGTCCAGTCTACTTCTATTCAGTTCCATGGCTTGTTCACAAAGATCCATGGTGTGTCCTTTCTTTCCACAGTAGAAGCATTTCTTGGTGGTCCTTCTGGATGCATCACCCTTCTTGGACTCAGACTCCAAGGACTTCTCTTCATTTCTAAAACACTTCTTGGGAGCATTTTCTACTTTCTTCTTGCTTCCCAAGGAATCTCTCTTAGCCAGGTTCTGTGATCTTTTCTTCTTTTGAGCTTTGGATACAGTTGGAGATTGACATGTATCTTTTTGACCACTTTTGCAATCATCCCAGATGTTGTCAAGTAATCCAAATCTGTTAGCAGTAAACAGATGTCTCTGGACCTGTGGATGTTGCTTCTTTTCTTCTGGCTTGCTCCCCCTAGGCATGGGCTTCCTCTGTGCTTTGGCATTCAGTGGATTGTACCAACAATCCTTTGCACAATGCCCATACTTGTTACAACACCAACATTGACCCACAAATCTTGACCTCTTGATTCCTTCTGATTGTAGGGTACTTATCTTGACCTGTTGTGCTGTTTCAGGAGAGCTCTGCTTCTTTACTGTCTTCATCCATATTTGTTTGGAATTATTCTTCCATCCTGCACTTTTTGTGGAAACACAATTAGAAGCATCAGTACAAGATGGTATGGATGGTACCTTCTTCTTAGAAGATGTTGCACTTTTACTAGAGGATGTCCTTCTCTTAGAATCATCCTTCTCAAAGCATACTTGAGTAGCAACATTTCTCCTTTCAGTTGACTGGGAGGCTTTGGCTTTGGGTGATTGCTGATTGTTCAATATCACCTTTAATTCTAAACACTTCATGTTGAGGGAGTTCTTCTCATCCTCAACTGTTCTTAGCCTTCCTTCCCATTTCTCTTCCAGCTGTTTCATCTGGTCTTCATGCTCCTTCTTTAATTCTTGCAATGAATTGTCCAGCTCCTTCACCAATTTGACTTTTTCTTCAAGTTGAGCATCTCTGACAACCATTGATACTTTATGCCTCTTTTCCAGTGCATGGAAAACATCTTTGACCACAGTCTTAAAGAATTCTTTCTCAGAAAGGCTTCTCTGCAATTCTTCAGCAGTGTCTTCATATCTTTCATTACAAAGAGAAACGGTTTCATCTTTGGCATTTACCAGCTTTCTGAGAGTGTTGGTTATGCCAACCCTTTTTGCCAATTGGACTTCGAGAGAATTGGCTTCATCTTCTAGCTGTAATTTTTCTTCCTGAAGATCAAGGAGGCATGTAGCTATACACATTGCAACTTCCTTGGGGACTGTCTTCTGAAGATATTTGATTGCATTTAGAAGATCATTGTTCCTTCCATCTTCATCACAGCTAGAACAGGCTTCATCAGAAGAATGATAAAAGGAATTGTCATCTGATGTGACTTTCACATTTCTTTCCATTGAAGGAGTTTCTCTGATTACACCAGCCTTCTTCTTCATCTTCTTTGCCTGTTTCTTCATTCTGTTTTTCAGAGTCTTGGCAGATATCTCCATTTGAGGCTGTTCGTTCATTTCCTCAAATCTGCACTCCATATAGACTCCCTTGGATCTTTTAGAGGTAACCTCCCTCTGATACCAATTGAAGTGCCCAGATCAGTGTGAATCACTGAGAGGGGGAGGGGGTGAATCAGTGATCCTTTAAAACTTTTTACTAATTGATTCTTAATCAATTAAACCTCTATGGCTTGTTAAGGCCTCGATCCACTCTTCTTGTATCTCTCACCTTTCCACGAATGATGCAGTAAATGTAAAGGCACTGGACACAAGGATTTACAAGGTTCGGCACCAAAGGCCTACATCCTTGCCATGCTCTCCAAGCATGGATTCTTCCATTATAATCGGTTAGTATTACAATGGTCGATACAGAGTCCCACTGTATCTCTCCTGAGTCCCACAGGAGGGTCTTTATACTGCGTCCCACAGTGTTACCAGAGTCCCACTGGCCTGCTCCAGAATCCCACTGAAGACTTCTTCTCCCTGAGTCCCACAGGGTCTTCTCTTGGCTCCTCGAGTCGCACGAGTAGCTCTTCTTCACTTTAAGGTCTTCAAGTATCCTCAGCAGTCTAGGATAAAGACTGCTGGCCTTGCTCTGTACCTCTGATCACTTGAGTTGATCAGGTCTTCTCAATCTACTGAATGCTCAGACAAATAATATCTTTATCTTCGGTCTGGTCCAGTCTCAGTCCTGGTCTTGGACAACTCAAATGCACACCACTGATTTAACTTTCTTCACGTGTGCACGTGCATGCATGCATGCATGCACTCCCCTTCTTCTTCTCGGTGTAATAAACCCTCAAAGGGTGTAATTCTTTTAAGCACACACCAACTCTGAACTTCACACACTTTATTCAATTTTCTTACACACTTGAATGTGTGTTATACTTTAGTGTGAATGTCCTCCCTTTTCTTCTTCTAAGTGTATACACACTTCTTAGTGCACACACCTAGGTTCGGCCAATTTGTTTCTTGTCACACACTTGTTTCACTTTTGCACACACATGAGTTGGCCTCCTCCTCTTCTTGTTGCACACACACACTTTAGTGTTCTTTTAGTTTGTTCTTCAAAGTGTGTACAAACAAGGCTCGGCCTTCTTCATATACTTAGACACACACACACAACTTAGGTGTGGTCTTCTTGTTTTGCACATACACTACCCGTAGGTGTGTCTTTGGCCTTCACTCCACTTCTAGCACACACACTGCCAGGTGTGCTCTTCCTCTTTACTTAGCACACACAAATAATATTCTTTAATCTTCAAGTGTGCACAACCTCCAAAGGCTACGGCCTCTTCTTGTTTTGCACACAAGCACTAAGGTTCCTCTTCTTGCACACCCCAAAGGCTACTGCCTCTTCTTCAAATGCACACACAATTTGCACATACACAAATAGTGTGGTCTTCAATTCATGTGCACACACTGGCCGCAGGTCCTCTTCTGTTTTTGCACACACAAGCCGTAGAGTCTTCACTTTGCACACACAAGGCTATGCCTCGGCTTCTCCTCTCCACTTGGCACACACACGAGGCACGGCCTATTCTCCCACTGTTCTTGTTTGCACATTCACCCAAAGGCTACGGCCTTCCTTTTCACACACAAGGTGCAACTGGCTACTGCCTTGGGTCGCGTAGGTCCTCAGGTGCAAGGCTCCACGGGCGCGCAACCCTTCGAGCGCGCAAACTCTTCTTGCCGCGGGGTGCGCAAGTGCTGCACCCGCGGACACTTCCTCCTGCCGCACAAGGGTGCGGGCAGAGAGGGAACAAGAGACTCGAGCGCGCAAGTATGCGGCTCGGCTCCTTCCTGTCGTGCAAGGAGTGCGCGCAGGGGACTCCTCCTCCTCCTTCTTCTTGTCGCGCAAAGATGTTGCGCGCAAGGAACTCAGCCGCGCAAGATACTTGCACGGGGCTTCAACTTCGCGAGGCAGAGCTCTCACGGGACTCCAAATATTCAAAGGATCAGCGCATCAGCAAAAAGCCTCGAGCCTCGGCCTCTCTTTTTATAGGCAAGGAGAGGCGGTTCTATCCGCGTGAAATAACTTCAAACTCCCGAGATCTTCGGGTTTTCAAGATTCTGTGAATCTTGATTTTCTCCTCTGTTTCACCGCGGGATCTCATTTTTTCTTTCCTCCTCGTGCATGCGATTTATAACGCATGCACGGCCTCTGTTTAGGCACAAATCATGCAAAGCTCGAACACCCCAATGGCCTGGCAACTTCGTTTTCCTCGGCCTTCATCGAAATTCTCCATACGTTGCATGCATGTATATTTTTATACATGAATCTGTTCTGTGTAGCCAGACGAGCCGAATGGAGGTCTCGGTTTCGAAAATGGTGGCCGGGAACACGAAATAGGTCGTCGGGAAGGCCTCTGGTTCAGCGGCTGCTCGCGGGTGGCTTCGGGGAGACCTCGGACGAGCTCGAGGTAGAGGACGAGCTCTTAGCCGTCGGATCAGGCGATCGATTAACCTTGGACGGCCTGGATTAGATCGCGGCGCGCGGCAGATGAATCGTGCGGCGCAGATCAATCGCGCGATGAGACGGACGGCTCAGATCTGTCCCGGGTGAAAAATGCGCGTCCCACATTGAAACTTTCCGCGGATTTTCCGCGGTTTATTACCCTGCCGCTGCCCGCAACTCCTCAGTTGCACTTCTCCCCTCCCGGTGCCGCCCCGCACCGTGTTCTCCCTGCGGGCGCGCTCTGCGCCCACTCTTGCTCCCGCGGGCGCGCTCCTAGCGCCCACTATGCACACACTGGGTGCGCGGGCTTCACCACCGCGTGCCCTGCGCTCCTCCGGGCGTGCCCCAGGCGCCCACTCGGTTTCCTTGGGTGCGCCCTGCCGCAAGGATGCTGCCCTGGCCTTGAGGGTTCCCCATGGGCGTGGTGACCTTGAGTCCCACATGTGCCTTGGGTGATGACCCTCGGCTGGCCTCCTTGGTGGCCCAAATTTTTTGGCAAAGTCTTCAAATAAGACTTTGTAAAAACAAAGTCCTCCTCTATGTAAAACATGCCAAGTGCCAAGTGCCAAATGCCTCCTTCTTCTTCTAAGCCATTCTTCCTCCTCTTTATTTCTTCTTCTTCATTAGAATTCATCATCCTTCTTCAACATATATTCATCATTCAAGAATGGAATTCTTGAAGGTTCTTCCTTCAACCGATGCTCCTGAATCAAATAATTCATTAATAAACTTTGTTGATCTAATCAGAGATCAAATTGGGACTTCTTCATATTCACATGCACTAAGTGTTAGTGCATGGATTTTATTAAACCACTTCATCCACTTAGAAGTTGTGGATGGATCTTCTTCTCATCTCCTCATGCATTGTCAATACAATGCATGGTCTTCTAAAGCTTGTTGTGACATTGTATCCAGTTGATACAAGTTCTTGGAACTTAATGATCAGCTCAACAATCGTCTGATGTCCATGGAGAATGTTTCAACCATATTCTCCAATGCCACTTAGTGAATCTCCTAAGTGACATTCCTCTAAGTTCCATGGCCATTCTCCATTCTTTACCAACACCATTACATCCTTTGACATTCACATCTTGATTCCTTGACATCCATTCATTCTAAGACAACAACATGCCTCATTGACAACCTCATTGACAACAAATGCAACACAATGCACTTCAACTTATAAAACATTTCCACATTTTAAAATGATTTCCTTGAGTGTTTTAGTAAACTCCACATAATAAATCCTAATATGTTAATAATATCTAAAATTTGACTCAAAAAATAACATTTTCCACTCCATATTAGCAAAACAAATTTGGGAAAAACCATGGTCTGGTTTTGGTTTTATTAGTTTAATGCATGGGGTCCAAAACCTAAACAATAAAGAATTCCCTCCCATTTCAAATATAATACCACTCAATCTATCATTCCTCTACACTCAAACCATTTTAAACTCTAACAACCCATGACTTCCACTCATTAGAATCCTTCCAAGGAACCCATGCTCCCATGAATCCAATCTCAATCCTCTCCCAATCCTTTGGGATCACACATCCAAATAATTAAATTTTTTCTTTTCTCATTTTGGTCCTAAATTATTTATGTTGTTATGAAATTTTATTTTGATTTAAAAATGTTGGATTATGATTTATCACCTCCCCTATACTACCCTAATTATGTTTGAATGATTATATACCTCTTTCACTCTAATTTAAGCCTCTCATGTACACCCATTACCATGTCAGAATTCCATAAGAGATTTCTCTCTCATCATTTAAATTCAAAAAATTATTTTATATAATGCATATTAATTCCATTAAATATATTTGGACATGTATCTATATAACCCCTTTACTATCCATTTCATGTAAATATTATGATATAGAACTTTCTTTATCATCAACCATTTTTAATAATTCTTAGGTCACACGGTTATTCTACCGAAGTTGCACTGTGATTCTCTAATCCAAAGTCATTGTGTATTGAATACCATGACCATTTCGTTATAAAGTATTTTAACCTTTATAAAAAGTTAATTAATTATTATATATTTTCTTGTATAAATTCAACATACATTTATCATGGAATATATTTTCATGTTTAATGAATACATGTTGTATAATCTATGTGGCACACTTATGCATTAAATCTAATGATTAAGAATGGTGCGCCTTAGTGCCACTCCAATGAATTGGGTAATTATTAGTGTCATGATATCTCAAGATTAATAAGGTTTTACACATGATACTTCATGTTCAATGAGGGTTTACTCATGCTCCATGTTCAATGATCCTCGGATCATGCTAATTATATGTTAAATGTTGTTTCCACATTTCCATGTTTTGAAAATTATTTTGTATCATGCCTTTATGTTCATGTTTCGATTATGCTCCATTTATATCACTATTGCATAAAATTTACTATTATCATTATGTTATGACTTTTTTTACTCCATTTCATGGCTTTATAGTTCACCCAATTTTTATACATGTTCTCAGGATATCCCAAGCAATGATAAGTACAAAGGAATATTGTGGTCATGTAAAATAATATTTCAAAAAAGATGTTGGATTTTTTATTCTGAGTTTTCATATAATGTCCTTAAAATCACAATACACTATACCTATAGATCCACATAGTTTTCTTATGTGCATTTTTTTGTATTAAATCATGTTCTAGTGTGTAATAAAGAGTATGGGTTGTTATACCAGCTTTGGAAGACTGGGAGTTTTCCCCCCACCAACGATGCAAGTTAGGAGACATGTCAAGATTATATCTCCCTCTTTTTTTGATAGATTATATATAATGAGGTTAATATTAATAATGGGGGGCTGTTGAGGGTATAGTAAGGTCAACAGACAACAATGGATTATGTTCAATATATAAAAGAACTATTTTCCTTTGGTCTGGATGTGGTGTCTCAGGATCTTTTGAAAGCTTCTCTTTTCATTTTGGGTCTTCATCTAGAGATCAAGGAGTAATTCCTATTATCTAAGGATATCCATTTTTAGAATTTGGTGAGGGAATAATTTTTTCTTATGTTTTTGTGAAATAATCATAAACACATTAGCTTAGTTTTTGGATCCATTTTTGGGGAAAATACATTCATTGTTTTCCCTTTTTTGTTTTGGGGATATAGTATGTTCATATTTCCTCATAAAAGGCCGATGAAATTATCCTTTCAGAGTTTAAATGGTTTTTTTGGATGTTAACCATAAAATTGTTAGACATTAATTAATTAGTCCCCCTATTTCTATTATTCTCATTTGGTGTTGTATATTTTTGTGGAATTTACTCTTTACACCATGTGTGTGGGTTCATATTTATTTGGTATTTTAGTCATTGATGATACTATTTCTACTGATACAGTGTGTTGTAAAAATATTAACATATATTTTATCTATTGATAAATGAATCCAAAACATATATTGGTTGTGAATCACTCAAAAATTTAATAACAAAAATAAGGATTCTCTATGCACTTCACTGTTTTTGGTTAACTATGACATTTTCTTATCATTTGATCCAAACATCATGTCTAGATTTTTGGTCATGATATCATCTCACACACGCTCGCCAACATCATTATCATATCACCATTCAATATTCAATTTTCCATCTCTTTCTCCATCCTTTTACTTTATGATTTCAGCTTCATGAATCTTGAATCTTAACAATTAGTAAATGGTTGGAAGAATAGGAGGAAAAGTGAATGATAAATGGTGATATGATAGAGATGGTGGAGGGTGTGTGTGGGATGAGACCATGATGGGGAAATGGGTAGGAATTTTAGGTTAGATTCTATGCTAATCAGTAGTTAACCAATAGTAGTGAAGTGCATAATGAATCCTTTGTTTTGTTATAAGATTATATTTGATAAAAATAAACCCCTTGGTAGAATATAAAGGTATTATTGTGATATAGTACCCCAATTTTACTAAAAAACTACATAAATATTCATTGATCTATTTTTCATTATTCCTAATAGAGTTTGTTTATTTTAAAATATTTCTATCCATGTGTCATGCCATTGGAGAAGAAGAAACTATGTTTTCTCTGCTCAATCACAAGGACAATATTGAAGTTTTCCTAGTAAAATAATTTTCCATAGAATTAATGATATCTTTTCAAATTTATAATTAATTGATTTATTTTTAGTATTACAAACATAATAATTTTTTTCTTATATATGTTTATTCTTTTGTTCAATTTGAAGTTCTCTATGAAACGTTCCTTCTTCTTCTCTATCAAAACCTTTTCACCAATGCAGTGTTTCATTTATCAATTTCATTCACGTTCTCTCTAATGAATTTTAATGAAGTGAAATTCCTCTACATCTGGTCAATTAAAAAGGTAATCTTGATATTTGCATAGTAAAATCATTATCGATTGAAATAATATATTATTTAATATTAATGTTTAATTTATTTCTTTTTAATATTACTCATAATGATTTTTTTCTTATACAGGTGGATTTTTTTTGAGTTGATGTGGTTTGTTTGAAGCTAAACATGCAGTGTGTGTAGTTTAATAAAAAAATTAAATGGAAATCATGGTATCATAGACATTTATGATTGTTTTTGAATGTATGTAAAATTTTTTATTTATATAATAGTATAAATCAATGTATGAAATGTTTATAATATAGTGTTTTTTCTTGTATTTATATTGTAAATTTAATTTCAATTAAATTATATATTTGGAATTTTTTTGTTGATATCTGGTGTGTATAGGGTGGGCATTTTTTTTCCCTTGTGTGATTCTAGTGCGTTTGGTGTTGTGGTCTGATGTAATAAGACACTATAGTATGGGCTATTATCAGTGCTTCCAAAAGAGATGATAAAGTTATCCTTTATCAGTTATTCTACAACGCTGATGAAAAGTCCATTATTAGATCTTATAAAAGTGTTGATAAAGTATTACATTATCAATGATAAATAAAATCACTGACAAACAAGACCTTTATCATGAATTTTAAAAAGCACTGATAAGGGCCTCAATTATCAAATCTTTTTTTTTTGCGCTGATAAATGACTTGGGCGTCAAATATCTCTCATGTAGTTAGTGATTTTCTGGCATTAATAAAATCCATTTATAACATAGTTGAAGGAATGTTTTTTATTTGTGATCCTTTTATGATTGGTATTTATATCACACATTTCTGCATAAATATAATTCTCTATATCATTAATGTAAAAATTACTGCTTCTAACTTCAATTCTTGAGTTGTGTAATTTTTATCCGGAATCTTCACCTTTCACGAGGCATAACATATAATGATGCTATTCTATATAATAATACATACCAATACCTTCTTGAAAATATTTATAATGACTAAAAACACTTATCCAATGTAGGGTAATGTAATAACATGTGCATTGACATACATTTTCTTTAGTACATTACAATTACACTCACATTAATATATCTTAAAGAAATTGACACCCTTCTGAGTTAACTTGGTCAGAGGATTAGATATTCATGGGAAATTTCCCAGAACAAATTTTTATTGTCAAGCTAAACCATGAAATATACGGATCTCAGTCACTGTGTTTGGTCCTGGCCAACAATCAATAGCCTCTGTCTTTGACATATCGACTACTATACTATCTCCTGGGATTATGTGACCCCAAAATGAAACCTTTTTCATCCATAATTCACACATTTTACATTTTAAATATATCTTATCCTTCATTAGGGTCTACATTCCAATTTTAAATTGATAATCATGGTCTTCCTTGATCATTGAATAGATAATAATATAATCTAAAAAGACTACATAAAATTGTTAGAGGTAATCTCTAAAGACTATACTCATTATATCCATGAGGATAGTATGGGAATTAGTAATACAAAAATGACTCACTATATATTTATATTGTTTATACTTTGTATGGAGTGGTGTATTGGGTATATAATCTATCTAGAACCTCGATTAGTGACATCCATAACAAAGGCTAGTCTTGGAAAAGTATTGATTTCCACATAGTTTATTAAACAAGTCATTAAAATGGTGGAGAAGATACTTATTCTTGATAGTGATATTGTTCATGTCCAGATAATAATTGTAGAGTCACATTTATCCATCATTACTTTCCAAAAAAGAACTCATCCCCCCCATGGTGACACAGTTGGACGAATATATCACTTATCATGGATTTCATAGAGTTTTTTCATCAATATTTGCAACTCAATCCCCTCAATTTTATAAAGAGTCTTTGAAATTTGCCTGAAAACAGGTATAAGATATATTGACAAATAAACATATCATTTTGGTGGAATAATATGAAACTCTTCCAAGAATACATACGTAAAATCCCAAATAATAGACATATCATAGGTGCCAATTTTATCCTCAACAATTTGATATAAAAACCCCCATTTTGAATGGGAATTATGAATAATACACTGGATGTAATCTGTATACGAATTTCATAAATATCTACACATTAATGGATGATCATATAAGAGTTTTAAATATGAATCATAAATTAAGATAATTTAAAATTCATGTGGTCTTTATATAGATAAATCCAATAGATTCTTATGATTAAATCAAATAAAAATATTGGATGAATGAATCTATTTGTAGGATGAGATTTCTTGAAAATGTCAACCAGAGAGGAATCATAGATGTATGATGAAAACATCATATCATTAGGGTTTTACACTACTATTTCTTCATCTAATGATTTTGGTGGAACCTAACACCCTTATCAAATTCGTTAGATATGATATAGTGGTTAAATCCAGCATTAAATATGATGTTATCAGTTATAGAGGGAATGAGAAGTGTACCTTTCATCACATCATCATTGTAACCATCATCATAAATAGATATTTCATGAGATGTCCCCTTGTACATTGGATTTAGAGGTTTTTTATGTTGATTAAAACAATGAGCCCTTGGATTGGGCAGTGGATAGAATATGAATGTGCTCGTTACACTTTTAGGAATGAATATTTGAAGGTGCATTCTGTGAGACTTTTCCCCATTCAAAATTTTAGCTAACTTCTTCCTATCACATCCAAAATCAATTTCTCAGGTACCATCCATTCCAAAATTTAAACATTTACTCGACCCATTAAGACAAATTCCTCTATGATTCTTCCAAGAGTATGAACATAAAGGAAAACTCATCTTCATATACCCATGGTGTTTAGATATTTTGTTGAACTCCATCTTCATTTTTTTTCAATACCATAATCTTGATACATGAATTAAACATTCATTTAATCATTTATTTTAAAAAAAAATATTCATAGATACTAATGTCTCTTGTTTCCAACACCCTTCTAAGACACAGATTTATGCCACTGAAGAACCTTTCAACATTAATTTTTTGTTGGATGATAATTCCTAAAGCACACATTGAATGTCTCATGAAATTATCCACATAGGTACCAACAGATTCATCATCCCTTTTTTTAACTCATGGAACTCTTTCTCCAACATGTAATAGAGAATTTAAGGAATGTAATTATTGAAAAAATAAGTTTTTAACTCATCCCAATCCATGGATTCAATCTCATCCTAATTTAACTTATTCTTTATTAGATTCCACCAATAGTTTTCTTCACCTTCTAACTGTTAGATATCCAAAGTTACATTCTCAATATCCTAATGCTAGAGAATGGTGAATATGATTTTAGTAGTAGTGATCTATTTTTTAGAAACAAATTGATCAAATGACCACCAAAATGAAGGAGGATTTTTCCACATGAAAAACTAAATAGAATTTTCTTCTCCCATTTCCTAATTTGGAAGTCCACCATTAGTTATAGCATAAAAAATATATTTGTGAATAACAAGAAAATTTTGTATTCTATTTCCCATACGATTTGGTTTCACAGGTGTAACACCCCGAGCTTCCATGATACACTTCTCATTCAATAATACAATAGCTTGCATTGTACGCAACTTCAAGTTCCAACACACCGCAACTAATCAAAGTAGCCGTTATGAATAGTAATACCCACTTTTTAAAATTATAGAAATGTTATATTTCAAAATTGTCTTCATTTTTGTCTTCATAATATTGAAATTATCCTAAGTTAAATTTTTTGTAATTTTCTGAGAACATCTATTTTTTTATGAATAGTAAAAAATACTTAAAACAACTTTTTTGATCAAAATAATTTATAGTGATAAATTATACTATTGAGTGGTTTTAAAGAATAATTAGAATATATTTTTACCATTTTATAAAATGGTGTTCGTTAGAATTAATTTCACTATGAAATTGGACATAAACAATTGTCAATATTTTGATATATAATGTTTCTTAAAAACACGCTATTTGTTGTGGTAGCGGGAATTAATTAAAAAATTAATTAATGAAACATATATGTTTGGAATTTTGTAAAATGGAAATCATTTTTTAATTCGGAATATCAATTATAGCATAGGGTGAAATTTTTGCATTGTTCTGAAAAACTTCAATTTTTGATTAATAGTGAAACCACTAAGTGGTAGTTAAATAACTGATTTTTCATTTAAATGAAATATTACCAATTCTGTGATTTGATTTTCAAAAATATGACATACATGGTTGTCATTAGGAAGTAAAATGTGGTTCAATGGGATGAATACAATTTTCTGGTGAATAGTAACATTTAAGTTTAATTAATCGCGATTAAATATAATTAGTGAAATTTAAGGAAAAAATGGTGTTTCAAAAATATGAAATGGCCTTTACACTTGTCCTACCCCTACTGGATGTGTCCTGGCCGACCAAAAAAATACATGGGTCAACTTGGGGACCCCATGGGGCCACTTTGGTAGGAAAATGACATAAATAACGTTTATTAATGTTAAAATAAAAATGTGACAAACAAGAGTTTTTTTACTAAAACAATTTTTAAATTGTGTTATTCAAGTAATATTTTTTTACTATAAATATTAAATGGAAATCTAAAAATATTTCCTACATAATGATATTTTTTTTATAATTTTTAGAAATTAAATAAATTAAATTATTTATGACACCATTATAATGCAGCAATTACCTCATTAATTAACAATATTAATAAAATGGAAGGATAATGTAAAATATAAGAATTAAACTTGTCCAAATCCTATTGGATGAGAATATTTCGAAAGAATCCAAAAAGCATTGTATAATAAAGTAACATTTTATTACATTCCAAGAGTGCCCCTCCTCTCCACTTATAAAAGGCCCCCACCACTACCACCTTACTCACACCTTAAAATCCTTTTGGCTCTGCCAACCTTTGCCCAAATACTGTCCCAACTTCCCTCCCTTAATCCTAGAAGCCACACTTTGGGAAGAATGCTTCCCAAGGAAGCCTTTGGCTCAAATCAAAGGAGTTACCCGATTTTAAGGTAATTTCTTCTCTTATGTTATTTTGTTTTATTTTTCTTATCCAACCCCCTAAACTAATTTTATTCATATCTTTTGTAACAACACCAGTATCCTAAATATACTAGTATGTTTTTATAAGAATTATTCGAGCTACACTTACACACACCTACATCTAATGGGTAAAGAACATATTATTTCTGTGGATGGCGAATTTCTGCCTCATGAAACGATGATTGATCAACACTCATATAACACCACTAATGGTGGACATTTTGATGACACTATTTTCATATATGATATATATATTTCGTTTATGTTTTCCTTATGCTTCTTTATTTCTCATTTGTTGCATACTTTATGATTTCCATTATGGGTAAACGCGATAATTTCATTTTAGGAAGTGTGGACTACCGCCCCCTCAAAGTGATTTGATTCGTTAATGCCATATGTGGGATGAATAAAGGATGGAGTAAATGGTATTATACATTATATTATACTGGAATTATATTATACCTTTATATAATTATAACTTCATTCCATTAAATATGAAATAGAAAGGAAAGTAGCGTTCATGCGTACGTACGGCTTACCGTCTCCATGAACGGTGCATTTCATTTCTTATCTCTAAACGTTATGGAATATTATAAATGCATGTATATAATGGATATATATGAGATATATGATATCAATATAATGTATATAATTCTGGATATAATGGATATATCACCACACGTACAACTTGTAATAAGAAGAAGTTTATTTTTGACTCAAGTACCAAAGATCGACAAAACGACCGTTATTAACATAAATAATTACATAATGTTCATAACATGGTAATAAGTGATATAAAATGAATAATGAACTTGAAAAATGTTCTTAATAAGGTAGATTTTAAATCTAGTTTATTATTCAGGGGATCAAAAAACGGTCGAGTGAATTCGGACACGAGGTAAGGGAACTTCTTAACCCAATTTCCATTCTATAGGTTAATCTCCTATTTTAAAATTACGTCATGATATTATTATGTCCTATCTTGTATTTATACTTTCTTTATGTGTACATATAGTGACTACACATAATAGATATATTTTATTGAAAAATGTTATTTTTAAGTTACTTCGTCTCAATCTCCATTCATTGAGGCATATTTTGTTTTATACACATATTTCTTTTATATGGTGTATAAACCCCTTTGACTTTTAATTTTATTCAAAAGGAATATTTTTATACGAAGCATTTTTACTAAACAACAAAAGGAATGTTTTTTCTTACATATGCGGCGACAACGACTTCTCTACCGCCGTGACTATTATTTGAGTTTCGGCTTCCTCTATGAGCCATAACATTTTTTTAATGAAAAATAAATACAAAGTTTTAATTTTCATTAATTTTGGTATTGAAAATGTTTTTGAAAATGTTTTTATTATATCAATGTGTTGTATTGATATCATGTGATTGAAATGTGGAAATGTTATGTTTCCTTTATGCATGTTTTATGTGATACAATTATGTTATGGTTTATGATATGTTTAAACCTATTCAAATGAGGAATGCATTGGACTTAGTAAGTGACGGGTGGAGCCTGCTATAGCTCCTCGATGCATCGGTAGGTCTCCAGAGACAAACTTGTGTCTTGGCACGAGGCCTTGACAAAATCTTATTTGTGGTCTTGGCATGAGGCCTTGGATACGTGGTTATGATAGTCTAGCATTATGCATTCCATCATTATGAAAGTGGTTATTGAAATTGCATGTGATTATTCGACTAGTAGAATATCCATGTGAGTAAGTAAATGGAATTATTTAATTTTTATTTTTTCCATATTATGCTGAAGTTAAAGTTTAAAAAGGCTTTTGTTTTAGTTATACATTGCCTTAAATGTTAATGTTTATTTAAGAAAGCTTCCATAATATTGTTATCCTTACTGAGAATTTGAGCTCACCCCTTTCAATGTTTTAATATTTTCTAGGATGTGAAGAAATATTTTATAAATGACCTGCAAGGATTGTCAGAAGAGGATATGAGTGTGGACTATGGAGACATTTTTATTGTAGTTTTTTACATTATGATGTCATGTAACATTTATGAATGTATATAGTGTTTCCAATCCTACTAAACTAATCGGTATTTCGAGACTTGATATTTTGTGATCATGACAATGTAACACAATAATGCACCGAATATGGGAAACTGGGGTCGGGGCATTACAGTTGGTATCAGAGGCAGTTTAGTACTAACCTTGGAAGCTATATTTAGATAAACTCTGATTAGAGCACATATCCCAATGATAGACTTTGAGGATTAGTATAGAAGAACTTCCTAGAATTTTGTTGTTGTAGAGATTTTGTGAGTTTTCCTAGAAATACATCCCTGTCTGGATACAAGAAAGTAGAGGCGGCTCTGGAACAGATGTACCTAAGGGAAAAACCCGAAAACACCGCTTTGAGCTAGACTCGAACGGGAACTGGTGCACGACAACAGGCCTTGCTGCACTCTTGGTTACGACACTCCCGGGGGATATGCTTAGGATAATTGTCATTTTCTTTACAAACCACTATGAATGGTTATGAGTATATACTACCTCAAAGAAAACATTTTTATGGATTATATCCATAAATAGTTCAATTTTAGTTATGTATTTTACAAGTATGGAATTATGTATTTTGATTCATAAACTAATCTAGTTTATGCCGTTGTTTAGAAATGGTGCCTAGTGGAAGGAATGAAAACTGTATCAATGCACGCACTCCGTGTAGGGATTTCCCTCCTGCTCAAGATAATTATTGTGGATCTGGAGATACAACTAGTTCTGATCAACTAATTACCATACTGGGAAAACTCACTCAGGTTATGAATAATAACCTTACTCGTATGGAGCACCCTGATCTGCAACGTGGAGGATCAATGTTAGACCGCTTCATGAGGAAACAACCACCGAAATTTAATGGGGGTACAAATCCATTAGTAGCTGAGAAATGGATAAACTCCTTAGAAAAAATCTTCCATGCCTTGGGGAGTAGCGAAAGGGAGAAGGTTTTCATGGCAGTCTACCGCCTCACTAGAGATGCCGATCAGTGGTGGTCGCTGATTCAAAACACAAAGGAAGATGATGATGTATCGAATATGTAATGGAGGGAGTTCAAAGAGCTTTTCTTAGAAAAATACTTTCCTCGTGACCATCGAGCAGATATGGAAAGGAAATTTCTGAGTCTGAGACAAAAGGAGGATGAGAATGTCGCAAAGTATGAGGCCAACTTTACAAGGATAGCGAGGTATGCTGATGATTATATACGTAACTCAATAGGTAAGATTGATCGTTTCTTTGATGGGTTAAAACCATTTCTATGTCGAGCTTTAGTATCACAATCCTTCTAATCATACGAAGATATTGTCTCTTGTGCTATCAAGACAGAAAAGGAATTCTCTAAATCTTATGACAATAAAGTAAAGCAAGAGAAGAAGATAATGGTGGAACAAGAGACAAATAAAGGGAAAAAGGAAAAGAAGGATTTTCCATTATGCTATATTTATGGAAAGAATCACCCCGGTACTAGCCTAAAAGGAATGGGAGTTTGTTTTAAATGTGGAGAAAAAGGTCACCAGGCTCGTGATTGCAAGGGAAAGAAAGAGGCTATGAATGTTGAATGCTACAATTGTAGGGAAATGGGGCATTATGCAAATGAATGTCCTAAGCGTCAGGGAAACTTACCTCAGAAAAGGCTAAGGGATGAAGTCCAATATTATGCTATTACTACAGTTGAGGTGGAATAATTTTTGTATTGGTGCTTTTGGACTCAAGGATTATATTTTGGTTATAAGAATAATGTGATATATATAATGATTGTACTGCAGTACTTGCTGTTTCAGTAAGGTTTTAATATGAATAAGGTAATCATATTTTTAGTATGTGACAAAAAGAGAAACATTAATTTGTTTGGAGAATCTGATGTTACAATTGATTTTGGAATTTAGAGTCCTTTTAGAGAATGGCTGGACAGAGGTATATTGGATAACTATTAAGGTTGGAATGGATTAAGTTCAACCATGGATAGTATTGTTTATGGTTAAAACATTTCTAAAGATTATTTTTGGAATATTATAATACTATAGTTTTAGGAAAAGGACAACCTGCAGGGTGGGGCATAACCTGTCGCGTCAGAAAAAGCTGCAGGAATCGAACCCACAACCATAGTGCCACAGAACCTTTTTACCTACCACTAGCCTACATGAAGTCCCTGGTTATTACAAAATATTTTTCTTAATCTAAATGGTATGTTGTAATATTTTTAACATTATACAATTAGGATAAATATAATATTTTTGAGTTATGTAACCATTTGGAGTGAAAGATGGGTTTGTGGTAAAAAAAAATTAACGAATGAAAGTCTACATGACAGGTATGTATATTCCCTTACGGTCTTAGTAAATATCCTATATAAATTCCTCAACTTTATAAAAGGTAACTTAAAACAAAAACGTTGCTGGTTAAATTTTCCAACTGGGGATTCAATGACCGTTTAACCAATCACAAGTTTGTGATTTTCTTATGGTTACCTTTCTCCTAATCCAGTTTTCTACAACTCTCCATCAAACTTTGATGGTTTGTTTTTCTTCTATATCCATATTTTCATAGAATCCTGGTATGGGCTATCTCGAGTGACCTTTGTACTTATCATTATTTCTTTTAAAGTTATATTTTCATTAACCTTATTTCTGATGTTGGTTTTCCACAAAGTTATTTTCTATTTTCATCCTTTTATTTTCAAAGAAAAATTTCAAATTGCGAGGACGCGATTTTTTGAAGGAGGGGATAATGTAACACCCCGAGCTTCCATGGTACGCTTCTCATTCAATAATGCCATATCTTGCATTGTACGCAACTTCGAGTTCTAACACACCGCAACTAATCAAAGTAGCCGTTAAGAATAGTAATACCAATGTTTTAGAATTATAGAAAATTTATATATCAAAATGGAATTAATTTTTGTCTTCATAATATCGAAATTATCCTAAGTTATTTTTTTTTGTAATTTTCTGAGAACTTCCATTTTTTTATGAATAGTTAAAAATACTTAAAAAACCTTTTTTGATCAAAATGATTTAAAGTGATAAATTATACTATTTAGTGGTTTTAAAGAATAATTAGAATATATTTTTACCATTTTATCCAATGGTGTTCATTAGAATTAATTTCACTTTGAAATTGGACATAAACATTTATCAATCTTTTGATATATATTGTTTCTTATAAAACACCCTATTTGTTGTGACAATGGGAATTAATTATAAAATTAATTAATACAACTTATATGTTTGTAATTTTTTAGAATAGACATCATTTTTGAATTTGGAATATCAATTATATCTTATGGTGAAATTTTGGCATTATTCTGAAAAACTTCAATTTTTGATGAATAGTGAAACCACTAAGTGGTCGTTAAATAACTGATTTTTCATTTAAATGAAATATTACCACTTCGATTATTTTATTTTCAAAAATCCAACATACATGGCTGTCATTAGGAATTAAAATGTGGTTCAATGGGATGAAAATAATTTTTTTGGTGAATAGTAACTTTTAAATTTAATTAATCGCGATTAAAGGTAATTAGTGAAATTTAAGGTAAAATGGTATTATAAAAATATGAAATGACCTTTACACTTGTCCTACCCAAATTGGATGTGTCAGGGCCGACCCAAAAAATCCATGGGTCATCTTTGGGGCCCCATGGAGCCACATTGGTTGGAAAATGATATAAATAACTTTTTATTTAATGTTAAAATAAAAATTTCACAAACAAGAGTTGTTCTACTAAAATAATTTTTAAATTGCGTTATACAAGTCCTATTTTTGACTCTAAATATTCATTAGTAAGATAAAACTATTTCCTACATAATTATAATTTTTTTTATAATTTTTATACATTAAATAATTTAAATTATTTATGACACCATGATAATGCAGCGATTACCTCATTAATTAACAATTTTAATAAAATGGAAGGATAATGTAAAATATAAGCAATACACTTGTACAAAGCCTATTGGATGAGAATATTTCGAAGCCTTATCAATTTATCCTCGAATTATATATGTTTGGGACCTTTAGAATCCGAGAATCATTGTACAATAAAGTAACATTTTATTACTTTCCAAGAGTGCCCCTCCTCTCCACTTATAAAAGGCCCCCACCACTACCACCTTACTCACACCTTCAAAGCCTTTTGGCTATGCCAAAATCTGCCCAAATACTCTCCCAACATCCCTAAATTACTCCTAGAAGCCTCACTTTTGTCAGAATACTTCCCAAGGAAGCCTTTGGCTTTAATCAAAAGAGTTACCCGATTTTAAGGTAATGTCTTCTCTTATGTTATTTTGTTTTATTTTGCTTATCCAACCCACTAAACTCTTTTTATTCATTTATTTTGTAACAAAACCAGTATAATAAATATACTAGGATGTTTTTATAGGAATTATTTGAGATACAATTACACACACCTACATCTAATGGTTAAAGAACATACTGTTTCTGTGGATGGCGAATTTCTGCCTCACGAAGCGATGATTGTTCAACACTCATATAACACCTCTAATGGAGTCCATTTTGATGAAAATATTTTCATATATGATATATATATTATGTTTATGTTTTCCTTATTCTTTTGTATTTTTCATTTTTGGCATACATTATGATTTCCATTATGGGTAAACGCGATAATTTCATTTCAGGAAGTGCGGACTACCGCCCCCTCAAAGTGATTTGAATCGTTAGTGTCATATGTGGGATTTATAAAGGATGGAGTAAATTGTACTATACATTATATTATACTGGATTTATATTATACCTTTATATAATTATAAATTCATTCCATGAAATATGAAATAGAAATGAAAGTAGCATTCATGCGTACGTACGACTTACCGTCTCCATGAACGGTGCATTTCATTTCTTACCTCTAAACGTTATGGAATATTATAAATGCATGTATATACTGGATATATATGAGATATATTATATCAATATCATGAATATAATTCTGGATATAATTGATATATCACCACATGAACAACTTGTAATTATAAGAAGTTTATTTTTGACTCAAGTACCAAAGATCGACAAAACGCCCATTATTAACATAAATAATTAAATAATGTTCATAACATGGTAATAAGTGATATAAAAGGAATAATGAACTTTAAAAATGTTCTTAAGAAGGTATAGATTAACTCTAGTTTATTATTCCGGAGATCAAATAACGGTCGAGTGAATTCGGACACGAGGTAAGGGAACTTCTTAACCCAATTTCCATTCTTTGGGTTAATCTCCTATTTTAAAATTATGTCATGATATTATTATGTCTTATCTTGTATTTATACTTTCTTTATGTCTACATATAGTGAATACACATAATAGATATATTTTATTTAAAAATTATCTTTTTATGGGACTTCGTCTCAATCTCCATTCATTGAGGCATATTTTGTTTTATACATAAATTTCTTTTATACGGTGTATAAACCCCTTTGACTTTTACTTTTATTCAAAAGGAATCTTTTTATACGAAGCATTTTTACTAAACGACAAAAGGAATTTTTTTTTTCTTACGTATGTGGCGACAATGACTTCTCTACCGCCATGACTATTATTTGAGTTTCAGCTTCCTCTATAAGCCATAACTTTTTTTTAATGAAAAATAAATACAATGTTTTAATTTTCATTAATTTTTGTATTGAAACTGGTTTTGAAAATGTTTTTATTATATCAATGTGTTTTATTGATATCTTGTGATTGAAATGTAGAAATGTTATGTTTCCTTTATGCATGTTTTATGTGATACGATTATGTTATGATTTATGATATGTTTAAACCTATTCATATGAGGAATGCATTGGACATAATAAGTGACGGGTGGAGCCCGTTATAGCTCCTCGATGCATCGGTAGGTCTCATGAGACAAACTAGTGTATTGGCACGAGGCCTTGAAAAAATCATATTTGTGGTCTTGGCACGAGGCCTTGGCTACATGGTTATGATAGTCTAGCATTATGAATTCCATAATTATGAATGTGGTTATTGAAATTACATGTGATTATTTGACTAGTAGAATATCCATGGTAGTAAGTAAATGGAATTATATAATTTTTATTTTTGCCATATTATGCTGAAGTTAAAGTTTAAAAAGGCTTTTGTGTTAGTTATACATTGCCTTAAATGTTAATGTTTATTTATGAATGATTCTGCAATATTGTTATCCTTACTGAGCATTTGAGCTCACCCCTTTCAATGTTTTAATATTTTTTAGGATGTGAAGAAGTATTTTATGAATGACCTACAGGGATTGTCAGAAGAGGATATGAGTGTGGACTATGGAGACTTTTTTACTGTAGTATTTCACTTTATGATGTAATGTACCATTTATGAATGTACCTAGTGTTTCCAAGGCTACTAAACTAATCAGTATTTCGAGACATGATCTTTTAGGATCATGCCAATGTTACACAATAATGCACCGACTCTGGGCAACTTCGGTCGGGGAGTTACAGTTGGTATCAGAGGCAGTTTAGTACTAACCTTGGAAGCTAGATTTAGATAAACTCGGATTAGATCACATAGCCCAAAGATAGACTTTGAGGATTAGTATAGAAGAACTTCCTAGAATTTTGTTGTTGTAGGGATTTTGTGAGTTTTCCGAGCAATACATCCCTATCTGGATACGAGCAGGTAAAGGCAGCTCTGGCCAGATGTACGTAAGGGTAAAACCGAAAAACACCGCTTTGAGCTAGATTCGAACGGGAACTGGTGCACGACAACGGGCCTTACTGCACTCTTGGTTACGACACTCCCGGGGGATATTCTTAGGATAATTATTATTTTCTTTACAACCCACTATGAAGGGTTATGAGTATATAATTTCTCAAAGAAAACATTTTTATGGATTATATCCATATATATTTCAATTTATGTTAAGTATTTTACAAGTATGGAATAATGTATTTTGATTCATAAACTAATCTAGTTTATGCCATTGTTTAGAAATGGATCCTAGTGGAAGGAATGGAAACTGTATCACTGCACGCACTCCGTATAGGGATTTCACTCCTGCTCAAGATAATTATTGTGGATCTGGAGATACAACTGGTGTTGATCACCTTATTACCATACTGGGATAACTCACTCAGGTTATGAATAATAACCTTACTCGTATGGAGCACCCTGATCAGCAACGTGGAGGATCAATGTTAGACTGCTTCATGAGGCAACAACCACCAAAATTTAATGTGGGTACAAATCCATTATTATCTGATAAATGGATAAACTCCTTAGAAAAAATATTCCATGCCTTGGGGAGTAGCAAAAGGGAGAAGGTTGTCATGGCAGTCTACCGCCTCACTGGAGATGCCGATCAGTGGTGGTCACTGATTCAAAACACAAAGGAAGATGATGACGTGTTGAATATGGAAGGGATGGAGTTAAAAGAGCTTTTCCTAGAAAAATACTTTCCTCGTGACCATCGAGCAGATATGGAAAGGCAATTTCTGAGTCTGAGACAAAAGGAGGATGTGAATGTCGCAAAGTATGAGGCCAACTTTACAAGGTTAGCGAGGTATGCTGCAGATTATATACATAACCCAAGAGGTTAGATTGATCATTTCTTTGATGGGTTAAAACCATTTCTCCGTCGACCATTAGTATCACAATCCTTCTCATCATACGAAGATATTGTCTCATGTGCAATCAAGACAGAAAATGAATTCTTTAAATCTTATGACAATAAAGTAAAGTAAGATAAGAAGAGAATGGTGGAAAAAGAGACAGATAAAGGAAAAAATGAAAAGAAGGATTTTCCATTATGCGATAATTGTGGGAAGAATCACCCCGGTACTTGCCTAAAAGGTATGGGAGTTTGTTTTAAATGTGGAGAAAAAGGTCACCAGGCTCGTGATTACAAGGGAAAGAAAGAGGCTATCAATGTTGAATGCTACAATTATAAGGAAATGGGGCACTATGCAAATGAATGTCCTAAGCGTCAGGGAAACTTACCTCAAAAAAGTCCAAGCGATGAAGGCAAATCTTATGCTATTACTACAGTTGAAGTAGATTAAATTATTTATTGGTGCTTTTGGACTCAAGGATTATATTTTGGTTATAAGAATACTGTGATATATATAAGGATTGTACTACAATACTTGTTGTTTTAGTAAGGTTTTAATATGATAAAGGTAATCATATTTTTAGTATGTGAAAAAAAGAGAATCTTTAATTTGTTTGGGGAATCTAATGTTACAATTGATTTTGGAATTTAGAGTCCTTTTAGAGAGAGTATAGATATAGGTATTTTGGATAACTATTAAGGTTGGAATGGATTAAGTTGAACCTTGGATAGTATCGTTTAAGGTTAAAACATTTCTGAAGATTATTATTGGAATATTTTAATACTATAGTTTTAGCAAAAGGACAACCTGCAGGGTGTGGCAGAACCCGTCGCGTCGGACAAAGCTGCAGGAATCGAACCCACAACCATAGTGCGACATGCCTTTATTACCTACCACTAGCCTACATGAAGTCCCTGGTTATTACAAAATATTTTTCCTAATCTAAATGGTATGTGGTAATATTTATAACCTTATAAAATTAGGATAAATAGAATATTTTTTAGTTTTGTTACCGTTTGGAGTGAAAGATGGTTTTGTGGTAAATATTTATTAAAGAATTAAAGTCTACATGACAAGTATGTATATTCACTTACGTTCTTAGTAAATCTCTTAAATAAATTTCTCAACTTTATAAAAGGTAACATAAAACAAAAACCTTACCGGTTAACTTTTCCAACTGGGGATTCAATGACTGTTTAACCAATCACATGTTTGTGATTTTCTTATGGTTAACTTCCTCCTAATCCAGTTTTCTACAACTCTCCATCAAACCTTGATGGTTTCTTTTTATTCTATATCCATATATTCATTGAATCCTGGTATGGGCTATCTCGGGTGACCTTTGTACTTATCTTTCTTTCTTTTAAAGTTATATTTTTATTAACCTTATTTCCGATGTGGGTTTTCCACAATGGTATTTTCTATTTTCAACCTTTTATTTTCAAAGAAAAATTTCAAATTGCGAGGATGCAATTTATTGAAGGAGCGGAGAATGTAACACCCCGAGCTTCCATGGTATGCTTCTCATTCAATAATGCAATAGCTTGCATTGTACGCAACGTCGAGTTCTAACACACCGCAACTAATCAATGTAGCTGTTATGAATAGTAATACCCACTTTTTAAAATTTTAGAAATTTTATATTTCAAAATTGACTTCCTTTTTGTCTTCGTAATATTGAAATTATCCCAAGTTAAAGTTTTTGTAATTTTCTGAGAACTTCCATTTTTTTATGAATAGTAAAAAATACTTAAAACAACTTTTTTGATCAAAATAATTTATAGTGATAAATTATACTATTGAGTGGTTTTTAATAATAATTAGAATATTTTTTTACCATTTTATCAAATGGTGCTCGTTAGAATTAATTTCACTTTGAAATTGGACTTAAACAATTGTCAATCTTTTGATATATATTGTTTCTTAAAAACACGCTATTTGTTGTGACAACGGGAATTAATTATAAATTTAATTAATGAAACTTATATGTTTGGAATTTTGTAAAATATTCATCATTTTTGAATTCAGAATATCAATTATAGCGTAGGGTGAAATTTTGGCATTATTCTGAAAAACTTCAATTTTGATGAAAAGTGAAACCACTAAGTGGTAGTTAAATAACTGATTTTTCATTTAAATGAAATATTAACACTTCTGTGATTTGATTTTCAAAAATCTGACATACATGGTTTTCATTTTGATGTAAAATGTGGTTCAATTGGATGAAAATAATTTTTTGGTGAATAGTAACCTTTAAGTTTAATTAATCGCGATTAACGATAATTAGTGAAATTTAAGGAAAAAATGGTATTATAAAAATATGAAATGACCTTTACACTTGTCCTACCACTATTGGATGTGTCATGGACAACCAATAAAATCCATGGGTCATCTTGGGGACCTCATGGAGCCACTTTGGTAGGAAAATGACATAAATTACTTTTTATTTAATGTAAAAATAAAAATGTCGCAAACAAGAGTTGTTTTACAAAACTATTTTTAAAAGGTGTTATACAAGTAATATTTTTGACTATAAATATTCATTAGAAAGCTAAAATGATTTCCTACATAATTATATTTTTTTATAATTTTTATACATTTAATAAATTAAATTATTAATGACACCATGATAATGCAGTGATTACCTCATTAATTAACAATTTTAATAAAATGGAAGGATAATGTAAACTCTAAGCATTAAAAATGTCAAAAGCCTATTGGATGAGAATATTTCGAACCCTTATCACTTTAGCCTCTAATTATATAAGTGTGGGTCCTTTATAATCCGAAAATCATTGTATAATAAAGTGACATTTTATTACATTCCAAGAGTGCCCCTCCTCTCCACTTATAAAAGGCCCCCACCACTACCACCTTACTCACACCATAAAAGACTTTTGGCTCGGCCAAAATCTGCCAAAATACTCTCCCAACTTCCCTCCCTTACTCCAAGAAGCCTAAATTTGGGCAGAATTCTTCCCAAGGAAGCCTTTGGCTCAAATCAAAAGGGTTACCCGATTTTAAGGTAATGTCTCTCTTATGTTATTTTGTTTTATTTTTCTTATCCAACCCCCTAAACTCTTTTTATTCATTTATTTTGTAACAACAGTAGTATCATCAATATACTAGGATGTTGTTATAAGAATTATTCGAGCTAAACATACACACACCTACATCTAATGGTAAAAGAACATACTGTTTCTGTGGATGGCGAATTTCTGCCTCATGAAATGATGATTGTTCAACACTCATATAACACCTCTAATGGTGGTCATTTTGATGAATCTATTTTCATATATGATATATATATATTATGTTTATGTTTTCCTTATGCTTCTTTATTTCTCATTTGTGGTATAATTTATCATTTCCATTATGGGTAAACGCGATTATTTCATTTTAGGAAGTGCGGACTACCGCCCCCTCACAGTGATTTGAATCGTTAATGCCATATGTGGGATGTATAAATGATGGATTAAATGGTATTATACATTATATTATACTGGAATTATATTATACCTTTATATAATTATAACTTCATTCCATTAAATATGAAATAGAAATGAAAGTAGCGTTCATGCGTACGTACGGCTTACCGTCTCCATGAATGGTGCATTAAATTTCTTACCTCTAAACGTTATGGAATATTATAAATGCATGTATATACTGGATATATATGAGACATATGATATCAATATAATGAATATAATTTTGGATATAATGTATATATCACCACATGAACAACTTGTAATTATAATAAGTTTATTTTTGACTCAAGTACCAAAGATCGACAAAACGACCGTTATTAACTTAAATAATTACATAGTGTTCATAACATGGTAATAAGTGATATAAAAGGAATAATGAACTTGAAAACGGTTCTTAAGAAGGTCGATATTAACTCTAGTTTATTATTCAGGAGATCAACGAATGGTCGAGTGAATTAATACACGAGGTAAGGAAACTTCTTAACCCAATTTCCATTCTTTGGGTTAATCTCCTATTTTAAAGAAATGTAATGATGTTATTATGTCCTATCTTGTATTTATACTTTCTTTATGTGTACAAATTGTGAATACACATAATAGATATATTTTATTTAAAAATAATTTTTTTATGGGACTTCGTCTCAATCTCCGTTCATTGAGGCATATTTTGTTTTATACACATATTTCTTTTATACTGTGTATAAAACCCTTTGACCTTTACTTTTATTCAAAAGGAATATTTTTATACGAAGTGTTTTTACTAAACAACAAAAGGAATGTTTTTTCTTATGTGTGCTGCGACAACGACTTTTCTGCCGCTGTGACTATTATTTGAGTTTCGGCTTCCTCTATAATCTATAAATTTGTTTTAATGAAAAATAAATACAAGGTGTTCATTTTATTTAATTTTGGTATTGAAAATGGTTTTGAAAATGTTTTTATTATATCAATGTGTTGTATTGATATCTTGTGATTGAAATGTGGAAATTTTATGTTTCCTTTATGCATGTTTTATGTGATACGATTATGTTATGGTTTATGATATGTTTAAACCTATTCATATGAGTAATTATTTGGACTTAATAAGTGACAGGTGGAGCCCTCCATAGCTCCTCAATGCATCGGTATGTCTCATGAGACAAACTAGTGTCTTGGCACAAGGCCATGACAAAATCTTATTTGTGGTCTTGGAACGAGGCCTTGGCTATGTGGTTATGAAAGTATGGCATTATGCATTCCATCATTATGAAAGTGGTTATTGAAATTGCATGTGATTATTCGACTAGTAGAATATCCATGTGAATAAGTAAATGGCATTATTTAATTTTTCTTTTTTCCATATTATGCTAATGTTAAAGTTTAAAAAGGCTTTTGTTTTAGTTATACATTTCCTTAAATGTTAATGTTTATTTACAAAAGCTTCCGCAATATTGTTATCCTTACTGAGCATTTGAGCTCACCCATTTCAATGTTTTAATATTTTCCAGGATGTGAAGAAGTATTTTATGAATGACCTACAGGGATTGTAAGAAGAGGATATGAGTGTGGACTATGGAGACTTTGTTATTGTAGTTTTGCACTTTATTATTTAATGTAACATTTATGAATGTATCTAGTGTTTCAAAGGCTACTAAACTAATCGGTCTTTCGAGACTTGATCTTTTGTGATCATGCCAACGTTACAAAATAATGCACCAACTCTGGGAAACTGGGGTCGGGGCGTTACAACAGGAGGAAAATAAATGAATTTTCCATTGCAATCACCATTATCATGGATTTTTCAGGTTCCAATAATTGACTAATACAAAAATCATAGAGTGAGGAAAAATTATCATAGTAAGTAACTTCATAATAAAGAGAAGTCACTTATTTGATGTTTAAATTCTGAAACCTTATTTAATCTAGGACACCTTATGTTTATCCTAGATTATTCATATGAAACTTATATTTATATACTCTAGGATGGTTCATGAAGAGTTTGTGAATTTCCAAATCATATCTCCTGAGAGTGTCAAACAAGGTGTGTAGTAAGTCCAGTAATCATATAATATATTACCCTATGTTAATCCTGAAACATCATGTCAGGGATGTTACCAAATGGAAAATTAATGTGAGATCCACATATAATATATTATCCAAACATGGATGTATTTTGAGGAATCAGATCACTCTATCCATTAACAAGATTCTAGGACACTTTCATATACTTTTTTATCCTTATACATAACTTTATTCATGTACATAGAGTTCTCAAAACAGTTTTCTCATCCTAGCTTCAAAAAGGACAACTAGGAAATTTTTATAAGACCAACTATAGTGACCCTCTCTTTTCATACAGTAACATTACATAACATTTTCCAAATAATTAATATATTATAGAAACAAACACCTAAATATAGTTTTATATTAGTGACTTTAGAAACATGTAAATATAAAAATTAATACATAAGAGATCTACATTATATTTCACTAGGTTCATCTGGACTAGCACCCTTATTTTTTTAAAGGTTGGGGACAAATACTCAATTTATAATTTAAAGCAGTGACCTCTTTATGACTGGGTTAATGGAGACCCATTACATAGCTCAAAGGAGCAAGGCAATATGGCCTCAGTTCAAGGCCTGAAAGCCCATTTTGGCCCAAAGGACCCCTTGTTGAACAATACTGAAATAGTAACCGCAATGCAGCAGTACCTACTACAGTACTATAACCGCTAAAGTGTCAGTTATAGTGCCTCTGTTTCTATAGTGTCTTCGGTACTACATCACCCTTATTTGACACATAAAAAATAATACATTTATTCATAACCAAGAGAAGAAAACATAAATAGGGGTGAGCTCAAATTCACAGTTAGGGTAAACATGGGAGATATGTAAAAATAATCATGAGCACAAGGATATGGGAACATGATCAAGAAAATAGAAGATCATACCATGCATATCAATGATCATATAAATGAATCATGGTTTAAAACATGGCAGTTCAAAAGTCATGAATCATAAAAAAAGTAGAGAACATAACTCATGAAATAAAAAATAAGAAGAAAACATAGATTTTCAGAAGACACATAAGCATATATAATTATTACAATAGAAGTAAAGGCATTTCTACTGAGTCCATATTAGTGGAAAAATTCTTTTACTAAATAGTGTTCATGCCCCGTTCTATACCTCTATTAATGAACCATGTTCACTCCACATTCCATCATCATAATACTAATTCTAGTTCATTCCCCATTCCATACGTGTCTATCTCATGAGATATATATATTTACCCAATGCATTATCAAGAGATATAGGTCCCACCAATCTCATAATTAAATCATATATACATGTGCCACAAGATCATAAATAATTATATCATAACCCATGAAATAAAATTGGTATTGTATACATGTAATCATATAATAAAATATAGAAAAATATAGGTTTCATAATCATTTAATTAATATCATACCCTATGAAAGAGAAGAATATTTCATAAACATATAACCCAAGAAATAAAATCACATTTCATCAACATCGTTACATAAAAACATAATCCATTAGAAGAAATAATATTAATGGAAACATTGAATAATTTCCCCAATATGAATGAGTAACACCAATTTATGTCATATTATATGGGAAATAATTTTTAAAGAACTTTTAAAAACATTTCATGAGGAAAATATCCTATCTTGATTTAAAATACTTTTTAAAACATAAAACCATTTTGAATTTTTCTAAATTGATTTAATTTTTTTAAAAGTTTTATTGAAAACAAAAAAATCATTTTAAAATCTTTATTCATAGAAAATGGGTTTTAATGATATTTTTAAAACATTTCAAAAAACATTGTCGAGTACATGGTTTTTAAACACAATAGATTTCAGATGGGAGAGAGAGAGATGAATAGATTTTACAAAAAAACATTATCTTAAGTCCCAAAGAGTTGAAAAATGGTACTAATACATCAGAATTTTCTGAAAAAACATATGATAAGAAAACACTAGAGATATATATAGGTATGGTTTATAATCATTCATTAATGGAATGATAATCATAAACAACCTATAAAAGTGATGATATTGTTTCAATAAAATCTTATAACTTTGTATCTTGGGGAAAAATTAATAATATAAGAAAAGGACATTATATGACACTTAAAGTATCATTAAATATAAAATATTCATGATATAACATGTATAATAGAATTATATACACCTTGTAAGAGAATATAGGTTCATGACAAAACATGAGTCTCAAAAAAAAATTTAGACAAAACTATTTTACAGATTTGTTTACATTTGAAACTTAAACCTCATGAAATAAGCATCATAGAATAGAAATGTGAATACACAAAATTTTAAATATACAATACATGGAATAAAATCATTGGAAATACATAAACCTCACAAATAGAGATAGTGTCGAACATAGCATGTATCCCACAGAAATAAAAACTGAGATGAAATCCCCGTACCTTGTGTCTTGACTCTGTTCGTACTCATTCAAACCCCCTTAATAATAAATCTACATTTATTATACAATTATTAATGAAAAATATTATTATAACTAATAAAAAATATTTATTTATTAGGACTTTATATTACATCATTGTTAACCATCCAACATTAATTTTTCACTTTGGATAATACATTCTTTGTTCTTCGCAAGTGTCTTGATTTATTATATCATTTGACATTATACTTATATCATGATTAAATAATGGAAATTATGATATAAATATCATGAAAATATAGTATTAGAATATTAAAATAATTTATGTAATATAGTATTATGAAATGGAATACATCATTCATGGAGACAGTAAGCCATACGTCTGCATGATCAATGTTTCATTTTTCTTGTCATATAAAAAGATAGAGATAAATTTACATATATGTATATAATATTTTTCAAGTATTGTTATAATTTTATATATATCATAGTTTTCACTAAAACCAGACATAATTCATTACATGTTGTTTATGAATGAATCATATTTTTTGGGGGGTGGTAGTCCACACTTCCTCAAAGAAAATTATCGTATTAACACAAAATGGAATGCAAAAAAGATATGTCTTCTGAAAAGGAATACATATGATAAAATATAAAATAAAAAAACTAGGACATATAGTGTCTATCATATTTTACAACATGAGAGGAATTAGAGAAAATATAATAGTCATGGTTTAATGAGGTGGTATTTCATCGTACACATAAACAGTATATCATTTACGCATTTGATGGATGTGTGTGTAAGTGTTGGTGAAACCATTTTCCTAATAACATGTTAGAATATTTTTTATAATATTTTTTTCATAAAATAATGGAATAAATATAGTAGTGGTGTGGAGAAGAATAAAATAAAATAATGGACATGAGATAATATATTGCCTCTTAATCGGGTAACCCCCCATGGTTTGTGCCAAAAGGATTCCTCGGATTGACTTCATCACAAGGGAAGGATTATAAAAGTAAGTTAGGATTTTTGGTAATTTTATTTTGAAAATATTGACAGATGATAAGAGGTATTAAAGGTGTGAGGATGTGGGAGAGGTGGTGGCCTTTTGTAGGGAATGAAAAAATACTCACTATGAATTTTTTAGAACATGTTTTATTCACACATGATGTTTCCTAAAAAAATCATACCATATAATAATAAATCAAGTATGGAAGTTTTATGGAAGAATAATGTCTAAACAATGGTTTCTATAAATGTTTCTATGTAATTTGGTCCCTAAAGATTAAGGTTTAGTCCCTAATTAATCTTAATGTTACCATAATCGATTGGATTAATTTTATACAATTTTATTAATCATTTTGGTAAAAAGTAAATATGATCTAATTAGAATGTAAATATTATAATTTTTTCAATGGTTTATTTTTCATAAATCAGTTCAATGAAGTGAAAAAAATAATATAAATGCTACTCTCGGAGACGAGACGAACTTATGGGTCTTCAATGTAGAATAACAATCAAAATATTTTTTAATTTTTATATTGAATTTAACAGTGAAATTAATTTTAATTATAAAAATTGTATTAATTGGTGTATAATTGACCTAAGATAACTTTAAAATAAATTAATGTTAAAATTTTACATTAATAAATATTTAAACGAAAAGGTATTGTTTAACCTAAATGAAGTATTTTTCAATATTCATCAAAAACTAATTTTACCAAAAAAAATTCATCCTGAGATAATTTTGTTATTATAAATTAAAAAATTAATTTTATTTTATCGAAATAAATTTCTAAATATGTTAGAAATTAATTTTATTATTAAAATTGTTTCTTCCGAGGAAAAAATATTTTTAAACATAAAAAGTCTTTACCAATAGAAATATATTTCATTATAAATATGTTTTATTTATATTTAAAATTATAAATAATAATTTAAATTTATCTTTTTACTATTTAAATTAAAATGTTTAAGGCCTAGGTTATAATTTTTTTAATTAAATAATTAGAACAATAAATTTTATTTTTTTAGAAACATGGGTGGTCCGTATAACGTTTTCTAAATCAATGTTCCATGCAACGTATTCCATGTCTATTTCACCTGTAATGTACATGATGTTCATATAATGTGTAACATACTCCATGTTTGTTATTTGTGAGTGAAATGTTTGACTTATTGCATTGTAATACATAAATTGAAATTTAATTTATCCAAAATAAAGGTCCACAAAAATGCATGGTGTTACAATATATCCATTAATAATAAAATTAAATCATCCTTATTAGCTAATTTGAAAACATGGTTTTTAAATTTTAAATATAACATAACAAATAAAAATTAAATATCGATGTGAAAAAAATAATACTTGAAAACATACTGTGAGAGACCTTGTTTTAACATTAACCATGTTAATATATCTTTTGGAATTTTAAAAAATAAATTATGAAAAAAAATTAATAAATATTTGTAAATAATATCAGTTATGGTAATTATAAATATGTAATCTATTTTATCGAATTAATCTCATAGATGTGGATAATATGAATTTAATTTATTCACATAAAACCCACCAAAAAACAGATTTCATGAAATGCATTTTTCAATCATAAAACTGTCTAATATTAACAATATAAATAGTAATAATTATTAAATTGATTTAAAATATATATATATATATATAATATTATTTTACATTATCTAATTTATTAGTAAATATAATTTTAAATATTTAATTTGGATAGACATTATTTCTTTTCATATAAAAATAGTTATAAGAAAAGAAACACTGTTTTCAAAAAAAAATATCCCTTTTTTCCAATTTGATCTTATCATTATTTTAAAAAAAAATTATTAATAAATGTTTCTTCTAACATATTATTATAAGTAAATAGACGAATTTTTAAATACAATATTTTAAATGTATGTGCTCTGTGAGGGAGATTGTATTAATCAGAGGGGAGGGGGAATCAGTGATGCTCATTTACTTTTATGATTATTTTTAATTGAAACAACCTTATCTTATTGTTAGAGATTTCAATTCCCTAATGAAAAAAATCCAACACACATCCAAAAGAGCATAATAATTAACAGACTTCACTAATCAATAATATTAGCTATGTCCTTGGTATGTTTTGGATATAATCCATTACTATACAATCTACTAGAAAACAGTCCTTAACTTACAATGACTATGATATTCCCTTATACTTGAGTAACAATTTGAAGACAATCCAAAAGTGTGTGTATATATTATTAGAAAAAATATAATAATAAAACTTTTATGTAACTTGTAATTTAACCTTCACATCTATTCAATTATAAATCATTTTCAATTGAAATACGATTATTTAATTCCTTACCAAGAAGAACGGTAAAATCTTCCAGAACATTGTTTTAAAAAACTCAATCTGATTTTTCGTGGTTTAATTTTCCAAGTCTAATTCCTCCGAGTTAGATTCTTCCTAATACAATTATCTTAGATCTATTTTCTGATAGAATATAATATAAATGGATTGGAAATACATAAATAGTCATTTATCTTTCTGTAAACTCTTCACACGATAAAACCCAATACCGAAATCTCAAAGTCGATTAACTCAACCCGATACGATGATCAGCCGAATAGAAATTCACTTCTACCCATCAAAATGTCTTTAATACAAAAATTGTGTTAATTTTTCTCACTAAAAACTCATATATTCTCTATATACTATAATAAACAATACACCATTTTCATTCAAGTATAATGTACTTTTTTTTCTTTTATTAGTGACTCAAAATATGTTTGGGAGAGAATCCCCAAATCATTCTCACTCACCAAAATTTACCCAAAGTGAAATTTATCCGTATATCACAGAGAAATTATAACTTCATCAACACTTCATGATTCTTCACATAAAATCAATAATCATCACCTCTTCTTCCCTAGACTTCCATTTCAAATTCCATTATCATTTAAATTGTTGGGTCCGATTTAAATTGCTGAGACAAATTTGAATAAAAATCATGTATTTGAAAGTTAATCCCCCTCTAAAAAATCCCTTCAACAATATATTTTATTCACACGACTCATGAAACACTTGAAATATAAATAATCTTCTCCTCTTTTATTATTTACCCACATCAAAAGTACATTTGAGATTAAATGAGTATTCACTTATCTCTACATTCAGAAATTTACACAACATGATAACTCAAACTAATAATGATATAAAGAGTGTGATCATTCTTAGTATGATTGACATGGATATATTAATTTTCTGATATGATCATTTTTGTGTGTGAAACATTTTATCATCTATAGGAAAACCTGGATTCTATATTAAATCAGTACCACCATTTCATTCAATACCCCCTTTTCGATCATTCAGTGTATGATTATCCTGATATCGATATTTAAGTATGTGATTTATATAAAAAAAATTATAGTATATTGTCGCCACTTCTTCAATTGACATAAAATATTCAATCCAACTGTAATCCAGCCATTTTTAAAAAACAATCGATATCACTTATTTCTCTATACCACTCTGATACGATAAACATAGATATAAAATTTTTTGGATTTGAAGAAGCTATTTCACTACACCATTTTCCATAAATATTCCACAAAAAGTTCTCAATTCAACTCATAATATATATGAAATAAAAATCTCCAATTCACCAACACATTTAATATATCAGTGTCATAGTGAATATGATTCTCCAAAAAGAGCTACATCTACCACATCTTCTTCAAATTGAGACTGATGGACATTTACTTCTAGTAAGATGTTTTCACAATCATCCCGACACATAGTCAAGTCGGATTAGAACCACTTCTTTCAGATAGGCTCTTCCCATTAAGATGGACTTTCACAGTTATTCTGGTTCTCCTCAAAACATGATCCCAACATTTATCAATAACATGAGTTTGATTTGTAATAGTACCACATGTAGAATGATTGTTTCTATAAACAATGTGATGTGATTTACGTCTTTCAAAACATACAATGAAAAAAAATTAAAAACAAAACACCTTCATCATAATCTTGGTTCTATTAATTTCTCAATTTGGATTTTGTTATCTGCTAATTTTTCATGAATTACTGAACATTATATCCTCAACCAATGGATTTTTATCAACAATTATAATCCTACACAAGCTAACACGATGTACGGAATAAGAACCATTTATAAAAAAACCATGCTATCCAAAAGTAGTGATTATGAAAACATCTTCATTTTTCTTCCTTTTTTATTCTTTAACATCCCAAGAATAAAAAAAATTCTTACCTACAACCACAAAAACAAGCAGTTAGAATATATCACAGACTAAACAATGCTGAATTCACAGCTCACCCAAAATGGCCCCTTTTTATGTAAACCATATCTATTGATTTATGAAACAATAATATTATATCCCATACAAAATACAATGGTAAGATTAGAGACATGACATAAAAACATACCTCAACCAAAACGAGGTAGGTGTTGGAAACCCATGTTCAACCATAATTTTGAAATTGATTCCTTTGGTAATGGTTTTGTGAAAATGTCAACCACTTGTTCTGATGTAGAAACATATTCTAGATTCAATACAGTATTCCCCACACACTCTTTGATGAAATGATATTTGATATCAATATGTTTGTAAAGAAAAATTTGAATTGGATTCCAAGAGATATTGATTGTGCTTTTATTGTCACACACTAAGAGCAAGGGTAAGTTCACATGAACAAGTAAATCTTCTTGTTGTGTTATCATACATATAATTTATGTAGTGGCTTTAGTGGAAGAAACATACATATCTTTATCCATACTAAGATTTACTGAAATCTGTTTCATTGAGTGCCAACTAAAAAATGTATTTCCCATAATAAATAATCCACCAGAAGAGGATCTTATAACATCAACATTTCCTTCCAAATCTGTATCTAAATACCCAAATAAGCCAAATAGATTTCAATGATATTTATGATCAACTTCATTAAATTCCCCATATTCTCTCAACTTAAAACACACTTACATAGGTTTGTAAAAATGTTTTTAGTTTTCCATGCCAAACCCCATGAGATGTTTCTTAGAATGCATTACCTGGTATAGAAAAAGGTATTATTTAATTTGAATAATTTATAACCAAAAGAAGTATTTCATTTCCCCTAGCACAAACACTTTAAATAACTTCTTCATCACATAAGAATATATTTTACAACATCATTCATCATTCATAGTAAAGATAATACCATCAACATAAATGATCACAGTTAGGTAATTCACATGACATTATATAATATATAGATTAATATACACTCTTCCTTTTAGGAAATTCATCTTCTTTAAGCATGTATCAAACATGGAATACCATGCCCTTAGATCATGTCTTGTCCCATATAATCTTTCGTCAATTTTAACACATCACATTCATCTTTACCAACAACAAAGTCATTAGATAGTTCAATATAAACCTCTTATTCAAGATCACCATTCAAGAATGTAGATTTTACATCCATTTTAATGATCCTGTAACCTCATTGTGAAGAAATAGCAAGAAAGATTATAATTGTTTCCAATATATCCAAAGGATAAGAGGATTCATCGAATTCAATTCCTTCAATCTGTGAATACCCTTTTCAAACTAACCTTAAATTTCTTATTAAAACCCAAAGATATTCATTCGTCTTGTTAAAGAAATCACATTATGTGCTAATCATTTTTTGGTTTTATATCTTACATATGAGTTCCCATGTACTATTCTTTTCAATTTTATCTAATTATTCATTTGTGTCTTGGACCCATTCTATATGCGCATATTATTCCTTCACATTATTCGACTCAACATTTTAATACATATAAGTAAGATTAATTTCATTATTTTTATTCATATTTGAACATTATGATATTGTTCACCAATTCAATTATAATATTCCACTAGTTTCCTTATCTAAGTCTGAGTCTTTTGGATGTCTTCCTCATCATAGGAAATAGTTGAGTAAAATTCCACTTCTTAAAAAGGAATTCAATTTTCTGTATCATTATCAGAATTATTTTCTTCATCATTCTCAACCTCTCTATCTTCTAGAGCATGTTTATCTTGCATTCCATTTTCAATTAGATTCACATCAATTAAATTGAAAATTTTGTTTTGCCTTTTTGAAGAAACTATATCCTATTCCTTCTAGACCATATCCAAAAACAATTCCATTTTAACCTTTTTTCTTAAACATGTCATGGTTTATGCCTTACATATTTATATTGAATAGAATCCCAAAAACCCTAAAGTGTTTCAAACATTGAGTTTTGACAGAAAACATTTTATATAGAGTAATATCTAAATCAAGACTATAGAAACATTGATTTTGAATGTAAATAGTTGTTCTTATTGCTTTCCTCCAAAAGTAATGTGAAAGGCCATGCTCAAGTAACATGGATCCTCCAATTTCCACAAAACCACTATGATTTATTTCAGAAACTCCATTTTTTAGGAGTATATGTAGAATTATACTCATAAAAAATTCCATTATTATCTCAGTAACATTAAAATTCTTTACTTTTGTACTTAGGACCAATGCATATTCTCATTTTCTTACAGAAAACTCAAATTATTTATCATATTCCCTTCTAAAAGTATTAAATATTTTCAAATAATTAGAGTTATGTTTCTTATAAATCACACGTTTAATGTGATTAAAGTCAACAAGTAAAGTGATGAAATACTTATAACCATTTTTTAATGCTTTATCATTGGACCAAAAATATCATAATTAATCAACTCTATGTGTTATCTTGAGAAAATCGCAAATTTATTATGCACAAAATTTGCAATCATTCCTTTCCCTTAGATAATGAAACACCAGTCTCTTATTCTTGGGATATTAAAAATTTCCCAGACAATATTTATATTATTTATCTTAATCAAGATTCTCTTCCACATGTTTCCTGGACTTTTATGCTATAATAGATTTTATTCTATCATACTCATGTAACATGAGTTTTTCATATTCCCAACCTAAAACATGTTTCCTTTTGTAACATGGCCACTTGTAACAATTGTTCTGTCTTTATCACTTTTCACAAAAAAACCATCATTTCTAAGGATTACATTTATCTCTCATCTCACAATTATAAAACACTTAGTATATTATTTTTTATCAAATCAACATAGAAGATTTTCATGGATTTAATTTCTTCCTTTCCAATGATGCATGATTCAACACCTTTGATTATCATGGATTCATTATTTCCAAATTTAACTATTCTTTCTTTAAAATCTTTCACAATCTTACACAATAAAAAATATCCAGTCATGTGAGATGAACACCCACTATTGAATATCTAGGATGGTTATCCCTTTATTGCTTTCAAATATGTTTCCACAACAGGAACTTTTTCTTATTATTTTACCTTTCTCACATTTGAATTATGAGAATTAATAATATTTTATGGAGATAGTAACAAAATAAACATACAGTTTCAAGATTTATGGGTTGTTCACACCATTCAAAAATTATTTCCTAGAGTTGGAACATATTTTTAATCTTTACATCATTATTTTATGATTTATTCACAACAACCATCTCAGTCTTCTTTCTTTGATAATATTAAATCCCACTAAATATCTAAAATCCATATCTTATGGGATAATTGAAATATTTTTGGTTAAAATATACATTCATTTTTTTTTCCGAATCCCCCATAATACATAAAATACCTAGCGAAATAGTATTTTCCTATGAAATATCTATACTAATCAGAATTGTGAATGAATTTTTCATCTATCTTATAATAATTTTTACATAGATTATTCTTCTTTTTTCTACCTTAATGGAATCATATTTATTTAAAACCATTCTAGATCGAGTTAATAAATGTTTTCACATAGGGTGTTTTGTAACTTCGGAATGATTCATTCTTGCCACATACAAAACATTCCCACCATTTGTCTTTTCATAAACAACTATATTATTATTCTCACCCTTTGAAGGTAAATGTTTTTGAAAATTTTTAGGATTCTCATCATGAGAACATTCAAAAAAATTCAGTGATATGGTTTTGGAATCCAGTACTTTTATCATTAGCTTAAGAAAGTTTTTACTGGACAATTTATATCTCTTGTTCGTTTTCTTTATGTTTCACTTCTAGATAATCATTTTGATTAATTTATTTTTCAAGATACATATTCATGTCATCATTATTTTTTACCATCTTCACATTCTCTCAAAATCACATTCTTATTTTCTTAAGCATTCATCTTCCAATTTTTTAGATGGATTCTCCAGTCTTCTGATATTTCTAAAGCATTATTTCAACTCTTATTTCAAATGTATTTTTTGTTGAGTTTCTTCTTATTTAGATCTATTTCATTCAAATTCTTCATCATTAACTGTTATAATAAAATTATTTTTAATACCATACTCAAATAATTTTTTGGATTTAGCTCCACTGCATTATTTTTCTTCATCTTTTGATAAAAACATATTCTTTTAAAATAGAAGAATTCAATTTATTTCCTAGTGGATTTTAATTTTTCTTTCTCTCCCAATTTATTCCAAAATCTTGTTAGATTTTGTTCTTCTTCATCAATATCCACTTCATGTTTTCTTCAATAAAAATTAGCAAAAAAGTGTACAATTCTTCCATATTAAAATCTTTTGAAGGGTTGTTTTCATATGTATTTATTTATACCAATTTTATCATTTTTAGAATACAAGGACAAAATATCATTTTGATTTTTACATTACACATTTTCAGAGGTAGAACAACCATGTTCTTATTCGAAAAGAATATTATTTGAATTTTATTTCCTCAGAACCTTGAAATACATTTATTTATCAACATTTATTTTTATCTTCATATTTTTCCCTCTTCATATTTCGTAAGTAGTAAGAGTGGTTTGAAAATCGTGAAGACATAATGTTTTAGGAACCCTGTCCTCAAATAACGATACATTCTCATCGAATTTGTCAGGTTGGAATATCATCATCTTTTTTAAAAACTCTAGATTCATTCTACTTTTTACCAATACATCTGATGGTACTCAATAAATCAGTCACCCATGTAATGAAGTCTCCAATAAATTTTTCTCACCCATCATCAAGTATGCATACTTCAATCTCCAAATTTTATTTTTTACTTCTTTAATATTTTATTTCCTTTATATTTGTTTATCAATTTTTTCTATATATATTTGGTTATAGAAACACCTATCACTCTTTTGAATTAACTATTAGAATTTGATGATAATATATCATTATATTCCCTTCCATCATTCTCAAGAGGCTTCTTATCAACATGTGTAAGTAGGGAATTTTCATCAATGGGTAGAAAAGAAACTAGTGAAGCTATAATGAGACCATAAATGATTCATATAAGATATAGAAATAATTATATACTTCTAGATGTGAAAATTATTTCCGTAAAAGACCACAATTACTTTACTATTCACACAGTTCAAATTCTCTATCAGCATAGAATAGAAAAGGGAATGAACCCTATGATACCACTTGTATGTTCCCAGTAATTATGTTTGAATCACTAAGAGGGGGTGAATAAATGATATTATTTTTCTTTTATGTTTCTTTTCAATCGAAACAACTTTCACCACTTATTATATATTTCAATTCCTTAATTAAAATAAATTCAACACATATCTATTGGAATTCATGAATTTATATGGTTCACTATTCAATTGAATATATAAATACATGGTATGGTATGGAGAAAATATAATACCATAAAATCCAAGAGAAAACAATCATTTGACTACAATGAGTATTATATTCGCTTAGAATCATGTGGAAATTTAAATACAGTCCAAAAGTGTGTGTGTGACCTTTTATCACAAATAGGTAAAAAAATTGTTATGTAACAACTCTTGATACCTTTATTTCATTACAATTCAACAATGTATTCAATTGAAATGAAATTATTCAATTAGATACCCATAAAAAAGTTAAGAACCTCCTAGATTTTGTTTCAGAAAACTCAGTCTGATTTTCAGGGTTTGATTTTCCTAGTCTGATTCCTATGAGATCTACTCTCCATTATATAATTATCTAAGTCCGATTCCTTAATTGAATACGATAGAAATGAATCAGGGTCACATAAATACTCTTTCTTATATCTTCAAATTCACATTACGGTAAAACCCAATATAGAAATTCCAAAGCTGATTAAGCCTATTCAATAAAACAATCAGGAAAATACAAATTCACGTCTTCTTATCAAAATGACTCCAACACAAAACAATCTGGTGTCACTTTTTCTCACAGAAATCATAGAGCTTCTCTCTCTTCTGTGATGAATAGAAAACCGTCTTCAGTTAAGTAAAATTCACTTTTCAGATTTTATAGGTGACCTAAAATAGGTTATGGAAAGAATCCCAAAATCATTTTTACTCCACTAAATTTACCCAAAATGAAATTTCTCTTAAAATCTCAATGAAATTGTGACACCATCAGCACTTCTCGATTCTTCTTGAAACATGTATATTATTCAACTCTTCTACTCCATAATTACATTTCAATTGTCATTACACCTTCCATTACTAGTTCCAATTTCAAGTCATGAGATTGATTATAATTACAGATACCAATTTGAATCAAAATATTATATTTCCATGTTATGATTCCCCTCCAAAAATCACCAAACACTACCTTTTCTTCAAACAAATATTAACACACTTGAATGAAAATAAATATTCATCATGCATTTTTTTGACCCACTAGAAAAGAAAATCTCAGTGTAAATAAATGTCCACCTATATCCTCCTTCAACAATTCACACAAAAATTAAACTCATCTTGATTATGATATGTAGAGTATGGTCTTTATGAGTACAATTGTCCTGGGTATGATCATTTTCAGATATGATCATTTATTTATACAAAATATTTTTATAAATTCCAATATAAAATATGGAGATACAGTGAATATGTATCACCTTCTCATTCAGTATCACCATTTCAATCAATACTACCTTTTTCAATCATTTTGGGCATAATTATCCAAATATCATTGTTTTAGTATGTGGTTAATTGAGAAATAATGCTATAGTAAATTAGAACCACTTCCTCAACCATCATCACCTTTTCAATCAACATATAATCCAAAGATGGTTTAAAAAAATCTATGTCACATCTATCTCTCTGCCTCCTAGATATGATAAATCTTTATACCATCTTTTTAAGATTGGAATGACCTCTTTCCTCCCCCATTTTTTAGTCACTCTTACATCACATGTTTAGAAATCAAATAATGATCTATATGTAATATGGATCTATAAATCGTTGTAAAATTTAATTTATTGGTGTCACGTAGACTTTGATTCTCCATAAAAATAGCCACATCTCCCATAATGGCTTCAAAGTGAGACAAATGACCATTTTCATCCAGCAAGATATATTCACTATAATGTAGAACCTTAGTGGAGTCTGATCCCAACCAATTCTTTAAAAAATAATCTTCACATAAAAATGGAATTTGAAAATTATTTTGATTCTTCTCAAAACATGAGTCTGATATTTATCAAAACCATGAGTCAAATTTTTATCAATACCATGAGTTCCGTAATTTTTTCTAGAAACAAAGTGAAGTGATTTCCTTCCTTCAAAACATTACTTGACAAAAAAAGAAAACAAAAAAAACATTATCATCATCTTTCACCTAAAATTAAGTTAATCATAAAATATGATCTCTAATGGAAAATTTTAAAAAATTATTCTTGGATTATTTTTACCATGTAAGTTAAATAATGATATTCATCCAATAAAATTAGAATTTGTTTCCTGATATATTAAAATATTCATTATGTTATATACTTATTAAAATTTAATGTCCACTTACTATAATTTAGGCATGGGGTTTCATTTATTATAGGTTATCAACGTGACTGAATTTATTTAGAAATGAATATATCATAATGAATTAGGGTGTAACATTAGTACATACATTATAGATCCTATTATAGATATCTAAGGTATCCTAATATTTTTTTTCTCTCTCAAGTATTTTGTCTAGAGATGAATTTTCATGGTGAGATATATACCATGTGACCCCGAAACTAATCCCCTCTTGGATTGTTTCATACGAAATCACTTTAGTATCTTTTCAATGTATATACTCTACCATAATCCAAGAAGACATTTGGATATATCATGAATGATATTAATTATGAGGATATATGAGGTTTTACCTAAGTCATCTATTGTGAATCACTTTTTTAACCAAGAATTATCTAACTGTTAGTATAGTATTTCATTTGAAATATGAAACATGTCGTCAACATATAATTCTAGGAATGCGACCACACACTCATTAAAGTGCTCCTACACACGTGGATCACACTCGTTATTAATGAAACCAAAACATATTATAGATTCATTGAATAAGATTTTCTATGACCTAGATCCTTTATTTTAACAATAAAAGGGTATCTGTATCTTTTATAGCTTATGGGAATTTTCTACTTTCACAACCCCTTCATGTTGTCTCATAATGGAATCTTCCTAGATGGTTTTTGTAAAGGAATGTTGTTGTTAAATAAATATAAAAATTAAAATAGTCCTGGAAACAAGATATTGAAATTATAAATCATATATATTTATAAATAGATACTGGTGAAAAGGTTTCTTCATAGTCAATCTCTCCAAACTATTTAAATCTTTTATCCAATAACATTTCTTTATAAGTACATACATTGGATTCTGTGTCAGTTATTCTATTAAATGAACATTTTCACCCAGTAGAATATAGATAAATTGTTAGACTGAACTAAAACTAATCTTGGTTTGGTTATATAGAATTTATCTCGTAATTCATCAATTATTAAATTCATGTATTTTTTAGCTCCATAACGGCTCATTATAGATATAAGATTATTACTCTCAATAATAATGAGTTACCATCATCGATTAGTACTTTTCTATATTTTCTTAGATCTCTAACCTCTTTTTTTCACTTATGCGATAGTTTTGTGTCAGAAATAATAACATATATTTGGACATATGGAATCTCTTCCAATACCATCCCTTGTGTATCCGGAGAATTAATTTAATCAAAGTAAATCCTTTTCTAGCTATCCTCCTAGAGGATGTTCTACATATTAATAAACTAGATTTTATTATGATAGTTTCCGTCTTATCATAGGGGTTATAAAAATAGTGACCTATTATTTAGAAATTATATGCAATAAAGATTAAATTGTTACCTTAGGGTGATAGTGTTTCATGTGATGGCCTAAAAAACACTTTGCAACATCATGCATGAATATGTCATAAATCTGATTTCTTTACAATCCATAACATAACCATAATATTTTTTGTGATTTAATTGGTTTATGTTTTAGCATATATGGTTTACTATATAATTGATATTTATAATAGTATAATAGAATAATTTTATAGATTATCATTTTCCATACCATGTAAGGCAATGTTTGTTTCCACTATTTCATTCTAACACCATGTTAATTATATTAGGTGTTTTGACCTGCTGATTTGAGTATCATATGATTATATGTCTTAAGACATTATTTTCCATGTTTTTTATAGTTTTCTAGGGTTTCTGGACATGTTCACTTTTAATGGATAGTTTGAAAACACATATGGATAATCTATGAAACCTTTTCTATAACCCTGTTAGGTAGACACAAACAATGAATGTTTTCTGAACCCATACAACCATACCATGAATCCTTCCTAGAATGGGTCAAATTGTTTTTACATATTTATACTAACCATGATTCATAACCATGTATCTCTTCTGGTGTGTCTATTTTAGTATAACAATTATGCACATGACCAGTACTAATTGTGCTAAGTAAAACATACAACCATAAAAATGAATACTAATTCCCCAAAAAAATATAATTTAAGCCTATAAACCCCATAATTAACCATAAACCCATCCCACTCTAAGCTAATTTGATCCATTTTCTTTTAGAAACCATCTAGAGGTACTTTGGACCTCCTTACCTCATATCATATAAGATTAATGAGACAATCCTCTTCTGGTGATGTCTTTTTTATTGATATTTGATCTCTCCTACTCTCTGAAATACTCCTTCATAAAGGTTATAGTGTACTTTTTTATATTGTTTTATTGTTAAGTAATTTGGACCTATGAATATATGGTATTTTATATATTCTCTCAAGGCTCCTCTTCCTATATTTAGAGATATCTATCAAAGAGACACATCTTATATCTATTACAGTTGATTTGTGTATATTCGAAGTAGGTGATTCTAAGATTTTCTTTAATCTTGTAATTGATATTTTCATGTGAATTCATATTTACATGTTTCTTACTTTATAACATGTGTTCTATGAAAATTTTCATTGATATTCCTAGTTAAATATTATTCGATACTCTTAGCATTGAAATGAATATTTCATGAATTGAATGACTATAATCTTCATCTCTCTCACATTTTTGTGAATTTTTAATTATGTGATATTTTTTTATTTTCTATGAACTTTTAAATGATTATTTGGTGAATGGTGGGGATTTATCTCATGTTTTTTATTCCGAAAAAGAAATTCATTAATTTAAATAAAATGAGATAAACTATATGTTAATTTCTAAATAGTATAAAATTATTACGATTTTCAAATGACTAATAACCAACTTCGAATGATGTTACACATGTTTTGAAATTTTAATTAACTATTAATTTGAAATGAGTCATTTATTCATATGAAAAGAGGTTGTAAATCCATGATTCGAATTAATCATACTCTTATTCAAATTGAGGGACTTACTTTAATTCCATTATGAAATTTTGAAGGAAATGACTATTTTAAAGGAATTTTTTGAATTACCATGATGGTTTGTGAATGGGATGTTGGTATGGAGACCCTTGAAAAATGATAAATTTAAGGAATGTTTTGGAATAGAATTTATAAATTTTAATAGCTTATATGGAACATTATGATTATCTTATCATGTAATTATCCATTAATATAACATATTTTATTATTATATTTCTCATTAATGGGTAATAAAAAATGTATTTTTTACTTTGAAGGTTATTTGGATTGATAATAATATGTGATTTGAGGGAATTTTCTGCTGATTGAAATTTGGAGAGCATGATCCCATGATTAATATTGACAAAGATTCTTGTTGTGCTCCATTTAACATGATTATCTAACTGACCTATTATGACTAGTCTTTGGAACCTAGATTGTTAAATGGGACAAAAATGATATATGCTTCACCAGAAGTTTGACACTATGTCTAGTTGATCCCTATAGAACATAAAATGTACAATATATGGATGTGTGGCTAGGAATGTGGGCGTTATTGGAACTAGTTTTCTTCATAAACCTGAGACTAGATGCATGCCCTAAAATTAGTCCGAGTGACTTTTTAATATCTAGTCTATGGTGGACTCACTATCAGAACAAATTTCTTCCCATGACATCCATATAAATGATCATTGATGCATTGAAGCATTCCTTGTAACTACTTGGACTGAGAGTTTCCTTTCATGATTTATTCTTCCACTAAATTGATCTATCTTATCTTATGAAATGGTTTTCGAAAACATTAAAAAAATATTTAGTTTATAAATAGTGAAATAGTTTTTTTTATATTTTTATATTTTTTTTAAATGAATGAAGAACAATTTTTGAACAATTTTTCATAGATTATTTATTTTAAAACCACTTTTAGAATATTTTAGTTACCATATAATGAAACTATAAAGAATAATTGGTCGGATACTACTAGGATCTATAGAAAACACCCTCTATATACCAATAAGCGTTTTCATTCTTTTAGATCTTATAGAAGGGGGTTTTTCTCTCATCTTCCATTTTGGGTTTATGATAGAGTGATCAAGGTTGGGTTGTTTTGGACATAGTGGTAGGTCATGGACCACCAAGAAAATGGTTATGGTTGTTATATTCTGGTTTTAGTTTTTATACAATTTCATTGTACACTAAAATATTTGTATTTTCTGTTTTTCTAACATTATTTTCATAATGTACATTGATTGTTATTTTCTTTTGTCAGAGAAATCATTTAAAAATGTTAATTTGGGATGCCCACGTAGATATCTTCAATCATTGGAGATCAAAACACTCTTCAGGTTAGTAGTGAATTGACTCAGATGTAGGTCTAGTTGGAATTACTGGTTGGTTCATCACAATTGTTAACAAAGGTGGCATTTTAATGAACGGAAGAAAATTTAATTTAAATACCTTAAGTTATTTTGGTTTTCTCATGGTATAATAGAGATTATTTATGTGTTTGGACTCATGAGGTTGTTGGTGAACATTTTTTTGACTACTGAATCATCAATATGAGACTTGATTTTTTAAGAAATATAGGGGTTTGTGTGTTTATTTTTAGTTATTTGTTTCCTAATATTGAATGATATTTAAATTCCTAATCATATTGTATTTGATTTTTCGAATATATTATGATATTTCTAATGAGAATTAAAATATGACCACAGTCCCACAATGTCTCCATAGTTCAGAAAACAGTTAAGAAATTATGTGATTCATCTAGAATTAAGTCTAGGAAAAGTTATGAGGTTGTTGTGCTATTTATTATACTATATGAATAATCCAATTATATTTATTACATAATTCTAAAAATTACACCATTTCCATTTTCTTCTAGGTTAATTCATATTTTTGAGGCTAGTTAGGGGAGTTTTAATGTGTTTTTTCATGATTTTTTGGGTTGTTTCATCAGTAATTCCTTTTTTTATTTCTAATCCTTTCTGAAAAGTACTTTTTTGGGTTAAAATTGTTTTTTGAGTTATTTGAGAATTTTTTTCAATTACCGAAAACTGAAATTTCTGAGATATTTGGTTTGGAAAGCTGATTTAAATAGAAACATTGATTATGTCAGAAAAATTATTCTATGAATAAATTTGGTTGGTAATGGGTTTGTAATATAAATGTTTTTGAAAATTATAAAATGGAAATAATGTTTTTTAATATCATGGAATAATTTTCATTATTTGTTAAAAGATTTTTGAAAAATCATTATTGATTTAAAACTTTATTTCTTGTTTTGAATTTTTATAATAATGTTTCATAAAAAGGTAATTTGGGTGTGAGTTGTATTCTATAATTCTTTGATAATGTGGTTTATTGATTTTTGGAAATAATTTGGATTACTTTTATTATGTTTCATATTTTTTATTCTTGATTTTATGATCCTATGTTTGAAGATTACCATAAATTACCCCAAGTATATTTCCATGAAAGATAAAATGTTCATTATTCTTTTTGGAATTGAGAGTGGTCCATCACGTTTTGCAGAAGTCGCATCTACTATTGGAAAATCTACCTAGAAATTATAGTGAGTTATGTATCCATAGACCTTACCTTCGTTGAACCTCATACTTTACTTCTTTATTTTTCCTCCAAAATCATATAATGGTAAATGAGGTTATCCAGAGGTTGTAATGTGGCTTGATGAAGTTGATGCGGTCATTAATTCTATGAAGACTCTTGACACTCTATGAGTTAAGTCTGTCAATTCCATGTATTATGGACTTATCCATGAGTGGTGGGAAGTTTTTATTATCTCTCATATTCATGAGATAGTGTCTTTTTAATTATTTATGTTAGTCTTCATTTGGTGGAAGTGTCCTATGATTATGAAGATATAGAAATATATTGAGATCATATGTTTTATTCAAGATGAGATATCTGTTGAGGAGCATGACAAGTAATTTACATGTTTCAAATGTTTTATACCTGATATTTTTAATAAATAATTTTTTATTAAATATATTTTGGAAAATTTATTCACCCAAATATTTTTACCTCCATAGATGTTTCAAGGATGAGTTCTTATCTTGAGACCCTTAATAGATCTTTTTTTAGCTCAAATGCATCTAGAAAAATGAAATAAAATAAAGAATGCCTAAATCATTGTCAATGAATTATATTTATCTCTAGGAATTAATAGGAATGTGTTGGGATTTTTTTGGGTATAACCAGGTCATCATAATTAGTTGTGTTCAAAATATGCAATATTCTGTAAACTGTGTGGCCCTTTGAGTCACCTTAATATGATCTATAAGTTGGGTGATCAAAAAGGGGTGTTTAATAATGGATTAATCATCTCCAAAATTTAGATTATAATAATATTCAATATAATAAGGCATCATTTATAGGACAAAAATTGAATATTTCCATGTGGTGGAGGATAATTTGGTTGTGGATGGTGGTTTTTTTATCTGGATTAACAGTTATAATAAAATATTGTGAACTAAAAGAACTTTTACATGTTTTGTCATGATTATTTTTTGAAAGTTTTTATTTTATAGATCTTAGTGAATTTGTTTTGGATATTTTTAACAGATCACTTTTGACCATGATTGATATTGTGTGGATGGTTTTATTTTATTATGACTTATGTGGTTGTTCCTTGGGAGTGTTCATTTTCAAATGAATAATCTTCCTTCTATAATGAATTTATTTCTTTGTTATTATATAGTTTTTTCTTTGATTGTCAGAAAAAAATTTGATATGATCGATGATCTACATGTTGAGATTCCAGTTCCTTATTTTTTATTAAACTATATATTTGAGATATTTCCAAATGGATATGGATATTCCTTGGGAATGTACCTAAGTAACTAAGATGATGTGATTCCCTGATTCAAATGAAACTTAAAGGTGATGGTGTGTAATTTGGTGATCTCTTCGCGGGGTGAGGATCAATTATGAAAATATTATTTTACCATCTATTACATATATTGTAGATATTCATCCCAATTTTGTTACTTTATTGTGGAAATTTGACCATAAATGGACCACAAGACCTTTGTTTATTTGGAAACTAATCAGTGGTTTGGATGTAAAATTCCTTTAAGGTTTTTAGTGTCAACCAATAGATTTTCTATATGTTGAGTGATTAAATTATCATTAAAGTTTCATGATTTTATCTTAACAAACCATTTTTATGAATAATTAAATGGTGCAGAGACCTATTCTAGGTCCTTATTAAGTATCTAGTTTAGTGACATGTAGTGATCTTGGTGGCTTGGTCATGGAGATTTGTTTGTGTTACCATACTTTAAGAGAGTCTCTGTTATAGATGGAAGACCTTCCACCTCACTAGATGATTGTGGGAGTTCTTCTTGTTTTAGATTTCTCTCTCTTTTTTACTAGATACATTTTGTGTTCATAAAGTTCTATGATGGTAATTTTTTAACATCTTGATACTTTATTTTAGATGTATTAACCCAATTATTATATTATACATGGACGTAATCACTTTACATGTTGTTTTTAGTGTTATCTCAATGGTTTTTAAGTATTATGGGACTTTTTATCGTTATCATATGTTTTGAAAAACCATGAAACCTTTCTAGTAGCCCATGAAGTGGTTCCTGATTGAAACATAGATAGAAATACCATGGATCTAAACCACACAACATTCCTATAACTGATCACACTATTAGGGATTATTTAAACTAATTGTGTAGCCTAACCATGTAGTTCTTCCCATGGCTCTTTTTTGGGAGCACTTTTTAGGCACATGGTTAGTGCTAACCATGAAATTTAACATATAAAACATTGTTGGTGGGTTTTAATTCCCCATGAATTGTAATAAAAATCTCAAAATCACAAAATTAAACATATAACCCCCCTATGAAATCTATTTCTATCCTTTAGCCTTTAGGATCCCTATGGGGGAATTTTTTCTCTCCTATCCTCATCTCTTGGTAGATCGAAGCATTGATCAAAGTGACATTACTCCTTCAATAAGTTTGTTTCTTCAGCGTTTTTGTTCTCACTATTTTTTAAATTCCTCATTCATAGAGATTATTATTTCTTTGTGTTCCATTAGATCATGGTTTATTTATGTAGAATTTTGATCTAGGGTCTTTTATCTCTTCTATTAATATCTCTCTTCTTAGATTGTCTTATCTCCATTTGAGGTGACACATCTCGAATCTATTGCTGTTAGATTTTAGATTTTACATATTGAAGTTTATATGTCTTTCAATCATCTTTTAATTCAATATTTCTTAATAATTCGTACGTATATGTTTCATAATTTTTAACACATGTTCATTGAATTATGACATTGAAATTCATTATGAATTGTTCTATGAACCCCTTAGCTTTGAATTGGATATGGAATTAATTGAATGACAATGTTATTGATATATCTTACGTTTTTTTAATTATTTAATTGAAGGATTGTTTTGAAATATTTTCAATGAAACTATAAATATTTATTTGGTGAATGCGATGGTTTTTTCCTGGGGACATTCTCCCTAAGCAATACATTAATTAGAATGAAATTTTTTGAAAAAAATAATGTTTTCTACAATAGTTTCAAATGATTGAATTTTAGAAATGACCATGAACCATTGTGGAATGATGTTAAACTTTTTATAAATCTTTGTTTTTACATAATTTGAAATTAGTGATTTATACACATAGAAATAGGGTGGAATCCCATGTTTTTAGTTGATCTTAAGGCTTTTAAAATTCTGAAACAGCCTTGAATACCTTTGGGAAATTTAATTGAAATGATTCATTTAAATGATTCTTTTTCATTACCATAACGGTTTGTGAGATAAAGTGGGTACAAATTCCCTTTTTAAATAATGAATTTAAAGAAATGGTTTCAATTGGATTTATGATGTATGATGTCCTTGTTCAAACATTATTATGATCTAACGGTACAATAATACCTTTATATAAATTTATTGATTATTTTACATCATATTGCTGTTTTTTGAAAACTGGTTATTTTTTATTAGGGTGATCAATGATTATATTTATGTTGTGATTTGAGGGAATTTTACCACAATTGAAATGTTGAGGGAGTGATCACATTAATTCTATTGATAATGTCTCTATTGTGATCCTCATAACATGAATTTTTCATTCATCCATTTTTACTAGTCATGTGAACCTAGATTGGTTGATGGGATGAACATGATATATGCTTCACTAGTGGACTCATACACTACCATGTGGATCCAAGGAGAACATGAATGTTTAAGGATATGTCCATGAAATAATTAATGTGGTGTGTGTGTGGAACTATCTTCCATGATAACTAAAACACTAGATTTAAGCCCGATGATTAGCCGTAGAGATTTTTTTATTATATAGTCTACAAAAAGTCACTATCATACATAATTTAGACCCATGACATTAATATACATGATACTTGAAAAATAATAATTTTCTTTCTCACTACTTGGAACCTATTTCTCATTTTATTATTGATTCACACTCTTGATTGATCTAATGTATGCTTGTGAAATTGAGTTCATATATTTTCATAAATATTTTTAAATTTACAATAGTGAAATGGAATGTTCTTCATATTTGTTTTGATAAATGATTATGAAATGTTTATAACTGAATTTTAAAATTAATATTTACACTTTCTTTATTTTACATGTATCTTTAAATATATGAATCATATTATGAATTAACATTGTGTATTCTTTCGAGGATTAAAACTAGGCTCTACAACTCACAACCTACTTCTAAAATTTGGTGATTGATGCCTTTATGTTCTTATAGAATGTTATTATGTTCTTATATAACATTACAGGTTTAGTCTTTGGTGACAATGGGAATGTTAAATATGACATGGTGGGTGGTCGTGGACTATAAGGAGATGAGTTTTGGTTGTTATGTTCCTCTTTCAGTTTTCTATAGCATCTATTTATACTATAAAATGTAAGTACAGATTTATTTATATAAAATTGTTTCTATAATTCAATTTTATTATTATTTTCAATTATGAGAGAAATTATTTTCAATGTTTAAACTTGGATATCCTAGTGTTTATAGCCTATATGTGGAGATTGAGTATAATCATTGAGATAGTGGTGAATGACCTCAAATGTCAGTCAAGATAAAATTCTGGGTTGTTTCATCACATTCATTAACACCATTTAACTATAGAATATAAGGTAGACTATGTTGGGATAAAATCCTATAATCTCATAGAAATTATATCAATACATGGTTAAAATTTTCTATACAATGATCAGACTAAAGATTCATTATCACCTTACAAAATTGATTCTCTGCATCATTCTTGAAATCATTGAATTTATAAATGGATTCTGACTTTTACATCATTAATTAGTGAAATACATAACTATTTTAATAATCAGTAAAAGTAATTTTCTAATAATACCCACCCATACCTTGTATTTTAAATGTACCACCCACATTAGTACATAGTAATTGTAGAATCATAGCAACCTTTTTGCCTTTTCCAAAAAAATATTTTTTTAGTCATTTTTTCTTATAAATTTGTGTGACATAAATCAATTGTATTTTTACAAAGATTGTATATAATCATATTGATAGATCATTATTAAATAATTCTCATTTATATTTCTATAATTGTGATATTGTAACTTAGTTTTAAATGAGTTTTTTGAACATGATTCATTATCAATTTTTGAAAATCGATATTCTTAATTTGAGACAAAAGGAAATTGTTTAGAAATTCCATACCATACATATATTGTAATTATAAAATAAATATATTATACCTCCTAAAATTAAATTAAAAATATATTTATCTAGGATGGATATAAAAATTATGTTTTGTGATATATTGTTTACATTATAAAAACCATTTGAAACAAATCCCATCCCGATTGGAAATGGTTGATGGTATAAAAATATGGATAGTGTATCCAACATCACACTATTTATATCCTAAAAATACACCTCTCCTAAAGAAATATTCTGAAATAATATTTATTCATTCATTTGAATAAATATGTGAGAAACCCCAGTTGTATCAAACGACCATTGTGTAGATTTATAAATAATTCACTTGATAACAAACATGCCTAAAGCTCCCCCATTTTCCTCTAATTGGGTGTATTTCTTCTTTCACTTGCCTTTTTTCCATATAAATGACATACTATATCATTTTAATTTACCTATCATGGGATCTTCCTTTTCATTTATGGATGGTTTTTATAAGCCTTTTACATAAAATGATTGTTGTTGATACTTTCCTTATTATTATATTTACTCATAGTAATGACAACACTATGTTAAGGATTAATATTTTTATCAACATAGTTTATCGATGTGTAGATTTCCAAGAGAGACTTCTCATCGTAAGGGATATTTTAATAAAAAGTTAAACTGGAAAATCACATTGGGACTGAAGATAAAAAAGACATTTATATAAAAATGGTCAGGGGTTGTAAAGCCAAAAATGTCTCAACATTAAATGTATCATATCATCGTGACAATATAAAACCCAACTAGTTCCGACTCTCCATGAATGAACATCAAGAGTGCATTGGAGATAATGTATCTCTCTTATCTATCCTTCTCATGATAATGATCCCAAATGTGGGAAATCCTAATATATGATTATATATATTCATGTTTCTATGACAGATCAGTTGAAAATTAATATATAATGAAACATTCAACATCCATTAAATTATTTATGTTTTCATATAGATAGAAAGATCTTCCTCACTATACTATTTTTCATGTTCCTCAATAATATGGTTTTTCCCGCACATTGAATTTTTATTCATGGAATTTTGTAAAGGGAAATTCTATATAATCTAATGATATTTGAGAAGTTAAATAGTTTATCCATATTTATAATGGATCGTAGTTATATACTAGAATTCATGTGATTTTCCATCTCAAAATTAATTTAATGTAATTTTTTAGTAATATATTTGGAATAAAAAATAGATAAAAAAATATTAAATTTATTAATATCCAATTATTTTATGGATTCATGATATCCCTCTCCACCAAATTGTATTATCTTTTCACACGGACAATCCATTTCAAAGGGCACATATTACCCCTGTCAAAAACCCTACATTGGATTGAAAAAGTTGTTTGAAGGGTTTTAGGAGGGCATAATTTTTCAATATTCATAAAGTCATGTGTTCATGATCTACTCTTTGGAATCCCAAATCATAAAACCCTGAATAATTATATTCGAAATGACGTTCCTCTTAGTAAAACCAAGTCAGTTATGGGAAGTCAACTATTTACATGATCACAGTTAATTTGACCAAATAACTCAAGTTAAAATTCACCAATAATTGAATGCACATAGACATAGGTAATCCAATCATTTTGAAAAATGTTTATTTTTTAACCTATTTAGTTGAAGTATATATTGACATAATATTAAATTTGATTAATTTTTAACATCATGTTTAAATATTCCATTTTATATCAACAAATATAGGTTAATATTAAGTTTATTTTACATAATAGATTAACCACATCTTCAGAATTTTTAAACATAATATAATTTTTTTCATTCAATATTTCATGATTTTAAATTAATTTAATTTATAAATAAAAATCCATAATTAATTAACCATGAAATTGGAAAAAATAAAATAAATAAAATGGTATGAAAATGAGATTCTCTATTGGTTTTATTATCTATATGTTGATAAGACAACCCCAAACCTTAGAAAATTATATATTAACATAAAGAAAGGTTTGTGTTGCTTAATTCCAAAAATTCTCTTCTATAATTATTATATTGGTTTCTCCTAGAAAGAAAGGTCTCACTATTGATTTCATGATACTGAGATTGTTACCCCCATTTTCTGGCTCTTCCAATCCACTAATTATTGACTAGAGGATCAATTTTATATATAAAATATTATTAATTTTCTTATTCATGGAGAAAGAAAAATTTATTTTATTTTTTTATTATTTGGATTGTGTGGTGGATGAAAATTGGATGTTATTCATGGACCTAAGGAAAGAGGAGGAAATTGAAACCATGTAATGGGATAAGATTAATAATATATTTTTCCATAATTTTTTTCCTGTAAATGTTAACACTAAAATAGAAAGGGATTTCTCTATGTGAAAATAAAAGAAGAATGAATCCATTTGTACCAAGGAATTAAAATTCAAAAGAAATATGAAGTACATTTTACTTTTATCATTGACCAGGAAAATAGAATTGATCATTTCTTTAAAGTCATAACAATAAGTATTAAAATAGAATTAGTTATAAGTGACGTTTTTATCTATAATGAATTATCAACAAGATCTCAATGGAGAAATCGAAATTAATGATTTCCAGTATTCTATGTATTAACCTACAAGAAGCTAAAAATGGAGTTATATTGAAACATAGCTAATAATATGTAATGATGGAAGATGATTTATCTTCTTATACTTCAACAATATGGGAAGAATAGTGGGGTAATTCTCTCAAACAAAAAATGATTCATGATTGGAAGAGAATTTGATATAGTAAATGAATTGGAAATATATATAAAGATTAGAACCATTAAAATAGTTAGAGAGTGATCCTAACCAAATGCATTAACCACACTAAAATGATTCATTTCTAAGGAACATAGTCATTAAGCTAACAACTAATCCAAAACGAGGTATAATTATGAAAAATTATATTAGAAATAACCAAACCTAGTGTTGAAAGTGAATCATATACAATGAAAATATTATATGTTGGTCATAAATATGAAGAGATAATATGTATAAGAGATATAAACTCATGAATTAAAAATTATTTATTTGATTTTAGTTCTTCAAACTCCATTATATAAGGAAATATTACTAAATGAATAGAATCACGCCCATAATAACTATATATCAAATTATTGGTGAGATATTGTAGCAACCCGTGATTTAAAAACATATATATTACAAATTGTGGATGAATATTCATTACATTATGAAAATGTGAGAATGAGTATCATAAAGTTAGAGTGAATTTGGAAACATAGAAACATAAAGAAATGGTATATATGTGAACTGAAAGACATCCCACCATGTTCTTCAAAACTAAAACACTTCTTAGACATATCATAAATAATATATTTATTCAGAGGAATGGAAGAAATGGTGATATTATATTCTAATTTGGGGGTAAACAAGGGAGATAAATAATAATAACATGATTATAAGTGTATGATTAAAAGATAATCACATATGAAAACCATACCCAACATATAAATGATTAAAATATTGAGTCATGTCATAAAAACATGATATTCAAAAGACATGAATCATAAAGAAATCAATTAACTTTATCTATGAGTTCATTACATTTTCATAAGAAATAAAATGGTGCAATACACATAATAATATAAAATCATTTTGTTAGTAGTCATGGATCACCACCAATGCAATCTTTGTGGAATGAGTTAACTCCCCAAACAATCGATGTACACAATGATTACTCCAAATACCATCAAAGATTACAATGTACCTTACTAAACTACGTTCACTCCCAATTCCGAATATGTCCATCTCATGAGATATAAATATTTACCCAATGAATTAGTGGTAGATATAGTTTCCACAAATCATAAAATAAAAAACATTTGTATGTTTTCCTCAAGATTATTAAACATTCATCATATCATTACCCATGAATTGAAAATTGTTTCATAAACATTTCATCATGTCATTAACTATTAAAAATGTAGAAGTTTCATAATCATTTCATCATTTAATCATAGTAACCCCATCAAAAATTTTCAGTTTCATAAGAAATTCCTTATGTTATAAGATGTGGAAGAGAAATCGCTTTAATATAACTTATTTCATCCTAAATATGAACGATTCCAGGAAAGGTTAAGAATAGTATCCATGGATCATATCCCCCACTAGGCATTTGTAAAATCAATGGATATTATCTTAGAGGGAAGATAATTTCGAAAAGACACATGGAACATATCTTTATGAGAATAAATTTTCTTTGAAAATAAAATTTTAAAGCTATAAATTCAAAAAACATTTCCAAAATCAATTTCTTTGAAATTAAAATTTGAAACATATAAATGAAAATCTATTAATCATTTAGAACATTTATTCTAAAAAAATCAATTCTAATTTTATCAAATATTTTAATAACATAATGAATTTTCAAAATGCCTTTATTTGAAGATAACATTTGAAACTTACAAAGGAAGATTTAAAACATTAATTTTTTATTTAATTGGTAAATTTCATACATGTGAAACACAAGGATTCCTTTCATATTTTTTGTAAAATATAAACAAAAATAGTTTGGAAGAAGATATGATGATTCCTTTTAAACCATTTTGTAAAAAGTCAAATATGGATGAAAATTTATTTAGTAAATCATATAGATAATAGAAAAATTAATTCTAATTAATTTTTAGAAAATATGGATTTGGCAGAAAACATTTTTTGACTAAAGAGATAAATAAAGTTGACTTTTCTAAAAATCATTATTTTAAACTCTTGAGTACATAAAGAGATAAAAATAATGGGAAACTTTTATTCAATATAAATATCATGTAGAGAAAAAATTAAATGATTTTATTGAGAGATAGACCATAATATTACATCATTTGATTCATAATCAAGGGAAATAATGATAAAAAATGAGATAGTAACATAAAAACCTTACCACTTTGGTATCATTGAATCATATGACCTATGAAAGAATAACATTAATTGATTCTTAAAATTTCATGATATTGAATAAGGTTATGATATTACAAGTCAAAAGGTGTCATATGTACACCTCATAAGATAATATAGTTTCATAACACTACATATGTATTATGGATGGATAATTGATATTTAACTACCTTACCGCTTTGGTAATTTTTTAACCGTAATCCCCATGAAATATAAATCTCAAAATGTATATATTAATTCGAATAAGTTTGTGTATAGGCATTATAACATACATCCGTGGTAAATATATAATCCACAAAATAGAAACATGAGCTGAATATGGAATGTGTCTCACACTAATAAATGTGATATGGAAATACCTTAGAACTATATTAATATTTTTGGTCATAACACCTTATAAATTACAACATCAAATTAATCCTTAAATATTATGAAAATAATGATATTTAAGATATAACATGTTAAATGGGAGGAATATTTTAAGGTCATCACCTTTTATAGTGATGTATCATAACAATTTATCAGGTAAGAATACTCATAGTTTAGAGTATATATTTCTTATGTTTAATGATGGTGTGTTTTCGTGTAAAATTGGAGATATTTGGGAGGGGGTTTGGGCAGTTCATGGTTGGTGTATGGTTTTCCCAAACTCTACACCCTACCCCAAAAAATCATACAACACCAAACATAGGGAAATTTCATTGTTGGTATATAGTTTGTCTAAGTGTGTGCATTTTTATAAGTAATATTGGAACCCCAAAGAAGATGTTCACGGTTAGGTGCACGGATAGAGAAAATCATTTTCCCCATATAGGAAACTATGCGCATTGAAAATTAATCTCCTAGAAAATTGTTATAAAATTCCCAAACACCCAGATTATATCCCAAAACACCCCTTCTCAACCATAACTTATTTTATTTCAAATTTAGAGGATCTAGGATGAATTCCAATGCCTTCCAAAAGATATTCTGGATGAATCAAAGATCCTATTTGGGGACCTAAACCTCTCATTGTTTTGATTTCTTCAATATTAGATTTCACCCTAACCAGTAACCCGTTCCCAATGAAGAGAAAATTGTTTTCCTCCATTAGAATCGGATTGGATCTATGTTTTGATATATATAACTCTATTTGATATTATATCTATTCATTGGAACTAGATATCATTCTTTTTCGTGAAATTCAATATTCTGATTCAATTTGGGGATTTATTTTTCCGATCAAGCATCATCAATGTTGAGGTAGGATTTATATATTACAAATACAATACGTTTTATTTAATTATGTTTATGTAAGTGTGAAATATGAATTTCTAGGATTGGGAAATTGCATCTTACATTGAATTGAATAATTTTAATTTCCATTTGATAATGAATTTGAATGAGTTTTGGGAAATTGAAATTTATTGAATTGTCATCACTAAATTGAAGTGTTAATAGGATTGTGTAATTGGTTAATTTATTGAATATTTAATTGGATTAAAATGGGAATTTTGGGATGTTTTTTATAAATTAAAGTCTTAATGTATTTTGATAAAATGTAGATGAATGGTTTAATGTAGAAATTATTATACTATTCAATGTGATTGATGTAAAGGATTATGATTGAATTGATAATTGAAGTGGTATATAATGATGTGAATTATTTATTAGAGGTTTAATATTGATTAAACATATTAAATATAATATGCATGATATATGTGATTGGTTGAGAAATGGGGAGTGGGACACCGACTAATGGTCCGAATACCAACATGGTGATAGCCACGATGTTCTATACCCAAATTTGTTCATGTGAATATTATTTTACGGGATATGGACTCATGCACTAATTACCCTGGGTGTGTGGGAATAGGAATGACTCTATAAATACCCATGGGGTTCTATACATAATATTTTATTCCAATGAGATTCTAATTGGAGTATTGTTCCAGATAGTCATGTTATGAAATTTAATAAAATAGAAAAAGAAAGCCCATATTTTATAATTAATTGTGTTTACCTATATGATATGGTTTCGAACCTAGTATAGGCCAAAGCATGTATTGATAGTGTGGGAATGAACATGAGTATGAGGTTTTATGTTTTTAAATAATTAATAATTGAATTTTTTAAATGAATACTTTAATTTTTTTACATTAATAATTATATAATTAGATACATTGAAATTTACATTATATATTATTAGAAGCCATTGGCGGGGGTCTACTGTGTTAAATCAGACCCTAATCATGATTCCTAATTGGTTCCCAAATAGTCATTATGTTTTTAGAATAGGATAATGTAAATTTACTTATGCTATATGGCAGAGATGGTGTGGAGTATGGATGAGGGAATTAGAATTGGTGTTAAGGTAGGTTCTAGAGTTTTTAGGGTCTTTATTTTGGTTTTAAATTTGAAACTAAACACATATTTTGCATAAAATATATATAGGTTTAGTTTTTGATATTTTTTCCTATTTTGGTTCATGATGAGATACAATTTTTCTCTTGGTATTGTATTATTCTAGTTGTGGATTATTATTATCTGGGTATTATTTATTACTTTCATTGTTTTTATTCTTCAACAAAGAGGGTATAGTCTTCCCATAGTATCAATATTAGACCCACACTACTACCCGATAACTTATGGCATATAAGGAGGCATTCATGAGGTCATGTGGCCAACTGGATCGGGGCACCAGTGTGTGGTAACTAGGTTTGGATGTTACAAAGTGATATTAGAGTATGGTTTCTTGTGTTTTATTTTTATTTATATTTGGTAAATGTATATATAATAATAGGATTATTTGGTCCTATTTTAAGATCTTGTTCATGGGAGTATCTAATGGATGTATGGGGGTAAAATTATTATTCCTAGGGTGAGATGTTTTTAATAGATGTTTGAGGTTACAGTTAGATTTTATTTCAACTCGAGCGAATTTTTTTTTGTGATGTGAATATTATTTATATTGTTTTTAGATATTTTTATCATGGAATGTTATGTCATGTGAGATGAGTTATCTTGAATCATTCTCATCCCTCAGGAATTATTGTGACATGTGTCATTTTAAGGCATGCAAGTAAAAAAAGATCTTTGAAATTTGTTGAAATTGAAATATTTTTCTTTGTCTGTGTAATTAGAGTGAAATGTTTCCTAATACGAAAAGATAATTTTAAAATGATTCAAAATGTGGAAAATGGTTGTCAAATGAGAAACTATGTAAATAAAATGATTTTTACCATCTATTTACAATGAACTAGATATGTGATGGTTAATTATAGTGATGACACCTCATTTGTGACCATGTGGAAATATTAGAGGGGTTATTTTTTATTCATTTAGGTTAAACACTTATTTTAAAACATGATAATGATTTTAATGAGTCAAAAAATGTGTGTATGGAATTATAGAGATATTCCTCCATAATAGTACTTATTTGAAAGATGAAAGGAGGACGTGGACAGAGAAGTGCCTCTATATGTGGGACCTGAGGATTCAATAGTTTTGGGTGAGGAAGCTAGAGAGAAGTTACACAAGAACATTTCTCAAGTAATTTAGTGTATGGAAACAGAGTCATGGAACATTGGGAAAAGTTTGTTTGACCTAACTTGGATGTTTCAATTAAATAACCCTATAACATTTATTAGAGATGGTGGAACATAGGTATCTTATTTTTGTATTGAGCCTATCCAGATGACACATGAAAACATAGAGTCTCATGTTGAGAAATGAGTCAAACTCGCATCATATATGTTGTGAGGATCAATGAAGTGAAGATCTGACATTCATATTCTGAGTGAGCAGCTAGAAAGCATGGTATGGAAGCACTTCTATGAGATGGTATGAGATAAATTGTATCTAGATACACTAAGAAATGAGAGAGAAGAATATTTTATGAGGCATAAAAAGGGGATGTTTTCTTTGATGGACTTTATTTGTCTCTTTACTAACGCAAACCAATTTTCTCCATCATTTGAAAGGAATGAGAAAAATAAAACAACATGTTTTTAGGATGGGCTTAAATCTAATATTATGTCCTATGTTAACATATTTTGACAAAATAGGATTTTGGATGTAGTGAATTAGGCTCCCATATCTGAGCAGACCTGAATGGGGCTTCCAATGGAGGACATGTTGTTTCTACTAGATGATCATAAAGTATGTCTTTCAAGAGATGGAAGTGTCATTATAATAATGTTGACCATAGAATTTTTTTTAAAAAAAAGTGGAAAGTGGGATGGATTATTTACTCAGTATCTAACATGAGTTCTCTGCCACCTATGCAGTAGGCCATGACACTTTCAGTGACATTTTACCTAACTACCTGTTGTGTTCCAATCTTATAATATTACGGAACATTTAGATTGGTTATGTAGGAACCCAAGAGATATGGGTATTGATGAAGTATCTAGATAGTGTCAATGTTCTAGAAGGGTGTCTTCTGTCTCAAAATAGTATTGTGTTTGGAGTTATATTATCCATAAAATTAGAGGTAGTGGAAATTGTACTTCTAGGGAAGAACGCTCATATAATAAGATTGGTTTTACATAGGGGACTCAGACTACATCCTTGGGAAGAGGGGTGGGACATTTGCATCTATTTCATCCTACACTGGCGGATCGTGATGCTAAACCATCAATAGTAAGAGATACTATTCAGGTATATTCTATAATTTATAGAGAATTATTTGATATTGCTCCCTCTCATTTATTTATATATATAATATTTTATAATGGGTTGTGTATGATAGTTGACATTTTTTGTGGGGTTATGGTGGTTGATAAACCATTTGGGGTATGGTTTAGAGACATCTTTTTGTGCAAGAGTTGTTCTCTCAAGGCTTTGGAGTATTGTTTCCTATAGGGTCTCTACATACTTGATATGAAATTGATTTCCTTTATTATGGGTGTGGACAAGTTAGTATTATTCTGATCCCATATTGATTGTTACCAAATTATAGTGACCATACCTATCTTAAGGGTGACAATTATGTGTGTCATGGAGAATGGGATATCTAGGCAGTCCTTACTAAGAAAATTCTTCAGCATCTAGGAAAGCATATAGCCCAGGCTGTGGGTATTTTTCAAGATGATAATGTTATTAATGTCTTTCTAACCATTTTTGATGGGTTATAAGACATATTTCCTGAAGAATTATTAAGTATGCCTCTTGAGCGAGATATGGAATTTATAATTGAGCTCAGGTTATAGGATGAGAAATTTTATATTCCACGATTTAGAATGGAACTAATAGAGATTCGAGAGAACAAGACTTTGTTAAAATTGTTTATTGACATGGGGATTATATTTCCATGTACATCACACTACGGTTCTTTTGGTTTTTTAAAATGAAGGATGATTTGACCATGTGCTTATTTATCGATTTCCATTAGTTAATATGGATGTCAGTGAAGAACCAATATCACATTCCTTGTTTCGATGATCTCTTTGGGAAGCTAATAAGAGTATGGGTGATATACAAGACGAACATGAGATCAGGGAATCATCAGTTGACTATTTTTCCATCTAATATACCATAGACTACATTTAGAATCCTTAATATCCTTCATGATTTCATCATGATGTATTTTCGGATAAGTAACCCTCTGGCAATGTTTATTGCCTAGATGAACTGAATCTTCCACCCATATCTGGATCAATTTATTGTAGTTTTTGTGTATTAATTATTTATGTGCTCAAATAATCAATACGATCATGACCAATGTCTTAACATCATCATAAGTGCATTAAGAGACCATTAAATATCCTCTAAGCTATCTAAGTGTGAATTATGAATCTATCAAAAACGTTTCATGGGTGACATCATCTTAGAAGAAGGTGTGGCAGTGGTCCTAGAGTAGGTTCATGTGGTTATTTCTTTGAAAATTCCCAATAATGTTCTTGATATTTTTAGTTATCGAGGATTATTAGGATATTATTAGAGGTTCATCAAAGAATTTTCCTTCATGGAAAACCCATTTTGAGGCTTGGCCATGAAGGTAGTTAAGTTTGATCTATTTGTGAAATGTTAAAATACATTCCAGGATTGGAATTATTGAATGCCAACCACTCAAATAATGATTCTACCCCATTAAAGGGGGGAGTATAATGTGTTTCTTGATTTATCTTCTATAATAATTGAAGCATTTTTGAGGTATGGATATCAAGTTGTGGAGTACGGGTCCCCGAAGTAGACGACACAAGAATATAATTACCCTATAAATGACCTTGAGTTACAATATATATTGAGTAATAAGTTCTATATTTATACCAATAATAAGATCCTAATGCGATTATTTTTTCAGTTTTATATGAATATTCGATATAGGAGATGGTATAAGTATATGAATACATTTGATTTTGCACTATCATATATAATCATGATTGGAAGAAGTGTTGCTGGTGCATTGGGTAGGAAAAATTAAACACTCGATGTTTATGAGTATATTTATAAGTGGAATGTTATGAATCTTCTAGTTGAAATGCATTTTTTTATTTTGGATACACCGGATAATATGACTATTGTATTAGTTTTAGTTGAGTCAACACTTTTTATAAAAATTAGGGAGACACAGTATGAGGATACAGAGTGCTTTTCCTTTTGGAAATTCACAAAGATGGGGTGTCACCTCCAGACAAGATCATATATGAGGATGATATTATCTATATTTGGGGATGATTATTTATTCCTATGAGTATATGGGAGGAGGTTATTTGTGAATTACATTCCTTGAAGTAGGAATTGCACCCAGGATTGACCAAAATGTACCATGAAATACATCAATTGTTTTGGTGGCTGGGTCGGAAAAATGATATAAAAGGGTTCTTGACACGATCCTACACATATTAATAGGTCAAGTATAAACATCAACAACCAAGAGGCTTACTATTGCCAATTATCATTCTAAAATAGATGAGGGAAAATCTTATTGTGGAATTTTTCGTAGGTCTCCGGAGGACTCATTAGTAGAATTATTCTATTAGGGTGATAATAGATCGACTGATAAAAGATTCATATTTATTTCTTATACTCGATTAATTATCAGTGGATCAGTTGGAAGATATGTACGTTTGGGGTGGAATCCATCTACACGAGGTGAAAAGAAATATAGTTTTAGATCGTGATTCAGGGTTTAGCTCACACTTTGAAAAATTATTTTATATATCTCATGGTACACAAGTATTACCAAGTACGACATTCCACCCATAGACATATGGGTAGTCGATACATACTATAAATTTACATGGTGACATGCTATGAGTTTGTGTGTCTGCTTGAATTTGGTGGGTCTTTGGATAAACACTTAGTGCAGGTGGAGTTCATTTATAATAATAGTTATCATTAAACCATTCGTATAGAATAATATGAAGATATTTATGGTAGAAAATGAAGATCTCCTCTATATTGGATGGAGGAATGTGATTCGGTGTTTTTGGGACAAAGTCTCATAGAGGATACATCAGATTATGTTTAGGTGATTAAAAAATTTATGGTTTTTGATCATTTTATGAATAACTCACACCCTGATAGACATCGATGTCCACTTGAATTTATAGTGGGTGATTGTGTGTAACACCACATGATTTTATAAGATATATTCTTTTTAATTTTTTTAATATCTTCTGTAGTATGCTACACCAATATTATCTTGCTCTATATGCAACACCGTATTAGCTTGCAGTATACGCAACACTATTCTGGGATCCTATTACACACAATTTCATGTTTGTTTCATAGTTGTTATTCTACTCAACATTGAGTGTGTGTATATATATATATTCAATGTGTAAATGAAATATGGTTGTATGTTTTTATATACAATAACAATGGAGTCTTTCACTACACACCACCCTGACTTGGCATGCATTACATACAATCGCGACCTTCCTCGATAGTGTGTGTTGTACGCAATACCGAGTTTCACTAAACGACGATATATTATTATAATATTTTTCTGAACAAGGAGTTATTAATAGTAGTATATACATATTTAATTTTATAACATTATTATTCATCTTCCATATTTTCTAGAATATGGTTTGAAAACAAAAAAAAATTCTGGTAAAATAAGTATTTAAAAAAATACAGCATTACCGCCTTTTGAGGGCACACCCACTTTAAATCTGGTTTTTTTAAATTTTTATAAGTTCAATTTGAAAAAATAAAATTCTTACTTTTAATCAGGATATAAAAATTTAATTTGGATAAATGTTTCATATTATTCTGATAACATTCATATTTTAATGAATAGTAAATACATGTTATATATTAATTAAGAATAACTTTTTTCATCACAATAATTTATATGGTTAGATTATCTTTCTAATTGTTTTTAAAGTTTAATTATAATATATTTTTACCATTTAGTCCAATTTTGGTCATTGGAATTAATTTAACATTGAAATTGGACATAAACAAGTATCAATCTTTTGATAGTTATTATTTCTTAAAAACACGCTATTTGTTTTGATAACGGGGATTACTTTTAAAATTAATTAAATCCACTTATATGTTTTGAATTTGGAAAAATAGACATCATTTTTGAAATTGGAATATCAAATATAGCTTAGGCTGAATTTTTGTTATTTTTTTGAAAAACATCAATTTTTTGATGAATAGTGAAACCACATAGTGGTAGTTAAAAACCTGACTCTTTCATTTAAATGAAATTTTACCACTTCTCTGAATTGAATTTCAAAAATCTGACATACAAGGTTGTTATCAGGAAGTAAAATTTTGTTCAATAAGATAAAAATAATTTTTGGTGAATAGTAACTTATGACTTTTATTTACTGCGGTTAAAGGTAAATAGTGTAATTAATGGTTAAAAGAATATTATATTAATTCAAAATTACCTTAAAACTTGTCCTAACCTTATTGGATGAGTAGTTTCTGACAATGGTCATCCTTGGGTCGATTTGGGGACCCCATTGAGCCACTTGGTAGTGATAATGACAATTTGGAGTAATTAATTTAATGTAAAGACATAATTGACATTAACAAAAATCTTTTAGTAATTAATTTTTATAAGGGGATATATAAATTATATTTTCAGCTATAAATATTCATTGAAAATCTTAAAATATTTCCTACATGATGGTATTTTGTTTATATTTTTTAGACATCAAATAAATTAAATTATTTATGACACTATAATTATGTAGTATTTAACTCCCTAATAAATGATTTAAATAAATAAGATTACAATGATATAAATATTATCCAAAACATGTCCAATTCGGATTGGATGATTTTATTTCATCTACGAGTCATATTATCTTAATCTTTAATGAGTTTTGGACCCTTTGAAACCGAATATAAGTTTATAATAAATTAATATTTTCACACTTTTCAAAAGAGCCACTCTTCCCCCTTATAAAAGAAGACCATTTCTATCCAATTCCAAACACCTCTCAAGAAATTTTTAACATCCAAACTCTAGACAATTAATCTCCATACATCCCTCTTCTCCCCCTAGAATCCTTACCTTAGGCATAAGGCACTTCAATAAGTCCTTTGGGTTTAAATGAAAGGAAGTTACCCAAATTTAAGGTAACAGTTTCTCTTAAATTGTTTTATTTTATTCTACTTCTCCAACCACTAAACTCTTTTTAACAATTTATTTTGTAACAACACCAGTATCCTCAATATACTAGGTTGATTTTATGAGATGTATTTGAAGTACACTTACACACACCTCCATCTAATGTATGAAGAACATAATGTATCTCTGGATGACAAACTAATACCTCACGAAACGATGATTGTTCGATTTTCTCCTACCACCTCTCATGGTAACCATTATGATGGCAATATATTTATATATGAAATATATTATGTTTATGATTTCTTTATTCTTATTTACTTCCCAATTATATCAAGCCATTATGGTTTCCATAGTTGGTAAATACGATAATCTCATTTGAGGAAGTGCGGACTACCTCCCCCTCAAAGTGATGTTATTCGTTGATGCCTTATCAGGAATGTATAAAGGATGGAGTTAATGATATTATATATCATATTATACTGAAATTATATTATAGATATTTATCATTATGATTTAATTCCATTAATATAACAGATAGAAATGAAAGTAGCATTCATGGGTTTGTACGGCTTACAGTCTCCAAGAACGGTACATTTCATTTCATACCTCCATATGTTATGTAATATTATAAATACATGTATATTCTAGATATATATGATATATAAATCATGAATATAATTCTGGATATAATGAACCATTGACCACATGAACTACATGTAATTATAAGAAGCCTATTTTTGACTCAAGTACCAAATATCGACAAAACGAACGTTATTAACATAAATGGTTACATAATGTTTATAACATGGTAATAAGTGATATAAAAGGAATAATAAACTTTAAAAAGGTTCTTAAGCAAGTAGAAACTAACTTTGGTTTATTATTCAGGAGATTAAAGAATGATTGAGTCATGTTGGACACAAAGTAAGGGAACTTCTTAACCCAATTTCCGTTATATGGGTTGATCTTCTCTTTCTTGTTTATGTCGTTCCTTGATTATGTGAGAAATTAATTTTTATATCTTATCATGTATTTATACATTCTTTATGAGACCTTATAGTTAATACACATAAGTGATCTATTTTATTTTCAATAATATCGTTGTATGGGATAACCTTTCCAATCTCGTTTTTATCTGAGATTATTTATTCGTAAGTATTTGTGGTTATTGTTATCATCCATGGCCATGTTTTGAAAAAAGAAATCATGTATTTTTAAAGTCATTTTTACCCATTTTCAAAATTTACCACATGTTATGAAAGTAATCTTACTTTTTTTAACCACACAAGAAACTTTTTGACTTTTCCGACAAAAGTACAAGAATAATGTTATTTTTAACTTATACGGCGTGAACGGATTTTTACGGTTTCATAAAGCCTCATTTTCATGAAGCTTAATCTACATGATTTTATGACATATTTCAAAAAAATACTTTTATTTTATAATTTCAAGGAATTTTGTGAAAAGAAAATTATTTTGAAGAATAAAGGATATTTTCCACAAGAATTCATTTCAAGTGTTTTACAAAACCATTTTCAATCTAAGATGACATTATTTCATATGTGTATGGTTCAAGTATAATGTCTTTATGATTTACACGATTTCACTTTTCTTATGAGGAAATATCCATTTGTTTTATATGTATTATGTGATTATGGGATGATGTTTATGAAACCCATTTTATTCATTGGGTTATGATGAATGTTTTATGTTTATTTTGTGGCACAATTAATAATGATTTCATTATGAGATGGCTGGGACCTATATCTACCGCAGATTCATTGGGTAATGATTTATATCTCATGAGATAGAAATGTTTGGAATAGTAAGTTAATCCGGTTCAGTGTTACAGGACTGGAATGAGGAGTGAACTCGATTCAGTAAGGGACTTTGTCCACTATGATGGTCTTGGAAGAAATGCCTTGGATACTATGGAAATCATAACACATGCTTAATGGTTGCCACAATTAAATGTATTATTCCCATGCTATTTTATCATGATTGATGATCCATTATGATCTATTCCCTACATACTTCCATGTTTCATGTCATTTCTCATTATTTTGATGTTTAAATATTATATTCATGTTTTGATGTTCAAATTTATATGGTTTGTTTTATTTTTATCATGCATACCCTTACAGAGCATTTGAGATCACCCTTTATATTTTTTCTTTTCCCCAGGATATAATGAATGGTTTTTGGTAAAAAAATGGGAAGATCTTTATGGGAGATGTTGAAGACCTTTCACCAAGATTAGAAGATTATATTCTGAGTTTCTAAAGACACTAAACATTTACGCTCCTTGCATGTTGGTTTTTGTTATGTATTAAGTGTTCCGCAAAAGTAATGTGTTTTCCATGTACGTCAAGCTTGGGTCTCTACAGTTGGTATCAGAGGAAATGTTTAGTTATCCTTTGGAAACTAGGATGCGAAAACATTATTAAAATCTCTAGAAATATTTATAAGGTATGTCTAGGGATGTCTCTAAGGTTAACTGTACATTTAGGTTATAGTCCAATAATTATGGTAAAAATCTTAGAATTAAACATAATATGTTATATATTGAAGGTACTCTTCCATTATTTTGTTGTTTTCCTGGGCATGATTTCTTCCTTTCAAAATATTCTTTTTCAGTTTTAGAAAATGGCTGGAAACATGAATATTCACGATAATGGAGGATATGATGGAAAATTGAATGATATTCTTCATGAGAAACCAAATAAAACAGGATTTGGAAGTCCAAACATCATTATTATGCCTAATCAGAAATCTCATAATATGATCAATCATATCAACTTCGGTAAGTTTCCTAACTCGACTTATATGAGAAAGATGGAGTTTCATGATGATCATAGAGGAAAGAAAGTTCAATTTCCCTCATGTATATCATGTGGGAAGAGGCATCATGGAGAGTGATTCAAAAGAACTGGAAGATGCTTTGGGTGTGGAAAAGAAGGACACAAAGCCAGTATGTGTAAAGGAAAAGGTTTAGTTAACACCATATACAAGGATAATGGTATTGATACGACATCAAAAACAAATAAATGTTTTATATGTGGAATGTATAGGCATTATGAAAACCAATGCCCCAAGGGAAAGTCTCATGAAGAGAATCAGAATGGTCATATGGGTAGTATTTATGTTGTTGATGATGAAGAGACAACAAATGATATGTGAGATGAAAAAAAATTTCAAGCTCAGTCAATGGTTTAAGAAGGTAGTGGAATTATTTATGTTTATCAAGAGTTATGTTTTATAGGTAATGGTACTATGGAATAAAGACATATCTAAGGATTGTTATACTATTATTTTTTCTAATGTATTTGAGAGTATATGTTGAATGGTACCAGTAACCATAAATGGTTATTTGGATATTTTTGGAAAGTAGATGATATGAACATAATGAAGGGATAAGGAGATAATGAGATGTTTGACAGTATTATTGAGCTCATGACTAATATAAAGGCAAAGTGATATCATGGTTTGAGTATATTGAAATTTTTGGATATTGGTATGTGGAAAGAGTTATCTTTTGACAGCATTCATGTTTTCACTAAGGGTCAATGTGTATTCATTTTTCAAGAGAATACATGGTTAAGGAATTCACATGTTTGGAATGTGACAAACAAGATATATATATCTTATCATATACGGGTGATAAATTATTGTATTCAGTGCTTGTTAAATGACCTTTCTAGTAGTCATTTTCTGTATACTATGAGTTCAGACAAAAGTATTTTGGATAAACCTAATGATTGGAATAGATTAAGTTATTCTTCAGATAGTATTGTTTAAGGGTAGAACTTTTTGTTATGTTATAATAGTATAGTTTTAGAAAAAGGATAACCCGTAAGATGGGTGAAAACCTGTCACATCGGACAACTATGTGGGAATCGAACCCACAACCGAAGTGTGACAGGCCTTTATCGCTTACAACTAGCCTACATAATGTCCCTGGTTAGTAGAAACTAGTTTTATTTTATTAAGTGGTAAGATATATGATGTATAAGTCCATTTTAGGAACCATATATGATAAATCTCATCATAAATGGACTTATAACTTTTTCTACCCTTATGTTTGAGATAGATGGAATGACCTATCATTCTATAGCATGATATTCTAACACTTCACAAAAGACAAATTCAACTTCATTTCTTTAAGAGATGAAGTGTAAATTGTTCAAGGCACAAATAACAGTGAGATTGTACCAAAATCAAGAAAGTATTTTTTCTATTTCAAAATTTTCAACCATAGAGAAATGATAGTGAAAACAAAAAATGTTGTCCTAGTGATCTTATATCTGATGAATCAGATGGTACCTTAGATCACCATAAATTTATGGCTTTGTGATTGTTGGATTTTTTATAGTAATGTTCTCTACCACTCTCTGTCAGAACTTGCTGGATAGATTTCTCTTCTCTATCAATATTTTCACATATGTTTTCCTATGTGGAATTCCAGTGAAGAGTTATCATGGTTAACCAATATGATTCATATGTCACTTTTTAACATTATGTTTTAGTATTCCTTTTTACGATGTGGGTTTCTATGAAAGAAACTTTCATGTAGTAAACCATTTATTACCCTAACGAATTTCAAGGGAGAAAATTATTTTACGGTGGGTAGAATGTAACACCCCGAGATTTTATAAAATATTTTCTTTTTAATTTCTTTCATATCTTCTGGTGTACCCTACACCAATATTATCTTGCGCTATACAGAACACCGTATTGGCTTGCAGTATACGCAACACTATTCTGGGATCGTGTTACACACAATTTCAAGTTTGTTCGATAGTTTTTATTCTACGCAACATTGAGTGTGTATGTATATATATATATATATATTAAATGTATAAATAAAATATGGTTGTATGTTGTTATACGCAAAAACAAGGATTCTTGCAATACATTCCACCCTGGCTTGGCATGCATTACACGCAATCACGACCTTCCTCAATAGCATGTGTTGTACGCAATGCCTAGTTTCACAAAATGACGAAATATTGTAATAATATAATTATGAACTAGACGTTATGAATATTAGTGTCTACATTTTGAATTTTATAACATTATTATTCATCTTACATATTTTCTTGAAAATGGTATGTGAACAAAATAAATTTTTTGGGTAAAATAAGTATTTTTAAAAAAAATGCAGTTTTGCCGACTTTTGATGGCGCACCCACATTAAATATAGTTTTTGACATGTTTATAATTTTAATTTGTCAAAATAAAATTCTTACATGGAATCAGGATATAAAAATTTAATTTGGATAAATATTTCATATTTTTCTGATAACTATCATATTTTAATGAATAGTAAAAACATGTTATATATTAATTAAAATCATCTTTATTCATCGCAATAATTTATATGGTTATATTATATTTTTAATTTTTTTAAAGTTTAATTAGAATATATTTTTACCATTTAATCCAATGTTGATCATTTGAATTAATTTCACTTTGAAATTTGACATAAACAAGTATCGATCTTTTGATAGTTATTATTTCTTAAAAACACTCTATTGGTTTCGATAACGGGAATTACATTTAATATTAATTAATTCTACTTCTATGTTTTTAATTTGGAAAAATACACATCATTTTTGAATTTGTAATATCAAATAAATATTAAGCAGAATTTTTGGTATTTTTCTGAAAAACATCATTTTTTGATGAATAGTGGAACAACTTAGTGGTAGTTTAAAACTGACTCTTTCATATAAATGAAAAGTTACAACTTCTGTGAATTGAATTTCAAAAATCCGACATACATGGTTAATATCAAGAATTAAAATGTGGTTCAATAAGATGAAAATAATTTTTGCTGAATGGTGACTTTTGACATTTATTTACTACGGTTAAAGGTAAATAGGGTAATTCAAGGTTAAAAGAATATTATAATAATTCAAAATTACCTTAACACATGTCCTAACCTTATTGGATGAGTAGTGGCCTTCCATGGGAATCCATGGGTCGATTTTGGGACCCCATTGAGCCACTTGGTATTGATAAAGACAATTTGGATTAATTAATTTAATGCAAAGACAAAATTGGCATTAACAAAAATCTTTTAGTAAATAATTTTTATAAGGGGTTATATAAATGAAATTTTACACTATAAATATTCAATGTAAAGATAAAAATATCTCTAATATGATGGTAATTTTGGTTATATTTTTTATACATCAAATTAATTAAATTATTTATGACACATTATGATGCAGTATTTACCTCATTAATAAATTATTTAAATAAATAAGATTATAATGATTAAAATATTATCCAAAACATTTCCAATTCTGATTGGATGATTTTATTTCGACCATGAGTCATATTAACTTCATCATTAATAATTTATGGACCTTTTGAAACTGAATATATGTTTATAATAAAATAATATTTTCAAACTTTCCAAAAGAGCACCTCTTCCCCCTTATAAAAGAAGACCATTTCTATCCAATTAGACACACCTCTAAAGCCATTTGGCTCATCCAAACTCTGCCCAATTATGCTCTCTAAATCCCTATACTCCCCCTATAAGCCTTACCTTAGGTAGAGGGAACTTCGAGAAGTCGTTTTGGTTCAATATAAAGGAAGTTACCCATATTAATGTTAACAATTTCTCTTAAATTGTTTTCTATTATTCTACTTCTCAAACCCCTAAACTATTTTAAATAATTTATTTTTTAACAAAATAAGTATCCTAAATATACAAGGATATTTTTATGACAAGCATTCGAACTACAAATACACACACCTCCATCTAATGGATGAAAAACATAATATTTCTGTGGATGGAAAACTAACGCCTCACGAAATAATGATTGTTCGATTTTCTCATATCACCTCTCATGGTGGCTATTATGATGGAAATATATTTATATATGATATATATATTATGTTCATGATTTAATTATTATTCTTTAATTCCAAATTATATAAAGCCTTTATGGTTTTCGTAGTGTGTAAATAAGATAATCTCATTTGAGGAAGTGCAGACTACCACCCCCTCAAAGTGATATGATTCATTAATGCCTTATGTGGAATGTATAAACGATTGAGTTAATTATATTATATATGGTATTATACTGAAATTATAATATAACTATGTATAATTATGTTTTAATTCCATTAAAATAATAAATAGAAATGAAAGTAGTGTTCATGCCCACGTAAGGATTACCGTCTCCATGAACAGTGCATTTCATTTCTTACCTCCATATGTTATGCAGTATTATAAATACATGTATATGCTGGATATATATGTTATATATGATATAAAAATCATGAAAATCATTTTTGATATAATGAAACTTTGAGAACATGGACAACATGTAATTATAAGAAGTCTATTTTTTGACTCTAGTACCAAATATCGACAAAATGAACGTTATTAACTTAAATGGTTACATAATGTTTATATCATGGTAATAAGTGATATAAAAGTAATTATACAATTTTAAAAGGTTATTAATCAAGTAAAAAATTAGCTTTGGTTTATTATTAAGGATACTAAAGAACGATTGAGTCATGTTGGACATGAGGTAACAGAACTTCTTAACCCAATTTCTGTTCTTTGGATTTATCTTCTCTTTCTTGTTTATGTCATTCATTGATTATTTGAGAAATGAATTTTTATATATTTTCACATATTTATACTTTCTTTATGTGAAATTATAGTGAATACACATAATTGATCCATTTAATTTACAAAAAGATCTGTGTATGGGATAAATTTTCCAATCTCGTTTTTATCTGAGATTGTTTATTCATAAGTATTTGGGGTTCTTGTTATCATTAATGCCCATGTTTTCTAAAAATATTTTAATGTATTTTTAAAGTCATTTTAACCCATTTTTGAAATTTACCACATGTTATGAAAGGAATTTTACTTTTTTTTACCACATGAAGAACATTTTTACTTTTCGACAAAAGTATGAGAAAAATGTTATACGGCGTGAACCATTTTTTACAGTGTCATAACGCCTCATTTTTTTAAGCTTACTCTACATGATTTTATTACTATTTTAAAAACAATACTATTATTTTAAAATTTCATGGAATTTTATGAAAAGAAATTGATTTTGAAGAAGAAATGATATTTTCCTCATGAATTCATTTCAAGTGTTTTATGAAAACCATTTTCCATCTAAGATGACATGATTTCATATGTGTATGTTTCAAGTATAATGTCTATATGATTTACATGGTTTTAATTTTCTTATGATGAAAAATCAATTTGTTTTATATGGATTATGTGATGATGGGATGATGTTTATGAAACCCATTTTATTCTTTGGGTTATGATGAATGTTTTAAGTTTATTTTGTGGAACAAGTAATAATTATTTAATTATGAGATGGGTGGGACCAATATCTCGCTCCAATGAATTTGATAAAGATTTATATCTCATGAGATAGAAATTTCTTGAATGGTAAGTTAATCTGGTTCAGTGTTACATGATTTGAATGAGGAGTGAACTCGACTCAGTAAGGGACTTTGTCCACTAATATGGTCTTAGCAGCAATGCCTTGGCTACTATCGAAATCATAACTAGTGCTTAATGGTTTCCACAATTAATTGTTTTATTCCCATGCTATTTTAGCATGAATTGTGATATATTATGATCTATGCCCTACCTACTACCATGTTTCATTTCATTGCTCAAGATTTTGATGTTTAAATATTATGTTCATGTTTTGAAGTTCAAATATATATGGTTTGTTTTATTTTCTCCATGCATACCCCTACTGAGCATTTTAGCTCACCATTTATATGTTTTGTTTTTCCTAGGATATAAATAAAGGTTTTAGAAAAAAAATTATTGATCTTTTTGGGATATTTTGAATATCTTTCACCAAGATTATAAGATTATATTATTAGTTTCCAAAGACACTAAACTATTACGGTCCTTGTGTGTTGGTTTTTGTAATGTATTAAGTATTCCTCAAAAGTAATGTAATGTCCAATGTATGTCAAGCTTGGGTCTCTACATTTTGGGTGCCTTTGTTTTTTGAATAGGTTTGATCACAAGAGGATTCATATGTAGGGAATGTTTCACCCAGGTTATTAGTACCTTCTTATGTTTTTGATAGAATCATGTTAGTGGACTAATAATTTTCTCTTACAGAAAGGTATATTCTTATTCACAATATTTTTAATGTGTCACATATTTGACCATTTCACTCTGAGCATTCTAATGAAATTGATGTTGATCTTGAGAAAAAATGCATCATTTGAGGAAATTCTTATAGGTGTGTCAGACAGTAGTGAGAATGTGTTGTAGGAAAAGTGTTGCTGATAGTTTGAGTATAGTGGAAACACAGAATTGTTAAGAAGAAAATGTGTGACAGATAAGTGAATATGAAGGATCAGTGGCCCAATTTTTTAACCTCAAAATTTTATAGATGATTTTGAGTACAACTTGAGGATGAGTTTTTGTAAAGAGGTGATATTTTAATATCCGGCCCTTTTCGAGTGATGTCTCTTTTTTGTTTTTAAGGAACTATTTTATCTTTTTTTTGTATATCTTGTTTGGGTTTTAATTAAGGTTATGTCAAGTGATATTGGAAATCTTTGTGATGGGTTTTATCCCATGCAGGATTCATTCAGGGTTATCCTAACGATGCACCTTACCCCAGAAAATCCAAAACCTCTGATATATGCAAATTTTAGGGTTAGAACATTGTTTTTAACCCTATTTTATTTCCTAGTAGAAACCATGAAGACAATATGAATAGGGTCACATATAGGTTCATATTAGGGGAAAACCATGTACACTGTATAAGAAACCATGCATGTGGAAAATTAAACCATATAATTTTTGTAAAGAATTCTAAAATCTCAACTTATGACCCTAAACAACTCGAATAGACCCTAAATAATTTTTTATTGAATATTGAGGCTCCTAGGGGAATACTGAGGTATCTTAACCACTTTTCGTTGTGAATCAAAGATTGAATTTTCATAACCACACGTCTCCCAATATAGTATTTATTCCCGATTAGATTTTTTTTCTCAGTTGTCTCTCTATCCCAATGAAGAGGATGTTTTTATCTCCTATTATCATGGGTTTCAATCATGGTTTTGATATTTCTAACTCTATTTGATATTGTAACTAGGTTTTGGATCAAGATCGTGTTCTTTATTATGTAATTGAATGTACCTCTTCAATTTGGGGATTTCCATGATCGAGAATCCATAAATTATCACGGTGTAAGTGGTCTGAAGTGAATATCCAATGGTTTTTATTTAATTAAGCGTATGTTATTGTGAAATTTATTATTACATGATTAGAAAATTACATTAGAGATTTAATTTATAAATTTAATTTCCATTTGATAATGAATGAATTTTGATTTGGGGTAAATGAAATTAGTTGACTTATGATCATGAAATTTATGGGTCAATCATATTTTGTAATTGGTTAATTTATAGAATATTGAATTGGATTATAATGGGAACTGTGGGATGTTTGGAAAATCCTTGTATAGATAATGTTTTGTGATTAAATGATGATAGTTGGGAGAATGGAAAATTATTGATATTATTCCATAGTAATGGATTATGTTTGAATTGTTAATTGAAATGGTATATCATGATGTGAATATATAACTAGAGGGTTAATTTTGATCAACATTGTTTAATGTGATATAAATGTTATATGTTATTGATTGAGAAATAGAGTGTGAGACATATACTAATTTTCCAAATACCCATGGGCTGTGGTATATGGACTAGTGTTGAAAATACAAATGGAATGAAATACATGACTTTGTATTCCCATGATATTTTAATTGTAGTATGTTTCCTAATGGTTGTGTTAGGAAATGTAATTAAATGGATAATTAAATCCCATGTGTTATACTAAATTGTGTTTTCTTATATGATACATTTTAGAATGTGACATGGGATGATGTATGTATTATTGGTGCAAGTTATATCATGAACCAAAGGATTTATGTGGATAAATAATTATTAACATGAAATGTCATCTTTATAATTTATTGGTTGTTATTTATTCTTTTTAAAATTGCATAAATAATTATTGACTTGATATTGATTTAGATGTTATTGGTGGTGCCATAATACATTATACTCACACCCTAATCAAGAAGCCTAATTGGTACCGGGATAGATTTCATGTTTTTATCAAAAGATAATGAATAGTGCACCTTATTATAGAAATGAGATGTGATGTATCATGAATGACGGAATTGGACTTGATTTTGGGGACCTCATTAGAATTGTCAGAGTCATTATTTTGGGTTCTTCATTTGACACTGGAAACATATTTTATATGACCTGTCTGTTGTTTTAGTTGAGGATTTTGTTTACTACATTGGTTCTTCATGATATACTAGTTTCTTCTTTGTATTGTTTTATTTTTGTTTTTTCTTATTAAAATATGGTTATTTTTTTTATTAATTTCATTGTTTTAATTCTCTTATAAATATGATACAGTCTCCCCATGCTATATATAATAGAACCTCGCAGAAAGTCAGTTACCTTTGGTGTGTGAGGATGTTTGATTGAGGTAATACGGCTAGCCATATTAGGTCACCAGTGTGTATATACCTAGTTGAGACATCACATATATACACCAAACAAACGAAATGAGTGGTGAGTTTACATATGTCTTTCAAAAATAAAAGAGATACTAGAAATCCCTAACCTTTTGTCTTGACATAACTCATACAAGTTTAAACCTATTTATTATAAATATATGGTTATTATACATAAATTACTGAATCGTAATTATATATACCATACCATATATGATATATGTATTCCGTGTTATTGCCCTTTTATTAACAATTCCATGTTAATGTCACATTTTGGGAAATAACTGTGTTGTTTTTCATGTATGTTTTCATTTGATATTTTTTATTCCTCTTAATTTCATCACGGTTCCATCATGTCATGAATTTTAAAAATGAAATAAACATTATATAAAATTACTTTTAATTTATTTATAGTGATACCAAAATGTTAGATATAGTAAATGAAATTCACTATTCATTGAGAAGTATGCCATATATACGCATAAACATTGATTCCATTTTGATGAAAAAATGATGAAATAAATTTAAATATTATATTACCATTATAGAATCAGTTTTAGGACATATATATCATATATTTTCATCATAACCTGAAGCACATCACTTTGTGATGGGTTAGTCCTCTGTACACAAGAATGATGCCATCGTATTCCCATAGAATGTAAAGTAATCAGGAAAAGGAAATATCATGATACTAGAAGAATACTAATATCATAAATAACACATATAAGTAATAAATCCATCATTATATCCTTAAATGGGTGTTGGTATGGGAAACTAATAAGATGAGTTCGCAAGTTGGTAGTCTATTGTAAAAAACAAATAATGATTCCATAACCCATTTGATAGAAGAGAAGAAGGATTTATGTTATCAAATTAATGTAAAAAAATATATGTTCATATAAAATACTAATTTTATTATATAATCATGTATTAATAATAATTCAAGGACTCTTTAAAAATAAATAAATAAAATTTTTGATTTGGAATGATACCACTTCTTTGGAGAACATCTTTTGTTTTGAACCAAAAGGCTTCATAGGTTAGATTTATAAACAATAAAAGGATTATATGATGAGAGGAAGGAATTAAGGAATTTATTTGGTAAATTATTTCATTATAAAAATTCATTATTATGTGTATAAAACATAAGATAGGGCGTGGCCTTTTATTACTGATGTGACTAGAAGCCTTTAATTTTGGAAAATTAAAATGCAAGGACACATTTTTCACATTCTAAAGTGCTTTAAAATGGTCCATTCTGAAATCTAGAATAGATATTATTGAAATATATTTGTAAAATTTATTACTTACATGTTTTTATCATTTTAAATCCATATCATTTTAATTTAACCCCCCAATATAACCATTTTAATTATATCTTTGGTAAATAATATTTACGATTTGTTTTATTATTTTTTGTAAAACATTAATTTTAACTTATTAGATAATATAAATTATTCAAACAATAAACATAGAATATATTTCTCAAAATTAAAATCTTATAATTGTAAAATTTTAATTTAAAATTAACCTTACAGGTGTGATCAGAATGCTGTTTTTCAAAGAGAATATTTTCAAACCTTTAAAAACTTCTATAAATAATTCAATATTAAAATAATTAAAATTTATTAAATTAGATTAATTGATATATAATTGAATAAATATTTTTTTAAAAAAATTTAATCAAATTTTTTGTTTATGAAATATTTAAATTAAATGAAAATTCTTAATAACAACTAGTATTTCTCAATATTAATCATAACAATTTTCTATTCAGAAAATTATGATATATTAATTTAAAGATAAATTTTACATAAAGATTAAAAGAATTATATTATTACATATAATAAATGTTTTAAAATTTTCAAAAATTAATTTCAAATTAATTTTTCATAAGGGGAAAATCAACTTGTTAGAAAAATACAATCATTAACCGTAAAATTGGATTTATTGTAATCTAATGTCTAAAAAACATTTTATGAATGATAAAAATTCTAATGAATATATAATATATAAATTTCATTGAAATCATTAAACAATAAAAAAAATTTAATTTATTACTGATTTTATTTGTATTTACAAAAATATTTTTTCAGAAAAAGGGTTCTTTTATTATAAAATAGATATAATTTTTATTTCTTATTTGATTGTTTAAAAAGAATTAAATTTATATATTGGTGAAAACGTTTTATTTTTCATAATTTTTTTTATTCAAATTCATCCCAACCATTCCAATTGATAATTGCGAACTAAATGTTTAAATAATAATATATTAATAGTTTTATATGTTTTTATTAAATTCGTTGTTGTGAGTAATGAAAGAAAAACTCAATGTTTAGTGTAACTCAATATTAACTAAATGTTAAGTACAATTCAAGATAATCAGTTTTTTTTGGGCAATTCAAAATAAAATTTGTATTGTGTGTACATTATTCTAAACATAATGTTATGTGTAACACCAGTTAAACTCATTATTTCATGTAACACAAAATATCGAAGAAATTTTATTTATTTGAAAAAAAAATTCTTAGAACCTCAGTGTGTTACATTCGACCACCCAAAATGAATTTACCCCTCATAATTTTTCTCTTTGGTACTATAAAATGAGGATAATTCCACCTCATTACATCCCCGTTATCCCACATAGCTTCCTCAATAAATTGGTTTTCCCATTAAAAATTGATTAGTTGAGTGTTCTTTTTTTGTACAAATTCTCTGAAAAACCTAGAAACACCACTGGTTTTCCATATAAGACATATAAGTGTACATTATTACACAATTATTGTTTAGTAAATATAATAGATCATATATATATACACTTCCTCATAATAGATACATGGAACACATATTTACCCTAAAATAGGTTAGGTGGATGTACTAATCGATATGTTACAATCCCAATATGATCAATAATTTAAAAGGTACCAATATACCTTAAAATTTTAGTTCAATTATATAATAATAACAATTTCTTACTTTGGGTGTGCTTTGATAAATTTAAATTTCATCTATTACTCTACAAAATGAATAGTATTTTATAAACCTGAAACACTAACAAATCAAAATATCCATAACTGAATGATAAGTCATTCCTTCAATCTCTAGTTATCATAAAAAATGGTTACCTAAAGTTATCTATTATGAATAAACCATTCTATAGATATGTAATACATAATTTAATAAAACATAATACAATTTTATTCTTGTACAATTCTATAAATTTTAAACCTTATGACCCTTCAAAAATATAAAATGTGTAAATATGGTCACTATATTTACCAAAAATAACATAACATTAGTCCTCGAAATATTATTAAGTAGATATTAATGGTCACTACCAAATATTTCAATACCCAGGTTATATATTCTGCTGATGAATGGTAATAACTGGAATTACCATAAAACCTTAATGAAGAAATGCATGCTTCTTCATTCCTTAAATAAAACCTTATATTATTGATCATATTTTATGTATACAATAATATTTTAAACTCTATAAATGAAAACATAAACCACTATTTCAATAAATTATTTATCATTTCCAAGGTCATAATTATTATCATATTTACTTTATCCATAGTAATAACCTTTTTATATAATCTAAACATTATTATCTAATCATCAGGATTATATCAAGGGTTATCTTCCCTTAGTCAAGTGTTTTCCGATAAATGTCACATTTTCATTAAATCGCTCTTCTAGGTCATCAATGTCGTTCAATACATTTTTTCACCTAATTAATGAAAAGCCTTTAAAAAAATTCCTTATATATTTCACAATTCCTGAATTCCATATATAATCACCTCAATATTTCTACTTTATTCTTAAAAAGTTAACTAATCATCATAATATTATTTATTATTACCTACATCTTTTTATATATCCTTTTTTATTTCATCATCATCAATTTAAAGAAATTTACTTGTGCCACATTTCTAATCCACTTATTATTATCCCCCCAAAGAATTTTGTTTGAATAATTCTTATACCATCAACATGTATAGAATTTCATCGTCAATGATTCCTTAAGTAATCAATTATTTTCATATATTATTTTAACTAAACCGTTAACTTTTCCTCAGCAATTCCTTAATCTATGCTCTTATTATCCACATATAAAACAACTTATTATTAATTATTCCCATTCACTATATTTCTTTTTCCTTCATTCATGAAAAATATGAAACTAAATATTATTTTCTATATTGTATCAACCACCCAAAACATAAAAAAACCCTATCCTTATCTTATTTAGTGAGTCTATGACTTGGTTAATGTGCATGTCGTTAATCATAATTTATGATAAATTATTTGGAATAATCACAATATCCTTCATTGTATTCATCATCCCATTTCTCTTCTCGTCATGAAATTATCAATCACATTAAATATTAACGTATTTTAAACTATTTTCCATCATTGACTAGAAAAATAATACTGTGAGAAATAATAATCATATTGGGGAACCACATAATCATGAAAAATCACTTATAGGTTGCCTAAATAACAGAACAATATTTTCAATTTATGACACCTTAGGATTAACATAGGTCATTACAAGTCATTATTCAAGTCATTCACGATGTTTCATAATTAGTTTGTGGATTCCAAAAACATATCCTCAAGTGTGTCGAACCAGTTGTTCTATAAGGCCCAATGTTGTACACCCGGTGTCAATTTTTTCCATTTCAATTTTTCCTTTTAATATTTATTACCCCTAGGTACCCCTATACTAGATCCATATTCAATAGTTTTATCTAGATAGATATGTAATTTCTTTGAAACCACTTACTCTATCCTTGAATAAAATTCCATGACATTTTCATGTATATTGACTTATCCTTAGGCTTATCATCAGACATATCCTTATAGGTCTCACAAAAGTTTTCCCATTCTAGTTTCCAAATTTTAACATAACATATTATCTAATACCAACTGTAGTGGCCAAATATTTTCATACATATATATTACATATATTGAGATTGATATTTATTATATTAAATAAACACATTCATGATGATCATAATTCTATAGTTCCTTTGGAATCATGGAAACATAAAAAACTGGTTCAAATATGACCTAAATTGTCTCCCACTTTTTTATATATAACTAAAACCCTTCGAACAAATATCATAAATAATTAATATCTTCCTAACCTGGGGAAAAATAAATATAGGAATTGGTGATCTTAGGTGCTCGGTAAGGGTAGGGAAAGGATATATATGAGTATAACATGAGTATAAAGGTATGAAAATAGGATCATAACTTATGGGAAACATACCCTACATATAAAAGATAAATATATTATATTATGGAGTAAATATTTCTACTTCATAATATATGATTCATATGTAAATCAATGAACATGATCCATTAATGCCTAAAATTAGAATAAGAAATAAATTTTTACCATACACAAAAGCATGTAAAAAATTTTCCATAATTTTCATGGTTTACTTCCAGGGCTTCCATAGTGTAATGGTCTCACTCACAAAACATTAATAGTTTTCAATTTTCACTCCCAAGGCCATCATAGTGGAAAATATGCTTTATTAAACTAGGTTGACTCAAAATTCCATTATTTTCTATTTCATAAGATACAAATATTTACCTGGTGCATTGGATGGAGATATTGGTCCCACAAATCATCTATTGAAAATAAAATTTCTCAATATCATGAAATCATAAAACATTAATCATATCATAGAAAATTAATGTAAATGGGTTTCAAAACCATTTCATCATATCATAATATGTTGAAAATAGATAGGTTTCATATTCATTTCTTCAATTCGTCAATATATAACCCACAAAAAGAAGCAGGCTTCATAATAATTCCTTAATAATATAATCCATGAAGGAGAAATATGTTTCATAAACATCATTCCATCATAAACATAAACCATTCATATTAAAAATAGAAATTTTATCATTTGACCGTATACCTAGTAATGAAAGGGGAACATCAATTAATATAATCATAGATGAAATTTTTCTTATGAAAACACTATGAAAAATTGTGGATGAAAAAAATCTATTTAAAAATAAAATTATAAAACTAACAATTCATAAATAATGATTGAAATCATTTACTTTTAATATAAAATATGAAACTTATAAATAATTATTTAAAATAATCTAAAACATTTCTTCCGAAAAATAACTTTTGTACTTTTAAAAAAGGATTAAAAATATTATTTCAAAAAATTACTTATAAAATAAATATTGAAAATTGAAAAGGATGTTTTAAAAAAATTGAGTGTTCATGATGCTGGGAAATGTTTTACTTGTTAAAAAAAGATTCCTTTCATGTTTTTAGTAAAATAAATATAGGGATTTTTGGGAAAAGATAATCAATATTCCTTTAATAAATACTTTTAAAAATTAAAATAATGGTTAATAATTTATTTAATGATAATTTAAATAATGTAAATAAAATTTCTTTATACATTTTAAGAAAACATGGTTTTGGGAGAAAAATGTTTTTTGACCTAAGGGATAAATAAAGATATTTTTGAAAAATAATTACTTTGAACTCTTGAGAACATAAAGATAGTTAACTAAAGGGAAAATGCATTCTCTATAAATAAACCTAGTTGAAGAAAATAAATGATTTTTCTGTGAGATATACAAAAACATTTCATTATTAGAAGCATAATCGTGAGCTATCATGATAAACAATGATATTGTAACATAAAAACCTAGCCACATTTGTAACATTTTATCATAAGAACCATGAAAATATAATATTAATTGAAAAATATATAATAATAAAAAATAATAAAATGAATATATCATAAGACAAATAAGGTTTTATATACACCTCATGAATTATTGGTTCATAACATAACATATGATTCACGAAAGGAAAATGGAGATATAAATACCATACTTCTTTGGTAATTTTTGAACCATAAAAACCCTGAATGGGGGATCCTAAAATGGATATGTAAAAAAGAATACTTTTTCTGGATAATAATTAAAAGACAAATTAATGGGAATTATATATTTTATATCAAATAAATAAGTCATGAATATAGCCTATGTCACATAGAAAATAAACGTAAGATGGAAATAACATACCACTATAATAATTATAAGTCCCCAAACATAATAATTACATAATATTGTCATAAGTCTATAATTACCATTGAGTATATTATTAGATTTATAATTTTAGATAATTAGACAGTAACTATTATATTACATCTAGAAAATTATAATCTAGACACTTCTACTCTAGCCATAAAATTTCATTATAATAAAACTCCTTAAATAAAACAAGAATTATTTACTCGATATAAATCATTATTAATAATTAGTTTCTCATACTATTCCTTATAATCTCTGAAATGAATTTCAAAAACTCAAGACGAGTATTAAAATATTAGTAAGGTTTACAAAATAAATAAATAAAACATTAGTCTATCAAAACATAAAAATCAATGAAATCATAATTATCAATCATAAAACATACATTCTTTAATATACCTCGTGAAATTATAAGATTTATGAAAAACACATAGAAATCATAAATAATAAAGGTAACTTGTGGAATCCATATCATTCATACATTGTAGCTTTCACAGCTACATAGAGAGTTACGTTTGGAATACTCACCACAGTGTATTCCCTAAATCTCATAGGAGAAACATTAACATGTACCTCTGTCACATTACCCAATTCATTAGAGATCAATCTCAGGATCACCCTCCCTATGTTTATCATAGAACCTACTATATTAGTAAACAATTATCATGAACTATAATAAAATCATAACACATAAAACAAGCATGAGGGAAAGATTAAATTTCCATATTACAATAAAAATATATCATTTAAAGATATTAACATAATCAATGATTTGTAAAACCATTTTCAATAACAAAATATGAAAAAAGGGTATATGGTATTCATTTTCCTTTTAAAAACATTACATCTAGTTAATTCATTCAAGTAAAACATAATACTTGCAGCGGTGGAAAGGTTATTATCATAGTGTATGTTAAAAAGAGTGATTCCATTTGTCATTTTATAAAAATAATTGTTAAATAAATTCTTTTAAAAACCACTTAATGAAATGAAAATAAAAATGGTATAATTATAAAACATATAAATTAAGGTTTTTATAAACCCAAATATGCCTCATTGAAAGGATATTGAGACAAATTCCCCTACAATGATCGTATAAATGATGTATGATTATAACAATGGGGTGATTATGTGTTGCAAAAGTTTATCCACGCAAAGGGAAGTGGGAATTACAAAATTATTAAATAAAAAAGGATTTCACACATAATCTTTATATACTATAATCATTGAAGTTTGCGTAAACCCCAAACAGTGGAAATTTATTATAGAAATTCCCTTACGAAAATTCGACAGCCTAACGATGTCACATAAAATTCGGAAAATGATTTGATGGGAGGGAAAACAGTCTCTCATCACATGGAAATAAAATGTAAAAAAAATAAGGATATATAATAAAATATCCCATAATAATAAAATCTAAATTAAAATACATAACATAAAATAATTATTTGACTAGATGAAATGGGTGACATGTTCCATTACCTTGAGTTTAATTCGTTATGTATGTTCCTTGTTCTTCCTAATTAATAAACATAAGTTAATTTCAACATTCATAAAAAATATTTTAATTATTATTATTATTTTTATATAACTTATTACCCTGTTATAAAAATTACATAATTATTTAAGTTAATATTAGTCATTCTGTCGATATTCAGTACTTAAGTCGAAAATGATATTATTATAAATACAAATTGTCCATGATAATAAAATTCCATTATATCGATAATTTTATTAATGATTTAAATATCATATATATCTATTTATATATTTATTTAGATACAGTATGTATTTATTTACAATTTTCCATAACATTTGGATATGAGAAATGAAATGCATTGTTCATGGAGATGGTAAGTCGTACGTACGCATGAACACTACATTAATTTCTTTTTCATATTTAAATGAAAGAAAGAAAAAATGATACATTGAAATATTATAATTACAGTATAATATTTATGTTATATATGTTCATTAATTCCATAATTTAAATGTTCCATGTTTAGAATTAATGAGTCGTATCACTTTGTGGCGATGGTAGTCCACACATACTAAAACAAAATTATTGTATTTACGCGTTATGGAAATCAAAAAGGTATTATTTATATTAAAAATTAGTAATAATAGAGAAAATATAAATATAATATATATATAAATCATATATAAATATATTTCTATCATAATAGACACCATGATAGGTGGTTGGATATAGTTAATCAATCATCATTTCGTAAGGCCTTTGTTCACTGTCTAGAGAAACAGTATGATCAAAATCCATTAGATATAGGTGTTTCTGAGTATAAAATGAATACATATCATAAATAAATTCTAGTACACTTATGATACTGGTGTTTTTATAAAATAATGGAATAAAGAGAGTTTAGTGGGTTGGATAAACAAAATAAATAGAAGAAACTTGAGAGAAGACATTACCTCAAATCGGTTCACTCCTTTTTATTTAATCTAAAGGGCCTTATTGATTTGTCTTATTAACAAGTTCAGTATTAAATGGGGAATAGAGGGATTTTGGGATATTATTTGGGTAGTGTTTGGAAGAGATAAGGGGGATTGGGAGGTTTAATTAACGGTTATAGGTGGTGGCCTTTTATAAGAGAGAGGAGGGTTACTTTAGGAATGTTTTAAAAATTATTTTATTATAAAAAAAAATTAGCTTTTCAAAAGGTCCAAAAATTATTTAATTTTATGATAAGAAGAGTCTAGTTCAAAATCCTCTCAACCAATAGTTTTTAGACATGTCTTGGATTCAAATTTAACCTTATCATTTAGCTTTAACTTTTCATTAACTTATTCGACTCTTACCATGTCTTCTTGTATATTCAAACTATATGGTTAATATATTTACAATAAATTCCAATAGAACCAAACTTGCTTCATTTATTACATTTTCATCATTAGTTAATTCATTTGTCCAAATCATATATTTTTAAGACTATTATATAATTTAATAAAATAGTAGTTTTAAAATAAATTCATTTATGCCAATTTATATACTATTGATATCATGACATTTAAAAATATATAACAACTTATTATTTCAATAACCCTTTAAATATTTCAAATATAACAAGTAATAATTATCTCTAAAATTCATTTATGGCATAAAAGGTTTGAAAATAATTTTATTTTAATTTTTATAATCTTATTTATTTAAAACATTCATTAATAAGGTAATCACTACATCATCATTTTGTCATAAATAATTTTTTTTATTTGATTTAAAAAAATCATGAATAAAATAACATGATGTATTAAATCTTTTTGTATTTATAATGAATATTTATCGACGATGATATAACTTCTATAACCACATAAAAAAATTTAGTAAAAGATACATGTTTATGTTATATTTTCTTTAACATTAAATTAAAAGTAATTAAATGTCATTTTCACACACAAGTGGCTACATGGGGATCTAAAATAGACCCACAGATTCCCATTGTCTAAATATCTCATCCAATAGGATTAAGACACATGTTATGGTAATTTAATAAAAATAAAATGTTATTTTTACCCTTATTTACTAGATTTTCCCTTTAACCATGGTAAATAAAATATTAACTGAAATTACTATTCATAATGTCTAAAAATAAAAGATACCAATTTAAACAATTTGGACCTAATGATTTTATATATGGAATCCATTTTTCCAAAATAATAACACATCAGTTTAATAAATTAAATTAAAATTAATTCCCGTTGTAAAAACCCAAAAGAGTTTTTTAATAAGTAAAAACTACCCAATGATTAACATGTGTTTATGTCCAATTTCAATGTGAAATTACTCATATTGACCAAAATTGGATTAAATTAAAATAATATAAACCAATTAAACTTTAAAACACATTAAAATTAATATATATATATATATATATAAATTGGATTAAAATGATGTTTTGAATCAAAATGCTGTAATTTTCAATATTCATTAAAAAATTATAGTTATTAAAAAATACCAAAATTTATTCCAAAGTAATTTTTTTGTCCTTATTATATAAAATAATATTATTTTTTTCAAATATAACATATAATATTTACAAAAAAATTTATTCAAAAAGTCTTCTCCATCAACAGTTTGTAAAACAATCCTCCATAAAATTAGAGTCTTTCAGGCATAAAATCACAATCATTCTTATTTTATGTCTCTAAATTTTTTTATATAAATGTAAAATCATTTAAAAACCTATTTAATAATATTATAGTAACATCAATTCATTTCCCCAATACAATGAATTTGCTTTAACTACCATTTAAAATAATAATAATAATAATATATTATTTTTCAGTATAACTCAACATTGTGGTCAACGTAAGATTTCAAAGAAACCCATTGTTGTGTGTTGAGTATGCTATCAGAAAAAGATTATTCTTTAACATAAAATTAATTTATTATTCACAAATACTAATAGAAATGAAAAAAGTATTGTTTTATAAATACCTGGGTCATTACATCCTTCCCCCTTTTTGGAAGTAACATCCTCATAATTTTAAAAGTGGTATTGGAAACATCATTGAAAGTCCCACAATGGGAAAAGATAAATTAAACCATCACTTTAGAAGAATGAATGATAACAACAAAGGTCACCCAAGATAACTCATATTAAGACTCCATGAAAGAAAACATTGATATGAAAGAGAAACTAACCATCATGTTCTGATAGAGATTGGTATAAACCGTGATTAGAAGAATGTTAACCACCAGAAAATCAAAAACATGTGATAGGTAAAATGCACTTTGATTCCCTAGTAGGAAGATTAAAAGACAATGTTTTTTTGTTTTATGTTCATTTTCCTGAATTTGAATAATTTATTTATGTTATTGGATAAGAACCTATATAAATATACTTACATTTCAAGTAGAGTTTCATGCTTTAATAAATTTCTACCAAAAAACACATCTTTTTTCCAATCAATGGGTATTAAATATGACTTGGTCACACCTAAAGCACTAGAATCAACATCTAGATAATCATATAATCCATAAAATATAAACTATATTTTTCCCATGTCTTTATACATTAACCAAGACCAAAATGGTTTGTACAAGATGAGATAATTCCCAAAAATTATGATCATTTATAAAAATAAATACCACACTTAATCTCTAAAATTGAAAAAACAATACCCAATGTTCAAAAAATACCATTTAATAAAATATTGTCCTTAAAATTCTTCAAAATAATCGAATATATGTTTGAAACCAAAAATATAGAAGGATTTTAACACACATTCTTCTACAAAAAAATCATATCAATTATCTATAAATAACATCAGCTACTCTTAATGTTTCATGCAGAAAAATAATTAACCTATTCACATATTCTCTATGATAGGTTCATAATTTCCATAAATAACCCATATATCAATATGTCCTCACTAAAAACATATATTCGTACAAAATAAAATTTCTCCATTACTCCACAAATGAAATCCCATAGTATTCTATTTTCCTTAGGAATATAGTGTTCCCAAAGGAGCAAACATCTTCCAAAAAAACATTTATCACTTAATCACCAAATTATTTCCCTATAATAATAATATCCATTTGATAAATCATAAGTTCCCAGAATAAACTTATTATTTACCCATAAAATCATTTAATTGAAGACAATAATTCATACTAACTAGGGACATCACTTAGTCCAGTGGTAGGCGATAAATCCTAGTCGCATTTTGGTTTTGGATTTGATTCAAGTATATTTGTCTGACGAAATAGTTTGTCACATGTTCTGTTATTTTTCTTTTTTATAAAACTATATAATTTTATAACATTAAAAAATGAGATTAATTCCTCAAAAATAACCACAACATATTTTAACCACAAATTTTATATCATAACTCACATTTTCATCCCAAAAAATAATAACTTATAATTACCTCAAATTGATGGATCATATAAACCCAAATGGTTCTTTATAACTATATACACAAAAGAAAAGATAATTATTCGTAAGATATCATTTTCATGTAACAAACTTTAAGGTTACATGTATAATAGAAAATTATTCCAATGTAATCCCATCAACAAAGATCATTAATACTTTTAAACATTTAATCACCTTGATTTCTAATATAACAATAAATATTCTAAAATGTATCCATCTTAATCATCCGTCATTTTATATGATCCCTCGCCAATTTTTTTCAACTTATTTTATGATACTTCTTTTTTTACAATTAAAATAATTAATCATATAATAAGATTCAATAATATCAAGACATTAGCTACGAAATAATTCATACCTTTGATAGGTCATTGCCAGTTTTCTTATACTCAATTGGAATGTAACAGGGCATTGGTAATCATATAATCATATATAAATTCTAATATCATTCTTAAACCTTATTCGTAGGACATCTATTTGTGTAACGACCATGTACACCACGTTTATAACATTCAATAGATCCCTTGGAAAAAACTTCTTTCCTTTTCTTGGAGTCGACTGGTTGCTACCTTTTTCCATGTCAGGTTATTGATTTATGACCTTCATTACCACATATATAACATCTTTTTATCCCTTTGAAACATTTTTCTAGGTGTTTCATTCCCCATCATTGACACATAGGTGTTAGTATATACCTACGATTGTGATTATTACATGAACATCCATAGGGTTTCATTTCGTGCATATATGATGCCGTAGAAAAATCCATAAGGTTCAAGTGGTTAATAATAACTCTAGATAGTTTCCTATAATAACCACAAGATTTCTCATTGAATCTACCATTCCATTCATTTGCTCATTCATAAAAAATTATTAGTTTTCTACATATCCATTTTTACTTTGGTACCTGCTGAATCTATCCATTTACTAAGACAAAAAATGTAACTGTGTGTATATAAAAAATCATCATATAACACATTATGTGAAGGTTAAAATGGAGATATACTTATTCATTTTATCTTAAAATCATTAAATATATCTAAAATAACTATGAATTTTTCTAAAATTCAAACCATTATGGTTATGACGCTTATTCTTAAATAAAACCCTAACCTCTAAAGTTATATAAACCTCCTCTAATACAACTATAAGGCCCCATAAATAAGAAGTGCATAATATTTATTTATTTCTATAAATCACATTTATGATATTTTCAGGATTATATTTTTAGGTAATTATTCTGTAACTATTACATTAAATCTCAAAAATTACAATGTAGACACTTCTACTAAATCATATTAATTTAACAAAAATAAAACTCCTTAAATAAAACATGAGTTATTTTCTTGATTTAAACCTTCTTGGATACTTCATTTCTCTTACCATTTCTTATTCCTTGTGAAAGACATTTCAAAAATGTGGGATGGGTATAAAAAGATATGTAAGGATTATTAAATAAGGAAAAATACATTATACCATCAATAAATTCAAATCAATGAAATCATACATGTCAATCATAAAACATAATATCATTAAAATAACTCCTGAAATCATAATATTTATGAATAACCCCTAGAAATAATAAATAGTAAAGGTATCATGTGGCATACATATCATATTTATATTGTATCTTCTATAGCTACATAGGGTGTTACGTTTGGAATTCCCATCACAAAATATTCCCAAAATATCCTAGGAGAAACATTAAAGAATAAATCTATCAAGATACCCAATGAATTGGATTTATATCTTGGGATAACCTGGCCTAGTATTATCATTGAACCACCCGTATATTTAAACATTTCCCAAGAACCATAGAACTATCATAAACACACCAAACAAGCATAAAGAAAGGATAAAATTTCTACATTGAAATCAAAATATAGCATTTCAAGATATTGACATAATAAATACTTTATCAAACTATTTTCGATACAAATTTTTTAAAAATGGTATATAGTATTTATTTTCCATTTAAAAACATTACGGCTTGTTATGGAAACTAAATACCAAATAATTCATCCAGTATTAGAAATGTTTTTATCACTGTGTACGTTAAAAAGAAACATTCCATTTGTCATTTTGTAAATTTCTTTGTAAAAAATATTACTTTTGAAAACTATTGAATGAAATGAAACTAAAAAATGTATAATTATAAACCATATAAAATAAGGTTATGTATAAACCAAAATATTCCTCAATGAATGGATATTGAGATGAAGTCTCATACAAATATATTATAAATGACGTAAGCATTTGTCAATTGGGTAATTATGTGTTTTGAAAGAATATCTGCACAAAATTAATTGGAAATTATAGTGTAAACAAATAAATAGTAATTACACACATAATATTTACATACTATCATCAACAATGTATGTGTAAAACCCAAAGAGTGGAAATTGAGTTTAGAAATTCACTTATGAAAATTCCATAGCATAACAACGTCACTTAAAAATTAAGAAAATGAGTTGATGAGAGAAAAAAGGATCACTAAACACATGGAAATAAAATGTAAATAAATAAGGATATATAAGAGCATATCCCATAATAATAAAATGTACATTAAAAGACATAACATAAAATAATTATTTGACTAAAAGAGGAGGGTGAATGGTTCCCTTACCTTAAGACAGATTTATCACGTCTGTTCCTTGTTCTTCCTGAAAAATAAGAATAAATAAATTTCTACTTACATAAAACAATTATCCATATTAAAATTGATTTTATATCACTTATTACTCTGTTATAATAATTACTTATTTATTTTTGTTAATATCGGTCGTACTGTTGATATTGGGTACTTGATTCGAAAATGATCTTGTTATAATTACAAATTGTTCATGTGGTCAAAATTCCATTATCTCCATAATTTTATACATGATTCAAATAATATATATATATATATATATTATATATGTATTTATATCCAGTATAAATATATTTATAATATTCCATAACATTTGTATATAATAAATGAAATGCACCGTTTCGGGAGATAGTAAGTCTTACGTATGCATGAACACCACATTCAATTCTTTGTCGTATTTATAGGAATGAAAAATAAATTATAAAAAGTTATATTACAATTCCATTATAATATATATGTTATATATGTTACATAAGTTCATTAATTCTACCCTTTATATGTTCATGTATATCATGAATGAGTCAAATCACTTTTAGGGGGCTGTAGTCCTCACTTCCTCAAACGAAATAATCATATTTACAGGATTTGGGAAGCATAAAGGTATGCTGTAAATAAAAAATAAGGAAAATAGAGACAATATAAATATAATATATATCTTACAGAAATATTAATCCATCATTTTTTCCACCATGAGAGGAGATATGAGATAATTAAATAATCATCGTTTTTTGAGGCTGTAGTTCGTCATCCATTGAAACAGTATGTTCTAAATCAATTAGATAGAGGTGTGTGCGAGTGTAGATAAAATCCTTCTCGTAAAAAATAATTTTATACTAAATATGATGGGTTGGTTATAAAATAATAGAAAAAAGATATTTATTAGGGTTGTGAAAAGAAAATAAATGGAAGAATATTGAGAGAAGACATTACCTCACATCGGTTAACTCCTATTGATTTAAGCTAAAACCATTTTGGAATTTCCATCTTACTACGGTAAGGTTTCTAAAATTAATATATCGATGTTTGGATATTATTTGGGCTGAGTTTAGAGGCTAAAAGTGGGATTGATAGGTGTAATTAAGGGTTAGAAGTGGTGACCTTTTATAAGAGGGAAGAGGGGTACATTAGCAAAGACTGAAATATTATTTTATTATAAACTAAATTTTGATTTTTAAAAATTACATAACATATTTAATTCGATGCTAATATGATGATTGTTCAAATTCATCTCATCCAATATTATTTAGACATGTTTTGGTTTCAAATATAACATTCTTATATATCTTTATCACTTAGTTAACTTATTTTACTCTTACTATGTCTTCTTGAATATTCATACTATATAGTTAATGTAGTTAGTGTAAAAATTATATCTATCCTAAAGAGGATCATTAATGACATGTTCAACATCATGTAAGTAATTTGGACGAATATTAAATTTTTAGGACTATTATATCAATTAATAAAATAGTATTTTTGTAAGAACCCGTTTATGACAATTTATTTACAATTCATATCATGACTATTAAAAAATCAATAAAAACATGATTAATTCTAAAAAATCATAAATTAAAGCATAAAAAGCCATAAATATCCCTAAAATTTTTTAATGGCATTAAAAGTTTCAAAATAAATTTATTTTTATTTTTATATTTTAATTTATTTAAAACATTCATTAATTAGGTAATCACTAGAGCATCATTGTATTAAAATGAACTTATTTATATGATTTCTAAACATCATAAATAAAATACCATGATGTTTTAAATATTATTATATTTATAATTAATATTTATATTCTATGATATAAATTATATAACCACATATAAAAATGGTTTTATTAAAAGATATATATCTATGTTATATTTTTCATAACCTTAAATTAAACGTAATTAATTATCATTTTCACACAAAAGTTGATATATGGGGTTCTAAAATCGACCCACAGATGCCCATGATCTTAAATATCTCATCCCATATGATTAGTACATGTGTTAGGGAAATTTAATATTATTATAATATTATTTTTAACCCTTAACTACCAGAATCATCCTTTAACCATGGTAAATAAAATATTTACTAATGTTTCTATTTATAATGTCTAAAATTAAAAGTTACATATTTAAACAATTTAGACCTACATATTCCAAATATTGAATCCTCCTTTTCAAATTCAAAATAATGAAGTTGTAGAAATTAATTTAAAATTAATTTCCGTTCTCAAAACCAAAATGCGTGTTTCAATGAAGTAAAAAATACAAAGAAAACTATTTGTTTGTATGTCCAATTTCAAACTAAAATTACATTAAATGTCAAAAATAGAATTAAATGACAAACATATAAAAAAATTAAACTTTAAAACCAATTAAAAGTACAATCTAACTATATAAATAAGTTATATTAAAAGTTAGTTTTGAATTAAAATGCCATAATTTTACTACTCATTAAAAACTGACCTTTATCAGAAATATACCAAATTTCATAAAATATAAATTTTTATGTCCCTATTTTAAAGAGGATTTTTATTTTTTCAAATAGTATATATAAATTTGACAAAATCCTGATTCAAAAAGGGTTCTCCATCTAAAGGTGGTAAAATAACCCTCTAAAAAAGTGAGTTTTTTCATGATTAAAATCCAATTCATTATTATTTTAAGCCTCTAAATTTTATTGGATAAATGTAAAAAAACATAAAAAATTTTTTAATCATATTTTAGTTAGTTCTGTTCATTTCCACTAATACAATGGCTAGGTGTTAACTTCCATTTAAAATAATAACAATATTATATTATTTTTCAGAATAACTCAATATTGTGTTCAGCGTATGATTTCAAAGAAACCTATTATTGTGTGTTATGTATGCTACCAAAAAAATGTTCTCATTAAAATTAAATTAATTTCTTATTCATAAATATTAATAGAAATGAAAAAAAAAATTTATAAATTCCTTGGTCATTAAATTTTTTTTCTGGGTCGTAACACCCCATAATTAATAACATAAAACGAAACCATAATTATCATGAAAATAATGATATTAATTATATAAAATGATAATGGTTTGGTATATGTACTACATAAAATAATCACTATGTAAATTTTCATATGTCTCCTTGAAATAAAAGTCCAATTTGAAATACCATACAACAAGTCTCAATTTCTGTTTTAATCATTCAAACATCCTATATAATAAATCTACAATTATAATAAATATTGTAAATAAAAATAATTTTATATATCATACCGTACATTATTTACTTAAGCCCTTTTATTGAAAATTTATTAATAATTCCATGTTAATGTCACATCTCAAGTAATAATAGCTTTTTCTTCATTACTTTTTTGATTTTCATTGTTCTATTAGTTTTAGCATGGATCCATAATATAAATAATTTTAACCATTATATTAATATAATATGTATTCATTATTTGTTTTTATAGTTATCCATAGATGTTAGAGACATAAAATGAAATACTGTGTTTATGAAGATGGTTGGTCATACATAAAAATGAACACTGCTTCCATTTTATAAAATTAAATAAATAAAGAATGGTAAATAATATATAAAAATTATAGATTTTTTTTTAATTTTTATATATAAAATATTCTAATGAAAATGATACTTATCACCTTCCATGAAAAATTTGATTGAATCTTGTCACATTGTGGTGTGGTAGTATGTTCTACACATGAACGATGTTATTATATTCCCACTGAATGAAAATTTACAAGGAACATATGGAAAAAGTGTGCATTCAGTTTTACCAAAACATAGGACTCAAAAAATTGGTAATCATCTAAACAAGAATATATAAGGTTAAAATATGGTCATCTAATGGGTTTTGGAGAAGTATTGGGTCAATTTTAGTCATTTTATTTTTAGTTTCACTCATGGTAAACTAGTTTTTACCATAAACATATTATATAATTTTTACTTCATTTAATATTAAATATAGTCCAAAATCTAATTTTTCAATATTAGATAATATAAATTATGTTGATTATATATATGGAATCCATTTTTTCTAAATTCCATTCATATTATGTGAACATTTTAATTTAAAATTAATTCTCTAAATTCAATGATAAATCAGGTTTTCAAGGAGAATGTTTTCAAAGTTTAAAAAATTTATTTATATCAAAATTCAGTATGGATGTAACAACATGGCATTTTAATGGAATATTTGTCTATAAAAAAATTGTATTCATTGAAAGCATGATTTACAAACAATAGTCTGTATAAATGAACACTATAAAAAATATTAAAATGTTTTATGTGCTTTTTCTCATAGACCTTTTATTGGATGTTATGAATAGTAATGACTAAATTATAAAAAATATATGGTCAATATATTAATAAAATAAATTCATGGTCATAATTAAAAAGAATTGATGTTTTCCATAAATAAAATTATTCATACAATGACTTTTATATAAATATATTATTCACTATTGATGAAATATTTTAATGAAATTTATATATAATTTATATGATAAAATTTTTTAAACTATCAAAAAATAAATTTCTATGAATTGGACAATAAAAATTCTATTTTTATTCCAAAAAATATATTTTTTCTAAAAATAGTTTTATTCAACTTTTTCACACATATGTTAAAATTAATTTCATATATTGTTTATTATTTAATTTGATAAAATTAATTCCATATTTATAATTATGAGGTTAAAAATCTCTAATTATGGCACTTCTATTTTTGTTCAATGTGAATAGTAACCATGATTATATTTATCACCTCGATTAAAGTTAAATAAGATAATATTTGAAAAAAAAACAATGTGATTAGTCCATAATTATTCATCCTAATTATTACTAGAGGAATTTAATTTTACTCTTAACACAAAATGTTTTAAATTGAGTTATTTAATGAAAACTTGTTCTTGATGATGACTTATATATTATTTGAACTAATGGATATGAGAAAATGTCACTCCCTTAGTTTTATATATCATTTCCATATTAACATAGAGAAAATGTTTAGTTCTAAATAAATAATAAGGGTAATTTTATTCATAATTAAATTATATACTCATGAAGTTAATTTATTTAATAATTTTTTGTTTTAAATAATTAACTTAAATAAAAACACAACATTGATGGAGTGATAACTCAATTAACGAAAAAATAATATAAATAATAATAACAATATTTAAGGTTACATATTTTGAAACATTTAATGTCTTCCTTGAATTATATATATATCCATGTCATTTTAGGGATATTATAATATAGTGGGTTCTAATTTTACTTTTTTACTTGATGTTGTTAATGTCAACATCAAGAATAATATGAAAATTGTAAATAATAATATTTTATAGAATTGAAGTTTTATAAAAAATAATAAAAAACCTTATATAAAAAAAGGGGATATGATATGGTCAACAATGTCATCCCCTGTGCACTTATAGTCTTTTTGAAATAATTTTCTTCTTGAATAGTAATGCTATATTTTAATATTTTTTCAAATTCCAAATGGCCATGTCTCCTAAATTATAAATTTAAACATCATAATTCACCCCATTAAACCAATTTGATATTTATCACTAAAAAATACACTATCAAATTATTTTATCCAATTACCTAGACACATTATAGACTTTTGGTCTTCTTAAAAGACCAACCCTATATCCCTCTAGGGCAGACCTAAATATGTCTTTTCAATGATGATGTAATCGCTTAAACCAATCAATCAATTTTTATAATTTTCTTACCTCCTCTACAAAAATGATATTCATAAAAAAAATTATACTCAATATTCTAAAATATTCTTATTATTTTGAAAACACCATTATACAGCCTTCTTTATATCGAATAATAATTGAATATTTTGATCCTCTGTATGCATGGTTTATTCTCTCCATGTAGTGATACAAATAATTTTTCATCACCATATATTGGATTATAATTTTGATGGTTTTAATATTTATATATTATATTTATAACATTATTATAATTTTCGAAGGATAATATCATGTATTCCTTCTTATCATCTAGACTTTTGTGAATCAATAACGTATTTCATGCATACCTATGGAAAGTCGTCTCCACAATGTGATGTGATTCATTTTTCATTTATATTTCACATGGAGGGAGATAAGAATTTATTTTTGGAATAATTATAATATATATAATATAATGGTAATTATTTAAAGTATAATTATTAATTACCATTCTTTTTTCCCATCAGTAAAAAATGGAAACAATGTTAAATGGTACGTATGGCATACCATCTCCATAATTGATGTAATTCATTTTTCTATCCATACATTTTATGAATTATTATAAATATGTATATAATTAATATATACTATTTTTATAACATTATTAACATTATTTAAGTATTGGTACTTTTATCATTGTATAAGGACAGAGATTACCAGTCCGAAACATTCTTGAAAAAAAAAGAAGTTATCTCCCATATTAGTGATTTTAATAAAAATTTATAAATAAAAGGTGATATGATGCAATAAATAAATAATTAATGGAATGATAGATATAATTTTTTGTTATAAATTTATAATAAATCCATATTTATTATAATGGTTGTTTGAATTTGAATAATGAATGGGGAGATTGAGTAGGGAGAGAACCGAGTTCTGTAAGGGACATTGTCCTACATGATAGTCTTGGGAGTAAACATTGAATACTCGAATGGTTTGCAGAGTTAACCCATTCCACTATCATATTATTGTAAAATATCCTTCACTAGAATGGACATAATTTCTATTCTAATTCTTATTCCATAATTTCATGTCTTATTCCGGTGTTATTCTTTCATGGATCATGTTTCATTTTTATTCATGTGTTATGAACATCCAAGATTTACTAAATGACTCATGAGATATTTGGCATATAGTTTATAGTTTTTTAATGTTATATTCATTTTTTATTACTTTATTATTATGATATGATTTATATATCCCTTTTTTAACTTTACTGGTCATCTGAGATAATTATTTTTTATGATTCATTTCCCCATGATCGGAAGAAATGTGTTTTGTATGATGTGTAAAAAAGAATTCCTAGTTGTAAAGATATCAGTGGAGATGATGTAGATATTTTATAAACCATTTGTCTGTGTTTCCGTGTATCTAAAAGAATTATACCTTAATAACCTTCATGTTTGTGTTTCTGTAATTTAATTAATATTCATCCCGAAGAATGTAATATCTATGTATGAAAATATTTGGTTGACATATGTAGTATTAAGGGATGGTTTTACTTCACCATTTGAAATGATGTTGGGAAAAACGTTATTCATTAGTCTAACTATAAAATAAAATCCAAGTTTTTTGATAACGATCATGAATGACATATTGTATTAGGCAATGGCTGGTACCCAATAAATACATTTTAATACTGAATTTGATGGAAAATGAAATGATTATACTATTGGTAAACAGATTTATAGGTGATATAGAATATATAATCATATTTTTATACACAATAAAATCTCATTCTATCAATCAGGCCATGTTTTGAATTGAACAAGGGTGGAACGACATACTATTGAATTATTCCTGAAAAAACATCCACCTTTATTTAGTGGATATGTTTCTCTACTACTGTTTGACAAATGGAAAAACACCATTATATTCTTCAACTATATGGACATGAAATAAAATTACTTTAATTTCATCATATGGAAGTAAAATAAATTGAATAGTTGAATCATATAAACAATAAATTATAGGAAGAATAATTTGAACCCATGGAATGAAATGAGTTTAAAAGAATATTATACAAAATGTTCTTCCCTCATATTATAAATAAAAATATAGATAATTTTATGTCCACAAGGTTGAATACCCTAAGAAGGGGGGGTCAGGGTATGATTAATTTAAAATTAAATATCGTTCTCATCTTGTTTTTCTGTTAAGAAAAACACTCATCTTTCTTTCCCATTGTATAATATAAACAGAAAGTAAAGCACACACAGGACACAACAATTTTTACTTGGGTCACCCTCACTGGGTTACGTCCATGGATCATACACCGGCAATGTGCCAATGTACCAAATCCACTATAAGCACCCTGCTATTTACAAGGTTTTGGCTAGATCACTTCTATGCCTAGGCTCACTTCCTTTACAAGGAATAGGGTCAGCTCACTGATTTCCCAAGGGTCACCCCCTATTTCTCTCTCTCTAGATCACTACTGGTGGAGAGGATCACCTTATTCATCTTTCTTTTCTCACTAATCTGGAAAGGATCCAGTCACAGTTCATAGAAAAATAGGTGTCATAATTATCACTAATGAATACATCCATTATTGTTTGTAGATGCTCTTTTGAATTCCAACTTTCACAGTAGATAAATCTCTCTTTACACCAAAGGTATCGGGCAATCATCTAGCTTTCACGTAGCCCTGAATCACTACTATGAATCAACTTTACCTAGTTCCCATCTCTAAGCCGACACGCAAGTATTGGCACACAAGTTATAACTGGCACACAAGTCCACCACAACCACCTGCGCGACACAAGCTTCTACTACCCTGAACATGCACAACTCACACCCTTTTAAGCCCAAACCAATATTGGCGCGCAACCAATAACATTCGTGCTTCTTCAAAACTGGCACACAAGCTCACCTAAAAAACTTGTGCAACACCCCCTTCTTCAACTCAAGACTTCGGAGACTCACTTCATTCCTCACCAAAACCACCTTAGGTGTGCAACTACCACATGGCGCGCAACATGTATTTGCGTGACCACACACCAATTGTGCGACCACCACACCTGTGCTACGGGAGCTATGATTTTTCCATGTTTTGAACTCTTCAGTTAATTAGGATGGGTTGACCTCTATTTATAGTCATTTGTACACCCTACGCGACGACATGAATGTCTCCTCTCGCATTGCATGTTTTGGCGTGCAAGTCTCTTCCTCGCAAGTCACTTGTGCGACCAAACATAAAACTTGTGTGACTGTTATCCCTTTTCCATATTTTGATGTTCTGAACTTGAAAAAAATTATGCATGCAAGTTTCATCTCTTTCAATTACACGCCACACAAGCCCCTTTTCCAAAAACCACTTTTCATAATTTGTCGATTTTCAGGACCAAAAATTTGGCAAACACTATAAAACAACACCACCTTGTATCTACTCATTTTGTACCGCCTCCAGATCATCCATTCCTATGTCAACATTCATAAATCAAACATGGATAGTTATCCACAGCCCTTCATCTCTACATACCACCTTGAAATCCAAATTTTCAACAAATTTGTATGTCATGGTTTGATTTTTCAATAATCACAACACTGATGTTCACTTTTTCAACAGGCAAAATCACCTCAAAAATGCCTCAACGATACCATGCGGGATTTTTTCCTAACAGAGAAGGAATATAGAAACCCAGAAATTTATTACATCACTATTAAATCATTATAATTATAACAATAATAGAATAACTTTGCGAGGATTCATAGGTGTAGTTTCTTGGGAAAACTACGACCAAACATCAAATTTTCAACATCAAACCCAAACATTTATTTAATTTATTCTTCTCCAGATTCTTATTTTCCCATGAAAACACCTTAGTACACATAATTACCCGAGGATATACATCCAAAGAGTTGAGCTAAAAGCTGATTAAGAGGATAGAAAAAGAAAATAACACATGGGGTGTGAATAATCATAACATCATCATCAAAATCATGAGAGGAATCATTAGATAAAATCATGCAATGTTTCAATGCATAAAAAAATGAAAACATCATGTCCTTGTGGTTAACTACCACACATAGTTTTGAAAAAACCTAGAATCATGTTCAAAAATAATTTCAATTTAATCTATTAAATTCATCACTTTAACCAATGAAACAGAGAGCTGTATAATTTCAGGTGCACTTATCACATTCCAACATTCATATTGTGCTATATAATTCTGGGCACACCCGTCTCATCATAACATTTCAAATATACTGCATTCCACATTGAAAATAATTAAAACTTTAACATAAAATAACCCGTGTAAAGAAATTGGTTTCATATAATATATTCATAGTCATTTGATTCCAAAAAAATATAGAATATCAGTCTTTACATAAATCAATTAACCTTGAGTGAAGAGTGAAATAATATTCAAGAAGAAAAAAAGGAATGTTTTTTAAAATAAGAGTTCTTTCTAAAAACATTTGGTTTTTAATAAAATTAATTAGATAATATTTATATCCCATAAAAAGTAATATAAAGATGAATAAATTATTTTTTAAGGAATATGAAAATTGAAAATGGGTTGAAGAGGGAAAACCCAAAGTAAGAGACTTGGGTCTGAGAATTTCCCCTTAACTTGTAACTGAATGATTTCTTCACATTAATATCCTATATAATTAAATTATATAAATTAATTAATAAGTTAAGAACCTTCTATAAATGAATATGGTTAATTATGGTTTCATTATGTTCTTTTATGATCTTTTGTATGAGTTATAGAGTTTAAATTAATTTATCAGGGTGTTCTTTTTCTTAGTTTTCATGAACAGTTCACTTTTACACATGAATGAATGTTATTGTAGAACATGGATAGACATCCATAATTGTAATTACATGTCATTAATTATGATATAGATCTTGAAATTATTTTATAAATAATTTTTTATATACTTTTATAATGATTCATTAGATAATAATTTAATTATTATCGTTTGGGTTAATTCCGGTGTTTTTTGACAACAATGAACTTGTTTTGTTTAATCATTTAGTAATATTTACATAAGTTAGTTCTAGAAAATTGAAGAGGATATAATATATATAAAATAATTTGGTTCAACTATAAAAATGGTTTCATGCCCAGATCTGAAGGTGATAAAATAAAATGAAAACATGTCATTCATGGTGGGGATAAATTAACACCTCACGAACAATGTTTTCAATTACAACGATTTCCATTATAAAGTAAAAAAGAAGAGGAGAATGTAGTTGGATGATATAATCATACATTATTATAATAAAAATATATAATATAAATTATAATGGAGTTACTATAACATATGGATGAGTTTTTTTGGGGAGAGATTAAGAAAAGAAAATGAAATTGAAAGGAAATTAATGGAAAAGAGAGATGGGAATTACCTCTTGAATACTCCGCTCGGGATACTACTTGTAGAACCTAGGCCTGGACTTTTGATAAGAATAGAAGCTTTTTTTTTGTGGGGTAGGACTAAGAAATATTTTTCAGGATATTATAGACAAGGCTTGAATATTGAGAGGTGTGATGAAATGAGGTTGTGAATGGTGGTATTTATAGTAGAGGGGACATGGTTTTTTTCAATATTATATTCATTAATTTATTATTTCTCCACAAGAAAAGTAATATTGATGATTCTATGACCAATAATAATAATAACTTCATGTTAGTTCGAACCAATGGGGCTTACATCAGTAGAACATCATACATGACTCTATAATTAATGTAGCTACCTTTTTTTGTAAATTATAGCATTTTACTATTCATAAAAAAAATTTGTATTTTAGAAAAATCCAAATAATAACCCTAAAAATTTTCTGATGAATATAATTTAAAAATTAAATCCATTTCTAAAAAATAATTTTTTAAATAATATTAATTTAATTTTTAATTAAAATTTGAATTTATTTGAAAAATACAAATTTTAAAATTAAAACTGCTTTCATAATGCTTAAAATTTTAGATTAGTTCTTATAAAATTAACATAAAACCAGAAGACATAGAATTTTTTATTTATAAAGAAATTTTCTGAAAAATAAATTTTCTTTTAAATTAAGTTATTAATCATAATTAATTATTTATGACATACAAAAATTCCAATACTTTTTCTATGGTCATATTATCATATATAAGATGCCTAAAATTTATTTAATCATTCTTGGGTGATGATAATGTTATTTTGGATGGTTTGATACTCATAAGGTTCATATTACTATTTCTAAGGGTAAGTAACTATTCACAAAAAATTAGGTTTGTTCTATTAGGCTCCAAAAATTACCCGGAATGCAACTGTGTTTGTCAGATTTTCAAAACTCAAAACATAAAAGAGGAACAATTATGTTTAATGATCACATAATATTCAGAATCATGATATGAAAATTTTCTTCCTAATGTTATTATACTATAAATCATAATTATAATAAGTTAATTTTATTTATATAATAATGGTTCATTACATTGCTCCACCTAATGAAATTTCACCCTTAATGTTTTTTTTACACAAACAGGTGAGGGTGCTTCTCTTTCATTGCCTCTTCTAGTTCCCAAGTAGCTTCTTCAAAAATATGGTTCCTCCACACCATATTAGCAATATGATTTTTCTTCTTTCATAGGACCGTATCTCTCTTTTCCAAAATCTTTACTGGCTGATTCTCATAATAGTGATCATCTTCTAGCAGTACCACCTCTTAGTTCAGTACGTGTGAGGGATATAGTATATACTTTCATAGGAGGGATATGTGAAACATATCATGGAGTTGATAAATATTTTTTGATGTGAAAGCCGATAGGCCATGACCCCTATGCAGTCAATGATCTCAAAGGAGCCAATGTACCCTTAGATTAGTATCCCTTTTCTTCCAAACCTCGTGACTCTCTTCCATGGTGATATTTGAAGGAAGACTTTATCTCCAATGTCGAACACAAAGTCCCTTCAACAACTGTCATAATATATATTTTTCTGAGTCTGGGAATATTTGATATGTTTCTAGATGATTGAACCATCCATATCATCTATTCCACATGACCGGCTCCTAGAAGATTTCTCCCAATAAAATCCTCTCTACAGGTTGGAGTTCTTCATAGCTTTCCATATAAAGCTTCATATGGAGCAATCTGAATAATGTAGTAGAATCTATTGTTTCATGAGAACACAACCAATGAGTGATTTTGATCCAGTCAACCATTGAATTATATAGATAATTCTATTAACATATCCTTAAGAATATGAATAGTACTTTAAGATTTTCCATTAGTTTGGGGGTGATAGTCCATGATATAATTTAATTTAGTACTGAAATCATGTGGATGAATACCCCAAAATTTAGATTTGAATCTTGGATTATGGTCAGAGACAATTGAGAGTGGAACACCATGTAGTCTCACCAAATCCATCATAAAATTTTTGTATGTTGTTCAAGCGATAGATCTTCTCAAATAGTAATAAAATAGGTATTCTTGGTGATTCGGTCAACCATAACCCATATCGCATTATTTCTATTGGAAATATTTGGGAGACCCGTGAAAATTTCCATAGGGACATTCTCCCGTTTCCACATGGGTATAGGAAATGGTGAAATCATACCATTGGACATTTTTTACACTTCTTTAACATGATAAAATATCAAGAACATTGAGATACATACTTCAATCTCCTTCTTCATGTTATCCCACAAGAAATGTTCTCAGAGATCTCGATACATCTTGGTGCTACTAAGAGGGATAGCGAATGTTGATCTATGTGCATTGTCCAATAGAAACTTCATTATACTGGGTGATGAAGTTACACAAAGTTGAGTTCCAAACTGAATAAATAAAATCATCATCGATATGGAGCTATTTAAACTACAAATCCTTTACTACAATAACCTTTCTTTGTAACTCTATATCATCCCTTTGAGCCCCATTTATCTTCTCTTGCATAGATGGTTCCAAAATCATTTTTCCATGGTTGGATGTATCCCCTTGACTTTCGATGTCCAAATCCTCTATTTGAATATCAGAGAAGATAGGTTCTTTCTCAATTAATATCATGGATAGAGTAGTAGGTTATTTTCTGATTAGGACATCAACTAAATTGTTCAGATTTCCAGGATTATAGTCAATAGAGATATTTTAGTCCTTTGCTAGCTCTAACTATATCCTTTGTTGCATGTTGAGATCCTTTTGTGTTAATATATACTTTAGGATTATGTTCTCAATGTATATTCCACACATCTCACCGTAAAGGTAATGAAGACATATTTTCAAGACAAAAATCAAGGATACCATCTCTAGATCATGTGTTAGGTAGTTCTACTCACGGATATTTAACTATCGTGTGGCGTAGGATATCACATTATCATTTTTCATGAGTAGGCAACTCAATCCATTCATTGAATAATCACCATATGTCACAAAAAGTTCTCCACTTTTTGGTAGTGTGAGTATTGGTTCAGTGATCAGACTTCTCTTTAGCTCCTTGAATCATCCCACAAATTCTTCCATCCAAACATACTTTTCCCTTTTCCTTATTAACGTAGTTAGTGTACTTGAAAATTATGAGAAATTTACCACCAGATGTCGTAGTACCAAGCAAATCCATGCAAAATAATGATATATGTAATAATATATTGTATGGTAAATTCAACAATCACCATTGTTTTTTAAGGGTCCACTTAAATTCCCTCACTTGTGATCACATATCCCATGAATGTGACATGCTTTATCCAAAAGTAAAAACTGCTGAACTTGGTGTACAACTTCTCTTTTCTCAATGTCGCCAACACAAGAATTATATGTTTTTCATGTTCCTCCTTTATCTTATAATAGATGATAATATCATCGATAAAAACTATAAAAAATTAGTGGACGTAATGTATAAAGTCTCTATTAATCAAATCCATGATGATTTTTGGGGCCTTAGTAAGTCTGAAGGTAATCACATAAAACTAATAATTCCTATACCTTGTACATAATTTATTCTTATGAATATCATCCTTATTCACCTTCAACTGATGATATCCAGAATAAAGATCCACCTGTTAAAATTATTGAGCTAAATTTGGCTGATTTAACATGTCTTCTATCCCTGTAATCGGATACTTGTTCTTTATAGTGATCTTATTGAGTTCATGATAATCAATACACAACTGAATTGATCATTCCTTCTTCATCACAAAGAGAACTTGCGAACCCCAAGGTGATGAACTAGGGAATATAAAACCATTTGTCCAAATTCTCCTGTAGATGCTTCTATAAATCCTCTAGTTCGATATGAGTCATCCTATAGGGACACACTGAGTTAGGAGTTGTTAGAGGTATGAGTTATATTGATAACTCTACCTCATAATTTGGGGTATGTCTAGGTAACTCTTCAAGAAATACATCACTATATTCCATCACAATTTGAATGTTCCCACTGTTGGTACTTTCCTTTGACTCAACCATTTGAGAGAGGTATTCTTCTTCATATGGTATCAACACCCACACCGTAGAAGGATTTTTCAAATGTGATTCACGATATTCCTTGAATTTATAAAGGAGAATGGGATGGTTAAGAATATGAAAATATATTTCACTTTCCCAAAAGCTGATATGTTATCTGTTTAATGAGAGTCAATCAATTCCCATTATATCCTACAATTCCACCATGGGACGTATTAAGAGATTTTCTAGAAGAATATTCCCAGATATTCCAACATGAGAGGAGTCAAACACTTGTGTTGCAATGATTTCACCACATTAAATTTTTACAGATATACCTACTTCAAGGTTTTGGGTCTTCGATTTTATAGTTAATGAAAACATGTAAGATATAAATGAATGTGTAGAACTAGAAACAAATAATACATTTTACATTATTGAGTTAATAGGAAGTGTACCTTGTATGAATTGAATATATTTTTCCACTTCTTTAGTAGTGATAGAATAATACTTACCTTATTTATTTGGATTTAGTGGCTGCTGACGCAGATTACCCTCAAGGACACGATTATTAGTGCATGAAATTATATAGTGCCCTGGATCCCTATATTTAATGCATTTAATCATTGGTGGGGATACCATTTCATCCAATACATTATCCCTCATTACCATGTATTTTAGGCACACTTAAGCATAGTGTCTTTATTTAACACACTTTAAACATTTCCCCATCCCTTTTATGTAGTTCCCATGATGCAACTTCCACCATTTTTGGCATGTGGGTCATTGAGTTTTCATCCCACCATTATCATTAGATCATTCAGCATGAAAATCCATATTTCGTTTCTTATCACCATAGCTAGGGGAAAATTCTAAAAACTACATATCCACATTTTGTCACACCAATAAACTTCTTTATAACTCCCAAATACTCGAATTTTTAGATTCTTTCGATGTTTTTGTTTTAATCTACTAAATAATCTATCAATTTAGCTATAATTTTTTATAACAAAACCCAAATATTAACCTGAAAACCCTAGGAAATTCACTTCATAGGTTGTGAAATGTTAACCTTAAGTTTTCTTGAGATTTATGAATTCCCTCTCCATCATTGTATGAAGACTTCACGGGAAATTCTTTTTACGAAAATTGATCTTAAAGTCTTCCCATTCAATCTCTTCAATTTGATCACCTGGCATGGTGTTCTAAATCAAATCCCACAATTGATATGAATTTCCCTTTAAAAGATAAATGGAAAGTGTAACCTTCTCCATATTAGAATAGTGAAGCAAAAAATATATATTCTCAATGCATTTGACCGTTATTCCACAACTAGTGGATCATAAAACCCACTAAACGTTGGCGGTCGCTACCACATAAAACACTCAAAAGCCCGTTGATCCCTCTTAGGTGAAGGATGATGATTGCAATTATTTTTGTTATTATTAATAACCTTTGGTAGTTGGGTAATTATCTCAATTAACATATTAACTCTACCTCCAAATTCATGAGGTTATTGTTTTGGAAAATCATTGCATTGACCCTCGCATGGGTTGTTTATCTAGCTTCTCCTAGCTCCCACCATTTTTTAAACTAGAAAATATTAGAAAAAAACATAAGTCAACATGTCTTGAATAAATATGTTTTTCATTTGTAAAATTTCAACTAAAATCAAAACTTATGTGATCTCTATGTACCTATTTTATTCTACATATTGTTTATTAGTCTCATACTAGCGTTTCTTCAAGGGTTCACTAATCATAATTCTCAAATTAACTAAACCTTTCCTCTAATACCAACTATAACGACCCTGCCTTTTCTTATATTATGATTACATCATTATAATGATAAAAATAATAGTATTACAACATGATGTTACAAAGGTTTAGTGTATTTGGAAAATATGGATAACATAACATTTACAACATCAAATATAAACATTTATTTAATCCATTCATATGTAGGTTCTTATTGTCCCTTGAAAACTCTCTAGTACACATAATAATATAAAGATATACATCAAAAGGGGTGATCCAGAATCCTAGTAAAAGGATATATAAGAATAATATACCATGGGATGAGCATAACAATAAAATCATTATCCAAATATTAAGAGGAATCATTAGATAAAGGCATGGAATGTGGATATGCATAAAAAAATTAAAAGATCTTGACTTAGTGTAGAACTACCACACTTAGTTGTGAAAAAATATAGCATCATGTAAAAACATAATTTAAAATTAAAACATTATATTAATTAGCTTTTCCAATTCATTGGAGATCGGTATAATCCTGGTTTACTCATCGCACTCAAATATTCATATTGTGCTATATAATTCTTGGTGCACCCGCCTCATCATAAAATTTACAATATCATGTATGCCACATTGAAAATATTTAAAACATAAACATTAAATAACCCATGGAATGAAATGGGGTTCACATCATACATTAATAGACCCTTGGTTCCCAAAATAAATAAAGAATATCATTATTGACCTAGAACCCTTAACCTAGAATGAAGAGTGAAACAATCTTCAAGAAGTAAAAAGGGTGATTTTATTTGAAAGAAGTGTTCTTTTGAAAAACATTGGAATTTTTTAAAAATAAAATATAGAAAATTTATATCCTATAAAATTAAATACTATGATTAATAAATTATATATAAGGCATATCCTTTATAAAAATGGGATGAATAGGGAAAATTAATAGAAATAGACTTTGGTTAGATAATTTACCCTTACATTGTATTTGGATTATTTATTCACATTATTATCCCTTATAGTCATTAATTATAAATTATAGAACTGTTAATACATGAATAAGGTTCATTACAGTTTCATTATGTTCAATTATGGGCCTTTGGATGAGTTATATAGTTTAAATTCATTGTTTAGGAGTGTTATTTTTCTTAGTTTTCTTTTTTTGAAGAAGGAAAGATAATATTAATGACCAATATCAGCAGTTGTACATAAGCTGAGCCAAGAAGGGAAACTGTCCATCCATTGTTGGTTGACATCGAAGGGGAATAAGGGCTCTAGCTGTTGGGCCTTATTGTTTCCTTCCCTTTTGGTAAAGGAGAAGGTGCAGCAAGAGAATCCTTGGCGCATCGAGCGGATACTCCGGATGATAAAGCCAAAGGCCTCAAGTCTGGTGTCACTATGGTTAATATCATTGATAACAAAAAGGATGTCAGACTAGATGGTGATATCAGCCCATCCACGTTCCATAGCGAGCATCATCCCTACCAGTATGGCATAGGCCTCAGCAACTGTAGGTTCCCAAAAGGAATGATGTGGTTCATATTTTTCTTAGTTTTCGTAAACAGTTCACCTGTACACAAGAATGAATTTTCATGTAAAACCTGGATAAACATCCAGAATAGTAAATATATGTTAGTAATTATATTTATTACATCAAATGATCATATAAATAATTTTTTATATAACATGAGAATTAATAATTATATATGAATTTAATTATGATCGTTTGGGTTAATTCGAGCAGTTTTTCAACCACGACGAAGTTTTTTTGTTTTAAATTTTAGTAATATGAACATAAGTTAGTTACTTAACATTAAATAGGATATAATTCATTTAAAATAATATGTTTCAACCATAAAAATGATTTCATTATCATATCTGAAGGTGGTAAAGGAATATGAAAACACATCGTTCTTGAAGGTGATAAATTAACACCTTACAAATAATGTTTTTCTTTCTAAAATAAAAAGAAGTGGAGGAGGGATTTGGAAGATATAACATCACATTAGTATTATAAAATTAAATTATATTTATTATACTACATTTATCATACCATGTGGATGAGGATATGTGGGGAGAGATTAATAAAAGAACATGAAATTGAAGAGAAATTAAAGGAAACGATAGAAAGGAATTAGCTCCGGAGTCCTCCTCTTGATATACTCTTTAACGAACCTAGGATTGATATTTTGATGATAAAATATGCTCTTGGACGTATGTGAGGGTCCAGATAAGATGTTTGGTCAGAGTTTATACAATGTTTTAATCTTTAGAGGTCTGATGAAATGTTGGTGCGAAGGGTTGTATTTATAGTGGAGGGGAGAGGGGTTTTCCCAAAATTATACTCATTAATGTTGTATTTCTACACAATGAAAGTAATAGTGATTTTCACATGTCCAATTATATAAATAAATTCATGTGAGTTTGAATATATTGGTCTTACAACAGCTAAACATCAAAAATGACTCGATAATTAATATATTTAGCTTATTTTGTAAAGTATATCATTTCACTATTCATCAAAACTTCAGTTATTTCAGAAATCCCAAAATTTCACCGTAATCATTTTTTTATATGTATAATACAAAAATGAACACCATTTTTGAAAAATAATTTCTGAATATTATTAATTAAATTTGTACTTAAAATAATAATTTACTTGAAGAATACAGATTTGAAAATTAAAACTGATTTCATAATGCATTCGAAAATTAGACAAGTTATTAGAAAATTATCTTAAAACCAGAGGATCTAGAATAATTAATTTACAAAATGTTTTTACGAAAATTTATTTTATTTTAAAATAATTTATTATTTATAATTAATTATTGATGACTTATAAAAATAAACATACTTCCACTATAGTCATATTATCACATATAAGATGCCTATATTTTATTTAATCATTAATTGGTGAGATGACTATTACATTGGATGATTTAATATTCATAAGGGTCATATTAATATTCATAAGGGTATGATACTATTCATAAGGGTAGGGTAATATTCACCAAAATTATTTTTGATCTATTAGACTCCAAAAATCAACCTATATGCAACATTGTATATCACATTTATGAAATTCAAAACATAGAAGTGAAAAAATTATGTTTAATGATCACATAATATTTAGTATCATGATTTTTTATTATGACTCCTAATGTGATTATAATATAAAGAATTATTATAATAAGGGAATTCCATTGATACAACTTTGGGTTGTTACATTATTCCCCCTTATGAAATTGTGTCCTTGAAATTTTTTTTTACACAAATAGGTGAGGTTACTTCTCCATTATCACCTCTTCAAGTTCCCAAGTATCTTTTTCAAACTTATGCTTCCTCCAAATCACATTAAAAATGTGGGTTTCCTTGTGGCATAGGAAATTATCTCTCATATTTATAATCTTTACTTGTTTCCACTAAAAAAATTGATCATATTCCATCTGTACCATCTCTGAGTTCAGTCCTTGTGAGGGATCTGGTATCTAATTCTTTAAGTGTTATAGGTGAAACACATCATGAACTTGATCCATATTCAGTAAAAGTTTAAGATTATATGCCACAGATCTTATACGTTCAAGTATCTCAAAGGGTCCAATGTACCTTGGTCTTAACTTCCATTTCCATGCAAACCGCATGACACACTTCTAGAGTAATATTCGATGGAAGACTTTATCTCCAACTGCAAACTCCAAGTACATTTGACATTGGTCAACATAGGTATTTTGTTTACTCCAGGGAGATATGATATGTTTCTAGATGACATGAACCTTCTCTATCTTCTCTTGTACAATATTGTGTCCTAGTATCATTCTTTCTCCAACATCATCCCAATAGAATGGATTCTACATCACTTTCCATACAAACCACCATATAGATCCATCTGAATACTCAAGTGGACGATATTGTTGTATGAGAACAAAAACAATGGGTGATGCTGACCCCATCTACATTTTAATTCTCATGAACATGCTATAAGCTTATCTCCAAGAAACAGAATAGTACTTTATGATTGGCCATCAGTTTGGTGGTGATAGGTCTTGATGAAATTTAATTCACTATTGAAATCATGTTGAAGACACCTCTAGAATTTGATGATTCTGGGTGTAGTAGAAGTATAGTTGGATGGGAAACCAATATTAATTTTTCCCATAATCAAGGATTATTCTGGGATCAATATGATGATGAACTCCAGTTTCCATATAATAGAATAAAACATTTAAATAAAGCGGGAAGGGGGAAGAAAAAATTAGAGAGGATCTTTCACATCATGTTTATAATTAATTTAATTAATTTGATAATGAAAAGTATACCTGGTTCTTCGAACCTTTCTTCTTTGATAATGTCGATCATTTGGAATGACCCCTCTGAATTATCTCATTGTGCTGGTGATGATCCAACCAAAATCCCTCTAGAGGTTCTCCACACGAGCTTTTATGTCCTCCGATCGACACCAGTCTTTCTCCATGTGCTAGAATGGCGAAGTGAGTGTCTTGCATTGGTCATTCCTGATCTCTATTTCTTCAATTTTTAAGAACGTATCGTGTTATTTAGAGGGGGATCAAGAGGATTCAAGAGAGAAATATTTTTTGCTGAAAAGTTCTCAATTTACCAAGTTTTCAGTGTATTCTCTATAGCCCAATAGACGTAATTTTATATTTATATTCATGGAAATTTAGTTAAAATATTTAATTTCATAACACCAATTAAATACATTCATGAACTTAAAGAAAACACATGCTCATGATTACAATATCGTTCCATTATTTATGGTGCTCTAACATGAACAAAACGAAATTATAATAAAATTCCATGTCACCAAATTATAGTAGCGTCATTATTAATTAAACTTGTTCCAATTAGTAAAATAATTATTTACCATCTTGAAAAAATTGTTTTACTACTGGACTAAACTTATCCCACTCGAACTTCACATCCATTTATTGAACACCCAAATAAATTAGTAAATAATTTATTCTCTTAAATAAATATTTTATTTACATACATCAAAATAAATATTTATTAAATGTTAAATAAAATAAATTAATATATTTTATTTATTTAATTGGTTCATTTTTACATGAATAAAAATTTTCCATGGTCTTGAGAATAATTTGTATTTCATTTATTAAATTCAAATAGAATTTAACAAAGACCACCAAAAAAAATCGTGTGTGACCCTTTTGGATTCATTATCATTGGCATAAGGTGGGATTGGATAAAGACCAAGAGTACTGTCTCGAAACGGGTAATGGAACCCACATTAATGGATGTAAATACACAATTATGACATCCCCATACAAACTATCAAAATTTAATATAATCCCTTTTGTCTCAATATCACATCAAGAAGGTTTCATGATAGTTTCATCAACCATTATACTTGATAGGTCATTATTTGACTATCCGAAATAAACTTGTCGTTACACCATGTCCAGGGAATTTCACGTGATAGTTATATTTCAATAAAAGGGACAAGATAGAAACTTACATATATAGAAAGGGACAAATCCTCCATCGACTTATTCATTAATAACATGTTACTGGTGAAGCACCCAACGTACCCTACTTCCCACCATAATATAGTGTGACAGTTTTCATCAGTAAATAAAATTACATGATTCATGAAACATATTAACGATAATCATAAAGCCTAAGGACCATTACACATGCTCGTAGAAAGGAATAAATTATGACACCAAACTATTGATATTCTAACTGATGGTTTTGTTCTCATAATCTCCGGTCTTGGAGATTACGCAGTGCGAACTTCATGAGAGGAAGTTTCGTCTGCTTACGAGTACATCAACATAATAGTCTATATATTATGTTTCCTTTTATTTTATGTCATCCAACAATAGAAATATTTTTAAGAATATTTTAATAGTATTTCATAGTTCTTATCATAGAGGGGAACTGCCATGACCTAATCTATGCAACAAATACTTTAGGACAATATTACATCTTAGTCATGGAGAACAATGAAAAATATATAATAATATGTTAAATAAATTAAATATCCATGTAATCAAAGTAATAATAGTTGGCTCTTGGAAACCAACTCTTTAAACTCCAACTTGGAATAGAGACAAATATCTACGACTCTCAGTCTGCTAGACCTCACATGATGGTCATGTTTCTACTGAGTCAAGGCTTTAGTCAAGGGGTCTTCCACATTGTCTTCCATGGAAATATTGCTCACTGAAACTTCACCTCTCTAATAATAATCTCCCAAGATATGATACTTCTAAAGTATTTACTTTTTCTCGTGACGTGACCTTGGCTCTTTTGTGAGAGCCACCACTGTGGTATTATCAAAATAGAGTGTGACGGTATCTTTACTGCTAGGTACCACATCCATCTCTTGTATAAATCATTGCATCCAAAATACATCATTAGCTACCTTATAAGTAATGATATACTCATACTTCACAATAGAATCTACGATGAAACTCTACATTGAGCTATTCCAGCTCACATCAACTCCATTAAAAGTGAATATGTATCTCGTCTGTGACTTCATATCCTCCTGATCGGTCTAGAAACTAGCATCTTCATATTCTATAATGACCAGTTCTTCATCTCCCCCATAAACAAGGAACACATCCTTAGTACGCCTCATATACATAAGAATAGTATTGACTTCCATCCAATTGCGGTCACCTGAGTCAGCTTGATATCTTCCTACCGCACTCAATGCATAGGCAACATCTTGCCTAGTACATCGTATGACATACATGACTAACCCAATCTCTGAAATTTATGTAGTCCTTTTCATTCTCTCTCTTTCTTCATGAGTGTGAGGAAAAATTTTCTTCAAAAGTGGAATGCCACATGACACTGGCAACAATCCCCTCTTGTATTGTTCCATACTAAATATCTTCAGTATCTTATCAATGTTTGTACTTTTACTAAGGCCCAAAAATCTCTTGTATATATCATGATGGATCTTGATACCCAGAATATATTCTTCCCCACCCAAATCCTTCATGGTGAAGCATTGATTCAACCATTCCATAATATATTTTTAGACTGGTAACTCATTTATAATATTTAATATGTCATCAACATATACTATTAGGAAAACAATTGCACTCCCACTAAACCGTTTGTAGACACATGGCACACATTCATTTTTGATAAAACCATATTATGTTATTGATATATCAATATAAATATTCCATGACCTGGATGCTTGCATTATTCCATAAATGGATTTCTGAAACATAAATAACTTATTGGCATCCTTTAGAGTCATAAACCATTCAGGTTGTGTCATGTAGACATCTTTCTGAAGTATCCCATTAAGGAAGGTTGTTTTGACATTCATTTTCCAACTCTCATAGTCATGCTAAGAAGAAATGTATATTATAATTCTAATGGATTCCAACAATTTAACTAGTGAAAAGTTTCATCATAGTCAATTATTTGACAATATTTTAACCCTTTTGAAACCAATCATGCCTTATATGTTCTGACATGTCCTTCCATATACAATTACATCTTGAATACCCATTTGAAACGAATAGGATTTACATCAACTGGAGGATCTAACAAATTTCAAACATGGTTTTGGTACATGGAATCCCTTTTAGAATTCATGTGCTCATTCCACAAGGACAAATTTGTGCCACATACAGTATCCATGTAGGTTGTAGGATCATTATTATCAACTCATAATGAGTCACCTTCATCAGTAATGAAAAAACTGTACCATTCTGGTTCCCTAACCTCTCTTGTACTCTTATTTAGTTCATGGGTATCTTGAACAGTTCTTTCTTCCATGGGTATTTGTGCAATCTGTTCATATATGAACTCTTGTGTACCTTAATCCTCGACTTCATCAATGTCTATCTCTCTCCCACTATCACTTTTGGATATTTTCTCCTTCCAACTAATATGGAGTATCCTTCCACTATAACTTTTTTTTATGTGGTGTTGTTTTGGTAATATCTCATTGTTTCTTTGGGGTATCCTATAATGGTACACTTTGTACCTCAGGGTTCTAGTTTGCTACCCGAAGAGGCCTTAACAAATGAATCACTTATCCAAACATGTAAATTCGATAACATTGATTTCTTTCTAGACCAAAACTCGTATAGAATACTATTTATCTATTAGTTTGTACTTGGTTTAGTATGTGTGACACTGTTTCTTACGCATATCCCTAGAAGGATAATGGGAGACATTTGTGACTGATCATATATCTCACTATGTACAATATGGTGTGGATCCTCCTTTCACTCACACCATTCCACTAGGTCGTGTATGGAAGAGTGGGTTGGGATAAGATCCCAAACACCTATATGTAATCAATGAAGTCGTGATTACGATATGATCCACCTTAGTCTGAGAAGAGTTTTTTAATCTTCTTACCAAGATGGTTATAATCTTCATTATTTTATTTTTTTAACATATCATAAGTATTCGACTTATACCTCATTAATTAGATATATCCATATCTACAAAAATAATTAGTAAAAATTTTGATGTATGAGTTCCCTCCCCTTGCTTCAACTAGAAATTGTCCACACACATCGGTATGAACCAATTAAAGAATCTCTTTAACCCTTTCACCTTTCACACTTAATGGGGATTTGGTCATTTTACATAGTAAACACACATGACATATGAAAAGTGGTTTGAGTTCAAAAGAATCTAAATATCCATATTTATGTAATTATTTCAAGTGTTTCTCATTTACATGACCTAGCTGTTGATTCCAAAGTTTGGTGTGGTATGAGTCATGGGAAGTGTCTTTGTTATCAATTTCCATTACATGGTTTGTCTAATCCAACACATAAATATTTTTGTATAAATGTGACCTACCCGAACACATGTTATCTTTTTTAAAATAGGTAACATTCATTTCCAAACATGAAAAAATCCATTTATATAATCTGGATACATAAATAATGTTTTTAGTAAAATATGTCACATAATATCAACCCATTAACACCAAGATCATCCCAGTTGCAAACGTGTGGTGGTAGTTCATGACTTCTACAATAGCAAGTCTGTAATTATTGCCTTCTTGTAGATCTACCTCCCCTAGATCAAAATTTCTAAATCTAATTAGTTCTTATATTTGGATTCTTATGTGAGCATCACAAGCTGTACTTAATACCCAATTTTTAGAAACGGGTAGATTTAATTTGATAACAAACACAACTAGAGCTTCCCCATGCTTTTTAGGCTAGGTGGATGTTTTATTCTTGTGGCCATTTTTTCACATGTGAAAGAAAGAGACTCATATTACCTTTCCTCTCCTTTGATCTTTTTTTCTTGGAAGGTCGTGAAGAATATTTGGGATTAAATCGATTCACCTTCCCTTTCCTCTGATTCTACATAAGGACATAATCCATGTCATTCTTCATATCTTTTACACTTGAAAAATGAGGAAAAGAAGATCAAATAGAGACTTGTCAATGTTGTTCATTTTGAAATTAACAAAAATGGTGGAGATAATATGAGGTAGTGATTCATGAATGATATCAATGCCTTGTTCTCTTGGATTTTTAAACCCTAGAACCTCTAGGAACTCAATATAGCCAATGAACATGACTACATGAGGCCCAGCTGGGGCACCCTCTCTAATATTACTCGGAAAGGGTGCCTTGGAGATCTCTAACCTTTCCTATCTTCCTATCTCCTGGTAAAGACCACATGGGTGCATGAGAATGCTATATGAATCCATATTTTAATGAGACTTCTTGAGCTCACTAGACATAGATGATAGAATCAAACATTGAACATCGACCACAAAATTCATTTGTTGATCATAGACAAGGATGTATTGATCAATCACCTCTTTGGTAGGAAGATCTGGTATTGTTGACTCAAGCATGTAATATTTCTGTTCATGGAATAGAATAACCAGAGGCATCTAAACTATTCCTAGAATTTACTACTGGTGAGGATTTTTTATTTATCCAAAATTCATCTCCCGAATATTGTGGTTATTGATCAGGTCATTTTATTCTATAATTAAAATTGTATATCATTAGTAATTTCTTGATTACATTTTAGGAGAAATAATAAATTAATTTCATTATGTCTCCCATTATTTTATCATGTCCCAACAGACCTCACCATTAAACTCTTAATGTTCAACTTCTATGACATTCTATTTTCAAGGATCCATATTCCTCTTCAAATAACCCCAATAATTGTTGGTCAATCTATTTGAAGGTATTTAGGTAGGCAGGTCTTTTCCAACTACGGGCATGCAGCTTCATTATCTGTTGAGTTGAATACCAAATCCTGAAATCTTGACCTGGATTTACTCAACTCATGACTCTAGTATTACACCATGTCTATCAAGGGATACTCCTCTTCATTAAATATAGTTATTTCCACCCAAAACCTTTCATAAGGTATTCCTATATAAAAGAATGTATCCCAATAAGGTTTGGTCAAACACATAGTTTTATTGAGTCTTTCCCTTAATCAAGTAATGTAATGCTTGGTGTAACTTAATATTTTAATTGAGGGTTTTTTTTTCTTATGCGATGTATATTATTATATTTATCGCATGCTTGTTAATATTAAGTGGAACTTACTTATTTTATCAACAATGTATTGATAATATTTATGAATAATCCTATTTTTTTAGTTCCATCTTGCATTATTCTTTAATTCATTAATTATGTGATTGCGACAACACATCCATAATGATAAATAGTGAAACTCATGGAAATAAAATAATGTAAAGGGAATGATGATGGGATTTTATAATGGTTATTTTATCTAAAATTTAATAAACTAACCCTATATTAGGGGAGAAATACCTTTAAACTTTTGGGTTCTTGCTTACATATTTCCACCTATCCACCTTTTTATATCTTTGGATTGGTCTCATCATTTCTCTAGAGTGAACCGCCTCCACTAAATCGGGAGCTCCATCCATTACATATTCTTTTAATTCACAAAAAAATGAGGTGTGAAAGGGGGTTTACATAAAAGTAACCATGGGAACGCATTACCTACATATTAATGATTATAGATGGTATACATTCCAACATTTAATTTAATGAATAAATTAAAAGGGAAACCAGTCACATACAAGGTATTGTATAGACCATGATCATCCACATACAACGAGTTATGCAACTAGTAAAACTAGAATTCAATTCATTAATCATTATTATTAACATAAATTTCACTCCAATAGATTAATTATTATCTTCAATTAATCAATACATTTTTTATTTTCCTTGAGATTCTCATCCTTGTATATAAATTCACCTTGGGGTAACCTGGTGAATACTCATTCGAATCAACCCATCATGTATTATATTCACATACTGTTTTACTCTTATGACACATGGAAATCAAGATTCTTCAATTCATAGAGTAAAAACCTATATAATTATTTATACATGATATGCAGATCGAACATTATGCGTAAATTATTGTTTTAATTAGGCATACTTTTCTAAAGTAGATGACATGTAGATATGAATACACGGTGTCTACTAACATCATCATATTTACCAAAGTACATGCCTTGGGACTCGGTGTGTGAGGTGTACATAGGAAAATTCAGAGTATAAGATATGTACAGTGGGCTACACACTATGTTGTATCTGTGTTACATGGTTACCGTTCACCTCAATCCATGTATGGGATACACGACTTTTCGCCTGACCCAAAGGGAATACATGCCATGTCTAGTGTGACACATGGAGTGTAATCCAGTTAGTGTGTGCCAATCTATACTGGTAAACATGGGGTGTAACATTAATTACACAATGTGTAATAAATGAGCATAACATGATTAATTTATGAATAACTCACGTTGATTTGTACACAGCTATATAACATGTAGTCTAGATTACACAGTGTGTATGGTAGAGAACATGATATGTATGTCCGAACACGCAACATTTACTTTCATATTACGAGGAGAAAATCTTCGAGGCCCCCTAATGAGTTCTTCTTTTTAATCTTAATCAAAAAATCATTCATTTCTGAGAAATTTTAGACAAACAAAAAAATGAAGAACATGTATCAAATTATTAGATTACAAGAATGACTAAACAATGAATTGAAAAAATAATTTACTAAATAATAAATCAAAAATGATAATTTAATAATTATAACTTATGATGAACCTCCCTCTGACACAACTTGAGGTTCCAAGAGCAGTGGATGTACGATTGGGCCAACACCCAACTTTAATTTTTACCATGATCAATGATTATTTTGGGATCAATATGACAATGAATGCCAATCTCCATAGAATAGAATCAAATATTTAGATAAAGAGGGAAGAGGCTCGAATCCTTTAAAGAGGATCATTCACATCATGTTTATTAATAAGTAAACTAATTTCATAATGAAAAGGATACATGGTTCTTCGATACTTTCTTTGTTAATGATTTTGATCCTCCAGAATGACCATTATTGATTGTCTCGTTACTCTTGTGAGGATCCAAACCAAAATCCCTCTAGCAGTGATCCACGCGTAATTTGATGGCCTCCGATCGACACCACTCGTTCTCCAGGTTCTAGTTTGGTGAAGCTAGTGTCTTGTGTCAGTCGTTGTTGATCGATTATTCTTCGGTCTTAAAGAATGTCTCACATTCTTAGGAGGTGTAAGAAGAGGATTCTAGAGAGAAATTGTTTGCCTCAACAATTCTCTATCCACCAAGCGTGCAGTGTATAATCTATTAAAAAATATATGTAGATGTCTATTTATATTCATGGATCTTTAGTTAAAATATTATATTGCATAATAGAAATTAAATACATTCATGAACATAGAGAAAATACAAGATTGTAGTAATATTATCGTTCCATTATTTATGGTGCTCCAAATTGTGCAAAATAAAATTATAATTAAAATTTCGTGTCACAATATAATAGTAGCTTCATTAGTATTTTAATTTGTGCTAAATAATTAAATAATTATTTATGATCTTGTAATAGTTATTTTACTATCGGACCGGACTTGATCCGCTCTAAGTCCACATCCATTTATTGAACACCAAAATAAAGAAATAAATAATTTATTCTCTTTAGTAAATATTTTACTTATAGACTAGTAAATAAATATTTATTAATGGTTCTACATAATAAATAAAAAAATATTTAATTTATGCGAACATTTTAACTTGATTAAAAATATTCCACGTCCTTGGGAATAATATTTATTTCATTAATTAAATAAAAATAAAATTAAAAGAGACCACAAAAAACACATAGTGTGTGACCCTCTAGGATTATTTCTCATTGGAACTGGTTGGGTTTTCCTAATGTCCAAGAGTAATGTCTAGCATCGGGTTAAGGAACTAAATAGAAAGAATGAAAATTCACAACAACGACATCCACACCCGGATGCTCAAAATGTAATATAAAACCATTGTATCAATATCTAATGAGGCAGGTTTCTTGATAATGTCATCAAACATTTTGATTGATACGTCATTCTTTGACTATCCAATATACACTCGTCATTACACCGTGGACATGGAATTTTTCACGACAGTTCTATTTCAATGATAGGGACGAGATATCAACTTCCATAAATGGATGGGAAAAATCTTTCCTCGACTTATCCATTAATAACATGTCACTCATGATGCAACCAACGTACCCTACTTCCCTCCGTCATATGGTGTGACAGTTTTTGTAGAAAAATCAAAGTGTGTTAGTCATGAAATGTATTAATGGTAATATTAAAATCTATGTACCATTAAACATGCTCATAGATAGGAATATCTGATGGCACAAAGCATGTGGAATTCTTATTGGTGCGTCTGTTCTCATAATCTCTCATCTTAAAGATTACCATGTACAAACATCATGATAGGAAGTGTCTTCTTCTAACGATTACTTGCACCTGACGGTCTAGATACTATGTGTCCCATTATTGTATTTCATCCAACCGTAGAACAATGTTTAAAAATATTTTTATATAATTTAAACGTTCTCATCACAGTGGGGAACATTCATGACCATATCAATGAAACAAATACTATAGGAAATTATTATAGCATAGTCATGCAGAACAACAACCAATATGTAATAAGATTTTAAATACAATAAATATCCATTTAATCAAAGTATAAATAGTTTTTCTAGGACAACAACTCTTTAATAATATTGGTGTGAACCTTGGATCAAAGTTAGAGTCAATCATGAGTGGAACACTGTATAGTCCACCATCACCTTCACATATATCTTTGCATGTTTTCAAGTGAGAGATCTTCCCGAATAACGATAAAATGGGCAGTCTTGGTGATTCAGTCAACCACAACCCATATCAGATTATTTCCCTTGGACATCTTCAAGAGACATATAAAAAAGTATATAGTGAAATTCTTTTATTTATACATGGTTATAGGCAATGGTTGGATCATCCATTTGGAATTATATTGCTCTGCATTAACTTTCTGACATATCATGCACCTTGAGATACATTCCACAATCTCCTTCATTATTTTATCCCACTATAAGTGTTATCTATGATCTCGATATATCTTGGTACTACAGGGGTGCGTTTAGAATATTGAGCTATATGCATTTTCCAATAGCTCCATCATTATCCAAAGTGATGAAGGTACACAAAGTCATGTTCCTCACCGAATCACACTATCATCATCGATACAGAACTCTTGTAGAATCACATCATTTAATGAATACATCATCTTTTGTAACTATAGATCATCCCACTATGCCTCCTTCATTTTCTCCTGGATAAATAGTTGTAAAATCATTTGGGAACGTTACTATGTATCACCTTCCTTTTGATTTCCAAATCCAGCATTTGAATATCCTTGAAGATATGGTATTTTTAAATGTGTTACATGAATAGAGTAGCTTGTTCTTTTCTACTTATAGCATCATATACCTGGTTCTCTTTTCTAGGATTGTAGTGAATAGAGCAATTACAGTCCTTAATTAGCACTAACCATCTCCATTGATTCTTGTTGAGTTCCTTTTGTGTGAATATATACTTTAGGCTCTTGTGGTCAGTTTATATGTCACACTTCACACCATAAAGGTAGTGACACAATATTTTCAAATAAAAAATCATGGTTTCCATCTTTGAATGATGTATCAGGAAGATCTGCTCATGGATCTTCAACTGCCATGAGGCATATGCTATCACATTATCATTTTTCATGAGTACGCAACCTAGACCATTCTTTGAAGAATCACTGTATATGAAAAAACATTCTCCACTTTTTGGTAGTGTGAGTTTAGGTGCAGTGTTCAGCCTTCTTATTTTCTCCCTAAAGATTACCTCACATGCTTTCCTTAAGATATACATTATCCGTTTCCTTGTTAACATAGTTAATGGGCTTGACAATTCTGATAAATTTATCATAAAACATTGTTAGTACCTAGATAATCCATGAAAACTATAGATTTATATGTAACATGATGGCCTGAGACATTCCTTGATTGCCTTTTATTTTGAAGGGTTCATAGAAATTTCTTCAATTTTGATCACATTTCCAAAGAACTAAAATTGCTTCATCCAAAAGTTACACTTGCTGAACTAAGTGGAAAACTTCCCCATTCTCAATGTCACCAACAAAAGTCTTAGATGTTCTTCATGTTTCTTATTGATCTTGGAGTATATGAGAATATTATCAATAAAAACTACAACAATTTTGTCAAGGTAATGTATTAATACTATATTCATCAAATACATAAAGGTTTCAGAGGGTTTAGTAAGTTTGAAGGGAATAACCAGAAACTCAAAGTGCCCATACCTTTTACGGAGGGTAGTCTTTTGAATATATTCCATCCTCACAATCAACTGATGATATTTGGAATGAAGATACAACATTAAGAAGTATTGATCTCCATTTAGCTGATTGAACAAGTCGAATATCCTTGGAAGAGGATACATGTTCTTTATGGTGATCTTTTTGAGTTCCTGATAATTGATACACATCCACATTGATACACCCTTCTTTGTTACAGAGATCATGAGAGATACCCAAGGTAAATCAATTGGGTATATGAACTATTGGATAAAATGATCTTCTTGATGCTTATTTAACTCCCCAATTTCGATAGGATCCATCATAAAAGTACACTTTGATATAGGAATAACTCCAGGTATGAGATATATTGAGAACTCTACCTCACAATCTGGGGGAATTCCAGATAACTCTTTGGGAAATACATCACTATATTCCCCCACAATGGTAATGCCTATATAGTTGGAACATTCCATTGATTAAACCAGTTGGGAGAGGTATGATTCTTAATAGGGTATCAAAATTTACAACATCAAATGATTTTTCAAAGGAGATTCACGATCTTCCTTGCACTTGTAGAGGATCATGGGATGGTTCAGAATATGGAAAGATATTTCCTTTTCCTAACTATTGATATGAGTTCCATATAACGAGACTCAATCCATTCCCATTATAGCATCGAATTATACCAAGGGATGTACTAATAAATTCGTTGGAAGAATCATCCAACATTTTCCAACAAGAGAAGATTCAAAAACTTATGTTGAAATGATTGTATCACATGGTGTTTTTACAGATGTATCTGCTTCAAGGTTTCGGTACTTCAATTATATTGTTCAAGGATAAATTAAATATATAATAGAATGTGTTTATCTAGAATCAAATAAGGAATTTTCCATTCTTCAGTAAATAGGAATTGTACCTTATATGACTTCATTATCTTGCCTAGCTTCTTTAGTAGTGACAGAATAAGCCATCCAATGTTACTTTTACATTGGTGGATCCTACCACTAATTTCCCTCAATAAAACAAGGTTTAGTGCACTGGCTTTCATTATTACCTTTCTCCTTACACTTTTAGCATTGAACCATGGGTGGGGATCCACTTTCTTCTACTAAATTATCCTTAATTATCATGTCTTTTAGACACTCTTGATTATGGTGGCCTTCATTTCCAGAAATTAATCATTTCCCCATCCCATTGTGGCAGTTACCACGATGTAACTTCCCACATTATCGGCATGTGGGTCGTTGATTTTTTTCGCACCTTTATCATTAGATCCTCTGGCTTGAAACTCCATATTTCTTTTTATATGACCATAAACATGGGACCATTATCTAAACTCCATCTCCACATTGGGAGAAATAGTTATTATGAAATATTATATTAATGTAATCCCATTCCATATTTTCAATTTCACCACTCTGATTGGTGTTCCCAATCAAATACCACCATTGATCCACCACTCCATCAAGAATAGAAATTGATAGTGTCAACTTCTCTATCTCAAAAAAGTGAAGCACAAAAAATATATTCTCCATGTATTTGACCCACAGTTCTGTAACTAATAGATAAGAAGAACCAATAAATGTCAATGTTCATTGCCACATAAAACACTCGACAACCAGTTTCTCCCTCATTGGTGAAGGAGGACATTCCCCATTATTCTAGTTATTGTTCATAACCAAAGATGGTTGGGTAAGTATCGCCATGTTGTTTTATACTCTACCTCCAAACTCATTGGGGATTTTGTTCAGGAAATTGTTGCATTTGTCCTAACATGGGTTGTTGGAATAGTTTCTCCTGGTTACCACTATTTTATAAAATAGAAATGGTTAGAGAAAATATTAGTAAACAATTAATGAATAAATAACATATTCATTTTTACAAGTTTCACTAAAATCATATATTATGGGATCCCTTTGTAAAGCTTATTCTGTGCATATTGGAAAATAATCTTATACTAGAGGACTTCTTTAGGGTTCACCAATCCTAATTCCCAAATTAACTAAACCTTTCATTTGATACAAACTATTGTGACCTAGCTTTATCAAACATTACTCTTACATCATTATAAAGATAAATGTAATAGAATTACACCAAGGGGATCCAAATGATTAGTTTATTGGGAAACTAAAACCAAACATAACAATTACAACATAAATAATAAACATTTATTAAATTCATTTTTCTATAGATTTATATTATACTCTGAAAAATATTTAGTACACATAATCACTAGAGGATATACATCAAAAGGGGTGATCTAAAAGCCTAGAAAGAGGATAGATAATAATAATATAGAATGAGGTAGTGTAATCAAAACATCATCATCAAAATCAAGAGATTGGTCATTAGATAAAGTCATTGAATGATGTAATGCATAAAAAATTTAGAACATCATATCTGAGTGGTTAACTAGAACACATAGTTGTGAACAATTCTTGAATCACGTTCATACATCATTTAAATTTAACACATGAGATTCATCACTTTTCCTAATGAATTGGAGCATTTTATAATTCTAGGAACTCCAGTCACATTCAAACATTCATATTTCACTATATAATTTTGTGTGAACCCATCTCATCATAACATTAACATTATCAGGCTGACTATATTGAAAATATTTCAAACATGAACATAAAATAACCGACGGAAAGAAATGGGTTTCACATCATACATTAATAAATATTTAGTTCCCAAAATAAATATGGAATATCATTCTTGACATAGAACTTTTAACCTTTAGTGAAGAGTGAAACAATCTTCAAGAAGTAAAAAAGTGTGTGATTATATGAAAGAAGAGTTCTTTTAGAAAAAATTGGGTTTTTCATAGAATACATTATATAACATGTATATCCTTGAGAAAGTTACAAAATGATGAATAAATAACATTTCTAGCATATCTATAGTGAAAATTTGTTGATGAGGGAAAACCCATTGAAAGGGAGTTGGGTTCAAGAATTTCCCCTAACCTTGTATCAGAATGAATTATTAACATTATTGTCCTATATAATGACATTATATTCATTAATTAGAAATTAAAAAACATTTTATCCATGCATATGGTTCATTATGATTTCCTTAATTTATTTTATTGGACTTTGGATGAGTTATAGAGTTTAAATTTATTGTTCAGGCGTGTTCATTTTAATTGTTTTCCAAAATGGTTCACTTGTCCACATGAATGGAAGTTCGTGTAGATCATGGATAAACATACATAATTATAATTATATTTTATTAATGATGTTACAAAACTTTAAATGATCTGATAAATAATTTGTTTTTATACCATGAGAATAAATCATTAGATACGAATTTAATGATGATCGTTTGGGTTAATTCCGACGGGTTCTTAATCATAATGAACTTGTTTTGATTAATTATTTAGTAATATCTACATATGTTAGTTAAAGAATATTTAACAGGATGTAATAAATAAAAAAATAATCTTTTGAAACTATAAAAATGGTTTCATGAATAGATCAGAAGGAGGTAAACGAAAATGAAAACATGTTATTCTCAAAGGTGATAAATTAACACCTCAAAAACAACATTTTCCATTGTAAAATAAAAAAAAAAGAGGTGAAGTGGGATGCATGATATAATATACAATTAGTATCATAACACTCCCTTATATATATGAAAATTTAATTACCATAACATGTGGATGAAGATAGTTGGGAAGAGATAAAGAAAAGAAGATGAAATTGAAGGGTAATTAAAGGAAAAGAGAGAGAGAGATGAATTACACCTTCAATCCTCATCTTGAGATCCCCCTATAAGAATCTACGCTTGGTTTTCTGATGATACAAGAATCTCTTGGACATGGGTAGGGTATATATAATATTTTTGGGTGGTTTTTAGGAAAGGTGTGAAGGTTGAGAGGTGTGAAGAAATGGGGGTGTGAAGGGTGGTATTGACAGTGGAGGGGAGAAGGGTTTTCTCAATATTATATTCATTTATTGATTATTTGTCCAAAATAAAAGTAATAGTGATGATTACATGAGCAAGAATAGAAATATGTGCATGTGAGTTTGAACCAATTGGGCTTATGTCAACAGAACATGATACGTGACTCTATAAATAATTTATTTAGCTTATTTTGTAAATTATAGCATTTCACTATTCATAAAAAATTCATGTATTTTAGAAAAATCAAAAAAAATAACCCTAAACATTTTTCAATTTATAGAATCCAAAAATTAACCACATTTTTTAGATATATTTTTCTAAATATTATTAATTTAATTCTTAATTACAATTATAATTTACTTGATAAAATAGATTTTCAATTTAAAACTAATTTCATAATGCTTTCAAAAATTACATAAGTTATTTTAAATTTATCTTACAACTAGATGACATGGTATTGATAATTTACAACAAAAATAGGAAAATAAATTTTCTATTTAATTAATTGATTAAATATAATTGATTATTTATCACTAATAAAAATACCAATACATTTACTATAGTCATGTTATCATATATAAGATGCCTAAATTTTATTTAATCAATCACGGGTAAGGATACTATTATTTGAGCTGTTTTTCTATTCATAAAGGTCATATTACTATTTATAAGGTTAGGATACTATTCATAAGGGTATTTTACTATTCACAAAAAAAATTATGTTTATTATACTAGACTCCAAAAATAACCCTGAACGTAACCTTGAATGTCACATTTTCAAAATTCAAAACATAAAAGTGGAGAAATTATATTTAATGATCACATAGTATTTAGAATCATGATATGTCATTGTGCTTCATAAATTTATTATACTGTAAATAATAATTATAAAATGGGAATTCAATTGATAAAACAGTTGGTCATTACAAGGTATTTCATGATCTGAAATAAAACTATAATGAATCAATTGGTGCCGATGATAAGCATTTAACATGTGTTTCAAAGTATACCTCAGGGTTGATTATAATTCCCAAAAGATAAATTGATTGAATATTTGGTGGCCTAAAACCATGCATCCAAAAGGAATTATCAATAAGAGACTCTGGTACCTATAAATACATTTTTTATATGCTCTGAATATAAAAATTGTTATTGGAGATACCAATGAATCTAATAGTTTCGAAAATAAAATAAAAATGTAATTCATCGAAAAATATAAATATCATAGAGAAAAGAAGATGATACTTCATTTATCAATATATTGATAAGGAAATATGAAAAAATTATCTTAAGGGTGTAGGTGAATGTTTCAAATGTGTAATGGAAGGTCATTGGATAATCGAATACTAAAATTATTGGAAGATGTTTTTTAATGATATGAAAAAAGAAAAGGCTCCTCAGAATTACCCACCCATGATCCAATGCTAAAAATGTATGGAGTATTTAATTTTTGAAAATAAATGCATAAATATGAATTTTTTTTATGATCATCATCAATAACATTTTAATCTGAATCATGATTGGAAACCTTTTAACGTTGTAACTAGTGAAGTGGATTAGGATGTTGATTTGGTGAAAGGTAAACATGCCATCCACTCTAGAACATCTGGTCTATTATTTTATTGTATATCCACACAATATTTTATTTCTAAATAATTTTATATGTTTATAATTATATTAATTTTACAAATAAACATTGAGTTATCTGTGAAAACTATGAAAGGACCAACAACCGCATCCCAATTATATAGTTCTTCTCTAATTAATGTTTATGGGATAATGCTTCATGTAAATCTTGTTATTCCACATTTATTTGAATTTGATGTGATTATGGTCATGGATTGTCATTCTCTATATGGATACATATTATGTTTTGTAGAATGTAAGTCACATTTCATATATTGGATGAACTTATAATCCTTTATCGATAAAAGGATCTATATGCACTTGTAATGTTCATTTTCTTCTATATTTGGGATCTTAATTGATATACATGAAGATTATCTATCACATATGTTCATGGGAAACTAAACAATAAAGATAAACATAATTAAAATGGGTTTCTTATGTCATTATTGATTAATTTTCATGTCTTCTACCAAATTAGGATGTTTAGTTCTCAATATAATTCGTACCTGGTGTTGTTCATATTTCATAGAATCTTTATATAATGGAACCCACTTATTTCTATGAATTGAAGAATCTCCTTTAGGATAATAATGTTAAGGGATTCATACACCCTAGTTCATTTGTGAATTTTTCACATGTTCTATTTTTTAGAATAATTCTAGATCAATGCATCTTTACATTGATTATAATTATCTTAACAAAATTAAAATTAAGAACATGTATCATCTCCCTTTTATTAAAGACTTATTTGATCAACTATCTGGAAGTCAATACCTTTACTTGATTTATCATCACTCCAAATATAATCAATTGACGGTCATGAAGGAGGATATATCCAAGGTTTCATTCTGTATATTGTATAGACACTATGAATTTGAACCGATGCCTTTTGGTCTTAATAATTCTCCAGTTATCTTCATGGGCTTAATTAATAGATTCTTTAGATACTATCATGGTCAGTTTGTGGTAGTTTTTATAAAGGTTACTCTTTTAAATTATATAAAAAATGAAGATCATGAATATCACTTGATGATTTCAATGAAGACCATGGGGATGAAAATTATTTATGAATAATTTACCATGTGTGAATTTTGGAATCAAAATGTTTTATTTATGGGTCATATAATCTCAAGTTACAACATGTTAACAAATACATCAAAGATAGAAGTTATTGAGAAATGGCATAGACTATCCACATTGACTAATATCTATATCTTTCGTATGATAGCTAGATATTTTTTATTTATTTGCAATATTTCCTGTGATTATAGAATCCACCCACCCTGTTGAAATAAAAAACCTTATATTCATTTTGATAGAGGAATGTGAATATAATTTCAATGATCTCAAAGATAAGGGTATTTACTGAACTTGTGCTCATACTACCCTATAGTGGTGAATGTTTTGTGATCTATAGTGATGCATCATGAATCATTCCAATTGAATATCAATGAGAAAAATTTTCCCACTAATTATTTGGAGTTATATGTGGTAATTTTTTCATTAAAGATATAATGGAATTATATCTATGGAGAAATGTGAGACATATATACAGATCAAAAAAGATTAAATTATATTTTCACTCAAAAATGTATATATATATATGTATATATGATCCAAAAAAGATGGTTAGATCAAATTAAAAATTATGAATGCTCTATACATTACCACAATGGGAAATCAAACGTGGTGGAAGATGCTTTGATACAGAAGGATCTTGCTATATTATCTAAGATATGGACTATGAGAAAACTAATATTTATGTATTTATAAAGGATGTATCTACAAATTTTAGTATAAGGGGAGAAATATTATCTGGATAAATTGAATTTTAAAATATCTATCCATGTGATGTTTGAAATTTTCATGGAAGGAATATGTATAGATATATAATAATTTGAGATACATTCATGAGTTCCACCTTTATTATGATATAATATTTAGGCTTAGAAACAATGTATGTTTCCCACCCATTCCACAATTTATGAAAGATCTATTGGATGAGGATTATATTTCATCATTATAAATTCAAATTGGATGTACAATGATGTATAAAGACATAAAAGTGTATTTTAATAGGGAGGGAATAAATATATTTATGTTATATAATACTTCTTGGTTCTTGGTTTACTATCATATTATTTTATTGTGACAAAATTCAAAGGGGATATTTAATCCATTAACAATATATTGATGGAAATAGGAACAAATCCCCATGGATTTTGTTATCATACATCCAAAATCATATAAATTCCCTAATGATACATGGGTTCATAAATTACACATATTATGGTATGCAGAGAAAGGAAAATTATTTTCCTAGTGCAACATAGTGGCTGACAATGGTCATATCACTTCAGGAGCTTCTTAGTTTGTTTACCGACTTAATATATTTCACCAAAACTATTTGTTTTCGCCATTTTGATTAATTTATGAAAACAATAAAAAAAATTAGTGTTTTTGATTAAATACGAACAAAAAATATTAATTTCAAATTTATAATCCCATTAAAACATAAAAATGGGTTAAGGAAATAAAATACATGGTCTTGTGTTCAAATTTTATATTATAATTATTTTTATCACTTAATTTTATTATTTTGTTTTGATAATATAAACATAAAATCTCATGTTTGGATTACTATTAGTTAATTATAAATTGTGAAATATTTGAGAGCCCACAAAAAATTAATTCCACCTCCTCCTATAATCAAGGATGATGACACACCATGGTCTAAGGTGTGCTCGCGACAAGGACCAAGCTCCATTGATGTTGGTTTGTATATTGATTATCTCATCTCATTCATATAAAGAGTTAACCAATGGATATAGGGAAATATATTTACATAAATTGTATAAATATATTTTGTTTCATTTAATTGATGGGATGTAACCAAATTAGAGACATTCAGCTCACTATGAGTGCTACTCAAATCTACCAAAAATATAAAATAACATTCATGGAATATACAAGAACACCATGACCTCTCCCTAGGACATGCATTGAGAACAACCCCTCATTTTAGAGAGTAATTAATAACATGTGGGAGTGGATAGAAGAGAAGATGAAGTAGAAATAAAATACAATAAAATAATGATAAAATAAAAGGAATGTGAATGAGAAAATAAAATAATATAAGAAAATAAATTTGGAATCACATAGACAGAGAGAAATGAAAAATAAAATAAATCGAGGAATAAAAGTAAAGAATATAATAATATAAGAAAAGGATAAATAAAATTAATAAAATGATAATAATAATATAATTATTATTATTTGTAATAGTACCAATAATTATGAAAATTTAATAATAATTTTATATTACCAATAATAATAATAATAATAATAAATAAATTAGAAGATGGATGGAATAATAATTTAAGGAAAATACATGAACTTATTTATTTAACTATGATTTATATTTAAATTAAAATGAAATTAAAACAAACTAAATAAAATAAAAATAAAAATAAAAAGGATGAATAGGGTAGAAGAAGACGTAGTGCATCCGACCTCATGATGGAATCCGTCCCTCTGTGTTGAGTTGATGCATTAGCATTGAATCTTATCATTTTTTATTTGATATGAGGGAAGATGGAGGAATAATACAATTCAATTAACCCCCTAAGAATAGGGGTCTTATGTGATAGCACACCTTGGAGCAACATTTGTGAATTCACTACATTAAAAGAGTCCACGAGGTTTCTTGAGGTGCAGCAGGGATGCGCCAAGGACATGTCATGTGGCTCCTCTCAGTGTAGTGCATAGCAAGGATGCCTAGAAGTGGTGGTATGGGGTAGTATAGGCTCATTGAGAGTTTTGTGGTTGTGGTGCTTCACTTGGGTGAAGGCGGGAGTAGCGCAAGCATCAAGCGAGACAGGTGTGGCTCTATCTTCCTTTGGCCTTGGAAGTGGCCAGAGGATCTCAAAACGAGCTTCTGGAGGAGGCCAGTGATGCTGGTGCATGGAAGTAGTAGGCATGAAAGGGTGGTGTTGGGGATCAATCAATGATGCTCCCCATTTCTAATGTCACTCATATTGGACAGAGGAGGCTCAACATTGTGATCAGGGGTATATCTTTGGTTATCCTTGAATGCAAAGCACAGGCGGAGGAGCCGCAGGAATGGGGGCAGTGAACTCGGTCAGTGGGTATCAGGTGGTGGTGATGCCTGATGGTGATACCACAGTGAAAATGGTTGTTGGAAAGGAATGAGAGAGGAGGTAGAGGTAACAATGTGTTTTGGGAAGGAGGCATATAATTGGATAATCGTGGGGTGCGGTGGAGCCGCGTTATGGCATGGAAGAGCTCTTGTCCCACATTGAATCGGGATGGTTCCTCATGAGCCATTATAATTATTGATGCAGAATCCATTTCCATCCCCTATTATGGGGATGGGAATCTATATAACACAGGCAGAAATACTAATCTAGGACCCACATGGCTCACATATGTCCTCATCCCTATTGTGTAGTTGCAGTTCGTGATTGAAATTTATTGGAATACCTACTCCAGGATTGGGGAACTAGCGAGCCATCCCAAGATGCTATTTTAAGATTCTCCTTATGGGAAAATCTAAATGGTGGGCCTTCTTGGTTGAAGGGGATTTATTAGGCCATATCATAATTTTTTAACAATTCATTCCCATAATGGAGTTCAAAACACATTTACTTAATAAGGATACAAATATTGAAATATCTTGAATTAAATCAAACATATAAAACAACATTTTTTACACATTTAAATCCATTTTCATTTTTAATTCCAAATTACACATAATTTACTAAAACATTAAAAATAAACGGTTTTACCATCGAAAAAAAATTCAAAAATAGATGAAATTTGATTCTATATATTCACATAAATTTGGTCTTTCTAACACCCACACAATTAAACCATCCTTATACACAGGCATAAAATCTCAACTATCTATTGAAGAGGCCACTAGTGTTATCAATATTCAAATTTTAAAATAATAAAATAAAATTATTTTCAATTATAAATCAAAATATACAAATTCACATTAAATAATAAATTAATCTCTCAATTTTCCATGAAATAATTAAATAAATTATTTTATTTTTCACATTGATGTTAGTGAAAATTCTCTTCTCATTAACTAAATTTCAATAATTCATATTTTTTAAATTTTCCAAATCATAATTCACCACAGTTTTTGAACCTTTTCACTCATCTCTCATGATAAAAAATAAAGTCAATTTTGATAATATCACAAGAACATGATTTTATCTATATTATTGTAAATTAAATACATTATCCATATTATAGAGAAAAAAAGTACTAAAAATCATATTGAATTGAAATTTATGTTCTAATGTCTCTAAGGATGAAGGTTGCTAGGAATTGACATTTTAAAAATTAAGACTCAAGGATGAGGTTTATATATTCTGTTCAATGCTTGATTTCAATAATAAATGTGTAAAAAAATTACCCCTTTTAATAAGAAACTCCCACTTCCTCAAAACTTTCAAAGAAATGGGCATGAGTATTGGGGGTAGAATGAGTGATGTGAACCATCTTGAATTATTATCTACTTTTATACTTTTTTCTTTTTTTTCTTTTTCAAAGTATGTATTTTCTTTTTTTTATTGTTTGAATATTATTATTAGAATAAACCCCATATCCACCACCTAACCACAAATGATAAAAATCAATGCTCTAGTGAAGGTTATTTTTTTCTTGAAAGTCACAACTCATTCCTTTTTTCAATTTTTTACAATGGGAAAACAATTAAGAACATTTAATGAATCAGAAACCATTATTTATTCCCCCAATAAGAACCCCCACACTTTTCCGTACAATAAAAACATTCCTTCCACTATTATTCCCATCACCCTAAAACATTAACATTACAATATCATGAAATTACTATGATTATGATAAGAATAGATAAAAACTGGTTGAAACATTGTTCATCCATTACATGTAAATTGATGTTTTCTATGGGCTAATAAAAGATTCATGTAAAGGTGGTATTTTACATATAAAAGCTCATAAAAAGATTCCAAAATCACATTAAATGTATTTTTTGTACATTTATAGCTTTGAAAATATCAAATTCAAGTTCAAGTCGATGATATTCCCCAAGATCACTCAAGATATATTCTTAAGATAAAATAAGTACATGTTCATGAAAACCTCTCAGGAATGAGAAATTTTATAATGGAAAATCACTCAATGTATTATTATTAATAAGAAATCAATTCACATGAATTTCATAAATTTAGTTCTTGAAAAATTATTTGGAAATTCGATTTACATGAATAAAAAAATTCCATTAAATCAAGAGTCCTCATTTAAATATCTGTGTTTCAATTTATTCATGTAATTCTACATTATACTCAATCAATCTCATTTGTATTGAAATATAAAATATGAGATCATAGTATTCTTAAGAAAATCAAATCTCATATAATGTTCAAGTAAAATATGAATTCGTGTGTGGGTCTGATATTTCATCTTTAATACTCAAAACATGTTTTCAGATAGAAAATTGTGTTTATAAGTTTATACAATAAAAGTAAACTCCCTTTTGAAATAAATCATTGCTCATCTTCATCCACATTCTGGGGATAACTTTTGTCCTCATGGTCCTATAAAAAATTACTCAACTAAGCATAAATACCATATCATTTAAGATCTAAAATATATAAGGGTGTGGGATGCATGATGAACTATTACCTAAAACTGAAATTCAAATATAAATTCTTATAAAGAAATTTGAATGGATAAATCTTTGTATGATCTCCCCATGTGGCCCATTACATCATACTACCTCTAGAGGGTAGTACCAGTTGTTATTCAAATAATGATGGTGGTTGAATTTTCATGAATTTGAACCACCACATGTTTCTTTTCCCTAAATTGTGCTTCATGATTCTTGGAGATTAATGATACATGGTTAAATAATACTAGATCCTCCCCCTTCACAATCAATATAGCATTCATGGAGGTGGTATGATTAAGTATATATCATAATCTTCTTTGTTTCTACTTCTGAAGCCTCCTCTCGCTCTTTCAGTGTTGTCATCTCATAGGTTGAATGAATTGATTAATCAAAGGGGAAGTAAAAAGATATTCCTACTTGAATAAAATTTTAATTTGTAATAATAAATTTCATCTGTTTAATATGAGAATCTAATTTTCTAATTTCCATGGGATCAGCTACTTGGATATCATAATTTGTATCCACAAATGAGTTTACATTGAAATTATTGATCTGCATGTCTTCCTCAATAGGTGCATTTCCATTTTTTCATCCTCCTATATTGAATAAAAATGTTTTCATAAATATATATAATCAAATTAGTTTGGAGTAAATGAAAAAAAATATGGAATAAAATCCAATGATATATAGTTTGATAAAAGTTCAACTCCCTTATTTAGTTCAGCTATTGTCTCTTCATCAGTGGTGACTTCCTCATGTATTAGAATCTTAATGGATAGGGGATTATGGTCAAACTTCCATATCATTACTTAAAATTCTGCCACTTGTTTGGTGTCTTCCATTAATGGTGTAGGATCTTATTCCTTAACAAGGATTGATATAAATACAATCTCATGAAATTCACTCCCTATTTCAACCAAATCATATTGATATCACAAATGTAGCTTAGCATGAATTTATTTTTCATTGGCCTCATCAAGTAACACAAGTGGCTCATCTTCAAGTTCATGTTCAGATTTAGGTTTAGGTATTTTCATTATACATAGAAATATTTGGTTTTCCAATCCATTTGTCATTATATGTACATCCCCATCTCTCTATGATCTTAAATATCATATTTATGTTTTTTTCTACCCACTTTGGTAAATATTCTGTGGGAACTTTTTCAAAAAAGTTTGGAGGACACAATGGGAACACATTTCTATCATGTCCACTTATCGTTAAAATTCAGGGTTTTTCTCCTTGAATTATACAATCACTATGGATAATCCTGCAATTTCCAGTTTTTTGAAGTTCTCTATGAGCTCCTGGATGAGATCCTTGAATTTCCCCCATAGGAAAAATTTTCTCTAGGCTCCCCTAATCTGTCTAGTCAACATGGAAACAATATATCTTATATATTAGGGGGATTCAACCACTGGTTCTTAAACCTATGAAAAATAATTCCATTTAGAATAGTAATCATTTGAATTCATCATGGAAAAAAATTGATGTTTTTTAATTTTAAAAATAAATAAAACTTTCTAAAATGTGATGATATAAAATGTAATGTAATCAACTGATTGTCTCCCAAAAATGACTCTAGTTTTTAATTCACCCTTGTTTTGGAATGTGGAAAAAGAAAATTATTTTCCTAGTGTATAATAGTTGTTTACCAGTGTTTTCTCAGTTTATGAGATTCTTAGTTTTTTCACCAACTTAAACTAATTCATGAAATCTATTTATTTTTGTTGTTTTCATTGATTTATTAATACAATAATTATTATTTTTGGTGTTTATTAATTACATGTAAAAATGGAAATTCCATTTTATACTATCACGAAAATATAAACATATTGAGTTAAAGAAATAAAGAACTTTGTCATAGAATCGTTCTTTATTGTATCATTATTTTCCTTCAATTATTTGATTTTGAGTTGATAATCAAAAATTTTAAAGTCTTGTATGAATTAATATTTCTTATTTAGAAATTAAAAAATAGTTGAGAGCCTAATAAATATTAATTACACCTCCTCCTATAATCATGTTTGATGATACACCAATGTCTACTTAGTTCCATCTTCCAGGACCAATATCTGTCTATGTTGTTTCATCCATTGATTAGCTGAATGCTTTCATATAAAGTGTTAACCAATGGGGAGAGTGTAAAGAGACTTAAATAAAAGAATGTAAATAGATTTAGTTGTATGATATTGATACAAAATCACCAAAATAGACTTATTCGCCTCACAATCTATGTTACCCAAATTTACTTCAATCATAAATTATACATTAAGAAAAATTAAAAAACAACTTGATTAGCCCTCGGTCCAATCCTTGGGGTCATCCTATTATTTTCTATAGTAAAATATCATTTTGTGGAATTGATGGAAGTGAAGAAGAAGAAATATTAAAAAATAAATCAAAAAAATTGAAAATAATGTGGATGATGAAATAAGATAATAAAAAATATAATTGAGAAAAGAGAGAAAGAAATGAAGATTAAAATAGCAGGAAGAAAAGTAAATAAAATAATAAATAAAATAAATAAATGAATAATTATTATTACTATAATAAAATTATTACTATTGTTAGTAATAATAATAATATTAATAATAATAGTAATAGTAATAGTAAAAATTATAATAATAGTGGAATTAAAAGTATCCTAATATGAATGGAGGAATAATTTTTGAAAAATTTATGTATTTATTTAATTAACAAAAATTGATTTTCAATATTATTTAAATTTAAAAAAATAAAGAAGAATAGGAAGAGTAGAAGATGTATTTAAACTAACCATGGGGTGGAATCTCTCTCTCTCTCTGTGTCAAGATGGTGCTCTGGTGCGAAGGCTCTTCCACCTTTTCTAGGAATGGTGGATGCAGTTCAGTTGCCACTCCTTCAATGCACCCCCCTTATTAATGTTGGTCTTCTGTGAGATCACACCCACAAGTAGTAGGTGTGAATTTTATATATGGAAGTTTCCATGTGGTTGCTCAAGGTGTGGTGGGGGTGTGTTCATGACATCGAAGGTGAATCCTCTGGGTGTAGTGAACGGTGGAGATGTCATGCGGTGGTGCTAGAGTAAGTGGTGGTACTAAAAGCGAGGTACAGTGGCGGTGCTTTTCTTGGGTGTAGGAAGTGGTGGTGCTTGTGGAAGGCGAGTCGAGGGTGGTTCCCTCTTCCGCTATCCTTCATTGTGGCTGGAGGAGCTCGAAGCGATCTTCAGAAAGTGGTAGGTGATGATAGTACATGGCTACAATAGGTGAGATAGGGTAGTGTGGATGCTTGATCGGCAGATCTCCAAATCTCCTTTCACCTTCATGGGGGTCATAGGAAGCTTGACATAGTGTTCAGGGACTCTTCTATATCAGTCTTTAATGGAAGTGCATGGGCTGAATAGTAGTGGTAAAGGTCCCAGTGAGCACAGTCGGTGGGTATAAGGGGTGGAAAAGTGAGGAGACAATGTCATATTATCGAAAATGGTTTGGGGTGGTTAGCGAAGGCAGAGAGTGGAGGTAGTGGTAGGAGGGAGTTCTGTAATGGAGGTGGAGTGGTGAAGGATGGTGGAGCACAACAGAGCGACGATGGGGGATTTTGGAGCTCCCATCCCATATCTAATTTGGATAGATCCATGAGAAACTTTATAAGGATTGATGCGGGAAAATAGAATAGATCACCTAATGTGGGGATATGATCCTACATAACACTCCAAGATATGGGGCTCTACTCAGCCCTCCTAACATGGTCTGGTCAGCTCCCCTATATGGGATGGATAAAATGGGGAACTTGCCTAGAGAACATCTTGTTGGGACCTAACCAAATTTTTGGACAAAACCATAAAAAGAGTTCGAAATTTAATAACATACAATAAAAATTAAATATATATGAAGAAAAAAAATAAACTTAATATAAGAAAATCATTTAAATCCATTTTCATTTACACATTATCAATTTCTCATAATTTGATAATTATTATCAAAACATGGCTTATAATATTGAAAAACATAAAAGTTTATTGAAATTTGTTTTAAAATTTGAATATAATTTTTTTCTCTCAGTTTATAGTCAATCGCAAGAGCAAGTTAGAACAAATTATTTATATCCAATAAGATTTATTTCTTAATCATATTTATAGAATATATATTAAGGATGTTCTATTATTTCATGGAGTACCACTTCACATAGTATCTAATAAGGATCTAAAGATTACATCAATGTTCATGGAATGTATTCCGCTGGCCATGGATACATAGATAATTTTCAACATTTTTTATCATCATAATCCATATGGTAAATATGATAATACCATTAAAGCTATAGAATATTTTTTATGATCATTCTATATGGATTTCATAGGTGGTTGGGATCAACACCATCCTTTCATAAAATTTCCATATAAACATTTCATTCACATTAACCTTCTAATGGATCCTTATAAATCCCACTATGCTAATAATTGAAAGGCTCTAAAATACTAGTATGAATTTTTAGAAATAACCTTATTGAAATGTGATCTAGATGAGGATATGACATGGATATTTAGATACAGTCAATAACACCATAGAGCATCCAATGTTCAATATAAAAGTTATGATAATAATCATGGGAACAATCTAGAGTTTTAGGTGTGTGATAAGATATCCCAAAGAATATATCCTAATAAGAGATTGATATGATATGGAACGAAGGATATATTGATCCCCAGGTAGTTTGATCATTTTTAAATTTTTATTGTATCAAGATGGTATCTTATCGTTTAGAGCATTCACTGAATCTCACTCAAGTTCATGATTTATTCCGTACATCTCTCTTGAGGAAGTAAATTACAAATTAATCATATTTACTAAACTCAATGTTAATACTAGTGGAGAAATATCATTCTTATATAGAATTATTGGTAGATATTATAGATCACAAAGTAATGTTCTATGAAACAATACCACTCTAATGGTAAATGTTTTATGGTGAAACTACCAATTTTGGGAAGATGCATGGGAACATGAGGATGTGATGATGTAGAGGTATCATCATTTATTTGTATAAATGTGATGCATTTTGTGGGAGAAATTTATTTTCAGCAGATAATAATGTAACAACCGTATATTTATAAACAATATTTCTCCTTAAAAAAATTGATTTTTTCTATATCTTATAACGAATGAAAAAATGAGTTTAAAAGAACCATATAACACTATTAATATATTTTATATTCTTTATATCCTATTAATTATGTTAAAAGGTATGAATATTAATAACTAAATTATGAAGAATATATATTTTATACATTTAGAAAATAAGTTCTGGATGTGAATTAAAAATAAAAAAATATTTAAAAATAAACGTGACATTTGTAAAAAAAAATTGATTTAAGAATACAATGATTTTTATATTAATATACTAAACTTTATTAGTTAAATATTTCAAGGAAATTTATATATTATTTAGATGATAAATTATTTTAAACATTCAAAGAAATATTTTCGTTTCAATATGATAATAATTAATGCGGTTTTATACCAAAAATGTATTTTTCCTCAAAAGAGTTATTTAATTTTTTTCACCCACATTAAAATTTGTCTATTTATATTATAATTACTAAATCAGATAATTAATTAAATATTTAGAATAAAGGGGTTCAAATTTGGTTATTATGCCTATTTTATGTTTTTCATTATGAATTGTAACCATGATAAATTTTATCACTTCTGTAAAAGGTATATTCAATTAATATAGGTTAAAATAATGTGAAAAAACCATAATTATTCGTTTTAATTCTTAATAGATGAATTAAATTCCAGAAAAAAAATATTTACAGTTCTAGGATGAGTTATTTAACAGAAAATTTTCCTTGAAATATACTTATAAATTATCAAAACCAAATAATGTGAAAAAATCACACTCCCTTAACTTTAAATATTCATTATGAGTTCACAGAAAGAAAAATTAGTAGCTGTTAAGTAAAATAAATATTAATTGTATCCCTATAGATATATTATTTGGGATGTCAATTTATTAAAAAAAATTGGAGTGAAATAAGTTCATTAATTGTGTATGCAACCTTAATCCATTAAATATTTGATTAATAGAAAATCAAATAAATATTGTTAAGAATCATAAAAGTAACATAATATGAGATAATTAATTTAATCAAAGAATTATCGAGATTAGCATTACATTATTAAAATATAACAAAATATTTGTTTCAAATTTTTCTTGTTTTCATGATGTTTTTAAATTCAATATAATGAATGGTATCCAAAATGAAAATATTGATATTTTATGGGATTGATGTTTTGTTAAAAATCATAAATATCATACGTAAGAACAAAAGGGATAATATGTATTCTAAAATGTCATCCCATGTGATATTATAGATCATTTTAATCATTTTCTCAAGAATAGTTTTATTATATTATAATATTTTTCCAAATTCATGAATTTCCCCTCACATAAATTATAAAAAGGAACTTCCTCCTTCACTTCATTACATGACATTGATCCTTCTATCTTGACTTTACTCTAAAAATTATTTTATCAAATGACACATAAACGTTATAGATGATACAATATTCTCAACATACCTTCCCTAGATCTCTTGAAAATAGATCCAAAAGATTTGTTTTAAAGAAGAGGTAACCACTCGAACTGATCACTATCTTTTCCAAATCTTATTTACATCTTTAAAAAAATATATTCATCTTAAAATCTTATATTAATTATAATAAATATTCAAAAATGTGATTATTATTATTATGAAAACACCATTATACTCACACTTTTCCATCAAACAATAAGTGAATATATCACTTAGTGTTTCTTGTAATGCAATCTAAATGCAATGTTGCATATATTGCATGCTAAAATTTGTGTTTCATGTGAAACAATATAAACCTAATATTTTCATGTATTTCATTCTAAACGCAATATTTCATATAATGTAATCTATAAAAATATTAATTTTATCGTAAAAATATTTCAAAAAATCTCATTCTGTTATAGATATCCCAGTAGTGATATGTTTTAATCTCATGACTATATCTCTTATTCAATTGAATATTTGGTAATTTTATTCTTATAAATATTATTATTCTATCTATAGTAAAACTTAATGTGATTTTAGGAATGGATTAAATCTCTCTACATAAATCACATATGAATAAATGGAATAAAGAAATCATATTTTAAATTCCAAATCAACATGTTATCTATTATCAATGAATGTTTGACTATGAACTACCTATCAAAGTTACATCCCATATATAGGTCTTGTTGTGTCTCCTTGAGGGTTATATGTATTAAATAGTTTGAGTGAGATAATATACTTATGTTAGACCTACTATTTAGGAATGTGACTTTCTATTGAAATTTGTTTTGTCTTCACATACCCTAGAATATGTTGTTGATTATTTCAAATAACTCATACATGTTATTTTTCCAATATTAGATACATCATTTAGAATAGACCTAGATATATTATAGTAATTAAAGGAGAAACAATAAGAGAATTTTAATTAGTGTTTTATTCACACAAGTTCCTCACTATGGGGTGAACATTTCCTAATTGTAGAGATTAAATATGGATAAACTTTTTATTACATTTTTTATCATGATATTTACTATATCATTATCAACAAGAAATATCAGCTTCCTTATATCAATGGAATTCACAATTAATTTCAAGAAAATTATAAACATTTAAACATGAAAATATATATCATCATTTTAGGATGAAAAGGGAGGTTATACTAGATATACCTTCTATATAAGACATTTAAACTATTAATTTATAGTGATTTCATTTGGATTGTACTTCCCCCAAAAATCATCCTGGATCATATGAATAGACTCTATATAGTTAACCTTAATAATTGTTTTGAATATTTTATAAATTATTTTCCCATTTATTCCATTTCTAGGGAGGAACATGGAGATTATTTGATATCGATGATGAATACATTGAAAATGAAAAAATGTGTGCAATATTTTACATGTGTTAATTATATTTAGATAATGTATCAATATAAGCATATTATATTAGAATAGAGGGTACATATTGGGATTTATTAATTATAAAGTTAATTTAAAAATTTTCTAGACCTACCAATCTAATAAAGGACAATAGTTTTCTTGAATTTGATTGATATTACTGAAATTTTTTATGAATATTTCATGAATATTAAATTCCATAACCATGTTAACTCATAAGGGAGTCATGTTACATTGGAGATATAAATGTAATGAAATTTATAAGGATCTTAATATAATTTTGGTCACAATACCTTTAATCACACAACCCTATAGTGGAAAATGGATTTCGATATATGTTGAAGCATCAAAGAATGGATTTGGATGCGTTATCATGAAAAATGACATGGTCAAAGAATAAGCATCACTTTAATTAAAGTTTCTTGATAAAAAGTACCAAATACATGATATTTGTTTGACAATGGTAATAATAACATTAAAGATATCTAGGTGTTGCCTTTATGGTACAATTTTATTAAAATAGTTTACTCATAAGAGTATTATGTATATATTCACACATATAGAGTTTGTTATAAACCAATGAAGATTGTTGCTATTGATTAATTAATGTATCTATTTTTTAAATTACAAACCTATGAAGGTGAAAAAGGAGGAGGATGCACTATGTATGAAGTAAATGTACAATGCTATCCCTAGAGAGGATTGAAAGAGACCCAATACTAATCATTTTTCATGTAATAGAACTTGAAATCATAATGGAAATAGGAAATTTGATCTTTTACATGTTAATTCTTAGCCATGAAACCATTTAATGATCAATGATCATATAAGAATGATATGCTTCTACAAAATATGTTAATTAATGGTATTTTATTTGACCTTGAAAATGGTGATTTATAAGATTATTGCAATAAATTTTTTCATCATCCATTATATAATTAAAAAAATAGTGATTGGGTGATTATAATAGATCCTTATTCTCTATCCTCCCAATAAGAAAAAAAGACGTATATAGATCTCAATACACATTTCTTCTTTAACAAAATGAAGAGGGAGATTACAGTTTTTGTATCTCATTAATTGGTTTGATGAAATCAAATTTGAAGATGAATATGTATTATGGGATGATGTATCCATTACCCCTAAATTAATGTAAATGGGATAAAAATCCTTATATTTCAACCTATGAATTACCAAGAATTCTAAAGGCTATAATTCCATTTTTTTTATAATATATCACCTTAACATTTCAAAACATTTCATTTTCATTAGAGAAAATTTCTTTACCAGATAACTTTCCATGATATACATAATTGTTTTGGTAAAGATATTTGGAGTGCCACTTTATATTATATTATTTTATATTATTTTCTGAGGTTTTCCTCAATGTTTTAGAGAAATCATAAATAATTATAAGATATATTGTTAATAGTTTTCATTGTTTATGATCCTAAAATTGACAGTCAATTTGATGTTACATTTAGAATAAATATGAAATATTGAGGTCCTCTAAAACAAATTTCAAAATAGTTTGTAACTAACACCATACCCATATAGAGATCTAATATGAAAAAATTTCTATTCCAGAAATAAATTGGAACCTAATAGAGATCCAATAAGAAGAGGTTTATAACTCTAACATTATACAATGAAATTAGTTTTTGTAATCTCATTTAAAGATATCTTTCGTAATTTTTTTTTGATAATAATAAAACAATGAAGTGGAATATTAATGTACTAAAAGATGAGAGAATATAAATTTTGATTAGAATCAATGAGATATCATGTTTTTAATTAGATACATGGTATTCTTTCAAATATCTCCTTTGAAGTGGACTATGAGATTTAGTAAAAATTGAAAGTTGATCACTAGACACATTTTCCAATTTTTAAATCCTCAATCCTATTGGGATAATATATTATCATCATGTAAATCAAGTGGAGCTATAAAACGTTCATAATGTACCCCATGATTAACGTTTTAGGAAGTACATACAATAAAATTCCAATATACTAAACCCAGAGGTAGTATAACTATACCATGATATCTCTTTTATGTAAAAGCATTAAAAATATTGGATAATATAGATGAAGTAATATGAAATTAGACCACCCAAATATTCAATGATCTATAGAGGAATCATAAGTCCGAGGAAGTTATTTTGGAACCTGATGATGTAATGTGGAAACTGTGCCCTCATTTTATTTCATCCGGGTAATGAAATTTCAATGATTAAATTATTTAAGGGGGTATAATACAACTCTTAATGACTTTAACATGTATTTCACATTAAATAAATCATTTTAATTTGACATCTTGTGATACATGAAACTCAGAAATAAATAATAAAATAAACTATCTCATCAAGAACTTCATTGATCCATGTCAACACCAAGTCATGAACCACATTGTTTTCAATAACATAATCGAGATAATTTTCTTCAGGATATGTATGTATGGTTATAACATTCATGTACCTGAGATATTCCACGAATGTTATCCACTTATTAGTCATCTTACTTAAAAAATGAATGTTATCATTGATGATATCATTTACCATAGGGGTAGAATCACATTCAAGCCACAAGTTTGTCCATCCTTGTTATATTTACATTTCAACATTCGTGATAATAAAAAGAGTTTCAGAATCAAGATAGATAATAATTCCACCTCGAATATAGAGTTATCCCAAAGAGTCAATGCCATGATTTGAAAAATATTTCACTATATCCATAAGGGCATATATTCCCTCTCAAATATCCATCGGTATTAAAATATATATAGATATGTTATTATGTATTTTTTGACCACAGCTTCAGTAATTTCTATCATTTTACCAACTTAGATCTACATTCCTTGAAAATTATATTCCATTCGTATTAATAAATGATTATTTTAAATAATAGAACATTTTCTCATCTCTAAATAGACCATACCAATATCAACCTAGATTAATATATTTTCTTTTTTTATCATGAATCTTTAAAAAAATTTATCCCTAATAAACATCCTCCACATTTGATAACCTATGGTTAATAGAAGAAGTTCCAACTCACTCATTTCAAAGAGGCTCCCTATGAATAAAATAAAGACATCAACATATGTGTTTCTCCTTATTGACCATTATTCTTCAAATTATTCATATACCTATTTCTAAATATTATTTATCATTTCAATAACATGTTTTTAAATCATTATGATTCTATAAAATTTATGTTATTACTTTAGAATAATATATTTTTATGCATTTGATCATTATAACACCTTCTTATATGGGATAGTTTTACAAACTACTCTAATTATGTGGTAATTTGTACCCCATTAATATCTAAGAGAACAAAAATACTATTAATATTATTTAATAATAATTAATTTAAGTTTTTTTATATTTATATAGTGTTAATAATATAAATTATAATCAATAATGAATCTAATTATTTTACTAATTAAATAATCACTAGAAATTAATATTTTTAAAGAGTTCATTTGAATCATCAAAATACGATAAATGAAAAGACTATGGGAATATAGAAATATATCACAGAACATGGAATATTGTTACCAAACTAGAGAATGACATGGAACAAAATAGTTATTCATAGAATAGTAATTTTAATAATAAACAAATAATATTTTTATAGTTTGGAATTATAAATAAATATCAATAATTAAAATAAATATAAATAAGGATTCTATACATAATAATAGTAAATTAAACTTTATTATTAATGGATTTAAAACATTACTAAAAAATAAGAAGTATGAGATAATTGTTTCTTTTCAACTAACACATTTAATTCTAGAAAATTATGTCTAAATTCTAATTTGAGAAAATTATATGTTATGTATCTATATAAACCCAAATAATTTCTTCTCATATATTTATTTATGTTTTTAAATATTTCATTACCATTTCACAACCATTGGCCTTATAACAACTCATAGGGTTTCGAAAAAGTTGAAATAAATTATACCATCTTATTAGTTGGGAATGTTTTCCCTCCGTGTTTATATTGTTTATTTTTCTATAATCTTCCTTCACCAAAATTATATGATTTAAAAAGTTTATTTTTAATTTAACTTGTGTTTATTATTAAAGAAATTTAAATAATCTATTTTAATGGATTTCACATGGGTTATTTTCTATTATGTTTTAAATTATTTACAAAACTGTTTGAGGATAATTTTTTCAAATTTTCCACATAGTCAACTTTCCCTATATATTTTTATATTTTTTTGTTAATATTCCATTAAAAGTTTTCAGGGTTTTCAAAAGTAAATTATAAATAAATTATTCTATGAATTTTCATATATGAAAACAAATGTTAAGAAAAATTTAAATGGTATTTTTTCTAATTTTTCAATGTAATTTTCTAATGCTGCTATAATGTTTTTTATTACATTACAACATCAGTATAAATTTCTTATGATTCATTGTGTGTACTCTCAAATTATAACATACACCTTATTTATTTATATGGATTATGATCGCGTTTATTAAAATATTCAGGATACCCATTTATTTTCACATGGGTTAATTATGCTATGTTGAGATTATGATATTTTTTGATGTTTGTGTAGAACACATATTAATGGTGTAAAAATATTTTATGGGTCGGTATATTATTTTACTCTAATTTATTAGAAACCTTTTATGTTTCATGAGATCATGATGGGACATTGGTGGTTATACCAGCTTTCAAATTTTAAGTGGTATGAATAGTTAGATAATGTCCACTGTGTTATAGACATGTGTTTATCCATGTCCATTGTTAAATTCTTTTCAATATGGTTAAAATTGAATTATATTATTCTTATTATGATAAAGTTTTTTTCACATTATTATGTTTTGTAACAAACCAAGGTTATGTTCTCCAGACACATAATTATTGACTCATTTTTTCTCCATCACATGACCCATGCCTTATTTTATTTTCTAAAGATTTATATCTTGATTAATGATTTATATTCCATGTTTTATGAGGTATTATTTACACATAGGTTTTTAATATCCATTATTATGTTCTCATACCCAAAGTATCATCTTATGCTCACTTATGATTTTAGATTTATATCACTTATGTTAACCCCTTATATAGCATCTGAGATCACACTTTATTATGTTTCAATTTACCTTTTTTTAGCTATGATATTTATATAAGGGTATCATGTGTGAAGATTATTTGTAGTGTTTTTTATTAATGTTTGTAAATTATGTTTGTTATTTTTCTAGTCTCCAAAGAGAGTAAACCTAAGAGTTCGTGAGTGTGTTTTAATGTGATATGTAATTAATATCATTTATTTAATGTATTATGTATGGATGAAATACTTGTGTTTATTTAATTAAATGATAAAACTAATTGATTTATGCATCTTACATAATTTGGAATTATTTTTGAATCATAATGAAGTTACAGTACCTTATGGATATAATTTAAAATTATGAAAAAATTGGACATCAAATTACATTCAATAATTAAAAATGTATATCATCAAAAAATCCTTGTTTCTAATTTTAAAAAGATAAAAGGATCATTGTACTACACAATAAACATGAATTTGTTGTCATAGAAATCGTCACACAACATGCAGTAGAAATTTTTATACATCAATCAAATAAACTCAACAGTATGTGAGACTGAATCTTAGGTTCATTATAAAAACTCTAAGGAATTGGTGATACAAATAAAAAAATTTGATGATATATTTATTTCAGTGTGAAAATGATTCTGAATAAATGCATGTAATCCTATAAGGGATCATTTCTTAAATGATCATGAACAAAATACAAAGATTATTTTCCATAATATTCAATATGATGGTTTGATATATTAAGAAAAATGATCCATATGAGGTAACATTTGATAATATTCTTATAACTCTTGTAATGTATGAAAACTTTGAATGTAATTTGATGTCCAATTTTTTAATAATTGGAAATTATCTCCATAATGTACAAGAATTTCATTAGGATTCAAAACTACTTCCAAATAATATAATAGGTATAAATCCATTAATTCTATCTTTAAATTAAATAGACATATGTATGTAATATATACATAATACATCATATATGATGATTATTCATTACATATCAAAATAAAACACACTACAGAATCGATATGTTTATTATCTTTTGAGACATGATAAATAAATAACTTATAATACAACCATTCATCCAAAACTACCATAAATAATCTTCACATGTGATTCCCTGATATAACTATTATAGGTAATACCCTTATTCTTGACCTGGAAAAATTGATACATAATAAAGTGTGATATCAGATACTCTATAAGGGGTTAATAGAAGAGATGTCAATCTAAAATCATAAGAGATCTTAAAATGATCCTTTGGGTATTAAAACATAATATTTTATAATAAATAAATATAATAAAATAATACCAAACATAACATGGATTTTAAATAATTAATCAATATATAAAGCCCTAGAAATAAAATATGGCATGAGTTATATGAATGTGAAAACATGAGTTAATAATCATGAGTCATGATAACATATCATAGGTATGTTACAAAACATAATAATTTGTGACAAAAATTATCATAATAATAATACCATATTTCAATGTTAACCAAAATTAAAATAATGTAATAATGGACAAGGATTAAAACATGTATATAACAAAGGGGACATTGGCTAAGTACTCATACCCCGTAAAATTTTATATTTGGGATAAGAACCCATGTACAATCATGATATCATGAGATATAAAAATTTAACAATAAATTAGAGTGAAATAACTGAAGAACCCATAAAATATTTATACACCATATTTATGTGTGCCACATGAACATGAAAAATATCATAATCTCATCATATCATAATTAACCCATTAGAAATTAATGGGATTCATGAATATTTTATTATAAATTATCATAACCCAAATATATAAATAAGAGGTGTGTTATCATTAGATAATATACAAAATGGTGTTTAATAAATTTGTAATTTTGTTGGAATGTAATAAAAATCATTTTAACTACATTAGAAAATTACTTTGAAAAATAAGAAGAAACCACCTTTAAATATTTTATAACATTTATTTCAAATGAGATAATTTATAGATAAATAAGTTTTCATTTAATTTTTAAAACCCTCAAAACATTTAATGGAATACTAATAAAAAAATATGAAAATATGTAGGTAAGGTTGACAATGTGGAAAATTTGAAAGAAAATTATCCTCCTACAATTTTGGGGAGAATTTTCCACAAGAATGTTTTTACGTGATTAGTGAAAATAATTTACCATCAAATATAAATTTATTATAAATAAATTATTAATAAAGGGGTATATTATCCAAGGATATAAATAATATTCTATCATTTTATGGTTTATTTTTATGATGTAATTATGTTTATTATTTTTTCCTTTTCATGTTTTATATTTTGATCAAATGTTTATAAAACCCATTTATTTTTTGGGATTCTGATATGATGAATAATTTCTGATCATTTTGAGTAAATATGTATGATTTTCCTTATGTTATGGGTGGTACATATGTCTGTATACAATTCATTAGTAAAATAATTATATCACAAGAGATAAATAGGACTAGAATGGGTAGTGAACCTAGTTTAGTAAAGGACCTTGTATACTATGATACTCTTCAGAGTAAAACATGAATACTAGAATGGTTTGGAGAGTGAAACCATTACACTATGATATTATTAGAAAATGTAATTAAATAATTAATAAATAATTATACATGCCTATGTGTATGTTACAACTCCATGTCATATGCCAATTCTATTCTCTCAAGGCTCATATTCCATTATGATTCATGAATTATAAATTGTTGAGATTTATTACATGAATTAGGATAATGATATTTAATATGCATAATATAATTTTTAAATTTTATTATCATGTTAATATTCTTTTATACATATTATATGAAAGATATATCCCTTATTTACCATTACTAAGCATATATGGTAACCCTTTTATTATGTTTCCTTTCCCTAGGTTATGAAGAAATTTATTAAGTGTGGTATTTCAAAAAGCATTATAGTTATAATGAAATTAGATAGAGAAAAATTATATATTTTATGATACATTTTTTATGTTTCTATGATTTCAAACTCACTATAACTATATGATGCTTAGGCTTGTGTTTCTGTGATATAACGAGTATTCATTTTAAAAGATATAATATCATTGTATAAAAAGCTTGGGTCTCTTTATTAAAAATTATTAGAGTGAAATAAATTTGGCTTATATATATGTATATATAATTGAACTATTGTTTTATTTAAAACCATATTTTTTTTAAATCATTAAATTAATACAAATTTCAAAAAAAAACCAGTATTCTTGAATATTCACCAAAAATTTTATCTTCTCAAAAAATCTCCCTAAGATATTTTTTACTTGTTTATTTAAAAAATGTGCTTTATTTTTCAAATATGTATTCTATAATTTGGAAATTTTAATTTTAAATTAAGAGTGAAAAAAAATTATCTGTTTAGAATAAATATATTTTTTAACAATAAAATTTAATTTTTTCTTATCCAATTCATAGAAAACACATAATATTCATTTTAAAACATTTATTGAATATATATAATATAAATTTCATTAAAAAAATTCTTGAAAAGTGATTTTTTTTATTTATTAAGGTAAAACACATTTGTGTGCATAATAATAGTTTTCTATAAAATGGTTTCCATTATTTTCAATCGGTTTTTTTCATTTATAATTATTTTTTTACAAAATTTTTCATTTTATATATTGGTGTCAAAAATATATATTTATAATTTAGTTAATCATATTATACCATTCATTCTACTGGCTTCTAGATAACTAACATATCAAATAACAATACATTTTATAGCATGTAATGTTTTAGTTAAACATGATGTTAGGTGTAACATAAGAAATTATTATATTTTGAGTGTAACCTAATCTAAACTCAGCGATTCATGTAATGAAATAAAAAAATAATATTTCATATAATGCATGTTAAACATGGTGTTTCATATGACATAATATAAACATATAGTTTCATGTAAGGAATGCTAAAATCAATATTACAGGTAATGTAAGCTATCAATGATATTAAATTTATCATAAAAATGTATTCATAGAATCTCAAGGTGTTATAGATATCCCAATGGTGATATAATTTCATCTGAATCAAATAGCTCTTATTTAATTGAATATTGTGGGAATTTTATTCTTATATATATTATTATTTTAACTTTAGTAACATTTTATGTTATTTTAGGCATGAATTAAATTTCTCTACATAAATAACATATCAATTTTTGGACGAAATAAATAATAATTCATTTCCCAAATGAAAATGTTATCTATTATCAATGAATGATTCACTATGACCTCCATATGGATGTTACTTCCCATATATGGGTCTTGTTGAATTGCCTTGAGGGTTATATAACTTAAATATTTCAAGTGAGATAAAATATTTATGGCGGACCTACTATTTGGTATTGTAACTTTCTTTTCAAGATATTTTGTCTTCCCATTCCCATGAAAATTTAGTATTTTTTTAATATAACTCATATATAGTGTTATACCTATATTGAATACAACATATTTAATATACCAGGATAAATTACACGAATTAAATAAGAAATACTAAGAGACTTTTAATTAGTGTTTTATTCACCTAAGTGCATCAATATGGGGTGAACTTCTCTAAATTGTTAAGATAAAATATGGATCAACATTTTGTGACATGTTTTATCATGATATTAACTATATCAAAATCAATATAAAATATCATCTTCCCTTTATTAATGGTATTCACATTCATTTTCAATGGAATTATAAAATATTAAACCTCAATATAGATATAATATATTTAGGTTGAAAAGACAGTATATACCAAATATAGCCTTCCATAAAAGATATTGACTCTATTACTACATATTGATTTCATTCGGATAGTACTTTCCCAAAAATATCATCCTAGATCAAATGAATATACTCGATATAGTTAACCTCAATCAATTTTTTGAAGTATTTTTTGATGATATTGCCATGTATTCTATATTGAAGACAAGGACCTAAAGGAAGTGACATTTGATACTATTAATTATTGACGCACCCTTCTGTCACAGAGTCCAATGATTGACCAAGGAGAGTACTCCAAGCAAAGAAGAAGGACGAATCATCAATAAAGAGAAAATGCATTATGGTGCGCATGTATACCTGCAAGCCAGAATTGGGTTGCAAGCCACTTAATTCCAGACATGAGACACACAAGTGACATGCGCAACCAAAATCAATTTTCTCCCAAGACTTGGGTAGCCTATAAATTCCCCTTGTGGGACCCCCATTTCAAGGACTTGAAAAATCCAAAACACATATTTAAGCTCTTGGCGCCCTAGTCATTTCTTGAAGTCTTTAGAAAAATTATAAGGTAATTTATTACCTAGAATGGAAGATCTAAATAGGAGGAATGAAGCCTAAGTGTTGGAATTCATCAACACTTGTGCGCCTAAGGGTCTAACTCTTAAGGGAAATGGACACACTTGTGTGACACGTTATCCCTTCAACAGAACATGTGTGCCACCCTTTTGGAAGCCTTTAGGGATAATACTAAGGGCCTGAGCCAAGTCTTTCCCATGTATTACCCTATTGGTTAATCGTCGCCCAAGTACACCCATGTCGCGCAAGTATACTTGCGCGACCAGGACTTGCGCGCCTGCCTCTTTTTGGGTGCTCCTGCTGCCTATTCAAATCCTTTTTTCAAATTCACCTTTCCTTTTCAAGATATATCCTTTAATCCCCTCTTCAATGCCACATATGTTACAATTTCTTTGTTGGCTTCCTTATCTGAAAGGAGTTCTATGGAATATCACTCAAAACCTTGTGATTCATTAACTTTATGTCACTATGGTTAGAGATTTCATTCATTTCAACCTCATCCTTTTAGATGAGAAGATCTTTAATCTGGCCATCCTCCTTAGGAGTAATCCCCATGTTCCCAAATCAGGGAATCCTCTATTTCAGAAGTAAGCCCTAGGCTTAATTTATTTTGACTTGGGCTTCCTTCTCAGGAATAAAACACAATCATAAATCAGGTCCCCTTTAATCTGGGCATCCTCATTAGGAGTAATCCCCAAATTGAGAATCTAAATCTTCATAAAGTACAAATACCTTTATTAACCCAGATAATGGGCTACCTCTTTAGAAGTAAGCCCCAAGTACACTTTATCTTTTGGCCTTATGTTCAAAAATAAACCCCTAGTTACAATTATCCTTAAATTGGGCCTCCCTCTCAGGAGTAAGCCCCAGTCATAATTTCCCTTAACCTGGGCCTCATTTTCATGAGTAATCCCCATGTTACAGTATCCAAATCTCCAGAAAGCACAAATACCTTTATGGAGCTTGTTCCTAAGCTTCTTCCCAGAAGTAAATACTAGTCTTCATCTTCTTGGGAAGTCATATATACATAAGCCCCATGTCATTTCTTGTGACCTCATGTTTTATGGCACATATAAATAGATTTATTGATACCTCTTGCTTCTCACACTGAGCATGACTCACGTGAGCTTAGAGTGTAAAGATAAATATGACACGTCTTTTTGGTCCGTTATTCATATGAAATCACCACACTTCTTAATAGAACTACATGGACTTTGATCTCGGACTCAAAAGTAGATTATGTAGGAAGCCTTTCTAAGGTTCAAGCCCATCAACAATTAATTATAATATGTCCCATATTACGTTAAAGTAATCTTAATTACCGAACTATGTGGGTTCTGATTCCTTTTCTAACAAGGATACGTAGGTAGCGCATCTACCGGTATGATCCCAACTCTAATATAATTCATGTCCTTCTGAATGAAAATAAACTTCATGTGCCCCACTGAGTGTCTTTAAAACCAGTACGGTCATCATAATGACCTAGAGATTTCTACATAATGTACTGAAGGATGCCATTGACTATGAATCTCCAATTCATACGGATGATTCTCTATCGATGAAGAACCTTAAATACATATAAAAGATTCTCCAAATCCATAAATTTCAATCATTGATTTCCAAATCAAAATTAAAACACATTTTTCTACTTCGTAAATTAATAATGATTCATGAACATAACTTTAATATATGAGAGAGTCTCGGAGTAGGCAATAATTCTCCCCAAAAAGGTATGATGAGCCTGACCTCTCATCCTCTCGACCAATGAAAATTCTTAAACCTCATTGGTCCACAACTAATGAGCACCTACCTTTAAAAATTAGGTCCAAATGGATATAGAATCATTGGATGTTTCCAGTTCTACGAATAAACTTTTTTGAAACTGATTGGAAAAGTTTGAACCTTAAACAAATAATGTCATCCCCATTTCCAGAAGATACAAAAAATGGTGAACCCGACGTGAATCCTTAACCAAGTAAAATTGATGTTTTACATATTAGTCATGCCCCTATTTAACTCAATGTGAGGGCCAAACAAAGCAATCAATAATATATGTGATATTCCAAAAGATGTAGTTGCCAAACTTATCTTGATTTTGTCGGTTTTATCAAACATGCACTCTTTTCCAATATCTCTCTGCATTACAGAAATTTCTTCTTTAAAATTCACTACTGTGAATTCCTCTACCGCTACTCCGGCTGGATCCTCGTCTTCTCTGAGTATGAAATCACCTACCCAGCATCTTCAACGCTGGTTCTCGAAATCATTGGTGAGGGAATACCATCAACATGGTACCATCGTAACTCTGGAGGTCACTTGACAAGCCCTCCAGGTTAATAACTCACCCTGGTTGTCCGGACAGTGACGACCAGTGATCAAGAAGCAGGTGGTGCTAACCACCATATACAACCATTTCAAGTCGTTATCCCCGGAATACAACAACCAGTCCCTCCCATACTATAAGGAGGTTGACCAGGAGGTAACTTAGGGCCTCCATTCAAGGATACAATAGTCCTTCCTGAGGAATTTCACCAAAAATCTCTGCCAAACTCATGCGAGAGTGCGTCGTCAACATGATGAGGGCATCGTCTCCAGGATTTCGGCTCAGGTTCCTCGAACCCGAGCAGGAAAGACGAACCAATAGAGGTGACGAAATTTGGCCAACAGGGAGAATGTTCTTACCTCTTCCCCCTTCGGATAAGTTCATCAAGCCAACTTGATGGAAATCAATGAGTGGGCACAGACACCGGTCTGTTCTAATTCCACTGTCTAGTAGACTCGTTTGGAAGCAACCCACCAATACTTGTAGGAAATTCCGATGGAGAACTATAGAAAGGAACATACACCTAGTTATAATTCAATATCTAGTAATCAAACTCATCTAAATGCATCCAAAGGAGCTCTCCAATAAAATGTGATAACAACCTCTAAACAGGAACATACACCTGTTTAATATCAAAAATTTTCTCAGTAGTATCATGTACCAGTATTGAAGGAATATTATCCACCATACATGAAGAAGAATACACAGTAGGCACATACACCTGCCAATGCTAATCAAGTATACCAATAGTCTCATTTGGTAGCACCAGGAGAAGTCAGTCGGAAAGCTCTAATGACAAATTTGGAGCAGACTCAACTCTCTACCCCTATGCATAAGTACATTCAGAATTCACTGACAAGAAAAGGGAGACAGTATTCGGCACATACACCTACTCTAGACACGGAATGAATGTATATTCCTATTCTGGCAGCTGAAGTCACCAAGCACATTCTGACGATGGTGAACGAGAAGACGAAAATCCATGCCCATATTCTGGATGCCTATCAGAATGTTATTACAATTTCAGAAGCATCAGAGGGAAAGAAACATAAATCTATCCCTATCAGTGGAGTTACTCATCAACATTTCACTCCATAGTAGATACAGACTTTTGTTCTAGTCTATGATGATCTTGGGGAATACTCCACCATGTCATGCGGACAATCAAGTCAGGAACATACACCCGATTTGAATGGAGATAATAAACCTAACCTAACTACTTCTCTTGAGAAGGAATATACACCTTCCCATAATAACCAGTTTCATCAATAATGGATTCCAAGGTGAGTAAGAAGGCATCAAAGAAAAAGACTCATTCAACACAGTCAAGAAATCAAGATCCAATCTGTAATAAAGCCTTTCTCGATGGTGGAGTTCTTGATGCACTAAGAAAATTATTTGTTGCAACTCAAGATTCTACTCTCTCACTTCCCAATAGCGGGAAAAATAATTCTGAAGGTCTTCATCAGATGCTTCCTCATGAAGGCTTTCTTCATGACAGTTTTGTCGATCTCAAAGTATCATCTTAACATGAGAGCCACAATAACCCTATGCATGGCTAGAAGACCAAGGAGAAAAAGGTTTCATCATTTGTTGTAACCCACCATGGTGGTCCTCCCCATGATGATGAATCTAACTACAAAAGTCCTCTCCGCAGTAATAATTCACATTGCCTGGAAAATCCTTAAAAGGAAAATGCAGTGATGATAAATCCCTCTTATCTTGAGGCACTTGCAAATGTGATTCCAGTCATGTCTGATGCTTTACTGGTAGCAGGTGATATACTTTCTCAACCAGAAGATATCCAGGGGTATAGTTCATTCTCCGAACCAACCCTAAGTCATGCATTTTCTAATTTGACTACTGAATTTTATAACAATCTTGATGAATCTAATGAAGAAAAAAAGAATCACCAGCTTTGGTCTAATCATGTAGATGAATCTTCAACAAATGTTAAGGAAGAAGTACTTAATATGAGAAACAAATGGCGAAAAGCGATGTACCGTCATTTTTTGGCATTTGGCTGACTCTCAGTATGATATTCCAGAAATGATGATGGATGATTGTATTCACGATATTCATCTCAACATATGGATGACTCTTTGTCAATTAAAAAAGAAAATATAATATCATGATGAATATGAATATCATGTAATGATAATAGAAGGGTTGCAATGCCAAATTTATTTGGTATCTCTCTCAGCTTTCTGATATCCAAAGGATGAAAGCAACAGAGATCCCCTCAACGTTCATGCCTCGGCACATTAAAAAGGTTGTTCCAATTAATTTCCAATTCCACATCTGGTATTCATATCAGGGGATGTGGTGTTTAGGGGGCACTAAATTTCACTATTCTATCCAGTCAATAAATCCCACAAAAAGTGGTCTCATGCAATGTCATTGCCCATGGCATGCCACAACCAACTGGTTTTGTGTGTAATCAGATGCTTTTTCAGGAAGAAGCCTCAACTAGTTCTTCCCATAGTCATGCATACAATGAAAAAGTTGTTGAATTACTCTTGCATCAGGAAAATGAGAATATCGAACAGGATTCTCGTTTAGATAAGGTACATCATCAAGTGATAGAAGTGTTAGATATCATCCAATGGTCATTTGAGCCAGGTGATTTGAGTTGATGTAGGTTGATGCATCTAGATAATTTTCGTACTAATGTCTACAAAATCAGGAGATCTTTTAAAAATGTCTCAGATATAGCAACTCAAGAGCCAACTCAGCTTTCCAGACTGGATACTCTTTTAACCCAACCCTCAGAATCAACAAATAGGATTCGAGGAGTTGAGAAAGAACAACCCCAGTCCACCGGAATGGGGACTTTTTCAAATCCTCAATCTCTTCCTCAATGAATGTCATTCTTCTCTCGATTGGGGAAGAATACAAAAGAGGAACTCATAGCTTAATTTTCAGGAGATTCCCTCAAAATTAAGGTTCATCAAGAAGTTCCTGAGGGATCAAATCAACCAAGAGCAATGTGTCATAAAGGACATGGAAGAAGACAATATCTCCGAAATACTGACAGAAAGGATGAAATGCATTATGAATCTATAAATGTCATTGATTATGTTGTCACAGATCCCCCAGAACATGAGGCTCACATATTGGAATCAAATGAAGAAGTTCTTGTTCAATAGGTTGTGTGAACTGAAACAAATGAAGAAGGTGTGCATCCTTGGAATCAATGGCTTACCCAAAATTTTGGAATTCTTTCAAGTAACCAACTCCCCCCTCATCGAATGTCATCAAACAAGGTGAAAGGAAAAAAGTCAGGTTACAATCCACCTTACCACTGGAGAAGGCCAATCACTCTCATTTGAGGAAAGGTTCGCACAACAAGAGGCGGAAATAAAGGGGTTAATGAGGTTGAATGCATAACTACTTCAAGGTAGTCTTCCTCCTAAGCATGATGGAGTCAGGCAGTCAAGGTAATTTTTTGCAGTTACATAGATTGATCAAGAATATCCTCCCTTACCATTACACCCTCACATGTCCAATCCTATGCGTTATACTCAAAAACAACCTGAAATAATACCATCAGTGGCAGTCCCAGTCACCACACGCATCCAAACTCGAGCTCTTTCATCTGCACATGTCCAATCCCAACTTGATGTTTCTCAAAAATTAATGACTACTATTGAGTCATTAACAGCTCGGTTGGAAGCTATGGAAGGAAAGCGTGCCCCATTTCAACTGGAGAAGAGTTCTTACCCTGAATGGGTAGATGAAATACCTCACCAATAAAATTTTGCAAGTACCACATTCAAAATTTTTAATGGTTTGGGAGATCCAGAACAATAGTTAACACATTTGTTTTCTCATTATGATCCCATGATGGGGAATACTAAAAAACAAGAAGCAGTTATGCTCAGGTTTTTTGTACAGTCATTACAAGGACCTACTTTTGTCTAGTATACAGGCTTTCCATCCCGGTCAATTACTAGGTGGGAGGATCTCTGTGAAATATTCCTCCTTCAATTCAACTCAACGTTGCCAAAGACGACAGTTTTTTATCTAAAAAATTCTAAGCAAAGGTAAAATAAAAGATTTTCAGATTTCATTGGTCGCTGGATGGGATTAACATATTCCTTATGATTAGCACTCCCTCAAGAAGAATTTTTTCCAATCTGTGTGGGAAATTTGCATGATTAATTTCTCACACCATTGATCCTTGTGATATACACATGAGGATTTTGCAAATTTAGTTCAATCGCTCTGCAGACTGAAGATTATCTTATGATTACTAAGGCTAAAACTCGTGTAATTCCCCCAGTTCTAGGAAGGAGAATGGGGAAATTAGAGACTGGTACAGTTATTCTTAAACAAGAACCTATGTTTGATTTCACTTTAAAACCCTCATCATATTGAAGGGATCCACCTCCTGAGCATCGACAACAGTGACCGCCCCATCATGATGATCAAAGAGATCAAAAGAAAAAAATAGTTTTAAAATTTGAAGAATAATTATTATTCTTTTTGGGATGAAAATGTTCCAGGATACTTCATCTCGGCTCTGGAAAACAATTTTGTTTAGTTGAGAAGGCTTAAAAGGCCAAACAATGATGGAAATGAAGACCTCCCCAACTATTTCCCATTCCATCAGATGTTGGAGAATCCCATATAGGAATGTTTTGTCTTCAAAGACCTCCAGTAAAAAATGGTGGACTCTCGACGGGTCAAACTAAAAGGTTCTTCAGCCTAGGTAGCATGTGTTACTTCTACCGATCTAGAGGAAGAAGGCGAGTGGCCAGAAGTCAAAATAAAAAATGATCACAAATTTTATGATTGGATGGTTATGAAAATGATCAACCAATCTCATGCCATTTTATGAACTCAATTGAAGAAACCAAATGTGTCATCTACTATGAAAGACACATCAAAACCCCCTTCATCAGAAGGAAAATCTTAAAAAATGCGATATAATCCAAATAAAGAAGAACCGTCATAAGAATACATGTTTGTGTCAAATCCCAAGTTTTCATTGACTCTGGAAGATTTTATGCCATATATTTCGAAAGCACAGGCACCAACCCACCAAACGGAACAACCTAAACTGGCTAATCAGGAAGAATATTCATCAGATAAAGTGTTGATCTTTGGTTCTGTTCAGATAATTCATTTAACAGATCCTTATGATATCCACATTTACGATCTTGATGAACTTGAGTTCCCTGTATCAAACTGAGGAATTAGGGGGAGTTCCAGAGGAATAAGATATAAGTGAAGTAGTGGATATTCCAGAAGCCAATATTTCAATCTTACCCCTTCCAAAACTATATATGTAGTAGAAACTCTTGGAAAATCACTTCAGCAGGCTCAACAAGAACAAGAAAGTTCTTCCAAACATGGCAGATTCTGTCCTGGTACAATTATTTTGGAAGATCGGTTAGAGGATACACCTTCTTCTTCTCAGAAAATAAGTAGACCTATTTGGTCTAATTTGGTTAAGGTATGAGTATTTCAAACTCATACCCCAATACAAGATGCATCTACTTCCAAAGCATCAACTTCTAAGGCACCTGTGAAACCACATGTTCTTGTTGGGAAACGTAGACCTTTGGACCAAAAGTATGATTTCATGAATCATTTAGCCCAAATACCGGCCATGTTATCAATTCTAGATGCCTTGAATCTATTAAAGGATCTTTGGGAGGCACTCATTGAGGCTTTGTCAAGTCCTCGGAAATTCGAAACTGAAATTTTTGTGGCTTAAGTCTACCATATAGAGAATGATCCTATATAATTCTATGCAGTGATATCTTTTACAAATGATGATGAAGATGATGTTGTTCATGGAAATATCAGACCATTGTATTTATCTAGCTAGGTCAATGATATAGACATATGATGAGCATTCATTGATAATGGCTCAAGGTTCAATCTCATTCCTATTCGTACACTTCGTCGGTTGGGCCTCCTCGAATCTGATTTATCTCCTTAAACATTGATGTTGCAAGGATATGATAAAAAGGAACAAGAACCTCTCGAAGAGATTACACTCAGAACTCAGTTTAGAGACCTTGTATCCTATTCAGATTTCCTGGTTGTTCATCACTACACAGCCTTTAACATTTTTCTTAGAAGACCTTCGCTACATCAAAATGTGGGCGTACCTTTTCCATTCCATCAGTGTCTCAAATATTGTTTCAAAAGTCAAATTGGGACATTATATAGTGATAAATCCCCATTCAAAACATGTGAATCTCAATACATTGATGCAGAATTCTATCACATGTAGGGGAAGGTGAAATCGATGACAAAGGAGGTTACCAAAATTAATGCTCTATATGGTTTGGAATAGATTCTAGTAAACCCATTCATTCAAGTGAGTACATATTATGTGTTGCCTATCAGTAAAATTGATAGGATAGACCAGAATCCAAATGATCATATTAAAACTTTTATATTGTCAATTATTGAAACCAAGCGAGACAGCATGATAGAAATTGATAATTCATCAGGAAATGTTGAAAGCTCAAATAGAGATGTCTTCATTTCATCAGCTGAAATCCAGCAATTCTATACTTCATCATCCAGGCCAGAAGAAGTTATAGGATTATCACAGATGAATGATGATTTTGATTATCAATCCATCATCTCCTCTTTATTACCCAAGGAATAAATTTCATCATCAATATGGTCATAAATGGTAGCCTCTTCTTCAATATGTTCAAATATTAACTTCTCTACTGATCATGGAAATTATTCTTCATCATATACTATGCATGTAGAAACAAAAGATGTAACAGATATTGAAGAAGAAGAGGAAGATCTCGGTGATTCTCCTCTAGCATTTGAAGAGGGGTTTTTTCCCCTTTGGATGAACTTAGAGAAAAAATCAGGGTACAAAAGAAGATCCACACCCCACTTTAATTAGTACGGCCATGAATCATGAAGAGAAAGAAATTTATACTTATTTTCTAAAGAAAAATCAAGATTTATTTTATTATAATTATATATAAATTTTAGTTCTTGATCCCAATGTTTCCACTCATCATTTAGGTTTTCCAGAAGAAGATCGAGGATTCATGCAAGCCGCAAGAAGAACACACCCAACTTATGACTCCAGAATTGAAGATGAAGTGGCTAAGATTATCAATGAAAACATCATCAGATAAGTTCAATATCCAAAATTGCTAGCTAATATTGTCCCTATGAAAAATAAGAATTGAAAAATTAGATTTTTCACTGATTTCAGAGATCTTAATCGGCATTGTCCCAATGATGATTTTCCAGTTCCGATCACAGAACTCTTCATTGATGCAACAACAAGATATGAAGCCCTTTCCTTCATGGATGGTTATTCTGGGTATAATCAAATCTGAATGGCTTCAGAAGATGAAGAATCTACGGCCTTCCGAGCCCCTCAGGGTGTGTTTTTTTATCGGGTAATTCCCTTTGTATTGATGAATGTAGGTGCAATGAATCAGTGTTCCATTCACCATATTTTCAAATCCTTTTAGATAAATTTCTTAAATGTTATGCAGATGATTTGGTGGTCAAATCCAGACAACATTCTAATCACTTAACTAATTTGGAATACATATTCCACAAACTTTGACAAAACAATTTGAAGATGAACCCCTCGAAATGTGCTTCAGGGGTAACCTCAGGAAAATTTATCGGCTTTGTTCTATGCCATTGTGTTATCGAAGTTGATCATGGGAAGACAAAATCAATCCTTGGAATGTAACCTCCTCGAAATATGAATGAATTCAGAGGACATCAAGGATAATTGTCCTATATTTGGAGTTTCATTTCCAATTTGGCAGGAAAGTGTTTTCCCTTCACCAAATTGATGAAGAAGGGAGTCACCTACCGATGGACAAAAGATTACCAAGATGTATTTGATATCCTCATGAAATAAATCTTCAGTCCACCGGTATTAATGCCACTTATTGAAGGATTAACACTTATCCATTATGTTACATCCTTAGAGAGATCATTGGGTTCCTTCCTTTCCCAAAATAATGATGATGTGAAGGAGAATAGCCTTTACTTTCAAAGTCGAACTATTCTTGAGGTAGAAACTCGATATTCAAGTATTGAAAAGTGCTTCCTAGCATTCATATTTTTAGTTCAATAATTGATTCTCTACCTAAAACATCATTAATATATAATTCGTATCTCGAAATAACCCTCTCAAGTTTATCCAAAGTCGTCCAATGCTTATAGGAGGTCTGGCCAGTTGGGGAGTTATTTTGCAGCAGTTTGATATCCAGTATCTGTCTCAAAAGGAAATAATGGTCCACGATCTGGATGATTTCCTTACTGAACACCCTTCAGTAGAAGATACATCTTTAGATACTGAACATGCTAATGAGGAAGTCTTATCTATTAAAGATAATATTCAAAAATGGGAAATGTACGTTGATGATGCTTCCAGAAGTCCAATAGGGAAGAAATTGGAAGATCCTAAATTCTAAAAAGATGTGTTAAGAATTGTGATTATTTCCCTAGAAAAGGCAGTTCTACCCTATTCCTTTTTATTGTTGGGAGACAGTACAAATAATGATGCAGAATATCAAGCTCTCATTTCTGGTTTGGAATTGGAATTTCATGCATAGGAGAATCACTTAAAGGTAAAAGGTGATTCAGTATTGGTAATTAAACAAGTCAATGGTGATTATGCCATCAGAAAATAAGAGTTAACACCTTTATCTGATTATGTCAGAGAGTTAATGGTGGAATTTCCATTGGAACTGACATTTTCCTATGTCTCGTGATCACAAAATGCTCAAGATGATGCACTGGCTAATGTAGCCATAGCTTTGTAAGATCCAAATAGGGATGAAACAATCATCAGTATTTCCCACCGCCGGGTAGTTTCACCTTTTGTTCAAATCAAAAGAGAATAAATCAATGAAATCAGTCCGATTTCTGAACTATATAGTCATACTACGGGATGGATGACACCTCTTAGGGAATACATTCAAAATGGGACACTCCCACCTGATAGAGCTGAGAAAGAACAAATCCAGTGATGTGTGGTCAATTTTACTCTTTATGATATCCCGAAACACCTAAAAATAATTCTCTTCAAGTGAGGTTTTGATCGAATTCTCTTCAGATTTATTGAAGGTGAGGAGACAATGGCTGTCATGAAATAAGTACGTGCAAGATTCTGTGGTGCCCACAAGTCTGGACATAGACTTTCTGATCACGTTCGATGGCTTGGATAATATTGGATTTGAATCATACAATATTGCGTTGATTTCCCTAGGAAGTGTCCTTCATTCCATGTATGTACCATGTTCATTAATCAACTCCCAGAGTTGCTTCATACAGCTAAATACTCCTGGCTATTTTCCACATGGGGAATGGACATAGTAGGAACTTACCCCTTGGCAATATTCATGTAGCTTAAGTATATTCTTTCTGCTACTGACTTCTTTACCAAATTGGCAGAGGAAATACCTCTCAAAGAAGTTATTTCTAAAATCATTGTTAGCTTCATCAAGTCTAATATCATTACCAAATTTGGTGTAAATCATATCATATTGAAAAAAATTGCACCAAATCTTATTTATCCAAGGTAAGGAAGTTGTATCATGAATACAGTGTCAAATCTAACCATTCATCTAGGTATCATGCAGCGGAAAATGGCCAAATAGAGGCCTTCAATAAGACTCATTGAAACATACTTCAAAATATGGTGGATAAAGATAAGAAATCATGGCCTTATATACTTTTTCATTCTTTATGGGCTTATCGTACCACCACCAGCACTACTACATGGTCAACTCTATATTAATTAGTATAGGGAACAAAATCATTCTTTCTCACTGATGTTCAATTACCTTTGCTCAGATTAGCCATTTGTGATCAGTCATATACAGATGAAAAATATCAAAAGTGATTGGATGAATTGGAACTATTAGATGAAATAATAATGTGCACCCTACTTCACATGGAAGTCTATAAGAATCAAATAGCATGGGAATTCAAAAAAAAGTTCATCTTCATTCATTCATTTAAGGAGAATTGGTATTGGTCCTTAGAACTCCAATGATATAAGGAATGAAGCCTCTAAAGCTTGAGCCAATGTGGGAAGGACCTTATTCAATACATAATGTCTACTCAAATGGAGCTTATTCTATAATTTCAATGGATGTAGAACTCATTACAACTCCAACCAATGCAAAATTCAGGAAAAATTAATTTGTGTAATACAAATTTATATGTCCTGCAAGATGTTAAACTGCATCACCGACATCCATGCTACATGATACTAATCTATGCATCACTATTCTACGCATATGAACTTATACTATTATAGTCCTCCCTATAATACATTAAACTGCATAGTCCCCATATTACGTTCTACATGACGTTAAACTAATCATCCAAGCTTCAAGACGTTAAACTCACAATAACCCCATGTCTCTGACACATGTCATTTAAACCGTGAAACAGTCCCTTATGTGTCCTGAAAGACATTAAATTGTGCAACCCAACGTCCTACATGACATAAAACTAAAAAAGCTCCCTTTTACGTCCTACATGCCTTTAAAAATGTATTTTTTCCATGCTACTTGACACTAAACTGTGCAACACTTGTCCATGCATATGAGATTAACCTATTTTAGTCATCACTGCAAGACTTGAAACTGCACGGTCCCAATTGCCCTTGTTGCAGTAAAATAAACTGAACAAACCCACATTCATCTGATATGACATTAAATTATCTCCCCTTTGTCTTGTTGTCCAACATGACGTTAAATTGTCCATCGTTAGGGTTGTTGTTACCTTTTATTTCTCACACCGAGCATGAATCACGTGAGCTTAGAGTAAACTTCATCCATAACACCCTCTCAGGTCCATTTACCATGTGTATGTCCTAATACCATTTTTAGGTCGTTGTCCTCAAGTACAACTCTATCATCAATTAATTCTTTAATTCAACTACACAGACTTCGATCCTTGCCTTCTAGGCTACGTACGTAGGCAACCTCCCGAGTTTCAAGCCCAAAACCAATCTCTTAACATCGGTTCACCTCTATCTCATACGATTTTGATATGTGAATCAGCCCAAAACCAATCTCTTCACATCGGTTCACCTTCGTCCCACACGACAATAAACTGTGTATGTCCCTTTTCTCCCTAATACATTACAATAAACTATGTTGCACCATCGTCCATGCTATACGATATTAAACTATACAGTCCCCCATTGTCCCTCGCCTGAGAGGGAATCATCATTGACATTTATCTCCAGTCATGTCATATTTCAAACACTATGTGCATTCATGGTAATGCCCAAACCTTTAATCTTGGGTCAAACTATCATAGCACTAAATTCCCCTTTCACCCTTCACTTGTATGAAAAAATATTTGTACAAATTGTATTTTAAGAACTATGTGCGGCTTGATTCCCATCATTATGGGATACGCAAGAACGTTCCAGCATCCCTTGAATCCAGCCTCAAGTCATTGGGCCTAACCCCAAATTCCATTTTCAGTTCCTTGGCTGAAAAGTAACCCTGTGAGCACATGAATGTGGTATGAAAACCCTGGTCATTATTCACATCAGGTTTATAACAAACACACAATTTGTCTCCATCATTATGGTCCGAACTCTATGACCTTAAACTAAGATATCTAATATTCTCATCCCACATGACATTAAACTTTATTTCAAGAACAATATATGGCTTGATTACCATCCTTATGGGATATGTAGTGAAGTCCAACACTTCAATTTCAGACCTAGCCACAACATGATTATGGTTAACATTGGTCTATGTATCTCCTTCACGCATTGAAAAATACCCATTTTCCATGTCTCAACTCCTAACCTTAAATACATCCAGAACTCCATAACCCTTTTCTTGACATCTGGTCACAAAATGTATGATAGCTGGGAATTATTTTCCCTGACTATGCAACACATTCCCCTAGGTGGCCTTGCATAAGTATTCTACACAACAGACATGTCAGCCAAAAGATGCTACTATTTGACAATGCAGCAAATGCGCTTAGTTAGCCCTGCATAATTCAAACCCCCTAACAGGTTGGTAAAGTAGTGGAAACTTCATTCTTTGGAATATAATCCTATTTTTTCCTTATTTGTCTTAGTCATAATATGTAGGGATCCTCAAAAACAGATATCCTTAACATATTTTTCCCATACTCTTTTTCATAATCTGAATGTATTCATGTCTATGGATTATTTTTCCCATCCCTACGTTTGGTTCAGACCTTCGTAGGAGTGAAATTCATCCAATTATTTGACAATCTTGATTTGGAATATCCTCTCCATATTCAAGTACCTCTCCCCATACAGCAGACTCTATGCTTTTGGAAATTTTAGTATGCATAATCTTTCACTGGATTTTAGCAATAGAAAATTAAAATTTCTGAGAGTTCTTTGGCCTAACTATGAAGCATGTGCCCTACGACAGCCTTGAATAAGTAGTCTACATAATGGACCTGTCAGCCAAAATATGATATTATTTGACTATGCAGCCAATTCCCTTAAGTGGCCCGGAATAATTCGACTCCCTAATGGGTTATCAACTAGTGGTAACATCATTCTTAGAAAAGACATTCTATGATTCCTTTTAACCCTTTTACCAAGTCATTCCTAAGTTTCAAAATTTCTTAATTCAAGGTTTACAATTTTCCCATCCATACTTGAATGTGGTAATATGTTTTCAAACAAATTATCACGAAATTGAGACAATTTTTAATCCATTCAGTCAAAGATATTCGACCTTAAAAATTAGCATTTTTATGTCCAACGTTCATGACATTAAACTTCCCTAAAAAGACAAGGGAAATCTAAAAAATTCATGTCCTAGCTCACTAAACATACATTTAGTATGATTTAGGTAATTTTGAGAAACAAAAAGATGCAAAGTTTGTGGGGGTTTTTTGTATCACCATGTCAAAAATCAAACTATGCTTACTAGGCCCATTGGCTTAGGTAAAATTAATTAAAGTAGGTCGCAATAGAATTTAGGTACTAATGATTGAAGATGAAAGTGTTTTTCATTGATGCAAAATATTAAGAAGGACATCCATAGATTAGAGTCTCTTCTATTTTTCCAGAATTACAAGTGGATTTCAACATAACTCTTCATTTGATTTACATCATCCCAAGATTCATCATCAGCCACCTGGAATTCATTCATTCAACTGGATACAATAAGAGACATTGTGATACCAGATCTTCTTGGAACAATTTTTAATGAATGTTCTAGAGTGTGGTTTGTGAAAATTTTCTTCTTATCAAACAGTGGCTCTGTTTCTGTCCAAAAAACGTGGAAGATGGATACATGGATTTGAGAATGGATCGTTGGAAGTAAAGATCCATTTGGAGAGAGTACTCTTTTCAGATATTGTTGTAATCTTATGATAGTCTTCTCTCCACCAACCAGTAGCGAGACATGATATTTATTAAAGTACTTGGACAAATTTGGGAGAGTCCTGTCATAGATATCATAATAATCATATCCAACTATGTTCATCATGCCATCAATCCACATGCTAGCCAGTTCATTAGCCGATCCAATTCTTCTGGGATCCATTGAATCTGCACAAACATCAAATTATAAACTTTTAAGTAAGTTGTTTTTTCATAAAATTTATGATGAAATTCAGAAAAAATGGCTAAGGAATTAAGGCGTGAATGTATAATGTGGGCACACAAGTCAAATCCGGTTGCACAAGTTTTACCGTGCCAGTTCTGGCATGCAAGTCATTAACAAACTACAAAATCAGACAGCAGCACCTATGCGAACGAGAAAAATCCATGATACTTGCACGCCAAGAGCTTGATGTGTTGAAATCTGGGTGCTTTGCGTGAAGTGTTTCTGCATATTTATAGGCGAGGCTCGTACCTGCACGTCGTACCCTGCGCGGCTCACACCTGCGCGCCGCTATTTGCATGCTCAAGCCATGTGCACCCAAAATCATTTATTTTTTCTCCTTTTTCCTCAGAGTCAAATCCTCTTTCCTTTTTCGTATCCAATTATTTGGGGGGGACTTTTTTTGACGCTCTATTCCATCACAAAGTCCAAATATTGACCAAGGAGAGTACATCAAGAAAAGAAGAAGGAAGAATCATAAAAAAAGTGCAAAGGCATTAAGGCGCGCATGTATACCTGCGCGACAGAATTGGGTGTGCAAGTCACTTGCACGCCAGACATGAGACTTGAAAGTGACCTGCGTGCCCTAAATAAAAATTCACCCAAGCCTCGGGTAGCCGATAAATACCCCTTGTGGGCCCCCCATTTTGAGGACATGAAAAATTAAAAAGTCTGATTGAAGATCTTAGTGCCCTAGCCTTTGCTTGATGTCTTCCGAACACTTCTAAGGTAATTTATTACCTAGAATAGAAGATATAATAAGGATGAATGAGGCCTAAGTGTTGGAATTCATCAACACTTGCGTGCCTTAGGGTCAAACCCTTTTGGGAAATGGCCACACTTGTGCTTCACCTTATCAATTTATTAGAACATGTTCGCCACCCTTTTGGAAGCCTTTAGGGGTAATACTAAGGGCTTGAGGAATGTATTGCCCCAGTATTACCCTATTGGTTTACCATTGCGCAAGTACACCCATGTCACTCAAGTATATATGCACGACCAGGAGTTGCACGCCCGACCAGGACTTGCACACCCAACAAGGACTTGTGCACCTGCCTCTTTTTGGGTGCCCCTCTTACCTATTCAAATCTTTTCTTCAAATTCACTTCTCTTTTTCAATATCTAGACTTAAAAACCCTCTTCAATGAAACTTATGGTATGGTATCTTTATTATCTTCCTTATCTTAAAGGAGTTCTATGGAATATCTCTCAAAACATTATTATTCATAAACATTATGTCACTATGTTTAGAGATTTCATCCATTTCAACCTCATCCTTTATGATGAGAAGATCATTAATCTGGGAATCCTCCTTAGGAGTAAGGCCCAATTTACAAAATCTGGGAATTATCCATTTCAGGAGTAATCCCGAGGCTTAATTTCTTTTAACATGGCCTTCCTCCTCAGGAATAAAACCCAATCATAAATCAAGTCCCATTTAATCTGGGAATCCTCCTTAGGAGTAAGACCTAAATTAAGAATCTAAACCCCCATAAAGCACTAATACCATTATGGACCCTATTAATGGGAATCCTCTTTAGGAGAAATCCCCAAGTCCCCATTAACTTTGGGCCTATATTTCAGGAATAATCCCTAAGTTACAAGTCTACTTAAATTGGGCCTCCTTCTGAGGAGTAATCCCCAGTCATAACTTCCCTTAAACTTAGCCAACATTTCAGGAGTCATCCCCACGTTAGATTATCCAAATCTCCATAAAATAGAAATACCATTATGGACCTTTTTTCTAGGCTTGTAACGACCCGAACTTTTGAATAAATCTTGATTTCTAATTTTTTTTGTTATTTTATTTTATTTTTATACTCAACAAAAATGTTTCATTTGATAACATGAGTATAATTAAAATGAGACCGTTGGGTTTTGACTATTATATGACCATTGGTTAATATGACCACTGGAAACTAAACGTTTTGATTATTGTCTCTAAATACAATTAATCTTGATTGATTAATATAGAAAGAATATTTGATGGCCTCTCCCAGCAGTCTTGGACCGATCGAAGCCCATCTAACAGAACTTGGGAAGGACGTAGCACCACTGGGCTTTGCTCTGGACCAAACCGAAGCTGAACTTCATCGTGTGAAGATAGAACGGGATCGCCTTCGCGATAAGTTCAAACTAATAGAAATTACTACTCGTGCAATGATGGCTGAGCCTCCCTCAGATTCTCTCACATTAGCACACCTTACACTTAGGTCCTATGCTGGTGTGATAAGGGTCTATGTAAGGAGACCGTAACTGCCTCGTGTAATCCTTTGTTTTAAATAACAATAGGGATTTCTTCTTATGATGATGTTTATGACTTTTCAAATGTCCAGATAAATATAGTATGCATATTTTTGGTGAATTTTAGAGAAAGGATATTTTAAAAAATGTTAATGTAAACCTTAAATAATTAAAAATGTGTAATGATTTTCAAAAAATGCTCTTCTACAATTATGTTTAGTAAGAAATTTATAGTCTAATAAGATCAACTTGATTTTTGATGAATAGTAAATTATGAATAGTGATTTTATGCTTAGGATTAGTAATTTGACCAAATGGATTAGTAATCTCACTTAAAGAAATTATTAATATAATCTAGGAACCTTGATTAAGTAATGTGATTCAATAAAATTATTAAATAACAGTTTCATAAATTATTATTCAAGTATTAGTTTTTTCAAGTGAATAGTGTTTTTAAATTAAAAATTAAATTAACAATATTTAGAAAAATATTTTTATAAAATGGATTTCATTTTTGATCTCAGAGCATCGATATTATGTTAAGGTAATTTTTGGGGATTTTTCTGAAAAAAATGAATTTTTGGTGAATAGAGTATTTATTTAAAAATAAAAGTAAAAATATTTAGAAATTTTTTTTTATAAAATGGATTTAATTTTTGAAATCAGAGCGTTGCTTTTTGGTTAATGTGAAATTTTTGGATTTTTCGGAGAAAGTTGAATTTTCAGTGAATAGTAAAAATAAAGTTTTAGGGTTTCGTTATGTTTAATGACATCATAACTGTGTCATGATGATGTCATGAGATATTTTAAGGGATGGTCGACCAAAGGTGATGAATTATTGTATTGGGGGCCCCATGTGGCCTAACTTCATGGGAAATATCTTGGGAGAGAACATGGTTTTGAGAAAACCACTTTTGAGGTGTCCCTTGGACATTAATGCCTTGTCCCCTCACATTCCCTATAAATACCAAGCCCTCCTCTCATCCATTCGACTCCAAGAACATCCTCAACAAAGTTCTGGTATATTTACCTCCCAAGGAGTCTTCCCAAGGTGCCCCCAAGCCCTCAAGGTCCGAACCTATTAGTTTTAAGAGTTACGTTTTAAGGTAAGGGATCCGACCTCTCTCTTTCTTTTCAAGAAATCTCTTTTATGTAATTTCTTTTATGCTCCATGTTTTAAAGTTAAAATATGTTCTTTTATACACCTATTACTTCCATTTTCGTGTTCATATAATGAGATATCCCCTCTTTGTAAATCCCCAGGTAAATAAATAATATGACATTTTCATATTTATCCATATTTGTGAATAAAATATTAATATGTCTTTAAAGGGGATGCTATGCTCGATGGCGTACACAACACACAACAACGAGTTTCCTGGGAATGTTACGTTGCACTCTAATAATAAAATAATATTATGTAGCCGTTTTATTGGCGGGAATGGATATAAATAACTAAAATATGATTATATATGTTTTCAAAGTTTTTACATTTATCCAATAAAAGATAAGGGCATAAAATACAGAAAGAATTCAATTTTAGGCGTATATGCCCTAGTTTTCACTAAAGGATCACTTATCGCCTTTTGATGGAGAAACGTCATTAAATATAAATTTTTTCACTCTTATACATTCTATTGGACCAAATAAAACTCTCTTAAGAATTGGGACATCAAAATTTACTTTGTGTGAATTTTTGGTATCTTTCCGATAAAGTTCATTTTTAATGAATAGTGTAAAATGTGGTATTTTAATTCAAAACATCTATTAATATAATTTATTTATATGATTATATTATCTTTTGAATTTTTTTTAAGTGAAATTAGAATATATTTTTACCATTTAATCCAATAGTGGTCGTTGGAATTAATTTCACTTTGAAATCAAACTTAAACTAGTGTCAATCTATTGATACTTATTGTTTCATAAAAACAGGCTATTTGCTCTGACAGCAGGAATTAATAATTAAATTAATTAATTTGACTTATATTTTTTTAATTTTGTAAAATGGACTTCATTTTTGAATTCGGAATATCAAATATAGCTTAGGGTGAATTTTTGGGATATTTCTGAAAAACATCAATTTTTGATGAATAGTGAAACCACTAAGTGGTACTTATAAAAACTGATTTTTCTGTTTAAATTAAATTTTTCCATATTTTTGATTATAATTTCAAAAATCCAACATACATGGTTGTCATTAAGAATTAAAATGTGGTTCAATGGGATAAAAATAATTTTTTGGTGAATTGTAACTTATTATGTTTTTAATCGCGATCAGAGGTAATTAGTGTAGTTTATGGTAAGAATAATGTTTTAATAAAATTAAATGACCTAGACACATGTCCTACCCTCATTGGATGTGTCATGGCCGACCAATACAGCCCATGTGTCAACTTTTGGACCCCATGAATCCACTTTGGTTGGAAAATGACATTAATATCTTTTTATTTAAAGTTAAAGTAAAAATGAGACAAACATGAAATGTTTTACTAAAACAATTTTTACATGGGGTTATAAAAATAATATTTTTAACTATAAATATTCATTGGAAATATAAAAATATTTCCAACATCATAGTATGTTTTTTATAATTTTTATACAATAAATAAATTAAATTTTTTATGACATCATGATGATGCAGCGATGACCTCATTATTTAACGATTTAAATAAAATGGAAAGATAATGAAATATCTAAGACCTAAACATGTCCAAAACCTATTGTATGAGTGGATTTCGAACCCGTATCACCTTATCTGCGAAATACATCAATGTGGGACCTTTAAAATCCGAAAATCTTTTGAAAATAATGTAACATTTTGTAACTTTACAAGAGTGCCCCTCTTCTCCTCTTATAAAAGGCCCCCACCTCTACCTCCTTATCCACACTCCCAAAGCATTTGGCTTGGCCAAACTCTGCCCATTTTGTTTCTCAACGTCTCTCTCTTACTCCTTGAAGCCTCACTTTGGGAAGAAGTCTTCCCAAGGAATCCTTTGAGCTCAAACCAAAGGAGGTTAACCGATTTTAAGGTAATGTCTTCACTTGTGTCCTTTTGTTTTATTTTGCTTCTACCACCCCATAAACTATTTTTATTCATTTGTTTTGTAACAAATCCAGTATCTTCAAAATACTAGGATGTTTTTATAAGAAGGATTCGAGCTACACTTACACACATCTACATCTAATGGTTAAAGAACATACGGTTTCTGTGGATGGCGAATTTCGGCCTCCCGAAACGATGATTGTTCAACATTCTTTTAACACCTTCAAAGGTGGCCATTAAGATGACACTATATTTATATGTGATATATAATATGTTTATTTTTTTCTTAAGATTATGTTTTTTTCATTTAGGGCATACCTTTATGGTTTCCATTATGGGTAAACGTGATATCTTCATTTAAGGAAGTGTGGACTACCGCCCCCTCAATGTGATTTGATTCGTTAATACCATATGTGGTACGTATAAAGGATATATCAAATAATATTATATATGATACCATACTGGAATTAAAATACTATTATGTATCATTATGTTTTAATTCCATTAAATATGAAATAGAAATGGAAGTAGAGTTCATGCGTATGTACGGCTTACCGTCTCCATGAACGGTACATTTCATTTTTATCTCAAAATGTTATGTAATATTATAAGTACATATATATAATGGATATATATGTAATATATTACATAAAAATTATGTATATCATTATGGAATTATAACATATATATATCTCTCTCATTTTGTTTTAATTCCATTAATATGACAAAAAATGAAAGTAGCGTTCATGCGTACGTACGGCCTACCGTCTCCATGAACGATGCTTTTCATTTTTTATCTCCAAATGATATGTAATAGTGTTAAATGAATATTTACTGGATATACATGATATTTTAATCATTAATACTATTATGGAAATTATTTACTTATAACTACATGGGAAATCTTTTTTTCAAACAAGTTCATTTTTGACTCATGTACCAAACATCGGCAAAGACGTTTGATATGAACTAACATTATTAAACAATTATTATAACATTATAATATGTTACATGAACAGAATAATAATCTCTAAAGGAGGTACTTAGGAAATTATTAATTGACCAAAGTTTATTATTCAGGAATATAAAGAAATGAACAAGACAAGTTGGACTTGAGGTAAGGGATCCTACTCCTCTCTTTCTTTTTAAGTACACTCTTTTATGCCATTCCTTCTAATCTCATATTTATTGTTATTAGGATGTTATTTTATATTACTCTTACTGTAATTTTTATGTTCATATGATGAGAGACCCTATTCTCTCTCATCAATCCATTTTGGTAGTTTCGAGTGGCGCCGTTAGGCGGCCGAATTTTCGTAAGAGATCTAACCTCTCTCTTTCTCTTTAAGTTCTCCCCTTTAAGTCACTTATTTTAAGATTCTATTTGTTATGATGGGGGATGTTGTTTCATATTACACTTGTTGTACTCTTTATTTTAATGTGATGAGATACCCTATTTGATCTCATCAATCCATTTTTGGATGTTTTATGTGGCACTGTTAGGCTGCCGAGTTTTCGTAAGGGATTTTTCATCTCACTTTTATTCCTGTGAGATTTATGCTACATTTTCCACAATTTCCTTAGAGTGGTGTATGTACTACCCATTATTTTACTCATTGTGTAATATACTTTTTTTATGAGTATTTACATCAATTTTGTATTGTCCTTCTTTCATGAGGTGTATGTTTTGAAAGATACCCAAGTCGGTAAGGGAACCTTTCACCCTCCTCTTTTTAAAAGACTTCTTTTGTTGGGTATTTTAATTTACATATTGTTATATTGGGATATGTTCTCATATATCCTTATTGATGTAAATTTTATGTCCAAGTGATGAGATAACTTTTTTTTAATCTCTCATCAACTCATTTTGATGTGATGCTGTTAGGCAGTCAAGGGAACTTCTTAACCCAATTTCGATTTCTTTGGGTTCAACATGTAGTTATTGAATATGTCATCCTTTGAATATGTGTGAATGACATTTGATTATTTTACACTTAATATCCACTTATATTTGGTGTATTCATCTGTCACACATAATTATGTAATTGATTTATCCTTAAACCAAGGATATCGTCTTTGTAAGGGACTTCGTCTCAACATCCATTGATTGAGGCATATTTTGTTTTATACACAACCTCCTTTTATACAGTGTATAAACCCCTTTGACTTTTACGTTTATCCAAAAAAGAATCTTTTTTTATACAAAGTGTTTACTAAACGACAAAACGGAATGTTTTTTTTGTACGTATGTGGCGACAACGACTTCTCCGCCACCATGACCATTATTTGAGTTTCGGCTTCCTCTACAAGCCATGCCTTTTTTTAAAAGAAAAATAAAAACAATGTTTTATTTTTCTTTTATTTTGGTATTGAAAATGATTTTCATAATTGTTTTATATCAATGTGTTGTCTGATATCTTGTGATTGAAAGGTGGAAATTTTATGTCTCCTTTATGCATGTTCTATGTGATACGATTATGTTGAGGTTCTTGGGAATTATTATGAAGACGGGTGGTTCCGTGATAAACTAAGGGAGGGTGAGCCTGATATAGGTCTCCAATGCATTGGGTAACGCGAAGGAGTGAAACGTTAAGGTTTCTCCGAAGAGATTTAGGGAATATACTGTGATGGGTATTCCAAACGTAACCAAGAGGGTTACTCCCTACGTAAGAATGTTATGAATGCCTCAAGTTAGATTTATGTCTTATGATTTATATTATTTAGTAACGGTTTGATGAGGTATGTTAAAGTGCCTATGTTTTATGGGTAATGTATGATTTAATTATTATGTATATATAAACTCATGTTTCCTTTCCATATTTTTGTAACCCTTACTGAGCTTTTTATGCTCATCCCATGTTTTGGAATTGTTTTTCACAGGTCAAGGGAAAGGTACATGATGTGATGATAGTTTCAAGGATGTGTCAAGAAAGAATCCATGTTTTATTTTCAATATATTTCCGTTAATGGGAAGAATGAATACTGTCTTTTATATAACCACTTCGTTTAAATGTGGAATGTAATGCATGTTTCATGATCTAATTCTCTAAAACTCTAAACCTGAAAAGATCCTCAATGTGTAATCTTGTAATAACTCAAGATTAAGTAAGGTTTATGGCTGGGGCCTTATAGTTGGTATCAAAGGTCGGTTTAGATAACTTTAGAGGTTAGGGTATTCTTTAAGCATAAGTGGCATTACTATAATAGTTAGGATTTCAGAAAGAGTCCTAGTTTTAGATAAAGTGAATGAGTAAGTGTGTCTTAGTGTTTACCTTCCTCATTAGTACATGATGGTTTTGTTGATATACTCACACTGAAATTTCTGTTTTTAGTGAATGGATGGATCTAGCAGGCACCAAAGAGGCAACAGGTTTGATGGAAACCGTGGTGGTTCTATGATTAAGTTACTAGATAAAATGGGGGATTCAATGAGGAAACTAGTGGTTGTTCTAAACCAACTATCAAGGAGTCATGATCAACCACTTGAACCTTGGTATGATCTTTAATGCATAATATACGAGATGACCAATCGATGTGGAAGTTCATGTAATAATTATAAAGGTAACCATTAGAGTTTATATGATCCTTACTTTTGAGGAAATTATGGGTTACTATATGTTATGATGGAAGTGAAAGGAATGAGATAAAACTGAGGTTAAATTATGTTATGGTAATTTTTGATGATTTTTATCTCTTTTTGGGGAATGATTTTAGAATTATATAGTTTTGGAAATAGGACAACACGCAGACCGGGTGACTACCCGTCGCATCAGACAAAGCTGCGAGAATCGAACCCACAACCAATGTGCGACTGGTATTTATCGCCTACCACTGGACTATGTGAATTCCCTGGTTAGTTTGACTGATTCTTTTTAGTTATATGATTTTACAATTAATAGTATGTTGATTTTTGGTTATTTATAAAAATTATTAACCTATCATGGAGGATAAGTGATTAGGTTAATTACTTTTCAATACGAGACTTTAGGAGCAACTTATGTTGTTTGGAGATAAATGTTACGATTTAGCTTGGAAGACTAGGTGACTAAATCCTTCAAATATTTGGGTTTCAATCTTATATTGGTTTACTTTGAGGAATTTTATGGACAAATTGTTTATCGGATGGTCCTTGTTGAACTTTGGGTTATGTTGGACAAATTTTGGAGATTAAGCATAGATTTTCTTTTTAATGGGTTATCCTTTTTTGGATTATCTGAACTTGTACTAACCTTTTTGGTTTTGGTTTTGGTTAAAGCCTATCAACATGGGATGTATATAGTTCTCTTTGGTGGATTAGGTGATTCTCTAGAAGTTTATTATAGTACTCTTAATGCGAACAAGTCTCCCTAAATACTCGTCTTTTGGAAAAAAATATGAGTTTGATTAAGGAATCTAGTAAAAGTTGAAATCAACATGATAAGTGATTATGTTTCCTTATTAATAAATTCCTCAATAAAAAGTAACTTAAAACAAAAATGTTGTCTATTAACTTTTCCTACTGGGGAACCCAACACCGTTTAACCCATCACAAGTTTGTGATTTTCTTGTGGTTAACTTTCTCCTAAACATGTTTTCTATCACTCTCCATCAGAACATGACCCTATGTTTTCTCCTCCATGTCCATATTTTTCTACATGGAATCCTAGTATGGGTTAACTCGGGTGACCTTTGTACTTATCTTTCATTATTTTAAAGTGACTGTTTTACCGACTCTTGTTCCGATGTAGGACTTTCAAGGATGTTTCCAAGCTTAATTTTAAAAATTGTGAGGACGCAATTCCCAAAATGGGGGAAGGATGTAACACCCCAGGTAAATAAAGAATATGCCATTTTCATATTTATCCATATTTGTGAATTAAATATTAATATGTCTTTAAAGGGGACGCTATGTTCAATGGCGTACCCAACACGCAACAACGAGTTTTTGGGAATCTTACGTTGCACTCTAATAATAAATTAATATTATGTAGCCGTTGTATTGGCGGGAATGGATAGAAATAACTAAAATATGATTATATATGTTTTTAAATATTTTTACATTTATCCAGTAAATGATAAAGGCATAAAATATAGAAAGAATTCAATTTTAGGCGTATATGCCATAGTTTTCACTAAAGGTTCACTTATCGCCTTTTGATGGCGAAACATCATTAAATATAGTTTTTTTAATCTTATACATTCTATTGGACCAAATAAAACTCTTATTAAGAATTGGGACATCAAAATTTACTTTGTCTAAATTTTTGGTATCTTTCCGATAAAGTTCAATTTTTAATGAATAGTGTAAAATGTTGTATTTTAATTCAAAACCTCTTTTAATATAATTTATTTATATGATTATATTATCTTTTGATTTGGTTTTAAAGTGAAATTAGAATATATTTTTACCATTCAATCCAATAGTGGTCATTGGAATTAATTTCACTTTGAAATCAGACTTAAACTAGTGTCAATCTTTTGATACTTATTGTTTCATAAAAACGCGCTATTTGCTCTGACAGCGGGAATTAATAATTAAATTAATTAATGTGACTTATATTTTTTGAATTTTGAAAAATGGACTTCATTTTTGAATTCGGAATATCAAATATAGCTTAGGGTGAATTTTTGGGATTTTTCTGAAAAACTTCAATTTTTGATGAATAGTGAAACAACTTAGTGGTACTTATTAAAACTGATTAATCCGTTTAAATGAAATTTTTCCATCTTTGTGTTTTGAATTTCAAAAATCCTATATAAATGGTTGTCATTAAGAACTAAAATGTGGTTCAATGGGATAAAAATAATTTTTCTGTAAATAGTAACTTATTAAGTTTTTAATCGCGATTAGAGGTAATTAGTATAGATTATGGTAAGAATAATGTTTTAATAAAATGAAATGACCTAGACACATTTCCTACCCTCATTATATGTGTCATGGACGAACAAGACAACCCATGTGTCAACTTGGGGACCCCATGAAGCCACATTGGTTGGAAAATGACATTAATATCTTTTTATTTAAAGTTAAAGTAAAAATGAGACAAACATGAAATGTTTTACTAAAACAATTTTTACATGGGGTTATACAAATCATATTTTTGACTATAAATATTCATTGAAAATATAAAAATATTTCCTACATCATAGTATTTTTTTATAATTTTTAGACAATAAATAAATTATATTATTTATGACATCATGATGATGCAGCGATGACCTCATTATTTAACGAATCAAATAAAATGGAAAGATAATGTAATATCTAAGACCTACACATGTACAAAACCTATTGGATGAGTGGATTTCAAACCCTTATCCCCTTATCTGCGAAATACATCAATGTGGGACCTTTGAAATCCGAAACTCTTTTGAAAATAAAGTAACATTTTGTAACTTTACAAGAGTGCCCCTCCTCTCCTCTTATAAAAGGCCCCCACCTCTACCTCCTTACCCACACTCCAAAAGCCTTTGGCTTGGCCACCCTCTTCCCATTGTGGCTCTCCACTTCCCTCTCTTACTCCTTGAAGCCTCACTTTGGGCAGAAGTCTTCCCAAGGAAGCCTTTGAGCTAAAACCAAAGGGAGTTACCCGATTTTAAGGTAATGTCTTCACTTGTGTCCTTTTGTTTTATTTTGCTTCTCCAACCCCCTAAACTCTTTTTATTAATTTGTTTGGTAACAAATACAGTATCTTCAATATACTAAGATGTTGTTATAAGAAGTATTCGAGCAACACATACACACACCTACATCTAATGGTTAAAGAACATACGGTTTTTGTGGATGGCGAATTTCGGCCTCCCGAAACGATGATTGTTCAACATTATTTTAACACCATAAAATGTGGCCATTAAGATGACACTATATTTATATGTGATATATAATATGTTTATTTTTTTCCTTAAGCTTCTGTATTTTTCATTTTTGGTATACCTTTATAGTTTCCATTATGGGTAAACGCGATATCTTCATTTAAGGAAGTGCGGACAACCGCCCCCTCAAAGTGATTTGATTCTATAATACCATATGTGGTATGTATAAAGGATATATTTAATAATATTATATATGATACCATACTGGAATTAAAATAATATTATGTATCATTATGTTTTAATTCCATTAAATATGAAATAAAAATGGAAGTAGCGTTCATGCGTACGTACGGCTTACCGTCTCCATGAACGGTACATTTCGTTTCTTATCTCAAAATGATATGTAATATTATAAGTACATATATATAATGGATATATATGTAATATATTACATCAAAATTATGGATATAATTATGGAATTATAACATATATATATCTCTCTCATTTTGTTTTAATTCCATTAATATGACAAAAAAAATGAAAGTAGCGTTCATGCGTACGTACGACCTACCGTCTCCATTAACGGTGCTTTTCGTTTTTTATCTCCAAATGAAATGGAATAGTGTTAAATGAATATTTACTGGATATATATGATATTTTAATCATTAATAGTATTATGGAAGTTATTTACTTATAACTACATGGGCAATCTTTTTTTCAAACAAGTTCATTTTTGACTCATGTACCAAACATCGGCAAAAACGTCTGATATGAACTAACATTATTAAACAATTATTATAACATTACAATATGTGATATGAACTGAATAATAATCTCTAAATGAGGTACATAGGAAATTATTAATTGACCAAAGTTTATTATTCAGGAATATAATGAAACGAATAAGACCAGTTGGACTTGAGGTAAGGGATCATACTCCTCTCTTTCTTTTTAAGTACACTCTTTTATGTCATTCCTTCTAAGCTCATATTTCTTGTTATTGGGATGTTATTTTATATTACTCTTACTGTAATTTTTATTTTCATATGATGAGAGACCCTACTCTCTCTCATCAATCCATTTTGGAAGTTTCGAGTGGCGTCGTTAGGCTACCGAATTTTCATAAGAGATCTAACCTCTCTCTTTCCCTTTACGTACTCTCCTTTATGTCACTTCTTTTAAGCTCCTATTTGTTATGATGGGGGATGTTCATTCATATTCCTCTTTCTGTACACTTTATTCTAATGTGATGAGATACCCTATTTGATCTCATCAATCCATTTTTGGATGTTTTATGTGGCGCTGTTAGGCTGCCGAGTTTTCGTAAGGGATTTTTCATCTCACTTTTATTCCCGTGAGATTTATGCTACATTTGCCACAATTTCCTTTGAGTGGTGTATTTACTGACCATTATTTCACTCATTGTGTAATATACTTTCTTTTATGAGTATTTACATCAATGTTGTATTGTCCTTCTTTCATGGGGTGTATGTTTTGAAAGATTACCAAGTCGGTAAGGGAACCTTTCACCCTCCTCTTTTTAAAAGACTTATTTTGTTCGGTCATTTAATTTACATATTCCTATATTGGGATATGTTCTCATATATCCTTATTGATGTATATTTTATGTCCATGTGATGAGATAACTTTTTTTTAATCTCTCATCAACTCATTTTGATGTGACGCTGTTAGGATGTCAAGGGAACTTCTTAACCCAATTTCGATTTCTTTGGGTTCAACATGTAGTTATTGAATATGTCATCCTTTGAATATGTGTGAATGAACTTTGATTATTTTACACTTAATATCCACTTATATTTGGTGTATTCATCTGTCACACATAATTATGTAATTGATTTATCCTTAAACCAAGGATACCGTCTTTGTAAGGGACATCGTCTCAATATCCATTCATTGAGGCATATTTTGTTTTATACACAACCTCCTTTTATACGGTGTATAAACCCCTTTTACTTTTATGTTTATCCAAAAAGGAATCTTATTTTATATGAAGCGTTTACTAAACGACAAAAGGGAATGTTTTTGTCGTACATATGCGGCGACAACGACTTCTCCGCCACCGTGACCATTATTTGAGTTTCGGCTTCCTCTACAAGCCCTACCTTTTTTTAAATGGAAAATAAAAACCATGTTTACTTTTATTTTATTTTGGTATTGAAAATTATTTTCATAATGTTTTTATATCAATGTGTTGTATTAATATCTTGTGATTGAAAGGTGGAAATGTTATGTTTCCTTTATGCATGTTTTATTTGATACGATTATGCTGAGGTTATTGGGAATTATTATGAAGACGGGTGGTTCCATGATAACCTAAGGGCGGGTGAGCCCGATATAGCTCTCTAATGCATTGGGTAATGCGAAGGAGTGAAACGTTAAGGTTTCTCCGAAGAGATTTAGGGAATATATTTTGATTGGTATTCCAAACGTAACCAAGAGGGTTAATCCCTATGTAAGAATGTTATGAATGCCTCAAGTTACCTATATGTCTTATGATTTTTATAATTTATTCATGGTTTGATGAGGTATGTTAAAGTGCCTATGTTTTATGGGTAAAGTATGATTTCATTCTTATGTATATATGAACTCATGTTTCCTTTCCATATTTTTATAACCCTTACTGAGCTTTTTATGCTCATCCCAAGTTTTTGAAATTTTTTTCACAGGTCAAGGGAAAGGTACATGATGTGATGATAGTGTGAAGGATGTGTCAAGAAAGAATCCATGTTTTATTTTCAATATGTTTCCATTGATGGGAAGAATGAATACTGTTTTTTATGTAACCACATTGTTTAAATGTGGAATGTAATGCAAGTTTCATGATCTAATTATCTAAAACTCTTAACCTGAAATGATCCTCAATGTGTAATCTTTTAATAACTCAAGATTAAGTAAGGTTTAAGGCTGGGGAATTATACTCTTACTCTCATCATTTAGTTTTATGAATGTTTATGTGGCGCCGTTAGGCTGCCGAATTTTTTAGGGATTCTTTCACGTTTCTAATTTGTCAATGTTCTACTTTCATGTCAAGTCGTTCAAGTTCCTTTTTACTATGTTGGGGTATGATCTCTATACCTATCATACTGAAATTTTATGTTCTTATGATGAGAGAACCTATTTGATCTCGTCAATTCATTTTTGTTGAAGTTTAAGTGACGCCGTTAGGCTGTCGAATTTTTAAGTGATTCTTTCACCGTTCTCATTCTTTTCAAAGTTATACTTTCATGTCAAGTCCTTCAAGTTCTTTTTAATTATGTTGGGTTATGATCTCTATATCTATCATACTGAACTCTTATGTTCACATGATGAGAGACCCACTTTGATCTTTTCAAATCATTTTTGTTGAAGTTTAACTAATGCCGTTAGGCTGCCGAACTATCATAAGAGAAATCTAATTTTTTTCTTCCTTACATGTTTTTCATTTCAAATGGTATTTCCATATAATTTCAATACCATGTTCATATATCCTTCTTATTCTGTCCCTCTAATGTTTTATGGGTCATTTATGAATGTTTTACCCATGTACCCTCTCTTTTCAATGTTTTCTAAAATCCTGAAACATAGCTGTTATGCTGTAGAATTTTCGTCTCAAAATGCCTCTATCTTTTCTCAAAATTATTTTATGTTATAAAGTGAATACTAAAAGATCTTATTTATACATGGGTATTCAAATATATATCAAAATGTTCTATTTTAAATTATGGTATTTACATACATGAGACCCGCTCTCCCCTTCTGTGGGTTTAAAGAGACTTAAAGATCATGTCTTTAAAGCAATTGTTTTTTCTAAAAACGTTATGATTATGAAACGAAACCCATTTATTTTATGCTATATGGGTTATTTATAAAGTGTTTGATGATGATATATGTTGCTCACATGATAATAAAGGAAAATTTAAGGGTGCTCCCTGATAGCACTCCAATGCATTGGGTAATGATGTAACCACTAGAGATTACAATTTTCACGATATCTTGGTGAATAACCTTGGTAATTTCCAAATGACGCCTTGGGGATGGACCTTGGTGATATGTTCATGATTGTCTATGTTAAATGATGTAGCCACATCTTAATGTAATGAAAAATGTTATTTTTATTATGATATTCCACATGATTTCTTTCTCATTCCTTAATGTTCTATTTCATGACATAGTTAATATATCTCAAGTTCACATGTAAAATGTTTCTCTTGTTACCTTACTAGGCCTTCTGCTCACCCTTTCTTTTGATGTATGTCCCCAGGTTATGAGATGTAGTAATAAACCTAGGATGAACATAAGGATAATCCTTTCAAGTGTTTAAGAAGAATTTTTTATATTGTTTTCATGTATTATGTTCCTGGTTTCCAAGACACTAAACCTTAAAGATCCTCAGTTTTGTGTAATGTAATGAAAGTTTATGTGATAAAAAGGCGGGATGCTATAAGGCTTCTTCCTAGAAGTAAATCCTAGTCTTCATATACTTGGGAAATCACACATACATATTCCCCATAACATTCCTTGTGACTACATCTTTTATGGTACAAATCGTCAGACTTTTTGATACCTCTTTTTTCTCACACCGAACATGACTCGCGTGAGCTTAGAGTGTCAAGATAAATACGACACATCTTTTTGGGCAGTAAATCATACATAATCCCTATACATATTAATCTAACTACGAGGAATTTGATCTTTGCCTCAAAAGTAGAGTATGTAGGAAGCCTTTCTAAAGATCAATCCCATCACACATTAATTCTTATCTGTCCCATATGATGTTAAAGTAATCTGAATTCCTAAACTATGTGGGTTATGATTCCTTTTCTAACAAGGATACGTAGGTAGCCCATTAGCGGGTATGATACAAACTCTAAAATAATTCATGTCCTTCTGAATGCCAATAAACATCAAGTGCCCCACTACGTGGCTTTAAAACCAATATGGTCATCATAATGACCAAGAGATTTCTACATAATGCATTGAAGGATACCATTGACTAAGAATATCCAATACATATCTATGATTCTCCATGGATGAAGAATATCAAATACATATAAAAGATTTTCTAAATCTCATAAATATCAATCATTTATTTCCAAATCTAAAGGAAAACTCATTTTTATTCTAGGAAAATTAATAATGATTCACGAACATAACTTAAATCTATGAGAGAGTCCCGGAGTGGGAAATAATTTCCCCAAAAAGGTGTGATGAGCCTGACCTCCCATCCCATCGACCAATGAAAATTCTTAAGCCTCATTGGTCCACAACTAATGAGAACCTACCTATGGAAAGTAGGTCCAAATGGATATAGAATAATTGGATTTTTCCGGTTCTACAAATAAACATGTTAGAAAATGATTGGAAAATTTGACCCTTAAACAAACAAGGTCATCCCCATATCCAAAATAAACATTCATATTACTCTTGAAACATATGAAAACATTGAAATATTAGTTTTTTAAGCTCAAATAATGAAAATATTAAATATTGATGTCTTTAAAACATTGAGAAAGTGGTTTCGTTTGAGCTCAAAAATTTAAGATAAATCCTATGTCATTTAATGTTTCGATAAAATAGTAAAATATAATTTCATAATAATTGAGTAGATAAAAGTATAAATAAAAAATATATTAATAAAGTTTATTTATCAAGAGATAATTGAGACTTTCATAGTGAGAGAAATTAGGTTGTTTAGGTGGTAAAATGTTGAAGGAAATGTATGAGGATACACCATAGAGTTGGGATGATTTTATTTAATAAAAACATCTTTTCCAAAAGAAAAATCTAGTTTATATGTTGTTCATAAGAAAAAGGAGTGAATGATTGCTATTAAGCTAAACAAACCCACCCCATGGAGGATGATTGATTTGTGTGAAACTAAAAAGTCCTAAATGAGTGATGCTATAGAATAATATACATAGAATACTACACTAGATATAATTATTTTCCTGAATGAAGAATGTGAATACTCTGTGTGTGTGTTTCATAGCTAAAATATAAATTAAAGATTAATAATAAAAAAGGCATATGATTATAAATCAGTATACTATGTATTATATTCAATAAATTTTATTTTTTTGTGAAGGATAAGAATAAAAAATATATATTTTCATAAAGTTATAATGTATTAATTTTGGGGAGGATGAAATACAAAATTAACTGTAACTAGAGGCATCATCATATGGGATAAAAACCCAAAACATATTTTCATTTTTGTCAAGAGGAAGATGAACTATTTTTATTGAGAAAATGAACATGTACTTTTAATACTCAATGTCATGAAGTGGTCTACAAAGATTCAATTTCAATGTTCTAATAATGCATTAGATTCAAATGTATCCTTAAAAGAAATTTATAGATCTTAATTATGGATTCATGAGAATTTATTAGCTAACCATGTGATGGGATTCAATGATTTTATCAAAAAAAATATAAGGTATTTTTTAAAATATTTTTATTTGATGAAGGATTTATGGACATTGGATTTGAGAAAAAATTGATTATATCTAAGGATATGATGTACATAGATGTCTTGATAGTTAAAATCATTATTCATAACATTATATGTGTAATCTAATAGTGTGACTTAGTGCATGAAATTAATGTCACTATTAAGAATTTTATCATCAAAGAATAAGTTAGTGTAATATTTATTATAGGGGGTAAATGAAGTGAAATTTATACCTCAATAGTGTTGAAGATTATGTTTACAAGATGTATAGGGATGGTTATAAATTGTTATGATGAAACAATTATTTTCCATTTTATATGAAACTCCTTAGAATATTTAGTGAGGAATGGCGGATACATTGAAATCCATAAATGTTAATGTGATCTTACTCACATGTAGCTGATGGAAAAAATAATATATATTATTTTGGAATTTTTTTATTGATGTTTAAAGGAAAAAAGTTCTAAAATCCACTAATGAAATGAAATATTATTTTATTTTCCCTGATGATTTCATTATGAGGACATGGTTGATAGTTTCCATTCCAAATCCCGAGGGCATTAATTCCATTCCATGTTATCATAGTATTGAGGAAAAATTTAATTGGAAACAAATTTCTTAATTCATGATTAATAATGAAAATGATTTAAAAAATATCCAACTGGAGGATTATCTTAAGAATCATTCAACATGACACCGTGTTTACCGGATAAGGACACATTAATAAATTTTTGATGTTCATTGGAGAAACTCAATTATAAAAAATATAGATTAATTTATTCTCTGTAATAATTTCTTTGTAGATATAAATTTTTTGTAAGTATATTAACATATATCTACATAAAAAATTGAAAATTTATCAATTGATGAAACTAATCCATTGGATATTTGGAATATATAAAATCTTATATTTATATGATTTCAAATAATTATAAGAAAATAATGTTTTAACAATATAGTAAAAATTAACAATATAATTAAATCTCATAGAGATATGTGGATATTTATTCAATACTCATCTTGGAGAAACAAGTTAACATGTTTTAATAAATGATTTTGAAAAATTACTATAATCCATTATTCCAATGTTGGGTAAACAACTCATATTTTATAAAACAAATAGTGAGATAATTATTGGGGAATATGATGAGAATAAGAGAAGCTCGGGGTAAGGATAATGGGATTATGAAGATTTTAAAGAAGTTACTAATGATGAGTAATTTATTAAAACAATATAAAATATATTTAATTGGAAAAAATAATCTGAAATAGAAGAATTGAACATCATACGTGACCAAATAGCTTCAGTGAAAATGGGGATAATGATGTTTAAATATAAAATTTCTGTCTAATATCATTTAGAGTTAATGAATATTAAATAGGATAATAAAATTTATGTTTTTTAATATTAAAAGAATGAAAATCGTAGTTAAATCAAGAAAAAATAGACATGACTAATTTTATTGAGTCTTTAATAGAAGAATTTAAGTGGAACCAAACCTGATTTCCATAAAAATTACAATGAATAAGTAAAATTTATTCAGACATGTCATCAAATTTGTGCATGGTTTATTCATCAGATTAATGAATTGAAATAGATTTGATTTTTACAACCATGGATAATTGAAAATTATTTTAATTTTTCTTTTTATAATAGTGTAAATGTGATTCAATGAATTCTAAATAGATATAAAATATGTATCCCTTAATTAATTAATTAATTAAGAAGATTATATTGATAATATATATGGATTATCAAATCATGAAGATGAAAACAATATTTACCAGCTAAGGAAGTCTTTATATGTACTAGATCTGAAATATCATGGTATTCCATACATGATCAATACTTGAAGAAAATTGTTTTTTTTTGTAAACGAGTTAAATATAATCACTTTTATAAAATAAAGGGTGAAAAAAGGATGATTTTTCTTATATATGTTGATGAAATTATATTTTTATGACGGAATGATGTGGAATGAAAAAATGTTTTTAAAATTTATTAAATTGATATTTGAAATAATGATGTGTAGTGAGATATAAAAATTTCCATCCTCTCATGTGACATAAGTATAGTATTGGAAATTTATTTATCAATATAAATATTCCAATTAAGTGAAAAAATGGTTTCTAATCGAGGATTTAAAGGACATGAAAAGAATGATTACCACCTATATAAATTATCACGGGAATAATTGTAAAAAGTTAAATGTGATAAAGTATAGTTAATCAATTATGAGCCTAGTATACAAAAAATATACAAGACAATACACTAAGTTTTTCACTTTTCATGATACAAGGTACTGAAGAGTTCTAATATAAACCCACATGAGACCATATAAAAAAGGATACAGTATATCAAAAACAATGTGGATTTAATAATGGTGTATAATGGAATATTATGACATATATTATTGCGGAATATTGATAAAAATTGGGTTATTTCAGTGTGTGATGGAATGTGGACATTGTGCGATGAATTTTATCATTGAAACATGTGAATTTATTATATCATAATGAAGAAACATTCTATTTCATTGATAACTATGGATTTTCAATAATTATTTATATCATAAATATATTCTATATGATGAAATAATTTTATGGAATTATATTTCAAGTCAAATATTCTATTGTAATCAAGTGTCATAACTCAAATACTATTAATCTTTGTAAAAATAATTCCCATAATTTAAGGATAAATCACAATGATATTAATTATTATTTCCTGAATCATAATGTTAAGAAATGTTTGGTGTCATTATAGTTATGTAACCATGTTCTATATATTAAATTCCGTTGAAAAATGTGAATTATATTTATAGATATGGTCATAATTGTTTTTTTAATTTGGACATTTAATAAATATATCTTATATATGTATAATATTTTATTTCTTACTAGAAGTACATAAACAATTAAAATATTTTTAATGGAGTCTTGAAATAAAAATTTGAAATTGTTGTAATGTTTGGAATCAGTGTATTTTCATGAGAGATTCCTAAGAGTTGGTTCAATAATTTATCATTATTTGATGGTTTATTCTTCATAGTGGCAATAATAATGATTCGGTATATATATCAGGTCATCAAGGTTATACATTAATTCATTATGGTAGAGAAAATTAATTATATAACATAACATCATTATTCATGTTGATGAATCATGATATTTCATATTAGATATATTTTATACCTCACATAAACATCATGGTTGAAATATTTAGTTAATTTATGTTCTTAAATTTTCATTTTATTTTACATGTAACTTTATATAAATATCATATCTAATCATTTCACATGAAATGTAATTTATAAAACATTAATAAAGATATCCATTATTATTATTTATTTTTACACACATATTCAATTAGATATATTTACATTTAAATTGATAGAATAACCCCACTAAATTATTTTTGAATAAAGAATTCATTGACATCATTAAACATTAATTATATGATTTACATTGTAGATGATGTTTGATTGAGAATATTTTTATTTGGTGAAAATATATATATTCCTTGTTAATATAAATTCCTGGGTAGTAAGGGTTTGTAATAAGAGGTTATGGTATAACTTATGGTTTCTATGTATTGGGTGAAGTTTCAAAAAATAAATCATATGTTGAAAATAGTGCAATGATAAATCTATAGTGATGCTTCAGTTACGATTAGTTATGGTTTCCAGAGCACAGTTCTTATATATTATAAGAAGCATAGTCATAGGTGGTGATGTGTTATGAGTGAGATATAGAAGATCATTCTATCATGATCTGGAAAACCAGAAAATATTATGTATAACATTCAATTTCAAATATTGTGTATTTCACAAAAAGTGGTATTAAGGTTTCCATGATTTGTTAACAATCAAAAGTGGAGAGACCTCAATTTATAATTCATGTATCCTGGAATCGATTTCCTTGAATTAAACATGAGTACAAACTACGCTAATACTTTCCCAACACACATCTACGAGTCCAATGAATATTTCATGTATCATGGAGTCCCAACACCTTGTTATCTTCCTATAAATGATAAATATATCTATAGACTCTACTCGATACATGTACAATATACAGGACATGTATATTTTTACATGAAATGGACTCCCATGGGAGTACATTCTTGGATTTTCTATACATCCTACCAATTGTGTATTTTAAAAGACACATCCTACAAGTAAAGCCTACATGAAATAGATTATAGAGACATGTTCTCAGTTATTTTCAAGACCAAAATGATATGTGAATTCTATAAGACCTCATAAATGGACTGTTTTTAGGGTTCCATGAAAACTATATTCTATGTTTTAGAAAAAAACACATTTGTAGACTATTTTGATTAATTTCTCACCTAAAAAACGGAAATTCATATCTCATAATATACTGATTGTTTCAAATGTGCTCTAGTTTATGAAATGTCTTATATTTTTAGAGATGATAATAATGTGAGGGAAAATGGTTGGAGAGAACACAAGGTTAGTATTCACTGGAGATATAAGAATTATTGGGAATATGAACTCTATAAAAATAGTACAGTAGGTATCCAACATTTAAAAAGGGTGTGGGCCGTCGACCTATGATTTTGGTAACCCCATGATTGATTCATACAAAACGTATTGATTCATGGTTACTATATAGGGTTTAATATCCACTTGACAATAAAGCACACTATAGAGGGGTGTTGGTATCCAACTAATATATCCAAGGGGTGATGTGGAAATGATGAAAGATCATTATTTAATGTTTTATGGCGATATAAATGGGTAATGTATTTGTAATTACCTATAGTTTAATTCTTATATGTATTTGAGTTATGCCGATTGTTATTTCTTGTCTTTTATTGCATCATTTTCTCTAAAGTATAACCATGTTTATCCTATTTGAGTTGACTAATTATACTATTTCTATTATATATTCTCAAGACTTCATATTGATTACCCTTATACATTCCCTTTAATGGCATCATTATCATATGTGTTTTTTCATTGAATGAAACAAATTATTAAATGGAGACATTAGTGGATGTGGCATTGGTGGTGTTGAATCCAAGAGAAGCTTGGTAATGATAGCTAGATATGGTTCTATAGTTAATTTTGGCACTATGTGGAGTAGATCATTCTGATTTGTTTGGAAATAGTATCTAACATGGTATTTTGGGATTGGTTTTTCAATGTTTATATTTTATTTTTGTGGTACTTTAGTTTTGTAGGCATTTCTCCTATATGTTTTGTTACTATTTTCCTTTTATTTGGTTTGTATTAATATATACAATTGTAGTGACTTGCGGTATTTATGGTACTTTATTATGAATCCTTCCATATATGTGACATAATCTATCAGTTTTAGAAACAAACCAATAGAATATTTTAGTTTCGATTAGGGTAACACACATACCTTATTACTGGCCTGAGAAATGCCACACTAAATAGGGTCATATCAAATTGGAATCCAGAACATTGTGTCGTATATAAGGAGACTGGGGTTAGCTTGATTCTATGGAATAGTTAGGGATAATTAGATCAACAGTGTTAATGGGTATTATGTTTTATTAAAATAACAGAGAATCTAGGGAAAATTAAAGGGGTCTAACGTATCCTTTGACCAGAACTCTGTTAAAATATTTGTCAATTCATAACTCTATACCATTAGATAAAGATTTTAATGAGATTTATCATTTATCATATAGTGTGTTGTTTTTGTTTTCTATAATGTCTTGTTTTTATCCATGTATGACTTTTTAATATTTCTAGAAATATTTCCAAATCTAGGCATGAAGAGGATAAGAGATTTTGAGGGCTAGTGAGCCTAGAATTGAAATTTTAAAATTATTTAATATTTTAATATCATGTGCATGGTGATTTCTAGAAAAAATGGAATAAATAAAAAATAGAATCTTATTATGAAATTATAATACCATATTTGTGTTCAGAGAGTGTACTTTCCCTAGGAGTGATATAGTATTTGTTGGTGTTAGGAATTTTGATAAGGTTCCACCATGGGTATAAATAATAAAATAAATTGATTGATTGATTTATATATTAATTTAGATATAATGACCTAGAATTATATCTTTAATAATAAATATGCTTAATCCCTAGGGTAATCCTCATAACCATTAAATTGAGAAGAGATATTGGAGGGGATCTATTGGAGGATCATTTGAAGAAGTTAGTAGATTGAGTTCAGATCAAGGATTGTAAACCAATGGAGTGTGTAGATCTCATAAAAAATAGAAAAATAAAACTTCTATTCATAAATGATTGATACAAACTCCATGTAGGATGTTTTTTTGTAGATTTATTTAGATTTTCTAATACTATAATGAACATGTATCTGTTGACATGTGGATTGATTCGCATATTGGTCATTTTCATGTGTGGGTTTGTTTGTGGGATTTAAGGATTATTATTATATGATTATTAATTGATGATTATACCAATTTTTTTTCTTTTATATTAAAATTTATTGAAGTTGAAATGAAAAAAGGATGAGGTTTTTAACTCATATTTATCAATTCTGGTTATTTCTACCCATACAAAATCCAATGACCTTCATTTTTTCGCTAGGAAGTGTTTTTTTGAATTTTCCTAATGATTATTTACATGAGCATAAATCCAATATCATGACGATGTTTCATGTAGGGTATATGATCTCCCTAACAAGCCATGTGGGTTGAACCCTTGTCTATGTATTGGGATCCGATCTTTATGATAAGTTCTATTATAATTGAGTGTGTTTCCCAAATGAATCCTATCAGTATCCATCATGATTATTTTTAGCTAGACTTGATGAGAACGACCTATGGGATGAGTGTCTTTAGTGGCTGTGTGGATCAGGGAGAATTATTCAAAGATTAAAGTGACCTTGGGGATGAAATGGATGTTTCACAAGCATAGAGAAACTCATTGAGTGATATCTATATGTTGAGATACGTTAGGGATGGTAGGGCTCAAAGAGTGAGATCTTCTAGATGATCATTACCTTGAAGCATTATAGAAGGTCTATGATTGAAAGTGGTTTAAAACATTTTTCTATTATAGTTGTTTATGATTATATCCTGAATATCATTGTTTATCATTATGCCTCATATCATGTTGTAATACATGTGTTTCAATATATGAATAATCTTGATTCTTTATGCTTGCTGATTATGGGGTGTCATGCTGGGAATTTTTATACTCACCCTAAAATTGGATCTGCCTATACATGTTCTATTTTATATTGTTGGAAACCATTTTTATGGACACCTTGGTAGACCAAGAGAAGGTGTAGATAAGTCTTGTGATAGACAGTCCAAGCTTTATATCAATGTTTCATTGGATAGTAGTACCCTCCTTTTGATCTAGTTGGACCATACATTCATATTTATGGGTGGGATTGTATTCGGCCCCATTTTATTCTTTACAACAGATTATGTCATACTTTTATTGTTTAATTTTAGATGTATTCATGAATTTTTATCACTTTTTACATTTCTGAATTGTATGAGCCTCAATATTTGTGTTTGTACAAGCCAACTGGACTAACACGTCCCATATGTGTGATATTCTGAATTATTTTTGGTCACCAACACATGGCCTATTAGAGGTGGGATTGGGGTAGTTATGTATTGATACCCATCCGGTCTAGTTGTGACAGAGTAGTATTTCAAGGGAATACCTATCCTAATGTTTTATGACACTACATGGGTTGAGATATAGGGCCCATAAGGACTTCTATTCAAGGACTATAGTTTTTAATATTTGATTGGGTTTTATAATAATAATGATCCGTGTTTCGAGTTCATATTTCATTCCAGGAAATATATTATTATTGTTGTGGATGATATATCCATTCACCAAGACTATATTAATCAAAATGTTGGCTTGGTACATGTCAAAAATGTTTGGAGGGAATCATTTTTCACGAATCACATTGGAATGTGTTGTAGTTTATATATCCTTTCAGAGTTAGATCATGAGATATATTTAATGATATGGGTATGTATTTTCTTATTTAATGATGTAATCATGATGATATATATAAGGTTTCTATTTAAGGTTTGATAGTTCGATCCAATGAATTATGAGGCCTCTCTAAATGGGATTTGTCATGAGTTGTACTATATTCTAGATGTTTATAAGGGTGCACTTCTTCCGTTGACTAGTTTATAGATCCTACTTTAATAGTTTAGGTTGATCCAACATTCCATACTGAGTCGGGGAGAGATATTTTGGCACTATATGATGGCGTGCAGTGTTTGAGCACATATCATCAGATTTTGAGGCTTGGATTACCTCTCTTGTAGGGTTAGTGGGACATACAGATTGAATGTGTGTGTAGCAGGTCACAAAACATGAGATTTCTTCAGAGACATCGATGAAAAATTAGTTCTCAGAGGATGATAAATTTTTATTCTTGTGACATAAGTGTAAATCTCACAAGGTATTACCCAAAGCATTATTCTCCAGTTAGATTCTTGTTCGATGAACCTATGTGAAAGATGCACAGGTAGTATCAAGGATGTATGTGTGGAATTAGATAAGATAGATGATCTAGGAGAGTAGTATAATTTTGACGCTATATTGGTTTGATGCTACCACCACCACCCCTAAGAGGAACACTCCAAAATCATAAATCTAGAGGTCATAATCTTGGGTAGTTTTAGGCACTGGTGGTTCTATACTCAATGACTCTATGATTGTTTGGTTTTATGATCTATGTTCCTTTTACTCTTGTTGAAGTACTATTGGAAACATGTATGATGCAAAATTATGAATCCTTTGTTCGTTACATTTTATATTGATATATGAGGTGTTTTTAGATGCATATGTTGGTGATGTTTGTAATGACATAGTAAATGATGGGAATATGGGAAATTCCCTCCATCTAAGACACGTTATTAAGATTCTATTAGAATCTATGTGGCTGAGTATGTTCCACCTAAAGAGGATATAATATAGGTGTTTTGGATTAGTTCCTTTTAATTGTGATTTTTAGTTCTTTTTAATTTGATAAGGTTTTGGGGAAAGCCATGGTTGTGGTAAATAACTAACAAAGAGAATGAAAGAGTTCCAACAAGTAGTAGCTCACAAAGGGTTTGATATAGTTTTAGGTATGTTATCTGTCTTTATATCCCTAGTTATAGTCTTCACACATAGTCATGTTCCACATATCCCCTAGTGTATCCCCTATTTGGAGACTTATAGATACAATTAGGGGATTTTTTTCTCAACCCTTGTGTTTGAGTTTCATGGAAATATGATCAGTGATAACACACTTCTAATAATAGTGTGACCTAAATATAGGAGAAGAGAGAGATAGAGACTATCTAATGGATCTATTCATAAGGGTATTGAGACCCAATTATGTTTTCCTCTAAATTGACTGCTTCTTTAATATCGATGAATTGGTTTTTGAATGTCTTGATTATGGTAGTGTTTTTATTTTATTGGTGTTGAGATTTACTGTAATGATAAGAAATGATACAAGAAAGTGTAGGATGAGATCATGTACAAGATATTACGAATGAATTATTATCAGTTGGGAAGAGATACCTTTTGAGTATCTCTTGTTTCGATCTTTTGTTTCCTATAATGGTGGTAGAGTATGATGATGTATTTCGTAGTGATATTTCAAGATCACCTCCCAATTTATTTTTTTAATGGAGTTGAACTGGGGATAAAACAATATCATCAATTGAATATCAGATGAACCGATGTAGCATTTAAATATAGTGGTGTGTTTAGAGTATTCTAAATAAAATGGGATATATAAGAAATATAATGTTTTCTAAGGAAACCCCGTATTTTTTTCTGAAGAAGAAGATGATTTCTAGAGTTTGGGTGTGAATTGGTGTCACTTGAACAAGGTTCCAAGAGGATGAATATCCACTCCTGAGAATAATTGAGATCATTGACCAGTGGATTAGGGTTAAATGTTTCTCTTATTTGACCTAAATATAGGTTATCAACAGCTCTTGTTATGGAGAATGATATACAATATTTAGATTTCCAAATCCAATGTGGTTTTCTTGATCTCACAGGGATAGCCTTTGAAGATTCTTATGCCATATCCATATGGTGAGACATATAAACTAGATCCTTAACAAATTTTTGGATTACACCATGATATTCTTCTTTATTGACATCTAAGAGTTCTCTGAATCTATGTTGGATCATGTGATACACCTAGGGATGTCATGATTTACCTCAAATAGATAGTTATTACCCCTCCTCTTCTTCAGGGAGAATGGTAGGTACAACTCATGGATATTTATTGTGAGATGTTGCATGAACAGATCTCCATTCGATATATTCCTAATGGGGTTTCATAATGTGGGAATATCATCATTCTTTTTCAATTATATATTTTGACACCAGTCACGCTATGAGAGGAGGTATTTAGGAGGGTTTTTTTATCATAGCAGTACATATGAAGATATTTGAGGATGTGCAAGTATTTCATAGCATCAGTTAGGTAGAAAATAAAGTTAAAAATTCAAGGTAAATTCATGTTGTCATTCATTCTTGAGGTTGATCACCAATATCTATTTATGGATATTTTATTATTATTTTTTATATCAGAGGTATCTTAGAATCAAGGATTTCCATTTATGATCATTGTGGACAATGCTTCTTACATCAGGAAACAATTACTGGGAGGATGTCTGATTGATCAAAGAACATGGTTGTAGTTGAGCATGGTGTTTTGCCCACGTCAGCTGGCTAGGTAAAGTGGAATGTTTAGGTTCTCCTTAAATTAATTTGGGACCACATGTCATTTTCATGCCATTTCTGGGATGATCATCTTCTATCAGTGGAGTTGGTGTATCATAGTGACTTCCAAACTGCCACTGATGTATCACCTTTTGAGTCCATGAATGAGAGACTTTACTTGTCACAATTATATGAGTTATATCAAGTTGGTGAGAACACATGGATCCATTTTGTTTTCTAAGTATGATTTTATATTTGTAGTTCATCCTTGGAATAATGAGACCCTTTAAAAAAACCCAATATTTTTTTATGGACAAATAGTGTAGGCCTTTGGATGTTGAGAGTTAAAGAGTTTTATCCCAGCTGTTCCACTATATCTATTGTCCTAAAAATAATTCCTTTTACTTGTTATATGTCAGGTTTGAAAGGGGGTGTAGTACATAACCCCGTGAAGACAATAATTTTGTTTTCCTGGTGTTCTCCACATGTTGCAACTCGGGTGGAATTTTCTTGACCCGTTACACAATATCATAATGGGTTTGTTGTCTATGAGAGTTGAGTTTCTATTTACAAGGAGTCGGTGGTGTTGAGAACCACCAGAGAAATACCCATCATGGTAAAAAAAATTCCTAGTTTACATATATTTTTTAGGACAGGAATCCATACAAGGAGCTCATGGGTGTGGGAGACTCAATTGCGAGTTTAGTATCTCCACCTTGTTTTTTAGTTCTTTTAGAACATAAATACGTAAAGAGTGGAATAATTCAATGCCTCAATTTTTTTAACTCAAGACATTAAAATACATTTAAATGTGTTTAAGGATCCATATGACACAATAAAGTGAGATTATAAAAATTGTTGAGCCCATAATAGATTGTTTTGAAATATTAAATATAATATTATCATGTGTATGATTTTTTTCCATTAATGTATGAATAACTACCAAATGAAGTCTTGGATAAGATTTATAATCCTACCATTGGCTTCAGATCAATGAAATTACAATATTTATGATGTAATATTTCATGGATTCGGGTTCTTCAATAATGTTCTCTCCTGGGTCAAAATAATAAAATAAATAAATTTATTTCATTTATTTCATTTTTATTTAATGCAGAAAGGCAGATTCCTCTATTTAACAATGGGTATGCCTAATCACTAAGGGTAGAAAAATAACCAAGGTATTGAATAGGACCATTGGATATAATCCTTTGGAGAGGATCCATTGGAGGATCGTTGGCAGACAACACCAGATCGATATCAGGTCGAGGATCTTGCATAACCGAGTTCATGGATCTCCCCAATGACAAAACCATAGAGATTTTCTTCATAAAACATCAATTAAAACACCAGATATAATGTATATTTTTTGTGTATTTATCCCTATTTTCTTATCACATGATGAACAAAAATTAATTAACTAATAGATTGATCCACATATCAGTTTTTTTCAGTTAGGGTATTATTTTTAATATTTGTGAAATTGTTATTTTTTGTTCGTTGATGTTTATACCTATTCATTGATATTTTCTATGAAAATTAATTAAATCTAAAATAATCAAAGACTGAAATTAATAACTAAATTTAATTTTTTATGGTTTTCTCTCCCTGTTCTACAATCGTTCATCATTTCTATTTTCTTTTATTCTTTGATTCGATGATTTCCCAATGAATAATCATTTCATATTATGGTATACAATTATATATATAAATACATATATGGATCCAATGTTATTTTTCATGAGTTATGCATAAGACTCCAATGAGGTGTGACAATCAGTGTTTGTTGAGCACTTGATATGATTTAAATCCATACAATAAGGTAAATAGAGTTCCATAAATACTAGATCTATGCCATGTGACAATATATCTGGTGAAATTGGTTTTTGTTGAGGCTCGGGTGAAGACGCATTGAATTTATTGAATTTAGGTGAAATTCCAAACTACACGACATGTAGATCTACGAACACATTATATATAATCCCATCAATGTTGTGATTGGGTTTTCATAAATTTATAATTATCCGATGTTGTGTGATAAGTGTCATAAACCATGTGACCCGTAACTAATTTGATTGGTGGGTACATTGAGTGCAAGCCATTGTGGACCTGTGGCCCCACATGGGAAGTATACGAGCACAACCCTGTGTACGCGATATTGGGAATAACAGAATGCCAATTTCTAGAGACACATCAACATTCAATGTAACTCCATCTGAATTCCATGTATTGTGGAAAAGATCAATACCACTTAGTGCACTACATGAGTAGTTTCAGTATTGTGAGGCATGTCATGTAACCATGGGACATGCCAAATAATTATTTGAGGACATGTTGTAGTTCTATTTCTCCTCATTTCATCTTTATTGTGAGATATTCAGATCATCCTTATAATAGTATCAGTTGAGTGTGTTTTCTTGGTCCATAAAATAATGGTTTACTGTATAATCATATTCTTATCATAGAGTGTGGCCCCTCTATAGCATCTAAATGATTAGTGTAGTGTGAAGGAATTCCCTTATTCTAGAACAATTGGTATGACTCCACTTTGAATATACCCCTCAGAAGATTATAACATGTTTCCCTCTAGGATCCCTGGAGTGATCCTCATGACCTTTTTTCCAATTTACGGTGTTTTAGAAATGGTTTGACTTATGTTTATACAATCACTATTCCATATCTATAAGGATGATTTTAGTAGGGTATTGTGTCCCAAAATTGATCCCTAGGTGTTGAGACACTAGTTGTGTAATGTGATATAGTCTTTTTTATGAGGTGTAATGTAACACCCTACGATTTTATGAAAAATATTCTTTTTAATTTCATTGATGTCTTGTGTTGTATGCTACACCAAAAGTATCTTGCATTTCACGCATCCCTGACTTGGCTTTCATTACATTCAATCATGACCTTCCACGATAACGTGTGTTGTACGTAATACTGAGTTTCACTAAACAACGATATGCTATATAAACTAGCCTTTATAAATAGTAATACCCACTTTTTCAAATTTTATAAATTTTATCTTTCTAAATGGACTCCATTTTTTGATTCCTAATATCGGAATTATCATAGGGTGAATTTTTGGTATTTTTCTGAAAACATTCAATGTTTGATGAATTGTTAAAACTCTAGGTTACTATTTAAAAATCGATTTTTTTTAAATAATTATTTATTTTATTTGAATTTGTTTTAGGTCAAAATTGATACATAATAGATATATAATTTCATGTAATTCATTAGAGTCATTTTATAATAAATTTAATTATATAAAAATTTTATTGAACTTTTCACCGTCTGTTACCCATATCCTAGGAGAATTTGAAAATTTACATAAAACATAATTTTATGACCTCTCTGAGTAAAATTTCAAAAATACAAGAGACACAGTTAACATCAAGGGGTAAAATGTGGTTCAATATAAAAATAATAATTTTTGGTGAATAGTAACCTGTTACTTTTATTTACCACGGTTAAAAGTAAATAGGTTAATTAAGGGTAAAAATGATATTATTATTAACCTAAAACATGTCCTAATTCTATTGGATAAGTTTAATTCGACCAAAAACTACCTTAGGAATAAAATATTTCCATTTAGGTCCACTTGTATTAGATTAGGACATTTATTATTATTTTATTTAAAGATGAGTTAAAATAGTTAAAATCAATGTTTAATAACTAAAAAATATTAAATATAAGGTTACACATATGATAAATTGGACTAAAAATATTCATTAGAAAGATAAAAATATTTCCTACCTAATTGTATTTTATTTATAAATCTTATATCTTAAATATGTTAATTTATTTATGACACCATGGTGATGAAGTAATTACCTAAATAATGAAATATTAAAATAATTGATATTATAAATACCCAAATAAATGTAATTTGAGACTTTTTATGAATTACACAAATTTTATAGCTTAATATGACATGTTAATATTGATTTAATATAATTTTTTCAAACTAATCATGCTGTTATGAGTTTCACAAAAATAAATTACCAAATAGTGTCAAAATTGACATAAAATAGTTTTTAAAACAAATATTATATTATTAATTATAATTATATTCCTAAATATATAAGGTTCTGCCAAATGACTTATATAATGTTATATATATTAATAATTAACCACTTTGGGTTCGTTTGTGTTGTTATGGTATGTTTATAAACCATATAGTGTAAGAAAACAAGAATACACGGTAAAGGTTAAATTATGTAACGTAGAGTTAAATCTAATTGATAAGGTTACAATAATAACCTAAACATGTCTAAAAACTATTTTTTGAGAGGATATAGACCCATACCCACTTTATATTTTAATTAAATTAATTTGGATCTATTATAATATGAATATGATTTTATTATTAAATAATATTTTATGTTTTTCCAAAGGTTCCCCTCTCCTCCCTTATAAAAAGGGAACCCCTTCCCTCTTTTCATGACACCCTTTTGTGCCTTTAATATCATCCAAACCCTACCAGTTCCTCTCCTCAACCTCTCTAGTTATATCATATAGGTTCTGGTCTTCTCAAAAGACCAACTCTAGTGCCCTAAGAAGATGTTTAAAAGAGGTGTGTCTAAGAAGAGGTAATCTATTTTACTAATTCTTTCATGTTTTCTTTCTTCTTCAACATATTCTTATTTAATTGTTTCATTATAAAGTAATAAAATAAGTATTATTTATATACTGATATGTCATTATAAATATGAAACAAGCCTATTTCACATTCTCTCTATCATATGGAAAATGAAATCACCGCGTGTGTGTACGTACGGAATACCGTCTCCACGCTCTGGTGTAATTTGTTTTTCCACCACCACTTTACATGGATGAGTATAATGGCGGAAAGAATAACTATATATAGTTATTATAACATACTACTGATTATATGATATTATATCATCCACTTCAATTGCATTCAATAAATATGGGAACAATAACATCGCTCGTGCGTACGTACGGATTACCGTCTCCACGACACGATGAGATTCATTCTCCCTATTAACCACAGAAGAATGATTATAAAGTATATATATTGAATAATAATTTAATACATGACATGATAAATCTAGTGGATTTATGAATATATATATATATATTTCATCTACTTACTTCCATCCATTTCAATAAGGAAAACAAAACATCATTCATGTGTATGTACGTCCTATCGTCTCCATGAATGGTGTATTTCATTTCATATATCTATCTATTATATATATTTACACTTAATATATATGATATATAAATCATAATTTACATTATATAAGTAACTAAATCATGATATAAGTAATAACAATATCAATAACAACAAGCCTAAACACGTATGATAAATAAAACGATTTTACCCAAAACGATGCTTTAACATGGAATTTACAAAAGAACGGGTAATATAAAGTCCTAAGTGAACCATTTATGATATCATAAAAATGAATATGATTCTATAATAAGTCAATGAAATTATTTAAATCATTATAAAGTAGGATCATATATGTATGAAGCATATCAGACCTAAGGTAAGGGATAATTATTCCAATATCATTCTTATCTGAGATTGTTATTCGTAAGTATTTACTGGGGTTATATTTATCACCCGTATCCCTGATTTCTAAAAATGGGATCATGTATGTTTAATGTCATTTTTACCCATTTTTTAATTTTACTACATGGTATGGAAGGAATCATTTTTTTTTACCATACATGGTACTTTTTGACTTTTCCGACAAAAGTACGAGGAGAATGTTTTTTTAACATATACGACATGAATGAATTTTTACGGTTTTATAACGCCTTATTTTCATAAATCAATCTCTACAAGTTTTCATGACTATTTTCTTCAAAATCCTTTTCTTTTAAAATTGAATGGCATTTTGTGAAAAGAATACGATTTTGAAGAAAAAAGGATATTTTTCTCAAGATTTCATTTCAAATGTTTTATCGAAACCATTTTCTATCTAAGATGACATTATTTCATATGTTTATGTTTCAAGTATAATTTCACTATGATATATATGGTTATCAATTTTCATATGATGAAATATCCATTTGTTTTATATGGATTATATGATTATGGTATGATGTTTATGAAACCCATTTTATTCTTTTGGTTATGTTGAATGTTTTAAGTTTATTTTGTGGCACAAGTAAGAATTATTTAATTATGAGATGGGTGGGACCTATATCTCCCTCCCATGAATTGGGTAAAGATTTATATCTCATGGGATAGACATGGCTGGAAGGGTAGGTTAATCTGGTTTAGTGATACAGGACTGGAACGAGGAGTGAACTCGATTCAGAAAGGGACTTTGTCCACTAAGATGGTCTTGGCAGCAATGCCTTGGATACTATGGAAATCGTATCATGTGAATAATAGTTTTCCTCAATTACATGTTTCATTCCCATTCTATTTTGTAATGATTGATGTTCCATTATGATCTATTATTTATTTACTGCCATTTTTGATATCATTTCTCAAGATTTTGATGTTTAAAAATTATGAACATGTTTTTAAGTTCAAATGTATATGGTTTGTTTTACTCAATCCATGCTTCCCCTTACTACGAATTTGAGCTCACCGTTTATTTTTTTTCTTTTCCCCAGGATATAAAGAAAGGATTTATGAAAGAAAAAAAGGAAGATCTTTATGAGAGATGTTGAATATCTTTCACCAATATTAGAAGATTATATTCCGTGTTTCTAAAGACAATAAACTATTATGGTCCTATGGTGGTTGTTTTTGTTATGCATTAGATATTCCAAAATAGTAATGTAATGTCTATGTACGTCATTCATGGGTCTCTACAGTTGGTATCAGAGGAATGTTTTTGTAAACCTTTGGAAACATGGATGTGAAAACTTTACTAAGACCCCTAGAGATATTTCTATGGTATGTCTAGGGATGTCCATAAGGTTTAGTATAACTATAGGTTACAGTCCTAGAGTTATGTTGACGATCATGAATAACCTAGGGTGAACCTAAGGTGTCATGTATTAAAGAATGTGTGATATGATATACATCCATTAAGTGACTTTTAATGATCATGTGGTTCCTCGTTATTTTAAATATTTCTTATACTATGGTTTATGTTTTTATTCAATGGAGGGAACGAGAAGGAATTCGGTTAACGTTGATTCCGATGGAAAAATTGGTGACTGTGATCAACTAAATTGTGTAATTCCTAGAGAGAATGATATTGTGATTATCCTGAAACAGTCAGCACGATATATGATTAACAAGGTGAACTTTTGTGTTATTCCTAAGTCATCAAATAAGAGGAAGATGGAATTTTAAGCATGTTCGCATGGTGAGGAGAAAAGCGAAAGGAAGATTGAGATTTCTAAATTAGGGAAGAAGAACCTTGAGGAATACCTAAAATGGAAGGAAAGATGTTATCTGTTTGGAGAAAAGGGTCATAGAGTGATAGACTGTTATGGAGTTCAATGTCTTATTTGTGGAGAACATGGGCATTACCCATCTTAATGCCCTGACCAAAGAGGTTTCTTATAAATATAGAAAGGAATTATTCCACGACAATCATCGATATGGATGGATTGAAGTGTTTATGTATTGGTTTTCAAGAATAATGATGTTGAGGTACTTTTATGGTATATTAGAATATTTTTTTATTAGTCTATTGTGGTTTTCAATAATTTTATGGTACTAGTAACCATGAAAAGTGATTGAAATATTTTTGGAAAGAAGATGATATGCGCATAATCAAGGGATAAAAAGAAAATGAAATGACCTCATGACTGATATTAGGACAAAGTTATATCAAGATTTGTGTATATAGAAATTTGGGGATTTTGGTATGTGGAATGAGTTAACTTTTTACAGCATTCATGTCTTTTATAAGGTTCTATGGTAATTCATATTTCAAAAAAATACACGATTAAGGTATTCACATGTTTATAATATGACCATCAAGATATATCTTATGATATATGGGTGATAAATGATGGTATTCACATGCTTGTTATATGGCCACTCTGGTAATCTTTTTCACTATAATATGAGATTGGACTGCATTATTTTGGATATGCCTAAATATTGGAATTTATTATGTTGGAAATAAGTTAGTATTGTTTAAGGCTAGATCTTTTTTTGATATTTTTGATGGAATGTTATAATATTGTAGTTTTATAAAAAGGAAACCCTATAGGACAGGCGACATCCCGTCGTGTCGGACAAGGGTATGGGAATTGAACCCATAACTAAAGTGCGACAAGCCTTTATCGCCTACCACTAGCCTACATGAAGTCCCTGGTTAGTTGAAACTAGTTTTATTATATTAAGATGTATGATAGATGATGTATAAGTCCATTTTTTTGAATCATATACGATTAACCTCACCATAGATGGACATAGGTATATTTACTAAATTTTTATAACCTTTTATTTGAGATAGATAGAATGAACCACCGTTCTATCACATGATCTCCTAACGCTTAACGAATGACAAATTCAACTTAATTTCTTTATGAGATGAAGTGGCAATTGTTCGAGGCACGAACAACAGTGAGATTGTACCAAAATCAAGTAAGTATTTATTTTAATTGACCAATTCTTCCACTTTAGGGAATTGATCTTGAAAACAAAAAAATGTTATCCTAATGTCCTTATACTCGATGAATCAGATGGTATCATAAATAATTACAAATTTATGGCTTTGTGATTGATGGATTTTTCATAGTCGTGTTCTCTACCACTCTCCATCAGAACTTGATGGTTATATTTCTCTTCCATATCCATATTTTCACCTATGTTCTCCAATGTGGAAACCCAATGATTAGTTAATTTGGGTAACCATTACGTTTCATAATTTTGTTTTTAATGTTACATTTTGGTATTCCTTTTTACGATGTGGGTTTCTATAAAAGAAACATTTGAGTAGTAAACCATTTATAACCCTGAAGAATTTTGAGAGTGAAATTCATTTTAAGGGGGGAGGAATGTAACACCCTGAGTTTTTATGAAAAATATTCTTTTTAATTTCATTGATGTCTTGTGTTGTATGCTACACCAAAAGCATCTTTCACTACACGCATCCCAGACTTGGCTTTCATTACACGCAATCACGACCTTCCATGATAGCATGTGTTGTACACAATACCGAGTTTCACTAAACGACGATATGTTATATAAACTAGTCGTTATGAATAGTAATACCCACTTTTTGAAATTTTATAAATTTTATCTTTCTAAATGGAATCCATTTTTGGATTAGGAATATCGAAATTATCCTTGCGTGAATTTTTGGTATTTTTCTGAAAACTTTTAGTTTTTGATGAATAGTGAAAACACTAGGTTACTATTTAAAAACCGACTTTTTATTTAAATAAATATTTATTTTATTTAAATTTATTTTAGGAAAAATTGATACAAAATAACTATATAAGTTCAATGTAATTCATTGGAGTCATTTTATAATAATTTTAAATATATTAAAAGTTTATTGAACATTTCACCGTCTTTTACCCACATCCTAGGGGAATTTGAAAATTTATATAAAACATAATTCTACCACATATGTGACTGAAATTTCAAAAAACCAAGAGACACAGTTAATATCAAGTAGTTAAATGTGGTTCAATAAGATAAAAATATTTTTTGGTGAATAGTAACTTTTTAATTTTATTTACCACGGTTAAAAGTAAATAGGGTAATTAATGATAAAAATGATATTATTATTACCATAAAACATGTCCTAATTCTATTGGATAAATGTAATTCGACCAAAAACAACCTTATGAATATAATATTTCCCATTAGGTCCACTTGGATTAGATTAAGACTTTTATTATTATTTTATTTAAAGAAGAGTTAAAATAGTTAAAATCATTGTTTAATAAATAAAACATATTAAATATAGGGTTATACATAAGCCAAATTTGACAATAAATATTCATTAGAAAGCTAAAACTATTTCCTACCTAATTGTAGTTTATTTATAAATTTTAGACATCAAATTTGTTAATTTATTTATGACACAATGGTGATGCAGTAATTACCTAAATAATGAAATATTAAAATAATTGAAATTATAAATACCCAAATAAATTTAATTTGAGACTTTTAATTAATTATACTAATTTTATAGGATAATATGGCATGTTAGTATCGATTTAATAAACTTTTTCGAACTAATCAGGCATTTATGAGTTTCAAAAAAATTAATTACCAAATAGTGTCAAAATTGAGAAAAAAATAGTTTTTAAAAAAAATATTATATTATTAATTGTTATTATATTCATAAAAATCTAATGTTCAGAAACATGATTTATATTAGGTCATATATATTAATAATGAACCACTTGGGGTTCGTTTGTGTTGTTATAGTATGTTTATTAACCATATACTGTAAGAAAACAAGAAGACACGGTAAATGTCAAATTATGTAACTTACAGTTAAATCTAAATGATAAGGTTAAAATAGTAACCAAAACTTCTATAAAACCTATTTATTGAGATTATTTCTACCCATAACCACTTTAGATTCGAAATAAATTAATTTTGAGCTATTATAATCTGAATATGATTTTATTATTATATAATATTTTATGTTTTTCCATTGGTGCCCCTCTCCTCCCTTATAAAAAGGGCACCCATTCCCTCTTTTCTTCACACCCTTTTGTGACTTTAAGCTTGGCCAAACTCTTCCAGTTCCTCTTCTAAACCTGTCTAGTTATATCATAGAGGTTCTGGTCTTCTTAAAAGACAAACTCTATTGCCCTAAGAAGAAGTTTAAAAGAGGTGCGTCGAAGAAGAGGTAATCTCTTCTACCGATTATTTCATGTTTTCTTTCTTCTTCAACTTAATATTCGTTAGTTGTTTCATTATAAATTAATAACATAAGTATTAATTATATACTGATATGTTATTATAAATATGAAACAACCCTATTTTACCTTCTCTCCATCCTATGGAAAATGAAATCACCGTGCATGCGTATGTACGAAATACAGTCTCCACGCCCTGGTGTAATCAGTTTTTCCACCACCACCTTACTTGGATGGGTATAATGGTTGAAAGGATAACTTTATATAGTTATTATAAAATCATACTGGTTCTACGATATTATATAATCCACTCCAATTCCATTCAATAAATATGGGAATAATATCATCGCTCGTGCGTACGTACGGATTACCGTCTCCACGACGTGATGAGATTCATTCTCCCTATTAACCACACAAGAATGATTATAAAGTATATATATTGAATTATAATGTAATACATGACATGATAAATCTTTTGGATTTATGAATATATATATATATTTATATTTCATTTACTTACTTCCATTCATGTCAATAAGGAAAATAAAGCAGCGTTCATGCGTACGTACGGCCTACCATCTCCATGAACGGTGTATTTAATTTCATTTATCTATCTATAATATATATTTATACTGAATATATATGATATATAAATCATTATTTACTTCTTGTAAGTAATTAAATCATGATATGAGTAATAATAATATCAATAACAACAAGTATAAACATATATGATAAATAAAACGATTTTACCCAAAACACTACTTTAACATGGAATATAGAAATGTACGGGTAATATAAAGTCATAAGTGAACCATTTATGATATCATAACAATGAATATTATTATATAATAAGTCAATGAAATTATTTAATTCATTATAAAGGATTTTCAGATATGTACGAAGCATATCGGACCTAAGGTAAGGGATAATTATTCCAATCTCATTCATATATGAGATTGTTATTCATCAGTATTTACGGGGGTTATATTTATCATCCATGTCCCTGATTTCTAAAAATGGGTTCATGTATGTTTAATGTCCTTTTTACCCATTTTTTACTTTTACTATATGGTATGGAAGGAATCTTTCTTTTGTTTACCATACGAGGTACTTTTTGACTTCATCGACAAAAGTATAAGGAGAATGTTTTTTTAACATATACGGCATGAACGGATTTTTACGGTTTTATAACACCTTATTTTCATAAAACTATCTCTAAAAGGTTTCATTACTATTTTCTAAAAAATCTTTATCTTTTGAAATTTCATGGAATTTTGTGAAAATAATATGATTTTGAAGAAAAGAGGATATTTTCCTCAAGAAATCATTTCAAATGTTTTATCAAAACCATTTTCAATCTACGATGACATTATTTCATATGTGTATGTTTCAACTATAATGTCACTTTGATTTACATGGTTTTCAATTTTCTTATGATTAAATAACCATTTGTTTTATATGGATTATGTAATGATCAGATGATGTTTATGAAACCTGTTTTATTCTTTGGGTTATGATGAATGTTTTATGTTTATTTTGTGGAACAAGTAATAACGATTTCATTATGAGATGGGTGGGACCTATATCTCCCTCCAATGCATTGGGTAAAGATTTATATCTCATGAGATAGACATGGATGGAATGGTAAGTTAATCCGGTTTAGTGATACAGTACTGGATCGAGGAGTGAACTCAATTCAGAAAGGGACTTTGTCCAGTAAGATGGTCTTGGTAGCAATGTCTTGGATACTACAGAAATTTTATCATGTGCTTAATAGTTTTCCACAATTACATGTTTTATTCCCATGATATTTTGGCTTGATTGATGTTCCATTATGATCTATTCTTTATTTACTGCCATTTTTTATGTCATTGCTCAAGATTTTGATGTTTAAACATTATGTTCAAGTTTTTAAGTTCAAATTTATATGGTTTGTTTTACTCTATCCATGCTTACCCTTACTGAGAATTTGAGCTCACCATTTATATTTATTCTTTTACCCAGGATATAAAGAATGGTTTTAGGTAAGAAAAAAAAGGAAAAACTTTATGGGAGATGTTGAAGATCTTTCACCAAGATTAAGAAGATTATATTCTGTGTTTCCAAAGACAATAAACTATTACGGTCCTTTGGTGTCTGCTTTTTTATGCATTAGATTTTCCGTAAAAGTAATTTAATGTCTATGTGCGTCAAGCATGGGTCTCTACAGTTGGTATCAGAGGAAAGGTTTAGTAAACCTTTGGAAACTAGGATGCGAAAACTTTACTGAGATCCCTAGAGATATTTATAAGGTATGTCTAGGTATGTCCTTAAGGTTTAAAATAACTATAGGTTACAGTCCTAGAGTTTTGTTGACGATCATGAATAACCTAGGGTGAACCTAAGGTTTCATGGATTAAAGAATGGGTGATAAGTTATAAATCCCATAAGTGAATTTTAATGATTATGTGGTTCCTCATTATTATAACTATTTCTAACACTATGGTTTCTGGTTTTAGTCAATGGAGGGAACGAGAAGGAATTCCTTTAACGTTGATTCCGATGGAAAAATTGGTGAGTGTGATCAAAAAAATTGTGTAATTCCTAGAGAGAAAGATATTGTGGTTATGCTGAAACAGTCATCATGATATATGATTAACAAGGTAAACTTTTTTCGTATTCCTAAGTCATCAAATAAGAGGAATATGGAATTTTATGCATTTTCACATGGTGAGGGGAAAAGAGAAAGGAATATTGGGATTTCTAAATAATGGAATAAGAACCTTGTGGAATACCTCAATGGAGGGAAAGATGTTATCTGTGTGGAGAAAAGGGTCATAGAGTGACAGACTGTTATAGAGTTCAATGTCTTATTTGTGGAGAACATGGGAATTACACAACTCAATTCCTTGACCTAAGATGTTACTTCTAAATCAAAAAGGACTTATTCCATGAAAATAATTGAAGAGGATGGATTGAAGTGTTTATGTATTGGTATTCACGAATAATGATGTTGAGGTACTTTTATGTTATATTGGAATATTTTTGTATTAGTCTATTGTGGTTTTCAATAATTTTATGGTACCGGTAACCATGAAAAGTGATTGAAATATTTTTTTAAAGAAGATGATATGCGCATAATGATAGGATAAAGAGAAAATGAAATGAACTCATGACTGATATGAGGACAAAGTTATATCATGGTTGGAGTATAGAGAAATTTGGGGATTTTGGTATGTTGAACTTTTGACAACATTCATGCTTTCGTGAAGGTTCTATGGTAATTCATGTTTCAAAAGAATACATGATTAATTTATTGACATGTTTGGAATATGACCAACAAGATATATATTATGATATATGGGAGAAAAATGATGGTATTCAAATGCTTGTTATATGACCTCACTGGTAATCGTTTTCACTATAATATGAGATTGGACTGAATTATTTTGGATAAGCCTAAAGATTGGAATTGATTATGTTGGAAATAAGTTAGTATTTTTTATGTCTATAAATTTTTTAGATATTTTTGATGGAATGTTATAATAATGTAGTTTTATAAAAAGGAAAACCTACAGGACAGGAGACATCCCATCGCGTCGGACAAGGCTGTGGGAATTTAACCCACAACTGATGTGCAATAGGCCTTTATCGCCTACCACTGGCCTACAGGAAGTCCCTGGTTAGTAGAAACTAGTTTTATTATATTAAGCGGTATGATAGATGAAGTATAAGTCTATTTTTTGAATCATATACGATTAACCTCCCATAGATGTACATAGGTATATTTAAAAACTTTTTATAACCTTTTATTTGAGATAAGAAGAATTACCCACTGTTCTATCACATGATCTCCTAACGCATCACGAATGACAAATTCAACTTCATTTATTTACGAGATGAATTTGAAATTGATCAAGGCACGAACAATGGTGAGATTGTACCAAAACCAAGTAAGTATCTCATTTAATTCAACAATTCTTCAACTTTAGGGAAATGGTCTTGAAAACAAAAAAATGTTGTCCTAATGTCCTTATACTCGATGAATCAGATGGTACCTTAAATCATAAAAACTTTATGGCTTTGTGATTGATGGATTTTTCATAGCCATGTTCTCTACCACTCTCCATCAGAACATGACCGTTAGATTTCACTTCCATATCCATATTTTCACCTATGTTCTCCTATGTGGAAACCCAATGATTAGTTAATTTGAGTAACCATTACGTTTCATACTGTAGTTTTTAAATTTAAGTTTTGGTATTCCTTTTTACGATGTGGGTTTCTATTAAAGAATCCTTCGAGTAGTAAACCATTTATAACCCCGACGAATTCCGAGGGTGAAATTCTTTTTAAGGGGGGTAGAATGTGACACCCTGAAATTTTATGAAAAATATTCTTTTTAATTTCATTGATGTCTTTTGTTGTACGCTACTCCAAATGGAGCTTTCAATACACGCATCCCGGACTAAGATTTCATTATACGCAATCACAACCTTCCACGATAGCCTGTGTTGTACACAATACCGAGTTTCACTAAACAATGATATGTTATATAAACTAGCCATTATGAATAGTAATACCCACTTTTTGAAATTTTATAAATTGTATCTTTCTAAATAGACTCCATTTTTGGATTCGGAATATCGAAATTATCCTTGGGTGAATTTTCGGTATTTTTCTGAAAACATTCAATTTTTGATGAATAGTGAAAACACTAGGTTACTATTTAAAACCTGATTTTTTTTAAATAATTATTTATTTTATTTAAATATATTTTAGATCAAAATTTATACATAATACCTATATATGTTCAATGTAATTCATTAGAGTCATTTTATAATAAATTCAGATATATAAAAATTTTATTGAAATTTTCACCGTCTTTTACCCACCTTCTAGGAGAATTTGAAAATTTAAATAAAACATAATTTTACCACTTCTATGAGTGAAATTTAGAAAATATGAGAGAAATGGTTAATATCAAGGTGTAAAATGTGGTTCAATAAGATAAAAATAAATTTTTGTGAATAGTAACGTTTTACTTTTATTTAACACAGTTAACAGTAAATAAGGTAATTAAGTTTAAAGATGATATTTTTATTACCCTAACACATGTCATAATTATGCTGGATAAGTTTAATTATACCAAAAACAACCTTAGGAATAAAATATTCCCCATTAGGTCCACATGGATTAGATCAGGACATTTATTATTATTTTATTTAATGAAGAGTTAAAATAGTTAATATCAAATTTTAATAAATTCACCATATTTAATATAGGTTTATACATAATATAAATTAGAAAAAATATTCCATAGAAATATAAAACTATTTCCTATCTAATATTATTTTATTTATAAATTTTATACATTAAATATGTTAATTTATTTATGACACAATGGTGATGGAGTAATTAGCTAAATAATGAAATATTAAAATAATTGATATTATAAAAACCCAAATAAATTTAATTTTTGACATTTTATTAATTACACTAATTTAATAGGTTAATATGACATGTTATTATTTACTTAATTAACTTTTGTCGAACTAATCGTGTTGTTATGAGTTTCACAAAAATAAATTACCAAATAGTGTCAAAATTGACATAAAATAGTTTTTAAAACATATATGAAATTATTAATTGTTATTATATTCCTAAAAATCTATTGTTCATCCAAATGACATAGATAAGGTTATATAAATTAAAAATGAACCACTTAGGGTTCTTTTTCTTGTTATTGTATGTTTATTAACCATATCGTGTATGAAAACAAGAAGACACGGTAAAGGTTAAATTATGTAACTTAGAGTTAAATATAAATTATAAGGTTAAAATAGAAACTTAAACTTGTCTAAAACCTATTGGTTGAGAGTATTGCGAACCATCCCCACTTTATCTTCTAAATAAATCAATTTGGAGCTATTATAAACTATATATTAATTTATTATAAAATAATATTTGATGTTTTTCTAAAGGTGCCCTTCTCCTCCCTTAAAAAAGGGCACCTCTTCCCTCTTCACTTCTCGCCCTATTGATCCTCAAATCTCGGACAAACCCTGCCAATTACTCTTCTAAATCTCTCTATTTATATCATATATGTTTTTTTCTTCTCAAAAGTCCAACTATATTTCCCTAAGAAGAAGTTTAAAAGTGGTGCATCGAAGAAGAGGTAATCTCAACTACCGATTCTTTCAAGTTTTCTATCATCTTCAACTTCTTCTTATTTTTTCATTATAAAGTAATAACATAAGTATTAATTATATACTGATAGGTTATTATAAATATTAAACAAACCAATTTCACCATCTCTCCATCCTATGAGAAACGAAATCACCGCGCATGTGTACGTACGGAATATCGTCTCCACGTCGTGGTGTAATCTATTTTTCCACCACCACATTAAATGGATGGGTATAATGGTGTAAAAAATAACAATATATAGTTATAATAACATCATAATGATTCTATGATATTATATCATCCAATCCAATTCCATTCATTAAATATGTAATGATATCATCGCTCGTCCGTACGTACGGATTACCGTCTCCACGACGTGATGAGATTCATTCTCCATATTAACCACTCAAGAATGATTATAAAGTATATATAATGAATAACAATTTCATATATGACATGATAAAACTACTGGATTTATTAATATATATATATATATATATGTATGTATGTCATCTAGTTACTTCCATTCAAGTCAATAAGGAAAAGAAAATAGTGTTCATGCGTACGTACGGCCTACCGTCTACATGAATGGTGTATTTCATTTTATTTATATATCAATTATATATATATATATAATGAATATATAAGATATATAAATCATTATTTACATTCTGGAAGTAATTAATTTATGATATCAGTAATAATAATATCAATATCAACAAGTCTAAACAAATATGATAAATAAAACGATTTTACCCAAAACACTGCTTTAACATGGAATTTACAAAAGAAAGGGTAATATAAAGTCATAAGTGAACCATTTATGATATCATAACATTGAATATGATTCTATAATAAGTCAATTACATTATTTAAATCATTATACTGGAGTTTCGGATACATATGAAACATATCAGACCTACGGTATGGGATAATTATTCCAATGTTATTTTTATCTGAGATTGTTATTCGTAAGTATTTACTGTGGTTATATTTATCATCCCTGTCCCTACATTCTAAAAATGGTTTCACGTATGTTTAATGTCCTTTTTTCCCATTTTTTTCTTTTACTACCTGGTATGGAATGAATCTTTCTTTTATTTACCATATGAGGTACTTTTTTACATTTCCAACAAAAGTACGAGTTGAATGTTTTTTAACTTATATGGCATGAATGGATTTTTACTATTTTATACAAACTTATTTTCATAAAGATATTTCTATATGTTATCATGAATATTTTCGACAAAATACATTTCTTTTAAAAATTCATGGCATTTGGTGAAATGAAAATTATTTTTAAGAAGAAAGGATATTTTCCTCAAGATTTCATTTCAAGTGTTTTATCAAAACCATATTCTATCTAAGATGAAATTATTTCATATGTGTATGTTTCAAGTATAATTTCACTATGATTTAAATGATTTTCAATTTTCTTATAATGAAATATCCATTTGTTTTATATGGATTATGTGATGATGGGATGATGTTTATGAATCCCATTTTATTCATTGGGTTAAGATGAATGTTTTAAGTTTATTTTGTGGCACAAGTAAGAATGATATCATTATGAGATTTGTGGGACCTATATCTCCATCCGATGCTTTGGGTAATTATTTTTATCTCATGAGATAGACATGGCTGGAATGGTATGTTAATCCGGTTCAGTGATACTAGACTGGAACAAGGAGTGAACTCGATTCAGAAAGGGACTTTGTCCACTATGATGGTCTTCGCAGCAATGTCTTGGTTACTATGGAAATCATATCATGTGCTTAATAGTTTTCCACAATTACATGTTTTATTCCAATGATATTTTGTCATGAATGTTGTTCCATTATGATCTATTCCTTATTTACTGCCATGTTTTATGTAATTTTTCCATATTTTGAAATTTAAACATTATGTTCATGTTTTTAAGTTCAAATGTATTTGGTTTGGTTTACTCTATCCATGATTACCATTACTGAGTATTTGAGCTCACCATTTATATGTTTTCTTTTCCCGAGGATATAAAGAAAGGTTTTAGGTAACAAAAAAGGATGATCTTTATGGGAGATGTTGCAGATCATTCTCCATGATTAGAAGATTATATTCTGAGTTTCCAAAGACACTAAACTATTACCGTCCTTTGGTGTCTATTTTTGTTATGAATTAGATATTCCGCAAAAGTAATGTAATGTCTATGTATGTCAAGACTGGGTCTCTACATGTAATCAGATAGATAATTTTTCTCAGCTAAATACTATCTATATTATTTATGCTTCTTGATGTATAGAACTGATGAGTGTGACCTCTCGGATGAGTGTAGTTAGTGGTAGTATGGCTCATGGAATAGTTTCCCCCAAATGAGAATGACCTCTGGGATGAAGGGGATATTCCATCAACAAATTAATTCACGATGACTGATATTTCTCAATTAAGATCTATCAAGTATGGATGGTTCATGGCGTGAGATATTCTAGATGAACATTACATTTAAAAATCATACCATATCTAGGGATGGAATTGGTTGAGACCTTTTGTGACTTGGATTCATTTATTAAAATATATGGAATATGGTTGGTTATTATTATGTCTTATATCTTATTTTAATTTTTTTATTATATTACTAATCCATATACATTTTCTGTGGTGATTTAGGAACACACATGTCATATCTTACGTAGTGCAAGAACCGTCTCACAATGTCCTTGGAGGAACATGAGCCAGTAGAGCTTGGATTTGGGATATAGAGACATATTATTATATTTATTATTAATTTGGTGGTATTCCAATCCTTATGATTAGTTTTGACCCATATTTATAGTTTTTCAGTGGACCTATATTTGGTACCTTTTATTATTTCCAATAAATCATTTCATACTCTGATTGTGGTATTACATATATATGAATGCATTGATACTAGTTCTTTTTTACTTCTCAGAATTGTATTGTCTTGTAGAAGTGTGTGTGTGTGGGTAGTTATATTAGGCTATTGTCTACCTTTTGTCTAATATTCCAACTTGGTGTTCGTAACCAGCCCCTAGCCAATTGAAGGAGGGCTTGGGGTAGTTGCAGATGGATCCCAATCAGGTCTATAATGAAGTTTTCATCCATGTGGTTCTTTCAATATATTCTCTTGATGTTAATTTAAATAACTATACTCATATTTTAAATCACATTATTAAACCACTTAGGATGATTTATCATATTTAGAGGAACATTCATATTTATCCCATGCTATAAATTTTTCCCCAAACTACCATCTAGTTGAGTGATCATTATTTAGTATATAATTTGATGTAGAGGTGTTTTTACCATTGGATGATTATTGATTTTATCCCCATTAGTTGAGTAGATATTTGACTCACCCATAGAATAGGAAATTTTCCTTTTAGGCCTTGATAAAAAACTCATAGATAGATGGGACTTCATGAATTCTAGTGATAGATGCATCATAGGTTCTAAAAAATAAATGATCCTTAGAATGTAAATGATATTACAAAAAATGTTTTTCTAGTTTTCAATATGGTTTTGACAAATGTATAATAATGGTGACTATTTCTTTGTTTTTTGTTCATGGAACAAGAATCAACTAGTAGATGCTGATCACATAGATTCACAATAAGGGTACTATAGTCCATTTTAATTTTGAGTGCCTATTCCTAAAATATTAGTAACCAATGATTTTAAGAAATGTATTTTCTATGAGATTTTTGACCTATCTTTCAAAATCATGATGGTATAAGAGTAGACTGGGAGGTTTATGTAACATATTTGATACACATAATATAAATTTCAAGATGGATATATTCAAGATATTTGAATTAATTGGGGCCTTTTTAAGGAGATTCAAGATACGAATATACTTTTTACATACCCTGAATTTCTAAAGTACATTTTTATACTTTATTGATTGATTATTTTCTATAGAATCTGAATTAGGTTATAGATAAAGTTCATTAAATTAAGGAGTAAGTATTTCTAAAAAAACTATTTGGTGATTGTCAACAGGATCATATTTTTTAAGGTATGAACATTCATAACCCCTATCATAGAGACAAGAATTAGAGGGATATAAAATTTGTTCCACACATTTATGATATATGGCATGATATGATTTTAGTGGCTGGAGGAACATTGAACATGTTTTTACTACAAGTTGGGAATCACATTAAGATCACATTGGAAAGACAATAGTAATTTGGGATAAATCAATGACATATGAATTTTATCACATTATATTTTTTTCAATTTAAGTACCTTTTTCACTTATTTAATGAATTATTATCCTTATAATCTTAATAATTAATTAAAAATTTTTCAACCTAATCAATATAGTATTTAAAAACACCATTATTTTTCATAGATGTTTACATATCAATTTTTTGAAAAAATCCCTATCATGTAGTTGATATTATCCCATTAAAAAACACATTTAATTTTATTATCAATAAAATAATAAGTACGGTTTTGAAGATGAACTCATTTATTTATCATCATTCAGGTTTAATTAAATCATTATAATTGAATAATAAGAAAAAATATGTAGACATTTATCTTCTGAAGTGAGTAGTAGTGTAGTTAAAAACTTCATCAATAGCCATCCATAATTCTAATCCTTTCCCTATGAATGTGTCAATATAATGGCTGAATTTATTTCATAGTTATCACTGGGTTTTATTAGATTTTGAAATTATTATTAATGCACAAATATTTTTTAAATCTAGAGTGATTTTACTTTTTCTTATTCAACACACAATATCAAGAGTGAATATAGTATTAGTCTCTTCTTGTTAAAAATAATTTTCTTTGACAAGTGAAGTATTAATTTCAATGTCTAGTTTCTTTTCACATCAACTTATTTCACACATGTACACATCAAAACATGTTTTTCATGTATTATTATTTTTTAATGATTATAAATACAGTTAAATTATTAATTGATGTGAATTTAATATTTAATCAGTGGAATAGTTTTCTTTCCTGTAAATATATTACAATTTTTATAATCTTCATGCCCCTCAGTACATGGTTTCTCACTGGATTCACAAAACCCTAATGGTATTTATAGATATTTGACATACTTTTTTCTTTCTGTAATACACTAATGAAGTATTTTATTCTTTATTTTAACATTATGTTCAATTTTAATAGAAAAATGATATTGTATTTATTCACCAAATATGTGTGAGGAACATCATCTTCGCATAGAATAGTTGATAGTGAAACCTCATCGTGCCAATGAAGGGTTAAAAATTATACATTGAGGATCCAAGGAGGCAATCATATATTTTCTTTCACAAGAACAACGTATGTGGATGCTTTGTTTCAAGTCAAAGGAGATCTCATAATGAATAAATATTTTCATATAGGTCCCTCAGTATTTAAAAGTGAGGTTCAATATGACTTATCAGATAAAATATTTTATTTCAATTACTCGTTCAAAATATCATTGAGTCTCACGTCACATCCAAAATTATTGGTGAGACATAGAATATTTTAATATCACAAAACATGTAGTATTTTCAAATATGAGTTTCCATCACATTTGAATATAAATAATACATATTCATGTAGATATTTTATTTTCTAATGACTCCATACTGGTATACCAATGTTCATGAAGAAATGCTTCACTTGTACTCAACGCATACACACTTTCTTGTTGTATCTATGGTTCAACCTTCAACCATGTAGTTTCATGCGAATTAGGTTATGCATCGATGATGATCCAGTGTGTGGTCATCTAAAAATAATTTTTTCTCAGAGGATTGATCTTGGTTCAATCTATCAATTTTGTAGAATGTTGTTTATTTGATGAATAAAATCCATGACATTAAGCTATTTTTTTGAAGGATTAATATGATGTGAGGAATTCATTGTATGTCTTTGACTGAATTTAAAATGTTGTATAAGATATGTTTCTATTCATTTTATGGGTACAAACATGAGTGTCTCTCCATATAAATATAGAATCATAGATATGTAATGGTTATCAGATATTACATTACACAAGTAAATTCAATTTGTGTAATCATACACTGGGTAAGGGTACGCCTAACTTTCTACTACCTATATAAGTGTAAATTGATGAAATACTACATTCTATGGGGGATTAGAATGATTCAATTTATTGTATCAGACAACATCTATTATGTGATATTTGTTTAATATGAAGTAATAGTATCATCTTCTAAACGTGTCCCTCTTCAATCATTTACTCAATCACCCCCACATTATAATACTCAACATTCCATTAAGGTTCAAATTCTACACCAAGACACACTTTCAAGTACACACCCCATATGCTACACAACACACTTTTTCAGTCCCCTATGTATCATACACTCTAAATGTGAAAACATATCATTACCCATTGGGTGTTATGCTCACCCACATCCTACCTCTATGTTCGATAGCCTCATTAACCATCCCACAAGGGTGAGCCATCTCCCACATGTGTTGGATTGGTCTATCCTATCTAGTTTTTTATGGATAGAAAATTATTTAGTAATCACCCAAAAATAATAAGCATTAAATTCTATGTATTATATTGAAAATCTAATTCACATGCCTTATTCTAATATTCATTCATGAAAAAAATATTTTTTTATGGCCTTCAAATTGATACTTCTATTCCATAATCAACATGTATTCATTCATAAAAATAGTCATTTTAATGGTATTCCACCATCTTATTTTGTTGTAAAAAACATTAGTCATAATAAATGTTCATGAATTAATAAATACTAATTCATAAATAATCACGTTTAATTCCAATAAATAAAAATATAATGACTGATATTAGAAATTTTTTAGGATGGGTTTTTAAAAAATCATGATTCAGATCTCCAATAGGCATATAATCTATTCTAAATTTCCAATACACATTTACATTGAGTAATTAATCACATAGTAAAACATTGAAAAAAATTGAACAAAAATGAAAATTATGATCATACATCACCCCCTATTGTTCTTTGTTTTTATAAAATTGAAAAAATTGTATTTCAATAATATTTCTTCTCTAGTTTTTCATTTTCATCCCTTAACCTTATTAATAACAAATGGAATGAACAAGATAAATGATTATATCATTTATTTATTAACTAATATGAAATCAATAATTCCACTAAATGCCTACATGGGCTAACCCAGTGTTCAAAAAATAGGGTCCAATTTTGAAATCAATATTGTCCATTCTCAATTCATAAAATGATAAAAAATGATATAACACAAACGTTTTCCAATATCTAAGACAATTCAACTTTTTTTAGATTAATAGTAATTGATGGATATTAATTGATTCAATATGAGTGGGGTTTTTCTAGTATAAATTGTAATGGAAATTCATAAGACATATTCCACCTAAAATTACAACATTTATCTTATAAATACCAATTGATATGCATAAAAATTATTGAAAAATAATATATGATAGTGGATTAATGTTTTTTTTGCATGATATGGTGGCTTAATTATCTTCATCAAGGTTGATATATGATGTTTTACAAAAAATAATCTACAAGATAACAATTATGATATCATACTAGTATGGTGACTTCCATAAATATTGGAATGAAAATTATATCCTATAAATATTGAAATTGATCTTCAATTAATTTAACCCCATAAATTATTTAATCACATTTAATTACCTACAAAAAATTGAACAAAGATATTATATGGGGATACCATGGATGTATTTTTCTTTGCAATGAATGAAAAAGTTTTGGAGTTATTTCTCAACCATGAGACTCCATTAGTTTTAGCTTTATGTGAGGGAGATATCTTCATGCTGAATCTATTATAATTATTAATACAATTGGGTAGTATGTAATCTTCGATTTATGAAATTTCTTTGTGTTTAATCTAATTATTTACACAATCTGTCAAGGCACATTCATCACCATGTGATTTTTGAATCATTTTACACATATCGTTATATTCTCTAGTTATGAACAAATAATTACTTATGATGTTTACAACCTCATTTCATCATCCAGACAACAATTTTTCTATTCTTTGGTTATCATTCATTGAAAACCACTCATGAAATTAAATATAATCATATAGAATATATTTTTACAATTTAATTTCTATTTTATAATTATCTTTTTTAACTTTAATATCCTTTTTATTAAAGCATGATATATTATAATTATTTCATTTGGAACATGTTTGGTAGATCCTCATGAATTTTTTGGTGTACTATTTACCACTTCAAGGCATTTATTTTTGTTCTTGGAGTGCTATCTCAAAATATTTATTATTCATTTGTCCATTCATTGTGATATAAAAGGGCATATTATAGTGATACTTGGTGTTACCTATTCTTACATTAACAGACAAGACTATTCTCTTTAATTTTGTATTATTCTTTGTATTTTTAGGTTTCTTATGAGAATCAGTCTTGTTTTAGTGTTCCCTTAATACTGTAAAACCTGTCTTCTCTATAAAATTCATGGGAATGCTATTTGAAATGAATATATCATGACTCATTTGAAAGGTTGAATTATGTTCATTCCTTAAAAATTTTGTTCCTTACATCTAAAATGATTAACTAGTATGTTTGAATTTATAATATATACGTACATCTCTACAATAACCACTACAATAGTAAATTCCATATATAATCATAAAATTTTCAATTATGTTTTTAATAGTTAAATTATTTCCTTGAATCAATGGTCAATTATTCTTCACAAATTTTATCTTCAATGATAATATTATTCTTTGGTTTAATGATAACATAATATTATGCCAACAATCAGATGATTTGTACCTAAATGTTATACTCCACCAATAGTAGCTAATAAATCTTGATCTCTTGTTTAATATAATTGTACCGCTATATGTTCATGATTATTATTTCTTTCATATCATATGTCTAATATTATTAATTTGAAAACTATTAAATTACAATATCACCTTTATTTAATGAATGTTTGTGGAAATAACTTCATCTCCTTTCATCGTAATTCTTTTCATTGGTTTTGATTTATAACATGCACTATATATAGAACCAGAATTAACACAAATATCATTAATTAAACTAGATAGTAACTTTTTTCTTAGAACCTTCATATAATTTATAAATAAGTGATTTTTGACCATCTGTTCTATCATAGAGTGTAATGAATGGAAATGCGGAATAAATTAACCATAAAGAGAGTCATCCTTTGAAGAACATCAAAAATTGACAAAGGAATAAACAAGGAAACCTTTAAGAATAGGTCATGAAAGTTTCTTTCTGATCGTGAAAGTCACTTGCGTTCCACATATGGGTCTCTCAAGTCACTTGTGCAACCTATTCTTTCTTTCCCAAGGTTCCCAATGGCCTACAAATACCCCCTTTGGGCCCCCCATTTCCAGGACGAATTTTCCAAAACTCAGATTCATGCTCTGGTCACCCTCGTCATTTTCTAATTTCATCAGAACACTTCTAAGGTAATTCATTTCATTGAATGGATGCTCTAAAAGGGAAGAATATATCCTAAGTGTTGGAATTCATAAACACTTGCGCGCCTAAGTGTCCAACCCTTAAAGGAAATAAAGACACTTTTGCAATGCCTTTCCCTCTCAATGAAACTTGCTCGCCCCGCTTCTGGAAGCATGTAGGGATGATACTAAGGGCTTGAGTTCAATTTTACCCATGTATTACCTTATGGTTTATTCTTCCCCCAAGGTGACACATGTCACGCAAGTATACTTGCATGACCAGGAAATGCGTGCTATAACAATACTTGTGTGCCTCTTTCCTTGCTGCCTTCTTTCTTCAAATCCACCTCTCCTCCTCAAGATACAGCCTTCAAACCCCTCTTCAAATCCATGTATAGCATGGTTCATTTATTGTCCTCTTTTTCTGAAAGGAGTTATGTAAGAACCTCTCCCATAACCATGTGACGTACAATATTTATGTCACCATGGTTAGGGGTTTTTTATATAACCACATCCTCTGAGATGGGAAGATATTTTTATTTGGGCCTCCTTCTAAAGAGTAAGCCCCAATCATAATTTACTTTATCTTTGGGCCTCTTTTTCAGTATTAATCCCCAGGTTATAAGTCCCCTTTAATTTTCCCCCCTTCTCAGGAGTAATCCCAAAGTTACAATTCTCCTTAACCGTGGACTCCTTCTCATGAGTAAGCCCTAGTCATTTTTTTATCTGGGCCTCTTTATCAGAAGTATCCATAGTCATAATTTCTTTTATCCTGAGCCTCCTTCTCAAGAGTAATCCCCAGTCATAATCTTTTTTATCATTGTGAATCCTCCTCAAAATTAATCCCCAATCTTAATTCTTTTGATTTCTGTTTCCTTCTCGGGAATAAAACTCAATCATAAGTCCCTCTTAATTTAGCCTTCCTTTTCAGGAGTAAGTCCTGAGTTAAAATTCCAAATCCCCATAAAGTACCAAGACCTTTAGGTACCCTACATCTTGGGATTCTTTCCTAAGTCCTCTTCTTATTTTACTTGGGTAGTCATACATACATAATCCCCACATCATTTCTCATAACATCATATTTAATGGAACCATAGTCAAGCTTACTAATACCTCTTGTTTCTCACACTGAGCATGAATCATGTGAGCTTAGAGTGTGAATGTGATCACGACATTTGTTTTTGGTCCATCAACCATGTATAAACCCCATATTTTATTACCCGAACTACATGTTTTTTGATCTCTGCCTTAAAAGTGGAGTACGTTGGATGCCTTTATAAGGTTCAAGCCCATCTCTCATTAATTATTTTCATCCCATATGATGTTAAAATATATCCTTCTAATCGGACTATGTGGGTTCTGATTCTTTTTTTAACTATGATTTGTAGGTATCCCATATGCGGTTATGATCCCAACTCCAAAATAATCAATGTCCTTCTAAATGACAATAAACTTCAACTACCCCACTGATTCGCTTTAAAAGTAGTATGGTTATCATAATGTCCAATTAATTTCTATATAATGTTTTGAAGGATACCATTGACTATGAATATCTAATAAATATGGATTATTCTCAATCGATGAAGAACCTCAAATACATATAAATTATTCTCTAAATCCCATACCTATCAATCATTTTTTTCTATATCTAATTGAAAAACACATTTTCATGCTTGTTAAATTAATAAGTATTCATGAACATAACATAAATATTTTATTGATTCCCGGAGTAGGCAAAAATTCCCCACAAAGGGTGTGATGAGCCTGACCTCCCATCCTCTCAACCAATGCATACTCTTAAGACTCATAATCCCACAACTAATGAGAACCTACCTTTGGAAAGTAAGTCCAAATGGTTATAGAATCATTGGATGTTTCCAATTCAATTAATAAACTTGTTAGAAACTGATTAGAGGGCTTGAACCTTAAACAAACAAGGTCATCCCCATTTTCCTGAAGAAACAAAAAATGGTGAACCCAACGTGAATCCTTAACCAATTTAAAAATTATGTGTTACTTATTTGTTATTCCTGTATTAAACTCAATATGAGGGCCAACAAAGTAGTCAAAAACATAAGAACTCATCCAAAATATTAGTCTGTCCAGAATTATCTTGATTATGTCTGCTATATCAAATAGGAACTCTTTTCCAAGATCTCTCTGCAACACAAAATTGATTCTTTAAATTTCACACCTGTGAATGTTTCAGCCACTACTCTTGTAGGATCCTCTTCCCCTCTAAGGAAGACATAACCTACTCAGTGTCTTCAATACTAGGTCTCAAATGAATTTTTGAGGGAATACCATCAACAAGATACCATCCCGAATCTGGAGGCCGCTTGACATGACCTCCAAGTTAACAACTCACCCTGGTTGTCCGGACAGCGACAACCAGTGATCAAGATGTTGGTGGTGCAAACCACCGTCTCCAACCATTTCAGGTCGTTACCCCTGGAATTCAACAACCAGTCCCTCCCATATTACATGGAGGTGAATGAAGATGTTACTCAAGGCCTCAATTCAAGAAGACAGAAGTCCATCACGAGGACTCCCATCAATAATCACCACCAGACTCGTGTAGTAGTGCACCCTAAACATGATGAGGGTGTCACCTCTAGGCATTCGTCTAAGGTTCCATTGACCCGAGCATGCAAGATGAATCATCAGAGGCAAAATTCAGCCAACAGGGAGCAGGTTCTTTCCTCTGCACCCTCCAAAAAATTTCTTCAACATAACTTGATGGCAACCAACGTGCGAGCACACACACCCTTCTATTCTAATACTACTGTCCAATATACTCTTCAGGCAACAACCCACCAATCCTGCCAGGCAATTCTAACGGAGTAATATAGGAAGGCACATACACTTCATTATAATTTATTATCCTGTCAGCAGTCTCATCTAACTGAAACTAATGAATTTCACCAATATAATATGGTGGCAACTGGTAAGCAGGAACATACACCTATTTACAATCATCAATTTTGTCAGCAGTATCGTCTGCCGATATTGAAGGAAACCTGTCAACCATATTTGTTTGAGAATACACAGTATGCACATACACCTACCAATGTTCATCAAACCTGCTAGCAGTCTTGTTTTGTAGCACTCGGAGAAGTCAGTCGGAATGTTCTGATGACAAATTTGGTGCAGACTCAACTCTCTACCCCTATTCATAAGTACTTTCAATATACGTTGACTGGACAAGGAGGATGAGAGTGGGCACATACACCTACTCGAGACACAGAATAGGCATATAACATCCCAGGTAAATAAAGAATAAAACATTTTCATATTTATTAATATTTATGAATTAGATATTTATTTTACTTTAAAGGGGTTTCTATGTTTGATAGCGTACCTGATACGCAACAAAGAGTTTCTTTGAAATCAGATGTTTCAAACTTGTAATAAAATAATATTATTTTAAATGGTAGTTAACACATAGCTGTTGTATTGGAAGGAATGGATAGAAATAACTAAAATATGATTATATATGTTTTTAAAAGTTTTTACATTTATCCAATAATAGATAAAGGCTTAAAATACGAAAAGAATTCAATTTTAGGCATTTATACCCTAATTTTCACTAAAGGTTCACTTATCGCCTTTTGACGGAGAACCGCCATTAAATATCATTTTGGTTACTCATATACATTCTATTGGACGAAATAAAACTCTTTTTTTAGAATCGGGACATCAAAATTTACTTTGTTTAAATTTTTGGTATTTTTTTCCGATAAAGTTCATTTTTTAATGAATTGTGAAAAATGTTGTATTTTAATTCAAAAACTCGTTTTAATCTAATTTATTTATATAATTATATTATCATTTGAATTGGTTATAAAGTGAAATTTAGAATAAATTTCTACCATTTAATCCAATAGTGGTCGTTGGAATTAATTTCACATTAAAATCGGACTTAAACTAGTGTCAATCTTTTGATACTTATTATTCCATAAAAACACGCTATTTGCTCTGAAATCGGGAATTAATTATTAAATTAATTAATGAAACTTATATGTTTTAAATTTTTTAAAATATACTTCATTTTTGAATTCAGAATATCAAATATAGCTTAGGGTGATGTTTTGGTATTTTTCTGAAAAACTTCAATTTTTTATGAATAGTGAATCCACTAAGTGGTACTTAAAAAACGAATTTTTCATTTAAATGAAATTTTACAACCATTTTATTTTGAATTTAAAAATTCCGACATACGTGGTTTTCATTAAGAAGTAGAATGTGGTTCAATGTGATTAAAATAATTTTTTGGTGAATAGTAACTTTTAAGTTTTTAATCACGATTAGAGGTAATTAGTGTAATTTATGGTAAGAATAATGTTTTAATAATATGAAATGACCTTGAAACATGTTCTAACCTTATTGGATGTGTCATGGGCGACAAAGAATATCCATGGGACAACTTGGGGACCCCATGGAGCCACTTTGGACGGAAAATGACATTAATATCTTTTTATTTGATGTTAAAGTAAAAATGTCACAAACATGAGTTGTTTTACTAAAACCATTTTTAAATGGGGTTATACAAGTCATATTTTTGACTATAAATATTCATTACAAATCTAAAAATATTTCAAACGTCATGATATTTTTTTATAATTTTTAGACATTATATAAATTAAATTAGATATTACACCATGATGATGCAGCGATTACCTCATTATTTAATGATTTAAATAAAATGAAAAGATAATGTAAAATATAAGACCTACACATGTCAAAAACCTATTGGATGGGTGGATTTAGAACTCTTATCACCTTATCCTATAAATATATAATTGTGGGACCATTTTTATCCGAAAATAATTTTATAATAAAGTATCTTTTCTTAACTTTCCAAGAGTGCCCCTCCTCTCCTCTTATAAAAGGCCCCCACCTCTACCACCTTACCCACACCTCTCAAGCCTTTGGTTCGGACAAGATATGCTCTTTTTGTCTCTCCACATCACTATATTACTCCTAGAAGCCTCACTTTTGGCATAAGGTTTCCCAAGGATGCCTTTGAGCTCAAATCTAAGAGAGTTACCCGGTTTTTGGTAATGTCTTCCCTTTTGTTCTTTTGTTTTATTTTTCTTCTCAAACCCCGTAAATATTTTAATTCATTTATTTTGTAACAACTCCTGTATCTTCAATATACTAGGATTTTTTTTATTAGATTAATTAGATCTACACTTACACACACATACATCTAATGGTTAATGAACATACTGTTTCTGTGGATGGAAAATTTATGTCTCACGAAATGATGATTGTTCAATATTCTTCTAACACCGACAAAGGTGGACATTAAGATGCCAATATATTTATATATGATATATAATATGATTATTTTTTTCCTTAAGAGTCTGTATTTTTCATTTATTGCATACCTTTGTGGCTTCCATTATGGGTATATGCGATATCTTCATTTTAGGATGTGTGGACTACCGCCCCCTCAAAGTGATTTGATTCGTTAATGCCATATGTGGGACGTATAAAGGATGCATTTAAAGTTATTATATATGAATTATGTTACATATAAATGATGAATATAATTTTGTAATTAAAATTTACATATCTCTTATTTAGTTTTAATTCCATTAATATGACATAGAAATGGAAGTAGCGTTTATGCATACGTACGGATTACCGTCTCCACGGACGGTGCATTTCATTTCTTACCTCTAAATGATTATGTAATATTATAAATTCATGTATATACTGGATATATATGATATATATGGAATCTAAATCATGAATATCATTCTTGAGATAATGGATATTTGACTACGTGAACAACTTGTAAATATAAGAAGTTCACTTTTGACTCAAGTACCAAATATCGACAAAAAGACCGTTATTAAATTAAATGATTAAATAATGTTCATAACTTGGTAATAAGTGATATAAAAGGAATAATGAACATGATAAAGTTTCTTAAGCAAGTAGAAATTAACTCAAGTTTATTATTCGGGACATTAAAGAACGATCGAGTCACATCGGACCCGAGGTAAAGGTCTTCGTCTCAATCTCCTTTCATTGAGGCATATTTCGTTTTATTCACAACTATATTTTATACGGTGTATAAACCACTTTGACCTTTACTTCTATACAAAATGAATCTTTTTCTATGAAGCTTTTTACTAAACGACAAAAAAGGAATGTTTCTTTTAATGTACGCGGTGACAACGACCTTTTCCACCGCCGTGAGTATTATATGGTCTTTAGCTTCCTCAAAAAGCTGTAATGTTTTTAAAATAAAATAAATACCATATACTCTTTTATGTATTTTGGTATTGAAAATGGTTTTTATAATGGATTTTTTTTGTCAATATATTTATGTGATATATAGTGATCAAAGTGTGGAAATGTTTTCTTTCCATTATATTTTTTTATGACTTATGATTTTGTAATGGTACTTGGACATTTGAAAGGTGGTTACGTGATAAACCATATGACGGGTGGTGTCGTGAATACTAGGATGGGTGGTTACATTATAACCTCCAATGCATTGGGTATAGAAGTCGGCTATATGGCTATTCTATTAATTGATATGTGTGGAAGTCGACCGTATGGTTATTCCATTTAAGTATGTTTATGTCCCAAGTTACCTTTATATGTTATGTGTTCTTTATATGGGTTTTATGGTAATATTTTGGTTACAAAAGGGTAAGTATTGATCTTTTATTCAGTTAATAGTTTTTACTACTTCATAAAGGTGAAAATTATTACTTTGATAAAGTATACATGGTTTACTTGTTGTCTTGAAAAACTAACAGTTTTCATTCTTTGTGTTTCCCTTACTGAGCTTCTTATGCTCACCCCATGTTTTTTTCTTTAAATGTTTTTCACAGGACATAATGTGGAATGTGGTCAAGGATGGGATCAAGTGAATGTCATGCTATCTAAAACATGGAACTAAACATGTTTCTTTTTAAGAGTTTTTATTTTTTGGAAACTTAGTAGAAGTTTCTACTTTGTAATCTTGAGAGATGTAATAGTTATGTCCTAATTATCTAAAACTCTAAACCTGAAAAGATCCTCAATGTGAATTATTCATTTAATTCAATATTAAGTAAGGTTTAAGGCAGGGGCCTTATAGTTGTTATCAGAGGTCAGTTTAGACATCTTTAAGAGTTTTGAAATTGTTAAATTATAAATTAATTTATGGTATGACTGAAAAGATAAAGCATTTAAATATTACCATGTTTCTTCGCCTTAGATATTTATCTGTTAAGAATGGTTTTCCACAGAGGAAACAAGGCAGCTATGTTGGGACAACATCAAGAAGAAGACAAACTTCCAAATCAGCAACACGAGATGGTTGGAATTGGAAGTGAACAGTTTTTTATAGTGATGGCACAGTTGACTCAGGCTATAAATTGTGGTGGTATCCATGCACAAGATCAGCCAGATCAACCGCAGAGGAACATGTCAGTAGTGGAACATTTCATGAGGCAACATCCCCCATCATTCAGAGAATCATCTGACCCCGTGCAAGCTGAAGGGTGGATTAGAGCATTGGAGAAGATTTTTGATGTCATGGGGTGTTTAGAACATCAATAGGTTAGTCTTGTTGTTTAACGTTTTGAAGGTTAAGCTGATCGGTTGTGGTCGATGGGGAAAAATATCATGGATAGTGATGAGATTGATGATCTTCACTGGGATGAATTCAAAGGTATGTTTCTTGAGAAATAATTTCTTACGGTGGTTCTTCTTATGATAGAAAAGCAGTTCCTAGAATTGAGGCAGGAGGATGACTCAGTGGCTTCTTATGAAGCAATGTTCACTCGACTGGCAAGGTATGCTCCAAACTTCATACGAGATCTTGATAATAAAATCAACCATTTTTACTCAGGGTTAATGCAAAATTATCGAAGGGATTTAGCTTCTCGTGAGTTCAAAAGTTATGAAAAACTTGTTCGATGTGCGGAGAAGGTGGAAATGGAGTTTTCCGATCATCAAGTGTTCTTTGACAAACAACAGAATAAGAGGTCAAGTTGGTAGGAAAAGGGGAATAACTCATCAAAGAAGCAAAGAGGTAAGAAAACCAAATATCCATCCTATGAGAAGTGTCGTAAAATTCATCCTGTAGAATGTTTATCCAAGTCTGGAAAGTGATTACGGTGTAGTAAGTCTGGTCATATTGCTCGTAATTGTAAGAAAGATGATCAAGCAAGCAATGAAAAGCCAGCGGTAAGATGTTTTATGTGTAATGAAATGGTTCATTTTGAAAATGAGTGTCTAACTATGAACTCATATGGGGAAAATCATCCAGACTACCAGTAGAAAGGGTTGGTGAAATCCTTTTCAACTACTTCAGTAGATGTTGGGACATCGAATGAAGTAGTATCAGGTACACTGTTTGTTGGTTCAGATTATTCCAATGTGTTGTTTGATTTAGGGTCTACACATTCATTCATTTCTAAGATGTTTTCTAGTAAATTGGAAATTCTATATCAAGATATGAATCCTAAATTTATGGTAAAAACACCCGTAGGGAACATTGAGACAAAAAGGAAGTATAAGAACCTTTCTATCCTTGTGTGCAGAAAGAATCTACCAAAAAACCTTATTGTTTTGCCTCTAGTAGAGTTTTATGTTATTTTGGTCATGGATTGGATTTTTGTTTATCATGCTAAGATTGACTGCAGAGTTAAAATGTTTTCTTTTCAGAAAGATTTTCAGTTTGTGTACAAGAATGAACCCTTTCTTTTGATAACATATCAGGATGTTGAGAAACTAGTAAAATATGGAAATGAATGTTATCTTGCACAAATCGTTGAAAACAATAGAACTATTCAGATTAATGATGTGCCAGTGGTAAATGAGTATCTTGATGTTTTTTCTAATGAATTTACTGGTATTATTCATGATCGGGGAGTTGAATTTACTGTTGACTTAGTTTCTCATTCTAAGCCAATTTCAAAACCCCCTTATCGAATGGCTCAAGATGAACTTTTAGAGTTAAAGAAACAATTGCATGAGTTATTAGATAAAGGTTTCATTCGACCTATCACATCACCATGGGGTTCTCATGTCTTGTTTGTTAAAAATATAGATGGTTCAATGAGACTTTTCATTGATTATAGAGCCTTGAATAACATTACTATTAAGAACAAGTATCCTTTTCCTCATATCGATGATTTGTTTGATCAGCTCCAGGGAGCTCAGTATTTTTTGAAGATTGACATGAGGTCGGGGTACCATCAGTTGAAAGTAAAAGAAGAAAACGTTCCGAAGACAGTGTTCCATACTAGATATGGCCATTATGAATTTATAGTTATGCATTTTGGGTTAACCAATGCACCTGATGTATTCATGGACCTTATGAATGAATTTTCCATGAGTTCTTGGATAAGTTTGTGGTTGTTTTCATCGATGATATTTTGGTGTTTTATAAAAGTAAAGAGGAGTATGAAAGTCATTTAAGGTTTATCTTGCAAACCTTAAAAGAAAAGAAACTATATGGAAAATTAAGAAACTGTGATTTTTGGTTACAACAAATATCTTTATTTGGTCACATTGTTTCAAAAAATGGAATAATTGTTGATCCTGCTAAAACAAAAGTTGTCGAAGAACGTCCATGACCCACAAATGTAACCGAGATCCGTAGTTTCCTTGGTTTGGCATGTTACTACCAAAGGTTTGTTGAAAATTTTTCATGATTATCTAGTCCAATGACTAAGCTAACTTTAAAGGGTGTTAAGTTTATCTGGACAAAAGAATGTGATGATTGTTTTCATGTGTTGAAAAGAAAATTGGTGAATGATCTAGTTTTGGCACTTCCTTCCAGGAATGGTGAGTTTGTTATCTACAGTGATTCTTCATTGAAAGGACTTGGTTGTGTACTTATGCATAATGGTCAGGTAATTGCTTATGCTTCACGCCATTTGAAATTTCATGAGGTAAATTACACTACACATGATTTGGAATTAGTTGTTGTTTTTTTTTGTTATAAAAATTTTGAGGCATCATTTGTATGGAGTAAAGTGTGAAATATATACCGATCACAAAAGTTTAAAGTATATATTCACTCAGAAAGAATTGAACATGAGACAGAGGAGACGGCTTGAATTAATAAAGGATTATGATTGTACAATTAATTACCATCCAAGGAAAGAAAATAAAGTGGATGATGCTTTGAGTTGAAAAAGTAATGCTTCATTAACCATGCTATGTTTGGAAAGAGATCCTTTGGTTTTTGATTTGATGAACTTTGGAATAGAAGTTGTTGGTGCAGGAAGACCTTCCATTTTGTTTCAGGTATCAGTAAAATCTTCTCTATCAGACAGAATTAAGCAAGCACAGAAGCTAGACAGTGAGTTGTAGAAAAAGGTAGAGTTGGTTCAGAAGGGTATGTTGCCTGAATTCAACATTGATAATGATTTTGTTTTTAGATTTGGGAAGAGATTGTGTGTGCCTTGCGATTCACAATTGAAGAGAGATTTGTTATGTGAGCCTCATAGTTCCCCGTTTTCAGTTCATCGTGGCAGTACAAAGATATACAGAGATCTGCAGGAGTATTACTCGTGGGATGGAATGAAAAGAGATATTGTTGATTTTAATGTGAAGTGTTTGACTTGTCAGCAGGTTAAAGCAGAGCGGGAGTTACCAAAAGGGATTCTTCAGCCTCTACCAGTTCCAGAGTCGAAATGGGAAAATATATCCATGGACTTTGTTGTGCGATTACCGAATACATCTAGAGGTAATAATGCAATCTGGGTTATTGTTGAGCGCTTGACTAAATCTTCTCATTTTCTTCATATTCGAGATATATTCTCCCTAGATCAACTTTATCAATTGTATCTTCAAGAGATAGTCAGGTTTCATGGAGTTCCCCTCTCCATTGTATCTGATCGTGATCCCAGGTTTACTTCTAACATATGGAAAGGCCTTGAGAAGTTGTTGGGTACAGAATTAAATTTTAGTACAGCTTTTCATCCTCTATTAGATGGGTAGTCAGAACGGACAATTCAGACTTTGGAGGATATGCTACGTGCTTGTTCGATGGATTATTAGGGAAGTTGGGACCAACATCTTTATTTGGTTGATTTTCCATATAAAACAGTTTTCATTCCAGTATACAGATGGCTCGATTTGTGGCATTATATGGGAAGTGGTGTCGAACTCCAGCTTTTTGGGATGAAGTGGGTGAAAGGAAGCTGATGGGACCAGAATTGGTAGAATAGATGGCAGAAAAAGGTTAGTTGATTCAGAAACACATGAGAATAGCTCAGAGCAGACAGAAATGTTATGCGGATAACCGGAGTAAGGATCTATCTTTCAAGGTAGGTGATCATGTTTTTCTCAAAGTCTCTCCATGGAAATGTGTGATGCGATTTGGTAAGAAAGGAAAGTTTAGTCCAAAATCCATTGGACCATATGAAATTCTAGAGAAAGTTGGATCAGTTTCTTACCGAGTGGCTTTACCAATGAGTTTATCTCAGGTACACAATGTTTTTCATGTTTCGATGTTGAGAAAGTATATGCCAGATCCATCTCATGTTTTGAGCCGAGAGGTAGTTCAGTTGGAAGAGAATCTCTCTTATGATGAACAACCATTCCAGATTCCTGACCGAAGAGAGAAAGTGTTGCGAAATAAGGTAAGTCACCTGGTAAAGGTTTTTTTGAAAAACCATATGGTTGAAGAAGCAACGTGGGAATCTGAAAATGCTATGAGGCATAAATACCCCCACTTATTTTGGTAAGTGAATAAAATTGCGAGGACGCAATTCCCAAAAGGGGGGAAGGATGTAACATCCCAGGTAAATAAAGAATAAAGAATTTTCATATTTATTAATATTTATGAATTAAATATTAATTTTACTTTAAAGGGGTTGCTATGTTTGATATCGTACCCAATACGCAACAATGAGTTTCTTTTAAATCTTACGTTGCACACTAGTAATAAAATAATATTATTTTAAATGATAGTTAATACATAGCTGTTGTATTGGTAGGAATGGATAGAAATAACTAAAATATGATTATATATGTTTTTAAATGTTTTTACATTTATCCAATAAAAGATAAAGGCTTAAAATATGAAAATAATTCAATTTTTTGCATTTATACCCTAATTTTCACTAAAGGTTCACTTATCACCTTTTTATGGTGAACCATCATTAAATATCATTTTGGTCACTCTTATAAATTATATTGGACCAAATAAAACTCTTTTTTATAATCGGGACATCAAAATTTACTTTGTGTAAATTTTTTGTATTTTTCCGATAATGTTCATTTTTTAATGAATTTTGAAAAATGTTGTATTTTAATTCAAAACCTCATTTTAATATAATTTATTTATATTATTAGAATATCGTTTGAATTGGGTTTAAAGTGAAATTAGAATATATTTTTAACATTTAATCAAATAGTGGTCGTTAGAATTAATTTCACTTTGAAATCTGACTTAAACTAGTGTTAATCATTTGATACTTATTGTTTCATAAAAACATGCTATTTACTCTGACAGTGGGAATTAATTATTATATTAATTAATGAAACATATATGTTTTGAATTTTGTAAAATAGACTTCAATTTTTAATTCGGAATATTAAATATAGCTTAGGGTGAAGTTTTGGTATTTTTCTGAAAAACATCAATTTTTGATGAATAGTGAAACCACTAAGTGGTACTTAAAAAACTGATTTTTCTTTTAAATGAAATTTTACCACCTTTGTGTTTTGAATTTCAAAAATCTGACATACATGGTTGTCATTAAGAAGTAAAATTTGGGTCAATGGGATAAACATAATTTTTTGGTGAATTGCAACTTTTATGTTTTTAATCGCAGTTAGAGGTAATTATTGTAATTTAAGGTAAGAATAATGTATTAATAATATGAAATGAATTTGACACATGTCCTACCCTTATTGTATGTGTCATGTCTGACCAATAAAATCCATGGGTCATCTTGGGGACCCCTTGGAGCCACTTTGGAAGGAAAATGACATTAATATCTTTTTATTTAATGTTAAAATAAAAATGTCACAAACATGAGTTGTTTTACTAAAACAATTATTAAATGGGGTTATACAAGTCATATTTTTTACTATAAATATTAATTAGAAAGATAAAATGATATACTAAATCATGATATTTTTTTTATAATTTTTAGACATTAAATAAATTAAATATATATGAAACCATGATGATGCATCAATTACCTCATTATTTAACGATGTAAATAAAATTAAAAGATAATGTAAAATCTAAGACCTAAACATGTCAAAAACCTATTGGATGGGTGGATTTCGAACTCTTTTCACCATAAACTCAATATATATACTTTTGGGACCATTTTTATCCTAAAATCATTTTATAATAATGTATCTTTTCTTAACATTCCAAGAGTGCCCCTCCTCTCCTCTTATAAAAGGCCCTCACCTCTACCACCTTACCCACACATCTGAAGCCTTTGGTTCGGCCAATCACTGCTCTTTTTGTCTCATAGAATACTTCTCTTACTCCTATAAACCTTACTTTGGGCAGAAGTCTTCCCAAGGAAGCCTTTGAGCTCAAATCTAAGAGAGTAACCCGATTTTTATGTAATGTCTTCACTTGTGTTGTTTTGTTTTATTTTTCTTCTCCAACGCCTTAAACTCTTTTTATTCATTTATTTTGTAAAAAATACAGTATCTTAAATATACTAGGATGTTGTTATAAGAATAATTATTGCTACAATGACACAGACATACATCTAATGGTTAATGAACATATTGTTTCTTTGGATGGAGAATTTCTGCCTCACGAAATGATGATTGTTCAATATTCTTCTAAAACAATCAAAGGTGGCCATTAAGATGCCACTATATTTATATATGATATATAATATGTTTATGTTTTCATTAATCTTCTGTATTTTTCATTTATGTTATACCTTTTAGGCTTCCATTATGGGTATAGGCGATGTCTTCATTTTAGGAAGTGCGGACTACCGCCCCCTCAAAGTGATTTCATTCGTTAATGCCATATGTGGGAAATAGAATGGATGGATTTAAAGTTTTTATATATAATGTATGTTACATCTAAATGATTAATATAATTCGGGAATTAAAATATACATACGTCTCATTTAGTTTTAATTCCATTAATATAACATAGAAATGAAAGTAGCGTTCATGCGTACGTACGGCTTACCGTCTCCATGAACGATGAATTTCATTTCATACCACTAAATGATTATGTAAAATTATAAATAAAAGTATATAATGGATATATATGATATATATGGCATCTACATCATGAAAATAAATCTTGAGATAATGGATATTTGACTACGTGAACAACTTGTAAATATAAGAAGTTCACTTTTGACTCAAGTACCAAATATCGACAAAATGACCGTTATTAATTTAAATGATTAAATAATGTTAATAAAATGGTAATAAGTGATATAAAAGGAATAATGAACTTGAAAAAGGTTCATAATCTAGTAGAAATTAACTTATGTTTATTATTCAAGACATTAAATAATGATCGAGTCAAGTCGGACCCGAGGTAAGGGACTTCGTCTCAATCTCCTTTCATTGAGGCATATTTCGTTTTATACACAACTATCTTTTATAAGGTGTACATACCCCTTTAACTTTTACTTTTATACAAAAGGAATATTTTTCTTAGAATATGTTTACTAAATGAAAAAAAATGAATGTTTCTTTTTACGTACATGGTGACAACGAACTTTTCCGCCGCAATGAGTATTATTTGGTCTTTGGATTCCTCAACAAGCTGTAATGTTTTTAAAATGAAATAAATACCATATACTCTTTTATGTATTTTTGTATGGAAAATGGTTTTTATAATGGATTTTTTATGTCAATATATTTATGTGATATATTGTGATCAAAGTGTGGATATTTTTTCTTTCCATTATATTTTTTTTATGTCTTTTGATTTTATAATGGTACTTGGACATTTGACAGGTGGTTACGCGATAAACCATATGACGGGTGGTGCCGTGAATACTAGTACAGGTGGTTACGTTATAACCTCCAATGCATTGGTTATGGAAGTCGGCTATATGGCTATTCCATTAAGTGATAAGTGTGGACGTCGACCGTATGGTTATTCCATTTAAGTATGTTTATGTACCAAGTTACCTTTATATGTTATGTGTTCTTTATATAGGTTTTATGGTAATCTTTTGGTTACAAAAGGGTAAGTATTGATCTTTTATTCAGTTAAGACTTTTTACTACTTCATAATGGTGAAAAGTATTACTTTGATAAAGTATACATTGTTTACTTTTTGTCTTGAAAAACTAACAGTTGTCATTCTTGGTGTTTCCCTTACTGAGCTTCTTATGCTCACCCCATGTTTTTTTCTTTAAATGTTTTTCACAGGACATAATTTGGAATGGGGTCAAGGATGGGATCAAGGGAAAGTCATTCTATCTAAAACATGGAACTAAAAATGTATCTTTTTAAGAGTTTTTATTTTATGGAAACTTAGTAGATGTTTCTACTTTGTAATCTTGAGAAATGTAATAGTTATGTCCTAATTATCTAAAACTCTAAACCTGAATATATCCTCAATGTGAATTATTCATTTAATTCAATATTATGTAAGGTTTAAGGTCGGGGCCTTGTAGGACAAATATTCTCATTCTGACAGCTGAAGTCACAAAGCACATTCTAACAATTGTGAATGAGCAGAAGAAAATCCCTACCCATATTCTGGATACCGATCAGAATATTATATCATCTTCAGTGACATCATATGGAAAGAAACATAAATATATCCCTATTAGTGGAGTGACTTATCAACATGTTACTCTAGAGCAGACACACACCTCTGTTACAGTCCAAGATGATCATGGGGCATAATCCCCAGTGTCATACGGATAATAAATTCTGGCACATACACTCGATTTAAATGGATATAATCAGCCAAACCTGACCATTTCTCCTAAGTAGGAACATACACCTTCCCAGAATAACCACTTTCATCAACCAGTGGTTCCCAAAGTGAGTAAGAATGAATCCATGAAAAATACCCCTCAAGCACAGTAAAAAAATCTAGAGCCAATCTACAATAAGGCCTTGCTCAAAGATGGAATTCTTGAAGGTCTCAGACAATTATCTATTACAGCTCAAGATTCTACTCTCTCATTTACAAATTCTAGATGTAACAACAATAGTTATGAATGTCTTCATCAGACACTTCCTTCCTGAAGGCTTGCTTCATGACAATTCAGTCAATCATGAAGTATCATCTTCATATGAGAGTCATGATAACCCTCTGCACGGCCAGAAGACCATGGAGCAAGAGGTTTCATCTTTTGTTGTAACCCACCATGGTGATCCTCCCCATGATGATTGATTTATCTGTGAAAGTCCTCTCTGCTATAGTAATTCAAATTTCCTTGAATATTCTATAATGGAAATGCAGTAACGAGAAATCCCTCTTATCTTGATGAACTTGAAAATGTGAAACCATTCATGTCTGATGACTTACCACTAGTAGGTGAAATAATTTCTCAACCAGAAGATAGCCTACGGTGTAGGTCATTCTCTGAACCACCCTTGGGACATTCATCTTCTAACATGACAAATTAATTCTCTACCAATCTTGTTAAATCTGATGAAACAACAAAGAAGGACCATCTATGGTCCAATCAGGTAGATGAATCTTCATAAAATGACACAGAGGAAGTGATGAATATAATAAAACAACTGGCGAAAGATGAAATACCATTCATGTTTTTGCCTTTGGCTAGCTCTCAGTATGATATTCCAGAAACATTGAAAGAAGATTGTATTCATGATATTCCTCTCAATACATGGAAAACTCTTAGTCACATAAAAGAGAAAATATTATCTTATGATGAATATCAAAATCATGTCAAGATAATAGAAGGGTTGCAACGTGAAAGTGACTTGGCATCTCCCTCAGTTTCCCGACATCCAAAGGTTGAAAAGTAGTTGACAGCCCTTCAACGTTCATTCTGTGGCGCGTTAAAAAGGTTTCACTAGTTAATTACCAATTCCTTATGTGGTATTCGTATCAGGGTGTGGGGTGTTCATGGAGAATTGCATTTTATGGTGCTCTCCATCCAAAAAATCCCACCAAAAGTGGTCTCATGAAATGTTATTGCACATGCCTAGCCACATCCAACTGGTTTTGTGTGTAATCAGATGCTTTCTCAGGAAAAGGCCTCAACTTGTTCTTCCCATAGTCAGGCATATAAAGAACACGTTGTCATATTTCTCTTGCATCATGAAAATGAGAATATACACTATGAGAAAACCGACGTTTAGCGGCGGTTTTTTCGCGGCGGTTTTTAAAACCGTCGCGAAATGCGTTTCGGGCTGGCATTTCGCCGCGGTTTTTAAAACTGCCGCGAAAAAACAGCCGCTAAATGGCAAAAAAATTATTTTTTTAAAATTATTTTTTTAAAATTAATTGTTTTATTTTTTTTTATTTTATTCAAGGATTAGCGGCGGTTTTTTAAAAAACCGCCGCGAAATAGCGGCGGTTTCGGTAAAACCGCCGTGAAATAAAATGAAAAAAATAAAAAAAACGTGAGAAACCCCGAAAACACTAAAACGATCATAACTTTTGATCTGGGCATCCGTTGAAGCGCCCCGACCAGTCAAATCGAAGCTCATGAAGAGATATAAAGGCACATATAATCAAAACCGTGAGACGTTCTAAGGTGTGGATGATATTAGAGTTATAAAAAAGTTGAAAAAAGTTCTCCAACTTCAAATGGCCATAACTTTCACTCCCGGTGTCCGTTTGGGCTCTACCACATATCAAATCGAAGCCAGCGAAGAGAGCTACGCACCGGTTCGACAGAAGAAAACTTCTGTCGGGTTTTTCGACCCCAAAACCCCTCCGAAGGCCTCCAAAACCCCGTTTCCGTCACCGGTGTCCCGTCGAACTTGTCTTCAAACGGACCTAACTTTCGATCCGCGTGTCAATTCGGCCTCCTCCACCTGCCAGATCATAGCTCATTCCATGAGCTTCAGTTTGACTGGTTGTGGTGCCCACATGCACTCATAGATCATATGTTATGGCCTTTTTAGTGGGTATCGGGTTTGTTATGTTTTTCAATGCCTCGTTTCTAGCACCTGTTCTCCGTCAGCTTTTTTTTAAATGGTCGTAACTTCTGATCCGCCTGTCCATTCGGACTCTTTCACCTTTCAGGTTGAAGATCGTTTCGGGATCTTTGATTTGACAGGCCGTGGATCTAAAACCGGATCTTAAGTTATCTCCGTTAATGTGAGTCCAATGTTTTTGTCTCTTTATGACCGTTTTGACGAGTTTTAACGGTAGCTCCATTTATTACTGTTTATTTGGGTTTCCATGACTTGTTATCTTTATCAATGGTTTTTTTGTGGGTTATTATGATGATTATGTTGAATTATTAAGTTGTTTTCCAGAGTTGTCACGAGTTTTCATGCGTTCTCATTCTTTCTAATACCTCATTCCTCATATGCTTCTCCATCCTTTTTCATACATTTTCATGATTTTTCATCCCTTATCACGTCTTTTCATACTTTTTCATGTGTTTCCTTTATTATTTATTATTTATTATTTATAATATACTTTAATTTATTTATTATATATTATTTGTAACTGGTTATTTATTATTTATTATTTATTTTTTATTTTTTATTTTTTATTATTTATTATTTATATTTATATTTATTTATTATTTATTATTTATTATTTATAATTATTTATCATTTATATATATTTATTTATTATTTATTATTTATTATTTAAATTTATTTATCATTTATATTTATTTATTATTTATTATTTATTATTTATATTTATTTATTATTTATTATTTATATTTATTTATTATTTATTATTTATATTTATTTATTATTTGTTATTTATATTTATTTATTATTTATTATTTATTATTTATTATTTATTTTTTATTATTTATATTTATTTATCATTTATATTTATTTATTATTTATTATTTATTATTTATATTTATTTATTATTTATTATTTATATTTATTTATTATTTATTATTTATATTTATTTATTATTTGTTATTTATATTTATTTATTATTTATTATTTATTATTTATTATTTATATTTATTTATTATTTATTATTTATATTTATTTATTATTTTTATTTATTATTTATTATTTATTATTTATTGTTTAAATTTATTTATTATTTATTATTAATTATTAATTATTAATTATTAATTATTTATTATTTATTACTTATTATTTATTATTTATTATGTATTATTTATTATTTATTATTTATTATTTATTATTTATTATTTATTATTTATTATTTATTATTTATTATTTATTATTTATTATTAATTATTAATTATTTATTATTTATTGTTTGTTATTTATTATTTGTTATTTATTATTTATTATTTATTATTTATTATTTTTTATTTATTGTTTGTTATTTATTATTTGTTATTTGTTATTTATTATTTATTATTTATTATTTATTATTTATTATTGATTATTGATTATTGATTATTGATTATTTATTATTTATTATTTATTATTTATTATTTATTTATTATTTATTATTTATTTATTATTTATTATTTATATTTATTTATTATTTATTATTTATTATTTATTATTTATTATTTATTGTTTAAATATATTTATTATTTATTATTTATTATTTATTATTTATTATTTATAATGTATTATTTATTATTTATTATTTATTATTTATTGTTTATTATTTATTGTTTATTGTTTAAATTTATTTATTATTTATTATTTATTATTTATTATTTATATTTATTTATTATTTATTATTTATTATTTATTATTTATTATTTATTAATTATTAATTATTATTTATTATTTATTATTTATTATTTATTGTTTATTGTTTAAATTTATTTATTATTTAATAGTTATTATTTATTATTTATTATTTATTATTTATTATTTATTATTTATTGTTTATTATTTATTATTTATTGTTTAAATTTATTTATTATTTAAATTTATTTATTATTTATTATTTATTATTTATTATTTATTATTTATTATTTATTATTTATTATTTAATATTTATTATTTATTATTTATAATTTATTATTTATTATGTATTATTTTTTATTTATTATTTTTTATTTATTATTTTTTATTTATTATTTATTATTTATATTTATTTATTATTTATTATTTATTATTTATTATTTATTATTTATTATTTATATTTATATTTATTTATTATTTATTATTTATATTTATTTATTATTTATTATTTATATTTATTTATTATTTGTTATTTATATTTATTTATTATTTATTATTTATTATTTATTATTTATTATTTATTATTTATTATTTATATTTATTTATTATTTATTATTTATTATTTATTATTTATTATTTATTATTTATTATTTATTATTTATTATTTATTATTTATTATTTATTATTTATTATTTATTATTTATTGTTTATTATTTATTATTTATTATTTATTATTTATTATGTATTATTTATTATTTATTATTTATTATTTATTATTTATTATTTATTATTTATTATTTATTATTTATTTATTATTTATTATTTATATTTATTTATTATTTATATTTATTATTTATTATTTATTATTTATTGTTTAAATTTATTTATTATTTATTATTAATTATTAATTATTAATTATTTATTATTTATTATTTATTATTTATTATTTATTATTTATTATTTGTTAGTTATTATTTATTATTTATTATTTATTATTTATTATTTATTGTTTGTTATTTATTATTTGTTATTTATTATTTATTATTTATTATTTATTATTTATTATTTATTATTTATTATTTATTATTTATTATTTATATTTATTTATTATTTATTATTTATTATTTATTATTTATTATTTATTATTTATTATTTATTATTTATTATTTATTATTTATTATTTATTATTTATTATTTATTATTAATTATTTATTATTTATTATTTATTATTTATTATTTATTATGTATTATGTATTATGTATTATTTATTATTTATTATTTATTATTTATTATTTATTATTTATTATTATCGAGTTTATATCTATTATTTATGTATTATTTGTTTTTTCTATTAATATATATAAGTATATTAATTTCTATTTATTAACCACATGGCGAGCTTGCTGGAGTGGTAAAGTCTTTGGAAAATATGCAAGAGGTTAGGGGTTCAAATCTCACCAGACGCAGGATTTATTTATATTGCATGGGCATGGGAGATGTATGCATGGATAAATAAATAAATAAATAAAATAAATAAATAACTAAATAAATAAATAAATAAAATCAAATAAAATCAAATAAAATCAAATAAATAAATAAATAAATAAATAAATAAATAAATAAATAAATAAATAAATAAATAAATAAATAAATAAATAAATAAATATGAAATAAATACGAAATAAAAAAATAAATAAATAAATAAATAAATAAATAAATAAATAAATAAATAAATACGAAATAAATACGAAACAAAAAAAGAAACAAAAAAAGAAATAAATAAATAAATAAATAAATAAATAAATAAATAAAATAAATAAATAAATAAATAAATAAATAAATAAATAAATAAAATCAAATAAATAAATAAATAAATATATATATATATATATATATATATATATATAAATAAATTAAATTAAAAAAATAAAAAAAAATATAAAAAAAAAATTAAAAAAAAATTAAAAAAAATTAAAAAAAAACCCCCGCTGAATCATTTAGCGGCGGTTTAAACCGCCGCGAATAGTTGCCCGACGCCAGATTTAGCGGCGGTTTTTGAAAACCGCCGCCAATCGATTTAGCGGCGGTTTAAACCGCCGCAAAACGAAAAAAAACTGCCGCGAAATGCCTTTTTTGCCGTAGTGATAGAACATGTTTCTCGTTTAGAGAAGGAACATCATCACGTGATAGAAGTGTCATAAATTATCCAATGATCGTCGGATCATGGTGATTTGAGTGGATGTAGGATGATGCATCCGGCCAATTTGTGGACTAAATAATGCAAAATCAGATGATATTTTAAGAATGTATCAGATATAACAGCTTAAGAGCCACCACAGTTTGCAAGGATGTTGACTCTATTAATCCAACCATAAGGATCAACAGATAGGATTCAAGGAGTTGAGCAAGAAAAAAGGAACGGCCCAAGTCCACTGGACTTGGGACTTTTTTAAATTCTCAATAACATCCTCATTGAATGTTAGTCTTCTCTTGATTAGGGATGAATCCAAAAGAGTAATGCAAAGATGAATTATTAGGGGACTCCATCTAAATTACAGTTCATCTAGATGTTCCTGAGGGATCAACCAAACAAAAGGTAGTGTCCATAAAGCACATGGAAGAAGATAGTATCCCAGAATCACTGACAGAAGGGTCGCAATGTGTTATGCATTGATAAATGTCATCAATGTCATTTTCACTAATCCCCCAAAACATGATGCTCAATCAGATAAAATAGATGAAGAAGTATTCATTCAAGAGGTTGTACGTACTAAAACACATGAAGAAGGTGTACATAACAGAAACCAAAGGCTTACCCAGAATCAAGGTATTCCTTCAAATAACCAAAATCCCCCACTCTAAAAGGCATTCAATAAGAAAAAAGGAAAAAGTCAGGTTACATTAGACCCTACCTCTGGAGAAGTTCAATCACTCTCATTATAGGAATGTTTCGCACAATAAGAAGAAGAAATGAAGGATATAAGGAGGTTAAATGTAGAACTCCTTCGAGGTAGTCTTCCTCCTAAGCATGCTAGAGTTAATCACTCAAGAGAATTGATTGAAACTACTGGGATGGATCAAGAATATCCCCCTTTACAAGTACACCTTCACAGGTCTAATACTATGGGTCGTACACAACAACAACTGGCTGTATTACCATTAGTGATAGTACCAGTTGTGACACCCGTCCAAACTCAAGTTCTTGCACTTGCTCAGGTCCAAGGTCATCTAGATGTTTCTCAAAAATTAATTACTACCATTGAGTCATTAACAGATCGGTTGGAAGCTATGGATGGAAAGCATGCACTAGTTCCATCGGAGAAGAGTGAATACCATGAATGGGGGGATGGAATCCCCCCCCCCATCAAATTTTGTGAGTACCACATTCATAATTTTTTATTGTTTGGGAGATCCAGAACAAAAATTAACCCATTTTGTTTCTCATTGTGATCCTATTATGAGAACTCCAAAACAACAAGATGCATTTAAGATCAGGTGTTTCGTATAGTAATTATAAGGACCTACATTCATCTGGTATACAAGCTTGCAATCCTAGTCAATTACGAAGTGGAAAGATCTCCATCAAAATTTTATTCTTCATTTCATCTTAACGTTTTCAAATATGATAGTTTTTATCTTACTAATTGCAAGAAAAGAGAAAATGAAAGAGTTTAAGATTTCAGTTATCACTGGAAAGGATTAACATATTCCTTATGTTTAGCACTCCCTCAAGAATATTTTTTTCCAATCTGTGTCACAAATCTGTGTGATGAATTACGCACACAGTTGATCCCTGTGAAATACACAGGAGGGTTTTGAGACCTTAAATCAATCACTCAATAGATTTATTATTCTCTTATAAAGATTAAGGCTAAAACTCGTTGAATTCCATTAGTCCAGGAAGGATAATAGGGAAAGAAGAGGTTGCTACAGTTACACTTAAACAAGAAAATGAACCTGCTTCCACTTCAAAATCTTCATCATATCAAATGGCTCCCCCTCATGAACGTCAAAAATTAACAGACACCTCATAAAGATGATCAAAAAGATCAAAGGATAAAATAGTTTGAAGATTTCAAGAACAAAGTCTATTCTTTTAGAATTGAAAAAGTTCCTGGCTACTTCATCTCAGCTCTGAAAAACAATCTGGTTCAGTTGCCAAGGCCCAAAATGCCGAACAAAGAAGGAGATGAAGACCTCCCCAACTACTGCTTGTTTCATCAGATGTTGGGGAATCCCATTCTATAGTGTATTGTGTTCAGAGACATCATTAAAAAGATTGTGGACACTAGAAAAGTAAAACTGGAAGGTTCTTCAGACCAGGTAGCATGTGTTACTGCTACTTATCCATAGGAAGAAGGCGAGTGGCATGAAGTCAAAAAATAAAATGTGCAGAAATACGATGATTGGATGATAAAGAAAATGATCAACTAAACTCATGTCATCTTATGAACACAATTCAATCAACCAATTGTGTCTTATTCTATGAATTCCACAGAAATAACCACTTCATCATAAGGAAAATCATCAATGAAGCAACATAATTTGAAGAAAGAAGAGTAGTCTGAAAAAGGTGAGTTTGTGTCAAAGCCTAAATTCCTTTGACTCTAGAAGATTTTATTCCATATATTTCAAATCTACGAGCTCTGCCCCCACCAAATAGCACAACCTGAATTGGCTAATCAGGAAGAATCATCATCAGATGAAGAATTGATATTTGGTTCTATTAACATGATTCATTTAACAGATCCTTATTCCAATTATAGTTTTGATTATGACGAGCATGAGTTCTCTGTATCAAAAAGGGGAATGAGAAGAAGATATAGAGGTCTAGGATACATGGGAAGACGTGGATATTCTAGAAGCAACTATTTCAATCCTACATCTTCTATTACAGTATATGTGGTAGAAACTCGTGGAAAATCCATTTAGCAGGCTCAAAAGGAACAAGAATGTTCTTCCACACATGGAAAATTTGGTCCAGGCACAGTTATTTTAGAGGACTGGATAGAGTTCACCCCTTATTCCTCTCAGAAATTAGATAGACCCAGTCTTTCAAATCTACCGAATTAAGGAGTATTTTCAACTCCTACCCCGATACGAGATACATCTAGTCAAAAGAATCAACATAGAAGGAACCTGAAAAACCACATTTTCCTAATGGTAAATGGAGACCTTTGGAAGAAAAGTAATATGTATGGAATAATTTTCCCAACTATCAGCCAAGTTATCAATTCTGGATGCCTTGAATCTATCAAAATATCTTCAAGAGGATCTTATTGTGGTTTTTTCAAGTCCTTAAGAATTTGAAACTGAAATTGTTGTGGATTTAGTATACCATATAGAGAATGACCCTAGAGAATTCCATGCAGTGATATCATTAATAGATAAAGATGAATATTATGTTTTACATGGACATATCAGACCTTTGTATCTATCTGGTAAAGTCAATGATATATACATCCGATGATATTTCATTGACAATGGCTCAGGAGTCAATATAAATCTTATTCGTACACTTAGTCGATTGGGCATCACCAAATCTGATTTATCTCCATCTACTTTGATGTTCCATGGAAATGATAAGAATGAACAAGAACCTCTGGGTGAAATTACACTCAGAATTCAGTTTGGATATCTTGTTTCTAATTCAGATTTCATGGTTGTTCATCAGGACACAACCTTCAACATTTTTCTTGGATGAACTTGGATAAATCAACATGTGGTTGTACCTTCGTCGTACCATTAGTGTCTCAAATAATGTATCAATGGTCAAATTGGGACATTATATGGTGAAAAATCCCCATTCAAACTATGTGAATCTCAATATATTGAGGCCGATGTTTATCACATGGAGGGAAAAGAAAAATCCATGACAAAGAAGGTTACTGAAATTAATGCTCCATATGGTTTGGAAAAGATTTCAGTAATCCCATTCATACATGTGAGTACATATTATGTGTTTCCTATCAGTAAAATTGATATGGTAAATGTAAATACAAACACTCTAATGGAAACTTCCATAATGTCTGTTATGACAATCGAGCCAGACAGAATGGGAGAAATTATTGATTTTCCATGCAATGATGAAAGTTTAAATGGAGATGTCTTCATTTGATCCACTGAAATCCAGTAATTTTATACTTCATCCACCAGGCCAGAAGAAGTTATAGCAATACCAGAGGAAAACAATGATGTCGATTCTCAATCCATGATATCATATCTATCACCTCAAAAAGCCCTTTCATCATAAATAGGGTCAAAAATGGCATCCACTTCACCAAGATGTTTAAATTTTTACATCTCCCCTGACCATGGAAATTCTTCTTCGTCATCTACTATGCAAGTAGAAATAGAAGAAATAACACATACTGAAGAAGAAGAGGAAGATCTCATAGATGTTCATCTCGAATTTGAAGAGGGTATCTCTACCACTTTGGATGAACTCAGAGAAATAAATATAGGTACAAAAGAAGATCCATTCCCCAGTTTAATTAATGTGGCCATGAATTTTAAAGATAATGTTATGTATACATCTTTTATAAAGAAAAATCAAGATGAATTTTCTTGGAATTTAAAAAAATGATAGGTATTGATCCCGATATTTCCACTCATCATTTTCTCTTTCCAGAAGAACATCGAGGATTCAAGCAGGGAGCAAGAAGAACACACCCAACTTATGCCTCCAAAATTAAATTTGATGTTGATAAGATTATCAAGGCTAACATCGTCAGAGAAGTTCAATATCCTAAATGGATGGATAATATTTTCCCTGTGAAAAAGAATAATGGTCAAATTAGAGTTTTCATCAACTTCAGATATCTTAATCGGCATTGTCCCATGGATGATTTTCCAGTTTCGATCACATAACTCTTAATATATGCAACAGCTGGCTACGAAGCACTTTCCTTCAAGGATGGCTATCTGGATACAATCAAATATGAATGGCCCGGGTGGATGAGTATTATACATCCTTTAGATCTCATCATTGTGTGTTTTTCTATCGAGTAATGCCCTTTGGCCTGAATAATGTAGGTGCAACGTATCAACGTGCCATGTACCATTTATTCAAACCCTTTTTAGGGAAATTTGTTAAATGTTATGTAGATGATTTTGTGGATAAATCCAGACAACATTTTGATCACTTGGATGATTTGGAAGTCATATTCAACAAACATTGATAACACAATTAGAAGATGAACCCCTTGAAATGTGCTTTCTGGTTAACCTCAGGAAAATTTCTCAACGTCCTTGTACGCCACCATGGTATCGATGTTGATATTGAGAAGACAAATTAAATCCTTAGTATGTCACCTCCTTGAAATCTGAACTAATTATGAGGACATCAAGGACACTTGGACTATATTCGGTGTTTCATTTCCAACAAGGATGTAGTAGGACCTTATCATCTGGCTACATCCAAGAAGTTTAAGTATATTTTTACTGCTACTGACTTCTTTTCCAAATGGGCAGAGGAAATACCTCTAAAAGAATTTAGTTTTAAAGGCATTATTATCTTCGTTTTGTCTAACATCATTACCAGATTTGGTGTCCCTCATACCATATTGACGAATAATGGCACCAACTTCTAGTCATTTGAGGTGAGAATGTTGTATCAAGAATACAACATCAAGTCCAACCATTCATCTTAGTATCATGCTATAGCCAATGGCCAAATAGAATCCGTCAATAAGACTCTTTCAAACATACTGCAAAATATGGTGGATAAAGAAAATAAATCATGGCCCCATAATATTTTTCATGCTTTATGGGCTTTTCGGTCCACTGTCCTCACTACGACACGATCAACTACATATTCATTGGTATATGTAATAGATGTTGTCTTTCCAATTAAGGTTCACTTACCTTCCCTCAGAGCAGCCATTTGTGGCCAGTCATCCGCAGATGAACAATATCAGAAGCGATTTGATGGACAAGAACAATTAGATGAAAAAATATTGTGCACCCTGTACCACTTGGATGTCTATCAGAATCGAATAATATGATATTTCAATAAAAAAGAATGTATTTGTTCATTCATTATGGAGAATTGGTATTGGTCCTCAGAACTCCAATGATACCATGAAATAAACCTATAATGCTTGAGCCAAAGAGGGAAGGACCACACTCAATACATAAGGTCTACTCCAATAGAGCTTATTCTTTAATATCAATGGATGGAGAACTCATTACATCTCAATACAATGCATGATTCTTGAAGAAGTATTTTCTGTAACACAAATAAAACCCATTTTTCCTAGCTACATGATGTTAAACTGTGCTGTACTAGTCCATTCATATGACATTTAACTATTTTAGTCCTCACTACGAGACATTGAACTACACAGTCTCTATAGTCCTCACTACTAGACTTTAAACTGCACAGTCCCTATAGTCCTCACTACAAGAATTTAAACTGCATAGACCCTCTATAATCTATCATGAAGTTAAACTGTGTCCCCTTTGTCATCCAAAATGATGTTAAATTGTTCGTCCGAGTTGCAAGATGTTAAATTTCCAAGCACCCCATTTTTGTGACACATGAAATTTAAACTGTGAAATAGTCCCTTATACGTCCTACATGACATTAAACTGTGTATTGTTTGGGTTGTTTTAACCTCTTGTTTCTCACACCGAGAATGAGTCACAAGAGATTAGAGTAAGCTTCAACCATAACACCCTATCTGGGCCGCTAACCATGCGTAAGTCCCAACACCATCTTCAAGATGTCCCCATGTACAACTCGATCACCAATTCATTCTCAATAAAACTATGCAGACTTTGATCCTTGGCTTCTAGGATTGGTACATAGGCAACCTCCTGAGGTTCAAGACCAAAACCAAAATCTTCACATTGGTTCACCTCCATCTCATATGATGTTTATCAGTGAACCCCCCCCCCCTCTGAAACAAATATATTCACATTAGTTCATCATCGTCCTTGCTATATGACGTTAAACTATATATTCCTCCAAAGTTCTCATTGCAAGACATTAAACTGCATAGAAATATGTCCCTTCTACATGACACTATACTGTGTAGCACCTTTTTTCCCTGGTAAATGACACTAAACGGTGTGCCACCATTTGTCCCTGGTACATGGAAATAAACTATCTAGCACCATTTTTCCCTGCTACATGACACTAAACTGTGCCACATAATTTTTCCCAGCTACATGATGCTAAACTGTGCAGCACTGATCCATGAATATGATCTTAAACAATTTTTTTCCTTGCTGCAGGACATTAAAATGCATATCCCCTCAATTGTCCAAGATGACATTAATCTATGTCCCCTTTGTCATCCAACATGAAGTTAAAATATACATGTTCGTCCTACAAGACGTTTAAACTGTGAAAAAGTCTTTTAATACGTCCGAAATGACATTAAACTATGCACTTGTCCTACAAGATGTCAAACTTCACAACAATACATCCTACCTACATGACGCTAAACTATACAACACCCATTGTCCCACATGACGTTAAACTGTGCATATTTAGGGTTTTTGTTAACTCTTGTTTCTCACACCAAGCATGAATCATGTGAGCTTATAGTATTCTTAAATCATAACACCCTCTCTGGGCCACTAACCACGCGAATGTCCCAACACAATTTTATGGTCGTTACACTCAAGTAAAACTCGATTACCAATTCATTCTCAATCAAACTACACAGACTTTGATCCTTGCCTTCTAGGCTAGGTAGATAGGCAACCTCCTGAAGATCAATCCAAAAACCAATATCTTCATATTGGTTCACCTCTATCTCATATGATGTTTATCCTTGAAGCCCACCCTCCAAAACCAATATATTCACATTGGTTCATCACCATCTTTGATATATGACATTAAATTATACAGTCCCCCATCGTCCTTGTTGTAAGACATTAAACTGGATAGAAATATGTCCTAGCTACATGATGTTAAACTAGGATGCACCGGTCCATGCATATGACCATAAAATATTCAAACTATAATCCTGTACAACAATAAACTACCACAGTCTCTGACACCCTCACCTGACAGGGAATCATTATTGACATTGATATCCAATCATTTCATATTCCAAAGACTACATGAATACATGGTAATGCCAGATCCTTTAATCTTGGATCCAACCATCATTGCACTAAATTCCCCTGTCAACCTTCACATGTACGAACCAAATATGTATAGAGGGTATTTCATGAACTACGTATGTCTTGATTTCCATCCTTATGGGATACGTAGGAAAATTCGAGCATCCCTCGAACCCAGCCCCAAGTATTTGTGTCTAACTCCAAACTCCACTGTCAGTCCCTTGGATAAAAAGTCCCCCTGTGAGCACATGAATGTGGTATGAAAACCCTGTACTTTATTCACATCAGGTTTATAAAAAATACACAATGTGTCTCCCTCATTATGGTCTGAGATCTATAACTCTAATCTAAGATCTCATATTCTCTCATTTCACATGAAGTTAAACTATATTTCAAGAACTACGTATGGATTGATTCTCATCCTAATAAGATTTCTAGTGAAGTCTAACATATTAATTCAGGACCCAACAAAAAGATGATTATGGTCAATGTTGGTCTATGCATCTCTTAAATGCATTGAAAAATACCCATTTTCATTTGTCATAATCATATCCTTAAATACTTCCAGTTCTCCATAACCCTTTTCTTGACTTATAAACATGAAATGTCTAATATTCAGGAATTATTTTTCATGACTATGTAGCATGTTCCCCTAGGCGGCCTTGAATATGTAGTCTACACAATGGACATATTAGCCAAAAGATGCTATTATTTGACTACGCACCCAATTCCCTTTAGTGACCCTGCATAATTCAAACCCCCTAACAGGTTTTTCAAATGTTGGTAACATCATTCTTGGGGGTAAAACCTCTTTTTTCTTTGTTTTTCTTAACGATGATATATGGGGATCTGCAAAAATAGCCATCCTTAACATATTTGTCCCATACTCTTTTTCATGATTTGAATGTATCCATGTCTATGGTTTATATTTCCCTTCCATACGTTTGGGCCAGACCTTCGCAGGAGTGACATTCATCTAATTCCTTGAAAATCTTGATTGGGAATATCCTCTTCATATCCAACTACCACTCTCCAAACAACATACCCTATGTGGCCTTGCATAAGTAGTCTACATAACAGACCTTTCAGCCAAAAGGTGCAATCATTTGACTATGCAACCAATTCCTTTATGTGTCCCTATATAATTCAACCCCTTAACGGGTTTTTCAACTATTGGTAAGTTCATTCTTAAGAAATAATTTCTCTAATGCATTTTTTCCCTTTTCCCATGTCATTCCTCAGATTCAAAACTTATTATGTCATAGTTTACCATTTTCCCCTCCATAAATGAATTTGAAAATATGTTTCCGAACATATTATCAAGGAATTAAGTTAATTTTTAATCCATTCGGTCATACCTATTCGACATTAAACATTAACATTTTCATGTCCAATGTGCTAGACTTTAAACTGCAAAAAAAAAGACAAGGGAACTCTGATCAAAAGTCAAGTCCCAGCTCTCTAAACATACATTTTTTATGATTGAGGTAATATTGTACAATTAAAAGATGAAAAGTTTGAGGGTTTGTTTGTATCACCCTAAAAGAAAATAAAACTATGCTTACTATGCCCATTGTCTTAGGTAAAATTAATTAAAGCAGGTTGCAAAAGAATGCAAGTACAAATGATTGAAGATGAAAGTGTTTTTCATTAATGCACCTGATATAGAAGGACATCCATAGATTGTAGTATCTTCCCTTTTTCAAAATTTACATGAGGATTTCAACATAACTCTTCATTTTATTTACAACATCTTGAGCTTAATCAGTAGCTACATAGAATTCATCCATTCAACTAGATACAATAAGAGACACAGTGATACCAGCTCTTCTTGAAACAATTGTAAAAGAATGTTCTTGAGTGCTATTCGAGAAAATTTTCTACTGAACAAAAACTGACTCTGTTTCTGTCCAAGAGACATGGAAGATGAGTACATTGATTTGATATTGGAGCATTGGAAGTAAATATCCATTTGTAGAGAGTCATCTTTTCAGATATTGTTCTAATGTCATGACAATATTCTCTCCACCAACCGTATGTAAAAAAATATCATCCCATGGGATTTCCATTTTAATATCTGCAAGGAAATGGCATGGAGTGAAAATTTGAAAGTTAACACCATTGCTGCTGCCCATAATTCATAGCATAACCGAATTAGAGGGATAGCAATGCGGCTGGAGCTCAGACTTGTGAGGCTTTAAATCTAGAGCACAGGGGTTAAGATGCCTTATGATTGTCTTCTCCACTGTCCCATCATTGACAAATGATCCTACAACTGAAACATTTGCTGAAGAAAAATGGGTGTAAGTCTAAAACCAGGAATTAGGAATATAATTATTGGCCTCGGGAATGTTGATTCCTTGCAGATGACCATATCCATACAATGGAAATTAAATGCTCTCTGGGAAGTTGACCTGATATTTCTTCATGTACTTGGCCAAATCTGGGAGAGTACTTTCATATATATCATAATAGTCATGGACAAAGATGTTAATCAAATAATCAATTCTCTTGCTAGCCAACTCATTAGCCTATCCAATTCTTTTGGAAGCCACTGAATATGCATAAGGATCAAACAGTTAACTTCTAAATAAGTATGTTTTTATGTTATACATGTGATGAAAACAAAATAAAATGGTTGTGGCATTAAGGCACGCATGTGTGGTCGTGCAAGTGTGGTCGTTCATGTACCGTCGTGCAAGTCCAAATCATACTAGAGAAGATAAACACAAGGAAAAAGTGAGCAACCAAAGAGATGTAGACACTTGCGGGACAAGAGCTCAAAAGCTCGGAAGGCAGGATGGATTGCACAAAGTGAAACCCATATATATAGGTGATCCCACAACCCTGGGCACCGGAACATATGTGTAGGAACCTGGGCGCCAACATCTGCACGTCACCAAACCCATGTTTCTCATTTTTTTCTCAGAGTCAAATACCCTTTCATTTATCGGATCCTACTCCGAGGGGGGACTTTTATTGATACTTCTTTCCCTCACAGAGTCTAATGAATGGAAATGGGGAATACCTTAAGCACAAAGTGTTTTATCCTTTTATGAAGATCAAACAATTTCAAAGGAATGAACAAGGAACCCTTTAAGAAGAGGTCGCAAAATTTTCCTTCTGGTTGTGAATGTCACTTGCGCACCACATATGGGTCATGAAAGTCACTTGCGCGCCCTATTCCTTTTTTCACCTGAGGTGCTCAGTGTCCTATAAATACCCCCTATGGGCCCCCCATTTCCATGACGAATTTTCCAAAACATAGATTCATCCTTTGTTCACCCAAGTCTTTTTCTGACATTATCCGAACACTTATAAGGTAATTCATTACCTATAATGGAAGCTATAAAGATGAAGAATAAATCCTACGTGTTAGAAATCATAAACACTTGCGCGCCTATGTGTCTACCCCTTAAGGGAAATGTTGACACTTGCGCATAGCCTTTCCCTCTCAAGGGAACATGCGCGCCACACTTCTGGAAGCCTCTAGGGATGATACCAAGGGCTTGAGTTCAATGTCCCCCAAGTATTACCCTATAGTTTATTCGTCACCCAATGTGAGTCAGGTCACGCAAGTATACTTGTGCGACCAAGACTTCTTCGCCATAACTATACTTATGTGCCCCTTACTGGTCTCCTCATTTCTTCAGATCCACCTCTCCTCCTCATGATACAGCCTTCAAAACCCTCTTGAAAGCCATTTATGGCATGATTCCTTTATTGGGATCCTTTTCTAAAAGGAGTTCTATATGAACCTCTCCTAAAACCACATGACATACAAGATTTATGTCACCATGGTTAGGGGTTTCATATATAACCACATCCCATGAGATGGGAAGATCTTTTTATTTGGTCCTCCTTCTTAAGAGTATGTCCCAATAATAATTTCCTTTAACTTTTGGCCTCCTTCTCAGGATTAAGCCCTAGGTTATATGTTCCCTTTAATTGTGCCTTCTTCTCAGGAGTAAGACCCATGTTAAAAATCTCCTTAACCGGGGCCTCCTTCTCAAGAGTAATCCCCATTCATAATTTCATTTAACCTAGGCCTCCTTCTCAGGAGTAAGCCCAAATCATAATTTCATTTATCCTGGGCCTCCTTACCATGAGTAAAGCCTAGTCATAATCTCTTTTTATCATTGGAAATCCTCCTCAAGAGTAAACCCTAATCATAATTGTTTTTATTTGGGTTTCCTTCTTGGGAATGAAACTCAATCATATGTCCCTTTTAATTTAGGATACCTTTTCAGTAGTAAGTCATGGGTTAAAATTCCAAATCTCCATAAAGTACAAATACCTTTATGGACCCTACTTCTTGGGCTTCTTTCCTATGTCTTGGTCTTAATTTACTTGGGCAGTCATACATACATAATCCCCACATCATTTCTCATAATTGAATCTTTTATGGAACTATCATCAAGCTTACTATTACCTCTTGTTTCATACACAGAGAAAGACTCACGTGAGCTTAGAGTGTGAAATTAATCACGACATTTCTTTCTGGGCCATTAACCATGCATAAACCCCATATTTCATTACCCGAACTATGTGTAATTTGATATATTCCTTAAAATTAGAGTATGTAGGAAGCCTTTATAAGGTTCAACCCATCTCTCATTAATTATTTTCCATCCCATATGACATTAAACTATATCCTTCTAATCAAACTACATGGGTTCTAATACCTTTTTTACAAGGATACGTTGGTATCTTAGCTGTGGGTATGATCCCAACTCCTAAATTATCTATATCATTCTGAATGACAATAAACTTCATGTTCCCCACTGAGTGACTTTAAAACTAGTATGGTGATCATAATTACCACTATATTTCTATATAATGTGTTGAAGGATACCATTGAGTAAAAATATCTAATAAATATGGACGTTTTTCTATCGATGAAGAAGCTCAAATACATATAAAATATTCTCTATATCCCATCCCTATCAATCACTGATTGCTATATCTAATGGAAGAACTTATTTTCATTCTTTGTAAATTAATAAGGATTCATGAACATAACTTAAATATATGAGAGAGTCCCATAATAGGCAATAATCCCCCCCAAAAGGTGTAATGAGCACCACCTCCTAACCTCTTGACCAATGAAAATTCTTAAGCCTCATCGGCCTACAACTAATTAGCACCTACCTTTGGAAAGTCGGCCAAAATGTATATAGAATCATTGGATGTTTCTGGTTCTACGAATAAACCAATTACAAATCAATTGGAGGGTTTGAACCATAAACAAACAAGGTCATCCCCATTTTCTAGAAGAAACAGTGATATAATTTTTCTTATTTCCACCATATTAACATATTTTAGATTAAGATTCATCATTATTTTTTTGTTTTGTATCATCAATATTAGTAACAACACTTCATTAAAATTAGTACAAAACTATTTTTATCGTCGTGTTTTTATGTCATTTTTTTAGAACCGACGTAAAAATATCTAAAAATCAATTTTTCTAATTAGTTATTATATAACCAATTTGAAAAATATATTTTTACTGATTCTTAATGTCGGATATATATGAACTGACATGAAAAATCTATTTTCTTAAATTTTTCATGTCAGTTCTACATAATCAACTTTAAAAATCAATTTTCATGGCTTTTTCAAGGTGGTTATTTAATAAATGAAATAAAAAGTTATTTTTAATTTATGTTATTTAATAACTGACATGAAATTTTATTAAATCAATTATTTCATTTCCCATGCTTCGTTTTGATAGGACATAGAGCTCAAACAGAGTTATGGATAAAAAATAATGGTTATCAGAAGTTGCTCATTTTGTAAACGAAGTCTTAGGGATGGCTATACCCTTTATTCCGTAACTCTTTTTGAGATCTCTGACATGTTAAATAAAATCATTGGAAATTAAATACATTTTTTAAAAAAATCATTAATTTTGTTATTAAATAAATGATGTGAAAATTAACATTTAATATCGGTTATTAAATAACCGATGTGAAAAAGTCATGAAAATTTATTTTTCACATTGGGTATTTAATATCCAATGTGATAAAGTTATGAAAATTGATTATTTACATAGGTTTTATATGAACTGATGTGAAAAATAAGTGAACATTTTTATATATATTCATCACAGATATCATAAATCTGACGTGAAAGATAATGTTAATATCCAGGAAATGTGAAATTTCAATTTTTTTACGTCGTGACATTGAAATTTCCAGTTTCCACCAAAAAATTTTAATACCACATTTTCTATTATCATATAAATTATATATTTTAATTATACACATTTCCTAATTTAACTATAATTTCTTCAACCTTCATCATTCCCCAAACTGGACCCGTTTGATCTTCAACATGAATATTTTATTTCTTATTTCCATGATCTCATTAATGTATTTTTAATCATTTATCCATTAATTTTGGTTTGTAGGATTTTTTTCTTAATTGATATAACATTTAATGATAATTTCATTAAACCATCATGGTTCCTCTGAGTCAACTTGTTTGATCTTCCATGTGAATCCACTATTTATTCTTTTTGCGATCTTGTTAAGGTATTTGTAGTTATCTTTCATTTATTTATATTTTATGAGTATTTTTTTCAATTTATATACCATTTAATGATTTTTATTTTATTATAATGATGTATAATACTTTATATCATTGTTAAATTACATATCCACCTTCAGATTCTAAAATACCTTCTAAGATGAAGCTACGGTTGGCTCATTCGATCATTCCTCGAAAACAATATATCAAACTTCTGATGGTCATAAAATTTGATATGTAACACCCTTTGATCTATATGACCTATAAATAAAATATTAAGAAATTATCTACAAGATGGTAAGGATTTATTATGTCATTTACTTAAAAGCAGTCATGAAAAATGACTTTTAACTTTAGATTTTAAATAACTGATGTAAAAAAATGGCTTTTTAATGATATTTCCAGAAGGTATTTCACATTATATTATTAAAAATTATTCCTAAATACTATAAAACCACATTTTTTAATTAGAAAATTAATAACCGACTTAAAAAATCATATTTTTAACGTCTCTCACAGTATCGTCACCCAAAAACCAATGTAAAAAAAGATAAAAAACCATCTTACAAAATGGTTTTTTAATGTCATTTCCTTATCATGAACATTACTTTCCTCCATTAACAAGGTGTCATAAACATTAAACCTGTTGTCTTTCATTTTTAGTTGAATGGTTTTTAGAGCAACGAGAATATCATTAATTTCCACTAATACCTGGATCTTTTCTTTAATTTTCATAGTGGAATACTCTTTCTCATGGATTTTATTTATCTATTGATCATGAAAATTGGATCACCTTTATTCATGTACAACAATATATACTTATTATGAACAAATTTATTGAGAGATATTAATATTGGGTTTTGTTAGTTATACAAAAATTTTCGGAAATTTCTCAAAATCTTAATGAAACATAGTGTTAGTGATCTACATATCTTTTAATGAGATATAAATAATAGTGAATATTTATTTATGAATGTTTTGTATCATATAAAATAGATTAAAAACACATTATATATATAATTCTTATAAAAAGTGATCACACCCATTAATGCCTGGATCTTCATTATGAAACTTTATAAAATAGTTTTTTGTTCTGTCATTCTCCAGGATTACTTATTTTTCACTAAAAATAGGAGACGAGGATGGAATGGGATCCCGAAAAAACTCGTGAACAGTCAAATCATGAAGCACAGTATGAATATCGATGATGTGTGTTCCCCAAACTGGTAGATCCTTCACAAAATGGCATCTTTTGATCCTACATGGGAGAAATCCTTCAAGCGGAACACCCTCTCAAACAGGAAGACCCACCAGACTTGGGAAATACCGCACAGACCACAAATTAGACATTCAAGGGAATATCCTTCATGTAAGCACTTAAGAACTCAAAACATGCAAAAACAGCCTCAATAAAGGCCACAAATATTAAAAAACTCTATGATGCAATATTTGAGGTTGCGGCTAATCCAGAAGATTTACATCACAGATAAACAATTTGTAAGTAGTCTGTGCTCGGAATTATTTCTTTCCTAAAAGGGGATAAACTGTGGAAAATGGGTAAACTCAAATTGAGAATCATCCACTACTGGAGCACAAATAATTGGATTCTTATACCCATTGGAAAAGGGTATATTTATATCATTTTACAATCACAAGAAGAATTGGACCAGGACTGGAAACAAGGAAACATGTAGTTGATGCCTGGTCTTGTTCGTTTTTCTACTTACTATTATACTTTCAATACTTTTATACATAATAATTATTTTTCTTATATTTGGGTTCAGTTACATAGGCTTAGCTATTTTTTGGCACTAGAAGATATTTAAAGTCCTCACCTATTGCATTGGAGTGCCTCTCAAAATTGATCCGAGAACTCTAAATGTTTATTTGGGTCTTTATGAAAGAGTCATTGTTGAGGTAAATCTAGAAGAAAAGCTACCCATGTGATTTCTTTCAATGAAAAAGACTATAAAGCTAAGGTTAGAATAGAGTATGAGTATCAACCACTCTTTTGCGACTACTGTAATATCATTGGTTACACTATTTTCAATTGCATAGATTTAAAAAAGTAGCTCCATCCACATATGAAGAAATATTAGACCAAGGTTAGAGGAAATAGGATGGATAAGAAAACATCCTTGAAAAGATCTAAAATTCATACGATGAAACTTGAATTTTGGAGAAGAAAATATATTGATTCATCTCCCTGAAAGGATCCTATTAACCAATCATGATATGACCTAGTGGAAGAGAAGGAATTGGACAAAGAAATGATGACATTTGATGAAAAATTTTCTACCATGATATTTAATAAGGTACAATAGAATGAAGGGGAATAAGGTGATATTACTTAGACTGAAAATTCTTAGAATGATAAAGGAACAACTTCACTAACTACTCACACAACCTTTATTTTTTACTACTACCTCTCAAGCAATTGACCATTATATTAATGGACAGACTCCCAGAAATGACCTCACATTGAATACCCACATGGTTACATGCTTTGAGGAGAGTCCTTCACCAGTAAAACCAAATACCAAACTCCTAGATAAAGTTATTCCAAATAATATATAGGGGTGGAAACCCTGTGTCTACCTCTATTACATGAATTAATGTTAAGTCTCCAACAATAAAATTCAATACTCTACCCCGTGATAAAACTGAGTGTTCAGTTTCTCCAATTAAACCAAATACCCTACACCTAGATTCAGTTTAGGGAGAGAATGTACAAGAAGTTATAAATTTACTTTTTAACTCTAATACATACATTGAAGAGTAGGCTCCACTGAAATCAATTAATCTATTCCTTGACCAAGCCGAGGAAGAGAATTTACAAGAGCATGCTGAAAAAATGTATGATTTAAATTATTTGTCCATCTCCACTACAGTCCTGGAATCCTCTCCTAAGACTACTGATACTAAAACACATGTCCTTGCTATTAAAATAACTGATCATAGGCATGATGGTGGCAAAGAAATTGAAAAAAGAAGAAGAATGCAATAGTAGTTCACAAACATGATGGTGACAAGGTAATGGAAGTAAAACTGATCAATGAAATAAACACCATTGTCAATAAGAACCACCTCACTCAGAATCTAGACAACAAACGAAAGAAATATGATCACATAAAATCTAAATAACGCAATAATGTTTAATAAGAGGGAGGATTAACAGGTAAAAAAATAATCTTAGCTATCCTAACACTTCAATGATTTTTTAGGAAAAAAATGTAATGTTGCCTATGATGAATTTTATCAATAAATTGAGAAAATTCCAAATACGAGAAGAACTCCATGGGTAAAAAAAATGGGGCATATCCCTATGTGTAAGTATGAATGAATATTTTATATTGAAACTATCATGGTATTGCTAACTATGGAACCATCGCAACCATAAAAAATATTCTTTTTACACACAAACTAATGCTTTTTGCTATATATTCACCCAAATTTAGGTTTACCCCTCGATTTTATAATATTTAAAAATATTGTTATAATTTAATAGGTGAAATTTATAATAATAACACCTTTTATTCTTCCTGGGCCTTTTCACATGTCTCTATAAGTAATTTTAACACTTATAATTCTGATTCTCAATAATTGACAAGTGAGATAAATTTACATGAAAATATATTATTCTACACTTTTGGTTATGCTTAAAACAAATATCATGATTTAATATCATTGTGGAAAAATATATTTTCCATTAACGACACTATACATGCACCCTGGGTCATTATTGATGAATTCAATTCCATTTTTGGGCCTACTGAAAAATTGGGACCCTTCGAATCAAGAACATCCAAAATAGAAATTAAACTATGTATTGAGGATAAAAATCCTATTGATATTAGTCTAGTGGAATATAAATATTCCAAGGAAAGATGAAAACAACATAGAATTTTGGCAATTAATCTAGACAGACCATTCAAAAACATCAAAGTTCTTTATAACTGGAACAACATCTCTAGTTTTACTTTGACTAATATTAATTATGATCATCATCCAATTTTGGTGAGTCTCACTACTAGAATAAGAAAATATATTTTCCCCATTAGGTTCAATAATGCCTATAACACTATTGATGATTGTAATAAACTTGTTCATGATAAATGGAATTTTATCATGCCAAATGATTCCTTTTCCTTCATATTAAATAAAAAATCTAAAGAAAAAGTTAAAAATATTGTACAAAGACAAAGCTCAAAAAATGATTTTTAAACTAATTCCTTTAAAAATCCCCAAAATCAAATTCAAATGGATTCAACTCATAATTATTTTACAAATGACCCAAAATAGGATGTTGAAATAAGTAATAAACTCAATTCTTTGATCACCTTAAGAAAAAATATTAGGAAATAAACCCTCAGAATCCATTGGATTAAGGATGGATATAGAAGCACAAAATAATTCAATAACTTGAAAAGGGTTAGAAAGGCCAGTAGACCTATTTCATTACATAAATACAGAGAAAATATCATCGATAATGAGGATAGACTTATATATCATGTTACTTGATACTTTAGTAACATTTTAACAGTCCTATCCAAAATAATGATAACAAAGCTGACATAACCCCTTTCTAGTTGGGGTTAATGATAATAAACACTTTAATAGTATTCTAATTGATCATGATATTAAATATGTGGTATTTAGACTAAAAACAGATAGTGCTCATAGTCCTGATTGTTTTCCTAATGTTTTTTTCAACATCATTAGAAAATTACTGTCAATGATGACTGTCATCTTGAAAAATATTACTTCACTAATGGATACCTTCCATATAGTATCAGTGGCCAATTTATTACCCTAATTCATAATGTGGAGAATGATTCATAAATCCACCATTTATGGTGTATTTCATTTATCAAAACTATTTATTAAATTATATACAAATTAGTAGCCATGAGATTGGAACCTATTGACAACAAAATTATCTCTTGGAACTAATTTGGCTTCCCGAAATGAAGGAATATCTGAGACTATATTTTCCTCACCTCTGATAGAACTATCATTATATAAAATCACTAAGAGAAGGGAGTGTTTCCATCAAACTATAGATTAGAAATTTCTTTGATACCATTGAATGGAATTTAATTTTAAATATCCTTTTATGATTTAGTTTTAATAAAAATGTGGTAAGGAAAGTAAAAACTATTTTCAACTCTTCTCACATCTCTGTCTTAATAAATGGGTTTCCAAAGGGTTATTTCACATGCAATAGGGGTGTCAGACAGGGATACCTTCTTTCTGCAATCTTTTTTGTTATTACTGAAGACTACTTAAGAGGACATATCACTAATTTGATTACTGGAGGTGAATGTATGACCCTTATTGCCTCTAAAACATTGAATATTCTCTCACATCTTTTATAGGAAGATGATATTATACTTTTCTTACACAGTGATAAAAAATCATAAAAATTTTCTCTACCACTATTAATAGGTCTTTGGTCAATCCATAATTTGGTGAAAATCATCCATCGTTTTTGGAAAACATTTCACTATCAACATAAAGGCTAATATTACGAATAAAATAGTAATTTAGGAGGGATCCTTCCCCATTTAGTATCTTGGGGTCCCCATATTTTAGGCAAAACCCAAAAACACATATTTTTAGACAGTTTTTATCAGATCAATAGGAATCTATCCTCCTGGAAAGAAAGAAATTTAACAATGGAAGGGTGAGTATGTTTATTCAAATACATAATTTTTTCAAAAATGGTTTACTCTATGATGGTTAATAAATGAATTTTTGATCTTCACCAAACGATAAATATGAGAATTAAAAAATTCGAGTGGAAGAACTCTTGAGAGAAAACACATGACTGTACCCTGGAAAAATTGTCGCACCACAATTGAAAATGGTGGTATTGGGATTAATAACCTCAATCATTTTAATGAGGCCCTTCAAGATAAACTTACTTGATATATTGGGAACAAAAACACATATACATATTATTTCTTTCATAGTAGATTTAATAATAAAAATCGGAAAGGAAAATAATTATATATAGAATCCTTCATATGGCCTTCCATCAAACACAACTTTTCAAAGTTTCTATCGTGCTCTAGATGGATTGTTAACTGAAACTCATCGCTCAAAGATTAGTTTGACAACTGGAATGGTTTCCCACTTTGTAACATAGTCGATCCTATGTAATTATACATAAATAAAAATATATCCATCAATTATTTTCTTAACTCCCTAGATGATAATTTACATGATGAAATTTTTATTCGTATTAAAAATTATAATTTTGTCAGCAATGATGATATTTTAGTCTGGATGCCTTCTTATAATGGAGTTCTAACCTAAAAAATTTATTTAAATTATAATTTGAATACCCAAAACAATGATTTCAACTGGATAAATAAATTTTATAAAATTTGGGTTTGACCCTCCTGCTTCCCCATAGTGTGTATAATTGATCATAATAAAATTCCCAATGTTGGTAATCTTTAGTTTTTTGGTATTAAACATTATTCTAAATGTCGTATATGCAACCAGCACAGGGAGGATTCAGATCATCCGTTTCTTACTTGTTCCACTACCTCTTATTTATGGAATATTATTTTTTATATTTTTGATCTTAGATGGACATGTTTGAGATCTATTAGACTGAATCTTCAGAGATGCACTAATATGGAAACCCTTCCTCAAATTTCCTTGATTTTCCTCACCATTGTGGTAGAACTGATACATCTTATCTCATATGAAAGAAACTCTATTATTCATAAATATAAAACTTTTCTTTTTTTTGAAACTCAATTTCAGGTATATACTGCAATCAATGAAGTCAGAATAATTCAAACAGGGACTTGTCACAAATCAGTTACAGAATTTATGATTTTGTGACAGATTGGAATCTAAGGAAACCACAGACCGCTGAGGGGGTTTCTAGTAGTATTTTGGAATCGACCCATCCCTGGGTGGATCAAAATATGTATGTATGGTTGCCCAAAAGGAACCCCAGGACCTGCGGGGTATGATATTATCAGCAGAAATCGAAATGGTGCCATTCTTGGATGCTAGTTTTGGTTCGTGTGGTAACACCTCCTCATTGGAATCATAGATGTATAGTATCATAAATGATATTCTTTGTATTCTTTGAATATTTTAGAACATCATATGGATTGAAAATGATTCAACTACTACTATATGGGATCTTAGACATGGAATGTTTCCCCTTGTGTGAACACTTACTGCTAAATGGATTTCCTACCTCCGCCACTTATCTGATCTCAATCATATTATCAGACATACCTATAGAGAGGCGAACAAGGTGGAAGATCGTCTTTCTAATAAGGTTTCCAAAAAAATAACACATACATGGGGAATCTTCCAGCTGAGTTCAGCTCCTTGAATCAAAATGATTGTAATAAAATCCCCTCATTTAGACTATTGGAAAAAAATTATCTTCATATAATTTTATTCCTTTAGGGTTTTTACCAAGGCATCACCTTTTAAAAAAATTTCTTACTCCATGATGGTATCCTATATTAAAAACATTTTCATTACATGTTAGAATTTTATTTATCCAAATTGAAACAGGGGGAAATTGTCTCATCACCATCCTTTCACAAGAAAAATATCATCTTTAACATTTCAAATTCTTTGTTTCATAGGTTATTTAAAGTCTTGGATGAGATATAATTATAATTTATAGTAGGTAAAAAACATCCATGTTTGAAATCCATTATCAATTGAGGATATATATATTATTTATGATTATTAAATAATAATAATCTAGTTAGATGTATGACATGTCCCTCCAGTGCAAATTATTAGGACCACCATATGGTGACCACAATAAGAGAGGGGTTGAATCAGTTTTGGATGAATGTAATGACATAATACTCTTAACTCTATTAGTACCAATATAAATTATTTAGTTAATAATTATATTTATCTTCATAACTTTTGTTTATCAAGCGTACATCCAAAACATTAAATCAAAAAGAAAACCGTGATTTTTTAATTAGGTTCACTTTTAATGTGGATGACTATGTCCACAGTGTATGGTGGTTATTATTCCACCAACATGTAACTTTCATATTATTAAAATAAAAAATCATAATAAATGTAATGTCTTCAATGTTTTTTCCTTAATCCATCCATGTAATACCATTCTAATTTTATGACTTTTTTCAGATAATTTAATAACTTTTATAACATTCATTACACATATCACCGAGTTCTATCAAAATGCAATATACTTTAAATTTTATTATTAAAAAATTACCCTTATATGCTAATATATAATCATGGTAGTATGAATAAGAATAAAAATATTTTATAAATTATGTACTGTGATTTTATGTAAATAAATCATATTGATAAGAAAGTACTTAATTTTTTGAATTCTGTTTTGATGATTTCAAAATAATATTTTCCAAATCAAATGTTTTTATTAGATTCTATGAATACAAATGTTATTTTTATACATTGATAAAATTAATTTTAATGAATAAAAAGAATTTTTTAAATCTAAAATTAAAAACTATAATGGAATGATTTTTTGAGAATTTTCTATAATGATTAATTTTTCAATGAATATTTTAGAAATAATTTATTTTTATCAAAAACAATATTTTTAAAGAATTTATAGTTTAAATTTTATATTATGATAGTTTTAAATGTAAGATTAGTTCACTTATATGTTTATTTATCCTATATATTTTATTGGAATAAATTTTATATTGAATTTTTATACTAATGTTTTTCATACTTATAATTGTTTTCTTGTTAGAGAATTATTTCTTCATCGCTTCTAAAAGTTTAATTTTCAATATATTTTTAGAAGTTCTATTAAATAAATTTTTAAAAAATGATTTAAATATTGTGAAACATACTAATTTATATTATATAATGTGTTCAACATATTTTTAGGGTTAAAAAATTTAAAAAATGGTAAAAACTAATTAACGCGATTAACGTTAATTTTTTTTACTAGGTTTTTAAACAAAACAATATAGTGTAAAATGACATAAAAAATTGTATAACTCAACTGAAATGAGAATAATTCAACCATATCTCGTATATGGTTCAATAATGACCTAGTCTGAGTCATTTTGTCAATTAAAAAATATTGGCACACTTTTTTCTTTTCAATAATAATAAGTGTGTCCTTCCCCTTACTTATAAAATTACACCATCCATCCTCTATTATTAACTATTAAAAAACAATTTGGTTCTGAAAATACCTATAAAAATATTTTCCATATTATCTACCAAAATCCTCTAGTACAAAATTTGATTATGAAGCCCTCTAGAGAAGGGTTTCGTATAAACCTAAAGAGGTTCTTCGAAGAAGAGGTAAAAATTTAAACATGTGTTTTTGTTTTATTTATTCCTCTAACAACTAACAAATATTATTGAATATATATGATATAATTACATAATTATATATAATATAATGATATGTTATTATGTTAATTAAATTTCCAAAATCTATCTTCTCTCCCATAAAATGGGAAATGAAATTGTCGATCATGTGTCTGGTGGACTACCACATCACGAACTAATGTACTTTATTTTATATAACTGCCCCTCATGGGATGATATAATTATGTATTTAGAATATTTACATGATATTTATGATTTAATTATAATTATATAAATATAATAACAAAAAACCATGTTTTTTCCATTCCATGGGAATATGATAGCACTGCCCATGTGTGTGATGGACAGCCAACTCAGAAAGCGATGTGATTCATCTTTCCTTATCATTTACATAAAAGGTAGTAAGGATGTATTTGAGGAATATATGTAATATATGTTACATAAAAGATATTATTTAATGATTAATTATTATTTATCTTTCCTTCATTCTATCTGTCAATTACAATGGAGCACCATTCACGCGTTAGAACAACCTACTGTCTCTATGAGCGGTTTAATTAAATTTTTATCTATAATTATATAGATGAATAAAATTATGTATTTAATGAATATATGTAATATATATTACATAAATATTTTATTACCTGAAACATAATTTTGAAAAGTAAATGTTAATTAATAGGAAATTAAAGGTAAAAAATAAATAATAAATATAATTTTATACATGTTAAATGTTATATTTCTTATTATAAAATTGTTTCCAAATAACAGGAAAAATTTAAGACTTGAAGTACCATATTTTGTATCAAAATGTCTTTTGGGGAACAGAAGTTATGGTATGCACCTATCTTATTTTTTGAGTTGTATATACTGACCGTTTGAAATTTCTAATCCTTAATATTATTATTTTAATAATATTTAATATTTATTTTTATGTTATTATTAATGGGTCTTAGAATTCAAAATAATACCAATGTGTTAATGGATTTTCATCTCATTTTTATTTTCATGGATCACATGACTAATACACAAGTTGTTTCTTTAGTATGGTGTGTATACTGTCCATGAAACTATTTTATGATACATATAAAGATAATTAAGTGACATAAATATCCATATTTATTTTTTCTATTCATGGGTCTTAATATTGAAACATTACCATAGATGAAAGGGTTTTATACTACAATCTTATTTTATATTGGAACTGTTTATGATTATGCATTCAATAATGAAATCATATGATCAATCTTTGAAGAAATTATTGTATTATATTATAATCTTTCTATTTTAGAAAAATAATTTTTTTCCTTTTCATTTTCCACTCTTAAGTGACTAGTGATACGAAAAAAAAAATTTTGAATACTCATCTTTATTTCACTCTTCTTCCAAAAAATATTTTTCTTCCCTATCCATGTTATATAAAAATTATTTAATTTTTTTCACTATTAAAAATGATTATTTAAATACATAATTACACATTTTTTGATTTGTTTAATGTTTTTTGGAATCTTTATGTTCTTTTCCAATCAATAACCTTTTGGATTTTATCAAAATGTGAAAGAAATCTTTTTTTAATTCGTACATCATGGATAGAATTTTCCACTATCCCGACCAATCAATTGTTTAAATCATCATTTATATTTTACCAATGTTATTTAAAAAGATAATTATTTTGGGAATGCTTTGTGAAATTTTGGTTTTAGGAATTGATTTTTAAAGGGGGGAGGCTATTATCCCCATGAAATGTTCTATGTGATCTGCTAAAATAATTTTCCATATAATATGATATCGTCTGGTGTTACTTTTTATTTCTAGGGATATTTACCCACTGTAAAATTATTTTTTTCTATATTATTAATTTAAATGACGTAGATATGTTTATGAAACCGTTAATAGATACTTCATCCTTTTACACTTATTATGTCATGATTTTATACAAAACTATCAATTAATTTCGACACAATGATAATGATGTCCAATGAATTTGGTATAATAGGTTTATAATACATAAAAATATGGATAGAATAATAGTTATTTATTAAATTTAACCTAATGAACTCTTAAATACTTTTTGAATCCTAAAACATTAATTGGATGATCTATGGAAAACATAGACAAAAGGGGCGATCTAAAAATCCTAGTAAACAAAATAGAAATGATAAATAACCATAACAATAAATTCAAGGGTATACAATGATATCATAAAATAGATGAAACACAACATAAAAAATGGAATCTTAATGTTAATAACCTATAATCATAAGTTTATATAACCATATTAAATGGTTTAGAAACATAAAAAATGACATAGTCATTAGTAAATTACAACTACTAAGACAACAAGATATTACAAAAAGAGTGCCATTATTGATTTGGTTCATTCCCAAATACCTTGTGTGACATATCATGTGACTAAAACATTACCCAAATAAATAGAGGTCCATATAATTTATATCCTATCTATCACATTCATTACATTTAAATTTATAATAATTCCACATAATGAGTAAATAATAATGATGAAACATACCAATTTCCCATATAATAAAAATTGGTTTCAAATATTACCTCATATAAAAATCAAATAACATTTCTTAAAGAATGAATTTGAGAAGTGATCATAAGTCATGTATAAACCCCACTAAATAAATGAAAGGGTGATCTCGGTATATACAAAAGATAAATATATTTATAATTTTTAATCATTCCATTACATTATATTTTCTTATCATTGATGAATAGATATGATTTTAAAGTATTAATAAAATTCATGAAAAAAAATTTCCATTTAGAAAATTACTTCTAAAAAACATTGAGTTTCCAAAATATTATTGAAACAATTTTAGATAAAAACCCATTATAACTGTATAATTTCAGATTAAAATAAATTATTATTCATGAGAATGGGTAATTCTAAACATTCTGTTTCATTTAAAAACATTCCCTTCACAATGTTGTAAAATATTGAAAAGTACCTAATTCAGAAAACAATACAAATATTCAATTAAAACAGTTTTTAAAAGAAAAAAGTTAAAAATTCCATTAATATATAATTTGGATAATTATAAAAATAGTTTTGATTTTTTTCATAAAACATGGATATGGAAGAAATGTTTTTTTGAAAAAAGAGAAAAATAAATCTTTCATTTTGTAGAAACATTTTCTCAGTCAAATTAAGTACCAATGAGTGAAAAATGGTACTCTTAATTAAAAATTTAATTATTAACCAACAGAAAATAAAATGACACTATTTTATTGTAAATGTATATTTTTTTCCTATAATTTAAATTCAAGCATAAATAATCTAAATTAAAATGATATTGAAACAAAAACCATTACTGAATTGGTAACTATTTAAGCATAACATTCCATGATGAATATTAATTACTACATAAAATATCATTATGTAAGATGTATTATTACATTTCATGTAAAGGGACACTAAATACACTATTTAAAATATATTTTGTGAGTAAAATTACATTTGTCTCAAAGAAATAAGATTGAGATGAAACCCATTTCCATTAGCCCGAATCTTCAATTACCTTGTTTATATTATTCATGAATACACATATGCTAATAATTTATATCATTCATAACCATTATCAATTTTATTATTCATTTTATTTTATTTGTCACATTTTCATATTCAATTACTTATAAAATTACATTCACTTTAGTATTTTAATGATAAATGACTCATATATCCAAAATCACTTTGGTAGGTTAGCTAATGTATTCCAACCCTCATCATTATTAAAAATTAATAAAATATAAATTACATAGTATTAGAAATAATAAAACCTATAACATTGATAATTCCAGTGTCTTTTGTAATTTGGTACATTACATGACAACTTCTAATCGTGTGACCATCAGCATTATTGAAAACATCCTTAATATGCTCATATAATTCCATTGTTCATGAAATTTCAAGAATAACCTGGGGACATGCATAAGAAAGGGGTAAGAAATAAATTAAATATGTGAATAAGAAAATCATAACATAAATTTGGTATTACATGTTAGAGAATAGGCATATCGATGGGATATAAAAGGAGTGATAATCATACGCATGAACAACAAGGCATGATATATCATGACAACATAAAGGCAACATAGGAATGTAGAAAAACATTTAAACATTAAATTATGAATATATCTCAATGTAAACAAAAAATACAACATAACATAATTTTATAATGATATCCCCACACACACCATACATGGTATCTCATGATACTTAGATGTTTCCCAATTTATTAGATGACTATCAGGGCATACCCTTCATAATAATATCTTCTTCATGCATATGTGTGACACATTAATCATATCCAACTGAACTTATTTTATCAAATTTAATCCAAAAATAATTAAGATTATATTACATAAAAGAATTTACATATTCAAATTATTGTAATTTTACAATGTTGAACACCCTTGAAAAGAAATGGCTATGGGTATTAACTAAAAAATTATTTTGAAATAAAATCAATTTGAAATTTCTGCAACATAATGGGCCACACAAATGCTCATAAGAGGGTATAATTAGAGTTAAATGTTTATATCATCATTTATAAATCATAATATAATTACTGTAGATATGTAATAACAGATCCCAATATTAGGAATTGTAGAAACAATTCATAATATAATAAAGATGAAGGAATAAATAGAAGACAGAGAGGGTCCCTTACATTAAGAGGGTCGTTCCAACAACATGACAGGATCTTGATGAAAGATTGAGGAAACGTTTTTAGGACTATAGATAGGGTAGTTTTTATTAATTATTTTATATATGGTTTATTAGTTAATAGGAATTAGAGCTTGGGTGGGTTTATATTGGAAAATATAGGGGTGTTCCTTCTTAATTCCCAAACATAGGTTTCAGATGCTATATAATATCATAATAAAAACCAAAACCTATCCAATGGTTTTGGCCCATTTTTTAATGAAAATTATGATTAATTTTTATTATTTTATAATACTATGGTCCTAAATTATTAAATTATTACCCTTGGTCATGTATAAGTGTGACCTGCTAATAAGTAGATGATTTTAGAACCATAAAATATAATATGGGTTTTGGAGGTTTCACAATGGATTTATAAAATGAATATAAAAAACAAAAAATAGTCTAATATAAATGAGAATCATATATTTGGTTTTGGATACATTTTATTTCAGTTAATACTTCATATTTGGATCATTTGGTTTCATAATACACTAATATATTTATATCATATTTAATTTTTACCCCAAAATTTGACAGTCTCAAAAAACTATAAAAATTTCACCATTGGATAATTAGACATGATAATTAAAAATTAATACCTATTTTATGATAATATTTTTAAAAATATATTATATTTCATTTTGAAAACAATAATCGATATTTGTTCAGAAAATGATGTGTTTTTTTGGAAAAAATAATTTTTGAACTTTAAATCTACCATCTCCTCTTATATCTCACACTAAGCATAACACATTTGTCATAAGAGGTTATTTTATATCATGACATATACATGATACCAACCACCTAATTCCCTCTTATTCATTATTATCCCCAATAATACTCACTAAAATTTGAGTCCTACTAAGTATAATCCCTAAGAAACAACCAAATTCACTTGAGAGAAAAATTTTATAATGTTTTTAAAAAACACAGGCCATCTATTTGGTATTATCCCCCAAAAACATGTTATTATACTCTCATAGGGACATATTTTCTCTTAGAGAATCCTTTAAATGGAAAAATTTCCTTTGAAGAACTTTTGGGAGTCCTAGATCGGGGTATTCCCCAACCCATCTATACTACTGGGGAATTGATTCCTAACAAGGTGGGATATATTGGAACCCTCCCTAATGTATAAACCCGACACCCAAATTCAATTTAATATTATTTAGCACATAATTTCAATAGGTTCATATCCATCCAAGAGGGATTTATTCTTTTTCGGTCCCCTTCATCATTATCCTAATTTAGGCTATTTTCCTAATAAGATCATACTAATCCTGGGATCGCACATGCCTTCCAGGTTCCTTGATCATGTTAAGAATAATTCCCACAACATCCTTGGTTAGGAACATTTTGGATAGACGTCCTTGCTAGATGATGTTAAAACACATGATTTGGTCCTCGTCACATGATTTTAAACAGTTATGTGGATATCAGCTCTAATGTATTACAATATATACATATAGATGGTTTTGAATCCATTCATCCTAATAATTGATCGTTAATTTAGGGGTTACCCATGTTATACATGGTAATGAAAAAAGAATCCACACACATGTCTTAAATCTATAATAGAGTCACACCGTAGTAAATGGTTCCCCCAAAAAGGGTGTGATGATCCTAAACACCCATCGTCTCATCCAATGTGTGTCCCTATGTATTGTCACACAATTTCTCAAAAACCATCTTCCTTTGGAATGATTTTTCACAAAAAAATTGAGAATAAGGGAACTATTATGTGTTTATGGTTCTAGGAACAACCCCTTATAAGATTTTTTCAAATTTTAAACACAACATGAATGATTTCAAAACCATTTAAAATCCAACAATCAATCATAATAACACACAATGACTTCCATCATAAATAATCACATATTGAATCACATAATGTCAACTCATAGTTTTCAAGGAAGCTATTTCTCCCTTGTAATATACCCTGATGAAACAAAAGTTAAAAAAACTAAAAATAGTTCTTAAACAAATACCCAACTTATAACAATTTTCATTTTATGGTTTTTCTGACATTCATAAGTAAATTATAAGAATATATATCCTTCCCTCAACGATATTATCCCCCATGTCTTTTTCACTTGAAGAAAATCGTAAAATAATATATTCAAATTTATATTTATGGGATGAATTTACAAAATATTAATATTAAAAATATTTAATAATAGATTGCTTATAATATAATAAACTTCTTGTAAGGTTTTATTGATAGAATAATTCCCATTTTTTCGTTCTCTCCGTTTTCCTTGTTTTCATATTAAAGGGGGAGGATATGGAGGGTTTCATGAAACCTATTCAGAGCCACTACATGAAATTGATCTTAACTCATTAATTTGTTTTATAAAAATCTTATACTATAAAAAATATACCCTCCATATTCAAATTTACGGGGGTATAAATTATAGGATAGTATCTATTAGTGAGTTTTCGTGAAGGCCAATTATATAAGAAAAAATAAATAAGTTATTAATTAGTTAAAATAAATTTAAAAAATAAATTTTACATATCCCAAAAAATATCATAGAGGCTTCATACAACTGGATGGAGAAACATATCTTCCATGTCTCTACATGATGAAATACATATATAATGCATGGATATTGATTATTTTTAAACCCAATAATATAATATAATGTTAAATTTGTCTTAAAATACATACATATGGGTTTTTAATGGAAAAGAACTTTTCTTAATTACTTTAGTGTAATGAATGTAATGTATCATCTGTAATTAACTACACTAAATATTAATCATATCAAATGTATAATATTTAAACCACTGGATAACTAAATAAATAATTTTACAAATTTTACCATTATGGACATGTATAATTGTTCTTTCACAAACTATTCAAAAATCCACTATTTGGGAAATCAAATACGAATCCAATAACAACTCATCATAGCCAAGTAACTCTTTAATTCATTAGAATGGGGCTATTTAGGTGGTCATTATAATCAAACATAATTATTCAGTATACTCTCCATATTCAAGTGAATGTTTTGGTAAATGTGTAATCCTAATCATACCATCTTATGGTTCTATCCTTTCTGGATGGAAAAAAAATTTCACAAAATTTTATGAAAGATAAATATAAATTCATGAAATAAATAAATCACTATAGGTATATTTATATAATGAAATATACATTCCTCATTTACCCTACAGTTTCTTCTATCATTTACAAATATGTGTGTAACTGAAAGAAATGTTTTTGTACATATATCTGATTAAAATTAAAAAATATTTATATATAAAAATTTAATTTTTAATCATAGAAAAGAAATCATTGGATGATATATTTACAAACCAAAAAATAAGTAAAAAAAAGTAATGAATATAAAAATTTATAAAAAAATTTAAAAATGGTTATTATCTAAATATGTGAACTTTTATTTATCTGTATTTGATTAGAAATAAATTAATGTTTTAGTTAAAAAAAGGATTTCCCTTAATTAGTGAAATATTTTAAATATTTTTTTAATAAAATTGTACACATTAAAATGAATAATTCAAATAAAAGAGTAATAAATGAATGACTAATGAAAACAATTTCCACCAAAAAATGGATATCATAACATAATTAATATAAAAACTATTAAAAAATAGTCAAACTTTTCAATATCTTTTTATTTAAATATATAAGTTTAAAAAATAATTTTTTTTAACTTTGTTAGTTTCACAAAAAATATACATTTGCCTAATTAATTTTGAGAATAATGAGGTTTTTTCTAATATCCCTTCTACAAGGTCATTTTCTATTGTATGGACTATACTCACATCATAGTCCTTATTTTCATTAGGTAATTGTGCAAAAAATTAAGAAATTTCGTGGAAGTATTTAACATTGTCAACATTACCAAAATCCAAAATAATATTTTCCCTTGTGATACAATAGACCACTAATTATTTGATGGGTTACGAATATAAAATATTTAGTTTTCTCAATCTCAATGATAAATGTTTCCTTTTTGTAAATAAAAGTTTTCAAATCAACACGTGTAAAACCAATCTCATCTTATACCACTCCATTATTAATATCAACCAAGTTATACTTAAATACAAGTACCCAAAATTTAGAATAATGAATATCTAATACATCCTTCACTCCAAAATATGTTGTTGATATAGAAAATGTGATTTTATGTTTGGCACTCAAAAAATTAAGTGCTCTAGAAACAACCATTAATCCACTATTGTGAATGGTACTCTTGTTATAATTCATTATTGTGTTAAACGTGTAACCATTAATATCAAAACATGGTCATGATATTAAATAAACAATTATTCCCCCAAAAACACATTTCAATTTTTTTATATCGATAAATCATTGTTCACATTCTCATTAAACTAAGAAAAATATGTGTTTTTATTTTCATTCCTCCTAAAAATTTCAATTTTTATAAAATATCATACCTCTAATCCAATAATATTGGATAATATATACAGTAAAAACTCACCAATGATGTTTAAAAAGTATGAATGTACATGTATAACTTCAAAATGTTGATTTAATTTCATCTTTAATGCATATATTATTGTACCTCCACAATCATCTATAAAATGTCTTGATATAAGGATAGAAACATTCTTCACATTGGATAAATAATTAGTATATAAACCAATCACCACTTTTGATATATATTTTTGAACATTACATGACTTTAGTCAACACATTTTCTTTACATATCCCTTCAATATTTTCAATTATATTTCAAAAGAATCCATCCAATATAAATAAATAGGCCCACATATTTTTAAATTTCTCAAGAAATTAAACTATAGGTTAAACATTAAAAAAAACAATGGTTGAAAATACATTTCTAGTTAACAATTTATAAGGAAATATAAATTCTCTAATATATCTAAAAAATTTGAATCTATGTATTTGAGAAAAATGGAATTGAAAAAGTTTCATAGAATAATGGTAGATTTTATAATAGGTAGTGGAAAAGTTTCATGTTTTATAAATGGTTGCAATTGTTTCATCAATACATGAAAATTGTGATATTTCACACAAATTAACATTAAATCCTTTTAGTGACACCAAATTTGTTTCAGTGGTAGAAAACAATCTAGGTTTTTTTATCCTATTTAAAGATTGAAAAAAATTATCATATCACCATTATTTAATATGTGAAAACTAATAGGGAAATATTTTTTTTCCTTTCATTGTGGGAGATAACTCTAAATGTATTTGAATGGTTATTCACTATATTTTTGTGAGAAATATATCTAACTTTATTTATTTGTAGTTTTAACAATATCCCAATGACATTGTCAAAACTGTTTTTATAATACCACATAATATCAAAGTTATTTTATTCTTCTAAATATTTCTGACAATGTTACTCAAATAAATTGATTATTTATTCTATGTATTTTTTTGAAGAAAAACATTCTTCTCTTCCAAATGTGATAAGGATTTTTCTTCACATTGTCATTATATTTATACACTATCAATGGTTTTTTTAAAAAATATAATATTTTAAACCATTGAATTCCTTTCTTAATCATTGGTAATAATGACTTATTCATAAAAATATACCATTTATCTTGTGCAATTTCTTTCCATAATTTTACAATTGATGATATGAAGTTCCCACTTCACAAATTGGAAAATAATATATATATATATATATATATATTATTTCAATATCAAGGTATGTTTAATTATAGATGAAAGTATTTATAGAAAAAATTATCACTTAATAAAAAAGTAAATTCATATTCTTATATGAATCAAATAATCTATCATATATAACCTATTTAAATTTAAAATCATCAATATAGAGTAATAGATAAACATCAATATTTTTTTCAAGCTATTTTGGATAACAAATCATCAAATCTCATCGTCACTTATTTCCCCTTCATACTTCCCTTTAGGGTTAAGTTATTGAAAAACAACCTAATAGTTCATGAACTATATTGGATACCGAGACTTTAATATATATTTATTCCATATGTTTTTATTACCATTCTGATATTTCAAAAATAAATTACAAAATGATAATTTTTTTAAAATGTGTTCCATTTTGGTGATTCAGTATGCCAATTTTAGTTTCACCCAGACATCTGCTCCTATGTATTCCATCATACAATCTTTGTATCATTTAAATTTAAAATGTGACTTTTTATATAGGGAATTGTTGAAAGATACCATATTTTAGTAGTGGGAGGTTTGGTGGTTTTTTATGAGCATAAATCATGGTTGGATTTTTCATCCATTTTATATCGTGTTGTCACACATGTGGGACATTATAATAAAAGTTTATATTCTTCCCCATATGCCGCAAAATGTTTAAGGAAAGAATATAATTTTTATATAATAATACCATTGGAAAAAATATATATTTTGGACTATAATTAGTATTTATAATATTATTTCCTTATCTAACTATCTATTTGAATATTTCAATAAATTCAGTGAATCTTTTATAACTATTGAAATTTATTTCCTTTAATTTAACTAATCTTAGTACTTCAAATATCACAATAAATTTATTAAAACATGAGATTAGTGTTTTCCATTATCTCTATATTATTGTCAAAGGAATGTTTTTTTTTCAATGCATTAACCACTTAATAGATGAATTAATTATATATGACAATCCTATGTCTCATACTTAATAATGTCTTCATCATTATATCTTGAATTATTTTTTATTTCATAATTCTTGATCTTGTGTGAAAAATGATTAAGAAAATATTATTCTATAATTTTCCCATTTTCAAACACTTCTTACTTGAATAGGAAGTTAAATATTTTTTTCAGGGTTTCATTTTCAAAAATTAAATAAATTTAAATCCCCTTTCTCATATTCATTACCATGTCATTATGAATTTGTATAAATATAACCCATTAATTACGTACCACAATAATATTATAGATGGATATATTAATATATATAAAAATTTAGATATATATATAGGTAAATAGATACAATTTAAACATATAAGAATTTTAATATATAAATATGATAAATTTTAAATAAAATCATATGTCAAAAAACGTATTACTCAAACTATTTACCACCAAAACATTATAAATAAAAGTAATTATAATGGTAAAAACAATTTACAACTAAAAAAAGAAAAAATTATTTTAACCTTAAACTAATTGTAAAGACATAAATAATATAAATACATAAAATTGATATTAAAATATATTTAAAATCCAAAACAAATTTTAATCACAAACAATTTATAATTATATAAAAATTATAACCATAAAAATTTCTTAACAAAACAAATAAAAAATAAAAAATTATATTGAAAAAAACATTTGAATGGATGAAAAAAATTTATAAATAATTAATAATTAATTAGTCATTGAAAATAATAAATATATTTACAAATTTTTATCCCGATGCAATAAAATAGATATTGATTTATGATTAACTCACATAAGGGAGGTGGAGGCCGAGTGAATGATATAATATTGAGGGTAACCTTTTAAAAAAATGCAAAAAAATTTATTAAACCATAATCATGGAGCACAATCATATGATGTTTGTACTAGGGTTTTTATAGAATGAATATGTTTGAGGGATGTGGAAGAAAAATGAACAATGGAATATTGAGAACTAATAATATCATTAAAGATAACAAATTTAATGAATGTAGAAGATCGAGCAAGGGTTGAGTGACATTGTGAGTCCATAAGAAGATGGTTTTAGAAGTATTTAATCGTAATAATGAGGATAAGGTAATGTGGATTAAATTTTTTAAAATATTTATCAACTATTTTAGAAACAACATCCTTTTAAATCTACCATTTTCACTTCTACTATTAGTTATAAAAAAATTATTTTAAAACACTTCTACAAAATCATATTTCTTAAATTGTGACTCTCGAGATTCATAAATAAATGTGTCCATTTTGATGACCCAACATCCCTATGAATGATGGGGTCATACTCCCTGTACTACTTAACATTAATCTCATTGTTTCCTCACCCATGTATTTTACTATTCAATACTAAACCCCCTCAATGACTTCCATCTTCCTAAACACAACATGAAAAGTTGTTGGAGTAAATAAACTATCCTCATATGGATTATTATGTAAAATTTACCTCCTAATATAGAGATATCTTCACACCTCATTGATTATAAGATCTATTGAATATTATATAATACTCATCAACATCCCCCTATCAAGAATCAAAATCATGCTCCTGCAACTGATTTTATATCAATGTACCTTGCCTCTTCCACATCACAAAGAATTTATTGGTCTGATCAAGTTGAGGAGGAAGATAAGAATTTTGAATCTGCTACTATTCAACCAGAATGGGTTTCAACAGAGGATCTTCCCTTATTCTCTGAATTTTGTAATGATATTTTCAACCTGGTTTATGACATACAAAATGGGGAATCTGAGAAAAAAATTCTTTTGGACTTCCATCAGGAAATACTTGATTTTTTGATATCATTACAAGAGATTACATAAGATGGAACTACTGCTACATACCTACACATAGAGACTGAATCTGGGCAGTAATGTGCTACTGTTTCAAATACTGAACTGATTTGTAGTTCTCTGGAGGACTTTCAGAATTCAAATCCACCTGTTTTTGAAAACGAATAATCGGCCAAAGAGCAGTTTTCTCCTTTGAACAATACTGTTCCAGACACTGTAAACATTTTTGTCAACTCTCTGAATGTATCTGTTCCTCTTCCTCAAACAGCTACTTCCCCAATTATATCTGTACACAGCACTATTTCTATTTTAACTATTTCTTCTAGAATTTTCATGAGTTCTAACACCTCATTGTCTAGTCTGAATGAACTTTCTTTATCTGCAATGCCTTTAAATCATTCTAATTCATTGATGAAGAACCTAGTTTCTTCTGATTATATTCATCATAGTGAAGGACACAATGTCTCCTCCAGGGATGATGTGCCACCTGGCATCCAAGAACAAGCTAACCCCAATGTCTCGGGTATTGATGATCGCATTCATCCTACGAGCCCTCAATGTCCTAAAAGGAAAGTGGGGAGACCCTATAAGGCATGTAAAATCAAGTATACATTGGAAAAAAGGGGGTTCTAACCCTAACCTCAGGTTTAAATGAATATTATGTATTGTAACTGTCAGGGCTTAGCTAACAGCAATACAATGAGGTCCCTTAAATCCCTCATTGTTCCACACAAATCTCTCCTTATTGGCATCTATAAAACGAAAAGGACGTTTTACCCTAATATTTATAACTTGGTATCTTTTGGATTTCATCTTGTTGATTACAATATCTACATTTCTGAAATAAATAACCTCTAGTTTCTTTCTCATTCATCCTTGACTGATGTATCTCTGGTTGATAATAGTGGATAGAATTTGAATTGTTCCTTCAAGATATCAAGCATTAAACTTTATTTCTCTTTTCTATGCCATTGTTAGATATCAGGATCAGAGGAGATTGTGGTTGGACATTGATGTTCTTAATTCTGTCATTTCTGCCCCTTGGATCATTCTTCGACACGTTAAATCTGTTTTTCATACTGATGAGAAGATTGGTGCAATATTCAATACTATAACCTCTTGGGAGTTCAATTCTTGCATTGATACAAATGATTTTCATGAGATCAACTTTTTTGGGGCCAAATTCACATGGTGTAGGAATTTTTTGAATAGAGTTGTCGCTAGCAAGATTGATAGGGATTTTTTAATGATTCCTTTCTTGATCATTGGGACTCCATTTCTTGCATGAAACATCCTATAATTAACTCTGATCATCATCCGATTCTAGTGAATCTTACTTGTAAGGATTTCAGACCTCCTTTACCCTTTAGATTCAACAATTCTTGGGTCAATCACCCTGATTGTGCCTCTTTAGTGGAAGATGCTTGGAATTCTTCAAATTCAAGTTATGATGTTTTTTCCTGCTTATCCAAATTCAAAATTCTCAAAATAACTCTGAAGCTTTGGAGCAAGGAAAATGTTAGCAATATTTATAAGGATATGTTGTCTCTTGAAGTTGCTCTTCAGAACTTGTAGGTTCAAAATACAGTGAATAATTTTCCCTAATGGGCTCAAAGAGGAATCTGAGATTGTCTCAAGAATCAACGGCCTCCTAAATATGATGTATGCTCTTCAAAGAGACACTTTCAATGCTAAATGGTTAAAAGATGGTGACAGGAATACTAAATTCTTCAATTCCTTACAACAAATTAGGAGGATTTCTAAACCTCTTTCGATTATTAAGAATGGGTATCAGATCATTGTTAATGATAAGGATTTGTCAGAACATGTGATATCATATTTTAATGATCTCTTTAATGGACCTAATTCATTGACTGAGCCTATTGTTGTCATCATCCCTAATCTGGTTAGCCAATAGGAAAATACCAGCATTACATCCATTCCATTGATCATTGAGATCCAAGCAGCTGTTTTTAGTCTCAAACCTGACAGCTCTCCCGGCCCAGATGGCTTTGGTAACTTCTTTTATCAGACTTATTGGGTTATCATTAAAAATGATTTTTGTAAACTTTTGATTCACTTATTTAAGGGTGGTGATCTTCCTTATGGAACGAATGCTCAATTTCTTTCTCTAATTCGAAATATTGAGAATGATTGTGAAATGAAGTTGTTCAGACCTGTTGCTTTAGTAAACACCATTTACAAAATTATATGTAATATTATGGCATAATGCTTACAAATGTTTCCCGCAGAATTGTTTCACCCAACCAGTATGGATTTATCAAGGGAAGGTAGATACAGAATTGCCTCATCACTGCCTCAGAATGTGTGAATCTGCTCAGGAAACCCTCCAGGGATGGAAACATTGCCCTTAAGCATGATGTCAAAAAGGAATTTGACACCATTAATTGGGGTTTTACCTGAAAAGTACTTATGATATTTGGATTTGATGGTGTTCTTATCACTTGGATCATGAAGATTTTATGTTCTGCCCATATTTCAATTCCTATAAATTGATCTCCTCGTGGATTTTTTGATTGCTCTAGGGGGTTAAACAAGGTGACCCTCTTTCTGCAATTATATTTTATATTGCAGAGGATTATCCTAGCAGTCTTCTCTCTATCATGGAAGGTAATGGGAAATTTAAATAAATAAATGATGGGAGAGGCATTCTGGACCCGAATCATCTTTTGTATGCAGATGTCGTTATAATTTTCACTTTAGGAGATAGAGGAAATATTGAGAACATCAAAAGAGCTCTTTTGTATTATGCCTCTATCTATGGTCATGATATTATCTGGGAGAAATCCTTTTTCTACTTTGGAAATAGTATCAATGATCGGAGATAGACTTTTATTGTAAATGATCTTAATGTCAAGGAAGTTTTCCTTCCCTTCAATTATTTGGGGGTTCTTTTCTTCTGGGGAAAGCCAAAATCTAGTTATTTTTCTGTGATTGTAAGCAATGTTAGAAGACTCCTTTATACTTGGAAAGGAAAATCTCTTTCCATGGCGGGATGGTCTATTTTGTTAAATCAGTTATTGTCTCCAAACTTGTTTATTCCTTCATGGTTTACAAATGGCCCATTTATCTCATACATTTTATCAATGGTGCTCTTAGGAATTTTATCTGGAGTGGAAATATCTTTAAAATGGAAACTGGATACTATATCATGGGCTGATTTTTACAATCCTTATGATGTTGGTGGATTGGGTATTAATGATCTGGTTCTCTTTAATGATTCTTTGCAAGCCTCTTTCATCTGAAAATTGTTTAATAGATATTCTGAGGGATAGACCATTCTTCAGTGTAAATTCTTGAATAGACTAAAGAGGGGGTCTTTCAATTATATGTAATCATCTGTTTGTCCTACCTTCAAGTACATCCTTACTTAAATTGATTCTCATTCTAGATGGCTTGTTTCAAAGGACTCATATCTGAATTTTTGGAAAAGAAAATGGGCTGAAAACCCCCTTCTTGATCTTGTAATGGATGAACAATATATTGATACTGAATTCACTATCAAGGATCAATTGGAGAACATGTATGGTCTTTCAAATCACATTGTCAACATTGTTAGCAATCACTATTTTGTAGATGAGAAAGACTTTTGGTCTTCAGAACCTGCGGTTAATGGTATTCTCTCCCCCAAGATCTATTATAATTTTTCTCTAAAATCTAGTTTAGCCAATCACTGGATGGGGAACTGACATAAAAACTTCATTAGACCATCTTGTTCCAATTTAGTCTGGAGAATTGCTCATGGAGAAATATGTACTGATTGTTACGTTTAGCAGTGTGGTATCTCTTTATTCCCCTCTTGTGTACTTTTTCATCAACACAGGGAGGATGAAGATCATCTTTTTCATTATTGTTTTACTACTACTTCAATGTGGAAGGATCTTGAATGCATCTTTGATGTCTCACATCCTCTGATGGCATCTATCACTTGTTTCATTCAGAGATGGAAATACATTCCCCTTTCTTTATAGTTATTGGACTTATTTCAGGTTTCTGCCTCAGAGTTACTTCATTATATATGGTTTTCTCGAAATAATGAAATTCATAGAAATCAACCTTTTTCAATAACTTATGATATTTCAAACATCCTTTCTGCTACACGCATGGTTAGCCTCCCTCAAAAACATTTCTGTGCCAATTCTATGCATGATTTCTCTGTGCTTGCTCATATTGGTGTTAATGGTAATTTCAGGCCCTCTTATAATACTTTTTATGTTATTTGGAAACCACCAATGTTTGGTTGGTTGAAAATTTACTCCGATGGTGAATCAAAAAGAAATCCAAGGCCTTCTGGATATGGATCCATTTTTAGGGATCATATGGGCTTGGTAATTGGTTGCTTTCATGGATCCTGTGGATTTGCTTCCTCATTGGAAGCTGAGATGATGGGTATTATTGTTGCGGTGGAGAAGGATAAAAATCGTGGTTGGAATAATCTTTGGTTTGAAAGTAACTTGACTGTTATTGTGTCTTAAATTAGGGATTGATCTTATCAGTTATCTTGGAAATTCCATAATCTTTGGATAAATTTCTTGGACTCCCTTCAAACATTGAATCACATTATTACTCATGTCTCTCGGGAGGTGAATTCTATTACAGATAGTTTGGAAAACAAAGGAATTGATGATGCTGATTTCACATGGTATGTCAATCTCCCTGCTTCATTTTTACCCCTTTTGAAAAGGGATTTGAACAAAACTCCTATGTTTAGAATCCTGTATGTTGGACTTTTTTATCTTAATTTTGGGGCCTTGCTTTTCTGGGTAAGGCCTCAGATTCGTCTATTATGAAAATCAATAACCTAAAGAAGCAAGGTGAATCCATTTCCAAAGGACCCACATAATCAATTCATTTCAAATGGAATCAAATGAACCTCAACCACTGAAATAGTCTAAAACAATATCGCCAAAACCTCCCACAACATATTTTTTTACTTATTGGAATAGAAATGTCGCATTTAGGTGATTAAATTTTTTCTAGAAATATTATTAATTAAAAATTCACATTCCCAGTTAAATAGGGTCCTCCATATTATCCTCTATCATCATAGTCATGATTTAATGTAGAAGAAACATCACAATAAAGAAAAAAGCTCTCCAACCTAGTGACAATTTTAATGTCTTCAGTTATACTAACTCTAGATAAATCCCAGAATGGAATTTAATATAAATTACACATAATCATCACAACTTATTTCTATAAGATGCATAGATCCACATATACATAATTTCCAAATTGAAATTAATCCTCCCTTCTAGTAAAAATTCATAAAAAATTAGAGATCATACTAAGAATCATCGTTTCCCTCTATGTAATGAATCAACATACATAGTCTACATTATATAAATAGTTCATGTAATATGATATATATACCATAATATGAAACTATAAATAATGGATACTCGAATCTATATCCAATAAAATTTTCTCTAACACCATTATATTTATCATGCCTTGACCCCACCAAAAATCATTATGTGCTGAAAAAGAGACCACTATTAACACTTTAATCCCTACTCTAAGGGGTAATGGGATGGAAAATCTATATAAGGTTAAAAATAACAAATATAAGAAACATTTACCTTAATATATGTGAAGCAAATAACCTCATACACCTCAAAATAATAAACAAACTCAATAATGCCACAAGTAAATTCATGAGTAATTTCAACAAATAGATCTAATATAATTTTATGAAAATATATGTAAACCTCCAAAACATGATTCTTTATATTCCTAGATAGACCATGTATGGCCTAAAATAATATCATATATTAAAACCATCCACAAAATATTATATTTCCAAAACAAAAATAATAATAATGTGTAAGAAAATAATTAAACCTAGTAAGTTGCTCATCTTTCCCTTCATGTGTTAAGTGAATAAACATATTAGATCCCTATTTTATGATATATAAATACATAAATAATAAATATATAATAATAAAAAGAAAAAACAATAAAAGTATACAATAATTTGATGTCTACCACTGCTTCATCTGAATCAGTATAACAGAAACACCACTACCGGGATGTTAATCACCGCCTCTCACTCTTTAGACCACTAATGACATAAGTTATTACCATAAAAAATATTTTTCACCAAAATAAAAACAATAAAATAACCAAAATTATAATTTTTTATTAATATAGATATTATAACTATAATATAAACTATGAGGTGAATTCCACATCCCAACCACACATCAACATCATTGAAAAACACATACCTATAATTAAATATATCATAAACTAGAAAAAAATGGTCACCAAAATTACATAATATGACAAAATCATTATATGATTTAAAAATCATATTAATTAACCTAATAAAAAACAACACATATGCATAGATTGTGACATAAAATAATCACAATTAAAAAACCAAAATTACTTACTATAACCTCAAATTACACATCCTAGCCTCTACAAATGAATCCATTTATCCCAATGAAACATAAGTCAACATTGTATATCCAACACCAAAAACCACCTATATGATACCAATACCTCATAACCCCTAAATATTATTCACTCTTCATGTATCTAGCACTATATCACGCCTTACATTGTGTATCACCCTGATCAAAACTAGTGGGTCTGATCTATAAGGTCACATGACCTCATCCACAAAGCCTTGTATACAAAATGCTTTTGACTAGAAGAGAGGGTCTAATTCCATAAATTGTTAGACAATACCATCAATAACATGTGATAGGATTAATAATAAAGGATAATAATATAATAAATAAATAGGGTAAATAAGTGGAATCTAAATAAATAAGATATATGTCACATAAATAAAACATACCCCAATTTGGAAATCCTTTCTAATAAAATACAACATGAAATAAATAATTTTTTGATTTCTAGAATATGGCCCTCACTATATAGAATATGTCCTTAACTTGTCACATGATCCCTCATAAAATCAATATGTGCACTGAAATTTCTGAGTAGGGTGTGAGTATAAGACTCAGAAAGACACCACCAATGATTCCATAAACATATGTTCTCATTTAAAATAAGTATATTCTATACTGAAAATAAATGTGTATTTTTATAAACATATAATCCATAACTAATAAGTCAGGAACAAACCAAACTACCAAAGACACCCATATATACCATATTCATCTCCATGTCGGAATTATAGTCATGTTATGTTATAAAAATCATGGAGTAGTACTAATCTCAAAATACATCCCGCAGAAATTGAAAGAGATCAAGTCGGATCCAACCCCAAGGCCATCGTATCCTGACTCTTTCACAGGTTAGGTCTCAATGACATTATTCCCCTGAGTTCTAGACCCTGGACAATCACATCATGTCGATGCCTTGGGCTAGGCCCCAGGCCATCATGCCCCTTGGGTCAAATCCACATGCCGTCATGTCCCTAATTTGATGCCTCAGGATATTTACCAAGGTTTTACTACCTCGTACCCTATACTTAGATACATTTTCATCATCATTGTAATCTATCTACACTCCCTCTCTAAGTTATGACCATCACATGACGGTCCACCATATCAAGTTCTAAACACATCCTCCAAGGTAATTGTATCACACATCACACTATGTTAATTCAGTGTAGGCATAATATATCATCATGAGAAATAAATTATAAATACATAACAATATGTGATCATAATCTAACAAGGTATCAAACTACTCTAGTGATACTCATTGAATCGAATGTCACAAGAGGTATCATGATTTAAACACACACACACCAAAATGTGATCATAAGAAATGGTCATTAGAAATTTCAAAAAAAAAATAATAATTTAATGGTAACATGTGAAATTGATATCCTAAGAGTTTAAAAAACTTCCTTCATCAAATTACTTGACATCAGTGATAATGATAATACACATTACAATGTTGGAAAGCTAAAGGGAAAAACTAATCAATCAATAACACCTACCCACCAGCCTTATTATCATAGTTTCCAACACATGAAAACTCATGTTTCATAAAATACTCATAGATCCAAATCGAACTATTTTATTTCAAGAATATATAATATATTAAATTTTATAGTACATTCTCACACATGGGTAATTGTTGAAATATTATTTATCCTGACACATTCACTCGTAATATTTTCCTCAAGAATATTTATAAAACCACATTAGATAATTTATTTCACTAATATAAATTAAGAACACATATGGTATTCATTTATAATTATTATTTAAAACAAATAAATAATTATGGTTGATATATTCAATAAAATATCCTCATATAATTAAATATATTTTACAAATGATGATTTCTTTATAATAATCCTTGAATAATTAGGGTAATAATATTCTAAAACTTTTCCTAAAATAGTATCCCACTGCAACTATGTTATGATAAATTTTCATAAATTAACCATTTATAATTCAAAAATTCAAATTTTATAATCCTAATAATAATCTTTTTACAATCATTAATAATTATCTTTGTTAAATACATACAATTATCATTTGATAATTTCCCATTTTTTTAAAAAAAATTCACAATCATCATTTGATAATTTTTCACAATTTCTTTTTTTAAATTTGTAAAATCATCCTTTGATAATTTTCTATAATTATATTTTTTTTAAATATATGACATTATCATTTGAGAATTATATATAATTACATATTGAAATATTCAATGGATTACCATTATTTCCATTCCTATTGTTGAATATATTCATAGAAATTTATGAAGAATGAAAATATAGTAGAAAAAAATAAATAAATAAATAAAATAATGTTATCCTTTATGAATCCTCTTGCAGTGCACAGTGGACCGCTAGAGACCACTTCAATGACACATGATACTACTAGAGACTAAAAAAAATGTAAATGGGACCTTTGGTATCACAAAGATCTAATGAGATCAACCAAAAATGAAGGTAAATTTGTTAAATAATTAAGAGAAACCCCAAATGTGTTGAATCACTCATATTTTGAAACCATGATTTAATTGGGTTTCAACCAAAAATGATGGTAGTTTCATTAAATTATCCCATAAAACTTTTTGATGATTGTTTTAGTGAAAACACCTTCTAATATGAGATTTTAAAGGTTCCCATCATCGGAAAATATTTTTTATACATGTGGATAAGAACCCCATAATAAAAATGAATTTATTGAGTATAAATAATAATAATAATTTATGAAAATGGTTATGAAAAATACCCTTTTGTGCAACATTACCAAAAAAACAAACTTGTTCAAATTTTTTATCACAGTTAGGGTAAAACTCTGATTCGAGACATAATAGTGGTCTCAAATTTATCATATAGGAAACATTTATGGAGATATTTCATTTTTCCTAGAAAATTGGCATGAATATAATAATATAATATATTTACCCTTGTTCATGATCTATCTAAATTGATAATATACACAAAGGTTAAATCATGCCTATGGTAAAACCCATGTTTTAGATTAAATTGTGGTTTTCAATTCATTATATGTGACACTATTCATGATATATTCCATTATTTCATAAAAAATGAATGCACATGATTTAATATTTTTTTTATTTTAATTGTATCAATATTAAATATTTAGGGGCCTCAGAATCTGGCCCTAACTCATCACCTCACTTTAAATGTTTTTTATAGAATATTATATGGTGTCAACATGTCAATTACTCTAACACAAGGGCTTAAAAACATGTTTTACGTTATTTTTATTCAAAAATAACATTTTCACATACAAATAATCATAAATAATCATCGAATTTGGTATTTATTATTATTAAAAATTTGTGTTAATAAAACTATTCCACTCTATAGACATCAAATCCAAGAGAAATAACTCTAGTGGTCTTGCTTGAACAACTATGACCAATAATATTGAAAATCAAACATGAACACCCACATCACTTCCTATATCCCACCAGACTTCCATTAAATTCGTACTAATGGTAAAATATTTCATCACAAAAACATATCACATTAGTATATGATCTGAACTAGAAAATACTCATAAAATGGATCAATCTCTAGATCAACCTCATCAAAATCACAAACATGTGGGGGTTCATATGTGTAACTCTAAATCTAATACGCATGTAACAAATTTTGTATAACTCAATTTTGATATGTGAGGTATATATGGTACACCCCTACCCTATCATTTCAGTGATCTCAAATGGTCAATCAAAATGAGGCACTATCTTTACCATACTCCCCATACGTTTATACTTTATCTGATGGTACAGACTCATGAAAAAAAGATCTCCCATAGCTAACTGCAATGGTATCCTCATAAGGTCAACATAATATCTCTATATTCATTGAGCAATGAGCATCCTCTATTGTATCGGTTGTATACACTTGACAGTCTCTGAAACCTTTTAGGGTCAACAACTGCTACCTCTCCATCCTCCTATTAATAGAGTTTTGAATAGCACAACTTATTTTGAAGGACCTAATATAGTTCTATATAAATCTAATCCCAATAATCAATGTTCTACAAAATTAAACCAAGGGTAAATGATCTTTCCAGGCTCCACCAAATTATATCTTGAAAGATCAACACATAACCTCAAATATGCATATAGTCCACATAGACTATCCATTTTTCTAGGGATTCTATGTTTTTTTAAATGTCATTTATGTGCCCAGGTATCTATGAAATCCCATAAAAAACTACAACATAAATTATGAATCCCTATATAACACATTGATCAAGGGAACTCTATGTATGTATATTATCTCACAAATATAGCGTGTTTTTAGATCCTCCACAGAATGAGTCTCTCTGAACAGTAATAAGTGAGAAGATACTTTAGCTGATTTTAAATCACTCATTCTATGTCATGACTCCTTGGGGTCTTTGGTAATCGTACAACAATGTTCATCATGACTTCCTACCACTTTGAAAATAGTATTAGGGGTGGATAAAATGACCCAACAGGATGTCAACGCTTTGTCTTCACCCACTGATTGGCAGTGATTTAGGAGACAAAATACATAATGCCTCTCTTTAACCTTTGAAACTAGAACTACCACCTAATGTCATGATACTTCTTGGATACACTAGGATATGTTTCCCAACTACAGGTATGATTATCCCTCATCAGATCATCTCTGATGGAATTAGGGACTACAACTCTCACATGTACACAGAGAACACCATCATCATCCATCGAACATCCAGGAATAAAGTCACCACTAACTATCTCATTCATCATTTTAGTTCTCTCTATGTCTGACTCCTATATATCTTTTACCTGGTCTGTAAGTGAATATGTGAATACCAAGGGAGAACAAGTCATAGAACCCTGAAACTAGGATGTATCCACCCTCAAATAATCCCATAATCTTATCAAGCACCACTACTCCTCTATGGGACTCTCACGGAGCTCCTGTTCATTCAGTATCTTACATAGGAGAGAATCAAAAATAATGTTACCATTACCTAGTGCATAATCTTTCTTAGATTCGAATGTCTGTAGATACAGTAACATCCAAAAAAATTTAAATATTTATTACTTTTTAAATGATTTTATTAACATAAAATAAATTATGTTATTGAAATAATAATTCCAAATAAGAGTTTTAATTAATCAAAATAAAATTTTAAAATAAGTTATTTGAAAATTATAAAATTATACTTATAAATAATACTAAAGTAATTTATTATAGAATTATACCCTTATTATAAATAATTATATTTAATCATCTATAACTTTATTATAAATATATAATTTTCAAATCCAATTTTTCAATATTTTTATATAAATTATTAATTTTATGAAATATTATTTTATTTGGAAATACAGTTTTATAGTATTATTATTTTTAAAATAATATTTTATAATTAATAAATTTTTTTGATTATTTTTAATATAAGATTTATTTATCTAAGTTTGTTTTAATATGGTTAATTAATAGTCTTATTATTAAAATGGGATATAAATATGTAATGAAATATATAAATATATATATATAATTTAATATTTAGGATACTAATTATAATTATAATTTTATAAATATTTTGACATAATTAAAATCTAAGATAATTTCTTATATTTATGATAATTATAATTATTAAAGGTGATGATAATAAATATAATAATAATAATTTAGGGTGAAAGTATTATTTAAAAAAATTTATTATTTTAAAGGTAATATATATTGTATGAAATTTAAATTATTTTAAATTTACAAAGCATTGAATTAAAAAAACATTAAATTATTATTATTAAATTATATTAATATATTTTATTATATAAAATTATGACTTATTATTTTTTTATGAATATATGAGTATTAATAATTTATTATCTAAATTATGAATATTATGAACTAAAATAATAATAATGATATAATATAAATTAATAATGTAATTTTGAAAATTTAAATAATGATGAAAAGGAAAAGGATAAAATGTGAGTTATAAAACGAGATATGATTTTTTAAATAAAATTCAAAATAAAATAATAAACAAATTTAAAAAATGTGGAAATTTTGAAAATGAAAAATGATAAAGTAAATAATATAAAATAAAAGATAAAAACTAGATTCGAGAATCACACGGGCCTTGGGTGGGTGGTGATGTAAAAAAGAGAACCCTCACTTAATGTAATTATTCTAATACCTAAAAAGTAAGAATCACAATATATATATATATATATTATAAAAATAATTTTCATGTGTGATCTATAATGAAACAAAAAAATTGAGAGTCGATTTTTATTCATTCCACAACAGGGAAGAATGAAATAATTGGATGCCTTTATAAATATTATATAAACTATAAATTTCAAATTATAAATAAGTGTTTCATTCTACCTCTCGATTTATAATTGTTTTTTATGTTATGCACATCATTCTTACATTTTCCATGCCTTCTTGAGCATTGAACAACTTGCGTAAGAGGGTGTTGTATTCTGTACCCTTTCAACATTTCTATTGATGTTTCCAAGCTATAGTAGTATGTCTTAATTTAAGTTAAGGGATTTATTTGATTAAAAATTATATATATATATATATTCAAATCCTATAAAATATGGGTTTTACTATGTCAAATTTTCTATCAATTTTATGATTTTTAAAATAGATTTTCTTTTATGTTTTTTAACTTTTGTTTGAATTATAACCCATCAATGAAATATAATCCTCTATTTATTTTCAATGAACTCTATAAATACATATAAATATATATTACTAATGTAAGTTTGTCTGTATATATATATATGCTGAAGAATAACGTTCTAAATAATAATTCCTTAGTTTCAGTTAATATATTTTAAAACAATAAAAAATATTATTTTGTTAATGTTATCTATAAATTGTTTATATTAAAAATCCATTTCAATGAGAAAATTTATTATTTAATGTATGATATAGGATATAATTTACTAACATGTTTTATATAAATGAACTATTATATTATGTGTGAATTTTTTTGAACCCCATGAATGTTATTCAGAAAATTAGATATTATCATCATCAACTAAGAGATCATTGAAAATAAGTATACTTTAATTCAAGGATTCATTATATTTATTATTAATTTATACTTATCTGTATTAATTAATCTAAATTATTTATAACAATATATTTTTCTTAATTGTATTTAGATATTAATTAAAAATATGATTATACTAAGAAAATAAATTTGTAATATTATTTTCTTTTACAAAAATAATTTATTTATGGTTTTGAAATGATTTTTTTGTTTAAGTGAGAAAGGAATGACACATAAAATATTTTCTTGAAATTAGTACAAGCAAGTCGAATGATGTGTTATGGTATAGGGAGTAAACCCATCACCTAAAATGGATGTTGTACTACTTGTGAAACGGATAAGTTTCCTTATAAAGTTTTTATCGTCTACTAAGTATTAAAATATTCCATAAATGATACTATTTTGAATTTGGAGAAATACACATTTTTATTTCAAAATAATTACTATTTATTGATTTCAAAGTAATACACACATATTAAGGATATTTAGAATTTTTTTGACAATTATTTTATATGTAAGGATTTTATCTGATGATTTAATTTTTAAATATTACTAAAGAGATTTATAGTTCTTCATGAATGAATTTTCCAAATGAATACTAAAATACCCTTCACGAAAAATTAATGGTAACCATATATTTTAAATAATTTTTCATATATTTAGTATAATTTAAATTGGTGTTTGTTTAACTTATGGAGGAAGAGCTCAGGGATGATTTTGAAAAAATTTCTTCTATAACTATAATGTATTGTAATATAATTGTCACATTTCCAAAAACCTAGACCAGTAATGGACTCAGTACGTGAAGTGATATTTGAATTTTTTTTATTTTCTTTTATAGAAATGATACAAATTATTTTTTTAATTCTAAATCTGATAACATGGGGTTGGGGATTTACATATTCTATCCTTTAAATGAATTATACAACATTGGATATTATATGTTTTTGTTTGGGAAAAAACTAAGAGGTATAGTGTAGAAGTTTTCTATTCTTGTTTTCTTAATTCCGAAGAAACAAATGTAGAACATTCTTTATTTTGATAAACAAATTATTAGGAAAAAAATATTTTAAAGGAGGAAGAATATAACATCCGAAAAAATATAAAAATTTAGTTTATACTAAATGACTTGTTTTATAACATTAATTAAAAGAATTTTTGGAAATAATAATTGAAATTACGTGTTTCCCTTAATCAAAAGAAATTTTGATTAAAATTTAATTTAATATTATATTATTATAATTATAAATAATGTTAATTTTAATTATTGTAGAGTAATAACTTTATTTTAAATAATAATATTTCATCAACTATGATTTTTTGATAAATTAATATTTTTCAGATCCTATTTTATAGAATCGTTAAATAAATTTCAAATTTCTAGAAATTTGATTTGATTTTAAAATATTGTGTTATATTAGTAATCTGTTTAAAATAATACTTTAATATAAATATATTTTTTTGCTTATTTTTATGAAAATATAATATTTGAAAAACTAAATTTGTTTTAAAATGATTATTTAATAATCAAATTTTCAAAATAGGTCTTAAATATGTCATGAATGATATATATATATATATATATATTATATTGAATAGTAATTATAACAAGAAGTTTAAAATTATTTTGAAATAAATACATTCTAGAATTTTTTTTTATAAATATGAAAATTATAATTATTAAATGTAATGATAATAATTATAAAAATAATAATTAATAGAATAACATATTATTATAAAAGAAAATTATTATAATTTTTTTGGGGCATATATATTTTCTAGAATTGTAATTATTTTAAATTTATAAAAATTTGAATTCTGATAATTAATAAATTTGTATTATTTAATTATGGTAAAATATTTTATTATATAAAATTATGACTTATGAATTTTTTATGAACATATGATTAATAATAATTTATTATCTAAATTTAGAATGTTATGAAACTAAAATAATATTAATAAATGATAAAATCTTAATTAATTATGATTATTTAATTTAAATAATAATAAAAAGGATAAAACAATAGTTCAAAAATTGATATATGATTGTCTAAAAAAATATAAAACAAATAATAAAAAACAACATAAAAACCTAGAAAAAGTAAAATGGGAATAATGATAAATAAAATGAAATAAAATAAAACATGAAGAAAAAATAGATTGTAGAATCACATGGGTCTTGTGTGTGTGGTGATGTCAAAAACTAAACCCTCGAATTTTGATAGTATTTTAATTCATTGAAAGTAATAATAAATATATATATACACAAAAATATTATGTGTGTAATGTGTAATACAAAACTGAGGTGAGATTAAATTTTTTTCATGCCTGAAAATGAAAGAATGAAATTATTGGATTCTTTTAGAAATTTAATACAAATATTAAATTTGAGAATATAAATAATTTTGTCATTATGCCTCTTAATTTATCTATTTTTTGTAGTTTCCCACATCTTTATGAAGTTACTCATGCCTTCATTAGTGCTGAATAGCCTTCGAAAGGGGGCACTATCATCTATAACCTTTATGATTTGCTTCAGGTGTATCCAAACTATGATAAATACTTAAATTTTAAGGTAAGTGATGTATCAGATTTACAAATATATATATATATATTAAAATTCTATAAACTATGGTTTTTGGTAAGTCAAAATTTATATCTTGTTTATGATTTTGAAGAAAAAAAATCTTTTTTGTTTTCTTAACATTGATATGAATTATAACCCTTCAAATAAATCCAATCCTCCATTTGTTTTTAATGATATATGTTTATATGTATTTTTATATATATAAACATATGTTTATATATATGGTGCGAAAAATTAATGTTATAAGTAATTATTCCATGATTTTAAGTAAGCTGTTATAAAACATTCACAAAATATTATTTTGTTATTATTATCTTGAAATTCATTATTTTACAAATCGTTTTATATGAGAAAATTTATTATCTCATTTATTCTATATAGGTTATCATTTTATGGAATGTTGTTAATAATAGGAGTTATCATTTTAGGTGAGAATTGTTTTTATATTCACACCAATGACATTCGTAAAATTACAAATGACCATCATCTAACTGATCATTTACATCCAATTTAATTTAATTCAAGAAATAATTTAATTTATTTTGAATTTATACATATGTATTTTATTTAAGAGAATATATTTATAAGTATATATTTCTTATACTTAATTTTAGAAATTAAATGAAATTACGATTATTCCAAATAAATAAATTAGTGATATTTTTTTATTCAATAAAAATCATTTATGTATGGATTTGAAATTATTTTTGGGATATGAGTGAGAAATGGAGGACCATTAAATGTATTCTTGAAATTGGAAATGTTTTATCAAATTATATATTATTGTATATGGAGTTAAACCATGAACTTAAGGTGATGTTTCTTTATAAGTGATATGGAAAATTGGCCTTATGATTCTTTCATATCCTAGTAAGTATAATAAATAATATGTTGAACTCATAATAATATTGATAAAAAATATTTTTTATTATAATATCAATGAGATTTATGATTTCTATTATCATTTTTCATTATAATTTTGATTGGAAAAAATAATGTTATATATGTAAAGCCTCACCATTGAGGTTTAGTCACCACCAAAAAGCTCTCACAACCAAGAATGTATCACCACCATGGATAATTCACTGCAAAGGATTACTCACTACTAAAACTAAAATTTTGATTGAGTATCATAATGTATTACCACTATCCTGAATCACTATTAGCACGAATCACCACTTGATAAAGACACTATAAAATTGTGTCTCACTGCCTGATCAAGACACTACAGGAGTGTTTCTCAACACTAGATCGAGACATCATCAGAAAGTGTATCCTTTCCAAAGATTCACTGCCAGAATTTTAGTCACCACCAGAAGTGTCACAATACTATGTCACTGCTATATAGTTTCACCATTCCAAATACTCATCGATATTGTTTCTATTTATTTTATTTTCAAATATTTATAATGGATAGTTTATCAAATTTCATAATAAATCTAATTACAATGATTATATGTTAACTATTGTAGTGTAACATTAAAATTTATGTAAATAATATAGAATGAGGACGAAAAATGATTTGGATATTCTCCCCTATTTCTTCTACAATTAAAATTGAATCAAAATCCCTCATGAAAAATATTTTTTTCGAGAATAAGGGAATATGAAATGATATATTCATGTACAAAATTTTAGCAGCACATTGAAGACCCTAAAGAGTTACTACTTTACTCTATGATACATGAATCATTCTTGCCAATATAATAATGGGGAATCCATAGCACAAAATAAATTTATAACCTTCCATTATTCAATAAAAAATAATTTAGAACACTCTATTGGACAAAAATTCTAAAAACAGACTCGAACATCTGTTCAAATAAATTTGAATGAGTAATGATCTTCAAAACATATCCAGCTGAAATATACTATCTCTTTATATAATTTCTATTGTTCATATTATTTTTTATTTCATTTAAGTTATGAAAAGTGTGTTTTACTTTGTTTAACACCCACACACTATCTCTTTCTTTAATCTAGAAGATACATGGATATCTTCTCAGCACTTTCATTACCTACTGTCCAACTTGTTGGGGGTATAGGTCTAGTTGTGGCCTATAATTAGTTATATTCACACAAAAATTGTGAAAGAGTTCCCTATGTGGAATGGAAAATTATCATTCTATTATAATACCTAATATAAGTTTTGGATCACTGGTTATTTAATATAAAATGAATGGCATCGAGTGATTCTCATGTGAATATGACTATGTCCTTTCATGGGACTGATGCTCTTGAATTCAACTCTTCATTAAATTTTTAAGATTTAAAATGAAAAATATTTTAAATTGTAAAAAAACCAATACATTGACAGTTATCCTTAAATATTGTTTTTATAAGATTTTAATTATGTAAATTGACTAAAAAACTAAAAGTGATTTTCATAGTTATTTTATTTACGACCTAATCAATCATTTGTTAAATCTTTTAAAAGTATAAAAATTATAACGATCTACAATTTTGGTTGGCTAGCTCATATTTCAATTAATTGGGGGATTTTATTTAAATGTTTTAGTAGATATTTTTATTGGGTACTCAATTCACCCCTCACAAGAGATACTCACATTGACTAATATTTGGTATCGATGTCGTTATTTTTTGTATAAAACGTTTTTCCAATATTTTCAACTATGAATTTATTTTTGTTTTAAGAATATTAAATTTTTATTAGTTTCAAATTTAATTAATTTAATTGTTAATATGTTGGACGGTTTTTCTACATACAGAACTCATTTTTAAATAGTAATAATTATACTATGTCAACCATCAAGATGAAAATTCAAATAGAATGTTTTGGATATTGAATTTTGTCTTTTATTGAGGATGAATATAATTTACCTAAATCCCCTATAAAATATGGGTCTAGTTCAACTAATATTACCTATATTAATAATAATAAAGACATTAATTCCCTTGTTTTGTATTTGGTGGATGTGTCTTTTAATAGGGTATCTTCTCCTAAAAATCATTTGAATTTGGTATACATAGGATATTTTACATGAATTAACAACCAATGTCAAAGAGATTAAATTTAAAAAATATAATATTAAGTTTTTTGATTTTATTATTAAGCATGATGAATTATTTTATGATCTGTATCTCAAAATCAAAGAAATTGTGAACCCGAAGAGAACCCTGGGAAATCTAGTGTCTGACAGTGATCAGATCATGGTACTGCCTAGATATCTTCGTGAAAGACGTAGAGGGACATCAGTGTCAATTAAAGTGTCATGATATTTTAGAAGGCTTATAATTAAGGAATTAATTATAATGTTAATGATGTGTTAAGAGGAATTGAATTTTAATATAGAATAGGATGGTGACCTAAAAAGAAATTCAATAGATTTCAAGTCTACAACTTCTAGAAATAGTAAAAGGGAAAAAATTAAATTCTCGTTGATAGTGCGTGACCATCTGATAGAGATGATGAAATGTATCATCTAGATATATGTTTTAAAATGTTATATTGGAAGAATGAAGTTTTCATATTGATTTTTATAAAGGAAAGTATGATCCTAAAGAAAATTAGAATAAATATTAGAGAAAGTATGACAGTAAAAATGAGATAACTCGTTTAGAGGGAAACAATAAAGGACATGTCAAAGAAGAAAATCCTAATATTAAATACAAAAAATTGATTAATGGGACCCAAAATTCATGAAACTCATGAAAGAAACATTGAGGGTCTCTGATGATAGCTCCAGTGAATATGAATCTACTTCGAAAGAGAAGTCTGACATATCCAACATGTTCTTAATGAATAATTCCTCGGAGGTAACGACTATACCATCTATGCTTATTTTTTATCATTATTATTGTGAATATAATAGAGATTATATGTATCAAGAATTAATATATGAATAATTGAATATGGTTCAGGACACCTATAATTAACTAATATACAAATATAAATCTCTGAAAAGATAGCACGATTTGTCTTCTAGTAGTAAAAATGATCTTAAGGTTGGTAAAGAAAAGAATTCTCAGTTCTTAAATGAGAATATTGATCATAAATTTTCTATTGAATAATGAGATAAGGTCCATAAAATTTTACCAATGTAAGCGAAATTATTTCACAAATTTTAGGTAAAATATTTTCTCTAAAATTTGTTACAAGTCAAGGATATGAACATAGGAAAAAAAGAATAATTATGTGAACATTTGTTCCTCAATCTAAATCTGAAATCTATACTAATAGTTTTCTCTCAAGAGGACCTAAATAATTTTTTATATTAAAAATAACACAATCTATTCATAAAAAACCATTTATAAAAATATGGGTTCCTAAACCTCTAATTACTAACAAATCTATACCTATGAGAATATGTGTTCGAAAATAATTTCTTGTATAATTTTTTACTATTATGAAAGTTTGTTGAAGAAATCTTATAAATATCTATAGAACATGGTAATCAGATGTTCAAGGAATATGATAGGAGAATACTCATGATTTAATATCCTAATAAAGGTTGATAATGTTCATGTCACCTTTTATGATAAATTTAATTGGAAAATCGTAAGACTTGTCTAAAATAGCATCATCAATTCAATTTTAATTTCCAAAGTACTATCTTCCGATGGTTTAAAGTATGATCTTCATAGTATCTCACAATTATCTAATAATGGTTTTCATTTTAAATTTGTGAAAAATGAATGTAATGTCTTATATTATAAATATCATTTAGTTTTAACTACTTTAAGGATTAAGAAGGTGTATGATGTTGATATTAATTACTTGGCTTTTAAAAATGATTCATACTTGAGTGTTATTCATAATGAATCATGTATTTGGAATCAGGTACTTGTAAAATGTAATATTTAGTCACTTAGTAATCTTACTATGAAATTTTTAGTTAATGATCTACCAAATCTAGTGTTACCTAATGAATTTTTTTTGAACCCCTATAATAATGGAAAAAACACAAGACTTATTTTAAATACATGAAATAAGTTTCAACTTCTCAACCTCTAAATTTGGTTCATATGGATATAATTAGAACGTATAGAGTTTCTATTCTAAATGGTATGATCTATGTTTATTTATAGGTAGATAATTTTTATAGGTATACATGGGTATTATTATTATCTCACAAGAGTGTTACCCTTTTTTCACTTTACCATGTATGCTAGATCAATTTAAAACATATGTGGTATTTGGTTTAAAACCTTACGGTGTGACCACATGGCACAACATCCTCAGCCTAGATGGTGATGACTCAGCAAGTGCATCCAAGATACCCGAGCACAAAAATGGGAAGAGACATATTTCTGCACTAAATTATAGTATAGTGCAGGCATTATAGTAGTTACTGTAGAAGGTACTGTTCCATATTGTAGTAGCCAGAACTATTCATCTGATTGGGATTTTGGGCCACCAGTTTGTTCCTTGAGTCTTCCAAGTCATTTAGTCCACCCATGTATTTCTTACTATTAAGTGTTTTGGGCCACCTCAAGGCCTTCAGGCCACCTCAAGGCCTTCAAACCACCTAAAATTGTACTTAATGGTATAAAAAGACTCTACAAGCAGTAGACTCAAGAATAGGATTCAGAGGAAGTGTATTCACTAGAGAAGAAGCTATCATATGTTGAATAAATACGGGGTATGACATCACCATTGGGACCATCCTGTGCATGCACGATTTACCTAGCCGAACAACTATGTGAAGGTGGAGAGATGATATCAGGATGAAGAAGCTGAGGAAGAGTTGTTGCATGTAGTTATATTATAGATATTTTATCTAAGACCTATATAACATATAATATCTAAGCCTAAAGGAATTGTAAGGGTTTTCTTAATCCCTTGAAATGGGGGGTTATCAAAAATAAAAAATGCCTTCAAACCAAAAATAATAACATCAATGACAGGATTAATGATGAATTATGGTTCATGGAAATGAAATAATAATTTATTAAATTTGAAAGAAATAATTTATCAGAACTTATTGATAGACACAAGGATACTGTAACTATATGCACTAAATGGGTGTTTAGAAACAAGGTTGATGAACCAGGTTCAATAGGATGAAAAAGGTATCGACTAGTTTCATAAGGAAATAGTCAACAAGATAGAATATACTATGATGATACCTTTACACTAGTATCCATACTCAAATCCATTAGATTATGTTAGCCTTTGTAGCTTATCTAAATTTCATACTTTATCACATAGATTTTAATATTGAATTCAAAAACCGATATACAATTGAGGTTGTTTTTTCAAAAAACACATGGCTTTCAAAATCACTATTTTCCAAAATATTTTTAAAATTACAAAAAGAATTATATTGTTTGAAATAACCTTCAAGATCTTGAAATGATAGGCTCGACACTATTCTAATTTCAAAATTGATTTTAAAAAGGTATAGCTAATCCAATAATTTTTTAAAAATAAAATTCAAAAGATTTTTTAGTTGAAAATTTATATGTACATGATATTGTTTTTTGATATTAAAGAAATCATTTATTTGTTGTGTTTTAATAAATAACGAAAAATGAATTTGTAATGTGTTTTGTGGGTGAAATCAAGTAATTTCATGGTTTTTATATTTTTAAAAATTAGTAAGGAATAATTTTAAAACAAATAAAATAAACTATGGATCTTTGAAATCATTTTATCTTTAATAACACTATGATTAGTGATACTCTTATATGTACCACCTATAAATTGGATCATACTGAATCCAGGAAACATGTGGATCTAACTAGTTATAGATGCATGATTATAAATACTCACTATCACACTAATATCTTACCTGAAATTATGTTATCATTGTATATGTGTTATTATTTTCAATAAAACCCAAAGAATAACACTTGGTTGATCTAAAAAGAAAATTTAAATACTTCAAATATACGACCTATTTATAACTGCTTTACCCAATAGGACAAGAATTTAACTTGGTTATTTATTCAAATTTGGATTTTTGTGGAATTAAGTTAGATATAAATATCCCTACTAAGAAATTTAAATTTTTAGTAAAGTCAATTGTATAATTGTGTAATTAGTAATATAATTCTATTGAATTGTAAATTGGTGAAGTTAAGTACATAGCTACAAATATCTACTGTGAACAAATTTTCTAGATGAAACACACATTACAAGACTATAGATATCAATTACAAAATTTCACTATAGTTTGTGATAATACAAGTGCAATGAAGTATCTTAAGAATCCTATATCACATTATAGGACAAATCATATTGATGTTTGGAATCACTTTTTGATATACCATTTTCAAAAAGGTGATATCACTCTTGTGAATATTTTTAAATATAATCAACATGATTATGTATTTACTAATACTTTGAATTTTATGAGAATGAATAACATCAAACATTAGTTAGGTATAGATTTTTTTGGTTAATTTTATTTTTATGAGTCTCAATATTGTGATTTCTCGCAGTTGAAGATTTTTCACCATGGTGAATTTTTACCATTGAGGATTCTTCAACATTGAGTATTTATCGCTATTGAAGATTTCTCAATATTGTGCTATCTCATTGTTGAATATTTCCCACCATTGTGAAATTATCACTTTTGATACTTATCACATTTAGTGTTCTCATGACTTATATAATTTTTTATTCATTTTTAGTTTTTTTAAACAATATATTTTTTCTTCATTACAATTTATATATTTTTTTATTCAATTTTAAATTTTCCTAAATTATGAACTTTATTTTTTGGAAACCAAATTCTAAAATGATATAAATATGATAATTTATCTAGTTCTAATATTTCATATTTCCTCTCCCATTTTCCCTTGAAAACAATTTCAACCCCTCCTTCTATACACTTTTGATGTTTTCTCACCTTCAACTGGGCCAACTGAGCTGACTTCTTTGGTCAGAGGGAAGTTTTCATATGAATCTTCTTCAAGAAAGTCACATCATATAAAGAAGTAAATAGGAGATCCAATCCATATTTCTTAAACAACTCAACTAAAGCACGTGAAGAGATATGTAGTACACTAGATGGATGTTCATGCCAAATGGATTATTTCGAGTAAGTTATTAGAACTAAATGTTATATAGAACCATTTATAAATGGAATGGTTCTCATAAAATGAAATACAATTTTCTCATAGGTTGATATATTAGTTATATCAGTATGTGAAATTATATTTTGAAGAAGAATAATAATACAAGGTGCGAATATGGATTAATGGTCACATAATTTACCTTTCTTCGAAGTAGTGGGTTGATTTTTTAAAAGTTGCACACAATGGTCTCTTCGATGATAATCATTGCACTATATAGAGTGAAGTGATGATTTAATTTATAAGCATACTATTTATAAGATAATAACATATGGTATCCTATGAAAACTGATAACCTCTGATTTAGAATGAGAATTAAGGTTGATTTTAATGATCATCTAGCACATGTTATTCCTATGAAAATGTGATTTTACACTTTATGTTCCAGGATGTCATATTTTTATGTATTATGAAAAAATCATATAAATAAAACCTTTAAGGATATCTTATGCTTCACATGATTCCAAATTTTATGACAAATTCAATGTCAAATTCTGTAATCTATCTGAATGTTATTACTTATATTTTAAAAGAAAAAACTAGTTTTTAATGTTATGATTCTATTATAGATTGTGGTATTTTATGAATCAACATAATAAAATTATAATGATTAAAATAATTTGGAACCCATGGAAAATGAAATGGGTAGGTGGTAATGGGATGTTATATAATGACATAAATATGATTTACCTTCCTTTTAGACACGCAATTCTTATCAACCCTTGTCTATAGACTGATAAGATCATTCACTACAATGATAGTGATGAGAATGTATATTATATTTACTCTATAGATGAAGATGAGAATGAGTTTTCTGTGGATGAAGGTAGTGACCCTGGCCTTTCTCATAGCTAACCCTCTATTTCTTATGGTGGTTTTAGACCTCTTTGGGAATTCCCTATAAAATTGAAATTGTTAAAAGAATTAATTGATGAGGATAAGACCAAATTATCTTGTGAATAATATTTCAAGATTAGTTCTAAATTTAATTATTTGAATGGTGATAATGGTGACGAATAAGATGAAGATGATGGAAATGGATATGCTAATGGAAATTATGATGATGACGATGATAGGTGATCAAAACCATATGGTATAAGTGGAATAATTTAAAATAAGGATGTTGAAATAACTTTAGTTATAATTGAGTATCCCCATGCATCTGGTTTTAAATCTAAAGAATCTACAATATTAGTTAAGGATGTGAAAATATCTATTAGAGAAGAAAAGGAATCATATTTTTTGGGGAGAGAAATCTCTATTTTTTTGAGAGTCATCATGCTTTTTATAATACTTTTGATTGAAACTATGTGAATGTTGATGATGATCAGAGAGTTTCATATCATGTTTTGGTTGAGTAGATGATAATGTACGATGTTTTAATGTATTATGTGGCTGAACAGATGGATATAGATAAATTTATTAATTAACAATGGATTATTGAGGCCTCTATTGACGTGCCTGCTATAGTGGTTTCTAAAATTTCTTCTCCCCCACCACTAATTTTTTATGATTATTTTATGAGATCTTTTGTTCGAGAAGTACCGAGTGTTCTTACATGTTTTTCTTTATTTTTTGATCCTTCCATACCTGAGAAATCATTGAGAAATTTTTAACACGACAATGATTTTTAATAAAGGATGATTTTAGAATACATGAAGGACATAAATGTTTATATGGTGACTATAAAAAAATATAAAGTACTATCTTTCTAAGATTTTCACCATGCATGATATGGATTCAGACAATATGTTTTTTGTTTAAAATACAAGGATAACTCATGATTCTCAATCATTAAACAATTAAGTAAACCAGTTGAATGTTCTGAATCTAGTGCTTCAAATACGTATGAATGAAAAGAAATACTTTTTTAGTGATATAGAAAGATGTGGCATTATAATAACAGATTTCATAACCCTTAAACATCATTTTATAGATGTGGATGGAACCATACTTGTTCTCATGAAGTAATTTTAGTTAATGTTTATTTGTCTCCGCCTATTATAGATCCATAATTCTACGGATTTGGTGTGAAAAAAATCCCCATGCCCCATTCAATCAAAATTACATCCTTTTTCATTATCTCCTATTGATGCTCTATGGAACATCATTTTGATCATCATATGTGAGCATTGGCCTCCTTTATCTATCCCTGAGGTACCTATAGTTATGTGTTCTATTCCCACTTTGTTTGCTAACAAGACTTCCACCTTAGAAAAGGACATTGTAAAAACACATTTAGACTCTTCAAAAAAACATAAATATTGATCATTAAATATTATATATTTTATGGGACTGTTTTTGTGTACCTTTTTGTCAATATATTTTTAGTTTTATTTTCTATAACATTTTTAATCAGAATTCTAATGTTCTTCTTATTCAAATTCTCTTCCATTTATTGTTTTATTCATATCCTAGAACATTTTCTATTTTATTTTTTACTTTTTTATAATCCCAGAAGGGGAAGATATATATATATAAATTTTTTATGAGTGATATTTCTTTACATCCCTATCTATCTCTATCTTTATTTTATACTATATCCTCTCTTTATTTTTTCTTTAATACATAATTGAGACGTGTAAACGTTTTCCTTTGATTCTGCACTAAAAAAATGGATTGTTTGCAACAGTATTTCATGGTGGTAGTAGTAGCCACTAATAAATCAATCTAGTTGAAAAATCTAATATAAAGGTGGTTTCATAAAATAGACATCATAATTTTTTATGTTTTTAATTAGTGGAAGTTTCAATTAAACGACTGCTAAACATTCTAAAAAAACCCTAATACATTCGCCTCACCCACTAACTATTTCGACCACAACCCCCCTCAGATAACCCAAAACCCAGCTTAGTTCCCCTCTTCGATGTTGACACATACCCCCCCTCCAAGATTTCTCTACCTCGCTTGAATCCCTTCCAAAGTGGAAACACAACCTCCCCCCTAAATGATTCTTCATTCTCAACCTAAATTTATCATTATGTATCATTAGATTTAAAATTATTAACGATGTTAGTAATATAGAATTTTTTTTATTCATTAAACCGTAATTATATTTGTAATTTTGGTTAATAATATGTTATTTGGATTTTTCAGTTAGTTGTTTGTAGTTATAATAATAATTAATTTTTTTATGTTTTATTAAATTTAAAAAATTATTTTTTGTGATATATTTATGTTTTGGAATCTAGATCACTCATAATTTCTTGGATATTATTGGATATTAATTAATTCCACTTTGTTCTATACATTTTATGCCCCCATTTGTTGATACAAATATAATTTAGGATATTTTCCAACTCATGACCAATTGGAGGTAGGGTTTGGGGGAACACAAGGTTTCACCATAAACCCTTGAAATCTATATGACAATAAATTCCTTGAATATGAGATGTTGGAATTTTTTCAAATTTATCATAATTCATAATTTTTTATGAATATGGGAGGAATAATTTAGATTTAAAAATATAATGAATAATGATAGTGTATTTTGGTTAACATTTTACTTGTATCATAATCAATAATGGATTGTAGTAACTAGAAAAGATAGCATAGACTTATTGATTTTATTTTAACTAACATTATTTTTAATAGAACTAATTATAGTGTGTAGTTTGTTTTTTTTTTGAGTCAGATGACTAATTTTTATCATTTTATTTTAAAATCACAATTTACACCATTAAAATTTATGTTCACATGATGTTTCTATTTTTATCTTAAATAGACGGAACATACGATTTGATGTTATGTGATCATAGTCGGTTTATATAATTTATGGAAAAAACATGATGTCACTCTAAATTAGTACAATCTAATATAAACATACAATGATGAATATTTTGAGAATTTATGTCATATCATGATTTCAGAATAATATATAATTTTCATAAATATATTTAAACGGGTTATTTTGGTCTTAGTGATGTCATGAATAATTGTTTGGACATTGATCAATATAGATAAATTTTAAATTGAATAAACCACCCTTCATTACAACAGTATTTTCTGATAAACAATTATATTTTATTTGATTCATCAAAATCATCTACTATTGTGAGATGTAATAATTTATTTGATTCATGATTTTTTATTAGATGTTTGGAATGGAAAAGTTCTTTATTTGATTCATCCCATCTTTCTTTATAGTTTTTTCTGAAAGAGTTAATGACGAAGCTGGGTGATATTTATTTCATATTTGAAATTTTGTATTAAACATTTATAATCATTATATATAAATGTATTTTCAAAATACAATAAAATACACATGGATAAAAGTTGTATTCATTTAACATAAAATAGACATCGATATGCCAAGGTTTTGGAATACTTTTTAGATTCTTCAATTGAAAACCGATCAGTGGATTGTAGAATAAAATTTATGATTCCTAATTATAAATTCAATTCGCGGTTCAATAGAGATTAATTATAAGGTAATGTTATATTGAAATAGTTTCATAATCTACTTGTATGTTGGATTTGGCATGGTGAATCGAAAGTTACCGAAAGTTAAAACAATGACAATCATGTCAAGGCAATAAAATGTGACATTGAAGAGGAGAATTCAGTTTGAAATTTGTTAACTAGAAAATTTGGTATTTTAGAATATAATATCCATGATTTCAATAGATCAACAGAACCAAGAACTGATCCTTGGTAGGTAAATCTTTCTCCGAACATTAGTGACCAAAAAATCATTTTTATGAATTAGTTTAAGATGGACATCAAGAACAATATGAAGGTTGTGCCAAGTATTTGAAGTTGTCTTTTATACATAATTTATATAATATCAATTATCGCTATAAAATTAATGTTAATGAAATTCCCAATATTTAAGAGTTTTTTCATGTTGCATTTTGTGAAGCTAATATCACTTTATCATTTTATATGATGCAAAAAGTCATCAACAAACTTGTACATGACTATATAAATATTCATGCATGAACTATTGACTGCATCCTTCACTGGGGATAATATTCTGATAAAGAAGAATGTGAAAGATTTCGTACAATCATATGGATGTCATTGAACAAGATTTAGAGTGTAAATCCAAGCAACCCCATGAAGAAACAGAAGAAGAAAATACATATAATGTAATTTTATTACCTTCCTCTAAAATTACTCTTGAAAATATTATTGATGTCATTTATGACAGAATATGACATGAAGTGCATGATGATGTTGGTAATGATGGTTTGATAATACTTCCAAAAGATTTCACATCATGGAATATGTTTTTTTCACAATATCTTGATTTTTAATAGGATCTTAGGAATGCACGTTTGGGATTAGTTTCTTATTGTTCAATCCCTTTCAGTACTTTTATTACTAATTATATCATTGGATATTTGTTTTGATACCCTGGAATCTACCGCCATATATCTGTATAAATAAGACTTATTTCCTAATTTTGATTATTATTTCTAGAACGAAAATGCCTGAAAATAACATTGATTTATACCATCAACCTCTAATCAAAGGATTGTAAGAATTTTTGGATGATAACACTGAAATATATGATTATTCAATGAGACTACTATTCAAAATTCATGATTATTTAATATAGACAATTACTGACTTTTATGGACTAGGATGTTTATCTAGTTTGGACACTCATATTAGTTTGTATTTTCCAGTTTGTAATTTTTATTTTGAACCTCAACGATTACCCTATAGAATAAAATAGTGGTTAGGTGTCATAATTTATTTCTTGATGCATCTTCAAAATTTATATTTAATAATACATGATTCAATAGATATATTAAAATGATAATGTCAGCAAATGTGTTATCTGGTTCAGAAATATTTGGAAAACTAATGAATTTCAATGAGGAATTTTGAAAGTCTCATTAGATTCATGAAGGGGGGAAAGGGTATGAGGTATAATATCTAAAGAAAATAGAACAAAACAATAAAAGGAAATGAGTAAAAATTTAAAACATCCTTATTGGGAGTTTAATTTGATACATCATAATCATGACATAATTCATATTGAGAAGAATATATCTGATAATATCATATTTAGAACGGTTAATGAGCGGGATAAATCGGAGGACCACCTTAATGAAAATAAGGATTTGGATTCAATGAATATAAATCATGGTTTGTGGGAAAATGAGAATTGAAAGTATTCTTCAACGATTTTTTACAATGAAAAATTACTGAAAAGTGGCATTCCATCAAACTTTTTATATTGTAAATTTGACAGATGGATATTGAAGTAACATATCAAGGTGCATTGAAATTAAAAATAAAAAGTTACATGTGTTTAAAACTCAAGACTCACATATTTTAATAGATTTTTTCATTTCATGTGTGTAATAATTTTCATGGAAATGTAACTATGGTTATAGTTGGGTTTTGTACCCTATTTAGAGAACACAATGGAAAATATCAAAATCCAGCCCTGTATGATAAAATTCAAGAAATAATTTTTTTGACACTATTTCATGTTGAGATTTTATTTCCCGCCATAATTCTCCACATTCATGATTCAATTGATTATTTATTTTGATTAAGAATATAAACTTCGTGGAATAGTATTCTATCTATGGATGTATCCAATAGAGATGTATTTTGATATTTTTTATTTTCATTGGAGAATTAAATTATATAAAATCACTCTGTAAATTTTTTAAAAAGGTTTCTTATTTCTTTTGATCTGGTACATAGGTCATTAGAAATAATTTGTGAGGAATAAATCTCAACTAGAAGGCTCTACTGTTGAAGGATACAAAGATAGAGAGTCCTTGACCATCTGTTCTATGTATTTGGATAGTATTAAGACTAAGTTCATTCATGTTGGATGTGCTGAAGACGTCTCCACTAATTCTAGTTCTAAAAATTAGTCATAATTATTTCCAAATATTGGACATTCAATAGTAAAAGGGTTAAATTTTACACCGATTGAATTGGAGTTTCTATTGGAAAATAAATATGTTCTAATCAATAGTGTTATTGCAGATCAATTTTTTCAATAAATTATGTTGAAAAAAAAGAGGCGACTAAGGGTTCAAGCATGAAAATTGTTGTAATTAACAAAAAAAATTTACAAGGATATTTTACAATTATTCAACTATCATGTATGTAAATAATCAAATTTATATTATTGACTTCCAATAATTATTTCTTTATCAAAAGTAACAAATTGAATCTTGTTTTATTTATATTTATTTTTGAAAATTGCTCAAAAATATTGAATGATTTGATGATTTTTGTTCAAAGTCAAATATGGAGGGCTAATATAATATATAGACAAAATATTCATGGTGTCATATTTTATACAATTTATCATATAGAAGATGTGAAAACTGAAAATATTGGTGTATTTAAAATTCCAGAGGTGGGATACTATGTGAAAATGATTGGTATAATTAAATTAAATAATTAGGGTTATTTTTCATTTGTCTTTTTCAAATTCATGTGGGTAAACAATGATAATGGTATAATTAACATTTAGTTACATTTTAATTCTGTCAATTTCAATCAATTTATGGATACTGGTGAGCGTGAAGATCATGATCCTTTTTTTCATGGCTTCACAAAAATGGTTTATTATGTGGATGATAAAATACATAAAGGTTGGAATATTTTTTGTATACTTACAATAGAGAGACTTTTATGATATAGGTGATGAAGATCAATTGGTGCATTGTGATAGTGAACTACATCACTGAAAAAATATTCATCAATTTTCAATAGAAAATATCAAATTTAGATAACTTTCAAGACATGGTGAAAATGAAGGACTCATCACAATGAAGGTTGATAACAATGTAGATAATGAATTTGAAGATAATTAAATGTATAAATTGTTAATGAAATTATATTGAAATTCATTATTGATAAGTATTTCATACATATATACATTTTGTTGGTTTTAATTTTTTATTTTTATAAAATGATTTTATTCTTTCATATTTTATATGTAACATCCCAAGTAAATAAAGAATATTACATTTTCTTATTTATTAAAATTTGTGAATTAAATATTAATTTTAAATTAAAGGGATTCTATGTTAGATGGAATACCTGATATGAAACAATGAGTTCCCTTGAAGTCTAATGTTGTAGACAATGCTGAGTCGTACTGAAAAATAAAAATATAATATTAGTTTAATTTGCAATTAACGCCTAGACGTTGTATTTGCGATAATGAATAAAACTAACTAAAATATTATTATATATGTTTGTTAAATGTTTTAAAATTTATCAAATAATATTTAGTGTCTTAAAATGTGAATGAATTTAATTTTAACCATAAATACTATAATATTCTTTAAAAGGTCGATTTACCGCCTTTTGATGGTGAACCATATTTAAATCTAGTTTTGGAAACATTTATATGGTCTATTTGACAAAATAAATTTTTCTTTAGAATAGGGACATCAAAATTTAATTTTGGTAAATATTTGGTATTTTTATAATAAAATTCATATTTTAATGAATTGTTGATAATACCAATTTTTAATTCAAAGCTTCATTTTAATATAATTTATTTATATGGTTAGATTATCTTTTTACTTGGTTTTAATGTGTAATTAAATTATATTTTTACCATTTAATCCAATTATTGTCATTTTAAGTAATTTTACTTTTAAATTGGACATAAACAAGTGTCAATCTTTTGATAGTTATTATTTCATAAAAACACGCTTTTTTGACAACATGAATTAATTTTAAATTAATTAATCAAACATATATGTTTTGAATTTGGTAAAATATACATCATTTTTGAAATCAGAATATCAAATATAACTTTGGAATAATTTTAAGTATTTTTATGAAAAAATTCAATTTTTGATGAATAGTGAAAACACTAAGTAGTAGGTAAAAAAATCGACTTCTTCATTTAAATGAAATTTTACCACTTCTATTAATTTAATTTAAATAAATAAGACATACATTGTTGATATTAGTAAGTACAATTTGATTCCATAATATAAAAAAAATTTGGGGAATAGTAGCTTTTTACTTTTATTTACCGAAGTTTAAGGTAAACATGGTATTTCAGTGTAAAAATATTATTATAATAATAATAAATTACCTTAACACTTGTCCTAGCCTTTTTGGATAAATCTTGGATGAGAAATACAAAACATTGGTGATTTCGGACCTTTGAAATCCATTTGGGTAAGATAATGACATTAACCACTTTTTATTTAATGTAAAAATAGAAATATCATAAACATGTATTGTTTTTCTAATAAAATTTTAATATGGGGTTATATAATTGATTTATATAACTACAAATATTCATTATAAATATAGAAAGGTTTCCTACATCTGGGTATTTTATTTATAATTTTTGGACATCAAATAAATAAAATTATTTATGACACAATAATGATGCAGTGTTTACCTCATTAATGAATGATTTAAATAAATAAGATTATAAATATTAAAACAATTTCCAAAAATATTCCAATTATTATTTGATGATTTTATTTTGAGCAAGATTAATTATATATTATACATTAATATGTTTTTGACATTTAGAAACTGAAAATCATTATATAATAAAATAATGTTTTCAAACATTCCAAAGAGCCCCTCCTCCCCCATATCAAAATCCCTCAACTCTAACCAGTTAATCCCACCTCTCAATCCCCTTGTATCATCAAAAAGTTTCCAAAATAATCTATAAATATTTCTTTCTTCCACAATGAAGACTTCCCTTAGGAAAAATGCACTTGAAGAAATACTTTTTTTTAAACCAAAAGGAGTTAACCGATTTAAAGGTAACATCTTGTCTTATGTTCTTTTCTCTTATTTTACTTCTCCAACCCCTAAACACATTTTATTACTTTATTTTATAACAAAACCTGTATACTCAATATAATATGTTGTTTTTATGAGATGGATTCAAACTACACTTACACACAAATTCATCTAATGCGTAATTAATATATTGTTTCTTTGGATGGGGAACTACTGCACCAAGAAACGATGATTGTTCAATTTTCTCCTACCACCAATTGTAGTGACTATTAATTTGGAGGTATATTTATATGTGATATATATTATATTTATAAAATCTCTAAACTTCTGTATTTTTCATTTATAGAATACCTTTTTGGTTTTTATATGGGGTAAATACGTTAATTTCATTTGAGGAGGTGTGGACTACCGCCCGATCAAGGTGATATGACTCGTTCAAGACATATGTGGAATATGTAAAAGAATAAGTTACTGAAATTATATACATGATGCTTTATTGGAATTATAATATACCTATTTATCAATTTTTATTTTTTCTAATAAATAATAAATAGAAATGAAAGTAGTGTAAATGCGTATGTACGACTTACCGTCTCCCTGAACGGTGCATTTCATTTCTTACATCCAAATTTTATGTACTATTATAAATAAATATATAAACTAGATATATATGATATATTTGATATCTAAATCATGAATATCATTCTGGATATAATTGAATTTTGAACACATGTACAATGTGTAATTATAAGAAGTTCATTTTTAACTCAAGTACCAAATATCGAAAAAGGGCATTATTTACTTAAATGATTACATAATGTTTATAACATGGTAATAAGCGATATAAAAGGAATATTAATCTTGAAAAATATTATTAATAATGTATAAATTAACATTAGTTTACTATTAAATAGATTAAAGGATGAACATGTTATGCAGACATGAGGTAATGGACTTCGTCTCAATCTCCTTTCGTTGAGGTATATTGTGATTTATACAAGAAATTCTTTTATATGGTGTGTAAAACCCTATTAATTTTTTTTTATTCAAATATATTATTTTTCTATGAAGTTTCTTACTAAACAAAAAATTATATTTTTTCTTTTTATCGTAGACGATGACAATGGCCTTTCAAATGCTGTGTGTATTATTAGTTCTTTGACTTCCTTAACAAAGAACAATTTTGTTAAAAGGAAAATAAATACAATATACTCTTTATTTTTTTTTTGTTATTGAAAATGGTTTTGATAATGGATTTTTTATGTTAATATATTTTATTTATTTGGAAATGTTTTATTTACATTGTGTTTGTTTTATGTGTTATAAATATGTTATGTTTCATGGGAATTATTTACGTATATGGGTGGTTCTATGGTAAACCTAGGGCTGGTGAGCTGGAGATAGCTCTCTAATGAATTGGGTAACATGACAGAGGTAAATTATAATGTTTATACTAATATATTTAGGGAATATACTATGATGGGAATTCCAAATTTAACTCTCTATGTATCTATGAAAACTATGACGTAAGTATGTTATGGATGCCACAAGTTACCATTATGATTTATGTTTTCTATGTTTTATTCATTAATGACATTATTTCATGACATATATTAAAATTCTTATGTTTTGATGGACTATTGTTTTCATTCAATATTTTATGACCCTCATTTAGTTTTTTATGCTCATCCCATGTTTTGAAATGTTTTTCACTGGACTTAAAGATGAATAGGTTCAATGATGGGATCAAGGAAAAGTCATGTGGTCTAAAACATGGACCTAGATATGACACTTTTTTCATGTGTTTTTTTATTGGAAAATAGAATCTAATTTGAAGAGTATACTTTTTAATTTTTGAGTTATAATGTAATATTTATGGCCTAATTCTCAAATACTCTAAACCTAAAAAAACTTCAATGTGAATTATCCATTTAATTCAAGATTGTGTAATGGTTTAAGGATGTTTCCTTATAGTTGGTATCAGAAGTCATTTTAGACAACATTAAAAGTTATAATATTGATAAATTGATGTCCATAAATTAATTTAGGGTAAGATTGAAATGATATATCATACAAATAGTATAATGTTTCATCAACGAAGATATTTCTATGTTCGAAATGGTTTTACATAGAGGAAATTGAGAAGCTGTACTGGTAAGGCATACAGCGGGAAACGGCCTTCCAAATCAGTATCATAAGATGGTCAGAATCAAAATTGAATATTTTTTTCTAGTGATGGCTCAGTTGACTCAGTTGATAGATGGTGGTTGTGTTTATTGATGATATTTTGGTTTATTCTAAAAGTAAAAAGGAACATGAAAGTAATTTAAGGGTTTTATTGTAAACCTTAATAGAAAAGAAACTATATGGGAAATTCATCAAGTGTGAGTCTTGGTTACAACAAATTTCATTCGTTGGTCACATTATTTAAAAAAAATGGCATAATTATTGATCCTGATAAAACAAAATTTATTGAATAATGTCCAAGAGCCACAAATATAACTGAGATCCGTAGTTTTCTTGGTTTTTAAGATTAATACCGGAGGTTTCTTGTAACGTTTTCATGGTTCCCTATCCCACTGACTAAGTTAACTCCATTAGGTGAAAAGTTCATTTGGAAAAAATAATTTGATGATTGTTTTCAGGAATTGAAAATAATATTGGTGAATACTTTTGTTTTTTCATTATCATCCATAAATTTTGAGTTTGTCATCTACCATGATTCTTCGTTGAAAGGAATTGGTTTTTTCATTATTCCAAATGATCATATAATATATTATGTTACACGTCAGTTGAAACGCCATGAGTTAAATTACCATACAGATTATATGTAATCAGATTCTATTTTTTGATTAAAAATTTTGGAGGAATCATTATTATGGTGTAAATTGAGAAATATATATTGATCACAAAAGGTTGATGTATATATTCACTCAGAAAGAATTGAACATGATTTAGAGGATATGGTTATAATTATTCAAGGATTGTTATTGTAAGTACTGGGAAATTTAGTGTATCTTTTTTGTAAATACATGGGAATTTTACGAGTCTGTGAAATCTGATGGCGTGCTATTCTGAAGTCTGGAGTTCCCGTAATGATCCATCTAAGTTTTTGTTAATTTTATGATTATGCGTGTAAGAAGTTCTCCTGAAACAGTGGAATAACTCTTAAATGATAACTCGGATCCGAAATCCAAGGGAACAGTTGTCCTCATGATGGAGGCATCACCCTTAGCATGACAAAAGTTTAGTCCACACGCGCCTCTTGTGAGAAATCCCAAAAATGGATTAATTGTAAATAACATAATAAAATAAAATATTTATTTTTCAAATGCTTATAACTCATAAAAGGTAACATGGATTAAAAATCCGAGATCATTGCTGATCACGTGAGTGTATTCTTACATTATGCAGATACTGACTTTGGCCGGCGCAGGCCTGTAGAAAAAGTTTAGTTTTTGGCCCTAAATAAAATAATTTAGTGGAAATTATTTTATTGTAAAATTTTTAACCTCTATACGGTAACTCAGATTGAAAATACAAGAGTATCATAGGGATCTTTGTGGCGTGTTTCACCTATTTAGAGCCTAACCAAGACGGGCAGGAGTCGAGGATGATTGAAGATAATTTTCCGAAATCTTTTTTTGGGTACATTTAATAAACGCACGAGCAGCATTTTGTAACTTTTGTACTGGTGCTCAGAATTGAAAACTAAGGGCATCATTGAACTCATAGTGCCAGTATTCTATTAATAATACATTCAAATTGATGATATATGGTTGAGAATAAAAGTTAGTTATCATATTTTTATGAAAATAATAAATTAAATTGTATAGAACTTTAATTTATTCTAGGTTTCCATGTGTGTGTTGGCTGGTAGTGAGAACCTCCCCATGGGAGTTAGTGGTGGGACTGCCACACCCTAACCTCCCATGAGAGGTTATGGTGGTGGTTTCCACCCGATCTAACAACACGTGAGAGGATTAAACATGGTGGGTCCCACCCGAGGTTTAAAAACCTCTTTTCAATTAATGAGGTGGGGACCACTCGAGGATCAAACCCCTGAACTACCCATTTATGGAGCCACCACCCATGAAACCTCTTGAACTCCTTTAATTAATTTGTGCCTACATGCAAGAATTAATTAAGTGGAGCCCCTTACTTAATTCTCCTTTTGAATTCCTGCCAACAAATAAATTAATAGACAAACTATTATTTCATTTTCTTGGAAACATTCATTTTGTTGGAATGAAGAATTGAAGAGAGGAGGAGCTCATGGAGATAGAATTCCAAGGAAGAAATAATCCTTCCAAAGATGAATGCCTCTTCCACCAACGAAGAATGAAATTCAACTAGGGAATGAAAGAGAAGGAGGCGACCGTGAATAAAGTTGTCTTAAACTTCATCACCATAGAATGCTCATTCACCAACGACAGATATTCTCTACCATTTCCATCATTAATGAATCGATGTCCACCTTTATGTGACTTCATCAACGATAATCGGAATGAAGTAAGGGTTGTTTTAATTATAAGTTTTACCCTCCATTATTCGTCATTTGTTGTGTAATTTGAGGATGACTGTTACCACCCTAACACGGAGGGCGCGGACCGAACAAACATGGCCTGACCACACTCCTCTTTTCTTCGTTGGATGATGACAGCGGCGACGCAATGGCGCCCCTGGATGAATGGACCATGGTGGAGCAACGATAGCCAGTGATGAGCCTACCGCAAAGGAAACCGGTTGCACAAAGGCCACCGGGTTGATGGAGGGGCACGACGCCGTCGCGCCGCGTGAGAACCGGGATGTGGCCAACGTGGGCTGTGGTGGAGCAAGGTGGACTGCTTGGCTACCGGAGGGCCGCGGTGCCATCGCGCCGCACAGAGCAAGGGAGTCATGACTAGGGCGGGCCTTGAGGGATGAGCTGGAGTGGCGGGTTACTCAGCCTCCTGAGAGGAGTGGGACCCAATGGGTCCCACGTGTTCTGGACCGGCGCCACCTGGGGTCAGTTTTAGATCATACCTGAATGGCTAAGGCATTCGGGAACCAAGGGGCACGCGGTTCACCCGTGGACGCGGCTGAGGCGGACCCCCAGCGGGTCGCCGGGCTTTCAGGCCATACCCAGTGTGGGCTGGGCCTCCCCCATGGGCTGGGTTAGACCCTCAGTCTAGGTCAGACTCATGTACTGAGTCGGACTCGCGGACCGAGTTGGACCCCAGTCTAGACCTGTTTGACATGAAAACACATTTTCACCCATATCTTGGGCTGTAGGAGTCCGATTGAGGAACCGCCAGCAGAGATGGAAATCATGGAGTGAGATGGTTTTTTTGGAATACACCACATGAGGTTTGGACGTTTTTTTGGTATGGTTGGGTTTGTTTAATGCTAAATATCCAACTGGCCCCCAGAATAGAAATGAAATAACTCACAGACCGAGCGTCAGATTGAGGTGCCACCTGTTGCATTAAGACGCCTATGACGAGGCCGACCATTGCGATACTTCTCCATGAGACTTTGTGATATTTGGAGTATCAACCATTAAGTCGTGGATCAGATCCTCCCAGAGACGAGCGAGTGGGTAATAGAGACCTAGTAGATGGGTGAGACCTGATGACTGCTGACATTTCGACTCAGAGTTTTTTGAGTAGTCTAGTGGTAAGCGCCTATGTGTGATGCAACAGGCCCATAGTGGGGAGTGCCTCAGTGTGACGTAGTGGAGCAACGAGACTTGATGGGAGGAGTACCTCAGTAGGCTATGAGAGGGAGCACCTTTGTGTGAGCGCGGCAACACCACAGTGGGGAGAACCTCTATGTGAGCGTGGTAGATCAACGATACTTGATAGACGGAGTACCACAACAGTCCAGGATAGTGGGAAGCGCCACTGTGTGACACGACAGGCCCACTACACCTGATATAGGAGGAGTACACCATCAACATAGGTTATGATAGTGTGATTGGGGATGTTATTTGATACTACCCTTAGATTGAAATCCCAGTTTGAGATGAGTCAATGAATTTTGTGTTTTCCTCATGATTTAGATGGGGGTACCAGATATCATAGGTGTATGTATTGGAATATACCTAAGTTATGGTTATCCATTGATTCCATGCTTTTTGGTTTATCATTGTTCGATTTAGTAAGACCATGAGGGTCTCGGGGTCCCTACTCAGTATCATTTTACCAACCCTCGCATAGGCTATGCCCACACCTCATTGTGTTGGTTGTAGATGACGGACATATCTGACTGTGGCAGAGAGTTGTAGGACTTGACTGTACCATGAGGTCGACCACTCGGAATGATTGTACATGGAGTGGACAGACATATGTGGAGTGATGAGGAGGCCATCCGTACCTACACTTCAGGTAGGAACCCCGGAGGATGACCTAGAAGCTGATTTACTTCTTCTTTCATTTGTACATGTACCTTTTTGTTTTCTTGTACTTTATTGTTGGTCTTGTATAACTGGCCCCCTTTACATTCAGCATTATTTTTGTATACAATTTTTACTTAGTGTTTTCTTCCAGTTGTACTCTGGTTTTGTGTGTCTATAATTAATCATTGCAAGGACTTCCCATCATTGGGATTTACTCCTTTGGTGATAGTCGCTAGCCCCTGGCCAATAGAAGTCGGGCTTGGGTAGTTACGATACGGGTCTCGGGGGACGGGTCATGAAAAATTTGTATCATAGGAGTCGGTTATACCAAATAACATAGAACTCCGATATTTTATATGAAGAAATAGTGTTAAGGGTACTGATTATGGTTTATAGTTCATGGAGTCCAGTGTTGGTGCGGCGGCCGACGTATCCATATATAAGGACCCTGACTTCTAATTTTTGACTTAGTGCCCGAAAACACTAATTGCGTGTGTGTTTTCAAATGTTTTCCTTAATTCAGCTCAACCAGGTCAGATCACCAGGTATAACATTTGACCGTGTCACATCTGTTCAGGGTGCCTCCACACAGATAGCCAGTTAGAGTTCCGAGAGTGTACACAATGAAGTCCGACCGAGCGACGAGGCTCCGGTGCAGGTACATCTTACTATGTTTGCACCTTTGGGTGGTGTAGCAGCAATAGCACCACCCGTTGGGTTGCATATTCCACTAGGCACACTAGAGGTCGGTGCACACCGACTGAGAGAATTGCACGAGTTCTAGCGGTAGAGGCCTCTGAGGTTACAAGGTGAGACAGATTCCCAGTCAGCATAGGACTGGCTGGAGGCGATTTCAAGAGTCCTCTTCCTAGTTGAGACACCCATAGAGCAGATAGTGATGAGGGTTCGGTACGTGGACCGTTGCCTGATATTGTACCTTCAGGTAGTGTGTCAGTTATATCACTGCTTGTTGGTCAGTAGTTACAACTGGCAGTAACGGTATATGACACATGTAGGCTTAGTGCCTTACATGTGTTTCTGCATTAGATACACCTCAGGTTCCGAGGCAAGCCCAACTCATAAGAGGATGAGCAATGGACTGAGGAGGTGGTTGAGAGTTCTCTAGTGCTTATAAAACTTCATCAGCACGACATGTCAGTAGCTGAATATTAATTGAGGCATACCGATTGTTCTCAGTACATGATGAATATGTTATGATTAGTTCTTTTGTGCTCTGACTACTGAGTGAGTGGTGTTTTAGGACATCAAATGAAGAACCTTTTCTCTAGATGCTAGAGAGAACCTTTGAGGAGTGAATATTGTTTGGATGAGCAGATAAAGCTAGTGAATGTTAGCGGTGGGAAATCAAGAAACTGATGACAGTCTCAGAGACATGAGAGTATATAATGTTTCAAAAAGGGGAAGTGTTAAAGAAAGATGAATCTACAGGGAAACAGACATGGAATCAGAGTTTGGGGAGTAGCATGAGGTGGTGTTTTTTTGACATTTTACAACCACTCGTCCTTGTAGTCTCCTCGAGGATCAGGCAGATGGAGGTTAGGGGAAGAGAGTAGCAGCATGTGGTCAAAGAGTGTGACCCAAGGTATCTAGGAATGATTTTAGGAACGGACTGTGTATTCTACTAGCTGTCGTATCAATAGACATAGGTATAAATCATTCATTCCTTCCACGAATCTTGTCCCAGAAATAGAGTTTCCAGTTAAACCATTGACTTGAACTTCGCGTCTTGAGATACATTTGAGAGGAAACTCGATTATCACAGTTAAACCAATGGTGTGATATGACCCTTGAGGTTAGAGTTTCAGTTGGAACCTCATGGTGGCAATGTTGAGGACTTATGATGTTAGTTTTGTTATGGACTGGGAAACCACATTTCATACACATATTGACTATATTAGGAAAAGAGGTTGTGGTTTATCTACAACATTGGGATGCGGTTTTCCTTGGTTGGTGAAAATGAAACCTAGGAAGAACGGGTTAAACTCATACATAGGAGGGTGTAGCCAATCACCCTTGAGTCGGCCAACCTTACCCTCATGGGAGAAGGAGTGTTGAATTTTTAGTTCCAAATAGGAGTGACAGAACATGGGGAAATATTTTCAAAAGATATTTCTTGGATTACCTACCCAATGGGGGAGGGACTTATGCTTTTGATGGATTCTACCAGAGGTTCTTTCCAGACTTCTCCAGAGTTGCAACACCACTATCAGCCTTGACATAGAAGGGGAAATCCATCGTGTGGTCGGATAGATGTCAGTATATCCTTCAGGAGTTGAGGCAGAGGGTGACTAGTGCCCCCATCTTGAAGAATCTAGAGGAAGGTGTAGGGATCTTAGTTTACTATGATGCATAATGAACCGGACTTGGGTGTGTCCTAACGCAGGAGAAAGCAGTGATCGCGTATGGTTCTCGGTAGATGAGACATCATGAGAAGAACTATAAGGCCCCAGCCTTATACCTTACTTAATATTGAGTTATTACAAGATTACACATTGAGGATCTTTTCGGGTTTAGAGTTTTAGTGAATTAGATCATAAAACTTGGATTACATTCCACATATAAACAAAGTGGTTACATAAAGATAGTATTCTTCATTCCCATCAATGGAAACATATTTAAAATAATACATGGATTATTTCTTGACACATCCTTGACTCTATCATCTTATCATGTACCTTTCCCTTGACCTGTGAAAAACATTTCAAAAACTTGGGATGAGCATAAAAACTCAGTATGGGTTATAAAAAAAAACATGGAAAGGAAACATGAGTTCATATATAAATAAGAATGAAATCATACTTTACCCATAAAACATAGGCACTTTAACATACCTCATAAAATCATGAATGAATCATAGAAATCATAAGACATAAAGGTAACTTGAGGAATTCATAACATTCTTACGTAGGGAGTAACCCTCTTGGTTACGTTTGGAATACCCATCAAAGTATATTCCCTAAAATCTCTTCGGAGAAACCTTAACGTTTCACTCCTTCGCGTTACCCAATGCATTGGAGAGCTATAACGGGCTCACCTGCCCTTAGTTTATCACGGAACCACCCGTCTTCATAATAATGCCCAAGAACCTCAACATAATCGTATCACATAAAACATGCATAAAGGAAACATAACATTTCCACATTTCAATCACGAGATATCAATACAACACATTGATATATAAAAAAAACATTATGAAAACCATTTTCAATACTAAAATAAAAGAAAAGTAAAACATGGTATTTATTTTTCTTTTAAAAAAAAGGTATGGCTTGTAGTGGAAGCCGAAACTCAAATAACGGTCACGACGACGGAGAAGTCTTTGTCTCCGCATACGTACGAAAAAAACCTTCTCTTTTTTCGTTTAGTAAACGCTTCGTATAAAAAAGATTCATTTTGAATAAACGTAAAAGTCAAAGGGGTTTATACACCATATAAAAGAAAGTGGTGTATAAAATAAAATATGCCTCAACGAAAGGAGATTGAGACGAAGTCCCATACAAAGATAATTTTTTAAAATAAAATAGATACATTATGTGTATTCACTATAAGTACACATAAATAAAGTACAAATACAAGATACGACATAATAATATAATGACATAATTTGAAAGTAGGAGATTAACCCAAAGAATGGAAATTTGGTTAAGAAGTTCCCATACCTCGTATCTGACTTGACCCGACCGTTCTTTAAACTCCTGAATAATAAACTTGAGTTAATCTCTACTTGATTATGAATCTTTTTCAAGTTCATTATTCCTTTTGTACCATTTTATGAACATCATGTAATCATTTAAGTTAATAATGTTCATTTTGTCGGTATTTGGTTCTTAAGTCAAAAATAGACTTCTTATACTTACATGTTGTTAATTTGGTCAAAGGTTCATTATATTCAGAATATTATTCATGATGTAGATATCATATATGTCATATATATCCAGTACATTCATTCATTTATAATATTACATAATCATTTAGAGGTAAGAAATGAAATGCACCGTTCATGGAGACGGTAAGCCGTACGTACGCATGAACGCTACTTTCATTTCTTTGTCATATTAATGGAATTAAAACTAAATGAGAGGTATGTATATTTTAATTCCAGAATTATATTAATCATTTATATATATCATTAATTATATATATCCGTTATATACATGTACTTTTAATAATACATTACATTTGGGGATAAGAAATGAAATGCACCGTTCATGGAGACGGTAGTCCGTACGTACGCATGAACGCTACTTTCATTTCTATATCATACTTTAATGGAAATAAATGATAATGATATATATAGGTATATTATAATTCCAGTATAACATCATTTATAATATCATTAACTTTATCCTTTACACATCCCACATATGGTATTAACGAATCAAATCACTTTTAGGGGGCGGTAGTCCGCGCTTCCTAAAATGAAGATATCGTGTTTTACCCATAATGGAAACCATAAAGGTATGCCCAAAATGAAAAAACAGAAGCTTAAGGAAAACATAAACATGTTATATATCATATATAAAAATAGTGACATCATAATGGCCACATTTGAAGGTGTTAAATGAGTATTGAACAATCATCGTTTCGGGAGGCAGAATTTCGCCATCCACGGAAACCGTATGTTCTTTAACCATTTGATGTAGTTGTGTGGAAGTGTAGCTCAAATAAATCTTATAACAACATCCTAGTATATTGAAGATACTGGTGTTGTTACAAAAGAAGTAAATAAAAAGAGTTTAGGGGGTTGGAGAAGCAAAATAAAACAAATGAACATTAGAGAATGAATTACCTTAAAAAGTGTAACTCCTTTTGGTTTGAGCCTAAAGGCTTCCTTTGAAAGGATTCTTCCCAAAGGTAATCCTCTAGGATGAGGAGATGGATGTGGAGAGAGCAAAGTGGCAGGGGTTGACCGAGCCAAAGGCTTGAAGAGTGTGTGAAATGAGGTAGAGGTGGGGGCCTTTTATAAGGGGAGAGGAGGGGCACTTTTGGAAAGTAAAGAAACATTACATTATTTGAAAATGCGTTTCGGTTTTAAAAGGTCCCACATTGATAGAATTCGTGGATAAGGTGATAAGGCATCGAAATCCATTCATCCAATTGGGTTTGGACATGTGTAGTTCATAGATTTTACATTATCTTTCTATTTTATTTAAATCGTCAAATAATGATGTCATCGCTGCATCATTATTATGTCATAAATAATTAAATTTATTTAATGTCTAAAAATTATAAAAAAATTACTATGATGTAGGAAATCCTTTTATCTTTCCATTTAATATTTATAAGAAAAATTTGGACTTGTATAACCCCACTTAAAAATTGTTTTCGCAAAACATATTATGTTTGTGTCATTTTCACTTTAACATTAAATAAAAAGTAATTTATGTCATTTCCCAACAAAAGTGGATCCATGGGGTCCCCAAGTTGACCCATGGCTTTTCTTGGTCTGCCATGACACAACCAATAAGGTTGAGACATGTGTCTAGGTTATTTCATATTATTAAATCATTATTTATACCTTAAACTACACTAATTATCACTAATCGCGATTAAAAACTTAATAAGTTACTATTCACTAAAAAATTATTTTAATCTCATTGAACCACATTTTACTTCTTAATGACAACCATGTATGTCGGATTTTCAAAATTCAATACAGATTAGTGGAAAACTTTCATTTAACTGAAAAATCAGTTTGCTTGATTACCACTTAGTGGTTTCACTATTCATCAAAAATTGAAGTTTTTCAGAAAATTACCAAAAATTCACTCTAAGCTATATTTGATATTACGAATTCAAAAATGAAGTCTATTTTACAAAATTAAAATCATATATGTCACATTAATTAATTTAATAATTAATTCCCGCTGCCAGAGCAAATAGCGTGTTTTTACAAAACAATAAGTATCAAAAGATTGACACCAGTTTAAGTCTAATTTCAAAGTGAAATTGATTCCAATGACCACCATTGGATAAAATGGTAAAAATATATTCTAATTTCACTTTAAAACCAATTCAAATGATAATCTAATCATATAAATAAATTAGATTAAAAAGTAGTTTTGATGTAAAATGCAGTATTTTTCACTATTCATTAAAAAAAATGAACATTGTCAGAAAATTACCAAAAATTCACACAAGGTAAATTTTAATGTCCCAATCATAAAGTATAAGTTTATTTTGACAAACATAGTTTATAAAATTGTCAAAATATAGATTCAAAAATGGTTTTCCATCAAAAGGCACTAAAACAATCTTTTAAGAATATTAGTGTATTCCATGCATAAGATTGTATTTATTTTCATTTTAGGCCTCTAAAACACTATCTTTATCATTAATAGACATAGATAAAAATATATATTATTCATTACTTACTTGGGATGTTACATCCTTCCCCCCTTTAGAAAATTGTGTCCCCGCAATTTATTTACTTATCAAATAAATTGGGGTACTTATCCCTCATTGCATTTTCGGATTCCCATGTTGCCTCTTCAATCATGTGGTTTTTCCACAAAACCTTTACCTGCTTAATCACCTTATTCTGTAACACTTGCTCCCTGTGGTCAAGAATCTGGACCGGTTGTTCCTCATAAGATAGGTTCTCTTCCAGCTGAACTACCTCTGGACTCAAAACATGAGATGGATCTGGCATAAACTTTCTCAACATCGAAACGTGAAAAACATTGTGTACCTGAGATAAACTCGGAGGTAAAGCCACTCGGTATGCAACTGATCCAACTCTCTCCAGAATTTCGTATGGTCCAATGAACCTTGGACTCAACTTTCCTTTCTTACCAAATCTCATCACACTTTTCCAAGGAGAAACCTTGAGAAAAACATGATCACCTACCTCGAAAGATAGATCCTTCCTCCGGTTATCCGCATAACTCTTCTGCCTGCTCTGAGCTGTTCTCATGTGTTTCTGAATCAGCTGAACTTTTTCTGCCATCTCTTCTACCAATTCTGGTCCCATCAACTTTCTTTCACCCACTTCATCCCAGAAAGCTGGAGTTCGACACCGCTTCCCATATAATGCCTGAAATGGTGCCATCTGTATACTGGAATGAAAACTATTATTATATGAAAACTCAACCAAAGAAAGATGTTGGTCCCAACTTCCCTGATAATCCATAGAACAAGCTCGTAGCATATCCTCCAATGTCTGAATTGTTCATTCTGACTGCCCATCTGATTGAGGATGAAAAGCTGTACTAAAATTTAATTCAGTACCCAACGACTTCTGAAGGCCTTTCCAAAAGTTAGAAGTAAACCTGGGATCACGATCTGATACAATGGAGAAGGGAACTCCATGTAACCTGACTATCTCTTTAAGATACAAACGGGAAAGTTGATCAAGAGAGAAAGTATCTCGTATAGCAAGGAAATGAGCAGATTTGGTCAAGCGATCAACAATAACCCAGATTGCATTATTACCTCGAGATGTCTTCGGTAATCCAACAACAATGTCCATGGATATATTCTCCCATTTCCACTCTGGCACTGGTAAAGGCTGAAGCATCCCTTTCGGTAACTGCCGCTCAGCTTTAACCTGTTGACATGTCAAACACTTCACAGTAAAATCAGCAATATCTCTTTTCATTCCATCCCACCAGTAATACTCCCGCAGATCTCTATACATCTTAGTACTGCCCGGATGAACTGAAAACGGAGAACTATGAGCTTCACATAACAACTCTCTCTTCAACTGTGAATCACAAGGCACACATAACCTCTTCACAAACCTCAAAACACAAACACAAACTTATCCAAGAACTCATGGAAAATTTTATTCATAAGGTCCATGAATACAGCAGGTGCATTGGTTAACCCAAAAGGCATAACTACAAATTCATAATGGCCATATCTAGTACGGAACGCAGTCGTCTGCTTCTTTTACTTTCAACTGATGGTACCCCGACCTCAAGTCAATCTTCGAAAAATACTGAGCTCCCTGGAGCTGACACCACTTCATTCGATGGCCCAACATCTGCTGAAGTAGTTGCAAAGGATTTCACCACCCCTTTCTGCTTGTAGTCTAACTGCTTCCCATCACTCAAGCTCTTTGCCGGACACTCGTTTGCATAGTGACCCATCTCATTGCACTTATAACATTTCACTAACTGTAAATCAAATTTGTTCTTACCTTCACCTTGATCCTTTTTCAGTGCAATCACGATCCTTATGTCCCATCTTACCACATCGGTAGCACTTTCCAGAATTCAGAAGACATTCCCCATCATGCCATTTTCCACATTTATCACAAACTGGAAACTTAGTTTTCTTACCATCAGACTTTTTTGAAGAATTCTTACCTTTCTCCTGCCACCTCGGTCTCTTCTTCTGCTGGTTGTTATAGAAAACTTGGTCATCGGCAAACTCCATTTACACCTTCTCAGCACATCGAACAAGCTTTTCATAACTTTTAAACTCACGAGAAGCTAATGCCCTTCGATACTTTGGCTTTAATCCTGAGTAAAAACGATTGATTTTACTATCAAGGTCCCGGATAAAATTTGGAGCATACCTTGCAAATCGAGTGAACTTTTCTTCATAGGCAGCCACTGAGTCTTCCTCTTGCCTCAATTCCAAGAATTTCTTTTCCATCCTAAGTCGAACAGCCTTAGGAAAATACTTCTCAAGAAACATACCTTTGTATTCATCCCAGTCAAGAGCATCAATCTCATCGGCATCCCTGATATTTTTAACCATAGACCACCACTGATCTGCTTCACCCTCCAAACAGTAAATAGCAAGACTAACCTTTTGATTGTCTGAACACCCCATGACATCAAAAATCTTCTCCAGTGCTTTAATCCACCCTTCAGCTAGCACAGGGTCAGATGATCCTCTGAATGATGGGGGATGTTGCCTCATGAAATGTTCCACCACTGACATGTTCCTCTGTGGTTGATCTGGCTGATCTCGTGCATGGATACCACCACCATTTATAGCCTGAGTCAACTGTGCCATCACTGCAACAAACTGTTCAGTTCCGATTCCGACCATCTCAGGTTGCTGATTTGGAAGGTTGTCTTCCTCCTGATGTCGTCCCAACATAGATGCTTTTTTTCCTCTGCGGAAAACCATTCTGAACACCGAAATATCTTAGGCGAAGCAACATGGTAATCCGTAAATGCTATATCATTTCAATCATATTATAATTTAACACTTTTCTAACTCCTAATGTTGTCTAAACCGACCTTTGATACCAACTATAAGGCCCCAGCCTTAAACCTTACTTAATCTTGAGTTATTACAAGATTACACATTGAGGATCTTTTCGGGTTTAGAGTTTTAGTGAATTAGATCATAAAACTTGGATTACATTCCACATATAAACAAAGTGGTTACATAAAGATAGTATTCTTCATTCCCATCAATGGAAACATATTTAAAATAAAACATGGATTATTTCTTGACACATCCTTGACTCTATCATCTTATCATGTACCTTTCCCTTGACCTGTGAAAAACATTTCAAAAACTTGGGATGAGCATAAAAACTCAGTATGGGTTATAAAAAAAACATGGAAAGGAAACATGAGTTCATATATAAATAAGAATCAAATCATACTTTACCCATAAAACATAGGCACTTTAACATACCTCATAAAATCATGAATGAATCATAGAAATCATAAGACATAAAGGTAACTTGAGGCATTCAAACATTCTTACGTAGGGAGTAACCCTCTTGGTTACGTTTGGAATACCCATCACAGTATATTCCCTAAAATCTCTTCGGAGAAACCTTAACGTTTCACTCCTTCGCGTTACCCAATGCATTGGAGAGCTATAACGGGCTCACCCGCCCTTAGTTTATCACGGAACCACCCGTCTTCATAATAATGCCCAAGAACCTCAACATAATCGTATCACATAAAACATGCATAAAGGAAACATAACATTTCCACATTTCAATCACGAGATATCAATACAACACATTGATATATAAATAAAACATTATGAAAACCATTTTCAATACTAAAATAAAAGAAAAGTAAAACATGGTATTTATTTTTCTTTTAAAAAAAAGGTATGGCTTGTAGTGGAAGCTGAAACTCAAATAACGGTCACGACGACGGAGAAGTCGTTGTCGCCGCATACGTACGAAAAAAACATTCTCTTTTGTCGTTTAGTAAACGCTTCGTATAAAAAAGATTTCTTTTGAATAAACGTAAAAGTCAAAGGGGTTTATACACCATATAAAAGAAAGTGGTGTATAAAATAAAATATGCCTCAACGAAAGGAGATTGAGACGAAGTCCCATACAAAGATAATTTTTAAAATAAAATAGATACATTATGTGTATTCACTATAAGTACACATAAATAAAGTACAAATACAAGATACGACATAATAATATAATGACATAATTTGAAAGTAGGAGATTAACCCAAAGAATGGAAATTGGGTTAAGAAGTTCCCATACCTCGTATCTGACTAGACCCGACCGTTCTTTAAACTCTTGAATAATAAACTTGAGTTAATCTCTACTTGCTTATGAATCTTTTTCAAGTTCATTATTCCTTTTATTCCATGTTATGAACATCATGTAATCATTTAAGTTAATAATGTTCATTTTGTCGGTATTTGGTTCTTAAGTCAAAAATAGACTTCTTATACTTACATGTTGTTAATTTGGTAAAAGGTTCATTATATTCAGAATATTATTCATGATGTAGATATCATATATGTCATATATATCCAGTACATTCATTCATTTATAATATTACATAATCATTTAGAGGTAAGAAATGAAATGCACCGTTCATGGAGACGGTAAGCCGTACGTACGCATGAACGCTACATTCATTTCTTTGTCATATTAATGGAATTAAAACTAAATGAGAGGTATGTATATTTTAATTCCAGAATTATATTCATCATTTATATATATCATTAATTATATATATCCGTTATATACATGTACTTTTAATAATACATTACATTTGGGGATAAGAAATGAAATGCATCGTTCATGGAGACGGTAGTCCGTACGTACGCATGAACGCAACTTTCATTTCTATATCATACTTTAATGGAAATAAATGATAATGATATATATAGGTATATTATAATTCCAGTATAACATCATGTATAATATCATTAACTTTATCCTTTACACATCCCACATATAGTATTAACGAATCAAATCACTTTTAGGGGGCGGTAGTCCGCGCTTCCTAAAATGAAGATATCGTGTTTTACCCATAATGGAAACCATAAAGGTATGCCCAAAATGAAAAAACAGAAGCTTAAGGAAAACATAAACATATTATATATCATATATAAAAATAGTGACATCATAATGGCCACCTTTGAAGGTGTTAAATGAGTATTGAACAATCATCGTTTCGGGAGGCAGAATTTCGCCATCCACGGAAACCGTATGTTCTTTAACCATTTGATGTAGTTGTGTGGAAGTGTAGCTCAAATAAATCTTATAACAACATCCTAGTATATTGAATATACTGGTGTTGTTACAAAATAAGTAAATAAAAAGAGTTTAGGGGGTTGGAGAAGCAAAATAAAACAAATGAACATTAGAGAATGAATTACCTTAAAAAGTGTAACTCCTTTTGGTTTGAGCCTAAAGGCTTCCTTTGAAAAGATTATTCCCAAAGGGAATCCTCTAGGATGAGGAGAGGGATGTGGAGAGAGCAAATGGGCAGGGGTTGGCCGAGCCAAAGGCTTAAAGAGTGTGTGAAATGAGGTAGAGGTGGGGGACTTTTATAAGGGGAGAGGAGGGGCACTTTTGGAAAGTAAAGAAACATTACATTATTTGAAAATGTGTTTCGGTTTTAAAAGGTCCCACATTGATAGAATTCGTGGATAAGGTGATAAGGCATCGAAATACATTCATCCAATTGGGTTTGGACATGTGTAGTTCATAGATGTTACATTATCTTTCTATTTTATTTAAATCGTCAAATAATGATGTCATCGCTGCATCATTATTATGTCATAAATAATTAAATTTATTTAATGTCTAAAAATTATAAACAAATTACTATGATGTAGGAAATCTTTTTAGCTTTCCATTGAATATTTATAATCAAAATTTGTACTTTTATAACACCACTTAAAAATTGTTTTCGCAAAACATATTATGTTTGTGTCATTTTCACATTAACATTAAATAAAAAGTAATTTATGTCATTTCCCAACAAAAGTGGATCCATGGGGTCCCCAAGTTGACCCATGGCTTTTCGTGGTCGTCCATGACACAACCAATAAGGTTGAGACATGTGTCTAGGTTATTTCATATTATTAAAGCATTATTTATACCTTAAACTACACTAATTATCACTAATCGTGATTAAAAACTTAATAAGTTACTATTCACTAAAAAATTATTTTAATCTCATTGAACCACATTTTACTTCTTAATGACAACCATGTATGTCGGATTTTCAAAATTCAATACACATTAGTGGAAAACTTTCATTTAACTGAAAAATCAGTTTGCTTGATTACCACTTAGTGGTTTCACTATTCATCAAAAATTGAAGTTTTTCAGAAAATTACCAAAAATTCACTCTAAGCTATATTTGATATTCCGAATTCAAAAATGAAGTCTATTTTACAAAATTCAAATCATATAAGTCACATTAATTAATTTAATAATTAATTCCCGCTGCCAGAGCAAATAACGTGTTTTTACAAAACAATAAGTATCAAAAGATTGACACCAGTTTAAGTCTAATTTCAAAGTGAAATTGATTCCAATGGCCACCATTGGATAAAATGGTAAAAATATATTCTAATTTCACTTTAAAACAAATTCAAAAGATAATCTAATCATATAAATAAATTAGATTAAAAAGTAGTTTTGATGTAAAATGCAGAATTTTTCACTATTCATTAAAAAAAATGAACATTGTCAGAAAATTACCAAAAATTCAAACAAGGTAAATTTTGATGTCCCAATCATAAATTATAAGTTTATTTTGACAAACATAGTTTATAAAATTTTCAAAATATAGATTCAAAAATGGTTTTCCATCAAAAGGCACTAAAACAATCTTTTAAGAATATTAGTGTATTCCATGCATAAGATTGTATTTATTTTCATTTTTGGCCTCTAAAAAACTATCTTTATCATTAATAGACATAGATAAAAATATATATTATTCATTACTTACTTGGGATGTTACAAGAACTACGCTACCCATAACCTGGAGTTAGAAGTAGTGGTCCTCGTCTTGAGGATGTGGTGATAGTATCTGATGTGTGAGAATTTTAACATGTATTATAATCACATGTGTCTCAGTTATATCTTCTCTCAAAATAAACTGAACCTGAGATAGTGACGTTGGCTTGAGTTCATCCAGGACTATGATTTTGAGATAATCTATACTCGTGGAAATGATAATGTTGTTACAGATGCATTCAGTATGAGATCTGGTATATATCTACTAGGAGAGGTGAAAGAGTAGCTATATTCCTTAAAAATATCCTTATTGGATAGAGATGGAGAATCCTATCTACAGTATCTTATCGTCACTCCCCCACTTCATCATCGAGTCAGGGAGGCACAGAATGGGGACACTGACTGTGAGACACGATGTGCTCAGATATCCATAGGGCAAGCACCAGATGGATTTTCTAAAGGTGGGGAGAAAATCGTCCTTATGAGAGGATGTACTATGGCACTCGTAGAACATAAGGAGGAAGTGTTGATAGAGTTCCACATGTACCCTTAAGCAGTATATCCAAGAGTGGCATTGATGTACCAAGACCTTTGATGATAGCACTGGTGGCCAGGTATGGAGAAGGAAGTAGCTAATTTTGTCTCACAATGCCTCACTTTTAAGTAATTGAAGGTGAAGCACCAGGAACCAGTAGTCTTGGTACAACCTTTAGAGGTCCCAGAGTTGATGTGGGATGGGATATCCATGGACATCGTGACGGGTCTTCCACATACATCCAGGGGTCACAACCCAATTTGGGTGATCGTCGACTGACTCACCATGTCGGCCCACTTCATACCGAATAGATAGTAGGGTTCAGTAGAGAGCATTTGATGCCTTTATGGGAAGAGGATTGTGCATTTACATGGAGTAACCTCTTCTATTGTCTCTGAATGTGACGCACGGTTTACTTCCGGCTATGGAAGGGGTTGTGGAAGCATTCAAGATACAACTTCACTTGAGTACCACCTTCCATCCTCAAACAGTTAGTCAGACTAAGCGGATCATTTAGACCCTTGAGGACTTGCGCCATGCATGTGTCCTCGACTTCAACGGAAACTGGGAGGATCACTTTCCTCTGGGAAATTTTTAATACAAAAACAGCTATCACTCCACCATCGGTATGACACCTTTTGAGGCCATGTATGTGGGACCATTCAAATCACCTTTGTACTAGACATACCCTGGGGAGTCAGCACTGGTGGGACTAGAGATGGTACGGGCTTCCACGGAGAAGGTGCAGACCATCCATGAGTGGATGCAGACTACACAGAACATGAATAAGTCTTGTGCTTATAGGATATGGAGACCTCTGGAGTTCAAGGATGGCAGCGACGTCTTTCTACGGGTCTCACCTCGATGAGGTCTACGGATATTTGGCCAAGTCATAAAGTTATCTGTGAGGTTCATCAGACCTTTCCAGGTCCTCTACAGAGTAACCGAGGTGGTTAATGCTTAGCTCTTCCACCTCAAATGCACTAGGTTCCTCACATCTTACATGTATCCCAGCTGAGGAGATATGTGCATGACCCTTCCCACATCATCGACCAAGGAGGGATGGACGTCGATGATAGGGGGACTTTTATGGAGGTTCTAGTGGAGATTGAGGATCGATAATATTGGGTCTTATGTGGACAGTCGATAAATCTGGTGCGCGTTCGTTGGTAGTATGAAATCCTCCAAGAGAGCACATGGGAGCGGGAGGTTCAGATGCGTGCTCAGTACCCCCACTTGTTAACTTAGTTGTGAGTTGTGGATTATGGGGACGTAGATCCCTAAGGTGTGGAGAATGTAAAACCCTGAAAATTTGATTGAATTTTTTTTCATTAATACATGGGAATTTAATGAGTCAGCAAAATCGAACGGCATGCGATTCTGAGGCCTGGAGTTCTTGCAATGATCCCTTGAAGTTTTTTTAAGCTGAAGTTAACGCACATAAGATGTTTTTTCTAAAAAAGTGGAATAACTATTAAATAGTAACTCATATCAGAAATCCGAGGGCACCATCGTGGATCGGATGGCGTGTTTACCCTTTGCGTGACTTATGATTAGTCAGTGCGGGCCCCCTGTTAGAAAACCCAAAATGGAAAAGTTTTAAATTAAATATTTTAATAAAATATTTTATTTTTAAAATGCTTATAACTCACAAAAAGAAACATGGATTAAAAATTTGATACCACCGCTGAACTCATAAGTGTATGATCTCTTTAAGCAGATACATACTTTGGCCAGCACGTGCCACTATAAAAAGATAGTTTTTGGTCACAAATAAAATAATTAAGTAATAAAGAATTTATTGTAAAATTCATAACATATAAAGAGTAACTCCAATTGAAAATTAGAGAGTACATATGGGTTCATTGGGGTGTGTTTCACCTAGAAGAGAATAACCTTGACTGGTGTGATTCGAGGGTGACTGATAATAATTTTCTGAACTTTTTTTCAGGTATATTCAGGTAACCTGTGAGCGGCGTTTTGTAACTTTTGAACCGGTGCTCAAATTGAAACCGGAGGGCACCGTTGAACTCATAGCACCGAAATTATCTTACAAAGACTTTTACCATGACATAAGATGATCAAGAATAAAATTTATGTTTTGGATTTTTATGAAAATAATAAATTAAATTATTCAACACATTAATTTATTCTAGGCTGCCATGTGTGTGTTGGCAGGTAGTTGGAAACTCCCCAAGGGAGTTGGTGGTGGGACCGCCACACCCTAACCTCCCATTACTGGTTATGGTTGTGGGTCCCACCCTAGCATAACCTCCCACGAGAGGATTAAAAGTGGTGGGGCCCACTCGAGGTTTAAACAACCCTTGTCAATTAATGAGGTGGGGACCAACCGAGGATAAAACTATTTAACTGCCCATTTATAGAGCCACCACCCGTGAATCCTATTGAACTCCCTTAATTAATTTTTTCCTACACGCAAGAATTAATTAACTGGAACCCCCTTACATAATTTTTTTTTGAATTCATGCCAACAAATAATTTAATAGCAAAACTATTATTTAATTTTTTTAGGAACATTCATATTGTTGGATGGAATAATTGAAGAGAGGAGGAGCTCTTGGAGATAGAACGCCTAAAAGGAAAGAATCTTCCCAACAAAGAACGCCTCAACCGCCAACGAAGAATGAACTTCAACCAGGGCAAGAAAGAGAAGGAGGTGACGTGAAAAAATGTTGTCTTCGACTTCATCATCTATGAACGCTCGTCCCCCAATGACGGATATCCCCGACCATTTCCAAAATTGACAAATCGACACCTTCCTTTCCGAAACATTGTCAACGATCATCAGAACGAGGTAGGGTTTGTTCTATGTATGACTATTACCCTCTGTTATTCGTCGTTTGTTGTGCTCTTTGAGGCTGATTGTTACCACCCTAAAAGAGAGGGTGTGGGCTGAAAACACTACCCCACCACCATTCATTTTCTTCACTAGATGATGACAGTGGCCGCGCAATGGTGTTGTTGGAAGAGAGGACCACAGTTGAGCAATGGCGGCCAACGATGGGCTGACCGCGAAAGAAACTAGTGGCGGAAAGGAAGGCAGGTCACCGGAGGGGTGTAGTGCCGTCAGGCCGCGCGGAGAACTGAGTTGCAGCCAGTGTGGGCCCCGGTTGAGCAAGGCAGCCTACCGGGCCTCCAGAGGGGCGCGACACTGTCGCACTGTGCGGGTGGGAGGGCTATGGCCAGGCGGTCCGCGGCGGCTGGACAGAGCAGCGCGCCTTCATCGCGCCGCGCAGTGCCAGGGAGTCACGGCCAGGGTGGGCCGCAGCGGAGGAGATAGAGCGGCAGGCCACTCGGCCAGCCCGGAGGATCGGGACCCAACGGGTCCAGTGTGTTCTGGACTGGTGCCACCTGGCACTGGTTTCATCTCACACCCGAACGACTTTTCCATTCGAGAACAAGGGGGCACGTGACTCCCCCTGGATGAGGCTAAGGTGGACCCCCTGCGGGTCGGACCCAGTGCTGGTAGGGCCGCCCCATTGGGTCAGGCCTCCCTCGGGCCAAGCCACCCACTTGGGCTAGGTCGAACCCTCGGGCCGGGTCAGACCCGTGGATCGGGTCAGACCCCAGTCTGGACCCGTTTGACCCAAAAACACATTTTCACCAATATCATGGGTTGCAGGTGTCTGATTGACGAACTTCCTACAATGATGGAACGTATGGTGCGAGGCGGTTCTTTTTGGCATACCCCACATGAGTTTTGGACATAGTTGGGGTGTGGTCGGGTTGGTCTGAACCTAAAAATGCATCTGGACCCCCCAGAACGGAAATGTCTATAATTCACAGACCAGGAGCCTAATTCAGGCGTCTTCTGTTGCGTTGAGACCTCTATGATGGGGAGGAACATTGGGATACTTCTACATGGGACTTCGTGATAGTTAGAGTATCGAACAGTAGCTTATGGAGAAGATCCTCCAAGAGATGAGTGAGCAGAGTATAGAGACCTAGTATATGTCTAAGACCTGATGACTGCTGAACATTCGACTCGGTGTGTTTCGACTAGTCCAGTGGGAAGAGCCTCTATGTGACGCTACAGACTCATAGTGGGGAGCGCCTCTGTGTGATTTAGCAGACCCACGGTACTAGACTGGAAGAGTACCTCAGTAGGCTATGAGGGGGATCGCCTCTGTGTGAGCGTGACAGACCCATAGTGGGGATAGCCTCTGTGTGGGAACATCAGATCCACGATAATCGACATGAGGAGTACCACAATAGTCCAGGATAGTGGGAAGTGCCCCTGTGTGATGCGATATGACCACTGTACTTGATATAGGAGGAGTAAACCATCGGTTTAGGTTCCGACAGTGTGACTGGGATGTTACTTGATACTACTTGTAGAATAAAATCTTGGTTTGAACTACGTCAATGACTTTTTTGTTTTCCTCATGATTGAGATGGGTAACTCGATAACATAGGTATATGTATGGTCATAAACATGCGTAATGGTTATCCATTGAATCAATGGTTTTTGGTTTATCCTTGTTGGATTTAGTGAGACCTAGAGGGTCTCGGGTTCCCTACTAAGTATCGTTATACAAACCCCTACATAGGCTATTCTTTTACCTCGTTGTGTTGGTTGCAAATGATGGAGAGTGTTGACTGAGGTCAATAGTAGAAGGACTGGACAGTACCTTGAGGTGTACCACTTGGTGTGACGGTACGTGGAGCGGATAGACAGACGTGGAGTGCTGAGGAGGCCATCTGTACCTAACCTTCATGTAGGAACCCCGAAGGATGACCCGTAGCTTCTTTACTTCTTCTTTCAGTTGTATTTGTACCTTTCTGTTTTCTTGTACTTTACTGTTGTGCTTGTATTTCCGGCCCCCATTACATTCAACACTCTCTTTTGTATACAATTTTACTTATTGTTTCCTTCCATTCGTACTTTGATTGTTTGTTTGAAATTTATAATGTTAATTCCTTCTCTACTTAGGGATTTACACCTTTGGTGCTAGCCGCAAACCCCTGGCCTATGAAAGGTGGGCATGGGGTAGTAACGATATGGTCCTTGGGGACGGGTCGTGACAATGATTGCACAATTCAGAACCATCCAGGAAAGGAAAATAAATAGTTTGATGCTTTTAGTCAAAAACGTATTGCTACATTAACCTTGTTACGTTTAGAATAAGATCCTTTGATTAAATACTTGATGAACTTTGTCATATAAAATTTTTGGTGCATGATATTCCTCTATTTTGTTTCAAATTTCTGTGAAATCATCTCTATCAGACAGAATTAAGAAAGCATAGAAGGAATATAGTGAGTTTCAGAAAAAAGGTAGAGTTTCTTCAAATGGTTTCGCTTCCTGATTTTAAAATTGATAATGATTGTATTTTTAGATTTGTAAAATATAATGTTTGACTTGTGATTCATAGTTAAAGAATGAGTTGTTATAAAAAACTCTTATTTCTCCATTTTCAATTCGTCCTAGCAGTACTAAGATGTTCTGAGATCATTAGGAGTATTATTGGGGGATGGAATGAAATGATATATTGCTGACTTTACTATGAAGTTTTTGATTTGTCAGTAGGTTAAAGTAGATGGGAAATTACCGAAAGGGATGCTTCCTTATTTTCCGGTTTTAGAGTGTGAATGGGAAAATATTTCCAAGAATTCATTTTGGGATTACCAAAGGCATCTTGAGCTAGCAACAAAATCTGGGTTTTTGTTTACATATTGACTAAATCTTCTCATTTCCCTCATATTCATGATACATTGTCTCTAGATAAACTTTTTCGGTTATCTTTTAATGAGATGGTCAGGTTGCATAGAGTTTACCTCTCCATTATCTGATCATGAACCCATGTTTACTTATATCTTTTGCTGAGGCCTTCTGATATCATTGGGTACTGAATTAAATAAACTGTAACATTCCATCTTCAATCAGATGGGTAGTCTGAATGAACAATTCATTCCTTGGAGGATACGGTACATGTTTGTTCACTGGATTACCAGGGAAGTTGGTACCAGCATCATTCTATGGTTTAATTTTATTATAATAATAGTGTCCATTCTAGTATACAGATGGCTCCATTTGAGGCATTATATGGGAAGCGGTGTTGAACTATGAAATTTTTGGATGAAGTAGTTGAATGGAAGTTCATGGGACTAGAATTTTTAGAATATATCGCTGAAAAAGATTAGTTGATTCAGAAGCACATGAGAACAAATCAGAGCAGGCAAAAACGTTATGCAGATAACTGGAGGAATGATCTTTCTTTTGAGGTAGGTTATCATGTCTTTCTCAATGTTTCTCTATGGAAAAGTTCCATGAATTTTTGGTTAGAATAAAATATTGAGTCTCGGGTTCATTAGATCTTATGAAAATTTAGATAAAGTTTGATCAGTTGCATACAGAGTGGATATACCGCTATGTTTATCCCAGATACACATTGTTTTTCATGTTTTAATGTTGATAATGTATATGCTGGATCCATCTCAAATTTTGAGCCTGGGGGTAGTTCAGTTAAAATAAATTCTCTATTATAAAGAATAACTAGTCCAGATTCCTGACTGAAGAAAGAAATTGTTGTGTAATAAGGTAATTAAATAGGTAATGGTTTTGTGGAAAACCTATATGTTTAAAGGGGGAATGTGGGAATTCGAAAATTCTATTACGGATCAATACCCACACTTATTTTATAAGTGAATAAAAATTTTGCAGACGCAAATTCAAAAGGTAGGAAGGATGTAAAATCCTAGGTAAATAAGGAATAATACATTTTCTTGTTAATTAAAAATTTTGAATTAAATATTAAATTTACTTTATAGTGGGTAATATGCTTGATGGCATACTCAATATGCTACAATAGGTTTCTTTGAAGACTAATGTTTCACATAATCTTGTGTCACAATGGAAAATAATAATATAAAATTATTTTAATGGTAGTTACCACCTAGTCATTGTATTGTAAGGATTGAATAGAACTAAATACAATATTATTATACTATTTTGGTAAATGTTTTTACATTTATCCAATTAATGTTATAGGCTTAAAATTTGAATGAATATAAATTTAAGCATAAATACTCTAATATTCATTAAATGGTTGATTTACCTCTTTTTGATGGATAACCCTCATTAAATCTAGTTTTGGTCATTTTTATATGTTCTATTTGACAAAATAAATTTATTATCTAGAATCGGGATATCAAAATTTACTTTGTGTAATTTTTTGGTTTTTTTCTGATAAAATTCATTTTTAATGAGTAGTTTAAAATACTATATTTTAATTCAAATAGCCTTTCAATAAAATTTATTTATATGGATAGATTATATTTTAATTGGTTTTAAGGTTTAATTATATTATATTTTTACTATTTAATCAAATGTTTGTCATTGAAGTAATTTCACTTTTAAATTGGACATAAACAAGTGTCAATCTTTTGATAGTTATTATTTCTTAAAAGCATGGTTTTTTGACAACCGGAATTGATTTTATATTAATTAATGAAACTTATATGTTATAAATTTGGTAAAATAGGCATCATTTTTGAATTTTAAATATCAAATATAGCTTAGGCTTAAATTTTTGTATTTTCCTAAAAAGCTTCTATTTTTTACGAACAGTGAAAACACTAAGTAGTAGTTAAAAAATTGGCATATTCATTTAAATGAAATTTTACTGCCTCTATGAATTGAATTTCAAAAATCCCACAACATGGTTGTTATTAGTATGTAAAATTTGGTTTTATAACATGAAAATAATATTTTCCAAATAGTAACTTTTGACTTTTATTTATTGTGGCTAAAGGAAAATAGAGTAATTAAAGGTAAAAATAATATTATAATAATATAAAATTACCTTAACACTTTTCCTAGCCTTATTGGATGAGTAATGGACGACCAATAAATTCCTTGTGTGATATTGTGGCCTTTGAAATTCATTTGTGTATGATAATGGCATTAATAAGTTTTTTTAATGGAAAAATAAAAATATATTAAACATGTATTGTTTTGATAAAAAAAATAATGTGGGGTTATATAATTGATATATTTGAATATAAATATTCTTATGATGGTAAAACATTTTCCTACATCAGGTTATTTTATTTTAAAATTTTAGACATGAAATAAATAAAATTATTTATGACACAATAATGATGTAATGTTTACCTCATAAATAAATGATTGAAATAAATAAGATTATAAAGATTAAAAAAATATCTAAAACATATCCAATTGATATTGAATGATTTTTTTTAGAAATGGAGTCATCATATTTTCTACTTTAATTAGTTTTGGACATTTAGAAACTGGAAATAATTCTATAATAAAATAATATTTTTACACATTCTTAAAGAGCCCCTTCTCCATCTTTTAAAAAGCCTTCACCTCTAACCCATTACTCACACCTCTCAAGCCCCATGGCTCACCCAAAATCCTTCCAAATAAACTCTAACGATAACTCCCTTACACTTATAAGCCTTACCATAGGTAGGAGGTACTTCAAGAAATCATTTTGGTTCATACCAATGGGAGTTACCTTATTTAAAGGTAACATCTTCACTTAAGTTAATTTATTTTATTTTACTTCTCCAACACCCTAAAATATTTTTATTACCTTATTTTATTACAAAATAACTATACTCAATATACTAGTTTTTTTATGAGATGTATTCGAACTATACTTACACACACCTCTGTCTAATGGTTAAAGAACATATTGTTTCTATGGACTGCGATCTACTGCCTAACAAAACGACGAATGTACAATTTTCTCCTACCACCTCTTATGGTGGCCATTAAGATGGAACTATATTTATTTGTGATATATGTTTTATCTGTATAGTCTCAATATTTCTGTATTTTTCATTTATATCATACATTTTTTGTTTCCATAATGTGTAAATATGATAATTTCTTTCAAAGAAGTGCGGACTACCGCCCCCTCAAAGTGATATGACTCATTTCTGCCATACACGGAACATATAATAGATGGAGTTACTGAATTTATATATATTATATTATATAGAAATTATAATATATCTATGTATCATTATTTTTTCATTCCATTAAATATAAAATAGAAATTAAAGTAGTGTTCATGCCTACGTATGGCTTACAATCTCTATGAACGGTGCATTTCATTTATTACATGTAAATTTTATGTACTATTATAAATTCATATATATTGATTATATATGATATATATGATATAAAAATCATGAATATCATTCTTAAGATAATGTAATTTTGACCACATGTACAACTTGTAATTATAAAAAGTTCATGTTTAACTGAAGTACCAAATATTTAAAAAATGACCATTATTATCATAAATGATTACAAAATGTTTATAACATAGTAATAAGTTATATAAAAGGAATAATAATATTGAAAAAGGTTCTTAATCATTTAGAAATATACTTTAGTTTATTATTTAGGAGATTAAATAATGAATGGGAATGCCAGACACGATGTTAGGGACTTCTTCTATATCTCCTTTCATTGTGGAATATTTTGATTTATACTCAACATTATTTTATACGGTGTATAAAACCCTTTGACATTGATTTTATTCAAATGAATATTTTTTCTATGAAGAATTTCAAAAAATGACAAAAATAATTGTTCTTTTTAACATACGTGGTGATAATGACCTTTCTGATACTGCAAGTATTATTTGATCTTTGGCTTCCTTAACAAATTATAGTGTTTTTAAAAAACATTACCATACACTCTTTTATATATTTTGTTTTGGAAAACGGATTTGATAATGGATTTTTATGTCAATATATTTACTTGATATGGAAATGTTTTATTTCCTTTATGTTTCTTATGTGCTATGAATATGTTGTGGTTATTGGGAATTGTTTACGTATACGGGTGGTTGTGTGAAAAACGTATGGTGGGTGAACCCGAGATAGCTCTCCAATGAATTGGGTAATACAACTGAGGTAAAAAATAATGTTTCTCCTATGATATTTAGGGAATATACTATGATTCGTATCCCAACTATACTTCCCTATATAGCTGTGAAAGCTACAAAGTAAGTATGTTATGGATGCCACAAGTTACATTTGAGATTTATGTAATCTATATGTTAGTCACATATCTTATGATTTCATGAGTTATGTTAAAAAGATTATGTTTTTATGGATTAATGTTTTCTTTCTTTATTTTATAAACTTTATTGTGCTTTGTATGCTCATCCCATGTTTTGAAAAATTTTTCACAGGACTTAATGATAAATACGGTCAAGGATGGGATTTAAAAAAATTCATTATATCTAAGACATGGAACTAGACATGACTATTTATTTCAAGAGTATTTATTTTATTGAAAATTGGAAACTGAGTAGAAGTGTCCACTTTGTAATTTTTGAGATGTAATGTAATAGTTATGGCCTAATTCTCTAAAAATGTAATCCTAAAAATACCCTCAATGTGATTTATCCATTTAATTCAAGATTATTTAATTTTTTAAGGCTATATCCTTATATTATATATTTAATATACATTAACCAATTTCGTTTCAGTAATGTTAAGAATATAAAAATATGAGGATTTAAGACGATCAGCATGTCGATGTATGCTGCCAGTAATGTCATCTTCTGTGTATCCTAGTCATTGCATTGTACATGTGACTAATGGTATGGCATATATTTCCTTATATGTCATCACTAGCCCATAATCTAATTCATATTTGGTGATGGAGCTGTTGGTCAGCCTTCCATCTAGTAGATATTTCCGAGTTCCCAATACTGGTATGTATATCATTGTTCAAAAAATATATATATATTATTACTTGTTTAATACATTATTAAAATAGATAAATAAAACCACTGAAGTGATACATATATGAACACAATATATGCATGAGACCTGAAGGATTTCAATATTATCATTCAATATTATTAGTTAAGGACCCCACCAGTTACATTTATAGAATATATTAGAAGATTATTGGGAAAATTTCTTTCAAGACAATGTGCATTTTCATTAATTATAATTATTTGAAGCATCTTCTTATAGATTTAAAAAATTAGGTCTCTAATACTAAATATAATTTAATATTAAATTTATATTTTCTGAAAAATAAATTCCAAGACATGATTAAAATATTTTAATATTCTGAAAAAGTTTTATTTTATCTTTTCGTGATGTTTTTACATTTTGATGTCCCTCACTACATTTCACGCTAATGTAATTTTCAATGAACACATTCAATATGCATAAAAAACTAAAATTATACTTCTATATATATAACATGAATTTTATGTTATATCGACCACATAGTGTGCCTTATTGATGTGTGGTTGATTCCAACACATCAAAAATTAATTATAGATCACTATAAATAAGTTTGAAAAATAATTCGGGATTTTTTGATCAATTTTGAGTCGGTGAACACTAATGAAATCTAAAAGAGCATATAAAAACAAGTGTTGGGGAGTCAAAACTAGGAAAACTATGTCGTATTTCCATAAAATCATAGGAAAATGACCATTGATTTAATTGTGAAATGTTGGAACTAACAATATTTTATTCTGAACACTGGTTTCTTATGATGTCTATAAATGTGTTTTTATTGTTTTAAAACTCGATAATTTGAAAGAAACTATAAAAAATAGAAACACATAGTCTAATTATCTAGTAATTTGGGGAAAACAACTTTAGATTTAATTTTTAAATGTAAGAGCTGATGACACAACATTCTGAATCCTAGTTTTCCTACTATGTCCATAAATACTTTTTTAGTGTTTTAAAACACTAAAACATGATTGGAATGGTCAAAATTAGAAAAATACATCATATTTTCCTTAAATAATTGTAAATCCTCTAGGATTTAATTGTGAAATAAAGGAACTAACAACATGTCATTTTGAATGAAATTTTAGATGTTATTTCCATAAATTTGTTTTTAGTGTTTTAAAACACTAAAACATCCTTGGAATAGAAAAAATTAAGAAGATGACATAATATTAATCTATAATATAGTGAAAACATACGTTTAGTTGTTTTTGACATGAATGTCCAGACAATACATCATGATGATGGGAAGTGTGGTCAAGATTACTCAGTAAACACATAAGAAAAGAACAAAAGACTTTAATAACTAGTGTTGAGGGGGGAGGGGCTTGAACAATGTATAACAGGTTGTATTACCTTGAAATAATTGTAAAATGATCATAGATATAATTATGAGATAAATGATATGGACACACATCATTCTAAATGGAAGTTTTCTTGTTATGTCTATAAATGTATTTTTATTGTTTCAAAACACTAAAACATGTGTGAAATGGTCAATACTAGGAAAATAAGTTGTATATTCTTGAATTACCGGAAAAAACACTAAATAGTTTTTTTTGACATGTATTCATAGAAAACTGGTCAATATGATGTGTGGTGTGATTTTAATTACTCAATTAACACTTATGAAAGGTATAAAAGCTTTTAAAAACAATGATTATGGTTAAAATCTAGGAAAACGATGTCATATTGCCCTGAAATCAGGGGAAAATTATCGTAGACTTAATTTTGTAATGTTAGAACTAACAAAATATCATTACAAATGAAAATTTTCCTATTATGTCGATAAACATGTTTTTAGTGTATTAAAACTAAAAAACGTGTGTGGACTAGTCAAAACCAAGATAAGGACCTCAGAATATCCTGAAATCTATGGAATATGAAAGTATATTTAATTTTGAAATATATTAACTGATGACATCAATCTAAATGATAGTTTTTCTATTATAGATATAATCTCATTTTTGGAGTTCAAAAACACCAAAACAATTGTGGAATGGTCAAGACCAGAAAAACGAATATATATTTTCCTAAAATAAGGTGATAAATTTCATTGATTTAATTTTAAAATATAGAAATTGGCAGTATTTCATTATGAATTTCTATTTTCTTATCATTATTGTAAAAATGTTTTTAGTGTTTTAAAAAACTAAACCATTAGTGGAGAATTCAGAACCCAAAAACTACATTAGTTTAAAATGAAATCTTAGGAAAATGATAATAGCATTAATTTTCAAATGTATGAATGAAAGAAACATAATAATTCATAATAATTTTCCTGTTATGGATGTAAACACATTTTTAGTGTTCTAAAACTATTAAACATAAATGCAATGGTCAGAACATGGAGAATGACGATGTGTTAACCTTTTATACGGGGAAGATGAACATAAATTTAATTTTGAAATGTATAACTGATGTCTTGTCGTTCTATGTGATGGGTTCCCTTTATTACAATACACTCGTTTTTAGTATTTTAATACACTAATACGTGTGTGGAATGGTAATGCCATGAAAACGACATCGGATTGTCATGGAATTAATGGGAATAGACCGTAGATATAATTTTGAAATATATGAACTAATATAATTTCATTATGATGTAATTTTTTATGATTATGGTGGTAAACATGTTATAGTGTTTCAAAACACTAATAATTTTGTGGAATGGTCAATAATATAGAAAACAACCATATATTGATTTCAAATCATGGGGAAACCACCACATTGTTTTATTCAAAATATTTGACATGTTGTGATATAAAAATATATACAATTTGTTTATTAAATAAATTTCACCACATCATACACCATATTAAGAATAAATTAGAGTATTAACTTATACCTTTTCAATTCCATGGTTTTAAAATTATCTTAAATAGGTATGTTTCTATTTCAAAAGTGTTTCTCTATAAATATTATTTTTGTTATGTTAAAATAAATAATTTTTATTAGAAAATAACTTATTTTATGTATAACATTCTGAATATATTCTATTCATTTTCTATTTTTCATTTCATTTAATAAATATTCTGGTTTTCATTATAGGTTCTAGATGCCGACAATGGTATAAGGTAGAACATTACGATCCATGAATTTTTTCAGAACGCAGTCGTGGTGGTTCTTATTTTCCTCTATATGATAAAATTTTATCAATTATATTAATATAAATTCGGATTTATTCTGTTTATTTTTTTTGTTTGTTTCATTTTTTTGTTACATCTTATGAGATGACATGGTCAGTTTTAGTTGATAAGATGATGTGAAGGGAGATTGATGCAGTGGAGGTCATTAAATGTGTATATATATGGTATAGATTGTTTTTAGAAATATTATATATATATATATATATATGATTGAGGTATTGGTTGGTGTGTGGGGTGACTGGGACTTATGTTATGATGACCGGGATTTTTGAATATGATTGTGGATATGTGATGTATGAATGGTGGGTTTATAATATATTTATGTTTTATTTTATAACATGTCACAAATTTTGATATTTTTTATTCATTTTTTTTAAAAATAAAAATATATTAAGTTGTGGTTTGAAGTAACCCTCCCTAAACCTATTATATTCAATGTGATTTTTGGCGTTTCTGATTAATCTCCCCTAATAATAACAACAAATAACTTCTCTAAAGTGGTTAATTTTAATTTCTTTATATTCCCAGTTGATATTTTTTATCAAAGAACCACCAATAATTAAAAAAAAACTGTTGTTGATTTATCTAAAAATGATGCTTAAATACCCACGGTGAGGTAAAATAAAATACCTCTACTTGACTAGTGACTATGATATAAAACGTTGTTTTATGAACCAATGCTAAACTATTAGGCAATGGTTTAAACTACTGCTAGTCCACTAAATAACCACCATTAATGACCATTTCTTTTGGAGTGTTATGTGTTTCTATTTCTTTCCTTGTTAGGATCTACTTATAAACTTTGACGCTAAATGTTCTATATTTTCCATGAAACCTTATGAATACAATTTCTTCAATTACATTTTATTTGAAATATACATATAATTCCATTATTTATGATGATCCAAAAAAAGATATAACTGACCTCCTTTTTTTAATTATAAAAAAAACATTGTTTATTATGATATTAATGAAAATTATATTTTATATTATCATTTTACTTTGGAAAGAATATTGGTATAAATATGGTTATGAATGGTAAGACACTCTGTTAAGGTTGATTCACCACCAACAAAGTCTCACTACCATGAAATTATCAAAACCAAACTTGAGTTGATTCCAAGGATGACACTCCGTTATAATGAAAAATTTGGCTAAGTGTCAGAATGTCTTACCACCAGCACAAGTCATCATTACCACCACTTATTATTAGATCAACACACGTCCAGAGTGTGTCTTGCTTCTAGACCAATTCACCACCAAGTGTGTCTCAATACAAGATAAAGGAACCTTTAGAAAAGTGTCACAGTTCTAAATAGTCACCACTTGTCTCTGAGTCACTTCAAGATGATTTTCTGTCAAACATAGACACCACCAGATTGTCTTTCCAATCAAAAGACTCACCATTATTGTTTCAAATTATTTTTTAATTGAATATTCATAATTTCTAATTTATTTTATTTAATAATGAAACTTTATTTAATGATTTTTTATTAACTATTATAGGTATCATTAAACATTATGTCAGATATTTTTTATGAGGAGAAGAAAGGATCTGGGTATTCCCACCTGTTTCTACTACTGTTAAAAGTTAATAAGACTCTCTCATGAAAAATAGGTGTTGGTGCATAATTGAACACAAATAATGATATTTACATACAAAAGTTATAGATCTCATTTAATATATTGAGGAGTTTCCTCTTTGTTAAATGACACAGAATGCATATTTACCAATACTCGAATGAGGAAGTTGAAGAACAATAAACATATAGTTCCAACATTAAGTCACGAACATAGAGCATATGACACTATTATCCAGAAACTTTTAATCCCAACTCGAGACTCATTTCAAATAACATTCAACGGGTCACGAGTTATAGAGAATATCAGACTAAGAATCTCTATCCCATTACATTCATTATATATCTCATTCTGTTTATTATTTCTTTTACTTGACAAGAATTGTATGTATTTTGAATTTATTATATGCACACTATCATCTACTTAAAACTGATTTATACTTGGATATCTTCTCAACACTATCATTAACTTCTTTTAGACTTTTTATGGTAGTAGTCTGATTGTGTCCTGTTATTAAATGTTTTCTAACAAAAAATATGTAAGAGGTCCCTGTTTGTCATGGACAATTTGTATGTTGATGTAATAATCGATCTATGTTATAGATCAAAGCTTATTTAACATAAACTTCTTTGTAGCATGTTATTTCTATGTAGAGATGTAAAAGTATCAACTTGATATTAACCCTCTTATATTCAATTCAATTATGTGTTTTTTTGTTTAATTTTTCATTATGATTTAAAACAATATCTATTTTAATCTATAAAAAACCACATCATGGATACTTCTCCATAATTAGTGTTTTTATAATATTTTAATGAAGTAAATTGATTTCAAAAGATAAAGTGAATTTCATATTTATTATAACTAAGAATAATCAATCATTTGACAAATATTTTAAAAGATTAAAACTTATAAAAATCTACTATTTTGGTTGACTAGGTAGTATATAAATTAATTAGGGTATTTTATCTAAATAAATTTTAACAGAAATTTTTATTTGGTACTCATTTAACCCCCTTCTTTATATACTCACTCGGACCAACATTTTTCATCAATGTTATTATTTAATAATTGGATAAATCCAATGAAGTATTTCAAAAGAATTATTAATTTTTATTGTAAAAAGAATATACACTTAATTTGGATATTTATGATAATTTTAAAATAAAATTTATATGTAATGATTTTTTCAAGTGATTTATTTGAAAATTTTTCCCAAAAAGATATATATTTTCTAAAGAAATGTATTTTCAAATGATTTTGAAATCCCCTTACTAGAAAATTTAATACTCACCTTGTGCGTTAATTTATTTTTCATAGGTCAAGTAGAATATCAATTGGTGTTATTTTCAAATATATACTAAGCCCTCTTGAAGGAAAATGTATAATTGTTTTTATATAACACTAAAGTATTATAATTTTATTGTCTAATTCTAGAAAACCTAGTCCAATAATTTCCATGTATGTGAAATTCTATGATTTTTCAGCAATTTAATTTTATAAAAAATAATTCACATCATTCTTGTGGAATAAAACTAAAAGTGGAGGTTTGAGGATTCACACGTGGTATCAGAGCCTTGGTATAGGCAAATTTTCACGTTAGTTTATTTTTTGTTTGTATAAAATCTAGGTTGTATAATATATACCCTTGGAAATTATTGTTTTTCATAATTATGGATGCGAAAATTTAAGAAATTCTTAATTTTATGTGAATGAATTGTGAGAGTGCAATTCTTTTAGGGGGAAGAATATAACCTCCTGAAAAATTTAAATATTTAGGGCTTATTAAATGTGATTTTTTATAAAAGTAAATAAAATAAGTTATGGAAATAATAATTTAAAGTAATTTATTTTATTAATCAATATAACATTTGATTATAAGTAACTTTGAAATCATTTAATAATATATATAAATAATAATACTTTGAATTATTATAGAATAACACCGTTGTTATAAATAATGATATATCATCAACTACGATTTTCTGACCAATTTAATTTTTTCAAATATTATGTTATAATATTTACAAATAAATTATTAATTTCAATAAATTTGATTTAATTACAATATCGTTTTAATGTATTATTTTTTATAAAATAAATTTTAATCTAATTGTATTTATTTGATTTTTTAAAATATAAACTTTGATTGAATAAATTTATATGAAATTGGTTGTTTAAGAATTATATTTTTAAAATAGTATATATATATTAATTTATATATATAGTAAAATTTATATATATCAAATTTATAATTTTAGATACTCATTTTATTTAAAATATTACCATTATTTTAAAATAATTAAAATTTAACATATTTATATATAAATATGAGAGTTATAATTATTAATGGTGGTGATAATAATAATAAAAGTAACAATTATTAGTAAGATATATTTTTTTAAAGGAAAATTATTTTTATTTCACTTAATATATATTATATGAAATTGTAATTATTTTTAATTTATAAAATTTTGATTTGTTAGAATCATTAAATTATATTAATTAAATTATGTAAATATATTTTATTAACAAAATTGTTACTTATAATTTTCTTATGAATATATATGCTTTAATAATTTATTATCTAAATTAATAATATCATGAAACTAAAATATTTATAATAAAGGATAAATTTTGAATTAAACAATTTATATTAAAAATGAAAATAATGGTACAAAAGGGGGATAAAATTGTAACATCTAAGGTAAATAATGAATAATACATTTTCATTTTTATTAATATTAACGAATTAAATATTATTTTTACTTTAAAAGGGTTGCTATGTTCGACAGCGTACCCGATACGCAACGATGAGTTTCTTTGAAAACTTACGTTGTACACTAGTAATATAATAATATTATTTTAAATGTTAGTTAACATGTAGCCGTTGTATTGGCGGGAATTGATAGAAATAACTAAAATATAATTATATATGTTTTTTAAATGTTTTTACATTTATCCAATAAAATATAAAGCCTTAAAATACGGAAAGAATTCAATTTTAGGCATTTATACCCTAATTTTCACTAAAGGTTCACTTATCACCTTTTTATGGAGAACCATCATTAAATATATTTTTGATCACTCTTATACATTCTATTGGACCAAATATAACTCTTCTTCTGAATCGGGACATCAAAATTTACTTTGTGTAAATTTTTGGTATTTTTCCGATAAAATTCATTTTTTAATGAATAGTGTAAAATGTTGTATTTTAATTCAAAACCTCTTTTTAATCTAATTTATTTATATGATTATATTATCTTTTGAAGTTGTTTTAAAGTGAAATTATAATATATTTTTACCATTTAATCCAATAGTGGTCGTTGGAATTAATTTCACTTTGAAATCGGACTTAAACTAGTGTCAATCTTTTTATACTTATTGTTTCATAAAAACACGTTATTTGTCAAGACAGCGGGAATTAATTATTAAATTAGTTAATGTGACTTATATGTATTGAATTTTGTAATATATACTTCTTTTTGAATTCGGAATATCAAATATAGCTTAGGGTGAATTTTTGGTATTTTTCTGAAAAACTTCAATTTTTGATGAATAGTGAAACCACTAAGTGGTACTTATAAAAACTGATTTTTCGTTTAAATGAAATTTAAACACCTCTGTGATTTGAATTTCAAAAATCCGACATACATGGTTGTCATTAAGAAGTAAAATGTGGTTCAATGGGATTAAAATAATTATTTGGTGAATATTAACTTATTAAGTTTTAATCGCGATTACAGGTAATTAGTGTAGTTTAAGGTAAAAATAATGTTCTAATAATATGAGATGCGCTTGACACATGTCCTACCCTTATTGGATGTGTAATGGCCGACCAAGAAAATCCATGGGTCAACATGGGGACCCAATGGAGCCACATTGGTTGGAAAATGAGATAAATACCTTTTTATTAAATGTTAAAGTTAAAATGACACAAACATGAGATGTTTTGATAAAAAAATTTTTACATGGCATTATACAAGTCATAATCTTGACTATAAATATTCATTAGAAAGATGAAAATATTTAATACATCATGATATTTAATTTATAATTTTTATACTTTATATAAATTAAATTATTTATGACATCATGATGATGTAGCGATTACCTCATTAGTAAAGGATTTAAATAAAATGAAATGATAATGTAAAATCAATGACCTAAACATGTCCAAAACCTATTGGATGGATGGATTTCGAACCCTTATCACCTTATCCTCGAATTATATCAAAGTTGGACCTCTTAAATCCGAATACCAGTTTAAATTAAAGTGACTTTTCTTTACCATCCAAGAGTGCCCCTCCTCTCCTCTTATAAAAGGCCCCCACCTCTACCTCCTTACCCACACTCTCAAAGCCTTTGGCTCGGCCAAACCCTACTCATTTTTTCTCTCCGCATCCCTCTCTAACTCCTTGAAGCCTCACTTTGGGAAGAAGTCTTCCCAAGGAAGCCTTTGAGCTCAAACCAAAGAGAGTTACCCGATTTAAGGTAATGTCTTCACTTGAGTCCTTTTGTTTTATTTTGCTTCTCCAACCCCCTAAACTCTTTTTATTCATTTCTTTTGTATCAACTATAGTATCAAAAATATACTAGGATATTGTTATAATTATTATTCGATATACACTTACACACACCTACATATAATGGTTAAAGAACATAATGTTTCTGTGGATGGGGAATTTCGGCCTGCCAAAACGATGATTGTTCAAAATTAGTTTAACACCTTCAAAGGTGTCCATTAAGATGACACTATATTTATATATGATATATAATATGTTTATGTTTTCCTTAAACCTCTGTATTTTTCATTTTGGTCATACCTCTATGGTTTCCATTATGGGTAAACGCGATATCTTCATTTAAGGAAGTGCGGACTACCGCCCCCTCAAAGTGATGTGATTCGTTAATGCCATATTTGAGACATATAAAGGATGTATTTAAAGTTATTATATATGATGTGATACTGTAATTATAATATACCTCTATATCATTATTATTTCTTTCCATTAAAGTATGAGATGAAGATGAAAGTAGCGTTCCTGTGTACGTACGGTTTACCGTCTCCATGAACGGTGCATTTCATTTCTTATCCCCAAATGTAATGTACTATTAAAAGTACATGTATATAATGTATATATATTATGAATGATACATATAAATGATGAATATAATTCTGGAATTAAAATATACATACCTCTCATTTAGTTTTAATTCCATTAATATGACAAAGAAATGAAAGTAGTGCTCACGCGTACGTACGGCTTACCGTCTCCATGAACGGTGCATTTAATTTCTTACCTCTAAATGATTATGTAATATTATAAATACATGTATATTCTGGATATATATGATATATATGATATCCAAATCAGGATTGTTATTCTGGATATAAAGAACCTTTGACCACATGAACAACATGTAATTGTAAGAAGTCCACTTTCGACTTAAGAACAAAATATCGACAAAACAAACATTATTAACATAAATGGTTACATAATTTTTATAACATGGAAATAAGTGATATAAAAGGAATAATGAACTTGAAAAACGTTCTTAATCAAATAGGAATTAACTCAAGTTTATTATTTGAGGACGTTAAAGGATGATCGAGTCAAGTCGGACCTGAGGTAAGGGACTTCATCTCAATCTCCTTTCATTGAGGCATATTTCGTTTTATACTCATCTTTCTTTTATACGGTGTATAAACACCTTTGACTTTTAATTTTATTCAAAATGAATATTTTTATACGAAGCGTTTTAATAAATGAAAAAAGTGAATGTTTTTGTAGTACGTATGCAGCGACAACGACTTCTCCGTCGCCGCGAGTATTATTTGGTCTTTGTCTTCCTCAACAAGATGTAATGTTATTAAGATAAAATAAATACCATATACTCTTTTATGTATTTTGGTATTGAAAATGGTTTCGATAAGGGATTCTATTATGTCAATATATTTAAGTGATATATTGTGATTGAAATGTCGAAATGTTATCATTCCTTTATATGGGTTTTATGTTTTATGATTTTATATTGGTACTTCGAAATTTGATGGGTGGTTACGTGATAAACCATTTGATGGGTGGTTCCGTGAATACCAGGACGGGTGGTTACGTTATAACCTCCAATGCATTGGGTATGGAGGTCGGCTGTATGGCTATTCCATTAATTATGTATGGAAGTTGGTCGTATGGCTATTCCATTAAGAGATATGTGTGGAAGTTGACCGTATGGTTATTCCAATTAAGTATGTTTATGTCCCAAGTTACATTTATATGTTATGTGGTCTTTTTATGGGTTTTATGGTAATCTTTTGGTTACAAAAGGGTAAGTAATGATCTTCTATTCAGTGAAGAGTTTTTACTACTTCATAATGGTGAAAAGTATTACTTTGCTACAGTATACATGGTTTACTTGTTGTTTTGATAAACTAACTGTTTTCATTCTTTGTGTCCCTTACTAAGCTTTTTATGCTCACCCCAAGTTTTTTTTTTGAAATGTTTTTCACAGGACTTAATGTGGAATAGGGTCAAGGATGGGATCAAGGGAATGTCATGCTATATAAAACATGAAACTAGACATGTTTCTTTTTAAAAGTTTTATTTATTCTATGGAAACTTAGTAGAAGTGTCTACTTTGTAATCTTTTGAGATGTAATAGTTATGTTCTAATTCTCTAAAACTCTAAACCTAAAAAGATCCTCAATGTGAATTATTAATTTAATTCAATATTAAGTAATGTTTAAGGCCGGGGCCTTATAGTTGGTATCAAAGGTCGGTTTATAAATCGTTAGGAGTTAGAAAAGTGTAAAATTATAAGTTAATTTATGGAATGATTGAAATGATATCGCATTTAAAGATTACCATGTTGCTTCACCTAAGATATTTCAATGTTCAGAATGGTTTTGTGCAGAGGAAACAAAGCAGCTATGTTGGGACGACATCAGGAGGAAGACAACCTTCCAAATCAGCAACATGAGATGGTTCGAATCGTAACTGAACAGTTTGTTGCAGTGATGGAACAATTGACTCATGCTATAAATGGTGGTGGTATCCATGCACGAGATCAGCCAGATCAACCGGAGAGGAACATGCCAGTGGTGGAACATTTCATGAGGCAACATCCCCCATCATTAAGAGGATCATCTGACCCCATGCAAGCTGAAGGGTGGATTAAGGCACTGGAGAATATTTTTGATGTCATAGGGTGTTCAGAACATCAAAAGGTTAGTCTTGCTGTTTACCATTTTGAAGGTGAAGTTGGTCAGTGGTGGTCGATGGTGAAAAATATCAGGGATAATGATGAGATTGATGATCTTACCCGGGACGAATTCAAAGGTATTTTTCTTGAGAAATATTTTCCTAAGGTGGTTCGTCTGAGGATGGAAAAACAGTTCTTAGAGTTGAGGAAGGAGGATGATTCAGTGGCTGCTTTTGAAGCAAAGTTCAATCGATTGGAAAGTTATGCTCCAAACTTTATAGGAGATCTTGGTAGTAAAATAAAACGTTTTTACTCAGGGTTAAAGCCAAAATATCGAAGGGATTTAGCTTCTCGTGAGTTCAAAAGTTATGAAAAACTTGTTCGATGTGCGGAGAAGGTGGAAATGGAGTTTTCTGATGATCAGGTGTTCTATGACAAACAACAGAATAAGAGGTCCAGTTACCGGGCAAAGGGGAAGAATTCATCAAAGAAGCAAGGAGGTAAGAAAACCAAATATCCATCCTGTGAGAGGTGTGGTAAAATGCATCCTGGAGAATGTTTATCCAAGTAGGGTAAGTGATTTTGGTGTGGTAAGTCTGGTCATATTGCTCATAACTGTAAGGAAGATAATCAAGCAGGTAATGAAAAGCCAGCGGTAAGATGTTTTAAGTGTAATGAAATTTGATATTATGTAAATGAGTGCTTAACGAAGAACTTGACTGGGGGAAAGCAGCTAGACTACAAGCAGAAAGTGGTGGTGAAATCCTTTGCAAAAACCTCAGAAGATGTTGGGCCATCGAATGAAGTGGTATCAGGTACACTGTTTGTTTGTTTAGATTATGCCAATGTGTTGTTTTATTCAGGGTCTACACACTCTTTCATTTTGGAGAAGTTTTCTAGTAAATTGGAAATTCTATCTCAAGATATGAACCCTTATCTTATGGTAAAAACACCCGGAGGGAACATTGAGACAAAAAGGAATTATAAGAACCTTCTTATCCTTGTGTGTGGAAATAATCTACCAGAAAACCTTATTGTTTTACCTCTAGTAGAGTTTGATGTTATTTTGGGCATGGATTGGCTTTTTGTTTATCATGCTATGATTGACTGTAGAGATAAAATGGTTTCTTTTCAGAAATATTTTTAGTCTGTGTACAGGAATTAACCCTTGCTTTTGATAACATACTAGGATGTTGAGAAACTAGTAAAAGATGGAAATTAATGTTACCTTGAACATATTGTTGAAAATAAAGGAACTGTTCAGATTAATGATGTGCCAGTGGTAAATGAGTATCTTGATGTTTTTCCTGATGAGTTGCCTTGTATTATTCATGATCAAGAAGTTGAATTTACTGTTGACTTAGTTCTTGATTCTAAGCCAATTTCAAAACCCCCTTATCGAATGGATCAAGTTGAACTTTTAGAGTTAAAGAATCAATTACAGGAGTTATTAGATAATGGTTTCATTCGACCTAGCACATCACCATAGGGTTCTCCTGTCTTGTTTGTTAAAAAGAAAGATGGATCAATGAGACTTTGCATTGATTATAGAGCCTTGAATAATATTACTGTTAAGAACAACTATCATTTTCCTCATATCAATGATTTGTTTGATCAGATCCAGGGAGCTCGGTATTTTTCAAAGATTGACTTGAGGTCGGGGTACCATCAGTTGAAAGTAAAAGAAGCAGACGTTCCGAAGACCGTATTCCGTACTAGATATGGCCATTATGAATTTTTAGTTATGCCTTTTGGGTTAACTAATGCACCTGCTATATTCATGGACCTTATGAATATAATTTTCCATGAGTTCTTGGATAAGTTTGTGGTTATTTTCATCGATGATATTTTGGAGTTTTCAAAAAGTAAAGAGGATCATGAAAGTCATTTAAGGGTTATCTTGCAAAGCATAAATAAAATAAACTATATGGAAAATTCAGCAAGTGTGAGTTTTGGTTACAACAAATTTCTTTCCTGGGTCACATTGTTTCAAAAGATGGCATAACTATTGATCCTGCTAAAACAAAAGTTGTTGAAGAATGGCCAAGACCCACAAATGTAACTAAGATCTGTAGTTTTCTTGGTTTGGAAGGTTACTACAGAAGGTTTGTTGAAAATTTTTCACGGTTATCTAGTCCAATGACTAAGCTAACTCGGAAGGGTGTTAAGTTTCTCTGGACAAAAGAATGTGATGATTGTTTTTAGGAGTTTAAAGAAGATTGATGAATGCTCCAGTTTTGGCACTTCCTTCCAGGAATGGTGATTTTGTTATATATTGTGATGCTTCGTTGAAGGGACTTGGTTGTGTCCTTATGCAGAATGATCAGGTAATTGCTTATGCTTTACGTCAGTTGAAAACTCATGATGTAAATTACCCTACACATGATTTGGAATTAGCTGTTGTTGTTTTTGCTTTAAAATTTTGGATGCATCATTTGTATAAAGTAAAGTGTGAAATATATACTGATCACAAAAGTTTAAAGTATATATTCACTCAGAATGAATTGAATATGAGACAGAGGAGATAGCTGGAATTAATCAAGGATTATTATTATACAATTCACTACCATCCGGGAAAAGCGAATAAAGTGGCCGATGCTTTGAGTAGATAATGTAATGCTTCATTAACCATGATACGTTTGGAACAAGATCCTTTGGTTTTTGATTTGATGAAATTTGGCATAGAAGTTGTTGGTGCAGGAAGTTCTTCTGTTTTGTTTCAGGTATCAGTGAGATCATCTCTATCAGACAGAATTAAGCAAGCATAGAGAGAAGACAGTGGGTTGCAGAAAAAGGTAGATCTAGTTCAGAAGGGTAAGCTACCTGAATTCAACATTTATAATGATTGTGTTTTGAGGTTTGGGAAGAGATTATGTGTGCCTTGTGATTCACAGTTGAAGAATGAGTTGTTTTATGAGGCTCATAGTTCCCCGTTTTCTGTTAATCCTGGCAGTACTATGATGTACAGAGATCCGCGGGAGTATTACTGGTGGGATGGAATGAAAATGGGTATTGCTGATTTTACTGTGATGTGTTTGACTTGTCATCAGGTTAAAGCAGAGCGGCAGTTACCGAAAGGGATGCTTCATCCTTTACCAGTGCTAGAGTGGAAATGGGAAAACATATCCATGGACTTTGTTGTGGGATTACTGAGGACATCTCTAGGTAATAATGCAATCTGGGTTATTGTTGATCGATTGACTAAATCTGCTCATTTCCTTTCCATACGAGATAATTTTTCCCTTGATCAACTTTCCCGTTTGTATCTTAAATAGATAGTCCGGCTACATGGATTTCTCTCTCCATTGTATCTGACCGTGGTCCCAGGTTTACATCTAACTTTTGTAAAGGCCTACAGAAGTCGTTGGGTACTGAATTAAATTTTAGTACAGCTTTTCATCCGCAATCAAATGGACAGTCAGAATGAACAATTCAGACCTTGGAGGATATGCTACGAGCATGTTCGATGGATTATCCGGGAAGTTAGGACCAACATATTTCTTTGGTTGAGTTTTCTTATAATAACAGTTTTCATTCCAGTATACAGATGGCACCATTTGAGGCATTATATGGGAAGCGGTGTCGAACTCCAGCATTTTGGGATGATGTGGGTGAAGGAAAGTTGATGGGACCATAATTGGTAGAATAGATGGCAGAAAAAGTTCAGTTGATTCAGAAACACCTGAGAACAGCTCAGAGCATGTAGAAGAGTTATGCGGATAACCGGAGGAAGGATCTATCATTTGAGTTAGGTGATCATGTTTTTCTCAAGGATTCTCCATAGAAATGTGTGATGTGATTTGGTATGAAAGGAAAGCTGAGTCCAAGGTTTTTTGGACCATATGAAATTTTGGAGAGAGTTGGATCAGTTCCTTACAGAGTGGCATTACCTCTGAGTTTATCTCAGATACACAATGTTTTTCATGTTTTGATGTTGAGTAAGTATATTCCAGATCCATATCATGTTTTGAGTCCAGAGGTAGTTCATCTGGAAGAGAACCTATCTTATGAAGAACAACCAGTCCAGATTCTTGACTGAAGAGAGAAAGTGTTGCGAAATAAGGTAATTCACCAGGAAAAGGTTTTGCGGAAAAATCATATGGTTGAAGAGGCAACGTGGGAATCTGAAAATGCTATGAGGGATAAATACCCCCCACTTATTTTGATAAGTGAATAAAATTGCAAGGAAACAATTCCCGAAAGAGGGAAGGATGTAACATCCCAGGTAAATAATGAATAAAACATTTTCATAATTATTAATATTTACAAATTAAATATTAATTTTACTTTAAAAGGGTTTCTATGTTCGATAGCGTACCCGATACACAACGATGAGTTTCTTTGAAAACTTACGTTGTACACTAGTAATATAATCATATAATTTTAAATGTTAGTTAACATGTAGTCGTTGTATTGGAGGGAATGGATAGAAATAACTAAAATATGATTATATATGTTTTTAAATGATTTTACATTTATCTAATAAAAGATAAAGGCTTAAAATACTGAAAGAATTCAATTTTAGGCAGTTATACCCTAATTTTCACTAAAGGTTCACTTATCACCTTTTGATGGAGAACCATCATTAAATATAGTTTTGATCACTCATATACATTCTATTGGACCAAATATAACTCTTCTTCAGAATCGGGACATCAAAATTTACTTTGTGTAAATTTTTGGTATTTTTCCGACAAAGTTCATTTTTTAATGAATATTGTAAAATGTTGTATTTTAATTCAAAACCTCTTTTTAATATAATTTATTTATATGATTAGATTATCTTTTGAATTGATTTTAAAGTGAAATTAGAATATGTTTTTACCATTTAATCCAATAGTGGTCGTTTGAATTAATTTCACTTTGAAATCAGACATAAACTAGTGTCAATCTTTTGATACTTATTGTTTCATAAAAACACGCTATTTGTGAAGACAGTTGGAATTAATTATTTAATTAATTAATGTTACTAATATGTTTTGAATTTTGTAAAATAGACTTATTTTTTGAATTCAGAATATCAAATATAGCTTAGGGTGAATTTTTGTATTTTTCTGAAAAACTTCAATTTTTGATGAATATTGAAACCACTAAGTGGTACTTATAAAAACTGATTTTTCATTTAAATGAAATTTTACCACCTCTGTGTTTTGAATTTCAAAAATCCGACATACATGGTTGTTATTAAGAAGTAAAATGTGGTTCAATGGGATTAAAATAATTTTTTGATGAATAGTAACTTATTAAGTTTAAATCGTGATTAGAGGTAATTAGTGTAGTTTAAGGTAAAAATAATGTTTTAATAATATGAGATGAGCTTGACACATTTCCTACCCTTATTGGATATGTCGTGGCAGACCAAGAAAATCCATGAGTCAAATTGGGGACCTCATGGATCCACTTTGGTTGGAAAATGACATAAATACATTTTTATTAAATGTTAAAGTAAAAATGACACAAACATGAGATGTTTTTGCTAAAAAAATGATTACATGGGGTTATACAAGTCATATTATTGACTATAAATATTCATTAGAAATCTGAAACTATTTCCTACATCATTATAGTTTTTTTATAATTTTTAGACTTTATATAAGTTAAATTATTTATGACATCATGATTATGCAGCGATTACCTCATTAGTAAAGGATTTAAATAAAATGAAATGATAATGTAAAATCTATGACCTACAAATGTCCAAAACCTATTGGATGGGAGTATTTCCAACCCTTATCACCTTATACTTGAATTATATCAATTTGGTACCTCTTAAATCCGAATACCATTTTAAAATAAATTGACTTTTATGTACCTTCCAAGAGTGCCCATCCTCTCCTCTTATAAAAGGCCCCCACCTCTACCTCCTTACCCACACTCCCAAAGCCTTTGGATCGGCCAAAAACTGCCCATTTGGTCTTTACACATCTCTCTCTAACTCCTTGAAGCCTCACGTTTGGCAGAAATCTCCCCAAGGACGCCTTTGAGCTCAAACCAAAGGAAGTTACCCGATTTTAAGGTAATGTCTTCACTTGAGTCCTTTTGTTTTATTTTTCTTATCCAACAACATAAACTCTTTTTGTTAATTTCTTTTGTAAAAACTACAGTATCATAAATATACTAGTATGTTGTTATAATAAGGATTCGATCTACACTTATAAACACCTATATCTAATGGTTAAAGAACATACTGTTTCCGTGGATGGCGAATTTCAGCCTCTTGAAATGATGATTGTTCATCATTCTTTTAACACCTTCAATGGTGGCCATTAAGATGACACTATATTTATATATGATATATAATATGTTTATTTTTTCCTTAAGCTTCTTTATTTTTCATTTTGGGCATACCTTTATTGTTTCCATTATGGGTAAACGCGATATCTTCTTTTAAGGAAGTGCGGACTACCGCCCCCTCAAAGTGATATGATTCGTTAATGCCATATGTGGGACATATAAAGGATGGATTTAAAGTTATTATATATGATGTTATTCTGTAATTATAATATACCTCTATATCATTATTATTTTTTTCCATTAAATTATGAGATAGAAATGAAAGTAGCGTTCATGCGTACGTACAACTTACCGTCTCCATGAATGGTGCATTTCATTTCTTATCCCCAAATGTAATGTACTATTAAAAGTAAATGTATATAATGGATATATATGATGAATTATACATAAAAATGATGAATATAATTTTGGAATTAAAATATGCATACCTCTCATTTAGTTTTAATTCCATTAATATGACAAAGAAATGAAAGTAGCGTTAATTCGTACGTACGACTTATCGTCTCCATGAAAGGTGCATTTCATTTATTACCTCTAAATGATTATATAATATTATAAATACATGTATATGCTGGATATATATGATATATATGATATCCAAATCAGGAATGTTATTCTGGATATAAAGAACCTTTGACCACACGAACAACATGTAATTGTAAGAAGTCCACTTTCGACTTAAGAACCAAATATCGACAAAACAATCATTATTAACTTAAATGGTTACATAATGTTTATAACATGGCAATAAGTGATATATAAGGAGTTATGAACTTGAAAAAGGTTCTTAAGAAAATAGGAATTAACTCAAATTTATTATTCAGGACGTTAAAGAATGATCGAGTCAAGTCGGACCCGAGGTAAGGGACTTCGTCTCAATCTCCTTTCATTGAGGCATATTTCGTTTTATACACAACTTTCTTTTATATGGTGTATAAACCCCTTTGACTTTTACATTTATTCAAAATGAATCTTTTTATACGAAGCGTTTTACTAAATGAAAAAAGGGAATGTTTTTGTCGTACGTATGCGGCGACAATGACTTCTTCGCCGCCGCGATTATTATTTGGTCTTTGGCTCCTCAACAAGCCGTAATGTTTTTAAAATAAAATAAATACCATATACACTTTTATGTATTTTGGTATTGAAAATGGTTTTGACAAAGGATTCTATTATGATATATTATGATTGAAATGTTGAAATGTTATCATTCCTTTATATTGGTTTTATGTTTTATGATTTTATATTGGTACTTGGACATTTGATTGGTGGTTACGTGATAAACCATATAACGGGTGGTGCCGTGAATACCAGGACGAGTGGTTACGTTATATCCTCCAATGAATTGGGCATGGAAGTCGGCCGTATGGCTATTCCATTAAGTATGTATGGAAATTGGCCGTATGGCTATTCCATTAAGTGATATGTGTGGAAGTCGACCGTATGGTTATTCCACTTAAGTATGTTTATGTCCCAAGTTACCTTTATATAAGTTATGTGTTATTTATATGGGTTTTATGGTAATCCTTTGGTTACAATAAGGTAAGTAATGATACTTTATTCAGTGAAGAGTTTTTACTACTTCATGAAGGTGAAGGTATTACTTTGATAGAGTATACATGGTTTACATGATGTTAGAAAAAGTAACAGTTTTCATTTTTTGTGTATCCCTTACTGAGCTTTTTATGCTCACCCCAAGATTTTTTTGAAATGTTTTTCACAGGACTTAATGTGAAATAAGGTCAAGGATGGGATCAAGGGAATGTCATGCTATATAAAACATGGAACTAGACATGTTTCTTTTTATGAGTTTTTTTTATTATGGAAACTTAGTAGAAGTGTCTACTTTGTAATCTTTTGAGATGTAATAGTTATGTTCCAATTCTCTAAAACTCTAAACCTGAAAAGATCCTCAATGTGAATTATTCATTTAATTCAATATTAAGTAATGTTTAAGGCCAGGGCCTTATAAAAATATGAGTTAAAAAATGAAATGTTATTGTTTAAATGAAATGATATAACTCATAATAAAAAACAAAATAATAATCTAGACAACATAAAATGGGAAAAATTATAAATGAAATAGAATAAAATAAAAGACAAAAAAACTAGATTTGGGAATCCTATGCGGTTTGGGTGTGTGGTGAATTCAAAAAGGGATGCCCTCTTTAAGTAATTATTCTAACCCCTACAATGAAGGAATAATATATATATATATATATATATATGTATATACATATAATATCTGTGTGTGGTGTGTATGGAAAAAAGTAAAGGTCAATTTTTCTTTCTTCCTCAACATGGAAGAATGAAATAATTGGATGCTTATATATTTATTATGTAAATAATGAATTTGATCTTATAAATAATTGTTTCAATTATCACTTTTTTTATCCACATTTTATGTTATTCACGCCATTCTTATGTTATGAACTCCTTCTCAAGTAAAGAATAAACTACATAATAGGGAACTAAATTCTACATCCTTTTTAATTGGCTTATGGTGTATCCATTGAATGGCAGTTGGTTTGAATATATCATAAGGGATGAATTCAATTCATAAGTACATATATATTCAAATTCTAGATAATATTGGTTTTAGTATGACAAAAATTTCAGCAAGTTTATTATTTGGAAAAACATCTATTTTGTTTTTTAATCTTTTACTTGAATTAAAATCCTTTAAATGACTCTAATCCTTTACTTAGTTTAAATGAACTATAAATATATATATATATATAAAGATATAATTATATATGTGTGTGTGTATGTGTGTATTGTGATGAAAATAAATGTTTTAAATAAAAATTTCATGATTTAAACAAATAATTATAAAATAATAAAAATGCATATTTTCATATTTTTATCCTTAAATTGTTTCTTTAAAAAATAAATTTCTATGAGAACTAATATGAAACGACCCGATCAATTTTTGAATAAAATTATATTTCATTTGATTTAATTAAATTTATTGTAGATATAGAGAACACAGTCACGCCTTTTTATCCAATTATATTTAAATGACCATTTAGTATCGCCACAATTGATAATATAGTTGTTGAACAGTTATCAGAGGACTAATATAAATATTGGATTTTAACAAATTCATTTGGAGCAGAAAAAGAAAGTGATAACCTCAACTAGTATGAGCATACCCTATGAAGCCCATTTATTAGATCTTCCAAGGGAGGTAATTTTTTTGGGAGTTTTTTATACTAATCCCAAGATGACGTCCAACAACTTAAAAAATGATTGAAACTGGTTATAAGATAAGTTCAACCTCATCATGATCATAACCCAAACCAAGTTCACCGAATGTCCCCATGAAATCCCTACCATCACAAACTTCAATATTATGGAGTATTCTGTTATAATAAAGGGTTATGTAGAATGTCCCTTGCATTAGGAATATGTGGATAATTTTTGTATAGAATAATTAATATAATTTTCCTATTATAGTTAATTTGTAAATGATTTTTAATAAACAAATACTCTTTTGGGATAATATAAAAATTCAATTGAGAAATATATTTTTATTAAATAATTTATTTTTTATGTAAATAAATTTTTTATGAAATATTATTATTAAAATAATATTATTAAATATAATTGATCATATAATTTTTATGAATTCAAATGTAATTTTTATTAATGTTTGAAAACTATTTTTGTCAAAAACCTTATATTTTCAATAAATGTATGATTTTATTTGAAAAGTGAAAATTTGTATATTTAAAATATTATTTATTTAAAATGATTAATATTTTTGAAATCAGGATATTGAAATTATCCAAGGGTAAATTTTTCATAATATTCTGAGATATTCAAATTTTTGTGTGAAAATTAAATACTATATAAATATATTTTGTGTTTTATGTCATCATAATGACCCAATAGTGATGTGATAAATACGATAAAAGGTATATTAGGCAAAATAAATTTTTTAAATTTAAAATTATATGATTTTAGGTTTATATTATTAATTTTATAAATCCTTAGTGAATCATCCCAGACATATACAATATTTAAAATTTTAAAAATCATTTCCTTGAAAGTATAACTCACATACACATAAGTAAGTGCAATATTTATGTATTATATACCCATTAACATATAAAATAATTTATCCCACTCTCATTTTCTAGAAACCATGAGGAAAACTCTTAGTTGGATTCTAGTTTTGAATATTTTATTGTGTAGTGTCCAAAACCAAAATAATGATGGAATCCCCCTCATTTACTTCAAAAACCCACCCATGATTCCATTTATCATCCCCAAACACCTCAAATATAGTCCAAACTCAGCCCCATAATCCCTAGAGTCATACCATGTCTCTTAAAATATCTAAAAAAGTCTCTTCCAATCCTTTGGATTCACACAACAATGTAAGGGATCTCCAACTCTCTTCTTTTATCAAGCAATAATTTTGAGATACTTCATTTAATTTCAATTCATGTATGTTAGGATATTTTCAAACATAATTCCATTATAGAAAAATTTATTTATAAATAATTTCACATTCCTTTCACTCTCATTAATCCATCCATGATCTTTTATAGGCATCCACTACCATACTAAAATTCTGTCAGGGATCCTAACTTTTCTCTCTTATTTTCAATTGAAGAATGTTTTTTGAAATTATTATGGTAATTAAAATTGATTATATTTTATTCATTTTATGATCAATTCCATACTATCCATTTTATGTTATTTCATTAAGGTATCATTTATCCTCCTCCATTTGGACCCGTACATAATCCATTAATAGATCGAAATTCTGAAAGGGGTTTCTCTCTCCTCTTTTATCAGGCACCTCAATTATGATATGATATTTAATTTCCAATTGTATAAGATGGGTTATATTATTACATATACCCATTAGTATAAATTTTCTAAATAAATTGTAATGGACCCCTTTCCCTATCATCAAACCATTTCACAAATTTCTGTTAGATGTTGTTATGCAACCGAAATTGAACTAGGATTTTCCCTGTGAAAGTCATCGTGTATCGAATAGAACACCCATTTATCTATAAATGGTATTCACATTTATGATAGTATACTTATTTATTGGGGAATTAAATTTATTTATTACATATTATTTGATCTTGGAATAACCTATGACGTTGAATTAACCCGTTTTATATGATTATGTGGAATACTTAAGCATACAAACAAAATGATTACAAAGGGTGTGCCTTGATAGTGCTCTCATGCATTTGGTAATGGTTATTATCATGATAAATCATGTGAAATGAGGTCTTAATCAGGATAATTAATTTTTAATAGGGTTTTACTCATATTACTTCTTGTGAAATGATGTTTTAATCATTTTAATTCATATGAAAGTGTTTTTACACATTCTAATATCATGTAGTATGTTATTGACACATTTCCATGTTATAGTTGTCCTAATATATTATTCCTTTATATTCATGTTCCTTTTAAAGTCCAATGATATTCTTATTGTCTAACACATATTGTATTCATCATTTTATGCCTTGTTTATTCCCTTACTGGGATTTATAGTTCACCCCTTTCTTATGTATGTCCTCTAGATATCCCATACAGTGTTAAGTATGATGGAATTGTGTGGCGATGTAAAATTTTTTTTTTAATAAATAAGTTTTATTTCTGGTTTTATGTTTTTATGTAATGTTTCTAATTCCCAGAATACACAAAACATTTCGATCTTATTATCAATATTATGTGAATTTTTTTGTAGTAAATCATGTTTAAATATGAAATAAATAAAAGGGTTGTTATAAGTGTTTATTTTATCCATTCCACATATTCCATAATTTTATGGAATGTTTCAAATAAAAAGTTATAATTTATGCATGAATTTTTTTAACATGCCCATTAATATCATTTAACACACTTGAGATGGCCATCATCTAGGAAAACTTTGATATTTTACGCACTTTAATTCAAGCATTCATTTTATTTATTTTGAATTTATACATATAAATTTTAATTAAGAGGAATTGTTTATAATTTTGGGTTTCTCATAATTTTTTTAGAAATTATTTTAAAATAAGATTATGTCATGCAAATAAATTGGTAATATTAGTTTCCTCTAGGAAAATAATTTATTTCTGGAATTTTAATTATTTTAGAGTTATGATTGGGAAATATAGGCCCTTAAAAATCATTTATAAAATTAGAAGTATTGTATTGAATGATATGTTAGGGTTTGGGAAATAAACCCATGACCACATGGGGACGATTCCTATATGTGAAATGTCTAAGTGGACTTACAATTTTATTATGTCCTTCTATGTATCACAAATAAATAATAAAAGTTATTATTTTTAAATTTCATACATCCAAAGAAGTATTTCAAAAGAATTATTATTTTTGTTTTTCAAATTAATATACAACAACTAAGGATGTTTAGAAAACCCTTTCAAAATTAATTTATAAGTACTTATTATATCAAATGGATAATTTGAAAAATTATCCCCAAAAAATTTATGTTTTTCAATTAAAGATGCATCCAAATGATTTTTGAAGCTCACTAATATGAAATTAAATGATCACCCTATGTTTTAAAAAATATCATGGGTTTATTAGAATTTAAGTTGGTGTTAGATTCATATATGGATGCAACACATGTGAAGGTAATTTAATGTTTTATTTTTATAACAGATATTTTTTAATGTAATTGTCTATTTCTCAAAAACTATGAACAATAATGCTCATGGTATGTAAAATTATATATTTATTTTTATGTAGACTTTTTTAAAAAAATGTACACAAAATGTTTATGTATGGAATATGGAAGAATTGGTTCAAGACTTCACCGATATGCAGTCCTACACCACTGCCTCATATTTTGGTCGATCCATTAAAATATATAAAACAAATATTATGTGGTCAGTATAGAGAACTTGTATCTCAATAATGAGATAGTGTCACAAACACCTCAGATCATGTACATTGGTTACCAACTCCATGTCATGTGTATGGTAGTTCCACTCATGGGTTCATAGCTGACGAGTCTAATAAGCTACTTCTATATAATCTTCCAAAATATTTTATATGTTCATTGTAATTATTAACCATTCATCTTTATCGTTAATAAATTTCCCAAATGCAGAACATAAATATATTGGATAGCCCTTCCTTACTACCTTTTAAAGCTATATGGAATAAATACTACTATTCACCAATTCTATTATTGTTTGCCTTAGATATGTCATGGTTTTTTTCGCAACATGGGGATGGAATTAGATAATATATCCCAATTATTCTTTTATGCCCATAGAGGTCATACATTTACAACATTGTGAACTAGTCCCATGGTTCCATATATATCTCAACATGGGACATAATTCATTTCATAGGAGATAAAACCATCTCCAAATCACAACACTCATTTTTACAACCAAACCCATGCTAAGTGAGTGTTACTATAGGGGCTTCCATCAACCTATTCGTTAGCTCAAGGAATACATATTCAGATAAGTCTAAACACAATAATTTCCCTCTTTACTTCATCAGTGTTGTCATGGGTGCTGATAGTTTGGATTAATTTAAAATAAACCATTGGAAATGCCCCACTAAACCTAAAAATATCTTTATCTTAAACATGTTCTAGGTATTTTTCTTGTACACAAATGCCTCAATTTTTTTGGAATCCATGGTTGTACCAAAAATAATATCAAATTTATTAGTAATGTATCCACTCAAATATAAAATTCAAACTTCCTTGACATAGAGAATAAACCACTTTTTATAAGAGTACATAAAACTAATAGTATGATGATAGAATGATGCTCCAATGTTTGTTGTTGATATGGGAATTGCTGATGAACACTATTAAGGAAGAATCCAAGTATGGGTGTAATATTTTATTAATTGGGTCCATGAATATATACAATGCATTTCTATATCCTAATGACAACCACAAGTACTCCTATAATCCAGACTTACTACAAAATACAATCTTTGGAATACCCTCCTCACTTACTCACAACTAATAATAGTCGAATTAAAAATCAATCTTGGAGAACAACTTGTCTCCCAATAGATGGATGAAAAAATATTCAATACATGGAAAGGGGTATATGTTCTTCATCATCATGTGGATCAACTTCTGAAAATCAATGAAAATTCAAAGATGACCACCCATCTTCTTAGTGAATAATACAAGTACACCCCACAGTGAAGTACTCAACATGATAAAGCCTTTCTACTCCAAATCATCCAACTGTACATTGAGCTTCTTCATCTTGGTCATTACCCTATGATATGAGGGTATTGAAATGGGTTAAACAACTATTATTAGCTCAAAAATAAGATTAACTTTTCGTTCCCTTCATGTCTCTGCTAATAAAAATACACCCACAAATATTTCAATCTACTCTTCAACATCCCGAGGGACTCTGGTGCCGTAAAATGATGAATGATACATGAGTTGAAGTCAGGGTATGTTCGACCACAGTTCATAACACCAATGCCTAGGAATATAACTAATATAAATACTTCTAGTTGAAATGACCTTGTTTCCTAAACCATAGAGTAGGTGTAGGGGTATGCTGAACATTATTCTCCTATAAACTTGGGTAATACAGAAACCACCACCTTTAATGGAGAATTATTTTCCCCTTCCCATGTAGTCTTATAAGACTACATTGAGGTGATATCTTCTTATAACCCAATGAAAATACTTCAAAAAAGTCAATATGATATCCCTAATCAGTCTCTGGGATCAAACTAGATTCTCTTAGAAATCTACCCTTAACACAATTTATTTCCCTCCAAGGGATGACCTTGGTATCATTACCTACACAATACTCACAATCACCATACATATACACTGAAAAAATAGATAGTTTATTTAAAATAATTAATAAAATTGAATAAATATCACAATAATATTGATATATAGATATATCACACACAGAGAAACTATCGCAAAAATATGGCACAAATAAAAGCATTTAATTAAATAATTACTATACAAAACAAGAATAGGTATATATTATGCATGTGAATCTACGTGCCAAGTCATGATGCAGGAACATACCTGAAAAATCATAAATCGCATATCAATATCATGTGTATAAACCGAGGTGAATTTAATTAATGATAAAAAAATACAAAGATTCCTCAAATTTATGAAAACATAGAGGACAACAATAAAATATTGGCATGAAACTATTTTATCACCCCTTCATGAGTCCTAGATATCCAATATCGGGTATAACCTTTCCCAAATCAAGGAAAATATGACATAAATGTTATCAAGTCATAGTATTTTTGATACCATTTAGTAACTCCACAACTCAAACCACTATGTCTAACCTGAATGTTCACATGACTTCATGTGTTCCTCCCCATACGTAATAGACTTCCAACTATCAGCAAGGGCCTATATCTATTAGTGGGGTTACTATACCCTTAGTACCATGTCATAATATCAACAATAAAAATTATGCAATATAATAAATAAGTACTGTGAACATGAAGAAACCAAATAAATAACATAAATATCAAATAAATAAAATAGATCCCATGGTAGAAAACCTATCTATTATAAATAAGCAGTAAAAAATAAATAAAAAACAATGTTAGTGTATTTAAAGTATATCCTGTTCCACCACCTTCTTTGTACTTCTCTATCCATCAATCCACCATTGGTACACTTCCCTTGGCTGGATCTCTCATGAAATCTATAAGTGCATTAGAATCCTAAGTGGGTTGGGAATGAATGATTCTTTAGGAATCCACTAATGCATCCTTGATCTCAAATTTTAACCTATAAAAAGTGAATTCAATAATTAAAATAAATTAGTATTAGAATAAACATTTAATCCAAAATAGTGGTATTATGTGCTAACCATGCTGCCAAAATCCCATGCTATACCAGCTTTAGTTCAATGAAGGAAGGATAGTCATGGTATTTTGTAAGAAGCATTGAACTGTACAAATCTAGAAATAATTCTATTAGTAATCATAAAGCATAATATAATATTATACCCCATGTTTTTCGTAACATGTCTCTTTCTTAGATTAGGCCCCCATGTACTCACACCCATCAATGCCCAGGGTCAGGCCCCAAGCCCTCTATGCTCCTTGAGTTATGCCACACAGGATGTTATTCCACAAACTCAATACCTTTGGTTATGCACAATAGACTTCATACCCTGTACCCATTGATTAGGTTCATCTTCATCCTCATTAAACATCACACAAACTCCCCCTCTATGATTTGTGCATTACATGATGGTCCACCAATCTCAAGTAGAAAACATACTCTCCAATCACACATCAAAGGGTATGAATACAATATATGAATAATATATCATCATAAGAAATAAAATATTAATTAATAAAAACATGTGATCACAATAGAATGTGGAAATAAGCTACTATATCGATTATAAAGGAATTAAATATCATAGTACGTCTTACAGTTTACATACTCACACTAAAAGGTGATCAAAATCAAGAATGACCATCAACTAATCAAACAAAAAAACATATAATGGAAACATATGTAAATGAGATCAGAATAGAGAAATTAACTTACTATCTCAAAGTCATCATCAACAAAAATAAGGATAAACCACACTGTGTGGTTTGAATGAAGGATTGGAAACCTAAACAGTGAATAACACATACTTTTGTTCATTTTTATCACAGTTGGAAACTTGTCAAAGATAACGAGTTTTCAAATTATCTAGGAACAAAAACCAACTATTTTATTTAAAAATAATATAATATATTTTATTTTATGATACATTCACTCCCCTATACAATTTTTTAATTATTATTTTATAATTATTTATTAATAAAAAAATTGACTACACTTTTTTGGTTTTATTAATTATACACATATAATTCATTATGTTTCTTCACATGATATTTTACTTATTATAATCCTTGGATAATTTGTGTCATTATCTTAAAATAATATTCCTTGTAAATTATACTTCCATATTTATTTTATTATTATTTTTCAAAAATTATGCTTTTATATTATAAATGTTTTATTTTGATAGCCACTATAATTATCATTTGTTAATCTTTAATTATTATTTTTATTATATTAATTCAATTATTATATGATAATTTTCAACAAGTAACTTTCTAAAATTTTCATAATTATCATTTAATAATTTTATAAAATCATCCTTATTAAAATTTTGAAATCATCATTTGCTATAATTTTTTAATTATATTTGTTAAATTTGAGCTATTATTGTTTGATAAATTACAAAAAAATATACATTTAGAAATTTAGGGTTTTATAATTTTCTCCACTATATATTATTCAATTTTTTTTCGAGAATTTATGAAGAATATAATTTGGGAATAAAAATAAATAACAATATAAATATCAATCTAACATATCTTCAACCTCATGAGGAACATAATAAACCAGTAGAAGCCATCCCCATCAGGTAGTAGAATATTAGATACATAAAATATTTTGTATAGGGGATTTTTGGGATCACCCAAATCAAATGGGCTCAACGAAAAATAAAGAGGAATATGTTTAGTTTTTTCAAAGAAATCCCAAATGCATTTCCTCCCTCAAATTCTTAAACCCTCCATTTAATCACCTTTTTAACTGAAAAATGTTGTAGGAGTAATTAATTTCACCCATTTTATGCATTGATAATTTTTTTAGTAAAAAAAATTAAAATCCATGCGTTTTAATGTGTACTAGAAGTAAAAATCAGATTTTTGTGCATGGAGAAGTATGAACCGCCAATAAGTTTTTATTAAAAAAGTTAAAATAATATATGAAAAGTGTTAAACAAATTATGATCATGTGTGATGTTATAAAACACCCAACATGTACAATGTTTATATCTCACATAGAATAAAACACGAATTTCATTGCTAATAATGATATCATATTTCTCATATAACGCACCTTTTTGGAGATACATTATTTTTTTAGATGATTTGTATGCACTAATATAATGTATTTAACATTGTGTGTGATCTATACAAACACCTAACACCTAAAATGGTTATATCATTCCTTGAGTAAAAACTGTATTTTGGATTTAATGTTAGTATTAGATTTCCCATCCGAGACTCCATTTGGAAGATATTCCATTATTTTTGAAAAAAAAATCACATGCGTGCAATAATATAATTAATATTTTTATTATATCAATTCTGAGGATATAAAAGCATTGGAAATCTGTAATAAATTATTGTTTCACTCCAAAAGTATTATATAAAATATTTCAAGTTGATAAAAAGGATTTTAATCAAACCCAAATCCTGTAAAACATTTATTAAGTGATTTTAATTGAATATTTTCATTTTAAGATAAAAATACATGTAAATTGTAATCAAAGTGGGTTTTTTATTTTCATTAAATATTTAGTGTATTACACATAGGATGAATAGAACATCAAACCAATATAACATGATGGATTTTAGACACATTACCACATAACAAAAAAATATTTATAGTGAGAAATCATGTTTAAAATTCATTTTGTAAACAAAAATCCCTCAATTGAGTTTTCATTGATTTTGGTTTATCTTTGATGAAATAGAATATTTTCCTTGTACATGAGTTTTTAATAATTTAATATATTCCTGATGTATTTTTTATGTGTACAATTTATTAAAGAAAATTCAAATAAATTTGGAGTACATGATGTTTTCCCGTGAAAATTAAATTAGAACTCATGAAACCAAGTAGTTTCATGGATTCCTAAAATATTGAAATGAAAAAAATAGAGGGGGAATTTTTTTTCAAAGAAACATTTTTTAAATTAGATATTCATACAGATAAATTTCACAAATATTGTAATGTTGGGTATTTATTATATAAGATCCACCAATATCATAATTAAGGGAGTAAAATAATGATTTATAAGTAGTTTTTGTGAGAAAATTATCTATTTTCATGTATGAATTAGGTTACTGTATTTATTTTATGGAATAATTTATATGAAATAATATTCTTTATATAAAATTCATTACACTATAGATTAATATTGAAAAATTATTTACCTTGAACAATACTAACATGGAAAAACGTTTTTTTTATAGGAACTGAAAATGAATACCTATAATTTCTGTGGTAATGATAAATTAATAATATTGATTAAGGTGGAGTTTCATGAAACCCCAAAGTAGTTTTAATCAATTGATGACTTAATTATAATCATTTGTGGTTTTTATTGTTCACTTTAGTTGAGATAGATGTTATTTCTTGGATATAATTTATTATTAATCATAAGGAGAAGTGACCATACTATAAACAAATATATAGTACTTCTATTAAGTGAATTTTGGTACATTAGAATATAAATGAGTGTATTTATCTTATATATAGTTAAAATTTGCTCAACAAATAATTTTTTTTCTAACTCTTTCATGATTTATTTCTCAATATTCTTTACAATTGGATAAAGAAAGATGTGTGTTTTGTTTTACTATAAGATAAGATCTATAAAGAATTTTATTAAACTAACTTACCCAGATTTACCTGATCAGTATATTTCTTTTGTGTGGGACCAATAAATGATATCATATTAGAATTTTCAAATAATTGAACTTTTTCCGTTTTATATGTCATAGAATTGGTGAATAACAAATGCATTCTGATCCTTGATGGAAGTATTTTTTTATCTATTTAACATTTAGATGGAACAATACTCTAGTATTTGGGAATTAATTTATATATAGTTCTTATTAATGTAATTTTGGTCAATGGATTTATTAGAGAGAGAATTCAAATATCTTGATATCGATGATAAAGTATATAACACATTATTGGGATCCTTACCCTACATAATCTATTTGTATGTGTTGTTGCAAAAATACACACCTGATATATCCAAAAAGTTACATAAAATCAATAATGATGAATAAGATGTGTGTGAATAAAAATTATATGTTCTACAGATAATGTATGATAACATATGAATACAAAAAATGAAATTTCTACTCCATTATTTAACATTGTAAATGAGATTGTGTTAGAAATTTATAGAATCCATACTATTTATTACCTAGTTTAACATGTTTTATTACATAAACATGAACTTAAGACAACTCTGATTATTGAAAGGTCTAGTTTCTTTGGAAATTTGGGATATTACATGACAGATGAAAACATAAAAAACAACACCTTTGTTGAAAACGTCTTTTACATGAACACAACATTTCCCTCAAACATAGCATTTCATGTGATAACCTGAGGACATACATAAGAGATGGGTGAAATATAAATCCTTGTAAAATAGTAAACAAGGAATAACAATAAAATTATAGTACATGTTAGTTAACATGAATATCCATAGATCACAAAAGAAACATGAATCTAACAGCTTGATATGGCATGATAATAATAACATGTAAATATGGCATCAACATATAACAAGATATTAGCATGAGCCAAGGAAATTTATATATGGATCAGGATTAAAAACTCATTTCACATGAATTAGAATGAGTAGACCCTCATTTAAATTGACATATCATTATACTAATCCTTACCCAATGCCTTAGAGTGTTATCAGTGCACACCCTTCTTAATCATTTCATTTCATGCATATGTGTTCCAAATGGATCATATAATATTGATTAATTAAGCATCATAATTTAGTCCATGACAAATAAATTTGGAATTCAAACATGAAACTCTATAATAAATAAGAAAATGTACATAAATGTGAATACCCATGATAGAAAAATGGGCACGATATTCATTACACGATGACTTTGGCTTTGAAAATCATGGTGGAATTCAACAGCATAACGACACTACGTTTGAATTCATAAAAAAAGATGATGAGAGATAAATGGGTGTATTATACCATTATCAAGAAATTTATAATAAGTGTGTCATATAGAAACAGTTATGAACATATTTAATTGAATTTATATTCATAATACAAAATAATTGATTGAATGTGAATGAGAAGAGAGAAATTCCTTACGGAATTCTAGCATGGTAATAGGTGTAAATGTGGGGAATTAATAAGAAATCAAGATGACTCTAATAATTAAAACATAAGGAGGGTATTTTAGAGGAGGTGATAAATCTTAACCCAAATTTGAAATTAAAAAATGGTATAACCACATAATGATATTTGGAAAAAAATTAGAATGGAATAAATCCCTTACTGCATTTTTTCATTTTAATGGGTGTACGTGGGAGGAATTAATTATATAGAGAAGGGGTATCTAATTGTTATAAAACATATGATGTATGGGGGAGGAGATAAATCATACCCCAACATTTTCAATTCAAAATGAAATGATATAGAAACAAAAATAAACTGTGAAAAAATGAGTGAAGAAGTAATCCCTTACTTGGAAGTGTGATCCAATGGCTTGGGAGTATCTTGAGAGTGGATTATTAGGATCCTGGGGTGACTTGGGAAGATACTAGAGAGATTAGTACATTTTAAGGACATTATCCATGGGATTATAGGGATGATAAGTTGGATCTTGGGTGGGGTTATATAGGAAAAGAGAGGGAATTATTTATTATTTAGGTTTTGGACACCACACATTAAACTAATAAAAACCAAAAACAACCCATGGTTTTTTCCAAAAGGAATCAAGAAACAATATTTTATAAGTACAATGGTTGATCATATTAAAATATAAGTCTTTATTATATGGATTGGAGTCACATTCTCAAGGGAAATCATTTTAAAAGTAAAAAATGTATTATAAGTCTTTGAGGGTCCATTAGACCATTGTAAAATAAATAAAACAAACCTAAAATTCCATTATTTTAAATAAAAACAAATATTTTCAAAACAAACCTTTCATATTATTTAATTACAGCACAATGAGGTCAATATGATGTCAAAAAAAAATTTATATTAAAACGGTATTTAATTTTCACACAAAAGTTCGACTGTCTAAGAAAAATATGGAAAATTCACTATTTGATAATTTCGACGTCTTGATTCCATAAATAATATTCATTTTATTTAAATAATTTCTAAAATAAATTAATTTTTACTTTTATAATAAAATGTGACATTTATCAAAAATTCATGAGTTTTGACAAAAACAGCTTTCAAAAGAAAATAATAACTACAATTGTATTAATAAAAATATACGATCATTTATATTTAATAAAAATTAATTTAGTAATAATATTTTTTTTATTATTTAATTCAAAAAAATACATAAATACATCATAATAGATTTATTAATTTAATGTTGAAAAAAATGATATTTCTTTATTAGAATCTATTTATAATGTAACAACAAAAAATGAATATATATTCATTATTCTATACAAAAATATTGCACATAATCATAGTGCTTGTTTATTTTTACATAAATCCTTATAACTCCCATATATGACCTAAGGTAAATGTGTGTGATGGTGACATACTCTTGGGGTGGCTTGGATAACATCACTTGTTTTGTAATCTCTATCAACTTCCACTTCTCCCAAAGGCAGTTCATTTAAAGCTAAATGTGTTCATGCTCAGCTTGGGCTTGGTTAGAGAGAACCACTATGATGCCACCTCCTTTCCATGATCTGAAAAATGGGCTTCCTGTGGAGTAATTCTATTGTATGAGGTCGTCTCTTCCTTTATCTGAGTAAATTGTATTTGTTAAAGCCCTATATTTATACAAAATATATAATCACTATTTAAAGACTATATTAGAAACATTAACATTTAATTAATGTATTTTGAAATCCAAAAAAATGAAACCAAATATGTGTATATTTTATATAACCATTTTACATAATAAGACATTTAATTAGATCAAGGGGAATTTCCATTAAAAAAAGACCCATTCGTTACAATCTTCACCCCATAAGAAATTACACTCACAAAATTTCCATTCACTACAATAAAATAGATGGTGTAACTCTACCTTATCACTTACTCCGGTTCCCATGTTGCTTCTTCACTCTTGTGGTTTCGCCACAACACCATTACATGGGGAATTTTCTAATTTAAACAAACTTCTTCTCGGAGATCTAATATCTTCACTGCCTTCTCTTCATAGGATAAGTCATTCTCAAACAGTACCACCTATACATTGAGTACATGTGATGATTCGGGTATGTAATTCCTCAAGAGTGATTCATAGAATACATCATGTAGCTGAGATAGGTTTGGTGGGAGTGTTAGTCGGTAGGTCACTGCTCCAATGTGATGAAGGACCTCCAATGGGCTAATGTACCTTAGATGAAGTTTCCCTTCATCCCAAATCCCATAACTCACTACTATGGTGTTATTAAGAGGAATACCATGTCTCTGACATCAAACTCTAAGTCTCATCGACGAATATAAGAATAGAACTTTTATCGACTATGAGCATCTTTAATGTGCAGATGGATTGTCATAACCTTCTCCACCATTTCTTCAACCATTTTTTAAAAAATGAATTTTTTCTTCACAACATCATCTTATCATGTCGGTATTCTACACCTCTTACCATAAATGGACTCGTAAAGAGCCAATTGGATTCTTGAGTGGAATCTATTATTGTAATAAAACTCAACCAGAGGAAGATGTTGATCCCATCCACCTTGGGAGTCCATTGAGCTTTCTATCAACATATCCTAATGTTTTTGTATAGTCCTCTCAAATTGGACATCAGTTTGAGGATGATAAGCCATACTAAATTTCATCTCAGTATTCCGGGCCTGTTTAAGAAACTTCCAAAACATAGAGGTGAATCTTGGATCTCAATATGATATAATTGATAATGGTACTCTATGCATCCTTATAAAATTTTGATGAATATTTGTTCCATTTGATCCAATGAGAAATCCTTCAGATTTGAAATGAATTGTGAAGTCCTTTTTGACGATCCTTAACAACCCAGATATCAATTTTTCCATTGCATGTCTTCGGAAGTCCGGTGATAAAGTTCATAGTGATGTTATCCCATTTCCATACTGGTATGTGTAATGGTTGCATAACCCCCTTAGACTTCTATCTATTAGCCTTCACCTACTAACATAACAGGCACATTGATGTATACTCAGTGATCTCATTTTTATTGTTATCCCACCAATAAAGCACTCAGAGATTTCAATACACCATTGTGTTTCCTGGGTGAATGGATGAACTTGAACTATGTGCATCATCTAAAAGGTCATTATTTAACTATAGATATAATGGGACACATAGTCTTGTCCAAAATCTAACAATTTCGTCTTCACTAACATTGAAATACAAGGATTTCCCTTTTTTAATAGTTTCTACTTTCTTCCGAAATCACATATCATCATTTTGAGCATCATTAACCTTCCCAAAAGAGTTTATTGAGAAATAATTTGTTAAAGGATTGATGATGTTCCCTTCATTATGATTACCATGTCCATATTAACTAAATATAATATTATTAGATCCTTTTAAATTATCATCAATGATAGAATCAATGGGTCTTTTCTACATTGAGAATCTGCATCCTTTTTTTCTTTCCCATGGTGGTATTGGATTGAGAAGTCATTGTCTTTGATCAGCTATAACCATATTTTTGCGCATATTCAACTCTTTCTATGTGAAAATATTCTTGATGTTTTTTTTGATCCGTATATATTTTACACGTCTCCCAAAAGAGGTAATTCTGCCATATTTCCAAATCCAATATTACTGTATCCAACTCCATATTAAGTGTGGTATGTTTTTTTTCATGAAAATTCAATTTCCTTGATGAATGGGCAATGAATTTTTCATTTTTCATCAACACACAACCCATTCCATTCATTTAAGCATCACTTAATACCATAAAAATTTCGCCACTTGTTGGTACTGTGAGAACGAGTGCAGTGATAAACCTCTATTTTATCTCCATGAATCTATCTTCATATTAATTACTCTAAGAAAAAATGACTCCCTTCTAAGTCATCATGATATGGGGGTTTTAAAATCATGATAAATTTATCACAAATGAGAAATAATAACCAGCTAACCCAAAGAAGCTACTAATATCTATCACTGATGTTGGCCTCTTCCATCCCTCAATTAAATATTTCTTTGAGTTATCCATGGATATTATATTTATTGAGATGACATGACTCATTATTGATACATCCTTCAACTATAACTCACAGTTGTGGTACCTTGCATTGATATTCTACTTTTGAAAGGTATCTATTATAGTTCATAAATTATCCTCGTTCCCCTCCTTGGTTTTAGAGTACATTAGAATATCGTCCATAAAGACTACCAATATTTTGTCAAGGTAATATATTAAGACTAAATTCATCAGGTCAAAGAATATTACTACAGAATAAGTGAGTCTGAAATGCATTACTATGAATTCATAGTACCGGTATCTTGTACAAACAAAATCCTTGGGGATATCCTCCATTTTTACCATTATATAGTAATATACCGACAAGAAATCCATCTTGGAGAAGTATTTTAGAGACCCAAATCTTAAAGTACATGGAAATTACATTAATTTTGAGGAATAATTAATACATAACAAAAATAGATACCAAAGAACCGTAATAGTTTAGTGTATTTGGAAACTCGGAATATAATCTTCTAATCCTTGTGAAAGATCTTCAACTTCTCCCATAAAGATCATCCCCTTTTAGTTTCATACCAAAAACCATTATTTAAATCCTAGGGATAAGAAAACATAACAGAGGTTGAGATCAACTTCCCAGTAAGGTTAAACATAGGGAACATAAAACAATCCATAAGCATTTGAATGGAAAAACATGAACATAAAATATAAACATATAAATCATGAGCAAAGACAGAAATATTGGAAGTACGTAAGGCATATATCATAAGGGAACATCAATCATTATAAAATAGAATGGGAATAAAACATGTAATTGTGGAAAACAATTAATAACATGATATTATTTCCATAGTAGCCAAGGAATTACTGCCAATACCATCTTAGTGGACGAAGTCCCTTTCTGAATCGAGTTCACTCCTCGTTTCAGTCCTGTAAAACTGAACCCGATTAACATATTGTTCCAGACATGTCTATCTCTTGAGATATAAATCATTAACCAATGCATTAGAGGGAGATATAGGTCCCACACATCTCATAATTATATAATTTTTTTGTGTGCCACAAAATATACATAAATCATTCATAATAACCCAAAACATAAAATGTGTTTCATAAACATCATCTCATCATAACATAATCTATATACAACAAATGGATATAATTTCATCATAATAAGAATCAAACCATGTAAATAATATATATATTATACTTGAAACACACCCATATGAAAAAATGTCATCTAATATGGAAAATGGTTTTGATAAAACCCTTGAAATGAATTCTGGAGGAAAATATCCTTTCTTCTTTAAAATCATTTTCTATTCAGAAAATGCCATGAAATTATAAAATAAATTAATTTTGTATAATATAACCATGAAATTGTTTAGAATAAACTTAATTTAAATAAGTAGTTATGAAACCATAAAAACCCATTCACGCCGTATAAGTTAAAAAACATTATCCTCGTACTTTTGTCGGAAAAGTCAAAAAGTTCCTCGTATGGTAAAAAAAGATTCTTTCATAACACAAAGTAAAAGTTAAATATGGGTGAAATTGAAATTAAACATACTTTGAAGAATATTAAACACTTTATGAAAAACATTTTATGGGCATGGATGAAAAATATAACCCCAGTAAATACTTATGTATAAGAATTCTCGGATAAAATGAAATTTGAAAAATTATACCTTACCTTATGTCTGATATACTTCATATGTTTACAGAACTCATGTATAATGATTTAAATAATGTTATTGACATTTTACAGAATCATATTCATTGTTATGATATCATATATAGTTTAATTATGACTTTATAATACTCTTTGTTTTATAAATTCCATGTTAAAGCAGTGTTTTGGGTAAAATCATTTCATTTATCGTACTCGTTTTGATTTGTTGTTCTTGATCTTATTATTACTTATATAATTATTTAATTACTTAAATAATGTAAATAATGATTTATATATCATATATATTCAGTATATATATATATATTTATATATATATATATTTATAATAGATAAATGAATGAAACGAAATACACCGTCCATGGAGACGGTAGGCCGTACGTACGCATGAACACTGTTTTCCTTTCCTGATTAACTTGAATGGAATTAAGTAGATGACATACACATATATATACATAAATCTATTATCATTATTATTTCATATATTTCAGGATTACTTATTATATATACTTTTATAATCATTCTTTAATTGTAAACATGGAAAATGAATCTCATCGCGTCATGGAGACGTTAATCCGTACGTACGCATGAGCAATGATATCATTCCAATATTTATTGAATAGAATTTTAGTGGATGATATAATATCATAGAATCATTATGGAGTTATAATAATCATATATAGTAATTTATTACACCATTATAGCCATCCAAATAAGGTGGTGGTGGAAAATACAGATTACACCACGGCGTGGAGACGGTGTTCCGTAAGTACGCATGCACGGTGAATTAATTTTCCGTAGGATGGATAAAAGATGAAATGGGTTTATTTAATACTAATAATAACATATTATTATATATGTAATAATTATGTTATTACATTATAATGAAAAAACTAATGAAGAAGAAGTTGAAGTAGAAATAAACATGAAAGAATCGTTAGAAGAGATTACCTCTTCTTCGATGCACCTCCTTTAAACATCTTCTTAGGGCACTAGAGTTGGTCTTTTGAGAATACCAAAACCTATATGATATAAATAGATAGGTTGAAAAGAGTAATTTTCAGGTTTTTTCCGAGTTTAAAGTCTCAAAAGTGTGTGAAGTGAAGAGGGAAGGGGTGCCCTTTTTATAAGGGAGGAGAGGGGCTCCTTTGGAAGAACATAAAATATTATTTTATAATAAAGTCATATTCGGTTTATAATAGCTCCAAATTAATTTAAATCGAAGATAATGTGGGTATGTGTCGAAATATGCTCAAAAAACAGGTTTTAGACCAGTTTAGGTTACTATTTTAATCCATATCATTTAGATTTAACTCTAAGTTAAATAATTTACCTTTTACTTTGTCTTCTTGTTTTCTTACACTATATGGTTAATAAACATACTATAACCAGCCAAACGAATCACAAGAGGCTCATTATTAATATATATAACATTATGTAAGTCATTTGGGTGAACCTTAGATTTTGAGGAATATAATAACAATTAATAATATAATATTAGTTTTAAAAACTATTTTATGACAGTTTTGACACTATTTGGTAATTTATTTTTTGTGAAAATCATAACAGTATAATTAGTTTGAAAAACTAAATTAAATCAATACTAACATGTCATATTAACGTAGAAAATTAGTGTAATTCATAAAATGTCTCATATTACATTTAGTTGGGTATTTATAACATCAATTATGTTAATATTTCATTAATAAGGTAATTACAACATCAACATTATGTCATAAATAAATTGAATTATTTAATCTCTAAAAATTATAAATAAAATACCATTATGTAGTAAATCGTATTAAATTTTTAATGAATATTTATAGTCTAATTTATCTTATGTATAAAACTATATTAAAAAAAATTAATTATTAAACATTGATTTTAAATATTTAAACTCTTCTTTAAATAAAATAATAACAGGTGTCCTCATCTAATCCAAGTGGATATAAAGGGTAATATTTTATTCCTAAGGTTGCTTTTTGTTTAATTACACTTATCCAATAGAATTATGTCATGTGTTAGGGTAATAATAATATCATTTTTTACCCTTAATTACACTATTTACTTTTTATAGTGGTAAATAAAAATAAAAAGTTATTATTCACAGAAAAATTATTTTTCTATTATTGAACCAAATTTTACTCCTTGATATTAACTGGGTATCTTGGATTTTCGAAATTCCACTCATAGATGTGATAAAATTATGTTTTATGTAAATTTTCAAATTCTCCTAGGAGGTGGGTAAAAGACGGTGAAAAGTTCAATAAAATTTTTATATGTCTAACATTATTGAAAAATGACTCCAATGAATTACATTGAACATATATAGGTATTATGTATCCATTTTTACCTAAAATAAATTTAAATAAAATAAATAATTATTTAAATAAAAATTCGGTTTTTAAATAGTAACCCAGTATTTTCACTATTCATCAAAAAATGAATGTTTTTAGAAAAATACCAAAATTTCACCCTAGGATAATTTTGATATTCTGAATACAAAAATGAAGTCCATTTTTAAACATAAAATTTATAATATTTCAACAAGTGGGTGTTACTATTCATAATGGCTAGTTCATAATAATATTATCATAATATCTCATTTAGTGAAACTTGGTATTGCATACTACACACGCTATCGAGGAAAGTCATGATTGCATGTAATGAAAGCCAAGTCAGGGCTGCGTGTAGTGAAATATCAATTTGGTGTTGCGTATAACATAATCAAAACTTATTTCATTTATACATTAATCAAAATCTATACTAAATGTTACTTAGAATAATTTCCACAAAACGAACTTGAAATTGTGTGTAACACGAGCCAAGAATAGTGTTGCGTATATTGAAAAATAATACGGAGTAGCATATAGTACATGATAATCTTTTTGTAGTGTATAATAGATGACATCAAAGAAATAAAAAACAATATATCTCATAAAATCTCAGGGTGTAACATTCTACCCCCCCCCCCCTTAATAAGTATTTCTCCCTCGAAATTCGTCGGGGTTATAAATCATTTACTACATGAATGTTTCGTTTATAAAAACCCACTTTGCAAAAGGATTACTAAAACATAATTTTAAAAAGTAACGTATCAAATTTATCGGTTACCCAGATTAACTCATCACTAGGTTTCCACATAGGAGAACATGGGTGGAAATATGGATATAGAATAAAAATCTAACCATCATGTTCTGATGGAGAGTTGTATAGGACATGGCTATAAAAAGTCCAACAATCACAAACCCATAAATTTGTGGTGATTTAAGGTACAACCTGATTCATCGGATATAATGACACTAGGAAAACATTTTTTGTTTTCAAGATCATTTCCATAAAGCTGAAGAATTGTTGAATTAGATGAATTACTTATTTGATTTTTGTACAATCTTACTATTGTTTGTGCCGTGAACAATTTCCACTTCATCGCATAAAAAATGACGTTGAATTTCTCTTCCATGAAGTGTTAGCAGATCATGTGATAGAATGATATGTCACTCCATCTGTCTCAAACAAAAGGATAGAAAAAGTTATTAAATATATATAAGTCAATCTATAGTGAGATTGATCGTATATGGTTCATAAAATGGACTTATACTTCATATATCATACCACATAATATAATAAAACTAGTTTCTACTAACTAGGGACTTCCTGTAGGCCAGTGGTAGGTGATAAAGGCCAGTCACAATTCGGTTGTGAGTTCGACTCCCACAGCATTGTCCGAAGCGACAGGTAGTCGACCGCCCTGCAAGTTGTCCTTTTTCTAAAACTAAATTATTATAACATTCCATCAATAATATCAAAAATAGTTCTAGACTTGAACAATACTATCTGATGTCTAACTAAATCTATTCCATTCATTATGCTTACCCAAACTCATAGTATAAGGAAAAGGATCCCTAGAGAGGTCATCTACCAAGCATGTAAATACCGTCATTTATCCACCATATATCATAAGATATCTCATGTTTGTCACAATCCAAACATCCAAATTCCTTAAAAAATATTCATTTTAAAAATGAATACCCATTGAACCTTAGTGAAAACATGAATGCTCTCAAAAGTTAACACTTTCCCCATACCAAAATCCCAAAATTTCTATATACTTAAACCATGATATAACTTTGTCCTTATATCAGTCATGAGCTCATTAATACTATCAAAAATCTCATTATCTCCTTATCACTTAATTATGCACATGTCATCTACTTTCCAAAAATATCTGAATAACCTTTCATGGTTACTAGTACCATTCAAAATATACTTTCAAATACTTTAGAAAAAACAATAGTGTAACAATACTTATATGTGTATTTATTCACTAGTACCATTACCAATACAACATAAATCTTGATAAATGTAAATCATTCCACTACCTTCTTAAACCATTGACCGATCATCAATGATTCTTTCATCTCACAGATCATTTGTACTATCTTCATCATCATCAAAATAAATACTACCCATACATCCATGTTGATTCTCTTCATGAGACATTCCCTTAGAGAATTGGTTTTCATAATGCACGTACATTCCACATTTAAAACATTTAACCATTGTTGATGTCATAATAATACCATTATCCTTATCCATGGTGTTAACTGATCCTTTTCCTTTGAAATTACTTGCTTCATGTCCTGATTTTCCTCAACCAAAGCATCTTCCAATTCCTTTGAAACCTTATCCTTGATGCCTCTTCCCACATGATTCACATGTGGAATATTGAACTTTCTTTCCTTTGTGAACATCATGAAACTCTTTCTTAATTTTATTAACTGAGTTAGAAAAATTACCATAGTTGAGAGTATTGATCATATTATGAGATTGCTGATTAGGCATAATAACGATGTTTCACCTTCCAAATCCCATTTCATTTTCCTAATCATGAAGAATATCATTCCATTGTCTATCATATTCTCTATTAACATGAATCTTCAGGTTTCCACCCATTTTTTAAAACCCAAAAATAATAGTGTGAGAGGGCTAAATCATGTTAGGAATACAACATAATCAAGGGGATTAATTTCAATCTATAACATCGTAGGTTTAATCCAATGTTATTCATGATCGTTATAATAATTCTAGGACTATAACCTCTAGTTATACCTATCCTTAGAGACATCCATAGACATAACTTAGAAATATGTCAATGGATTTCACTAATGTTTTTGCATCCTAGTTTCCAAATGTTAACTAAAAATTTCCTCTGATACCAACTGTAGAGACCCAAAGCTTGATATACATGGACATTACATTAATTTTGCAGAATACTTAATTCATAACAAAAACAGACACCAAAGGACTATAATAGCTTAGTGTCTTTGGAAACTCGGAATATAATATTCTAATCTTGGTGATATGTCTTTAACATCTACCATAAAGATCTTCCCCTTTTATTTTCCTACCTAAAACCTTTCTTTAAATCTTAGGGAAAAGAAAACATTAAAAAGGGTGAGCTCAAATGCCCAGTAAGGGTAAACATAGAGAACATAAAACAATCCATAAACATTTGAATGCAGAAACATGAACATAAAATCTAAACATCAAAATCATGATCAAAGACATGAATCTTGGAAGTACGTAAGGCATATATCATAAGGGAACATCAATCAGGGTAAAATAGAATGGGAATAAAACATGTAATTTTGGAAAAACATTAAGCACATGATATGATTTCTATAGTATCCAAGGCATTAATTCCAAGACCATCTTAGTGGGAAAAGTCCATTTCTGAATCGAGTTCACTCCTCGTTTCAGTTTTGTAACACTGAACCAGATTAACTTACCATTCTAGACATGTCTATATCATGAGGTATAAATATTTATCCATTGCATTTGAGGTAGATATAGGTCCCCCCCATCTCATAATGAAATCATTCTTATGTGTGCCACAACATATACATAAATCATTCATCATAACACAAAGAATAAAATGGGTTTCATAAACATCATCTCATCATAAAATAATCCATATAAATCAAATGGATATAATTTCATCAAAAGAAGAATCAAAACATGTAAATAATAGAGATATTATACTTAAATCATAAATATATGAAATAATGTCATCTTAGATGGAAAATGGCTTTGTTAAAACACTTGAAATGAATTCTTGAGGAAAATATCCTTTCTTCTTCAAAATCATTTTCTTTTCAAAAAATTCCAGGAAATTTTAAAAGAATAGATAATTTTTTTAAATAATTATTAAATTTTGTAGAGGAAACTTAATTGAATTATGTCGTTATGAAACCATAAAAATCCATTCACGCCGTATAAGTTAAAAATCATTCTCCTCTTCCTTTTGTTGGAAAAGTAAAAAATTTCCTCGTATGCTAAACAAAAGAAATATTCCATCCATAAAAAAAATTAAAAGTCAAACCGGGGTAATAATGACATTAAACATACATGTAAGAATATTAAAACCTTTATGAAAAACCTTTTATGGGCATGGAATAAAATTATAACCCTAGTAAATACTTACGTATAAGCAATCTCGGATAAAAATGAGATTTTCAAAATTATCCATTACCTTATGTTTGATATGATTTGTATGTATCCTGACCTCCTGTATAATGTTTTAAATAATGTTATTTTCTTTTTAAATAATAATATTCATTGTTATTATATCATATATGTTTCAATTAATACTTTATAATACCCATTCTTTTATAAATTCTATGATAAAGTAGTGTTTTGGGTAAAATCGTTTAATTTATCGTATGTGTTTCGATTTGTTGTTCTTGATATTATTATTACTTATATCACGATTTAATTACTTCCATAATGTAAATAATTATTTATATATCATATATATTTTGTATATATATATATATATATATAATATAGGTGAATGAAATGAAATACACCGTTCATGGAGACGGTAGGCCGTATGTACGCATGAACGTTGTTTTCATTTCCTTATTAACTTGAATGGAATTAGGTAAATGAAACACATATATATATATATACATTATCATTATTATGTCATATATTTCAGGATTACTTATTATATATACTTTTATAATCATTCTTGAATTGTTAATATAGAAAATGAATCTCACCGCATCGTGGAGACGGTAATCCGTACGTACGCACGAGCGATGATATCATTCACATATTTATTGAATGGAATTGGAGTGGATGATATAATATCATAGAATCAGTATGATTTTATAATAATAATATATAGTTATTCTATACACCATTATACCCATCCAAGTAAGGTGGTGGTGGAAAAAACAGATTACACCACGGCGTGGGGACGGTATTCCGTACGTACGCACACACGGTGATTTCATTTTCCATAGGATGGATAGAAGGTGAAATGGGGTTGTTTCATATTTATAATAACATATCAGTATAAAATTAATACTTATGTTGTTAATTTACAATGAAACAACTAAGGAAGAAGATGTTGAAGAAGAAAAAAACTTGAAATAATCGTTTGAAGAGATTACCTCTTCTTCGACGCACCTCCTTTAAACATCTTTTTAGGGCACTAGAGTTGTTTTTTGAGAATACCAGAACTTCTATGATATAACTAGAGAGGTTGAGAAGAGGAATTGGTAGGGTTTGGCCGAGTTTCTAGGCTCAAAAGGGTGTGAAGAGAAGAGGGAAGGGGTGCCCTTTTTATAAGGGAGGAGAGGGTCATCTTTGGAAAAACATAAAATATTATTTTATAACAAAGTCATATTCGGTTTATAAAGGATCAAAACTGATTTATTTATAATATAATGTGGGTATGGGTCTAAAGCCTCTCAACCAGTATGTTTTAAACAATTTTAGGTTACTATTTTAATCTTTATCATTTAGATTTAACTCTATGTTAAATAATTTATCTTTTACCGTGTCTTCTTGTTTTCTTACACTATGTGGTTAATAAACTTACTTTAACCAGACACAAAACCCCAAGTGGATCATTATTAATATATATAAACATATCTATGTCATTTTTACGAACCATATATTTTTAGGAATATAATAAAATTAATAATATAATATTTGTTTTCAAATCTATTTTATGTCAATTTTGACACGATTTGGTAATTGATTTTTTGTGAAAAACATAACCGCATGATTAGTTAGAAAAAGTTAACTAAATAAATACTAACATATCATATTAACCTATAAAATAAGTATAATTCATAATAAGTCTCAATTTAAATTTATTTTGGTATTTATAACATCAATTATGTTAATATTTCATTAATAAGGTAGTTACATCATCATCATTGTGTCATAAATAAACTAAATTATTTAATGTCTAAAAATTATAAATAAAAAACCATTATGTATGAAATCATTTTATCATTCTAATTAATATTTATAGTCGATTTTATCTTATTTATATCCCTATATTAAAAAAAATTTAGTTATTAATCTTTGATTTTAACTATTTTAACTCTTCTTTAAATAAAATAATAACAACTGTCCTAATCTATTCAAAGTTGACATAAAGGGTAATATTTTATTCATAAGGTTGTTTTTGGTCGAATTACACTTATCCAATAGAATTAGGTCTTGTGTTAGGGTAATAATAATATCACTTTTTACCCTTAATTACCCTATTTTCATGTTTACCATGGTAAATAAAAGTAAAAAGGTACTATTCACCAAAAATTATTTTTATATTATTGAACCACATTTTACCCATTTATATTAACTGTTTCACTAATATTTTCAAAATTCCTCTCACAGAAGCTGTAAAATTATGTTTTATGTAAATTTTCAAATTCCCTTGAAGGTGGGTAAAAGACGGTAAAAAGTTTAATATAATTTTTATATGTATAAAATTATTATAAAATGAATCAAATGAATTACATAGAACTTATATATGTATTATGTATCAATTTTTACCTAAAATAAATTTAAATAAAATAAATAATTATTTAAATAAAAATTCAGTTTTTAAATAGTAACTATGTATTTTCACTATTCATCAAAAAATTGAATGTTTTTAGAAAAATACCAAAACTTCACCCTTGGCTAATTTCGATATTCCGAATACAAAAATGAAATCTATTTTAAAAGATAAAATTTATTAAATTTCAAAAAGTGGGTATTACTATTCATAATGGCTAGTTCATAATAATATTATAATAATATCTCATTTAGTGATACTTGGTATTGCATACTACACATGCTATCAAGGAAGGTATTGATTGCATGTAACGCAAGCCAAGTCAGGACTACGTGTAGTGAAATCTCTTTTTGGTGTTGTGTATTACATAATCAAAACATATTTCATTTATACATTAAACAAAATCTATACATAATGTTGCGTAGAATAATTTCCACAAAATGAACTTGATATTTTGTGTAACACGACTCAAGAATAGTGTTGCATATACGAAAATCTAATACGATGTTGGGTTTAGTACAAGCTAATCATGGTGTAGTGTATAATAGAAATATCAATGAAATTAAAAATTATATATCTCATAAAATCTCAGGGTGTTACAAGTATTGTGCTCTAGAAGAGATGATTAAACAAGTCATCAATTCGTGGAAGAGGATACAAGTTCTTTATCTTGATTTTGTTGTGCTCACGATAATCAATGCAAAGGTGTATTAACACATCCTTCTTGTTGACGAGGAGGACTGGTGCACCCATGGTGAAGCACTTGGGCATATAAACCTTTCATCAAGATTCTAATGTAGTTGTTCCTTAAGCTCATTATGCTCCAAAACAACTATTCTATTTAGAGTCATGGATATTGTGAAATCATCACGTATATGATCAATCAAAAATTCAACATCTCTTATAAGAGGTAAACCAAGAAATTCCTTGGGAAACACTTCAGAAAATTCCCTTTAAATAGGAATGTCTTCAAGGATGGTTTCATCCATAGAATCAATCATATGATCAAGATATGCAAGCTCATAAGGGAGTAATATCAACGTGTGAGATGATGGTGCTAAAGAATATTTGTCCTCCTACTTGAAATTGTATAGAATCAGCGGCCAATTCTGCATATGAAGAGTGATTTCCCTCTCATTGAAATTTATATTAGATCTATATATGGAAATCCAATCCATGACATGAATTGCATCAAATTCCACCATATGGTGTATGAAAAGGTTCTCTGAGAGGTTCAATCCACAAATTATGATATGGGGGTAGTCATATTCATGGGATGCAATGATTTACCAATTTTATGATCTTATTGAAATCAATTCTTCAATTATTTGTTGTTGTGTTTGGGTTTTTATTATAAACATTCGAGATATAAAAGAATTCGTAGAACCAGAACCAAAAACTATGTTTTTATTCTTGAAAGAATAACTAGAATACCTATCACCACTTCGTTTTTGGGGTTCACTTCCATGGTAGTGATGGAAAAATCCCACCCTTGATGCCTTGGAGGTTGCTGGTTGCCTCTAAAAACCCTTAGCATAGGGAATTTTTTTGCAAAGTAACCTATTTTTTTGGAGCAATGAACAATGTGTTGAGGATGAACAAAGCATTCCTCTCCTCATTACAGCAGCAGGTTTTTCTAGTCGGCAGTATATAGCAAGGTGCCCCTGTCTTCTACACCAAAAGCATTTCCTCTTCCCCTTAAAGCATTTTTTGGGGCGCTTCTTGGCACACCTTTAGCAAGTGGGGTGCTGAAATTTCATTGCACTGCTTGATTTATCCATTGGACCTCTTGTATTAAAGTCCACTTTACGATTCTTATTCCTATGATACCGCTGATATTTTCGAATATCCATTCTGAACTTGAGGGAAAATCAGACAATTACCTCATATCCCTCAAAGTCACAGATCGTTGGGCGTTTCGTAGGCTAGGTTTTAGCCTACCAAAGGAGTGATCAACCTTGCATTTAGGAGTAACGACAAATCCATAGGAATATCTTGAAATCCTTGTGAATTTTCCCTCATATGCTCTGATATATTAATCTTCTATTGTAATATGAGTAAAAAAGTCCCTTTCCATCTTATGTCGTAGGGTGTGAGGAAATTATTAATCAAATAACATTTTCCAGAAATCCTTCCATTTCAACGCATCAATCTCATCCTCATGCTTCGTATTTTTGATCTATTTACACCATTGATCAGATTCACCCCCATATGATAAGCATATATAAATAACTTCTCTTATTCGAAACATTGAGGGATAAAAAATAACTTCTCAATAGATTCGATCCATTATTTGGTGATTTAGGGATCAAATTATCCATTAAAATTAGGAGACCTTGGTCTCAGGAGGCTCTCGATTTTGACTTCTTATTTCTTGGGGGGGGGGTAGAATGTTCCTCTTTACCCATGTTTATACTCAAAACATTAGTTAAATATTATTGTATCAAGAAATATTTTGTGATTACCACTCCCATTGGATTGGGCATCTCATTATAATAGTCATCACATTGATCATTACATAGGTTTCTAGCCCGAGTCCTCTTATTATAATCCATTGGCTGGAATTAAATTAATGTTTAGGGAAACACATAAAGGGTAATCCAATAAAAAATGGGGTAACTTATAAATTACTTTTATTTCCTTAGAATATTAATTTATATGATTCCATCTATATTATCCATGATCTACTACCCAACATATATTCTTAGGGGAATTTTTTACCTTAATAATGGTTCACACTAAGCTCATTAACTTACAAAAGCATATCCCTCAAGATTGTTGTAACAAATAGTGTAGAAACCCTGTTGTCGTGCACCAATTCTCGTTCGAGTCTAGCTCAAAGTGGTGTTTTTGGGTTTTACCACAAGATACATCAGTGCAAGAGATGGCTCCACTAATTCATATCTAGATAGGGATTTAATTTATTGATAAACCATTTAATAAATAATCATCAAATTTTATTGATTTTTTTATTATATTTAGTCGTATCCTTATGGCTTTCACTTGAGTTTTCAAATCCTAATCCCAAAAATAAATAAACTTATCATTCAATACAAACTATGATAACCATGATATTTATTACACAATTTAACAGGATCAATTATGTAACGCCCCGACCCCAGTTACCCAGAGTCGGTGCATTATTACATAACATTGGCATGATCACAAGAAAGATCAAATCTCGAAAGACCGATTGGTTTAGTAGCCTTGGAAACACTAGATATATTCATAAGTTTCACATTACATCATAAAATGAAAAACTACTACAACAACATAATGTCTCCATAATCCACACTACTATCCCCTCATAATATCCCTGCAGGTCATTCATAATTTACTTTTCACATCCTGGGGAAAAATAAAACATAGAAAAGGGGTGAGCTCAAATGCCCAGTAAGGATAACAATATAGCGGAAACTTTCATAAATAAGAATAAACATTTAAGGCAATGCATTACTAAAACAAAAGCCTTTTAAAATTGAACTTCAACATGGTATGGCAAAAGTAAAATGAAATAATTCCATTTACTTATTCACATGGATATTCTACTAATCGAATAATCACATGCAAAAATCAATAACCACTTTCATAATGTTGGAATGCATAATGCCAGACTATCATAACCACATAGCCAAGGCCTCGTGCCAAGACTACAAATAAGATTTTGTCAAGGCCTTGTGCCAAGACACTAGTTTGTCTCATGAGACCTACCGATGCATCGAGGAGCTATAGCGGGCTCCACCCGTCACTTATTAAGTCCAATGCATTCCCATATGAATAGGTTTAAACATAACACAAACATTCGTATTAAAACTAGCATACGAAATGTCAATACTTTCACAATAAACTATGAATGGTATAAAAATAGCACATCCACAGTCAAACATATCACAAAACCTTCAATACAATATAGAAGTTTTGTATCATAATAAATCAACTTCAAATAATCTTAAAATCCATCAAAGGATGTTGACATAGATGAAATCAAAATTCTTTTTAAAGAAATATCTCCTTTTATTTTGAAATCATTTAAGATCCATATAAAATAAAACATTTTCTTTGAAAGTATTCTTATAAGCTTGTATGGGAAGCTTCGACGATTTTATAACGGCGGAAAATAACCGCACCCGCCGTATAAGTTAAAAAAACATTCTTACCTCAATTCTGTCGAAAAGGTTAAAAAAGGACCTTGTTTTGAAAACGACGGAAAGATTCCTTTATAAACCTCTTATAAAAAGTCAAACAAGGGTATAAATGACTTTAACCCATATTCTTGTAAATAGTAAAAATGTTTTGAAATACATTTCAAAGAAACATGGATGTGGATGATAAAGAAATCCCAGTAGATTATTACGTATAAACAATCTCGGATAATGAAGAGATTGTGAAATAACCCTTACCATGTACTTTTCCTTGGTTGGGGTAGGTTAACCTCCTGTATAATGGTGAAATAATTTTTATTAAATTATACAAGAATCATATATATTAATATGATATCATATATGATCTTTTAACATTGATTTATTAATAATATCTTAGAATTATCATCGTTTCGGGTGTTAACTTACTCATTTTCTTTTATATGTTTTGTTACATAAGCCATGTTTGTTGTATCTTATTCATATCCAGAATGATATCAAGTCCTTAAACATCATTTTTAAATTATAAAATGATAATTATACTTTAATGGTTACGATGGAGAATGAATCTCATCGCGTTCGTGGAGACGGTAGTCCGTACGTACGCACGAGCGACAATATCATTCTTTTGATATTAAAATAATATATAAATGGATGGTATATCATATATACAGAATCATTAACATGTTATATTTATTATTTACATGAGTTACACATCATTATTATACCCATCCAAATAATATTATATTGAATAACAATTACACCACGACGTGGAGACGGTAAGCCGTACGTACGCACGTATGGTGACATGTTATTCAAAGGGTGGATAGAATACTGAATATGATTGTACCATATTTATAATAACATCACAGTATATGTGAGATACTGGAGTTATTATTTCAGAATGGTAAGAACAAAGGAAGAAGAAGTGGAAGAAGAAATGAACTTAGAAAAGGGTGGTGAAATCATTACCTCTTCTTCGGGTTCTTCCTTTTGATTTGATCAAAAGGGCTCCTTAGGTTGGCTTTCTGATCAAACTAAGGCCTCTAAGTTGTAGTGAGGGATGTTGGGAGAGTATTTGGGCAGAGTTTGGCCGAACCAAAAGGCTTTAGAGGTGTGAAGAAATGAGAAGGAGGAGTGCCCTTTTATAAGAGGGGTGAGGGGCACCTTTGGAAAAGCTAGAAATATTAATTTATAATAAATTCATATTCGGTTTCTAATGGCTCCAAAGTTGAATATTCAAAGGTTAAGGTGGGGATAGGTCGAAAACCACTCAACCAATAGAATTTAGACAGGTTTGGGTACTTATATTAACCTTATCTTTAAGTATTAACTCTAAGTTAATTAGTTTCACTTTTACAATGTCTCTTTGTATTTTTATATTATATGGTTAATAGACTTACCATATACATACAAGAGACCCCCAAGTGGTCCATTAATGATTAACCTATCATAATATAAGTCTCTTGGCCGAACCTTAGATTTTTAGGAATTTAATATCAATTAATAATATAATATTTGTTTTAAGAACTCTTTTATGTCAATTTTGACACTATTCAATAGTTGATTTTTGTGAAACTCATAACAGATTGATTACTTCGAAAAAAGTCCATTAACTCAATCCTAATATATCATATTAGCCTAGAAAAGTATTTTAATTCATCAAAAGTTTCATATTATATTTATTTGGGTATTTATAATATCAATTATTTTAATTTTTCACTATTTTAGTAATTACTGCATCATCATTGTGTCATAAATAAAATAAATTATTTAATGTCTAAAAATTATAAGTAAAATATCATTATGTAGGAAATCTTTTTATCTTTCTAATGAATATTTATAATCAAAAATCCAACATGTATAACCCTATGTAAAAATTGTTCTTCTAAAAGATGTAAGCTTATGCCATTTTTATTTTTATTTTAACTTTATTAATATAAAGTGTCCCTACCACATACAAGTGGCTCCAAGGGGTCCCCAAATTGACCCAAGGATGCCCATGGTCGGGTATGTGTCCACCAATAAGGTTAGGACACGTTTTAGGGTAATTTTGTATTATTATAATATTATTTTTTAACCCTTATTTACCGGATTTACCCTTTAACCATGGTAAATAAAATATTTACCACAGTAACTATTCAAAATGTCTAAAAATAAAAGTTACCTATTTACACAATTTGAACATCCTGATTCCAAATATGGAATCCATTTTCCTAAATTAAAAACACAGAAGTGGCAGAAATTAATTTAAAATTAATTCCCGCTGTCAAAACAAAAAGCGTGTTTTTAAGAGATAATAACTATCAAAAGATTGACACTTGTTTATGTTCGGTTTAATTGTAAAATTATGTCCAATGACCAAAATTATATTAAATGGTAAAAATATATTCTAAATATACTTTAAAACTACTAAAATTCATAATTTATCACTATTAATTATTTTGATTAAAAAAGTTGTTTTTAATTAAAATTTAGTAATTTTCACTATTCATCAAAATATGAAAGTTATCCGAAAAGTACCAAAATTTCACCTTAGGCTAAATTCGATATTCCGAGTCCAAAAATGAAGTCCATTTTCAAATATAAAATATATATAATTTCAAAAATTAGGTATTACTATTCACAACGGCTAGTTTAATTAGTTGTGGTGTGTGTTAGAACTCGAGGTTGCGTACAACACACGCCATCGCATTATTCAAAGGGAAACGTACCGTAGAAGCTTGGGGTGTTACATTCTCCCCTCCTTCAATAAATTGCGTCCTCGCAATTTGAAATTGTTCTTCGAAGATAAAAGGTTGAAAGTAGAAAATATATTTGTGGGAAAACCCACATTGGAAATTGGGTTACTGAAATTTAGTCTTAATATGAGGAAAAGAGAAATTAAAGGGTCACCACCAAATTATGATCTCGATTAGGAGAACATTGGTGGCAATTAGAGACATATAATCGGAGGAAAAACGTAAATATTTATAGGTAGTGATTGAGGTCATCAATCACAAACAAGTGTATAATTGAGGTCCTTAAACTCATCAATCTATGATGATTTGAAGTACCATCGGTTCAACAAAATATAGGGTATTGGGATAACACATTTTTGACGTTTCAAAATATCTTAGTTGAAATCCCACATCGAAAAATGAATTAATGAGGCCTCTATTTAAAATAAAGAGTCGAAAGTATGAAGATTACTGAAAATAACACATACTAGGGTTCCATGTAAGAAAATATGGATATGGAAGAAAAATCTAGCCATAAATTATCTGATGGAGAGTGGTAGAGAACATGGCTATGAAAAGGCCAACAATCCCAAAGCCATAAATTTGTGATGATTTAAGGTACCATCTAGGACAACATTTTTGTTCTAAGTTTCTATTATTAATGTTGAGGAATTTATTTATGAGATTGGATAAGATAATAAGGAGATATACTTAGTTTATAATTAGAGTTTTATCCATTAATAAATTTCTACCAAAACTCATCATTCACTCGTAAAAAAAATTCTATTTATACTATTCATAGAGGGTTCCAAAATAAACGAATTTATAATTCATCTACCAGATCTTTTAAAAAACTACTTTATTTAATCCAGGACATCTCGTGGGATAGTGGTAGGTGATACACCCTTGTCGCCCTTTGGTTGCGGGTTCAAGTCTCGCAGCCTTGCCGGACGCGACGGGTTGCCGCCCGACCTCCGGGTTGTCCTTTTATGGCAATCCAAAATAATCCAAACTAGAACTATCCAAAATACTTCTGTCCAAACTCACAGTCCAACATTCATAAGGAAGGTAAACATAATATAGATCCTTTTTACCCCGTAATAGCATATGAATACCTTCATCATGTATTACCATATTCCTTATTGATTACATTCATGCTCCCTTATTCCATATAGAATGCTGGATATACTTCATTAATCCAAAAATGTTTTAAACCCCAACAATGATGGAATATACAAATCATTAATCAGTTCCAAGGTAGTCAAGAATATCCAATATAATTTATCCAAAACAATCACATATTATTCCAAAATCACTACCTCAGTATCAGAACTATATTATGGTTTATCATTCTCTCAACCATATATTTTCCAAAAATCTATCCTGCTAATGAGTCACTTTTCTTTGTTCCACACAATCTCAAGTCCTTAATGAAATAGTACTACAGTACAATCCTTATATACTCCATAATTATTATAACAAGTACATTGTTGATACAAAGCTCAATTGACATAATCAACATAAGAACTCTAATCATTCCTCTTCATCTGTGGTAGTATCATAACTTGATTATTATCCAATAACATCATTTGCGGCATAGTCTGATGACTGGGACATAGGTTCGCGTAGTGTCCAAACTCCTTGCAAATGAAGCATTGTACATTTAAAACCATTTTCTTACCCTTGCAGTCACGTACTTTGTGCCCTTTTCCTCCACACTTATAACAAACTCCCATTCCTTTCAGGCAAGTTCCAGGGTGTTTCTTTCCACAGTTACCACATATGGGAAAATTCTTCTTTTCCCTCTTCCCTTTATCCATCTTTCTCTCTTCCATCCTTTTCTTCTCTTGCTTCCCTTCAAAGCCATAGGACTCAGTAAACTCTTTACATATCTTATCAACACATGATATTATTTCTTCATATGATGATAATACATGGGAGACTATTTCTCTTATAAATTCTAGCTTAAGACCATGAAAGATATGATCCTTCCTTCTCTTTGAATCATGTGTATTTCTGGAGTTCTCATTCCTTCTACTGGGCGCCATTTCTATACCATGGCATAAACTAGATCAGTTTATGAATCAAAATACATAATCCCATACTTATAAAACACCTAACATAAATTGAACTATTTATGGATATAATCCATAATCATAAGAATGTTTTCTTTGAGGAAGTATATACTCATAATCCCTTCAAAATGATTTGTAAAGAAAATGAGAGTTATCCTAAGCATATCCCCCGGGAGTGTCGTAACCAAGAGTGCAGCAAGGCCCGTTGTCGTGCACCAGTTCCCGTTCGAGTCTAGCTCAAAGCGGTGTTTTTGGGTTTTACCCCTAGGTACATCTGTACCAGAGCCGCCTCTACCTGCTCGTATCCAGATAGGGATGTATTGCTTGGAAAACTCACAAAATCTCTACAATACCAAAATTCTAGGAAGTTCTTCTATACTAATCCTCAAAGTTCATCTTAGGTCTACGTGCTCTAATCAGAGTTTATCTAAATCTAGCTTCCAAGGTTTGTACTAAACTTCCTCTGATACCAACTGTAACGCCCCGACCCCAGTTACCCAGAGTCGGTGCATTATTACATAACATTGGCATTATCACAAGAAAGATCAAATCTCGAAAGACCGATTGGTTTAGTAGCCTTGGAAACACTAGATATATTCATAAGTTTCACATTACATCATAAAATGAAAAACTACTACAACAACATAATGTCTCCATAATCCACACTACTATCCCCTCATAATATCCCTGCAGGTCATTCATAATTTACTTCTTCACATCCTGGGGAAAAATAAAACATAGAAAAGGGGTGAGCTCAAATGCCCAGTAAGGATAACAATATAGCGGAAACTTTCATAAATAAGAATAAACATTTAAGGCAATGCATTACTAAAACAAAAGCCTTTTAAAATTGAACTTCAACATGGTATGGCAAAAGTAAAATGAAATAATTCCATTTACTTATTCACATGGATATTCTACTAATCGAATAATCACATGCAAAAATCAATAACCACTTTCATAATGTTGGAATGCATAATGCCAGACTATCATAACCACATAGCCAAGGCCTCGTGCCAAGACTACAAATAAGATTTTGTCAAGGCCTTGTGCCAAGACACTAGTTTGTCTCATGAGACCTACCGATGCATCGAGGAGCTATAGCGGGCTCCACCCGTCACTTATTAAGTCCAATGCATTCCCATATGAAAAGGTTTAAACATAACATAAACATTCGTATTAAAACTAGCATACGAAATGTCAATACTTTCACAATAAACTATGAATGGTATAAAAATAGCACATCCACAGTCAAACATATCACAAAACCTTCAATACAATATAGAAGTTTTGTATCATAATAAATCAACTTCAAATAATCTTAAAATCCATCAAAGGATGTTGACATAGATGAAATCAAAATTCTTTTTAAAGAAATATCTCCTTTTATTTTGAAATCATTTAAGATCCATATAAAATAAAACATTTTCTTTGAAAGTATTCTTATAAGCTTGTATGGGAAGCTTCGACGATTTTATAACGGCGGAAAATAACCGCACCCGCCGTATAAGTTAAAAAAACATTCTTACCTCAATTCTGTCGAAAAGGTTAAAAAAGGACCTTGTTTTGAAAACGACGGAAAGATTCCTTTATAAACCTCTTATAAAAAGTCAAACAAGGGTATAAATGACTTTAACCCATATTCTTGTAAATAGTAAAAATGTTTTGAAATACATTTCAAAGAAACATGGATGTGGATGATAAAGAAATCCCAGTAGATTATTACGTATAAACAATCTCGGATAATGAAGAGATTGTGAAATAACCCTTACCTTGTACTTTTCCTTGGTTGGGGTAGGTTAACCTCCTGTATAATGGTGAAATAATTGTTATTAAATTATACAAGAATCATATATATTAATATGATATCATATATGATCTTTTAACATTGATTTATTAATAATATCTTAGAATTATCATCGTTTCGGGTGTTAACTTACTCATTTTCTTTTATATGTTTTGTTACATAAGCCATGTTTGTTGTATCTTATTCATATCCAGAATGATATAAAGTCCTTAAACATCATTTTTAAATTATAAAATGATAATTATACTTTAATGGTTACGATGGAGAATGAATCTCATCGCGTTCGTGGAGACGGTAGTCCGTACGTACGCACGAGCGACAATATCATTCTTTTGATATTAAAATAATATATAAATGGATGGTATATCATATATACAGAATCATTAACATGTTATATTTATTATTTACATGAGTTACACATCATTATTATACCCATCCAAATAATATTATATTGAATAACAATTACACCACGACGTGGAGACGGTAAGCCGTACGTACGCACGTATGGTGACATGTTATTCAAAGGGTGGATAGAATACTGAATATGATTGTACCATATTTATAATAACATCACAGTATATGTGAGATACTGGAGTTATTATTTCAGAATGGTAAGAACAAAGGAAGAAGAAGTGGAAGAAGAAATGAACTTAGAAAAGGGTGGTGAAATCATTACCTCTTCTTCGGGTTCTTCCTTTTGATTTGATCAAAAGGGCTCCTTAGGTTGGCTTTATGATCAAACTAAGGCCTCTAGGTTGTAGTGAGGGATGTTGGGAGAGTAGTTGGGCAGAGTTTGGCCGAACCAAAAGGCTTTAGATGTGTGAAGAAATGAGAAGGAGGAGTGCCCTTTTATAAGAGGGGTGAGGGGCACCTTTGGAAAAGCTAGAAATATTAATTTATAATAAATTCATATTCGGTTTCTAATGGCTCCAAAGTTGACTATTCAAAGGTTAAGGTGGGGATAGGTCGAAAACCACTCAACCAATAGAATTTAGACAGGTTTGGGTACTTATATTAACCTTATCTTTAAGTATTAACTCTAAGTTAATTAGTTTCACTTTTACAATGTCTCTTTGTATTTTTATATTATATGGTTAATAGACTTACCATATACATACAAGCGACCCCCAAGTGGTCCATTAATGATTAACCTATCATAATATAAGTCTCTTGGCCGATCCTTAGATTTTTAGGAATTTAATATAAATTAATAATATAATATTTGTTTTAAGAACTCTTTTATGTCAATTTTGAAACTATTCAATAGTTGATTTTTGTGAAACTCATAACAGATTGATTACTTCGAACAAAGTACATTAAATCAATCCTAATATATCATATTAGCCTAGAAAATTATTTTAATTCATTAAAAGTTTCATATTATATTTATTTGGGTATTTATAATATCAATTATTTTAATTTTTCACTATTTTAGTAATTACTTCATCATCATTGTGTCATAAATAAAATAAATTATTTAATGTCTAAAAATTATAAGTAAAATATAATTATGTAGGAAATCTTTTTAGCTTTCTAATGAATATTTATAATCAAAAATACAACATGTATTACCCTATGTAAAAATTGTTCTTCTAAAAGATGTAAGCTTATGCCATTTTTATTTTTATTTTAACTTTATTAATATAAAGTGTCCCTACCACATACAAGTGGCTCCAAGGGGTCCCCAAATTGACCCAAGGATGCCCATGGTCGGGTATGTGTCCACCAATAAGGTTAGGACACGTTTTAGGGTAATTTTGTATTATTATAATATTATTTTTTTAACCCTTATTTACCGGATTTACCCTTTAACCATGGTAAATAAAATATTTACCACAGTAACTATTCAAAATGTCTAAAAATAAAAGTTACCTATTTACACAATTTGAACATCCTGATTCCAAATATGGAATCCATTTTCCTAAATTCAAAACACAGAAGTGGCAGAAATTAATTTAAAATTAATTCCCGCTGTCAAAACAAAAAGCGTGTTTTTAAGAGATAATAACTATCAAAAGATTGACACTTGTTTATGTTCGGTTTAATTGTAAAATTATGTCCAATGACCAAAATTATATTAAATGGTAAAAATATATTCTAAATATACTTTAAAACTACTAAAATTCATAATTTATCACTATTAATTATTTTGATTAAAAAAGTTGTTTTTAATTAAAATTTAGTAATTTTCACTATTCATCAAAATATGAAAGTTATCCGAAAAGTACCAAAATTTCACCTTAGGCTAAATTCGATATTCCGAGTCCAAAAATGAAGTCCATTTTCAAATATAAAATATATATAATTTCAAAAATTAGGTATTACTATTCACAACGGCTAGTTTAATTAGTTGTGGTGTGTGTTAGAACTCGAGGTTGCGTACAACACACGCCATCGCATTATTCAAAGGGAAACGTACCGTAGAAGCTTGGGGTGTTACAAATTAAATAATAATTCTCTTAAGAAAACACAATGGATCTACCTATTTAGTGTCTTGGAAAATTGGGGACATTACATGACAACTTAAGAAATAAAAAAACAACATGTTTATTGAAAATATATTTTTCATGGCCACAACAATCCATCGTGCATAGAATTGCATGGGATAACCTGAGGGCATACATAAGAAATGGGTGAACTATAAATCATGGTAAGGGAATAAAAAAGGAATAAAATGATGAATAAATTGCATGTTAGGAAATAGGCATATCAATGGAGTTCAAGAGAAACATGAACGTAAAGGCAAGATATAACATTATTATCATTGCATGGTAATGTGACATTAACATTTAACATGATATTTTCATGGGCCAATGCTCTTTGAAAATTTAGCATGAATAAACAATAATTTCAATTGAATTAGCATATGTAAACTCCAATTTCACTTGATATATTAGGATACTAAATTTTACCTAATGAATTAGAGTTCTATCAGGGTGCACCATTCTTAATCATTTCAATTCATGCATAAGTGTACACCATGGATCATATAACATTGATTCAACAAAAATCATCATATATTCCTTGATAAAGGAATATTAAATTCATAAATTAAACTATAAAACCAATAAGTAAGTTTTTAAAAATGTTAATACACTTGATAGAGAAATGGGAATGGTATTCACTGTACAATGACTTTTCATTGGAAAATCGCGGTGTAATTTTAGTAGCATAACGATGTGACATAAGAATTCCTAAAAATAGTTGATGAAATATAAATTGGTGTATCATAATATATACATTAACTAGACAGTAATGGGTAATATGGATACATTTTCGAACAAATATAGCCGAATGTATATTCATAATACTAAATAATTTCTTGATTGTAAATGAAAAGAGATAAATTCCTTACAGAATTTCATCATTGTAACAAATGTACATGGGAGAACATAATGAGAGAGATATAGGTATATAATCATTGAAGAATATATAGGGATGTATTGGGGAGGTTTAAAATCATACCCCATCATTTTTAATTGAAAAAAATGGTATAACAACATAATAAAATTTCGACAAAAATGAGAAATGAAGAAATCTATTACGTCATTTCGGCAAGGTAATAGTTATACATGGAAGGAATTATTTTTAGTTAAAGGTGTCTATAATCATTCAAAAATAAGGATTTATGTATGTGGTAGGTTCTAAATCATACCACATCATGTGAAATTGAAAATAAATGGGTATATCAATATAAAGAAACATGGACAGGAAATGAGAGAGAATGAAATCCCTTACATGGAAGCGTGATCAAATGGATTGGGAGAGGCCTAAGAGAGGATTATTGGGATCTTGGGGAACCATTACATGATAATATAGAGTTAAAAGAAGATTATGGACGTTATAAAATGGTTTTTAATGAAGATAAGTTGGAGCATGGGTGGATTTATATAGGAAAATAGAGGGCATTCTTTATTATTTTGGTTTTGGACAACACACATTATACTAATAAAAACCACAAACCAACACAAGGTTTTTGCCGATTGTATTTCAAAAGGGTAGTTAAGAAACATTATTTCTTATGTCCAATGTTTGAAACTGTGGAGGTGAGTCACATTCTCAAGGAAAATCATTCTAAAAGTTAAATTGATGTATAAGTCTTGGAGGGTCCACTAATGCTTTGTAAAATAAATAAAAAAATAAAATAACAATATTTTAAATTTAAAACATATATTGGCCTGTCATAAAATTTATATTATTTTGTCACATCACTATTGGGTCATTATGTTGTAACAAAACACATTATATATTTAAGTAGAATATAATTTTTAACTAGAAATTCGACTATCTTGGAAAATTATGAAAAATTATCCATTAGATAATTTTTAAATCCTCATATAAAAAATTATATTCATTTTATCTAAATAATCTTTTTAATATGTGAATTTTTAATTTTATAATAAAATACTTCATTCATCAAAAATTCGTGGGTTTTGATAAAAATGACTTTTAAAACCTAATAAAAATTTCAATTGTATTTATAAAAATTATACAATCATTTATATTTAATGAAAAGTAATTTATTAATATTGTTTTATTAAAATTTTATTTTATTCATAAAAATACTCTAATTCATCAAAATAGATTTCTTAACTTAATATAGACTGAAAATACTATCGTGTTTTAAAAACTATTGACAAAGTTACAAAAATAAAATGAATGTATATTCATTATTTTATACAAATATATTGCACATAATCATAGTGTCAGGGTCCTGTTACATAACCCCTTATAACACCCTCGTATGACTTAAGGGTGTGGTGTGAGATTTTTAAATACACTTGGGTGTCTTGGATAACATTGCTCGGGTGGTAATATTTATCAACTTCCACTTCTCTCATAAGAAGCTCTACCCAAGCTTAACATGTTAAAGCTCAGCTTGGGATTGGTCAAGAGCGAAGCAGAGTGACACCAACAAATTTACGAGCTCAAGAAAATGGGATTCTTATGGATAAATTATATTGGATGAGGCCATTACTTCCTTTGTTTGTGTAAATTGGAATTGTTAAAGCCTTATATTTATTCTAATCATGTGATCACTATTCAACACATATATTATAAATTGTAAAAATTCTTAATTGTATTTTCAAATAAACAAACATAAAACCAAAGAAGTTAATATTTTTTAGAACCACTTTACATAATAATACATTTAATTAGATCAATAGGAGTTTCCATTAATAAAAATTTGTGTCATTACAAAATTCATGATCTTGGATAAAACATTGATGAAATCATGATTATAGATATAATACTGAAAATATTTCAACCAGAAATTAATCCAAATGATTAAATTTCCTTGGTTAAAGATTCAAAAAAGGCCACATTGGATATTAATAATAGTATAGTTATTGTATAAATGTTGTTGAATAATGATAATTGTTTTTGAGAAAAATAAAAAATTTAGGACTTGACTTTCATGGATATAATGGAGCTCTTAGTGGTGGATGGTTCTCATAATATGGATTTTAATAAAAGTATTCAATTATTTTCCACAATAATATAAAAAGAAATAGTGGCACTAAAATGGTGATATAAACTTAAGAAATACGGGTGTTTAAAGGTTGGAAATAATTTTAATAAGTGTCCTAGGAAGATTCATAATGATCTATACGATCCCAAAATTCTGATAAATAATTTTTTAAATAAAGATAAGCGAAGAAGAATTGAAATGATGATCTTATTTAAGAATAAGAACATGCATTCAGTGGAGGATTATACATTAGAAGAAATGGAATTTGATGAAATTTCAGACTATAATGAACTCAATGATGTTGTTCTCATAACATTTTTTGGGGAAATCACATGTAGGGGAATATATTGTTGGTGATGATTTCATTGATGGTATGGGGATCATTATCGTTAATGTAGAGTTGGAGGATGTACGTGTGGAAGTAGATGATTGGGGGATAATATAAAGAAATATATTAGTTTATTTTGTGATCCCAAAATCTATATGAAATAGTATGACTTGAAAAGGGTTGAGTTGATGTCTGAAAGTGAGAAAATCACATATAGAAAAAAACATTAAAAATTTAATTTATTTTTACCTAAAATTTTAAGGGAAAGATCAAATTATTGAGAGTATAAAAAATAAAGATAATTATTTATTTAAATTCATTAAATATATTAATATATATATATATATTGTTGAAAAAGGATGATCAAGAGAGAATCTTGACTCTTGGTATGGAATTAAAAAATTATATCATGCAGAATGTAAAGAATTTAAAAGAGAAGTGTTGTGATCAAACAAGTTAGTTGGAAGAATATTTTCTATTTTAGAAGAAAAATAACAATGAATAATAATTTTTGGGGATTTATTTTGTTTCAAAATTTGATCATGAATGACGAAAAATACAAGAACTCACTCTTTGGAGGAAGATTGATTTTAGCCTCTCTCAAAAAATACTCATGGAACCCAAAATAGCATTGGTGATATAATGAATATCTAAAATAATATGCCAAAAATAATGTTTAATTATTTTAGAAATATGGTACATACTCAAAATTTTTATTCCATAGAGAATATGGATTCGAAGTTATAAGGGGAATGATGTAATACAAATAGAATGAAACACTTTATATAATTAGTTGATGGTTATTATTTCTATTGTGGTGGATGTGGACATAAGACATAGTATTTCTAATTATGTATATAGAGGGACGTACCTATGGAGACCTAAAGATGTCAAAAATAGTCATAAAATGAATCAACAAGTGTTTTAAAATAAAAAATTAATTTATAGATTTTCTAGATGTGGTTGGTCAATCATATTCAGAAGAAAAAAAGAACACCAGATGCCATAATTTTTTCTATCGAATACATTGATAAAAAAGAACAAATCTATGAAGTTAGATGTTTTTTATATTTATTTTCATGTATTATTTTTTAGCTATAGTATGGATACCTAATATTTGATATACTTATTGTATGATGAAAAGTATGGATATTATTAAGAGGTTAATGTAAGATAAAGAGGTTTTTATAAGTTTCATTAGTAATGGGGGCCTAGATATCATTTTCATAAGAAAACACTATAGTTAAATATATGTGGTGAATGAATTTCTTTATTCTTCATGGAATATTCCACAAAATGCATATTTTAATTCACTTTTATTACTTGGCTTACTGTATAAGCTTCACCATGAATACTTATATCACCAATGGTGGAAGTGGTTTAATTTTTTTTGGTAAGGGAAGTGTGTAAATGGGATTCTCCCTCACATTACTTGTGTTACTCATATGTATTTTATATCCACGAAATAAGAAGATAAATTGTGGAATAAAATTATTGTCCACTTGATCAAAAAATCCTTATAATATATTCTAATGAATAATGTTTATCATGATAACTAAAGAAAATCATAATATCAGACTCACATGTGAAATTTTTGTCAATAAAAGAAAGTCATTAAAAATAATTATAATATAAAACATAATAAATCAACAGGGTTTCTTGATTTCATTCATGTTGATGTATGTAAACAAATTTCATCAAAGGAAACTGATGGAAAGAAATTCAATTTTTTATTAATTAGTGATAATAATAGAATGAAATGGTTTATTATGATCACCCAAGAGTTTTAATTGTACAATTTCACTGAAATTATTAGTGTATTGATAAAAATATGATTGGGTGTTAATTTTTTATAATTTGGAATCATAATGGATTCATGTTTACCAATATCTAATTAGAAAAATATCTATAGAAACATGGGATAATGGATTCAGTTTCAACAACAAGGAATATTTAATAAAAATTTAAAGTTTAGAGGAGGAACCTACTATAGCCTATGGATGATGATGTTGTATTTGTTTTTCTAATACTAGCTATGTGATCCATTTTTATGGGTTTTAGACTATTTATTAATATGATAATCTATTTCATGAAATTTTTTAATTAGATTGTGAGTGATTGTTGGTGACTATGATCATCAGTTTCATGCACTGATTTTATTAATAATATAAAGAATTTATTTAGTTTACATTGGATTTGATGATTGATAATATAGTTGTTAAAAAATATTAAAAAACCCATAATTTGAAAATATATTTTTTGGAAGATGGTTGTTATTCTTTTGAGTTGTTTTCAATGTATTGGACATGGTGTGATGGTGTATTGAATTGATTTTTGAGAAGTTATCAAAATATAAAAAACTATATATCCATGTAATATGAACCACTATAGGTCTCTGTGTAACATAATTCACATCTTAAGTTTCCACATAATGAAATTCACAGACGGGGATGTATAATTAAGGCCCCACATAAAGTAATTCAATATTCACACAACCATGTAAAGAGATTCAATCATTATAATGGGAATCATATAACATTATCTAACTAATGGATATTAAAAATGAATCATTTATGTTTATATGAGTATCGAGTTATCAAGAATTCCAATATTCTGAATAAGGGTGTTCTAAATTAGATGATGAGATAACATTCTCTTCATTTAATGAGTATCCAAACACTAGACAGTTCTGATCAAATTTATGATCATATCATCTATTATTTAATTTAAAATATTAAATTTGTATTATGCATTACTATGTTTCTATAGTTGTGAAAAGGTAACTCCATATTTCTACATCCTATGTAAGTGTAAAAAAACTCTTCATAAATGTCACTCTAAAGACTAAGAGTAATGTTATGTTAACTCGTATATATAGTGAATTACAAAAGGTCTTATAATATATATGATTCCATATAAATTTAAGTCTTCAAAGGTAAAATATTGTGTAAATTTAATGTTTAATTTAGGTAATAGAGCAACAAATTTATGTATAGGCCATATCAATGATGAAGGAGTTTTCCTTGAGTCATAAAAATAGGCCTATATAAGGATCATTGGAGGATATTGTAAAAATAATTCTATCTTTATGTAAGAAGAATCTATATCTCTGTAAGGATGATTTTAGATGTGTTATGATGAAAAATATGAGATATTAATAATAGATATTCAAAATAAAAATTGGAATAAATTATTAATATTCTATGTCTGTTGTGCTTTCAAAACAAAACATATAAGGATATCTTTATTTAGGATTCAAGTATTTATGTAGTAGGATTTTTTGTATACCATTCTACCAAAACACGAGGTTCTTGGATTTTACTGAGTTCAATGCATGTCATTACTCAGTTTCAATTACTTAAATGATTATTAATTAGAATAAAGACCATTATATTATAGATATCATGTGTAAGTTATTATATTTAATCTATAGGCTGAGACTATTAGAAAATTAATGTTCCATGAATTATAAATTCTTTTTCCATATTATTTTGGTGAATATATGAGAACGAAAATTGAATAATATCATAGAGAGTGATGCTCTAGAACTTTTGTATTAGTGTGAAAAAATATTATGAGGGTTGATAAAATTTTTAAAATAGTATTGTGATACGAGGAATAATATTGTCTATTTTTGATTCCATTAAAGATAATTATTTTTATTGTCAACAAATATTTAGATGTTTGTTTTCAACAAGAAAGTGTTTTTACTTCACTTGTTGGTTTCAATAACTTATAGAGAGTACAAGGCTGTTCCATTTCATATAGAAATATTGATTATAAAATTATATTTTACTCTGAGTGTCATAAAAAACACCATACACTAAATTCATCAATAGGTAAGAAAACCTCAATAAAAGACATGTTATAATCTACACTTAAATTCAAATTTATTGGTTTTTATGAAATTTAAACTGATTAACTAAAAGGGCATAATGGTTATTAAAAGAGATCATAATCATTGATTTTCCCCATCCAGTTCTTCCCATCAGTTATTTGATTCATTTCAATTGGTATCAAAGTATGAATTTCCCATGAATATTACTCATCAGCCTTCAATTAAGCACCATAAATTAGTAAAATAGAATGGACTTCCTAATTATGATGGTATTAGTATCCACTTATAGGATAAAATGATTCATTATATACTTTCCACATGATGGTATCTAAATGAAAATAATATTCTAAGAATCATAATGCCAAATGTTATTTATTTATGCTCTCCAAACAATAAGATAAATAATTATAACTTTGGAAAATTTAGGAATGAACTACACTCTTCATTATCCAATAAGTAATTAAATAAATTCATCGGGTAAAAACTGCTAATGAAATATTTTAAAAACATAATAGTGACATTAAAGGGAATAATACTGTGATGGATACAAAATTTTAAATTTTTTTACAATTATTTGATGATATAAGAAATATGTAAGATGAATATATTGATGGGTTTTTCAAAAATGTCAACATTATTGAAAATTTGGTCGGATTTTTTGGAGATATATTTTATGATCCTATTGTTGTCATGAATCTTATGAGAATACTTCCTAGAAATTTTGATTCCAAATTCAATCCATTAGAAGACAATAATATTGATGAATTAATTAAAAAGAAAATTCATTAATCTTTTATTAATTATTAAATGACAAGGGTAATTGTTCATAAAATAAAAGGAAAATAAGAAATGTAAAATTTTCTTCAAATCTTTCAAAGAGATGAAAATTGAAGATGAAAAATATATTTATATAGAGAATGGAATGTTGAAGATTATGTTTAAAACCCTTCTCTAATGTCTATAAGTTATAGTATAGTAATATGAGGTAACTAATATGGTAAATTTTTTTATAAGTTATTAAATAATAAAAAAGTTAATCATTTATCAATTAATAGTCCAATGAAAATAATAAATGAAGATGGATATGAGGAAACTGAAAGAGTTTCATCTTTTAAAAAATGATTGAAGCTGAAATATCAATAAGAAAAGAATAATTCCTATACAATGTATTTTAGATGGAACTTACAATCTATTAGAGAAGAAATTTATTTTTGAGATGAATTTAATAATGACAAATAGATGGGTATGGAGGATCCTCTTAACCTTATCAGGGATTAAGAAATAAAGAAGAGTGATTTATCAAATGATGACTCATTTATCAAAAATGCATATTAATATAGAGAAGGTGAAACTACCAAATAAATAAATATTTATGATATATAATAGGATGTGTCTAAAATAAATTTCAAGATTTAGAAATGAGAATTTACATCTGATAAAAAAATCATAATAAGACAAAATAGGTTCATACTAAAAAATTAAATTATTATTAAAAAAAATATTAACCATTAGAATGATAAAATGGGGAATGTAATTTATAATAGGAAAAAAAAATTTGTCCTTGGTGATAAATTGGTTAATATAAGTATAAAATTTTTTAGATGAAAATGGTGAAAGGGATACCATTTTAAAGAAAAGTTGAATGCTCCAATCAATAGAAACCACCAATAAATAGAAACCAACTAGGTTTTATGTTCATACTGGTTAACATTAAAATAAATGTATTTTTGATATCTAATATAAGAAATAATTCATAATTTATCTTGATTTTATGGATGAAAAGAATCAATGAGAAAACATGAATAAAATACCAAATCTATACATATTTTTACAGAGAAAAAATATAAGAAAATATAAATTTCCGACATATTTATATTGAGAAGGAGAACATAATATGGTATTAATGTTCCCAAGTGATAATTATATATATAGGTTTTGAATGAGTAAGGTAACAAATATATGTTTGGGGATGGAATTGAGGATTTTTGAGGGATATTTATGGATCACATCATCAAGATAAAAATTAAAAATTATTGAACTATTAATAATGCATTAAACATGTGATAATGATGTTTGAATATATCAAATATTTTTGAAATGATAAATAAGTGAAGATAAATCATATTTAAGTGATTATAAATAAATATTATTAATTAGGTGCAGTCTTTAGAAGTATAAATTTTGATAAGGTTAAAAGATTAATCTGACTTGGTGTGAATTAAATAAGAGATTATTATTTCAATTGAATAGAGTTTGTTATATTGAATAAGTATATGAAAAATCCTTCATTTTAATACTTTTATTAAGGATTGGTGAATAAATTTTTATAAGATCTCAATATGGTAGAAACAATTATATAAGTGTTTGTTTATGTTAGTATATTTAATAAATTTACCCCAACCTCAGCCATGCAAGAGAACTTTCAAAATAATTAAGGAAGAAACTCTACCTAATACAACCCAAATAATTAATAGGAAGAGAATAATTAGGTATGACACGTTCATATGATTTAGATATGCATGCATGTATGAGAATGATATGATGAATTGATGAATGAGTATTGATTTTCCTCGGACATGAGCGGCGGAACAAGAGTTAATAAATGCGAATTTATACATAACTTGTATCATTATTAGGTTTGGGGAACACATTAAATAATTAAGAAATACAATTCAATGGCCATGTTAAATGTGGTATGATTATCTGTGTATTGTTCTTGGACATTTACTTTTATTAAAATATGAGACTGCATGTTAAAAATAAAAATGAATACATTCAACATCATTACTGTTTCATTTTTTTAAGGCTTATATGAACTAGATTTCGATCATGAAATGTGTACAAAACTAAGTTAATATGGTGACACCACATATAAACCATCATATTCGTTCAAGAAAATTCTACAAAAAAACATCAAAAAATTCATTGATATTGTGTGGAACGTATGCTAACTCATGAGGTTAATACATGATTAAGGAGTGTGGGATGTTTCATGGTAGTTTTGAAATGTGGAAAATACCTAATACACCAATCAATAAGCACAATATATGAGTTGAGTATGCATTGATGGTGTGTTCATCAAGTGATCATGTGATAAGGTTGACCCGGAGGTAATTCGATGGTTATGGGATGGATGATATGTGATTCTATAATGTCATCATGTGATGAATAATTGAAAGTGATCACTCAAATTCAACAATATTTATTGGGATGTTTTTATTATTGATAAGATTTTACCATGAGATCTGTATATGTGATTATGCAGTGCATGAATGAGGATAACATTCATTTTTATTGCCAGGTGGAAGAATGATCGATCATAAAACAAATAATGGAATATTATTTATGACAAGTGATATTTTAATAAAGGATTTAATAGATGGATATTGTTCATCAATATAGTACACAAACCAAATATGTCATGTTTTTCAGTGATTTGAGGTGTTACATATTCAAACATAATTCTCATATTAATATAGGGAGATTATTTTTCACTATTTACTATAAATATTATATAACTTTATAGGTATATTTTCTAGTTAAATTTAGTGTAACATAAATTCATGAGAACAAATTATCATGAGATGATGTCATTTGACCTCACGGGCCAATTAAGCCACATAGATAATATGAAAATAAAATTTATGTTGTACAAGGAGTGCAGGTGTCTACTAATTACATATTGTATGAAGTGAAGGAACGAACCACAAGATACATGTTCAAAACAAGGGTTTTAGTTCAAAATGTTTTTGAGTTTATTATAAGTATACACACTATCTTCTTACATGGGAATTTGTATTCTGAGAAATATCATTTAAATAAATTCAATTTCTTGAATACATATTTCAGAAGGCCCAGAGTTGAGTATAGATGACAGTAAATGATTCAATATCATATCAAGAGGATATAAGAGACTGAATCAAGAAGACATTAATGGAGTAGAATACATGAATGTTTAAATATTTAGAAAACTGGGAAGTCCCATGTCATTTTAAAACAAAATTAGTTTCAAGACTATTAGACCTATTCAAGGTTGTATTTTATTTCACGAAGATTTTATATAAGCAAGACATATTGATAAAACTTTCTCATGGAGGGAGATTAATTTTTTAGTTGTTGTGATGTTACCTGAAGGATATATAGATTTTTATATCATTTGATCAAATATTAAGAAGCATTTTGAGAATGGGGTGTCTAACTAACCACAAAAGATGTGATATTAGTTGGTATATATAAAATATTGATGGTGAATTTTGCTCTGGGTTTCAAAAAAATTACTATTATAATCACTAGTGGATATAATTAAGAATTTGTGTTAAGTCATTTAACTAGCATGATAAGTTGTATACATTTATACTAATCCTTTTAATTATTATGTGCTATTATATTCATTATTCACACTACAAATGACATTATTCATTGAGTTTTTTTATATATTTCCTTAACATGTTTTATCGGTTAATTTGAAAATTAAAAGTATTCAAAAAATTAAAACTCTAATTCACAGCACCCCTCAAAATTCAATCTTTCTTAGATAACTATAAGTGATATAAAAAAGGATCCCTCTATAGATCCAAGCATGTTTCTAATAAATTGAAAATAAAATTCATTGAATAGCATGGGTGAATCAACATTCAGTGGAAATAATATTCATATTTGGAGAAATATAGTGTTATAATAACTATTATCACTTATCCAAGAATTGTTAAATACTATGATAGTGGTATTTCATCCAATTTCTGAAGAATCTACAATGACTCAAGATGATAAGATTAATATGGAGCTAGATATAATGGCTCATAATCTTATCATGACATCTCTATAATAATGAAATTCTACATAATGGTCATGGGACTCCAAAATACCATGTAGATTTGAAACAAATTATGAAGAAGATGTGAATGTAATGTATAATTCAAGGAATCCAAAAAAAATGTTTTGTGTGGGATGTTTTTTAATATAAAAATTATTAATGATGAAAATATTAATATGATTAAATTATTTACAAAAATCTTTTGAGGAGTTTTATAGATCTGTTTGATCTAATAATATCATTCCTAGATGAAAGATAATATTTTACAGTAGATATGATACATAATATAATTTTACATTAGTATTTGATAAAGGAACCATTAATAAAAATGAATAGAAATATGGAATATCATTTGAATCATTTTGAAAATATAAAATAGAAATTATGAATAGGTTCTAGAATCAAGTGATTCAGATGTTATTGGAGATGAATATATTAGTGATTTAAATTCCCTTATATAAAAAGTATTTAAAAATTTATAGTGGGGAGGAAAAGGAAAAAAACTAAAATGATTTAGAGTTAAGATATATTATAACATAATTTATATGACTATATAAACAATAAGGCTACTTAACATGAATCTTATGTGCAAGATGAGAAATTTGGAAAACAAAAAACATAGAATAAGAAAAATAATTATTCCAATAGTTCTAAAATCAATATTATGATAAATAATGACAATTTCAATTCATCTTCAAATGTCTCCTCAGATGATGAGTTTAATTTTCTCACTAAAGATGAAAATGGATATGATTCGTCAAGCAGTGATAATGATGGATAATAATGTACAAAGTTAGAGAAACAATTGAATGGTTATTTTTAAGAATGTATTGATGAGATTAAAAATCCAGTGAAAGAAAATAAAAAATTAATAAAAGTGAAAAATATTAATAGATAAATAAAAATAGGATATGGTTAGAAAGGTGGTAGTATGTGTTGATCATATGTAGAACAACGAGTTTAGAGATGTTGAAAAATAAATTACTTGTAGTGATCTTGAGGGGAAGCTAGTTTCAAAGGAAGATGATGTAGCAACCCAACACCAGAAATCTCAATGTTAGTGTCAGGGTACAATTACATTGCCATAGATAGAAGAAAAATTGATCACAAAGGATCGAATAGTTCAAAACTCTTATTACACTAGATACATAGATGAGTCTTGTATTAAAAATGAATACACAAATTACAAAATAATATTTTTAAATAATAATAACATTACTTCATCTTTTATATTAATGATTATATTTCTTTGTATACTTTATGGAATCCCAGGGAAAGGAAAAAATTCAAGGTTGATCTCCAATGCTCATAAAGGGTAAAATGAAACAAAATAAACAATGAGTCAAGGAGAATAATCAATATGGAAATGTAAATAACTTAGAACACCTGTCATGTAATCAATTACTTATAAAAAAGTGATTAAAATATATGTAAAGGTAAATAATTGAAAACAAATTTCAATATATCAATAAAATACTACTTAAATGAAACTATTTATTTTTTATAGTGGAAAACCTCTAGATAATAGTCACTGAAATGTATGAAATACTTAATTATCATACATCATGTATCTGGTAAATGAACCAATATATCGTCTAGAACTATTCACAAGACAGTTTAACTATGTGGGTATAAACCCATCCAATTATTCTTGAAAAAAACTCAAATTGCTTTGCACTAACTAATTTCAAATCATGAGACTACTGATTCATCAAGGGGATATTTTTAATCATTCTGAAACCCATGTATTTCAAGTTGAAAAAATTCATCATATATTGAATATCCGATTTAATTAAAAAAATAATATGCCTTATAATATATATATATTGAGTAAAGGATATGGACATACAAACATCTCACCATGCATGAAATAACATTCAATGTAAAAACCATATGTAGATAATGAATATGATTTAGGAAATAATAATATACATGATAAATAATATGGATATTTATAGGAAATCTAATGATCTATGGTCATTGGAGAGTGAATAACTCAAGATGAAGTTACTGATTATGGAAATAGACCTCGAATGGGAATATCGATATTATCCAAAATTGAATTAATCATAATATATCCAGATAAATAACACGAATAGAATTAGTAATACATATAACCATTTACATAATAATAATATTTGTTGTAATCAATGAAATAAAAACACAATTAAAAAATATTGAGAAAAATAAAATTTTCATTTTGAAAAATATAATAAAAAATGATTTTCAAAGAAAATAATTTTAAAAAAATCATTAACCAATTTATTTTTAAAATTGAAAAGGATGATTCAAAAAAATTTATGATTTATAATTCCATATGAGGTAAAAATGACATTAAGTTTGAATTGTAAATGTTTAAAAAAGTGGCTTGATCGAAAAGTGACCAGAAGATTACTTAGAAGAGAATAGTGGAAAAAATTACATTAGAAAATCATTTTGAAATGGTTATAATCATTTTTTAAAACATCTTTATTAACATGATTTTCAGGGAAATAGATCTACGATCGAAGAGAGAAATGGAGTTAGTTTTTTAAAAAAACATTTTCTAAATCATTTTAGGCGCAAAATAGTTGAAAATTGTTATATTACTTGAAAATGATCCAAAATAACTAGATGATAATAAATTTATAGGGTTTAAAAAATATTTATTATATAATTTCCTTTAATGTAAATTCATACATCGACAGTCTTGATTGGAATGATATTGTTAAATAATGCCTTAAAATGAACATAACATTGACGGTAGAGATAATAAATGAATTGAATATGTGTACTAAATAAAAATACACATAAAATATTTATAAATAACTAAATATATATTAAATTTATTTATACACATAATATTATAATATTAATGAAAACAAGTAATTAATTTATGCTAATGAAAAATAATTGATTTGTAAAATTTCTTTATCACTATGTAACTTTAGGTTCAAATACCCTTAAATGAAATAAATAGAAAAATGGAAAATACTATAAAAAAATAATTATTCAGGATATTAAATGTTAAATTGAATTATATACATAATAAATAATAAGTTAGTTGTATAATAAAACAATTTTCCTCCATAAAATAAAATTGAGACGATATATCCTACCTCATGCTTTCTTTTGGTCAAAAACTCTTTAGCCTCACGTATAATGTTTTTAATAAAGTTAATAACTTATTAAATAAATATATTAATATTTATGATATCATATATTATCATTTTAAAATACATTATTTCTTCTTATTAGTAATCTTTCATTATTTTCACTATTTCAGTGTTAATGCCTAGTTTCCTGAGCATGTTTTGACTTGTTATTTGTTGTTAAAAATAATTAGATCATTATTTAATGTAAAATATAATTTATTCCCAGAAGTAATTATCAAATATATTGATAATATATGTTTTATTGTTATTCATGAAATTTGTAGATATGATATTTAATACACTGATCAAGGACAAGGTTGGTTGTACATATGCATAAACGTTGTTTTCATTTTCTTATCGTATCAAAAGAATGAAAATTAAATGATATATAATTATGTAATAATTCCATTATCATATTTAGGACATATTAGTTACATATTTTTATTAATACCCACCTAAATACAATCCAGAAATTTTTTGAATGAATCGCATCCCTTTGAGAAGGTGGTAGACAATACGTCTATAAACGATGTTATCGGATTCCCAAATAAAGGAAAGAATGAAGTAATGTGTAATTTAATAATTAAATAAGAATAATTACATTATAAATTTCATAAATATAATATATAAAATATAAATCCATAATTATATCAAACCTTAAAGGGTGGTAATGGAATAATAAACGACATGCGTTTATATACCGGTAGCCTATCGTACACAAGAATGATGGTTCTGTATCCTATTTAATGGATGTGTGTGAATGTTATGTTCATGAAATTTGGTAAAAAATCCTTTATATTTTGGATATGGATGTAATATTTAAGAAATATATAAGAATAATTTAAGTGGGGGATATAGAAATAAAAACAAACATGCATGTTCAAGAACGCTACCTCTTCTCAGGGTAACTTCTTTTGATTTATACAAAACAAACATCCTTGGTTAGACTTATTACCAAAGTTATTCTTCTAATATTAGTAATGGGATTTCCAGATCTAGTATTGGTATGTTTTGTATGAGAAATATGGAATGAGATGTGTAAAAAAAGTGAGGGGATGAGTGCCTTTTTATAGTTGATGAGTGTCATTCTTGAAAATATACAAAGGTGAACACTATTGAGAGGAGTCCCTTATATTATGTTCCAACAATAATTGTACTAATTAGATAAATCGGTTTATATGATCTTTATATTTATATAAATTGGTTTTGTACAAGTTTATATGTCATTTTTCTCTTTAATATTAAAATTCAACAACTATGTAAAATTCATTTTTACCTTAATCTTTTAGTTAATTTGAATTACTCTCCCAAATATTATTGGTAAAAAATTAATTTGAAATTAATAGAAACTATAATTTATATTGATTCAAAATATGAAATCCATTTTTTCAAATTTCAATCACATAAGTGGAAGAAGTTAATAAAAATTTAATCATACATACTAGTCATGAATGAGGGTTTTTAAAGTGCAAATGTTGAAAAGTTCACTATGTTTTTATATATAAATTCAACAAGAAAATGATTGAAATGAAATCAATTTGATTAAATTATATTAAATTTATATAATTATACATTATAAAAAATTATAAATATAATTTAACACTATAAATATTTAAATGAAAAGTATAATTTCAATTAAAATTCACTATTTTTCATTATTAATAAAAATATGAATGTTCTAATAAAAAAAAATCACTCTAAGTTAAATATTAAAATATTAATTAATATATGAAGTTTATTTTTTAAAATATAATTTAAAATGTATCAAAACTTATATTTAAAATAGTTGTGCCATTATGGGGTGTCAAAATTGCCTTTGGAGATATATATCTTTTATGCATTAAATTGGATTTGTTCTTATATTTATCCTTTAAAATCCATTGGATAAATAATAAAATAATTATATTGAATATATAATATATATTTTGTTAATATAAGTCACTAATAGTAATAATTTTAATTTATTAAGACAAAACACCTTTGGAGGAACAATAATTTCTCTTTACAAAAAAAATCTATATATTCAATTAGTTTTGATATTCATTTATTCTGAATTGTTAAATAATGAAATAAGAAAATTTATTTTAATAAGTTAGTTAATTATATTAATAACTAGTAATTTAACAGCTAGTTTTTATCTTATTATAAAAATATTATAATAATATATTATTATTTAGTAAAACTATGTCTTGTGTGTGACACATGATATTAAAGAAAATTGTTGTTGCCTGTGAAGAAAGATGACTCAATATTACCTTCATTATAAGATATATAATAGATTAAGTATATATTATATTCTCTTGATGTTATATTACCTTTAATTTTTGGGGTTTTTTACAAACTCTATGAAATATAATATCCTTATTTAAAAATTCTAGGGTGTTATATTATCCCTGCCTTAGTTAAATTGTGTCCTCATAATTTAACATCATCTTGGTAGTAAATTTTTTTATATTTGAGAATTCCTTTCTAGAAATCTCACATCATAAAAGGGTTACTAAAATACTCTCATAATAAGAGATAAACCGAAAAACAAAGTTCACATAACTATGTTCCCAGATAGGAGAACATAAATGACAATTGAAAATATTGAAATAGAGGGAAAATATAAATATTTATAGGGAATTATTGACATCATTGATCAAAAAGAATTTAATGATCAATGGAATGGTGAGAAAATAAAATCCCTAAGTTTTTTTTTAATTTCAATGAAAATCGGTTCAAAAAAGTTTTGTATTAGGATAAGATTTTATTTTACGAAATTATTTTCATAATGTTAATAAATTTCTCTTATACAAAATAATATAATGAAATATACCTACACAATATCTTATTATAAAAAAAATTTTATCATTTTGTTCTTAAGGAAACTCCCAATTCAACCATTACTTCAAAAAATGATTATCAGAAAATATTTATGCCAGAAGCACTAAAATTCACTTTTAACAGATGAAATTATCGATGAGACAAGTCTTTATATATGTCCTTAACTATTATTAAAACCAAATGTTTTTAATACATTCATCCCTAAACCAAAAAATTTATACCATTGGTCATTCATTAATTTTTATAGTAAATTTGTTAAAAAAATATTAATTACATCTTAACCATACTATTTCTATAGCCAATGGTCGAAACGAAACCCATTTCGTCGTAAGGTCAATGGTTCAAGACCCACCACCCAGTGGAATAAAATAGATTATCACCCTTCTCTTAGTTCACCCTTTTCATTAAATCCATTAATATAATTTTTTGACGTTCCCAAAAATTATGATGGACATCCTTGAAGTGAAATTAATAATTAAATAACCTTTTTACTAGGGTTTTCAACAAAAATTAATTTTCTTACGAAGTTTAATAATATTCTTTGTTGATCAGCCCTAATGTTTATCTATACCTTTAATTCATGTCTCTGTAATTTAACGGAATTATTCCTCAAATAACTTTTCCACAAAAACATAGATATACCAAAGATTTATAAAAAACAATGTCATTAATATTGTTAGAATCCAATTAAATAAAACCTAAAAAATAGATGTTTAAGATGTATAACTTATAATCAACTATAATCTCATTATCTCATTATGGTATCTATAAATCTATTGTTAATGAATACATATGTTCTTCTATACTAATCTAAAAAGTTTATTTTTGGTTTATCCAGCTAAATCTATGTTTTCTTAAATCATGTTTCTATGGTAGATACTAAGCATATTTTGGTACAAAATATGGGTATACAACCCCAAAAAACATGGAGATAGTGTCGTTATAGCATTACATTCGCACAAATTCAAGAAAATCATGTCCCAATGGACTAAATAGTTTATTAGTCTTGGTAAACTACATACATTAATGAGTTTTTATTATAAATTAATAAAAAAATTCAAATATAATTTTTTTTAATAAAAATAACGTTATTCCTTCTAGTATATCCTTGTGTGCATTTTTTAGTTCACTTCATGGAATCCTGGGTAAAGGAAAAAAATATGTGCGGGCTTAATTACTCATTAAGGGAGAAGTAAAGTGGAATCAATACTGAATCAATAATAAATCAGTGATAATGATCAATATAGAATGGTAAATAACTGATAACACATTCCATGAAATCAATAACATAAAAGAATATAAATAAAAAATACGACAAGTTATATAACAAAAACATATTCCATTTAATTAATAAACCGAAAATAAGATGTATTTATAGACTTTTTTATAGTGAAATTTCTATGTATAATAATATCTATAATGAATACGATGCGTAATTATAGAATTTAATGTATCTTGCATGTGAACCACTGTACAATCAAGACTTATTCTAAAGATATTTTATGTTTATGGGTAGAGACTCTTCTGATTCCTCTTGGAAATAAGATGAAAGGGTTTTTTCCAAATTATTTAATCTCATGATACTACATATGCATCGATAGGCCTGCATTAACTGACCCCCATCCATTTCTTGTAAGTAAAAATAATTCATCATATATCAAATAATTTATTTAATATTTTAACAATGTGTCTTATCAAATATACATGATCTGTAAATGATTGAGATTTATCTATATTTTTCCAAATAAAAAATAACATTAAAAGTAAACACTATATGTAAAAATAGTATACTGTTTAGAAAAAACATATCCATGATTGAAAATTATATTTAATAATAAGAGGAGAAAAACCTTAAAGGTTTTATTAAATTGTTATAATATATTTTACTTCAATTGAAATTCAAAATTCAAAAATATTTATTAGAATAAGATTTTGAAATTATCACTTAAAATAAACATAATTTTTAAGTGAGAATTAATAAATGAAAATATTATGTGTATAAAATATAAATAAAAAAGATAAGTTTAAATAAATCAATAGATATTAAGAATCATTATAAATATAATAATAAAATATTCATGGTAATGAGGAAGTACTATAACCCAATAAAAAGGAATTTTTTTATGAAATTTATTTACCTCTTGGTAACATTATTTTAAAATTATAATATACGAAATAATTAAAATTGAAACAAAAAATAACAAAAGGAATAAATTATTCATTATATTACATGTAAATGGGCATTATTTAATCCATACAAAATAAATTAGGTGTATAATAATACAGTATTCCTCAATTAAATGAAATTAAGATGAAATTAATTACATTACACATATTTATCATTGAATGATCATTAACCACATGAATAAAAATTTTAATCAAGTCACTAACTGGTTAAATAACAATTTTAATTTTCATGATATTATATATGGAATTCTTATAATATCTTATTACCCATTTGTTAGTAATATTTCATAATTTTCAAAATTTTGGGTGTTAATTGCCTAGTTTTTTAGTATGTTTTGACTTGTTATGTGTTATTAATATTTATTAGATAATTATTTCATAATATCCAAAAATTTAAACAATTTTAATTATCATTTAAATTTAGTATATATATTTTTTAAATTTATCCATAATTGTTGGATATAGAAAATGAAATACACTATTTATATAGATGGTAGGTCATTGATACGCATAAACACTATTTCCATTTTCCTTTCAAAGTAAAATAGTCAAAATTAAATGATATATAGGTATATTATAATTCTATTTTCACATTTATTTCATATCAATTACACTTTTTATTAAAACCATCATTAATACAATCTATGTTATCTCTGAATGAATAACATTGCTTTGAAGAGGTTGTAGTACACATGTCCACAAACGATATTTTCTTATTCCAAAAAAAGTATGAAGGTATGTGTTATATAATAATTAAATAATCATATAGAAACTATAAATATCATATATATATATATACACCATAAATTATAAATACATAATTATTTATAACCATGAATTGTGGTATTGGAATAACGAATGTTATCAGTTTGCGAGGAGGAAGTCTACCGTACACACAAACAATGATTACAAAACTCATTTGATGGAAGTTTGTGAAGGGGGATCACATAAAATTAAGATAAAAAAATCTATATATATTTACGATACTGATTTAATAATATAATCAATATATAATAATAATTTAATGGGTGTAAAATAAATAAAAACAAAAGTACATATTGAAAAATGCTACCTCTTCTTTGGGTAACTCATTTTGGATTATATGAAATTCCTTCCATGGTTGTATTTATGAAAAACATTAGTATTATAGGATAAGTATAGGGAATTTGTGATATTATTTTAGATTTTTTTATCTGATTCATAGTGCTTGATATGTGTGAATAAATAAAGGGATGAGTTCTTTTTTATAGTATAGGAGGAGTGGCATTCTTGTAAATATAAAAAGGTAATCACAATTGAAAGGAATCCCCTACAAAATGTGCCAACTATAACAGTCATAGTTCTATAATAGATATAATATGGTAAAAATATGTCTATAATGTATTTTTTGGACAAGTTTATAGTTCATTTTTACAATAAGATTAATGTTTATCCACTGTGTAATCTCATTTTTACCTAAATCGCTATAATAAATTTTAATTTATTTCACTAAATTTATAATAAAAAATTACATTATATTTATATATATTATAAATTATTCCATTTCCATATATTAAGTTAAATATTCTATGTTATAATCACACTATTGAAAGAAATTAATTTATAATTAATCTCATATAACGGATGAGAAAGTGGGTTTTTAAAATGAAAACGTTTAGAAGATCACTATGTTTTATACCAAAATTCAATATAAAAATGATTATAATGATATAAATTTGATTAAATGATATAAAAATGATCTAATTGCACTTTTAAACCAATTATTAATATAATTTAATACTATAAATTATTTATATGAAAAGTCAGTTTTTAATTTAAATTCTCTATTTCAATTATTCATAAAAATATTAATGTTATTAGAAAAATAAAAAATATTCACCAAAAGATAATTTAAAAATTAAAAATTCCAAATTAATGTTCATTTTTTCAACAATAATTTATAAAATTATCATAATATAGATTTAAAAGAGGTGTTCAATTATAAGGTAGAAGAACTACCTTAACAAAAAAATTTGATTTTATTTGCATAAAAATGAATTTTTCTCTTATCTAATCTCAATGAAATCTCTTAGATGAATACCAAATATATTTTATTGACTATAAAATATTTATATTTAGTTAATATAATGAAATAATATTAATTAATTTAATTTATTTAGACAAAACAACTTTAACAGCATAAAATAGTACATTATGAAAGAATTTCATATATATTCAATTGGTTTTGATATTCATTTAAATTTAATTGTTAACTAATAGATTAAAAAATATATTTTCATAAGTTACTTTATCCTATTCACACCTGCTAATTTAATTTCTAGGTTATATATTATCATAATAATATGTTTATAATATAGTATTCTTCAGTAAGACTCTCTCTTATGTGTAACACAAGCTATCAAAGAATATCATTATTGCATGAGACACAAGAAATCATAGTATAGTGTTAATTTTAAGCTATAGAATATATTAAATATATTTAAATATCTTGTGATTTTATATTCTATTTTTTCTTGGTTTTTCATGTCATAAATGTTATGAAATATACTATCCTTATTTTTGTATTTCAGTGAGTTATAGAAGAACTATGTGAGACATAATAAATGTGTCATATTGTAAAAATGTGAAAATAAAGTTAGATAATACTTCAAAATTTAGTATATATTAATGTAGAATATTATAAATTTAGTGAGAACGTCGTTATTCATGATAAAATGAAAACTACACCTAAATTACTTCAATTTAATTACAGAATATATAATAGTACGTTTCATAAAAATGATTCTTAGTCAATTTGGACAATAGAAAATGAAAGGAATTATTTCACATATAATGAAGAAAATAATATTACAAGGATTCTTTTTTTCCATAGGTATAGGAAGACTCAAAATAATGGAATAAATCCCAAACAAAAAACTTTCATGGATTCATAATCTATCTAGGAGATCATAAATAAGTGAATATTACAAGATCTATAGCATTTATAGACACAATAATGACCATTAATGGTATAATATATATTTATTATGTAAAAGGTAATAAACAAGGGGTTATTTTATGTAAATTTGAAGATGAATTCATTATAATGGTGTGTGGTTACCATATCTTCACTAAATCTATCTAACCAAAACCAATTTGGAATCATACAAGACATATGTGGGAGGTGTGTACAAGAAGTTCCGAAGACTAAGGAATGAATTACAATTTTTTTGTATATATTCAATATATTGTGCATGTTTAGAAAATTTTTAAACCTATAAATGAAAAGTCATTTAATATCATGACTTTCAATGAGACCTTTGGGATGATTAAACAAGATAATTTGGTTAAGAAATAATGTTTAGAGATTTAGCCTGAATAGTTGGATATGTCCAAGATAATAAATAATTATGAGATGGATTCCAAAGATAAATAATAAAAAATGGTTAAACATGAATAACTCATTAATCACGGAGATTTTTTATAAATAAATATTCAATTTTTAGATAAAAATCATGCAAAAGGTGTGGTCAGTTTGGGAAAGGAAAAAAATATTGTATGAAAATCATACCATCCCATGAATATACAATAAAAATGATTCTTCAAGATCAAGGTAATGATGTCTCCTTGACCTATGTGGTGGATAAAATTAATCCAAACAATTATAAATTTAAATAGAATAAATAATACATGAGAATTGATGAGGCTCATTTTAGGAAAAGAGTCATGAATGAAATCTAGTCGACATTAAAATCAACAAGAGAACCAGTTTGGGGAAAGGACTAAGGGGGGTTCCCTACCCCTACGGGCTGACACAAGTGCCTAGGTATGACAAAATATGGTTTGGGAATGTTTTACCAGAGTTGGGATACATAAAAGAACAAATAACAATATATAAACCGAATCTAAAAATTATAAACCAAAAAATCATTAAATAAAATTAAGAACCGAATACATGGTTTTAAACATGACACAAGAAGTAAAAAACTACAAAATTATCAGAAAATATCCCAAATACCACCACACAACAAGGTGTTGTCACCCCCGAGTAATCTCCACAACACCACACCATGGAAGGAAACAAACAACCCGAAACCACCATCTCTAAGGACCTTGTTGTTACCTGTATCAAACAGAATCTGGTAGACTTACACCCAAAGGTGACATTTGGGTGTGATCCATATCCAAAAAGGACACCACACAAATATTACATGGGACAAGCATTATAATATAAAAATAATACATGTTTTTATAAATAAGAAATAGTAGCAACAATTTCTGAAGCGCATCTTTTATTGGAAAATAATATTTAGAGGGTAACATTAAATAATGAATAAATTTAAATAAAATATTTAAGATACTTAATTTCACAACCAAACACTCCATAATCCAATGGTAAATACAAAATATTCAATGATCACTAGTAACAAATACCCACCTAGGCACATGCTAATTGTGGGATTTATGTACCTCGTATCTCGATATATACGTAACCAGAAAACTATGCATTTTTGTGCACGATTCACTAGTATGAAACGTAACCATAAATTGGAGTATATAATCATCATTCTTATTGTTTTTTTGTGTTGTGAATGTTAATATTGATATATAAAACAAGGAGAAAACCACTCTGGGACACTGACATACTAGTACACATATGCCCACCGAGATACTCATGTTTCCCTCTTTGGGCTAAAAATCGTTCCACTTGATATCAAATTCCATTTACATAAAAAACCATTTCTCTTAATACAAACTCAAAAAAATATCTAAACATCATTTTCAAAATTCATATAACCCCATAAATAGCATATAATTTCTATAAAACAATTTCACAATGTATACCAAAATATATAACATAAACTTTACTTAAAGACCTTCTTTTGAAAACAAATCCACAACAATATTAATCATAAAAGGCATTTTAAGAACTAAAACTTTTTTATAAAACTATTTCATGATGTATACAACAATCCCAATTAGTACAACATATAATACAAATGAAAACCCCCCATTTTAACAAAAAATTCAACATAATAATCAACTGCTGAAGATGTGATACCAAAAATAATTTTCCCACCATAAAAAATGAAATAAGAACATGATAAAAATACAAATCCCGCAATATAACTCATTCTACATCTCCTACAGATGGAATCAACTCCCAAATGTGCCAAATACCTCACATTATTGTGTGATACATAAACGACACAAATGCCAAAGCACAAGGTAGTGAAAATTAACCTAAAACCAAAAGATTGGAAGAAGAAACTCAATAAAACCCTATGTACTAAGCCTTAGCTTCTGGAAATTTGGAGCATTAAGAAAAGTGGGATAAACCCAAAGGAATTGGAAGGAACTAAGAACAAAACTCACTTAATTGAGAAATTGTGATATTTCTCCACAAACACCCCCTTGAAAATTGAGATCTGAGGAGGCCTGAGAGATCTTGGAGGTTGTCAATAACTGCTATGAGGGAAATGTAAAAAAATTGGTGGATTATGGTTTATTTAACAATGAAAAAATGGGAATTACAAAAATGTTTTTAATGATATGGACATGGTTTCACGGTTTGTATGCTGGGTTTGGTAAACCGTGCAGAAAAACCATGTGGTCTTGTCTGGCCAGACAAAAATGTGCATGTTTGCTTCAAATTAGGGGGGGTCTAAGCCGAAATCCTTGGAGGAAATTAGGTATAATAATATGAGAAAAAATACCTAAAACGAATGTCATGGATGTGGAAATTCTCCCAATCATGAAATACATTTCTTCCCAAAATGTCAACCCAAATCTTGATCAGAAATCAATAATGGGTAGTCATTTTCAACACGATACTTCTATTCCCATGATTTATATATATCCTTCCCATGCATTTAAAGGATCCGAACTAGTTGAATATGAGTTCCTTGAAGCACCTTCTCTTGCGAATCAACTATTCACATCGGCGGCTCAAAAATAGGCATTTTGGGCTCTATATATAACTCATCCCAATTTAGGACACGGAACAAATCCATGTTGTACTTCTATAGCTTCAAGACATGGAAGAAATAATGGATATATGTCAGTTGGGAATGAAATTCTAAATTGTATTCCATATTTCTGATCAGATTGATATTCTCGAAATGCATGACATTTATTGGTGTCAACATTCCCTACTTTCCAAAATGATGATGACCTAGATGTGGGCCCACCTTCAAGAATTCCTGATCGCCCACAGAAAACTCTAGGTCTAATCTTCTCTGATTAGAATATGATTTATGGTGACTCTAAGTTGATGATAATCTCTACATGATTATCTTGACCATCGTAGATGTCTCTTTCACAAGGCTCGTCCCCAACAATGATGTCTCACCTACTTCATCCAAACAAACAGGGGACCGATAAGGCCGACCGTAGAGCACCTCAAAAGGATCCATTCGAATATAGGATTGGTAATTGTTATTATATGTAAATTCAACCAATGCCAAATGATTTTCCCAAAAACCTCTAAAGTCTAGAACACATGCAATGAGAATGTCCTCCAAAATTTTATTTTTCCACTCTGTCTGACCATTCGTTTGAGGATGGTATGTTTTGATCATCTGAATATGTGACCCAAAATCCTTTTGAAGGATTTCCTAAAACCAAGAGGTGAAATTGAAGTCTCTATCTAAGAGTACTGCTGTTAACACAACATGAAGCCTTACTACCTGTTAAAGATACAATTGGACCAACTCATCTAATTTAGATGTATCTCCAATCATAATGAAGTGGGGTGATTTGGTAAGATAATAAACACTAACCATATAGAATTATTACCTCGATTTGTACGAGGTAAGCCAAAAATGAAATCCATTGTGACCTCATCCCATTTCAAGGTAGGAATGTGTAACGGCTGCAGAAAACTGGATAGTATTTGATGTTATTCTTTTTCTTATAGACATGAGAAGCAAATCAACACAATGTACACTATAACTCATCTTATACATGGCCACCAGAACTACCAACAAACATCATAGTACATCACAGTGACTCTAGGATGGACAACCCACTAATATTGGTGGATATATTGCATCATCACCTTCCTTCATGACAAAGGATCTACTGAATAGCCCAATAAGAAAAGGATTCCCTTGGGAGATGAATACCAACTGAAAGATATCTCCCCTCCACAAAAAAACTCCCTCAAAAACTGATATATCTCATGGTCAGGATGCCCCATCTGAATTAGACCGACATGATAATTGGTCAACTAAACAATAAACAAGAACGTACTTCGAATGTGATCATTGGTCTCTACATACATATGTGAAAAGAGCTACATCAGTGTCTACTCATATCTTGAATTACTCAAAGAATTCACTAATACTCTTCTTCTCATGGTTTCAGCCACCACGTTACCCTTCACCGGGGTGTAGATGATATCAATGTTGAACCCCTTCAAGTACTCGATCCAATACGACAACGTTAGGTTAAGATCCTTCTATGATAAGATGTTGGATAAGCTCTTGTGAGAATAATAGACCGCAAAATTCTCCAAAAATATGTACTGACACCTTGTCTTCAATGAATTCTTCACATATACTATCTCCAGGTCATGGGTCAAGTAATAATTTTCATGTGGTCAGATTTGGTTGGATCCATATGCCACCACATGATCATCCTGTATAATCTCAAACCCAAGACCCATACCTAAAGAATCACATACACAACATAGCCCTTTCAAAATCATGGAATGATCAATATGGAGTTGGTAGTAAACATATGATTCATCTCCTCAAATGATGTCTCCCATTATGGGGCCCAAAAACACTTCGCCCATTTCCAGTTTAGTGTGTTCAAGGGTGAAGGTAGCCGAGATAAGTCCCAAATAAATCACTAGTAATTACCTTACAAGTAAATGAAACCCCGGATCTTTAACACATTATTCAGATGATCCCATGACAATAATGTGATGATGTTCATGGAGTCCACAAAATCACCCTACTCTGAGATAACATTACCCAGAAACGTCACTTCCCTAATCAAGAAAGTGATTTTGGGTAACATTGCATAAATCCAATGATCCCACAAGGTTTCAGACACAATTTGGAAGAGGTTATCTTTATCCTCCTCGTATCTAGAGTGAACAAGAATTTCATCCATGAATACCATGAAGAAGGAGTCAATGTACTGTTGGAACACCCAATTCATGGGTTTCATAAATACGGTAGGGTTTTTGTTTAACCTAAAAGGCATGCCCATGTCCGCAAAGAGGTCATACCTACTTCAGAAATCCATCTTCAAGATATCTTCCTCTTTCACCCTAAGTTGGTGGTAACTCGAACACATGTATATTTTTTAAAAATAATATTCCAACTAAAATTGATAAAACAAGTCTTCTATTAAGGGTAAATTATATTTTTTCATGATGGTTACCTTTTTCAACTTCTGGTAGATAATACACAATCGGAGGGACCCATCGGCCTTCTTTGAAAAAAGAACAGGAGTGACCCAAGGAGTGACACTCCCATGAATGAAAACTTTTAATTAAAAATCCTCTATATTTATATTTAATTCTCTCATCTCGGTGGGAAACATAAGATAAATTAGAAGAGATATTGGTAATGTTCCTTGTGCCAATTCAACCGAGAACCCCATATCCTGATCTGGGGGAATGCATAAAAAATCATCAGGAAATACCTCTAGTAATTCATCCACTACATGAGTCAATCCACCGTCAAGAGAGAAAATGTTGTTTTCTATCAAAATAGATGATATCAGAAAGATAATATTTACTAATTCTAGGATACGAGGTGCCTCATGACACAACTAAGGATCCAATTTACCATGAAATCCCAGAGGGATACCATCAGGTTCAATGAAACTCACCCAAAATCAATTGCAATAGATGTGTTCCGGAAAGATAACCAGCCACATCATTCCATGGATTACATCAAAATGATCCATATCCAAGTCCAGGAGGACCCAATCAATCTCAACTCCAGACAAGGTAAGTGAACATGATGGTAACCTGATACCTTTCTCTGTCATCTTTCCCAATAGCGACACCAACTCCCTCACAACAGATAACAACTCAATTGGAAAATTTACTGTACTCACAAAACATGTAGAGATAAATTAAGAAGATGAAAAAATATTGAAAAGAGAATCATATATTCAAGATTCAATAAAAATGATACCTTATATAGTCTAAGGCCTTGCATATGATCTTATTGGTGCTTACTTTATTATATGAAGGTTCCTAGTCTCTGCCTGAAAACTGCCACCCACCTATATCTCTTCCCTAAACCATATCTACCTAGAATATTATTTGGACCTACCACCATGGCCACCAAACCGAGATCCCCCATGTCTTCAACATCTCTAATTGAGCTGGCATCCCCCATGGGGTGACAAAGAATACCACACTCTAGAGTGGATATTCCATCCTGTAAATTTTTTTTCTGGTGTCCCATACCTCTATATTGATAATATATATTCAGATGATATAAGCATATTAGTTGGGTATTCATTTGACTCCCATAATAGTGGTGCACAAAAAAACATTAATTGGAATCCATAGAAGAAAACTACCTAGATTCTTGGCCTGAACTACCACTTTCCTTTTCCCATGACTCATTTCGCTTCCTTTTCATCTCATAAGAACCGCTACTACCCCTAACTAACAGTATAGCAGAGGACCCCACCCCCCCAAATTAATTTATACCATACAATCCTGATTCACCACATCATCATATGTCTTCATCTTCAGCAAGAAGACCCGAGAATAGATATATGGTCATAAACCCCTCTCGAACGTCTCATATTTAATCTTCTCATTAGAGACCATTTTCAGAGCATACCAAACCAGCTTAGCAAAATGGTTGGCATACACCATTACTAAAATATCCCCTTCAACCGACTCCATAATCTCTCCAGATCTAGAATATTCCCGTACATTAGAGAAGTAATGGTTGTTGAAGGTAACCTTGAAGTTATTAAATCTCATTTATTCATTATTCCTGGCATGGCGCACGGATTCACACCACCTATGGATGGGACCCTCTAATAGAAAAGTGCAACACTTTACACTTACCTCCATATGCATTTCATAAAACTCGAACACGTTCATGATCTTCTTGAGAAACTCCTCTGTTTCGTAGGGTTATATGATACCTCGAAATGTGGGAGGTTTTCTCTTAAAGAACTCGTGGGATTTTTCATTCCTAGGACCAGACTCATCTTCTCAAGATGAAGCAGGATAATGATCTAATATTTTTAATAGGTCATGAAAAACCCTGACCACAACTTCTGTCATCCTTTGATCAATCGATGAGGGAGAACTCACTCAGGTGTCCCCCTTGGGGTGTATGGGAGGATTATGGGGAGGCATGTTGCTACACGAGGAAACAGTCACAAAATAAATCATTAGTACAAAATTATTAAATCATTAAGAAATTATTTCAAATATATATTATTCAAACACATCAAAAAATGAAATAAACAACCACTTAATTCCCACCTGATGTCTACTTGCAGTCTACAGCCCGCACGCCCCACGTGGATAAAAATTCAAACAAACAAATCGACATCCCATGGTAGTTCAAGGTTATTCTTGGGAGGTAAATCCTAGGAACCCTACTCATAACCAAAAATCTGAGCCCTGAGAGTCATAGTTCTAGTATAACCAGAATAATTTCGAAATTATAATGTTAACCAAGGAGGTAAACCTCCATTGATACGATTTTATCACGAACCAAATATGGTAGTCATAAAAAATGGATCCCAACACTATCTCTGGAACAGACTCTAGGTAATTCATATCCCTGCAATCTATAACACGTTCCCGATCTGATAAAATTGTTTTGGGATTGGTTTACCTGATTTAGGATATATAATACATCTAATAATGAAATGTAAACTAAATCTGAAAATTACCAAACAAAAAATCGTTAAATAAAATTAAAAATAGTAAAAAAAAGGTTTGAAAAAAGACCCAATAAGACCAAAACAAAACATTATTTATAAAAAATCCCCAGTATAACCATATTACAAAGTTTCATCACCCATGAATTGTCTCCACAACACCACACCATCAAATGAAACTGATAACCCGAACCGCTGTCTCCATGGTCCTTGCTCTTAACTTTGTCAAACATGAACAAATATTCTTATAACAAAATGTGTATGTATAGTGTCAACCTAATCCCAATATTATGCCACCCAGATATTCCATGATTCAATCATTATAAGACAAAATATTTCACATTTTTATAATCAAGGAATAATAGAAACAATTTTTCACATGCAACATTTAATGGAAAACAATTTTCAAGGGTTAAAATTTAAGAATAAATACAGTTTAATAAAACATGTAAGCTACGTACTTTTTCATGAAAACACTCTATAAGACAAAATTAAATAACAACTAATCAATGAGCACTAGTCACGGGAACATGACTAGGAAATAGTTAACTATGGGCCCTAGGTACCTTGTATCTCATTGTAAAAGTAACCGAATAATTTATATGTTCTCATGTACAAGCCACTAGTAAGGAACAAACCCACAGCCAAGTGGTTTCCAATAATCATCCATATATATTTTTTAGTTTTATAGTTGTAAAACATGTTATTTGATACATGGACAACCCCTCTCTAGATCACTAGAATATTAGGACATGTCTGCCCGCCTAAATACTCGGGTTTTTCTATTTGTGCGCAAACAAGTACCACATCATATAAAATTTCATTTACATATAAACACACTGTTTCTATTCATACATACTCAAAATAGTATCCAAAGATTATTTTATCAATTCGCATAACTAAATAAATCACATATAAATTCAAAAATACAATTTCACAAAGTATACAAAAACATTGTACAAAAAATCCACTTAAACGCCGTCTTTTTAAAACAATTCATACCAGTATAAAAGAAAACAAGAAATGGAAGAACAATATTTTTTAATAAAACCATTAGATGATATATAAAACAAACACAGTAGGTAAAAAATATAATTCACATGAAAAAAACTTTATTTTAACTAAAAAATGATTCTTAAAATTCCTCCTCTAATAAAGTTCTACCAAAATTATTTTTCACACAAAAAAATGATACATGAACACTATAAAAATTAATATCTAGAATTCTATCTCATTAAATTATGATTACACATGGATTCACATACCAAATGGGTTAAAAACCAAAAATCATTGTTTGATACTTCAACTACACCACCACCACACTGAAAGAGATTGAAAACAAAAATAAAACTACAATATTGGTCCGAGAAACTAAAAAACAAACCCTTAGTATGAAGCTATATCTTTTATAAATTTATTGCTTCATGAAAAGTTGTATAAATCCCAATTAGATGTAAGAAACTATGAAGGAATCTCACTTACATAGAATATTACAATTTCCTCCACCAAACCCACTTCAAAATAGAGTTCCATGTAGGATTGAGAGATCTTGGAGCTTTTCCATGGATTTTAGGAATGAAATTTGGAAGAAATGGGAGGATTAGTGATTATTTTAGAAGGTGAAAATGGGAATTAAAAAATTGTTTTTAATGATATTGACAAGGCAACACAGTTTTCTTGAATGGTTTGGTAAACCATGATTACAAACTATGCGGCCTAGTATGGACACCGTAAAATATACGAAATTTCTCCAATTTTTTTTTTGGGGGGGGGGGGGTCTATGGATGAAATCAAGTCAAAATGTGGGCCACGAACAAGAAAGAAAAATACCAGAATATAAAGGAATATATGTGACAAAATGAAGTCAAATAACTCCTTCCATGATGAATTTGGATGATCAGAAAAGTCATGGATGTGAGGAAGCACAATACTTAAATGTTGAATTTGAGGAAAAATTGTATCTACTTATTATGTTATCAATATTTATTTTTTATAACATGATTTAAATTAAAGGATATGAATTTATACCTTTAGTGAGGGAATATATAATTTCAACTTGTTCACTACACAAAGGGTGTGGAATTTTTGAAAAACATTGAAATGAAATTAAGAAATAATGTATGTAAATCCCTCACATATCCAAATTATGAATGAATAATTTTTTTGTTAACGTGGAACAAATATTTTTCTAAAAAGGAGAGTTTATATATTTTACTCTTGAACACTATGATGTTTCTTTAGATGAGTGGAATTTTAATATATTTCATTATTTGATATTATGAGAAAAACCTAAAATATAATGATTGAGTTATATAATTTTGTTATCACATGAATGTTTGTGTATGAATATAATTGATCCCCATGATTTTAGACTATTTTTTAATACAATAGATCTTCTTATGAGGACATATATTTTTCTATCAAAACACTTGTGATGTTATCCCTCTCTTTAGAATGGATCATAAAATGATTCTAAATATCGGAAGAGGTGTTTTTAGAATATTTATAAGGAAATAATATCATTATGTTGACTTTTTACTTTATTCTCAACAAGATTAAGAGGAATGATGTTATTGAGGAACACATATTTACTTCAATGTGTATTGGTATTGAAAAATAATTCAATTGGGGAGATTGATTTGCCAAAGGGAGAATTGAATTTTATTTCAATGAGTGATGTTTTTAATATAAGATTGGTGATGAAATTTATTATTAATGGAATATTTTTATATATCACATTCAAAAGATAAAAATCAAATTATTTTTAAACTATTTTTAATTCCTAAAACATGTCATAATGATATCCGGAGATAGAATGTTGTTTACAATAGTGAATAAGTGAATAATAATAATCTATTTATGAATTTAAATGAATATCATTAATTGGATGATTTCATGAGAAGTTGAAATTAAGAGATTATATTCAAAAGTTTATTGAGAATGAATTTAAATTAAAGAAGTTATAATTATATGAATTTAGTTTATTTTGGTGTATTGAAGAAGTGTTGAAAAAAATAATTTATGGTTGGAATTTCATTTAAGGATATGATAAGTACAAGGTATACAATACCAATATGGTAGAATTTATTCTTACATGAGTTTAAATTTATCAATTAATTTAAAAAATTATGATATCCTTAACCATCTAAGGTAACTTGATCATCCTTGAGGGATATGTCTCTACCACAGCGAGCCCAATCAGCTTGGAATAAGATCATATATATGGCTAGGACATGCGTAGTGGTAAAGTTCTCATGTGTGAAGGATGATTGGATGAAAAATAGATTATATAGAGGTGGTTAACCTCTCACTTGTTGGGTGAATTGGATAAAATAGGCAAGCATTGACACTATATTAGCTTAATAATCAAGATGAGGGAACACACTGTGTAATTAAGTGATTCCATTACCTGACCATGTTTGATGAGGGGAGGCTATATATGTGCATTTTTCACACTTCAAATAATATGAACATAATAAATTTAATGAAATAAATAAATATTACGATGTTTAATGTATTCATCCTCACAATTAGTTATTGTTTTTTGTACTCGGGATTGAAAATTCAGTGAGTTCACTATTAAGATACCAATCCCACTCCATATAAAAACAAACATGTTAGTTAATGCCATGAAAACTGGTTAAAAAATAGACAATGGAATTAGTTTCATGTGGATTATATGTTATGTGATGAGGTTAGTTTATGATGAATTAGTATTTAATGTTATATGGTATATAATAAATGAATAAAGTACATGATACACTATGTGAAAAATGTTCCATGTGAGTTGAGTATTAATTGTGTTGTGTTCGCTTTGTGAGAAAACATTGAGGTTAATTATGAGGTTATTAGTTGGTTACAAAGTAATATTATCTGTGATGTTTTAATATCGGTGTATGATAAAGAATACAATGCTATGTTGTGATATTGTTTTAAGTTGTCACAATGTTTTTACATAGATAAGATGATATCATGATGTTAATATGTGTGACCATAGAGTGAATGAATAAGGATAAAATGCATCATGTTCATGAGGTGTAACAGAACGTGATCATACATCATATGATGGAAGATAATTCTTTCAATGTTATTATATTATAATGGCTTTAATGCATGGATACTGTGTGTCCATTATGTGTAGAAACCAAATAAGTCATGTTCTCCAGTGATGTGGGGTGTAAAATTGTTAACCATAATTCTAGTATTAATCATGGGATAATATACTTCACTTATTAATATAATTAATTGTTTACATCAATTTTAAAATTTATAATGACTTTGATAAAAAAAATCACATCTTGATAAGATATTATTGAGAGACAAATCCATGTTTTTTCACAGAATTGTTTATCCTCAGCAGAAAACGTTCATTAAGCATACCCATGCCATGAATTTAGGTGTACAATTTTGAATTGGATCAGGAGGTTTAGGTATACATTGTTCACTTAGTACGCGAGGTAAAGGTGAAAACTACGTGATACAATTATTAAAGAGGTGTTTCGGTTCAAAAAGTAGTTGAGTTTTCTAGGAATAATCATGGGTTAATATCATTCACCACTGAATATATATAATAGGTTACCACATGTGATTTCATATAATTCTTTAGCCTGACAGCGAAAATGATCCTAAATCATACTCAGGTCATGAATTTATGTGTATAATATTTACTTGGTTCATGATGTTTAGGTATATATTGTTCACCTAGTATGTGAGGTAATGTTAAAAACCACATGGTATAATTAGATTAATTATAAGGAGAATTAATGGTGATGTTTTATCTATATGGGAGTATGAACTCATATGAATGTGTTGTAACATCCCGGCTTGGCTTACTGTGGAATGTAACTAGACCACTAGCCTAATGTCCTCTCAAGAATTCCTCCTTGTAAGATAGATGTTTTTTCTTATATGTGAGGGTATATCGTGTGATAGTGGGGAGTAAATAAGCTAATATTATAGTGTGAAACCACAAATATATATGTAATCATCATACAATAGTCAGCATACAAACCAATAACCATTCAAGCATGATGAATAAATTAATATCCCATTCAATTAAAAAATGATGTAGATGTACGGATACAGCCATATTGATACTTATCTTCCACTGGGTCGATCACATATATAGAATAGAATTATTAAATAAATAACAAATGATGACCTACCCTTTACTCCAAGACTCACCTCAACCCAACCTTCAATACACGCATCAGAGTTATCCTGTTCGATCAAGAAAAAAATTAGGCCCCTAACCAACTCATAAATGAAAATAGTTAGAGTCTTATCAGGTTTCAAAGTATAATTACATCCCATGTAGTCTGTGATTAAATAATGTAATTAGTAATTACCTATAAATTCCTTTATATAGATGATTATGTAGTGATACTTGTATCTGACATACTAAAAAATAAATTAAAAATAATGGAGTAAATAAATTAATCACCTTTGTTCTTCAAATCAATGTGATTAATTTACTCTATACACGGAACATATTAGATATAATTTTAAGAAATATATGAATCATATATAACATATAATATTACACTATAATTACTATATACATATGTATCCCCAAATTTTTAATCTTTTAATGTGACAAATAAATGAAAGTAGCATCCATGCATACATATGACCTACCGTCTCCATGTACGGTACATTTCATTTCTTATCTCCCAACATTATATTTTTTTCAAAACACATATGTAATAAATATAGATTATAATTACATCATGATTTAAATTATGGATATTTTTACTGAATGATATAATTAATATTAAATGAAAATAATAATTCAAAATATATTTGAGAAAACATTGCAATTAACACCGAATATAGTGAAAATAATGAATGATTGTTAAAAAATGGGTAATAAGATATTATAAGAAGTTAATATATGACATTATGAATATGATTATTGTTCTGGTATTATTTTATAAAATATTTCAAATAACTATAAAGGAAGTTCAAAACCAAACAACAAAAGGGAGGTTAAGGTAAGGGAATTCATCTCATTTTACATTCAATTGAGACTTGCTAATTGTCATGAATGAACTAACTTTTATATAGTGTATATATTATACTTTGAAAAATAATATAATGAATTTCCTTATTCTCATGATATTTTAAGATTAATTTAATGTCATACCATCATGGGGATTATGAGTTAAATGTTTTAATGTGGTATGGTAAACATTGGAATGTTTAATGACTATTCTCCTTAAGAATGTTCTTAATGATTATCTTTGCTACATCACTTGCTTTTGTGATTGTTAAATTTCTTGTGAAACTATAATTTTATTGAATTAATTTTTCATTATAAAGTTCCTCTGTTGTCAATTTTTTCATACGATGGATGTTATTATTTTATAAATTGTATATAATTTTACATATAGTGTTTAATTTGACAGTTATTTCATTAATACGGGAATTATTGATAAATCAATCTATATTATTAACTATATATTTGATGAGGCATATTTTATATTGTTTAAATTGAATATTAGATATGATGAATGATTTTTTAATTCAATGATGGGAAGATCTAGTACTTCATATAGATTCTCTATGCATCGACTTGTTCTCATTAGATGATTATGTTGGATAAATTAAATAGGTACATGTAGTTTTAAACAGTAGAGAGGATGGATCATGATAATATAGTTCCTTATCAGACTAATACATCAAATCTAATAAATAAGAATGTACTTCATAGATATTTTATTTTTAATTCATCCACGAGATTTTGTGTTGACATATCAGTGGAAACATTTAATATTTATCTCATTGATTAAATGGAATGTGTTTTATCTTCTTTCCATGCCATTTGGAATTTACCAAGTCAAATTATTTGATTGGAATGTGTCAAATTTTATTTACCATTATATGTTGGTTATTTCCATTTATTCATGATTTATTTTGCATTAATTACCCTTATTGAGAATTTGATATCACCCTTATTATGTTTCATTTCCCAATGTTATGAAGAAGAAATCATTGAATAAACATTAATGGATGATGATTATATCAATTTTAGGTATCATGTTTGTATTTCCAATTTCCCAATATGTTATTGGTATCTTGTAGGTAATAATTATTTTTAATGATACATAATTGAATGTTCCTTCAGGTTTGATTCCATGTAATCATCATATTGTAGTAAATTAATTCACTAACTCTGAGATTTCGATGTTGGGGTGTTATAGTTAGTATCAAAGTAAGTTTAGAATTATCCTTGGAAAATAGATTTAAAAATCAGAGATTAGACACCATAAATATAGGAGATTCATTGAGAGTAAGTATAGAAGAACAAATATGAATTTTGGTAAGGTATCTGTTATTTGGGTGTTCTTAGAAACACATCCATGTCTGGATAATTCATGTAGATGTGGTAATAGCACAAATATTCCTTGGAATAACAACTCCAACAAGGTGTGTCAGGCCTGACTTAGTGAAACCATGTATATGATAATTGTCATTACTATTATCCTTGTTTAAAACTCTTAGGTGATACACCTCGGATAGTTCACATTTTCATTACATACCATTATGATGATTTTGTAACTAATGATTTCGATAATGTGAATAATGATTATGATTCTAGGAATTTTTATGTATAAATTTTATTTTTTTCTTATACCATATTTATAATTATAAAAAATTCTTAATTTTAAGATCTAATCCGGTGTATTCCATTTTTATAATTATATACTATTATAAAGAATAATTACTCAACCAATGCACATGATCCAAACAGTAAGATGGATAATATATTTCATGGTCTTAAGTTAATATTTTGAAGGTAAATAGTATCCCATGTATTCTCATAAAATAAATAAATATTATCATTTTATAATGAGATAGTTTAAGAATTATCCAATCACTTTTAACGGAAATTAAAAAAGAGAAGAATAGGATGATAGATAAAATGATAGATAAGGTGAATAAGGGAAACAAGGATGTTCCCACATTTGATAACTACGGAAAATATCTCCCATGTAAATTCATGGAGGGAATGGTAATTAGTTATCTGTTTTGTGACAAGGGTAACCATTCGAAATAATGAAAATAGAGAAATAAAAAGACTATTATTCATATCCACAACTTCATGGATATTGGACAATATGCAAATCAATTCCCCAAGCATCAAAAGAATATACCTCAGATGATGTTGTTGGATAATAATAAAATTATGCTACTTCCATATATGAAGGGGAATGATTAACATGCCTATTCATGAATTGTGTTATATGAATATTTTATCTACAATGTAATAGTTATAAGAATTATTTAATATATAAGGATTATACCCCTATACTTATATATTAAATATTTTAGATCATAAGCTGAATGGTACCAACAAAATTTATTCATCAAAACATTAAACAAATCAAAAAGCATAGGATTAAGGGAAAGAAAACCCATAACATGTGTTCTATATTGAGATAATGATGATGAAATGATTGAATTGGATAAGATCATACCATCTTGGGACTAATTGATGACAAGTTGACAAGTGGTATATGTTATCATTGATTTTGGTAAAAACACATTTGGATTTAAGGAATATATCAAGTAAAATGTATATTATATAAGGAATAAGGAAGAATGCATGTTTTCAATATGGTTTTATGGTGATTTGATTTATTAAAATATTTTCAGAGGATGCATGATGAAGTTATTCAAATGTTTAGAATGTTAAAATTCAGATATTTTTCATGTTGATTATCAGATAATAATATGTTCATTTTGGAAATTCAGTGACATTTTTTTATGTATTGGATCAAAATATTTTTGAAAAGTTAACAAGTTATAAAATGGTTTAAGTTAATCATTTTATGATATTTTTTAGGATAATGTAAAATTGATCCATATGATGCATCTTGTGCTAATATATGACGTATAAATAGTTCAAGGAATAATCAGAATAAATGATTATATTTAAATAAATTAATATCTACATATATTAATAGAGAGGGAATGAATTCCTCAGCAGGTTTTTAATAAAAAAATATTTTATTATTATCATCATTTGTATGACATAAATAACCTTTATTCGCACCTATGGTTTATGGTTTTTTGGAAAAACAATTTCATATGAACATGATCTCTAGAAATATCCATCAGAACATTATTTTTAAATTTTTCTTCCATGTCCATGTTTCCATTTCCCACTATGTTATCCAACTAGGGAACCTAGTAAAGGTAACATGGTTCTTTCCATTCTATCTTATTAAGAAAACATAATATTAACACTTTTTACAATGTGGGTATCTTGAAAATATTTTATTTTCAACAACTCTATAAAAAAGATCAATTATAAATTGTGATAAAACAATTTATTTATGTTTTGAAGGATGTAACACACCAAAATTCTAAATTAACAACCTTATATATGATATCATTCATGTAACACAACACCAATCATGTAAGGGAATAAAGTAACATGAGTCTTTAAAACAAAAATACTAATTTATATGTATTAATTATATTCATTATCTTTCAATGCACACAAACAATGTTTTATCTTTCGTTATATTCATGAACAACCTTGTTCTCTATACTGCGTTACACACAAGACCATGTTTTATCCAAAAAACAATATATTATTAAAATATTAATATTTAATATAATAATAAATAACCTACTCTCTAAATGAGTGGTTATATATTTTACTAAATAACTTGTGAACATATATGGTTTATAAAAATATAAAAAGAATTCATTGGGTACATATTTATTATAAATTAATATACAAAACAGTTGAATATAAGTAGATTATTTTTATAGAAAACTATTTATATGATAATTTTTTTTACAAAAATAAATTAAATTAATTTAAAGTACTAGGTAGAATTAATGTGATATATATATATATTATATTATATATAAAATTTTTATATTCTTCCAATAGATTTGATGGCTCAAGATAAGAACAAACCCAATATTACAAATAAATTTTTTTATTTTTTTAAAGGTAGTTATGACACCTTTTGATGGAGAACCCTTGTAAAAAAAATTTAGACCCTTTTATAAATTTTATATGCCAAAATAAACTTTATATTTGGAATATAAATATAAAAATTACATTAGGGTGAAGTTTTTTTAATTTTTCTATAAAGTTTTATTTTTTAACGAATTTTAGTTCAAACTATATTTTTCATATAATTTATTTATAATGATAAAATATATTTCATATTGGTTTAAACATATATTTAGATCATATTTTTTCAATTAATTAAATTTATTTCATTTGAAAAAATATCACTTTGAAATTGAATATAAAAACATAGAATACCTTTGGATTTTTTATTATAAATCTCTTCTTTATCATCCCTTATGCAGAATTAAATTGAAATTAATCTGTACAAATTCTGTGATTTTAATTTGGGAAAATGGATTACATATTTGGAATCGCCATTATTTATAATTTCTAATATTTTTTACTTAGTTTTTGATGAAAAATATTATTGAATTAAATTAAAATTAATTATAATTATTATTGTAAAATTAAGCATAATAAGGGACTAAACCTCAATCTTAGGGGCCAAAATGATATAAACCCATGTAAAAAATCCCTTGATTTCTTATATTTTTTTCCTATAATCCCTATAATCTATTGAAATCCATTATTGGAACCAAATCTAACTTGAAAAAAGTGTATGGAATTCAATTGTCAAAATATTACAATAGTGTCACTCATCTATTATAAAAGGTCATCATCTCCTACCAATTATCTATGCCTCTCAAACAACATTGGATTTAAACATATATACATAAATATTGACCAGAAATTCATCCTTTAATCATATAATCCTCCCATTGTGAGTTAATCCAACCAAGCAAACCTTTTTATTCAAAGAAAAATAATTTACCTGGTTAAGAGGTAATGTCTTATCTCAAGATATTTAGTTTTATTACCATTATCCACCCACTAATATCAATTTATTCCATGTTTGTGTAAAAATAAATTTTTCTAAATATACATATATGTTTTTATTTTAATTATTTGACCTAAACTTATAAAAACCTTCATATTGTTGGGGTCGAACTTAATGTTTACATGTACGATGAACTACCGCCTCACTAAATAATGATTGTTCATTTTCCATTACCATCTCTCATTGTGACCATTATGAAGGAAAATATATTTATATATTATGTATATGATTTTATAAATTTATTCATGCTAATTTAATTATTTTATAAAACATACATCCATAGATTCATTTTTTTTAAAGCATGGTAGCGTCCTTTGTGGAAGTGTGAACTGTCACCTCCTCAAAGTGATGTGATTATTTCATGCTATAAATGCAATGTATTAAGGATAGTTTTAATAAAAATATGTAACATATATGAGATATAAATTATAATATAACTACAATAGAGATATGTATCATTTAATTTTTGTTATTTTAATATGACAAAGAAATGAAATTAGTGTTTATGAATACTTATGACCTACCGTTTCAATGAACAGTGCTTTTCATTTTGTATCTCCAAACTCTATATATTAATATATATAAATGTGTACTAAATATATATGATAATTAAATCATGTTATAAATTCAAGATATTATTAAACCATTATATAATTAATAATAATAACAAATAAAAAGTCCAAACATACTTGAGAAAAAAGGCAATTAACACCCGAAACAGTCAAAATAATGAGTGATTGTTAACAAATGGTTAATAAGATATTTCAAGGAGTCATAATATGATATTATGAATATGATTATTTTTTTTGGTTATAAGTTTTTAACATATTTTAATTCACTACATAGAAAGATAAATAAGACACAAAAAAATTAATGTTATGTTAAGTGATTTTTCCTCAATATATATTCTATTTAGACATATTTCTTATTATGCACTAAATCACTTTTATATGGTGTATATAGTGACCTTTGACACATAATATCATATAATAAATTGTTATAATGATATTATATGTTTACGATAATATCATACCATCATGAGGATTATGATTTAAATGTTCCAAAGCAATATATGACACTTTGTAATGATTAAGTATTATTCTCCTAAAAAATGTTGTTAATGATTATATTTTCAATATAACTTCAATTTGTGATTGAAAACATTTTAATGAAAAAATAATTTTATTTTAATCATTTTTCATTGATAATTTTCCTAAAAATTCATATTTTCATACGATGGATATTATTATTCCTAAACAATACATTATTTTACATACAGTGTTCACAATGAATGTTATTTGATTAAATGGGGAATTATTGATATTTTTGTATCTTTTATTCAATATTGTTATTTGAAAAGGAATAATTTATATTAATTAAATTGATTATTTGATATGATGAACTCTTTGGACCTGAAATTAATGATGGATCTAAGACATTATATATCTCTTTGATGCATCAACATGATCTAATGAGGTGATTATGTTAGCCAAATGAAAAAGGATTCTTCTGGTAGATTTAAACTATCTGGAGGATGGGTCATGATAGTATAGTTCCTCATGTTCCATAGACATGAATTCATATTAATAAGAATTTAATTAATAGACATTTCATTTATTATTCATCCGTGATATTTTTCATTGACATATCTATGAACACCTTTAATTTACATCTCATCGATTAAATAACATGTGCTTCAGTTTCTTACCTTACCATATTGAATTTCCCCTATCTAGTTTTCTTGAATCGAATGTTTTATCAGTTTCTTCTTGTTCCATGTTGTATTATTTTTATTGATTCATTATTTATTCTATTGTACTTACCCTAACTAACAAGTTGGTCCTACCTTTATTATGTTTCTATTCCCCATGTTATAAAGAATAACTCATTGAATGATCAATCAAGGATACATTTTATTTTATTTTTACACATCATGTTTGTATGTACTATTTCCCAATGTATTATGGGTATCATGTATGTAATATAGATTTCCGAGGTTGTTAAACTGAATAGTCCTTATGAATTTTATTTCATATAATCATGATAATGTAATGAAAATAATACTCTGACATCAGGCATCTGATGTTAGGGAATTACATGTTACAAAGGTCTTCGAAGGCATCATTAAAATAAGGTTTTTCATTTGTTATGTGAATTCCACAATTCCATTTCTTATTATTATGTTATTCTTTCATGTCTTTTGATCTTTATTTCCTTATGATTCATAACTTATGAAATTAAAATAATTATGCCATTAATCATGTTTATGATATTTTATATGTTGGGTACAATCTTTTTTTGATCATGATCACATTATCATTTTCTTATGTTCATGATATTCTTACACATTTTCCATTATTTACCTTTAATGTTGAGATCACCCCTTTCTTATGTTTCTCGTACTTGGGTTGTTAAGGAATTTTTTCAGTATAATTACTATGGGGGAACATATTTTCATTAAACATTGGATAAATTTCGCAATTTTATAATATTTTTGTTCCAATTTTACAAAGGTACTATAGTAATATGGTCTTCAGGCATCTATTTTTTCAATGATTTAAGTATTCATTAAATATTATGTTATCTAGGTATGTCAAGACTTGATTATTATATTTGGTATCAGATTAATGGTTTATTCATCCTTTGAATTCTTGGATGAGAAACCCATAGTGAAAACCCTAAGCGAATGTCTAAGGATAAGTATAAATATTATGAAATGTAATGTAACTGTACAATATTTTTTTTAAAGGATAGAATGATAAGTTTCTTCGAAATATATCTATGTCTAGATACTATATGTGTATGTGTCTCTCTTAAAGATGTACTTATGGGAAACAAATATGACAAGGTGCATTATGCCTAAATTTGAGTAACATGGTACATGACAATGAGCCTTGCTGCACACCTGTCTTGACACAGCTGTGGGATATAGTATGGGAATTCACAAACTCTTCATGAACCATAATAATGTATTTTTATATAATTTTGATATAAAAAAACTAGGATAATCCTATGTTGTCATATATTAAGTAAGGTGTCAAAATTTAGACATTATATAAGTTATCTTTTCATGATTATATGGATTTTCATCATGATAAGTGTTTCTTAAATTATGTATTTTGGTTTTAGTCAATGGAGGGAACAATAACAAATTATGTTATCATTAAATTTGACGAAAAATATTCTGATTACCAATAAAATTGGATAATCACTAGATATAATGATTTTTTAGTTATTTAAAATCAAGTATCATGATATATAATTAACAATTTCATCTTTGGTGATATTCCAAACATGTGAAATAAGAGGAAGTTGAACTTTTATAAATGATAACATGTTAAGGAACATTGAGGGAATAATATTTTTTTTCTTGTATATTAACAAGGATGAAATAAGAACCTTGAGAAATACCAAAAATTGAGGGGAAGATGTTTTCTCTGTGGTAAAAAGGATCATAATAGGGATGTTTATTGTATCATCTATAGAGAACACGTGCATTACCCTATTCAATGACCTAAACTAATAATTTAATTCTAAACCAAGGAATGACCTATCCTATTGCAATCATTAATGTGTAAGTATTAATGTGTTTATGGATTTTGAATCTTAAATCATGAATGGTGAATTATATAAGGATTGATCAGTTTATATTATTTTTACTATAGATTTTCAAGAATATGTTGAATATTTTGGATTGACAAGACAATTGATTTAATGAAAACTTGATATTCATTAGATAAAATTTATTATGTTAAAGATAACCCTTAATTCATTCTTAATGATAATATAATGATTTTGTTATAAGACACATATTAGATATCAATAAGTTAATTGATGGAAATGATAACGGATTTGTTGTTGATGAAGTTTTTTCTATCAAGGATGGAGTTTATATTGTTTTTGGATTAAAGGAATATATCCAAAAAAACAATGGAATAAGGAAAAATACATGTCTTTGGTACGAATGTATGGTAATTCAAGTTATTATTATGTTTTAAGAGAATACATGAAAAATGTATTCAAATATTTGGAATGAAAAAACTGGGGGTCAGTGCTAAAATGATTTTGTCATCTTATTTATAATATTTTGGATATTCATCATTTATAAGTATTTTATGTTATACATTAATGAAATGATAAATTTAAAAATAAAATGATTTTTCGGAGATTAAAATATTATATCACCATATGTGGATTTGTGGAAATTTGATAACGTGTTCTAACAATATTATTATGATGACATATAATTGTATTTGTGGATCTTATTATCTGTTATTACTTCAGGAATGAATATTTCACCTTCATTTCTTTTAATAATAGATAATTAGGAAATTAACTAAGACATGAGAAAAGGGTGAGATAATTTTGAAATAATGTAAGAATAAATTTTCAAGAAAATTCATCAACTTTAGGAAAAGAAACATCAATGTAGAAAATATTATCCTAGTACCTTTTTTCTGAAGAATCGAATGGCGCCTTAGAAAATCTCAAATTTAGGACCTTGATATTATTAACATTATATTGATCATGTCCACAATAAATCTCCCTCAGAACATGATATTTATATTTCTCTTCTATGTCCATGTTTTCACTTCCCATTAATGTTCTCCTGTGTGGTAAACTAGTTATGAGTTAATTTGGGTAACCGTTACGTTTCCATATTTAATTTTTCTAAAGGATGTTTTAATATTAATTTTTACGATATGGGTTTCTATGAATGGAACTTTTATTTATTAAACCATCGATTTTCCCAATGAATTTTAAAGGTGGAATTCAAATTTAGGTGGTAGAATGTTACACCCCAACATTTTTTGAAATAATTTTTTTCTTATTAATTTAATATTTACAAAATATTTTATGTTACCCAATAAAGAATATACTTTTTATTATATGAAAAAAATGTATTTCTTGAATTATACTTAACACCAAGTCAAGATTGTGCTACACCAAAAACATAGATAATCATGTGTTTTACGGTTGAATCTTATTTCCTTGTGTTATACATAATGTCAAGTTCTTATGTTAACATTTATTAAATGCAAGAAAATTTTTTATCAAACAATATTATATTACTAAATCATTTTTATTTAATATAATAAGATACATACTTATCATTAAATTTTAGATTAAAAATTTTAATAACTACATTCTGAAAATATATCATTTAAAAAATGGATTCAATGATGACCAATTAATTAGAAATGAAAATATATATCATTTTATTATAAATAAATTAGTTTTATTTTCATGCTCCCATAGTTATTTTGTTTGGATAAATTAAATAAATTACAAAAAGTTAATGATATCAATGTAATATATATTTTATATATTCAATAATTTTTTTATATTCATTTAATATATTCTATTGGAAAAATATATGAACAAACCCAATTTTATTTTTTAAACCCTATATTTTCCAATAGGTTAATTTTATCTCTATTTAACAGAGAACCCATTTTAAATATAGTTTTTGATACCATCAGAATATTTATATGAACAAATGGAATTTTATTTTAACTAGAAATTTAATAAATTACTTCAGTTGAATATTTTTTATTTTTCAGTAAAACGTCGTTTTTTATGAACAGTGAAAAAATAATAAATTTTAATTTAAAAAAGAATTTTATTCTAATTTATTAATATAGTTAAAATATATATTTTAGTTATTTTTTAAGTCACATTTTTTCAATAATATATATATTATTCCAATTTAAGTCATTAGAATTATTTTTATAATTTAATTAGATTTAAAAACTTATTAAACATTTGAATGTTTCCATTTACCCTCATTCTCGCCATATCTGTGAAATTGATATAATAATTTATTTCACATATTTTGGAAATTGAATTAAATAAAATGGATATAAATTGCAGTAATAATTTTTATATTTATTTTCTAATAGGCTCGACATAAATTTTTTAATATTATGAACAGTAAATTTTTATTTACTACAATTATGGGTAAATCAGGTATGTAAAGGTAACATTAAGATTATAATTTTACAATAATTTTTTTTTTCTATTTTCATTACTTGAGTGGGTTTAGAACTAAATACACCATATGTGTAAATTATAAACATTTTAATCCACCTGGTTAATAATATGACATTTATTTTATTTAATTTAATGATAAGATAAATCATTTATACACATATTTTAAATAAGTGAATAAGTTTTAATATAGGTTTATACAAGACAATTTCAAATATAAATTATTTTAAAATATAAAAAATTTCTTATCATGAGGATTATTTATTTTTTAATTTTAAAGAATAACTAATTCAAATAAAGGCTTTCATTATGATGATGTAGTGGTTGTTTAATTAATGGATATATCAAATAAATGATAATAAAAATATTAAAATGAATATAATTTTACATAATTAAGGACATAAAAATACTTTATAGATAACTATGTTATGATACTAAAATATTAGATGTGTTTGTTTGAAGTTATCAGGTTGTTGGGATGGATTTAAAAAGGGAAATGTTGAATAGTATTGAAGATGGCTTAAATTATAATTTAAAATAAATAATATTTTATTAAATGATATAATCTTCATAAAAAATATAAAATTCTTCCAAATAACTATATTAAGAGTAAATATTTCATCAATTACCAATTTTGGGTTCTTTTGTAATTTTATAGTAATATGTTATCCTTAATGTGTAAAAAATTCAAGTTATGGTGGTAAGGGATAATGGGTTAATCTAAAGGTTAGAGACAAAATATATGGTTAATATTATTCAACAAAAAAATACATAAATGATTTTTTTAAAGGATTTATAACTATAATATTCTTATATCCTAAATTAATAACTTTTTATCTATTTGAATTTGTAAATCAATTTATATTAAATTAATATTTTTATAGATTACAAAAGCCCCCTCCCCTACCTTATAAAATAAAACCTCTCCTTATCATTTATTAAAACCTATAAATCAATTGATATAATAAAATCTATCCATGTCTCCTCACAACTTCCTTCCATTAATTATAGATTCATTAATTTCATAAAAATTCCATCTATTGTAGTCCTTTTGTGAAAATCAATAGGATATACCAAAATAAGAGGTTGCATTCATAAAGGAACATTTTTTAATTTTATTTATTTATTTTAATCCTTAATATTTTTAATATTTATATAATAACCACGGTATCCTAAATATACTAGGATGTTTTTATATTTGTTTTATACCTACACTCAAACACACTTCTATCTAATGGGTAACGAATATACCATTCTTTTATACATTGAGCAACCACCTTAAAAACTGATATTGTTCATTAGTTTCCTTTAGCACACCTCATGTTTGGAATTTATTAGGAAAACTCTGTTTTTAGATTATATTTATGCTATTTAAGATATAATTTACTTCAGGATTGATAATATCATGCTCGGAATTTTACAATATAATATTTTGGGAAGAAGATAATGCCGCTCACGTATACGTATGACCTACCATCTGCACGATGCGATGTGATTCGTTACCTAAATATATTTCAAGGATGGTAACAAAGATGTTATATTATGAATATATATATTTTATATGAAATAAAAATTATTCTTTAGTGATAATATATGATATCCTTTCCTTTCGTTTAACACGAAAAGAATATGTAAACATTGATTATGTGTAAGTACGACATACCATCTCCATGAAAGTTGTATTCCATTTAATATATCTAAATTCTATAATATTATAATAAATTCTTATATACTTATTATGTATGAAATATGATTAATTTTTAACATTCTTGAAATAAGTAAATATGTATTTATGTAATATGACCATGAGTGACAAGACAAAACATGTATGATAAGCTAAGCAATTATTACTCAAAAGGATACATTAACGTGATAATTGTTAATAAATGGGAAGTAGAATGTCATAATAAAATAATTTATTGAATATATACAAAAATATGACTATTTTATATGTATAATAAAATTATATTTGTTATATAGGAGGTTTTAATGTGTCTGATGGAAGTCAAGACAAAATGTAAGAAAATGTCCTCTCAATATTTATTTTCGTGAGATACATGCCATATTCACCACTTTATTATTATTTTTTGTGTATATCCACACCCATGAAAATTTATATAATTAATTTCCTTGATTTAATTATGTTGAAATAGTTAATTTATGTTATTATTTTATGGGGTTTGGGATTCTAAAGTCACACAAGTATTAAGGGATTCTTTGTCTCAATTTTATTTACATGGGACACATTCCTTATACACTAAAAAATTATTTTTGTGGTTTATATAATTACAATGAATGTATTCTATGATCCTAATCCATATGTTTATGGGTATTAACATATCCATTTATTGATATCTCTTTCACAGAGTTTACAGTTCAAATCTTACCAAACCGATTTTCCAATTGTGTCTCAATTTCTCTATATTTGAGACACAAGTTATATTACAAATATATATTATTTTTAGAGGTTAATATACTATAATTTTACATTATTTATCATTAATATCCTTATATTCATGATATTATAAATTTCATGTGTTTTTATAATCCCTTTAGTTTAAAATATGTGTTCTTTCTAAATTATATTTTCTAAAAAAACATTAATGACTCTTTTAACTAATATTTTATGATACTTCATGGAATATTAATAATATATGTTCAAAATAGTTTTTAAACATTCAATTTTTTATAATGGTTATTTTTTATGAAGTATATTTCCTAAATTTTTTTGGATTTAAAAATAATTTTTCAAAATGGAAAGGTTATTTCTCTCAATAGTTGTTTTTATTAATATCTATAAATAATTTTCTATATAAAGATTGATTATTTGATGTTTATTATGTTTTACATGGGTTATTCCTCAGTGATACCTATATTATTCTTTCTCGTAGTGTTTTATGTTTATGAAGGAAATATATTTATTAAACCCATTAATTTTCATGGGTTAAATTAGGACTGAATGATATTTATGAAATACATTTAAATCCCACGGTTCTGAAATAATGATTGATTTATGTTATTATATCACACATATGAATTGTTTTAATTATGTGATGGTTGGTAACTATATCTTCTCCCAATGAATTAGCTAATGGTGAATATTTTTTGGGATCATAGGGTACATGATAGGGCATCGCAAGCCTAAAAAAATATTTTATACGGGAGGGCATCTGAAGCCTGAAAAAAGTGGGTAAACAGGAGGGAATACCAAGATCGAAACAAGAGTGTACACATGAGAGTATCCCAATACCAAAATAATATGGTACATGGGGGGAATAGAAATCCCAATGCAATTAAATTGGTGGTTAGTCCATGACAAACATGTTACAAAGGTCTTAGAAGGAATTCTTGATAGAGGATTTTTATATGCTTATGTGTATTCCACAATTCCATGCACTATTACTATGTTATGCTTTAATGTGTTGGGATTTTTATTTCCTTAGGAAACAATTTCTTATGAACTGCAAATTAGTATTCCATGATTCATGTGTAAGATATTTTATATGCATTTAGTGATCTTTTTATGATCATGATCATGTTCGCATACCGTTATGCCCATGACATGCATACTCATTTTTTTCATTTACCCTTATTTAGAATTTGAGCACACTCTATTATTATATTTCCCTTCCCAGGTTTATAAGTAAGGTTATCTTGTTGAATTACTAACGGTAAATATCTTTTTGGGAAATAATAAATATATTTCACAGAGTTAGAATATTTTATTTCCATGTTTCCAAAGGCTCTTAACTAATACGATATTTGGGAATATTGTTTTTAATGTTTTCTGTATTTTGAATATGTAAAGTGATTTTTTTTTTTCAATCCTGGGTATCTATATCATTTATGGAGTTATACTCATCCATCCAAAGCATGTGGTTCTTGGGGAGATTTATATGTGATAAGTGGGCCTAAAATAGATAAGGGTTTATAGGGATGAGAAAATGGGTTATTTTTTATAGTGTAAACAAAGGATCTCAATATTTCTTCTAATATACCCTATTTGATGGAATTTTACTCATTTAACCCAAATATCTAATCTGTTTGATATGTGATGTATGAATCTGATGTGGGTAAGAATGGTTCCATGAGGCTAGATTATATGTTATTCTTGAATGTGATCTATGTAAGAAGGGGGAATGAGTCCAGATGATACTTGATAACAAAATATATTATTTGTAGGTAAGTGGAAATAAAGTTATGATTTCGTGTTCAATGGGTGAGATAGAGATTTTTAAGGGTGGTAAGATGTGATTCATTTTAAAAATTCACATATCTATAATATATATACAGTTATGGGTGATTCAATATAAATATTTGTATTCAACATGATTACACCAAAATGGGATCTAGTGGAGTGTTAGAAGGGTAGTGATTTGGCGTCGTAATAGCATGCATGAGATGAGGCCTATGGGGGTTTGGTTTTTCATGATCTGAAGTTATAGGTCTGGTATCCAAATAAAATGAAATACATTTGATTGTGTTTAGATGATCACATCAGGGTAAGCTTTTTTTGGGTCATATATGATATTGAATAGGTATATTTTGGAGTTGATCTCTCTATAGGGTACCTGACTCATGACTTCCAGTATCAACCCCCACAATTGTTTTATGGGAACAGAAGAATGCATGGAGTATAGAACAAGATCATGTTAGTCTAGACTATTTTTGACTAGCTAGAGACCCCCATAGGGAGGAGGGTGATTCTATTAACCTATATTCTAATAGTAAAGGAAAAGATATGGTGGGACATAAATATATATATATATAACAATATAGACATGAGGGACTGGCATGGATGGTTTTTTCTGCTGGGTTCTTAGATCATTTCTTCCCTGAGATTCTGAGGGATGATAGATCCCATGAGATCATAAACCTCTAGTTGGGGGGTATATCCTTTATGGAATATGAATCTAATTTTTAAGGCCTATCCCATTTTTCAAGTTCTATGGTGGGAGATGAATTCACCAAGATAATTTGTTTTGAGGATGGATTATATAATGCCATCAGAGTGCAATTGAATATCTTCCAACTAACCTCTTTCTACGAGTTCATAGATGAAGAACAAATATTTGAGGTGAATTTTATTGAGTGGACTTATTTAAGGTGGTTTATTGGATCAATTGAGCTGAGTGGTGATGCCTCCAATAGCAGGAAGTGGGGTTGTGAGGTGTCTCGGTAGTGTATTCAGTATAGAGATTCATTTATACCACCAAAGTGTGGGTATTCAGTGATGTTGTTCAAATGTGGTTAGTTAGGATATGTCTAGACTCCATGAAAGTGGGATCCAAATGATTGATGGGAATTTTGTTAGATGAGGAATGTTGAGAGGTTCTACAAGAGGCCATCTCAAATAGCTAGGAGTCAGGGACTGGGTCTGACTTTGGGACATATAATAGGACAAAGAGTAGTGTTAGGCGCTCTTGGATATGATTTACAACATCTATTGGTCATTTCAAAGTTATAGAGACCAAATAGTTTTTTCAATGACTAGTATATGGTGCCACTCTCTAGGGAGGTCAGGCCATGCGTAGTCAGCATTTAGTCCAGGTGCATGTAGTTGAGCTACAAGGAATAGAGAAAGCTGGGGATCCAATGATAGAGAGTGGTACTCTTTGGTAATGAACAAAATTCCTTTTTTATTAGCATGTAAAATATTGGTGAATGAGGATAATGGTTTTTGTTTTTGGACTAAACTAGAATTGGTTTATAGGTTTGTATTGTATATGATGCATGGTATATATTTTTGGTGCAAAAGAATTAGGACATAAAATGTTAATCGATGCGATAATGGTTTTCCATGTGGTCTATATTAATCAAGACTATGATGGGAATGAATAGGTATAAATTATGTAATGTTATTTTTGGAATCTGATGAGATATGGGTTTTGATGAGATTCATGCATGGTGTAGGTACTTATGTGCATATGATCATATCCAAGATTAGATGGGTGTCTGATATGATGCGGGTATTATTTTTGAACCTTATGAGGATCCATAATGATGATTAACCAAGGTAGGAATTTTAGGTCTTGGTCAGGTCAGTGGAACCATTAGTTATTTTTTATTTTAGGTTATGATGCAATAATGTGAGAAATTACAAATGTGGGGAGACCACCATGGAAATTAACTGGTGATGAATGACATGGGTATAATGGGTAGATGTAAATGAGAAGGGTATATTTGATACCTTCTTTATGTAAATATTTGTAGATTCGGAATGAGTTATTATAGGGTGGGAAGACTGTAATGTCCTGAGTTTTTTAGAGGGTCAGATATTCCACAGCCTTTTTGGATTTTTGAGTTTGGTGGTTAGACCCGCCTTTATTTTGGGATTCGGAACCTAATTTTGGGAGTTTGAATAACCCAATGACTTGTTCATAGACATTTATTAATGCATGGAAAGTAATTTGAAGTTTCATATGATATTCAGATGAACATCATCTACATCGGGCCCTGAACACTCATTATCATGGAGGTAAAAATTGGTGGTGCACAATTAGATTTAACCATGCATCATCCCAGGTGTAATAATGTTTCCCAGCTTTTGGAAAAATCATTGGTTTGTCAAACCATGTGGGTGAGGGAGCATGAATGTGTGTCACCTCTACAGTTTTTAAAAGAGGGAATCCATGTGGTCCATGCATGTTTTAGAATACCGAATGCCTAGTCCATGCATGTGTTGTGCTTTAACAGTGGGCACCACATGGTTAGAAATTTTTTTTCCAAACATTCCATCCATACCATGAAGTTCATTATGAATGATAGAATTATCATTTTACCCTCCATATTATTTATTTTTCTCTTCCTTCTATCATCTTCACACATACACAGAACAATGGGAGGGCTACAATTTTACCTCTTTAGAGAATTTGAGGGATATTCATTATTTTAGCATAGATTCGAACATCATCTGTCTCATTGGAATCATATAGGTATTGATTATAATCATATTGTTTCTCTTTATTTTTTATTCCACCAAATAGAGTGATAAATCCATGTGATCTCTTTTCCCTATTTTCCATATGTTCATAAAAATCTCTAATTTTTCTTGGTATAGATTTATTTAGTGGATACTATCAGATTATTAAGCACCTATGAGCCTTAGGTAGGTTTTTCCTATATTTATTCTTAGTTTTATGGGTGTTTCAGGGGTGTCTAAAAATGAACCATGACGATTTTGTGTGTGAGACCATAATTGATTAATTCATCTTTAAACTATTTAATTGACCAAGTGAGATTCTTATGGGAGTTCTCTTTCTTCACTATAAATGGTTAAGCTGGGTATGGGGATTTAGATAACCTTGGTAGTTTATGATAGTTGGGTGTTTTAAAATAGTTAAATTTTATGTTTTGATTGCTTGTGTTCCTTGGGAATGTGAAATGATTGGATTGAGGATTGAAGTGATGTTGATCACCTGGACTTTGGTTACATGGTTTTAAGGATAAGGGTGTGGACTAGGATACATGTGGTGATGTTGATCACTATGTTTAGGTGACATGGTCATCAGGTATTAGGTGACATGGTTTCCAGGATAGGTGAATGACACGTGCTACTTGGGATAGTACTGACCATCATGATTTGAGTGAGATGGTCACAACATCATGAGGTTTAAAATGACATAGCTTGTGATTTTTGGTAATTTTTCCCCACTGTTGTTGGTTAAAGCACCATTGGAGTTGTGGGAACAAATATATGACTCATTTGAGGCAGTGTTAACAACAAATTATTCGTGGATGCCACCATATATTATACTGCTTATGGTATGGTGCTGACCATATGATATATTAGGGGTGATCACCATAAAATCCACATGAATGGTAATGGAGAATCGAGATATAGTGTTCAGACCATCAGTTAGAGACTTAGGATCACCATTATTGTTGGGGTCATTGGGCTGATATATGGGAGGTTGGAGATCTTTGGACCTTTGTACATTGGTTTTTGAGTTGACAGTTTATGTTTATTGGAGGATGGATATCATAGTGCCCTAGGATGCTAGACTATTATGTTAGTAGGGATTTTTATGAAAAGATTCATGAGGGACAAGGTATTTGATAGGTCATATTGTTTGGATGTTGAATATTTTATCGATGGAATGAGATTTTGAAAATTAATATTATTTGTGGAACCTAAGGGTTCACTAGTTTTGATATTCTTATAGGGAAGCTCTTTAAATTAATCCTTGGGTCCTCACCACTACTAATATATATATATCTATACAGACATATCATGTATTCCATATATATATTTGCTGGATCATTTTCATAGATATATTAGTGATGACCAAATCAGGTGATCACTCCTATGTGGTTGTTGGGCACAGGGGAAGCAGGTTTATTATTAAATGTGCATGATTTTCTGTTGATTTTATTTATCCATAAAGCAGTATAATTATGGATATAATATAGACACACATTGGTGTGAAAAAATGAGTACAAACTCACACCCTACATAGGCCCCTCGTCATGTATGTAGGATTTATGTCTCTATGATCCGGTAAGGGATCATGCTAAGGAGGTGGACCTAGGTGATTATGTTTTACTACTTAGAAAGGATAGAAACCAATGGAACATGGTGGTTCTTATGTAATGCTGGGGATTCCTTTTTAGTTTTTTCATGCTTTATATGTATATATGTTAAGAGATGTTTGGTCATGGGTGACCATTATTATATTCTTTATATAACCTGTTTGGACATCTTTTTAGCTGCTTATGGATTTATGCTTTTGGGATTGTTATTTATTATTACCATTGTATATTATTCTTCAACTATGATTATCTAGATTATTTCTCTATTTACAGTCTCTTTGCCCCTAATATATTTATATATGAATCAATAAAATTATCAACACCTAAGCGTATAGTCTCTCCACGATCACCTAATCTGAACCTCACATCAATTCACTAGCATTTGGCGTATAGGGATGTTTGCCTAAGGCGTAATGGCCAACCATCATAGACCACTATTTTAGAGGAATATCAGGTTATTATGATATAATAATTAACCACCTAATGGTAAATTTATGACCTCCCCATTAGGGGTTTTTGTGACCATCACATAGTGAGTTTTCATGACCACACCATAGAAAATTTTCATAACCATCCCATACGATGTTTTCATGACCTCCCATGACCACTCATAAGGCTATTTTGTGTATAATATTGAAAACCTCCCTAAGTTAGTTTTCCATTTTAATTATATTAAAAGAAAAATAAATATAATGGTAATGAACATAAGAACTCGAGGGAAATTCACATCACGACAACATCCAAAGTAAATCAATGTATACCTCTATGAATTCATCATCCCTAGGGCCTGTTATCACTTTTACATATAACTCTATCAATTCTCTAATTTACCATTCAAATTATTATTCAATTTATTATATAATTTACCATAATGTTTCACAACCCAAAAGTCTTATACATTCGGTTTGGGTTCTAAAGTGAGACCTGCAACCATCACATCCCAAATCCCAATACTCCCTCACGCGGGTCATCATTATCCACCTCCCACTACTGTATAAAAATTTCAAAAACCATCAATAACCCAACTGGGATTCATTTTGAAACCTCACTTTGTCACCATAAATCAAGAATCTTGATGTCATTAAACCTATATTGAGCTTCAACACGCATCATGAGATCTTACAATGGCCTACAAGAGTCATTCATTATACCTTGTCACGTCCCTCAAAATGTGAAATATATAAGGCACCAACATAAGGTTTAATAAGTAATAATATGGGGAATGATCTAATCTATCACACAATCATACATAGAGGTGTCCCTAGGTCCCTATACAATGAAAAAATAGTAAATTCATTTTAATTCACTCATTTTATACCCCATAAGGTGTTTGGAGAAACGTGTAACCTAGTAATGGTAATGTTTTAAGCATTTGTGGTCAACAAATTCAAACAAGTGAATGAGTTCCTTAGTGGCCTTTGGTATTGGTTCATTTCCTTAATAAGTGTATTACTACAATAAAACCATTTATTTTAATTAATGAAATAAATTTTTTAATAGGGTCTACTAAAACATTGGCAGGAACACATTCCATATTCAATATAAATAAGGCATAATACCACATTGTAATATAACATGCACCACATAAGTATTTATAAAGATTTAAATTTTTAATTCACTTATCAACAACTATTTCTTAGGATTTATAATCCCATCAATGATTATTAGGGTCCACTGGCCATTATCTATCACCATGAGGCACTATCCCCCGGAACACAATAATAATATAAATTAATTAAGTATAATATGTTAAAATTAATTAAAATATTTCACCTAATAAGAAATAAACACTGAACTACCGACAAATGGATCCTATGACACCAAAACATGGTCTAAGATAACACATGAGGTTCACTATGTACTTTTAATGATATTCCAGGCCAAAAATCGTACATGAAATACCAAAACGCAATGACCCAACCATTTCTGAATGAAATTACCTTTATATTAATGCCTTATAGAAAACACATAAACTCTTTTTTATTGTGTTTAAATTGCTGGTATGTTTCATTACCATTGATAATATAGTCATTGAACAGTGACCACAAGACTGTTATAAATTTAAGGTTTTTAAAAAGAATCCTTTCAACATAGAAAAAGGAGAGGATGGCCTCATCCCGTTGACTCGAGTCATACGAAGATCATTTTTCATAGCTCGGAAAGTAGGTTGTGTCATTTAACTTCACTCTTGACCAAGTCCAAGCTGAACTTTAGCATGTTAAGCTCGAATAGAATCACCTATGGGAGATGTTCAAGTTAATATAGATTACCAGTTAGGGGATGTTAGCTGAGCCACCCCAAGATTCTGTCACTATTGCACACCGTACCCTTAGGTATTATATGTGTGTTATAAGGGGTTTTTTAATAAGGTATTAGTTACTTATTGTGTAATCCATTTTCATAAATAAAAGTCATATTATTTTAATTTCATTATGAGAATTTTCTTCTTTAAAAAATGATGATACATTTGATAAAGTGAGTTTTTGGTTAAAAGAGGTAATTTTGATAAATATATACATTATTATATTAAAAAATATTTTTAATTAATAATATTACGAATTTTTTTTATAAATAATGATTATGTTATTTCATTATCTATAAATTATTAGGTATTCGGTTTGATTAGAGTTATATCATTTATACGATAAAACTGAAAGTGTATTAAAGAATTTATTTATTGGAATTAATGATTTTTTAAAATAATAAATATTCTAATAAAATATTTTTATCTAATTAATTTTATGAATAATAAATGGGTAGATAATTTTATGATGTCGAATGTAATTTTTATTAAGGCTTGAAAACTGTTTTTGTCTAAACTTTTGAGTTTTTAATAAATTTCAGTATGCATTCTAAGATTGAAAATTCAAATATTTAGAAAACAATTTAAAAAAAATGGATATTATTTTTGGATGTGGGGTGTCGAAATTATCCAAAGGTGAATTTTTCATAATTTTCTAGGATAATCAATTTTTTGGGTAAGAAATATATAAAGTATGAAAATAAAATGTGCTTTATGACCTCATAATGACTTAATGGAGATGTTATAAAATATTATAAATAGTAAATTCGGTCAGTATATGTATTAAAATTAAAATTATTTTATTTTATATTTTATTGAATAATTTTATAATGCCTTAGTGAACCCTCAAAAAATTATATTATATTTTAACATTTTAAAATGATTTCCATGAGAGTGTGACTCAACTCCACATAATCAAGCCTAATATTTGAATATTTTTGGCCCATTTCCTTATAAAATATTTTATGCTAATCCCATTTGGTAGAAATCATGGGATTAAACCATGGGATGGTTTTTTCGTATTAATATTTTAATGTGTAGTGTCCAAAACCTTAACAATAATGTATTTCATGTTCTTCCCTATATAAGGCCACCCAATATCCAATTAATCTTCACAAAACCCATTTGCAGCTCGACCAACATCTTCTATATACACTATATAGTCCTCCCAAGTCTCCCTTAATCTCCCAAGAAGCCTCTCCAAAGCCTTTGGGATCACACATCCCAGTAAGGGATCTTCCACCATCCTCTTTTACCAAACAATTTGTTTTCATGTTATGTATTTTAATAACTTTTATTATTATATTGGGATATTTTTTAAAAATATCCTAAATAATTTCCATGTGATGTAGAAATTATGATAACCCCTTTCACTATAAATTATATTTCTTATGAACCTTTATGTGCACCCATTACCATGCCAGATTTTCAAATGGGATTCCTTACTTTCCAATTTATCTCCATGTTTATTCATATTGTTATAACATTTTATTTTCAATTAAATACATTAAGGTATGATTTATAAACTACCATATACTTACATACTTATGTATTAATGATGATACACCCCTTTCAGTCTCATTAATTCCCTATGTGTACACCCGTTACCATGATGAAATTCTATAAGTGAATTCCCTCTTCTTATTTCCATTCAATTATTTCTACCATACTATGCATTTATATTCTATTTCATATAGTACAATGTCTTATTACCTGAAAGCTATCCAACGGATTGGGTATTGTTTAGTATCAAGATATTCCATATGAAATGTGGGTTTTATCATCCTAATTATTTTTCAATGAGGGTTTACCCATGCTAATTCAGGTTCAATGGTGGTTTACACATGATAATCAATGTGCAAGGATCCTTGGTTCATGAAAAATACCATGTTGTATGTTATTTCCACATTTCGACGTTATGATAATCCTGCTATATCATGAATGTATGTTAATATTTCCCTTGTGCTCCATTATTATGCCAACTTTCTAACATTTAACCTATTCTTTGTGTTATTCCTTAGTTACTCCTTTACTGGGCTTTACAACGCACCGTTTTCTTATATATGTCCTCGGGTTATTCCATGTAATGATAAGTATAATCGAATATTGTGGCCATGTAAAAGCTGTTTTCAATAATGATATTGTATTTTATGTCTTAATTTGTCATTAAATTTTCCTAATATCCCAATACACTAAACCTCATGTTCCTTGTAGTTGTCTTATGTTCATGTTTATGTAATAAAACATGTTTATCTGTGTAACAAATAATAGGGTTGTTATAGTTGGTATGAGAGGATAGGTTTAGTTTTTTTGGAATTATGATTAAAAAACCTTATTCAAAGACATAAGTATATAAATAGTATAAGGAATACATACCTAAAAATTATTTTGTATAGATTAATTGTTTTTTATATAAAATTTATCCCTATCTAGATGCGAACAAGTAGAGGTAGATCTTGCACAAATGTATCTACGGGTAAAACCTAAAAACACTGCTTTGATCTAGAACTAAACAGGAACTGGTGCACAACAACTAGCCTTGCGGCATTATTGGTTCGACACACCTTGGTGATATGATTTTGTAAATTTTTATACTCAATAGTATCCATTAACAAGAGAAAAATATATAAAGAAAAACAATCCCATAAGAATATATGATAGGAAATAGATCATGGATAACATAGATTAAAGCCTATAAATTCATAAGATAATGAAATAAAAGTAGTTTAAAAGTTATCCCATTTTTTCCTTAGATTCCCCTTTATGTGAATAATAGTTTAAAATTCTCAAACTTAATTTTCTATTTATTCTATCCAATGACTGGTAATATGAGGAATACAGATAACAACCGATGCGATGGGAAATATAATGAATGATCCAATTAGATTCCCAGTAAACTGGGAGATCATATAGGAAATATCCTGATCATTCCAAACCAGTTTTCATAAATCACTATTAAAAATTATGACACTATTGAAGGCCCAATGAAATCAATGAAGAAAAAGATGACATCTCATGAATGTTCATCTAACAAAAGTGACAAGGGAGATAAGTCCCAATTTCCTTCGTGCGACATGTGTGGAAAGAGTCACTAAGAGAAATGTCACAAAGACACAAGTATATTTTTTAAGTGTTGATTGGGAGGGAACAAAGAATCCAATTTCAATGAAAAAACTAGAGAATGCAATGGTTTGAAAAAAATTTCCATCTATGGAATCAAATATATTTTTGTTCTTTTAGTGATGAGATGTCAAGAATTACCCATGACGATGATCTATTGGAATGGTTTAGAAGCATAATGAGAGTCACAATCTCTATAATCTAGGGATAATGGGATTTCTTATGCTAATATGGATAATGATGAAGGAATTATATTTAACCACAAATTCAATGTAGTGTATGTCATAATATATATAAATTGATTTCTTAGTATATTTTTATTTATATCTTCTATGAATATTGAGTCCCCAGTTGAAATGAGATTAAATAATTAGAGAAACATTATATAAGTTTTTCATCATTTGCTAATGTTTTGTGGGAATGTTCTTCTTGAATAGTTTATAAGTCTTTATTTGATGTAATTTGAGGAAAAAAAGGAAATTTCATTTCCTATGCCTCAAGACAGTTAAAAATTCATGAGCAAAACTATCCCACACAAGGCCAGGAGATAGAAGATGTGATCTTAGCATTGAAAATATGGTAGAGATATTTTTTTGGGAGAAGTGTGAAATATATACGAATCAAAAATCTCAAATATATATTCACACAGATATGGATGGATATGTGCTGATGAAGATTGATGGATCTAATCTAAGACTATGACTGTTGAATCCATTACCACCATAGGAAATAGAACAATGTGGAGAATGCTCTATGTAGAAAGAACCTGGAGATTATATTGTTGATGATAATTTAAAAGGATCCAATATTCTTATATTTGATGAAGATGAACATGTGAATACTAAAGAAGTGAAAATAATCAAACATCTCACAAATGATTGCTCAATCATCATTATTAGAATGGTTAAAGGATAACAAAATAGATGATGTGGGAATGTAGAACAAAATGGAAACTATCAGAGAAGAGAAATCCTTAGAGTACATTGTTAATTATAAAGGAATTGTTAGATTTGGGTCAAGAAAATGTTTTATATCAAATAAATATTTAAGGAAATAACTTTTGGATGATACACATAGTTTTAATTTATCTATTCACCCAGGAAACAAAAATATATATTGAGATATTTGAGAGAATTATTGGTAGGATAATATGAAGAAGGAGATCGCTTAATATACATCAATGTGCCTGGTATGATAGAATGTGATGGTTGAGAGGCATAGTTATAAAGGGATGATGAAACCATTACCCATACAAATATGGAAATGAGAAAACTTCACTATAGACTTTGTAACTGAACTTCAGAGGACATCCAAAGGAAACACCACAAATTGGGTTATTTTATATCTCCTTAAAAATATATAACATTTCATTGTGATTCGAGGGGATTTCTAATTAGATCAATTAACACTGATATACATCAAATAAGTGGTAATGTTGAATGGTGTACCAATATCAATTACATCTGATCGAGATCCATGATTCACCACTATTTTTTGGAATATTCTTAAATAGGCTCTGAATACTGATTAGTGAATATGTAAGTCTTAGCATCCTCAAACTGATATCCAATCTGAGCAGACTATCCATAAACGTGAGTACATATTGAGAGCATGCTCCATGGAAATCAAAGGTGGATTGGATCAACATATTCCTGTGGGTGATTTATCTTGCAACAACATTTTCTTCTCGTGAATCCCAATGGTTGCTTATGAATTCCTTTATGGGAAGAGTGGCAGAACACCGACATGATGGTATGATTTTGGGAGCATAAACTTATATGTCCAGAAATGGTCGATGTAATGGTAGAGATGGTAAAGATCATACAACACCACATTGAATTTGGTCAATGTAAAAAGAATAGTTATGATTTCAATTGTCGATTATACCGAGAGTTTGAAGTTGGAGATATGGTATTCATCCATATATTACCATTAAATATAGTTTTGAGATATAGTAAGAAGGGAAAGCTTATTCCAAGGTACATCAGCGCTTTTGAGATCCTTGATCACATTATATAAGTGGCCATCTAAATTATACACCAATAATACCTATCTCAAGTACATGATGTATTCCATGTATCATTTTTGAGAAAATAAATTCCCAAACCATCCCATGTACTCAATAAATAGGTGGTACTATTCGATAATGACCTCTTATATGAAGAGAAACCATTAAAGATATTAGATCGTAGAGAAAATATTTCCAACAAATATGATGATTACACATGTCAATGGGTTATGGAGAATCCACTTTTTTGAAGAAGAAACAAGGGAACTAGAGTAAGTGATGAGGTTGAGTTTCGCTCACCTATTTTAGTGTGGGAAATGTAAATTTTGAAGGTGAATTTTTTTAAAGGGGAGAATGTCTTAATGACCTAATCATTTATGAATAAAATTCCATTTCATTTAATGTCATATAAAAAACACAAGGACTTTCTTATTCGCTTTAAATGACATTTAAGTATCATGACAATTTTATTTAAATTGAAAGGTGATCAAAAAAATGATATTAATTTAAGGATTTTAAAAATAATCATTTAGACGCAAGAAAATGAGAGGATGGCCACATCCTATATACTCTGGATATACGAAGATCATTTGCTGGAGCTCAAAAATGTGGTAGTTTCGTTGGTCTTCACACTTTACCAAGCCCAAGCTCGGATTCATCATGTTAATCTCGAATGGAATCACCTACCGAAGAAGTTCAAGTTAATAGATATTACCACTCGGGCGATGTTATCTGAGCCACCCCAAGAGTATGTCAGCATCACACATATTACCCTTAGGTCTTATTCATGTGTTATAATTGGTTATGTAATAAGGTATTGATTTATTATTGTGATCCCCTTTTCATAAATAATAGTCTCATTATGTAAATTCCTTTATGAGAATAAACTTTCTTAAAAAATGACGATAAATTTGATAATCTTAGTTTCTAGGTAAAATTTTTAATTTTTAGAAATAAATAAATAAATATATATATATTAAAATAAATTTTTTATTAATAATATTATAATAAAAATTTGTATAAATGATGATTATATCGGTTATTTAGCTCTAAATGATTAGGTAACACGTTTGATAAGAGTTATAATTATTATATGATAAAATCAGAAGTGTATTAAAGAATTTATTTTAAATAATTTTTTAATTTTTGAATACTAATTACTTCAATAAAATATTATTATAAAATTAATTTTATGAATGATAAATGTGTATATTATTTTCATGAAGTCAAATGTAATTTTTATTATGGCTTGAAAACTGTTTTTGTCAAAACCCGTAAATTTTCCATAATTGTAGGTTTTCATTTGAAAAGTGGGATTTCATATATTTATAAAAACATTTAATAAAAATGTATGTTATTTTTGGATTCAGGATATATAAATTATCAAATAATGGATTTTTCATAATTTTCTAATGTAATCGAATTTTTTTAGTATAAATTAAATACACTATAAATATATAACCTCATTTATGACATCATAATTACAAAATATTGTTGTAATAAATAAATATATAAGTGAAATTATGAAAATGTATTGTTTAAATTTAAGATAATTTGATTTTATATTAGTTTTATTATTTTTATAATTCCTTTGTGGACCCTCCAAGAGTTATAAAATATTTTTTCACTTTAAAATGATTTTCTTGAGAGTGTGAATCACCTCCACATAAGAAAGACTAATATTTTATTATGTTAAGACCTTTTACAAATAAAATATTTTATACCAATCCCCTTTTAATGGAACTAGGGACAAAAACCATGGGGTGAATTGTGGTTCTAAATATTTTAATGTGTACTGTCCAAAAACTAAATAACAAATAATTCATGCTACTTTATTATTTAAACCCACAATATATCACAGTTCTCTTCACCAAAACCATTTATATCAGGACCACCCTCTTACCTATACTCCCTAGAGTCCTCCAAAGGTACCCAAAATTTCCCAATAAGCCTCTCATAGGCCTTTGGGATCACACATCTGAGTAAGGGATCTTCCACCCTCCTCTGTTATCCCGCATTATTTTCATTCTCTTTCATTTAATCTATTTTATTACTATTTTTGGATATGATATTAAATATACTACTTACATAACATTTTATGTATAAATGATGATCTCCCATTTATCTCTCATTTATTCCACTTATGAACCCTTATGTGCACCAATTATCAAGCCATCTTTTTATAATGGATTTCTTCCTTTCCAATTTTTTCCATGTTTATTATATTGTTATACCATTTAATTTTAAATTACAAATGATGAGGTATAAATTTTAACCTCCCCAATAAATCCCTAATTATATTTGAATGATTTTATACCCCTTTCTCTCTCATTCATGCCTTTTGTGTACACATGTAACCTTGCTGAAATTATGTAATGGATTTATTTATATTTATTTCCATTCAAATATTTCTCCCATAGTATGAATCTAAATTCCATTTAATATGTTGTAATATTATGTTTCATAAACCCCTTAATCTCTACCCCATGTATAAAATAATATAGACCCCTTTATCTCCCATCAAACGATCTTATGAATTTCTATATAATGACGTTATGCTGCAGAAATTACACCACGATTATCCAAGCCAAAATCATCATGTAGTTAACACCATACCAATTTTTTAATAAAGTGTATTCACCTTTATGAACATAAAAAAAATAATTTGTATATACATATTTATATTCCACAATCCCTAATCATGGAATAACTTATTATGTTGAATGATTCCATGTTATATGATCCATGTGGCACACTTATACATATGTTTATAAAGGGTGCACCCAAGTAGTGCCCCAATGCATTGGGGAAGGTTTAGTTCATGATAATCCATATGAAACGAGGGTTTAATAATGATAATTCATGTGAAAGAGGGTTTAATCATGCTAATTCATGTGAAATGAGGTTTTAATCATGATAATTCATGTACAATGAGGGTTTACTCATGTTATTTCATGTGAAATGAGGGATGAACCTTACTAATCCATGTGAAAGGAGTCTTGGATCATTCTAATATCATGTTGTATCTTGTTTCCACATTTCCATGTTATGATAATCATGCTATATCATTCTTTATGTTCATGTTTTTCCGGTGCTCCATTGATATGAATCTTTCCTAAAATGTATGGTATTTTTCATGTTACACCTTGTTTAATCCAAAAAAATCTTTATATATCTCCATTTTATTATGTATGTCCTGAGGTTATCCCATGAAATGATAATTGTAAAGTAATTTTTTGGTATTGTAAAAGAATTATTCAATAAAGATGTTGTATTTGAGGTCTTAATTTGTCATGTAATGTTCCTAATTTCCAAAGACACTAGACCTCTCGATCCTCAGAGTTGTATTAAGTTCATGTTTATGTAATAAATCAGGTTTAAATGTGTAATAATGTGTAGGGTTGTCATAAAAATGAATATAAAAATTAAATTAAATTAAATAAAAAAACATAAATAACTTTTTGGTGAAACATATTTTCCAATAAATCATTGATTAATGAAATGAAGACATCATCATATGGCATCTTTTATTCTAGGAATAAGGAAATCCTAATCATTTTCAGTCGATTCCATCATGCTCTACATAAATCATAAAATATATAAACCCATAGAAAACAAGAATTTAGTGGGAATGAAGGGGGAAATACTGGAGGTCACCAATGGGATTTACTTACAATTAATTTTGAATAAAAAATTCAAAAACGACCTCAAAATGGGGGAACCAATAGATCTTATGGTAGAGCCACCCCAATCCGTATGAGAAAGAGAAATATGGAAAGAGGGGCTGCCGCACTAAAAATTTTAGGATGGAAATGTACTATTTTCCTTTAAAAGAAAATAAACTAGAATTTAATAGAATACTATCTAGTTATCTTTCACATATAGCTATCCATTCCAAAAAATAGATCACCATATTGTAAGTATAGGGACACCATCTAACCGATGGAATGATAGCTACAGGTCGATGGTTATTGGTTACATGCCATGCTATATATCCTTCCTCTAATTCTCTAATAATTCTCACAGACACTGATGAAACCTCATTCCATGCTTAATATACCTCCTTCAGGATTCTAAAACTCCAAGAATACAATTTTTAGACTTTGTTCTCTATAGTGGCCATCAAATAGATCAAAAATTCATATTTTACCAATAACACATAACCTGTAAATGTGTAGGTGTATATAATCTCCATTCTATAACACTCGTCATCATCGAGGAGTCCAAGTGGTCATACAACCATGCTTCATGGATTATTCTAATTTCTAGTTCACCATTATATTTTTACACTCTAAAACCAAACCTCAGATGACATCCCATAATTCACCTCTAATAATAAAGAACCATCTCTTCAAAATTATGTTATTTCATTACACTATATACAAACTACCACTATACTTCATGATCACACCCATACGAGACACTACCATGTATTAATCATTTTATCAATTGGCCTATAACAATTATCACCATATGAACTAGTTTATAATGTCCATTTATGAGTCAGTGTACTCTACGCCATCCGTATTTCATACCAATAATCTTTCTAAAGGTCCACCAACCCACTTAATGTGGTCTCCAACTCACCCAATTGAACCATATAAAAACAATGATTGGACCTCCTATATATTACCCATAAAACCTGATTGACTACTCCCCATGAATTTTCACCCAAAGAACTAGATAATGATGCCTCTACGACTAAAGTAAACACCAGGTCACACTGTTATATCTAAATTTTTTTTAATGTGATATCCAATGAAACTCCACAATTGATCCATCGATCAACCAAAATTATTTTGGTACACTGCTGTGAGAACAAATTCATCACCCACCCTATCTGTTCTAGAACGATACCCATCTCATACCATGTTCGACGTGAAAGATCAAACTCTATAAATCATTAAAATAGAATTTTTATCTGGAATCTATTTACTCATTGGAATCTAACTTTCATCCGGACTATCTGTGGACTTTTCCCAAGGAATTACAATCCCACCAACATAGTTGTTGTATATACATTGGAGAACACTATAGCCCCTAATGAAATATTTTACATATCATCACTCCACTGTTTAAAAATATTGATCACCATTGCATATATCTTATTACTCCATAAAACAAATAAAACATATCGACACCCACTAATACCTGATATACAATCCAAACAATGAAAACATCCTATTTCTGACACGTGGGACATTATCCAGGAAATCTGTTGAATAATTAATCATACTTAAGGTCATTACCTAAAACACTTGATAGTGTAATCAAAACTAAATATATTTTCTTATTCCAATTCTTGAGCGTCAACCTTAATGGGTCCTTTTATCAACACAATCATTTCGCTTCTCTTGTTCCACACTCATGATCCAAGAAAAACCGGATCGATATCAATTTCTTAGATCGACCATGTCACAACAGCCCAATACAATTATAATGTATTGTCTTCCATAGAATAAATTTTGAATCCTCATACTATTACCCCCAATATTCCATTCTTGTAATCATCACATAGAATTACACCATTTCTTGGATCAGAAATGGCCACCCCCATCCATAATTCATCAAAAAAACATATATAACCAAAACCATTTCCACAATATAATCCAAAAATAATGATAATTCACTCACATATCACTCAATTTCATAAATCAACCACCAATCACATAATTCAAATACCAAAAAAACTAAATTCATTGGACTCACCCATTGACCATGCTACCTAAAATTTAAATGACCTCAATCTTGTAACCCCCTTATAACACCATTAAAAATATCAAGAACTCTATTTATTATGTGATGCAATCACATGATCTCCAAACAACCCACACATTACTCATAAATTGAAAGAATACATCCATGATCCACCAATATTCCACTTGGAAACACAATGAAATTATACATAGTAAATTATCATACTAATCCTTCCCTCAAAACGACATGAAAATTGATAAATAACCAATAGTCTAGGTTATTTCCTCAGGAAAGCCTCAAGTCCAAGTCATTCCATTAACACATACTCAATATCACTTCCCACAAATAAAACCCAAAGAAATAACATACGATTGATTTTTATTTCTGTGTTCACTCCCACCTTGAGATAACCCCTCTTACAAGTTTCCTATACATAACAAAACCAATAAACATTAAAATACACTGATTCATATCTCAAGAGTAAATAGGTATTCCACCAACCCTTACATTAGATCCCACAAAATGGTCACAAACCATGGAGCATCATATGTGAAACCATACCTATATACCATGGAATCTCACTTTCTTGACTACCCACTATAAGGTTTCAAATCCATATAATGAAATTTCATTCCAATATCGCAACCCAATCCAATTAAGCCACCGTATTAGATAATCTATAAATTAAATAATTCATGGAGGATTATGTCACATCTACAGGTAAACTTGTATCTAACCAACATCATCCTATGTGATCCATCATCTAATGAATTAGATAAATATACTTTAGTTGAGTATAATTCCATTCCAATCTATATGAAAATAATAACATACAAGTTGTCACTAAAAAATTATACAACCAGTCCTAAATAGTAATCACCCTCATAGGGTCTATCACTATGGTATCCAATTCGTGTACTGAAAAAATGTGGTCACTACACATCTCTCACTAGATCGAATATATTGCCATCATGCAAATTTATCATCTCTCCAAAGAAACCACATTACCTATTATCATATGAAATATGTGCATGTCATCCTAGTTGAGTACAATTAAACTAAGAACTTATATATGAAAAAATATATATGAGATATTTTAACACAGTAAATAGATGAAACTAAATAATCACTGATAATAACCACACTTTTAGGTCTATATGTGTCATGTGACACCGATATTCATGATAATGATGCATGATATGCATCTTTCCTCAACAGTCTAAGATCCAAATACAATAATGAAGCTTATTCCAATAGTCTAAGAGAAAAATCCTTAATAAATAACCATTCACAAAACTAATCTTCATGTGTTAAAAATGATGTGAAATTAGTCAACTATAACACCAAACATCCATAACACCAATCCCATACCAATGTTAACCATGACTTCTATTAGATGAGGTGTTTGAAATGCACCAGTTTAGTTTCCATCACAAGATCCTACACATTCATCTATCTATTATCTACCATCTTCCAAAATATTATGGAAAAGAAAAAAATTCTATTATATGACTTTGTAACATCGCATCTAAGCTCACACGGAAATCCAATCGAGACAGTGGTGCTACGTAACCAAGACTATGGCTCCATACATTCAATAGGTTTCTGAATATCAACGAAGTTCTAGGCTATCATAGTTCGGAGAATATACCCTAATATCATAGTAAAAATTTATACATAAGTAACCAAATAGAATTCATGAATTATCATACACATAAATAACCATTATAGTACCTATAATAAATATATAGTCAAATTATTTATAAAATAATGTTGAATCATGAATATCCTTGAAGGGAAAAATTCCCTAATTGGAAAATCACATATAAATACTAAAATAAAAAAATAAAATACAAATTAGGCCCTACCCCTCGCCCCATTTCTCACCACAACACAACCGCCAATACATATTTCTGACCTATCCTGCTCAATTATTAAAAACCCAATCCACTATCGAACCTATTCCTATAACCAAGTGACATTCTTCTCAAGAACCCAAGTGAAATTGTGGACCAATAATAATGTGTGTACAAAAATTTTAAAGGAACCAACAATTCAGTCCTATATATATCTGGATATATAGGGCTATATTGATGAGATGTGATTTAAATAAAAAACCATTGGAGTAAATTATTTATTTCCTTAACCATTTCTAATCCTTAGGTATATGACCCTTCAGGCCATAAATGATTTATAAAGTGTAAAATAGACTTTGATAATGTCATGATGATATTCTATCTAATATAACAAACAAGAGGTTTTTCACACTGTTATTCAGATAACAACCTGAGGGCCTGATCTACTCTAATATAAAGTATAATGACATTGGGATTATTCTATCTCTGAAGAATAAAACTTGGGAAATTCTTTGTTTTGTTATATTATGGTTACCATAGGTATACACATGGTAGTTTATAAGACTGAACTATGTCCACTGATAACCCCACAAGCCCCCGATAAATGAAACATGTAAGGAACTCTCTCCTCTTCCAAGAAATAATAATACATACACCAAATCCATGGAATCCCCACGAGTGGTTATAGAACAACCACAAAAGGGGTGTATTAATGAGTAACATGACTTCCCCATAAGGATTTTTATGACCTCCCTTTAGTGTTTTTTCATGACCTTCTCATAAGAATATTTTTCATGACCACTACATAGGAAGTTTTCATGACTACCCATAGGGTGATTTATTATTATATAAAGACCTCTGAATGGTTATTTAATATTAAAATAATATCACAAGAAAATTAAATAAATTGGTAAACATGATTGAACACCCTTGGGTAAATCCCACAGTCATGTATAAAAAATATATCAATGTGGACCTAGTTGACTACACTATCATTCAGGCCTCCCATATTTTTTACATATACTTATTTCAAATAACTAATTTACTATTCCAAATATTATATAATTTATTAGACAAATCAACACAATATATAATGACCCTAAGGCCTTATAGGTATAGTTTTGTTATATGTTGATAGACACAACTATCATTTCCCAAATAACAACACTCCCTCACATGTGTCATGATTCATCAAAATCTACATGTGTCCCAAAATCCCAGTAACTGTTGATAACCCAGTAGTGATCCATTTCCAAACCTCCCTAGGGCATATGATATCTGGAATCTTGATTCCCTCATGTTTATCAAATGGGTCAATATGACTCTTTATATTTGACAATGTCCTACAAGATTCAATCATTCAAACCAATCACCTCCCTAAATAGGGAAAATGTCAAAGTCACAAGCACAATGTTTAATGGTGACTAATAACACCAAATTATCTAATCCATCACACACCTATACATATAGGGGCCATACAGATCCTACATAAGGGATAATATGGTTATTACTTTTTAATTCACTCAATTCATTCCCATAAAGGACTTTATGAGAAAAATGGTTCTTGTTAATAGAAGTGTCTCACCCATTGGTTGTCGATACATTCAATCCACTTCATGTGGCCTTTGTGGACACCTGGTTTGTTTCATTCATAATGGTTTTTTTAGACATATAATTCATTTTAATTAATGATTCCCACTTAATTTTTAGTTGGGTGTACTACAGAATTGGTGTGACCACATTCCATATACAAATTAAATATGGAATACTACCATAGGGCCATGTTTTATGGATCACCTACCTATTTTTCAAATCTTAAGATTTTTTATTCATTACACTACAGTCATTGTATATGTTTTACAATACCATTCATGTTTATTCTTCTCAATGGGTCAGTATCCATCACCATAAGGCCCTAACTTCTAGTAAAAAAATAATCAACTAATTTAATTAAATATAATTATTTCCAATAAATTACAAAATCATTTATTAATCCATAGATGATGGATATACCACCAATTCCCTTGTTACACTAAAACCATAAGAAAGTGAATGTGGGTGCTTCAATGTGTAATCTCGATGATATCATGATCCAAATACCCTTTTATGAGAAATAAAAAACACCTAAATTAATTTATATTTAACAAAAAAATAAATATCATGGTGGAAAAACATACCTCTAATTAATCATCAAGGAACAAGGTTAATACATAATAATTGAATGTCGATTTACTATGCAGAATAAAAGAACAATTTTAATTTGATGGATTCCAGCTTTATATAGAAAAATAATTACTAAATCCCCATCTCAATACATCTAAAGTTTTTATATATAAAAATAATGGAGTGAATAGAGTCCACTGAATGGAGGGACTTACCAAGAATCACCAAGAAATGATACAAAAGAACCCTAAAATTAAAGTCAAACAATTTGATTCGTGTAAGATTCCTCCTCTTTCCATACTTGTGATCGAAAGGGAGGAAGATATAATTCCCCAATTTAAATTTTTGGGGGTTGAATATTTTTCCACTTAAGGCCACATGATAGCTTGTACTAGGTGACTAACAATCCAGTGTTCTTATGAAGCCAGTACTAGGCCATCAACTAGCTCATACTAGACTACCAACAAGATGGTAGAAACTATTGAACTATAAGGCCATTGGAACAATAACCAGCTAGTTACTGGACTACCTTTGGTTGGACTTTGGTGGTAGGCCATATCCTTGACAACCATCCTACCACCATATTTCTATGGCTACTCGCAACCACCATATAGACCTTATTCCATAGAAAAAATACATCATTTTGGATAATAAAACTCCATGGATACCATTCTAAGCCCCGGTTCTTTTGAAAATAATACACCATATCAAATATTCAAATTTTCATACAAAACACAGTCGGTATTGGTGTTGGTTTTTTAAATTGTTTCAAAAGTGACACAAAATTCAATCTATTATTTGTGTTTTCATGATGAAATTAAATTATATATAATATATTAGTTTATCATTTCTAATAAAAAATGAGAAAGTCGATCAATGAAGATGAACTAATAAACAATTCTAACATGAAAGAAGGTGTAACATTAATATGTAAGACAGGAAAAAAATTATTGGGATCAAATAACCCCAAATTGATTGGATATCCAAATAGTGAAAACATTGGAGCTAATATATACTAATGTGTAGGCCCTAATAAAAAATAATTCTCCAAGTGTGGATGAGTATTTAATCCCATCCATTAATGGTTTTACCAAAATTATATATAAAATTTTCATATACCATAAGTGTAATTCCCTGTAATGATTATAATTATTCATGAGTTTAGCTAAAAATGTAATATTTTTAAAAATATTAAGATAAAATATTTATAATTGTTTCCAAGATATAGTTATCAAAATAGCTAGACAAACATTGCATAAAACATGAGTCCAAATATCTTTACACTCCTCCAGAATATTAGTTATCTAAAAGGAAATATTAGAGTGTTTTTTATAGGGAATCATATATTCTTACTAAGCATTATATATTTAAATTCATTTGGATATTAGCCTTTAGTAAAAGTATAATTATTTAACATAGTTTTTTTAGTCCCAATATTTGACATTTTATCTATTAAATTTGGTTCAAGAAGAATCCATGTGTAAAACACTTTAGTGTGTTTTGGATTTAATGCTCAATAAAAATAAAAGGAAACTATTTACATGATTAATGAGGAATAATTTAATTTTTTATTCCTAGGATATTTTCAAAATATATATTCCTTATGATGTTATAAAAAATTTAATGACTTGACCCAAGATATATCAGGGTCAATGTTATGAAACTTTTATATTGGCATAGATAAAAGAAAAACATCCACAAGGGATGAATAGTTTATTAGTCTTAGTAAACAAGATACATGCATGAAACTTGTACTAAAAATGAATATACAAATTATAGAATAATTTCTTTCTATAATAACAACTTTATTCCATCTAGTAAATCCAAGAATATCATTATTAGTATACTTCATGGAATCCTAGGGTAATAAAAAATGACGGTGCACTCATATAATTAGTTAGGATAATGTACAATTGGAAGAAATATTGAGTCAATGATAATAATCAATATGGAAGCGTAAATAAAATAGAACACAGTCCATGTAATCAATAATTGAGAATTAAGTGATTAAATAAAATAGAAAAGTAAATATCTAAATAAAAATTCAATTTTATCAATAAATTGAGAATAAAATACATATATATTTTTCACAGTGAAAATATCATTGATATTAATAACTAAATCAAAATGGGGTAATTAATTATTATTGAACATCTTATTTCATAGGCAGGTGATACCTTTAATATTAAGATTTATTCTCAAGTCATATTAATTATGTGTGTATAAAATAATCTAATTATACATGGAAAAAATCACCAAGGATTTTTTTAAAACTATTTTCATCGCCTGAGACTATTGATCCATCGAGGGGATTGTATTTACAAGTCCCCAACTCATGCCTTTTATTACCAAAGCATTACTCATATATTGAATAATAAATATAATTTATGAACAATGTCCCTTCTTAAATATACTTATTGATTAGAAGAATTCATATTTTTTAATATTTACCTATCAAATAAAATTATGTTCAAATTAAACAATATATGTAAATATGATATATGGTCTATGCAATAAACGCATCATTGAAAACTTATATAGACAATTTTTGGAGAATTAATGTCCAATCTTTGCATGAATGTGAATATTTCAAGTGGACTACAAACATTAATGAAGGAAGTGAATATAAATTATATCATAGGAAAAATAAATCATAAAACATATAGTGGAATAATAAGGATGATATTAGTATAGAGTATACCCATTGCAGAAAGAATAAGTGATGCTGCCATTGATGAATAGAAATGCAATACATTTTTTAAAAAATACTCTTTAAAATTATTCTTTTCATTTTGGAAAACATTAAAAAACATATATTTCATAATAACTTTTAAGAAAAATTATTTAAAATATTACCTTTTATTCTTTCAAAGTAAGATTCAAATAAATGTTTTTGGGTAAAATTTTAAATTTGGTACATGTTTAATAGAATATTCTGTTTTCATATTAAAATGGTTAGAAAAGTGACTTATCCAAAAATAAAAATTTATTGTACTTTGAGAAAAAATATTAAAAAAATGGCATTAAAATTTTCTTTAAAAATAATTTTATAAATGTTAAAAATTGAATTGTTTTATTAATAATGGTTTATAATGAAAACAGAATTCCAACTGAATAAATAAATAAAGTCGGGTTTTCATAAAAAATTATAAAACATATTAAGTAAAAAATAGTATAAAAAAGGTATTTTACTTGATAAATATAATGAGTAACTAGGGGAGAATAAAATTAAATGTTCTGTTAAACAATAATCATAGAAACTCCTGTAATGAAAATTTGCGAATAAAAAATCTCAATTAAATTGAGATTGTAAAATAAAACCCTTAAAGAAACACAGTGTTGAAGTGAGAATTAATCAATGAATTGATTATGTGTATAAAAAATAAATAAACATAAAACAATTTTAAATAAAAAATATATATTGTCCATGTAATTACTAACATAATAGTAAAATATTAATAATAATTAGGAAGTAATATAACCCAATGAAAAAAAATTGATTTATGAAATTTCATTACCACTTGGAAACCATATGTTCTAATCCCCATATATTAATTAATTTAAATTGAAACATTAAATTCCATGATTAGTTAATTATTAATGATATTATTATTAAAAGTTGTTGTATATGAATCATATAAAAGAAACTATGTGAAATATTTGTCAATGAAATGAAATGAGACAAGATCACATACCTTGCATTTCCCTTTGTGTGAATATCCATTAAACTCATGTATCATTATATTAATCATGTTATTAACTTATAATAGAACCATAATCATGTTTATAATTATTTTTATGTTCTTTTAATAATATATTTTTATCCATATTTTAATAATCATTCATTATTATAACTATTTTGAGTTTTGGTTGACAATTTTTTGAGTATGTTTTAACTAGTTATTTTGGTTCACGTAACTTAGATAATGATTTAATTTTCTAAAGAATATTTTTTTTAAATATCCTATATATATTCACTATATATTCATTTAGATCAATCCTTAAAATTTTATGATATGAAATGGAATACCCCATTCAAGGAAATGGTTGGATATGTGTACACAATATTTTTTTTCATTTTCTTGTCATATTAAAAGAATTTAAATTAAATGAAATATATGTATGTTATAATTACAGTATAAAATTTATTTCATGTAAATAACATATTATTATTTAAAATACCCTTAATACAGTCCTTATAATGTGTGAACTAGTCATATCGCTTTGAGGAAGCAGTAGTCCACATATCCATAAACGATTTTATCACATTACCACAAAATGGAAAGAATGAAGGAATGTATTATAGAATAATTAAATAAGAATATATATATATATATAACAAATATTATATCTGTCTATAATCTTAATTATAAATCCATCATTATTCCCTACCTTTTAAGATGGTAATGGAATAACAAACGACATCAGTTCGTAAGTCGGTAGACCACCGTAAACACAAATGACGATTTGTGTATCCCATTTTGTGGAAGTGTGTGTATGTGAAGGTATAAATATTATCAAAAAATAATAGTATATTTAATTAATAAAGCTATTATATAATCAATATATAAGAATCATTTATGGGGTACCGGAAGAAATAAAACCAAATTTATCTTTGAAAAATGTCACCTTTCTGGTCACTCCTTTTAGTTTTTACCAAAAGACATACTTGGTTATATTTTTTCACAATGACAAGATTTTATGGTTAGGGGAGGGATTATTTTAGATTATTTTTCCATGTTTCTGATGATAAAAATGGATTTATAGTTGTGAATAAGTGGTAGGGTTGAGTTCTTTTTCATAGTGGAAGAGTAGTAATATTCTTGTAAATATAAAAAGGTAAACACTATTGAGAATACCCCCATATATAATGGGACAAAAAAATGGAAAAAATTTATTAAAGGGATGATATTTTATAAATATTTCCATCCAATGGATTTTTTGAATGTTTCTAAGGCATTTGGCTCCATAAGATTAATGTTTAACCACTAAGTAAACTAATTTTCCCCTTAATCGTTGTAATTAATTTTAATTGCCTTCACTGATATTTTTGGTAAAAAGGTGACATTAATATATATTATAAATAAATATTATAAAAAATATGGAATAAAATATTTCAAATTCATTTTATATAAGTGGTAGAAATTAATTTTATAATTAATCCCATAGACGGGACAAAAATATGGTTTTTAAATAGAAATTGTTCGAATGTTTGAATTGTTTTTATATCCCAAATCAACATAAAATTTATCCAAATTACCTAAATTGGAATAATATTTTTATAACTGATCTAATCAAAAATTAAATCAAATTTAAAATATAATTCCTTCCTATAAATTATTTAGTCAAAATACCAGATTTCAATTAAAATTCAGTATTTTTTACAATCTATCAAAAATTAAACTTCATAGAAAGATACAGATAATAACCCTAAGATAATTTTGTTTTTAAAATTTAACAGATTAATTTAATTTTGAATTATAAAATTTTGAAAATTTCCCAAATTTAGTTTAAAAAAATTTGTGCAATTAAAAGGTATGAAAATTCTCTTTTTTGAAAAAATCAATTTTTTGGAATGCAATATGATTTATTGTTACCTTATTCTTATAAAATATAATGGATGAATATAAATAAAATTTAATTGAATATATAATATAAATATTTTATTACTATCATATAATAATAGTAATTAATTTAATTTATTATGATAAAACACCTTTTGTTCTTAATAGTTATTTTTTAAAAAACATCACCATTATATTCAATTATAGTTATCATTATTTATAAATAATTGTAAGAAAATGAATTTAATAATATATATTCATATGTTAGTTATTATATTCATAAAATCTAATTTAAAGTCTAGTTTTTATCATTTTATATTGAATATTAATATTTGAATAATATATTTTTGTTCAGTAAAACTCGGTTTTGTGTGAAACATAAGATATCGAAGAAAATCGTTGTTACATGAAGCACAAGATACCCAAGTATTGAGTGCATTGAAAGAAATCAAATTGATTAAATTTATTTCAAATAGTAAATCTATTTTAATTTCTTTGGATTTTACATTCCATTCTTCACCTGGTGGTGTGTGTCATACAAGCTATCAGACACACTATTCTTACTTTAGAATTATAGGGTGTGATGAAAAATATTTATGGATGATTATTATTTGTGATGATGTTATCTTTTTCAAAAATTAAGTATATCCAATGAATATTATTATGATATATAGATAGTATATTCTTATTAATGATGAATTAGTAAATCTAATCCTAAATATTATACATATTTTGTACGTACCAGTGACAACAGATCCATACATAAGATCAGGAGAACATGTTAAATAAAAAAGGAAACATCGGGATAATTGAAATGTAATTAGTGATAATGTGAGATTCTTTAAACCCAAAGAAGATTGATAAGAACTTGTTACACAATCCAAAAATAAAATGTATGTGTCAAAAAATATTAAAGAGTATTTTGAAGATAAATATTTAATCCTTATTATAAATGAAGAAATTGATATAATAGAATATAATGAGTCATAAGAAATTGTTCAAAGATCTATGGAAAATTAATTTATTGAAAAAATGGGTTGTCATGTAAAAATTTATTAACAAGGTATATATTTCCATAAATAATGATAGAGTTATATACAAGGGGTACTCTTAAATTTAAATAATTTATTTTTATGAGATATTTTCACTAATGGATATAATAAAAACATTCATACCTTTTCTTTTAATTTCTACTAAATGAAACATTAATATTTTCCAAATGGATAGAAAGTCAAAATTTCATAATATTTAAATCCATGAGAAGTTTATATTAGAAATCCTAATGTATTTTAGTTTAATTATGATGAAAATATTTAAATTAAGGAATTCACTAAATATAACAGAAACAATCTCAATGGCTCTATACATCAAGATAGATAAAAAATTGAATAGAACAGATTTTAAGAGGGGATATAATGAAAAATTTCTATACATTAAACATACAAAAACCACATCACTAATTGTGATATTTTATGTTGATGATACAATATTATCTTTTAATTAGTGGAATGTGTGTTAATATATCCCAACACAGTTGAATAAGTTGTTTAATATGTATCTTCTTGTATAAATGAAATTCAACATGATATTAAAAAAAGAAATATTGGTCATAATTACATTTTTAAATAATTTTTCTCTAATTATCTTATAAAAATGTTTGTAATGGTGAATGTAATATGAGTATATACTTCTATAAAAGTGGGAATAAATCTAAAAAAATTTATTAATTTAATATAGAAAATGAAAAGAAATTCAAAAACAATGATTGAAGGTTTTTTTATCTAACTCAATAAAGGTTGAAAATAGTTTATTTTTTCACACTTTGTCTCATATTTTAGTTTAATCTATGGTAGTATCACCTACTTTCACCCAAGATAATTATCAAATATATTTAAAATACATTCAATTATTCTCTATTATATAGAAATTAAAAAAAATTAAACCTTAATGGGTTTTTATATATTGTTTTTTAGGATAGATGGATGATAGGAAATCAAAAAATGGTTTATTATTCTTTGATAGTGTCAATTGGATTGAATTTCAATCAATGAAAAAACATCAATCAGTTAGAGTATAAGAAAATTTGATTATGTGGATGCATCATAGAATGCAACTAAAATCATTTTGATGAAGACTCGTATTGAGGATAGAGATGTCCAAATAGAATGCCCTTTGATTGTAAAATATGATAATGAATGTTCCACAAAACAAATTAAATATCTGTCAAATTTTTCTATATCCAAACATGTAGACATTAAATATACTTTTTCAAGTGGAGAAGGTGGTCTAGGGTATGTTGAAGATGGAATTTTTTCAATCTGAAGGGAATTTTTGATATCTTAAGAAATCCTCTAATAAATGCTTTTTTTGAGATGTTATGGATGTAATTGTCAATATAGAATAATGTTAATATTAATATATGAAAATTTATAAGCTTTATCCCCTATTTTCATATACTTAACATGTCACGAACCAGCTCGGGTACCCTGGTAACCAGATAACCGAGCCGACCCTAACATAGCCCGAAGGGTGTTCACGATCCCCACAGGTCAACGACTAGCACCTGGCATCATACACTATATAAGTGGGAATTATTTTTAGCCTCAAGAATGCAAAAGGAAATAGTAAATCAAACAGTTTTCATAATAAAAGAAACTCCACTGGGTGAGATGTACCGGAATACAAAGAGGCCTAAAATGCAAAATTACAATAACCCAAGTACTAAAGATTGGGAAAACATCCCAAGGACCCTAAGGACACAACTCACCAAGACCAAATATCAACAGCTGGATCCACCTCTAAGAGGTCCCTTCCCTTTTCTCGATCCTGAAATAAGAATGTCTACAAATACCCGAAGGAAAAAGTAGGGTGTGAGCCTAAGCCCAGTAGGATATCACCAAAGATTCCATAAGCGATGCCAAATATAGATTATCCAAGTAAAAACATTCAATTTTCAAATAAATAGGTTTGGAAATTCAAAATGATATTTTAACAAATCATTTTATACATTTTCAAATGATGAAAAATTCATCAAGAAAGGCTTTACAATTATGGAATATTTTTTAAAACAATGGCTTAAGTAAAAAATTTATATAAAACAATTTATATAAATTTTTCAGGCATGTCAACAATTCAAAATCATTGACATCCATTTATATCTCAAATATAAAAAAACAAATGAGAAACATGGTCATATGAAAAAAAGTACTATAGTATTAACCCGTTATAGGATTCTGCACTCTCTATGTGAACTCAACAAAAATGTGTATACATACGTCCCTCTGACACTGGCCAAAAGAGACTCATCACCAACCAGTCAGGGATGTGACCCACTGCATGTATGTTATAGAACGTTGTCGTGGCGTAGAGTGTATCCAAATAACTCACTAACTACCTAAGGCTTGCATGCGCTCTTAAATGATTGGAAAACTATTTTAAGAATGCTTAAAATACGATCAATCCCATTTTTCCATTACAAAAGTAAAAATATCATTCCATTTAAAACAAAAATAGGTTTTATTCAAAACATTCCTTTTTCACAAGATAAAACCAATGGGGTTCTATCAAATAATTTTAAGCCATTTTCATAAGATTGAAATGCATTAAAACCAATTCCATCATTATACATTTAATTTCCACAATTAACATCAAAAATTTAATTGAAAACATTTCCATCCAATCCACAATTTCAATGAAACAATATAAATCGACCAATTTTACATAAAAGCACCCAATTCAATGGAATTGGGGTTTTCCTAAATTTCTATGCCAAAACCATTTCAAATATCACAATTGAATGGAATCATGTTTTTATCAATTTAATTGAATGAAAATTTGAGCAATTGAATTTATATAAAACATTGAAATAAATCAAGAAAATAAAATTATAAATAATTTGGTAAGTCTGGACGGAACCACCTAACTTGAATGTTTTTACCAAAACCACAACGGTCGAGAACGGTCAAGAAAACCGGGTTTCTTATTCATAAAAACACATTATATCTCTTCACCAAGAAACATCAAGATCATATCTCATCAAATTTGGTACCACACACATAGATTTTCCCATAACAGGTGTAGATCAAAGAAACCGAGAGAAGAAGAGAAGTAGATCTATGTAGATCTATGAAACCGACCATGAACAATGAAGAAATATCATATACCTCAATAATAAGTCTTTGATTCACCAAGAGAAGCCTTTGGATCGCCTCCAAAATGATGGGAGAACCCTATCTGACCACAGAAGAAGACAATTCCTGAGTTAGGCCTGCATAAGAGGAAAAATGAGGCACTTAGAAGGAAAAAAGAGCGTGATCCACAATTTAAGGATCTAATTTAAGTGACCACATAGATTGGTCGCATGGTTTGAAAAACCATGCACTAACCATGTGTGAGCTACTACATCATCCACCCTTCTCGCATGGCTTGGCCGCACGATTAGAAAAACTGTGCGCTGCCCGTGCGAAAGCTTCTGTCCAGGATTCAAGGATGGCACGGTTTGGTCGCACGGTTTGTAAAACCATGCGCAAAATGTGAACAACACATTGTCCTCTTGTTTTTCTTTAAAAGTTCACCAAAACCCAACCCAAGTCTTTACTCTAAAATAGGGGTAATTAGAAACAACAAAAAGTACCTGAAAACGTAATGGGATGTTAAAACCTCACCACCATAAGATCTTTCTGCCCCTAGATAGCCTATGAAGAAACCTCCATGTAAAAAAGATGAGGCCACTGATCTCTCATTAGTGCCTCTCTTTCCCACGTCGCATGAGAATCCGAACCATGCTGCCAGAGTACATGTACCAGAGGTATCGTTCTCCCACGAAGTACCTTGGTCTCAGAATCAACAACCCTAACTGGTCATTCAGTAACAGATAAATCAGGTTCAATCTCAAGAACATTCTAGCTCAAAACATGAGATGGGTCAGAGAGATAATTTCACAGCTGCGATGGAACACTTTATGTATCGACGTCAGTTGTGGTGGTAGAGCTCGACGGTGAGCAACTTTCCCTACATGACCAATAACCTCGAACAGTCCCACAAAACGAGGTGCAAACTTCCCTTGCCTCCCAAGCCGTCGATGACCTAATCGGGGTGAAATGTTCAAGAACACCTGGTCACCAATTGAGAACTCTAAAGGCTTACGTCGATGATCAGTATAAGACTTGTACTGACTCTGAGCTGACAACATTCTTTAACGAATCAACTGGATCTTAGTTTTTGTCTCTTGGACCAAACTCAGTCCTACCAAGGAACGTTCACCAATCTCCGACCAACATGATGTAGATTTATAAGGACGGCCATATAATGGCTCAAAATGATCCATTTTGATCACATATTGGTAAATGTTATTATAAGAGAAATAAGATAACCCCAGATGATCATCCCAAGATCCACCAAAGTCAAGAACACAAGCTTGTAGCATTTCCTCAATGATATTAAAAGCTCTCTCTGTCTTACTATATTACTAGGGATGGTAGGTCATGCTCAAACGGACCTAAGATCCTAGTGCCATCTGAATGCCTCTCCAAAAGCATGAAATAAACTAAGGATCCCTATCAGAGACTATTGCAGATGGAATTTAATGCAAACGAAAATTTTCATTCTCATAAATATTTCCAAACTCATCAACTTTGGTGGTATCTCGAATTGGTATAAAATGAGCCGACTTGGTCAGTCAGTTGATCACAACCCATATCGCGTTCTTCTTCCTCTAGTTTTGAGGTAACCCAACCACAATGTCCATCAATATTTCATCCCACTTCCATGTAGGGACTAGAAGTGGTTGAAGTAAACCCGAAGGTTTTTGGTGGTCAGCTTTCACCTGATGGCATGTATAACGACGAGATAAAAACTCATCAATGTATCGTCTCATTCCTGGCCACCAGAACTGTCGCTGCATGTCATAGAACATCTTCATGGTTCTTCGGTGTACCACGCACTAAGAGTTATGGAAACCCCCTACCACATCCTTCCTTGTCGATAACGGCACAACATAACGGTTTGGATAACACAGGACAACCTCTTTGGAGAACGACCACAGGGTGTCGGTCTCCCCACCATAAAGAGAGTACCTAATGCTATGGAATTAATCATCCAGTTGATATTCCTAAAGAATCAATTCGAGGATAGTAGAAGTCAACTAAGTACTGGCTAAAGAAACTTCATTCCCCTTCCACAGAACTCCAATATAAAACTGAGCAAAAAGAGCCATCAAACTCCACTCTTCTGAAGATTCATTCACAGCCCGAGTTAGAAGTTTCTTACATAACGCATCCGCAACGATATTACCTTTCCCTAGGGTATATGCATTGTCAAAGTCGAAAGATTACAGGTACTCCACCCAACGCCTTTGGTGAAGATTCAAATATTTTTGAGATAAGATATAACTCAAGCTCTTGTGGTCTAAATACACAGTAAACATTTCTCCACAAAGGTAATTTCTCCAACACTTAAGAGCATTCATTAAAGCTTCATGTTCAAGGTCATGGGTAGTACAATTCTTCTCATGAGGCTTAAGATGACTTGATCCATATGCAATGACACAATCTCCTTGCATAAGGACACATCCCAAACCTGAACTCGATGCATCACAGAAGACCACGTAACCTATCCCAGCCTCAAGAAGATTTAACACTGGTGTAGTAGTCAAAAGATGCTTTATCTCAACAAAAGAACTCTAAAATTTATCATTCCAGGAAAACCTCACTCCATTTTTTGTCAGAGCAGTCATTTGAGAAGCTAACATTGAGAAGTCTTTAACCAACCGACGATAATATCCTGCTATGCCAAAAAAGCTCCGAATATTGAAAACATTTCATGGTTGTTCCCAAGTCATAACAGCCTTCACCTTTTCAGGAGAAACTAATATTCCATGTTCTAAAAAGACATGTCCCAAGAATTTTACCTCTCAAATCCTTAAATCTCACTTTGAAAGCATGGAAAAAATGTTGTGATTCCTTATAAGACTCAAAAATGTTCTCAGATGATGCACATGATCCTCCTCAGACTTGGAGTAGACAAGAATGTCATCCACAAAGACCAACACGAAAGTATCTAGATACTCACAGAAAACTGTGTTCCTCAAAGCCATGAAAACTACAGGAGAATTTGTTAGGCCAAAGGGCATAACAAGGTACTCATTATGGCCATACCTACTCCGAAAAGCGGTCTTAGTAATGTATGATTCCTTTATCCTCAACTGATGGTAACAAGATCAAAGATCAATTTTTGAAAACCACTTTGCCTCTCTCAATTGATCAAACAAATCATCAATTCATGGTAACAGATATTTGTTCTTTATCGTAACTCGATTGAGCTTTCAGTAATCAACACATAAGTGAAGAGAACCATCAGCCTTCTTGGTGAAGAGAACAGGTGCTACCCAATGTGACACACTTGGGCGTATAAAACCTTTCTCAAGAAGATCGTCTAACAGAGACTTCAATTCCTTTATTTAAGATGGAGCCATTCGGTAAGAGGGAATAGCAACTGGTTAAGTACCAGGAATTAAGTCAATAGAGAATACAACATCCCTTACTGGTGTAAAACTAGAGAAGTCAGAAGGAAACACTTCGGGAAACTCAGTGAAGACTGGAGGGAGATCACCACATATTTAATATCTCTCCAGATCAAATGAAACCACCGAAATAACATTTCCCAAATCTGGATAAGAAGGTCCAGCTTTTCATGACCATGGGTCCTATTCTCCTAGAAAAACAAGAGACATAGCACTAGGTGATGTAAGGTAGACCCGTCGAAGATAAAAATCGATCCGAGCTTTATTGGCAATAAGCCAATCCATCCCAAATATGACGTAAAAATATTTCATGTCGAGACCCAAGAAACTTAAAACATGATCAACATCTGATAGAGAGAAGACACAAGAAGAACTACAGAGACCCTTCTCTCTTATTACACCAAGGGGTGTAGTAATATCCATCACACAAGATAAAAGTTCTATAGGCAGACTAAGCATATTAACTAGATGGGTTGAACTAAATGAGTGAGATGCACCAGTATCAAAAAGAGCTTTCACTAAAGATGAAGCTATAGTAATGGTACCTCTTACAGTTTCAAGACCTGTATCAGCTACCTCTGGCAACTCTTCCACTGCAAGAAGAAGCTTCGTTCTGGATGCTTGTGGCTGGAACCCTTTTGTTTGTGAAGCATTTGATTTCCCCACAGTATTTGGAGGTGATGATGATCTTGTTCCACTACGCGGAGTAGATAAGTGATGGAAGAATCTTTATAGGTTCCCTAAACATCCGTAGGATCTACAGTTCTGGGTTGCCTTAGTGCAAACCCTCTTAGAATGTCATGGCTTTCCACACTGATAGAAAGTCAAGGAAGCCCCTCCTGGTGCTACCAGTGGTCTGGAGTGACTCTGCTATCGAGAACCACCATGAGAAACATCGAGCTTCTATTTTCCTTTAAAGGAACCAACACTGCCACTAGAATGAAACGAAATTTCCAGCAACCCTAAATTTCCTTCCAAATCCATCTCAACCATCATTTCCCTATCCATCACATCGGCATAAGTGGGTATCTTCAGTAAGAAAACCTAAGAACATATATCTGGTCGAATCCCCGACTCAAATCTTCAAGCCTTCATCCTCTCATTTGATTCAACTTCAAGAGAAAACTGTACCAACTCTGCAAAGCGATTTGAGTACTCAGACACGATTTTGTTGGCCCGCTCATGTTGGAAAAACTCCACAGCCTTGGCCAACACCATAGATTCTAGATATAACTGATTAGTGAAAAAGAACCCTAAAGTCTTTCCACTCCAAACCCTCATGTTTCCCACCCATCACCATCGTGTCTCACCATCTCGTACTTGGTCCCTTCAGCACGAAGGTGGCACACATAACATTGATCGCATCCAGTGTCCCCAAAAACCCAAACAGATGTTCGATCTTACTCAATCATTCCTCGACATATTGAGGATCGGTGGAGCCATTGAAAACTAGTGGCTTCTGGTGTAGGAACTCTTGATAATGACTTCGGAGAATATCACTATGAGGATCTATAGCTGGAGCTTGAAGATTAACTAGAGGTGGTTCATGTCCTAAAGCATGGACGGTGCAAAAAATCACATCTACCAGACTTGGATCCAAAATAGGATTTGTTTGCTGAGATTCAGCATCAGCCACTTTTTGGATTTGATTTCCACGTCTTCTCGGAGGCATGATTCTAAATAATATCATAAGGCAATAAAGATTACATTAGATTAACACTCAACATAAGTAACAAGGAAAAATACTATTAAAAGAAGGGATAACTAGATTTGGATTATACTATATCCAAATCAAAATAAGGGAAAACAATAGAAATAATCCACAAGTCACCTTTCCCTAACCACCCCTGGTGACTTAAGGTTCATTGTGGTGAGACCTGGCCAGGAACCCAATCAAAACTACCTCCAAAGTCCCAACAAGAAAACTCAATGCATACTACAATCAAGGCAAGAAGCTTAACCTCCCTTTGATACCATTTTGTCACGAACAGGCCCGAGTACCCTAAAACCCGATAACCGAGTGGGCCCTGACATAGGCCAAAGGGAAATCCTGATCCCCACGGGTCAGCGAACAGCACCTGGAATCGTACAACATACTGGTAGGAATGATTTTTTTCCACAAGAATGTGGAAGCAAGAGTTAATTAAACAATATGCATAACAATAGAAACTCCACTGGGAGAGATGTACAAGAATACAAAGAGGCATAAAATGCCAAACTACAACAACCCAAGTACTGAAGATGGGAAAAACAACCCAAGGTCCCTAGGGACACAACTCACCAAGACCAAAGATCAATTGCTGGATCCACCTCCAAGAGGTCCCTTCCCTTTGCTTGACCCTGGAAGAAGAATGTCTACAAACACCTGATGGAAAAATTAGGGTGTGAGCCTAAGCACAGTGGGATATCACCAAAGATTCTATAACAGATGCCAAATATAGATTATCCAAGTAGAAACATTCAATTTTCAAATAATAAAGTTTGGAAATTCAATAGAATATTTTAACAAATCATGCTATACATTTTCAAATGATGAAAAATTCATCAAGTAAGGATTTACAATAATGTAATATTTCTAAAATAATGGATTAAGTAAATCATTTATATAAAACAGTTCATATAAATTTTGCAGGCATGTAAACAATTCAAAAACATTGGCATCCATTTATATCTCAAATATATTCAAACAAGCGAGCAACATGGTCATCTGCTAAAAGGTATGAGAGTATTAACCAGTTATAGGATTCTGCTCCCTATATGTGAACTCAGAAAAATGTATACATACACATCCCTATGACACTGGCCAAAGTAGACTCATCACCAACCCATCAGGGATGTGACCCGCTGTATGTATGTTATAGAACATTGTCGTAGCATAGATTGTATCCAAATAAATCACTAAATACCTAAGGCTTGCATGCACACTTACATGATGGGAAAACTATATTAAGAATGCTTAAATTAAGATCAATCCCATTATTTCATTTCAAAAGTTCCAATATCATTCCATTGAAAACAAAAATAGGTTTTATTCAAAACATTTCTTTTTTCACAAAATAAAACCAATGGGATTCTATCAAATCATTTTAATCCATTTTTATAAATTTTAAATCCATTCAAAACCAATTCTATCATTACACATTTCATTTCCACAATTAAATTCAACAATTTAATTAAAAACATTTCCATCAAATCCATAATTTAAATTAAACAATTTAATCGACCAATTTTCCATAAACACACGATATTCAATGGAATTGGGGTTTTCTTAAATTTCCATGACAAAACCATTTCAAATATCTCAATTCAATGGAATCGAGTTTTTATCAATTTAATTGAAATCAAATTTGTGAAATTGAATTTAAATAAAACATTGAAATAAATCAAGAAAATACAATGATAAACAATTTGGAAAGTCGGGACGGAACCACCGACCTTGATGGTTTTGACCAAGATCACAACGGTCGAGAATGCTCAAGAAAACTGGGTTGCTTCTTCAAGAACCCACTTTATATCTCTTCTCCAAGAAGTATCAATATCAAATCTCATAAAATTTGGTACCATACACTTAGATCTACCCATAACAGGCGTAGATCTAAGAAACCGAGAGAAGAAGAGAAGTAGATCTAAGGAGATCTAATAAACCGACCAAGAACGATGAAGAACGATCACATACCTCAAGAATACGGCTTTGATTCACCAAGAGAAGCCTTTGGATCACCTCCAGAATAATTGGAGAACCCTATCTGACCTTAGAAGAAGAGAATTCTCGAGTTAGACCAGCTGAGGTGGAAAAAAAGGCACTTAGAGGCAAAACAGAGCGAGATCCACATTTTAAGGATCTCATTTAAGTGAACGAACAGTTGGCCGCACGTTTTGTCCAACCATGTGTTAACCTTGTGTGGGCTACTACCTCGGCCACCCTTCTCGCATGGCTTGGCCGCACGTTTAGACAAACATTGCACCCCCGTGCGAAAGCTTATGTCCAGGATTCAAGGCTAGCACGGTTTGGTCACATGGTATGTCAAATAGTGCACAAACCATGCACAACACACGGTCCTCTAGTTTTTCTTTAAAAGTTCACCCAAAGGCAACCCAAGTTGTTACTCCAAAACAAGGGTACTTATAAACCTCAAAAAGTTCCTGAAAATTTAACGGGATGTTACATAACATAATAAGGATATGTTTTTCATAGGGGATAAACTAGTTATATTTATTTTAAAACCTTTTTAAATTTGTGATAATTTTTATGGGAATCAATCTATAAGACATTGTACTATTTTTTATAATTATGAAATTATTAATATTTGTTATTTTTAGATGATTCTTTTAATTATATAATTGATGAATGATGTAGTCACACTTTTTATATACACTGATCTAGATCACTTAGACTTATAGTTTATTAGTTTATAAATTTATCTTTACACTACAAGAAATATAGGATTTCCCAACAGTTTAAAACCGTTGGGAAAGACTACAGAACCATTGGTATATGTTATACCAACGGTTCAGCAAACCGTAGGGAAGAAAGTCGTTGGGAAATCTTTTTCCAATGGTTTACAGTAAACCATTGGGATATGGTGGAGAAAAATTACCCTATCCAAATGGTTTGGGAAAACAATTGGGAAATATTTTCCTAACGTTTTACAGCCGTTGGGATAGGGAAAAGAAAAATAACCCTATCCCAACGGTTTTCCCAAACCATTGGTAAAATCACAATGTCTCTACTTTCCCAACGGTTTCCAAACCGGTGGGAAACGTGTTTAACCAACGGTTCGTGGAACCGTTGGTAAAACAGAACACAGAATGCTATGCCAACGGTTTAAAACCGTTGGCATATCCTATGCTAGGCAAATTGCATAGCAGCTCTGCAATTTTCCCAAAAGCTCTTCAATTTTCCCACCAGGTCTCAATTTGTGGGTTCCCCTAATTTTCTATCCAATTATTATACCTGCAAAAAACTAACATACATATAAAATTATTGTACCTGCAATAACCAACTAACATACATATAGAGAAAAAATTCATACCCATTTAACATATAATGCTGGAACTATACACATCCATATTTAAATTAGAATTCATAACATAATTATAAACATGCATAATTCATTTAGAAATCAATTTAAAATTTAGATGACTATTATATGTGGAATCCAGAATTCAATTCATAATTTGATCGGTTATTTATATAGCATATATTTTTACCTGAAATGATGTACATTTTAAACAAAATACATTCATCTGGAGTACTAATAGCCACACCACACCTCGGATTGAGGCATGGTTGACTCGTACACATCACATATGACCCATGGATCGTTCTCCTAAGTTTTCAATGGAAACCGAATGTGTTTGGTCAGTTTTCCGTATGTCAATTCATGTTTTTCAATTAAAATGACATCCTTTTGAAACAAAAGGTAGACACTTAGAGTGGCGCCGGCCGCACCGCATCTCAGATTGATTTGGGGTTTATTCTTACACATCAAATATGACCCATGAATCGTTCTCCTAATGTTTCAACAGAAACAAAATTAGTTTGGTCGGTTTTCCATATGTACTTAAAATGTTGTCCATTTTATACAAAAGAAAGCCACTTAGAGTGATTCTGGCCATACCATGCCTCCGATTAATGCGGGGTTGACTTTTACACGTCACATATGAACCATGGATCATTTTTCAAAATTATCGACACAATCTGAATGCATTTGCTCAGTTTTCTGTATGCCAGTTGATGTTTTTCACTTAAAATGACGTCCTTTTGAAACAAAAGAAAGACACTTTGAGTGGTGGCTGCTACACCACAACTCAGATTGAGGCGGGGTTGACTTGTACACATCACATATGACCCATGGATCGTTGTGCTAAAGTATCGACTCAATCCGAATGCGTTTGGTCGGTTTTCCATATGCCAGTTGATGTTTTTCATTTAAAATGACGTCCTTTTGAAACAAAAGGCAGACACTTTGAGTGGTGTAGGCCACACCACATCTCAGATTGAGGTGGGGTTGATTCATACACGTCACATATGACCGATGGATAGTTCTCCTAATGTTTCAATGGAAACCGATTGCGTTTGGTCGGATTTCCGTATGTACTTAAAATGTTGTCCATTTTAAACAAAAAAGATCCACTTAGAGTGATTCTGGACACACCGTTCTTCTGATTAAGATGGGGTTGACTCGTACACATCATATTTGACCCATGGTTTGTTATGCTAAAGTATCGATACAATACGAATGAATTTGGTCACTTTTCCGTATGCCAGTTTATATTTTTCACTTAAAATGACGTCCTTTTGAAACAAAAGACACACACACTGAGTGATGGCGGCCACACCGCACCTTGAAATTAGTCAAGGTTGACTCTTACCTGTCACATATGACCCATGGATCATTATTATAAATTATTGACACAATCCGAATGCATTTTTCGGTTTTCCGTATGCTAGTTGATGTTTGTCAATTAAAATGACGTCCTTTTGAAACAAAAGGCAGACACTTTGAGTGGTGGCGGACACACCATTCCTCGGAATGAGGCGGGTTTGAGTCATACACGTCACATATGACCCATGGATCGTTTTTCTAATGTATCGACACAATATGAATGCGTTTTTTCGGTTTTCCGTATGCGAATTTATGTTTTCCAATTAAAATGATGTCCTTTTGAAATAGAAGACATACAGTTTGAGTGGTGTCAGCCACACCGCATATCATATTGAGGGAGGGTTGATTCTTACACGTCACAAATGACCCATGAATCGTTCTCCTAATGTTTCAACGGAAACCGAATGCGTTTGGTCAGTTTTCCGTTTGTACTTAAAATGTTGTCCATTTTAAGCAAAAGAGAGCCACTTAGAGTGATTCTGGCCACACTATGCCTTAGATTAAGGCGGGGTTGACTCGAACACGTCACATATGACCCAAGGATCCTTGTGTTAAAGTATCTAATTACATATTATGTCAAATATTTCCCATGGATCATTGTGGTACTGTATCAACACAATCCGAATGCGTTTGTTCAGTTTTCCGTATGCCAGTTTTGTTTTCAATTAAAATGACGTCCTTTTGAAATAGAAGACAGAAATTTTGAGTGGTTCCAGTGACACTACATCTCAGATTGAGGCGGGGTTGATTCTTACACGTCACATATAACCCATTAATAGTTCTCCTAATGTTTCAATGGAAACCGAATGCGTTTGTTTGGTTTTTCGTATGTACTTAAAATGTTGTCCATTTTAAGAAATAGAGAGCCACTTAGAGTGATTCTGGCCACACCGTGCCTCAAATTAGGGAGAGGTTGACTTTTACATGTCACATATGACTCATGGATCATTGTGCTAAAGTATCGACCCAATCCGAATGTGTTTGGATAGTTTTCTGTATGCCAGTTGATGTTTTTCAATTAAAATGACGTCCTCTTGAAACAAAAGGCAGACACTTTGAGTGGTGGCGGACACACCGCACCATGGATTGAGGCGGGGTTGAATTTTACATGTCACATATGACCCATGGATCGTTGTTCTAATGTATCGACACAATCAGAATGTATTCAGTCAGTTTACAGTATGCAAATTGATGTTTTTCAATTAAAATTACATCCTTTTGAAACATAAGCCATGAAATTTGATTGGTGTCGGCCATAACGTGCCTCATATTGAGGCGGGGTTGACTTTTACATGTCACATATGACCCATGGATCATTCTCCTAATGTTTCAACAGAAACTGAATGCGTTTGGTATGTTTTCCGTGTGTACTTAAAATGTTGTCCATTTTAAACAAAACAGAGCAACTTGGAGTGATTCTGGCCACACTGTGCCTCTGAATAAGGAGGGGTTGACTTTTACGCATCACATATGACCCATGGATCATTTTTCTAATTTATCGACACAATGCGAATGCGTTTGGTCGGTTTTCCATATTTCAGTTGATGTTTTTCACTTAAAATAACGTCCTTTTGAAACAAAAGACAGACACTTTGAGTGGTGGCGGACACACCGTGCCTCAGATTGAGGTGGGGTTGACTCGTACACGTCACATATGACCCATGGATCGTGGTTCTAATGTATCAACACAATCCAAATCCATTTGCTGGCTTTTCCATATTCCAGTTCATGGTTTTCAATTAAAATGATGTCCTTTTGAAACAAAAGGCAGACACTTTGAGTGGTGCTGGCCACACCGCACCTCGGATTGAGGCGGGGTTGACTCGTATACATCCCATATGTCCCATGGATCATTATCCTAAAGTTTCAAAGGAAACCGAATGTGTTTTTTCGGATTTCTATTTGTACTTAAAATGTTGTCCATTTTAAACAATAGAGAGACACTTATAGTGATTCCGGCCACACCATACCTCCGATTAAGACGAGGTTGACTCGTACACGTCACATTTGACCCATGGATTGTCGTGCTAATGTATTGACACAATCCGAATGAATTTGGTCACTTTTACATTTTCCAGTTGATGTTTTTCAATTAAAATGACGTCCTTTTGAAACAAAAGGCAGACACTTTGAGTGGTGGCGGCCACACCATGCCATAGATTGAGGTGGGGTTGACTCGTACATGTCACATATGACCCATGGATCGATGTGATAAAGTATCGACACAATCTGAATGGGTTTGGTCTGTTTTCCGTATGTCAGTTGATGTTTTTCACTTAAAATGACGTCCTTTTGTAATAAAATATAGACACTTTGAGTGGTGTCGGCCACACCATGCCTCAGATTGAGGCAGAGTTGACTCGTAAACGTTACATATGACCCATGGATCGTTGTGCTAAAGTATAGACACAATCCAATGTGTTAGGTCTATTTTCCATATGCCAGTTGATTTTTTTAATTAAAATGACGTCCTTTTGAAAAAAAGGCATACACTTTGAGTGGTGCCGGCCACACCGCGCCTCGGATTGAGACGGAGTTGACTCGTACACGTCACATATGACCCATGGATCATTGTGATAATGTATCAACACAATCTGAATGTGTTTGGTTGCTTTTCTGTATGCCAGTTGATGTTTTTCAATTAAAATGACGTCCTTTTGAAACAAAAGGCAGACACTTTGAGTGGTGCCGGCCACACCGCACCTCGGATTGAGGCGGGGTTGACTCTTACATATCACATATGACACATGGATCGTTCTCCTAAAATTTCAACGGAAACCCAATGCATTTGGATGGTTTTCCGTATTTACTAAAAATGTTGTTCATTTTATGAGAATCCTCATGTGTCTAGTAGTGGAATGGTATTTACTTAAAATCCTGAGGATATTTATATAAAATATTTTTATATCATTCTTAGTATGGATTAGATTTTATTTTATAATGCTATTAAACATTTTGGAGATAACAATGTCATGCCCAATGAATACATCACTTTTATAACATACCAATAATCTATGATATTGATTAGATGTGTAAATATGATTTACATTGATTATCATGATGAAAATAAGTAAAATATATATTATAGATTTTCTAGTATTAAATGAAATCAAGGAGGGTGAGGGTGCTGTTTGGCGGGGCTGTCCATGGGGCTGTATGGTGGGTGTTTGGGGGGCTGTCCGAGGACCAGGAGAAGGGTGGGGGGGTGTGCGGGGGTTGTCCGGGGTCCACGGAAGAGGGTGGGGGCTGTCCGGGGGGCTGTCCGAGGTCCAGGGGGGAGGGTGGGGGGTTGTGGGGTGTGGGGGTGTCCAGAGGGTGTTTGGGGGGTTGTCTGGGGTCCAAGGAGGAGGGTGGGGTGGGGGCTGTCATGGGGGCTGTCTGAGGGGCTCTCTGGGTTCCTGGGAGGTGGGGGGGCTGTCTGGGGGGGGGCAGTTTAGGGGGCTATCTGGGGACTATCCGGGGGGTGTTCAGGGGGTTCTCTAGGGTACAAGGAAGAGCGTGGGGGGGGGGGCCCTTAGGGGGGCTGTTCGGGGGGTTGTCCAGGGTCCAGGAGGAGGGTGGGGGGGGGGGCTGTTCGGGGGGCTGTCCGAGGGTGTTCGGGGGGTTGTCCGGGGTCCAAGGAAGAGGGTGTGGGGCTGTCTGGGGGATATCTATGGGGCAGTCCAGGGGGGATGTCTGAGGTCCAGGGAGGATGGTGGGGGCTGTTCAGGGGGCTGTCTGGGGGCTGTCCGGGGGGTGTCAGGGGGTTGTACGGGGTCCATGGAAGAGGGTGGGGGGCTGTCCATGGGGGCTATCTGGGGGTTGTCTAGTGGGGTTGCTAGGGGTCCAAGGAGGAGGGTGTGGGGTTGTCCAGGGTCCAGGAAGGAGGGGGGTTCCCAAACACAGAACCACTAAAATAAAACAACATCCATAAAAACAGATAATATATAAAAATAACTCAACTCAAATACTATAATAAGAGTGTAGAGAAAACCAAAAACTAGAATAGGTTAAATATCAAATCTTAGTAATATCAGTCAAAAAAGTAATGGATCAACTTGTCCCACATCACCATCCCCATCATCCCCATCATCATCACCCTTGTCCTCGTCTCCATCATCATCCTCGGCCTCCTCGCCCTCGCCCTCCTCCTCGCCCTCGCCCTCCTCCTCTCCCTCCTCTTCGCATCAGACTCCTCGCCATTATCATCGTCAATATGTACATCGTCCTGACCACCACTAGAACTACCACCTATTGCACCGTATATAGAAAGTATCGACGACATATACTCATCAAAAGCTGGGCTAGCCTCTGCTGGAAGTGTAGGACGTAGAACTTCAAAAATTTCATAAATGCATTGTTTTCCCTAGCAGATTGTTCTTCCATCTCTGTGGAACTTTTCTCAGCTTGTGCTGCCTGTGCCGTATCTTACTACAGCTCGGTGGCACTACAGCTCGTACCTAAGGATGGACAATACCTCGTTCGGGCTATCCTAGGTCGGAAGCATACTCTGCCAGAATGCTCCTCTCCTAAGACCTGATGTAAGTGATCTGTTGGCCCAAAATTGTCTGGTTCTTGGGCATTTAGGGTCTCTAAAGAAGCCTATTACAAATACAAATATATCATGAAGTTACAAAATAGATATTTAAATATAAACTCAACAGATTAAAACTTACAATTTGATTCTGAGTCGCATCGTTGACGGAACTTCCATCCTTTTTCCATCTACTCGAGCAAAACAGTTTTTCTCAAGGCACACCTCCATCAATATTTTTTATTTTCCTCTACAATGACATTGAAAACTAAAGTTATATGAAAACTATAGCAAACTATTATATAATTTAAGAAACAATAGAAAGTCTAAGGCGTAATGAAAACTTATAAATAATTGTCATACCTGCTTCATCTCAAGACCAGGCATCGTAGTGCATCCCAGTGTGTGGAGGTATTTTTTTTCCTCAATGTTCTTTTTATTTTTTCCAGATGATTCCTAAATAAAATCCGAAAATTCAACAGATAGTATTAATGAAAAACATGCAATTTATTATTTAAATACCTCAAATGTTATTAATAACTAAAATTGGGTACTCGTCTAATGAGAAATCATCTGACAATACTGCTCTATAAGATAATCATCCACCACCGGTACCGCCTCTAACTCAATGCCTACTCTACCAACCCATCAATATACAACTCATTCTTGTAGGCTCTCCAAAGATAGCCTAAATCCTTTAGACGTTCCGATTATGCTCCCTCACCATCAGGAAAATTAAATCAAAGCTGAAATCAAAATATTAATTCATATAAATACAAAAATATTTCATGGCATTAAATAGAAAAGATTTTTGTACCCATATATCTGCCCAAGCTCTATCGTTGACCTTATGTAGCAAATGACTCCATGATAGCTGGCAGACGGGAATTATGTCGGAGTATTTTGAAAGCGTCGCCAAAAAACTCCGACATTGCTGCCCTATTTTCTCAACCATTTGGTTGTCTTCATTATAATCCACCATAACCTGTGTGCGGCGGTTCCACACCGAACGCATGCGTGTACGCCCCCGCCCAAGCCTCCTGTCAGTAGATGTATCTGTCATGAAAGAAAAACAAATATTTTATCAAAACATGTTATAATGAAAATAAATATTTCTATAAAAAATTGTTAGGGTTCTATAAATATACCTGTGACGGTCTGATCATTGAGCGCCATTGGATCCACAAAACTGATGGAACACCATTTAGTGGAATATGAGTCAAAGAAAAGGGAATATAGAAGCTCAGAGAGAAAGAAGTAGAAGGAAAAGAAGATGGGACAACTGTCTGACCGGATGCTGACTGGGGAGTGGGAATCATCATGGGATGTGAAAATGATGGGCCAGAAGATGCAGAAGGTAGTGAAAAAATGGTAGGCCCAAATATCCTGTGTGTCCCTAATGACACACTGGGATCAGAATGTGGGAAGGATGACATGTCAGTGGGAGGGGTAGGGTCTTGTCGGGTACGCACAACTGCTCATCCACCTCTGGTACAAACCCTCCTCGTACAACCGGCCTGACTTCTAGGACTAGTACTAGGCTCCTAGTCGAATAACTGTCGACGTATAGGTGGATCCTACAAATTTTTTTACAAAAATAATAATCACATGACATTATATATTCATTAAATATATCAATTTGAAATAAATTACTCACTACAGGCACTAATGATAGAATTCCCAAATCCATAATTTGAAATTGTTCTCCATCATTTTTTTCCTTCGTCTCTCTTCAATTGGCTTCATTTCTTGCTTACGAAAACAAATATGTAATTAATTAGAAAAACAAAACTAATGTTTAACCGAAAAAACTAAATATATGAGGGAATAGGAGGATTCATTGGTAATTTAGCTATCAATTGTTTTAGAAGATCTTGAATGGATTTAATAAATCATAAAAGTTGTAATGTTCACCAAGTTAGAAATATTGTTTGACTATGTTTGAGTACAGTTAAATTCCAAATTATAAAATGCAGTTCAAATAAAACTACGACCAATAAACATTAAAAATTCACATAATGGTCAAGTCAGATATCAATTGTTTTAGAAGATCTGGAATGGATTTAATAAAACATACAAGTTGTAATGTTCACCAAGTTAGAAATATTGTTTTACTATGTTTGAATATAATTTAATTACAAATTAGAAAATACAATTCAAATAAAACTGAAACCAATAAACATTGAAAATTCACATAATGGTCAAGTCAGCTATCAATTGTTTTAGAAGAGCTTGAATGGATTTAATAAATCATACAAGTTGTAATGTTCACCAAGTTAGAAATATTGTTTGACTATGTTTGAATACAGTCCAATTCCAAATTAGAAAATGTAATTCAAATAAAACTACAACCAATAAACATTGAAAATTCACATAACGGTCAAGTCAGCTATAAACTGTTTTAGAAGAGATTGAATGAATTTAATAAATCATACAAGTTGTAATGTTCACCATGTTTGAAATATTGTTTGACTATGTTTGAATACAGTACAATTCCAAAATAGAAAATGCAATTCAAATAAAACTGCAACCAATAAACATTGAAAATTCCCATAACAGTCAAGTCATCTATCAATTGTTTTAGAAGAGCTTGAATGGATTTAATAAATCATACAATTTTTAATGTTCACCAAGATAGAAATATTGTTTGACTATGTTTGAATAATGTTCAATTCCAAATTAGAAAATGAAATTCAAATAAAACTACAACGAATAAATATTGAAAAATCACATAACAGTCAAGTCATCTATCAATTGTTTTAGATGATCTTGAATGGATTTAATAAATCAAACAAGTTGTAATGTTCACCAAGTTATAAATTTTGTTTGACTATATTTGAATACAGTTCAATTCCAATTTAGAAAATGCATTTCAAATAAAACTACGACCAATAAACATTGAAAATTCACATAACGGTCAAGTCAGCTAAAACATATTTGTGATAAATACTAAATCAATTTGAATATTACCAACCTTAAAAACCCAACTCAAGGTAAACCAAAAGAATTGAGAACATGGATGAATGATTCTATATATTATCAACCACAACTTCAATTTCACAATAAACTCTTACAATTGATCTATTTGAGTAATCAAAAGAAATAAATGGATTGGTTCCAATGGCACTAGGGACAGTGTCAATTCCATCATCACCATCATCCAAAATATGTCTTGTAATTACATAAACTATGACACCAAATTCAGTTTGAAGTTGGACTTTGACATAAAAAAACTTGTTTAGCCATTGATTCCAACACATATGGTTCTTCGTTAGCAAGAGTGTGAGTCATATTAATTACTCGATATCCACAATCATCAATAAATGTTCCATGTATCATCATAGAATCAAACCAATGGAATTTCATCATTGTGACTTGTCCATGAGAGTAATAATCCAATATTATTAGTTTCTCACAACTTCATAACAACCCATATTTTGAAATCGCGATCTACTATCTGATGCACTGGCATAACAATCTATTGTGGCAGTAACCATAACACCATCTTGTTGTGTTCACATGTTCTTTGATCGTTCAGTGACAATAAATTTGTATCCATTGATAAAAATTGATTTACAGTCACGAACCACAGTATTAGGACCAAAAGCCAAAGCTCTTATTTCCTCAGAGATAGAGTCAGCAGATAAACTCAATAACTGGAATATAAATGACTATTAAACTTAATTAAATATTGGTATAATTAATTTAAAATTTAATTTTCTTATACCTTCAATTTTAACCAAGTAGAAAACTCTTTGCTATGCAAAGTCTCTCTACATCTCAGTGATAAAGAACGTTTCTTCTTAGTTATCATTATTTTATGTTCCCTGTAGATAAAAGATACGAATAGTTTAATAGATATATATGTAAGATAGACATAATCAATTTAGTTACCAGATATAGTCATCGAACAAATCACAGTTGAACAAAACTGTGCGATGTGACATCTCCCACTCTTCATGGCTTAATGTCTTCAATGTATATGATATAAGAATTCCTCTTGTTTGATGAAGTGATGGAAAACTGGGTTCAATTTGCTCATACTGTTCTTCTTCATTTCTCATTGGTCTGTTCAATCTTATAGAAAGATCAGACAAATACATCGAGCAGAAATCCATACATTCTTGAGCCAAGTAAACGTTCACGATAGTACCTTCGGGATGATTTCTGTTTCAGACTTAAGAATTTAATGTGAACATATTTCTTTCCATTGGATACATCCAATGAAAAGAAACAGGTCCTCCTAGAAGTATTTAAGTGGGAATATGGATAGTCAAATGCATCATGCATGTGAAAAATGATGGAGGAAATATTTTCTCCAACTCACACAAAATTAATGGGGCATCTGTCAACATTTTTTGCAAGAAAGACTTGGACAAAATCTTCGAAAAAAGATCTCTAAACAAATGGCACAACCGAATAACATCCACCCTTAAATTATTGTACAAATGATGACGGATTGCTATTGGAAGCAACTCATGCAGTAGAATTTGATAATCATGAGTCTTCAAAGATTTTACCTTCGACTCTCTTCGGTTGACCCGTTTAGATATGTTTCTTGAATAGCCATCAGGAACTCTAATAGTCTCTAATACATCCAAAAAAATTTTTTCTCCATAGGTGTCATCACATAAGAATCACATGGAAGTTGCCATTTTTTCACTAACACACACATGATGTAATTATGGGCTGATTCCCCAATCCATCAAGTCACACCGAGATCGTAAATCATATTTTGTCTTCCCCTTGACATTTAGAATAACCAAATGAAAAATTTCGCATATATTCTTTTCAATATGAATTACGTCTAAGCAATGACGTAACAAATTGGTTGAACAATAAGGCAAATCAAAAAAAGATATTCCTCTTCCTGCAATTGTAACAGGTTTCAGTGGAAACATTATATCTCTTTCCAGATTTCATTTTACCCTCCCTGAACGAAAACTGACATCTTTCAATTCATTAAGCACGTTAGTTCCAGAGATATGGTATAAGGCCCTAGCCTTAAATTTTACTTAATATTGAGTTGTTACAAGATTACACATTGAGGATCTTTTCAGGATTAGAGTTTTAGAGAATGAGATCATAAAACTTGAATTACATTCCACATTTAAATGAAGTGGTTACATAAAGATAGTATTCATTTTTCCCCATCAATGGAACATATTTAAAATAAATCATGGATTATTTCTTGACACTTCCTTGACACTATCATCATATCATGTACCTTTCCCTTGACCTGTGAATAACATTTCAAAAAAGACTCCGGATGAGCATAAAAAGCTCAGTATGGGTTATATAAAAAAAATATGGAACAGAAACATGAGTTCATATATACATAAGAATGAATTCATACTTTACCCAAAAAACATACCTCATCAAATAATGAATGAATCATAGAAATCATAAGACATAAAAGGTAACTTGTGGAATTCATAACATTCTTACGTAGGGAGTAACCCTCTTTGTTACGTTTGGAATAACCATCATAGTATATTCCATAAATCTCTTCGGTGAAACCTTAATGTTTCACTCCATCACGTTAACCAATGCATTAGAGAGCTATATCGGGCTCACCCTCCCTTAGTTTATCACGAAACCACACATCTTCATAATAATGCCCATGAACCTCAACATAATCGTATCACATAAAACATGCATAAAGGAAACATAACATTTCCACCTTTCAATCACAAGATATAAATACAAAAAATTGATATAAAAACATTATGAAACCATTTTCAAAACCAAAACAAACGAAAAGTAAAACATGGTATTTATTTTTCTTTTAAAAAAAATGTTTGGCTTGTAGAGGAAGTTGAATCTCAGATAATGGTCACGGCGGCGGAGAAGTCGTTGTCGCCACATACGTACGACAAAAACATTCCCTTTTTTCGTTTAGTAAACGCTTCGTATAAAAAATATTCCTATTGAATAAACATAATAGTCAAAGGGGTTTATACACCATATAAAATAATGTTGTGTATAAAACAAAATATGCCTCAATGAAAGGAGATTGAGATGAAGTCCCACACCTCGGGTCCGACTTGGCTCGATCGTTCTTTAATCTCCTGAATAATAAACTTGAGTTAATTTCTACTTGTTTAAAAACCTTTTTCAAGTTCATTATTCCTTTTTTATTTCACTTATTACCAAGTCATTAACACTATGAAATTATTTATGTTAATAATGGTCGTTTTAACGATCATTGGTACTTGAGTCAAAGATAAGCCCTTTATAAGTACAAGTTGTTCATGTATCCATTATATCCAGAATAGTATTCATGATGTAGATATCATATATGTCATATATTTCCAGTACATGCATGCATTTATAATATTACATAATCATGTATAGTTAAGAAATGAAGTGCACCGTTCATGGAGACGGTAAGCCGTACGTATGCATGAACGCTACTTTCATTTCTATTTCGTATTTTATAGAATGGAATAATAATGATATAAAGGTATATTATAATTCAATTATAATATAATATATAATATCATAGTTCCATCCTTTATACGTCCCACATATGGTATTTAACGAATCAAATCACTTTGAGAGGGCGGTAGTCCGCACTTCCTTAAATGAAGATATTGCGTTTACCCATAATGGAAACCATAAAGGTATTCCCAAAATGAAAAATAAAGAAGATTAAGGAAAACATAAACATATTATATATCATATATAAATATAGTGACATCTTAATGGCCACCATTGAAGGTGTTAAAATAATGTTGAACAATCATCGTTTCGGGAGGCATAAATTCACCATCCACGGAAACAGTATTTCCTTTAACCATTAGATGTAGGTGTGTGTAAGTGTTGCGCAAATAAATATTATAAAAACATCCTAGTATATTGCATATACTGTATTTGTTACAAAATTAATGAATAAAAAGAGTTTAGGGGGTTGGAGAAGCAAAGTAAAACAAAAGGACTCAATTGAATATGTTACTTTAAAATCGGGTAACTCACATTGGTTTGAGCTCAAAGGATTCCTTGGGAAGACTTCATACCAAAGTGAGGCTTCAAGGAGTAAGAGAGGGAAGTGTAGAGATAAAATGGGCATGATTCGGCCGAGCCAAAGGCTTTGGGAGTGTGGGTAAGGAGGTAGAGGTGGAGGCCTTTTATAAGAGGAGAGGAGGGGCACTCTTGGAATGTAAAGAAATGTTACTTTATTTGAAAATGATTTTCAGATTCAAAAGTTTCCACATTGATATAATTCGAGGATAAGGTGATAAGGGTTCAAAATCCACCCATACAATAGGTTTTGGACATGTGTAGGTCATAGATTGTACATTATCATTTCATTTTATTTAAATCCTTTATTAATGAGGTAATTGTTGCATCATCATGATGTCATAAATAATTTAATTTATTTAAGGTATAAAAATTATGAAAAAACTACTATGATGTAGGAAATATATTTAGCTTTCCAATGAATATTTATAGTCTAAAATATCATCTATGTAGAAAAAATTAAAAATGTTATAATCAGGTGCTACATTCTTGTTATATTTACCTTCTTTAAAAAATAAAAAGATAAAAAGTCACTTTCTCACAAAAGTGATTTCATGGGGCCCCCAAGTTTGGAACAAGGTATCCCATGGTCGGACATGAAACACAAATTAGCCTTAGGACACATTTTGGTGTCATTTTTTATTATTATGATATTATTTTATTATCCTTAACTACCCGATTACTCATTAATCAAGATAATTAAAGATAATTACCGTCGTTACTATTCATAATGTCCAAAAACAAAAGAGTCTTAATTAAATAATTTGAAACTTCTGATTCCAAATATGTAATCCATTTTACCAAATTCCAAACACATAAATTGAAATAATTTATTTAAAAATAATTCCCGTTGTCAAAACGAATAGCGGGTTTTTTCGAAACAATATCTATGAAAAGTTTGGCATTAGTTTATGACCAATTTCAAAGTGAAATTAATCCTAATGACCACCATTGGATTAAATGGTAAAAATATATTCATAATAAACTTTAATACCAATTAAAAATATAATCTAACCATATAATTAAATTAAATTAAAAAGCATTTTTGATGTAAAATGCAGTATTTTTTCACTATTCATTAAAAAATGAACATTGTCAAAAAAAATACCAAAAATTTATCCAATGTAAATTTAAATGTCCCAATAATAATGAATATTTTTATTTTGATAAATATAGATTATAAAATTGTCAAAAGTTTGATTTAAAAGGGTTTTCCATCAAAAGGCAGTAAAACAATCTTTTAAGAATGTTAGTGTATTCCATGCTTAAGATTGGATTTATTTTCATTTTGAGCCTCTAAAACACTATCTAATTCATTAATAGACATAGATAAAAATATCTATTATTCATTACTTACTTGGGATGTTACATCCTTCCACCCTTTAGAAAATTGTGTTCCTTCAATTTATTTACCTATCGAATAAATGGGGGTACTTATGCCTCATTGCATTTTCAGATTCCCATGTTGCCTCTTCCATCATGTGGTTTTTCCACAATACCTTTACCTGATTAATCACCTTATTCCGTAACCATTGCTCCCTGTGGTCAAGAATCTGGACCGGTTGTTCCTTATAAGATAGGTTCTCTTCCGGCTGAACTACCTGTGGAATAAAAACATGAGATGGATATGGCATGTACTTTCTCAACATCGAAACATGAAAAACATTATGTACCTGAGATAAAATCGGTGGTAAAGCCACTCGGTAAGCAACTAATGCAACTCTCTCCAGAATTTCATATGGTCCAATGAACCTTGGAATCAACTTTCCATTCTTACAAAATCGCATCACACTTTTCCATGGTGATACATTGAGAAAAACAAGATCACCTACCTCAAAAGAGAGATCCTTCCTCATATTGTCTGCATAACTCTTCTCCCTACTTTGAGCTGTTCTCATGTGTTTCTGAATCAGATGCAATTTTTCTGCCAACTCTTCTACAAATTCCGGTCCCATCAACTTCCTTTCACCCACTTCATCCCAAAAAGATGGAGTTCGACACCGCTTCCTGTATAATGCCTGAAATGGTGCCATCTGTATACTAGAATGAAAACTGTTATTATATAAAAATTCAACCATAGAATGATATTGGTCCCAACTTCCCTGATAATCCATAGAACAAGCTCGTAGCATGTCCACCATGGTCTGAATTGTTCGTTCCGACTTCCCATCTGATTGAGGATGAAAAGCTGTACTAAAATTTAATTCAGTACCCAACGACTTCTGAAGGCCTTTCCAAAAGTTATAAGTGAACCTAGGATCACGGTCAGATACAATGGAGAGAGGAACACAATGTAACCTGACTATCTCTTTAAGATACAAACGGGAAAGTTTATCTATGGAAAAAGTATCTCGTATAGCAAGGAAATGAGCATATTTGGTCAAGCGATCAAGAATAACCCAGATTGCATTATTACTTTGAGATGTCTTCGGTAATCCCAAAACAAAGTCCATGGATATATTCTCCCATTTCTACTCTGGCACTGGTAAAGGCTGAAGCATCCCTTTCGGTAACTTCCACTCTGCTTTAACCTGATGACAAGTCAAACACTTCATAGTAAAATCAGCACTATCTCTTTTCATTCCATCCCACCAGTAATACTCCCGAAGATCTCTATACATCTTAGTACTGCCAGGATGAACTGAAAACGGAGAACTATGAGCTTCACATAACAAATCTTTCTTCAATTGTGAATCACAAGGCACACACAATCTCTTCCCAAATCTCAAAACGCAATCATTATCAATGTTGAATTCAGGCCACATACCTTTATGAACCAGCTCTACCTTTTTCTGAAACTCACCGTCTTGCTTCTTTCCTTTCTTGATTCTACCTGATAGAGATGATCTCACTGATACCTGAAACAAAACAGAAGATCTTCCTGCACCAACAACTTCTATGCCAAAGTTCATCAAATCCTTAACCAAAGGATCACGTTCCAAACGCAACATTGCTAATGAAGAATTAATTTTTCGACTCAATGAATCAACCACTTTATTTTCTTTTCCCGGATGGTAATGAATTTTACAATCATAATCCGTGATTAATTCTAGCCATATCCTTTGTCTCATGTTCAATTATTTTTGAGTGAATATATACTTTAAACTTTTCTGATCGGTATATATTTCACACTTTACTCCATACAAATGATGACTCCAAATTTTTAAAACAAAAACAACATCAACTAATTCAAAATCATGTTTAGGGTAATTTACCTCATGAGTTTTCAACTGTCGTGAAGCATAGGCAATTACCTGATCATTCTACATTAGGACGCAACCAAGTCCTTTCAATGAAGCATCACTGTATATAACAAACTCACCATTCCTGGAAGGAAGTTCCAAAAATGGAGCATTCACCAATCTTCTTTTCAACTCCCAAAAACAATCATCACATTCTTTTGTCCAGATAAACTTAACACCCTTCCGATTTAGCTTAGTCATTGGACTAGATAACCGTGAAAAATTTCTAACAAACCTTCGGTAATAGCCTGCCAAACCAAGAAAGCTACGAATCTTAGTTACATTTGTGGGACTTGTCCTGTCTTCCACAACTTTTGTTTTTGCAGGATCAACGGTTATCCCATCTTTAGAAACAATGGGACCAAGGAAAGAAATTTGTTGCAACCAAAACTCACACTTGCTGAATTTTTCATACAGTTTCTTTTATTTTAATGTTTGCAAGATAAACCTTAAATGTCTTTCATGCTCCTCTTTACTTTTAGAAAACACAAAAATATCATCAATGAAAACCACCACAATCTTATCCAATAACTCAGGGAAAATTATATTCATTAAGTCCATGAATACAGAAGGTGCATTGGTTAGCCCAAAATGCATTACTATAAATTCATAATGGCCATATCTTGTACAGAACGCGGTCTTCGGAACATCTTCTTCCTTTACCTTCAGCTGATGGTACCCCGATCTCAAGTCAATCTTTGAAAAATACTGAGCTCCCTACAGCTGATCTAACAAATCATCGATATGAGTAAAAGGATATTTGTTCTTAACAGTGATGTTATTCAAGGCTTTATAATTAATACAAAGTATCATTGAACAATCTTTCTTTTTAACAAACAGGACAGGAGCACCCCATGGTGATGTGCTAGGTCGAATGAAACCTTTATCTAATAACTCCTGCAATTGTTTCTTTAACTCTAAAAGTTCAACTTGATCCATTCGATAAGGGGTTTTTGAAATTGGCTTAGCATCAGGAACTAAGTCAACAGTAAATTAAAATTCCCGATCTGGGATTATTCCAGGCAACTCATCAGGAAAAACATCAGGATACTCATTTACCACTGGCACATCATTAATCTGAATAGTTCCCTTGTTTTTAACTATATGTGCAAGGTAACATTAATTTCCATCTTTTATAAGTTTCTCAGCCTCTTGATATGTTATCAACAGTAAGGGTTCATTCTTGTACACAAACTGAAAGTCTTTCTGAAAAGAAACTTCTTTATCTCTACCGTCAATCTTAGCATGATAAATAAAGAGCCAATCCATACCCAGGATAACATCAAACTCTACTAGTGGTAGGAAAATAAAGTTTGCAAGTAGGTTCTTTCCACAGATAAGGATAGGAAGATTCTTATAAATTTTTTTTTCGTCAACATTTCCCCCAGGTGTTTTTACCACAAGTTCAGTAGTCATTTCTTGAGATGGTATTCCGATTTTACCAGAAAAGGTTTCAGATATGAAAGAATGTGTAGACCCCAAATCAAACAACACACTGGCATAATCTGAAAAAACAAACAAAGTACCTAATACAACTTAATTTTATGGCCCGACATCTGCTGAAGTAGTTGCAAATGATTTCACCACTACTTTTTTCTTGTAGTCTAACTGCTTCCCATCACTCAAGCCCTTTTTCGGACACTCATTTTCATAGTGACCCATCTTATTGCACTTAAAACATTTGACTAACTGTAAATCAAATTTGGTCTTACCTTCACCTAGATCTTTTTCAGTGAAATCACGATCCTTATGTCCCATATTACCACATCAGTAGCACTTTCTAGAATTCAGAAGACACTCCCCAGCATGCCTTTTGCCACATATATCACAAACTGGAAACTTAGTTTTCTTACCATCAGACTTTGTTTTGAAGAATTATTACCTTTCTTCTGCCACCTCGGTCTCTTCTTTTGTTGGTTTTTATAGAACACTTGATCATCGGCAATCTCCATTTCCACCTTCTCAGCACATCGAACAAGCTTTTCATAACTTTTAAACTCACGAGAAGCTAATTCCCTTCGATATTTTGGCTTTAATCCTAAGTAAAAACGATTGATTTTACTATCAAGGTCTCGGATTAAATTTGGAGCATACCTTGCCAATCGAGTGAACCTTTCTTTATAGGTATTTACTGAGTCTTCCTCTTGCCTCAATTACAAGAATTTTTTTTCCATCTTAAGTCGAACTGCCTTAGGAAAATACTTCTCAAGAAACATACCTTTGAATTCATCCCAGTCAAGAGCATCAATCTCATCGGCGTCCCTGATATTTTTAACCATCGACCACCACTGATCTGCCTCCCCCTCCAAACGGTAAATATAAAGACTAATATTTTGATTGTCTGAACACCCCATGACATAGAAAATCTTCTCCAATTCTTTAATCCACCCTTCAGCTAACACATGATCAGATGATCCTCTGAATGATGGGGTATGTTGCCTCATGAAATGTTCCACCACTGGCATGTTCCTCTGTGATTGATCTGGCTGATCTCGTGCATGGATACCACCACCATTTATTGCTTGATTCAACTGCGCCATTACTGCAACAAACTATTCTATTCCAATTCCGACCATCTCAGGATGCTGATTCGGAAGGTTATTTCCTTCTACATGCCTTCCTAGCACTGCTTCCCTGTTTCCTCTATGGAAAACCATTCTGAACAAACATGTCTTAGATTAAGCAACATGGTAATCTTCAAATGCTATATCATTTCAATTTGACCATAAAAAATATTTTTGGATAATCATTTAATAGAATTCTAACTCCTAAAGTTATCTAAACTGACCTCTGATACCAACTATAAGGCCCCAACCTTAAAACTTACTTAACATTGAGTTATTACAAGATTACACATTGAGGATCTTTTCAGGTTTAGAGTTTTAGATAATTAGATAATAAAACTTGCATTACATTCCACATTTAAACAAAGTGGTTACATAAATATAGTATTCATTTTTTCCCATCAATGGAACATATTTACAATAAAACATGGATTCTTTCTTGACACTTCCTTGACACTGTCATCATATCATGTACCTTTCCCTTGACCTGTGAAAAACATTTCAAAAAAGGCTTGGGATGAGCATAAAAAGCTCAGTATGGGTTATATAAAAAAAATATGGAAAGGAAAAATGAGTTCATATATACATAAGAATGAATTCATACATTACCCATAAAACATACCTCATCAAATCATGAATAAATCATAGAAATCATAAGACATAAAAGGTAACTTGAGGCATTCATAACATTATTACATAGGGAGTAACCCTCTTGGTTATGTTTGGAATACCCATCACAGTATATTCCCTAAATATCTTCGGACAAACCTTAACGTTTCACCCCTTCATGTTACCCAATGCATTGGAGAGCTATATCGGGCTCACCTGTCCTTAGTTTATCACGGAACCACCCGTCTTCATAATAATTCCCAAGAACCTCAACATAATCGTATCACATAAAACATGCATAAAGAAAACATAACATTTCCACCTTTCAATCACAAGATATCAATACAACACATTGATATAAAAAAATTATGAAAACCATTTTCAATACAAAAATAAAAGATAAGTGAAACATGGTATTTATTTTTCTTTTAAAAAAAGGTATGGCTTGTAGAGGAAACCGAAACTCAAATAATGGTCATTGCGGCGGAGAAGTCGTTGTCGCCACATACGTACGACAAAAACATTCCCTTTTTTCGTTTAGTAAATTGTTCGTATAAAAAATATCCCTTTTGAATAAAAATAAAAGTCAAAGGGGTTTATACACCATATAAAATAAGGTTGTGTATAAAACAAAATATGCCTCAATGAAAGGAGATTGAGACGATGTCCCATACCTCGGGTCTGACTTGACTCGGTCGTTCTTTAATCTCCTGCATAATAATATTTAGTTAATTTCTACTTGTTTAAGAACATTTTTCAAGTTCATTATTCCTTTTATATCACTTATTTCCATGTCATGAACACAATGTAATTACTTAAGTTAATAACGGTCGTTTTAACGATCATTGGTACTTGAGTAAAAAATAAGCCCTTTGTAATTACAAGTTGTTCACGTATCCATTATATCCAGAATGGTATTCATGATGTAGATATCATATGTGTCATATATATCCAGTTAATTCATTAATTTATAATATTACATAATCATTTAGAGGTAAGAAATGAACTGCAACGTTCATGGAGACTGTAAGTCATACGTACGCATGAACACTACTTTCATTTATATTTCGTATTTCACAGAATGGAATCATAATGATATAAAGGTATATTATAATTACAGTATAATATCATATATAATATCATAGTTCCATCATTTATACATCCCACATTTGGCATTTAACGAATCAAATCACTTTGAGGGGGCGGTAGTCCGCACTTCCTTAAATGAAGATATCGTGTTTACCCATAATGGAAACCATAAAGGTATGCCCAAAATGAAAAATATTGAAGCTTAAGGAAAAAATAAACATATTATACATCATATATAAATATAGTTAAATCTTAATGGACACCTTTGAAGGTGTTAAAATAATGGTGAACAATCATCGTTTCGGGAGGCATAAATTCACCATCCACGGAAACAGTATGTCTTTTAACCATTAGATGTAGGAGTCTATAAGTGTTGCTCGAATAATTCTTATAAAAATATCCTAGTATATTTAAGATACTGGAGTTGTTACAAAAGAAACGAATAAAAAGTGTTTAGGGGGTCAGAGAAGAAAAGTAAAACAAAAGGACTCAAGTGAATACATTACCTTAAAATCGGGTAACTCCCTTTGGTTTGAGCTCAAAGGATTCCTTGGGAAGACTTCTGCCCAAGGTGAGTCTTCAAAGAGTAAGAGAGGGAAGTGTAGAGACAAAATGGGCAGGGTTTGGCCAAGCCAAATGCTTTGGGAGTCTGGGTAAGGAGGTAGAGGGGGAGGCCTTTTATAAGAGGAGAGGAGGGGCACTCTTGGAAAGTAAAGAAATGTTACTTTATTTGAAAATGGTTTTCGGATTCAAAAGGTCCCAAATTGATATAACTCGAGGCAAAGTGATAAGGGTTCAAAATTCACCCATAAAATAGGTTTTGGACTTGTGTAGGTCATAGATTTTATATTATCATTTCATTTTATTTAAATCCTTTATTAATGAGGAAATCACTGCATCATCATGATGTCATAAATAATTTAATTTATTTAAAGTCTAAAAATTATGAAAAAAATACTAGGATGTATGAAATATTTTTAGCTTTCCAATGAATATTTATTGTCTAAAATATCATCTATGTAGACAAAATTAAAAATGTTTTGATCAGGTGATACATTCTTGTAATATTTACTTTCTTTAAAAAATAAAAAGATAAAAAGTCACTTTCTCACAAAAGTGATTTCATGGGGCCCCCAAGATTGACACAAGGCAACCCATGGTCGTCCATGAGACAACCAATAGCCTTAGGACACAGTTTGGTGTCATTTTGTATTATTATGATATTATTTTATTATCCTTAACTACCCGATTACTCATTGATCAAGATAATTAAAGATAATTACCGTCGTTACTATTCATAATGTCAAAAAACAAACAATTATTAATTACATAATTTGGAACTTCTGATTCCAAATATGTAAACCATTTTTCCAAATTTTAAACACATAAATTTCAATAATTGATTTAAAAATAATTCCCGTTGTCAAAACAAATAGCGGGTTTTTTTAAACAATATCTATGAAAAGTTTGGCATTAGTTTATGACCAATTTGAAAGTGAAATTAATCCTAATGACCACAATTGGATTAAATGGTAAACATATATTCAGATTACACTTTAATACCAATTAAAAATATAATCTAACAATATAATTAAATTAAATGAAAAAGCAGTTTTGATGTAAAATGCCGTATTTTTCACTGTTCATTAAAAAATGATCATTGTCAGAAAAATACCATAATTTTATCCAATTTAAATTTCAATGTCCCAATCATAATGAATATGTTTATTCTGACAAATATAGATGATAAAATTGTCAAAATTTTGATTTAAAAATGGTTTGCCATCAAAAGGCAGTAAAATAATATTTAAAGAATATTAGTGTATTCCATGCTTAAGATTGGATTTATTTTCATTTTAAGCCTCTAAAACACTATCTAATTAATTAATAGACATAGATAAAAATATCTATTATTCATTACTTACTTGGGATGTTACATATGTTAAGGTGGATCATCAGTCTCTATAGTATTATCAAATCTTCGACGATTCACTCTATATGGATGATCCTTTGGCAAGAATCGTCGATGTCCCATAAAACTGAAAGTACCACGATGTTTCAGTATTCTGGATCATGTATTCTTTATACAAACTGGACATGACAATTTTCCCTTCATGCTCAATCCAGATATCATTGCATAAGCTGTAAAATCATTGATCATCCACATATGCGTAGTACGCATCTGAAATATGTCTGTAGAACATGCATCGTATGTACGCACACCCACATCCCAAAGAATTTTCAACTCTTTTATTAAATGTTGCATGTAGACATCAATATAAATGTCTTGATCAGAAGTACCATATATGAGTATAATCATGAAAGTGAAAGGTTTTTTCTTAAACAACCATGTGGGAAGATTATAAATGTTTATAAAAACTGGCCATGTGTTGTGCGAAGTAAGAATCTTCCGAAACAGATTAAAACCGTCGCATGAAAGACCCAGCCTCACATTACGCACGTTAGCTGAAAAATCAAGATGTTGAGCATCAAATATCTGCCTTGCAAATCCATCTGTAGAATGAACCTACTCCTCATTACTCTTCTTTCTCCCGGTATCATGCCATCTCATTTTTATGGATATGTCATCAGACATAAAAAGATTCTGGAGTTTTGGGATCAATAGAAAGTGCCACATTACTTTCTTTGGAATGCGGGATGGTGTTCCATAAGATTTTTACTTCAATTGGGATGTTCCATGTTTAATACAATCATTTGGTTCAGCGGTTTCCTCCCAGAATAAACTGCAATCTTTCGGGCAAGCATGAATTTTATTTCTTGAAAATCCATGTTCCTCAACTAACTTCCATGCCATATAGTGGTTTGAGGGAATATCTGCATCATTTGGAAGTAAATACTACAAGAGGGTAAGAATGTAATCAATTGATGTATTAGAAATCCCATATATAGTTTTCCCATTAAACAATCAGATTAAAAATTCCAGCCTTTTCATTTTATCGCATTGTCGATATACTGGAGTCGTGGAAGCATCATTCAATTTTCTCACCCTATAAATATAATCATTTTCACTAGATGCATCAGCTGTTCTCATATCGAAGTCTTCTTCAGTTGAAATCCTTTATTTTTCATGATGACGAATAAACGGAAACCGATCATCTAACAAAATATCCATTCCAATCTTTTCATTTAGATCATCACCAATTTGAGATTTCATTTTCTCCCCATTGTGATGCCACACAAAGTAGTTTTCTTGAAAACATTTTTTGTTTATTTGGTAGCTGACTTCTTCACGGCTCATCCAAGGTCTACCAACACAATTGGAACATGGGCAGTGTATGCGACCACTATCTGAAGCATTGTGAAATGAAAATTCTATAAAGCTCTCCAAATTGTTTTGAAAATCGCTTGATATCCGATCGGTTTCATACATCCATCTTCTGTCTATTCTGTGAAATGAATTTATATTTGTCATTTTTTCATGAACAATTCAATAGTGTTGAACTTTAATTGAAAATACCTTTAGGTAAATGATAAAGGACGAAGTTTCTAGTCGATGTACTGAAAAGAACCCACCCTAATAAAAGTGACTATTGGACAAGAAGGACATATAATATACAATGTACCATGAGAACCATATTTAGTTGACCCTAAAGTTATATTAGTATAGTCATCTTAGGGGAAATTGAATATATGATCCTGGTTAATTGATGAATTCAAAAGCTCGTATTCCATATGTTGGACACTATCTATGGTAAGAAATCATGTGAGGATTAGTTTACATCATTCAATTTCATACATGCTAGTGATAATGAAGACATAAATTAATGACTTGAGTTCACTAATACCATGTAAACTGTTATACACACCATGTGAACCATTATACCCACCATATGAACCCTTATACCATATCGTCATTATTACAACCATTAATAAAAACATATTATATAACATCACTTATTAAAGATAATAAAATTTAACATAAATAAATAATAATATTTGAAATATCAAGTAAAATGAATTCATACAATATTACATCATAAATGACCACCCACAACCATGATTAATGACCACAAAGCTCCCCTTTCGTCCAAATAAAAAGTGAAAACAAAAAACACATAGTTGTAGATAAAAACATCATTTGTGTGAATAATAATAATATCATGGTCCTCATGATATTTTAACCATGCAGTCATGATTTTCAAGATGAACTTGTATCCATGAAACCATATGAGAAACGCGATTAAATACATGCATTTTTCTGATTTTCCCACGAATTTTGAGGAACCAAAAATTAGTGAAATGGTTATTGTGTTTTAAAAAGGTGATTGAATAACACATGTATGATGTCGAAGTTAGAATGATTAATGGATATATTAGAAAAAATAATATTCACTAATATTGTGAATTTGAGATTCTGTGAATTAGTTTCATGAAGAAGGAAGAAGTACTAATTACGGACCACATACTATTTGGCAAAGTTCAAGAAGATAATCCATATGTTCTATTTTGCAAAGGATGAGTGAAAAGTGTTTCATTATATATATATATATAGATTTTGATAGAAACATGATACATACTTGTTATGTAATACACATTGTGTACAAAAATAAAGATGAACAAGATCTTCATGTTTTGCATGATCTTAATGAATGGGTGATTTTCAGGAAATAATATCAATAAATTTTACAAACAATTACTTATTAGTTCCTATACATGAACCTATAATATTTGAACCAGATTAAAAAAACAGTGAATGTTCAAAATTAGAACACAATAAAGAGACACCATTACCTTATAAATGTAAATTTTTAATGAAAACATTAATTGCACATACACCAATATAGGGATTTGAGTACCCAATTCATGGAACAATCATAAAATTTTACAAAAACCCTAAAAATTGGGAATAACAAAATCATTGAGAAAAGAAGGATATGCTATATAATATGTGGAACTATATCCTTGTAAAATATAGAAGGAGTCTAACCTTGTAGCTGCTGATCCAATGGAAGATGTGGGGATTGGGAAGTGCTTCTGCCAAGGAATATTGTCTGGAGACGAGCTGAAGGCTTCTGGAATCATGGGGAGGCCGCTGCCTGCATTTGGGTATTTGGATCTTTTTTCCAATGGTTCTTAAAAAACGTTGGGAAAACCCAATCTTTCCCAATGGTTTCATAAGACCGTTTGGAAAACTATTTTTTCCCCACTTTTCCCAACGGTTTTATGAAACCATTGGGAAAAGTAAGTTGTTCAAGGGCTTTACCAATGGTTTCTATAGACCATTGGGAAAGCCAACATATAACAATGGTTCCTTGAACCATTGGTATTCAAGTGATTGGAAAACTCTCCTTTACAGTAGGGTTAAGAATATTATTTTTTTCATATCATTTGATCGCTTTGGTTTTATTTTAAATAATTGAAGACGAATGAATAATATTAAATAAAAACTAGGGGAACACTATTGAACCCTCTATAGGATGATGTTGTATTTGTGGTCAATACTTTTTATGTGTTCCCCCTTATTGATGGAAATATGATATTTGGTTATTATAACCACCAGTTGTATGAAATATTACATTTTATGATGTGTGATATATGGGGATTATGATATTTAGTGACATGGTAATTTTTCCTTTCCCCACTTGATGAATTGTTAGAGTTTTCATTGGATATAATTATAGCCTTAAAACATTACATAATCTTAAATTAAATGTATAATTGACATTGATGATATTTTTAGGGTTAGAGTTTAGAGAATTTGGACATAACTATTACATCTCAAAAGATTAAAAAGTAGACACTTCTACTCAATTTCCATTTTTATCATAAAATAAAAATTCATAGAAAGAAACATATCTAGTTCAACATTTTAGATAGCATGTCTTTCTTTTATTCCATCCTTGAACATATTCATCTTTTAGTCCTGTGGAAAATATTTAAAAAACATGGGATGAGCATAAAATAGCATAGTAAGGGATAAACAAAGAAGTAAAACTGATAGTTTGTAAAAACAACAAGTAAACCTTCAATACTTTAACATAAATAATACTTTTCACCTTTATGAATTGTAAATACTCTTCACTAAATAAAATATCACTACTTACCCTTTTATAACAAAAATATTAACATAAAACTCATATATAGAACACATAACATATAATGGTTACTTGGGACATAAATATATTTATATGGAATAACCATGAGGCCGACTTTAACACTTATCACTAAATGGAATATCTGTATGGCCAACTTTCATACCCAATGCATTGGGGGTTACAACGTAACCAGCCACCCTGGTTCTCACGACACATCCCATTATATTGTTTATCACATAACCACCCATTAAATGTCCTTGTACAACCACAACACATAAAATTTTTCAAATAAAAAAATTTCACTAATAACATTTCATTTTATGTCACAAGATGAAATTTCAAGATATTGAAATAATCAATCCATTTTCATAAACCATTTAAAAAGATATTTTTTAATCTATGTGTCTCATACCACTTTGAAGATTTTAATGGAATTATAATTTCAAAACATTAATGTCCATATAAATAAATACTGAAACCCATTTCTAAAAAATGGATATTAAAGATAATTATTTAGAATAATAAATCTTTAAAACATTTAAAATGATATTTTAGTTATAGAGTTTATAACAAAATGAGAGACTCTTGAATAAAAATAGTTGAGGAATAAAATTTAATCCTAACCTTATAATATCATGAGAATAAATGGAATCATGATATAATATGTCAAAGGATAGTATATACACCATATAAGAGTGAGTTGGTGAATAACAACAATCAAGTCTCAATGGAAATGTAAATTGAGATGAAATCCCTTATAAAGATGGTATCCTTAAATTAAGGATAAATAAATCTCATTATTATGTGTGAAAAATATAAATACACAAAACATAATTGGATATTAAGTGTAAAACTATAATAGTTCATTCACACATATTCATAGGATGACATATTCAATACTTACAAGTCATACTCAAAGAATCGAAATTGGGTTAAGAAGTTCCCTTGTACAAATATGACAGCATAATGGTGTCACTTTAAAATTCAGAATATGAGTTGATGAGACAAAAAGGGTACCTCATCATTTGGAAATAATTTTTTTATCAATAAGGATATATAATAACATATCCAAACATAATAAGATGTAAAATAAAAGACACAACAAAAAGAAGTCTTTTAAAAAGAGGATGATGAAAGGTTCCCTTACAGATTTGGTAACTTACAAAATAAATGCCACATGAAATAAGGATCATAAAATGAAGATTTAGATACTAGTAAATTAAATTATATTACATACATAGTAAAATCATGGGTGGTACATTCACCACACAAAATTAAATAGTGGCCAATATACCATAAATCTCACGGGAATAAATGTGAGATGAAAAACCCTTACTTCATTGTAATCAATCGAGTCATATAACCAAAAGATAATAACCACCAAATTAATCATAAAATACCATGAATATAAATAGAATCATGATAATACATATCAATGGCAGTATACATTACACCACATGAAATAAATAAGTGGCGAACAATGGAAATCGTGCAGAATTAAAAGTGATATAAGAAATCCCCTTACCTCATTGCCCGACTTGACCCATTTGTTCTTTAATATCCTAAATAATAAACTACTTTTATTTATACTTGTTTAAGAACCATATTAATGTTTATTAGTCCTTTTATATTACTTATTACCATGTTATAAACATTATGTAATCATTTAAGTTAATAACGGTCGTTTTGTCGATATTTGGTACTTGAGTAAAAACAATGAACACCTTCTAATTATAAGTTGTTCATGTGGTAAGATATCCATTATCTTCAGAATGATATTAATGATTTAGATATAATATATATCATATATATCTAGTATATACATGTATTTATAATATTACATAACATTTAAAAGTATGAAATGAAATGCACCGTTCATGGAGATGGTAAGCCGTACGTACGAATGAATGCTACTTCCATTAATATTTCTTATTTTAATGGAATTAAAAACATAATGATACATTTTTATATTATAATTACAGTATAATATAATATAAAATATTATTAAATCCATCCTTTATACATCCCACATAATGCATTAACAAGTCATATCACTTTGAGGGGGCGGTAGTTCGCACTTCCTCTAATGAGATAATCGTATTTACCCACTATGGAAACCATAAAGTATTTATATAAAAAGAAAAATACAGAAGCATAAATAAAACAGAAACAATATATATATCATATATAAAAAAATTTACATCATAATTACCACCATGAGTGGCGGTTGGAGATATTTGAACAAACATTGTTTCATGAGGCGTTAGTTTTTCATCCACAGAAACAGTATGTTATTAACCCATTAGATGGAGGTGTGTGTAAGCGTAGTTAGAATCCTTATCATAAAAACATAATAGTTTATTTAGGATACTATTTTTGTTACAAAATAAAGTAATAAAAAATGTTTAGGGGTTGGAGGAGTAAAATAAAAGATAACATGTTAAGACAAACAGTTACCTATAATTTGGGTAACTCCCTTTGGTTTGAAACAAAGGACTTCTTGAAGTGCCTTTTTTCAAAGGTAAGGCTTCTAAGAGGTGTATATAGATGTAGTATGCTTAATTGGGCAGAGTTTGGACGAGTCAAAAGGATTTAGAGGTGTGAGGACTTGGATAGAAATGGTCTCCTTTTATAAAGGGGAGGAGGGGCTCTTTAGGAAAGTCTAAAAATATTATTTTATTATATAATTCAATTAGGTTTCTTAATGTCCATAAATCAGTACAGTCTAATATAAGATGACTCATGGTTGAAATAAAATCATCCAATAATAATTGGACAGGTTTTATATAATATTTTAATCATTATAATATTATTTATTTAAATGCTTTATTAATGAGTTAAACACTACATAATTATTATGTTATAAACAATTCAATTTTTTTGTTGTCTAAAAATTATAATAAAATTACCATGGTGTATAAAATATTATTATCTTTACAATGAATATTTATAGGTCAAATTATAATTTATATAAACCTTTTTAAAAATTCATTTACTAAAAGATACTTGTTTTTTGCATTTTTGCCTTTACTTTAAGTTAATTAATCTAAATTGTCATTATCACTCCCATGTTGCACAATGGGGTCCCAAAATCGACCCAAATATTTCCATGGTCGAAAATTGATCAACCAATAAGGTTTTTACAAGTGTTAAAATAATTTCATATTATTATAATATTCTTTTGACCTGGAATTACCTTATTAACCTTTAACTGCAGTAAATAAAAGTCAAAAGTTACTATTCACCAAAAATTATTTTCAACTTATTGAACCAAATTTAACATACTAATAAAAATAATGTATGTCAGATTTTCATAACTTAAGTCACAAAAGTGGTAAAATTAATTTTATTGAAAAATTCAGTTTTTTAACTACAACTAAGTGGTTTCAGTATTAATCAAAAATGGAATGTTTTCAGAAAAATACCAAAACTCCAGCCTATGATATATTTGATATTGTAAATTCAAAAATGATATCTATTTTACAAAATTATAAACATAGAAATCACATTAATTAAATTTAAATTATTTCCCTTTGTTGAATTAAATAGCGTGTTTTTAAGAAACAATAACTATCAAAAGATTGACAATTTTTTATGTCAAATTTCAAAGTGAAATTAATTTCAATAAACAACATTGGATTAAATGGTAAAAATATATTCTTATTACTTTTTAAAACCAATTATTAGGATAATATAACCATATAAATAAATTAGAGTAAAAGAGACTTTTGAATTAAAATACAATATTTTTTAGTATTCATTAAATAATGTACTTTATCCGAAAAATACCAAATAATTACCCAATGTAAAATTTGATATCCCCAATCTAAATAAGGATTTTATTTGGTAAATTAGAATGTATTAAAGTGACCAAAATTATATTTAATGAAGGTACCCCATTAAAAGGTGGTAAATCAACCTTTTAATGTAAATTATGCTTAAAATTAGATTCATTCACATTTTAAGCCTCTATATTTTATGGGATAAATGTAAATAAATTTAAAAAACATGTATAATCATATTTTAGTTAGGTTTGTTCATTTACACCAATACAAAGGCTAGGATTTAACTACCATTTAAAATAATAATATTATATTATTATTGTGCAATGTAAGATTTCAAAGAAACCCGTTGTTGAATATCGGGTACGCTATCGAACATAGTAACCCCTTTAAAGTAAAATTATTATTTAATTAAAAATATTAATAAATATGAAAATGTCATATTCTTCATTTATTTGGGATGTTACATTCTTCCCCCTTTTGGGAATTTCATCCTCATAATTTTAAAATTTGGCTCGGGAACATCATTAAAAGAACCACATAGAAAAAATAGTCAATAAAATTATCACTTTAAAATAAGGGAAGATATGTACAAAGGTTACCCGAGAAAACAGATACTAGGATACCATGAAAACTTGGATATGGAGGGGAAAACAAACAATCATGTTCTGATGGAGAGTGATCGAAAAAATTCTTAGGATAATGTTAACCACCAGAATATCACTAACTTTTGATGGGTTAAATAGTCTTTGATTCCCCAGTTGGAAAAGTTAACAGACAAGGTTTTTGTTTTAAGTTACTTTTAGTTGTGGAATTTATTTGTGAGCCTATCTAAAAACATAATGATATATACGTACTTGTCATGTAGACATTCTTCTTTTACTATATTTCTACCACAAAATCATATTTTTTTTCGAAACGATGAGTATTCAGGATGAATTTTTTTTACATTAACAACGCTATAATCAACTTCGAAAAATATCATAATCCACCAAAGATGAACAATATATTTCCCATTTATTTAGACCTTATACAAAACCAAAATTGTTAGCACCAGATCAGATATTCCCCAAAAAGGATAATCTTTTACAAATTAGAAAACTACTCTTAATCTCTAAAATTTGTCAAACAAAACTCAAAGATCAAGGAAGTCCATTCAATAAATAGCTGTCCATAAAATTATTGAAAGTAATCCAAACTAAGATTGAAACCCTAATATAAAAAGGTTCTAATCACATAGTCTTCTAAGATAAATCTAAACATTTATCTCTAGATAACATCAGTTACTCTTAAAGTCTCATATTGAAAAGTAAGTAACCTAATCACATATCATCCATGATAGGTTAATCATTTCCATAGATAACCTAAAATCAACTTATTATTTATTCATAAAATCATCTAACTAAAAATATTTAGTCATACAAACCAAGGACTTCACGTAGTCCAGTGGAAAGCGATAAATACCAGTCGCACTGTGGTTGTGGGTTCGATTCCCACAGCTTCGTCCGACGTGGTGGGTTGTCACAGGATCTGCGTGTTTTCCCTTTTCAAAAACAATATAATTTTATAACATTCCAAAAAATAGGTAAATTTATAATAAATGACCATAATATGTTTTAACCATGAAGGATTTCTAATAACTTTAATTCTACATCCCAAAAATGTATTAACCTATAATTTCCTCAAATTCAAGGATCATATAAACCCAAATGGTTCTCTATAACTATATCCACAAAATAAAAGATAATTATTCCATGAATAAAATTTTCATATATCCAACGTCAGGGTTACACATACTATAAAAATTCTTCTAATGTAATTCCCATCATCAAAAGTTCCTTAATACTTTTAAGCATTTCACCATCCTAAATCTACTATAACACTAGAATACCATATATGTTGACTTCTTACTCATTCAAAATTTTTTATGATCCATTAACCACTCCTTTAAAAAATATTATGAAATACTTCTTTCATAAAAACAAAATCATGTATCATATCCTAAGATTCAATAATGTCAAAACATATGTTATGTAATAATCCATACCTTTCATAGGTCATTGTCAGTTTCTTCATCCTCAATCAGAATGGCATTAGGTATTAGTAAACAAATATTTGTGTGACCCTGGTGATCCCATTCCCAAAACATATTTGTAGGGAATGTGTTTGTATAATGACCAGGAACACTACATTTAAAACATTCAATTGATCCCTTAGAAAGAACTTTGTTCCCTTTCCTAGAGTCAACTAGATGCTTCCTTTTTCAATGGCAGGTTCTTGCTTTTTGACCTTCATTTCCACATCTATATAATCTACTTGTACCATTGAAACAGTTTCCTTGGTGTTTCTTTCCACATCCTTGACACATAGGTTTTTGAACATACATACCTTTATGATTATTACCTGAAATTCCATGGGGATTTTATTGTCGCATATACGATGAACTGTAAAAATCACCAAGGTTCAAGTGGTCAATAATGACTCTAGATAGTTGGTTAATAATAACCACTAGATTTCTCATTGTAGCTCCCATTTCACTCAATTTATCATTCAAAAAACCATCATAGTTTTCTTCACATCCATTGTTACTTTGATGCCTTCTAGATCCAACAATTGACTAAAACCAAAAAGTTAAGTGTGATTATATCAGTTAAATAATCACATAATATATTATGAGGAGGGTAAATACTAAGATATACTTATTCATGTTATCTTAAACTCATTCACATTCTATAAAATAACTATGACTCTTTCTAAAATCCTAACCATTATGGTAAAGTTACTTATGCTTAATGAATACCATAACCCTTAATGTAGTCTAAACCAACCTCTGATAACAACTATAAGGACCCAGCCTTAAAACATTACATAATATTGAATTAAATGAATAATTCACATTGAGGATATTTTCATGTATAGAGTTTTAGATAATTAGGACATAACTATTACATCTTAAAAGATTACGATGTAGACACTTCTACTCAGTTTCCATGTTTTCATGAAACAGAAACTCTTAAAAAGAAACATTTATAATTCCATGTTTTAGATAGCATGTATTTCATTGATTTGATCCTTTACTATATTCATTATTAAGTCCTGTGTAAAACATTTAAAAAACATGGGACAGGCATAAAAAATCTCAGTAAGGGATACACAAGGAAGGAAAATAGTTAGTCTTTCAAAACAAAAAGTAAACTATAAAGACTTTAACATAAGTAATACTTTTCACCTTTATGAATTAGTAAATACCCTTCACTGAATAAAATATCAGCACTTACCCTTTTGTAACCAAAATATTACCATAAAACTCATATAAAGAACACATAAAATATAAAGGTAACTTGGGACATAAAAATACTTAAATGGAATAACCATGAGGTCGACTTCTACACATATCACTAAATGGAATATCCATACGGTCGACTTCGATACCAAATCCATTGGAGGTTATAAAGTAACCACCCATCTTGGTTTTCATGGCACCACAAATCATACGGTTTATCACGTAACCACCTGTAAAATTTCCAAGTACCATCACAACACATAAAATATTCAAATATAATCATTTAACTAATAAAAGTTCATTTGAAGTCACAAGAAGTAATTTAAATATATTGACATAATAAATCCATTTTCATAAACCATTTAAAATGTGATTTTTGAATCAAATAATCTCATACCACTTTTAAGGATTTAATGGAATTATCATTTCAAAACATTAATGTCCATGTAGAAAAATACTGATTTTTTTTGAAAAAATGGACATTAAAGATAATGATTTAGAATAATAAATCATTAAAACATATAAAATGATATTTTAGTTAAATATTTTTTAACAAAATGAGAGACTATTGAATCCAAATTATTGAGGAATAAAATTTTATCATAACTTTATAATATCATGAGAATAATCGGATTCATGATTTAATATGTCAAAGGATAGTATATACACCATATAAGAGTGAATTGGTTCATAACAACAATGAAGTCTCAATGGAAATGTAAATTTAGATGAAATCCCTAATAAAGATGGTATCCTTAAATTAAGGATAAATAAATCTCATAATTATGTGTGAAAAATATAAAAACACCATATTTAAGTAGATATAAAGTGTAAAACAATCTGATCTCATCCACACATATTCATAGGATGACATATTCAATAAGTACAAGTTGAACCAAAATAATCAAAATTGGTTTAAGAATTTTCGTTGTAAAACATCGACAGCCTAATGGCGTCACTATAAAATTAAGAAAATAAGTTGATGAGAAAAAAAGGATTTATCATCACAAGGAAATATGTTTTCAATCAATAAGGATATATAAGATCATATCCCAACATAATAAGATGTAAATTAAAGGACACAACAAAAACATGTCTTTTAAAAAGAGGAGGGTGAAAGGTTCCCTTACCGATTTGGTAACATACAAAACATATGCCACCTGAAAAAAGGATCATAAAATGAAGATGTAAATACCCTTAAATTAAATTATATTACAGAAATTGTACAATATTGGGTGTACATACACCACATAGAAGGAAATAGTGGTAAATATCGCATGAATCTCAATAGAAGAAAAGTGAGATGAAAAACCCTTACTTCGTTGTAATCAATAGGGTCATATGAAAAAATGATAATAACTACAAAATTAATCACAAAATACCATAAATATAAAGAAAATCATGATAATATATATCAATGGTAGTATACCTTACACCACATGCAATAAATAAGTGGAGAACAATGGAATATCACAGAATAAAAAGTGAGATAAGAAATCGTCTTACCTCGTTGTCCGACTTGACCCGTTCATTATTTAATCTCACCAATAATAAACTAATTTTAATTTATACTTTCTTAAGAACCATTTAAAATTTTATAAGTCCTTTTATATTTCTTATTACTATGTTATAAAAATTATGTAATCATTTAAGTTAATAACGGTCGTTTTGTCGATATTTGGTACTTGAGTAAAAACAGTAATCACCTTCTAATTACAAGTTGTTCATGTGGTAATATATCCATTATCTTCATAATGATATTAATTATTTATATATCATACATGTCATATATATCCACTATATATATGTATTTATAATAGTTCATAACATTTAAATGTAAGAAATGAAATGCACCGTTCATGAAGATAGTAAGCCGTATGTACGCATGAATGCTACTTCCATTTCTATTAATTATTTTAATGGAATTAAAAAAATAATGATACATAGTTATATTATAATTCCACTATAATATAATATACAATATTATTAACTCCATCCTTTATATGTCCCACATAAGGCATTAACGAGTCATATCACTTTGAGGGGGCGGTAGTCCGCACATCCTCTAAGGAGATTATCGTATTTACCCACTATGGAAACCATAAAGTATTTATATAAAAGGAAAAATAAAGAATAAAAAGAAAAAAACATAATATATATAATATATAAACACATTTCCATCATAATTTCTGCCAGTATAGGCGGTTGGGGATATTTGAACAATCATCGTTTCGTGAGGCGTTAGTTTTCCATCCACAGAAACATTATGTTCTTCACCCATTATATGGAGGTTTCTGTATATTTAGTAATAATACTTCTCATCAAAACATCCTCATATATTGAGGATACTAGTGTTGTTATAAATGAAAGGAATAAAAATATTTCAGGGGGTTGGTGATGTAAAATAAAAGAAAACAAGTTAAGAGAAACCCTTACCTTTAATTTGGGTAACTCACATTGGTTTGACCCAAAAGACTTCTTGAAGTGACTTCTCCCTAAGGTATGGATTCAAGGAGGAGGATAGATATTTACGGAGCTTAATTAGGTAGAGGTTGTATGAGTAAAAAGGCTTGAGTGGTGTGAGGAATTGGATAGAAAGTTTCTCTTTTTATAAGGGGGAGGAGGGGCTCTTTAGGAAAGTGTGGAAATATTATTTTATTATATAATGATATTCGGTTTCTAAAGGTCCAAAAATCCTTAAAGTAAAATATAAGATATATCATGGTAGAAATAAAATCATCCAATAATAATTGGACATGTTTTAGATAATATTGTAATCATTATAATCTTATTTATTTAAACGCTTTAGAAATGAGGTAAACACTGCATCATTATTAGGTCACAAATCATTAAATTTATTTGTTGTCTAAAAATTATAAAACAAACATCATGATGTAGGAAATATTTTTATCTTTCCAATGAAAAATTATAGTCCAAAATATAATTTATATAACCCTTTGTAAAAATTAAGTTACTGAAAGATATTTGTTTTTGTCATTTTTTCCTTTATTTTAATTTAATTAATCTAAACTGTCATTATCACTCCCAAGTGGCACAATGGGGTCCCAAAATCGTCCCAAATATTCCCATGGTCGTAGATGACTCAAACAGTAAGGTTTCTACAAGTGTTAAGGTAATTTTGAATTATTATATTATTAATTTTACATTGAATTACCTTATATAACTTTAACAATGGTAAATAAAAGTCAAAAGTTTCTTTTCACCAAAAATTATTTTCATATTATTGAACCACATTTTACTTACTTATAACATCCATGTATGTCTGATTTTCAAAATTCAACTCACAGAAGTGGTAAAATTAATTTTAATGAAAAATTCAGTTTTTGAACTACTACTAAGTGGTTTCACTATTCATCAAAAATGGATTTTTTTCAGAAAAATAACAAAAAATAATCCTATGCTATATTTGATAATCCAAATTCAAAAATGATGTCTATTTTACAAAATTATAAACATAGAATTTGAGTTAATTATTTTTAAATTGATTCTTGTAGTTAAATTAAATAGCGTGTTTTTAGGTAACAATAATAATCAAAAGATTGACAATTGGTTATGTCCAATTTCAAAGTAAAATTAATTTCAATGACCAAAATTGGATTAAATGGTAAAAATATATTCTAATTACACTTTAAAATAAAATAAAAAGATAATCTATGAAAATAAATATATTATATAAAAATAGACTTTTGAATTAAAATACAATATTTTTTACTATTCATTAAAAAACAAACATTATCAGAAAAATTCCAAAAAATTACCCAATGTAAAATTTGATGTCCCCATTCTAAAGAAGGATTTTATTTGGTTATTTAGAATGTATTAAAGTGTCCAAAACTATATTTAAATATGTTTCTCCATTAAAAGGCGGTAAATTGACCTTTTAATCTAAATTATTCTTAAAATTTGATTTATTTGCATTTTAAGCCTCTATCATTTATTGGACAAATGTAAATACATTTAAAAAACATGTATAATCATATTGTAGTTAGTTTTTTTCATTCATGCCAACAAAACGGCTATGAGTTAACTACAATTTAATATAATAATATTATATTATTAGTGTGCAACGTAAGATTTCAAAGAAACCCGTTGTTGTGTATTGGGTATGCTATCGAACATAGAAATCCATTTAAAGTAAAATTAATTTTAAATTCAAAAATATTAATAAATATGAAAATGTCATATTATTAATTTATCTGGTATGTTACAATAATTTATCGTATGATAGTTATTAAAGATATTTTTAAAGACCACCCTACTGTGAAGATATTTCTTATAAGATGATTACAGAAAATTTGATGTGATAGAGATGACTAGGAGATGGATTGAAGGAATTTTTATTTTATTTATAGAAAATATAAGATAAATGGAAAATATATATCCATATAAAAGTATCAAAAACAAGGATCTATATAAAAGGATCCATAATATTAGTTACCAATATAAATGTATTTATGTATGGTAAGGTAGAAATGAGCTACGATTTAAGGGAATTATATGTATGAAAACTCATAAAAATGGATCCATAGTATTATAATTGGAAAATATGGATTCACATAATATTTAATAATTTAAGGATTCTCACATAATTATATCATTTATATTTATGTGGTTATTGATTTTTGAATAGGTTAAATATACTCAACATTGATAATATTACAAAAATTATGCTACAATTTTATCAAATTTTACAAAGGATAACAAACATTTTGTTACGTCACCCGAGTATTCCATACATATATATTAAATCATTTTTGTTGAATATTCAATACATATCATAATAATACACACCCTATAATCGTAAATGTTTAGAGTATTTGGATACAAGATACATAATCATCTTATTTCAGGAAATATTTTTAAAATCTTCCACAATGTTTTTAACACATAATACAATTCTTAGGTATACACTACATAGAACATTTGTTTATGACATTTGGAATGGAAACATAATAATGGGTGATCTCATATTCTCAGCAAGGGTAAAAATATGATATATCAATCAATGTCCATAAGTGAGAATAAGATAAGAATAACTGTATGGGAACATGATCATAACATACAATAATCATACCTAATCCTTCAAAGATAATTAATCATTAATAATAACGTAAGTATTTTATTTAAGATAAATCAAAAGAAATAATTTTTCAAGCCCTTAAATAACCAATCCCAAAATAGTATAATATATCATAAGTATGAGAAATTATTTTCTTTCATATACATAAGTATATAAAATCATAACCCTTTTCAAGGTTCACTCCAAATACTATCACTGTGGAAGAAGTCCAATAATAGAAACATCTACCCAGTCATTTATGACATTCTCTTAGGATTAAATTCAATCTAGTTAACCCCTTCATCTCTTTGTTGTTTATTAACTCCGAATGCTCTTAATAAATTGTTAGCTCTATCACAATTACCGAATTTATTATATGGTTATATAATTATAGACTCACCGGTTACATAATTAAAACTATACATATGTGCAACAAAAGATCATCAAAAATTTATCATATTATCACATCATAACTATTAAAAAAGAAATGTATTTAATAAACATTTAAATCATTATAATGCATCATAACCCATAGAAATATAATGGGATTAATTAAATTCTCATTGTATCATAATTAACAAAATACAAAGAAAATTGTTTTATAGAGTTATCATTAAATCATTACTATAATAAGCTACCAAAAAAATAAAATTTTAGGTTATCATAAGATCATATACCCATATAATAAAAAATTCATTAAAATATGTTAATATAGTTGAAAAATATCTTTAAAATATAATATTAATATTTAAAACAAGTGAAAATATCATTTTATTTTGAGAAATTGTTTTCTAAAAATTCCCATAATATTTAGAAAATTGTTTTATTTAAATCTAAACGAGGAATATATTAAATTAATTTTAAAAGAAAACAACAGTCATGATATTTATAAAATCTATTCATCCCATATACTTTAAGAAACATTCCATTGACACTTCTATAAGAAGTAAAAAACGAGTTGTTTATAAATAATTTAGAAAGATTCAGTTTTTAAAACTTTGTATAAAATTTCAATGTTACTTAAAATTTAATTTTTGAAAAATTCATTATATTTTTAAGAATATTCATAGAACAATTTTTAAGAGAGTGGACATTGATGAAAAGATTCATGTACCAAAGAGGAAATAAGTCCGTCATTTTTGAAAAAATATTTTGTCGATAATTTTCATTACCAAAGAGAGAATAATTGTAAAAATAAATTAAAATTATTTGAATTAATAGAGGATAAAAATTCATATCAATTTAATTGAAAAACAATTATATAATTTATCTCAACTAAAATTTAGCATAGACCAGCCCGTAAAGAAATGAGATTATAACATGACCCCTTACCTCTAGTTTTATATTACTTTATACAAATTAATGTATACTATATAATAAATATATATTGATTATAAATATATTTCTGAAACATATTATATCATAATATACTGTGCAATAGTGCATAAAACGTTATTTACGTCGGTTATTTTTCATTTTTTACGTCGGGTTTTAGCCGACGTTAATATGGAAGGCATTATAAATAATGTTTTTTACGTCGGTAATTTAAAAACCGACGTAACATACATAACATCACGGTGTTTATCACGTCGTTTAATTAATAACCGACGTGAAAAAACCTTGGGGGCGGGGTTTATAACGTCAGTTATTCTATAACCGCCGTGATAAACCCAGGGGGGGCTCTGTCACGTCGGTTATATAATAACCGACGTCATAAACATGTGCGGGTGATATTATCACATCAGTTATTGAAAAAATGACATGATAAAATCCTTGGCTACAGTTTAACACGTCGGTTATTCAATAACCGATGTTCTAAACTAGTCCCAGCAAGGGTTTATCCCATCGGTTAATCAATAACCGACGTGATAAAAAGCTCGGGAAATGGTTTCTCACGTCGGTTATTAAAGAACCGACATGATAAACCAGTCCCCAGAGGGGTTTATTACGTCGATTATTGATTAACCAACGTGATAAAGCATTTCCCAGGTCATTTATCACGTCAATTATGAAAAAAAACCGACGTCAAAGAAAAAACTATTTTAAAAAAAACAATCCACTACAGTCCTCTGCTCTCCCCCAAAATCAACCTGAAACGAAATGAATAATTTGTACCACAAAAACAAAAGATCAAACCATGAAATAAATTTTTTTTTATCATTTACATTGATAACAGATAAAACATACCCACTTGATATCCCCCACCCTCATGTATACCCCCTGTATAGCCCTTCCCCACCCCATTGGAGCTCCCACCACACCCCTAGACTGCCCCCGACCCCCTGGACAGCCCCAAACACCCCTCGACAACCCCCCCCCCCCCTCCCCACCCTTCTGAACAACACCCCCTTACCCCCTAACCCCACTTGACAACCCCCACCACACCCCTGGACTGCCCCCCGACCCCCTGGACACCCCTAAACACCCCTCAACAACATCCCCACCCTCCTGAACAACACCACCTCACCCCCTCATCCCACTTGACAGCCCCCACCCCATTGGAGCCCCCACCACACCCCTGGACAGCCCCCGACCCTGTGGATAGCCACAAACACCACTCTACAACCCCCCCCCCACCCTCCTGAACAGCACCCCCTCACCCCACTTGACAGCCCCCACCACACCCCTGGACTGCCCCCTGACCCCCTGGACAACTCCAAACACCCCGGGACAACCCCCCCCCCACCCCCACCCTCATGTATACCCCCCCCACACCATGGACAGCCATCCCCCACCCCATTGGAGCCCCCACCACACCCCTAGACTGCCCCAACCCCCTGGATAGCCCCAAACACCCCTCGACAACCCCCCACCCCACCAGACAGCCCTTCCAGACCCCTGGACAACCCCAACCCCACTAAACACCCCCACACCCTTGAATCCCCTCCACCCCAGACCAGAATCCATACCAGAAAAACCACCATCAGTAGACCAAAATAAGAAGTAGAGAAAAATTAAACATTCACATATATAACATTCAAAACTTACACTATCAAATAAAAAAAACTAAATCCAACCTAAATTACTAAAAAATACACAATTACAATGACAATATTCAAAATTAAATTTTACATTAGAAACAACTAAAATTTAATCAAACCTGTAAAAAAATTTGACCACTCCACTTGTAGTTGTTTGATGTCTTCAGCATTATAGGGTTGAGGGTCATCAAAAAGCTACAAATGAAACAGATAGTAGTTAACATGTATAATGAGTAAATGAAAATGAAATATTATGGCAAAGTTTAAGAGGAAATATTACAAGGTCAAAATTCACAACTGTCCCAGTTGTTATTATTTCATACATAAATCTTAACATATAATATCTGCATTCGATGACGCCTTGTTGTTCATGACAATTCTGTTCGAATGAGTGTAAATTCAATATATTATTTTAATGTAATAAATCCAAAAGTACAAATTATAAATGGATATTTACCTTCGCATTTACATATTTGATCTTTTCATTTCTTTTCTTTGCGTTTTTTCGAAAGAAGACCAACGCCCTGTTAGAAAATAATACTAATGTGGTAAATTTAAAATTCATTATAATATATAAAACTATTTAGAAATTGAAACATACTTTTCCAATATATTCTTAATACTTTCCCGCACATCATCATGGACAGAGAATATCCAATAAGGTGCTTTCTCCCTTGGGAAAAAAACCCCTAACATCCAATGATCACTGATAAAAGGAAATTTAACGTTAGTGGTTTTTTATGTTAAAAGATAATTAACTCATTGAGAGAGATTTGTTTCATACCTCTCACCAAAAGTCATCATCCATCATTGTGTGGCTATATTCTTTTCAAATCATTCAGCAATATAAAGAATTATTTGTTCCTCATCCAATGCACATGCTTCAGGGAAATCAATTGCTGGTCCATGAATCCCAATACATCTGTCAGCTCCTTCCTCTCACAAATTTCATAATGATACCTAATACAAAACATACATAAGTATACATTTTTAATAAATATAACGTAGGGGAAAGTTGTTAAGACTTACATGGGAATAATTTGCACCATGTTGATGCCCAACTTATCTCTAGTAACAAGCTACATGATATCAGTTTTTATAATCCCCACATTTATTTCAAGTCCACAAACATGAGCTTCTATTGGAAACTCATAATGATCCGCCAATGAATATGAATATCTTGACAATCTGTCAAGACTACTGGATTCTGTGTCTGATGTCATAATGATTTTTCTTTGTTGTTGTCTATACAGTATTTTTTTACCTTTGAAGTATTCCAGTAAAAATAAATTGAAAACTATATTAGTTTTAAAATGATAAAACAACTTTAATAAAAAAACAAAAAAAACAAATAACATTAATACCTCTATGGTAATGAGTCGAAGAAGTCTGGATGGCCAAATTTAAAAATGGCTGATACTATGTCCAATTGTCACCACCTCATCTGTAGGTAATGGTACCCGAGCTGATCTATCTATAATATCCTATACAGTGACCCTCTTATTCTCTACCTCTAATTGTTGATGATGAACTGTATCTACTATACAATATACCAACCCATACGCTACTATATTCTATTGAGAATCATCAACATACAACTCGCAATAAGTAGGAAGTTGCGGCGGAGGAGTAGGATTAAAAATGGGGTTAGCAAGATGAGGTGGGGGAGTGGGAGCTACTGGCGGAGCTGGAGGATAAATAATGGGGTCTGCAGGTGGAGGTGGGGGAGTGGGAGCTGCAGTCTGAAATTGTCTTTGCATGTCTGCAAACATAGACTGCACCGACACTCTAATCTTTTCCTCTATCTTCGCATTAATATTATGAATCTCAGACTCCAATGAATCAATTGTTTTTCTATAAACCCCCTAAATGTTTGATGTCGAAGAACGTGGAAACACTTTTCTTACCGATACACCTACCAGATATCCTCTTACAGAACCAGGATGTTCGGGCCTTCCCAATGCTACAGATAAAATATCATCCCTCCCAGTAGCTGTAAATGTCCCCTATGAACTCTGCTCCTCAAGAGAGTCCTGTATTAATTAATTGAACATTTCTGTAATGATTTAAATTATATTAAGAAAATGGTTAACTTAAATAAATAAAATATATATCTTACAATCCTCTCAGCTACGATTCTCGATTCATTCGAACGATATTTCCCTTTTCTGACCTTTCGAGCTCTATTCCATTTTTCATGTCTAGATAGAGGGGATGGAGGGGACACCTCTCTAGATCTTGAAGACTCAGCTCTTAGTTGCTGAAATTTTTCCACCATCATTTGTTCTTCCAAGAATGCATACCCTCCCCGAGATAAACTATGAGAGTATACATTTATAGATTGGATCTCTTGATGAGATTTCCTTGTTTTTTGTAAATTAAGAATAATAAATCATTGACAAAATGTTAATAAGATCATTTATATAAGAAATATTATAAAAGTTTACACTGCCCTTACAAAAAATGACTCTTTTCTTTTACTTTCAAAAAACTGTCTCCATGGGTCTTCATCTATAAAGGGATATATACAACATGGATTGTCATGACTCCTATGACCATAAATGAAATCAGATGAGAGGGTTGATTTCAAATCCCTCCATCTCTTGGAAGCCAACGATATGCATTTCTTCTTGACTCCTCTAGTATCGGGAATATAAAATGTCATATGATAAATAAGAGGTTAAACATATTATATATACTAGAAACTTTTAAATAATATTCAAACAATAGAAAAATATCTTACCAAAATCGTCTCCCATAACTGAGAGATTATCGCTTTATCCACACTTCTCCTTTCGTCATACAGACTGATTACTTTTCTCTTAGCCTGAGTTACTACAAAAATCTTAAAATCATTTGCATTTGGACCTCTAGGAATATCATCATAATCAAAATCAACGACTATCCTCTGATCCTGCGTATGAGCAACTGATTATTTTGGTAAACGTGTGCACCCACGTTTACCAACCTTTGAACTCTTTGTTCTAATAAGAGAATATGAATGATCCTCCCCAGAGGTATGACCAATATTTTTATCTCCATAATCATGTTGTTGATCAACTGAATGATCTGTCATTATCCTTCAAATCAAAAAAACAAACGTTAGTTCAAAAATATACAAATTCAAATATTTTAATACTACTGTAATCAAAAAATAGAAAATTGTACTAAGTTATGTAATAGTTAACATTGGTAATATGGTAATAATGTTAAACAATGGTAATGATGGTAAAGATGGTAATGATGGTCAAGATGGTAAACATGGTAAACATGGTAAACCTGGTAAACATTGTAAACTAATTGTCACTGAAAAAAATAATAGATATATAATTAATGTAATGGTAAACATGATAATTTAAACTAAACAAACTTAAAACAAACCAAAACTTATACTTATTTTTTTTAAAACATGTTTTAATAAATAAAAAACTTACAACATCTAACATTTATAAAAAAATTAAATTTAAACAAGAAATAAACATATGTTACCTGTAATTTTAGGAATGTACAAATGGATTGTTTTCTGAAATTCCTTCGTCATGATCATTCCTTATGGAACAAACCATGTCTTCAACATGCTCATCAATATGTTATGTTAATCATTCCATGGATGTAGGGATCTCACATAAATCATAATCTTCATCAACTTCATCCTCACCAAAATATTGTTTTTTCCCTTGTAAAACAACATCCCACTATATATCTGATTGATATAATACAGAGAAAATTTGTTTTTCATGTGTTGTCATTATAAAAGAATCAGATGTGTCTTCCTATCTATTCAGATTAACAACTTTCATTCCAAATTCATCGTGTCTGACACTGTTCTTCCGATAAACCATTTACAGTTAAAAACAAGAACTTTAATTTTAATGTAATCAACCTCCCATATGTCTTTAATCACTCCATAAAATGCACTTGATGCAGAAATTGGGTTTTTGTCCTTAGCACTCAAAAAATGCACTGCTTCTGTAAACACCAATACACCACTATTTTGAACTGCACTTCTGTTTTCCTGATCTTTCATATGAAATGTATAGCCATTAATTTCATAATCGTATCATGATATCACATTTAAACATAGACCACCCACTATCCATTTTAATGTCTCTCATATATCTGATCTACCAAGAAAAGTCTTTTTATTCCATGACAAAAAAAGGTTTGTTGTGCTCATTAAAAATCCACATTTCTTTCTTCTTTGGATGACATTGTTTCAACTCATTAATATTAAATGTGATATACGGTTGAGCATCAACTATGTTATTCAACATATATGATTCTAACTTCTTTATCTGTTCAGCTGACAATGATTTGACTTTCAAGCCATGAATCTCATTTCCCTCATCATTAACTCGTTCATGGAGAGATGGAGGCAAACCTATGTGTTGCGCCGCAGCTAAGTAGCTCGTACAAAACTTTGATTCCTCCTCAGAAATATACTTTTAAATAATGGAGGCTTTAGGTCGATATGGATTTTTAACATACCCCTTTAATATTTTCATATAACTTTCAAAAGGATACATCCAACGAAGATATACAGGTCCACAAAAATTTATTTCCCGAACCAGATGAATCATTAAATGCACCATTATATCAAAAAAAGTTGGAGGAAAATACATTTCGAATTGAAAAATTATAAAAATTGCATCCTTTTCCAAAATGTTCAAAGCATTCACATCAATCGCCTTGTTACAAATTGAATTGAAAAAATAACACAACTTCATCATAGTCTTTCTAACACAAATGGGCAATATTATATGCAATGAAACTGGTATAATTTGTTGCATCATGACATTACAATCATGTGATTCCATACCTATCAACTTCAAGTCCTTCAATGAGACAAAAATTTTTACATTTGAAGAATAACCTTGAGGCACTTTGATATCATGAAGACACTGAGAAAAGCTTATTTTCTCCCTCTTCGATAATGTATGACAACCTGGGGGAAGAAATTTTCGTCTTCCTTTAGGAGTGGGAGGTAACACCAAACGTATTCCCATTGATAGTAAGTCTAATCCTACATTCGACCCATCTTTAGTCATTCCTTTAATATCTAACAATGTTCCAATTAAACAATCAAATATATTCTTCTCCACGTGCATGACATCAATATTATGTTTCACTTCATGATACCTCCAATATGGTAGCTCAAAAAATATTGACATTTTCTTCCAAATAAGTCTATCATTACCAGATTTCTGTGTCTTTCCCAATGTCACATCAAGGTTTTTCACCCTCTCAAATACAGATCCGGTGATATAGGTTTTGGAGTAGTATCAAATTCTTGTGAGCCATTGAATGCCTTTTTTAGTCTTTTATAAAGGTGATCCATAGGCAAAACCTTTCGATGACCCATGTACATAGTTTTCCTCCCATGATGAAAATTGAAAATATGACGTCTATTGTTCGCAAATTGGACATGATTTATGCCCTTTAACACTGTATGCAGACAAATTTCCATACGCTGGGAAGTCATTTATAGTGAACAGAAGCACTTCATGTAGTTGAAAATATTCCATTTTATAAGAATCATAAACCCTAATACCATCAGCCCATAACAATTTCAAATCATCAATCAACGGTGACATGTAAACATCAATATCATTGTCGGGTTGCTTTGGACCAGAGATCATTATACTCAACATGACATATTTGCGCTTCATACAAACTTCAGGAGAGAGGATATAGATTACCAATAAAATAGGCCACGAACTATGTGTGTTTCTGAGGGTTCGGTATGGATTCATTCCATCTATGCACAACCCTAATATGAGATTTCTTATTTCATTTCCAAATTTAGAGTATGGCGCATCAATTTTCTTCCATTGTGGACAATAAGTTGGATGACGTATTTTTCCATCACATACTCGCTCATCAAGATGCCATATTAACCTTTTTGTGTCATGTGAATTAGCAAATAAATGTTTGAAATGATGAATTATAGGAAGATACCAAAATACCTTTGCAGGGAGCTTTGTAATCTCTACATCAGCCTGGGATTTCTCTTTCACCTTATACCGTGATGTCCCACATTTAAGACACTCTGACAGAAATTCATATTCCCTCCTATATATAATTGAGTCATTCAGACAGGCATGTATTTTCTTGTATCCCAATCCAATCAGGCATAATGTTTTCTTGTCCTTCTAATGTGAATCTAGAAGATCGTTATCTTTTGGAAGAATGTCTTTCATCAATTGTACCAGCTCTGTAAAACTTCTGTCACTCCATCCATGTTTCTCCTTCAGGTTAATCAATCTTTACACCACTGACAAAACCATAAAATCTGTAAAACCAGGATATAATGGGTTTTCAGCATCACCATATAGACGTGCAACTGTCGGTTCTATCTCAATTTGTACTGCTACAATATCGTGAATCCTTTCTTCAATTCCATCGGAGTTACCATCTTCTGAATCATCATCATCAGTGACATTTCGTCCGGTTTTACCATGCCAAATCCATGGGCTGTAACTCAGATTAAAACCATGACATATCATATGATCTTTTACCTCTCTACTTTTTAACTACTTCATAATCAAACATTTCAGACATGGACAGAAAAAAATGTCACTACTTCAAACATTTCGTTTAGAAAATTCAAAAAAGTCATCAACACCTTCCTCATATTCATTGCTCATTTGATGTGCCATAATCCAACTTCGACTCATTATTACCTATAACAAATATAAAAAATATATATATATTTAAGATAAGATAAATATAAGTTTATATGAAAAAATCATAATTTGAATGTAAAACAGTTTTGAAATATAAAACAAGTCTATGAGTATTTAAAAAAATATGGTTGAATATTATTATTAAAAAAAATATAGTTAGATATAATAGTTTTAAATTCCATTGAATAAATGAAAACCATGGCGCCTACATGGTTGATAGAAAATTGGAGAGAATGGAGTAAACCTGAGAATCAAATCATATTTAAAATAAAAACTCAGATGGAGAAAATCACAATGTAAATCCAAACACCCCTGGACACCCCCCAACCATCTGGACAGCCCCCCACCCCTGGACAACCCCCAAAACCCTCTGGATAGGCCTCCACCCCCTTGGACAGCCCGCCACACCCACCCACCCCCCCAGGACACCCCCAACCCTCTGGACAGTCCCCCAACCCCCTGGATAGCCCCCACCCCTCTATACAACACCCCACCCCTCCTAGACACCACCCCACCCCCTACCCCCTTGGACACACCGCTGGACACCCCCCAACCCTTTGGAAAGCCCCCCTGGACATCACCCCACCCCTCCAGACAGCACCCCCCACCCCTCCTAGGCACCACCCCCACCCCCGACCCCCTTAGACACCCCCGGGACACCCCCCAACCCTCTGGACAGCCCCCTACCCCCCCCCCCCCCCGGACAACCCCCAAAACCCTCTGGACAGGCCTCCACCCCCTTGGATAGCCCCCCACACCCACCCACCCCCTTGGACACCCCCAACCCTCTGGACAGCCCGCCACCCCCCTGGACAACCCCCCAAACAATGGATTGCATATAAAACTACGGATGGTGAACAACGAAAAACACATGCATTTAATACATACTTCATCATGAAATAGATGGAATTAAATATTATTAAATACAGCTATTTAAATGATCATATGGTAATTAAAAATAATCATTGATATTCAACTAGTCAAATGATCACAAGTTTCTCGATAACTAATATCATAATTTATTTTATCAAAAAAGTCACACAAAATAGTCCACAAACATGTTTCGTAGCAACATCACAATTTAATAAAATAATTCCTCAATTTATAAAACATTCTGAAAATTTTTGACATCATAAATCACCTCTTTACCTTTCAAATTCCCTTATTAGGTGAATAACATCGCCATATTATTGCATTTACACCATTTTATTACTTTTTTTAACTCACTAAATCATTTTAAATTTTCATAAAACAATCCCAAGAGGAACAACCATGTTTTTCACACAAAAGACATTCCAAAACCCCCATTTAAGAAAAAAAATCATACTCATACAAATCCAAAATATAAATTTCAGCTCAATACACATTTATTAATCCACCCCCATATTTTAATAATTTACCTCAAATAATGTCACAGACAATACACATGAAAAACAATATTTTTCATAAAACACCTTCTAGAAGTGTTACAAGGTATTAAACATAACACCCATTAAAAACCCCCCTTTTGAGGCCCACATGACAACAAAGAATTAAAAAACCATAATTGGATTCCCCATTCAAAATTAATGAATCACATTCATAGGTTATAAAATACACCCAAATATTAACTTAAGAGTCACACATTAAAAGCACCCAATTTCAAGATAAAATGAATATATAAAATTAAAGACAAATCCAAATCCATCAAAAAAAAATGTGGGACTACAAATAATATATGATGTAGGAAAAACGAATGAAAAAAAGAACACAAAAATATATTGTTGTGAGTTGAAGGCTTACATGAAATGGGGGTTTTGGAAGGCCTTTTTTGTTGCGAGTTGAAAGCACACAAAACGAGTTGAGATGATAGATCCGGGAAAAAAATCACACAAAAATCGAAAGAGTTGAAAGCACACAAAACAAATGAAAAAAGCCCACAAAAATCGCAAAACATAAATATAGACTATCCTGAAAAAAACGAACGAAATAAATTCGTGGAAGGCTTACTTGAGTGTTGCGAGTTGAGATGATAGATCCAAGGAGAGTAAAGATGATAAACGTTGTAGGAAAAACGATTTTAACGCAGCGAGATCGAAGACCCGATTAGGGTTTATCGCGCGAGAGAGACGACCCACCGGACTGTCGAATAAAAATTCGTAAATGACAAACCTCGGGGGTTGTTAATTTTTTAAATGGTTTTATAATGTCGGTTATTTAATAACCGATGTTATAAACTATTTTTTTACATTTATAACGTCAGTTATTATAATAACCAATGTTATAATGTATCAGATATGGCTTTTTTTACATCGGTTATTCTATAACCGACGTAAAAAGACATATAAAATCACAGTTTTTTATGTTGGTTATAACATAACCGACGTAAAAAACACGTAGATATGTTGTTTTTTACGTCGGTTATGAAATATCCGATGTAAAAAAAACCCACGCTTTGGTTTTTTACGTCGGTTATCAAATAACAGATGTAAAAAAACCCACGCGCTTTGGTTTTTTACTTCAGTTATAAAATAATAGACGTAAAAAACTCCCTGTGCTTTGGTTTTTTAGGTCGGTTCTTTTATAACCGACGTAAAAAAACCCCCATGCTTGGGTTTTTTACGTCGGTTATTTGATAACCGACGTAAAAACTGAACATGAGTGATTTTTAAAGTCGGTTATTAAAATAACCGACGTTAAAAATATACTCACCACATTTGTTACGTCGGTTATAAAATAACCTACGTAAAAACCATGTTTCACAGATTATCACGTCGGTTATATATAACCGACCTAAAAAATGGCGATGTAAATAACGTTTTCTGAACTAGTGGTGTATCATTACATTATAATATCCAACTATCCTTTTACTAAACATTCTTCCTTAAAAAGGACATTCGGGTGAAAACTCATTTCTTTCCCATGAATTTTTTTGGTTTGATGAATCTGATACTTGCACATTGGTCATAGTTTTATCTTTTCAACAATTGAATTCATGTAATATGTATCATATTAATTAATAAAATATACATTTATTATTTATCATATAAATTAGTAATGAAGAATGAAATACATCACTTCATGGAGATGGTAGTTTGCACATACTCAAGTGTGATGTATCCAATTTTCGACGGATATAAGAATGCAATGGTATATAAGAGTTTTACTTTATATAATAATAATTATATAATAAATATCAAATATATTCATTAATTTTATAAAATTACTAGCAATGTAAAATGGAAATAGAAAAATGAATCGCAACACTTCATGGAGTTGGTAGTCCACACATATGTCGGTGTGACATCATCCTTTTCAAACAGATGGAATGAAAAAAAGTTAAATAAGATAAAATAATTAAATAACAATAATAATGTCATAATGTTCTTATATAAATATAAATATATCGGAATAATAATCCATGAAATGATGATGGAAAATGAATGATATCACTACATTGATGCGGTAGTCCACATGTATGCATGAGGGATATATTCATTTCCCATTTGATATAATGGAAGTTGAATGGGATGAAACCTCAGCATAATGAAATATAAATATAGTAAATATTTATTTTATATCATCATATTATGGATATAATAGTTTAATCATAGGTGAACATAGAAATAAACTTGAATGTACAAGACTATGAGTTATACCTTTTCGCTGAGAAATTTCCTTCAGTTAATTGATCATTCCATAGACGGATTGTGTTTTGACCAAACCAAGAACTATAGAACATGGGGGAGGGGAATTTTAAAAGATATTATGATAGCTATTTTATGATCTAGATGGTTTATTAATTTTAATAAATATATGATATATGGTATCTATTTATATAGTATTGTGGGGACACACATAGATTTTTTAAGAAGATTAGAATATATTAATATCATGCTCAATTAAAGTTGTTCCAAAATTAAAAATTGTCTAATAAAATAAGATATGGTTGAAATATCATAAAAAATTAATTTAAATCATTTTTTGTGATATTTTAATCCCTATCTATTATGTTAACCCCTACTGATAATCTCGTTTTAACCTTAACCCTAGAAGCACAATTTTAATATTTAATACTATTTATTATAAAAAATATTGTTAAAAATATTAAATAATATCATTTTTAATTAAATAAATCATGGAATCAATTTTAAAAGTTAAAATTTTAATAAGTTTCAAAAATTCATTTTATACCCAGAATGTTTAGGATCCGTGTCTACTCGGTCCTAATATTTATTAACGAAAATAAAAGTGCATACAAACCACATAATGTCATGTTGTACAGTACACCCCAACACTACCAAAAACACATACAACAGCCTTACACAACACAAATAAAAAATCTTGAGTAGTAAATCCCAAAATTATCCAATACCTAATCCGCAAGTAACCAACCTGTCACTAGGAGACCCAAATAAATAATTTCCACGTGATCCAATGATAAAGTAACCCCGCCTCAATCAATGTCAACACATCCCAATGACGAAACCCCATGGGAAGACAATCATCCCAATGCACCTACCCGTATTTAGATTCACTACCCACAGCAACAACCCATATTGAGGTCACCACCTCTGCATCTCACGATTGATTGCACATGATCCAGCCTGTCACCACACAAGAAGTCATCCTGGTGCTTCCATCATTATCGGATCTCCCAGATTCCACCAGCAACCCACCTCGCATAACGTCTCTGTCAAGAACCCGGAATCGCAAATACATTTACCTAATATTCATCCTCCTATGTGTTACTTCCATCTCCAGCCTGTCCTTCACCTCTTTCGATCATTCTACATCAGTGTTGTATCGTTGAAAAACCCTACCCTGTTGTCCGTCCAACAACATCCCCGCCACCTGATTCCATCCTGATATCGAGTGGCACAATCAAGAACTGGTGGAAATATGATCTGGTTCACCCCCAGAGGTGGTCCGCCCCCAGGATCCCAAATCCATCACCGGCATGTTACCTATATCTCCCTCAAAGGGATTTTCATCTTCATCAAAGCCTCCTACTGCGTCAACATCTCAGGAGATATTCCCATGGCCATGCATAAGATCCAAATGATATGGACTTGCCCTATCACCCTGAAGTACATGAAAATTTTCATGTTCTTCTCCTTCTTCATCCTTTCATAGAATTCTTCCCCCTTGGTGACCCGCTTCTTCCTCACACCGATGGATTTCTCCACCTGTAGTGAACAATTCAGCCTCACAGAGCCCAGTTCATCCTCCATCGATGAAACCTCCCTATTAGACTCATAGAAAACATTTGTACCATTAGAAAGAACCACCCCATTGGATTTGACCTGATGTTGTTTGAAACCACATACCGCAAACACATCAAAATGACCGAAAATTTCTCAGATTGGGTCACACACTAGATTGATCGTACCATCATTCTATTCCAGGTAAAAACTATTACATAAATGATAAAATATTTTATTTAATATATTATCATTACATTTAACTAAATTAATTTATCAAATTTGAGTATTTTGATTTTTTATAAAAACACATTGTGTTCACAAAAACACTTTTTTAGAAAAACGTATCTTCTTACCATCAAATTCTTTTATTTTAATTTAAATCTAGTAAAAAACTAATGAATTAATTTTATAAATATGTTATAAAATAAATTTCTATAATTTATTTAATACTATTAATTACCTCTAATCCAATAGTTAGGTGGTAACTATCACATTAAATATTATTATTATAATAGTATATTGTGGTTCATTGAAACCTGGTGCTTCCTGTAAAGTTAGATATCAAATAAAAAAATTATTCAAAGAGAAATATTTCATAAAATTTTATAATGTTACATTATACCCCAGTAGAATAATTTCATAACTAAAATATCTTCACTTTAATATAAAAACTGAGGACACTAAATCCTCATCAAATCTTCAGGTTCCCATATACACTAATAAATTTATGGTTACACTACAAAACTTGACCAGATGAGTGGTATTATTTAATAGAAGTTTATCTATTCTATAAATAATGTACTCGAGTGCTTCATCATAAAGAATATCATGTTCCATTCTTTTGAACACTAAGTATAGTACCTGAGAAATATTAGGTATGTACTTTCTTTGGAATGATACATAGAACATATCATGAACTTGAGAAGGACTCAGTTGAAGTACCAAGTGATATGAAACCGTCCCAATATAATAAAAAAATTAAAAGGGTCTTCTATATCTAAGGCTAAAAATTCCCTTATTTATAAGTCCCAAAAACCACTTCAATAGAGATATTTTTAGAAATACATTTTCACTAACATCAAACTCTAGATCTCAACAATGATTGTCAACATACCTTTTTTGGTGAGTCTAAAAATTATTGATGTGTTTTAAATAGAAATAAAAATATATATCATTTCATTACCTGGATGAACTCCCAATAAATTTCTTCCTATATCCATATCATTGTAAGTATGAGTCTTTCAATTTCTTTCGTAGATGGCTTTAAATGGAGCCATATTTATTCGTTGGTGAAATATATTTTTTGTAAGACAATTTTACTAATGGAAGGTGATGATACCAACCCCTTTTCAAATTCATATATAATAATTTCAACATACCTTACAGGGATCTAATGTCCATCTTAGAATAACCATATGTCTAATGACGATATGTTGTACTAATGTTTAACCCTTTCATAAAATCATATGGATTAAAATCTATAACTTCTAGGTAAACCACATATATCAATCAGATATAATTGAATGTTGTACTCCATGAAACATTACCACATATTTTATGTATGTCTTGGAAATATTTTTAAAAGATAAATATTATTTTATGGAAATAAAATTTTCTGATTTATAACGTTATCGAATGAAACCCAAATATCATTGGGCCCTTTAGATGTGTTCGGGATCCTGATGGAGAAATTCATGGTAATGTTTCTTTATTTCTATTCAGGTATGGATTATGGTTGTAACATCAATTTGATCTTTTTTCTCTATTCCTTAACTTGATTACATAACTGTCATCAAGATACAAACTCTATAATATTCCATTTTATGTTTCCCCACAAGAAATTCTCTATTATATCTTTATAAATATTTACACATCAAATATGAATAGTGAATTATGAACTATGTGAGTTATCTAATTCGTCCATATTAAAGGTTTGTAATGATAAGAAACATTCTTGGTTTTTAAACATAATAATCAATCATAATCGTGGTTAAGCTTGGTAACATTTTATACATTATTTTGAAATTCCACGCCCTCCTTCAACAACTCTCTAATCTTAAAAAGGATGGATGGTATGAAATTTATCAATGAAAGATATTATATGTCCTTATTTCATATTATTTAAAATTCCATCTTCACAAAATTAAACAATATTATATCTATCTCAATCCATATTATAGAAAATCTAGCATAGTTATTTCGACTCAGATTGTCATCAACCGGGTTCGCTTTCCCTTGGTGCTAGTTTATTAAGAATACATAATATTTAATCAATTATGACCATATGATTTATTTTATATTAAAATAATTATATTTGAATATACACATCATTCATTTATGATAAATTCACACATCACATCCTTCACAATAATGATAATGCCTTCATATTTTCATTGAAAACATATTATTTCCAACTCTAAATCATGATTCTATTTATATTTTTTAACACCATAAGTTTTTTTATTAAATAAATTGAAATGCATGACTTGTTTTTTTGAGTAGATATTTATAAAAATACTTTAATCTTAATTTTTAATCTTCTGTGATTTGAATTTTAAAAACGGTCATCTATAATTGTGATAGGTAAGTTATCTTAATTATATTTAAACAAACTTGTTTTTTTGGTGAATATTAACATGCACATATAAATATTAATGTGACCCTAATTAATTGTAAACTATATTAATATTTTATTTTAATAAGATTATAATATAATGAGATATTGTTTTATTTTTCAATGTATTTAAAAATGAGTAATATATATAAAATGTTATTTTTGAATAAATTGTGATTTTATTAAAAAATTTAATTAATATTATTTAGAAATTTATTTACCAAAAATGGAGTTCAGTTTTTAAATCAATACGTCAAAAAATGGTTAGGGTGATTTTTTTTGATATTTCTGAAACATCTAATTTTTTTGTGAATAGTAAAAATATATTTTTTAATTTCAGTGTGTTTAATGACATCATTAATGATGGTTGAACCTCTGTTTCATCACAAAGTCTAAAAAAATGACAAAGGGAAGTAAAATAGAAATAATAGGTGAAAATATATGATGAAAATCAAAATTTGAAAAGGCACAAGCATTGGGTCACCATAGTCAGGCCAAGAGACCGTCGACACGTAGCCTACTTGTGCGCCCCCATCTATCACGCAACCTACTTTCATTCCCAATTACATTTTACCCAAGTTCCTTTTTTCCTATAAATAGACCCTTTGGGCCATCATTTGTATATAAAAATTTCACTGAAGCCCAATTGTGGTTCGGTCATCCCTATTGCTTCACCCATGTTTTATGATGCTTTCAAGGTAGTTCATTAACACCTAAAGTAGAAAAATTGAAGGATGATCAAATGAGTTAAGTAATTTTAGTTTTTGAAATCCATAACACTTTCATGCCTAAAGTTCCCAACCACACTAAATCACAAACACCTACGCTCCACCTTTTCCTTATACAGGAACAACAGCACCAACATCTAGGAAAACTTGTGGATACTCCTGAAGGATTATGTCAATTCTCACCCCAAGTATTTATTAACCAGTTTTTCATCAATTAAGTGAAAATCAGGTCTCCCAATCCTAATTATGTGCCCATACTTGCGCATTGGTACATAATTATGTGCCCTCTTTGATTCACCTAAAATCTTCAGTCTACAATACATCACGCCCTCCTCAAAGACATTCATGGGAAGGATTCTTCTTCATTGGATCCATTGTCTGAAAGGGAAACTATTGAGACCTCCAATAAAAACTATTGACATATAAAAACATTTGGAAAGTCACATCTTTATGTCTCTTATTTGGGTTTTTATATCAATATTCAGAGGTTTTCTACATTTTATTCATAATAGGGTTATCATTCATAGAGTTTCTATCAGTTTGTATATGAATAGTCACAGGGACATTTCTTCCTGGAAATGTGCTGGGATGTTCCTAGTTTGGTGGATTAGGGTTTGGGTCCCAGCCTCTCCCTTCTCAAGTACCTGGAACCTCAGGTATCAAGTAGGGAAGGTATGGTTCACAAATACATTTTTTTAGCAAAGTAGAAGTCTCCCTCCCCTAACATGATCAATTTTAGGGAAACCATCCTGGTGTAAGCCCCTATCCTTCATCCCACCATCCTTTAATTGGACCCTTGTCCAATGTAAATTGAACATGTGGAAGGCTTTTCACCTCGCTCTCTTCTCAGTTCACATCGAATTCATCCACCATGGTCGTCGTAGGTGCAACCTCTTCCACTAGTTGATGAGGAAATGTGTGGGTTCCATTGTTGATCTTTGACATCCTTTGGTTTTTCACACCATGTATGACTCAAGTTGGATTAGTGATTTATCATGATCAAAAAATTGGGACAAGTAGAAGATCTACAATAACTCTGATTCATATTTAAAACAGGATACATAGGAATCCTTCTTATGGATAGAGAACATTGAATATTTAATTCAAGAATCCATCCCTAATTCCATTAATATGGGAATCTTCTTTAGGTGTAAGTACCATTTTAAACCCCCAAATTATCATGGAATCCTTTTCAAGAAGTAATCCCAAAATCATTTCTCTCAAAAGTCTATACTCTCGTATGAGATTTATCGAACTCTATGTTCTTTGATTCACATACAAATGGGATATACAAGAAGCCTCTATGAGGTTAAAGACCATTACTTCAAATCAACCTTGTTCTCCTTGGGCCATATCCCCAAAAATGACTAATATTACATGGAAATCCATATCCTTTCAAAATTTCATTGGGCTGCTTCGGCATACATCCCACACAAAACATTGACTAAGCACCTTTAACTTAGATTTCCATACCACATGACATTAAACAATGTGTCTAGGTCCTTATAAAATGACCTTAAAAGGTATGATATGTCATATTAAGATGCACCAAACAATGAGGGTTATGATTCCTTTCACAATAATACTTATGTATCCTATTTTATGGGTATGATCCCACTATAAAAAAACCGTAATCTACCTAGATGACAATAAATTCCAATGTTCCCCACTGAGTGGCTTAAAAACCAGTATCCTCATAATGATGATTAAAATAATCTCTAAAAAGTATATACAGGGATACCATTGATGAAGAACCTCAAATACCCACAAATATCTCCAATAATGATGAACCTTGAATTCATGCAGATGATTCTAAATTTTACACATGTTAATAAATGATTGAAAATTCCAAGGGAATGTTATGTAATACATTGTGAATTAAAATGGATTCATGGAAATATCTTAAATTTCTAAAGAGTGTCCTAGAATAGACAATAATTCTCCCAAAAGGATGTGATGATTCCGACATCCCATCCTTTCTACCAATTCATGTTCCAATGTATCCTAAAGTTCAATATTAATGAACATCTACCTTTGGAATGTAGGTCTCAATTAGTTAAATAATGGTTTGGTGTTTCTTGTTCTAGGAATAAGTCCAATGGAAGCCTCCTAGAAACAGTGTTCTTTAAAACTAGAACTCATGTTTCCAAGAACTGCAAAACAAAAATGGTGGACCGGACATGAATCTATAACCATGTTAATAATGTTGCCCACATATTAGTGTAGAGACCCAAATATTGACATACAGAGACATTACATTACTTTTTTGGAATAATTCATAGAAAACAAAAACTGACACCAAAGGACCGTAGTAGTTTAGTGTATTTGGAAACATGGAACATAATATTATAATATTGGTGAATAAACTTCAACAAATCCCATTAATATCTTCCCTTTTTTTCGTACCACAAACCATTATTTATATCCTGGGGAAAAGAAAACATAAAAAGGGTGAGCTCAAATGCTTAGTAATGGTAAACATAGGGAACATAAAACAATCCATAAACATTAGAAAGAAAAAACATGAACATAAAATCTAATCATCAAAATCATGAGAAAAGACATAAATCTTGGAAGTACTTAAGGCATATATCATAAAAGAACATCAATCATGATAAACTATCATGGGAATAAAACATGTAATTGTGGTAAACCATTAAGCACATGATATGATTCCCATAGTATCCAAGGCATTTCTGCCAAGACCATCTTAGTGGACAAAGTCCCCTTCCGAATAGAGTTGACTCCTCTTTCTAGTCCTCCATCATTGAATCAGGTTAATCAACCATTCCTCCCATGTCTATCTCAGGAGATATAAATCATTACCCAATGAATTAGAGGGAAATATAGGTCCCACCCATCTCATCATAAAATCATTATTGCGTGTGCGACAACATAAACATAGATCATTCATCATAACCCAAAGAATAAATGGGTTTCATAAACATCATTCCATCATAACAAAATCCATATAAAACAGATGGATATTATTTCATCATAAGAAAAGTGAAACCATGTAAATCATAGAGGCCTTATACTTGAAACATACACATATGAAATAATGTCATCTTAGAAAGAAAATGGTTTTGACAAAACACTTGAACTGAATTCTTGATGAAAATATCCTTTCTTCGTCAAAATCATTTTCTTTTCACAAAATGCCATGAAATTTTAAAAGAAATGGATTATGTTGAAAATATTCATGAAATATTGTTGAGGATTCTTCATGAAAATTGGGCATTATGAAACTGTAAATTTCCATTCATGTCGTATAAGATAAAAAAACATTCTCCTCGTACTTTTAATGCAAAAGTCAAAAAGTACCACGTATGGTAAACAAAAGAAAGATTCCATCCATAATACAAAGTAAAAGTCAAAGAGTTGTAAACATGAAGTTAAAAATACATTGAAGAATATTAAACACATTATGAAAAACATTTTTATGGGCATGGATGAAAAATATAACCCCAGTAAAGACTTACGTATAAGCAATCTTGGATAAAAATAATATTGAAAAATTATCCCTTACCTTAGGTGTGATATGATTCGTACATATCAACACCTCTTGTATAGGGATTTAAATAATTTCATTATCATATTACAGAATCATATTAATTTTTATGATATCAAATATGGTTCACTTATGACTTTATATTACCCATTATTTTGTAAATTCCATGCTAAAGAAGCGTTTTGGGTGAAATCATTTTATTTATCGTACGTGTTTGGACTTGTTGTTCTTGATATTATTGTTAGTTATATCATGTTTTACCTACTTAAAGATATTAAATCATGATTTATATATCATATATATTCTGTATATATATATAATAGATAGATAAATGAAACGAAATACACCGTTCATGGACACAGTAGGTCGAACGTACGCATGAACCCTATTTTCCTTTCGTTATTGTCCTGAATGGAAGTAAGTAGATGAAATATATATATTTATACACACATAAATCCAGTAGCTTTATAATGTCATATATTTCATTATTATTTATTATATATACATTATAATAAATTTTTAATGGTTAACACAGAGAATGAATCTCATCGCGTAGTTGAGATGGTAATCCGTACCTACGCACAAGCGATGATATCAATCCCATAAATATTAAATTGAATAAGAGTTGATCATATAATATCTCATAAAAACTATTATGCTAAAAAAACCATATATAGTTATTTTTTACACCATTATACCCATCCAAGTAAGGTGGTGGTGGAAATACAGATTACACCACGGCCTGGAGACGGTATTCTGTATGTACGCACGCACGGTGATTTCATTTTCCGTAGTATGGATAGAAGGTGAAATGGGGTTGTTTCATATTTATAATGACATATCATTATATAATTTATTCTTATGTTATTACATTATAATGAAATAAGTAAATAAGAATAAGTATATGACGAAATATACTTGAATGAATCGGTAGAAGAGATTACCTCTTCTTCGACGCACCTCTTTTAAGATTCCTCTTAAGGAAATAGACTTGGTCTTTTGAGGAGACCAGAACCAATAAAATGTTTCTAGGAATGTTGATTAGGGAAGTTTAGTAGATAAATGGGCAGGGTTTGGCCGAACTTGAAGGCACAAAATTGTTTGAAGAGAAGAGGGAGGAGGTTCCCTTTTATAATGGAGGAGAGGGGCACTTTAGAAAAAACATAAATAATTATTTTATAATAAAGTTATATTCGGTTTATAATGGCTCAAAAGTGACATAAATATAATATAATGTGGGGATGGGTAGAAAGCCTCTCATACAATAGGTTTTAGACATGTTTAGGTAACTATTTTATCCTTATCATTTAGATTTAACTCTATTTTAAAAAATTAAACTTTTACTATGTCTTCTTGTTTTCTTACACTATATATTTAATAAATTTACTATAACAGGCCAAAAAAATCCCAAGTGGTTCATTATTAATATATGTAACCTTATCTAAGTAATTTGGCCGATCCTTATATTTTTATGAATATAATAACAATTAATAATATAATATTTGTTTTTAAAACTATTTTAAGTCAATTTTGACACAATTTGGTAATTGATTTTTGTGAAAATCATAACAGCATGATTAGTTCAAAAAAAGTTAAATAAATCAATAATAACATGTCATATTATCGTATAAAATTAGTGAAATTCAAAAAAAAGTCTTCAATTACATTTATTTGGGTATTTATAACATCGATTATGTAAATATATCATTAATAATGTAATTATTTCATCATCATTGTGTCATAAATAAATTAAGTTATATACTATTTAAAAATTATAAATAAAATACCATTATGTCGGAAATATTTTTATCTTTCTAATTAATATTTATATTTGAAATTGTCTTATTTTTAACCCAATATTAAAAATGTTTTAATTATTAAACTTTGATTTTAATTCTTTTAACTCTTCTTGAAATAAAATAATAATAAGTGTCCTAATCTAATCCATGTGGACCAAAATGGTAATTTTTTTCTTATGGTTGTTTTTGGTATAATTACACTTATCTAATAGAATTAGGATATTTGTAATGGTAATAATAATATCATTTTTACCCTTAATTACCCTATTTGCTTTTAACCATGGTAAATAAAAGTAAAAAGTTACTATACGACAAAAATTATTTTTATCTTATTAAACCAAATTTTACACCTTGATATTAACCATGTCTCTCAAATTTTCTAAATTCAACTCACAGATGTGGTACAATTATGTTTTTTGTAAATTGCAAATTCTCTTAGGAGGTGGGTAAAATACGGTAAAAAGTTCAATAAAATTTTTATGTATCTATATTATTATAAAATTACTCAATTGGATTACATTGAACATATATGTGTATTATGTATCTATTTTTACCTAAAATATATATAAATAAAATAAATAAATATTTAAATAAAAAGTCGGTTTTTAAATAGTAACCTAGTTTTTTCACTATTCATCAAATATTGAATGTTTTCAGAAAAATACCAAAAATGCACCCGAGGATAATTTTGATATTCCGATTCCAAAAATGAAGTCCATTTTGGAAGATAAAATTTACAATATTTTAAAAAGTGGGTATTACTATTCATAACAGCTAGTTCATAATAAGATTATAATAATATCTCGTTTAATGAAACTTGGTATTGCGTACAACACACGCTGTCGAAGAAGGTTCCTCTGGTATTCTACATAAGCCTAAAATTGTGTTTGAATACACTGTAATCTAATACGATGTTGTGTATAGTGCAATATAATCTTGGTGAAGCATAGAACACAAAAAATAAAAGTAATTAAAAATATTATTTCTCATAAAATCTCAAGGTGTTACATTCTACCCGCTATAAAATTAATTTAGCCCTTGAAATTCATCAGGGATATAAGTGGTTTACTACTTGAAAGTTTACTTCATTGAAGCCCACATCGTAAAACTGAATACTAAAACTTCACTTTAAAAAGGGAAGTTAGAATCATAACGGTCACCCAAAGTAACTCTGCACTGGGTTTCCACATTAAACATCATTGGTGAAAATCTGGATATGGAAGAAAATCTAACCATCAAGTTCTGATGGAGAGTGTTAGAGAACATGACTATGAAAAGGACATCAATAACAAAGTAATAAATTTTTGGTGATTGAAGGTACCATCTAATTCATCGGGTATGAGGGTACTAGGACTACATTTTTAGTTCTCAAGATCATTTACCTAATGTTGATGAATAGTTGAATCAAAATAAATACTTACATGATTTTGGTACAATATCACCATTGTCCATACCTTTAAAAATTTCCACTTCATCTCTTAAAGATATGAGTTTGAATTTTTCATTCATGAAGTGTTAGCAGATCATGTGATAGAATGGTGTGTCATTCTATCTATCTCAAATAAATGGTTAGATAATGTTATTAAATATACATAAGTCCATATATGGTGAGATTAAACATATGTGGTTCCTAAAATGGACGTATACTTCGTATATCATACCACATAATAAATTGAAACTAATTTATACTAAATAAGGATTTCCTGTAGGCCATGGTAGGCGATAATGGCCTATCTCACTTCAGTTGTGGGTTCAATTCCCACATCCTTGTCTGACGCGATGGGTTGTCTCCCATTTTATGGGTTGTCCATTTTCTAAAAAAAATCATTATAACATTTCAGAAACAATATAGAAAAGAAAATTTCTAGACCTAAACAATATTATATGATGTCTAACTCAATCCATTCCAATCATTAGGATTACCCAAACTCACAGTATAAAGAAAACAATTGATAGAGAGGTCATCTACCAAGAATGAAAATACCATCATTTATCCCCATATATCATAAGATATGTCTTGTTGGTCACATTCCAAACATTATAATGCCTTAATCAAATATTCTTTTGAAATATGAATACCCATTAAACCTTAGTGAAAACTGGAATGCTGTTAAAAGTTAACTCTTTCGACATACCAAAATCCCAAAATTTATATATACACAATCCATGATATCACTTTGTCTTTATATCAGTCATGAGCTCATGAATACTATCAAATATATTATTTTATCCTTATCCATTCATTATGCGCATATCATCTTCTTTCAAAAAAATATTTAAATCACTTTTCATGGTTACCGGTACCATATTCTTATGGAAATCCAAAATGGGCTAAGACATAGATATTTTATTATATTATGAAGCTACCTCCACAAAATTATTCTTGAATTACAAAACTGAAGCCCTTCAATAACTCCTCTTTAATGACTGGCATGGAATAGGTCATTCCTCAATTTAGAAGTAACCTCTTAGGTCAGGGAATAGACATGGGTAATTCCCATGTTCTCCACAGATAAGACATTGAACTCCATAAAATTCTGTCACTCTATGCCCCATTTCCCCACACAGATAACATCTTCCTCTCTAATTGAGGTATTCCTCACGGTTCTTCTTCCCTTCTTATTTATCTGTAGTAATCTAAATATTCCTTCCTCTATGTTCCTCATCATGGGATCAAGAATAAAAGTTCATCTTCCTCATATTTGATGATATATGAATACAAATAAAGTTAACCTTATTAATCATATATCGTGATGACTGATTTGGAATAATCACAACATCTTACACTCTAGGCATTACATAATTTTTTCTGCTCATAGTCACCAATTTGCCCATCAAATTCAATGTTAACCCAATTCCTTCTGGTTCCCTCCATTAAATAAATCCAAAAACCATTATATAAGAAACAGTTAAAATAATGAGGAACCACATAATAATAAAAGGTAACTTATAGGATGTCTAACTTATCACACATTCATTAATCCATGATATCTTAGGTTCACCCTAGGTTGTTAACATAATTCTAGTACTGTAACCTATAGTTATACTAAATCTGTGGGACATCCCTAGACATAACATAAAAATATATCTACGGATCTCACTAATGTTTTCGCATCCTAGTTTCCAAAGGTTAACTAAACCATTCCTCTGATACCAAATGTAGTGACCCAAATCATGACATACATATACATTACATTACTTTTGCGGAATACTTAATACATAACAAAAAAAGACACCAATGGATCATAATATTTTAGTGTCTTTGGATACATGGAACATAATATTTTAATATTGGTGAAAGATCTTCAACATCTACCATAAAGATCATCCATTTTTTTCTTACCTAAAATCAGTATTTATATCCAGGGGAAAAGAAATCATAAAATGGGTGAGTTCAAATGCTCATTAAGGGTACACATATAGAACATAAAACAATCCATAAACATTTGAAAGCAAAAACATGAACATAAAATCTAAACATCAATATCTTGAGAAAACACATAAATCATGGAAGTACGTAAGACATATATCATAAAGGATCATCAATCATGATAAAATAGATTGGGATTAAAAAATTTAATTGTGTAAAACCATTAAGGACATGATATTATTTCCATAGTATCCATGGAATTTCTACCAAGACCATCTTAGTGGACAAGGTCCCTTTCTGAATCGAGTATACTCCTTGTTCTAGTTCTGTATCACTGAATCAGATTAACTTACCATTCCAGCCATATCTATCTCATGAGATATAAAAATTTACCCAATTCATCGTAGGTAGATATAGGTCCCACCGAACTCCTAATGAAATCATTCTTACGTGGTCTACAACATAAACATAAATCATTCATCATAACCCAAAGAATAAATTGGGTTTCATAAACATAAATCTATCATAATATAATCCATATAAAACAAATGTATATCATTTCATCATAAGAAAAGTGAAACCATGTAAATCATAGACACATTATACTTGAAACATACACATATGGAATAATTTCATCTTCGATGGAAAATGGTTTTGACAAAACAATTAAAATGAATTATCTAGGAAAATATACTTTCTTCATCAAAATCATTTTCTTTTGACAAAATCCGATGAAATTTTAAAGGAAAAATATTTTGTTAAAAATATTAATGAAATCTTGTATAGGATGTTTCATGAAAATTAGGCGTTATGAAACCGTAAAAATCCATTCATGCCGCATAAGATTAAAAAACACTCTCCTCGTACGTTTAACGGAAAAGTCAAAAAGTACCACGTATGGTAAACAAAATAACGATTCCTTACATAATACAATGTAAAAGTCAAAGAGGGGTAAATATGAATTTAAACATACATTGAAGAATATTAAACACTTTATGGAAATCATTTTTATGAATATGGATCAAAAATATAACCCGAGTAAATACTCACTTATAAGAAATCTTTGATAAAAATAAGATTGAAAAATTATCCATTACCTTAGGTCTGATATGATTCGTATGTAACAGAACCTCCTGTATAATGATTTATATAATGTCATTGAATTATTAAATAATCATATGCATCGTTATTATATCATATATGATTCACTTATGACTTTATATTACCCATTCTTTTGTAAATTAAATGTTAATTTAGCGTTTTGGATGAAATAATTTTATTTATCGTACGTGATTAGACTTATAGTTATTGATATTATTATTAAAAATATCATGTTTTACTTACTTCTAAATGTAAATAATTATTTATATATAAAATATATTCAGTATATATATATATATATAATATATATGTAAATGGAATGAAATACACAGTTCATGGAGACGGTAGGCCGTACGTATGAAGAAAGATGTTTTCCTTTCCTTATTGACTTGAATGGAAGTAAGTAGATGGTATATATATATACATAAATCCAATATCTTTATCATTTCATATATTTCATTATTATTCATTACATATACTTTATAATCATTCTGTAATGGTTAACATGGAGAATGAATCTCATCGCGTCGTCGAGACAGTAATCCGTACGTACGCATGAGCGATGATATCATTCCCATAAATGTTTAATTGAATTGGAGTGGATAATATAATATCTCAAAATCCGTATGACGCTATAATAAAAATATATAGTTATTCTTTAAACCATTATACCCATCCACGTAATGTGGTGGTGGAAAAACAGATTACACTGCAGCGTGGAGACTGTATTCTGTACTTACGCACGCGTGGTGATTTTTTTCCGTAGGATGGATAGAAGGTGAAATAGGGTTGTTTCATATTTAAAATAACATATCACTATATTATTGATACTTATTTAATAACTTTGTAATGAAACAAATAAAGAAGAAGAAATTTAAGAAGAAAAAAGCTTGGAAGAATCGGTAGAAGAGATTTCCTCTTCTTCGACACCCCTCTTTTAAGATTTCACTTAAGGCACTAGAGATGGTCTTTAGAGGAGACCAGAACCTCTAAAATATTTCTAGGGAAGTTTTTAAGGAAAATGGGAAGGGTTTTTTCCGAGAATGAAGGCTCAAAATTATGTGAAGAGAAGATGGAGGTGGTTCACTTTTATAAGGGTGGAGAGGGGAACTTTAGAAAAAATATAATGTATTATTTTATAATAAAGTCATATTCGCTTTATAATGGCTCAAAAGTAAAATATTTCGAATATAATGTGGGGATTGGTCGAAATACTCTAAAAAACCTATGTTTTAGACAAGTTTAGGCTACTATTTTAACCTTATCATTTAGATTTAACTCTAAGTTAAATAATTTATCTTTTACCATGCCTTCTTGTTTTCTTACACTATATGGTTAATAAATTTACAATAACATGCCAAACGAACCACAAGTTGTTCTTCATTAATATATATTACCTTATCTAAGAAATTTGGTCGATCCTTAGACTTTTAGGAATAGAATAACAATAAATATTATAATATTTGTTTTATAAACTATTTTATGCCAATTTTTACACTATTTGGTAATTTATTTTTCTGGAAATCATAACAGCACGATTAGTTCAAAAACCGTTAATTAAATCAGTACTAACATGTCATATTAACCTATAAAATTACTGTAATTCATAAAAAGTCTCAATTTACATTTATTTTTGTATTTATAACATCAATTATGTAAATATTTCATTAATAATGTAATTACTGAATCATCATTGTGTCATAAATAAATTAAATTATATAATGTATAAAAATTATAAATAAAATACAAATATGTTGTAAATATTTTTATCTTTCTAATGAATATTTATAGTCATATTTATCTTATTTATAACCCTATATTAAAAATGTTTTAGTTATTAAACATTAATTATAACTCTTTTAACTCTTCTTTAAAAAAATTTATAAGTGTCCTAATCTAATCCAAGTGGACCTAAAGGGTAATATTTTATTCCGAAGGTTGTTTTTGGTCGAATTACACTTATCCAATAGAATTAAGTCATGTGTTAGGGTAATAATAATATCATTTTTACCCTTAATTACCCAATTTACTTTTAACCATGGTAAATAAAAGTAAGAAGTTACTATTCACTGAAAATTATTTTCATCATATTGAACCAAATTTTACACCCTGATATTAATCGTGTCTCTCAAATTTTCAAAATTCAAATTACAGAAGAGGTAAAATTATGTTTTATGTACAATTTAAAATGCTCCTATGAGGTGAGTAAAAGACGGTAAAATGTTCAATAACATTTTTATTTTTCTATATTATTTTAAAATTTTTCCAATGGATAGCATTTATCATATATAGGTATTATGTATCTATTTTTTCCTAAAATAAATTTAAATACAATAACTGAATATTTAAATAAAAAGTCGGTTTTTAAATAGTCACCAAATGTATTCACTATTCATAAAAAATTGAATGTTTTCAGAAAAATACCAAATATTCACCCAAGGATAATTTCAATATTCAGAATCCAAAAATGAAGTCCATTTTGAAAGATAAAATTTATAAAATTTCAAAATTTGGGTATTGCTATTGGTAACACCTAGTTCAGAATAATATTATAATAATATCTCGTTTAGTGAAACTCGGTATTGCGTACAACACACACTATAGAGGAAGGTTTCTCTGGCATGTTTCACAACCATAGAATAGTGTTTGCATATACTGTAAGCTAATATAGTGTTGCATATAGTGTAAGCTAATCTGGGAATAACGTACAACACAAGACATCAAAGTAATTAAAAATAATATTTCTCATAAAATCTCGAGGTGTTTCAATTAGGCCCCTATAAATTGATAAAGTATGGACATGAAAAGGATACAATCATTCATGTATCCATCTAAAAAATGTCACTTATATGATGTTTTTTATTGTTCTTATTTTTTTCTTAGAACTCTCATCAGTCCAAAATAGCATTCTTCAAGATGACGTCTGTGAACTTCCCAATCACTGCACATGTTGTATCCTCATCCACTGGAAGGACATCATAACCCACCTAGCATCTTCAAAGCGGGGTCTCCAATGTTCTAGTAAGTTATTACCATCATCATGGTACAATACCAACCATGGAGGTTTCCCAACAATCTCTCTAGGTAAATAAATATCCTCGATCGTTTTGCCAGCGAAAAATGATGATCCAGATGTAGAATGTTCCAACCACTGTCTTCAATCATTTTGGGTCCTTATCCATAGAATGAAACAATGATTCCCTCCAGTACTATAGTTTGGTGGATCAAGAGGTCACTCAGGGCCTCAATTCAAGAATGCAGGGGTCCTTCTAGAGGACTCACATCAATAATCGCTGCCAGAAGAATCATGCGATAGTGAACCCCCAACTTGATGGGGGTGTGGCCTTTGAACATTTGGCTTAGGTATCTCAGAGCTGGACAAGCAATATGAATCATCAGGGACAATTTATAGTCAACGAGGAGCGGTTTCTTACATATTTCCCCTCTGTTGAAGTCCTTCAACATAACATGATGTCAAACCAAGAGTGGGTACATACACTCATATGTCCTAATTTCACTACCCAGCAGACTCTTCTGGATGAAAACCACCAATCTTCCCAATAAAATCTCATGGAGTACCATGAACATGAACATACACTTATTTAAAAATTATCAGCCACTCAGCAGACTCATCTGACAACATTTAATGAAACCCACCAATCAAATGTTGTGGAAACTGGTAAACCGAAAACTATACTTGCTTAAAATCACCAATTCTACCAATATTATCAGTTGTTAGTATTGAAGGAAGTTATTCATCCTTTCATAATGGAAAAACACCAGTAGTCACATAAACCTACTAGTGTTCATCAATCCTGCCAACAGCCTTGTTTGGTAGCACCAAGAGAAGTCAGTCAAAAATCTCTAATCACAAATTTGGGGTAGACTCAACTATGTGCCTCCATAGATTAGTATTGTCAATACCCATTAATAGGAAAAAGAGGATATTAGTATACACATACACCTACTCCTGATACAGAATTTAAGTATATTGCGATTCCAGCCACTAATGTCAGCAAATATATCATATTAACAGTGATAGGGAAAACACAAATTCCAACCCATATTCTGAATGCTTTATAGGATATCGTAACAAAAAATTCAACGGTACCAGGGGAACCAACACATAAATATATCCGCACACCTGGGATGCCACATATGCCTAACATATCAGAGAAGATACATACATATGTTTCAGTCTAAGAGCGTCATGTGGAATACTCCCCAATATCATACGAATAACTGGATCAGGAACATACACCCTTTCCAACTATAGGTAATCATCATATTCTGATAACCACTCTTAGGAAGGAACATACAACTGCCCATGATAAGCACTTCTTCCAACAAGTGTGCCTTACTATGTGTATTATAGAATCCAAAAATAATTCTCACCAAACAAATTTGGAAAATCAAGAGTCTAGAAGAAATACGACTCCTCTTAATGAAAGAGTTCTTGAAGCCTTAAGAAATTTATCTGTTGCAGCTCAAGATTCTACCCTCTCATTACCGAATTATGGGTGTATTAGTAGTAATTCTGATGTTCCTCATCAGACACTTCATTATTAATGCTTTCTTCATGAAAATTTGGTCAATCCAGAGAGCTTATCTTTAGATGAGAGACCCGATAAACCTCGGTGTGGCTAATTGACAAAGGAGTCAGATGATTCATCAAAAGGAGAACATAGTCTTATTAAAGATATCGAAGGTGGTGATCTTACAAATATATTGACAGAATTTCATCACCACATTATGTGTTAGTTAATTTTATTAACATTATCTCATAAGATCCTCTATAAAATGATTATAGATCAGGGGAATCGGAAGATGATGTTTTTATCGATAATATGGTACACACAGAAGAAAATGAAGAAGTTGCACGTACCCAAAATCAGAGGCTTACCCAGTATCTAGGTATGCCTTCAAATAACCAACTCCCACCCCTTAGAAAGGCATCCAACAAGGGGAAAGGTAAAATTCAGATTGCATATCACTTTTCCTCTAGACTAGGTCAATCTCTTTCACATGAAAAGATAATTTCACAAAAATAAATGGATATGAAAGAGTCGAAGATAATCAATAAAGAGTCACTTCAAAGTATCATTTCTGGTAGACATACATCTCAGGTAGATCCTCAACCTAAACATCATTTAGGAGTTCCTCGGAATAGAGGACTTGTGGTAACTTCATATGTGGATAATGAATTCCCTCCATTTGGTATACAACTAGGGCTAGATCAAACACATCCTTATAGGCATTTTCCTATTGGCTATCCGAGGCACATACTAGCACCACCACCAGTTGTTTTACCGGTTGTTGAACCAGTTTATGCTCAATCTACGCTACTCGTACAGGTCCCATCTCATAAATATATTCCCCATGTTCTTATTAACACAATTGAGGAATAAATAAAATTATTAGAAGGTATGGATAAATAGCTTAGTCTAGTTTATCCGGAAATGAAATATCATCATGAGTGGGTGGATAGAACCCCTCCCCCACAAAATTTTTTTAATACCATATTCCCAATATTTAATGTTTCAGGAGATCTGGAACAACACATAAGGAATTTTGTTTCACATTGTGATCTAATGATGAGGACTCTACATGAAGAAGAAGAAGTAAAGCTCAGGTGTTTTGTGTAGTCATTACATGGACCATCTTTTGTCTGGTATACAAGTTTGAAATCTCGATCAATTAATAGATTGGAAGATCTTAGATAGGAATTACTTATTCACATATGCTCAACACTACTAAAGACAATAGTTTGTGATCATACAAATTTCAAAAAAAGGTAAAATGAATGATTTTCAAATTTCATTACTCGATGGAATGGATTAACGTATTTGTTAAATATATCACTCGATCAAAAATATTTTCTACCAATTTGTGTGGAAAATTGGTGTGATGAGTTTTTCACACCACTAATCCCAGTCAAATACACAAGAAGGTTTATAGTCCTTGCTTCAATGCTCCAAAAGTTGAAGCTTCCATCATGTAAAATAAGGCTACAACTCATGTAATTACATCATCACTAGGAAAAATAATATGGAAAGTAGAGGAAACTACATTCATACACAAGAAATCACATTTACCTACTTCCACTTAAAAACATTCATCATATTGAATGTATCAGCCTCCCGAGTGTCAGCAGTAATGACCAACTGGTCAAGATGATCAAAGAGATGAAATGAGGAAATAGTTTGAGGAGTGAAAGAACAATGTTTATTATTTCCTGAATGAACAGGTTCTCGGTTAATTCATGTCAACTTTGGAAAATAATTTGGTTCATTTTACAAGCCTCAAGAAACCAAATAAAGAAGGATATGAAGATATTTCGAATTATTTTCTCTTTCAAAAGATGTTGGGGAATCCCATTCAGTAGTATTTTGTTTTCAAAAAACCACCTGCAAAAAATCGTAAACTCTGGACAAGTATAACTCAAAAAGTTCTTCAGCCAAAGTAGCATGTTTTATTGTTCCTGATCTCGAGGAAGAAGGTGAATGTCAGGAAGTCAAAAGTAAAAATGCACAGAAATATGATGATTGGATGGTTAGGAAAACTATCAACTGAACTCATGCCATTATTCGAACACAGGTGAATCAACCAATTATCTCTTTTTCTACCCCCACCACAGAAAAATCATCCTCATCAAAATATTAGTCCTACGAAGGTCAATCCTCAAATAAGAGACATGATCATATGGTTAAAGAGTAGTTAGAAAAAGATGATATCATTTCAAGGAAAATGTTATCTTTGACTCTAGAATATTTCACGACATCTCTATTGAAAGAACAGGAACCACCCCACCAAACAGTACAACCAAAATTGACCTGTCAAAAAGAATAGTTGTTAGATGAAGAGTTGATCTTTGGTTCCCTTACCATCATCCAATAAACTGATATTTATGCAAATGGTGATTCATATTATAATGTGACTATGTTCGTTGTACCAATCTAGGGAACTAGAAGAGGAGGCCAAGGTCAAGGATATAGGGAAATACATAGGTTTTCTAGTAGCCACTATTTTAACTCTACCCCTACTCGAACAGTATATGTAGTGGAAACTCATGGGAGTGCCATTTAGTAGGCTCAACAAGAACAATGTGATTCATCCATGCATCACAAAATCGGTTCGGCCATTATAATTTTTGGGAATTGATTAGAAGTTACACCATCTTCCTATATACAAATAGATAGACCAAGTCAGTCTAATCTTCCACAGCTAGGAGTATTTCTAAATTTTTTTATACAATGTACATCTACATCAGGAGGGTAAACTTCCAAGGCACCTACAAAACTGCATCTACTTGTGGAGAAATACAGACCATTAGACCAAAAGAATGATTTCATGAAATAGTTGGCCCACGTTCCAGCCAACTTTTAAATTCTCGATTCCTTGAATCTATTGAAGGATGTTGAGAAGCACTTATAGAGGGTTTCTCATGTCCTTAAGAGTTTAAAAATGAATTTGTTGCTGCTGTGGTTTACTATATAGAAAATTACTCCACAAAGTGTCATTAAGTTACATATTTTATAGATGAAGATGAATATGATGTGGTATGAGGACATATTAGGCCCTTATATCTATTTGAGATGGTCAATGACATAGACATCTGACATACCTTCATTGATAATGGCTCAAGAGTCAACCTCAATCATATTCGTACACAATGTCGATAGGGACTTACAGAATCTAACTTATCTCCTTTTACAATAATGTTAAAGAATATGATAAGAATGAGAATGAAACAGTCAATGTGATCACCCTAAAAACTCAATTTGGAGATCTTGTGTCTAATTTAGATTTTATGGTGGTTCGTCAGGACAAAACCTTCAACATTCCTCTTGGAAGGCCTTCACTACATCAACATGCATCCATACATTTTTCATACCACCAATTCCTCAAATACCATTTAAATGGTCAAATCATAACTTTTTATGGTGACAAGGATCTATTAAAAATGTGTGAATATCAATAAATAGAGGAAAACTATTACCACATGACGGGAACGAGGTCCATAGAAAAGGATATAACCAGAATTATTTCACTAAATGGCAAGGAAAAGATCCCAGAAACCCATTCAAATATTTAATCACAGATTATGGAATACCAATCCATTAAATTAAAAGGGTAAATACAAATCCAATATTTTGTCCCCGTAACTTCCATTATATCAATGCTGGCAATCAACCCTAACCGAATGGGGGAAATTATTGATTCACCAATCATTAGTAAAATCTCAAATGGAGATTTATTCATTTTATCCACTGAACTACAACATGATTTTACATTTCCATTCGGATTATAATAATTTGTAGTAGTACTAATGGTATATAAGGATGTTAATTCCCAATCCATCATCTCCTCTTTATTACCCCAGGATTACCCTTCATAATAAGTTGGGTTAGAAATGGTGGCCTCTTCATTAAGATGTTCACATACTGATTGCTCCCCTAACTCTAGAATTTTTTCTTTGTTATATAATATGCATGTAGAAATAGAATAAGTGACACATAATGAAAAGTAATGATAATATCTTAGGGATTCTCCTCAAACATTGGAGGATGGTGTCTCTACCATAGTGGATGAGCTCAGAGAAATAAATCTAGGTATAGAAAAAGGTATATTCCCTACTCTAGTCAGCGCGACCATGACTATTGAAGCGAAATAATTTTATAATTAATATCTAAATCAACATTGAGATATATTTGATTGGAATCATACAGAAATTCCAGGACATAATCCCAATGTAGTTTCTCATCAATTGGGTTTTCTTAATGAACGTCAAGTATTCAAGAAGATATTATGAAGAACACAACCAACTCATTCTTCTAAAATTAAATACGAAGATGATAATCTTATAAAGGCAAACTTTTTCATGGAGGTTCAATATCCCAAATAGCTGGACAACAGTGTCGCAATGAAAAATATGAGTCGTCAAATTTGGGTTTTCATTGATTTGAGAGATCTTAACCAGTATTGTCTTAATGATGACTTTCTAGTTCTGATTATATAGCTTTTAATTGTTGAAACAACTGGATATGAAGCTCTTTCCTGTATGGATGGTTACTCTGGGTACTATCAAATCTAGATGGCCACACAGGATGAAAAATTTATAGCCTTTAGAGCCCCACACGGTGTGTTTTTCTATCGGTTAATGCTCTTTGTATTAAAGAATGTAGGTGAAACGTATCAACATGCTATTCACCATGTCTAAATACCCTTTTTAGAAAAAAATTTCAAATGTTATGTAGATTATTTTTATTATAAATCCAACAAAACGTTCTGATCACTTGACTAATTTGGAGACCAAATTCCAAAAAATTCAGAAACACAATTTAAAGATGAACCCCTTGAAATGGGAATTTTGGGTAACCTTACAAATGGTAATTGGCTTTGTTGGGTTCCCTTGTGTGATCTATGTTTATCCTGAGAAAACAAAATCAATCATTCACATGTCACCTCCTCAAAATATGAAATAATTAAGAGGACTCCAAGGAAATATGGCCTATATTCAGCGCTTTATTGCAAATATTGTTAGGAAAATTTCATCCCTTCACCAGATTAATGAAGAATAGAGTCACCTATTAATGTACTTAAGACTACCACGAGGAATTTTATTTTCTCAAGAAATATTTATTGAGTCCACTGGTATTAATTCCACATGTAGAAATAAGACCACTTATTCTCTATGTGACACCTTTAGAGCAATCACTGGGTTCCTTCCTTACCTAAAAGAATGAGTCGGGAATTAAAACAGACATTACTATGTCAGTCGAACTATGCTTGATGGAGAAACTTGATATTCATGTATTGAAAAATACAACTTGGAATTAATCAATGTAGTTCATAAATTAAGGTACTATATACAACATCATGATGTCCAACTCATGTCTCGCAATAACCCACCCAAATTTATCCAATGTCATCATATTCTTAGAGGGTGTCGGGCATGGTGAGCAGTTATTTTGCAATTTATTATATCCAGTTTGTGCCTTAGAATGAAATAAAATGTAATGCTCCGGCCAGCATCCTTGCTGAACACCCATCTGTAGAAGATACATCATTGAATATTAAACTTCCTGATAAAGAGGACTTTTCTATTTATGATAATCCCCAAACATGGGAGATGTACTTTGATGGATCCTCTAGAAGTCAAATAGGGAAGAGAATGGAAAAATATAAACGAAACAATGTTGGGATATGATTTGTTTTTATCTCACCAAAAATGATGTGTATCCATATTAATTCCTATTATCAGAATGCGAAACCAACAATGAAGAGTAATATCAAGCTCTCAACACAAGCATCTAATTAGAACTTCAGGTGAATTTTAATCAATTGAACATGAAATATGATGTAGAGTTGGTGATCACACAAATCAATGAGGATTATTCCATAAGAATATATGAGTTAATCCGTTTCTGTGATTATTTCAGAGGGTTAATTGATGAATTTACCTCAGAGTTGACATTTTCTTATGTATCAAGATCACAATATGCTAAATATGATACACTATATAATGCAACTATATCCTGGGAAGATCCAAACTGGGATGAGGCAGTCATGAATATAGCCCATCTTCATGTGGTCTCACCTTTTGTTCAAACTAAAATGGAGAAAATTAATGAAATCATCCCTATTTATGAACCATATTGTCATACCCTGGGATGGAGAACACCGATCATATAATACCTTGATAATTGACTATTTCCACTAGATAGGGCAGAAAAAGAATTGATTTGATGACGAGCAGCAAGTTTTACTATTTATGATAGTCCAAATAACCAGATGATCCTTTAAAAATGAGGCATTGATGGAATCATCTTTTGGTGAATTTATGGAGAAGAAACTCTAGCTGTCATGAATGAAGTACATTCAGGATATTGTGGTGCTAACCAATATGGGCATAAGATTTCTGATCCAATCTGAATGCTTGGATAATTATGGCCCTCAATGATTGATGATTTCATAGATTCCACCATGAAATTTCATCCCTAACAAGTACATTACGACTTTATTAATAAACCCCCAAAGTTACTTCACACATCTAAATACTCCAAGACATTTTCCACATGGAAAATTTATATAGTAGAGACTTATCCTCTAGCTATGTATAAATAGTTCATGTACATTATTACTGCTACTAAATTATTCTCCCAATGGGATGAAGCAATCCATCTCAAAAAAGTAGGAGCCAAAAGCATTGTTAGTTTTTCCAAAACTAACATCATCATGGGATTTAGTCTCCCTCATACTATATTAATGGGAAATGGCACCAAATTTTGTCCTATTGAGGTAATAAGTTATATCAGGGGCACAATATCATGTCCAACCATTCATCTCGCAATGATCTGATAGACAATGGACAAATAGAGGCTTTTAATAAGACCCATTAAAATATACTCTAGATGATGGTGGACAATGATAAGAAATATTGTCTTGATAAAAATATTCATGCTTGATGGTATTATCATACTACTACCCTTACTACCTCCCATAAAACACTTTATTCATTGGTGTATGGAACAAAAGGAGTTTTTCAATTGGAATTCAATTTTCATTCACACAGAGTTGCAACCTGTGAACCGTTGTTTAAAGATGATAACTATCAAAAATGGTTTGAATATTTTGAAGGATTAAATGTGAATGTATTGCATACTTTGCATCATTTAGTAGTCTATCAAAACATAATAGTTCCAGCCATTAACAATAATGATCACCTCCATTAATTTCTCTAGTGAGAATTTTAATTGGTCCTGAAGAATCCAGTGATACTTGGAAAGAAACCTCCAAAGCTTGAGAAAGAGTGGGAAGGACCTTATTCCATACATAATTATACTCAAATGGATCTTATGACCAAATATCGATTGAGGGAGATCTTATTAAAACTCCAACCAGTGCGAGATTCTTGAAAAAAACCTTTTTGTAATTTCACACAATGTCCTTACAACAAGACATGAAACTACACAACACAAAGTCCTAGTTTCAAGTCATTAAACTAAATAACAATCATACATTCCCTTGATGCATAGCCATAAAATGTGAATCATATATGTCCTTGTCACACGACATTAAACTGAAAGACCTAGTTTGTCCTCTTTACATGACATTGAACTATATGGCCAAAGTCTTGTCTACTTGACGTTAGGAGCATCCATAAGCAAGTATTGTTGAAATCATAGCTACTCCTTTGTGGAACATGATTCCCTATATTCCATTTGTCTGAGCTAGATCTATATAGGGACCTAATTTCTAGAACTATATATGGAATGATTCTAATTAATATAAAATAAATAAAGACGCCAAGATCTCCAATCTGGGGCCCGATCGCACCCATCCAGAAAATTTTTATTTCCCTTTTCTCCTCCTATATATGAATCAGATCTATACAGAGTGTTAACATAAGATTCATGGTTTTATCCTTATAAAATTTTTTCTTTAAGATTACATATTCTCTTAGAATGTTTCAAAACCCATGTTCCCCATATCAAACCCGATTGGTGTGGGAAAATATTGTCTCATGAACTATGTATGTATTGATTCTCATCTATACGAGATACGTACAGACACCTAGATCTCCAATATTGGGACCAGTCACAGTATATATAAAAACCCCTATTTATTATTTATATAAGAATAAAAACTGCATAAAGAATTTTTAAGGAACTACGTATGGCTTGATTCTTTCTCCAAGAAATACACTTAGTGACACTATGGGATTATTCCTTAGTCCTTCTATAACATGTATTTCTTTTCACATCGGTTCATCATTATTCTTACCTCATGAGAAACCTTTTACTACTCCTTATTTCACATACTGATCATTGTTCACATGGTATTAGGAATTGGGTAAAATACTTCTCTATATAGATAAGGTGTCTCAATTACATTTGGGGTTGTCAATGTACTCGTTGTATGACTTAAAACTGCATAGCACAATTACCTCCCTATTTGAATTAAAATTGCATAGTACAATTTCTTCACTAGATGATTTAAAACTACACAACAAGATATTAATTCAAAAGAAACAAAAAGAGTCTATATTTTACACATGAGACGTATCTATGTAAAAGACATCAAACACATGGACAATATTGATTCAAATATTTATCATGTTCATTGAGAATTATCCCCTTTAATATTCCACACTCTTAATCTTGAATATAATCAGATCATCATAATCTTTCTTACAATTTTTGGTGACAATGTTTCTAATATCTAAGAACTATTTTTCCTCACTATGCAATATGTGCCCTTAGGTTTCCTTCCATAATCTGCCTACATAATAGGCATATTAGTAAAAATATTCCATTTTTTTTTGATATATAGTATATTCCCTAGTTTTCACTATATAATAAATCCCCCATAACGATTTTTTCATAATAATTGTAATTTTATTCCTGTTTATAATGTATTTTTTCCCTTAAAACATTAATGAAAATATTTAATAATCTATATTTTAAAACAATAATTCATCTATATTTGTCCCGTAATCATTACATCGATCTGAAAGTCTTCAGGACCATGGTTTACCCATCTCTCTCTCTATGTGTTCAAAGAAATATGATATAACCTTGGACCTCATTACCACATATCATATATTTTTTCTATTTCTGGTCTGAGTTATATGACGAAAAACTAAAAACATCATACGTCCGATGTTTAGGTCTGGCCTTTGTAGAAATCCAACTCCTCTGATTCATTGGAAACCATGATTGGAAATAATCTCTACATATTTAGGTACCATTCTTCATAAACCAAAATATGTTATTTGGAAAATATAATTCTTCATAATCTTAATTCATATTTTAAAAATAGAATGTCAATTACCTAAGAGCTATTTTTTCCTGACTATACAGTACGTGCCTTTAGGTGGCCTCACATAATTTGTCTATGCAACATGCATGTCAATCAAAAGATTCCATAATTTGGAAATGTATTATATTCCCTAGTTGGCTCTGCATAATATAGTCCCCATAACATGTTTTTCAAAAAAATTGGTAATATTGTTCTTGGTTATAGTGTCTTGGTCACCCCCATGAATTGATGACAATATGCCAGATTCTCTATTTTAAAACAATAATTCAGGAATATTTGTCCCATTATCATTCTCTTGATCTAAAATTCTTTAAGAACAAGGTTTAAATATATCTCTCTCCATGTGATCAAAGAAATATGAAATAACCTTGGATCACATGACAACATATCATATTTTTTTTTATAGTTATAGTTGACTAAACTAAAACTAAAAACACCATATTTCTATTGATTGGGTCAGAAAATCATAGAAATAATATTCCACCAATTATTTGGAAATCGTGGTTCGAAACACTCTATCCCTATTCAGCTACCATTTTTCATTAACCAAACTCAGTTCTTTGGAAAATCTGAATTCCCATAAACTTAGTCTACTTTTATCAATAAAATAACAAATTCCTAAGAGCTCTTTTTTTTCATCAATATGCAATATGTTCCCTTAGGTGGCCTTACATATGCTACCAACATAATTGGCCTATTAGTCAAAATATTTCACTATTTATCCTATTTGGACCTACATAACCCAACCCCCAAGATGTGGTTTTCAAATAATGGTTACTTCATTCTTGGAAAAGACACCCCTACTACTTTTAGCCCTTGTCCCATATCATTCTTCAAATCTAGAAATTACCAAACCATAGTTTACAATTTTGTATTCCATACCTAAATATTGTATTATGATTGCTAACAAATTACCAAAATATAGGGTGAGTCTCATACATTTGGTCAAATATAAAGACCTTAAATTAAAGCCACAAAATGTCTTCACTATATAACCTAAAAACGCATAGTATAATATCCTCACAGGGTGACTTAAAACTTCATAGTACAATGTCCTCACTACGTGACATTAAACTGAACAGTACAATGTCCTCACTACATGACATAAAAATACACTGTATAATGTCCTCACTACATGACTTAAATCATTACAATATAATATCAGAAATTCCCTATTCTGAAAAATATTAAGCATTCCTCATACAAAAAAGTTACATAGAAAAGGTTTTTCTATCTATGAAAAATGTCAGCATAAAATGGCGATTTATTCCTAAAATTTATTTCCTTTGAAAAACCAACCACTATGGTATTGATTCACCAAAATCTTATTTTCCCTTGTCTATTAGTAGTAAAATGGAAATTCTTAAGAGCTCTTTTTCCTAACTATGTAGTACATGTTCTTAGGTGTCTTTACATAAGTTGCCTATATAATAGATATGTCAATCAAAAGATGAAACTATTTTGCTATGCAACATATTCCCTAGTTTTACCAACATAACACAACTCCTGTAACGAGTTTACAATTTAATGGATACTTCATTCTTAGAGGAGAATCCACTTAAGTTGATACATTTTTAAAATTTAGTGACCAATAAAATCATAGCTCAATATTCCCCATGGAAATAATTAAATAATATTAAAGCATTTTTTAGCCACAGATTCTTGTTTGAGATATAATTTAAAAATATAGTGTCTATTCAATTTGACCTTAAGGATTATCCCATTATAGTCAAACATGCATGAATCTAAACTATGAAAAAATAGAGATGTGGTACTCACCATATTGAGAACACGCAAAGGGAACTCTGATCAAAACTAATTCCCAGCTCACAAAATGTACATTTTCTATGAATTTGGTAATATTGTGTAATAAAAATTTAAAAGATACAATGTTTGTGGGGTTTTCCATATAACCCTAGAAAAAAAACTATTCCTACTATGACTAATGTATTAGGTAAAAAAAGTAACTAGAAAGAATAAAAACATATATGATTGAAGAAAAAATGCATTAAATTTTTGAAAAACATTTCACAGTGGATCATCCAAAATTTGGATTATATCTCTTATCATAAATAACCAAAGACTTTCTACGTAATTCATCATTTTGTTAGCAAAATATTGAGCCCCATCAGCTTCCCATTGGAGCTTGTTTAGATGACATGCTCTACTCTCTTAGACATGATGAAGTGCTTATTTAGCATCTACAATGGATTTTCACCATCCTTTTGTACTTCTCCTAAGGATCTATGAATCTGGACAAGATCCCCTGTGATGATATCTAATTATTATTGAAGACATAGTTATTGAACAATATTCTCATTGATCATTTTCGTCAGTTCCATCAACATTGTTGTTTTATTGGCCTCATTTCAGGACAACACCACTTGGAATTCATCGATGTTGATCAATATTATATCTTTTATCAAGACTTGCTGAATATTATCTCATGCTCCCTTCTTAAAATAATCTCTTTCATTGCATTATGAATTTCATGGTATTAAAAACCACAAAATCCCACCGTGATAAACACAGATGAGAGATGTGGAACTATTGAAGGCATTTAAAATGGGGAATCTTAGATATTATCTTCCATAAAAACATCCATTCCGTGATACATCCAAGATAAAGATCCTTTTGATGTTCTGAGTCAAATTTAGAGTCACTTTTATAATGAGATATGCATTTTGGGATTAATGCACTCAAAGATGTGCAATGTTTTTCTCCTTCCTGAGCAGTGGTTGTTTCACCATCTAGTACTATTTGGTCTGATGCAGAGGATTCACCTCCGGATCTTGACATTGAAGTTGATATCCCTATATTGTAAATCAAAAATTATCGTTGTGGTTAGCTTTAATGGATAATAAAAGTTAGTACAATCACAATATCAATATCTATTACCTAACACTAGGCTAGCTACATAAGAAGACTCCACCACAATATTCTCAGTATCAATAGTTTTTTGGGATATCTATCGGTGGAGAGTTCTATATTTAATTGGATTAGGATCCTTAGAATGAATCTTTGGAAGATTTTCTGGCTCAAGATTCACCTGAGCCAATGTCTCTAAAATGACGAGATTGACATTAATATAAATACTTCCTTCAAGTATCATCGCATCAGCAATTTCATTAGATGGAACTACATATTTCAACCAACCAAGGTTATAAATTTAATCAAAAGAAGAATAATTGGATGAATAATAAAAACTCACGTCTAATTGATTATATACAAGGAACCTTAAATTTAATTAAAATATTATGAATATTAACATATTCTAATATTTCCAAAAAATAAATTACAATGTTAACCATATCATCCAATGATATCCCAGACCCTTGGTTAGTATCACCCATGACAACACTCAACATGATTGCTTCACAACCTTCCTCAGACATCCATTGACCTTGAATAGATTCCTTAGCAATAGTTGTGGGGTCAATGTCAGTTTTTGCCAGAGGTTCTGGTGAATGTGACGAAACTAATGTATCATAATATTGAAATCATTTGTTGTTTCATTTTATCTATTATAATGAATTTTTGATTTACCAGAAGGCTCCTCTCCACAAGTATCATGAATGAGAACAGTATTAGGAATATACATTGGTTCCTTTGGCCTCAATTCTTATTCATAAACCAATATATTAGCATGAATTTGAGCTTGTTTAGCAGCAAACTCCATGGTTCCTTAAAGATTATTAGTATTTTCTTTCAAAGATTAAACATAAGAAGCATCTATAATTCCACAAGGTTTAAACACATTTTCCAAAATAAGGATAAAATTCATAACTATCAGGAAGGCTTACCACTATTGAGAAAGAATTTAACTCTGGATTTAGTTCTTTGATACTTTTATTTCTTCACCTTCTTATGAGGACATGCATCATCTTCTCTAAAGACAGGTATTGTAGATGGTAATATCCTTTCCATATCATCCCCTATAGCCTATTGGCCTGTAGATATTTCTCTCCAATCACAGGGAGATTTGGTTGCTCCAAGAGCAGTGCCTCTAGGGTTATACTATGTAGAGGGAACATAAGTTGATTTTCCTTTTAGCAACTTAATGTTAAGATTATATTTCCCTTATGTAATAATTCTCTGAATAAATTCAAATTTAAAAGTTGATTAGAATGTGAAAAACAATACTTTCATATTCAGGTCCCACAAAATCATGCCATTATTGATCAAATAAAGGACTAATCCCTTCAGTGGCACCATGATCTATCATTTACTCCATAAGCTTCATGGTGGGAATTAATTAATTAGTTTCATATATGATAATTTAAAGCACTCTGATATAGTTCCTCAATTCATTGGGATTTTACTTAAATATAATGTCAGAAGAGGCCTATAGATCTCCTACTCCTGGAATATGCATCGCTTTATGCAGATCCATCCACATGGTTTCAACATAAAGTATAATTTATGCCATTTTTTAATAGCCTCTGGTCACATATATTTAGATTATATGTTAGAGGGTTGTGAAGAGCATCATGCAGCCTTGGATTTTGTTTTCTTCTCAACTCCTATATTCACAGATGGGGGTTGAAAAAATAGGGATCATCACTCATCGGAATGATGGTGACTAGATCACCTTGGTATAGCTTCAGTAGGAATTGATGGGGTTCCTCTATTAACAATGGAAGGTGGATTATATCTGGAAGGAGGTTACTTCGGTGAATTTGGATCCATGTCACATCCACCGTCTGACTCTAATGAGTTGGTCTCTGATGATGAAGAGTTACATTCATAACAAATTGATTCCCTCTTGCTAATATTAATTACCCCAACAGAGGGAAAACATGGTTTAATAACCCTTCAGGGTATGATGCATCCAATATTTTGGAATACCAGATAGTCATTCTACTCCCTACATCAGTGACATGTTAATTAAATATATCTCTAGTCCTCTCAAAATTTTTCATTAGTCATAGTTTTCATGAAACCATCGGATGATTCTGCAATCTAACATGAAAACGGGGGATATATTATTTCTTTTCAAAATTTTAAATTGATGAGAAAATCTATATGGAGAATAGGCCTTTCATATGATTTCTTTGTCGATCCTTGTGGCCAATACGCCATCTCTGCAAGCTAGCATGTATGCCCTCATCTATAAACTAGTCATACCATAATTAAAAAATCTCCACATAGATGGGTTCCCATACGGGATGAAATGAAATTCTTTATGCATACTCTACCTGCCCTTGATATAATATTAATTCAGAGATAAGTAGGAAATACCAAAGAACACCTGAATAGATGGTTGGATGGAAATGCCAAAGACTTGTACCCCACTTTCCAAAATATAATTTCTAATGTGAGTAGAGATCCATCCCAATAATAACTGTAATGGTCCATCTATTCTAAAAGGATACTTCCCTATATAAATATACTACAAGATCTTATGGATTTTATCCAAAATAATAGTGGATAACCCTACCATCCAACACTTTGCTAGCTTGGCCACGATATAAAAAGTACCTGGCCTCACACCTACATTGGAATATCAGACTGGTAATAAGTACATATTGATCCACATGTCCATGAAACCGTCTAGACTTTTTTTCTTAGGAATATTTTAATTGACTTTATATACCAACTTATCAAACTCTTCATTCTCCAATATTGGCAAAACAAGTGGTAGGGGTACCTCTCTTCTCACCTCTGGATAGCTGATCGGACAGGTATAGATGGGATCCTTTTCCTTCTTATTACCTGGAATATTTATATCCATTCCTATGTATGAATATCCCTTATTGTATAGGACATTATGGTTGGTGTGTTCATGAGTTTGTCAAATATTTTCTTCAAATCACAAACCAAAGTTGGTGTCTTCTCCAAGTTATTTCAGGTCACCTTGGGAGGAATAAAATCGTCATATATATCTCCAAGGATTGGAGTTCCAGAAAATATGTAAACAACCCATAAGATCATACCTATATATCTTTGTGTCAAATGTATGGAGTTAGTTTTTGGGATCCATCAACTTGTTAACTCTGAAATGAAATCAATATTCATGTACACATAGGTTTGCCCAACCCAGAAAGCCTCATAAATCCCTACACCTTTCAATTCATCTACAAATTCTGTACAAATCTTGTGCACCCAGTATTCCCACATCCATGCCAGTTTTACACATCCTACATGGTCAAGATCCCATCCTTTCTTCCATCATTTGGATTGATCCATCTTAGAATTTTGAAAGATTGATGAATAACAGTGTGGCTGCATATCGGGTGTGTGTGATTTCAAATCCAGAGCACATGGGTCGCGATGAATGATATGAGCTTTCTCTACTATCCAAGAATTAGCAACTAATTCACCAACATAAATGTTGGAAGATGAGAAGCTGGTATAATCTTAATACCATTAATGTGGGACATAGTTATTTGTTTCTGGAATATTGACATCTTGCATATCGATATAGTTATAAAGAGGAAAATATGTTCTTTTGGGAAAGTTGATGTTATATTTCTTTATATATTTTTCTATGTTTGGAAGGGTGGTTTCAGAAACATCAATGTAATCATGACCCATGACATTCATCATGTCATCAATCCTCTTACTAGCCAGTTCTTCAGTAGTTCATATTTTGTTGGGATATGATGAACCTATATAAAAATAAAAAAACATATTTTATTTGAATTATTTATTGATGTTTGATAAAATAATTGAATGAAATTAGAAAAGGCATTAATCCGCACAAGTATAACACTTGGTGTGCACTTTTAACCCATCGTGTAAGTGTGGTGCCCCAGTTATAGCACACAACTAAAAACATACAGAAGAAGCACGACCCAAACAAAAGTCTCTGATCTAAGAAGGACTTTCATGCTGAGAGCTAAAATTCGGGACGTCCGAGAATTTTAGTGGAAGTGGAGCTGCAATATATAAGAACTTCAAGTCACCCGACATGCCATAATCATGTGTGCTAATGGCATAAGAGACCATTTTCCCTACTTGTTTAAAACCAACATCCCCAATACCCATATTTTTCTCCTATATTACATTACCTCAGTATATGATCCTTTTTTCATTCTAGATCCAATTTTGAGGGAGGGGGATTTTTTTGACACTCTTTTTCATCACTGAGTATAATGAAAAATGAAAAAGGGAAATACCTTAGAAAAAAGTGGTTAAAATACATGAAGAAAATAAAAAATTTCAAAGGCATGAGCTTTGTGTCTCCCTAGTTGGACCAAGAGGCTATCAGCCTGAAGCATACTTGTGCGCCCCTATATTTCTCATAGCCTTCTTGCACAACCAATTTCATTTCACCCAAGGTCGTGTTTTTTCCAAAAAATTTACCCTTGGGGCCTTCATTTGTACTGACAAATTTCCCTAAAGCCCAATAACTTCTTTAGTCTCCTTATCACTTAACCCAGGTATTCCAAATCTTTCAAGGTAGTATTTAACACCTAACGCAATGTAATTGAAGGAGGATCAAAGAAAATAAATCCTTTTAGTGTTTTAAATCCATAACACTTTTGCACCTAAAGTGTCCAACCTCCCTAAATTAGAAACACTTCCGCATCACCTATTTCTCTCACAAGAACTTGTGCAACCCACATTTAAGAATACATGGGAATACTCATGAAGGATTCATTAAATTATATCCTATTTATTAATTAACATGTTGTTCATTGCTTAATTGAACATCAAATTTCCCAAGCATACTTGCACACCCATACTTGCACGTTGGTACCTTCTTGCGCGCCCCTCTTTGATTCACCAACTCTCTTCGGTCTAGAAGCCATCAAGACCACCTCAAATACATTCATGTCATGGATTATTTATAAATGGATTCCTTGTATAAAATAGATTCTATTAGAACCTCCACCAAAACCTCCCAACTGATCAAACCATTAGTAATGTTACATTTGCGTATCTCTGATTTGGGTTTGTATATCCACAGTCAGAGGTTTCCACATTTGTATCACAAGGGGTTAGGATTCATGGAGTGTTTGTGGGATTGTATATCCAGATTCATATGTACCTATATCCCAGTAATAGTGCTAGGAAGTACCTATTTTGGAGGATTAGGGTTTGGGTCTCGACCTCTCCCTTCTCAAGGACTCGAAACTTGAGGTCTCTGGTAGGGAATGTATGATTCACAACTACATTTTTTGATTTGAAAAATGGAGAAGTCTCTCTCCACTACCATGATCAATTTTAGGGAGTCTATCCTGGTTTAAACCCATATACATCATCTCTAATTATTTTCATTGGTTCCTTGTCCAATGTAAAGAGAACCGAGGGAGGGCTTGTCACCTCTCCCTCTTCCCAGGTCGCCTCGACCTTGTCCACCCTGGCACTATAGGTGCTCCATCTTCCACCAGTGGAGGAAGAAAACTGTGGGTGCCTTTGTAATATATTTTGCATCCTCTGTTTTATCACACCGAGTATGAATCACGTGGGCTAAAAGACTTTTCATGATAACAACATTGTTACAAGGACTTAAACTACAAGAACTCGGATTCCTATTCAAACCAGGATATGTAGGAAGCCTTCTCAGTGCCCGAATTCATTGGATATCCTCCTCAATAATCATTCCCTAATTCTCTTAATATGGGCATATTCCCTAGAAGTAAGTCCCAAATTAACCCCCCAAATTATCAAGGCATCTTTTTCATGATGTAATCCCAAAATCATTTATCTCAAAGGACCGTACTCTTTTATGATATTTATCAAAGATGCTTTAATTATAAAGTATCTTATTTATTCTTCATTTCATCATGATTATATAAGAATCACTATTTCACTTCTTCTCCTCTCCCACATATTCAAGAAATTAAAATACTATATGTGATGTGTTGATTTACCACCATCATGGACGATGTGATTTAAAATTTATTTTACATACTTCATGACTTTTTATGAAACCATTTTATGGTTGAACCAGATTATATTTTATGAATTATATCTTATATAATGTTATAGAATCCTTTTTTATACATTTTATGAATTTATAAAACAAAATGAGATCTTTACGATTGAAGAATTAAAAAAATAACATAAACAAATATAAATAAGGATTTTACTTATAAATTATCCTCATGTAATGATTCCAAATGATAAAAGCTATAATTTATAGTTATATAATCATGTAAATACCACTCCATTCCAATTTAGTAGTTTCACTTCCAATTGATAATAATATCCATCATGAACCATTCATGGAAGCAATTTAAAGAACACACCCAAAGCAATGTAAATAACCGGATATTACAAATAAATGTCTCGAATGATGTTGTAAAATGATCAAATATGGTGTTATAAACATTAATAAGATGCATTAAGATGTTAATAAAAAACATTTAAACACTATACTAGATGATTAAAAACATATTATGTAAGAATATCCCAAGGCAATAGAATTCTTTACCCAATTTCCATTGTTTGGGTTAACCTTATTCTTTATTCATTATGTTGTATTAAGATTATAGGTGTGATGATTTTGTGTTAATATAATATTACATTATGTGTATTTACATTGTATACACATATCCATAGCATTTTATTAATTTCTACTCCAATTATATATTAAGGGACTTTATTTTTAAAATCCTTTTAAAACTCTCTATAATAAATTTCAAAAGGATTGTTTTTTACGTGTATATGGCATGAGTGGTTTCTTCTGAATTTAATGATACTTTATTATAGTGATATATTTCTTTTAAATTATTTATGTTTTGTTGAGCCCATTATATCTTAAGATATGTGGGGTTGAGCCCATTATAGCTCATGATATGACAGTTGATCCCCATTATTATAACGGCCCATAATTTACATTCAATGTTAGTAATTCAAAATTGATGTACACTTATTAAAATATATAACCAAACCATGAAAGGACCGTATAGGTATAGTGTCTTTAGAAACTGGGAAACATAAACAACTGGTTCATAATGTATCTTCACTATCTCCCATTTATTTCATCATATCTATAGTCCCTTTTGGCATATCTTACATAATAACCTTATTCCTAGCCTGGGGAAGGAAAACATACAAAAGGGTGAGCTAAAATGCTCATTAAGGGTAAACAAAATAAATATAAATCACATCATATTCATAAGAACAAAAGTTTTTGGAAATCTTACCCTGCAAAAGAGATCATAATTTCATAACATGGGATAAATCATGGTAGTGAAATGTAATCACAATAATCATAACATAAAACATGAATCTTTGTGGAATATACACATAATCATAGAGAATGATTTATTATTATTCAAGACTCACTTCCAAGACTATCTTAGTGGAAAAAGTCCATTTCTGAACAGAGTTCATTCCTCGTTTCAGTCCTGTTTCACTGAACCGGTTTAACCTTCCGTTCCGGCCATGTATTTCTCATGAGATATAAAATCTTTACCCAATTAATTGGGGGGATATATAGTTCCCACCCATATCATAATGATACCACTCTTATGTGTTCTACAAAATAATGAATCATACATCATTGCATAACCCATGTAATAAAAATGGGATTCTAAAACACCGTGACATCATAAAAAAATTCATATAGGAAAAATTAATTCATAAAAATAATTCCATCACAACATAATCAAATCAATGTAATAATAGGTATAGAAACACAACCCAATATTATCTTAGATGTAAAATAATTTTAATAAAACACTTGAACTCCATTCTTTTGGAAAATATCTTTTCTACTTTAAAAACATTTTTCCTTTTTTAACATGTCATACAATTTTAAAGTAAAAGAAGTTGCTTAAAAACAAACTTGAAAAATTGTAAAGGAAGCTTCTTGGAAAAAATGTTTTAAAAATCCATTTTTGCCGTATAAGTTAAAAAATCATTCTTCTCGTACTTTGTCCAGAAAAGTCAAAAAGTACCTCGTAGGAAAAACGAAAAAACAATTCCTTTCATATCTTTTATTAAAAACTCAACGAAGGGTAAAATTGATTTTAAAAAATTTTAGGAGGATATAAATAATATTAAATATTGAGGATTCATGGATGTGGATGATAAATTACAACCCAGTAGATACCAAAGTATAAACAATCTTGGATAAAAAAGAGATAGTTATATTTTCCCTTACCTTAGGTCCGATTTGCTTCGTAAGTGTCAGAGTCTCCTGTATAATTATTTAAATAATGTAATTGAATTATTACAAAATCATAATCATTGTTATGATATCATATATGGTCATATTCTTAGCTTCTTATTAGTAATATTTCATTGCTACTTGTAATTCGAGTGTTTATTACTTTTTGTTCTTATGTGTGTTTTGTCGAATAAATTCTTATTCTTCTTTTTAGGTTAAAGATACCTAATTTCCAGAATGGTATTAGTGTAATATTTATCATATTTACTCACTGAATTAATTTATGTAACCATAATACAATTAAAATCATGTAGAACGAGTCACATCACAATGTGGAGACGGTATTCCGTACGTACGCACGAGCGATTATATCTTTCCCATGATCGTGGAATTGTATTAGAGTGTATTTATACTATTTAAGAATCAATATCACTCTACAATAATAATATATATTTGTTCTTTACACCATTATACCCATCCAAGTAAGGTGGTGGTGGAAAATAGATTACAGCACGTCGTGGAGACGGTATTCCGTACGTACGCACACACGGTGATTTCGTTTTCGGTTGGATGGATAGTTAGTGAAATAGGGCTGTTTCATATTTATAATAACATATCCGTATATGAGTGATACTGATGTTATTAACTCATAATGAATAAAATAATGCAGAAGAAGTGGAAGAAGAAATAAAGTTGAAAGAATCTGTAACAGACATTACCTCTTCTTTGAAGCGCCTCATTGAGACCTCCTTTCAGGGCACTAAACATGGTCTTCAAAGAAGACCAGGACCTCTAGTATGTTTCTAGGGAAGAGGAGAAGATAAATTGGGAGGGTTTGGCCGATCATTAAGGCTCAAAGTGGTGTGAGGAAGAGAGGAAGGAGGTTCCCTTTTATAAGGGATAGAGGGGCACCATTGGAAAAACAAAAATTACTATTTTATTATAAAGTCATATTCAGTTTTAAATAGCTCCAAATTGATTTATTTTAAATCTAAGGTGGGTATGGGTAGAAATACTCTCATCAAATATAATTTAGAAATGTTTAGGTTTCTATTTTAACCTATTCATTTAGATTTAACTTAAAGTTAAATAACTTAACTTTTACCGTGTCTTCTTGTTTTCTTAAAATATAACATTAATAAACATACTATAACTAGCCAAAAAAACCCCACTATGTTTATTATTAATATATATAACCTTATATAAGTAATTTGGCCGAACATTAGATTTTTAGGAATAAAATAACAATTAATAATATAATATTTGTTTTAAAAACTATTTTATGTCAAGTTTGACACTATTTGGTAATTACTTTTTTAAAAACTCATAACAGAAATATTATTTCGAAAAAGGTTTATTAAATCAATAATAACATGTCATATTAACATTTAAAATTATTGGAATTCATAAAAAGTCTCAAATTACATTTATTTGGGTATTTATAACATCAATTATATCAATATTTCATTAATAAGATAATTACTCCATCATCATTGTTACATAAATAAATTAAATTATTTATTGTATAAAAATTAAAAATAAAATACCATTATGTATTAAATCTTTTTATCTTTCTAATGAATATTTATAGTCTAATTTATCTTATGTATGACCTTATATTAAAAATTATTTACTTAGTAAACTTTGATTTTAACTATTTTAACCATTCTTTAAATAAATTAATAATAAATGTCCTAATCTAATCCAAGTGGGCCTAAATGGTCATATTTTATTCCTAAGGTTGTTTTTGGACGAATTAAACTTATCCAATAGAATTAGGACATGTGTTAGAGAAATAATAATATCATTTTTACCCATAATTACACTATTTACTTTTAACTGTGGTAAATAAAAGTAACAAGTTACTATTCACCAAATATTATTTTCATCTCATTGAACCACATTTTATATACTGACATCAACCGTGTCTCTCGGATTTTTGAAATTCCACTCACAGAAGTGGTAAAATTAAGTTTTATGTAAATTTTCAAATTCTCCTAGGAGGTGGGTAAAAGACGGTGGAAAGTTCAATAAAATTTTTATATATCTAAAATTATTATAAAATTAATCCAATGCATTGCATTGAACTTATATAGTTATTATGTATCAATTTTGGCCTAAAATAAATTTAAATAAAATAAATTATTACTTAAATAAAAAGTCAGTTTTTAAATAGTAATCCAGTGTTTTCACTGTTCATCAAAAATTGAATGTTTTCAGAAAAATACCAAAATTTCATCCTAGGCTAATTTCAATATTCCGAATCCAAAAATGAAGTCCATTTTCAAAAATAAAATTTAGAAAATTTCGAAAAGATGGTATTTCTATTCATAACTTCTAGTTTTAATAATATTTTAGTAGCATATCGTTGTTTGGTGAAACTCGGTATTGCGTACGACGCAAGCTATCGAGGAAGGTTGCGATTGTGTGTAAAGAAAGCCATGCTAGTGTTGTGTGTAGTGAAATATTCCTTTGATGATTTATATAAAACAAAATATTTCTTACAAAAGTCTCAGGTGTTACATTCTACCCTCCTTAAAATAAATTTTTCCCTCGAAATTCAACACTTTGTAACAAATAGATGAGGATACCTCTACCTCATCATATCCTCAAGCTCCTATGTTGTTTCTTCTAATTGGCGGTTCCTCCATAAAACTTTAACCAAGTGAGTGGTCTTGTTCCCTAGGACATTTTAGCTATGATCTAGAATCTGTATCGGCTGTTCTTCATAAGAATGATCTTGCTCCAGCGGTACAACTTCTGAGATGAGTACATGTGAAGGACCAGGTATGTACTTTCTCAGGGGAGATACATGGAACATATCGTGAAATTGGGAGATATTTGGTGTAAGTTCCAATCGGTAAGCTACCTTCCCAACACGATCTAGTATTTCGAAAGGAACGATATACCTTGGGCTCATCTTTCCCTTCTTTCCAAATATCATTACTCTCTTCCAAGGAGATATTTTTAAGAGCACTTTATCACCCACTTCAAACTCTATGTCTTTTCTTTGGTTGTCAGCATAAATTTTTTGTCGACTTTGAGCTACTCTTATGTGTTGTTGAATAGATCAGACCTTTTCTGCAATCTCATTAACAAGATCAGGTCCTAATAGATTTCTTTCCCCAACTTCATCCCAGCAAGTTGGATTCCTACATTTCTTTCCATAGAGAGCTTCATAAGGATCCATCTGAATACTGAAGTGAAAGCTATTATTATAATAAAATTCCATCAAAGTTTGGTGTTGATCCCAACCACCTTTTAAATCCATAGAGAAAGCTCTCAACATATCTTCTAGAGTTTGAATCATCCTCTCAAACTGACCATCTATCTGAGGATTATAAGCAGTACTGAAACTCAACTCTGTATCCAGAGTATGCTGAAGAATTCGCTAGACCTTTGAGGTAAACCTCGGATCCCGATCATATATAATATAAAGTGGTACTCCATGAAATCTTACCACTTAATTTACATATATCCTGGCAAGCTGATCTAGAGAGAAATCTCCTCTAATAGCAATGAAGTGTGCAGAATTTGTAAGACGATCAACTATACCCAGATAGCATTATTTCCTTTGGATGTTTTAGGAAGTCCTGTGACAAAGTCCATAGTGATGTTTTCCCATCTCCATTCTGGTATGGGTAATTGTTGTAACATCCCCTTAGACTTCTGTCTCTCAGAATTATCTTACTGACAATCCAATCATCGAGAGACATATTCAGAAACATCTCTTTTCATGCCATCCCACCAGAAGTACACTTTCAGGTCCCTATACCTCTTCATGATTCCAGGATGAATATAGAATGAAGAACTGTGAGCCTAATCCTGCAGCTCCTTCTTTAATTCGGGGATGGGAGGAACACAAACCCGATTCCAAAACATTATTATTCCATCACAATCAAGGTTGAATTCAGGAACTTTTCTCACCTTTTTTTGTAACTCTACATCATCTTTCTGTGCTTCTTTAATCTTCACATGTATAGATGGTTGAACATTCATATGAGAAAGATAAGATTTTACCCTTCCATTATAATTCCAAGATCCATCCTTTGTTAATCCATATATATTGGATCTTTTGTGATCCTCATCATGGATAAGCTGGCATGGTCTTGTTGACTTAATGCATCTGCCACCTTGTTTGCTTTCCCAGGGTGGTAATGAATTGAGCAGTCGTAATCTTTAATCAGATCCAACAATATTCTTTGACGCATATTCAGCTCCTTTTGTGTGAAAATATACTTTAAATTTTTTTTATCAGTATAAATGTCACACGTTTCTCTATAAAGATAATGCCTCCAAATCATTAATGCAAAGATTAAGGGAGCTAACTCCAAATCATGAGTTGGGTAATTTTTCTCATGGATTTTCAACTGTCGTGAGGCATAAGCTATCACCATATCATTTTGCATAAGAACACTCCCCAATCCCTTCTTGGATGCATCACTGTATATCACAATCCTTTGTCCACTACAATGCAGTGTGAGCACAGGTGCACTGGATAACCTTCTTTTCAACTCCTTGAAATTCTCTTCACATTCATCCGTCCAAACAAACTTAAATCCTTTACAAGTCAACTTGGTGAGTGGATTAGATAGTCATGAAAAATCTTTCACAAAACATCGATAATATCCAGCCAAACCAAGAAAACTTCGGATCTCGGTTACTATTGTTGGTCTCGACCATCTTTCGATAACCTCTGTTTTTGTTGGATCCACAGATATCCCCTCTTTTGAGATTATGTGACCCAAAAATCTAACTTTTTGAAGCCAAAATTCACACTTGGTAAATTTGGCATAAATCTTCTCCATTCTCAGGGTCTTCAATACAATTCTCAAGTGATCTTCATGTTCTTCACTTTTCTGTGAATAGATAAGAATATCATCTATAAAGACTACCACAAACTGATCAAGATAATATCTAAATACTCTATTCATTGGATCCATGAAGATAGAGGGGGCATTAGTAAGACCAAATGGCATCACTATAAATTCATAGTGTCCATACCTTCTACGGAAATCCGTCTTTGGTATCTCCTTCCTTTTTAACCTTAATTGAAGATACCCTTAACGAAGATCAATCTTGGAAAAGTATTGAGCTCCGCGTAGTTGGTCAAATAAGTCATCAATGCATGAGAGAGGTTATTTGTTCTTGATAGTGATCTTTTTAAGTTCTCGATAATCAATGCAGAGTCTCATTGATCCATAATTCTTCTTAACAAAAAGAACATGTGATCCCCAAGGAGATGCACTATGGTGTATTAATCCCTTATCAAGATTCTCTTGGAGTTGCTTCTTCAATTCCAGCAACTAAATTGGGTCCATTCTATAAGGTGTCTTTGAAATAGGAAAAGCACACGGTACGAGTTCGATTGAAAACTCAACATCACGATTTGGTGGAAGACCTGGCAATTCCTCCAGAATGACATTGTAAAACTCTCGTACAATGGGCATATTCTTAATCATGAGTTTCTCTCGAACCATTTGAGATAAATAACCTTCATTTAGTGGAATCAAGACCCATAAGATGGATGAAATATCCACTGGAAGGTTTTGTTCATCCTTGCATCGATAGATGATCATAGATTGATTTGAATATGAAATGTGACTTCCCTTATTTGGTAATTGATATGAGCTCCAGACAGAGAATGACAAGCCATGCTAGGAATCACATCAAATTCCATTATTGGAAGGATCAAAAGATTTGTAGGAAGTACTTTCCCAAACACTTCAATCGGAGAAGAATTATAAACTTTTCATGCGACTGTTGTGCCATTAGGGGTTGTCAAAGCTAACTCAACATCTAATTATTGAGTTGATACGGTGATACCATTAGGAAATTCTTCAGAAATAAAATAGTGGGTGGATATAGAATCAAATCAAACATTTTCTACTTTAGAGTGGATGGTAAGTTTACCTTTCACCACTTCGTTATCATACTCCACATCGCTGATAGAAATTGCATGTGACTTTTCTTTGTCTTTAGCCTTAAGAGTTTGTTGACGTCGATCATCATCATCAACCCTTATATTAGGGCATTGATTGGCATAATTCCCCATTTCTTTCACTTGTAATATTGAAGTGTAGGAGGTGCACTCTGTGTAGCCTTTTCTTTGTTCGCATCACTAGACATATTCTTCCCATCATTGCGGCATTCAAATGCCCGATGACCTTCCTTTTCACATTTGAATCATTTACTTTTCCCTTTAAGACAACTCCCTCCATGTTTCTTTCCACACATTGAGCATAAGGGAAAACTCATCTTCTTATCAGTGTGCTATTTAGATTTTCCTTTGAATTCCATTTTCCTCTTCTTATCAAACCCATATGACTGATGGGTTACTCCAATCTCCATCTCAACTTTGAGAGCACGTCAAACGATTTCCACATAGCTATTGAAGTCCCTTATGGCTAACGCCCTTCGAAGACATGGTTTTAAGCCACTAAAGAATCGACCGATCTTACTCTCAGGTTGGATAATAATCCCAGAAGCATACCTTGAACGTATTGTAAACTTTTCTTCATAGGTACCAACAGATTCATCATCCTTTTTCCTTAGTTAAATAAACTCCTTCTCCATATTTTTTCGGATAATATGAGGGAAGTACGTATTGAAAAACAAGTTCTTGAACTCATCCTATTACATGGATTTAATTTCATCCATTTGCCTCATATTTTTGATATGATTACACCTTTGATCAGCTTCACCCTCCAAGCGATAAACAGCTATGATGACATTATCATGTTCAGAACATTGAAGAACTAAAAATATCTTTTCAGTAGTACTGATCCATTGTTCAGCAACTAATGGATCTGTAGACCCACTGAATGAAGGTGGATGCTTCCTCATGAGGGATTTAACAAAATTTTTCTCCTTCCTTTGCTTGTTTGGACGTCCTGCATGATTTATAGCTTGAGAATGTTTTGTGAGCATGGCTACATGATTTTGCATTCCAGATCCCATAACATTTGGTTGCTCAGGGGGACAATCATTGCATTTCCCTTTGCATTCCGCATTAACACGGTTCCTTCGGGTTCTAGACATTAACTAAAACCACGAAAAAATAGTGTGAGAAACACTAATAATAATATGAAAAACACAGAATCATGAATAAAATTTCACACTTAAGTTCATATCATAGGTTATTCATGGCCATTTCTAAAACACTATGATTGTGTTTTATGCTTAGACATATCCTTAGGTTTCTTACTAAGGCTTTCACATCCTAGTTTCTAAAGGTTGACTATACCTTTCCTCTGATGCCAACTATTATGGTCTGGAATTACATCCAGTGGACTATAATTGATTCCTATCAGGGCACTCCATGGGTGGCTACAACCCCTAGGCGGGACACACCACTATCCCTAGTGGCAGCCATTTCCTCATGAAGCCCTTGGGCGGAGAGCCATGCTTCGTCCAACACTAACATGTGAGAGTTCCCAAGGATAAGATACATTCATACCTCCTTTTCCTCTGACACTAAAAATAACTACCCATATGTTAAACACATTGTTAGTATTTCAAAATTGATGTACTCTTATTACAACATATAACAGAACCATGAAATGACTATATAGGTATAGTGTCTTTAGAAACTGGGAAACATAAACAACTGGTTCATAAAGCATATACACAGTCTCCCATTTATTTCATCATATCTATAGTCCCTTTTTTCATATCTTACTTAATAACCTTCTTCCTAACCTGGGGAAAGAAAAAATACAGAAGGGTGAGCTCAAATGCTCAGTAAGGGTAAACAAAAGAAATATAAATCACATCATATTCATAAAAACATAACATTTTGGAAATCTTACCCTGCAAAAGAGATATAAATTTCATAACATGGGATAAATCATGGTAGTGAAATGAAATAAAAATAATCATAACATAAAACATGAAGCTTTGTGGAATACACACATAATCATAGAGAATCATTTTTATTAGTCAAGACTCATTTCCAAGACTATCTTAGTGGACAAAGTCAATTTCTGAACCGAGTTCATTCCTCATTTCAGTCCTGTTTCACTGAACCGGTTTAACCTACCGTTCCATCCATCTCTATCTCATGAGATATAAAATCATTACCCAATGCATTGGAGGGAGATATAGGTCCCACCCATCTCATAATGATACCATTCTTATGAGTGCCACAAAATCATAAATCATACATCATTGCATAACCCATGTAATAAAAAATGGGATTCTTAAACATCGGGACATCATAAAACAATTCATATAGGATAAAGGAATTCATAAAAATAATTCCATCATAACATAATCAAATCAATGTAATAATAGGGATAGAAACCGAACCCTATATTATCTTAGATAGAAAATAATTTTGATAAAACACTTGAACTCCATTTTTTAGGAAAATATCTTTTCTACTATAAAAACATTTTTACTTTCTTAACATATCATACAATTTTAAACTAAAAGTAGTTGATTAAAAATAAACTTGAAAACTTGTAAAGGAAGCTTCTTGGAAATAATGTTTTAAAAATCCATTCATGTCGTTTAAGTTAAAAAACCATTCTTCTCATATTTTGGCTGGAAATGTCAAAATGTACCTCGTATGAAAAACGACAAAATATTCCTTTCATATCTTTTACTAAAAACTCACCGAAAGGTAAAAGTGGATTTAAAAAATTTTAGGAGGATATAAATAATATTACATCTTGAGGACACATGGATGTGGATGATAAAATACACCCCAGTAAATACCAAATTATAAACAATCTCTGATAAAAATGAGATTGTGATATTTTCCCTTACCTTAGGTCTGATTTGCTTCGTAAGTGTCTGAACCTCCTATATAATGATTTAAATAATGTCATTGACTTATTCCAAAATCATAATCATTGTTATGATATCATATATGGTCATATTATTAGCTTCTTATAAGTAATATTTCATTGCAACTTGTTATTCGGTTGTTTATTACTTTTTGTTCTCATGGGTGTTTTGTCGCATAAATTCTTATTATTATTTTCAGGTTATAGATACCTAATTTCCAGAATGGTATTAGTGTAATATATATCATATTTATTCACTCAATTCATTTATGTAATCGTTATTCAATGAAAATCACGTAGAACGAGTCGCATCATATCGTGGATATGGTATTCTGTACGTACGCACGAGCGATGATATCATTCCCAAGATCCTGGAATTGTATTGGAGTGTTTGTATACTATTTCAGAATCAATATCACTTTACAATACTAATATATATTTATTCTTTACACCATTATAACCATCCAATTAAGGTGGTGGTGGAAAATAGATTACACCACAGTGTGGAGACGGTATTCTGTACGTACGCACGCACAATGATTTCGTTTTCCGTAGGATGGATAGATGGTGAAATATGGTTGTTTCATAAATATAATAACATATCAGTATATGAGTGATACTGATGTTTTTAATTCATAATTAAACAACAAAATATGAATAAGTGGTAGAATAAATAATGTACAAAGAATTGGTAACAGACATTACCTCTTCTTTGAAGCGCCTCTTTGAGACCTCCTTTTAGGGCACTAAAATTGGTCTTTGAAGAAGTCCATGACCTCTAGGATGTTTCTAGGGAAGTGGAGAGGAGAAATTGTCTGGGTTTGGTTGATAATGAAGGCTCAATGTGGTGTGAGGAAGAGAGGGAGGAGGTGCCCTTTTATAAGGGAGGAGAGGGGCACCTTTGGAAAAACAAAAACTATTATTTTATTATAAAGTCATATTCGGTATTAAAAAACTCCAAATTGATTTATTTAGAATCTAAGGTGGGTATGGGTCGAAATCATCTCATAAAATATAATTTAGACATGTTTAGGTTTCTATTTTAACCTTATGATATAGATTTAACTTTATGTTGAATTATTTTACTTTTACCGTGTCTTCTTGTTTTCTTACACTATAAGGTTAATAAACTTACTATAACATGCCAAAAGAATCCCAAGTTGTTTATTATTAATATATATATCCTTATCTATGTCATTCGGCCAATTGTTTGATTTTTATGAATAAAATAACAATTAATAATATAATATTTGTTTTAAAAACTATTTTATGTCAATTTTGACACTATTTGGTAATTGATTTTTCTGAAAATCATAACACAAAGATTAGTTCGAAAATAGTTAATTAAATCAATACTAAAATTCATATTAACATATAAAATTATTATAATTCATAAAAAGTATCAAATTACATTTATTTGGTTTTTTATAACATCAATTATGTCAATATTTCATTAATAAGATAATTACATCATCATCATTGTGTCATAAATAAATTACATTATTTATTGTCTAAAAATTTGAAATAAAATACCATTATGTAGGAAATATATTTGTCTTTCTAATGAATATTTATAGTCGAATTTATCTTATATATGACCCTATATTAAGAATGATTTACTTATTAATCTTTGATTTTAACTATTTTAACCCTTTTCTAAATAAATTAATAATAAAGGTCCTAATCTAATCCAAGTGGGAATAAATGGTAATATTTTATTCCTAAGTTAGTTTTTGGTCTAATTACACTTATAAAATAGATTTAGTACATGTTTTATGGTAATAATAATATAATTTTTACCCTTAATTATTATATTTACTTTTAACCGTGGTAAATAAAAGTAAAAAGTTTTTATTCACAAAAAATTATTTTCATCTCCTTAAACGAAATTTTACATATTGACATGAACCGTGTCTCTCAGAATTTTTAAATTCCACTCACAGAAGCGGTAAAATTTTGTTTTATGTAAATTTTCAAATTCTCCTAGGAGGTGGTTAAAAGATGGTGAAAAGTTAAATAAAATTTTATATATCTAAAATTATTATACAATTACTCCAATGAATTGCATTGAACTTATATAGGTATTATATATCAATTTTGAACTAAAATAAAATTAAATAAAATAAATAATTATTTAAATAAAAAGTCGGTTTTTAAATAGTAACCTAGTGTTTTCACTATTCATCAAAAATTGAAAGTTTTCAGAAAAATACCAAAATTTCACCCTAGTCTAATTTCAATATTCCGAATCCAAAAATGAAGACCATTTTCAAAAATAAAAATTTCAAAATTTCAAAAAGTGGGTACTACTATTCATAACAGGTAGTTTTAAAAATATTTTAATAGCATGTCGTTGTTTAGTGAAACTCGGTATTGCGTACGACGCAAGCTATCGAGGAAGGTCGTGATTACGTGTAAAGCAAGCCAAATTAGTGTTGTGTGTAGTGAAATATTCTTTTGATGATTTATATAAAACAAAATATTTCTTATAAAAGTCTCAAGTGTTACAATTACAGCTCTCCAAGCCATTGGGTACATCAAAGATGGAAGTTGACCAAAAGTTTATTCTATGACTAAGGGTTAATGTAAGATTGATATGATAAATATGTCACAAGGAAATTACATGATGTTTCTATGCATATTAGTTTTTATGATTTTGGGTTTCAGTGGTTTTTATGTTATCACTAGACTAACGATTTCATTCTTTATATCCCTTACTATATTTTATACTAATCCCTTGTGATTAAAATGTTTTTAAAAGGATGGGTATGAGAAATATGGGAGTCATGATTTCTAATATCAAGTGTTTCCAAAAAAATCATGTTTTATATTTTAATGTATTATATTTTTAAAAAAGGGATATATTTTTTAGTGATCTCCTATTTATATTAATGTGTTATGTCGAGTATATAAGATATTCTAATTATTTATAACTCTAATCATGAAAAGAGAATCAATGTGTAATAACGTATGTTTTTCTCTAAAATTTAATATTATGTAATGTTTAAAGGCCGATTCCTTATATTTTCTTCCTAATTTCCCAATTGGAGTGAGGCATAATATATCATCATTTGGTTATATATGGTGATACATCCTAGTCACTTCTACAATGTGTCACTAAATATATCAAAACCATTTCTAGTATAAGGTAGTGTCAACATTGGTTCAAAAACATCCCATCATTTTGGATCCTTGAAATTTTTATCACATTCATCTATCAAAAGAAACTTGTATCCCTTCATAATTAACTTGGATATTAGATTATATATCTAATAAAAATTTCTTACGAAGAATAGATTGTATCATTCTATTAAAGGAAAACTATAGATCTCTATTGTCGTGGTTTCTCGGTCTCGTTGTCCAATAACATCCATCTATAAAATATCTAATAATAAAACCTCATAAGATATTATATGATACAATAATGTGATTTTCTATACCAAAAATCCAATCATAGTTAATTTAAAATAAAACTTATCCTTATGGTTTGTTTTCAAACAACAATCAAATGTACATCATGCTCTTCATTTCCCTTCAAATGTATGAGAATATCATCTATAAATACTAACAAAAACTAATCATGTAAGTCTCAAAACACTCTATTCATTACATAATTTAAGAGATTAGGAGCATTAATAAGTCCAAATGGAATCACAATAAATTTGTAATGACTATACCTTATAACAATGGTTGTCTTAGGTATATCCTCTTTCATGACCCTAAATTAATGATATCCCGATCAATGATCTATATTGTCAAAATATTGTGCTCATCATAATTGATTAAAAATATCATTGATATGGGATAAATGATATATGTTTATGATAATTTTCATTTTTAGTTCTCAATAATCAATCCAAAGACACATTGACCCATATTTGTTATTAATATAAAAAATAAGTGCACTTAATGGTGATGCACTAGGGTGTATAAATCCATTAATAATATTCTATATGATTTTCATCTTCAATTCCAAAAATGTTAATTGAGACAATTCTATATAGAGTCATTAATAGTGGGTGATACCAGGTTTGGGTTATATTAAAAAATAAACTTCATAATTTTGGGGGAGACAAGGAAATTATTCATGAAATACATCAGCATAATCTTGAATAATAATCATATAATTGTTGATTATTTTCATTCCAAACATTTGAGATAAAAATAATTCATTATTATATAGTAACACCCATAATATTGATGTAAATTTCATTAGAATTCAATAATCATATTTTCCATGAATGTCAATCAACGGTTGTGTGGGAATAACAAACATGACATCCCTTCTGAAAAAATTGATATGGGATTTATAATGACGGTCCCATTCCATGCCCAAAATTGTATAAAATTTATATAGATGGAGAAAAATAATATTTCCATGATATATAATCCCACAAAATTATATCAAATTGAAGCTATAAACTAGATATGTGATCATCACACCATAATGAGTTTTTACTTCCTACTCAATGTCTAATAATTGTGGTGGTGACTTGATAGCTTTAATATATTAATATATATATATATTTTTTTAGGTTGATCTATAATCAAATAAAACATTATTAGATCTAGAGTGTATTTTAAGTGGACCTTTCACCAGTTAATTCTCGTGACTTACTTTAGAAATTACAATCACATGAGATTTTTCTTTGCATCTTAGATTCGAAGAATGATGAAACAAATTTTCACGATTAACTCTTGAATTCGTAAATTTTCTATAAAAATGTCTACACATTAATTTATTATATCATTGTTTCATTGGTGGAACAGTAGGTTGATATTTCTGATAATTTCAGTCATTAAATTTCCTCTTCAATTTACAATCTCATTAATTTTCAATATAGATTTGTTATACATATAAAACACTCACCAAACCCCATAAGTAAATTTACTCGGTGCTTCCTTCCTTACTTATAACATGAAGAAATTTTAATATTCTTTCGCACATTCTTATTAATATTAAAATTTCCCCAAAAATCCATAATTCTATTTTTGTCCCAATAACCATGAGAAAACAATATGTCAAATTTTTTTTCCATTTTGAGACAACACCATATGATATATATATATATATATATATATATTATAGTTTCTTATATAGAGTGACTTTAAGAGACTTATTTTCAAGCCACTAAAGAATCAATCAACTTTTATTTCAGGATTAATGATAAATTAATAAGAAAACCATGAAGGTCTAGTGAGATTTAGTTCATAGTTACTAATATATTCATCATATTTTTTTAAATTTGTTCTAGAAATTTATTTTTCATTTTCATGTAATGATTCGAGGATATGTACTTACAGAAAATAACTTCTCAAAAAATTCAAATGTCATAGAGTCTATTTCATCCTCTTTCCTTTTATTTTTTATTGGAGTCCACCAATGATATTCTTCACCTAAAAAATTATATACTTATACAAAAAATATTTTCTATTATGCTTATAAGATTATATAAATTATTTTTTCAGTGGTACTAATAAATTACTCAAAATTTATTGTATATTGGAAACCACTGAAGTGAGGTAGACATTTCTACACAAATGAATCAATAGTGAGTTCTTATTTCCGTATTCTATTTATATGATTAAAATAATCCATGTTTGCATTCATGTCTTGAGATATATTGGTGAGATAGTCCATAATATTTCATATCATAGATAATATTTCATTTGATTTTTCATGAGGATGGTTGTTTAACTGCCTCACATTTAGTGCTAACATGATTTCACATGGGTCCAACCATTTACTATGACCTAAAATAATTGTGTGAGAAATAATAATCATAGTGATTAATCATGTTATCACGAGAAATAATTTATTGGATTTCTAAATCGTGAAAACTCATTTTCAATCTATTGAACCTTAGGTTTAACTTATGTATTCATGGGTATCATCTTTATAAATCTTTTTTAATTGTTTACAAAGAGAATGTGAATTATCCCAAGAATATTACCCCAAAATATTCTATCCCAGTGTGCATTCATGTTCCCACTAATCATGCTCTAGTGATGATTGATTTACATCCCATTATACCCCTTTAAGATTTGTTATCGATAGGTGAATTTATTCCACAACCACATCCATATCACATTATCCATATGGGGATGCATTTTTTATGAAAATAATGCAATATCTACTAAAAATAATCTTTAGGAAATTATACTATACTGATATTTATCCTTAATTATTTCTTGAAAGTTCTATAACCCTAATATCTACAATAAAATAAACCTAGAAATGATAATAATTGAGGAAACACATTAATTTCATGCATATATAATAAATCATTTCAGATTAATATTATATAAATATAATATCAATATAGACCCTATAACCAATAAATTTCAGAGTCTTTCAAGACTAGAGACATAATATTCTTATTTCATGAAATATCTACATTATCTCCAATAATTTACTTCTCTCATAGTATTCTTATTAGAAAAATAATTCTAGAAACCTTTTTTCATTACATGGAGAATAAAAATATAAAAAAAGTAAGCTCATATTATTATTAAGGTAAAATAGAAGAGATATAAATAAATGATCCTTTAGGATCATATTATACGTATAAGGGTATACAAACATGATAGAAAATTACAATTATCTTACCCAATTAGTCAAATATAATTACTCCTAAATCACGGCTTAAATATTTTTCTTAAAAATAACATAAATCATTAGTGTGTGGAATCATCAATAGGAAATAATCGTCCATGATAACATACCAAAATCATAGGGCATAAGTTAATGGATTACAAGTAATCATATAAAAAATATTTTTTAGTCAATTTTCACTCCCAAGAGAATCATTTTAGAAAAATTACCTTAATGGAAATGACAAGCTAGACATTTAAAGTATTCTATTAAGAGTAACTTATGTCTAGGTAACTATATAATCTCATATGAGTTTACTAACCCTAACTTCTAAAAATAAATTATTAACTTTACGAACATTACCCATTGCATTATACAGATATATAATTTTAGGACCACACATCCCAGAATTAAATCTATATATATATTTATGAAAATATTATAGAATAATAATCTTATCATAACATAATCCCCCATGGTTAAGAAATAGGTTTCAAAAACATTTATTCATTCCATCATCGAAAAATCCCTTGAAAATAAATGTGTTTTATAAAAGATTCATAAAAACATATCTAACTAATGGGAAATAAAAATGTTTCATTGAATCATACATAAATCATTATAATCATAAGTTATCTAGGAATATAAAATGGATTATAGAATAATATCATATCTCTAGGGAATAATATCAATCCTTTATGTATATTTACATAGATTAAAATGTCCTTGAAAAGATCATTTGAACCTTTCTTTGAAAAGATGACAATATATCCTTTTATTTTGATAAAAGTGTAAATACTATTTCCCAAAAAAATGAGAATATTTTTTTTAATGAAAAAGAGGAAATTTAAATTTCATACGCATATCAAATAAGGGCTATGTAATTTAGAAAATTCATTCAAAATGTATACATTAAAATAAAAAATAATTTTCACACTGTTGTAAAAAAGAAAGAAAAACATGTTCAGAATTTTTTTAAAAATATTTCTTTTCAAATCATTATGAAAAAATTAAATGTTAGTTAAAATGAATATTTTTAAACATTTAAACTATATTAATTTAGTTATATAAAATAATTTTACATACTATAAACATGGAAGAAAAAGTTCATCGACTAACGAAGAAATATGGTCGGCTTTTATTAAAAAATATTTCTTTACCATTTTAAATAATAAATATAGAAAACAGTATTAATACATGATAATTCAAGTAATATACATAGTATAATAAAATATATGTGTTTTTAAGGATATGTACCAAGTTCTTTACATAAATGTATATTAAAATTTGTATTCTTGAAAAAAATGAGATTATAACATAAACATCTTACCAGAAGCCTCGTCATGCTTCATACACCTTAAAATATCATATATAGTAAATATATAATTATTATAAATATATAAAAAAATCCATATTCATATATAAGTTATGATTTATCCTTATTTTATAATTTCCAATTATCCTTTTATTAAACATTCTTCTTTTAAAATAGATAATCAGGTGAAAACTGGTCTATTTTTTATGCTTGTTTGGTTTGATGATTTCAGTACATTTACCTTGGTCATGATTTAATATATATATATATATATATATAATGTTAATAATGAAATAATTATAATATTTATTCATTATATACACATTCATAATTATTCATTTAAATTAGTGTTGAAAATTTAACTGCATCACTTCTTCAAAAATGTACTCCTAACATAAACATGAGTGATAGTTAAACATTTCGATAGTTGGAATTAAATAAAGGTAAATAATAATTAACATTTTATAATTTTTATTATATCCTTAATAATATGTATTCTTTAAATATAACCATATTACTATCCATGTAAATAAAAATTAAAATAGGATGAAAGTGCTTCTTGGAGGTCAAACTCCACACATGCCCGAGATCAACATTATCATTTTCCGATAGATGGAATGGTAAAAAAGGAATAAAATATAATATAATCATAAGATAATATTAGTGTCATAAATATCATATATAAATATTACATTCATAATAATAATGAACCATGAATGATGATGATGGAAAATGAATCATATTGCTATGGAGAGGTGGTAGTCCACACTTAGGCACAAATGATACTTTCAATTCCCACTTGTGAGAAAGGAGGAGGGAAATGGTTGTGAAAAAGGAATACTCAATTATATTTAAGTAAAATATATTTTATTAATAATTTTACGATGGATATTATAGTAATATTGTTTTGGGATTAAGTAAAAAATTGAATCTACATGATTAAAAGTTACCCGTCTTCATTTTGAAACCATCTTTTCTTATGTCTTAAGCGTTGAAAAGTTTTAATTATGAACAATATAAGAATAAAATGACATAGATAGGGGTGTTAATAATATAAAAAAATTATAATTTTTTGAGATATATGGATCATTAATGGTAAGAGGTATTTGAGATGAAATATTGTTTTTAAGAGAGGCATATGTCACAATTGGTATTTTTCAGAACAAGGTTAATAAAAATGTCATAATCAATTCAGGTAAAAAAATGCATAATATTGATAGATAATATGTATAATCTTGAAATAAAATAAACTAATCAAATTAAATAATGTTTTGTTTTGATATTTTATGACATATTTTTTGCTTAACCCCACAGTTAATCTATTTTAACCTTAACCATCATTACAAATTTTTACTATTTTAAATAATCAATTTGAAAAAATTTAATTTTACCATATTACATATAATCAGTTATTCTAATTAAAAATATTTGATACATTTTAAAAATATAAATTTATTCAAATTTCATAAACTCATTTGAAAATTACTGAACAAAATAGAATAAAAGTGTTCTTAGAAAAATGTAATTTTAAGCATAAAATTAAGTACACCATTATTTCATACCATGAAAAAACTATTATATTCTTGATAAAATATATGGTTATATATATATATATATATATATTATACTGAATCTATATTAAAATTATTTATCAAATGATAATAAATTAATTTATTATCAAAACACATTGTGTGCTTACATATAGTTTTATGAAAATATTATCACTTTACCTTCAAATGATTTTATTTTAATTTCAAAAAAAATTATAAAATAATCTATTCATTTTATAAATATATTTAAAATAACGTTCAATAATTCTCATAGTTATATTAATACTCAAAAAAACAAATGGCTACAAGATAATCGTGACATTAAATAATAATATTTTAATTTTATATTATGATTTATTTAAAATTTGTGTTTCATATAAATAAATCTATCGATTAAATTAAGTTTAATCAAAAATAAACATTTTATAAAATCTTGGGGTATTAAATGAATGTTTTTATCCAATATTATTTCCAATCATGTCATCCTTTATGTAAAAAATAAAATCTTTAATGTTCGATAGTAATTTTCATTGGGTACATAAAGGTAACCCATAATTCCTAAAATAAAAATAAGAGTCATTTGGACTCTATTTAACTTTTACCCTAAAGACAAATAAATTCATAATGATAAATAAAAAATCTAGTGACTTTTGTAAATAAAATTAGAGATTAGTAATTTCATATAAATTTATTCCCATTATGTTATGTTTCTAGATAATTATAATTCAAAATATATTTAAAGGAACCCTTGAACCATGTAAGGGTCATCATTGATACAATGGACCCACAAATGAGACACATGAAGAGACCTATGTAAATGTAATTGAATAATTTTAAAAGAATCATTCTATATCAATATATAGATTTTGGTAGCTATATAAGGATGATAATTCTTTAATATTGATAAAAATAATCTTGATAAAAAGGAATAAGTTATGAAGATTCCTAGAAATACTATCTTTTAAATCCTAAAATATAATTACAATATTATATGTAATTTATAAAATTATATAGAAGGTTATTTTAAAGAACCTACAGGTATAACATGATGATCCATGACTACAACAACAAACCTTCACGTATTCTTCTTTTTATAATTATTTTAAAATGTATGATAAATGATAATAAATTAAAATAATATTTTATTTATATTGTAGAAGTTACGTGATCTTTTATATGTGCTGCTATTAATGGATAATTGTAGTGTTTATATATATGGATAATATTTTCAGATGGTTTTAACGAATATTGGAGAATATAAATTCAAGAATAAAATGGAGGTCTATGTTATATATTTTTTTATCAATGACTATAAATATTTTGAGTTTTTTGAATTGTTTTGCATGTCTATTGTGTGATGAAGAATATCATGATGTGATTCTGAGTCCTCTGAATCACATTATTTATATTATAAATCATTATTTTGATATATTTTATTGTTTATTTTGAAATATTGTTGTTTTAACATCATTAGTTGGTGATAGTGTCCCAACATAGGTATAAGAAAAAACTCATTTTGATAATCATATTAATAATAAGAAAATATTTATGTCTTTATGAGATAAATAAATTCATACAACAGGGATATAATCATTCTTAGTTTGGTAATCATTTTTTACAAATGTGTTATGATCTATATTTTATTCTTCATTTTATAGGAAATCACCATTTAGTAATTAAATTTGAATAAAAGTTATTAGAAATTTGTATAACACTAATTCACCCCTCCCCCTTCAAAAAATTCCATTCCATCACTTGTTCGACCACTCAAGGGATAAGTAAATTGAGATCAAATGTCACTTCATTACGGAAAATGATGAGAAATGGTTATTGAAATTAGATTTTGTTCCAAATTAGATCAAATTTGGGGACATCATGAAATCTACCTTACCCAATGCCACATTTGAGAAGCATCTAATATCTCTCATGGTTCAGTAAACTCCCATTATTAACACAATGCAGATTCAAGGTCCCCACTCTCCAAGTAGTGTACCATATTTCCATATGTTTTAAAACCCATAAAGGAGTCACCATTCTGATCATTGAAAATTGGATTTCAATTAATCAAACCTTCTACAGAGGGTGAGAGATATGATAAGGTGTGATAATATATCCCTATTGAATCATGGTGAAGGCATAGGGGGAAAATTTTTGTTGTGGGTAAATAATATTTCATGAACCAAGTGGAGATTGAGATAAATAATGATTTTTATCATTGGAATTTACATGTTGGCCAAATTTATCAAATTTTTAATAAAAAATGTCACCTATATGTAAATTTAATATAAATAATTTATTAATATATAGAGTTTGAAAAAGTGAATGGTGTATAAAAAATATTTTTCTAATCAAGGTTATGAAGAAGTATTTATTTTTTACAACTAACCCAATGGGATTTATTATTAGTAAAAAGTCATCATTCATGTTTTTAGTCATTTTGGGTAATCTTTTTTGAAAAATAATTTTGAAATATTATCAAAGTGGAGAAAACATTGATACCTTCATGATAGAATATTTCCATAAGTTTTTTTTGTTTTTCATGATGTTGCATATAAATATAGATAAAAATTATTATTTTTCACACAAATAATGCATTAATTAGAACAAAAAATAGTTTCAAAAAAATTAAAAGTTTACATTTTTTATATCAATTATATTTAAGTTTATCAAAGTAAAGTTATTTGATATGTATTTCTGTGGGGATTAATTATATTATTCCAATAATGTATATCCTTTTCCAATAAATATGCCACTAATATCATAATTAAAAGTGGAAAATAATGATTTGGAGGAGGGTTTTAAGGGAAATCACTTTATTTTCATGTAACACTTTCATGAATTCATTTATTACATGATTGAATTCCTGAAATAGTTTTTATTTCATAAATAGCACAAATGAGAGTAATTGTTTTTCCAAAACAATTTTACAAAAATAAAACATTATCAAAAAAAGGATGGTTTACCAAAAAAGAAAATAAATACCAAAAATACTTGTTATAAAGATTAATTAATTATATTTAATAATTATGAGAATCATGAAATAAATAATTGGGTTTAAATAGTTTATTCGTTGATTTAGATTGTCTCAGTTTAAATTTTGGAGGAGCAATGTGTGCACTTCGATTTAAAGAGTAGTGAATTATCAATAAAAACTGGTAGTAAATCTATGTAGATAATGATTCCACATTGAATTGTTCAACAATAATGTACTTTAGGTAATTATAATAAAATGATAAATCATACAATTTATTATCCATATATGTATTCTGAAGTCATTTATCCATTTATATTTTCCCATAATTTCATACTCATTATATATTATAGTGGTATAAAGAGAGAAGTGTGTTGGGTCTGATGATATAATATTATTATTAAGGTACTTGTTTAAAAATACCATAACATTATTCACCTTCCTTATTAGATAATTTTTTATACTTTGGGATCAACACTTTTTGTAATGTATTCTCTATTTCACCTTTCTCATTGACATCATTGATCAATGAAAATTCCCAGCACTTAAATTTCCAAAATTACTAGCTTTCTGATAGTTTATGATTGATTTTAGTTTAATATATGATTCCACTTGTACCCAATTAATTTTGGTAATATTTAATTAATTCTTGGAGATTCATGTGAATTAACATTTAACCATTCAATAGAATAATACAAATTCAAAAAAAAATACATAAAAATAAAATAAAAAATATATTACCTCATAAATAATTTATATTTTACATATTGATACATCAATCACATTTATTTATTTAATAAATACATAATTATGATATAAACTATATGATTCATCTGTACTCCCACTAATTCCTAAGATAAAAATTGAATACAAATATTCCTCTATTCCACCACTAATAATAAAGATCCTAAATCTTATTTATCATTGTTGTAAGATCATATTCATTGTATATAATAAATAAACCCATCGATGTATTCCATGTATTTTCATAAATTCCCGTAAAACATTTCATGTTACACCCCGCCCCTACCTCATTGGATTGAGGAGGTGGTGAGGGTTACTTGGCCTTAAGAAACGTTCCCAGGGTTCCAAAGGCTGAAAATTAATGACGAGTGCTTCAAGAACAATTGGGGAATGATTTTCCCTTGAGAAAAAACCATCCAAACAACCACAACTAAATGATTCATGTCAAAAAAACCAAACTGATACATTACGCAACACAACCAGATAATCCATAATCTCACATGCCAACACAACCCAATACTACATCAGAGTACAATGGTGAAGACTCAACAATAACACCATGAGCCATGACACCACCACAACTCCACACCATGCTCCAAAATCCATGTTCCACCATTACATCACAACTCAGCACTAAAGGAAGTTGATGCCTTACCTTTTCCCACGTCACAGTACACAACATCTGCAAAGACACCATCATGCCAAAGCATGGGGTGAGTACTAAAACTCAATAGGATTTTCCTAAATTACATCCCTCACATGCCATTAAGATAAAACCGTCATCACATTTATAAAAAACAGTTTATATAAATAAGATCATAAGTACAAACATTTCCATAATCCAAACATTCCCTTACCGAGCCATCACACCCAACCCAAGCAACCAAGGGAAAGACAATGAAAACATTCTACAAACCATCCCATCGTTTACACTTTAACACAAAAAATTCCATCTTGCAAGGAAATGCACAACAAACATCCAAAATGGTTGGACTTCCGCCCAACCCATTCACCCATTCATACCAAAACAACCAACATGGTGGGACTTCTGCCCAACCCGTTCACCCATTCGTAACTAGCGGTACTTCCCGACCACTGATCATATGGTGGTTCTTCCAACCACTATCCATACCCTTTTTATAATGAGACATCCCACCCACTTCCACACAACATTTCAATCATGCCAATTCCATGAATATTATTCACAAAGGTCACAACAACATGAAATCAATCAATTTACATTGCATATCAATTCACTTCAATAAATCACCTATTTATTGAAAACCATTTTCCAAGCCAAAAAAAATTTCAATAAAACAAAACTTTTTATTGAAAACCATTTCCATCAACCATTTTCACAAATCAAACTCCTCAACCCATTTAAAAATCTCCATTTTAAAATCCACAACAAGAGCTTTTCACCACAAAACCCCTTTTTCCCAAAAATCCCCAAAACATTACAAAAGGGATTTCCAACCACATTCGCACATCAAAACACAATTAATTTTCATCACAACAATTAATTTTAACAATTAACCACAAGTTCTAACCATGTGGAGTCGAGAGATAAGCCAACTACCTTTAGGGTTCCTGAGAAAATGACCCACAAGACACCGCACCTCAAAACCGGCGAACGCACCACCAAATCCTCTCTAGATCCCTTACCCTAACATTAAAAAGCCTTAATATTAACATCCCGAGCAACCCCAAACCTATATATACACACAACAAGTGTATATTTATAAAACCAAGAAAGGGACGGATGTAGATCTAGAAGAAAACACAAGAGATACAAGAGGAGAGACTTACCCAGGAGAATGAAACTTGAATCCACCTTGAAACCCCTTCAAATCGCTTCCAAAACGTTTGGGAGAGCCCCTACAACCCCTGAAAAAAGAAAATCCCAAGTGAGGCTGAGTGGGAGGAAGAGAGGAGTGAAATGAGGAAATCCCGAGTGAGCCAGGGTTTCAAAACTGTATCTTTAATTGGCCGCAGGGTTAGCCTGCACGGTTTGGAAAACCGTGAGATAACCGTGAACACGACACTACCTTGAGAACCAGAGTCCGCATGGTTTTCTCACACGGTTTTCAAATCGTGCGCAGGCCGTGCGGGGCCTACTGTCTACCACTGCACGGTTTCCTAGAGCATACGCACGGTTTAAACTAACCGTGCTCAAACCGTGCACCCCATTAAAAGCCTCCAAAGTCATCCAAAACCATTCCAAAAACTCCCAACCTCTTACCAACTCATTCCATGCACTTTAAATAAATAAAAATGCATAAACAAAGGCCACATAATTTAAACCGGGGGTGCTACAAGTCATTAGTGTATCTTAGTGTTGAATTTATGTTTAATGAGAAAACAATTATGTTATGATGGTTTTATAAATACTTTATACACTTTTCCTATAAATTATGATGTACCACTAATAATTCATTATACTTAATTGAATAAAATAATGATATAAAATAATGATGAAATTAAACATATCCCAAAGAATCCATAGTCAACTTCAATTTTAAATATATAGAATTTCAAGTAACACAATGTCATAGTTAATCTAACCGTGTTGTAGTTTCTAAAATGCATAAAATACCCTACTTAAGACTTTATCCTGTTGAACCTTCTAATGCAAACTAGAATAAACAAAAAAACATCCTATATAAATAACTATAATGTGTTTTTGGTAAATCTTAACTGATTCTCTTGTTAGATAGAATTTTAACCTAAATAAAACACTTCAAATTTAATTTTCTAATCAATATCTCATAGAATAAATAAATTAAAAAAAATCATATCTATATAAATAAATCATCATTTAAAAATCCTTATTCATGAAATTGGGGATATTTTTAGATGTGTAATGATTATTATTTATTAATTTTAAACCATAATAAATGAGTTATATCTAATCCTTATTTCTCAATCCAAAAAGGTATCTAGTGTGATTTCTATCAAACACGTGTATACCCATATGAGAGAAACAATATCATTTAGCTCTATATATCCCATGTGTACTAATATAATACCATTTTTTTACACATTAAGTATATACACTGTACAGGAATCATTCCAATATGGTGTTATAAAATTCATATATTCTGCGATGTCCATGTTAAATGAATAGTATATATGAATTAAATTCATTTATTCTTCTAAATAGATAAGAAAATTATATTTTTCAAAACTAAGAACGGAAATTAATTTCCTCAATTTATGTCACAGGAATCCCAAAATTTCATACATATTATATATGATTATGAATCCTCTAATTATTGATCTAAACCAACTACAAGATCAATATCATTCCCAACCACACTTAGATTAGGTCAATATTTATGATTGATATAATATAAGACTAAAATTTTGAATATTTACTTGTTTTGTACATTATTAATGTCAACTTTTGCGGAAAATATAAAGTAAATAACCCATATAGACTAATGACACACACACATATGGAATTTAATATACAATTCCAAAATAGGATTAGTTCATGTAATATTACATTCTATTGTATCATGAGTTAACTATATATCTATATATGATATCATACTCACACAAAACATAATATATCATCACAATACATGTTTTTTATTTTATGGTAATCAATTACGTACAACTCAGGTATTCACCATGAGGGGTATTTTTCATTTAAATATTATATAATAAATTAATCACACATGAATGGATGATGGTATGGGAATTTACAGTGTTAATAAATCCATCAGACAATTTATAATCACACAAATATTATAAAATGAAATAATGTTGGGGATTAAGGTAAACCAAAAAATTTTGAACTAATACCCAATATATTAATATATAATAGTTAAGGACATTACTTTCCCACCTTGTTTTTTATGAGGTAGTTCTTTTGACAGATCCATTATTATATCTTTTATACTCATCATAAAAATATTCATATCATTGTTCCATCAAAAATATTTAATGGGACTAAATAAATTATAAATTTTAAGAAAGATCATGGATTCAAAACAACAATTTAACATAATGTCTAATAACGTTATTAAAAAATGATCTAAAAAATAATAGTTTAAAACCATTTTCATTTTATTTGATAATTTCACCATGGGATATAATAATATTTTTATCTTTAGAACTAGTATTGATGTAACTTCTAAAATCATGTCTTCATATTTCAAAAATCATATCCATGTCCATAATAGATTTTAAATATATAAAAATATAACACAGTGACATTAATTATTATTGATATCTACATGTACCAACAGATTTTTACAACCAAATAATTCTATTGTAAAACATGCATTATTTTTTTATCATGACATTCAATATGTTCTGGTTACCACTCATTAACCCTTCAAATAATATATCCCATTATAAGGAGTATTTTTTGTAGAAACAACACAACATATATTCAATTTAAATATAAATAGTATATTGGTTCGTTTCTAAAGTCTCATAATTATTTTTTTAGTGTTTTTGGAAACATTATTTAAATAAGATATTGAACATAAACTTCATACCCCCAAAACATAGAAAACTATATTATAAAAATATTTAAAGTTATTTCTTTATGTGGATTATTAATTATATTAAAGGGAATAAATTTTATAATTCTTACTTATCAAGCATTATCTCATAATAAATCATAAGTGATTATAAATAAACATAACACGTGAAACAATTTAATATACTCAACTAATCAGTGAATTGAATTTAGTTAAAAAAATCTAACCATAACATTTTTGTTGAAATATCTTAAATAATTACCTTATTTTTTTAGTATTCTATTTATTTAAAAATTAAATAAAAAATGTAAAACATTTACTGTTATTTTTATATTAATTAAAGTGTATATTTCACATTGGAGAATGAATAATGAATGTTTTGTATTCAAAAAAAATTTATTCCATGAAAAATACCAATTATTTATACTTCAATACACCAAAGAATAGATAAACTATTAACATGAGACCATGTAATCAACATTAATGTAGATTAGATATTTCATATTTTAATATTGTAACCATTAGTTTATTATTAAAATTATTCTTATACTCTATATCATTCAATCATCCATGCTATTCACTTATGAGTCTACGAACCTAAATAAAAACTTTCATTATACAATGTGTATCATTTACCCACTAATAAAAATTTAAAGAAAATTGGTATTTATAACATAAATAACTAAGGTAAACAAATAATTTTCCTAAAACTCTTTTAAATATTCAGTATACTTGTGCTTCTAATAACTAGATATACCATTCTAGAAACAATTTCATCAATTTGATACACCACCTTCCTGCTATAATGAAGTATTATTTCCACTAGAAAATCTGAAAATTTTTATTCTTATTCTATATTATGTATTTGCCCTCATTTTTTCACTGTAATAATTGAAGGAAATCTAGAATCTACCATATATTTCGCTATAACCCTTAACTTGTAAAAGATATATGGTGATTACATGACAAAAATTATTCATATGATAGTTAATAATTCATTGATATAATCTCTTAGGTTTTGATAAAAAATAATATCTATATGAAAATATAACCTCATATGAAAAATATATATTTATAGATTGAAACATACCTAAGGATATTGTTCACATTAATATAAAATCGTGTTTCTTTTTTACACAATTCATAGAAATAATGCCTTTAAAACCACATAACACGCATGTATTTCTTGTACAGGATAGTGAATTTTCAAATAGTATATCATTCTGAAATAATCTATATTATCATATTTCATTTAAATAATAGCCTCCATGGATATGAGAAATATCATAGAAACATAAAGATAATATTCCTTATACTTACTGTAATTAAACATTTTATATTATTTATCCAGATTAGAATTATATTTTATTTAATATATACTACTCAAAAACATACATTTTTTCATCATCTTTAAGGAAAATCCTTATGTTTTAATTCCAATCCAAAAAATTGCTTCCATTTAATAAATTATTTACTAAATATTTGTATATAATATATACTAATTCAAATGATGAACTATCTCATCAAATATAATAGAGATCTAAACTCCCAATTTTATCATAACATAGATTCATGAAGAGAATTTTTTAAATTAGTATTATTTATATAGAATATCAAAAAAATTATATATATAATTTTTTGGTTGTTGAATAGATATCATCATGAAATATTTACCTAATGGATTCTCCCAACTCCATTCTTCTAGATGTCTAATAGTTAGGGTAACCCAACCAAGTATAGAAAAATATTATAATAGGATGACACCATCATAAATAGTATAAGATAACATAATACCTTAATTCATTACTGTCAGCCTATATATCTGGAACACCATAATTTAATATAACTCTATTAATAATGATCTACCGATTGGGGAATTCAGTGTCATCATTTAGTTTTTCTATTTGAGGAATAAAAAAACGTGGATTTTTTAGTGGGATTACAACGAATTATTTTTTTACATTCCAATCATGAATATTGAATTTCATGGAATTTCTTCTCAAATGCATGCTTCTATAAATTTAATTTATTCATCTCATTCCATTAAGAATCATTTTTAAATCATCTAACTCCATGAGGTTTTGGATTCATGAGAAACGAATCCATAAATTCATTATAGAAAACATAAAAGGGTAATTATTAGTTTATAAGTGGTTATACATAAATTATTTTGAATCTCAACCTGCATATCTATATCCACTATGGGTTTTTAATAATTCAGGATCCAAATCCACCACATTGAGTTCATCTCCAAAATTTCTCTATTAGAAAGGGAATCCCAAACTATATTGGATATTATTTAGGCATGAGATATAATCAAGTTAAGATGAGAAGATTCTTGAAGAAAATAAATATAATAAGGAATAACTTCCCATGGAATATTCACGATTTTTTTCCTTTAAGGATTTATTGTCACGTTCAAAGTATTACTTAATTCATAGTGATTTCCATTCATGGTGCAAAAAATCATTGATAAATGAATCTTGGCCCATAGTTCAGACACATACACTATACTATTCCAAATATATTGCTAATACCAGCCTTTGAAGAATCCATAATGGGTAGGGAATACTCCTCCACATGATTAATGTACTGGAATTATAGTGGCCACACTATTGACATTCACCTTAATCTATGAAGGGATCAGGTGAATTCATCAAATGGATTTCACAAATAGATGTACTTTTTTATTATATGAACCCATAAAATAATAAAATGTGATGATTAGATATTTTTTTCCTATTTCACTTTATAAGTGTTTGGATGTGAAAACAACATCCTAGTACATGGAAAGGATATTGATATATATAGAGGGAGAGATTGAATGGATTTCAAAAAGTACCATATTCTAGGAACACCACATGAACATGGAGGATTAGGCCGTGGTTACAATGAAGGTATTGTGAATCTTTTCACTCTAGAAAGAATTGATTATGAATGAAATTAGTCTTTTATATTGGATTTTTATTCATAATGATGTTGAATATCACATGTATAAAATGTTATGGTTACAAGGCAGTGTTAAAAATAATAAATTTGTGTTGTATATACTCTATAGCTCAGACGAATTAGTGTTATATTGATTCTGTATGAACAGATGTACATTAAAGATGGTCATGATTAGGTTTCATTATTTTCTATATTTTATATAAAATTTTAAGCCTTATAGGTTAGAATAAATGGGTCCTTAATTTGTGAAACCAAGAGCAGTGGTTAGAAGATCCACCACAGTTCAGTCTATAATATCCCTTACCATTAAAATAAATATTTCTATTCATCTTATATATGAGAGTGTCTCTATCCATAAAGGAGTAAATTTATAGGTTAAGGGATATATTAACAATAATATTAACATTAAAACTATTGTTTTTTGTTAATGAAATCTGTATTGCAAAAGTGATGTTATTTTGGTGGGACATCTTTATTGTCTTAAAGGGGCCTATCGAGCCACATATTACTCAAGTAGTTCAGGTTGGAATGTATCCAAGATATAAATTTGGATCTAAAAATAATTTAATAAAATAATTTCATCATGTTAGACCACACATATGAGGAAATGTATTGGTTATATCCATAAAGAAACATTATGGTGAACCTACTGCATATAAATTCAATATAAAAATCATTAGATGTTAGAATAATGGAAATGAATATGCTAAGAAGAGAATAATTAAATATTATGAGTTTCCCTAATAAAAATGGCCACATGTAAGTTGGATTCATATTTTGTTTCAATAAAACATTTATAAATCTCCTTTAATGGATTTATCTGGTCTAGATAATGTAGAACCCTACAATTTCAAAATATGTACATCATATTCGACAGTGTGTATGATACGCGACACCAAACAAAAAATGAATATAAAATTCTAAGAAATTAAGATATAATTTATATTTTAAATAAATTCAATACATTTTATATCTATTTATTCATTAAGAACTAATTTTATCTTGTTTTACATAAAACAAAGTATTTTTTTGATAGTTTGTGTTACACGCAAGACTAAGTTTTACATAGCAATAATTTATTATTTATATTATTACTTAATATGATTGGTATTTCCTAGAAATTAGAATAAATGGTATTGATATTATTAAATAATTTATGAATATATTTATTTTACACACATTTATTACTTATCTATTTAGTATATATAAAATTAATAATCATTTAAAATAAAAAGAAATGTTTTTGGAAAAACAGTATTGTCCTATATGATAGTTTAACCAGACATTGGATACATAATTTAAAATTAATTTTTGATATTTTATTAAAAAATTATTATAAAATAATAGCAATTTTAAAAACAACTATATTGTTTTTTTCATAGCATGAATATTTGAGATTTTTCTGAGAAGATTCAATTTTTTGATGAATAGTGAAAATTATTGGGTTTTGATTGAAAACATTCTTTTGATCTGAATAAAATTTAATGTTAATTGGTTATAAAGTAAAAATATTTGAATTATAAATATATTAATCCGATTTATTTCATTATAACAATTTTTTCATATAAAATGACTTAATACGTTTGAACATATTCACTTTGAAACCCAACTTTTTCATTGCGTTTAGAGGATTAATTTTAAATTTTTTTATTTTCACATATGTAAAATAGATTTAGAAAAATGGATTCTATTTTTGGAATAAGAATTATTTATATATATAATTAAATAAAAATAATTTTTTACAGTAACTATTAATGAAAATAATTAATATTAATTATGGTGATTAATTTAAAAATGAGTTTATATAGTGGTTAATCATATAAAATGAGGTGTAAAATTGACCCTAAACATGTAAAAAACCCATTATATAGCCATATGTATACTTAATAACTTAGATTATTTATAATTTTACATTATTTGGTCCTGTTTACATGAAAAAACGTGTGTATAATTCACAATTCTAAAAAAATACAAGTGTGCCACTCACCCTATTATAAAAGGCAACACCCTCTCCCCTCCACTCCACAACTTAAAACTAATTACACAAGACCTTGTTAAATAACTTCAAAAATAATATACTATAATCCTATAATGATTATGTTTTGAATAAAGTAATCTTAGAAACATGATCGTGCAAACCTAACGAGGACAACTGATAAAGAGGTAATATTCTTCTAAAAGTATTTTTATTTTTTTCCTTATCCCCCTCCTTGAATTACTATTATACCATGATTATAAAAAAACATCAGTATATTAAATATAATGGTATTTTTTATTTTAATATTTTATCTAAAAATTAACACACCTCAAAAAATTTGGTTACAAAATCAATTTTCACATGTATGGCCGACAACCGCCTCACGAACTGATGTTGTTAATTTCTCAATTACCACCCATAAAGGTTGGGAATAATGGTGGATTTATTTTTTATATATTATATATGATATATATGATATTATTATTATTTTCAAATTATTATATCACACTTGTATTTAAAATTTTTATTTTTTTGGGATAAGATAATGTCGCTCATGCGTACATCAGACTACTTCCTCATGAATTGATGTGACTCATTCAAGGTTTGAATTTAATGTATCAAAAATGGGACTAACAAAAATATGTTATATATATGAAAAAAATATACTGAAATGATAATATATATTTATATATATAGTATTGAATTTTTTTTCATTGAATACGATGAGAAAATGGAATCAACATTTTTGTGTACGTATGACCTACCATATCCATGAACATTGTATTTCATTTCCTATCACAAAGTATTATGGTTTATTCTGACGAAATTTTCACGCAATAAATATGATATTTTTAGATATATTTAAATTATGTATATTTTTAAATCATGATCATAGTATAATAAACACAATAATAACAAGTCAATACATATATGAAAACCAAAGCATTTATTACTTGAAGCAATGAAAATAATGAAATATTTATAACTAGAAATGAACAAAATGTCATAAAATGGACATATATGATATCATAAATATTAATATGGTTCTTTAAGTCAATAAAATATTTAAAACCTTTATACATGATTTTAGATCATTCTCAGCAAAATGGAACCCTATGTTATAGAATTTTGTGTCAATTTCTTTTCATTAAGGTAAATTGTAATGTTATGAACCTAATCATTTTTATAAGAGTTATAAAATATCCATTTGAAATTATTATCCTGAATAATTTATTATTCATGGTATCATAATATAAGGCCCCAGCCTTAAACATTACATAATCTTGAGTTATTTCAAGAATAGACGTTGAGAATCTTTTTAGGTTTAGAGTTTTCGAGAATTAGATCATAAATCATGCATTACATTCCACAATTAAACAAAGTGGTTACATAGAAGATCGGTTTAATTTTTCCCATCAACGGAAACATATTTAAAACAAAACAAGGATTATTTCATGACACATCCTTGTCACTATCATCACATCATGTACCATTCCCTTGACCTATGAAAAACATTTCAAAAACATGGGATGAGCATAAAAAGCTCATTAAGGGATATAAAAATACGGAAAGGAAACAATAGTACATGTAAACATAAGAATCAATGAAATCCTAATTTACTAATAAAACATAAGTACATTATCATACCTCATGAAATCATAACATTTATGAATAACTCCAAGAAATTATAAGACATAATGGTAACATGAGGCATTCATAACAATCTTACGTAGGGAGTAACCCTCATGGTTACGTTTGAAATACCCATAACAGTATATTCCATAAATATCTTCCGCGAAACCTTAATGTTTAACCCCTTCTCGTTACCCAATGAATTGGAGAGCTATATCAGGATCACGCAGCCTTAGTTTATCACAGAACCACCCATCTGCATAATAATGCCCAAGAACCATAACATAATCGTATCACATAAAACATTCATAAAGGAAACAAAAAATTTCCACATTTCAATCACAAGATATCAATAAAACACATTGTTATAATAAAAACATTATGAAAACCATTTTCAATACCAAAATAAATGAAAAGTAAAAAATGGTATTTATTTTTCATTTTTTTAAAAAAGTTATGGCTTGTAGAGGAAGCTGAAACTCAAATAATGGTCACGCCGGTGGATAAGTCGTTGTCACCGCATACATACGACAAAAAAAATTTCCTTTTGTCATTTAGTAAAATGCCTCATATAAAAAATATTCCTTTTGAATAAACGTAAAATTCAAATGGGTCTATGCACTGTATAAAAGAATGTTGTGTATAAAACAATATAATCCTCAATGAAAGGAGATTTAGACGAAGTCCCTTACCTCGGGTCCAACTTGACTCGTTCATTATTTAACCTCCTGAATAATACACTTGAGTTAATTTCTACTGGATTAAGAAATTTTTTCAAGTTCATTATTCCATTTATATCACTTATTACCATGTTATGAACACCATGTAATTATTTAAGTTAATAATGGTCGTTTTGTCGATCATTGGTAGTTGAGTAAAAAAGAAACTCATTATAATTACAAACTATTCATGTATCCATTATATCCATAATTATATTCATGATGTAGATATCATATTTATCATATATATCAAGTATATACATTAATTTATAATATTACATAACATTTAGAGGTAAGAAATGAAATGCACCGTTCATGGAGACGGTAAGTTGTACGTACGCATGAACGCTACTTTCATTTATATTTCCTATTTAATGGAATTGAATCAGAATTATATAAAGGTATATTATAATTCTAGTATAATATCATATATAATATCATTAACTCTATCCTTTATATGTCCCACATATGGCATTAATGATTCAAATCACTTTGAGGGGGCGGTATTCCACACTTCCTAAAATGAAGATATCGCGTTTACCCATAATGGAAAACATAAAGTTATGAAATAACTGAAAAATACATAATATTAAGTAAACCATAAACATATTATATATCATATATAAATACAGTGACATCTTAATGGCCACCTTTGATGGTGTTAAAAGAATATTGAACAATCATCGTTTCGTGAGGCAGAAATTCACCATCCACTGAAACCGTATGTTCTTTAACCATTAGATGTAGGTGTGTGTAAGTGTATCTAGAATCATTTTTATAACAACATCCTATTATATTTAAGATGCTGCTGTTGTTACAAAAGAAACGAATAAAATGTTTTTATGGGGTTGGAGAAGAAAAATAAAACAAAAGCAAATTAGAGAAGTCTTTACCTTTAAATCAGGTATCTCCTCATGGTTTGAACTAAAAGGGTTTCTTGAAGAGCTTTATGCCTATGGTAAGGCTTCTAAGATGAGGAGAGGGGATTGTAAAGATAAAACTATCAGATCATGGCCGAGGAAATGGCTTGAGAGGTGTGTGTAAAGAGATAGAGGTGGGGGCCTTTTATAAGAGGATATAAGGGGCACTCTTGGAACATTATAAAATGTTACATTATATTAAAATGATTATTGGATTTTAAAGGGACCACGTTGATATATTTCGAGGATAAGGTTATAAGGGCTCGAAATATACACATCCAATATGTATTTTACAAGTGTTTTCTTATATTTTACATTATCTTTTCATTTTATTTAAATCACTCATTATTAAGGTAATCGTTTCATCATCATGATGTCATAAATAATTTAATTTATATAATGTCTAAAATTTATAAAAAAATACAATGATGTAGGAAATTTCTTTAGATTTCCAATGACTATTTATAGTCCAACAGATCATCTATGTAGACAAAATTAAAAATGTTTTACTCAGGTGATACATTCTTTGTTATATTTAGCTTTCTTTAAAAAATAAAAAGATAAAAAGGAATTATCAAAGAAAAGTGATTTCATGGGGTCCCCAGGTTTGGCACAAGGCATCCCAAGGTCTTCCATGAAAAAAAAGTAGAATTAGGACACATTTTGGGGTGATTTGTTATTATTATTTTATTAGTTTATTATCCTTAACTACCTGATTACTAATTAATCAAGATAATTAAAGATAATTACCGTCGTTACTATTCATAACGTCCAAAAACAAAAGAGTAATGATTACATAATTTAGAGCTTATGATTCCAAATATTTAATCCATTTTACCAAATTCCAAACACAAAAATGGCAATAATTAATTTAAAAATAATTCCCGTTGTCAAAACAAATAGCGGGTTTTTTAGAAAAAATATTTATGAAACGTTTGGCACTTGTTTATGCCCAATTAAAAAGTGAAATTAATCCTAATGACAAACATTGGATTAAATGTTACAAATATATTATATTTAAACATTAAACCCAATTAAAAATATAATCTATCCATATAATTAAAATAGATGAAAATGCAGTTTTCATATAAAATGCAGTGTTTTTCACTATTCATTAAAAACGAACATTGTAAGAAAAATACCAAAAATTTATCCAAAGTAAATTTGAATGTCCCAATCATAAATAATAAGTTTATTTTGACAAATAGTGCTTATAAAATTGTCAAAAGGTTTAGTTAAAAATGGTTTTCCATCAAAAGGCGGTAAAACAATCTTTTAAAAAATATTAGTGTATTCCATGATTAATATTGGATTTATTCTTGTTTTAGGCCTCTAAAACACTATCGAATTCATAAATAGACATCGATATAAATATATATTATTCATTACTTACTTGGTATGTTACATCCATCCCTCCTTTATAATATTTCCTCCCCGTAATTTATTTACTTATCGAATATGTGGGGGTATTTATCCCTCGTTGCATTTTCAGATTCCCATGTTGACTCTTCACACTTTTGGTTTTTACACAAAACCTTTACATGATGAATCACCTTTTTAAACAACACTTTCTCCCTGTGGTTAAGAATCTTGACTGATTGTTCCTCATAAGATATATTCTCTTCCTGCTGAACTACCTCTAAACTAAGAACATGTGATGGATCTGGCATGTACTTCCTTAACATTAAAACATGAAAAACATTGTGTACCTGAGATAAACTCGGAGGTAAAGCCACTCGGTATGCAAATGATCCAACTCTCTCCAAAAATTCATATGATCCAATGAACCTTAGACTCATCTTTCCTTTCTCACCAAATCGCATCACACTTTTCAATGGTGATATTTTGTGAAAAACATGATCACCTACCTCAAAAGAGAGATCCTTCATCCTGTTGTCTGCATAACTCTTATGCCTGCTCTGAGCTATTCTCATGTGCCTCTGTATCAGCTGAACTTTTTCTACCAACTATTCTACCAATTCCGGTCCCATCAGCTTTGTTTCAACCACTTCATCCCAGAAAGCTGGAGTTCAGCAGCGCTTCCCATATAATGCCTAAAATGGTGCCACCTATATACTAGAATGAAAAATGTTATTATATGAAAAATCAACCAAATAAAGATGTTGGTCACAACTTCCCTGATAATCCATCGTACAAGCACGTATCATATCCTCCAAATTCTGAATTGTTCGTTCTGACTGCCCATCTGATTGAGAATGAAAAGTTGTACTAAAATTTAATTCTATACCCAATGACTTATGAAAGCCTTTCCAAAAGTTAAAAGTGAACCTGGGATCACGGTCAGATTCAATGGAGAGAGGAACTCCATGTAACCTGACCATCTCTTTAAGATACAAACGGGAATGTTGATCTAGCGAAAAATTATTTTGTATAGCAAGTAAATGAGAAGATTTAGTCAAGTGATCAACTATAACCCATATTGCATTATTACCTTGAGGTGTCTTCGGAAATCTCACAACAAAGTCCATGGATATATCCTCATATTTCCACTCTGGCACTGGTAAAGGTTGAAGCATCCCTTTCAGAAACTGCAGATCTGCTTGTACCTGTAGACAAGTCAAACACTTCACTGTAAAATCAGAAATATCCCTTTTCATTTTGTCCCACCAATAAAACACCTGAAGATCTCTATACATCTTAATACTTCCTGGATGAACTGAAAATGGAGAACTATGAGCTTCACATAACAACATTCTCTTAAACTATGAATCACAAGGCACACACAATATCTTACCAAATATCATAACATAATCATTATCAATGTTGAATTCAGGCAACATACCCTTTAGAACTAGCCCTACCTTTTTCTACAACTCGATGTCTTGCTTCTGTGCTTGCTTAATTCTTTCTGATAGAGAAGATTTCACTGATACCTGAAACAAAACAGAAGGAAATCCTACACCAAAAACTTCAATGCCAATTTTCATCATATCTTTAACTAGAGGATCACGTTCCAAATTAAACATTGTTAATGAAGCATTACTTTTTCTAGTCAAAGCATCAACCCCTTTATTTGCATTTCCCGGATGGTAATGAACTGCACAATCATAATCCTTGAATAATTCTAGCCATCTCCTATGTCTCATGTTCAATTCTTTCTGAGTGAATATATACTTTAAACTTATGAGATTGGTATATATTTCACACTTTACTCCATACAAATGATGCCTCCTAATTTTTATAGCAAAAACAACAGCATCTAATTCAAAATCATTTCTAGGTAAATTTACCTCATGAGTTATCAACTGACGTGAAACATAAGAAATTACATGATCATTCTACAGTTGGACACAACCATGTCCTTTCAATGAAGCATCACTGTAGATAACAAACTCCCCATTCCTGGAAGGTAGTTCCAAAACTAGAGCATTCACCAATCTTTTTTTCAATTTCTAAAAATAGTAATCACATTATTTTGTCCAGATAAACTTAACACCCTTCCAAGTTAGCTTAGTCATTGGACTAGATAACCGTGAAATATTTCTAACAAAACTTCGGTAATAGCCTTCCAAACCAAGAAAACTAAGAATCTTGGTTAAATTTGTGGGACGTGGACATTCTTCCACGACCTTTGTTTTTGTAGGATCAACAGTTATCCCATCTTTAGAAACAATGTGACCAAGGAAAGAAATTTGTTGCAACCAAAACTCACACATGATGATTTTCCCATACAATTTCTTTTCATTTAAGGTTTTCAAAATAACCCTTAATTGTCTTTCATGATCCTATTTACTTTTAGAGAACACCAAAATATCATCAATGAAAACAACCAATAACTTATCCAATAACTCATGGAAAATTCTATTCATAAGGTCCATGAATACAGTAGGTGCATTGGTTATCCCAAAAGGCATAACTACAAATTCATAATGGCCATATCTTGTACCATACATGGTCATTGGAATATCTGCTTCCTATACCTTCAACTGATGGTACCCAAATATCCGGTTAGTCTTTGAAAAAAACTGAGCTCCCTAGAGCTGATCAAACAGATCATCGATATGAGGGAAAGGATATTTGTTCTTAATATTGATGTTTTTCAAGGATCTATAATTAATTTAAAGTCTCATTAAACCATCTTTCTTTTTAAAAAATAAAACAGGAGCACCCCATGACGATGTGCTAGGTCGAATGAAATGTTTCTCTAATAAATCGTGCAATTGATCCTTCAACTATAAAAGTTCAATTTGAGCCAATACATAATGGGGTTATGAAATTGGATTAGAATCAGGAACTAAGTCAACAGTAAACTCAACTTCCAGATTTGGTATTATTCTAAGAAAATCATCTGGACAAATATCAGGATACTCATTTACCAGTGGCAAATTATTAATCTGAATAGTTATATTGTTTTCAACAATATGTGCAAGGTAACATTCATTTCCATCTTTTACATGTTTATCTGCCTCTTGATATGTTATCAACAGTAAGGGTTCATTCTTGTACACAAACTGAAAGCCTTTCTGAAAAGAAACTTCTTTAGCTCTACAGTCAATCTTAGCATGGTAAATAGAGATCCAATCCATACCCAGGATAACATCAAACACTAACAGAGGTAAAAATAAGGTTTTAAAGTAGGTTCTTTCCATGGATAAGGATATGAAGATTCATATGAATTATTTTTGTCTCAACATTTCTCCCAGGTGTTTTTACCACATGCTCAGGAGTCATTTCTTGAGATGGTATTCCTATTTTACTAGAAATTTTTTTAGATATGAAAGAATGTGTAGACTCTGAATCAAACAACACACTGGCATAATATGAAAAAAACAAAGTACCTGATACCACTTTATTTCATGGCCCAAAATCTACTGAAGTAGTTGCAGAGGATTTCACCACCCCTTTCTTCTTGTAGTCTAATTTTTTCCCATCACTCGAGCTCTTTGTCAGACAATCATTTGCATAATGACCCATATCATTGCACTTGAAACATTTAACTAATTGTAAATCAAATTTGGTCTTACCATCACCCTGATCTTTTTCAGTGTAGTCACGAGCCTTATGTCCCATCATACCACATTGGTAGCACTTTCCAGAATTCATAAGACATTCTTTAGCATGCTTTTTTATGACATTTATCACAAACTGGAAACTTAGTTTTCTTACCATTAGACATTTTTTAAGAATTCTACCCTTTATCTTGTCACCTCGGTCTCTTCTTCTGTTGGTTTTTATAGAACTTTTGATCATCACCAAACTCCATTTACAGCTTCTTGGCACACCGAACAAGCTTTTCATAACATTTGATCTCACTAGAATCCAATGACCTTCTATATATTTGCTTTAATCCTGAGTAAAAATGATTGATTTTACTATCAAGGTATCAGATAAAAATTGGAGCATACCTTGCCAATCGAGTGAACCTCTCTTCATAAGCAGCCACTGAGTCATCCTATTTCCTCAATTCCAAGAATTGTTTTTCCATCATAATTTGAACAGCCATAGGAAAATAATTCTCAATAAACATACCTTTGAATTCATCCCAGTCGAGAGCATCAATCTCATCCGCATCCCTGATTTTCTTAACCATCGACCACCACTGATCTGCTTCACCCTCCAAAAGGTAAATTTCAAGACTGACCTTTTGATTGTCTGAACACCCCATGACATCGAAAATCATCTCCAGTGCTTTAATCCACCATTCATCTAGAACATGGTCAGAAGATCTTCTGAATGATGGGGGATGTTTCCTCATGAAATGTTCCACCACTGACATGTTCCTCTGCAGTTGATCTGGATGATCTCATTCATGGATACCACAACCATTTATCTCTTTAGTCAACTATGCCATTACTACAACAAACTATTCAGTTCCAATTCTGACCATCTCAGGATTATAATTCAGAAGGTCATTTCCTTCTGTATTCCTTACAAGAACTGCTTCCCTATTTCCCATGCAGAAAACCATTCTGAAAAAACATGTCGTAGATGAAGCAAAATGGTAATCTTCAAATGCTATATCATTTCAATTTTGACCATAACAAAAAATATTTTTGGACAATAATTTAATATAATTCTAACTCCTAAAGTTATCTATATTTACCTTGAATACTAACTATAATGCCCCATCCTTAAACATTACTTAATCTTGAGTTATTTCAAGAATACACGTTGAGGATCTTTTCAGGTATAGAGTTTTAGAGAATTAGATCATAAATCATGCATTTCAATCCACAATTAAACAAAGTGGTTACATAGAATATAGTATTCATTTTTCCAATCAACAGAAACATATTTAAATGAAAACATGGATTCTTTCATGACAATTCCTTGACACTATCATCACATCATGTACCCTTCCCTTGAATTGTGAAAAATATTTCAAAAGCCTGGGATGAGCATTAAAAGCTCAGTAAGGGATATAAAAATATGGAAAGGAAACATTAGTACATGTATACATAAGAATCAATGAAATCAAATTTTACTCGTAAAACATAAGTACGTTAACATACCTCATGAAATAATCACATTTATTAATAACTCATAGAAATCATAAGACATAATGGTAACTTGAGGCATTCATATCATTCTTACGTAGGGAGTAACAGTCATGGTTACGTTTGGAATACCCATCAAAATATATTCCCTAAATCACTTTAGAGAAACCATAAAGATTAACCCCTTCACATTACCCAATGCATTGGAGAGCAATATTGGGCTGACCCGCCCTTTGTGTATCACGAAACAACCCATCTTCATAACAATGCCCAAGAACCATAACATAATCTTATCACATAAAAACATGAATAAAGGAAACATAACATTTACAGATTTCATTCAAAAGATATCAATACAACACATTGATATAATAACAAAATTATGAAAACCATTTTCAATACCAAAAGAAAAGAAAAGTAAAACATGGTATTTCTTTTTCATTTTTTTAAAAAAAGTTATTGCTTGTAGAGGATGCTGATACTCAAATAATGGTCTCAGCGGCAGAGAAGTCGTTGTCTCCGCATACGTATGACAAAATCATTCCATTTTGACATTTAGTAAAACGCTTCATATAAAAAATATTATTTTGAATAAACGTAAAATTCAAAGGGGTCTATACACCGTATAAAATAATGTTGTGTATAAAACAAAATATGCCTCAATGAAAGGAGATTGAGACGAAGTCCCTTACCTCGGGTCCGACTTGACTCGATCATTCTTTAACCACCTGAATAATAAACATGAAATAATTTCTAGTTTCCTAAAAACCTTTTTCAAGTTCATTATTCCCTTTATATAACTTATTACCATGTTATGAACACCATGTAATTATTTAAGTTAATAATGGTCGTTTTGTCGATCATTGGTACTTGAGTCAAAAATAAAATCTCTATAATTACAAGTTTTTCATGTATCCATTATATCCAAAATTATATTCATGATGTAGATATAATATATATCATATATATCTAGTATATAAATGAATTTATAATATTATAAAATATTTATAATTAAGAAATGAAATGCACCGTTCATGGAGACGGTAATCTGTACATACACCTGAACACTACTTTCTTTTCTATTTCCTATATAATGTGATGAAATAATAAAGATATAAAGGTATATTATAGTTCTAGTATAATATCATATATAATATAATTAACTCAAACCTTTATATGTCCCACATATGGCATTAATGAATAAAATTACTTTGAGGGGGTGGTAGTCTGTACTCCCTAAAATGAAGATATCGCGTTTACCCATAATGAAAACCATAAAGGTATGCCATAAATTAAAAATGCAGAAGATTAATTTAAAAATAAAGATATTATATATCATATATAAATACAATGACATCTCAATGGCCACTTTTGAAGGTGATTAAATAATATTGAACAATCATCGTTTCATGAGGTAGAAATTCGCCATCCACGGAAACAATATGTTCTTTAACCATTAGATGTAGGTGTGTGTAAGTGTAGCTAGAATCCTTCTTATAAAAAAATACTACTATATTGAACATACTATTTTTGTTACAAAAGAAACAAATAAAAAGAGTTTAGGGGTTTGGAGAAGAAAAATAAAACAAAATAACATTAGAGAAGTCCTTACCTTTAAATCGGGTAACTCCTCATGGTTTGAACCAAAAGGGTTTCTTGAAGAGCTTTCTTCCTAAGGTAAGTCTTATATGATTAGGAGAGGGATGTGGAGTGATAAAATGAGTAGATCATGGCCGAGGAAATGACTTGAGAGGTGTGTGTAAATGGGTAGAGGTGGGGGCCTTTTATAAGGGGAGAGGAGGGGCACCCTTGGAAAGTTAAAAAATGTTACTTTATATTAAAATGAGTTTCAGATTTTAAGGTCCCACATTGATATATTTCGAGGAGAAGGTGATAAGGGTTCGAAATATATTCATACAATTGGTCGTTTATAAGTTTATGTCATATATGTTACATTATCATTTAAATTAATTTAAATCGTTAATTTATGAGATAATATCTTAATCATCATGATATCATAAATAATTTAATTTATTTAATGTCTAAAAATTATAAACAAATACTATGATGTAGGAAAACATTTTAGCTTTACAATGAATATTTATAGTCAAAACGATCATTTATTTATACAAAATTAAAAATGTTTTACACAGGTGATACATTCTTTGTTATATTTAACTTTCTTTGAAAAATAAAAAGATAAAAAGTCATTATCACACAAAAGTGATTCCATGCGGTCCCCAAGTTTGGCACAAGGAATCTCATGGTCGGCCATGACAAAAAAGTAGAATTAGGACACGTGTTGGGGTAATTTGTTATTTTTATGATATTATTTTATTATCATAAACTACACGTTTACTAATTAATCAAGACAATTAAAGATAATTACCGTCGTTAGTATTCATAATGTCCAAAAACAAAAGAGTATTGGTTACATAATTTGGACCTTATAATTCAAAATATTTAATCCATTTTACCAAATTCCAAACACAAAAATTTAAATAATTAATTTAAAAATAATTCTCGTTGTCAAAACAAATAGCGGGGTTTTTAGGAACAATATTTATGAAAAGTTGGGCACTTGTTTATGCCGAATTACCAAGTGAAATTAATCATAATGACCACCATGGGATTACATGGTAAACATATATTCTATTTACACTTTAAAACCAACTAAAAAGATAATCTAAACATATAATTAAATTATATGAAAATTCAGTTTTGATGTAAAATGCAGTATTTTTCACTATTCATAAAAAATGAACCTTTTCAGAAAAATACCACAAATTTATCCAATGTAAATTTTAATGTCCCAATAATAATGAATAAGTTTATTTTGAAAAATAGAGCTTATAAAATTGTAAAATGTTAGATTTAAAATTGGTTTTTCATCAAAAGGATGTAAAACATTCTTTTAAAAAATATTAGTGTATTCCATGCTTATGATTGGATTTATTCTCGTTTTAATCCTATAAAACACTATCTAATTCATAAATATACATAGATAAAAGTATTTATTATTCATTAATTACATGGGATTTTACACCTAAGATTAAATTAGAATCATTTCATCAAAGGGGAATTGAATTTAAATTTACCAACTACTTAATAAATTTGATAACTCAATTTATTTTCATTGGGATATAATACATATTCGTACTGACTGATATTCTATGAGTATGCGTGTAATGACATTTGATTATATATTTTTTGTTTTTAAAATTATTTTAGGTAGATTTATAGTTGTTACACATTATCAATATATTGGGCAATTCTCACTTCAACATTATAATCATTTTAAGGGTCTTTCCAAAATCTCATTTTATGCAAGATTTGTTCTTCTTGAATTTTTGTTAAAGTAAATTATATGATAATTTTTTAATAAAACCGTTAATTTAATTCTCCTATTGTTATTTGGGATCTTTTTAAATTTATGATACCATTTTCCCACTATTTGGAACTTAAAATTATTGATAAAATGTTTTTATAAATTATGATTCCTTCTATCTCATCGATTGGAAATCCATTTTCCTACAAACACATGATTATTAAAAAAAATTAAAAAAAGTATTTCTTTAAAATTTTGAAAAACCTTTATTAAAATTATTTTTTACCCATTTTTGTTTTTTAAATTTTTTTTCTAAGGAATCTTTTTGTCACATTCCGAACAAGGCATTTTTCTAACCCTATTTAAAATGAAAAAGGAATGATCTTTATAACATGTATGAAATATATGGAATTTAATACAATAATTTCTTTAAAGTTATATATTAAGGTTTTCAATGTAATTTTTAAAGAATGTTTTTAAAAATTATTTTTAATGAAAGGGCACTTTTAAATTGAAATTAAAAATTAAAATGTTATTTCCCTGAATAATGTTTTTAAATATATTTTTATAGTAATTTTATTCATAAATAAAAACAACCCTTTATTAAAATTATTTTGAGTTTACATTGTAATAATACCTTAATAATTCTTTCTATAGATTGCCAATGTACATTCTAGCTATAGAAATTAATGACATTCACTTCTTTAATTATTTTTTTTCATTCAATAACATTCCCATGAAATGATGAATTTCTATGATCATTAGAAATATAATTTCCTATAAATATCAACATTATTTATCATGGATATGATTAGGGCCTAAATGATACACCATTTATACAAATGGTGATTAGTTTTACATTTATTTTATTAAATAGGGGAATATTCATAAATCTACACTAGTAACTCAAAACAGATATTTAGTAAGACACATTGATTATGAGTTAAATTGATTATTAAATATTTGAGGAATGGTTTTTACTTGAAATATATGGGTTGGGTAATGTTTATATAATCACATCGATGGAAGGGGCGTCTCGTGGGATGAACTAGTTGGCTATCTTTAGGTAAATGGGTTTTCACCCAATATGTTTTAAAATTTCTTTAGGGTAAATATTGATGGTATATGTATCTTGTTCTTGGGTAACATGACTTCCAATATTTAAGAATTTAAATCATTTAAAATTTATTTATTACTATCCATGACATTTCCATTATGTTATTATCCGTGGATGAATTTCATTTTCATATAATTGGTTAAATGAAATTTATTTTTAGTTGTTTCTCTTTCCATATTGATTACTCCATATATATTAATTTAAATTGAATGTGTGTAAAGTTATTTACCTTTCCATATTGATTATTCCTTGTCTAGATATTCAAATGGAATTTTTATGCAATTATTTACCATTACATGTCGATTATTCTTATTGATTCATAGTAGCTTCATCTATACAAAACCATTAATCGTAATTTGAGCTTATAATTATTTTATTTTCATCACATGGGATTCCAGGATGTTTACTATGACTCACATGCTGTCATATTCTATAATGAATAACATTATTTTGGTTAAACATTATGTTATAATATTTTTATTCAAATTTTCTATGTGATTCATGTATGTACCACATATACCAAGACTACTATATTGGTCGGTCTTTTTGGATGTGATTCCTTGTATCACATGCATATATTATAGGGGAAGAAAGTGTCTCTTTGTTACTGGTGTAGGTATCGCTATAGTTGGTATTAGATTATCTTTAGTCGAAACCTTGGAAATTAAATATATGAAAACATGTATTAGGGAACATAAACCTAAGATAGACTTTGAGGATTAGGGTATAAGAATATGATAATGTTTTGGTAATATAGAGATTATTTTTATTTCCTTGAAATACATATCTGTCTTGATACTATAGATGGATGTGGTTCTGGAACTGATGTACCTAGTCATAACAACATAGAAAAGGGTGTGTTGGGTTTGACTCCAGTGTAATATAGTACACAACAATGAGCCTTATTTCAATCCTTTTTTGTCATAAATAAGAGGTATGCTGAGGATAATTCATATTTTATTTAGAATCTATTATGAAGTATTTGAATTGAAGATGATAATGAATAACCTAGGCTAATCCTAATGTGTTTTATATTAAAAAAAAGGTGTCATGATTTAAAAATCCTATAAATGACTATAAGTTTTTTTCATTATAATTATTATTGCTCACACTATGATTTTTGGTTTTAGTAGATGGTTGGAATCTAAATGAATTATGATATCATTAAACATAAAGGAAATGGTGGTTATAATGAGAAACTAAATTGGATGTTGATCAGAGTGATGGATATTTTATTTATGAATATTCTATTTTCTAAAAATATGATTCACAGTATATTCCTTAACCAACTCTCAGGCAAACCAAATAAAATAAGGATGGGGTCTTCTATGATATCAACTGGTGAAGATCATAGATAAAAGAAGGATTGTTTTACACAAAGAAAGAAATGTTGATGGAGAAACCATGTAATATATCACAATAGAATAGGGAAATTCTTTATGTGTTGAAAAATTGGGAAAAAAGAAAAAAGTTTATGAGGAAAAATGGAGTGTATGATGGAAGGAAACAAATATCATAATAAGGATCCATTTATAGTTTGATGTCTTAAATGTGCGGAACTTGGTAATTACTCAAGTCAATTCCTTCTTCTAAAGGGTAACCCATAGACCATGGAGGGACCTAAGTGGAAATAAAATGGATGAATTATTTATGTATTTTTATTAAATAAATAAATTGTTTAGGTGTTTTACCAATAGTATTTTGGTTACCAGAATCGAAAAACATATATGAATTATGTTAAATTTAAGAAGAAATTGGGTATTTATTGACATAATAGTCACTGATAACATTAGGGGATAATGATTTTATGATTAATCATAAGTTCTAATTCTTAAACAATTAATTTATGTATTATGTGGTTGCAATGAACTGTTAGGGTTAACATGATAATTAATAAAATTGTAATAATATTCAATTAATATTTTCATGATTTTTTTAAAAATTATATTCAAAACCATAGTAAGAATGTTTGTTTCAGGATTAATTTTATTTCAAGGATGTCCATCAAATTTTTGAGAACATTATACGAATATAGTATATAAAATGGATGAACCTCATGCAATGTAAAAACCTATAGAATCCAGTAAGGAATTGGGCATTAAACCCATGACGAAATGATGATAAGATATTCATTCCAACCATTGACTTGTGGGATGTCCGGGTTAATAGCTCATTATTTTTTGTTAAACCATTTTATGAATAAATAGTAATGATAAACTAGTATTATTAATTTTCAGGGTTAGATATTAATTTATTGGATAAAATATGTTAAAAATATTCGTTTTGGGAGATAATTAGAGACATATTGAAATCCTATTCACTCTATTATAAAACTTATGATTCATTAAAAGTAAATTTTTGTGCATTAGACGTAAAAAATAATTTTTGGACATTTTTTCATGGAAAAGCCTTTGAATTGGAAATTTTTTTAAGAATATAATATGGAAAAAATTTCTATTATGTAATAAAAATATATCAAGTAAGTATATTTCAATATATTCCTAGATAGTTATCATATTTATCAACATTAGGAAAAGGATCTTGAGAAATAAATTATTCTATTCCACTCATATCTGATGAATCATATACCTGATTAGATCATCACCGATTTATGGTTTTAAGACCCTTAAATTTCCATTGATAATTAACTTTCTTGTGATCAATGAAATCAATCAATCTCTATAATTATTGAAATTATTTTACAAAATTTTCATAAATTCACTTTCCCTTAATTATCTTCTATAATGAAACCTATTTATATGTTCTTCAATATGATCTTTTTACATATTGATCTCTCTTATTAAAGGAATATTTTGTTAGCCCTATTTTAATGTGTGGTTTTCAACAATGTAATTCTCAAATATGAAACATCATATTACTAAGATCAATACTAAATTATAAGGATTTAGTTTATGTAACGTTGGGATAATGTAACACCCAGAATTTTTATAATAGGAATATTATATTCGATACCTTGTATATCAAGCAACACCATGCGTAGAAATGAATGTAACAACCTAATATTTTAGGATATATTTTATAATTTAAATAATTTAAATACATTATTTTGCTTATAATTAACACAACAATAATTTTATCTTCTATTAAACCTACCAATGAGTTACTTTGATAGCTTTTGTTCCACTCAATACCATGTTTTTTCAAACAACAATATTATATAAATATTATTATTTAATATGATCATTATTTCATAGCCATTGGAATAACATCCATGAATTAGATTAAATAATTAATGAAATATATATTTTTCACACATTTTTTTGTTGTTTATTATAGTAAAGAGTAAAAATAATCATTTAAATGAAAATGAAATGTTTAATGAAAAAACTGTATTTCCCTAAAAGACGAATCAATTATGGTTTGCACAAATAATTTCAAATTACATTTTACCCAATTTTGAAGGTTGTAATTTTAAATGAAATTTCTTTTTTGAAATCATAATCAAGAAATTATATTATGTTAAATTCTTGTATTTTTTTTAGTTTTCATTTTTTTAATGAATAGTGAAAAATAGTGGATTATAATTGAAAACTACCTTTTCACCAAAATAATTTATAATCTTCATTTATATTTTGAATTGATATTAAAGTAATACAGGTTAAATTATAGAACTATTAATACTATTTAGGTCATTAAAGTACGGGAAAATAGCTTTTTGTGAGGGGCTATTTGCGACGGGAATAAATCCCGTCCCAAATAGTCCGTCCCATAGTTATTTGCGACGTGGAATTCAACCCGTCACAAAAAGTTGGATATTTGCGACGGGATTTGGGGTCTCGTCGCAAAATGTTTGGGGCGGCTTGCGCGGAAAACCGCGTAGAAGATTATTTCCAACGGGGGGATTCCCACATCGCAAATAGTGTGTCGATCTGAGGAAATTTTCGACCGGTCCCGTCGCTAATACCAGACAATGGTAAATAGGTTTTTGTGAGAGGATGGTATCCCATGGAAAAAAAGTGTGTCGGTAGGTACCTTTTGCGATGGGTCATGTCACAAATACTCTTTTATCTGTCGACTGTAATTAATGTGGGTGAAGGTTTTTTCAATGGGTCTCATCGCAACAAATACTATTTGTGACGGGTAGCCAGTCACAAATAGTATCGTCGCAACAAATACAACCTATATATACCCCCTTCCGTTTTTTCATATCATCCTCTCAATTCTCCCTACCTCTCTCTCGGAAATATATTTTCAGAGTGAAAATTTGTGTGAGTTAGTACTTTTTCATGAAAACGTTGCGAAGCCGTCTACATCAATAGGAGATCATGTTTAAAGGTATTTTTATTTTATTTAATTTATTATTTATTTCATTTTTATGATAATTTTAATTATTTTTTAGTAGTTGTAATTAAAATAGATTTAAATTGTCTTGTTATCAGAATTTATTTGTAATAATAAATTGATATTATTAGTGCTAATTTTTAATAATTAGTAATAAATAGAAATAATTCCTAATTAATAGAAATAATTAGTAATAATTAGTAATAATTAGTAATAATTAGTAATAAATAGGAATAATTATTAATAAATTGGAATAATTAGTAATAAATAGTAATAAATAGTAAAAATTAGTAATAAATATTAATGATCTGTAATAAATAAAAATAATGATCAATAAATTGTAATAATTAGAAATAGATATCAATAACTAACAATAAATAGCAATGAATTGCAATAAATTGCAATAAATAGGAAATTTTTTCAATAAATAGGAATAATTAGTAATAAATATGAATAATTAGTAATAAATAAAAATAATTTGTAGTAAATAGGACTAATTAGTAATAAATAGGAATAATTGAGAATAATTAGGAATAATTTATAATAAATAGGAATAATTACGAATAATAACAAATAATAAGTAATAAATAGTAATAATTATTACTAATTAACAATAATTAGTAATAAATAGCAATAATTAGTAATAATTAGCAATAATTAGTAACAATCAACAATAATTTGTAATAATTATTAATAATTAGTAATAAATTGCAATAATTAGTAATAAATAGCAATAATTAGTAATAAAAAAGAATAATTCCTAATAAATTGCTATAAATAATAATTAGAAATAATTCCTAATAAATAGTAGTAAATAGTGATAATTAGTGATAAATAGTAGTAATTTGTAATAAATAGGAAAAATTTAAAATGAATAATAAAAATTAGGAATAAATTATAATAATTAGGAATAAATAAGAATAACTAGCCATAAATAAAATTAATTAGAAATAAATAGGAATAATTAGCAATAAAGAGGAATAGTTAGTAATAAATAGGAATAATTAGTAATAGATAGGAATAATTGGCAATAAATAGGAATAAATAGCAATAAATAGAAATAACAAGAAATAAATACTAATAATTAGAAATAAAAAGAAATAAATAGAAATAAATATGAATAATTTGGAATAAATAGTAATAAATAAGAATAATTAGTAATAATTAGGAATAATTAGGAATAATTAGTAATAATAAGGAGTAATTAGTAATAATTATTATCAAATAGTAATAATTAGTAATAATTAGTAATAATTAGTAATAAATAGTAATAATTAGAAATAAATAGTAATAATTATCAATAAATAGTAATAATTAGCAATAAATAAGAATAAATATAAATAACTAGTAATAAATAGAAAAAATTAGTAATAAATATAAATAATTTGAAATAAATAGCAATAATTTGTAATAAATAGCCATACATTGTCATAAATAGCAATAATTATGAATAATTAGTTATAATTTCATATAATTAGGAATAATTACGAAGAAATACGAATAATTAGGGATAACTAGGAGTAATTAGCCATAATTAGAAATAATTAGCAAATAATTAGAAATAATTAGCAATAATTAACAATAATTAGTAATAATAAGCAATAATTAGCAATAATTAAAAATAATTACCAATAATTAAGAATAGTTAGCAATAATTAGAAATAATGAAAAATAAATGGGAATAAATAAGAATAGGTAGTAATAATTAGGAATAAATAAGAATAAATAGAAATTACTAGGAATATATCGTAATAATTCAGAATAATTATGAATAAATAGAAATAATTTGAAATAATTATTAATATATAGTAATAAATATGAATAAATAGTAATAAAAAGAAATAAATAAGAATAATTAGTAATAAATAATAATTAATAGAGATTCGAGCATCCTGATATTATGGAGTACGGTGTTTATCAAAGGATGTATAGTAATCCATCCACTAGAGTGATTTGAGGTGATCACCAATGTATGATTGTGGTTGGTATTATTTTTTTTAGATTGAAAAATAACTGAAAATAATATTTTCACAATTCTAAATTCAAATTGGAATTGAAGGAGTCATATGAGACTACGACCTCTAAGACATAGGCTGGGAGTTAAGACAAAGTGACCGATCATACTAGTTCCCACCATTTTGATGAGGCCGAATGGATATAAGTGATTCAGTATGGATTTGTGAAGGGCTATGAAGTTTGTATCTCCTATCATGTGACTCCTTGTACTTATAATGGTACTGCAATGATATCGGCGTCCAGATCAAGAGGAGCTCCTGGAGCGACATCATCTTCTGCCTCATAGTATCAGGAGTAGTTACAAACTGAGGCTTAGATTATAGGGCATTTGCAAAAGTAGCATGAAGAGATGCATTAGTTGAAGCAACAGTAGCATCAGCGTCAGGATGATGATTCACGTCGATGGTTGCGGCGACATCATGAGAAGATGGAGTACATGTGTCATCTAACTCGTAGTTTAGAGATGGAGTTTCTTCTAGTATATCATAGAGCTCCTCCACTTCCTCTAGAAGACGACCCTCTAGTGATTTTTTAATGTTAAAAACATTTGAATTCAATATTTGTTGTAATATGAACTATTTTTAGTTTCTATCTTTTTTATTGGTGCGAATATTGCATAATTTTATTATTTATTACTACAATAATATTTTTTAATGTTTTTTTATTTTAATAATAATGATAATAATATTTTATGAGTTTTTAATATTTTTTATGAATATTGAGAATTTTAATAGTTTTTTATTATTTTAATAATATTAAAATTATTTTTTCATTAATTATAAATTTATTATAAATTTATTTTTTAGTGTGATATTTTTTCAGTATTTGTTTATTTTAATAATAATAATAATAATAATATTTTATAAAATTTATATACTTTTATGACAATATTGAGAATTTTAATATTTTATATTTTTTATTATTATAATAATATTAATATAGTTTTTTCATTAATTATAATATTATTAAATATAAATATTTTTTATTTTGGTAATAATTCGCGACAGGACCTGTTGCGACGGGATCCGTTCGAAAATAATTTAAATATACATTTGTAAATAATATTTGTGACGGTACAAAGGGCTCATCGAAAAAACTTTATTTTTATATAATTTATATAATCATAGAGTTATTTGCGATGGGGAACTTCCTCATTTAAAAAAACATTTTTTGCGATGGGCCCATCGTGAAAACTGTTTTTTGGCGAAGCTGTTTTCGGCAACGGGCTATTTTCAACGGGACCCCGTCACTAAAGCTTATTTGCGACGGGATCCAGTCGCAAATAGCCCATTGAAAATAGCACTAATTCTAATAGTGTTTTAAGAACACTTGTTTTGAGCTTATAATACTTTGAAATTTTCTTGATGTTATTCTAGAGCAGGGCGTCAAACAATGTGTGATTCTGAGCCCCAGTGTGGACAAAACTAAATTTTAAGTGTGTCTGCACTAGACATACCCAATAAACATAATAACACCTAAACAGTTTTCGGTATCGTAAAACCGAGGGCACCATTGAGTCTAGAGTGTGTCTTTTACCCAAGGAGGGGTGTAAGTTTCATAGGCTTGACCATTCTATGGAAAGCGCCACAAGGGGAATTTTCGTAATTTAGTGGCCCCAGGTGTAAACCATATAACATCTAAACAGAATCTCAGATTAAAATTCTAAGACCACCGTTACGCTCAGAACGTGGATTTTACCCAAGGACTTCCTTAACCTTGACCCCGTCGAGAGTTCGGGTACATGCCTATTGGTGGGTGTTTAATATTAATTAATTTTTCGTTAATTGTTTCCCTACTTAAACACACCCACCCCCTACTTCTATTAACTTGGAATCACTCTTGTGAATTCTCTCTCAAAAAGGATCCACCTTCTTTAATCTCCTCTCCCCACCTCTCCAAGGCAGTTGCGACTCCAACGAATCATTTGTGAAGCGACGGGATACGCCCTGTGGGGTAGGGTCGTGTGTTTTCGTTTTAAATTTCCGCATCCTATTTGAACTCAAATCATATCATTGAAATACTGTTTAATTATCACGCAAATTCCTTAGATTATTAGGGTTCGATCTGATATTCCCAATGCCTTCTTTGGATCGAAAATCTGAGTCCCTGGGCATCCAGGGTGGCCTTAAGAATTTTTTTGGCCAAAACCCTTGTTTCCTAGTGGTTCTAGGGTGGTCCGGAAGCTCCGCGCAATGGTACGGTGAGTCCCAGTGGTAGCGGATCCTCAGACGGTCCAGTTTGGTGGCGACAAGGTGGGTCCCAGGAAGTGGATTGGCCGGTTGCGGGCGAGCAGCTGCAGGTGTCGGCGGCGCACGCGGGAGGCCAGGGGTGCATGCTGGCCGGCTTCACAGGTCAGCGTGTGGCGCGAGACTGAGGTCGGTGCATCCCCAGGAGCAAACTGCGACCCGCAGAGCACAGGTCTCATGGAAAAGTTACGAACCAGATTAAGCTGATCCGGGTGAGGCGGTGCGGCCCGCGGAGGACAGGGCGGTCTAGGTGGATGAGCCACGAACTGCTGGTCTAAAGGGGGGACCGGTCTAACCGGTCCGGCCCCCACCCCCTCTCCATCCGTCGGCAATTAAACCAACCCTAACGTGAAAACCAAGTGTCCCATTTTTGTTACGTCTATGGTGACAAGATCCTTGGATCGGGACATAGGTTTTTGGATTGTCTTGGTGATATTTAATTCCCAAGGCGGGGGCTCGGTGTCATGACACGCCTGTTAAGTGTTACTTGGTACATCGCTAGGATTCTTCTTTCTAATGACGCGAGCACATCCAGAGTCCGTTTTAGGTTCCTTAAGCGGCGTTGTGACCCCAGAGTCATGATGAAGTATTATAGGGTGGTTCCAGGCGTTGAAGCCAGAGTTTAGGCGTGGGTCCCACAAGCCGTCAGTGTAATCAGAATTTTTCATCAGACGTCCGTTCGGGGCGAATGACCAGTCTTTTTGGCGTGTTTTTCCTAGAGCATTGTGATAACGCAGTTCATCTGACATTTTTTGGGACCAAGGTGTGGGCCTCATGAGATGTCGTCTGGGCATAAAGAGGTGTTGAATAACTTTTTCAATGGGTGTCCGCCTCAAGCAAGTAAATAGTCTATCTCACGTGATTTTCCACAAGGATTGCAATGGTGTAATCTCTTTGGGAATGCATAGACTCATTATAGATCTCATTAAATGTTGAATCATGAAAGAGCATTGGTCAGAGGATACTTTGACACACTCCGAACCAATGCACGATAGCGATGTTAGTGACGCCCAGTGATGGCACATGCAGTGAAGAGTTTTCGGAATAGTTTTGGGTTTACTCTCCAGCAGGGCTATGCAGTGTGTTACTCGTTGACCATATGCTTTACCCTCCTGCGAGACTGGTTAGTGGGTTACCTGTTAACCTTAGGGTTTACCTTATAGTGGGGATGGGCAGTGGGTTACTCGACGACCTCTTTAGGTTTACCCTGTAGCTGGGCTGGGCACTGTTTTACCCGACTACCTCTTTCGAACTCAACCCTTTTCTATGAGGCTAGTCGGTGACTATTCTTCATGATTACTATAGCAGGACTCTTGGTGATTTGGTTTGGCGATGAGAGAGCTTTGATGTGTGGGACTATTGAGCATCAGTGATGGATATCCTTAGAACTATTGGAGACTTTTCCTAAGCTGATCTTGGAGATAGGGATCCCCTAACACATAGATTCAGGTTTCTTGTTGAGCACATTTATATATATACACCCTACTTTTTTCCCACTACTTGGGATTAGTTACTCTTTTTCTAGGAGGGGAGAAGATGCATGGGGTATGCCACGTTCTTTCCATGTCTATCTCTTCTTGTTTTGGATGAGTCTACTTCCTTTCTTTTGTTGGGCTGATCTACACACTCTCTATTTTACTCTTACTCTTTTCTTTGTTCTATATACTTCTCACCATTTTATAACCTCCGTTGTTTGTCCCTCAAGATTTTGGGGAATCCTACTGAGTATCTTTATAATCACCATGCTTGGGATTTTCCTGCAATTGGAGTGACCTTGCAGATGGCGGAAAGGTCGATCGAGACTACGAATGAGCATAGAGGACACATGAGCTTGGACTGCGATCAGTGGTCGTAGTAGGAATTTTAAGTGTGAGACTCTCTAGTTGATTAATTTCTTTTACCAGTTCCCGGGTTGTGGAATCTTTTAGGTTGGGAAGGTGATTTTCCATTTACTATTCATTTTACTTGTCATTCCACTTTTCATCAATTTGCGTGTTATATATTTAGATTTTGATGCATGCTTCTTGGGTGGGATATTGTAGTCCATACATTGGTTTCCTTTTTTACTCTGCACTTCTGCATTGAGTGGTTTGTGTGTGTGGGTACTGGTACTTAGGCAAAGGCCTCCCTGAGATTGTTATGCCCTCAGCATAAAAATTATTTGTTACAAAGTAATATGGTTCAATGAGAATTTTCAATGATTATAATGCATCGAATAACATCACTGTTAATAAAAAGTATCATTTTCCATATATAAATTATTTTTTTGATCACCTCCAGGGAGCTCATTATTTTTTGAATATTTAATTCATGTCAGGGTACCATTAGTTTAATGTAAAGGATGTATACATTCTGAAGACCTTGTTTAATACTAGATATGGAAATTATTAATTTTTACATATTCCTTTGGGTTAACCAATGCACCTAATATATTCATTGATCTTATGAATAGAATTTTTAGTGAGTACTTGGATGAGTTTTGTTTTTGTTTATTGATGATTTTTTTTCATCCAAAAACTAAAAAGGAACATGATTATCATTTTTGGGGTGTCTTGAAAACCATAAATTAAATGAATGTGTATAGGAAATTTAGTAAGTGTGTGTTTTAGTTAAATTAATTTTCATTCCTTGGTCATGTTCTTTCAAAAAATGGCATAACTATTGATACTGCTAAAACAAATGTTATTGAATTATAGCTGTGAACCAAAAATATAACAAAGATTCATAGTTTTCTTGGATTATAAGGTTATTACTGGAGTTTCATTGAACATTTTGCACAGTTATATAGTCTAATGTCTATGATAACTCTAAATGGTGTTATGTTCGTTTGGGAAAAAGAATGGCATGGTAACTTTCAGGAATTGAAAAGAATATTGGTAAATGCTCCAGTTATGGCACTGTTATCCAGAAATGGTGAGTTTTTTATCTAGAGTGATGGTTCATTGAAAATACATGGTTGTTCACAAATGAAGAATGATATGGTAATTTCTTATGCTTCACATTAGTTGAAATCTCATGAGTTAAATTACCATACAAATGAGTTGGAATTAGTTGAAATTGTTTTTACTTTAATATTTTTTAGGTATCAACTACATGGAGTAAAATGAGAAATATATAATGACCACAAAATTTGAATCTATATATTTACTCAGAATGAATTGAACACGAGACATAGGAGATGGATGGAATTAATCATGGATTATAATTTCATGATTCCTTACCATCCGGGAAAGGAAAACATAGTGGTAGAAGATTTTATTTGGAAAGTAATTCCGCAATAACCATGTTATATTTGGAACAAGATCCTTTGATTAATGATTTATTGATCTTTTTCATTAAAGTTAATGTTACATGATATTCTACTGTTTTGTTTCAGGTGTCAGTAAAATCATCCCTAGGATAAAGAAAAAATAAATCACAGAAAGAAGACAGTGAGTTCTAGAAAAAGGTAGAGTTAGTTCAGAAGGGTATGTTACCTGAATAAAACATTGATAGAGATTGTGTTTTGATGTTTGGGATGATATTATGTCTGCCTTTTGATTCACATTTGAGGAAAGAGTTTTTATGTTAAACTTATAGTTCTCTATTTTCTATTCATTATTGTAGTACTAATATGTACAGAGTTCTTCGAGATTACTACTGGTGGGATAGAATGAATATATATATATATATATATATATATATATTGTTGACTATACTGTGAAGTGTTTGAATTTTCAATTTGTTAAATCAAAGAGAATTTTACTGAAAGAGATGCCTTAGACTTCACTGGTGCTAGGGTGGTAATGGGAAAATATATCTGTGGAATTTTTTGTGGGATTACCAAATACATCTCAACGTAATAATTCAATTTGGGTTATTCTTCATCAGTTGACAAAATTTTCTCAATTAATTACTATTCGAGATACATTGTCTTTAGATCAACTTTAGCTGTTATATGTTAAATAGATAGATAGGTTGCATGGATTTCTACACTCTATTGTATATTATTCAGATCCAAGGTTTACTTATTACTTTTGGAAAGGCCTTCGTAAGTAATTGGGTGCTGAATTAATTTTTAGTACAGATTTTCATCCTCAAGAAGATGGGAAGTCAGGATGAACAATTAAAATATTGGAAGATATGCTATATTCTTGCTCAATGGATTACCATGGATTTTGGGACCAACATCATTCTTTTGTTGAATTTTCATATAATAAAAGATTAAATTTTACTGTACAGATGGATCCATTTGAGGAATTATATGGGAAGTGTTGTTGAACTACATGTTTTTGGGATGAGGTAGGTGAAAGGAAACTAATGGGACAAGAATTGGTAGAAGATATGGAAGAAAAAGGTCAATTGATTTAGAAGCACATGAGAATAGATCAGAGTGGGTAGAAATGTTATTTGGATAAAATAAAGGAGGATATTTCTTTTGAGGACTGTTATCATTTCTTACTAAAATTTTATCCATGGAAAAGTGTGATTTGTTTTGGTAAGAAGGTAAATCAAAGTCTGAGGTTCTTCAAACACTACAAAATCCCGGAGAAAGTTTGATCAGTTTCCTATTGAGTGGATTTACCTCCAATATTATCTCTAGTAAACAATGTTTTTAATATTTCAATGTTGAGAAAATATATGCGAGATCCATCTCATTTTTTCAGTCCAAAGGTAGTTCATTTGGAAAATAATATTTCATATGAGGAACAACTAGTCCAGATTCTTGATCGAGGAGAGAATGTGTTGAGAAATAAAGTAATCCATCGGGTAAAGGTTTTTTTGGATAAAATATGGTTGTAGAAGAAATGTGAGAATCTAAAAGTGCTATGATGGATAAACACACATATTTATATGATAAGTGAATAAAATTGTGAGGATTCTATTTCCAAATGGGGGAAGGATGTAACATCCCGGGTAAATAAAGAATATGACATTTTCATCATTATTAATATTTTTTATTTAACTATTTATATTAATTCATTGGGGATTGTATGTTTGATGGAATACTAGATACATAACAATGGGTTTCTTTGAAATATTAGGTTGCAGAAAATTTTGAGTTCTACAAGGAAATAATATATATATATATTAATTTATATAGTAGTTAACACAAAGTCATTGTATTAGTTGGAATTAATAGAATAAACTACTATATGATTATATGTTTTTGTTAATTATTTTTACATTTATCCAATAATAGTTAGAGGATTAAAATGTGTATGAATCCTATTTTATGAAGAAATACTCTAATATATTCTAAATGGTCGATTTACCATATTTTGATGGGGAAAACTTCTTAAATATTGTTTTTGTCACTTTTATTTTTTATATTCGACAAAATTGAATTTTAATTTGGAATCAGGACATCAAAATTTACTTTGGATTAAATTTTTGTATTTTTCTGATAATGTTCATTTTTTAACAAATAGTGAAATAATATTGCATTTTAATTCAAAACTACATATTAATCTAAATTATTTATATAGTTAGATTGTTTTTTAATTGGTTTTAAATTTTAATTGGATCATAATTTTACCATATAATCTAATGTTTGTCATTGAAATTAATTTCACTCTTAAATTGATCATGAAAAAAGCTCAGTCATTTGATAGGTATTATTTCATAAAAACATGCTTTTTTGGTTTTTACAATGGGAATAGATCTTAAATTAATTTCTTATACTTTTTTGTTTAGAATATGTAGAAATGGATTCCATAATTGAAATCAGGAGGTCCAAATTGTATAAATAGGTAACTTTTAGTTTTAGACATTATGAATATTTACATTACTAAATATTATATTTACCATGGTAAAAGGTAAAATCTAGTAAATAAGGGAAATATTTAATATTATAATAATATTAAATTACAAATACAGTTATCAAAACCCTATTAGATGAGATATTTCTGACCAAGGGAATCCTAGGGTCGATTTTGGGACCCCATGGAGCCACTTGGGAGTGATATTGACACTTTATATAAACTTATTTTAAGTAAGGCAAAAAATAACATAAACATATATCTTTTAATAAAAAAGATGTATATGGGTTTTATTAGTTATCACTTAAACTATAAATATTCATTAGAAATATAAAATGATTTAATACATCATGGTATTCTATATATAATTTTTAGACATTAAATAAACAAATTTAATTATAACATAACGGTGATGTAGTAATTGCATCATTAATAAAGGATTCAAATAAATAATAATATAATGATTAACGTAAATTTATTTTCAAAGTTTTTATGACATAAATGAATTTTAGGGATAATAATGACTTGTTATATTTGATATAATTTTGTTTTTTCTAAATAATAATTAATTTATAGATTTTTTAATGTCTTGATATGAATAGTTTATAAATTGAATTGACAAAAATGAGTTTAAAAATAATTAATATATTATTAAATGATAAAATAATTATAAAAATATTATATTATGAAAAATTACTTAAAAAATATTAAAAATATTTTAAATGTTCCATTTTGTATCTATTGGTATTTTATAGTAAATATATTTACCATATTGTATGAATATATAAGAGAATGTGGTAAAAGTTAAATAAGTTAACAAAGGGTTAAATAAAAAATATATGAATTAAAAAATATACAAAACATGATCAATTATTATTGGATGATTTTATATTAACTTATGTGTACCTTGTATTTGAATTAAATATGTTTTGGACAATTTGAAACTAAAAATAATTTTATTAAAAAGTAATACTTTTAAACATTCTTAAAGAGACCCTCTTGCCTCTCATAAAACGTCACTACCTCTAACCCATTACGCACACCTCTCAAGCATAATGGCATGTTCAAAATCTGCTCAAAGAAGCACCAAACATCCCTATCTTCCTCATAGAATCCTTCCACTTGGAATAATGGAATTCATGAACGCATTTTGGGTCAAACCAAAGGTTGTTACATGATTTAAAGATAACTTTTTCTCTCAAGTTCTTTTATTTTATTTCCCTTATCCATCCCCCTAAACTCCCTTTATTCAATTATTTTATAACTATAACATTATCATAAATATACTATGTTGTTTTTATGAGGATTATTATAAATACACATCCACACACCTCTATCTAATGGATACGAACTTATTGTTTTTGTGGATGGTGAACTACTGCCTCACGAAATGATGATTATTCAATTATCTCATACCGCCTCTCATGGTTTCCATTATGTTGGAACTGTTTTTATATGTGATATATATTATATTTATATTGTCTCTATTCTTCTATATTTTCTTCTATTTTATACTTTTATGGTTCCAAAATGGGTATATGCGATAATTACTTTTGAGTAAATGATAAATACCATCCCCTCAAAGTGATATGACTCGTTTACACCATATTTGAGACATATAAAGGATGAAGATAATAAAATTATATATTATATTATACTAGAATTATAATATACCTATGTATCATTACCTTTTAATTCCATTAAAACATGAAATAGAAATTAATGTAGCGTTTATGCATATGTACAACTTACTGTCTCCATGAATGATAAATTTCATTTCTTATCTCCAAATGTTACGTACTATTATAAACACATATATTTACTGGATATATACTATATATAGGATATCTAAATCATGAATATCATTCAATATATAATGGAATTTTTACCCCATTGGTAACCTGTAATTATAAGAAGATAATTTTTTACTCAAGTACCAAATATTGACAAACAAATGTTCATAACTTAAATGATTATATAAGGATTATTGTGTGGTATTGTGTGATATAAAATGAATAATAAATCTATAAAAGGTTCTAAAGCAGGTATAAATTACCTTTAGTTTATTATTCAGGATATTAAACAATGAACATGTCTTGTCGAACACGAGGTAAGGGAACTTAGTTACCCAATTTCAATTCTTTGGGTTGATCTTTTCTTTCTTGTTTATGTTGTTCTTTGATTATGTGCAAAATGAATTTTTATATCTTATCATTTATTTATACATTCTTTTTGTCTAATTATAGTGAATACACATAATCGATCTATTTTATTTAAAAATGATCTTTGTAATGGACTTCGTCTCAGATCACCTTTCATTGAGGCATGCTTCGATTTATACATGACATTCATTTATACGATGTATAACAAACTCCATTTAATTTTACTTTTATTCAAAACAAATCTTTTTTTTTCGAAACATTTACTAAAAATAATGTGTCTTTTAAACTAACATGATGACAATGACCATTCCACCACCAAGAGCATTATTTGATATCTGACTTTATTAATAAGATGTAATGTTTAAAAGGAAAATAAATACCATATAATCTTGTTTCTTATTTTTTTTTTAAAATGATTTTGGGAATGGATTTATTATTTCATTATATGGAAATGTTATATTGTGATTGCAATGTGGAAAAGTTATCTTTCCTTTATAATTGTTCATATGTTATGATTATGTTATGGTTCTTTGGTATTGTTTACACATACGGGTGGTTTGGTGATAAATCTTGGGTGAGTGAGCCTTAGATAGCTCTCTAATGCAGTGGGTAATGTGACAGAGGTAAACATGAATGTTTCTGCTATGAGATTTAGGTAATATATTGCGACAGGTATTTCAAGCATAATACCCTATGAATCTATGAATGCTAAAATGTAAGTATATTATAGATGTCAGAAGTTACATTTATGATTTATTATTTCTCAGTGTTATTCATAAATATTATGATTTCATGAGTTATATTAAATATCTTATATTGTTTATGTATTGATGGACTAATATTTTCTTTCTTTATAATCCTTACTAAACTTTTTATGCCCATCCTATGTTTTTTTGAAATTTTTTTCATAGGACTTTAGGATGAATAAGTTCGAGGATGGGATCTAGGAAAAGTAGTGCATTCTAAAACATGGAACTAGACAAGACAATTATTTCCAGTGTCGTTATTTTATAAAAAAATGATACTTAGTCGAACTGTCTACTTTGTAATATCTGAGATGTAATGTAATAATTATATCCCAATTCTCTAAAACCTTGAAACTGAAAAAAAATCCTCAATGTGAATTATTAACTTAATCAAGATTGTGTATTTTTTAAGGTTGGGGAATTATATTTTTCATATCATTTGGATGGGGAGGGGTAATGATAGAAAAGTGAACAAAATAACTTGAAAGGAAAGTAAGTTAATTTAAAAGAGGAATTTACCTCTTGAAACAATCTTCCCAGAGAGCCTTTTAAAGAGAGGGTATTTGGAATTTAAGGAGACCATCGTCTCATGAACGTGGGGGAGGAGATTGGGGAGAGATTTTAGAAGAATATAAGAAAGGAAAAAAATCATTAGATGAGTGAAGATAATAGGTAAGGAATGGTAGTGTTTAAAGTGGAGGAGAGGAGGGTTTTCAAAATATTTAATTCCTTAGATTAATAATTTTCCTCACAACAAGAAATAGATATTATTACATGAAACAAAATTAAATATATGTGTTTGGTTTTGAACCAAAGGCCATTTAGATCATCCATAACTCAACAATGATGTATAAATTATGGTTTTATCATTTATTGTGAATTATCATATTTTTCTATTCATAAAAAATCATGTAATTTAGAAAAATTATAAAAATTCAACCTATCCATTTTTTGACATTTATAATCCAAAAATAAACTCCATTTTAGAAAAATAAATTTAAAATTATGATTAATTTAATTTTAAATTAAAATCTTTATTTAAATGAAAAATACAAATTTTAAAACTACAACTGATTTTATAATGCTCCCAAAAATTATATAAGGCCATATGAAATTATATTAAGACCAGAATAAATAAAATTTTTAATTTATTAAAACCATTTAGTAAAATATAGTATCATTAAAATTATTTAATTAATTGTAATTGATTATTCATGACTTACAAAAATACCTTTAATTTTAATATGGTCAAATTATCACTTATGAGATACCTATTTTTTTTAACATTCATGTGTGATGCTACTATTATTTTGGACAATTTAATGTTCATAAGTTTCATATTACTATTCATAATGGTATGTTACTATTCCTAATGGTAGGTTACTATTCACCAAAAATTATGTTTGTTCCATCAGACTCCAATCATCTTATTAATAGCAACAGTGTTTGTCAGATTTTTGAAATTCGAATCATTTAAGTGACAATATTATGTGTAGAAGTACCATAGTACTTATTAGATCATTGTGTTTGGATTTCATGTGATTATATGACATAATAACAATAAGGTAACTTCCATTGATAAATCATTGGGCCGTTAAAATTATTCCCCCTTATGGTATTTTTCCCTCAAAATTATATTTTACATTTTATGCCATAAACATGTGTGGGATATTTTCTTTCATTTCCTCCTCTGATACCCATTTTCCCTCTTCTTACTTATGGTTCCAGCATAGTACTTTGGCCAGGTAAGTATTCATATTAAATATAATTTTATTTCTATATTCCATGGTCTTCACTGGATGCTTCTCATAAGTAAGATCATCCTCTAACCGTACCACTTCGAAAGATAGTACGTATTATGGGTCTGATATGTACTTTCTTTAGTTAGATACATGAAATACACTATGAACATTAGACATGTTTGGTTGATGTTCTTGTAGATAGGCCACAACTCTGTCACGATCAAGGATCTTGAAGGGGTCGATGTACCAGGTACTTAGCTTTATTTTCATACAAAATCTCATGGCCTTTATCCATGGAGATATGTGGAGAAATACCATGTCTCTAACATTGATCTAAAGGACTCATCGATGATTTTTTGCATGACTCTCCTGTCGACATTAGGCTACCCCGATGTGCTACTAAATAGTTTTCATCTTCTCTACCATTTCATCAACCATTTCATTTCCTAGCTTCTTACTCTCAACAAATTAAACCCAACATTCCGTTGTCTTTATCCTTTTCTCATAAAGGGATTGGTGTTCCATTTGGATTCTCTAGTGGAATCTATTGTAGTAAGAGAATTCAACTTGTGGAAGATGTTGGTCAAATCCTCCTTTGAAGTCCATATAATATTCTCTCAATATATCTTCTAGTGTATGAATAGTTCACTAAGATTGGCCATTATATTGAAGATTATAGGTCGTACTAAAGTTCAGTTCAGTGCTTAGAGAATGTCAGAGACTTTTCCATAACATCAAGGAGAATCATGGATATCTATTGGAAACAATATATAGTGGTCCTTTATTTAGCCTTACCACCACTTTGATGTATATATCTTTGAATGTTGATCCAATGATAAGTAATCCCAAATTGTGATAAAGTGATTTTTCATTGTAAGACGATGCACAATGAATCTTGACCTCTCAAGAATTTCCATTTCTAATAGCTTCCACCATTTTAAGTATTTTCACATCTATATATTGAGCATCCATTATTTTATCCATAATGGGTGGTTGAGTAATAATTTGAGAGAGGACTGATGATGTCCCTACCATAATGATTAACATGTCCATCCTCCAAAAAATCTATGAATATTTTATCCTTCTCAAACCTCATCATTGAAAAAGATGTAGGATGCTTTCTTCTATGATCATCCTCCACCATGTTTTCCTTAATGGGATGTTAGTGGATTGAGTATTCATAACCCTATATGAGATTTATCCATCTTCATTGGCGCATATTGAGATTTTATTTTGGGAATATATATTTTATACTCTTTTGATCAATATATATCTCACACATCTCCTCGTTGAGATAACACCGCTAAATTTTTAACCCAATGATCCCAACTACCAACTCCATATCATTCATAAGATAGTTTATCTCATGAATTTTCAGCTTCGTTGTGGTGTATGATATCAAGTTATCATGTTTCATTAGAACATAGCCTAATATCTTCTTTGAAGGATCTCTGTAAACCACAAAGAGTTCTCTAAATTTTTGTAGTGTGAGTATTGGTGTAGTGATTAGCCTCATTTTCAAATCCTTAAAACCATTTTCACAATCCTCAGTCCAGAAAAACATTACCCCCTTCTGTGTCAGCTTGCTAATAATTTTTGACAATCATGAATAGATATTCCAAAATCATCTCTATTACTCAGATAGACCTAGAAAGATGTGGATAACCATTATAGATGTTGGTCTAGGCCACTATTTAATCGTGTTTGTCAGGGAAGGTTCCACAGATATCACTTTGTAGGTGATAACATTCCACAATAATGATACTTCCTCCATTAATAAATCACATTTACTATATTATTCATGCATATTAACCATTACAAAAGTCTTTAATATAGTATTCAAATTCTCCTATTATTTCTCCTTGCTCATGGAGTTTATCAGAATATCGTCAACAAAGTCTACCACAAACATTACGAGGTATTTTCTAAAGACTCTATTCATTTAATATTTTAAAATTGTTGTAGAATTAGTGATTCCAAAGGGAATCAATATGAACTCATAGTTTCGAAACCACTTTTGAAGGGTTGTATTGGGAATATCATCCTTCCTCACATTTAATTGGTGATATCCCAACCAAAGGTCCACCTATGTGAAATAATTGTCCACACAAAACTGATCGAACAAGTCATCTATCTGTGGTAGGGGATGCATTTTCATTATCATGATTTTTGGTGCTCACGGTAACAAATTTATAGGAACATTGATACATCATTCTTCTTGACAAATACATCTAGCACATCCCATTGTGAAGAACTCATGAATAAAAAACCATTCTCCAGATTATTTCGTAACTTATTCTTCAGATCCTCCAACCTTATATTGTCTTTTCTATAAGTTATCATTGATATAGGCAAAGATCCATGAAACATTTCAATTGATAACTCAACATGACGATCTGGAGGAAGACCATGCAACTATTTGTAAAATAAATCAGTGTAATCCCACGCAATGGGTATGTCTTCAAGCATGATTCTCTCCATTGCCTCAATCATTCAATCTATAATTTATCTCTCTTAAAGAATTAATATCCACACTTTAGAAAATTAGTATAAAGGATATTAATTTCCTCCTTACACTTTTTAATAAATGGAGGACAATTCAGGACAGGAAGAGTGATCTCCCTTCCATGAATGATGATGTTGGATTTGTATAAAAATATTCAATTCAAGGCCATGATAGAATCAAACTTCACAATAGAAAGTATGATGATATTTTCTAGGAGGTTCAATCCACAAACTTTAACTGGGTATGAGTCATAAACCAAGGATGCAATGATTTCCCCATTCATTGTTCTCATATATTACTTATCCTCAAAATTTTGAGGTCGTGTTGGAATAGTTCTACAAAATGTGAAAGATATAAAATAATCGCTGAACAAGAATCAAATATTACATTAACTTTTCTTAAATTAATAATTAGAGTACATTCCACCACATCATTTTATGGCTCCACCTCAACAGCAGTGATAGAATAATCCCTTCCATTTTTTTGGATGTTGTTGTTGATTACCTCTAACAACCATCGGCTTAAGGAAATTGTTCGCATAATGCCCATGATCCTTTTAGTTTTAACACTGCACAAGATGATGTGTGTCGATGTAAACATTCTTTTCATCTTCCTTATTATTGTTATTATTCATATCCATCGATAGTTTTTAGCCAGATGTCTCAACTTAACACATTTGATGAAATTCATGACTCACTTTAGATTGTTTCCAAGTTGCTTCTTACCACAATTTTCACATGTGGGATGATCAAGATTCATTCCATCATGGAATTTATTTGCAAGACCTCCCACATTAGATTTTATTTTCCACTCCTTGTCACTGCACCCATGATACCATTATGGGACTCTGATCTCCATTTCAACCTTGAGGGCACAACAAACAATATCCTTATATCTATTGTAGTCTATAATTTCCAATATTTTATTTCACTCGGATTTAGCCTACTAAAGAACAGATCCACCATGCTTTTGGTTTTCATGAAAAATCCATAGCCGTACCACTCATTCCTTGAAACATTTTCTTCAAATTCCCCAATTAAATCTTCTTCCTTATACTTGAGTCTGAGGAACTCTATTTCCATATCGAGATGGAGGGTTTGGGGAAAATATTTATTGAAAAAAATTATAAAAAATTTCTCCAAATCCAAGGAATCAATTTCCATTTAGGGAATCATATTCTTAATCAATTTCAACCACTGTTCGACTCCACCAGAAAAAAGATAGACCAACAGCACAAATTTTTGTTCTTCATAGCACTTGAGTAGAGATAATATCATTTCAATGGTGTTAATCCGCAGTTCTACGAGGAGGGGTCAGAAGATCAACCAAACATGGTAGGCCTTTGCTTCATGAAGGATTTAATGGAAACGTTTTCATTATATTGATAAAGAGGGTGTTAATCATGATCAAAGTTATTGATCATAACATGAGCTACCTGATCATGTACTATCATAAAGTTTTGATCACCTGTTCCCATAATATAAGGCATATCATTAGGTAAATCATTATATTTCCTATCAAATTGATTTTTGGAATCTGTTATTTTATTTCCTTCAATTATCTAAGAAAAATAGTGTCCAATTAGAGTTCCTTAATACATATCTTTTGATCATAAAAAAGAAACATATTAAATAAATGGATAATCTTGTAAAAGAGAATTATATCCTAACCTGTTATTCCTTACTTTTTATTCTAGGATGTCATTGATTTATTTTGTAACTTATAAACTAATTGGATTTTTTTCATTTACATAATAATGGGTTCTACAAGGATGATGAATTTACCACACAATATCCACTGAGATTGTCACACCAACAGTGAAACAAGTCTAATTGTCATTCCCCAGTTCCCGTTTAAGTCTAGATCAAAGAGGTGTTTTCAGGTATTACACCTAGATAAATCTATTCTAGTTCCCCCTCTATATGATTTTCTCCAGACAGGGATGTATTTACAAGATAAACCACTTACTATTTACTTAACAAAATTTAGGGGGTGTTTTCTTATACTTAGTCTCATCCTTAAGGTAAATACTGATGTTCTATATTTCTAATCTCCAAAAATAAGTAGAAAATTCTCTAATATCAACTATAGAGACCCTATCCTTTTACATATAACAATATAAGATTTTGATCATAATTATATATCAGAGTACAAGCCAAGGATCATGAATTCTAGTGTCATTGAATATTAGGTATATTAAACTATAAACATGGGACTAAATAATACACTTATTTATTTAATATTCATAAATATATACTAACTTCATTTGAGCCCTTACATCTGTATAGGGTACCATGCGGAAAACATGAACAACGTGATGTTCTAAATAGCCTAGTAAGGGAAAAACATAGTAATAAAACATTAACACATTGGTTAGAACTCATGGAATGATGACATAAAAAGACATGTAACATATGGAATCATAAAATATAAACCTGGAATCATATAAACATTGAGTCATCGTAATGTGGAATCAATATAAAACCTGACTTTAGAGAAATTCAAGGCTAGCCTTCAAGATCTTTTTCACTTGATAACACAATCCAAGGCTAACTTCCAAGATCATCGCACATGGTAGCACAAGCCAAAGCTAACCACCAAGACCATTGCACATAATGTATCATGAGACTAAAATTTACCCAATGCATTGGATCACTATCTGGGTTCACCCATATTAACTTATCATGAATATTTTTTACACATAAGGAATTATAGATAAACAATCGTACATAAACGTTAGGGTTATCCATGGAATGAATTGGGTACAACAATCATGATATAAATCATAATAAAAGATTACATGAAAGAAGGAAACTAAAAAATACATGTACATTAATAAGGTAATATAGGAATTTATAATGTTAACGGATGTTACGTATAAGTGGAAAAGTGTAATAAATGTATTTAAGAAATATTTGAATTAAATATTTTGTGAGGTTTTAAGGAAAATACTATTGATCCTTTAAACTAGAAAAAGGGGAAATCCATTATGTTTAAATGGAATTTTACAAAGGGGGGTTTAATAACAAAACGACTAATTTTATAAATACAAATGTGTCTAAAAATCATAGATATCACTTGAAATCATGTAAGAAATTAAAAAGCTCCCAAAAACATATTTACTTATCAAGAAGTATTGGGGAGGGAATCACTTAAAAACAAGTATTTCCTAAAATAATAATGATGAAATGGACATGATAAATGAATTTTTTTTATGTAAAAAGAATTTATAACATGAACATAAAAAATAGGATACATTAATGTTTTTAAAAGTAATATAATGTAACCTGAAGGAACAAAGGATGTTCATGTAGAATCTCTTACGGATTATCCGTATGGTATGGGTGTAATTAAGACAGATTAATTATAAGGAAAGTGGTTTATCATCAATAATAAATCAAGATTAAATTATGGGGGAGGTTATAAATAACACTCCATTATTAGTGACTACACATAAAATGTCATAACATTGAGGGCATTCTTGAATGAAAGTGAAATAGAGAGGATCCTTTACCTTAAGTCTGATGTTGTTCTCTACATGATATTAATGACCAGTATAATTAAATTATGTTAATTAAATTAAAATTTCAAAACTTATTATATATTTAAAATATTTATTATAATCTTTTTATGTTATTTTAGAACCTTTTTTGTGTGTTAAGTGGTTCAATTTCATGTTTTGGTTCTGTTTGTTTTCTTGGTTTTTAAAATCGGTTTATGTATTTTATTGAACGAAGAATCTGGTAATATGGGAATTCTTGTACAGAATTTGAGTTATATTTTATTATTGAACATCTATATGGTTACATGTTTGTAAATTTAATTTGGTTAATTTTAGTGAAATTGAATAATTATATAAAACATTAGTGACAACCACATTATTTAATTGGTAGTTTTTGACCACAATGAACGTGTTTTGTTTTATAAATCAAACCAATGTGTAATGATAGATTATAGAACCATAGATGGGACATAATACATATTTTATGGTCTGTTTAAACCATGAAAATGGTTTCATGTCTATAATTTGAAATGGCAAAGGAAATTGAAAACCCATCATCCTTGAATGTGGTAAATGAACACATCTCAAACGGTGACATTACTACTAAAATAAGAGAAGGGTAAATGATAGATGATAATAAATTATTCATTTATCACAAAAAAATTCCAATAAATGTAAGGTACTAGATTTATCATATAATTTTGATGAGGAAAGGTTAGGATAGAAAATAAAATAAAGGAACATGCAAATAATGTAAATGAATTGAAAAAGAGGAATTTACCCATGGAATCAATCTTCCATGAGTTCCTCTAAAGGGGAGAGGATTTAGTATTTTTAGGAGAGCAAGGTCTTCTAGATGCTGTGTATGAGCATGTGGAAAGATTTGGAAAGAATTTAGGAAATGAACAAGGCTTGATAAGAGTGAATATAATAGGTTAGGAGGGGTGGTATTTATTGTGGAGAGGATAGTATTGATAATATTTAATCCCATAGCTTATTAATTTTCCCCATGACCAGAAAAATTTATGATTCCACGACCAAATATAGTAATATTTTCATGTTAGTTTGAACTAAATTCCATTTAACAAATCCATGACACAATCATGATGAAAAAATTAAGGTTTTATCATTTATTGTGAATTATCAAATTTTACTTTTCATGAAAAATCCAGGTTTTATAGAAAAATCATAAAAAAATAAAACAAACAATTTTTTGACCTGTATAATTAGAAAATAAAGTCCATTTAAAAAATAAATAAATAAATATATATTATTAATTTAATGATTAATTAAAATCAAAATTTACATTAAAAAAAATTAAAACAACATCTTATTTTATAATGCATTCAAAAATTACATAAGCTCTCATAATATTATCTACAAACCAGAAGACATAAAATTATTAATTTATTAAAACCTTTAAGAAAATAAATTATAATTTAAATTAATTAATTAATATTATTTAATTACTTATCAAATACAAAAATATAATTATTTTTACTATACTAATATTATTACTTATAAGATTCTTAAATCTTTTATATATATATTCATGGGTGAGGTTACTATTATTTTGGACAATTCTATATTCATAATGTTCATATATATATATTCATAAGTGTAGTTGAATATTCATTAGAGTGGGTTACTATATTCCAAAAATTTTGTTTCTTCCATCAAACTCCAATCATCTTACTGATCACAATAGTGTATATCATATTATTGAAATTAAAATTATAGAAGTGTTTTTATTATGTTTTATGGTCACATAGTACTTATTAGTTAATTGTGTTTTGATTTCACATGGTTATATGAAATAATTATAATAAAGGAATTTCTATTGGTAAATCATTGGGTCATTACATTATTCCACTTTTCTACAATTGTTCCCTCAAAATTTCTTTTTTACATTATAGGCCATAAATAGGTGTGGGTAATTCTTCTTTATTGCCACCTCTAATTCCCATGTTTCCACTTCGTAATTATGGTACCACCCCAGTACATTGACCGGGTGTGTAGACTTGTTACGTAGAACAATGTCTCTATGATCCAAGATCTTCACTGACTACACCTCATAAGGAATATCATCCTCTAACTGTATAACTTCTAAAATGAGTACATGTGAAGGGTCTGGTAAGTAATTTATTATTAGGGATACGTGAAAGTCATCGTTCACTTTGGAAATGATAGGTTGAAGTTCCAGTCTATAGGACACATCTCTGACTCGATCACATATCTTGGAAGGTACATTATACATGGGAATTGGGTTTCCTTTATTCCCTAATCTCATAACCTTCTTCTATGGAGATATGATGAGAAATAAAATGTCTCCAAATTTGAAATCATGGTCTCATCAACAATTGTCTGAAAAACTCTTTTATTGACTGTCAACTGCCTTGATGTGCTACTGAATGGTTTTAACCTTATCCACCATTTCTTCAACCTTTTTAGGTCCAAGCAGCTTACGCTCACCAATTTATCACAACACCCCAGTGTTCTATACCAATTCCCATAAAGGGCTTCATATGGTTCCATTTAGATGCTCGAGTGGAAAATATTATTGCAATAGAATTCAACCATTAGAAGATTTTTTTCCCATCCACCTTTTATGTACATTAAACATGATCTCAACAAATCCTCTAGTTTCTGAATATTTTTCTCACATTGGCCATTAGTTTGGGGGTGATAGGATGTACTGATGTACAATTTAGTGCTTAGAGAATGTTGGATACTATTCAAGAACATCGAGGTGAATCCCAGACCTTGATCAGATACAATAGATAATGTTACTACATGAAGACTACCACCTCTTTGATATATATTTGTGAATATTGATGCAATGAGAAATCCTCTCAAATTTCGATAATGTGAGTTGTCTTTGTATGATGATACATAATTACCCATATATAATTGTTTCATCTATATGTCCTTGGAATTCTCGTGACAAAGTCAATGATGATTTTTTCCCACTTCCATGTTGGTATGGGTTGTGGTTTCATCATTCCCTTATACTTCTGTCTTTTAGCTTTCAATTTTTGGAATACTAGAAACATTGATCTATATTCAGCAGTCACCTTCTTCGTATTTTTCCACCAAAAGTTATATGTTATAACTCAATACATATTTGGGCACCCTAGGTGGATAGAGATGGTTGAGCTATGTGCATCATTAAAAACTTCCTTCTTTATATCTAGACCAGATGGTTTATATAATCGTGACCCGAATCTTACAACTCCTTCAACATCAATTGTGAACTCTTTGGATTTTCCATTTTGAATAGCTTCTACCATTTTTATAATTTCCACATCTTTTCTTCGAGCGTCCTTGATTTTCTTCGTGATGGGTGGTTGAGCATTAATTTGGGAATTGATTGATGTTGTTCCTCAGTTAATCATTCTCGTATCCGTACTCAATAAATATATTAATATTGGATTCTTTTTAACTCTCATCATTGATAAAGATGATTGATCCTTTCTCCTCAAAGCAGCTTTCCTTTTGTTTTCCTTAATAATATGGTAGTGGATTGAGGATTCATAATCCTTGATGAGATAAACCCAATTTTTTGGTCCATATTAAACTCTTTTTCTATGAATAAATATTTGAATCTTGTTATAATTATATATCTCACACTTCTCCCCATAGAGATAATGCCACAATATTTTTAACATAAGGATCACATCTGCCAACTCCAGATAATGTGTAGGATAGTTTTTCTCAAGTATTTTCAGCTTACATGAGGAGTAGGCTTTTAATTTATCATTTTTCACCAGAACATAGCCTCATCCCTTATTTGAAGCATACATGTACACCACAAAGAGTTCTCTACATGTTGGGAGTTTGAGTACTGGAATAGTGATAATCCTCTTTGTCAACTATTTAAAATAGTTTTTACATTCTTGATTCCAGACGAACATTATTCCCTTCAGTGTAAAATTTTTTTATTCGGTTTGAAAATCCTAAAATGTTATTCACAAATTGTCAGTAAAACCTAGCTAGACCCTAAATGTTGTGGATCTCTATTACAGATTTTCACCCGGGCCACTCTTCAGTAGGCTTTGACTTGGAAAGGTCCATACATATCCCATTACTGGGGATAACATTCCCCAATAATGATATTTCCTCTAACCATAAGTCACATTTACTATACATTGCATACAGTTATTCCCCTCACAATGTCTTTAACACATTATTCAAATGCTCCTCACATTCCTCATTTCCAGTGGTGTATAACATAATTTCATTAATAAAGAATTCCACAAATTTGTTAAGGTAATCTAAAAATACACTATTAATTATCCATGAATATTGATTAGGAATTAGTGTCTTTGAAGGGAATCCCTAGTAAATCATAGTTTCCATACTTCGTTTGAAAGTTAGTTTTGGGAATATCTTCTATCCTAACCTTTAATTAGTGTTTTATCGACCGAAGGTACACTGTAGAGAAATAACTGGCCCCGCGAAGTTGATCAAACAAGCCATCTATCCATGAAAGGGGATACTTGTTCTATATCATGATCTTATCATGCTAACTAGAATCAATACTGAGGCACATTGATCTATCATTATTCATGACTAAGATGACTAGCACACCCCATGATGAATCAATCGGGCATATAAATCCCTTCTCCAAATTCTCTTGTAGTTGCTTCTTTGGCACCTCCAGCTCTACGGGGGCAATCCTATAAAGTTTCCTAGAAATAGGTTGATATATAGGAATAAGATCAATTGAGAACTCAAACAATCAATCTAGAGGAAGACTAGGGAATTCATCTAGAAATACCTTAGTGTAATCCATTATAATGGTCATGTCTTCAAGAAATAATCTCTTATTTGTCTCAAAAAACTGAGCTAGATATGCTTTTTTCATAAGGAATTAATATCCACACTTGAGATGCTGATTCTAAAAGATATTAATCTTTCTCCTTACACTTCTAAAGAATTAATGGATGATTTGGGATGTGAAGAGTGATATCCTTTTCCCATTATTTAATATTGATTATTTATAAAGATATAAAATCCATGCCCACGATAGATTTAATCTCCAGTATAGTAAGTATGACAAGATTTAATAGGAGGATAAATCTACAATCATTTACAAGGGAGGAGTTATAAACCATTGACACAATTATTTATGCATTTTTTGTTCTCACACTAATCATATCCTCTAAATTTGAAGGCGGTATTTGAATATTTTGACTAAACATTAAAGATATGAAAGAATGAGTAGAATAGAATCAAATAGTATGTTCACTATTATTGAATGAATAACTAGAGTACCTATAACCACATTTTTTGGGTCCACCTCAGTAGTAGTCATAGCATAAATAGTTTTTTAATATTATAGGTTGTTGTGGATTACCTCTGAGACAAACCTTTGGGAAAATGTTCTCGTAATTCCCATTGTCCTTGTAGTTGTAACACTAGACTATATTCTGTGTGATGTCCTGACACTTCCTTTCTCCATCCACACTATCATGATTATCTAAATCCCATCAAGTTTTTTTAGAAATATGTCCCAAATTTACACATTTGAAGCAATTATGGGTTCTATTTAGATAGTTCCTAAGATTATCCATCCTACCATTTTTACACATGGGATGATGAATCTTCTTTCCATACTGAAATTTATTTGCAGGACTGTACACATTAGATTTTATTTTCCACTTATTTTCACCGGGCCCATGATACCACTGAGAGTCTCTAATATCTATTTTCACTATGTGAGAATAACAAAAAATATCCCCATAGTTGTTAATGTATCGAATCGCAATAGAATTAAATATACTCAGCTTTAGTCTAACAATGAAGCGATCCACCTTTCTTTCGGTGATCATGAAAAAGACGAGGCATATCTTGCAAGAACTGTAATGTTTTTTATATACACCCCAATATGATCATCTTCCATCTATATGAGTCTAAGGAATAATCATTCCATGTTGAGATGGAGGGTTTGAGGAAAATTATTTTTGAAAAACATTCTTCTGAATTCCTCTTAATCCATAGAATCAATTTCCTCTTGGGTATTTGTATTCTTGATCAATGTCCAGAAATTATCGATTTCCACATCAAAAGTATAGACCACTAAGGTGAAATTCGCTTCTTCAGAGCACCGGAGGATAGAAAATATATTTTCAATGGAGTTAATCCACTATTTCATAAGGTGGGGATTAGAAGATCCACTAAACATGCAAGGCCTTTTCCTTGTTAAGGTTTCAAAAGAAACCATTCTTTCCTTTGAGGTGGTGTGATTTCCATAAGATTCATGTTATTTTTCACAACATGATCTAACTAAGCTAGTATTATCATGACGTTTTGAGCACCCATTCCCATCATATCAGGCATATTAGTAGGGAAATCTTCAAATTCCTAATCACATTTATTGTTGGCACATGTTCTTGTATTTTCCTCTATTATCTATGAAAAAGAATGTACACTTAGTGGTCTTTAATACATATCTTTTGAGAATAAAAAGGGAAAGTTTAATTTTATAGGATAAACATGTAAATAAAAAGTATATCCTAACATGTTATTCTGTTGGTTTAATTATAGGTTTACCTTGATCTATATCTTAACAAATTTTCTTATGGTATTTTTCATATTCCCTTAATAATGGTTTGTATTTTTCTTATGAATTTACAAAATCATATCACCTGGGAGTGTCAAACCAATAGTGTAGCAAGGCCCATTTCCATGAACCATTTCCCATTCAAGTCTAGCTAAATGTGGTGTTTTATGGTTTTAACCATACATTCATATCTACCAAATCCGTCAATACCTATTTGTATCTAAAAACGGATGTATTTACTTTTTAAACTTCATACTCTATACATCCCAAAATTTAGGGGTGTTTTCTTATACATAGTCTCACCCTTAATGTTCTTACAAAAGCACTCTATTAATAATCTAAACAATTAACTAGAACATCCTATGATACCGACTATAATGATTATATTCTTTTACATACTATAATACATGATTTTGAACATAATTATACATCAATGTACATGTCAAAGATCATGAAATCTAGTGTATTTGAATACTAGGTATATAAAATTAAAAACACAAGACTAAATAAAAAAAAATTATTTATTTAATCTTCATAATGATCTCTTAATGATCTTTGAGACCATATATCTGAATAGGGTTCCCTGGGGAATACATGAACAAAATAATGAGCTAAATTTCCTAGTAATGGAAAAGGCATAGTAATAAAACATTAACACATGGGTTAGAAGGAAAAGCCTAATGAAATAAAATGGCATGTAACATATGGTATCAAAAAAAATAAACATGGATTTGTATAAACATTGACTCATATTAATGTGGAAGGAATATAAAACATTACTTTAGAACTAGTCAATGATAACCTCCTATATCGTTGCACATGGTATCACATGCCAAGGCTAACCACCCCGACGATCGCACATGGTCGCACAAGGTAAGGATAACCACCAAGCACACCTCAAATAATGTCACATGAGTCTCAGAATTACAGAATGTATTAGATAACTATCTGGGACCACCCATACTAACTTATCATGAATATTTTTCATGTATAATCAACCTTACAAAAACACAAGGGTTTCCCAAGGAATTAATTGTGTGTCACAATCATGACATAAATCATAACAACTAGGTGTTTCCTAAAAGTGTCCATGAAAGAATGAAACCAAAATAAACATGGTAATCAATAAGTGAAATAGGAATTTATCATGGTAAGGGATGTTATTTATAAGTGAAAAAATGTAAGAAAATTATTTATGAAATTTTATCGTTAAACATTTCTGTGCGGTTTTAAGGAAAGTACCATATATACATTAAAATAGAAAAGACAACAATATCTTATGTAAAACCTGAAGTGAACCAAGTAGTTTTTCATAATAAAAAGACTTATTTTATTAAAAATGGTGTCTTGACAAAATATATACAGAGTGCACATGAAATCCAGAAAGAATTCAGAAAGATACCTCAAAATAGGATTTCTTATCGTGAAGTATTGAGGGGGAATAAATTAAAAATATGTATATAACCAAAATAAAATGATGAAATGGTATTGATATATTAATTTACTACAGGTAAACAGTATTTAGAAGTTACACGTAAAAATGTAAGATAACTTCATTTTTTTAATAGGAAGATAAGGCAACCCGAAGGGACAAAGGAGGTCCGTGTAGAATCCCTTACAGATTATCGACATGGATTAGGTGTAAATAAAAGGGAATAATGAAAGAGAAAGGGAATTATAATCACTTATAAATCATGGGGTATTTATGTTAGAGTTTATAAATAATACCCCATCATTATATATTACACATAAAAGCTCATATCATAGAAGAAATTCTTGAATATAATTGAAATATAGGGGATCCCACACCTTAAGTCTGATGGTGTTATCCACCTGATATTAATGACCAAAATAATCATATTAGTTTCATTAAATAATAATTCTAGAACCACTTATATATGTAAAATATTTATTATAATCGATTTATGTTCATTCACATCCTTTTTGATCGGTTTTGTTTTTCAATTTCATTGTTCGAGTCCGTTTGTTTTTTTGGTTTTTACGATCAGTTTTCTTATTTTCATGAATGAATAATCATGTAAAATGGGGATTGTTTTCTAGAATTTGAGATATATTTTATAATTTATCTTCCATAAGGTTACATGGTTTTAAATTTAATATGGTTACTTGTAGTTATGTAGAATCAATATATAAAACTTTAGTCACAACCTTTTGGGTTAATTTGCGATTTTTGACCACAATGAACATGTTTTGTTTTATAAATCTAAACCATGCATACAAAAAAATTCAAGAACCATAAATGCAAAATAATACATATGTAGCTTTTTGGTTCAAACACGAAACTACTTTAATGACCATAATTAATGATGGTAATGGAAATTGAAAATCCATCATCCTTGAATGTGGTAAATTAACACAACTTAGATGGTGTCCTTACTACTAAAATATTAGTATAGTAATAGACATATGATAAAAAAGTATTAAATAATCTAAAAAAATTCTATTACATTTAAGGTACTGGTGTTTCCATAAAATTTAGATGAGGAGATGTAATTATAGAAAAGAAAACAAAAGAATTTGAAAATAATGAAAAATAATTGAAAAAATGAAATTTACCTCATGAATCAGTCTTCCTTGAGAGCCTCTTAAGTGGAAAGGAGTCAGTCTTTTGAGGATACTAAGGCCTCCTAGAAGTGGGGGGATCATGGGGAGAGATATTGGATGAATTTAAGAAATTTACAAGGCTTGAGAGGAGTGAAGATAAAAGGTAAGGAGGGGGTGGTATTTATAGTGGAGGAGAGGAGGGTTTTCAAAATATTTAATTGCTTGGTTTAATAATGTCCTTGATGACCAGAAATAGTCATGATTACAAAACAAAAAATATTAATATATTAATTTGAGTTCAAATAAAAGGTCATTTACATAATCCATGACTCATGAATAATGGACAAATTTAGGTATTATCATTTATTGTGAATTATCGTATTTTTCTATTCATAAAAAATTCAATTATTACATAAAAATACCAAACAGTCACCATAACCATTTATTGATTTGTATAATCTAAAAATGAACTCCATTTTTGAAATATAATTTTTTAAATATTATTAATTTAATTTTTTATTAAAAGTATAATTTACTTATAAAATAAAAATTTTAAAACTATCAATGATTTTATAATGAATTCAAAAATTACATTTTGTATTATAAACTGTTATTAATATGAGAAGACATATAATATTTAATTTATGAAATACTTTTTAGAAAATATATTTTAATTTATATTAATTAATTATTTATAATTAATTATTTATGAATTAAAAAACCATTAATTTTACAATGGTTATTTAATCACTTATAAGATGCCTAAATTTTAGTTACACATTCCTGGGAGAGGTTACGATTATTTTGGACAATTTACTATTCATAATGTTCATATTAATATTCCTAAAGGTATATTACAATTAATAAGGCTAGGTTCATATTCCCTAAAAATTGATTTTGTTCTATCAGACTCCAAACATCTTACGATCGCAATAGTGTGTGTCAGATTTTTGAAATTTAAATCACAGAAGTCACAATATTATATTTAAAGGTAAAATAGTATAGAGTAATTCATTGGGTTGTGGTATTTTTTGATTATATGAAATAATTATAATAAGTTAATTTCCATTTATAAATCATTGTGTCATTACATTTTTTATCATCTTATTTTCATGGTAATTGTAATTAGATCCCCTAATATAATGAAAGATTTATTTTAGTAGATGGATTTCCTCTCCACTTCATCATAGTAATAAAACAATTTATAGAAGAAATAATTTTTTGGGTGTACTGGATGAGATAAGTATGTAATTAAAATAAAGGATTTGTGAGGGATTGAATATCCCTCTACAAACCATGATTCTTTTGTGTAGTCCATTTTGAACAATATCATCCATGGATATACTCATATAATATTCAAAAATGTAAAAGATAAAACATGAGAGAGTATTACCTATCTTGATACACCATGAACATTGGATGAATCCTCAGGGGGACCCGTTAACAATAATGGTGAGCCTCGCAATTCTAATAATTATGTTTATAAACTTGTTGAAAACATAGGAGAATCCATACTTTTTGAGAATTAAAACTATAGAACTACATTTTAGTGTGTAAATTGTTTTATAAATATCAATTTTAAGCAAGAAGTTTCCATAAATCACTCTCTTCTATATTAATTAGATACTTTCTAAAGTTATAAATAGATAATTTGGGGTGTTTCTTCTAAGAAACAATAAACATGGTTTTGGGTGAATATTTCCTTTATAAATCCCCCATCCTAGTTTCAATAACTACACTAATTATTTTTGGGGCTATGTATCCAATTTCAATTAGTCTACAGTATATGATGTTAATGGAATTCTCCCAATTAGGTATAAGAGGAGTAATGCCGAAGCTAAATCTATAAAGAATTTTTGCATGATTGAATAAATTTATAACAACATCTACCATTCAAAATGATAAATATCCAATAATCACATGAAAAATATATTGGTGAATCCCTTGGGACTAGGGACACTATCACTATTGATGGGGGGAGTGCCGCTTTAACATACTTTTGAGGGATCAAAGGTATTTTTTCAGTTCTAGTGATCCTCAATACATGAGGGGATGTCATCAATCATAATGCTGGTGCAGTCAACTCCATCAAAAGGGTAGAAAATTTGAAAATAATCAACTTTGACATTAGATATATCACTTCCAGAATTAAAAAGGCAACAATTAATGTTGATTATATTATGCCCTTTCCTAAATATTTTCTCATTTTACATTTGATGTAAAATATTTGAATTTATCATTTTATATTTCTACCTTTTGATATTGAGTTGGTTTCAATCCAACCTCTATTTGAGTGTTAAGAGATCATCCATCTTGGATAGGTATTAAATTTCCTCCTTAGAGTGAGCACCCTAAATCTTGATCCATTATTAATTATAGAAACATTATGCTTTATCAGCCTTAACATCCTCATCATGTTTGGAGAATTATTTTATACTCCACTCCCTTAAGAGGAATTTGTTATTATTTAATTTTCTATAATGAATTTATATGGGGATTTTGAGGGGTCTACCTTCCTAGAATATAGTAAATCTTCCCCAAAACTATGAATAATAATCCATCCACTATACAATGTGAAGAAAATAGGGGATAACCTTATTAGATGTGTAGAGAGATTAGATGTTATAAGATCGAGTTCGGATTGTATCATGGGTTGGGTGAAGTTGGACACCATATGGGCATCACTTCCTTCATCAACATTGACAAAGAATCTAGCCAACATCCTAACCAAACTTTTATTCATAGTGTACATTCTCTAGATAATCTCATATATAAAAAGTTTAACTATAAAATGTATTCAATGATCAATTCAATAAAAAAACTCATAGGATGATTTTATATTTCTGTGGGTTCTTGTTTTTTACGAGCCCTTAAAATAATGTTGAAGTCTCCCATAATGATCCATTTGGGATAAATTTCATCGAATGTCATTTACATCTTCCTCAATAGGTCTCGGGTCCTAAAAAAAATTGTGGATTCAAATAATAATCATATGGAAAGAGTGGATTAATGTATAGAAAGGGAATCAATGTTTCTCGGAGGGTCTTTTTTATAAGTAATTATATGGATTGTTCCACTACTTAATACCTAGAGAAGGCCTTTTATTGATCTATAATTTTATGGCATGTTTTTTTAAATTAATTTCATGTTTTAGATATATTTAATTATATGAAATGATACATTTATCTTCTGTTTCACATAAAAATGAGTTCTTCAACAACGTGCGTGACTTGTCACAATGAGCTTCAGTGAACCGTGAAGTTATATCACCACAACCAAGCCATTATGTAGTTGATTATGAGTATCGTTAAATAATTTCTGAAATATATATATCAATTTCCTACTAAATGTAAATTTATTTTAAAATTATTAGTAAATAATCAATAAATATTTAGTAATGTATTTATATTATTATAAAAATAAGTTTATTCAAACTTTATCAATGATTTTTTAAGAAATATTATAATTAATTTATAGATATTTTATCAATTTAATTTGGTAAAGATAACTTAATTTTGTAATTCATCATATCAAAATTAACATATGGTGAAATTTTTGGACTTGTCTGAAAATTTTTATTTTTTACTGAATATTGAAAATAACAATTTTGTAATGAAATATTTTCCTTTCAATAAATTTAGTAATTTAAATTGACCAATATGTTTTAAACTAAAATATGTATAATTTATTTATTTTTAGATCATTTAATTATTTTTAATTAACTTTATTTTTTAATTTAGTATATGTTTATTATGGGTTTAAAAGGAGTATTTTTTAAAAACTATTTTAAAGTTCATAATTTTTCTCAATTTGAATAAATTAAAATAATCCCAAAAGTGAAATTATTTGAATTAAATTTATATATTATATATCCCTAAAATATAAAATATATTCATTGTGTTAATTTTATTAGACATTGATTATGTATAAATAACCGTTTTCTTAAAAAATACTCATCTCAAAAATCCACTTTTTCATCACATCTCCAATTATACTAAATATTTTTTTCCCTATTTTAAAAAATCTGTTCTAAAAAATATTTTTTATTTTGGAAAAAATAATATTCACACTATATAAGGGTAAATTGTTTATAATTTTTTGGGAAGATTAGTTTTTTGATGAATAGTAAAAAAAAGTGAATTTTAATTAAAAACGGCCTTTTTAAATATAAATAATTATAAAGTTAAATTAAATTTTAATTTCCATTTAAATTATAATTATTTTAATTATATATCTATCAATTCTATTTATAAAGTTTTATTAAATTTCAAATTTATTTTGGAATGAAAAAATTGTAAACTTTTGAAAATTTTTTCTTCGAAAAAACACTTTCTCCTCATATAACCTAGATTAATTTTAAATAAAATATTTCCAATTTTATGATTTAAACATAGAAATGAAAATTTAATATTTGAAGTCATAATAATTTATATTATCTAATAAGAAAAACTTAATTTGTTACCAAAATTGACAGAGAAAATAGTAAAAATTAATTATCTTGGATGAGGTGAAAATGGTTTTACTGGGGGTTATACTAAATTGATAATGGTAAAAAATGATGCGAAACATATTAAAAACTCATTTTATTAACGTGTTTCAACCTTGTCCAATCTATTATAACAAAATATTGATTATTATAGGCTTTTAAAATGAAATAAACCTAGGTAAAATTCTTTCTTTCAAAAACATTACAGGTGTGCCACTCACCTCGCTTTTAAATGACCACCCAATAGCCTCTCCTCTTATTACCATAAAAACATTATTTTTCAGAAAAAACATTACAAAATAACATCCAAAATTTCATTCTATCATCCAATATTCCTTTTTGGGACATTAATCCAACCTATGATGGCTTTTGGTGGAACCATAAGAATGATACTAGAAGAAGAGGTAATGTTGATCAATAAGAAATTTTGTTTTATTTCATACTCCACGTCATTTAATTATTATTATTAGATGATTATATATTAACCATATTGTCTTCTTCATACTAATAAGTCTTTATCTTATGTTCATGGCTTAAAACCATCTCCAATGCTATCAATGGGGTTACCAAACCATCATCCATGTGTACGGTGGACTACCGCCTCGCGAACTGATGCCATTCGATTTTACATTACAACCTATCATGATTAGATATAATATTGTATTTATTATACATATATATTATATATTATATTATTATTGTTATTTAATAATTATATCACACATACCTTCATTATTTAATTTTTTTGGGAATACTATAATGTCCCTCGTGTGTACGGTGGATTACCACTTCACAAAATGATGTGATTCATTCACGCTTTAAATGGAAGGTAGTATGATTGGTATAAATGTAAATTATTGATATATATGAAATAAAATTATTCTAAAATGATGAAATATCATTTATGTTTTTTTTTAATTTCTATACGTCATGAAAATAGAAACAATATTCATTCATGTGTATGGCTTACCGTCTCTATGAATTGTGTACTTTTTTTTATCTCTATATAATTTATAAATTAATATAAATAAATATATAAAGAATAATAATGATATTAATAACATTTATAGCATTATATATATGATTTATAATGTTTCAATGTTTAAGGAATGAAAATAAAAAATCAAGACATATACAAAAAACAAATTAGTCATTACCAAAAATGTGACCTTAATTCTGAATTGTTAAAAAATGTGTCATAAAATGACATAAGTAAATATTAAATGATGTGTTTTATATAATCATTTTTCAATAATATATTTGTAAAAAATTTATATTTATTATAAAATATTAATTAACTAGTTTGAAGGAATTCAAGACTTTCTATAAGGGATTTCTATTCTCCTTTTTATTTCTAAAAGACATAGGAAAATTCACCAATCACTTATTTTGTATGGAGTATAAAGTAATATTATGACATGATATATAATAAATTATCTTGTTTTTATGATATTAATAGTTTCATTTGATTTTATAATTGATTAGGACTGAAAATTCAAAAAATTATTAAAGTGGTAATGGATTCATGCCTCACTATTTTTTTCCGTGAGACACATGCCATATTTACCTAGTGTTCCATTAATGTGATTTTAATAACTTACATTAATATATTTTATGTCTTTTATGATTAAAATAATTTTAATTTACAAATAAATATTAGGATATCCCTTTCCTAGGGTTTCCGATTCAAATGATACTAAATCGATAAGTGGGTTTTGTCTCAAATTCCCTTCTTTGGAACACACATTATTATATGAACCTATATTCATTAAAAATTAATATATACTTCCGCATTGAAATCTAATATCATAAATTTATTTATAATCATGTTATTTTATTAATAACATTATTTAATTCCATTATGGGGGTTATGATTCAAATATACCAAACTGGTAATTGTTTTTTTGTTACAATTGCATCATTTATCAGAATTATTTATGATTTTATTTCATATGATAAAATATTATAATCCATTTCTCAAGAAACTCGTTAATTTTATTGTAATATGGATTTTAATATATATTAATTCAATAGTACGATTTTTACGCACTTTATAAATTACAGTAATAATTTTTTTTAAATATTTTACATTTTCCCTCTCTTCTATTGAAAACTATATTCTTCCAAAACTATGGTTTCCAAAAAAAATATTCAAAAATGTTTTAAAATTTATCTTTTATTTTGAAAATAAATTTTTACCCTTGTTTTAATTTATATAATTTTTTTTGAAATAAATCATCGTGTGATTTTCAAAATAATCCCCATTTGAATGTTAATAAAAATGAAAAAAATATTCATTTTACCATTTATTACATGAATGAATCTTCATGTCATCATTAACACAATTTTTGTTGAAGATTCATTGATATGTTTTCATGTTTATATTTTTAGGATTTTCTTAATTTTATTATGTTTTGGAATGTAAATTCAAAGTGGAACAGTTATTTTAATTAGGAAAATTTTAAAATGATCGATTCTCTTTATAAGATGATATTTTTTATGTTACCTATGCATTTATAGGGATGTTATCCAATTATACCATTAATATTATTTCTATGAATTTTATATGTTTATGATGCCATGATTTTATGAAAAACATTTCTCTTCAATGGGTTATACAATGATAAAATTGAAAATAAAACCATATTCTTTTACCATATTTATATCATGATATAATTAATATGAATCCCACAAAAAATTTTCATTGGTTATTCTAGGATGAAATGATGAAATTATTATGAAACCTCTAACTTTACTATTGGATATGTTATGGAGAAATTTTTATGAAATCCATTTCATTTCATGGGTTGTGATAAGATTTCTATTTTATGATATTATGGAACACATATGTATGATTTCTATTACATAACTGGTGGGACCAATATTTCCTTACAGTGAATTGGGAAATGATATATGTTCTATGAGATAAAACGGTACACTAATGTTTAATCTAGTCCTTGAAAAGAGGTTACACAGGTGGGTAGACCAAGCCCAAAAAATTAGGTAAACATGTCATTATCCCAATCCCGAAGAAGGTATATAGGTGGATATCCCAAGACCAATACGTTAAAAATATCCGAGTGTGTATCCTTAACATAGTATTTTCTATACATATCTGTAAGCCAAAAATGTATGTCTTATTCAAATGTCTAGAACTAGACTGTGTTCTTTTATTCTTTTATGATTCATGTCTTATAAAATACCAATATTAATTCCATGACTCAAGATTATGATATTTGATGTCAAGGGTATGGTTTTCAAATGAAATATTCATTTTCACATACCCTTATATTGGTTTTATGCTTATATATATATATATATATATATATCTTTTTTTACATTTATAGATCATTTAATCTCAAATTTTCTTATGTTTCCACTCCATAAGTTATATATAAATGCTTTAATTTGGATTAATAAAGGTTAAGATCCTTATTGGAGACATTGGAGATATTCAATGAATTAAGAATATTTTGTCCCATGTATCCAATGTTACTAAACTATTATGGACCTTATGTATGTGTTTTTGTAATGAAATGAATATTCATATAAAAATATGTAATATACATATATGTAAAGCCTCTATATCTATAGTTGGTATTGGGTAATATTTTTAGTTAACAACTAGAAACTCGGACAAGAAAATCTTAGTTAAATCAATAGATAAATTTACATGGATACTTTTAGGGATGACAAGTAAAAGTCTATTAGTGAGTAAAAATATAAGAAAATGTATTGGAAAATTTTTAAAGGATAGAGAATGTGGGTTCCAAGAAGTATATCATTTTCCCGAAAAAACATGTGAATGTGGATCGAAAACTATGGAAAATAGGGGTAATATGTAACGCCCCGACCCCAGTTACTCAGATTCGGTGCATTATTGCGTAACATTGGAATGATCACAAAAGATCAAGTCTCGAAAGTCCGATTAGTTTAGTAGCCTTGGAAACACTAGATACATTCATAAATGTTGCATTACATCATAAAGTGGAAAACTAAAATAACAAAGTCTCCATAGTCCACACTCATATCCTCTTCTGACTATCCCTGCAGGTCGTTCATAAAATACTTCTTCACATCCTGGAAAATATTAAAACATTGAAAGGGGTGAGCTTAGATGCTCAGTAAGGATAAAAATATTGCAGAACCATTCGTAAATAAACATTAACATTTAAGGCAATGTATAACTAAAACAAAAGCCTTTTAAAATTGAACTTAAACATAATTTGGAAAAAGTAAAATGAGATAATGCCATTTACTTCTTCACATGAATATTGTACTGGTCGAATAATCACATGAAATATCAATAACCACTTTCATAATGATGGAATGCATAATGCCAAACTATCATAACCATGTAGCCAAGGCCTCGTGCCAAGACCAAAAATAAGATTTTGTCCAGGCCTCGTTCCAAGACACTAGTTTGTCTCATGAGACCTACCGATGCATCAAGGAGCTATAGCGGGCTCCACCCGTCACTTATTAAGTCCAATGCATTCCTCATATGAATAGGTTTAAACATATCATAAACCATAACATAACCGTATCACATAAAACATGCATAAAGGAAACATAACATTTCCACATTTCAATAAAAAGATATCAATACAACACATTGATATAATAAAAACATTTTCAAAACCATTTTCAACACAAAAATTAAAGAAAATTAAAACTTTGTATTTATTTTTCATAAAAAATTTTTTATGTCTTATAGGGGAAGCCAAAACTAAAATAATAGTCACGGCGGCAGAGAAGTCATTATCGCCGCATACGTATGAAAAAACATTCCTTTTGTCGTTTAGTAAAAACTCTTCATATAAAAAGATTCCTTTTGAATAAAAGTAAAAGTCAAAGGGGTTTATACACTGTATAAAAGAAATATGTGTATAAAACAAAATATGCCTCAATGAATGGAGATTGAGACGAAGTCCCTTAAAAAGATCATTTTTAAATAAAATATATCTATTATGTGTATTCAATATATGTACAGATAAAGAAAGTATAAATACAAGATAGGACATAATAATATCATGACATAATTTTAAAATAGGAGATTAACCCAAAGAATGGAAATTGGGTTAAGAAGTTCTCGTACCTCGTGTCCGAATTCACTCAACCATTCTTTGATCTCCTGAATAGTAAACTAGAGTTAATCTCTACCTTCTTAAGAACCTTTTTCAAGTTCATTATTCCTTTTATATCACTTATTACCATGTTATGAACATTATGTAATTATTTAAGTTAATAACGGTCGTTTTGTCGATCTTTGGTACTTGAGTCAAAAATAAACTTCTTATAGTTACAAGTTGTTCATGTGGTGATATATCCTTTATATATAGAATTATATTCATGATATTGATATCTTATATCTCATATATATCCAGTATATACATGCATTTATAATATTCCATAACTTTTAGAGGTACGAAATGAAATGCACCATTCATGGAGACGGTAAGCCGTACGTACACATGAACGCAACTTTCATTTCTATTTAATATTTAATGGAATAAAGTTATAATTATATTATGGTAAAATATAATTCCACTATAATATAATGTATAATACCATTAACTCCATCCCTTATACATCCCACATATGGCATTAACGATTCAAATCACTTTGAGGGGGTGGTAGTCCGTACTTCCTAAAATGAAATTATCCCACTTACCCATAATGGAAATCATAATTTATTCCAAAAATGAGAAATGAAGAAGCATAAGGAAAACATAAACATAATATATATATCATATATGAAAATAGTGTCATCAAAATGGCCACCATTAGAGGTGTTATATGAGTGTTGAACAATCATCGTTTCGTGAGGCAGAAATTCGCCATCCACAGAAACAGTATGTTCTTTAACCATTAGATGTAGGTGTGTGTAATTGTAGCTCGAATAGTTCTTCTAACAACATCCTAGTATATTGAGGATACTGTTGTTGTTAAAAAAGAAATGAGTAAAAAGATTTTAGGGGGTTTGATAAGCAAAATAAAACAAAATAACATAAGAGAAGGCATTACCTTAAAATCGGGTAACTCTTTTGATTTGATCCAAAGGATTCCTTGGGTAGACTTATGCCCAAAGTGAGGCTTCTAGGAGTAAGGGAGTGAAGTTGGGAGAGTATTTGGGCAGAGGTTGTCCGAGCCAAAACGCTTTGAAAGTGTGAGTAAGGTGGTAGTTGTGGGGGCCTTTTATAAGTGGAGAGGAGGGGTACTCTTGGAAAGTAATGAAATGTTACTTTATTATATAATGAGTTTCGGTTTTAAAGGTCCCAAATTTATATAATTCTAGGATAAGGTGCTAAGGTTTCGATATATACTCATACAATAGGTTTTTTGACAAGTTTAAGCCTGGTATTTTACATTATCTTTTCATTTTATTTAAATCGTTAATTAATGAGGTAATCACTGCCTCATCATGGTGTCATAAATAATATAATTTATTTAATGTCTAAAAATTATAAAAAAAATATAATGATGTATGAAATATTTTTATCTTTCTAATGAATATTTATAGTCAAAAATATTACTTGTATAACCCCATTTAAAAATTGTTTTAGTAAAACAACTCTTGTTTGTGACATTTATATTTGAACTTTTAAAAAAGGTTACTTATGTCATTTTCCTACCAAAGTGGCTCCATGGGGTCCCCAAGTTGACCCATGGATTTTATTGGTCATACATGATTCATCCAATAGGGGTAGGAGAAGTTTAAATGTATTTTAATATTTTTATAATATCATTTTTACCATAAATTTCACTAAATACCTTTAATAGCGATTAATTAAACTGAAAAGTTACTATTCACCAAAAAATTATTTTAATCCCATTGAACCACATTTTAATTTCTAATGACAACCATGTATGTCAGATTTTTTAAAATAAAATCACAGAAGTGGAAATGTTTCATTTAAACGAAAAATCAGTTTTTTAACTATCACTTAGTGGTTTCACTATTCATCAAAAATTGATGTTTTTCAGAACAATGCCAAAATTTCACCCTAAGCTGTAATTGATATTCCGAATTCAAAAATGATGCCTATTTTAAAAAATTCCAAACATATAAGTTGCATTAATTAATTTCATAATTAATTCCCACTATCACAACAAATAGCGTGTTTTTAGGAAAAAATATATATCAAAAGATTGACAATTGTTTATGTCCAATTTCAAAGTGAAATTAATTATAATAACCACCATTGGATAAAATGGTAAAAATATATTCGAATTATACTATAAAACCACTCAATAGTATAATTTATCACTATAAATTATTTTGATTAAAAAAGTTGTTTTTAATTATTTTTCACTATTCATAAAAATTGGATGTTCTCAGAAAAATACCAAAAATTCAACATAGGCTAATTTCGATATTCCGAATCCAAAAATGAAGTCCATTTTGAAATATAACATTTCTATAATTTTAAATAGTGGGTATTACTATTTATAATGGCTACTTTGATTAGTTGCGGTGTGTTAGAACTCGAAGTTGCGTACAATGCAAGCTATTGCATTATTGAATGAGAAGTGTATCATGGAAACTCAGGGTGTTACATTCTCCCCTCCTTCAATAAATTGTGTCCTAGAAATTTGAAATTTTTCTTTGAAAATAAAAGGTTGAAAATAGAAACTAACTTTGTGGAAAACCGACATCGGAAATAATGTTAATAAAAATATAACTTTAAAAGAAAGAAAGATAAGTACAAAGGTCACCCCGAGATAGCCCATACTAGGATTCTATGAAAATATGGATATGAAAGAAAAAAAACTATCAAGGTTTGATGGAGACTTGTAGAAAACTGGATTAGGAGAAAGTTAACCATAAGAAAATCACAAACTTGTGATTGGTTAAATGGTCATTGAATCCCCAGTTGGAAACGTTAACCGGCAACGTTTTTGTTTTAAGTAACCTTTTATAAAGTTGAGGAATTTATTTAGGAGATTTACTAAGAATGTAAGGGAATATACATACTTGTCATGTAGACTTTCATTATTTAATAAATTTTTACACAAACCCATCTTTCACTCCAAATGGTAATAGAACTCAAAAATATTCTATTTATCCTAATTGTATAAGGTTATAAATATTACCACATACCATTTAGATTAGGAAAAATATTTTGTAATAACCAGGGACTTCTTATAGGCTAGTGGTAGGTAATAAAGGCATGTCGCACTATTGTTTTGGGTTCGATTCCTACAGCTTTGTCCAACGCGACGGGTTATGCCCCACCCTGCAGGTTTTCCTCTTCATAAAACTATAGTATTATAATATTCCTAAAATAATCCTCAGAAATGTTTTAACCTTAAACAATACTATCCATGGTTCAACATAATCCATTCAAACCATAATAGTTATCCAAAATACCTCTATCCAGGCTTTCTCTAAAAGGTCTCTAAATTCCAAAATCAATTGTAACATCAGATTCGCCAAACAAAGTAATGTTTCTCTGATTGTCACATACTAAAAATATGATTTCCTTCATCATATTAAAACCTTAATGATAAAAACAAGTACTGTAGTAAAATCCTTATATATATCACATTATTTTCATAACCAGAATATAATCCTTGAGTCCAGAAGCACCAATACATTAATTATTTAGATTCAACTGTAGTAACAGCATAAGATTGTTCATGATCCCTTGGCCTTTTCTGAGGTAATTTTCCCTGACGCTTAGGACATTCATTTGCATAATTCCCCATTTCCCTACAATTATAGCATTCAACATTGATAGCCTGTTTCTTTCCCTTGCAATCACGAGCCTGGTGACCTTTTTCTCCACATTTAAAACAAACTCCCATTCCTTTTAGGCAAGTGCCGGGGTGATTCTTCCAAAAATTATCGCATAATGGAAAATCATTCTTTTCCTTTTTCCCTTTATCTGTCACTTGTTTCACCATTCTCTTCTTCTCTTTCTTTAATTTATTGTCATAAGATTTAGAGAATTCCTTTTCTGTCTTGAAAGCACCTGAGACAATATCTTTGTACGATGAGAAGGGTTGTGATACTAAAGATCGACGGAGAAATGGTTTTAACCCATCAAAGAAACAATCAATATTACCTCTTGGGTTATGTATATAATCTGTAGCATACCTCGCTAACCTTTTAATGTTGGCCTCATACTTTGCGACATTCTCATCCTCCTTTTGTCTCAGACTCAGAAATGGCCTTTCCATATCTGCTCGATGGTCACGAGGAAAGTATTTTTCTAGGAAAAGTTCTTTGAACTCCCTCCATTCCATATTTGATATGTCATCATCTTTATTTGTGTTTTGAATCAGTGACCACCACTGATCGGCATCTCCAGTGAGGCGGTAGACTGCCATGACAACCTTCTCCCTTTCGCTACTTCCCAAGGCATGGAATATTTTTTCTAAGGAGTTTATCCATTGCTCAGCTACTAATGGATTTGTACCCCCATTAAATATTGGTGGTTGTTTCCTCATGAAGCGGTCTAACATTGATCCTCCATGTTTCGGATCAGGGTGCTCCATACGAGTAATGTTATTATTCATAACCTGAGTGAGTTGACCCAGTATGGTAATAAGTTGATCAGAACCAGTTGTATCTCCAGATCGAAAATAATTATCTTGAGTAGGAGGGCATTCCCTACATGGAGTGCGTGCATTGATACGGTTTCCATTCCTTCCACTAGGTGCCATTTCAAAACAATGGCAAAAACTAGATTAGTTTATGAATCAAATTACATAATTCCATACTTGTAAAATACTTAACATAAATTGAACTATTTATGGATATAATCCATAAAAATGTTTTCTTTGAGGAAGTATATACTCATAACCCTTCATAGTGGTTTGTAAAGAAAATGACAATTATCCTAAGCATATCCCCCGGGAGTGTCATAACCAAGAGTGTAGCAGACCCGTTGTCATGCACCAGTTCCCGTTCGAGTCTATCTCAAAGCGGGGTTTTCAGGTTTTACCCCTAGGTACATCTGTGCCAGAGCTGCCTCTACCTACTCGTATCCAGACAGGGATGTATTTCTCGGAAAACTCACAAAATCTCTACAACAACAAAATTCTAGGAAGTTCTTCTATACTAATCCTCATAGTCTATCTTTGGGCTATGTTCTCTAATCATGGTTTATCTAAATCTAGCTTCCATGTTTAGTACTAAACTGCCTCTGATACAAAATGTAATGCCCCGACCCCAGTTACCCCGAGTCGGTGCATTATTGCGTAACATTGGCATGATCACAAAAGATCAAGTCTCCAAAGGCCGATTAGTTTAGTATCCTTGGAAACACTAGATACATTCATAAATGTTGAATTACATCATAAAGTGAAAAACTACAATAACATAGTCTCCATAGTCCACACTCATATCCTCTAATGAATATCCTTGCTGGTCATTCATAAAATACTTTTTCACATCCAGGAAAATATTAAAACATTGAAAGGGGTGAGCTCAGATGCTCAGTAAGGATAATAATATTGTGGACGCTTTAGAAAATAAACATTAACATTTAAGGCAATGTATAACTAAAACAAAAGCCTTTTAAACTTTAACTTCAACATAATATGGAAAAATTAAAATGAGATAATGCCATTTAGATCTTCATATGGATATTCTACTGGTCGAATAATCACATGCAATATCAATAACCACTTTCATAATGATGGAATGAATAATGCCAGACTATCATAACCATGTAGCCAAGGCCTCGTGCCAAGACCACAAATATGATTTTGTCCAGGCCTCATGCCAAGACACTAGTTTGTCTCATGTGACCAACTGATGCATCGAGGAGCTATAGCGGGCTCCACTCGTCACTTATTAAGTCCAATGCATTCCTCATATGAATAGGTTTAAACACTTCATAAACCATAACATAATCATATCACATAAAACATGCATAAAGGAAACATAACATTTCCACATTTCAATCAAAATATATCAATACAACACATTGATATAATAAAAACATTTTCAAAACCATTTTCAATACAAAAATTAATGAAAATTAAAACTTTGTATTTATTTTTCGAAAAAAATTTTTATGGCTTATAGAGGAAGCCAAAACTCAAATAATAGTCATGGCGGCAGAGAAGTCATTGTCGCCTCATACGTATGAAAAAAAATTCATTTTGTCCTTTAGTAAAAACACATCGTATAAAAAGATTCCTTTTGAATACAAGTAAAAGTCAAAGGGGTTTATACACTGTATAAAAGAAATATGTGTATAAAACAAAATATGCCTCAATGAATAGAGATTTAGATGAAGTCCCTTAAAAAGATCATTTTAAAATAAAATATATCTATTATGTGTATTCACTATATGTACACATAAATAAAGTATAAATACAAGATAGGACATAATAATATCATGACATAATTTTAAAATAGGAGATTAACCCAAAGAATGGAAATTGGGTTAAGAAGTTCCCTTACCTCGTGTCCGAACTCACTCGACCATTCGTTGATCTCCTGAATAATAAACTAGAGTTAATCTCTACCTTATTATGAACCATTTTCAAGTTCATTAGTTCTTTTATATCACTTATTACCATGTTATGAACATTATGTAATTATTTAAGTTAATAACGGTCGTTTTGTCCATCTTTGGTACTTGAGTCAAAAATAAACTTCTTATAATTATATGTTGTTCATGTGGTGATATATCAATTATATCCAGAATTATATTCATGATATTGATATCATATATCTCATATATATCCAGTATATACATGCATTTATAATATTCCATAACGTTTAGAGGTAAGAAATGAAATGCACCATTCATGGAGACGGTAAGCCGTACGTATGCATGAACGCTACTTTCATTTCTATTTCATATTTAATGGAATGAAGTTATACTTATATAAAGGTATAATATAATTACAGTATAATATAATTTATAATACCATTTACTTCATCCTTTATACATCTCACATATGGCATTAACGATTCAAATCACTTTGAGGGGGCAGTAGTCCGCACTTCCTAACATGAAATTATCCCGTTTACCCATAATGGAAATCATAAAGTATGCCAAAAATGAGAAATAGAGAAGCATAAGGAAAACATAAAAATAATATATATATCATATATGAAAATAGTGTCATAAAAATGGCCACCATTAGAGGTGTTATATGAGTGTTTAACAATCATCGTTTCGTGAGGCAGAAATTCGCCAACCACAGAAACAGTATGTTCTTTAACCATTAGATGTAGGTTTGTGTAAGTGTAGCTAGAATAATTCTTATAAAAACATCCTAGTATATTGAGGATAGTGATGTTGTTACAAAAAAAATGAATAAAAAGAGTCTAGGGGGTTGGATAAGCAAAATAAAACAAAATAACATAAGAGAAGTCATTACCTTAAAATCAGGTAACTCTTTTGATTTGAGCCAAAGGCTTCCTTGGGTAGAATTATGCCCAAAGTAAGGCTTCTAGGAGTAAGGGAGGGAATTTGGGAGAGTATTTGGGCAGAGGTTATCCGAGCCAAAAGGCTTTGAAAGTGTGAGTAAGGTGGTAGTCATGGGGGCCTTTTATAAATGGATAGGAGGGACACTCTTGGAAAGTAATGAAATGTTACTAAATTATATAATGATTTTCTGATTTTAAAGGTCCCACAATTATATAAGTCAAGGATAAGGTGATAAGGATTTTAAATCTACTCATCCAGTAGGTTTTTGACAAGTTTAAGCCTTGGATTTTACATTATCTTCTCATTTTATTTAAATCGTTAATTAATGAGGTAATCACTGCATCATCATGGTGTCATAAATACTGTAATTTATTTAATGAATAAAAATTATATAAAAAATATCATGATGTAGGAAATAATTTTAGATTTCTAATTAATATTTATAGTCAAAAATATGACTTGTATAACCCCATTTAAAAATTGTTTTAGTAAAACAACTCTTGTTTGTGACATTTTTATTTTAACTTTAAATAAACGTTATTTATGTCATTTTCCTACCAAAGCTGCTCCATGGGGTCCCCAAGTTGACCCATGGATTTTATTGGAGGGATATGACGCATCCAATAGGGTTAGGACATGTGTAAAGGTATTTTCATATTTTTATAATTTCATTTTTACCTTAAATTTCACTAATTACCTTTAATCGCGATTAATTAAACTTAAAAGTTACTATTCACCAAAAAAATTATTTTAATCCCATTGAACCACATTTTACTTCCTAATGAAAACCATGTATGTCAGATTTTTGAAAATCAAATCATAGAATTGGTAATGTTTCATTTAAACGAAAAATCAGTATTTTAACTACCACTTAGTGGTTTCACTATTCATAAAAAATTGAAGTTTTTCAGAACAATGCCAAAATTTCACCCTAAGCTATAATTGATATTTCGAATTCAAAAATGATGCCTATTTTACAAAATTCCAAACATATAAGTTTCATAAATAAATTTCATAATTAATTCCCGATGTCACAACAAATAGCGTGTTTTTAAGAAACAATATATATCAAAAGATTGAAAATTATTTATGTCCAATTTCAATGTGAAATTAATTCTAATGACCAAAATTGGATAAAATGGTAAAAATATATTCTAATTATACATTAAAACCACTCAATAGTATAATTTATCACTATAAATTATTTTGATTAAAAAAGTTGTTTTTAAGTATTTTTCACTATTCATAAAAATTGGATGTTCTCAGAAAAATACCAAAAATTCAACATAGGCTAATTTTGATATTCCAAATCTAAAAATGAATTCCATTTTTAAATATAACATTTCTATAATTTTAAAAAGTGGGTATTAGTATTCATAACGGCTACTTTGATTAGTTGTGGTGTGTTAGAACTCGAAGTTGTGTACAATACAAGCTATTGCATTATTGAATGAGAAGCGTATCATGGATGCTCGGGGTGTTACATTACAACTCTGAATAAGGTGCATTGATATAGACTCAGTTTTCACCTAGTGCGTGAAATTGGGCCCTAAATCATACCTGATTTGACACTCATAGATGATATTATTTGGAAATTCCAAAAGTCTTTACAAACTATCATGAAGTTTATAATTAATGATGTATGATAGTATTATGGTTTCATTGACTAAACATAATGTGACATTATTTATACATCCAATGTGTTTTTAACGATTTTGTGGGTTTACACTACAATTGGTGTTTCTCATACTATGATTTTGGTTTTAGTCAATGGTAGGATCCCGAAGGAACTGGGTTGATATTGAATGTGATGGAAATTGTTTTGACGAGAATCCAATTGATATGATTATAGGAATGTAAGATATCATGATTGTTACTAATTAGTTATTGTGGTATATGATTAATAAAATTAACCTTAATAAAATCTTAGACTCACCAAAAAAAGAGGAGGAAGTTTTTAGGGGGTTTATGTGGGGGATACAATAGAGGATATAATTTTCAGTTTACTATAGTTTTTTATGTAGAAAGAAGCTCCCAAATTGATGTCATAGAAGAATGGGAATATATTTTTTAGTGTGGAAAATAATTACATAAAGAAATTAATTATAGTAGAAAAGTAAAAGATCGATTAATGAATTTATTGATAATAATAGCATATCAAAGATATAAATTATTGTTAAATTTTTGAAATGTAAAGGAATTATTAAAATTAGTGTCCAAAGTGGAAATATCTTGAAGTGAAACAACAAGGTAGTATGAGTAAACATTATACTACTAATGATGAGGAGACTACATATGAAATATGAATGCAATGGGTTGTTCTAACATTATTGTTATAAAAAATGTGAGAAGAATGACTAAATTAAGATTAATGTATATTAAAAAATGATTAATAATTCATATTACTGAAAAGAGGTATTAAAGAATATGATTATAAAGCATAGTTAATGTTTTGATAAGTAAGTGTTATGATTTATGTTTGTATGTATTAGAAGTCAACAATCATGTTATATGAATCATGAAATATAAAATGATTTTTCATTATAAGTTTTTCATTAAGTATTTTCAAAATTAAATTCAATGGTTCAAGTGTAAAATAAAATATTTTTACAAGAAAGGTAATATTTTTAGTAAGGGATAATAAAACTTAATATGTCCATGAAGATGAGGAAATGTTGTTTTGTTTGGATAAATAGATAATTGATATAGATATTGTAAAATAGATTGTATTAATGACCTCAAACCTGATAAAGTAGTTTTGAAAAGTTGGTTTATTTTATCACTGATGAAGTTTAAAAACTTATTGGATATAAGGAATATGATTGATAATATATGGTTTTATTCAAGGAATGAAGAATCATGCATATTTTAATTTGGTTTTGCAATAGTTTGGGTTAACACCATGCTTCAAGAGAATATATGACCAAGTTATTCACATATTTTCCATTTATCCAATAAGTTATTTTTAATGATTTTTCAAAGATTATGTAAAAGTAATTTTTAGGAATTTAGTTACCCTTTTTACGAATTTTAATTTTTGAAGGGTGATAACGTTAACTATTTATAGAGTGTTTTTGTATATCATTGGAGGAGTGTTTAGATAGTAACGTATTAAATCACCATAAGGATAATTATCCATTTTGGATAACCAATGTTAACATTTGTTGATATACTAACAGAATGAATGCCTTATCGCTCTTTTATAGATTTTATTTAGTACCTTAGGTATAAACAATTCATCTCTTAGTGTAAAATATAAAATATAAAAAGATTACTGCACAACCAAAGAAATAAATTGTGCCTATGATATAAAAAGATATCACGTAAGAACATTTTAATATATTCCTGACCTATATATATAGGGGATTCCTCAACATTAGGAAAATGTAATTGAAATAAGTTTTTCCTCCTATCATCATTTTTGATGATTTCGATGAATTTTTTTAAGAAACCATAATTTATGGTTTTTTGGTTGTTAACCTTATCTAGAACACACACATTCTTGTGATCAATGATCTCTAACAATCCCTTTAATTATTTATTCATTTATTCCATTCCTAAATATTGAATTCCCATGTTTACCATTGAGGAATCCATGTTATAATTTATTTAGGTAACCTTATGTTTCCAAATTTATCTATTAAAGGGATGTTTGATTATTTATTTTTGGGAGGTGGATTTATATAATTGAATATTCAATAGTTAAACCATCGATGAAAAAGATGAATTTTGATAGTGAAATTCTTTTTCTGGGGGTATAATATAACATCTAAACATTTTATGAATTAATTTATAATTTATTCAAATTTTTTTATAGCTTGTGTTATATGCAACATAGTGTTTAGCTTTTGTTACACACAATAACTAGTTCTATGATTAAATTTAGGAATGTTGACACTGAGCATCTGTAAACAATGATATAATACCCTTTTACCCTAAATGTTAAGTATGTGAATATGAATAGTGTTTAATACTTTGTTAAATATACTTCTAAATTTCTTACTCAGTATAAATTTATCTATGAATCCTAATAAATATTCAATCATATTTAATTTAATTATATACAAAAAAATTGTTTTCTTCAAAAAAGGATATTAATTTTTTTTATGATGAAATTTTATAATTATTTATAGACATTCATGAAAATTAATATGATAAAATAAACTTAATTTTTGAAATTATCATATTGAAAATAACTTATGGTGAAAAATGTGGAGTGTGTGGAAAAATTTTTTTTAGTGAAAAGTGAGAAATATAGATTTTGGTATAACTATCTATTATATTAAATAAATTATGTAATTTAAATTACCCATTATAATTTACAGTAACAAAATTATTATGATGTTATATTTCTTAATTTAATTAATTTCAAATAAACATTATATTTTATTTTATTATAAGTTTTATTTGGGGTTTAAAAATACGTATTTTCTAAAAAATGTTTTAGAGTGCATAATGTTTTTCCATTTTAATTAATTAAAATAACACATAATGTGGAAATTTTTAAATGAAATATATATATATATATATATATATATTGTATATCAATATATTCTAATTTATACTATTGATATTATTATTATTAGAAAGGAGGGCCTCATAGCGGCAATGATATTTCCATCCGTGGTGCTAGGGTTTCTGCCCAAGATCTCGTCGTCTCGTCTCCTCCGCCTCTCTAGTTTGTCTCATCTACTCGAAGTTATGACATTCTCGGTGATGATGCGACTTCTAGTTCAATGGCATAGCATTGGATCCTACTCCATCTAGGTGATGGCGTGCTTCATGGTAAATGGGATCTTGTTCATCCGCGATGGGGGTGTGTCTTGATGGCCGAGGCTTGGGACGAAGACCTCAGATCTGTAGTGAGACTGTGTTATATGGGGGAGGTGAAGGGATTTTGGTGTTGGATCCTGGTCTTGCATCGTCAGGCATGGATTATTGCTGGGAGAGGTGTTACAGCCCTGCATAGTGGGAAGGGCATTGGGCCTGGAGAAATGCGGAGGGGAGGTGGGTTTTCTGGTGTCTGGAGGTCCTTCATTTCATTCCAGTTGGACAATTACAACTGGTCACAATTTGATTCTAAAGGTGGAATGGTAGTGATGCTAGACTTGAACATTTGGACAAGTCCCATAGGAGGTACCAGAGATAACGGTTCATCTTTGTAGAGCTTTATGGGTGTGGTTGTTTTAGAGGGTATAGTATCAGCCATTGTATCGAGTCTATGCTTTGTCAAAGGACACATGCTTTCCGAACAGTATATAAAGGCAAAGAGCTTCATCATGACCATTTTATAGAGAATTTCATTTCCTTGTTGTCAGTTTGGTATTCTTATTTTTGTCCTTCGGGTGTGATTTTCCTTATGTCTATGAAGTCTCTCGGGGTTTCCCCCCTTTTTCACATAAAAGGGGGCTTTATCAAAATAATAAAAACAATTGAGGCCTTTGGGCCACTGGAGGTATGATTATTATTATACATATAGTAAATTTAAATCAATTTATTCTTTTAAAAAATAAAAATATCAAAAAACCCATTTTTTCATCACATTTGTAGGTTTTGATATAATTTTTTTTATAATTTTAGAAAATTTATTTCTAAATATAATTTTAAATTTTTTAATCATAATATTAAAATTATATTAGGATGAATGTACAATAATTTTCTATAAATATTAATCTTTTTGATGAATAGTGAAAAGTGTATTTTAATTGCAAATCGCCTTTTATTTAAGTTCTTTATAATGTAAAATTATATTTTAAATAAGTGTTAATGTATAATTGTTTATATAATATAAATATTACCACAAATTAATTAATTATAATCAAGTATAAATTGAAATTTGATATAAAAACATTACACACTTTGGAACATTTTTTCTTTGAAATTCTGCATTCTCATCACATCGGCAGGATAAAATATAAATTAAATCTTTCAAATTATCTGAATGGAATTTGAAAAAATGGATTATATATTCATAATAAGGATATTTTCAATTACCTAATATGTTAAACTTAATATCTGACCAAAATTATTAGTGAAAACAGAAAAAATTAATGACAACTATTGATGTAAAAAAGGTTTTACCAGAGGATTAATCTAAAAAGATAGGGGTAAAAGGGCCTAGAAAATTTCAAAACTTATTTAAAGGCCATATTTATAACTTATCCCATATATTATTAATATTTTTCTATTATTTTACCTATTTACTTGAAATAAATGTGGGTGAAATTCTTTCTTTCAAAAAAACTAAAACCATTTCATTAATCTCACATATAGAACCCATCCCACTTTCGTCTCTTCACAACACCATAAAATCCTTTTGGATTTATTGATAAATAAAAAAAAATTCCCTCATATCATTTTAGAATCCTTATTTTTGAAAAAAATACAACCTTAGAAGAATTTTGGTTCTATCCTAAGGAGGACACCCGATGAAGAGGTCAAGTTCATCAACATTTTTTATTATTTCCTCCTCCACCTAATTAAACTATTATTATAACATGATATAATAATAAAATCACTATATTATATATACTGAGATGTTTTATTCTACGTTCATGACCAAAAAATATCTCCACTTCCATCAAATGGGTTAGGATGTCATCATTCATGTGTATGAAAGACTACCTCCTCGCGAACCGATGATATTAATTTTTCCATTTTCCCTATCATAATTGGATAAAATGATGGATTTATTACTTATATATGATATTTATAATTTTATTATTATTATAGAATAATAATATAACACATACCATCATTATTACCATTGAATATGAATACGATAACGTTGCTCGTGTGTACCGTTGACCACCACCTCTCGAAGCAATGTGACTTATTAATTCTTTTTATGGATGGTAACAAGGATGGTTTTAATTAAAATATTATATATATATGAAATAAAAATAACTCTTTAAACGCGTACATAAAACCTACCTTCTCCATGAACGATGGATTTCATTTTCTATATATATATTTTATAAATGAATATAAATATTTATATAATGATTATATATGAAATTTATTTCATGGTTAAAATTTTAGAGATTATGGGAAAATGGTTAAGGTAAGGGGTCTAAATATCTCAACTCAATACATATGATAAAAAACGTGACTATTACCAGGAATGTGACATTAACATGGAATTGATGACAAATGAGTAATAAAAAGACATAAGTAAATAATATATGGTTATATATATAATTATGGTTCTATAATATATTTATAATATGATTATATTTATCATACAAGATGTTTGAATGAACACTATGGAAGTCAATACATACATTAGGGGATTTCTAGTCACTATTTTATTTTAGGGATATATATGAAAATTCAGCAATAATGTATTTTTTATGGTGTTTATAAAGCTTCTTTCCATGTTATATCATAAATATACTTATTTTAATTATACTTAATTTTTCATTTTATGTATTTCATTATTGGGTCTTGTGATTCAAAAGATTACTAAAGTGGTATGGGATTTTCCTCTCATTATTATATTTCTATAAGACACATTCCATATTCCCCATTTGAACATATTATGTTTTTTATATACATCCAATTAATATTTTTATGATTATTATAAATAAATAATTTTTATTTACATATCTCTTACATAATCTGTCTTTTTGATGATGTTTGCGGTTCAAAACTTACCAAATCAGTCAGATATATATGTCACCATTTTCTTTATTTGATATGTATATTATGTTATGCACCAATATTTTTTCATGAGGTATAAATACACACCCTTTGTGATTACATCACTAATTATAAAATATTACCATCCATATCTCAACAAACTCTAGAATTTTATTATTCACTATTTGTTAATGAAATTTTTAAGAAATCATTCTATTTTCCATAATTTTTTACATAATATAATTGATAATATATTTTAAATAAAATCTATATTTATATCTATCTTTAATCAAAAAGTTATTTTCATCCAAAACCATGATTTCTAAAAAAATTTATTTCAAATTGTTTTATTAATATTCTATAATTTATGAAAGAAAGTTTTTCCCATGTTCTCATTTTTCACAAAAAAATGAAATTAATGTTCATGTAGTTTTCGAAACATTTTTTGTTTAGCATTTAAAAAAATATTTTAAAGGAATATATCTTTTAATGTGTAATACATAAACCAAACTTCCAATAATCATGAACGTTATATTAATTAATGAATCCTTTATAATCTTTAATGTATTTTTTCAAGGGAAAACATTTTCAAAATATTTTATGTTTTTAAAAGTGTTTCTCAAAAAATTAATATTTTCATCCTGAAATGTGTTAATTGAAAAAATATTAGTCAAACGAGTGGATGGCGATGCACGAAGGAATGCATGGTGAAAAACCTAGGTGGGTTAATCATGATGATAACACTGGGAAGAAGGATGTTGTTTATGCGTATGATGAGGAGTAGATAGGTTATCGTGATCTATTCAGTCTCTGTGAGAAGCGAAAATCTGAAAAATTGAAATCCAAGAATGCTTTTGGTTATAGTAAAAGCTTCACCGATGTGGCTAAGTAGGCTGGAAACATCTCGTTCATAGAGTGTGAATCGGTTAATTTAGAATGGATCATAAGGAAGGGGTAGATTGCGCATATATCTGTGAATCATGTTTCTTTTGAAGAGCGGGTGAAATTGTTTATGTATTCAATCGTCACTCGTGTTGTGATTACAGAAGGGGTAAGACCCTATAAGATTCATGATTTTACAAATAGGATTGTAGAGATTTGAGGCTTTAGTGATTTGAAGATGATGGCTATGGGATGCGGATTTTATCATGTAGTTTTTCCATCTGATGAATGAAAAAGACATGTGTAGAGTATGAGTTTTGTACCATTGCATCCTGGATTCCTTTGGATTCATGAATGTTATCGAAGTTTTTACCCCAGTTCTGTCCAAAACTCTTTTTTATAGGTATGGATATGAATTCACAATTGAGTTGGAATTATTGGAATCCAAAAAACTTGTGGGATATTTCTTCTTCTGTAGGGATTCCTATAAGGGTTGATAGGCAGACAGATAATCCTAGTTTCCGGAATTAAAATAGGATTCTGGTTGAGATGGACATGTCCACTACTCTTGTGGGAGAGGTAGTATTTACCCCCAGTGATTATAGCATCACTCATGATATTGGATATGAAAGGAAGCCAAAATTCTATTTCAAGTGTCATCTTTTTGGGAATGAGCGTGTTGAATGCAATAGAAAAAATGTTTGTGCCTCCGATAATAGACGAGGTAAAGATGAAGGCAATTGCATAAGGAAGACAAATTCTTATGTCTCCTCTCATGCAGATATTACTATGAACAAGGAATGACAAGAAGTCACTACTATTAGAATTCGGATAGGGATTTACAAAGTGGATGATTAGGGAGATCCCATGACATCCATTGGTGAAAATGCTCTTTTTTTCTGAGGGGGAGGATCCACATATTGGTCTGGGATCCTCTTCACAAGACCCCTCTAAACATGATGTGCCGACAAAGGTTGATACTGGTGGAGATAATTATACTGGACATGATAGAATGGATGCTGAGGTTATTAGTAGTGAAGCAATGAAATAGTAGGTTAATGAACTTCCCAGCTTGGATAATGGCTATGATCAGGATTCAACAGGTCTTGATAGGGCAGTACCGGATCCTACCAAAGGGAATGTTGATTTACCCTTCGAAAGACTCAGTCAACACATATACACGACGAACTGGCATGAGAATTCTCTCAGGTCCCCCATCTAAGGATATAAGAAGGTAACCACATGCCACCCTAATAATGACTATCAGCTCAGATAACATGTTCACATTTCTTTCTTATGATGAATATGGGCCTGGAAGGGCTGGATGCTCCCCTACTGGAACACTGGAGGAGAATATGACAACCTCAATGAAATTCATTTCAACAACTTACATTTGACCCTATACTAGGCAGAGGTCACTCAATCAATGAAGATACATTTCCGAAACTACCAGGGTCTTGGGAATACTCACACGGTCAAAAGCCTTCGACATATTATTATGACTAATAAACATATGGTATATGGTTTTGGTGAGCCAAGATTGATGTTTTCATGATAGATGTATTTCAACTGGAATGCTTTGTGCTACTTCTTGGTTTCCACTAACCAATATAAGCACTATTTGGAATCATTATGGGTTTTAGAACACAATAATGTCATAGTTGAATCCTTCTATAATGATCAACAGTCAGTAACCCTGTCCTGCTACTTTCAGTCCAATTTGTGTTATATGACTTATTTGTATGATTTTAATCAATAACATAGAAGAAGGTCACTCTGGTAGAACATACTATCCACCTTTGAGCATATGTCTACTACATGGATTCTACTTGGTGATTTTAATACCATCTTGAGACCAGAGGAAATAAATGGGAGCAACTTGTATAGAACCTCAACCAAGGACTTCACGTCCTGTATTGACCATTGTTGGTTGACTGATGTTCCTATTTCATGTGCTGATTTTACATAGAGCAGATACACCCTAAATGGGCGGCAAGCAAGTAAATTGGATAGGTGCCTAGTGCAGATGGATGAAAGAGGTGATACAATGGATGTTTCTGGAATGATTATCCCCAAATTCAATTTTGATCATAATCCTATATTGGTTGACCTATGTTTTAGTTTTTTGAGGTCAGATCCTTTTCCTTTTAATTTCAAAAATGCATGGTTGGTTTTTCCATGAAGCCACTTGTGGGTGATAATAACACTTTATGTAAATTAATTTTATGTGAGGCCAAAAATAATACAAACATATATCTTTTAGTAAAACTAATGTATATGGGGTTTTATAAGTTATCACTTGAACTATAAAAATTCATTTGAAATCTAAAATGATTTCATACATCATTGTATTTTTTATATAATTTCTAGACATCAAATAAACAAATTTAATTAGGACACAATGGTGATGCAGTAATTGCAAAATTAATAACGGATTAAAATAAATTATAATATAAAAATTAACCTAAATTTATTTTCAAAGTTTTTATGACATCAATAAATTTTCGGGACAATAACGTCTTTTTATCTTTGAAATAAGTTATTTGTTTTGAAATAATAATTCATTTATAGATATTTTTAAAGTCTTAATATGAATAGTGTATAAATTGACAAAAAAATGAGTTTTAAAAATAACTAATATATTATTAAATGATAAAATAATTCTAAAAATATTATATTACAAGAAATGAATTAAAAATTGTTACAAATATGATAAATGTTCCATTTTGTATCTATTGGTATTTTATAGTAAATATATTTTCCATATAGTATGAATATATAAGAGAACGTGGTAAAAGTTAAATAAGCTAACAAAGGGTTAAATAAAAAATATAACAATTAAAAAATATAAAAAACATGTCCAATTATATTTGGATTATTATATTTAGACTTATGTGTACCTAATATTTGAATTAAATATGTTTTGGACCATTTGAAACAAATAATTATTTTATTAAAAATAATACATTCAAACATTATTAAAGAGACCCTACTACCTCTTATAAAACGTCACTACCTCTAACCCATTACTCATACCTTTCACGCTCCATGGATAGTTCAAAATATGCTCCAAGAAGCACCCAACTTCCCTATCTTCCTCCTAGAATCCTTTCCCTTGGCATAGTGCAATTCATGAAAGCCTTTGGTTCAAACGAAAGGGAGTTACCCGATTTAAAGATAATGTCTTCTCTCAACTTCTTTTTTTTTATTTTTTCCACAACCCCCTGAACTCCCTTTATTCAATTATTTTATAAAAATAACATTATATTAAATATACTATGATGTTTTTATGAGGAGTTTTATAAATACACATCCACACAACTCCATCTAATGGATACGAAAAAACTATTTCTATGGACGGTGAACTACTGCTTCACAAAATGATGACTGTTCAATTATCTCCCACCACCTCTCATGGTTTCTGTTATGATGGAACTGTTTTTATATGTGATATATATATTATATTTATATTGTCTCTATTCTTCTATATTTTCTTTTATAGAAAATATTTATGGTTCCATAATGGGTATATATGATAAATTCTTTTGAGTAAATGCAGAATACCCTCCCCTCAAAGTGATATGACTCATTGACATCATATGTGGGATATATAATGTTTGGAGATAATAAAATAATATATGATACTATACTGGTATTATAATATACCTATGTATCATTATGTTTTAATTTCATTAAGACACGAAATTGAAATGAATGTAGCATTCATGCGTACGTAAAGCTTACTATCTCCACGAATGGTGCATTTCATTTCTTATCTCGAAATGTTATGTATTATTAAAAACACATATATTTACTGGATATATACTATACATAGGACCTCTAAATCATGAATATCATTCTTTATATAAAGGAAGTTTTACCACATCGGCAACCTGTATTTATAAGATGTTCATTTTTTACTCAATTACCAAATATCGACAAAACAAACGTTCATAAATTAAATGATTATATAATGATTATAACGTGGTATTAAGTGATATAAAATTAATAAGAAATCTATAAAAGTTTCAAAAGCATGTAGAAATTATCATTATTTTATTATTCATGATATTAAACAATGAACATGTCATGTCGAACACGAGGTATGGGAACTTCGTAACCCAATTTCCATTCTTTGGGTTGATCATTTATTTCTTGTTTATGTTGTTCATTGTTTATGTGAGAAATGAATTTTTATATCTTATAATTTTTTTATACTTTCTTTATGTTTTATTTTAGTGAATACACATAATCAATCTTTTTTATTTACAAAATGATCTTTGTAATTGACTTCGTCTTTGATAACCTTTCATTGAGGCAAGTTTCTATTTATACATGACTTTCTTTTATACGATATATAATAAACCCCTTTTATTTTTACTTTTATTCAAAACAAATATTTTTTTACAAATAAAGTTACTAAAAAATGTTTCTTTTAAACTTACATGATAACAATGACCATTCCACCGCCACAAGAATTATATGATATTTGGATTCCTTAATAAGCCGTATTGATTAAACGGAAAATAAATACTATATAATCATTTTTCGTATTTTGGTATTTAAAATCGTTTTGGGAATGGATTCATTATGTAAGTATTTGGAAATGATATATTGTTATTGCAATGTGGAAAATTTATCTTTTCTTTATGCTAGTTCACGTGATATGATTGTGTTATGGTTCTTGGAAATTGTTTACACATGCGGGTGGTTTGGTGATAAACCATGTGTGGGTGAGCCCGAGATAGCTCTTTAATGTAGTTGGTAACATGAAAGAGGTAAACATTAATGTTTCTCTTAAGAGATTTAGAGAATATACTGTGATAGGTATTCCAAGCTTAACACCCTACGTAGTTGTCAAAGCTACAATGTAAGTATATTATGGATGTCCCAATTTATATTTATGATTTTTGATTTCAATGTGTTATTAATAAATATTATCATTTCATGATTTGTGTTAAATATCTTATATTTATTATGTATTGATTGACTAATTTTTTCTTTCATTATAATCCTTACTGAACCTTTTATGCACATTGTATGTTTTTATGAAATGTTTTTCATTGGACTTTTGGATGAATAAGGTCAAGGATCGGATCAAGGAAATGTTGTAAATTCTAAAACATGGAACCATACAAGACAATTTTTTTTGTGTAGTTATTTTATAAAAATAATTGATCCTTAGTAGAACTGTCTACTTTGTAATATCTGAGATGTAATGTAATAATTATAGCCTAATTATCTAAAACTCTAAAACTGAAAAAAATCCTAAATTTGAATTATTAACTTAAATAAATATTATGTATTATTTAAGGTCAGGGACCTTTATTTTTCATATAATTTGGATGAGGAGGGGTAATAATATAATAGAAAACAAATGAACTTGAAAAGAAAGTAATTGAATTTAATAGAGGAATTTACCTCTTGAAACAATTTTCCCTGAGAGCCTTTTAATGGGAGGGTATTTGGAATTTTTGGAGACCAAGGGCTGATCAATGTGTGGTAGGGGAATGGAGAGAGATTTGAGAAGAATATAATAAATGAAAAATTTTTAGATGAGTGAAGATAACAGGTAAGGAAGGGTGGTGTTTATAGTGGTGGAGAGGAGGGTTTTCAAAATATTTAATTCCTTAGTTTATTAATTTTCCTCAAGACAAGAAGTAGTTATGATTACATGAACACAAATTGTAATATATGTGTTTGAGTTCGAACCAAAGGACATTTACATAATCCTTAACTCAAGCATGATGTAGAAATTTAGGTTTTAGCATTTATTGTGAATTATCATATTTAACTATTCATAAAAATTCAGGTAATTTAGAAAAATTCTAAAAATTCCACCAATCCATTTTTGGACATTTATAATCAAAAAATGAACTCCATTTTTGAAAAATAATTTTATAAATATGATTAATTTAATTTTCACTTAAAATCATAATTTAAATAAAAATTAGAATTTTTAAAACTACAACTGATGTTATAATTCTTCCAAAAATTATATAACTTCATTTGAAATTTTCATAATACCAGATGAAATAAAATTGTAAATTTATGAAAACCATTTAGTAAAATATAGTTTCATTTAATATTAGTTAATTAATTGTAATTGATTATTTATGACTTACAAAAATACCATTAATTTTAATGTGGTCATATTATTCCTTATGAGACGCCTAATTTTTTTTAACATTTATGGGTGAGGTTACTATTATTTTGGAAAATTTAATGTTTATATGGTTCATATTACTATTCATAAAGGTATGTTACTATCCATAAGGGTAGGTTACTATTCACCAAAATATGTGTTTGTTCCATCAGACTCCAAACATCTTATTATTAGAAACCATGTATGTCAGATTTTTGAAATTCAATTCATTGAAGTGACAATATTATGTTTAAAAGTCCGATAGTTCATAGTAGATCATTGTGTTTGGATTTTATGAGATTATTTGACATAATATAAAATAAGGGAACATCCATTGATAAATCATTGGGTCTTACAATTATTACCCCCTTATGGTATTTTCCTCTAAGAATTAAATATTACATTTTAAGCCATAAAGAGGTGTGGGAACTTTTCTTTCATTGCCTCCTTCGATACCCATGTTCCCTCTTTTACTTATGGTTCCAGCATAGTAATTTGGCTAGGTGAGTATTCCTGTTACATATACTTTTATCTCTATAATCCAATGTCTTCATTGGATGCTTCTCATAAGAAAGACCGTCCTCTAACTGCACCACTTCTTATGAGAGTACATGTGATGGTTCTGATGTGTACTTTCTTTAGTGGGATACGTGAAAGACATTGTGAACTTTATAAATGTTAGGTGGAAGTTCTAGTAGACATTCCACAACTCTGTCACAATCAAGGATATTGATGGGGTCGATGTACCAGGTACATAGCTTTCCTTTCTTCCAAAATCTCATTACCATCATCAATGGAGATATGTGGAGAAATATCATGTCTCCAACATTGAACTAATGGTCTCATCGATGATTTTCTTCATGACTCTCTTATCGACAATAGGCAACCCTGATGTGCTACTAAATAGTTTTCACCTTCTCTACAATTTCATCAACCATTTCAGGTCCTATCATCTTACACTCAACAAATTAAACCCAAAATTCCATTGTTCTGAAGCTTTTCCCAAAAAGGAATTTTTATGGTGCCATTTGGATTCTCTAGTGGAGACTATTGTAGTAAAAAAATCCAACCTGTGGAAGATATTGGTAAAATCCTCCTTTGAAGTTCATAGAACATTCTCTCAATATATATTATAGTTTATGAATAGTTCACTAAGTTTGGCCATTATATTGAAGATGGTTGGTTGTACTGAAGTTCAGTTTAGTGCATAGAGAATGTCAGAGACTTTTCTATAACATCGAGGAGAATCATGGATCTCGATCGGAAATAATATATAATGGTACTCCATGTAGCCTTACCACCACATTGATATATATATCTATGAATTTTGATCCAATTTTAAGTCATCTCGAATTGTGATAAAGTGATATTTCTTTGTAAGACGATCAACAATGAATCATGAACTCTAAGGAATTTCCATTTCTAATAGCTTCCACCCTTTTCAGTATTTCCACATCTCTTTTTTGATCATCCATTATTTTATCCACAATGGGATGTTGAGTAATCATTTGAGAAATGACTGATGATGTACCTACCATAAGGATTACCATGCCCCTCCTCCAAAAAATCTAAGAATATTGTATCCTTCTCAACCCTCATCATTGATAATGATGTAGGATGTTTTCTACTCAGAGCATCCTCCCCCATGTTTTCCTTACTGGGTTGGTAGTTGATTGAGTATTCATAACCCTATATGAGATTTATCCATCATCATTAGTGCATATTGAGATATTATTTTGTGAATATATATTTGTGACTCTTGGGATCATTATATATCTCACACGTCTCCTCATTGAGATAACACCGCTAAATGTTTAACACAACGATCCCAGCCGCCAACTCCATATCATGCATAGGATAGTTTTGCTCATGAATTTTCATCTTCATTGCGGTGTATGATATCTTGCTATAATTTTTCATTAGCACATATCATGATCCCTTCTTTGAAGGATCTCTGTAAACCACAAATAATTCTCTACATGTTGGGAGTGTGAGTATTTGTGTAGTGATTAGACTCATTTTCAAATCCTTAAAACCATTTTCACAATCCTGAGTCCAGACAAAAATCACCCCCTTCCATGTAATCTTGGTAATTCATTTTTACAATCAAGAAAATTTCTTCACAAATCGTCGCTATTACTCATATAGAACTATAAAGATGCGGATCACTATTATAGTAGTTGTTATAGGCCACTCTTCAATCGTGATTATCATGGAAGGTTCCACAGATATCTCTTTTTAGGTTATAGCATTCCACAAGAATGGTACATCCTCCATTATGAAATAACATTAACTATACATTGCATGTATATTAACCATACCAAAAGTCATTAATATAGTATTCAAATTCTCCTCTTGTTCCACCTTGCTCATGGAGTATATCAGAGTATCGTCAACAAAGGTGAAGTGCCCAGATCAGTGTGAATCACTGAGAGGGGGAGGGGGTGAATCAGTGATCCTTTAAAACTTTTTACTAATTGATTCTTAATCAATTAAACCTCTATGGCTGGTTAAAGCCTCTATCCACTCTTCTTGTATCTCTCACCTTTCCACGAATGATGCAGTAAATGTAAAGGCACTGGACACAAGGATTTACAAGGTTCGGCACCAAAGGCCTACATCCTTGCCATGCTCTCTCAGCATGGATTCTCCCATTATAACTTGTTAGAATTACAATGGTCGATACAGAGTCTCACTATATCTCTCCTGAGTCCCACAGGAGGGTCTTTATACTGCGTCCCACAGTGTTACCAGAGTCCCACTGGCCTGCTCCAGAATCCCACTGAAGACTTCTTCTCCCTGAGTCCCACAGGGTCTTCTCCTGGCTGCTCGAGTCACACGAGTAGCTCTTCTTCTTGTTCAGCTCTACAAGTATCTTCAGCAGTCTGGGATAAAGACTGCTGGCCTTGGTCTGTACCTCTGATCACTTGTGATGATCAGGGTCTTCTCAATCTACTGAAAACTCAGACAACCAATCTCATTAACTTCAGTCTGGCTCAGTCTCAGTTCACTTCAACATCATGCACTGAGTGCATGGAAACTCTTCAAGATCTTCAAGTCTTGGACTCCTCATATGCACACCACTGATTTTGCACTATTCACGTGTGCACGTGCATGCATGCATGCATGCACTCTCCCTTTCCTCTTCTTGGTGCAGTAGACCCACAAAGGGTTTAGTATCTTTAAGCACAGACCAGCTCACTTGAACTTCACACTTTGTTCAATGTGTTTACACACTTAAAGTGTGTTCTACCTTAGTGTGGGTCACTCCTTATTTCTTCTAAGTGTATACACACTTCTTAGTGCACACACCTAGGTTCGGCCACTTCTTTAATTTGCACACAATTGTTTCACTTTAGCACACACATGAAACTTGGCCTTCACTTCTTCTTGCACATAAATGGCTACGGCCTCTTCACTTGTTGCACACACACAAGAGATGTGTCCTTCCCCACTTACACACACACTGCCTGGTGTGGTCTTCTTGTTTGCACAGGGCTACGGCCTTTCTCTCCTTTTTGCACACACACACTGCCCACGGTGGTTCTTCAATTTTGCACACACACACAAGGGCTACGGCCACTTGTTGTCTTTTTTCACACAAAGGCACAAAGGCCTCGACCTTCCTTCTTCACCTCTCACACACACAAAGTGTGGTATACTTGGCTTCAACTCTTTTGCACACACTCAACCCGTAGGTTCTTCACTTGGCACTTGTGCACACACTTCGGTTCTCCTTTATTTGCACACCTACTGCCCGTAGGGCCTTCACTTACTTGGCACACACACACTAGGGATGTGGTGGCCTTCCTCCTTATTCACACACACGGCCACGGGTCCTCTTCTGTTTTTGCACACACAAGCAGTAGAGTCTTCACTTTGCACACACAAGGCTATGCCTCAGCTTCTGCTCTCCACTTGGCACACACACGAGGCAAGGCCTCGGGTTCTTCTTCTCCTCGTAGCACATACACGAGGCAAGGCCTCGGTCTTCACCTAGCCTTCGAGCGCGCAAGGTGCACGGCACATGGGCGCGCAAGACCCAAGGGTGGTACTACCTCTGGTGCGCAAGTGCACTGGCCGAGGGACGCGCAGGACCTCCTACCCGCGGGGCGCGCAAGTGCAACACCCGCGGGGTCTTCCTCTTGCCGCGCAAGGGTGCGGGCAGAGAGGGAACAAGCCTCGGGCGCGCAAGAATGCTGCGGCCACGAGCTCTTCCTGCCGCGCATAGTGCGCGCAAGGGACCTCACCGCGCAAGTGTGCGCGGGGCTTTGTCTTCGTGAGGCACAAGGTGCACTCACGGTTTTCCGGATCTTCAACAAAAGAATCAGCACATCAGCAACTTAATGAGAGCCTCGGCCTCTCTTTTTATAGGCAGAGAAACGCCTCGGATCATCCGCGTGAAATAACTTCAAACACCCGAGATCTTCGGATCTTTAAAAAATCTTTTCAAATCTTGTTTTTCATTCTCGGTTTGACGCGGGTTCTTCCTTTATTTTTCTCCTTCACGTGCATGCGATTTATAACGCATGCACGGCCTCTGTTGAAACCCAATCCATGCAAAACATGAACACCTCATGGCCTCGGCAACTCCGTTTGCCTCGGCTTACATCGAAAATCTTCATTTGTTGCATGCACATCCATTTTATAGCATGGCTGTGTTCAGTGTGGCCAGACGAGCACGAGGGTGGCTTTACTTCGATCAGCGGTGGCCGGGAGCTCGAGAACGGGTGGTCGGATGGCCTCTGGTTCAGCGGCGTTGCGGGTGGCTTCGGCTCGGGCTCGAGGAAGGAGACGAGCTCTCGGCCGTCGGATCAGGCGTTTGAGATACATCGGGCGGCCTGGATTAGATCGCGGCGCCGCGGATCAGATGTGCGGCGCAGATCAAGCGTGCGATGAGACGGACGGCGAAGATTTGCTCCCGGGATTTTTTGCACGTCCCACATCGAAACGCAGCCTGGTTTATCCGCGACTTATAACCCAGCCGCTCCCTTGAACGGCCAGTTGAAACTCCTCCCTCCACGGTGCCGCCCCGCACCGTGTTCTCCCTGCGGGCGCGCTCTGCGCCCACTCTTGCTCCCTGCGGGCGCGCTCCTAGCGCCCACTATGCATCCTGGGTGCGCGGGCTTCACCACCGCGTGCCCTCGGGGGCTTATACACGGCCCCCTGCGCTCCTCCAGGCGTGCCCCAGCGCCTCTGTGGTGTCTGTGGGTGCGCCCCTGCCGCCCTGAGCTCGCCCCACGGGTTCCCCCTTGGGCGTGGCGCCTTAGGCCCACATGAGCCTTGGGGTTGAACCCACAAGGTGCTCACGGGCTGGCCATATTTTTTTGGCTAAGTCTTGAATAAGACTTTGTAAAAATCAAAGTCCTCCATGTAAAATATGCCAAGTGCCACATGCCCTTCAAGGCATTCTTTTCCTTCATCTTCTTCTTGAGAATTCAAACATTAATCTTCTTGATTAAAAACAACTCCTCAATTTATAATTCTTCTTCACCATCTCATTTTCAACTTAGGAGAGAATTCTCAAGGGTCTTCATCAACCGAGCTACTTGATCAATTATTTCTTCTCCATTAGAATTCCTCCATTCTTCTTCAACATTTATTCATCACTTTGTAATGGAATTCACGAAGGGTCTTCATCTTCAACTGAGCTCCTAAATCACTTAAATTCTTCAATGTGCTTCATTGATCTACTCAGAGATCAATTGGATCAACTTCAAATTCATATGCACTAAGAGTTAGTACATGGACTTCATTAAACCACTTCATCCACTTAGAAGTAGTGAATGGATCATCTTGCTGCTTCAACTCCTCATGCATTGTCACTACAATGCATGGTATTCAAACAATGTTGTGACATTGTATCATCAGGATACAAGTTCTTTGAACTTAAGGATCAGTTCAACAATCGTCTGATTTCCTTAGAGAATGTTTCAACCATCATCTCCTATGTCACTTAGTGAATCTCCTAAGTGACATGCATCTTAGTACCATGACCATTCTCCTTCATCACCATCACCATCACATCCTTTGACATTCACATCTTGACTCCTTGACATCCATTCATTCCAGGACAACTTCATGCCTCATTGACAACAAATGCAACACATTGCACTTCAATCTCCCCCTTTGTATTTGTTGACAATACACTCCTTTAGCACATATGAATGGGCCAATATATGTGCCAATATTTTCTCCCCCTTATTGGCAATCAAAGAGAGGGATGATGTCACATGTTCTTCTTTAGCAATGAACCTTTAGTAAATCAGCTCTAAGTCTACTTGGGCTAACCCGGTGTAGAAAACAAGAGTGATATAACCAAGATTTTTCAATGTTGTCCACAATTCTCTACACATGTGAGATCATGCTTTGGGGTTTGAAATTTTTTCAGATATAACAATGAATTGCTAAATCTTGCACATACTTCACCAAACACATTAGAAAGTTCAAGTGCAAAGATAAATCTCCCCCTTTCATCCATTTTTCTTCAATCCATACTCCCCCTTAATTGACAAGATAAACTCAATTAAGAAACAAGGGATGAAAGTATGATTGGAATACCTTCCCTTTTCTCAAGATGGTATTAATCTAAGAATGCCATCTTCTTCAGATTAGCTCCCCCTCAAGGGGTGCACTCCATTTTGTCCAAACCATCCTCCAGCTGAGAGTGATCATCATCTTCAATTCCCTGTAATGTCAGCACATGTAAATACCAATAGTATAAGGGAATAAGATGGAACCTCCTTGGTTCATCAATGTGAACAACAAGGTTGAGAAGATTCTCTCAACCGAGATGTCCCATTTTCACCAGTCTTCACACTTGCACATTTGATCTTCATTGATGATTGTGCTGGTGTGGATATCAATACATCTTCATGTGAAATATTCTTCTTCCCTTTTGCCTTAGCAATTGCCAGAACATCATCTTCAGCTCTTTGTAGATCTTTGGCAAGTTGCAACTTATTTGGCCATATGACTAGTAAGTCACTTGGAAGTGTGGCCTCAGTTCTGGATATTCCACATGGTTCTTTTGAAACTGTCAAGCTACCTCTCTTAGGCAACTTGTTTTCAACCAATCCCTTCTGCTTCTTCTGGATTGATTGTTTGTTTAAGTCCAGTCTGCTTCTATTTAAGTCCATGGCTTGTTCACAAAGATCCATGGTATGACCTTTATTTCCACAGTAGAAGCACTTCTTTGTGGTTCTTCTAGATGCATCACCCTTCTTGGATTTCAATTCCAAGGACTTCTCTTCATTCTTCAAACTCTTCTTGGGAGCATCTTCCACTTTCTTCTGCTTGCTTCCCAAGGATTCTTTCTGAGCCAGGTTCTGTGATCTTTTCTTCTTTTGAGCTCTGGATACAGTTGGAGATTGACATGTATCTTTTTGACCACTTTTGCAATCATCCCAGATGTTGTCAAGTAATCCAAATCTATTTGCAGTAAACAGATGTCTCTGGACCTGTGGATGCTGCTTCTTTACTTCTGGCTTTCTCCCCCTAGGCATGGGCTTCCTCTGTGCTTTGGCATTCAGTGGATTGTACCAACAATCCTTTGCACAATGCCCATACTTGTTACAACACCAACATTGACCCACAAATCTTGACCTCTTGATTCCTTCTGATTGTTGGGTACCTGTCTTGAATTGTTGTGCTGCTTCAGGAGAGCTTTCTTTCTTCATTGTATTCATCCATACTTGTTTGGAATTATTTTTCCATCCTGCACTTTTTTGTGGAAACACAATTAGAAGCATCAGTACAAAATGGTATGGATGGTACCTTCTTTCTAGAAGTTGTTGCACTTTCACTAGAGGATGTCTTGCTTTTAGAATCATCCTTCTCAAAGCTCACTTGAGTAGCAACATTTCTTCTTTTAGTTGACTGGGAGGCTTTGGCTTTAGGTGATTGCTGATTTGTCAATATCACCTCTAGTTCTAAGCATTTCATGTTAAGGGAGTTCTTTTCATCCTCAACAGTTCTTAGCCTTCCTTCCCAATTCTCCACCAGTTGTTTCATCTGGTCTTCATGCACCTTCTTTAATTCTTGCAATGAATTGTTCAACTTCTTCCCCAATTTTACTTTGTCTTCAAGTTGAGCATCTTTAACAACCATTGATACTCTATGTATCTTCTCCAGTGCATGGTAAACATCTTTGATTATAACTTTAAAGATTTCTTTCTCAGAAAGGCTTCTTTGCAATTCTTCAGCAGTGTCTTCATATCTTTCATTGCAAAGAGATACTGTTTCATCTTTGGCATTTACCAGCTTTCTGAGAGTGTTGGTTATGCCAACCCTTTTAGCCAATTGGACTTCCAGAGAATTGGCTTCATCTTCTAGCTGTAATTTTTCTTCTTGAAGATCAAGGAGGCCTGTAGCTATACACATTGCAACTTTCTTGGGGACTCTCTTCTGAAGATATTTGATTGCATTTAGAAGATCATTGTTTCTTCCATCTTCATCACAGCTAGAGCAGGCTTCATCAGAAGAATGATAAAAGGAATTGTCATCTGATGTGACATTCACATTTCTTTCCATAGAAGGAGTTTCTCTGATTGCTACAACCTTCTTCCTCATCTTCTTTGCCTGTTTCTTCTTTCTATTTTTCTGAGTCTTGGCAGATATCTCCATTTGAGGCTGGTCACTCATTTCCTCAAATCTGCACTCCATAAAGACTCCCTTGGATCTTTTAGAGGTAACCTCCCTCTGATACCAATTGAAGTGCCCAGATCAGTGTGAATCACTAAGAGGGGGAGGGGGTGAATCAGTGATCCTTTAAAACTTTTTACTAATTGATTCTTAATCAATTAAACCTCTATGGCTGGTTAAAGCCTCGATCCACTCTTCTTGTATCTCTCACCTTTCCACGAATGATGCAGTAAATGTAAAGGCACTTTACACAAGGATTTACAAGGTTCGGCACCAAAGGCCTACATCCTTGCCATGCTCTCTCAGCATGGATTCTCCCATTATAACTTGTTAGAATTACAATGGCCGATACAGAGTCTCACTGTATCTCTCCTGAGTCCCACAGGAGGGTCTTTATACTGCGTCCCACAGTGTTACCAGAGTCCCACTGGCCTGCTCCAGAATCCCACTGAAGACTTCTTCTCCCTGAGTCCCACAGGGTCTTCTCCTGGCTGCTCGAGTCACACGAGTAGCTCTTCTTCTTGTTTAGCTCTACAAGTATCTTCAGCAGTCTGGGATAAAGACTGCTGGCCTTGCTCTGTACCTCTGATCACTTGTGATGATCAGGGTCTTCTCAATCTACTGAAAACTCAGACAACCAATCTCTTTAACTTCAGTCTGGCTCAGTCTCAGTTCACTTCAACATCATGCACTGAGTGCATGGAAACTCTTCAAGATCTTCAAGTCTTGGACTCCTCAGATGCACACCACTGATTTGGCACTGTTCACGTGTGCACGTGCATGCATGCATGCATGCACTCTCCCTTTCCTCTTCTTGGTGCAGTAGACCCACAAAGGGTTTAGTATCTTTAAGCACACACCAGCTCACTTGAACTTCACACTTTGTTCAATGTGTTTACACACTTAAAGTGTGTTCTACCTTAGTGTGGGTCACTCCTTATTTCTTCTAAGTGTATACACACTTCTTAGTGCACACACCTAGGTTCGGCCACTTCTTTAATTTGCACACAATTGTTTCACTTTAGCACACACATGAAACTTGGCCTTCACTTCTTCTTGCACATAAATGGCTACGGCCTCTTCACTTGTTGCACACACACAAGAGATGTGTCCTTCCCCACTTACACACACACTTCCTGGTGTGGTCTTCTTGTTTGCACAGGACTATGGCCTTTCTCTCCTTTTTGCACACACACACTGCCCACGGTGGTTCTTCAATTTTGCACACACACACAAGGGCTACGGCCACTTGTTGTCTTTTTGCACACAAAGGCACAAAGGCCTCGGCCTTCCTTCTTCACCTCTCTCACACACAAAGTGTGGTATACTTGGCTTCAACTCTTTTGCACACACTCAACCCGTAGGTTCTTCACTTGGCACTTGTGCACACACTTCGGTTCTCCTTTATTTGCACACCTACTGCCCGTAGGGCCTTCACTTACTTGGCACACACACACTAGGGATGTGGTGGCCTTCCTCCTTATTCACACACACGGCCACGGGTCCTCTTCTGTTTTTGCACACACAAGCCGTAGAGTCTTCACTTTGCACACACAAGGCTATGCCTCGGCTTCTCCTCTCCACTTGGCACACACACGAGGCAAGGCCTCGGGTCTTCTTCTCCTCTTAGCACATACACGAGGCAAGGCCTCGGTCTTCACCTATCCTTCGAGCGCGCAAGGTGCACGGCACAGGGGCGCGCAAGACCCAAGGGTGGTACTGCCTCTGGTGCGCAAGTGCACTGGCCGAGGGACGCGCAGGACCTCCTACCCGCGGGGCGCGCAAGTGCAACAACCGCGGGGTCTTCCTCTTGCCGCGCAAGGGTGCGGGCAGAGAGGGAACAAGCCTCGGGCGCGCAAGAATGTTGCGGCCACGAGCTCTTCCTGCCGCGCAGAGTGCGCGCAAGGGACCTCACCGCGCAAGTGTGCGCGTGGCTTTGTCTTCGTGAGGCACAAGGTGCACTCACGGTTTTCCGGATCTTCAACAAAGAATCAGCACATCAGCAACTTAATGAGAGCCTCGGCCTCTCTTTTTATAGGCAGAGAAACGCCTCAGATCATCCGCGTGAAATAACTTCAAACACCCGAGATCTTCAGATCTTTAAAAAATATTTTCAAATCTTGTTTTTCATTCTCGGTTTGACGTGGGTTCTTCCTATATTTTTCTCCTTCACGTGCATGCGATTTATAACGCATGCACGGCCTCTGTTGAAACCCAATCCATGCAAAACATGAACACCTCATGGCCTCGGCAACTCCGTTTGCCTCGGCTTACATCGAAAATCTTCATTTGTTGCATGCACATCCATTTTATAGCATGGCTGTGTTCAGTGTGGCCAGACGAGCACGAGGGTGGCTTTACTTCGATCAGCGGTGGCCGGGAGCTCGAGAACGGGTTGTCGGATGGCCTCTGGTTCAGCGGCGTCACGGGTGGCTTCGGCTCGAGCTCGAGGAAGGAGACGAGCTCTTGGCCGTTGGATCAGGCATTTGAGATACATCGGGCGGCCTGGATTAGATCGCGGCGCCGCGGATCAGATGTGCGGCGCAGATCAAGCGTGCGATGAGACGGACGGCGGAGATTTGCTCCCGGGATTTTTTGCGCGTCCCACATCGAAACGCAGCCCGGTTTATCCGCGGCTTATAACCCAGCCGCTCCCTTGAACGGCTAGTTGAAACTCCTCCCTCCACAGTGCCGCCCCGCACCGTGTTCTCCCTGCGGGCGCGCTCTGCGCCCACTCTTGCTCCCTGCGGGCGCGCTCCTAGCGCCCCCTATGCATCCTGGGTGCGCGGGCTTCACCACCGCGTGCCCTCGGGGGCTTATACACGGCCCCCTGCGCTCCTCCGGGCGTGCCCCAGCGCCTATGTGGTGTCTGCGGGTGCGCCCCTGCCGCCCTGAGCTCGCCCCACGGGTTCCCCCTTGGGCGTGGCGCCTTAGGCCCACATGAGCCTTGGGGTTGAACCCACAAGGTGCTCACGGGCTGGCCATATTTTTTGGCTAAGTGTTGAATAAGACTTTGTAAAAATCAAAGTCCTCCATGTAAAATATGCCAAGTGCCACATGCCCTTCAAGGCATTCTTTTCCTTCATCTTCTTCTTGAGAATTCTAACATTAATCTTCTTGATTAAAAACAACTCCTCAATTTATAATTATTCTTCACCATCTCATTTTCAACTAAGGAGATAATTATCAAGGGTCTTCATCAACCGAGCTACTTGATCAATTATTTCTTCTTCATTAGAATTCCTCCATTCTTCTTCAACATTTATTCATCACTTTGTAATGGAATTCACGAAGGGTCTTCATCTTCAACTGAGCTCCTAAATCACTTAAATTATTCAATGTGCTTCATTGATCTACTCAGAGATCAATTGGATCAACTTCAAATTCATATGCACTAAGAGTTAGTACATGGACTTCATTAAACCACTTCATCCACTTAGAAGTAGTGAATGGATCATCTTGCTGCTTCAACTCCTCATGCATTGTCACTACAATGCATGGTATTCAAACAATGTTGTGACATTGTATCATCAGGATACAAGTTCTTTGAACTTAAGGATCAGTTCAACAATCGTCTGATTTCCTTAGAGAATGTTTCAACCATCATCTCCTATGTCACTTAGTGAATCTCCTAAGTGACATGCATCTTAGTACCATGACCATTCTCCTTCATCACCATCACCATCACATCCTTTGACATTCACATCTTGACTCCTTGACATCCATTCATTCCAGGAAAACTTCATGCCTCATTGACAACAAATGCAACACATTGCACTTCAAAAGGCTACCACAAATGATTTGAGGTATTTTATAAAGACTCTATCCATTTAATCATTGGAAATTGTTATAGTATTAGTGATTCCAAAGGGTATCAATAAGAACTCATCGTGTCCATACCTATTTCGAAAGGTTTTATTGGGAATATCTTACTTCCTCACATTTAATTGGTGATATCCAAACCAAAGGCCCACGTAAGAGAAATAACTGGCCCCCCAAAGCTGATCGAACTAGTCATCTATCTGTTCCAGGGGATACATGTTCTTTATCATGATTTTTTTATCTCACTGTATTCAATGTAGAGGAATATTGATAAATCATTCTTCTTGAGAAAGAGGTCTAGCGCACCCCATGGTGGAACACTCAAGAATAAAAATCCATTCTCCAGATTATTTCATAACTTCTTCTACAGATCCTTTAGTCCTAAAATGTCTTTTCTATATGTTTTCATTGATAGGCAAAGATCCAAGAATTATTTCAATTGAGAACTAAACCTTTCAATCTGAAGGAAGACCATGAAACTCTTCGGAAAATAAATCAGTGTAATCCCACACGATGGGTATATCTTTAAGAAATATTCTCTCATTTTCCTCTATCATTAGATCTTGAATTTATTGCTCTTAAGGAATTAATATCCACACTTGAGAAAATGATTCTAAAGGATATTAATTTCCTCCTTACAGTTTTTTATAATTGGAGGACTATTTGGGATGGGAAGAGTGATTTCCCTTACATGAAAGATGATTTTGGATTTGTATAAAGATATTCATTCCATGCCCATGATAGCATCAAAATTCACTAAAGAATGTATAAAGATATTTTCTAGGAGGTTCAATCCACAAACATTAACTGGAGTTGAGTTATAAACCATGGATGCAATGATTTCCCCATTTGTTGTTCTAATATATTACTTATCCTACAAATTTGGATGTGGTGTTTGAATAGTTCTACAAAATGTGAACGATATAAAAGAATCGTTGACCAAGAATCAAATATTACGTTCACTTTTCAGAAATTAATAATTATCGTACCTTCCACCACATCATTTTCTGGCCCCACGTCAACAACAGTGATTGAATAAGCCCTTCCATTTTTTCTTTGGATGTTGTTGTTGATTACCTCCAACAACCACTGGCTTTGGGAAATTGTTCGCATAATGCCCATGTAATTTTTAGTTTTAAAACTACACTACATAATGAGTGTCGTTCTAAACCTTCTTTTCTTATTCCTCATTAGTGGTATTTTTCACATCCATCAATAGGTTTTAGCAAAATGTCTCAACTTTACATATTGGATGATATTCTTGACTCCCTTATATATAGTTCCCAAGATGCTTCTTCGTACAATTTTCACATGTGGGATGATCAAGCTTCATTCCATCATGGATTTTTTTTTGCAGGACCTCCCACATAAGATTTTATTTTCCTCTCCTTGTCACTACACCCACGATACCACTAAGAGTCTTCGATATCCATTTCAAACTTGAGGGCACAAAAGACAATATTATTATAGCTATCATAGTCTTGAATTTCCAATTTTTTTTACACTCGGATTAGCCTTCTAAAGAAGAGATCCACCATGATTTTGGTGTTCATGAAAAATCCATAGGCATACCACTCAAGCATTGAAATTTTTTCGTATTCTTCCCTAATTGAATCTTCTTCCTTATACTTGAGACCGAGGAACTCTATTTCAATATTGAGATGGAGGGTTTGGGGAAAATATTTATGGAAAAACATTCTGAAAAATTTCTCCAAATCCATGTAATCAATTTCTCTCTGGGTCTTCTTATTCTTATTCAATTTCGACCACAGATCAACTTCCCCATTAAAATGATATACCAACAACACACATTTCTATTTTTCGTAGCACTGGAATACATATAAAATCATTTCAATGGTGTTAATCCACATTTCAGTGAGGAGGGGGTCAGAATATCCACTAAAAATTGGAGTCATTTGTTGCAAGAAGAATTGAATGGAAAAATTTTCATTATATAGAGTTGGAGGGTGTTACACATGATTCAATTTATTGACCATAACTTGAGATAGTTGATCAAGTACTGTAATGAAGTTTTGATCACCTGTTCCTATAATATGAGGCATATCGTTAAAGAAATCTTTATAAATCCTATCACATTGATTTTTGGAATGTGTTCTTTTATTTCCTTCCATTAACTACGAAATATAGAATCCAATTAAAGAGCTTGAATACATATCTTTTGATCTTAAAATGGAAATATATTAAATAAATGGATAAACCTATAAAAGAGAATTATATACCAACTTGTTATTCTTTAGCTTACATTCTCAGTTATCATTGTTTTATTTTGTCACTTATTAACTCATTGTATTTTTTTTCATTTACATAATAATGGGTTGTACAAGGATCATGAATTTACCATAGAATATCTCCCAATATTTTCAATCCAACAGTGAAACAAGTCTCATTGTCATGCCCCACTTCCCGTTTGAGTCAAGATCAAAGAGGTTTTTTGGGTATTACAATTAGATAAATTTATTCCAGAGCCACCTCTATATGTTTTTATCCAAACAGGGATATATTTACTTTATTAACCACTTACTCTTTACTTAACAAAATTTAGGGGTGTTATCTTATTCTTAGTCTCATCCTGAAGGTAATTACTGAAGTGATATATTTCTAATCTCCAAAAATAAGTAGATCATCCTCTAATAACAACTATAGAGACCCTATCCTCTTACATATAACAGTACATGATTTTGAGCATAACTATATATCAGAGTATAATCCAAGGATCATGAAGTCTGGTGTCTTCAAATATAAGGTACATAAATCTAAAAACCTGAGACTAAATAATACACTAATTTAATTAATATTCATAAATATATACTAACTTCCTTTCAGCCCTTACATATGTATAGGTTTCCATGGGGAAATCATGAACAAAGTGATGAGATAAATATCCTAGTAAGGGGAAAACCTAGTAATAAAACTATAAAACATTGGTTACAATGCATTGAATGATGTCATAAAAAGACATGTAACATATGGAATCATAACATATAAAAATTGAATCATATATACATGGAGTCATAGTAAAGTGGAAACAATATAAAACTAGACATTAGAAAAATTCAAGGCTATACTTCAAGACATATTTCACATGTTAGCACAATCCAAGGCTAACTTCCAAGACTGTCACTCATGGTAGCACAAGCCAAGGATAACCACCAAGACCATTGCACATAATGTCTCATTAGACTCAAATTTACCCAATGCATTGGAGTAGTATCTGGGTTCACCCATCTTTACTTATCATGAATATGATTTAAATATAAGGAATTAAACATAAACAATCGTACATAAACATTAGGGTTACCCATGGAACGATTTGGGTACCACAATCATGACATAAAGCATAACAAATGAAAGTATTATAAAAGTTACATGAAAGAACGAAACTAAAATATACATGTACATTAATAAGGTAATATAGGCATGTATAATGTTAAAGGATGTTATGTATAAGTGAAAACATGTAATAAATTTATTTAAGAATTATTTAAATTAATCATTTTTGTCTGGTGTAAAGGAAAATACTATTAATCCTTTAAAATAGAAAAAATGAAAAATCCATAATGTTTAAATAGAATTTAACTAAGGAGGTTTTGATAATAAAAATAATAATTTTATAAATACAAAGGTGTCTTAAACACATTGATATCACTTGAAATCATGTAAGAATTCGAAAATCTCCCAAAAACATATTTACTTCTCAAGAAGTATTGGGGAGGGAATCAGATAAAAACATGTATTTAATAAAAATAATAATGATGAAATGGTATTGATAAAAGAATTTTTATTATGTATAAATAATTTATAATATGAACATAATAATGTAAGATACATTAATGTTTTTAAAAGGAAGATAATTTAACCTGAAGGAACAAAGGATGACTGAGTAGAATCCCTTATGGATTATCGGTATGGTATGGGTGTACAGAAGACATATTAATGATATGGAAAGAGGTTTATCATCACTTATAAATCATGATTAAATTATGGGGGAGGTTATAAATAACACTCCATTATTAGTGACTACACATAAAAGGTCATAACATTAAGGACAATCTTGAATAATAGTGAAATGGAGAGGATCCCTTACCTTACGTCTGATGGTGTTCTCTACATGATATTAATGTCCAGAATAATTCAATTATGTTAATTAAATTAAAATTTCAAAACATAATATATATATAAAATATTTATTATAAATTTTTCTGTGCAATTAGAACCTATTTGGTGGGTTAAGTGTTTCAATTTCATTGTTTGGGTCTGTTTTTTTTCTTGGTCTTTAAAATCAGTTTACGTATGTTATATACCAGAGAATATTGTCAAATGGGAATGGTTGTACAGAATTGGAGTTATATTATATTATTGAAAATATAGATGTTTAAATGTTTTTATGTTTAATTTGATTACTTTTACTGAATTTGAATAATTATAGAAAACATTAGTGATAACCTCATTGTTTAATTGGTAGTTTTTTTACCATAATGAACACGTTTTGTTTTATAAATCCAACCCATGTGTGAAAATAGTTTCTAGAACCATAGATGTGACATAATACATATTTTATGTTCTTATTAAACCAGTAAAATGGTTTCATGTCTATAATTGGAGATGGTAATGGAAATTTCAAACCCATCATCCTTGAATGTTGTAAATTAACACATCTCAAACGGTGACATTACTTCTAAAATAAATGATGGGAAAATGAGAGATGATAATAAATTATTCCATTATCATAAAAAAATTCCAATAAATGTAAGGTACTAGATTTCTCATAACATTTTGATGAGGAGAAGATAGGATATAAAATAAAATAAATGAACTTGAAAAGAATGTAAATGAATTGAAAAAGGGGAATTTACCCATGGAATAAATATTCCTTGAGAGCCTCTTATGGGGAAAGGATTTAGAATTTTTAGAAAACCAAAGAAATATAGATGTGGGGTAAGAGCATGTGGAAATAATTGGGTAGAATTTATGAAAGGAACAAGGATTGATAAGAGTGAATATTATAGGTTAGGAGTGGTGGTATTTATTGTGTAGAAGAGGCGGATTTTCATAATATTTAATTCCATAGTTTATTAAATTCCCCCATGATCAGAAAAATTAATGATTCAATAACCAAAAATTGTAATATTTTCATGTTAGTTTGAACCGAAATCCATTTACACAATCCAAGATTCAAAAATTAAGGTTTTATCATTTATTGTGAAATACAAATTATACTATTCATAAAAAATCCAGTTATTTTAGTAAAATCCTAAAAAAATCAACCTTACCATTTTTGACACGTAGAATTAGAAAATGAACTCCATTTGAAAAATAATTATATATATGATCAATTTAATGTTTAATTAATATCAAAATTCACATTAAAAATAAAAATTTTAAAACAACATCTTATTTTATAATGCTTTCAAAAATTACATAAGCTCTCATAATATTATCTTCAAACCCGAAGTCATAAAATTGTTAATTTATGAAAACCATTTAGGAAAATACATTATCATTTAAATTAATTAGTTAATATAATTTAATTATTTATGACATACATAAATATAATTAGTTTTACTACAGTCATATTATTACTTATGAGATTCTTAAATCTTATTTATATATTCATGGGCGAGATTACTATTTTTTGGACAATTCTCTATTCAGAAGGTTCATATTTCTATTCATAAGGGTAGGTGACTATTCAAAAGATTGGGTTACTATTATCAAAAATATTTGTTTCTTCCATCAAACTACAGTCATCTTACTGATCACCACAGTGTATTTCATATTACTGAAATTCAAATCACAGAAGTGATAATATTGTGCTTAAAGGTCATATAGTACATATGAGTGAATTGTGTTTTGATTTCACATGATTATATGACATAATTATAATTAATAAATTTCTATTGGTAAATCATTGGATCATTATATTATTCCCCCCTTATGAAATTGTTCCATCAAAATTTATTTTTACATTCTAGGCCATAAATAGGTGTGATTACTTCTCCTTCATAATCTCCTCCAATTCCCATGTTTCCTTTTCATACTTATGGTTCCACCCCTGTACTTTAACCAGGAGAGTAGAATTATTACATATAAATTTATCTCTATGATCCAAGATCTTCAATGACTTATTATCAAAAGAAAGATCATCATCTAACTGTATAATTTCTAATGTTAGTACATGTGAAGGGTCTGATAAGTACCTTATTATTAGGGATACATGAAATTCATCATTTACATTGGTCATGTTAGATAGAAGTTCCAGTCGATATGAAAAATCTCTGACTCAATCAAGTATCTTGAAAGGTACATTGTACCTGGGACTTGGGTTTCCTTTATTCCCAAATCTCATGACCTTCTTCTAGGGATATATGATGAGAAATACAATGTCACCAACTTTGACCTCATGGTCTCATCAATAATTGTCTGAAAAACACTTTTATTGAATGTCATCTGCCTTGATGTGCTACTAAATGGTTTTCAAATTCTCCACCATTTCATCAAACATTTTAGGTCCTGGCAGTTTACGCTCACAAAATTTATCCCAACACTCTGCTGTTCTACACCAATTCCTATAAAGGGATTCGTATGGTGCCATTCGGATGCTCGAGTCGAAAATATTATTGCAATAGAATTCAACTAGTGGAAGATTTTTTCCCTTACTCCTTGTATTTCCATAGATAATGATCTCAAAAAATCATCCAGTTTATAAATAGTTTTCTCATATTGTCTATTATTTTAAGGATGATATGTTCTACTAATGTTCAGTTCAGTTCTTAGATATTGTTGGATACTCTTCAAGAACATCGCGGTGAATCCAGATCTCAATCAGACACAATAGATAATGTTACTCGATGATGACTACCACCTCTTTAATATATATTTGTGAATATTGATCCAATGATTACTCCTCCCAAATTTAAATAATTTGAGTTGTCTTTGTAAGATGATCCATAATTACCCATAGAGATTTGATTCATCTATATGTACTTGGAATTCTAGTGACAAAGTATATGATGATGTTTTTCGAATTCTATGTTGGTATGGGTTGTGGTTGCATCACTCCCCTATACTTCTGTCTTTTAGCCTTCAATTTTTGGAATACTAAAAACATTGATGTATATTCAGTAATCACCGTCTTCGTATTTTTTCCACCAAAAGTTATCTGGAAGATCTCAGTTCATCTTTGGGCTCCCTAGGTGGATAGGGATGGTTGATCTATGTGGATCCTTCAAAAAATTGTTCTTTATATCTAGATCAGATGGTATATATAGTTGTGTCCCAAATCTTATAACTCCTTATACATCAATTGTGAACTCTAAGGATTTTCCATTTCTAATAGATTCTACCCTTTTTATAATTTCTATATCTTTTCTTTGTGCATCCTTTATTTTCTCCATGATGGGTGGTTGAGAAATAATTTGAGAATGGATTGATGTTGTTCCTCACTTAATGATTCTCATGTACAAACTCAAAAAATATATGAATATTGGATAGTTTTTAACTCTCATCACTGATAAAGATGTTAGATCCTTTCACCTCAAAGCAGCTGTCACTTTGTTTTCCTTACTAGGATGGAAGTGGATTGAGCATTTTTAATCCATAATGAGATAAACCCAAATTTTTTGGTGCATATTAAACTCTTTTTGTGTCAATAAATATTTGAATCTTGTGATAATTATATATCTCAAACTTCTCCCCATAGAGATTATGGTACCATATTTTTAACCTAAATATCGCAGCCGCCAACTCCAGATCATGTGTAGGATAGTTTTTCTAATGTATTTTAGTCTTCCATGAGACATAGGCTATAAATTTATCATTTTTCACCAGAACATAGCCTCATCCTATCTTTTAAGCATCACTGTACACCACAAAGAGATCTCTACTTGTTGGGAGAGTTAGTAATAGAATAGTGATTATCCTCTTTTTCAATTATTTAAAACAGTTTTCACATTCTGGATCAATGAAAAACATTACTCCCTTTGGTGTCAACTTGTTCATTCATTTTGAAAATATTAAAATGTTATTCAAAAATTCTCAATAAAACCTAGGTATACCCTAGATTTTCTAGATCTCAATTACAGTTTTCCACCTGGTCCACTCTTCAATAGGCTTTATCTTGGAAAGGTCTATAGATATCCCATTACCGGTGATAACATTCCCAAATAATGATACTTCCTCTAACCAGAAGTCACATTTACTATACATTGCATACAATTTATCACTTTGCCAAGTGTTTAACCCAATATTCAAAAGATCCCCACATTCCTCCTTTCCTATGGTGTATAATGTGAAATCAGCAATTAAGAATACCACAAATTTGTTAAGGTAATCTATAAATACACTATTCATTATCCATGAAAATTGATATAGAATTAGTGTCTCTTCAGGGAATCCCTAGGAATTCATAGTTTCCACACTTCGTTGGAAAGGTAGTTTTGGGAATATCTTCCATCCTCACCTTTAATTAGTGATATCTGGACTGAAGGTCCACTTTTGAGAAACACCTAGCCCCACAAAGTTGATCAAACTAGTCATCTATCCATAAAAGGGGATACTTTTTATTTATCATGATTTTATCATGCTAACTATATTCATTGTAGAGGAATATTGATCCATCATTCTTCATGACTAAAAGGACTAGCACACCCCATGATGAATCAACAGGGCATATAAATCCCTTCTCCAAATTCTCATGTAGTTGCTTCTTTGACTCCTCTATCTCTAAAGGGACCATTCTATATGTTTTTTTTGAAATAGTTAGATATCAAGGAATAAGTTCAATTGAGAACTCAACTAATCAATCTAGAGGAAGACTAGGTAACTCATAAAGAAATACATTAGTGTAATCCATTATGATGGGCATGTATTCAAGAAACATTCTCTTATTTTTCTCAATCAATTGAGCAAGATTTTATTTTTTCATAAGAAATTAATATCCACACATGAGATGATGATTCTGAAAGAGATTCATCTTTCTCTTTACACTGGTAATGAATTCAAGGATTCTTTGGGATGTGAAGAGTGATCTCCCTTTCATAGTATTTAATATTGAATTTTTATAAAGATATATCATTCATGCCCAAGATAGGGTCAAGCTCTATTTAGTAAGTATGAAAAGATTTAATAGGAGGTTAAAAATACATACATTAACAAGGGAGGAGTTATAAACCATTAACACAATTATTTACACATTTATTGTTCTCACATATAACTTATCCTCCATTTTTTAAGGTGATGTTTGAATAGTTAGACTAAACATGCAATATATGAATGAATGAGTAGAAATAGAATCAAATTGTATGATCACTATTATTGAATGAATTACTAGAGTACCAATCACCAAATTGTTGTTTGGGTCCACCTCAGTAGTATTGATAACAATAACACTTTTTTGTTACCTTGGAGGTTGTTATTGATTACCTTTGAGACAACCCTTGGATTTGGGAAAATGTTCTCAAAATTCCCATTATCCTTGTAGTTGTAACACTGAACTATAGGTTGAGTGATGATCTGACCCTTCCTTTCATCTACCAGACTATCATGATCATCTATATCCCATCAAGAGTTTTTATCTATATATCCCAACTTTCCACATTTAAAGAAATTGTGGGTTCTATTTAGAAGGTTCCCAAGACTCTCAATCCTACCATATTTACACATGGGATGATGATTATTTATTCCATCATGAAATTTATTTGTGGGACCACACACATTATATTTTATTTTCCACTTATTTTCACACGGACCATGATACCACTGAGAGTCTCTGATCTCTATTTCAACTATGAGGAAATAACCAAAAATATTGTCGTACTTATTGAAGTCTCGAATTGTAGAATCATTAAATAGACTCAGCTTTAGTCCAAAATTGAAGAGATCCACCTTAATTTTGGTTTTCATGACAAATATGAGGCTTATCTTGAAAGACCTATAATGTTTTCTTATTAAACACCAATAGAATAAACTTTCATCTATATGAGTCTAAGAAACTACCTTTCCATATAGAGATGGAGGGTTCGAGGAAAATTTTTATTGAAAAGAATTCTATTGAATTCCTCCTAATCCATAGAATCAATTTCTTCCTGGGTATTTGTATTCTTGATCAATGTCCACCAATTATCAGCTTCCCCATAAAAATGATAGACCACCAAGACAAATTTCTCTTATTCTGAGCACTGGAGGACATAGAATATATTTTCCATGGAGTTAATCCACTATTTCGCAAGGTGGGGACTATAAGATGCCCTAAACATGGGAGGCCTTTTCCTCGCTATAGAATCAACAGAAACTTGAGTTTCCTTTGAGGTGGAGGGTTTTCTATATGATTCATGTTATTTTTCACAACTTCATCTATCTAAGAAAGTTTTATCATGACGTTTTGACCACCCATTCCCATCATATCAGTCATATCACTAGGGAAATATTCACATTCCTAATCACATTTATTTTTGGCATGTGTTCTTGTATTTTCCTCTATTACCTAATAAAAATAACGTACACATAGAGGTCTTTAATACATATCTTTTGAGCATAAAAAGGGAAATAATACTTATATAGGATAAAATTATAAAGGAGAAGTGTATCCTAACTTATTATTCCCTTGGTTTCATTCTAGGTTATCCTTGATCTATATCGTAACAAATATTCATATGGTATTTTTCATATTCTCTTAATAATGGATTGTATTTAGCTCATAAATTTATAAAATCATATCATTTGGGAGTGTCAAACCAAATGTGTATCAATGAACGTTTTCATGCAACATTTCCCATTCAAGTCTAGCTGAATGTGGTGTTTTCACGTTTTACCCAAAGATAAATTTCTACCAAATCCCTCCCTACCTATTTGTATCTATAAAGGGATGTATTTAATTGTTAAACCACATACTCTATAATTCCCAAAATTTAGTGGTGTTTTCTTATACATAGTCTCACCCGTAATGTTCTTAAAAAATCTCTCTATTCATAATCTACAAAAATAACTATACCATCCTATGATACCGAATATAATGAATGTATTCATTTATACACAACAATTCTTGATTTTGAACATAATTATACAACAATGTAAAAGTCAATGATCATGAATTATAATGTCTTTGAAGACTAGGTACATAAAATCGAAAACATGGGACTAAATAAAACAGATCCTTATTTAATCTTCATAATGATCCCTTAATGATCGGTGATCCCTTATATCTGTACAGGGTTCCCTGGGGAACACAAGAAAAAATTAATACGCTAAATTTCCTAGTAATGGAAAAGGCATAGTAATAAAACATTAACAAAAGGGTTAGAAGGAAAGGCATGATGACATAAAATGGCATGTAACATATAGAATCAGAACATATAAACATGGATTCATAAAAACATTGACTCATAGTAATGTGGAAGGAATATAAAACATTACTTTAGAACTATTCAATGCTAACCAACGAGATCGTTGCACATGGTATCGCATGCCAAGGTAAACCTCTGAGACGATCGCACATGGTTTCACAAGCTTAGGCTAACCGCCAAGCCCGCTGTACATAATGTCTCATTAGACTCAACTTTACCCAATGTATTAGAGAACATTCTGGGACCACCCATTCTAACTTATCATGAATATTTTTCATATATAATCAACCTTACAAAAGCATATGGGTTGCCCAAGGAATGAATTATGTGTCACAATCATGACATAAATCATAACAACTAGGTGTGTTATAAAAGTGTCCATCAAAGAAAGAAACCAAAATATTCATGGTAATTAATAAGGTAAAATAGGAATGTATCATGGTAAGGGATGTTATGTATAAGTGACAAAATGTAAGAAAAGTGTTTATGAAATTTTATCATTAGACATTTCTGTGCGGTTTTTAGGAATGTACCATATATCCCTTAAAATTGAAAAGGGAACTATACTTTATGCAAACATGAAGTGAACCAAGTAGTTTTTTATAATAAAAATTCATATTTTATTGAAAAATTGTGTCTTAAAACAATATATAGTGTGCACTTGATATCAAGTAAGAATTTGGAAAGCTCCGTCAAAACAGGTTTTTGTTATCTGGAAGTATTGAGGGGGAATAAATTAAAAATATGTATATCCCCAAAAATAAAATGATGAAAGTGTTGTGATAAATTAATTTGATACATGTACATATAATTTATAATATACACATAAAAATGTCAGATAACTTCATTTTTTTAAAGAAATATAAGGCAACCCGAAGGGAAAATTGAGGTTCGTGTAGAATCCGTTACGGATTATAAAATTGGTTTCTGGTGTACTTAAAAGGGAATAATGAAAGATAAAGGGAATCATAATCACTTATAAATCATGGGGTAAGTATGGGGATGGTTATATATAATACCCAATAATTATGGATTACACATAAAAGTTTATATCATTGAATACATTCTTTAATATAATTGAAATATAAGGGATCCCATACCTTAAGCCTGATGGTGTTCTCCACCTGATATTAATTATCGGAATAATCATGTTAGGTTAATTAATTAACTATTACAGAACCTCTTATATATGTAAAATATTTATTATAATCTTTTTATGTGAATTCATGGCCTTTGTGATGGGTTTTGTGTTTCAATTTCATTGTTCGGGTCCATTTGTTTTCCTGGTTTTTACGATAAGTTTACTTATTTTCAAGAATGGAGAATCACGTAAAATGGGGATTGTTTTCTATAATTGGAGATATATTATATAATTTAACATCAACAAGGTTACCTGGTTGTAAATTTAATTTGGTTTCTTGTAGTTATGTAGAATCATTAGATAAAACTTCAGTGACAACCTTTTGGGTTAATTGGTGGTTTTGACCACAGTGAACACGTTTTGTTTTATAAATCAAAAACATGTGTACAAAAATATTCAAGAACCAAATATGATACATAATTCATTTGTAAATTTTTAGATCAAACATGAAAATAAATTAATGACCATAATTAAAGATGGTAATGGAAATTGATATTCCATCATCCTTGAATGTGGTATATTAACACAACTCAGATGGAATCCTTACTACTAAAATATTTGTATGATAAAAGAGATATGATAATAACGTATTACATTATCTTAAAAAATTCCATTACATTTAATGTACTTGTGTTTTCATAAAATTTAGATGAGGAGATGTAATGATAGAAAATAAAACAAAAGAATTTGAAAATAATGAGAAAGAATTGAAAAAAGGAATTTACCTATAGAATCAATTTTCCTTGAGTGCCTCTTAAGTGTAGAGGAGTCAGTATTTTGAGGATACCAAGGCCTACTAGAACAGGGGGGAGCATGGGGAGAGATATGGGATGAATTTAAGAAATTTACAAGGCTTGAGAGGAGAAAAGATAATAGGTATGGAGGCGGTGGTATTTATAGTGGAGGAGAGGAGGGTTTTCATAATATTTAATACCTTGGATAATTAATTTCCATGATGGCCAAAAATAATGATGACACCAAAACCAAAAATATTAATATATTAATTCAATTTTTAACCAAAGTCCATTAACATAATACATTACTCAAGAATAATGCAGAAATTTAGTTTTTATCATTTATTGTGAAGTATTGTATTATACTATTCATCAAAAATTCAATTATTACATAAAAATACCAAAAATTCACCATAACCATTTATTGAATTGTAGAATCTAAAAAAGAAATCCATTTTTGAAAAATAATTTTCTAAATATGATTAATTTAATTTTTAATTAAAATTATAATTTATTTGTAAAATAAAAATTTTAAAACTATCAATTATTTTATAATGCTTTCAAAAATTACATTAGGTCTTATAAAATGTTATGAAAATGAGAAGGAATAAAAAATTTTAATTTATGAAAACCTTTTTAGAAAATATATTTTCATTTAAATTAATGAATTATTTATAATTAATTATTTATGACATAAAAAACACCATTAATAATGTTCATATTAATATTCATAAGGGTATGTTACAATTCATAAGGGTAGGTTAATATTCCTTAAAAATTGATATTATTCTATCAGACTAAAACCATCTTATAGATAATAATAGTGTGTGTCTGATTTTTGAAATTCAAATAACAGAAGTTACAATATTATGTTTAAAGGTAACATAGTACATAATAATTCATTAGGTTTTAGTTTAATGTGATTATATGACATAATTATAATAAGGTAATTCCCATTTATAAATCATTGGGTCATTACAATTTTGGTCAACTTATTTTCCTTGTAATTGTAATTAGAGGCCCTAATATAATGAATGATTTATTTTATTAGATGTATTTCCTCTCCACTTCCTTATAGTAATAAAAAAATTAATAGAAGAAATTATTTTTTGGGTGTACTGGACAAGAAACGTATGTAGTTAACATAATGTATTTGTGAGGGATTGAAGATCCCTCCAAAAACCACGATTCTTTTGTGTAGTCCTTTTTGAACAATATCATCCATGGATATACTCATATAATATTCAAAAATGTAAAAGATAGAACATTATAGAGTATTACCTTGCTTTATACACCAAGAACATTGGATAAATCCTCAGGGGGGACCCATTAACAACAATGGTTAGCCTCAAAATTCTATGAATTATGTTTATCAACTAATTTAAAGCATAGGTGAATCCATACTTCTTGAGAACAAAAATATTAGAACTGCATTTTAGTGTGTACAAATGTTAATAAATTTCAATTTTAAGAGAGAAGTTTCAACTAGTCACTCTATTTTATATTAAGTAGATACTTTCTAAATCTATAAATAGATAATTTCGGGTGTTTCTTCTATGAAAAAATAAACATGGTTTTGGGTGAATATTTCCCTTATAAATCACCCATCCTCGTTTCAATAACAATAGTAATTATTTTTGGGGATATTCATCTAATTTAAACAAGTCTACAATTTATGATTTTAATGTAATTCTCCATATTATGTGTAAGAGCAGTAAAGTCGAAGCTAAATCTATAAGGAATTTTGGAATGATTTAACAAATTTATAACAAAATTTCCGCTTAAAATGATAAATCTCCCATAATCACATGAAAAATATATTGGTGAATCCCTTTCTACAAGGAACACTATCAATTTTGAGGGGGTGGGGAGTTCCACATTAAGATACTATTTTTATGGGGAAAAGTTATTTCATAAGTTCTAGTGATCCTGAATACATGATGGGATATCATCAATCATCATGATGGTGTGGTCAAATCCATAAAAAGAGTAGAAACCTTGGAAATAATCAACTGTTACATTAAATATATCACTTCCAGAATTAAAATGAAAAATATTAATGTTGAGTAGATGAGGCCCTTTCCTAAATCATTTCTCATTTTACATTCGATGGAAAATATTAGCTTTGATCTTTTCATATTTCTACCATGTGATATTGATTTGGTTTCAATCCAACCTATATTTGAGGGTTAAGAGATCATCCATCTTAGATTGGTATTAAATTTACTCCTTAGAGTGAGCATCCTAAATCTCGATCCATTCTTAATTATAGAAATGTTATGCTTCATCATCGATAATATCATCATCATGATTGGATAATTATTTTGTACTCTACTACCTTAAGATGAATTTGGTATTATTTAATTTTCTATTAAGAATTTATATAGGGATTTTGAGGGGTCTACATTCCTAGAATATAGTAAATCTTCCCCAAAACTAGGAATAATAGTCCATCTAGTATTCAATGTGAAGCTAAGAGTGGATATCCTTATTAAATGTGTAGAGAGATTAGAAATTATAAGATCGAGGTCTGATTGGTAAATGGGTAGGGTGAAGCAAGATAACCCAGGGGATTCACTTCCTTCATCAATGTTGAAAAAGAATCTAGCAAACATCCTGACGAAAATTCTATTCATAGTGTACATTCTCTAGATAATCTCATCTATAAAAAGTTTAACTATAAAATGTTTTCACGGATCAATTCAATAAAAAATTACTAGGAGGCTATTATATTGGTGTTGGTTCTAGTTTTTTATGAGGCCTTAAAATAATGTTGAAGTCTCCCATAATGATCCATTTTGGATTCATGTCATCGAATGTCATCTACAAATTCCTTCATAGGTCCCATGTTCTAATTAAAATTTTGTAATCATATAAAAAAGATATGGAAAGAGTGGATTATTGTATAAAAAAGAAACAAAAATGCTCTAAGAATCTTTTTTGAAAAGAAAAGAGATGGATTGTTCCATTATTTAGGACCCAGAGGAGACCTTTTAACATTTTATAATTTTATGACATGTTTATTGAAATTAATTTCATGTTTTAGATAAATTTCATTATATGAAACCCCATTTTATCTTGTGTTTCACATAAAAAATGACTACTTCGATAGCGTGCGTAACATGTCCCAATGATCTTCAGTGAACCGCGAAGTTATATCACCACAACCAATCCATTTAGAAGTTGACTATGAATATCATTAAATAAGTTATGAAATATTTATATATTAATTTCCAACTAAATGTAAATTTATTTAAAAATTATTATTAAATTATCAATCATTTTTTTGTAATGTATTTATATTCTTATAAAATAAGTTTATTCAGATTTGTTTTAAATGATGGTGTTTAAGAAATATTATAATTAATTTATAGATATTTTATCAAACTAATTTTTTAAAACTAAATTTAGTTTTTAAATCATCATATAAAAATTAACTTACTATTAAATTTTTGGATTTTTAAGAAAATGTTTATTTTTTAGTGAATAGTGAAAATACCAATTTTTGTAAAAACAATAATTTCCTATAAATAAATTTAGTAATTCTAATTCACCAATATTTTTTAAAGTTAAATACGTTTTATTTATTTATTTTTAGTTCATTTAATTAATTTTATTTAACTTTATATTTGATTTTAGTATAATTTTATTATGGTTTAAAGAGAATATGTTTTAAAAACTATTTTAAAGTTCATCATGTTTCTCAATTTGAATAAATTAAAATAATTTTGAAAGTGAAATTATTTGAATTAAATTTACATATTATATATCACTAAAATATAATATATATTTATTTTATTAATTTTATTAGACATTTATTATTTATAAATAATTGTTTTCTTAAAAAATACACTTCTCGAAAATCCACTTTTTCATCACGTCTCTAATTTGGCTAAATTTATTTTTTCCCTATTTCAAAAAATTAGTTCTAAAAAATATTTTTTATTTTTGAATTACTAATATTCAAATTATATAAGGGTAAATGTTTTAGAATTTTTTGGGAAGTTTAATTTTTTGATGAATAGTTAAAAATAATGAATTTTAATTAAAACATGCCTTTTTCAATAGATTATTAATGAAGTTAATTTATATTTTAAATTGGGTTTACATTATAATTATTTATATTATATATATATATCAATTCAATTTAGTAAATTGTATTAAATTTAACATTTATTTTGGAATGAGAAACATAGTAATATTTTGAACATTTTTTCTTTGAAAAAACACTTTCTCCTCACATCTCATGGATTAATTTTAAATTAAAAATTTCCAATTATATGATTTTAACATAGAAATTAAAATTTAATATTTTAAATCATAATAATTTGTATTATCTAATAAAAAACATAATTTGTTACCAAAATTGATAGGGAAAATTGTAAAAATTATTTATCTTGGTTAAGGAGAAAATGGTTTCACTGGGGGTTGTACTAAAATGATAATTGTAAACAAATAATACAAAATATTTTAAAAAAGAATTTTATTGCCATATTTATAACTTTTCAATTATATTATCAAAAAATTTAGATTATTATATAATTTTAAAATGAAATAAACCTAGGTTAAAGTATTTCTTAAAAAACATTACTAATGTGCCTCTCACCTCGCTTTTAAAGGACCACCCATTTGCCTCTACTCTTATTATCTTAAAACCATTATTTTTCAGAAAAAAACATTCCAAAATAACATCACAAATTTCATTCTATCAACCAATATTACTTATTTGGGACATTAATCCTACCTATGAAGGATTTTGGTGCAACCATAAGGATGATACTATATGAAGAGGTAATGTTCATCAACAAGCAGCATTGTTTTATTTCATACTCCACCTCATTTAATTACTATTATTACTTGATTATATAATAACCTTAGTATCTTATTTATACTAATACGTTTTTATCTTAGTTTCATGGCCTAAAACCATCTCCAATTCTATCAAAGGGGTTACCAAACCATCATACATGTGTACGGTGGACTACCGCCTCATGAACTGATGTCATTCGATTTTAAAATACAACCAATGAAGATTAGACATAATAATGGATTTATTAATTATATATAATATTTATATTATTAATATTATTTAATAATTATATCACAAATACATTCATTATTTAATTTTTTGGGGAATACTATAATGTCCTTCTTGTGTACGGTGGAGTTCGACTTCACAAAATGTTGTGATTCATTCACGATTGAAATGGAAGGTAGTATGATTGGTAGAAAAGGAAATATTTGATATATATGACATAAAAGTATTCTGAAATGATAAAATAACATTTATTTTTCTTCTAATTTCTATACGCCTAGAAAATAGAAACAACATTCATTCGTGTGTATGGCATATCGTCTCTATGAACTGCGTACTTCATTTTCCCTCTATATATTTTATAAATTACTATAAATAAATATATAATGAATTATTATGATATTAATAAATTTTTTTAACAATATATATATGATTTATAATGGTTCAGTGATTGTGAAATGAAAATAATAAATCATGACATATACAAAAAACAAAGCAGTCATTACCCAAATGTGACTTTATTTCTGAATTGTTAATAAACGAGTAATAAAATGAATTAAGTATATATAAATATTGTGGTATATATAATAATTTTTCTATAATATATTTGAAATAAATTTATATTTATTATAAAATATTTTTTAACCAGTTCAAAGGAATTCAAGACATTCTATAAGAGATTTATAGTCTCCCTTTTATTTCTAAAAGACATAGGAAATTTCACCAATCACTTATTTTGTATGTATTATATACTAATACTATGACAGGATATATAATAAATTATCTTGTTTTTATGATATTAAAGGTTCCATTTTATTTTATTCATTATTTGGACTAACAAATCAAAAAATTATTATAGTAGTAATAGATTTCTACCTCACTAGTTTTTTATGTGAGACACATGCAATATTTACCTAGTGTTCTATTAATGTGATTTTAAAACATTACATTAATATATTATATTACTGTTATAATGAAAATTATTTTAATTTACAAATCAATATTAGGATATCCCTTTCCTAGGGATTATGATTCAAAGGATACTAAATCGGTAAAAGGGTTTTGTCTCAAATTGCCTTATTTGGAACATACATTATTCTATGCACCTATATTCATTAAAAAGGATTATATACATTCCCATTGAAATTTAATATCATCAATTTATTTATAGTCATGTTATTTTATTTACAACATTATTTAATTCTGTCATGGGGATTATGATTCATATATACCAAATTGGTATTGTTTTTTGTTACAATTGCATCATTTATCAGAATTATTTATTATTTTATTTCATATGATAAAATATTATAATACATATCTCAAGAAACTAATTAATTTTATTATAATATGGATTTTAATATATATCAATTCAATAATACCATTTTTACAATCTTTATAAATTACAGTAATTGATTGTTTTTTTTAATATATGACATTATCCCTCTCTACGGTCGAAAACTATATTCTTCTATAACTATGTTTTCCAAAAAAATATTCAAATTGTTTTAAAATTTAACTTTTATTTCGAAAATAATTTTTTACCATTGTTTTAATATTAATAAAAAAATTTGAAATGAATCTTTGTGTAATTTTCAAAACAATTCCTATTTGAATTTTAAAATCAAATGTAAAAAATATATTCATTTTAACATTTATTACATGAGTGAATATTCATGTCATAATTAACACTAGTTTTGTTGTAGATTCATTTATAAGTTTTCATGTTTATATTTAATGGATATTTTTAATTTTTTTATTCTTTGGAAAGTAAATTCAATGTGGAAGAGTTATTTACATTAGGAAATTCTTAAAATGATCGATTCTCCATATAAGATGAAATGTTTTATGTTACCTATGCCTTTATAGGGATATTATCCAAGAATACCATTCATATTATTTCTATGAATGTTATATGTTTGTGATTGCATGATGTTTATGAAAATTATTTCTCTTCAATGGGTTATATAATGAGACAATTCTTAATAAAACCCAGTTGTTTTACCATATTTATAACATGATATAATTAATATGAAACGCACAACATTTTTTCATGGGTTATTCTTGGAATAAATGATGAAATTATTATGAAACCTCTAAATTTACTATAGGATATGATATGATAAAAGTTTTATGAAATCCATTTCATTTCATGGGTTTTGATAATATTAATATTTTATGATATTGTGGCACACATATGTATGATTTCTATTATATAACTTGTGAGACCTATATTTCCTTACAGTGAATTGGGAAATGAAAAATGTTCTATGATATAAAATGGTACACTCATGGTTATACCAATCCTTGAAAAGAGGCTATACAGGTGGTTAGACCAAGCCCAAAAAATTAGGTAAATTGTTCATTATCCCTATCCCAAAGAAGGTACAAAGGTGGCTAGACCATGACAAATATGTTAAAAATATCCTATTGTGTATCCTTGACATAATATTTTCTTTACTTATCTATAAGGAAAAAATATATGTCTTATTCAAATGTCAAGCACTCATAGACTGTGTTCTTTTATTCTCTTATGATTCATGTCTTATAAACTACAAATATTAATTCTATGACTCAAGATTATGATATTTGATGGGAAGGGTATGGCCTTAAAATGATATATTCATTTTAACATAACCTTATATTAGTGTTATGCTTATATATCTCTTTTTTACACTTACAAATCATTTAATCTCACATTTCCTTATGTTTCCTCTTGATAGGTTATAAATAAAGGCTATAATTTTGATTAATAATAGTGAAGATACTTATTAGAGACATTGGAGATCTTCAGTGAATTAAGAATATTTTGTCTCATGTATCCAATTTTACTAAACTATTATGGGCCTTATGTATGTGTTTTTATAATGGAATGAATATTCATATAAAAATATGTAATATACATATATAGAAATCCTTAGTATCTACAGTTTGTATTATATAAATTGTTTAGTTAACAACTAGAAACTCGGATAAGAAAATATTAGTGACAACCATAGGGAAGTTTACATGGATACTTTTAGGGATGAAAAGTAATAGTCTATGACCGAGTCAACATATAAGAAAATATCATGGAATATTGGTAAAGGATAGAGAAAGTGGGTTCCAATATATATATCATTTTCTCGAAAAAAACATGTGGATGTGGATTGAAGACTATGGAATCTATGGGTGAAAACATTGAAAAAGGTGAATTGATATAGACTCAGTTTACACCAAGTGCATGGAATTGGGCCCTATTACACACCTGGTCTGACACTCTTAGGGGATATTATTTGGAAATTAAAAACCTCATTACAAACCATCATGAAGGATTTATTTACTAACCTAGGTTAATATTATGGTTTCATAGACTAAACATAATGTTACATGATTTATACATCCTATATGTTTTCTAATGATTTTGTGGGTTTACACTACAATTTGTGTTTCTCACACTAGGATTTTGAATTTAGTCAATGGTAGGAACCCGAAGGAACTGGGTTAACATTGAATGTGATGGTAATTGTTTTGACATGAATCCAATTGATATGATTATAGGAATGTAGGTTATCATGATTATTCCAAATCAGTTATGGTCATATATGATTAAGAACATTCAACTTAATAGAATCATAGACTCACCAAAAAATAGAAGGATGGAGTTTTTAGGTGTTCTGGGTGGTGGATACAATAGAGGATAGAATATTCGGTTTACTATATGTTGTGAATGTATAAAGAAACACCCAAATGGATGTTATAGAAGAATAAGAATATATATTTTAATGTGCAAAATATTGACATAAAGAAAGTAATTATAGAGAAAAATAAAAATATTCATTAATGAAATGATTGATAAAAATGTCATATCAAAGATATAATTGATGGATAAATGTGTGAAATTTGGAATTTAAAAGAAATATGAAAAATAGTGTACTAAGTGGAAATATCATGAAGAGAGACAACAAGGTAGTATGAGTAACCGTTATACTACTAATGATGAGGAAAATACATATGAAATATGAATGGAATGGGTTGTTCTAACCTTATTGATATAAAAAATGTAAGAAGCACGACTAAATTAATATTAATGTATATTAAGACATGATTAATAATTCATATTGTTGGAAAGAGGTATTAAAGAATATGATTATAAATCATAGTTAATGATTTGATAAGGAAGTGTGATGATTAATGTTTGTATATATTATAAGTCAACAATCAGGTAATATGAATCATGAAATATAAAAGGATTGTTAATTATATGTTTTTCATTAAGGATTTTCAAAATAAAATTAAATGGTTAAAATGGAAAATAAATGATATTTACTAGAAAGGTAATATTTTTAATAAGGGATAATAACTCTTAATATTTATATGATGTTGAGGAAACAGTGTTCAGTTTGGATAAATATATAATTGATATAGATAAAGTAAAACTATTTGTATTGATGTCCGCAAACCTGATAAACGAGTTTCAAAAAGGTGGTTTATTTTATCAGTGATGAAGTTTAAAAATTTATTGGATATTTGTAATATGTTCGATAATATATGGTTTTATTCATGGAATGATGAAGAATACATATTTTAATTTATTTTTACAAAAGTTTGGGTTAACACCAAGCTTCAAGAGAATATATGTCCAAGGTATTGACATATTTTCTATTTGTCCAATAAGTTATTTTTAATGATTTTTTAATGATTTATGTAAAATTTAGTTTTAGAAATTTCGTTACCCTATTTAAAAAATTTAATTTTTGAAGGGTGATATGGTTAACCATTTTTAGAGTGTTTTAAGTTGATCATTGGAGTAGTGTTTAGATAGTAATGTATTAAATCCCCATAAGAATAATAATCCATATTGGATAACCAATGTTAACATTTGTTGAACTACTACAGAAGGAATGACTTATCACTATTTTATGGATCTTCTTTAGTACTTTAGGAATAAAAAAGTCATCTCTTAGTGTAAAATATGAAATATAAATTGATTAATGCAAAACTAAACAAATAAATTGTTCCTGTGAAATAAAAACATATCAAGTAAGTACATTTTAATATATTATTGACCTAGATATAAAGGGGATTCCTCAACATTAGGAAACTGATATTGAAATAATTTTTTCCCTCATATAATAATTTTTGATGATTTTAATGAAATTTTTTAATACAGTATAATTTATGGTTTTTTGGTTTTTAACCTTATTTAGATCACACACATTCTTGTGATCAATGATCTCCAACAATCACTTTAATTATTTATTCATTTCTTCCTTTACTAAATATTCAATTCCCACATATGTTTTCCATTGAGGTATCCATGTTATAAGTTATTTATGTAACCTTATGTTTCCATATTTATCTATTTAAGGGGAGTTTTATTATTCATTTTTAAGAGGTGGATTTATATATTGGAATATTAAATAATTAAACCTCTAATGAACATGATGAATTTTGATTGTTAAATTATTTTTAGGGGGTATAATATAAGATCTAAATATTTTATGAATTGACATAAAATTAATTCAAATTTTTTTATAGCTTGTGTTATATGAAAAACAATGTTTAGCTTTTGTTATACATAATAAAGTGTTCTTTGATTAAATTTATGTCTGATGACACTGAGCTTCAGTAAACAATGAAATAATACCCTTTTACCCTAACTCTTAAGTACATGAGTATGGATAGTATTTAATACTGTGTGAAATATAATTATAAATTACTTACTCAGTATAAATTTATCTATGAATCGTAACAAATAATCAATAATTTTTAATGTAATTATATACATGAAAAAAAAAATCTTCCAAAAAAAGTATTTTATTTTATTTTGATGAAATGTTATAATTATTTATAGACATTCATGAAAATTATTAGGATCACATAAACTTAATTTTTGAAATAATCATATTGAAATTTACTTATGGTGAAAAATTGGGTGTTTACGGAAAATTATTATTTTTAGGGAAAAGTGAGAAATATTGATTTTTGTAAAACAATACATTATATTAAATAAATTATGTAATTTAAATTATCCATTATAATATAAAGTAACAAAATTATTATTTTGTTTTATTTTTTTCACTTAATTACTTTCAAATAAACATTATATTTTATTTTAGTATAAGATTTATTTGGGGTTTAAAAAGACATATTTTCTAAAAAATGTCTTAGAGTGGATAATGTTTTTTAATTTTAATAAATTAAAATAACACAGAATGTGGGATTTTTAAAATTTAATATCTATATATTGTATATCAACATATTCTAATTTATATTATTACTATGATAATTATTAGAATGTAGAGCCTCATAGCAGTAATGATCTGTCCTACCATGGCGCTAGGGTTTCAACCCAGGATCTCGCCTTCTTGTCTCCTCTGCCTATCTGGTTTGTCTAATCTACTCGAAGTTATGCTATTCTAGGTTACGATGCGCCTTCTAGTTCTACGGCTGAGATTTGGATCCTACTCCATGAAGGTGATGTCATGCTTCAGGGTGAATGGGATCTTCTTCGTCCGTGTTGGGGGGTGTGTCTCGATGGCTAAGGCTTGGGACGATAACCTCAGATCTGGAGTGCAACTGCGATGTGGGTAGGGGGGCGCGACGAAGGGATTTCAGTGCTAGATCCATTCCTAGCATCATCAAGCGTGGTGTCATGCTGGGAGAGGTGTTCCTACCCTTTCTAGTGGGAAGGGCATTGGACCTAGTGAAATGCGGAGGCGAGGGGGGTTTTATAAAGTCTGGAGGTCCTGCGTTTCATAACAGTAAGAGAATTGCAACTGGTATCAATTTTATTCTAAAGGTGGAAAGGTAGTGATGATAGACTTGACCATTTGGACAAGTCCCATAGTAGGTTCTAGAGATAGTGGTTCATCTTTGCAAAGCTTTACTGGTGTGGTTGTTTTAGATGGTATGGAATCAACCATTAGATTGGGCCTATGCTTTATCACATGACACTTGCTTGCTGAACAGCCTATAACGGTAGATAGCTTCATCATTACTATTTTCAAGGGAGGGTCATTTCATTATTGTACGATTGGTATTATTATTTTTGTCCTTCGGGTGTGATTTGACTTATGTCTATGAAGCCTCTCTTGGTTTCCCCCCTTCTTCACTTAAAATAAGGATTTATAAAAAAATTGAGGCCTTCGGGCCATTATAGGTATGATTATATTTAGGCATCTGGTAAATTTAAATCAATTTATGCTTTTAAAAAATACACATATCAAAAACCCATTTTTTAATCACATCAGCATATTTAGATTTAAATTTATTTTATAATTTTAGAAAATTTATTTGGAAAAATAATTTTCTTTTTTTGATCATAATATCAAAATTATATTTGGGTGAATTTACATGATTTTTCGGAAAAGATTAATTTGTTGATGAATTGGGAAAAAAGTGTATTTTAATTGAAAACCGCCTTTTATTGAAAGTCTTTATAAAGTGAAACTATATTTTAAATAAGTTTTAATGTATAATTATTTATATAATATAAATATTACTACAATCTAATCAATTATAATCAATTATAAATTGAAATTAGATATAAAAACAGTACAATCTTTTGATCAATTTTTCTTTGAAAACCAGCATTCTCATCACGTCTGCAGGATTAAATATAAATTAAACATTTCAACTTATCTGAATGGAATTTGTAAAAATGGATTATATTTTCATAATCAGGATATTTTCAATTACCTAATAAGTTAAACATAATCTCTCACCAAAATGATTAGTGAAAAAAGTAAAAATTAATGACAACTATTGAGGTAAAAAAAGGTTTTACCAGAGGATTGCACAAAAATGTTTGGCGTAAAGAGGGCCTAGAACATTCCAAAACATATTTTAAGGCCATATTTATACCTTATACTACATATTATTAATATTTTTATATTAGTTTACCTACTTAAACGAAATAAATTTGGGTGTAATTTTTTCTTTCAAAAAAACTATAATCATTTCATTCACCTAACATATAGAAGGCAACCCACTGTTCTCTCTTCTTAACATAATAAAACCCTTTTTGGTTTTTTTGATAAATAAAAAAATTATTAAAAATTTCTCTCATAACATTCTTGATTCTTTATTTTTGAATAAAATCTATCCTACGAAGTATTTTGGTGTTATCCAAAAGAGGACACTAGAAGAAGTGGTCAAGTTCATCAAAAAAAAATTTATTTCCTCCTCCACCTCATTAAAATATTATTATAACATGATATAATAATAAAATCAGTATATTATTTATACTGAGATGTTTTATGTTGCGTTTATGACAAACAACTATCTCAACTTCCATCAAATGGGTTACGAAATCATCATTCATGTGTACGTAAATCTACATCCTCACGAACTGATGTTATTCATTTTTCCATTTTCCCTATCATAGTTGGATATAATGATAGATTTATTACTTATATATGATATTTATTATTTTATTATTATTATGGAATAATAATATCATACATACCATCATTATTACCATTGTATAAGAATACGATAATGTTACTCGTGTGTACCGTAGACAACCACCTCTCGAAGCAATGTGACTTATTAAAGATTTTTATGGATGGTAACAAGGATGGGTTTAATTAAAATATGCTATATATATGAAATAAAAATGACTCTTAAATTATATTATTTCACCTACCATTATTTTTTTCAATATGTCGAGAAAATGGAAACAACATTCAGGCGTACATACAACCTACCTTCTCCATGAACGATGAATTTCTTTTTCTATATATATAGATATATTTTATAAATTAATATAAATATTAAATTAATGAATATATATGAAATTTATTTCATGGATAAAATTTTAGAGATTATGGAAAAATGGTTGAAGTAAAGGGCCTAAAAGTCTCAATTCAAGACATATGATAAAAAAAACATGATTATTACCCAGAAGGTGACTTTAACAAGGAATTGATAACAAATGAGTAATAAAAAGACATAAGTAAATCATATATGGTTATATATATAATTATGGTTCTATAATATATTTATAATAGGATTATATTTATTATACATGATGTTCAAATGATTACTAAAGAAGTTAATACTTACATATGGGTATTTGTAGTCTCTATTTTATTTTAGAGATATATATAAAAATTCAGCAATAATATATTTTTTACGGTGTTTATAATGCTTCCTTTCTATGTTATATCATGACTATACATAATTTAGTTATATTTAATGTTTCATTTTATGTTGTTATTTATTAGGTCTTATGATTCAAAAGATTACTAACGTGGAATGGGATATCCCTTTCACAATTATATTTCTATACGACACATGACATATTCACCATGTGAACATATTATGTTCTTTATATAAATCCAATTAATATTTTTATGATGATTATAAATAAATAATATTTTTTTACATAACTATTTTATAATCTTTCTTTTTGATGACGTTTACAAATTTAAAGTTACCAAATCATTCAGATATATTTTTCACCATTTTCCTTATTTGATATGTACATTATGTTATGCACCAATATTTTTTCAAGAGGTATAAATACAAACCCTTTTTGATTATGTCTCCAATTATAAATTATTATGATCTATATCTCTACAATCTCTCAAATTATATTATTATCTATTTATTAATGACATTTTCAAGTAATCATTCCATTTTCCACAATTTGTTATGTAATATAATTGATAATATATTTTTAATAAAATCTATATTTATCTCTGTCTTTAGTCAGAATGTTTTTTCTTCCAAAACAATTATTTCCAAAAAAAATCAAATGTTTTTATTAATATTATTTATATTTAAAAGAAAATTTTACCCATGTCCTAATTTTTTCAGGGAAAAAAATATGAAATGAATATTCAAGTAGTTTTCAACACATTTTTTGGTTGGCATTTAAACAAATGTGAAAGTAATCATTCTTTTAATGTGGAATACATTAACCAATATTACAATTATCATGACCGTTATATTAATTAATGATTACTTTCTATGATTTAATGTATTTTCTCAAGGTAAAACATTTCAAAACATTTTATGTTTTTAATAGTGTTTCTCAAAAAATTGATATTTTCAACAAGAAATGTTTTTATTTAAAACATATTGGTTAAATCAGTGGATGGTGATGCACGAAGGAACGCATGGAGAAAAACCTAGGAGGGTAGATCTTGATGATAACCCTTGGAAGAAGGATGTTTTTTATGAGGGTGATGAGGAGTTGATACAGTATCATGATCTATTCATTCTCGGTGCGAAGAGAAAATATGAAAAATCGGAATCCAATGATGCTATTGGTTATGGTAAAATCCATTCCAATGTGGCTAAGTAGGCTGGAAACATCTTGTTCATGGAGTGTGAATCAATTAATTCGGAAAGGATCAAAAGTAAGGGGCGGATTGAGCATATATCTACGAATCAAGCTGCTGTTGAAGAGCGGGTCAAATTGTGTACGTTTTCAATCATTGGTCGTGTCTTGGTTACAAAATGGGTAAGACCATGGAAGTTTCATGATCTTACAAATAAGATTATGGAGATTTGGGGCTTTAGTGACTGGAAGATGATAGATATGGGATGCATATTTTATCATGTAGTTTTTCCATCTGATAAATGAAAAATACGTACGTAGAGTATGTGTTTTGTACCATTGCATCCTGGATTCCTTTGGATTCATGAATGATATAGAAATTTTGATCCCAGTTCTTTCAAAAAAATGTTTTCCCATGTATGGATATGAATTCATAAGTTGAGTTGGCTTTATTGGCATCTAAAAATCTTGTGGGATATTGCTTCTTCTATAGGGAGTCCTATAAGGATTGATAGGAAGAAAAATAATCCTAGTTTGGGGAAATATACTAGGATTCTTATTAACGTGGACATGTCCACTACTCTTGTGGAGGAGGTAGTATTTAGACCTAGGGATGATAACATCACTCTTTATATTGGATATGAAAGGAAGCCAAAATTCTGTTTTAACTATCATCTTTTTGGGAATGTGCTTGCTTAATGCAATAGAAACAAAGTTTATGCCTCCTGTAATATCAGCAGGAATGATGAAGGAAATTACAGAAGTAAGACTACTGCTTAGGGCCACTTTCTTCCTGATGTGCCTGTGAATAAGGACTTCCTAGAATTATCTCCTACTATAATTCAGACAGTGAGTGACAAAGTGGACGTTGAGGGAGAAACCTTGACATATATTGGTGACAATGCTCCTTTTTCTGAGGGGGAGGCTCCTCAGATTGGTCTGGGATCCTCTTCACAGGACCCCTTTAAACATGATGTGCTGAAAAAGGTTGATACTGGTGGAGATAATCAGATTGGACATGATAAGGTGGATGATGAGGTTATTCATAGTGAAGCAAAGAAGGAGTTAGGTTAATGAACTACCCAGCTTGGGTGATGGCTTTGATCAGGATTCAGTAGGTCTTGATAGGTAAGTACATGATCCTACCAAGGGGAATATTGATTTACCCTTGGAAGGGCACAATCAACACATGTAAATGAGGAACTGGCAGGGGAATTCTCTTAGTTCCCCCCATCTAAGGATGCAAGAAGGCATCTACTCTCCACTATGAAAATTCCCATTAGCTCGGATAATAGGTTTACATCTCTTTCTGATGATGATTATGGGCCTGACAGGGTTGGAAGATCCCCTACTGGAACACTGGAGGAGAATACGACAACCTCATTGAAATGCATTGCAACTTGATATGTTGGACCCTATACTAGGCAGAGGTCACTCAATCTAAAAAGATATGTTTTTTTGGAACTTCCAGGGTCTTGGTAATTCTCACACATTCAAAACCCTTAGGGATATTATTATGACCAATAAACCTATGTTTCATGATATTGCTGAGTTGAGTATGATGTTTGCAAGATGGATAGCTTTCAGCTGGAATGCCTTGGGGAACTCCTTGGTTTCCACTAACCATCCTGATAACTATTTGGAATAATTATGTGTTTTAAAACACAATAATTTCATAGTTGAGTCCTTCTATAATGATCAATAGTCAGTAACCCTATCCTGCTACATTCAGTCCAATTAGTTTTCTTCTGACTTTTTTTATGCTTTTGATCAATACCTTAGAAGAAGGTCACTCTGGAAGTAATTCCTATACACATTTGAGAATATGTATACTATGTGGATTCTACTTGGTGATTTTAATACCATCTTGAGACTAGAAGAAATAATTGGGAGAAACTTCTATAGAGCCTCATCCAAGGACTTATCGTCATGCATGGACCATAATAGGTTGACTGAAGTTCCTATTTCTAGTGATGATTTCACCTGGAGCAGATACACCCTAAATGGGTGGCATGAAAGTAAATTGGATAGGTTCCTCGTGCAGATGGATGAGAGAGGTGATACAATGGATTTTTTTGGAATGATTCTCCCCAGATTCCATTTTGATCCTAATACTTTGTTGGTTGTACTGTGTTTAAATAGTTTGAGGTCAGATCCATTAACTTTTAAGTTCAATAATGCTTGGTTGGTTGTGCTAGGGTGCAGAGAAATAATTCTAGAGGATGGAAAAATTGTTGTTTCGTGTATTTCTTTGCACATTCTTACTAGCAAGCTAAAACTAGTGAAAACCAGAATCATAGAGTGAAGTAAAATATCTTTTCCAACCTTGAGAATGATATCAAAGAAGATGAATATCATCTGTACAACTACCAGATGAGAAATATGCTCCAGGATAAACCATCTCAAGATGAGATAAAAGCTACCTCAAGTCTTGACAATCTCTTGACCCTCAAGGAGAACCTTTCTTGAAACCAGTTCAATGTTCATTGGTTGAAGGTGGGGGATAGAAAATCTATATTCTTTCACTGTAGGCACAGGGTGAAAAAGGTAAAGAGGAATCGTAAGGCTTTAAAGAATGATGACTGCATGTTTACTTCTGAAAATGACATTGCTAATGCGGTTACATGATATTTTGGAATGTTATATTCTGACTCTAGGGAGGATACTTCGAGCAGGATAGTCAGATGTGTGGAACGAAGTTTGGATGACATTCAGAACAAAAAGCTCACTGATATTCCGGGCTCAAAAGAAATCCATTCTGCACTCTTATCTCTAAATATGGATAGTACTTCTAGTCCTGATGGTTTCACCAATAAATTATTTATGTTCTATTGGGATATCATCAACAAGGAGTTGATAAATGCTATAAGATAATTATTTCATCACACTTCTATGCCATTGGGGAAGAACTCCAATTTCATTTCCTTGATTCCAAATAAAGACAATGAAATGGATACTAAAGACTTAATGCCTCTTTCTATTGGGAATTCCATTCCTAAAGTCATTATTAAGATCATGTCAATACGGTTATGTGAGGTTTCTAGGAATCTTATTTCTACTAACCAGTTGGGATTTGTTCCTCGCAAGAAAATTCAGAATTATCTTTTCACTGCTCTTGAGTGTGTTAGTGTTATAAGAAGAAAATTCAAAAATGGTAATATGGCTCTTATGGTTGATATATCAATGGCCTTTGACACAATAAGATGGTATTTCATTTTTTCAATTCTGAGTATGCATGGATTTTTAGGAAAATTCATTGTTATAGTATGCTCAATTTTGAAAAATTCTAGTTTATATATCATTGTAAATGAATCCCCTAGGGTATTCATTGAATGTTATAGAGGGGTCAAGCAAGGAGACCATGTATCTTTTATTTCTTTCTCTATTGCTGAGGATTATCTGAGTGTGTGTCTTAATGATCTTGTGAACATTGGTTTATATCAGAGAATTAGAGCGGGTGGGAACTACTTTGCACCCTCAAACTTGTTCTATGATGATGACATACATCTATTTTGCAAAGCTGATAGGAAAACCACATCATGCATCAAGAATATCTTCTTACAATATAATGAGGAAGTAGGTTAGGTCATCATTTGGAATAAATCATTTTTTGTCTTTGGAGAAGGAATTCAAAACTTGAACCAAAACATGGTTGCTCGTAGGCTTATTGTGAAACGGGGTACATTTTCTTTTAATTATCTAGGGATTCCATTGTTTTGGGGTAGGGTGAAAAGTGTTCACTTGGAAGTTATTTCATTGAAAATAATTAATCAGTTGGCATGTAGGAAACGTAAGACCGTGTCTCAGGCTGGTAGAGTTTGTCTCGTAAACCTAGACATCACGTAAATGTTTTTGTACTCCTATTCATTATAAATATGTCCAAGATCCCATCTTAAGGAATTGAGTGGAATGACAAGTAATTTCATATGGAATGGTTCAACTAATCAAAAGAATCTTGTCACTGTTTCATGGAGAGATTGCATAAAGCCGGTAGATATGGGTGGAATGGGAGTTAAATATATCAGAATATTTAATGATGCACATCTACAAAATTTCACATGGAGGATCTTATCCATGAATGAATTTTCTTTCGAATTTATTATGAGATGGTTTGTAGACAGGCTACATATTGTTCAATGCATGTACATGAAATCCCCTGTCTGGCCTTCGATCAGGAACACCTATTCAATCATCATGAAAAACTTTATATGGTTGGTATGTGTTGATTCTCATCTGATTTATTGGAGAACTCCTTGGTTTTCCTCTCTAATTAAGAAATCTATTACAGTCCCATTTCCTTGGAGAAATTTGTCTATTTCTGACATACAGGGGAACATGGATGTTTCTGCAATCCTTCTTAGTAATATTCGTATGGATATCACTAATTATGAATATTTTTATAATGATGTACTGATTTGGAAGCCTGCTCTTAATTTGTCTTTTTCAATATGAAAGTATTATATTTATCAATGTGGTTCATAACCTGGAATACAATCATGGGTGAAAGGTGTTCACATTCCCTTTATATTCTCTCACGATGCTGTGCTCAAATAGTGAATCTGGAATCAGTGCCTACCAATCTAGTGTTCCCTTCAGCACACGAGGCTGATCATTGCCTCGGTATGTCATCTCTATCTTAATGATGAAGAATCTATCATTCATTTGATCATCCACTGCACCTTTTCAATTCAGTTATGGAATTATGTTCAAAAATCATTCAATGCTGCATTTGTTTTGGTTCAATAGAATCAATGCATACATCGGCCTTTCAGGAAAAATTCATTGAGCAAGTGGAATCTTTTATTATTGCTACCACTATTTCTATTTTTTCTTATATATGGATGGATCAGTATAACATCATCTTAAATAGCTACAAGACCTCATTTCATGAGGGTGTTCTAGTTATTCATCGTAGAATTAAACATTCTTTGGTGACTCAAATTGGAGTAATAAATAATGATGTTTCTCACTTTGTTCTTTTGAGGACTATTGGTGTTAGTGGCAGGGAAAGAAAGCCCTGAGTGATGAAGTATATTCGGTGGATACCACCAATCTATTACTGGATGAAGGTGAATCTGGATGGGGAGACCTCTGGTGCAACCGGTCCTATTGGGTGCGGTGGAGCCTTTCAAACCCATCAGGGATTCATTAAGGTATGTTTCTTCCACTACATTGGGATTGGTCATGCGATTGAAGCGGAGCTATAGGCCATGATAAAGGTGATCAGGCAAGTATTCCATTATGGTTGGCGAATGGTTTGGCCAGAGTCAAACTCGTCTATTGCTATGAAAATTATGAAAGATCATTTCAGGAATGTTCCATGGAGGATTTTATCTTCTTGGATTTCTTGTCTTAGTCTTACTGAGTCAATATGCCTTGATGATTTTCAAGTCTATAGAGAAAGAAATCAGGTGGCAGATATTCTTTCCAAAAGAACAATTTTGGACGTCATTTCTAGTTAGTATTTTATTATGCCTAGTTGATGCACTAGTTTGGTCCATATTGATAGTGTTGGTGTTTTGCACACAAGACATTATAAGCCTCCCCTTTTTTGAGTTTTTTTGTGCTGTTTAACTTTTTTATATATTAATTTGTTGGGAGAAGGCTTTCTGTCTATCTCTCGGACCTTTTGGATATTTTTTTAATTGAGCAATAAATATATTTTTCTATCTAAGATGAAATATATTATTATTACCAATTCTTTACTAGGGATGTGATAAACGAAAATTATTCTTATTCTTTTTTAAAATTGTTTAAACTTTTTAGGGTATTATGTGTATGAATCATCTTTCCCTTCCAGGGGTTATACAATGATTGAATTATTAATAAAACCATTTCCTTCTTCACGGGTTATATCATGATAACATTCTTATGAAACCCATTTTTTCACCATGAATTATGGTATGATGAAATGATGAATTTATTATAAAACTTTACACTTTTATATAGGTTATCATGTGAAGAAATATTTATGAAATAAATTTCATTTAATGGGTTGTGATGAGATGACTTTTTTATGAGATTCTAGGACCCATATATTTGATTTTCATTATGTTAAGGGTGTGAACTGTATCTCCATAAAACTAATTGGGTAATAATAAATGTTCTATGAGATCAAAGGTTACACGAATGGGAATTCCATGCACAAAAATAAGGGAACATGGGTGGTTTGATCATGCTCGAAAAAATTTATCGGGTGTTTAGTCCAAGCCCTATCTAAGTACAAGGGTGGTTCACCCATTACTAACATGTTATGAATGTCTTCATGGGTATCCTTAAAATAATATTTTCTATGATTATGTATATTACAATGATCTATGGCATATGAAAATGTTATTATTTCATCTCTCATGTTCTTTAATTCCATTATGATTTATGTGTTATGCATTTTAAATCTTTAGTCGATGACTTAAGATTTTGTTCATTGATATGCATGGTTTGGTTTTCAGATGTTATGATCACGTTCTCATACCCTTATATTCATGTTATACTTATATTTATCTCTTGTTTAAACATACTGAGCATATAAGATAAAATTTTATGATTATTCCTTTACCTTGGTTCTAATTATGGTTTTTAGTAGTATTACTAATGGGTATGTTATTAATTGGATACATTAAAGATCATTCATGAATTAAAAATATTTTTTTCTAGGTTTCCAAATTCACTATAATATTACAGTCCTCAGGTGTGAATTTTTGTAATGTAATTATTACTTATCCATAAATATGTAATATCCATGTATGAAAATCCTAGGTCACAATATATCTAAAACACTGTCATGTAAATTATGGGAAACAAAGGTGTGGCTCTGGGAAGTTAGTTTGATGGTATTCCAGTTAAAAAACAACATCATGTGATCTAAAAGTACAATTTATAGGGGTTTTTAGGTTACAATAATGTGACTACGGGTTATGAATTTCGGGGTGTTCCAAATCCCTTGAAAATTACAATATCGGATATTCATTGTTTAATAGATCTACCTATTGTAAGAGTCCATCTTTGTTGTGACATATCCAGATGGATTTTATTTACTTTAAATCTAAATATATTCATCCTTTAATTTATTTTGTAGTTTATATTATGAAATATTGTTTCCACGGTATTTGATCACATATTGGTAATATCAGGGTTTATACAATCGCGATAGAACCCTAGCCCTTCGGGGTTGATCTCTTCTCTTCGGCGATGACAACGCCAGTGGTGGCTCCTTCCCCCTTGGTGGGGGAGGGGGAATCGTCATTCCATGAGAGAACATGGTTCTTTAGGCCTTTTATAAATATGATACACCAAAAAGATGAATAATAAAAGACTAATTTTACCTTCTATGACCGGTGAGTACCAGATCTTCATTTGAGAGGGATAAAGTTGTGCTTCATGCCATAAAAAATTCATCTTAATCAACCATCCTTGCCCAATGATACCTTTAGTGGACTAGAGGATGAATTTTGATCAAATTTATTTTATTTTGAGGTGGCATAAATCAGCCACTGAGTGGGAATCGGCTATAGAAGAAGGGGAATCTTGTGTGGGATGTGTAGATGATTACATGTATTATGATATGTAGTCCTGTGGTGCGCTGTCTGGTTTGTGGTTGTTCGACATATGTCTGTTTTTTGAATGTTTCAGGTTGTTATCTGGTATGTGTTTAGGGTTGTGGGGTTTATCACTTTTCATAAAAGTGTGTGGAAATAAAAATAAAATTTTCAGTAGGGTTTATACCATCCATCCACATCACCATCCCTATTTGTTCCATCTCTAGAAGTTAATATGTTGCAATATTTCATTATCCTATAGGATATATCATACGATGTCCTTGTTTTTCTATATTTTAACAATGGAACTTTTATTAAAGTAATATTCCCTTTATCATGGGTACCATTACTTAAAACAAGGCTCCATTATTAATTTAATTATACTCGGAGTGGTAGGGTTCAGCATCTATGAAATCATGTGCCTTAATATCCGATATCAAATCCACTTTCTGGGGGTCAACAACCATAAAAACCTATGATAGGAGTCCAAAACAATGTCTATATTGTGGTTGGTTGAATCTACCTGATCTAGTTTTAAGACCATGTTCTAGGACTAATTTTTATTACATACCTCTAGTAATATTTCTTTGGAAAACTATTTTCCACATCCTTGAAGTGGAGATCTTTCCCTGACTCCCCCACATCAAAAATCCCAATCAATGCTATAGTGTTACTTTCTAAGTCTATATCCATGAATAGAGATGTTGCGTGGGTTTTTGTAGTGTCTTTAGGTCTAGGGGACCGTGTAATGTATTTGGAATCCATGCCTATGTTCATAGATCTAGATGATAAGTTGTTTTCTGCTATATTTATAGGGTGCATGTAACAAAGACTTATCCTTTCCTTTTGACCTTTAATATGAGGATTTATCCTGTCCATTATCCTTACATATGTTGAAAAAATTATTAGACTGACACTCATAATAAATATGAAAAATACTATAGTTTATGTAGAATTTATATTTCCATCCATAATTGAAATCATGGTAGATATTTTCATCTCTTGTTGTTAGAAAACCCTCTTAAACTAGGCCTCTTGTCAAATAAACCTATAAGAAATCAATGAAATAAGAAATAAACCATCGGTTATTAGTTTTTTGGTCCATTTTGATGAATTTTTAAATCAATGATGTTATGTCCCATAGGATTTTCATATTCAAACATATACCGCATAACATAAAATTGTGGTTCTAAACATCTGTGGGGATGTTCCTAAACTTTACAGGGTCAAATTTTTTGTCAAATTCCCATTTTTTAAGAAATATATTACAAAATATTAAATAAAAAAATCTTCACATACTTTTAATTACCGATAATATAATAAATTAAATTCTATACATTTTTATAAAAAAATTAATTATAATTTAATCGTGTTATTGAAAAAATAGGAATTAATTTGTCTATTTTGAAAGTTTTTAATTTCAAAAAATTTTATAGTATGTTTCTCATTATAACGATTTATAATATATCTATTGTATAATTACCATTAATATTATTATATTTAGTATTATAATAATGTTCAATTGCAACAAATGAAATAAGTGATGACCTCAACCAGTTGAGTCATACACTATAAAGCCAATTTGTCATAGCTTTCAAGGGAGACAACATCACTGGGAATTTACCTTGATCAAACCCAATCCATATTATACAAAGAAATAAAGAATGTAACCATTTATAATATAATATGAAACTCATGAATAAAACATCTCAAACCATGTTTATCAAACCACCCCATGAATAGATCTCCATCATACACATTATACTTATAGAATTCGCCGATTTAATAATGGAATATGTATATAAACCATAATAGAATGAATTTTTATATTTCCTTTTAATAAAAAATGTAATATATTTATCCTTTATTATTATTTTTAAATTATTTGATAAGTATTTATATATATATATATTATATTTTCATACGATGAAACAAAAATTGTATTTTTGGGAAATGCATAGTTTCAATCAACTCACTCTATTTTAATAAATTATATAATTTCTAAAACAAATTATATTTTAATGTAATATTATTGTTAAGAAAACATTATTAAATATAAATGGTAATATAATTTTTCAAAGTCAAAGATAATTTTTATAAGTCCCAAAAAACTATTATTTCAAAAAATAATATTTTACTATAAATGTTTATTTATAATATAAAAGAGTAAATTCATATAAATTGAAAATTATTTAGAAAAAATAAAAATTATTTTTGAAATTAGGGCTTCGAAATTATCCAAAAATTTTTTTCATAATTTCGGGTGCTAGTCTAATTTTTGGGATAAAATTAAATAAAATGTAAATATAGGATGTGTATTATGAAACCATAATGACCCAATAGAGAAGTAATATATTCCATAAAATGTATCTATAATAAAATATATATTTACCTTAAATAAAATTTGTTTTTTGAGTTTATGAGATATATTTTATAAACCCTTAATGAATTATCCAAAAAATATATTATATTTTAAGGTTATAAAATGAATTCGTTATATAATTGAATCACTTCAACATAACCAAGGGTATAATTTTAATGATATAAGTTCATAAAATTTTAAAATAATGAAAAAAATTCATCTTATTCAAAACCATAGTAAAAAACTAATGATAATATCACTATATTTAATTAATTTTTCATATAGAGTATAGAACCTATGTTTGGAAATTCATAAATAACTCTCTTCTATTTTTCAATATAAACATAACAAACAACCCATTTATCTCACTCGGAACCCTTAAATAATGCAATTACAATGACCATTACATTATATAGTCCTTGTTAGATTATCCCAAACACTTATGAAGATCCTTCAATGCATTTAGAATAACCCTCTCAAGTTAAGAGACACTCACCTTTTTATCTTTATTCACAAACCTACATTAAATTAGGCCCTTTTTTCAGTTTTCCATGTTGGTATACGATATCACAAATCCCAATAATTGGACTTATTATTTACATGTTCTCTAATACCCCTTTTAATTTTTTAATCCCTCCCATTAAACATTATGTTCCATGTTATGTTGTTGAAATTATCCTTCCTTGATTTACTAATTCCATTCATATTACCCAAACCCCTTTATGAATAGATTAAAATTTATTAATGTCATATTTATGTTTTATGATTTATGTGACACACTTATGTATGCACATGGTATGAAAATGATGTGTTCATCCAAATATCACACTAATTAATTGGGAAAACTTTTACTCGGGATAATTATTGTATGGGTGTAATCCTATTCCATTATGGGACTTTTCCCACTATTTTATAATTTATTGTTGGTTATAAATGGCCCATGTTTATGATTCCATGTTTAATTTTTTAAACTATTTACAATGTTTCCTTTTATGTTATCATGTAAAATTATGCCTCATTGCTCAATATTATGGTTATCACACATATTATGTTACCTTTATATGCCAATTTTATTGCATGTTCTAATTTAAAATTTGGTATTCTTTTCTTACTCCTTTAGTGGGCTTTATAGGTAACCCATTTTTAATGTACATCCCCAGGTTACCCGGTGTGATTTTGGAAGCACGATGGAATTCTAAGAGAATTTTGATGATGTTTTCAAAAATGTAATTGTATTCATATTACAAGTTCTTATGATATGTACATAATTCCAAAAAGTTACATGGATTCATAATATTTTATGAATGAAATATTTTTATCTTCTATTTAAAAATAATGAGTTAAAATGTTTTAATATATGGGTTTTCATAGATAGTATCAGAGAAAACTCATGTTATTTTTTGTATTTGAATTAGAAACCTCTAGTAAAATATTTTTGTATAAGACTAAACATATAAAAAATCCCTAACTTTTTTAATTCATTATGTAAGTGGTTTCCAAGAAAATATATCTTTTTATGGACATAAAAATTGGATGTGGCTCTAGAAGAAATATGTAGAGGGGTAACAACCCCAAAATTGGCACATTGAGATAGACTCAATAATAACACGGTGCATGACAATGGGTCTTGGTGCAAAAATAGTTTGAAACTCCAAGGGTATATTCATTGGTAAATTCGAAATTATCCTTCAGTACCATTATTAAGAGAATAAAAATTCCCATGAGATTTTATGTAAGAAAATATATCTCGTAGAACTTAGATTGAAATACAGAAATTTCCATATTAAGGAATAAATTCCATTTATGAGTTATCCATTAAATTTTAATAGTTTACCATTTAGGTGTTTAACAGTTGTAAAATTATTATCCCTAATTCTTTTTTAGATGATGTAAATGATTAGAAATGTAATAAAATAATGATAGTTAGTCATTTAATCCATGGTTCTACACATTCATTATTATATCACAAGTTTAATAAAACTATTCAAACACAACAAAAAATCATGATAGTAGAGCTATCGATGAAAATAGAAAACAGAAAAATTATTATATCCCATGAATGTTACACTTCCACTGTCAACCATTGTGGCCATAACATCATATAGAAACTCCTGATACTTCTTTTAGAATAATTCAATGTAGTTAAAGGTATGGATTTTCTTGAATTATATATATCCAATGTAAATTTATGAGAGAAGGAAATAAACCTCTATATCATGAATCAACGTATGATATTATAAAAGTTCAATGGAGAAGATGAATATTTTTTATTTACAACATCAAAATCATGGATATTATTTCCTTTTTTGAATGTTTCTCTAGGTCAAATCATTGATACTAAATAAATATCAACCTTGATGAAAAAAACATTATAAAGTAATTTTATGATGTGTTTCCAAAATATTTTCCTAGTCTTCCCCCAAACCAGGATGTTGAGTTCTCAATCAATGTCATAGATAGATATTTGAAAATATCCAAGAATCTATATATAATGGTAATTATTCAACTTGACGAGCTGAATAAAAAATTGAACTATAATATGAATAATGGAAACATCCATGTTCTTCACTATGTGGTTCAAAACACAACTTCTTCAAGACTAAGAATGGTTCTATACACCTCTACATTGATTATCATGATCTAAATAAGATCATAATAAAGAACAATCATCCTATGTCTTCAATTTTTAACTAATTTAATCAGCTATGGGAAGACAAGTACATATTTAAGTTGGATCTACAATTGATATTTTAACAAGTAATCTTAAAGAAAGAGTATATCCCCAAGACCGGTTTTTTTACAAGTTTCACACACTATAAGTTCATAGTGATGTTGTTTGGACTCACTTATTATCTAGAAATCATCATGAACATGATGAATACAATGTTTCGTGATTACCTTAATTAATTTTTGATAGAGTTTATAGATGATATTATTATTTACTCTAAAATAAATGAGTAACATACAAAGCCTCTGAATTTTTCTTTCAAGACCTTGAGAAAGAAAGGTTATTTGACAAGTATAATAAATTTAAAATTTGGTTTGACAGTGTAATTTTCATGTGAAATTCTATCACTGATAAACTAATATCTATGTATCCTTCAAAAAAAAACAATTTAAGGGTGAACTTTATAAATCTTGGTGATGGTTATTCGTAGATTTCTTTTTTTCGAGGGTCTATCATCCATTTGTTAGTAAATGATAATTATTTTTAATCCTAGTAACTAAGATAAATTAAAATGTCACTATTTTTTCTGGAATAAATAATGTCTCGAATATTTTAAAGAGATGAAGAATTGTCTTATCATTGCACGTGTTCCCACAATACCCACTAGTGTGGATGGATTCTTGATCTATAACTATGAATCAAAAAGGGGATTCAGATGTGTATTCTTGCAACATTAAATATTTATAGCCTATTCATCCCTTTAACTAATGATCCCAGAGAAGAACAACCCAACTAATGATCTATAATTGGTTGTTTTGATCATATTATTAATGATTTAGTGACATTATATCTATGTGGAGAATTGTGACCTATATACATATCATAAAATCCTTAAAGTATATATTCACAAAATAATATCATAATATGATTTAATGAAGGTGGTTAGAGAGAATGGAGGATTATGAATGTTCAACCCAATACTATCTTGGTAAATAAAGCTATGTTATATATTCTCTATGTATAAATGATCCCAAAAACATCCATGACAAGTATTTCAAGGGATCTAATATTCTTTGACATTCAAAGTAATCAATTATGAATAATAGGAGGATTTTCATACAAATTGATCAAATAACTACTCCATAATACATTCATGAGAGGATCAGGGAGGACCAAAAAGATGATTATTTGATACATAATAAAGTAGTGGATATTCTAGAATTCAAGTTTTTTAAAGATGGATTTATATGGTTTTTTACCTTGATATATGTCCCATCAAAACCAGAACTGAAGAGGGAACTTCTGGATGATTTATATAGCTCATACTTCTTTATTCATTTAGGAAGAACTATTATCTATAGATATTTGAGGAAAAACATCTAGTTGGATAATATTAAGAGTTAGATTGAGGAGTTTGTATCTTCATGTTAGGTATTATGATGAGTAAAAGAATAAATATTGATTTCTAATGGAATGTTTCAACAATTTCCTATAATAGTATATAAATATAAACACTTAACAATTGATTTAATCATAGGACTCCCTATGACACCTGAATAAAATAACTCTATATAGGTTTTACTTGATCTATTTACCAAGTTAGTGAGTTTTATATTAATTAAGAAATATTTATCTCTTGACAAACTTACCATGATATACATATGGATGTGGTAAGACTAAATGGGGTGGCAGTCTCTATTGTGTTTAATTAAGATTAAAGGATTACCTTGAGGTGTTTGATAATCACTCAGTATTTCTTAGACACAGAAGATATATTTATCACTAATCATCACCATCCGTTTGAATTTCAGTTTGATATGACCATTAAAACAATGGAGAAGATAATGAAGTCATGTTCAATGAATTTACAAGGAGATTCCGACCAACAAGTTCCCCTATTAGTGTTTTAATATAACAATGGTTTATATTATTTCATTTAAATGGAATCTAATGGGGATCTTCTTGGGGAGAGGTTTTGAACACCGACATACAAGGATGAAGTTAGAGAAGAAGCTGGTGGGACATGATCTTACCCACGATATGATAGAGGTGGTTCAATAAATTAATTTAAATATGAAATCTATTAATATTTAATACAATATCTATAAATAATATCATTTAAGAGACATGGATTTTTATTATTGAGATTATGTGCTCTTTCATATATCATTGTGGAATAAATTCATAATTTCTATGAAGGAGGGAAGATTATCCATAGATACATTGTACCATTTCAGATCCTTGATCTCAGAGGAGTTGTGTCTTATAGACTAGCACTACCATCTAACCTATATCAAGTACCTAATATGTTCCATGTTTCCCTTAAAAAAACATACAGACCATACCCACAACTAGAATTTGGAACTATAAAAATGTGTCTACACAAATGGTTTGAAGAAACCATTAGTATTTGTTACCCTATACTAATGATTTACACAAAACATTTATGTATCCTCTTCATGACATGGGTATACTAATGGTTTTATCATTACATTGGTATAGAGGATGATATACCAATGATTTTATGAAACTATTGGTATGGACTTTCTAGCATTAAACTTATATGTGGAATATCCTCCCCCCATTTTACCCCCTCCCAGATTGAACCTTATGGTCTAGAGATATTTTATTTTCTAACCTAGCCACAATAATCTCTCCCCAATTCCTGTTTTAATTCAATTATTCCTAAATATAAAATTGGGGAGTTCCAAATCCTGGATATCTTCTTTAAACCAACATTTAATTTATTTCTAGGATAAAAACACTATACTATATTATTTATTTTGTTATAATATTCTGGATTCGTATAATAATATTTAGTTTATGAATTGTATGTTTCATCTCTGCTAATAATTGATCTTGTTTGTGATTCTCTCACTTTTTGAATGAAAAAGACACAATGAAGAAAATTAAATCTATTTTGAACTGATAGATGTAGTCTATGTGGAGTGAATTCATTCAAAGATGATGATTAGTTGATCATTTATGTATTATTTCTAGGAAATATATTTTGTTTGGATTTTATTGTTACAACTAAAATGAACCTGAATTGATTTTGGATTTGAAATTTTTTAATGGATGTAAAAGATTAATGTTGATTTTTTTGGTAATTTCCATTTCAAGTATGGATTTCTAGTTTTGATAACACTTATAATGGCTTGTTTTAGATTTAATATTTTTCTTATATTTATTTGATGGACTCCTATGAAATGTTTTTCATCAAATAGTTCAATTGAATGAAGATGTCATAAACTCCCACTTGTTTCAATGGATACGTGACATGGAGTCTGTGAAGTGTATAATCCCATCCACATTCTTTATATGTGTTGAAGTATTTTATTATTATATTTAGTGTTAATGTCATTATAACTCTACCTAGAAGAATTTTCCAAATAAAGGCACACCCTGTGAATATTTTAAGGATCCAAGGTATTTTAGATCTATGTTTATGTGGATTTTAGAGTCTATATGGAGTGGTGGCTCTCAATTCTGATAAGGTATGGAAATTCATTAATTTCATATAACATTTAATTTTATTGAACATAGTTTTAATATTTATTGGAGAATTTATTGCCAATTTTCATTATTTTTCATGTTGGTTCAAACATGTTATTCATTTATATTTTTCCTATATAATTTTATTTTTTAATAAATATTTAGTGGGTATGAGTTGGTCTTCCAAATCATATATCATTCTTTCTTTACATTGATATATAAAATAAATGACTATCAAAGAATAATGAAATCATTATTTTACAATATATGCTGAATTTCCATCTTAATAATGTGGTGGTGAGAATCATATATAAGAGAATATAAAATCTATAATTCCAATGATTTGGGATAAATTTTGGGCTATTCATAATAGGGAACATTATTAGTTTGCAATTTTCTCAAATTCATTTTATCAATATTTGGCGAAACACTTAAAAATATATTTTTGAGATTAAAATGTCTTTAAATGTACAATAATTGGATGTGTAAAGTTTAATTTATATGCATCAAGAGTATATACAACATGAATAGAATAAATAATCTAATACATCTTCAAGAGGGTAAGAAAACCAAAGGATAAGTTAAAATTTAGAATACCATTGTCACTTTTAACTTTATAAATAAGATGGAATTAAAGAACCTAATACTTTTCAAGAACACATCGATTTAAGTGAGAAGTTAAAGGGATTAGATGTAATTCTAATGATCCTTGAATGAATTCAATTTAGACTCTCATGAAATGAAGTGAGTGGAGGAATTCATCAAAATTTCCTAGAAAAATATCCCAAACAACCAATCCGTATTATAAATGATATATGAATGTATTAAATATCACTATTCGAATAACAAATCATGTATATATAATTTAAAATTTCATTTGGTAGTTTTTAAAAGAAATAGTATGAATAAGCTTATAATTATTCCTATCCAACCTACTCTTCACCTAATATATTATACCATTAAAACATTAAAAAGAAATAAATTAATTTTTGATGGTAGGTAAAATGAGTTATTTTATTAGTTTTTTTTTTGGAAAAATATGTTTAATTGAAATACCATGGAAGATGATTGCGAGGAAGGAAGCCCCTAAGAATCAATTTTATATTTGTTCAGTAATGAATAATGGGTTGAAATCCTAGAAATTAAAAAAAATAGAATCAAAAGTTATGGAAATCAAGACACCAGAACATGATAATGAATTTTTATTTTGTAAAAACAAACTAAAATTTTAGATACTATATAACCTCTTGAAACTAAAATTCAAGGATAAACATGTTATGAAATATTGGGAAAAGATACAAGTTGGGGTGGTCCAAATTAGTCATGGTGATCTATAGGATCTTTGGTGTAGTGGTCCTTATGGCGTGAGTCGGAGTCTATTATTGTGAAATATAGGTTGTGTACGAGTGGTGATCGACCTATAGATATATGTGGAGATTATGGCTTGGTGGTGATGGTGTTTGGTTCTGTGGGTGGTGCGGATCGAGATGTGGCGTGATGTGGTGCAGATGGCATGGTGGATGAAAATTATTTTTAGTGTTTTATATTTTCCTACTAATGGGATTTGTATCAATGTTATTTGGACAAAAATATAAGGTGGTATGCTTCTAGCCTTATGGAATGTAATGGGTTATCCCTAATCCCTACCAAAAGTGAAGTCTGCTTTATTTTTCTTTTTTAATATACGGGATTCTCCATAACCTTTTGAATTATACCAAGTGTTGATATGGAAAAAATTATTGGAAATAAATTATGAGTTATTTTCTCATTTATTTTCACTTAGAGGTTTTGGAATTAATTATAGACAAAATGTGGAGAAATGATTAAGACTTAAGGGAATATAAAATCAAAAATGATTCATGGATTTTGAGATAGACCATGAAAAGATAATGATCATGAAAAACTTGTTATTGGAAAACAACCTAAGTTCCCACAAATGAATAACAAACATAATTGAGACTATGGTTTATGATGAGAAATAATATGTCATATATGTAATACAAAATAAATAGTTTTTTGTGAAGTTATATATGCTATATGATTTTTATTTTCATTATTTTGTTTGTTTTTTTTTTAATTATTCTACAGCCACAAAACCAAGTATTCTTGTATTTTTTGAAGCATTGTTTAAATACAATGTTATTTTATTTTGAGAAAAATTAAACACACACTACCTAGTAAAAGAGTTTCAATAAAAGGGGGAGTGTTTTATAAAAATACTACATTCTTATGTTTTATCATAAAAATGGTAGGAAACCACAATATATTTATATTCATTTTTTAGATATTATTGACCAATTATGTTATAAATTTACTTATTTCAACAAACCATGATATATATCATACTATGTTGTCATACGTTTTTTGAACATTTTTTTCAAAAAAATATGTATCCATAAAAAAAATTAGAACCATGTTATTTTTATAAAACATAACTTATTTAGTATATACATATAATATTTTTAATACCTTGTACATATTTACTACACTAGTATTCTTCTTCTTAACATCTTATAAATTTTTTTCATCCATTATAGTTGTAGTTTTACCACATTTTAAACCATTACATGTATTTACTTTTCTTAACATCTATTATCAACGTCATCATGTCTATTCTTGAAATCCATGGAATGTTGGATTATATCATGTTGGGTTCATTTTCTCTGACAATGATATTATATTTATTAATTTATCTCCATGACATGTCTCGAAGACACAATTTTATAGTTCTTTATAGATAATGCTTCAAATCATTTTCACTCTGTTCATGAATTTTTTCATTTTTCATTATTTTGTAATGACTATTAGACAATAAAATATTTATTATGGTACCATTGTATTTGATCATGTCCAACTTTCATAGTGAACCTCATTTTTTTATCATCCACATGTAACATGAAATGATAGTTAAATCATCCCATAATAACACTAATATATGTTCTTATAGAAAGATATAAGATAATAATAGAATATATATAAGATAAATATTATAACTGCATGTAATATTAATCATAAGAAGAATAAAATCATTTCATTTTTAAATATTATTGTGATCATATCATTAGAATAAATGATTTCATTAGGGAATCTATATTCTTTATTGAAAATAATTTTTTTCAGATTAAAGAGAGAGACATTACCATATTAATAGATTTAAAATATTCCCTTTGATCTATATAATATAAATTAAATACCTGTAGCTCAAATATAATGATACATTTTATTTGTTAACCAGGAACATACTAATATCTGAAATTCTAGTTGCAGTCAAGGTGATTACTCTCTTGGTGATAATGATGATGTTGTAAATGGTGATGTTGGAACTCCAGACGAAGTTATAGCTGACGATTTTTTTATGCTGGTGATTGTTGTTATTTCAGTGGTGGTGATGAAAGATATATCTATCACATCCATTTTTGAGATTATAATAAATTGGAAAATGTGTGGATTATTTTTAATGAATAATATTTTTCAATTATGTAGATTTTATATGCATGTTATAGTATTATAAATAGTTAGGATACTATTTCAAAATAATCAATTGATTAAATGCTAAATATTAAATATTTTTACTATATGGAATGTATATTGTGGAATGTGTTTTCTATAAAATTTTGGTATTGATTATTTGGAGGTGTTGGATATACAAGTGAATCAGTTTGGGGGAGGAAGTTATACCAACAGTATTCAAAACTATTGGTATAGATAAATACCCATGATTTCAAATAAAATAATTGGCATATCATCACTTGTTTGTTTTAAATATATACCCATGATTTTTACAATTTTTCATATATTTCTATGAAAATGGTTAAGAGAAAAATATGTTAATTCGAAATTTTCAATGTGGTATACCAATGGTTTCAATATATACAATTTTTATAACCCTATAGCGATTACATAACAAACCACAATTCATATAACACTTTGTATAAGATATACCAATGGTTATATGGTATATACCAATGATTTAAAACCACTTTTATAGGGTAAATTTATCGAAGTGACCCAACAAATGTACTTACTCTAAAGGTCGTACCATTAGAAAATGATATTTCATAGATGTAGTTTTCGATGATGATATTAGATCATAGAGACATTATTAAAAGAAACTAAACAACTCACACTATACGAATGTTAATGTGAAGACAGAAGACTAAGGAAGAAACATGGAAACCAAAAAAAGTGATGAAACATAAGTACCCTCATATATTTTAGTGTACTATAAATGAAATTTCAAATTTTTAACAAAAAAATAATTATTAAGTAATGATGTTTTATTAAAAAAGAACTATTTTTTCTACATGAATATTTTTATGGTTTTTAAATTTTAAATGATCATTATGCATCATACCCAATGATAAAATAGAAATTTTTTATTATTATAAATATTATTATATTAAGAGATATGATAAAATCTAATATATGGGGATGAAATAAATAATGGCTTGGACCAGTAGGTTCATACCTTTTGAATCCAATTTATTTAAACTTCTGGTAGAGGAAAAGTCATTAGGATTTACACCAAATCAATCCCAGTTCAAGATTCAATGGATAAAGTATATTTTTAAACCATTTATAGGATATGTTTATGATTATTGAGATCACAACTCAATCCTTTTTCATCGATCCACCCCTTGTAAATTTCACAATAAAATATTTACCCTTAGGGAATTCAGTAGTGTAATAAAGGGCTATGTAAGTAGACCATAATAATATGAACTTGTATATTTCATTTTGATTAGATCACTATTAAAATTTTCATTTATTATTATTATTATGAAATGATTTGATAATGAGTTTTATAAAAATTATATTTCGATATAATGAAACACAAATTGTATTTTGGCAATATGTATTTTTTGTAAATGTATAGTTTAAATCAAGAATTTTTTTTAATGAAATCAATACTTTTTTAAATAAATTATATTTAAAAAAAATTATATTATTAAACATTATTTATTAAATATAAATAATAATATAATTTTTCAATGTAAAAAAAATTATAATTGTTTGAAAAGTAATATTTTAAATTTTCCTGTATTTTTTAGTAAATATTGATTTTTGATATAAATGATTCAATTTTCATGATTATTTAATTATTTTGATTAAATAAATATTATTTTTGAAATTATAAAATATAAATTATCCAATTTTGAATTTTTTTTAATATTTTTAGACAGTCAAATATTTGGTTCAAAATTAGATATGGTATAAATACCTGTTGTGTATTATATCATCATAATGACATAAATGCAAAGAAATATATTCCATAAAATGTACACTCAACTAAATATATATCCCCACTTTAAAATAATTTGTTTTTGAGGTTAGTTGATTAATTTTATAAACCCTTATTTATTCCTCCAAAACATGTTTTATATTTTAAGGTGTTAAAATAAATTCTTTATAATCAAGACTCATTTCCACTTAACCAAAGGTAATATTTTAATTATATCTGTTCGTAAACATTTATAACAGTCAAACCACATCACTCATTCTTAAACCACGTGAAAGACATTGGATGGTTTGTGGTCATGACTAATTTTTCATATAGAGTCCAAAACAGATGTTTGTAAATTAATAAAGAACTCTTCTGAATGATATATAAACTGAACCAACCTTCCATTTTATTTATTAAAAATAATTATAGCATGAAATTACTTTAACTTTAGCTCTCTAGAGTCCTCCTAATTTGCCATAATATCTCAGTAATTCTCTCACAATCTTTAACAAGAACCCACTTTCAGTAATTGGTCATCTGCTTCTCCTCTTTATTCAATAACCTCCATTATAATTTTCCACTTTTTTCTAATTTTACATGTTTGGATATTATTTAAAAAATACCTATTAAATTTAATATGATTTCTAAGTGATGATATTCCCATTTTAATCTCATTAATCCCTCCTATGATCCTTTTTGTACTCAAATTATAATTAAATATTTATCTAGAAATTTTTTTCTATTCCAATCATTTTTGTTATGGATTTACTTCCTTATTTATACTCAAGGGTATACCCATAAATGTACCTATCCTTTAGTGATTGTCTAATTCCATGTATATAACCCTCAATCCTTGATCATAGGATTAAAATTTATAAAATACATCCTTATGGTGTATGATTCATGTGTCACACTTATGCATGTGCATGATATGAAAATGATGGGTGCACCCAGATAAGGCTACAATTTATTTACTAGTGTTTTGGTCTCAAAATAAATAAGTTATAAGATAAGTGTCTAAACATAATCTATTTTTGTAATTTCTCAACCATGTCCCGATTTCATGATGGTTGTCCTTGACATATGTTTATGATATTGTGTTTAATGTTTTCACCACATTACTCTATTACCGATATGTTACCATGTAATATAATGCCTAATTATTCCAGATTATGATTCTCACCCCTCTAATATTATTTATATATTCTTATTGGATTGCATGTACTTATTTAACTTATTTTATTCATTGTTTATTTCCTTATATGCCGTTACAGATTACCCATTTTCTTATGTACATCCCCTGGTTATCCCCTGCAATCTAAAAAGAACGATGGAGTTTTATGATCATGTTAAGGGTGTTTTAAATAATTTTATTGTATTCCTATTTCATTTATTTATTCAATGTACATAATTTCCCAAATAAAATAAGATTATTTACTATTGGGATTGTATTATGTGTAAATTTATTAAATTGTGAATTAAAGTTTTTTAAAATATGGGTTGTCAAAAACCTTATTTTGTCTTCATTTTAAGGGAATAATATATGTTAATAACCTTTTTAAATGGATAATATATGCCATTCCTCAAATCCACATATCTATAAGATTATTTTAGAGATATCACTGAACTTACAAAGCATCTCCACTTTCAGAGTTTGAACCCTAAAAATAATTTAGTATTTTAAATGATTAGTTCTTTCTATGAAAAAATCTTGGTTGGAAGAGACATTGATTATTATCCCCATATTTATAATCCTTACAATGGAGGGAATACCAAAATAATATAATTAAAATCATAAAAAACAAAATCTTACTCAATATAACATATGGTGTAAAATGTAGTCAACCAAAAATTTTAATGATCGATTATAATCCTAAAAGATTATAAGTTGGCCAGATTGATGGGTAACTATCAATATTTAATTAAACAATGTTAAATTGAAGGTCTAACATAATTTTAAAACTAAATCTTGATTAATTATTATATAAAAAACACTGATATTGTAATTATTTAAAAATAAATCATTAATTTTGGTCAGACAAAATACAATACAATGAAATACCTTGTATGAAACATTTTAAATTCCTAGGAAAATATTTAAAACAAAAAATTTTAAAAAATTACATTTTATAACTTCAATATTACTTATATTAAATTTTCATATTCATGAATATTAAAAATATGGATATTAATATAAATGATCAATTCATAATGTTATGCATAAAATATTGTTACTTTAGGTAATGATATTATCTCTAAATTATTTTTTTGTGACAAAAAGTTACAAATATTTAGTGTAGATCCCATTAAAAAATGTTATTTAAATAAAAATTTGTTTTAAAAATATATTATGGAATATTATATACCATATATCATTTTCTATTATATAGTCTATGTCTATATCATTAGTTTATTCCTCTATGATATATTATATCGAAGACACTTACCTAAATAATAACTTTTGTTAATGAGATTATATCACAGATACTTATATAGAAATCCATTTATATCAGGGTTTTTATTTACAAAAAATACTCATAAACATAGTTTTTATCTTGTATCATCACTAAGTTTGACTCATAACACCCCACTACCAAAAAACAAGACTTTAAAAGCGCTAAAAAATTTCAGTGCTATAAAAAAGTAGCGATAAAGATTTCCTTTACCAGTGCTAAAAAAATAACTGATATAGGGTACCTTTTATCTTCACTATTTTTCTTCTGGTGATAAAAGATACCCTTTATTAGTGAATTTCATTTTTTTATAAAACAAACCTTTTATCATCGCATTTTATTATCACACATATAGGGTTCCGTTTATTAGTGATTTAATTTTTGTACTGATAAAGGGTAACCATTATCAGCATATTACTTTTAGCATCTATAAAGGTATACTTTAACAAAACTTTTTTAGCATTGGTAAAAGTTCAAATAAAAAATAAATAATTAAATAATTAAATAAAAAATAAAAATAATTTTATTAAAGAAAATTCAAAAAAAATTATTAATTAAATAATTATTGATATAAATGAATAAATTTATCATAATATATGTAAATTATAAATATTATGTATTAAAAATCTACATATATGTAAAATAAAAATTAAAAAAATAAAAATAAAAAATAAGTAAATTAGGAAAAATATAAAACATTTTTTTTATTAAATAATTAATGATATTGTTAATAAATAGTATATTATATATATATATATATGAATTTTTATAGATTTGATTTATATACTACAAAATACTTATAATTTACATTAAATTGTAATATATTTAGTTAATATTGGTTTATAATTAAAAGCTAATTGGAAATAAAAATATTGACTAATTTCACCATGTATTGAACATAATTTAATGTTGTATTAATTTTTAAATAAAACATAGATCAAACTTATTATATTGATTTCAGATATACGTAATTAATGCATTTTTTTATACAAACACACACATAGATATATTTTTGTAGGGATTTAATCAATTTATATAATTTATTATATATATATATGGTTATGATGTTTCAATGATTTCAATATATATCAATACTTATTTCAATATATATCCAATTTTTAGTGATTTATATTAAATTAATCAAACATATCATATTTTTCAATACTGTTATAGTGTTCCCAATTTTAATTATTCGATTTTAAGCAGTTTTAATTTGCATGTACTTAATATTAAATATACATTAAAAATTTTAAAATATATTTTTAAAAAATATTTATAAATATATATATTTATCAATGTATATTTTCTATTTTTATACATTTAACATTTTAAATAAGTTAATAATATTTTTTTAAAAAGTATGTATAAAATTAAAAGTATTTACTTATTTAAATTTAAATAATTATAAAATTATAATAAATATATTTCAATAATTAGTATATTTGCTAAATTTTTATTTATATTTTTTATTATATATATATATAATTATATAATTATATAAATATTATTTTTAATAATTTATTTATATAATTTCAAATAAATAATTATGTATTCAAATATTTATAAAATATCAATTGTTTAAAACTTTTTATAGTAAGTATAATAATTATATATAATGTTTATTCTTTTCTAAAATAAATTTTATGTATTTTTAAAAAGTATTATTAGTATTTATCAGTGCTTATTAACTTAGAGATGATAAAAGGTATCAATATCATCACTTTTTTGAAAGGATTTATAAAATTGTCTTTGTCTGTTTAAAAAACTGTAACCATCACAAACCAATTTGAAATATCTGAATCGCTCTATGGAAGACACCTTCTTTTAATTCTTTTTTTGATGAATCCAATATTGAATATAAGATATAATCAAGGCGCCAACTATTCTAATGCTTGAATCCAAGGCTTGAGCGATTCACGGGTCGAATAAAACCAAATCTCAAATGAAATTCAAGTTTTTAGATATCTTTAATTTCGCATTTCTATTCATTTAACTTTCACATCCTGCGTTTGTGTATCTTAAAAACTCTAGATTAACTATCCTTTAATAAAACAACCCAAAATTAATTGTTTTTAGTTATATTGATGAATCGACTTCCCTGATATCATGCGTCTCCCCTTGGTATAACATTGGTACTGTACGACTGGAAATATATCAAACCCAATGTTGGGTCATTTTTTTTGTGTAATAATATGCTTCTAATACCTATAATACATGACACCTACCACTTTTCAATCGTCTACCTTTTAAAAAATTCATCCATTTAGTGGTCGATGTTGTCACTGTTCTAGATTATTCCACTGGAAATCACTTGGGAACATCTTTTTTCATATTTTGATTCAGAAATTAATGTGAGATGATTTTCTTAATACACCTATAAACTATTTAAAATTGTTGACCAATCATAGAAATATCGATATCATACCTCAAAAGATCCATAAAAAAATTGAATTTTTCTTTTTCTAATCTTAAAATATTATGTCTTTGAAAAATATGAGTGTAAAAAATCCTTTTATCATTATTCTTCTTCATGTAGCAGTTATGATTAGCTCTACCTCAATAAAGACAATGATTTATTAGGTATTTATGCAAAAATAAATACCATGACCTGAGTAATTTCATTTTCTTATAAAAAGAATTATTTAACTAATACACATTTCTATCATTTTCCTCTATTATAAACCCATAAGGTTCCTCAATATATACTATCCCCTTAAGAACTCCATTGAGGAACATATATTTGACTTCTATTTAGCATCAATTAACTACTTTTTCACATAAATTGTTGAAATATAAAATATTTTAAAAATATGATATGAGAGTAAATTTATCATAAATATTAATTATTTATATCAAGGAGTTTCCCTTACACACTATCGATTCCTTATTTTGATATACTTTTCCATAGTAAATGAGTTTATTACTGAACACAAACATGGTTCAAATAACATTTTTGTCTTTCATCCTTGGAAAAATTTCTCATTCCACATTGTTCTTATTCAGATCAAGCTCCTCATGAATATATTTGATACAATTATCATTTGTGTCAGCCTATCTAAATTATTTAAGCTCTACTTGGGAGAACCGGTGTTTTTTGGTAGTGTCCTAATCATTAAAGTATCACCTAAACTGTCCAATCACCAATGAATTTTTATTCATTGATTTCATCCATACTTATATTTCAATATGTTAATAATCCCTCTTCATTTTCCTCACCATCAATGTCTTATTTTTAGCCTACTTAAACCCCGTGTTCTCCCCTCTATGCTACTCAATTATACATTATTTACACTAATTTTTCATCATTATTTTCATTGTTAACAAAATCTCAACTATAATTAGTTAAAAAATATATAAATTTTATCTTTTCATCATAGAAACATCTCAACCCATCCTTTTTAATTTAGTATTTAATTGTATAATTATCTAATTTGATCAATATTTCACTACCAAAAATCAATTTCCACTTTCAAAAACAATTACCATTAATATTTACCTACCCCAAATAAAACCTTTTTCTAACTATTTCTCTATACATTTGTAAAAATATATATCTATCTTTGAATTGAAATCCAACTCATTAATACTTCTTAAAAAACAACATCATTTATTTTATAAAACAACGAATAAACACTATATGTGGTTTACTTTAATCCATCTAAAAACATATCATTCTTTATCATTTCATTTTGGATCCACCCTTAAGAATTTCTTATTACCATCCATGAAATTATCACAAATGGGATGTATTCCCCATTTTATAGAACACAATCGATTATAATTATCATCCTCTTCAGTTTTGTCTATCGAAAAGTTATTATTCCAATTTGTTCCTTGGGACTCATCCCCCATATCTTTTATGTTTCTGTAATAATCTAAGATGTGGTACCCATATGAGTGACTAATTCATTGATTATTTCAAGAAGCATATGTTTATATCCATAAGAGATGGAGGATGAGTTCCAAACAACATAATTCAAAGATAACAATTCATATGATGAGTTGATGAGGATGAAAATTTTCTATAACATTCCACTTTTGATGGATTTAGAGGATAATACCAACCATATTAGAGCAACTACTTTCATAAATTCAATTACACATTTTCATGAAATCATACTAAAATTGTTTGAGACAATCAAATGTTGAGTTTCCATTCGTAGAATTATCTATAACTTTCACCTTTGATATTGAATGTCTTATGTGTAGAAATTTATTTATTAAATAAAATGAATACATTATGATCTGAATAGGATATCTTTAATTTCTATCAAACGATTCAAAAATTTAATCCAAGGTATATTATTTTCTCCTCATCCACCTCACTCATTGATTGATTATTTTGAGACATCTATTTAAAAAATTTTATCAACATTATTTCTTTACCGTCTGCAAATCCATGTGGTCAACAATGGTTTCATAGTAAAATCATTATCCATTGAATTACTATATTGTTTCATAATTATGTTTAATTTATTTAGTTTTAGTATTACTCATAAAATAATTTTTTTCTTGTAGAGGTAGATTATTTTGTTTGTATTGGGGTGTTTGCTCAATGTTTCTCATGCTTTTGAGTGGATGGACATTGAGCCTACAACTAACATAAGGACAACAAGGAAATCTATCAGGAATGAATACAACCACCATGAAAAGGAGAATTACTACTACATATTTAATTAATATTGTAATCTTTTTATATTATAATTTTAACATAACCTCCTTATAATTTTTGTCAGATAATAATTTCGTTTTCTCAAATAACTTTTGGGAAGTAATATTTTTCTTTAAAATATATACAAAAAGACACAAAATAGATAATATTATTATCCATGTTTTACCACATTTTCCATTTTCATTTCATTTCTTTGTCAAACTTCCTACACTACATATTGGTTTTATATTTTTAGTGAAAAAATTATTTCTTTGTTAGAAGCTAGGGGTGTAGAGGAAGATCATGTTACCATTGTGGTGACTTCTTGTGATATAATGGGAAGATGTGCTTACTTTACTCATCTAGCTTTCAATAATGGGAATCATTTTTCGACTAAAACATAGAGTCAATAAAAATTTTTGGAATCTTGACATAGAAAGATAATGGAAACATGGAAACATAGGTAGTTAGAATTGTTTTGAGATTTATGATTTTTTAGAATAATCATAATCTCAATCCAACCCACGGTGTGAAAAATATGACTCCATGGAAAACTTTTTATATAAAATAGACATAAATTTTTGTAAAAATGACAACTGACATACACAAAAAGGAGAAAACATATTTCATTTTTTATTATATTTTAGAGAAATAATCCTTATTTAATTTTTTACATTAATAAATTTATCAAACCTAAAATAAATGCATGGTGTGACAACAATGATTCAATTTGTCTGTTATCAGTTTATAATCATTATTTTATCCCAAAATAGTTCACACACTAAAATCTAAGAAATCATACTTGGATTTTCGTAAAAATTTATGACATCGATTCATACGTATTTTTTACTTGTAGGAATTAGTATTAAGAAAAACTGACACAGGATGTGATAAGTATGTTTCACAGTTTGAGTTAATAGTTTAAAATGACGTTTCTGTAAAAAGTAAGTCACATTCTCAAAATTGTGGAAACAAATTTGTAATATTTTGATACATTATGAAAAATATCTATAAAAACATTGGGGCACATATAAATCATCCACACATAAATCTAATCCACGGTGTGACTAGTATGACTCCTAGTACATCTTTTTTATTTAACTTTTACATAACATTTATTAAAAAAATGAACTAATCAAAACTAAGAAATTGAATACATATTATTTTGATGCATTAATAAAAATATCGATATTTCATTTGAGATGTGTATAAATCATTCACAGATCAATTTTATGCTAGGTGTGACCCGTATGACTCCAAGTGAATATTTTCTATTAAATTGACATCAATTTTAGAAAAAGGAGAAGAGAAAAATTGAAAACTGTGAAAATTCAGTAATAATATTTTTTTAGTTCATGAAAATGATCCATAAATAATTTATAATATTTTTAAATATCCACACCTCAATTTGATACATGATGTTTCCTTAATGAGTCAATGTGTCCGAATTTATTTTAAAATCGACAATTTAGATAAAAATTGTAACTCACTAAAAAAATAGAAAACTCAAAGATTTTCTTGAAAATTTATGACATCTATTAATAACTCATCATTTATGTGGAGGAATTTGTAACATGTTAAACTAACACATGACGTGATTGGTATGATTCAAAGGGTGATTTTTCATTCTACAATGACATTTGAGTAAATAAATGTGACATACTCAATACTGAGTAAACATACTTGGATTGTTCTGATACATCATTAAAATGATCCAGAATCCATTTTAGAAGAGTAAGAATTATTCTCACCTCAATCTGATGCATGATTTGAATGATATGACTCTATGTGCATCTTGTTATTTAAATGTGACAATAATGTTATTAAAAAAGAAAACATAGCTACTCAAAATAGAGAAAAAACATTTAGATTGTTTTGATACTTTAGGAAAAGGACATAATTAATTTGGGACGTGAATGAATCTTCCACGTATCAATATGTTGCACCGTTTGATCGACATGACTCGTTGTGTGTCTTTTTAGTTAAAATTAAAATCAATTTTAGAAAAAGGGTAACCGACCTACTCAAAACCAATAAAAAAGAATTTTTTGATTTGATACTTTTTTAAAATGATTCATAAGTCGTTTTTTATGTAGGAATCATTCACACTTAAATTAGATACATGATCTTCCAGATAAGAATTAATGTGGCTGTTATTAGTTTCAATTTGACACTTAAGATCCAAATTTACCACTCACTAAAAAATGATAAATCATTCTTGGATTGACCAAATAATTTATTAAAATTACTTAGATGTAATTTTGGTTGTGTATGAATTTCTATCATTTCAATCCAACACATAATATGACTAGTATGAGTCAATGTGCTTGTTTCCAGTTTAAAATGACATTTTAGTAAAACTACAAGCAATATATTAAAAACTGTGAAACACATCGATATTGTTTTCATACTATAATAAAAAAAAATATACACCATTAGAGTTGTGAAAGAATTAAACATAGCTCAATGTGATGAAAAGTGTTACTATTATGACTCCAAATGAGTCGGTTCAATTTATAAATTCCATTTTAGTTTAAAATGTGCAATACAGTTTCTAAAACAAGCAAACAAACCTAGATTGTTTTCTCACCATTCTATCTTATGTTACTTAATTAATTTATTTATCATTTTAATATTATACTTATTTAGTAAATTTTAGCCAAGTTAATTCATAAAGATGAAAAAGAAATGGTGTTATGCGTAAGAGTCTGTCACATCTCAATCCAATACACAATGCTCTTGGTATGACTCAGTGTTTTGTTTAAAACTAACACCTTCTGTTATTTTATTTAATAATATTATAACTGGAAGAATAATTTCTTCTTATAAAGGTGATTTTTTTGCAAGAGCTGAGGTTTGGATCAAAAGATAATGGAAGAGTGCTGATATTGTATATATATAATTATTTATACATTGTAACATTATTAAACAATGTCCGTAATTTCTATAATACAGTGTTTTTCATGTATTTTTGTAATAAATCTTATTTCATTTAAATTATATATTCATAGTGGAGTTTTATTATTTCAGGGTGTTTCTAGTGCTATGCTGTGTTGTTATAGCACACTACACAGGTTTTATAGTGTTCTAATACATCATATTAATGTATGCCTCTTTTTTAATGATTTTACAAGAGCTGAAGAAGGATCCATTAATCAGTGATTCTAAAATGGATTATAATGGTTCCCTTTATTAGTGCTTCTAAAATAATAGATAAAGGTACCCTTTATAAGTTATTTTTAAGTACTGATAAATGACTAGGGTTTTAATCTTGATTTGATTTTCAGCACTTCTCTATCGATGATAAAGGTCATTTTAGCAATGTTATATGCCTATTTTGTAGTTTTTCTCTTAAAAAATACATGAATATATTTCATAAAATACAAATGTGATCACATTCAGGATAATGATATAAGAAATCACTTCTCATGATATTTAGATTCAATTACCAATATTTTACCATTTTTTCATTTCTGATCTAACCATTGGCATATTATATATGATTGTTTAAAATATCAATTTCTATATAATTTTTTTAAAAAAAAAAATATAAAATCCTTTAAATAACCATTAAATAGAATATGATACTACTGATGGGTTTTATATACATATAACATGTTAAAATGTTGTAGAAACATACCCAAAAAAAATAAGGATCATATTATGTCCAAAAGGGGCCTAAGTACCCTGAGAGGGGGTTGAATATGGGTAGGGGTATTCTTTCTCATATTCTTCCTGACCCACTATATGATGACCATTGTTATTAAGGTCGCATTATTTTCTCTAATGTTTTTATTCTAATATTATTCTTTACTTCTTTATCAGATAATGATGCGCTGAAAGTAAAACTAGAAAGGAAGAATAAGGAAACACAAATTTTATGTGTTTCAACCTCACTCGGCTATATACAATGAGCATAAAATAGTTATATGTTGACATGCCAAATCTAAAAAGTTTCACTAACAAATTACAAGGTTCGAGCTTGATCAATTCTATACCAAGGATCACTATTTTTATAATGTTTAGGGTTAGGTAAAATCTTTCCCAAGGGTCACTACATAAATCTCTTTCTCTGGCTTGCTATTGAATCAAATGATAACATTCTTATTATTCCCTTCATCACTGCTCTATAATATTTCCACACATAGTTTATACTCATATAGGTTTCTTAATTTTCATGAATTAACAAATCCTTAGTTGTAGATATACTCTCTAATGAAGTATTATTTTAACCCATAGATAAAATCTAATTTTACACAAACATTTAGTTTGTGGAACTAACATTAAAAAATGTTTTAGTACCTTCATGAACTATCTTGTACTCATCGAGAGCTGTGATGGTTTATTTGTGAACTACATTGCTTCCTCCAGAAACTACTTTGCACTGTGTGGTTCGATGGCATTGCCAAAAAAAATTCCTTAATGGACCAGATATGCTTCGTATATTTTTTATGCCTCTATAAATCACTAATTCTTCACAAATCAATCTCTATTAGTGAGAAATTTAACCCACCAACCCCTTTTCAGAACTATCTTCATAGAATCTATCGTGGAATTTATCCAACATGAAACTCTTCTCTTTCTTGGAATTATTCCTAATGAACTGATTCTCCCCCACATAGGTTTTTTCAATGATGTTCATATTCAATATGGAAAACTATATCATTGGTGTATGTTGGTTGTTATCACATGTATACAGAACACCAGTTTTATTATCAGAAAGAAACTTATGAAAGAGAATATCCTTGGATGTATACTCATATATGAAACCAGGTATAATGATTGTACCAACTTGTTTCTATCAAGAACTCACACCATCACATTAATTTAAACTGAAAAAAATATATTTCCTCAATTTAAAAAGATAACTTGATAATTTTAGTAAAACAATCATAGGGAATTATCAAAAATTAACCTAAAAGATAAAGAAAAGGGTCTAGGTTAATGGTTCCACTCTTATTCTTATTTATCAGACATGGATGATTTTATCATAGTTGTTTTAGAAGTCATTATTCATTGATATATATAATATCCTTTATCATGAGAGAGTCAGTTGTGTCTCTCTCCCCCTCTTTCACTAATACTCCAAATATTCATTATAATATAGTATTTACTGACATCACCTTCTCTACTTCAACTCAAAAAATATATATTAAAGTAATTTTTTTGAATAATAAGTTTGTTTTCTAATATTAATATATATTAAAAATACTACATGAGTTTATTTTTATAATATTCAACAAATTAATACACCTCAATTATCAATCAAACCTACTTAATATAATTATACTTAATAAATTCAATATTTATTAACCAGACACATCCATGATTATTGGGAAGACCCGGTTGCAGAAACCCTGAAGCCAGTGCCTTCTAAACATGATGTGTTGTTTTTAAATAAAATATGCACTGATAAACTACACATCATGTCCCATACAGAGGACCGCGTGTGGTTTGGGTTCTGGGAAACCAGCAACTTCTGAAATGAGTCATCTTTTAAAAGCTGATACATAAAACATTTTAATCAAAACATATGGTGAGCATTTATGTACTTATTAAGGGATTTTAAAAATAAAAATAGTGTAAATTTTTTAAAACATTGATTTAAAATCATTATCTTAAGGAATATTGTAACCCATAACATTAAAATGCTAAATCAATATTTTCAAGAAATATATGAAACACTTCTGACATTTCTCAAAGGAGTAATGATGGTCCTCATAATCAAGTACGACATGTGATTACATAAGAATAAAGTTAAACAGTTAAGAGTAATTCATAATCAGAGCTGCACATAAAGGAAACAACTTCAATTTTATTTTTTTGATTACTATCTTACTAAGTGATAAACAAAAATCATGTTCCAAACATATACAAGTTAAATAAGAACTTTATAAAAACATAAAGGCAATGGTCATGAAAGAATGGGAATATTATCTTGAAAAGAACATGTAACATCACTTGAATTATGTGGAATCATCATTTTACTTTGACAATCATTTCTGTATAACAAAGGTCCATCTCCAAGGTTCCATTTGAAAACATTAACAAGGTCCATCCCCAAGGCATAATTAAATTGGTCATCTATAGAGATTAAGACTTTACCCAATGCATTTGAGCACTATCAGGGCGCACTCTTAAATTTTCCATTATTATCATGTGATCCACATCGTTCATGCTTTAATTAAATGGTTTTTATATTCAAGATGTCCCCTACCACCTTGAATAACTCATTCATTTTCAAATTACCCAAGGTGTCCCATACCACATTGGGTAATCAAATTTCTTAGTTCATTATCGTGACATGTCGAAGGAATGAAATATGTACAATAATAATTAAAATAAATAATGAACCATTACACATTTTACGGATACATGATACGAGAGTTTACATTGTGTAATATTTCAAAAACTAATCAAAGGCATACATAGTTTAGTAAACATTCATTGCAGACAAGATAATTATTAAATCATATAAAAGTATGATATAATAAATAATGGATCATTAAAAATTATTATTTCATGGAAATGAAAAGCTTAATGAAAACACTGTCCATTTTTTATGGTGCTAAATAGGGTATTAAAACATATCTTGATTAACTAATAACTTTCACCAAAGTAGGTTCATTGCATAAAAAGATATAAATGGAAACAACATGATAACACAGTCTCAAAATTCCTAAATCCTCTATCATATCTTAATCAAGCCAAAATACATCCTTTATCATAAAACACATCACAAACGATGAAAAATAAGCTTCTTTAATAAAAACTGATTCACATAAAATAAGAATTTACATAAAGGTTGATACCCATCCCTTAAAATAAAAAATTTAATTTGTATTGGTCTACATGTATATGAATACATAGATATAAATATACAAAGTTTAAAAATAGGGGGTTTTCATAGTAAATTAGTTTCAAACAACCCTCATTAATATATAATTCCAAGTATAACATACTGGATCATTTTAGAAATCTAAAAATTTCTTGAGTTTGGGTTATAAAAATATGTATATACATATTCAAAACTGTATATTTCGAATATTTATATATGTATGGGTTTTATGAAATAAAACCGAAAGAAAAATAATCGAAACATAACGTACCTGAAGGTCCTATCTTTTAAAAGAGACATAGGTTAAAAATAATCGATGTAAAATTATATATATAAAAACTATATATACACGTTATACAAACATATATGATTTAGGTTCTGTAAAACTGTATTGTTTTTAAAATAGTGGGTAGATCCTCCCATATGATCCCTACAGAAAACCTAATGGAAAACCCCTTTAAGACCATTCAAACCAACGGGTTCGTATCAAGTTTATATATACATATATAAACTGTATATACCGTGGCCACAAAATGAAAACTAAGCATGCAAGCACCCTTACATTTCTTCAGGGGGAAGTTCAGACCGGAGGTATGTTATAGGATTGCTGGGAGTTCGAGGGAGGGAAAGAGGAGGAGAATCTATTGGGTTTCATGAGGCAGGAGGGCTTAAGTTGGGTTGTGGTGAAACATGGTGACTCGGCCAATGGGTAGGCCAGCATGGGGAGGACGAAGAAACTGTGGCCTAAAAGGGGGGTGTACGGTTGTCAAGAGGAGCAGTACAATGGAGAATCTGAGGCGTCCTTAGGTGTAGGGCTACAGGTGTGGGACCCTGCCATGAGGAAGAAGATGCTGAAGAGGTCGACGCGGAAAGGAACGAATGACCTGGATTAAAATTGGTAGGATCAAACCGTTGGAGCAGGCACGAGAATTAGGTTGATCGATTTAAATGAAATCGAGGGTCGTGGTTAGATCTCGGGTGTAATTGGACGGTCACAGACATACACGAGGCGATTACATGATTAAAAGGGTCGGATGGATGAGATTTAAGCGGAAATTGATCAGACAGTTCTAATCGCGTGGAATGCATCCCACGTCGAAATAAACCGCAGATGTGGTGTGGTTTATAACTCAAACCACGCTGCCTTTGGAGAAATAACACCAACACACACACACTGGGGCCTTATACACGGGCCCCATGCGGGCCTTGGCCCAACCCTATGCAACGTGCGCCACTGGCATTATACATGGGCCCATGTGCGACTAGACGAAGCTATGCTCAGGCTTAGACCTGGTTGACACCTCTACACCGTTAGGGGATCTCAATGGTCGGTACCTCGGGTCCCAGGGACTTGGTCTTGGCATTGAGGGCTTGTCCCTAAGGGATGCCCTAGGATTGGCTGGGTCCCAAAATAATATTTTTATTTACAAAAAAATTAGATGTACAAAATAAATGTTATATGTATACATAGTTTCAAAACAGTGTGGAATAATAATATTGGTAAAAATTTAATTTTTTATATAATGAAACAAATAGTTTAAAATTTTTCAAATCTAAAATCACATTTTAGGATATGTATAATAATTTACACTTTCATATAACACTTTTAATAGATATAAAAATATTTCATAATTAATAGGCCAAACCTTGGTAAATAACCCTAAAAATTAACATTACAATATACTCAACTAATTGATTCATAAAATTCTTTTTGAAAGACCATTAGTTTTCCCCAATTTAAAATACACAGTTTTAGAGATCCAATAACATGTATTTCTTTCCCTTATAATGGATACCCTTTAAACATATCTTTCATAAAATTTTAAACTACTATGTTTTCAACCGTATAGGTATCCATCGGGATTTTGTAAAAGCAACTAGATTTATTTTCATGAATATTCATTTTATTTTAAAACTATGATTTTTTTTGAAAAACAAAATCATAGACATATTATAATATTTGATATATCTAAAGATTACAAGAGCATTTCAAAAACCACGCTTTTATATAAAGATAAACTTTATAAATGGAAACCCGAAGGTTAATTTGAAAACCCCAACAGTTATATATATATAATGGTCATAATTTCTAAAAGGGTTATTATAAAAACAAGGGTGTAGGGTGTTTCTCAAAATCAAAACACTTAACCCTAGTTGGATGTCTCTCCTCATACCATTGGTGCTGAGTATGTATGTCGTGGCTCTGGGAATTATATTTTTCACACTGGTTGACCCAAAAGATGACAACTATCTGATTACTCGAGTTTTGATTCATATTAGTATTTTTGTGGCCATGTTAAGTCTTGCACATGGTGTTCATGGTTAAATTGGGTCTTTGTAGTAATGTAACATTTCAATGTATAATATTTCTCTTTATTCCCCCTATTTTCCATCTATATAGTTTCAAATTTTTTATTAATACAAAAAAGACATTTAGAAAAAGTAACATTGCTTTAATACATAACATTGTTCACATAGACAAGTTTATAAAACCAAGGGAGTCACATTATCCCCACCCCCATTAAAAAATATCCTCCTCGCAATTTATTTTACAAAACCAAAAAGGTTCTGTGATGTTCTCACCATCTCCACCATCGTAGGGGATAAATATGTGCATTTAGAGGAATCCAGATAGAGATGCTCAACTCCTCCAGTTCCCTAACCCATATACACTTAAGTCAAGAGGGTTTGAACTCATGTACAGAACATTCAGGCTTCCAGAGGGAGGCTCGAACAATACAATGTTTAGAAATGTCCATGTGGACCAACATATGAAGGACTCGACGAATTATGTCTCGATTGAGAATTTCCAAGTTGTAGATGATATAGTATAGGCTGACACTAAAGAGTTGGTATATAGATGTCACATAAAAGTTTTCCTTCTAAATCACCCTCTTGAAATTTTACCCTGGCCATGTAGTTCTGACCTAGGGTAAAACACAGGAAGATCCCTTCATGTTAACTTCCTCGATTTTCACACCTGGCTAGCTGTGCTGAGCCTATGCGGTAGAAGATGGAGGCATTCCCCTGGCAGGTGCGGAGAATCGTCAGACTATTTGTCACCTCAAACCATTGATTGCATGTTTTTCGCAAATTTTCGAAGTGGCCATACTTTTCATCACAATATTTGATTGCAATGATTTCCAGGATCTCAGTGGGAAGAGAAAACAAGTGGGTTTTTCCTTCCATCTGATAGTTTAAGATGGGAGTTCAATCACATGAAAACCATTCAATGGTAAAAAAAAAGGTAAGATGGAAAGGGAAAGGGAACATATCAGTAAATTGAAGTTTATTATTACACATAAGTGCTTGAGTTTCCCCTAATGATTTACTACATGAATTCAACACAAAGAGGAAAAAATCCCTATCTTCACAAACCAAACACAGGATGAGCATTATGGGTTAAACTCATGGGGGAACCTATGATTTCTCTTGAGTCTAGAAAGAAGGGTATGATGTTAGGAGACGTCCGAATAAACATGTTGTCTACAAGAAAATCGGGTGGATTCATCTTCTAGAATTCTGAAGTTAAACAACACGCCCCAGAAGCCGAAGTTCATGATTTGACAGAGGTAGGCTGCTCAGAGGTCACCGGCAGCAGCAGCCTCTTGAAAAATGTAAATGGTCATAAAACTAAAGTCCTCACCTATGGTGAACACCTGGAAAATTCCCTCATGGCACCTTTCCGGACGTACATAAGAGGGAAACTGGGTCATCATCATAAGGATGTAATCCATTGCTTACCCCCGGTGTAACTGAAGCAACTTTGGTGAGTTGGATATGTCTTAAAGGTGTTTTCATGTCATGTGGATATGGTAATAGTTTAGAAAATCCTCACGTCTAGCTTAATACACAATGGTTTCTAGGGCCTCAGTGGAGAGACAAAAGGTTAGTACCTTCTTTTTCCATCTGAAATTCATGAAAACTCATTTTTAGTAAAACCGACATATATATATATAGATATTGTTTCAGTTTCTGGCTTTCCAGAGTTATCCAAACCGAACCTCTGATATCAACTATGAAGACCCGACTCCAGAAACCATGGAGTCGGTGCCTTCTAAACATGATGTTTTTTTAAATAAAATATTTACTGATAAACTACACATCATGTCCCATACAGAGGATCATTTGCGGTTCGGGTTCTAGGAAACCAGAAACTTATGAAACGATTTATCTTTTAAAAGATGATACCTGGAAATTTTAAATCAGAACGTAGGGTGAGCATTGAAATACTCAGTAAGGGGTTTTAAAAATAAAAATAGTGTAACTTTTTGAAAACATTCATTTTAAATCATTCTCTTAAGGAAAACTGTAACACATTACATCAAAATGCTCAGTCAATATTTTCAAGAAATATATGAAAAACTTATGAAATTTATCAAAGGAGTAATGATTGTACTCATAAACAAGTATGACATGTGATTACGTAAGCATAAAATTAAACAGTTAAGCGTAATTCATAATTAGAGTGGTGCATAAAGTAAAAAACTTTAATTTTATTTGCTGATTACTATCTTACTACGTGATAAACACAAATCATGCTACTAAATTATAATAGTGAAATAAGAACATTATGAAAACCTAAATTAAATGGTCATGAAATAATGGGAATATTATCTTGAAAATAACTTGTAACATCACTTGAATTAGGTTGCATCAACATTTAACATAGACAATCATTTATGTATCACCAAAGTCCATCCCCAAGGTGACATTTGAAAACATTACCAAGGCCCATCCTTAAGGCATCGTTAAATTTGTCATCTCTAGAGATTAAGACTTTACCCATTGCATTGGAGCACTATCAGGGCGCACCCTTAAATTTTCCTTTATTATCATGTGAGCCACATCGTTCATGCTTTACTTAAATGGTTTGTATATTCAAGATGTCCCATACCACCTTTAATAACTCATTCATTTTTATATTACCCAAGGTGTCCCATACCAATTTTGGTAATCTAATTTCTTAGATCATTATCGTGACATGTCGAAGGCATGAATTATGTACAATAATAATTAAAATCAATAATGACCTATTAGACAATTTACTAATACATTATACGAAAGTTAACATTGTATATCATCTCAATAACTAATCAAAGTCATACATAGTTTAGTAAACATTATTTTCACACAACCTAATTATTTAAGAATATAAAAGGATGATATAATAAATTATGGATCATTAAAAATTAATATTTCATTGAAATGAAAACCTTAAAGAAAACACTTTCCATTAGTTATGGTGATAAACCGATTATTAAACCATAGCTTGATTACCTAATAACATTCACCAAATTAGGTTCATTACCTAAAAAGAATATAAATGGACACAACATGATAACAGAGTCTCAAAATTCCTAAATCATCTAGAATATTTTAATCAAGCCAAAATAAACCCTTTATCGTAAAACACATCATGGGTGATTTCAAATAAGCTTTTTTAATAAAACCTGATTCACATAAAATAATAATTGACATAGAGGTTTATACCAAGCACTTAATATAATTAGTTTTATTTGTATTGCTCTACATGTATAAGAGTACAAATATATATATACATACAAAGTTTAAAAAGAGGGGGGTTTCATGGTAAATAAGTTTCAAATCACCCTCATTAATATATAATGCCTAGTATAACATACTAGATCATTTTAGAAATCCAAAAATAGATTGAGATTGGGTAATAAATATATTTATATACATATAAAAAACTGTATATTTGGAATATTTATATATGTATAGGTTTTATGAAATAAAACTGAATGAAAAATAATCAAAACATAACGTACCAGAAGGTCCTGTCTTTTAAAAGAGACATAGGTTAAAAATAATTGATGTAAAATTATATATATAAAAACTATATATATACGTTATACATACATATAGGTTTTAGGTTCTTTAAAACTATGTTGTTTTTAAAAAAAGAGGGGAGATCCTCCCATATGATCCCTACCGACAACCTGATGGCAAAACCCCTTGAAGACCATAAAAACTGAGGGGTTTGTATCATGTTAATATATACAAATATAAACTCTATATACCATGGATGAAAAATGAAAACTAAGCATGAAACCATCCTTACATTGCTTGAGGGGAAAGTTCAGACTAGAGGTACGTCACTAGCATGATGGGAGTTCGAGCGAGGGAAAGAGGAGGAGAAGTCATCGGCATTCCTAAGGCAGGAGGGTTTAAGTAGGGCTTTGGTGCAACATGGTGACTCGACCAATGGGTAGGCCAGCATGGGGAAGATGAATAATGAGTGGCCTAGAAGGGGGTGTGTGGGGTTCAAGAGGGGCAGTACAATGGAGAAGCCGGGGCGTCCCCGGGTGCAGGCCTACTGATGCGGGACCCCACCGCGAGGAAGAAGACGCTGAAGAGGTTGACGTGGAAAGGAACGGACAACCTGGATTATAATCGGAAGGATCAGATGGTTGGAGGAGGCTCTGGAATTGGTTTGATTGGTTAAAAAGAATTTGTAGTATACGATTTGTTCTCAGGAGAGATCGGACGGTCATGGACATACAGGGTGGCGATCACACGACTAAAAGGGTTGGACGAATGAGATAGATGTGGAAATCGATCGGTCGGTTCTGATCGCACGTAACATGTCCCACATCGAAACGAACTGTAGATGAGGCATCGTTTATACCTCAAACCATGCTTCCTTGGGAGCAATAACACAAACATACACACACACACACCAGGGCCTTATACAAGAGCCCCATGCAGGCCTTGGCCTAAACCTACGCAACGCATGCCGTGGGCCTTTTACACGGGCCCCCCTGTGACTGGACAAAGCTATGATCGGGCTCGGACATGGTTGAAACCTCTACACTGCTCGAGGATCCCGATGGTCGGTACCTCAGGTCCCTAAGTCTTGGTCTTGGCCTTGAGGGTTTGTCCCCAATGGATGCCCACGACTTGGCCGGGTCCCAAAATAATTATTTTATTTAAAAAGTATTTAGATATAAAAAATAAATGGTATAAGAATATTTAGTTTCAAAATAGTTTGGAATATGATTATTGGTAAAAATTGAATTTTTATACAATGAAACAAACAGTTTAAAAATTTTCATATCTAAAATCACATTTTAGGATATGTATAATACTTTACACTTTTATATATCCCTTTTAATACATATAAATATATTTCATAATTAACATTCCAAACCATTGTAAATAACCCTAAAAAAAGAAAAATCCGCATTATAATATAATCTAATATTTGATTCATAACATTATTTTTAAAAGACAAATAGTTTTCTTTAATTCAAAATACATAGTTTTAGGGATCCAATAAGATATATCTTTTTCAATTATCACGGATACCCATTAAACATAAAATTCATAATATATTAAAGTACTCAGTTATCAGCCATATAGGTATCCATCGGGATTTTGTAAAAACCATAAGATTTATTTTCAAGAATATTCTTTTTATTTTACTACTATTATATTTTTGAAAAAAAATATCTTAGACATATTATAATATTTCAAATAACAAATGATTATAATAGAATTACAAAAACTATGCTTTTATATAAAGATAAACATTATAAATGGAAACCCAAAGGTTAATTTGAAAACCCCAATGGTTATATATATAACGATCATAATTTCTTTAAGTGTCATTATAAAAACAATGGTGTATGGTGTTTCTCCAAATCAAAACACATAACCGTAGGTGGATGGCTATCCTCATATCATTGGTGATGAGTACATGTGTCGTACCTCCGGCTATTATATTTTCCACACTAATGGACCAAGAAGATGACAAGTATCTGATTACTCGAGTTGTGATTATTAGTAGTTTTGTTTTTGCCATATTATGTCTTCCACATGGTGTTATTGGGTAAATTAGGTCTTTGTAGCAATGTTACATTTTAATGTATAATAGATCTCTTTATTACCCTTGTTTTACATCTATTTATTTTCAAATTCTTTATTAATACAGTTAACAGACCATGTAAAATAAGAAACATCACTTTAATACATAACATTGTTTACATAGACAAGTTCATAAAACATGGGGCGTCACAATTATTATCATTTTAATTCTCATTATCTAACTAAATAATTATAGGATCATCACTTTTAATGTTTTTTAAAAACCAATTTACCTTTAAACTCGATGTTTTCTTGGAAGACAGGTTGCATCATCTCATGATCCTAAAAGAATCTATAATGAAATTAATACATTTCAGTTTTCAATGGTTGTATAGTGGAATATCCCATCACTAAAGGACTCAGTTCATTAATTCCTTCCATTATGGTTTTTGACTCTCACAATAAGAAAACATAACATTAACCTAACTAATGAAATCATCTTTATATATCTATATTTCATGGTACTCCCTATCTTTCATTTTCTTATTCTCCATTGCTTGGAAACTATCATTAATGATGTGTTAATATATTCTTCTTTTATTATCCTCAATTCCTAGATTGAATCATGTATTAAACATAAGACTTTAATATATTAAATTTTAAATTCCAACTAATAATTATCAAAATAATCCTTCTAGTAATTTCTAATTATGGAAAATTAACCTCTGATATTCTATATTAACTTCACAAAATCTAAAATTTTCTAAAAAACATTGACCATTATGTATGATATTTATAAACATTTGTAATATTGTATACGATCCAATGATTTTTTCACATATCCATAGATTACTATGGTTGGACATTAGTTATTGGAGGGATGCTAAAAACTTTTTCACATATTGAATTTGTTCTAACTGAATAACCATTATACATTCCATTCTTTTATAACATTTTATAAATCATAAACACAAATACTCTTATAAATGGGTCAAATGAATCTTATAGACCTTAGGGATTATTTTACATTTAAGATATTTTCAAAAGTGGAATTTATCTTATGTATACTCTATGTAATATCTTACATAAGTTTAATGACATTGAATTAACTTATTCTTTAGATTGAGGAACATTTATAAATCCTAGTGCGGATAAAGGATTTGTTAATTTTAAAAACAATTATCCTATGAACTACCATTACAAATATAAAAATTCACTCTTAATTATCATTGGGTAAACTGTTGGGGTTATTGAATTTGTTCCCAATAATCATATATGGGAAACATTTATGTATTGAGAAATATACACTTACACATCAAGTAAATTATTTAATTTTAAAGAAACCTACAACCCAGATTTTATAGACCAAACACCATACCTCTCAACTCAACTCAAACACATGAAATTATTATAGAACAACTTATAATAAAATTCAATCACTCTAGAAATAAATACATTTATTATATAGCATAAAAACCTTATATAATGTTTTTTAATGAATATTTCATTATCTCAACACAAATTCGCTAGATTCATCCAAGTGTATTTCCATATAAATAAAATTATTCATTCATAATAATCAGAAGGATGGATCTCAAGATATTTAATGATTTATTTTTTTAAAATATACTTTTAACTAGCTTCTTTATAGAGATAAAGTGTCCAAAAAGATTCAAACATTATAAAAAATTATTTAACATATGATCTTTCTGTTTTCAGCGAGTGAATAAAATCGTCGACATTATTTATTCCCTTCCGTATTTCAAATAAATGTAAATAGATTCGTCCCATAAATTATAAACAAATATACCATCAGATCTAATTCTTTTCTATATGAATAAATCTATAATAGTATCCATTGGAAGATTCATCTTTTCTAGACCTTAATAAAGGTATTATTCAATGAAACCTCTGTATAATACCATTTTTATATCATTTCTTCCATTATAAATACTAGCATGATACAAGTTTCAATATCAAAATTGTATCCTATCATATCAAACAATGTTAAAAACACTATATATATTCATTGTTTTTTTCAATCACTAATTCCATATTTACATCTTGTTTTTAAAATTCATCTTCATTCCAAGAAAATATTTTCACTACATATTTACATCATGATTATTACCTTCATATTAATTGATAATAAATACAACAAACACTTAGTAGATTTAGAAATATGCTACTTTTTTTTCAAAACCAATATTGAAAAATGCATGTCAATATGTTCTTCATACATTTTCTTCTATCTCACACTTATTATTTAAAATATTTTCAAATAACCTTGGGAGTGGTTGATACTAATTTTGTCAAAGAATTGTGACATGAATTATTTTTCATTAAATCTATTTCATCCAATATCTATTTAGTAAACAATAAGGACTAATCATAATAAATAATATCTCAATAATCAACTAACATGTGATACATACTAATTTTTTCTTCCAAAATATGTGTAAATATTTTCTAACATAAAAAATTATTGAATATATTTAAATGATATTTTTAAACATGAATTATTTCACTCATCTTTAGACATAAATTAAATGTTTAAAAATATTATTATTATATTCATAATTAATCCCTTTATATTTTTCTAAGTCAATAATCATTTTAGGTTACCTCCAAAAATATTATAAATCACTCATGAAAAAATGTAATAGAGAATTTGTATTCATACATTTTCTATGATGGCCTAAAATTCCATTTTTTTAATTAAATGGGATTTTTAAGAGACCATGCTCTGAGACAGATTGTAATTGTTAGACCTAGAGTGGTCGGAATAGACAATAGACTTTCTTAAATTTTATTAATTAAATGTGAAAGTGCGTATTTATACATTTTGAAATGGTGCATAGATCAAAAATCTAAGGGAACCATTGAACTTAGAATGTCTGTATTTTCCTAGAAAATGGCCTAATGTTGGCTGGTGTGGGAAAACCATGATATTTAATTTTTGGCTGTAAATAAAATAAATTAGTAATAGTTATTTTATTTTCAAATCCTTATAACTCTTAAATGGTGACTCGAATTACAAATATGAGGGTACAATTGTGCTCATGAGGGCGTGTTTCCCTTAAGCATAGCTTAACGCCAACTGGAAGAGGTCATGTGTGAATGTTAGTTTTTGAGATTTTTTTGAGAGAATTAAAAAGCATCGCGTGCCCAATTTTGGAAAATTCTAAATGGGTGTCCGTACTGAAAATACAAGAGGACCATTGTGTTCGGATCTATGACATTACAGAAGAGAGACTAGACATCAAATAGTGTGGGTCCACAGGATGTGATAGTTTTCATAATTTTGATGAAAAAGATAAATTAAAATAAATTTGATGCATTATTTTATTTTTTGAACTTTTGAAACCATTATAGTGAAATTCCATGTAACAAAATAAAATTGAATACGGTGTTTCATTAAATGAAATAGCATAACAGCTTCGTAAAAAAAATTAATTGAAACACAAAAAGACAAATGCAGTAACACCTTTCATATCCAATGAATGATCTGACCAAGGTAGGGGTTATTATTTAATTACCCACTCTTCCTTGTTATTTGTTTTAAATAAATAATGATGGTCAACCCATGAACATGTTGACTCACGACTCGATCTTTCTTATAGGATGTATTTTTCTATAGGGATTATCTTTGGGGAGTAAATCATTTTGTAAATTAATTTTGTTTTATTTTCCCCATTTATCCTTCTAAAGGTAGAATATCAACTTCCCAAAAAATGATAATGGAGCACTTTTCCTCACATTGTTAATTGGTTTTCCACTCCCCACTGGCGCACATTCTTCGCATTCTTCTCGAGTCGACGAATGTCCAATCATTGCACCACTATTTTTGGTGCAATGATGATGACAATGATGATCCGATTGAGAAGGTGAAGGAAATTCCTCAATATGAGAACATTCTAAATGAATAATTATAATGGTATTTTGAACCTTAGGAGATGAAGAATGAACCCCGAGGTCTTCGGAACATCATTCATATTGAAAAACAGACCACCGAATGGTGTCTCGTGGATAGAATGAGAGTCTTATGGTGCACTAGAAAGGGTGGAAAAGGCATTAGGTGGTGCATGAAGTGGCATGACATGGGATGGGCCTCATACATGGTCCAAAGGGTCGATTTGGACCTGGGTCAGGTCAATTGACCACAAACTCCTTCAGCCCCTGTTTCGCTAAAAGGACCATAACTTCTAAATGGATCATCTTTTTGGTGAATCGTCAACATTGATGGGACCCTTGGGATGAGACATGACTTTTGAGATAATCTATGTGAGTTATTAATAATGTTAGAGGATGGATGATTTGGTTTGAATGGTAGTGTCTCCCGGTATAAGAAAACATTGTTCATAATCATGGTGATTCTTATGATGAGATGTTTGGATGGATACTCCCTTTATGACTAAAGGCATGTGGGATACATATACCTATTAGTTGTTACAAAAAGGCCTCCCCATGTTTTGGGTGCAGTTTTTTTTTCCTTTGAGTGTTTTCCTTCTACAGTGTTAATCCCTTGTAGGATTAGGGCGTGGATTTCCAGAGAAGTTTGTAAAGGAAGAGTCGATACTCCATTGTCGTTCCATGGATAAGGTCCTCTATCCTTTGAGTTGGTACTACTCGATTAGTCTAGGGAACATGGCCCTCCATATCTAATTTATATATATTTGGTACTCCCCTACCATGTAGGGAGCATGTCCTATATTGTAGGAGTCGATACTCTCGTGCAATTCTTGGTTGCGGGTCTTCCTTATGCAGTGCAACAGTATATTCGGTACTTCACTTCTATTCCATGGAGTGTGTCCTCTATCCTAGGGTTAGTACACCCCTAATTTAAAAGGGTGAGGGTCCCCCATAGAGAAAAAACTGACAGAGGCGGTACTCCGATATATTTCCAGGCTGCAGGTCCTCTCGTCCCTGAGTATTACTCCCCTACCGAGTAGGGTGTGGGTCCTCGATATAGGATGTTTTACTTCCATACCAACACATTGTGTGGAACGGTCATGAGTATTAAACCCTTGTTTTACTATAGAGTGGGTACTCTATTCACTGAGTTGTACTTCCCTACTAGGTAGGGTGCATGTCCTCAATTAGAGATGTAGCTACCTCAGCTGTCAGCGACATTAGTAAGGAACGAGCCCATCAACTGGGTGAAAATTATACCTATAAAAGAGTTAGTTCTCCTTCAATGGGGATAGGCATAGGATAGTAATTACTTGAGTGACTGAGGAATCCCAGATTATTATAGATCACCACTCCCTTAACTGAGCATAAGGATTAGGTGATGGCCTCTTCACTTGGGTTTCTATAGCCCTTCATTGGGCGTAAGGATATAAATACTAGACAACCAGTGATGATCACTAGAGTCACACCTAGTGGAATATTCCTGATGGATCACATTCTCTCAGATTTACCATTCGGAACTGTAGGATTGTACATGATGGAGTGCATCTCTCTGACCGGTTCTATCAGGGATGGCTCAGATCGTGGTGATTAATCTCCTAGTTTGTGTGCAATGACATAACCATAGATAAGAGTCATGAATCTGTCTGTGTGGTTTGGATGACATGTTTTCTTAGTGGTTCAAATGAGTATATCTAGATGTTCCTCATATATGAATGGGAATATACCTAATTAGAGCTAACTGGGAATTCCTTTTTCGTTTTTCTCTTGTGCTTTACCTTTGTGGTTTTGGGGTCCCCTTCTGAGTATCATTTTCCTCACCCGTGCATGGGCTTTTCCCACACCGCTCATGTATTTTTAGATGGCCAACGCTTTGAAAGAGTCCTAGGAGTACTAATATCTGATGTTGTTCTGTGAGACTAGACAGACGGGGTGTGCTTCTGCAGCTTCAGGCAGTTACCCATCACCTACCATTCTGGTAGGCTTCCCGATGTACGAGCTACAGAGACTTGTAGTTTTAAAATTGTTATCTTTTCCTTTTTGTGAGATTTTATAATGGACCATGTTTCCACCATGTACATTACTTTCTGCTGTACTCTTTTTGTGTTTTACATAGTTTATTTCATGTAGTGTTTTACCTTTCCAGCCATTTTAGTTTGGATGTGGTTGTGTGTGTGTGTGTACATGTACTCATGAAAAATCCTCCCACTTGTGTAATAATGACTTTGGAACTGGTCTCTAGCCTCATTCCATTGGGATGTGGGCTTGTGGTAGTCATAGCTTGGGACCTAGAAGATGGGTAGTGGAAAATTAGTATTAGAGATTCTCAGTTCTACCTCAAAGGACAAGGGTCTACTTTTTTATTCTTTTGGTAAATAGTGTTATGTGTTTCAAGTTCGGATTTCAGGACATGTACTCTAGTGTGAGTGTGGAGGCTGATGTATCCATACACCGGGACTTTGGAAACCAGTTTTCAATCTTGTTACATGGAAACACAGGTTGTGGGGAAATTATTACTACATGTGTCATGTAAGAATGGCTGTGATTTCCATGTCCTTCATGAGTTAGCTCACAAGATATTCCCTTTATTCAAGGTTCATGTTGATATATTTCAGGTTTCCACCAAAACGACAACCAAATAAGATTATACAATTTGATCATAATAATGATCTTCCACAAGTGGAGGTTTCAGTGCTAGGCACTGAGTCTTTGGCATTACCTCATGGTGGTGCACAACTGATTACACTAACCATATATCAGTAGTTACTACCAGCGCTACCAGTAGAGGATTTACATAAGTTGATTGCGCTACACGAGTTTCAGAGGTAGATACCTCCTAGGTTCCAAGGTGAGATAGATCCATATGTAGCTAAGTATTGGATTGAGGTGGTTAAATGAGTCTTCCACCTAGTGAGGAGGCCTTTCAACCTGATGGTATTCCTAGATGAGATCCTTCTATAAGGGTCTGTAGGATGATGGTGGACCTTGACGATCCAGATTCATGACGAGGCGACCTTCACTTAGATTCCCATTGAGCTTCCATTCATGGAGGAGTTTTTTTGGAGACTTTATTCTCTATGCATATACAGTAACTACTAATCATATGGAAGTGAATAATGACGATAGATGAGTACTCTAAAAGATTCATGGACTTCTCTCACTACACTATAGATATGGTGCAATGACCTTACTTCAGGGACCAGACCTTCGAGCATGGACTGTTCCAGGATATCAGGGCGTAAGTGATACCCTTTAGCATTCTATTTATTCTAGGGTGTTGGAGAGAGCCCTAGTGGTTTATAGCAACCTTTCCGAGGATAAGATTGATGTGACCTACAATAGAGTTAATGTGGTAGAGCTGTGTGTGGGATATAGCAGAAGATATGTCATAATATAGCGGAATATGAGAAATACCCATGCCAAACCACAAACGGTTGGGTATGTCGCGTAGGGGAAGCACGAAGGAATGATCATCCATAGTAGAGGTGGTGTTATTCATTCAACAGTCAAGGGAAACAAACTAGATATTATCCAACCCATCATGCCGCTGAGAGGGAGCCAGCATACGAGACTCCTTAGTAGAGACAGATCTTGGAGCATAGAGATCCTCATGTTTGTGGACATGGTAGTGGAGCTAAACGAGCAGCATGAGGTCGAAGGTAGTTTTCAGCATTTCCACCACTACCCCCAGGTGGTCCACACCATGCTCAAGGAGCTGGGGGAAGTGGGTGAAGACTGATTCATGATATCATGGGTTATGAATAAAAGCTCCAAGGGAAATTTGAGGCATAATCTGTGTATTTTCATTTGGATTCCATTTTTAATAGACATAGGTACTGGACATTATCCATTTTCAGAGTGTTTTGTTTGAAAATATTATGTTTTTGTTAGGACCATAGACTTGAAAATATCAGTTAGAAGATCCTACTAATGGAGACCCCTTGATAACACACTGGAGTAGATAGTGTGACCTGAATCATGGAGGCATGATTTGTAGTTATGATCTATTAGTCCGGGGTTGAGGCCTTCCAACGTAATTATAGGTGTGTAATACTACCATTCAGACCTGGATTGACTGTATTAGGCAATGGATGTAGTGTTTTCGCGATGGTAATGATGGTTTTTCTATTGCGGTGAATGAGAAACCCATGAATCATATGGTGGAATCTCACAAATATTCATGTTTTGGATCGTTATTTAGTAGAAACGTTGGACCCCATGATGTTTCTATAGAATGATATGGTTTCTTACCATCCATACTTAGATGTAACACCACTTGTGAGTGTCGATGTGTTACCATTTCGGCATGTTGTGTGGCTGATAGAGGTTATAGAAAGTGGTCCTAGTAAGACCCAAGATTCACTGTGGGAAGCCTTGTTTCAATTGTAACTACCCCTACATGTGTAGATTCAACCTCGAATACATAACACTTGCAGAGGCTTTATCACAATTCATCTAGGGGTGGTTGTGAACTGTGAGTTTCTATATATATCTATGTCAGCTTACCATGGAGGTGATCCACTAGACCCCATGATTGCCAATGGATTGGAGTGCTTAGTGATTCTCCCACTTGTCACAACTAAAGAGATATGTTCTCATTTTTTCATAATGTTGACCTACCAGAAGATGGACATGAGAGTGGTCAAGCATAGTGGATCCTCAAGGTGTATGCTTGTATGTAGTGGAGGGATCCTGGATGAACTCTGTTTTCTTACCTTTGGGATAGAATTTTTCTTTTGGGGGATGAAAAGTCTTAAGTTGTGGAAAATGTTTTCGCATAAAATACCATGTAAATTTTGATTAAATTAAATTGTATATTTATGAGACCATGCTATGAGACGTCATGTAATTATAAGACATCGAGTGTCCAGAATAGATTTTGAAAAATAAAATTATTATTTATTAATAAAATGATCGAGCAGGGTTTTTATATCATTTGAACCAGATCTCATATTGAAAATACAAGGTTACTATTGAACTCAAAATGTCAGGATTCTCCTAGAAAGTTCAAAATGTCAGATGGTGCTGGACAATAGTTGATGTTAGATTTTGGTAATATATAAAATTATTTATTAACAATTATTTTATTTTCAAATTCCTATAACCCCTAAATTGTACCTCAGATTGGAAATATGAGCGTACCATTGACCATGTGATGGAATTTTTCTCTTCAGCAGAGCTTAACCTCAACCGGAATGGGTTGAGGGTGAAGGTTAGTTTTCGATCTTTTTTTAGGAGAATTCAAATGGCGTGCATGCACGGTTTTTGAAACATTTTTGTAGCTGCTCGGATTGAAAATATGAGGGAAACATTGCATTCAGAACAGTGACATTACCTATGAATAGAGTTAACATTGACCGGAGCAGGTCAACCGGAAAATATAGTTTTCAAACATTTTATGAAAAAGATAAAATAAAATAAAGATGATATCTTTTTTTGAAACCATTAAAGAGAAGGATCATGTATCACAATGAAACTGAATATGTTGTTTCATTAAATGAATCAACTTAATGAATTCATACTAGTAATGTAACTGAAATGATTATTCACATTTCATATTTTAATGGCCATGAAAATGACTTAGGATTGTCGTAACAATCCTAGTTCATCTTGAAATCATTGGAGGGTGATAATGAAGATCACCAACCACCCTTTGATTGGATCATCACCATTAAAAATCGACCAATGACCGTGAACAGAGGATCATGAAATGACGATTGAAGGGACACCATTCATCTCCAACAAAGGATCTGACCTAGGTAGGTATTGTTATTTAATTTTGTTCTTTTCACTGTTATTGGTTTTAATTGAAGAATGTGAATCAACCCATGAATAGATTGATAAGTGGTTCCATCGTTCTTGTGGTGTAACACCCAAGCTTCCACGGTACGCTTCTCTTTTAATAATATTGTAGAGTGTGTTGTACGCATCTTCGAGTTCTAACACACACCACAACCAATCAAACTAGCCGTTATGAATATTAATACCCACTTTTTAAAATTTAATAAATTTTATCATTCAAAATGGTCTTCATTTTTGGATTCGGAGTATCGAAATTATCCTAGGGTGAATTTTTGGTATTTTTCTAAAAACTTTCAATTTCTGATGAATAGTGAAAAACACTGAGTTATTAGTTAAATACCGACGTTTTATTTAATTAATAATTTATTTCATTTAAATTTTTTTAGGTAAAAATAGATAAGTAATACATATATAAGTTCAATTTAATTCATTGGAGTCAGTTTATAAAAATTTTAGAATAGTAAAAATTTTACTGAACATTTCACCGTCTTTTACCCACCTCCTAGGAGAATTTGCAAATTCACATAAAACATAATTTTACCGATTCTGTGAGTGGAATTTCAAAACTCCAAGTGTAATTGATAAAATCGAGGAGTAAAATGTTGTTCAATAAGATAAAAATAACTATTGGTTAATGGTAACTTTTTACATTTATTTACCACAGTTAAAAGTAAATAGGATAATTAAGTGTAACAATTATATTTATATTACACTAAAACATGTCCTAATTCTATTAGACAAGTTTATTTAAACTAAAAACAATCTTAGTAATAAAATATTGTCATTTAGGTCCACTTGGATTAGATTAGGACATTTATTATTATTTAATTCAATGAAGAGTTAAAAGAGTTAAAATAAATGTTTACTAACTAAAATATTTTTATTATAGGGTTTTACATAATATAAATTCTATTATAAATATTCATTGGAAAGATAATGAAATATCCTACATATTTGTATTTTATTTATAATTATTAGAGATTAAAAAATTTAATTTATTTATGACACAATGGTGATGCAGTAATTACCTAATTAATGAAATGTTAAAATAATTGATAATATAAATACCCAAATAAATTTAATTTGAGACTTTTTATGAATTCCACTAATTTTATAGGTTAATATGAAATTTTAGTATTTATTTAATTATGTTTGTTCAAAGTAACCATGTAGTTATGATTTTCACAAAAATCAAATACCAAAGTGTCAAAATTAACATAAAAGAGTATTTAAAACAAATATTATATTATTAATTGATATTAAATTCATTGAAATCTATGTTTCGGTCAAGAGGCTTATATAATGATATTTGTATCATTAATGGAAAAAATTTGTGTCTATTGGATGTATATAGTATGTTTATTAACTATATAAAATATAAATAAAAAGTGACATGGTAAGAGTCAAACTAATTAACTAAGACGTAAAACTAAAACATAAGGTTAATATAATGACCCAAAACTGTATAAATTCTATTGGATGAAATTATTTAGACACATTCCCACCTTATACTTTAAAAAATCCCCTTTGGAGCCATTAGAAATTGAATATTAATTTATTATAAAATAATATTTCTAGCTTTTCCAAAGGTTCTCCACACCCCTCTTATAAAAGGGCACTCCCCCTTCTCACAAATTAACACATTCAAATCCTTTTGGTTCGGCCTACCCCTTCCCTAATACTCTATAAACTTCCCTAAATTCATCCTAGAGGCCTTAGTTTGATCACAAATCCACCCTATGGAGCCCTTTTGATCAAATAAAAAGGAAGAACCCGAAGAAGAGGTAATGTTTTCACCATCCTTTTTCAAGTTCATTTCTTCTTCCACTTCTTCTTTCTTTGTTATTCCCATTATAAAATAATAAATCCATTATCTCCTATATACTGTGATGTTATTATAAATATTTTACAACAATATTCAGTACTCTATCCATCCTTTGAATGACATGTCACCATATGTGTGTACATACGGCAAACCGTCGCCCCGTCATGGTGTAATTGTTAATCAATATATTATTATTTGGATGGGTATAATAATGATGTGTAATTCATGTAAATTATAAATATAACATTATAATTATTCTGTATATATGATATACCATCCAATTATATATTATTTTAATATCAAAAGAATGATATTGTCACTAGTGTGTATGTACGGACTACAGTCTCCACGAATGCGATGAGATTTATTCCCTATTGCATCCATTCAAGAAAAATTCTAATTTTATGATTAAAAATATTGTTTAAGGACTTGAAATAATTCTAGATATGAATAAAATAAAACCTATCCATAACAAACAATCCTTATGTAACAAAACATATAAAATAAAACGACTAAGTTTACACCCGAAACGACGATAATACTAAAATATTATTAACAAAGCATTAATAGAAGATCATATATGATATCATAATTAGGTATATGGTTCTTTTATAACTTAATAAAAATGTTTTATCTATTATACAGGAGGTTAACATACCATCGAATAAGGAAAAGTACAACGAAAGGGTTTATTTCACAATCTCTTCATTATCTGAGGTTGTTTATACGTAATTATCTATTGGGACCTATTTTTCATCAACATACATGATTCTTAAAAATATGTTTCAAAACATTCTTACAATTTTATAGAATATGGTTTAAAGTCATTTATACCATTTTTTTACTTTTTATAAGAAGTTTATAAAGGAATCTTTTTGTCGTTTTCCAAAAAAGGTCCTTTTTAACCTTTTTGACAGTATTAAGGTAAGAATATCTTTTTTAACATATAGAACAGATGCGGAAATTTTCCACCGTTATAAAATCGTGGAAGCTTACCTTACAAGCTTATAAGAATATTTTCAAAGTAAATGTTTTATTTTATAATTATGTGACTTTTAAATGATTTAAAAAAGGAGATATTTCTCTCAAATAGTTTTGATTTCGTATATGTCAACATCCTTTGATGGATTTTAAGATTATTTGAAGTTTATTTATTATGATACAAAACATTCATATTGTATTCGTGGTTTTGTGATATTTGGACTATGGATGTGTTATTTTTATATCATTCATGGTTTATGGAGAAAGTATTGACATTTCATATGCTAGTTTTAATACGAATGTATATGTTATGTTTAAAACTGTTCATATGTGGAATGCATTGGACATAATATGTGACGGGTGGAGCCCGCTCTAACTCATCGATGCATCGGTAGGTCTCATGAGACAAACTAGTGTCTTGGTATAAGGCCTTGAAAAAATATTATTTGTAGTCTTGACATGAGGCCTTGACTATGTGGTTATGATAGTCTGGCATTATGCATTCAATCATTATGAAAGTTGTTATTGATATTTCATATGATTATTCGACTAGTAGAATACCCATGTGAATAAGTAAATGGAATTATTTCATTTTATTTTTTCCTTATTACTCGAATGTTCATGTTTAAAATATTTTTTTAGTTATAATTTTTTTAAATGGTTATTCTTATTTATTAAAGTATCCGCTATATTATTATCCTTATTGGGAATTTGAGCCCACCCCTTTCTATGTAATATTTTTTCCAGGATGTGAAGAAGTATTTTATGAATGAAGTACAGGGATAGTATAAGGTGATATGATTGTGGAGACAAGATGTAGTAGTAGTTTTCATTTTATGATGTAATGTAAACTTTATGAATGTATCTACTGTTTCCAAGACTACTAAATTAATCGGTCTTTCGAGTCTTGATCTTTCTTATGATCATGCCAATGTTATGTAATAATGCACCGACTCTGGGAAACTATGGATGATGCATTAGAGTTGGTATCAGAGTAAGTTTATTACAAACCTTGGAATCTAGATTTAGATAAAGTCTGATTAGAGCACATAGATTTAAGATGGACTTTGAGGAGTAGTATAGAAGAACTTCCCAGAAATTTAGTACTGTAGTGATTTTGTGTGTTTCCAGAGAAATACATCACTGTCTGGAAAAGAGCAGGTAGAGGCGGCTCTGGCACAGATGTACCTAGGGGTAAAACCCGAAAACACCACTTTGAGCTGGACTCGACGGGGAAATGGTGCACGAAAACGGGCCTTGCTGCACTATAGGTTATGATACTCTCGGGGGATATTCTTAGGATAAACCTCATTTTCATTACAAAACAATATGAAGGGTTTATGATTATATAATTTCTCAACGAAAACATTTTTATGATTATGGATTATATCCCTAAATAATTCAATTTATGTAATGTATTTTATAAGTATGGAATTAAGTATTTTGATTCATAAACTGATCTAGTTTATTCCATTGTTTAGAAATGGTTCCTAGTGGAGGAAATGGAAACTGTATCAATGAACGTAATCCATGTAGGGATTGACCACCTACTCATGATAATTATAGTAGAGCCAGTGATACAACCGGTTCTGATCAGCTTATTACAATACTGGGAGAACTCACTCAGGTTATGAATAATAACCTTACCCGTATGGAGCACCTAGATCTACAGTGTGGATGATAAATTTTAGATCGCTTAATGCGGAAACAACCACCAACATTCAATGGGAGTACAAATCAATTGGTGGCTGAGTAATGGATAAGTTCCCTAGAGAAAATATTTCAGGCTTTGGGGATTAGTGAAAGGGAAAAAGTTATCATAGAAGTTTACCACCTCACTGGAGATGCTGATCAATGGTGGTCATTGATTCAATTCATGAAGGAAGATGATGAAGTATCAAATATGTAATGGAGGAAGTTCAAATATTTGTTTTTAGATAAATACTTTCCTCGTGACCATCGAGTAGATATTAAAAGGCAATTTAGGAGTCTGAGACAAAAGGAGGATGAGAATGTCGCAAAGTATGAGGCTAACATTACATGTTTAGAAAGGTATGCTGTGGATTATATACGTAACCCATGATGAAATATTGATTCTTTCTTTTATGTGTTAAAACCATTTCTTCGTCGAGCAGTAGTGTCATAATCCTTCTTGTCGTACGAAGATATTGTCACATGTGTTGTCAAGACAGAAAAATAATTCTTTATGTCTTATGGCTTTAATGAAAAGTAAGAGAAGAAGAGATCTGCTGATCAATATCGTAATATAAATAATGGGAAGAAGGGAAAATTTGAATATCTATCCTACAGTAAATGTGGGGCGAAACACCCTAGTACTTGCTTGAAGGGAATGAGAGTCTGTTACAAGTGTGGTGAAAAAGTCCACCAAGCTCGTGATTGCAAGAGGAAGAAAGAATCTATCAATGTTCAATGATAAAAATGCTGATATATGGAACATTATGCCAATGAATTTCCTATGCATTAGGGGAATTTACCTAATAAAAAGGCCAAGGGATCATGGCCAAGCTTATGTTATCTCTACTGCTGAGGTAGAAGCTCCAAAAGATGTGGTGGCACGTAATTTAATGGTTTCCTCAAGTTTATCAAATGCATTAATTGATTCTGGATCATTGCATTGTTTCTTATCATCCTAGTTTGCTATGAAAATTAGATATTTATAATTTGATTTAACAATGGAGTTTTCAGTTAAAACTCTTATGGGAAGTATCATTGCAATAATGTTTTGTGAATGAGTCCCCATTAGAGCACATAAATATTCTTTATCCACTGATCTCATCGTCATACCTATGATTATTTTGATATAATCCACAGTATGGATTGGATTTCAGACCATGATGAGAAGATTTATTGTATGAATAATGAGGTTACGATTTTTTATGATGATTATAGGGAACACCTTATCTTTAGAGAAGAATCTTCACCACCTAATTCTTATCTAGATCCACCCTAGTAGCTCAAATAAATTCAATTATTGGGGAGGAAGAGATTGAAATGACTGTGGGTGAGGAAAGGAATGTTCAAATAGAGGATTTAACTATTGTGAAAGAATATGTAGATGTGTTTCTGGAAGATTTATTTGAACATCCTTCAGAATGAGAAGTTGAGTTTTCAATTGATTTAATTACTAGATCAAGGACTATATCGAAGACCCTTTATTGAATGGTCACTGTGGAATTAGTCAAACTAAATAAACAAATAGAATAATTGAGTAATAATGGATTTATTCGACCTAGAGTTTCTCCATGGGGAGACCATGTCCTTTTTGTTATGAATAAAGATGGATCTATGTGGTTATATATCGACTACAGGGAAATCAATGCTATAAAAATAAAGAACAAGTATCCCCTACCTCACATTGATGATTTATATGACCAAATTCATGGAGATAAATAATTTTCAAAGATTGACCTTTGGTCTGGATACCATCAGTTGTGTGTGAAGAAGGAATACATTCTAAAGACAGCATTTCGAACCAGTTATAGGCATTACGAGTTTATAGTAATGACTTTTGGGATGACTAATACGCCCTATGTATTCATGGATCTAATGAATATAGTTTTAAAGCTATATCTAGATGAATTTGTTGTGGCATTTATTGATGATATCTTGGTATACTCCAAAATCTACGAAGATAATGAAAATCACTTTTGCATTATCCTAAAGACTATGAGAAGACATGAATTATATGGGAATATTAGAAAGTGTGAATTATGTCTTCAGTATATTTCTTTTCTTGGCCATATTGTCTCTAAATATGGAATCTCTGTTGATCCCTCTAAGACCAAGGATATTGATGAATGGCCAGCACCTACGAGTATAACTAAGGTATGCAGTTTTATTGGTTTAGAAGGTTATTATCGACGTTTCGTCCAGAATTTTGCCCGATTGGCTAACCCAATAACTAAGCTCACACGTAAAGGGGTTAAATTTGTTTGGACAAAAGATTGTGAAGAGTTTTTTAAATAAATTAAGAGAAGATTAGTCAATTCCCCTATATTGACTCTACCATCGAGGAATGATGGGTTTCTTATTTATAGTGATGCATCGAAGAAAGGACTTGGTTGTGTCCTTATGCAGAATGATGGGGTGATTTGCTCTGCATCACGACAGTTTAAAATTCCTGAGGAAAACTATCCTAGTCATGATAACGAATTATCAGTTGTGATCTTTGCATTGAAGATATGGAGGAACTACCTCTATGGTGAAAAATGTGAGATTTATACTGATCACAAGAGTTTGAAGTATATTTTCTCAAAAAAAGAACTCAACATGAGGAAAAGGAGATGGCTTGAACTACTCAAGGATTATGATTTCATTATACACTACCACTCGGGGACATCAAATAAGGTGAAAAATTCTTTGAGAAGAAAAGATCATGGTGTTTTGAACATGAGGATAATTGAAAGGGATCCAATTTTAATGGATCTAGTGAAGATGGATACAGGAATTACCATAGAAGGTGAAACATCAATACATTTTCAAATGGTTGCCAAACCATCTTTACTGGAAAGGATAATTAGTTCTCAGACCGATGATGAATAGTTTCAAAAGAAGATTAATGTTGTGAATGATGGGATATTGAATGACATTGGGTATGAAGATGGAATTTTGAAATTTGGGAAGAGACTTTGTGTTCTGGATATACCTGATTTAAAAAAGGAATTGGTAGACGATGCTCATAGTTTTAATTTCTCTATACACCATGGGAGCACCAAAATGTATAGAGACATGAAGGAACATTTTTTGTGGGACAACATGAAGAGGGAGATTGCTTATTTTGTGTCAAAATGTATGGTTTGTCAACAAGTGAAAGATGGAAGGCAACAGTCTGGAGGAGTCATGCAACCTCTTCCCATACCGGAGTGGATATAAGAAAATATTATGATGGACATTGTCATGGGGATACCAAAGACTCCTATAAATAATGATGCAATATGGGTTATTGTTGATCAACATACCAAGTCAGCATATTTTCTTGCAATAAGAGAAGATCTACGACTGGAACTTCTAGAAAGACTATATATTAATGAAGTGGTGAGACTTGATGGAGTACCCCTATCGATTGTTTATGATTGTGATCCATGTTTTACTTCAAGATTCTGGAAGACTCTTCTGAAATCCCTGGATACTGAACTTCAATTCATCACTGCCTACCACCCTCAAATAGATGGAAAAATAGAACGGACTATTCAAACCTTAGAAGACATGTTGAGATCCCGCTCGCATGACTTTCATGATATGTGGGATCAATATTTAACTCTGGTAGAATTTTCCTATAACAATAGCTTCCATTTGAGTATTTAGATGGCACCATATGAAGCGTTATATGGAAAGAGATTTCGCACACCAACCTATTGTGATGACGTTAGTGGAAAAAAACTTGTAGGTCCAGAACTAGTGGAGGAAACGATGGAAAAGGTGAAGGTAATCCAAAGCCACATCAAAGCATCTCAATGTAGGCAGAAGAGCCGTGCAGATATCTGAAGGAAGGATTTGGAATTTGAAGTAAGAGATCATGTTTTCTTGATGTTATCTCAATGGAAGGGAATTATACATTTCAGTAAGAAGGGTAAATTGAGTCCCAGGTACATCGGACATTTCGAAATTCTAGAATTAATTGGGGTTATAGCTTACCGTTTGGAAATGCTTCCAAGACTCTCCAAAGTTCACGATGTCTTCCATGTATCACTGTTGAAGAAATACATGCCTGACCCAACACATGTACTCATTTTGAAGGAATTAGAAATGGAACCCGATCTATCTTATTGTGAAGACCCTATCAGGATTATTGATACCAGAGAACAAGTGCTGAGAAACCGGATGACTAGTCTTGTAAAAGTTCTATGGAGAAACCATAAGATGGAAGAGGCAACGTGGGAACCCAAGGAACTTACGATGAAGAATCACCTGAGTCTTTTTATATAGTAATTTTCTAGAAATTTTTAGGAAGAAATTATTTGAAGGAGGGGAGAATGTAACACCCCAAGCTTCCACGATACTCTTCTCTTTGAATAACATAGTATCGTGTGTTGTATGCAACTTCGAGTTCTAACGCACACCACAACCAATCAAACTAGCCGTTATTAATAGTAATAATCACTTTTTAAAATTGTATAAATTTTATCTCTCAAAAGGGACTTCATTTTTGTATTCGGAATATCGAAATTAGCCTAAGGTGAATTTTTTTATTTTTCTGAAAACATTCAATTTTTGATGAATAGTGAAAAACACTGAGTTATTAGTTAAAACCCAAATTTTTATTTAAATAATTTTTTACTTTATTAAAATTTATTTTATGTCAAAAAAGATAAGTAATACATATATAAGTTCAATGTAATTCATTGGAGTCAGTTTATAATAATTTTAGACATATAAAAATTTTATTGAACTTTTCACAGTCTTTTACCTACCTCCTTGGAGAATTTGCAAATACACATAAAACATAATTTTACCGCTTCTGTGAGTAGAATTTCAAAAATGCAAGAGAAATGGTTAATATCAAGGAGTAAAATTTGGTTCAATAAGATAAAAATAATTTTTGGTGAATAGTAACTTTTTACTTTTATTTACCACAGTTAATAGTAAATAGGATAATTAAGGGTCAAAATGATATTAATATTACCCTAACCCAATTCTATTGGGAAATTTTACCTCAACCAAAACAAACCTTAGGAATAAAATATTGTCATTTAGGTCCACTTGGATTAGATTAGGACATTTATTATTATTCAATTCAACGAAGAGTTAAAAGAGTTAAAATCAATGTTTATTAACTAAAACATTATTAATATAGGGTTCTACCTAAGATATATTCGATTATAAATATAAATTATAAATATAAAAAACTTTCCTATAAAACGGTATTTTATTTATAATTTTTAGACATTAAATAAGTTAATTTATTAATGACACAATGGTGATGCAGTAATTACATAATTAATGAAATATTAAAATAATTGATTATATAAATACTCAAATAAATGTAATTTGAGACTATTTATGAATTACAATAACTTTATTGGATAATATGACATGTTATTACTAATTTAAATATTTTTGTTCGAATTAAAAATGCAGTTATTATTTTCACAAAAATCAAATACCAAATAGTGTTAAAATTGACATAAAAGAGTTTTTAAAACAAATATTATATTATAAAATGATATTAAATTCCTAAAAATATATGGTTCGGCCATGAGACTTATATAATGATACGTGTATCATTAATAGACCACTTGGGGGGGTATCTTGGATGTATATTGTATGTTTTTTAAATATATTATATAAAATTACAAAGAGACATGGTAAGTGTCAAACAAATTAAAAATGAGTTAAAACTAAAACATAAGGTTAATATAATGACCCAAACCTGTCTAAATTCTATTGGTTGAAATTATATCTACCCATCCCAACCTTATAATTTGAATACTCCACTTTGGAGCCATTAGAAACTGAATATGAATTTATCATAAAATAATATTTCTAGCTTTTCCAATGGTGCCCCTCACCCTTCTTATAAAAGGGAACTCACCCTTCTCACTAATTCACACATTAAAATACATTTGGTTCGGCCAACCCCTGCCCAAATACTCTCTCAACTTCCCTAAATTCATCCTATATGACTTAGTTTGATCAGAAATCCATCCTATAGAGCCCTTTTGATCAAATCAAAAGGAAGAACCCGAATAAGAGGAAATTGTTTCATCATCCTTTTTCAAGTTCTTTTCTTCTTCAAGTTCTAATTTCATTATTGTTCCCATTTTAATATAATAAATCCAATATTTCCTATATACATTGATGTTATTATAAATATGGTACAACCATATTCAGTTTTGTATCCATCCTTTGAATGACATGTCACCATACGTGCGTACGTACGACTTACCGTCTCCCCGTTGTGGTGTAATTGTTATTCAATATATTATTATTTGTATGGGTATAATAATGATGTGTAATTCATGTAAAAAATAAATATAACATGATAATTATTCTTTATATATGATAAACCATCCAATTATATATTATTTTATTATCAAAAGAATGATATTGTCGCTTGTGCGTACGTACGGACCACCGTCTCCACGAACACGATGAGATTCATTCCCCATCATATCCATTCAAGAATAATTCTCATTTTATGATTAAAAATAATGTCTAAGGACTTGATATCATTCTGTATATGAATCAAATACTACATATCCATAACAAACAAGCCTTATGTAACAAAACATATAAAATAAAACGATTAAGTTAACACCCGAAACGACGATAATACTAAAATATTATTAACAAAACATTAATAGAAGATCATATATGATATCATAATTATTTGTATGGATGTTTTATAACATAATTACAATTGTTTAACTATTATATTGGAGGTTATCATACCATCGACTAAGGAAAAGTACAAGTTAAGGGTTTATTTCACAATGTCTTCATTATCCGAGGTTTTTTATACATAATTATCTAATGGGACCTCTTTTTCATCCACATACACGTTTCATAAAAATGTGATTCAAAAAATTCATACGATTTTAAAGAATATGGTTTAAAGTCATTTATATCCTTTTTTGACTTTTTATAAGAATTTTATAAAATAATCTTTCTGTCGTTTTCCAAACAATGTCATTTTTATCCTTTTCGTCACAATTAAGGTAAGAATGTCTCCTTTTAAAATATACTGCAGGTGCAGATAATTTCCACCATTATAAAATGGTTGAATCTTCCCTTACAAGCTTATAAGAATATTTTCAAAGTAATTGTTTTATTTTATAATTATGTGACTTTTAAATTATTTCAAAAAGGAGATATTTCTCACAAATATTTTTGATTTAATCTATGTCAACATCCTTTGATGGAATTTAAGCTTATTTGAAGTTTATTTATTATGATACAAAACATCCATATTGTATTGAAGGATTTGTGATATGTTTCACTATTTATGTGTTATTTTTATACCATTCATGGTTTAATGAGAAAGTATTGACATTTCGTATGCTAGTTTTAATACGAATGTTTATGTTATGTTTAAACCTGTTCATATGAAGAATGAATTGGAATTAATATGTGACGGGTGGAGCCTGATATAGCTCCTCGTTGAATCGGTGGGTCTCATGAGACAAAATAGTGTCTTGGCCTAAGGCCTTGATAAAATCTTTTTTGTAGTCTGGGCACGAGGCCTTGGCTATGTGGTTATGATAGTCTCACATTTTTCATTCCATCATTATGAAAGTGGTTATTGATATTGCATGTGATTATTCGACTAGTAGATTATCCATGTGAATAATTAAATGGAATTATTTCATTTTATTTTTTCCATGTTATGTTGATGTTCAAGTTTAAAAGGCTTTTGTTTTAGTTATACATTTCCTTAATTGTTTATGCTTATTTATAAAAGTTTCCACTATATTGCTACCCATACTGGGCATTTGAACTCACCCCTTTCTATGTTTTATATTTCCCAGGATGTGAAGAAGTATTTTATGAATGACCTGTAGGGATAGTATAAGGGGATATGAGTGTGGAGAGAAGATGTTGTTGTAGTTTTCATTTTGTGATGTAATGTATACTTTATGAATGTATCTAGTGTTTAAAAGACTACTAATATAATTGGTCATTTGAGACATGATATTTCTTGTGATCATGATAATGTTATGTAACAATGTATCGAATTTGGGAAACATGGTCCAGGGAATTACATGTGGGATGTATTTTTCTATCCAGATTATCTTTGGTGATTAAATCATTCCATAGATTTATTATATTTTATTTAGTTCATTGACAATTCTAATGGGAGAAGTAAATTCCATGAATACGGATGGTGGGGGTCCATTTCTCACTTTTTTGTTTGGTGTTTCTCTCCCCATTGACTCATGTTCTTCATGTGTCGATGAACAGCTGGTCGTTGCCCAACCATTCCTAGAGCAATGATGATGATAGTGACAATCAGATCAAGGTGCCACAGAAAATACCACAAGAGGAGTGATTCCTGATGGAAGAAATAACAATGGGATTTTGAACACTAGTTGAGTATGAATGTGGATAGAGGGCATTGGAATAGCTTCAAGATCGAAGAACAGATCACTGGAGCTCATCCAGTGGTCTGCAGAAGAGGGTACCGACGCACCAGTGCATGTGGTGGTGGCACTGGAAATGGAATGTGGATGGGTGGGCCAGACCTATGGCCCAACAGGCTGGGCCTATTCAGACCCAAATCAGGTCAGACTCAGGTTGGGTCTGTCCGAACCAGTCAAACCTGACCCAAACCCAACCAGCCCTCGTTTCTCTAAAACATCTATATCTTCTAAAAGCAGTGTCCTTTGATGAGACATCTGTGAAATTGAGTCCTATGGGATGAGACATTATTTTTTAGTTACCACATGATAGTTTTTGAAAATTTTATATAATGGCCTATTTGGTATCCAATGTTGGATCTCCCGGTACGAGCTGACTTTGGGTAGAATCAGGGTGATTCTTATGATTAGATGTTAGGATGGTTACTCACTTGATGACACAAGGATAGGGTACTCAGTATCTCTCTACATTGGTAGAGATGATAATCCCCATGTTTTGGAAACATGTACATTTTACATTGAGTTTTTCCCATTGAAAGTGACACTCCCCTGTAGTATCAGTGTGTATATTCTCATATAAGATTGTGAAGGAAGATTCGGTACGCCCCTGTCCCTCGAGGGAGTGGTCCTCTATCCTTGGAGTTAGTAATCCCTTATTAGGATTGGGAATAGGTCCTCTATATCTAAATCATATAAATTTGTCACTCACCGACCGTTATAGTAGGGGGTCCTCTATTGTGTGATTTTGTACTACCCTGTCATTCCAAGGTACGGGTCCTCCTTACGCAGTGTTATAGTAGAGTCGGTACTTCCCTATCCTGTGTGAAAGAAAGTCCTCTAACCTGGGGTCAGTAATACCCTAACATACTACGGTGTAGGTCCCCCTATAGAAAATAGACTTGTAGAGTATACACTCCCCACTATTACAAGGGTGCGGGTCCTCTAGTCACTCATTGATACTCCCCTATCGGGTGCAGTGTGGGTCATTGATATACAATGTTCTACTCCCCTGTCCATAATGTGTGTGGGACCTTCATGACTAGTAGTCCAATGTTTTACTAGGTCATGATTCCTTAATCCATTGATTATTTAACCTTTATTGGGTAGGGTGTGGGTCCTTGAGTAGAGAAGGGGCTCCCTCGGTTGTTAGCCATAGTAGCGAGGAGTGGGCCCATTCACTTGATGAAAATTATATCTAGACTGTGTTAGTGAACCCTCAATAGACTAAGGCTTGGGACACTCCATAAAGATGTGACTGAGGTGTCATAAGTCAATCAGGAGCACTGGCCCCTCAACTGACCACAATGATAAGGAGATGGCCTCTTTATATGGGTTTCCTTAGTCTTTCATCGGGTGTTAGGTTGTGATGAATAGACCTCTTATGTCGAGAACTAGAGTTTGACCTAGTATATTGTTCTTGATGAATCACATTATCTCGAATGTACTGTTTATAATTACAGGATTGAAATAGATAGATATTATCTCTAAAAAAGGTGCCATTAGGTATGGTCGATCTTGAGGAGTGTGATCTTATAGATTTTGTGTTATGATTTGAGCCTTTGATGTGAGTGTTGAAGTTGGATGTGTGGTTGGGACCACATGTTTTATTAGTGGATGAAATGAGCATATTTGTATGTTAAACTTATATGTATGGATATATTCCTGAGTAGAGATGATTGTGCATTACTTTTTGTTTTTATCTTGTGCTTTACAATTATGGTTTCACGGTCCACTAATGTGTATCATTTTACTCACCCATACACAGTCTTTTCCCACACATGTCATGTCTAGTGTAGATGACTGATGATGTGACAGAGTCTGGGGAGGACTAGGACCTGGTGGTTTTCAGTGATAGTAGATAGACGAGGAGTACATCAATATTTTCATGCATCTACCCTTGATCAACCATTCATGTAGGCTTCCTAGGGGATAAGGATAGGGGACATAGAGTTTTAATTTTGTTATTTTTTACTTTTGGTGGTCTCATATTCTAGACCAGGTCACCACCGTGTACATAACATTTCATTGTACTATGGTTGTATTTTACATAGTGGATTGCATGTTGTGTTTTACCTTTCTTTCCTTTTTCTTTGGAATGTGGTTGTGTGTGCATCTGTTCGTACATGTTCTCAACAAAATGCCTCCCACATGTGAAATAATGCCTTTGGAGCTATTGGTCAGCCCCTATCTTTGGGGAGGAAGGCATGTTGTAGTCACAACATGGGGCCTGGGGGACATGTCGTGAGAAATTGGTATCTAAGCTGGCCGGTTCTAACTCAAAGACATGGGGTAGTTGTTTTTGGTTATTAGGAATAATGTTATGTATTTCAAGTTCAGATTTCAGGCGAGGGACTCCGACATTGGTGTGGCAGCCGACATATCCATATAAAAGGACTACAGACACCTATTTTCCAACTCTGTACATGGAAACACTGGTTGTGGGGAAAAAATGTTATATGAATCATGTAGTAATGGTTGTTATTTTAATGTCCTTATTGAGTCATCTCCCCATACATTTTCGTTAATCGTGGATCATCATGATATATTTTAGGATTCCACCATAAAGGCATGCAGATATAATTATACAACGTGATTGTAACGATGATCTACCTCGAGTAGAGGCTTTAGTGTATCGTAATGAATCTATGGTGTTACCTTCGGGTGGTACACCATTGATTTCACCACCCGTCGATCAATAGTTACTTCTATCCCTACATGTAGACGATGTACACATGATAAGTGCACTACATGAGTTCCATAGGATGAAACCTCCCAAGTTATGAGGTGAGATAGATCCCCTGTTACCAAAGGATTGGCTTTGGGTGGTTACAAGTTTCTTCTGCCTAGTGATGATGCCTCTCGACCAGATAGAAGTCCTAGACACGAGCCTTCTACAAGGCTCAATTGGATGATAGTGGAGCATGGTGATCCAGACACATGATGTGGTGTCCCTCACATAGATTGAATTCGAGCACCTTTTCAGGGAGGAGTTCTTTCCAGATACTTTATGCTATGCCATTTACCAGAATTATTGTACCTATGTCAGGGAAGCATTGTGGTAGTAGAGTACTCGGTGATGTTAATGGACCTTTCTCTCTCCTCTACATATATGGTGTGGGTGCATTACATCAGGGAATATACCATCAAGATGGGACTATGCCAATAGATCAGGACATTGATAATACCATTTATAATTCTGACATACGATAAGGTTCTAGAGAAATCCCTTGTAGTTGAGAGGTACCTGGAAGAGAAATAGATGGATGTGACCTACAACAGAGGACATGAGGTAGAGGTGTTGCATCTAGCAGAAGATAGGCGACATGATCACGACGTAGGATAAATACCCATTCCCTGAACATAGAAATGTGGGTCTGTGGAACATGAGAAGAACCATGGAACAGATCGGCCATAAGAGAAGCATTTCTATGCTTGAAACACCTGATGGAATCTTTCAAAAAAAATTCTGACCCATTGTTCCACTGAGAGGGAGCTATAAGAGGAGACTCCATGGTATAGAAAACACATAGAGAAAGGATTTTAATAAGATAGAGGCAAGGAAGATGAGCTCATGGAGAAATAGGTTGTGGAAGGTATTTTTTATCTCTTCCACCACCACCGTAGGTGATCTATTCCAGGATCAAGTAGATTAAGGATGTGGGTGAGGACTACTGCAAGTGATCTTGTATTATGACCAAGAATATCCCAGAGAAATTTGAGGTACGATCTATGAAATTTCTTTTGGATGAATTTTCAAATAGAAACTGGTGCTGTACATTCTCCATTTCCCACAAGTTCTGTTTGAGACATTGATATTCTAGTAGAATTGTGGACTTGACCCCTACTGTTAGAGACTCCTTTCGAAGGAGACCTATTGATCACACACCATCACTGATAGTTTGACTTGACACTTGGTGGTGGGAGTTGCCGTTAAGATATATTAGTTGTAGTGTCAAGGCATTACAATGTCATTCAATGTGTGGACTACCACCATACATACCTTGATTTAATATATTAGGAAAGGGATGTGGTGTGTTCATGATGGTAAAGAAAGGTTTAACCTGGCGTAGCAGAGAAACCCATGCATCATATGGTGGACTCTCATAAAGACTCATGTTTTGCATCATTCTGTGGTGGAAAATTCAGACCCCATGATCTTTATATAGTATGATATTTTTAAATAACATCCATACTCAGCTATAAAAACACTAGTGAGTGTGGTAGTGGTCTAGTTTTAGTAAGTTGTGTGGTCTCTAGAGGATATAGAGAGAGGTCATTGTAAGACCCCATGTTCGCTCAGTGAAACATTATTTCATTCGTAAATACCCATGAGCATTTAGCATCAAAATTGAATGAATAACACATGTTTAGGATTTAGCACAGTTTATCCAAGGGAGGATGTGAACTATGGGTTTTTGTTTTTATCTACATTAGGTAATCATGGCGGTGAGCCGCTTAACCGCATGACTAAAAATGGATCGAACTGCATAGTTCTTTTCCCACTTGTCGCAGCTAAGGAAACTGATAGAGTTGATATTTTCAATATATTTTATCTACATTTCAATTATTTAATCCTCAACAATATTTCATTATATGATAAGTTGCATCATTTTTTGAATATTGTTGTATTTTGAAATAAATTGTGAAAATTCCTTAATTCTGGATTTTAAGCAGTTTTTGACTTGTCTGAGTATTTGGACATATCATTTTAAATACATATCTAATTAGATGTATTCCTTTCTTATGAACCCAAGAAATGTTCTCTTCATATATGTCAACTGGTCCATATTCTAAATCATCCATCTAGAGGCTCCAATAAATCATTCTTTATAAAAAGTTTGTATGTTCGGATGTGTGGAGCCCATCTCAATAAATGTAGCATAACATCGGATACATGTTTCAAATGCCATTAATTCTAACTGGGCGTGCAATAGGACTCCATGACGCTCTTGTAGTATTAATTTCAAGGTCATAATCAGTAATTAGAGCACAAAATGATCGAGTCAAACAAGTGGGAGATGAAAGGTCTCATCGGATAAAGCAAGATTCATGGTGTAATTATTTCATAACATTTTCACCACGTCTCCAAAGCGGATGATATTTTGTGGACCTAGAGAGAACATATTATTAAACAACTCTATAGAAGGGTCCAGTGGTTGATTCGTCTAGGAAGTGTTCCCAACATAAGAATATTTCAGGTGGATAGAATCTGGACAAGAGTTTTTCCAGCCCTCCTCCCCTATTCTCCCTAGCACTTCTTCCATTTCAAGGGGGGTTGGATTTGTGGATACAATGATGAAGATGTTGTACACTATTTCTTGAATGGAGATGATGTGGGCTGATCAAGTGATGCGAGGATAAGCACCAAGTGGTTGCGGACGACAACAACCGAAGGACACTCCCTTCCGAGTTTTGATCTTTATGTGTAATCTCTGTTGTATCTCTTTTGAATTTATATTTCTTAAATGAAAGCGGTTGTTTTCTTTCTTGAATATATTTTGAACTTGTTTTTTCTGGATGGGTTTCCAATCTATGAAGTAAAATAGTCAATTTCACTAATTAATTTTCTTCGGTGAAGTATTGCTGTTGAGCATAGTGATTTCGGTTAGGTTTGGTTATTTGAAGGACATTAAGTAATTAGATCACTTCTATAGGATGGGAAAATCATATTGAGTTATTAATATGATATCATTTCCAAATAAGGTTTTTATATAGAGGTATTTGGGTAGGTATTGAGAGATTCATTTGAAACATAATTTTAAACAAGGAAGATGGGAGTGTCCGGGAGGTTAAATCTTTCCCTTAACCACTGTTTTGATTCTGGTTTCAAACCCATTTTATTTCCTATAAATTTTTAGCTCATTATAAAATTTTCATTCTCTTTAGTTTTTATTTATTTGTTTCTCTTGAGTCTTTAATCAAATCCACAATTTTCCATTTTGTGTGAAAATAAACAAAAAAAGTGATAGTTTTGAAACTCAAATTGCAACCTCCTCGAGAGACAATCCAGGGACTGGTATATTGCATTGTTTTTGGGGAAAATTTTATTGATTGAAGATTTCACGACAAATAATCCTTACTTAAAATGGACCCATTTCCGGGGAGGTTTCTTGAGTTGATTTGTGTGAAAATTGTTTTTGCATGACCCGAAATTCTAACCCAAATTTGTTCAAATTGGATTCTGAAATTGATAGAACTTTTCACTATAGGGATAGAGATACCAGAAATCCATATGTCCCATGTTGTGAATATTTTAATAATTCAATTATAAGAAACCTAGTTGAAACTTAAATACCAATGGCTGAAAATATAACCATGAAATAATTACCTTTATCTTATGATCCAAATAAATAAAATCATGTTGAATATCCTGATGCACCTGCGGGGTTTGAAATTAAATCTGGTTTCATTCACGAACTTCCAAAATTTAATGTTTTTCCTGGGGAAGATCCACATAAACACCTTCAGGAATTTAGTTATCTTTGTGTCAACATGAAACCCCAGGGCGTTGATGAAAATCAAATGAAATTGAGGTCATTTCCTTTTTCATTAGAAGGAGTTTCCAAAGAATGGGTTTTCTATTCAAATTCTACTTTGATTAGGGATTGGAATGAATTGAAACCCCGTTCCTTGAAAAAAATTTCCCTCCTTCTAGAACTGCTTCCATTAGAAAATAGATTTGTAGAATTAGGAAAACTCTAGGTGAAACTTTTCATGAGTATTGGGAATGCTTCAGAAGACTTTGTTTCAGTTTTCCCCACCATCAAATTAGTGTCCAACTTTTGATTCAATATTTTTATGAGAGATTGTGTCTTACTGATAGAATCATGATTTATGCTGCTACATGAGGGACTTTAGTTTACAAAACACCTACTAAATCTTGGACATTAATTGCAAACATGGCCCAAAATGCTCAACAGTTTGGAACAAGAGGCCTTCTTCATGTGAAATCTTCCCAAGAGTTCCCCATTTCAAGTCCTGAAAAGAATATGATTGCGAGTAAACTTTCTGATCTTACCACCATGGTGAGGTCAATGATGTTATCCGATAACCCACCAACTCCACCCAAACCTGAAGCAACATTTCTAATGAAAGTATACTGTGGAATTTGTTCTTCCAATGACCATTTTAGTGACCAATGCACTCAAATGTAGTAACCCTCTGAGAATTTCAATGCGTTTTTTTCTTGGGAAACCCTTTCAATCAAACCAACAAAGGCCATTTCAATCAAATCAATATTTCAATCAAGGTTGGAACAACCACTCTAATGAAATATTTCGATATCCTAAAAAACCTATAAGCTTCGTCCAAGGAAAATCGAGCAATTCACAACCAACATATTTCAATGAGAAAGCCAATGCTCATTCTGAAATTATCTTTCAGGCTGCCCCTCCCACTCAAAATTCAGAGAGTAATTTTAACGAAGCAATTATGAAACAACATGAGGCAATGAAACAAACACAAGACCAACAAAAAAACATGATGAATACCCTGACGAGTCAAATGGGACAACTTGCCTCTAATCCTAGTTCAATAAAAAATCAAATGAGTGGATGTTTTCCCTCACAAACTCAAGTGAATCCGAGAGATAAAGGGAAGGAAAATGTGATTGTAATTGATCTTAGGTGTGGAAAACAATTGAATACCCATCAAATGGAGAAACGAAAACATGTTGTTGAAACTACTGTTGAGAATCCCACAACTGATGGAAATGCTAGAAATTTTGAATGTTCATTGAAGGGAAACATAATTTCAAGAGATGAAATATTGCTTGAAAGAAAAATGATGAATTGGAAGAGGATGTTTGGACCTTTTGTTTCTCAAAGATGTGTTCAGAATAGCCTTGAAACAATCAAAACACCATTGCCTTACCCTTGGAGTGAACCAACAGTGAAGTCCAGTGCTGTGAAAGAGTTGGATAAGGAGGTTTTGGAGACTTTTAAGAATGTTCAAGTTAATATAACATTTCTTGATACTGTGAAAAAAATTCCAAGGTATGCAATATTTTTGAAAGAAATGTTTACCCACATATGGAAATTGAAATGAGGTGAAAAGGTCAACTTAGGGAGGAATGTTTCATCCACGATTTAGCATGCCTTTCATGTCAAATGTAAAGACCCATGAACCATTACCATTCCTTGCACCATTGGGAAATGTGAATTCAAGGATGTTATGATTGATTTAGGGGCCTCCATAAATGTTATTCCACATTCTGTTTACTCATCTCTTCATGTTGGAGAATTGAAACCCTTTGGGATCATCATTCAACTTGAAAACTGAAATACCACCATGCCTGCTGGAGTTATTGAGGATGCTCTCGTTCAAGTGAGAGACATGATTTTCCTGTGGATTTCTATGTCTTAGATATGGAGGATGATAGGTTTAGTACCCAGGAACCTCTCATTCTATGGATACCATTCATGAAAAGTACAAAAGAAATCATCAATGTTCACAATGGAACACTTTCACTAGAGTTTGGAGGGGAGGTTGTTCATTTCAATATTTTTCAGTCCATGAAACACCCAGTTGGGGATCATTCATCCCCCCAAGTGAACATGATTGATTGTTTCTCCACTGATATGTTCCCTGACATTTCATGTGATGTGAAACCAGCTGATATTTTTTATGATGTAAATTTATTTGTTGCTGAATCTGATCATCAAGAGCGAGAAAAGGGAGCTGATGATGAGTCTTGGAATGTTGAGATGGCTTTTCAAGAATTTATTGATCTCAACATTGAGGAAGATGTCTCCCTATAAATCCATAGTGCAACTAGTGGTGTCCCATGAGAAATTGAAAATTTTCCAATAGAATCAAATTCTAAGAACATTGAAGTTGATATTCATGGTGATTGTCCTTTAAATTATGGAACTCCACTAAACAACCACACCTGTAAGCAATGTTCCTTGATCAATGAAAATACCCCAGCTGAGTTAGAGTTAAAACCACTTCCTGTGAATATCAAATATGATTTATTATGTGAAAATGAAACATTACCTATTATAATTTCAAAATATTTGTCGAAGGACCAAGATAATCAATTGTTAGGAGTCCTCAAAACCCTCATGAAATCTTTTGGATGGACTCTATCTGATTTAACTGGAGTCATCACCTCAGTGTGCATGAATAGAATTTTCATGGAGGAAAATGTCAAACCGGTGAGACAATTTCAAAGGAGTTTGAATCCAACACTTTTAGAGGTTGTTAAGAAGAATGTTACCACCCTTTTATCTGCTGGAATTATTTTTCCCATCTCTGATAGTCAATGGGTGAGTCCAATCCATGTAGTTCGCAAAAAGGTGGCTTTACAATCTCAAAGAATTAATTTGGTAAGCTTATTCCTATTAGGTTTCCAAGTAAATAGAGAATGTGCATTGATTACAGGAAGCTCAATTTGGATACGAGGAAAGACCAATTCCCACATCCATTTATTGATTAGGTATTTGAAAGACTAGCTGGAAAAACCTATTATTGTTTTCTAGATGGATTCTCTGGTTATTTTAAAATTCATATTTCACTGGAGGATCAAGAAAAAACCACATTCAAATGCCAATAAGAACATTTTCTTATAGGGGGATTCCTTTTGGTTTGGGTAATGCTCTTGGAACTTTACAAAGGTGTATGATGAGAATTTTTTCTGATTTTCTTGAAACACACATGGATGTTTTTATTGATGTATTCACTATTTATGGATCATCATTTGAAAGTTGTTTGGAAGGTCTGGCTCATGTTATTGAAACATTCATTGATAAGAAACTTGTTCTTAATTATGAAAAATGACATTTAATGGTGGGTAAGGGGATTGTTTGTGGAAATGTTGTGTCTTTGGAAGGAATTCAAGTTGATAAGTCCAAAGATGAGGTCATGTCATCATTTCCATACCCAAAAACAGTAAGATATTTGAGATATTTTCCCGGTCATGGTTGTTTTTATAGGAGATTCATTAATGATTTTAGTAAGGTTTCTCTTCCATTGTCTAGATTGCTCCAGAAGGACACCCCAACTGTCTTTGATGAAAATTATAAACAGGCCTTTGGGGAGCTGAAGCAAAAATTGTTTTCTCCTCGAATTGTTCAACCTCCCAAATGGGACTTGCCCTTTGAAATCATGACTGATGCATCTGACTTTTTTCTTGGGGTTGTTTTAAGTCAAAGATTGGAAATGAAATCTCATGTGATTTCCTATGCCTCTAAAACATTAGATCAGGCCCTACCAAAATACACAACATATATGAAGGAATTGTTTTCTGTTGTCTTTGCTTTGGAAAAATTTAGATGTTATCTTATAGGCTCTAAGGTGATTGTTTTCATTGACCATTCTACAATTAAATTTTTTATGAAGAAACATGATGAAAAAACAAGACTTTTGAGATGGATTTTGTTGTTATAAGAGTTTAATGTTGAAATAATGGATAAGAAAGGAAGTGAAAACCATGTTGCTGATCATTTGTGTAGGATACCATCTGTTTTTAATGGGGATCCTCAGATCTATCTGCCAATTAAGGAAATATTTCTAGATGAGGAGTTGTATGCTTGTCAAACTGAAAGTCCGTGGTTTGCTGATCTAGTGAATTAGTTGGCTTCTGATGATGTTCCCCACTGGTTTTCCATGAATCAAATTTCTAAATTTTTGAGTGATTCAAAGCATTACATTTGGGAATATTCTTACTTGTGGCATGTTGGTAGTTATCAAATATTTGGAGATGAATTCCAAATTTTGAATATCAATTTGTCGTAATTTTTTTTTCAAACATTGAGTTGTGGAGGACACTTTGGGCCTCAAAGAACATCATGAAAGGTGTTGGATTCTAGTTTGTATTGGCCTACCATTTTTAGAGATTCTATTCATTTCTGCAGGACATGTAGAAATCGTCAATTTCAAGGGGCATTTCCAAAATGAATGAGATGCCACAACAACACCAACTGTTTTGTGATGTATTTGATGTTTGGGGTATGGATTTCATGGGACCTTTTCCAAATTCCATTGGATATATTTACATTTTCCTTTATATTGATTATGTATCCAGGTGGGTAGAAGCTATTCCCATAAGATCTGATGATGCCGAAACTGTGTCCAAGTTTGTGAAAGGAAATATATTTTCAAGGTTTTGATTTCTAAAATTCATGATTACAGATTTAGGTACTCATTTTTGTAAGAAGACATTGAAATCACTATTGAAGAAGTATGGAGTTCATCATAGGGTCTCTACACCCTATCACCCCCAAACAGATGGAATGGCTAAGTTGTCCAATAGAGAAATCAAACAAAATATGGACAATATGTGAACCCAAATAGAAAGGATTGGTGTTTGAGACTTTATGATGCACTCTGGGCTTATAGAACTTCATTTAAAACCCCAATTGGTGTTTCACCATTTAGATTAGTTTATGGAAAGGCTTGTCACCTTCTGGTTGAGTTAGAACACAAATCATTTTGGGCTGTTGAAACATGTAACATGAATCTATTTTCAGCTAGGGAAGAATGAAAAGTTTGTTTGAAGGAGCTGGAGGAGATCAGAAAGAATGAATATGAAAGTTCTAGGTTGTACAAGGAATTAACCAAATCAATTCATGATGAGATGATTCTCAACAAAAACAGTAAGGAAGGAGACAAGGTGTTGATGTTTGATTCCAGATTGAAGTCATTCCCGAGTAAATTTCATTCAAAATGGTTTGGTCCATTCATTGTTACTCATGTTTTTCAATTTGGTGCAATCCAAATTAATGAACCAAGAAAAGGGACACCATTAATATTCAATGGGCACATGTTGAAGCTATTTAGAGAGAATGTTCAAGATCCTCCAGGGGAGGAGATCCATCTTTGTGAAGCAGAATACAATTGATGCCAGGTTGTGTTTTTCCTTCTCAATTTTTTTGTAATGTCTTTGATTTCTTGAATTTAATATTCATATTTTTTTTACACAATGAGGAAATTTCATAAAATATGTGTGGTGGAGGAACATGCTGGGTAGATTAGGATTTGGTGTTCTTTCATTTCATTTTATTTCCTTTTCTTTTCTATCTATTTCAATTTTTGGTGTGTTCTTTTATTTTTCAAACATTGTGTGTTTTATTTAAAATTTTGAAAAACATTTGAGATTTCATGATGATCTTTGAAAACCCTATAAATGAGTGAACCAATTGATCCCTTGAATCTGGTTATAAATGAATGCTGAAAAAGAAACTATTTCAAGTTCCAAAATTTTGAAATAACCTTTTAATTTTGTATTTCAGGCCATGAATGCTGTCTAATATTGAAAACCACTTTCTTGTGAGTATTTTGAACCCATTTTTCATCTTCTTCAAATTCATCCTACTTCTTGAGTGAACCAAAGAATTCTTGTTTGATTGAACTAGAAATTGATCTTTTCCTATCAAAACGTGAGGGCTAAGGTGAGTGTGATTGAAATGATTGAGGCAATTTGTTTGTGATTAAAAGCCCATTTTTCATGATTATCCCTTTTATTCTAGCCGACCTTTTAAATTTTATCTTCCTTGATCCCTTAGTATCCATGTACTATCTCTTAGATAGCCACATTACAAGCCAGTTTCCCTTTCCAACCTGATCTGTAAGTATAAATGCATGATCTAGTTGAAATTATGTGTGGGGGAGAAGACTTGTGTTGTGCTACTTCATCTGGTGTTGCTTTGGGTGGTAATCTAAACACTGAAGATATGTTTCTGCTAGTAAAAGATGTTTTATTTCTGAGAGTTTTTCCTGTCTGGAGCTCTCAATGGAAGAGAGATGTGTCTATCTGGAGCTCTCATTTGAAGAGAGATGTGCTTATCTGGAGCTCTTAATGGAAGAAAGAGGTGCCCAATCTGGCTCTTTTGAAACAAAAGAATAAGAGAAATGTAACAGTTGCTGCTGAAATGTGGAATGAAGAAGGTGGAAAAGATATTCTCAGAGATTATCAAATATTACTTTCATTGGAAGAGATTAAGGAGGATTCCCCACATGAGTGAAGATTAGATTCATTTATTTTTTTCTTCCAAAATGAGCCAAACCCTCCTTATTCGGCTTCAGAATTTGGACATTTGAAACCCACCCACCTTTAACCACATAACATCCTTGAAAATCCCTCATGATGATCAAAATTTTCTTGGCTCACATCAGGTGGTGATTTAGAAAAATTTCATGCCTATGATGATTCTTGCATGTTTTTATGAGAGAAGCTTAGTTGAAAATCAATATTTGTATTGAGAGAAAATGTTTGTGAGGTAACTGTGTTGTGTGAATGAGGTGAGAATATAAGTGAAATGGATTAAATGAACTTAATTTAAATCTTGAATAATCTTTTATGAGGCATGATATCATTTGTTTCTTGGTGGTTGATTGGTGAACTTCATTGGTTTGTGTTTGGAATATGCATTCATTTTGTTTTGATGATCACTTGTCCAGGAGACCAAGTTCAATGTGTGGGGGAATTGATATAGATGATATTTTCAATATATTTTATCTAAATTTCAATGATTTAATCCTAAAAAATGTGTCATTATATGTTAAGTTGCATCATTTTTTGAATATTGTTGTATTTTGAGCTAAATTGTGAAAATGCCTTAATTCTGGATTTTAAGCAGTTTTTTAGACGTCTGAGTATTTGGTCATATCTCATTAAATACATATCCAATTTGACTTATTTATTATTTTTAGGAACCCCTGGAATCTTCTCTTCATATATGGAAACTGATCCAAGTTCTATATCATCAATCAAGAGGCTCAAATAAATCATTCTTTATAAAACATTTGTATGTTCGGATGTGTGGAGCCCCCCACAATAAATGGAGAATAATTTAGGCTAAATGTTTCCAATGTCATTAATTCCCAATTGGAGTGAAAGAGGACACGATGGAACACATGAAGGATTTTGTTCGAGGTCATAGTCGATCATTAGAGCACACTATGATCGAGTCAAACAAGTAGGAGATGAAAGGTCTCCTCAGGCAGAGCAAGAGTCATGGTGTAATTAATTCATAACTTTTGAACAACATATCCAAAGCGACTGATATTTTGTGGACTAACATAGAACATATTTATAACAACTCTTTAGAAGGGTCTAGAGGTTTATTCGGCTGGGAAGGGTTCCAAACAGAAGAATATTACAGTCGTACTTAATCTGGACATATGTTTTTCCATCCCTCCTCCCCTATTCTCCCTAGCTCTTATTCCTTTTGAAGAGGAGTTGGATTGGTGGAGACAATGATGAAGATGGTTAACAATATTTTTGGAGTGGAGATGATTTTGGCTGATCATGTGATGTGAGGCTAAGCATCAAGTGGTTGAGAAAGGCGACAACCAACAAACACTCCCTTCCGAGTTTTGATCTTCATGTGTAATATTTGTTGCATCTCTTTTGAATTTATATTTCTTGAATGACAGTGGTTGTTTTCATTCATGAATATATTTTCAACTTGTTTGTTCTAGATGGTTTCCCAATCTATGATTGACAGTAGTCAATTTCAGTATTTAAATTTCTTCGGTGAGGTCTTTCCATTGAGCATAGTGATTTTGGTTAGGTTTGGTTATTTGAAGGTATACAAGTAATTATATCAATTCAATAGGAGGGGAAACAATCATATTAAGGTCTTAATATGATACACATTCCAAATATGATGTTTATACAGTGGTATTTGGGTAGGCATTGAGACATTCATTAGAGATATAATTTTAAACAAGGATGTGAGGAGTGTCCGAGAGGTTATAGCTTGTCCGTAACCACTGTTTTGATTCTGGTTTCAAACCCAATTTATTTCCAATCAATTTTCTTGCTCATTCAAAAATTTTCTTTATCTTTAGTTTTTATTTATTTTCAATTCTTGATTCTTTAATAAAATCCCCAATTTTTCATTTCAGGTGAAAACAAACAGAAAAAAGTGACGGTTTTGCAACTCAAATTACAACCTCCTCGAGAGACAATCCAGGGACTGCTATATTGCACTGTTTTTAGGGAAAATTTTCTTGATTGAGGATTTCACAAAAAATCATCATTACTTCATAGACATGTTTTCATTGTTTCTTAATGCTGACCTAGTAGAATATTAACAAGAGAGTGGTTGACCATGGTGGTTCATCGATGTGTGCGCTTGAATGTAGTGAAGAGACCCTGGAAGAACACATATTCCTTCTCGTATGGATAGACATTTTGTTTTAGAGACAAAAATATATAATATGGGTAGAATTTAATGGCCTATAATTCCATGGATTTTTTATAAAATTAAATGGGATTTTTAGAAGACCAAGAGTAGAGGGGGAACAAAATTCTGAGACCCAAAGTGGCAGGACTATATTTTCAAATTTAGTTAATCTTTATTAATTAAACATGTAATTTAGTTTTTTTATCTTTTGGATTGGTTCTAGAATCAAAACTCTAAGGGTACCGTTGAACTTAGAATGTTGGGATTCACCTAGAAAAGGGCCAAACATTAACCTATAATAGAATAGGTGAGGGTTAATGCTATTTTTTGATATTTTTTAAGCGAATTAAAAATGGAACACATGAGTGGTTTTGGTAACATATAAATGGGAGCCCTAATTGAAAATACAAGGGCATCATTGCAACTAGAATATAGATATTACCTTTGAATGGACTTTACATTTACTGGCATAGGTCAACCAGAAATTATTGTTGTCGGGCTTTTTAAGAAAAAGTTAAATTGAAATATATTGGTTGTTTTATAATATTTTTGAACTTTTGAAACTGTTTTAGTGAAAAGGTGTGTAACATAATGAAACTGAATAACCTATTTCATCAAATAAAATCGAATATTGACTATGTAATAGAAACATAATTGAAATGAAGATTCATGTTTTTTCCTTTTGTGTCCAACCAGACGACACATGATTGTTTGCATATTCCTGGTTCTTCTATGAAGATATGGTGGGTGACAACGATGAATACTAAACCCCTTCGAATGTATCTTCACCAATGAAAATTGACAGAGGACCGTAAATAGAGGATAGTGGAACGATGAACACCATGACACCGTTCATCTCCAATGATTGATCAGACCCAGGTAGAAGTTTTTATTTAATTTCATTTTTCCAACAATTGTTGTTTTAATGGAAAAATTTGCATCAACCCACGAATAGGATTATGCCAGGGCTTTATCATTCTTGTGGGAGGGGTTTTTCTATTGGGATTATTTTTGGGAATTAAATCATCCCTTTAATTAATTGTATATGATTTGACATGTTGATCCTTCTAATGGGAGCGTATCAATGTTGTGATTAATAAAGGTGGAGTTTATTTCCTCAATATGATGTTTGGTTTTCCTATCCCCATTGATGCTTTTTCTTCACGTTCTTTATGGGTCAATGAACGGTTGGTCATTGCACAACCATTCGTGGTAAATTGATGATGATAGTGATGATCAAATCGAGGAGGTGAGGGAAATACCACAAGAGTAGATCTTCCCATAAGAAAAAATGAGAAAGTGCTTTTGAAACCCGTGCAATGAAGAATATAGCCCGATGGCTAGGGAACACCCTCCAGATCGAATAATGGAACAACATAGCATGTTTTTTGGCCCACAAAATAGGTTGTCTACAGGGTGGGGTGGCGTGTTGTGGAGGATGTGAAGACAACTGTCGTTCAACTGCCACATGAATAAAACCATATCTCCAGCCATGGTGTGACCAGGACACACGATAGGCCACTAGTCATGCATGTTATCTGGTCTGCATGAGCAGACCAGTTGACTTGGGGAAAGGTGGAAGCTGATGTAGTGTCCGAGATGAGGGAGTCGACCCACTCCAATGTAGGTGTGGATGGTTCCGGGAGGCCACACCTAGCTAGGTGTGATGAACCCTCATCCCAATGAGGAAAACCTGCAACCCGGTATGCTGATCCCAACTAGTTTGGGCGAAGTCATTAGACCCCAGACCAGGTATGGTGGGGTCGGTCCAACTGGGTTATACCAGAACTAGACACAACCTACCAATGTTTCGCTAAAATAAACATAACATTTAAATGGAGCATCCGTTTGATGAGCCGTCTGTGGATTTTGGACCATCAGTACATTAAGGTTATTTTATTGATACTTTAAGTGATTTTTTAGAAATTTATAGGATAAAAAAATTTGTTTTAATAGTTGGATCTCTCATTTCGAGCAGCCATTAGGCGTAATCGAGGCTATTTTTATGATGATATCGTAGGATGGTTACTCCCATGATGAATCAAGGTGTGGGTACTCCTTATACACATGATTCATTATAGATGAGACTCCCCATATTTTGGGTGCGAGTTCATTTTCCTTTTTTTTGTTTCCTTCAATAGTGTTACTCCGCTATAGGGTTAGGGTGGGGGTTCTCAGAGAAGTTCATAAATGACGAGTCGGTACTCCCATACCATACTAGGGAGTGGGTCCTCTATCCTTGGATTGGGTAATCCTAAATTGGAATAGGGTGTGGGTACTCCATATCTAATGCATATAGAGTCGGCACTCCCCAACTGAGTAGGGACCGCATCCTTTATTGTAGGATTCAGTACTCCCCTACCGTTCCAGGGTGTTGGCCATCATTACTCAGTGCTACGGAAATGTCTGTACTCCCCTGTTGTGATATGGAGTAGGTCCCCAAGCCTGGGATCGGTACTCCCCTAACGTAATAGGGTGTTGGTCCCCCATAGTGAACATACTGAAAGAGTCAGTAGGCTACTATATTACCTGGGTGCGGGTCCTCAAGTCAATGATTCATACCCCCTACTGGGTTGCGTGTGGTTCATTTATATACGATTTTTTACTCCCATACTGATACATTGTGTGAGTCCTTCATGATTAGTACTACCGTATCATACTAAGACGTGGGTCCTCTATCCACTGAGGAGAGTTCCCCTACTAGGTAGGGTGCATATACTCAATTGAAGATGGAGCTCCCTCTGCTGTCGGACACAGTCGTGGGGAGAGGGCACATCCACTTGATGAAAACCAAAAATAGAAAAGAGTTATTGATCCCACAACAGACTTAGGCATGAGACACTCCTTATAAGAGCAATTGAGGTACCACAAGTTATTCTAGAATAGTGCTCCCTCAACTGAGCACATTGACAAGGAGTGGGCCTCTTAACTTGGGTTACCATAGTCTTTCATCATGTGAAATGATATGATGGCTATAACTCCTATGTTGAGGACTAGACTTGGAACTAGTTGAATGCTCTTGATGGAGAAGTTTCACTCAGGCATACCATTCATAATGGTAGAATTGTACCCGATGAGGTGAATCACTCAACGGTTGTCATCATGTGTGGCTGAGCTTGTGGAGTGTCATATCATGGTTTGTGTGTTATGACATAAGCCTTTTATTATAGTATTGAAGTAGGTTGTGTTGATAGGACCACATGTTACCTTAGTGTCTGAAATAAGTATATATAGATATTCATGGAATATATAAGGGCATATACCCAAGTAGAGCTGACTACACATTCCTCTGCATCTTTTTTCTTATGATTTACCTTGGGGTTTCAGGTTCCCCTAATGAGTATCGTTTTACTCACCAGTGTATAGGGTTTTCCCACATGTTTCGTGTCTTGTGTAGAAGATCGACACATTGATGGTGTCTAGGGTGGACTAGGACCTAGTGGTGTTTAGTGAGACTAGACATATGGGGTTTACTTCAATAGTGTTATACATCTACCCTTCAACTATCCTTCAGGTAGGCTTCCCAACAGACTAGATTTATGGACATGGAATTTGTCATTTTGTTCTATTTTTCTTTTAGTGGGCTTGTATACTAGACCGTGTTCCCATCCTACACTTTACTTTCCATTGTACTGTAGTTTTTTACTTAGTTGATTCCATGCATTGATTTACATTTCTATCCTCATTCTTTGGTATTTTTGTGTGTGTGTGTGTACAAGTACTTTGGAAAATTCCTCCCAGTTATGGAATAATTCCCTTGGCACTAGTCTCCATCACCTGGCCTTTGGGATGCGGGATTGGGGTAGTCACGACATGGCCCAGAGGGGATGGGCTGTGACATTTTCAATGACATTTTTTCGAGAACTTTCCATAATTTCCAATTTAAATAATTTGTTAATTTTCGAATCTTCACAAATTACTCCCCATTTAGGGATATACCTAGTTTCACATCATCCAGTTTGATATCATGATAATGTAATATTAAAATATCCAATATTTAGATAACTTTGAGAATGTGATATTAAATATACTATCCAATTCAACTCATTTTTTCTCTATGTGATCCAATGTATCACTGTTTTTTTATATAAAGGAATGAAAAAAAATCATTAAATGTGAAAATGTTGGATTTCCATTGCACCTAATTAGTTGAAACAATTTTCAATGATTCTTATAAAATAAGATACACTTTTTCCTCTCTATTTATGGGACAACTCATCACGATTGATCACTTATACTTATATGTTTAATTCATAGGAATATTAGTTTGTTTGATTACTCCAAAATTTCCATTATGCAGTATATTTTTCATTGCACGAACCAAGAATGTATATGCATATTTTATGGAATGTTTCATCTTATTCTATATATCCACATAGGCTTAAAAGACTATTAAACTATCCTTGAACATGTGTGTGGCCTTCTCACACCTCCCAAATATATCTTAATAATGTATTGGGATATCTCATTTTAAGAAACCCTCATGAAATAGGACTTACTCACATAGGAATTGACAATATTCAATATCTTCTAGATCATTCTTATATTTTCTCTATTATTTTTCATTTTCCAATTGAGTAAGCTAAATAATCATGAATTATTTAGAAACATGGTTGTCTTACTAGAAAATTTTTTATGCCTTATATGAAATACACTTCACCAAACCAATACTCTTGTTTTATTTAGGAATTGGTTCCCTTAATTATTTCTTGAGTTTTTGTCCTTCAACACTAACTCTCATGGAATTATTAAACCGATCCATGGTTTTTCATCCTATACTAAAAAATAAGATGGTATTTCTATTTGTAGGGGCACTCTTCCTAGACTTATTATGTTTTATTTGAACTACACACTCATTTTTTATATAATGAAAATGTGACTCACCATAAATCATAACTTGAATTGTCTTTGTATGTTTTCTTCACTCCTAATTAATATTTCACACAGGATATGTTGATTTAAATTTGAATTATTACACAGTATGACCAATCTTCTTATAGATTCCATATATTTTGTCAATAAATTAAAATCTACATGAGATTAACATATTTTTCAAACATATTGTGTAATTTAAATCACATAATCCTTTATCCCCATTAACATTGGATTTTATTAATCAGAAATAGTTAACATGGTATACCAATAATTATTTTCATGTTACCAAACTAATCACAAGGAAAATTGTAGATAAAAACATTATTGTTCTATTTTTAACCTTTATATAGATAGATTTGGAATATTGTTGTTTTTGGGTCTTTATATCGTTCATTTGGTCATGTTTTGAAGGGAATATTTATCTCCACTTCATTTCATCTACAATAGAATTATTTTTTAGTTTTTATTTATTTTTTAAATTATATTTTTTTACATTAGTATTTTAAAACTATAATGTTTTTGAAACCAGAATTAAAAAAAATTAATTTTTAAACATATAGAACATTTTATATTATGATTTCAATAGGTTTGTAATATAATAAATTCATATATTTCTCTATAGAATATAAAGGTATTTTAAAACAACAATCATCCTTAGAACCATGTGTGGTAATAGTTAATCTATTTGATCATTCTGAAGGATAAAACTATTTCATTTATAGATGTGTAAATTTTCCATCAACTAATAGAAAATCCATGTCAATAGTTTTATAATGATCTAAATTTTTTTTACCCTTTCTTTATATTATATTATTTTTCCAATACTATCCTCATGTATTTGGTTTTTATATTGATTGGAAATGTCATGCTTCTTATTCCTAATATCATTTAATCTCAGTTGAGTATTCTTGACTATAATTACATCTCTATATGCATGGATATTTTCTTGAATATTATTAATATATTATTCTCTCTCATTAATATTATTGATACATAGATAGTTTATTCAAGATTAAAATTCATTTTATTTATCGCTTTTTCCCATTTATAGTGCATTACATTCTACAACAGTCTTTGTCATATTTATTTTTCCAAAAATTGTAATACATCCTCTAAGTTAGTGATTTACTCATGTATACTTATAAAATAGTAAAAAATAAATATAACTACTATTTTGGAAAATTATGTATCATTTAATTCAAATAAATAATTAATTCATCAGGTGATTCATTTGAAATGAAATATTCTCCACTTATTCTGGGATCATATATAATAAAATGATAGATAGTGAATTAAGTTAACTCATTGTCAAACGAATGCCTAAATCCATATAAAATCGAATTGATTTCTATATTCAAAACAATGTATTTTTTCCAATGAATTTCTCCATTAATGTTACATATATAATCATTATAAACACTACATGGAGGAACCATATTTTATTCCTCTTTTCTAAATATTAATTCATTCTTATCCAGGGGTTTTCAAGAGGAAATATTTTAAAAGATATTATAGATTTAATATTTCACTGATTACATTTGACTAGTAGAGAGTCATTATTCTATTAATTATTTTATGAGGAAGTCCTAAATTTCATTTAACGATTTTTTTCTTTTCAATTTCGTTGAATATATAACTTCCATGGTAAAATTTATAGGTAATTCATGGGATTCCATAAATTTTTATTTTATAATGCATTTGGGGAAAAAAATAAAGATATAATGTATTTTTTTATTATTTAGATCCCAATCATTGGTGGAACATATGATTAGATACTAATTGTTTAGGTCACTTTAAATATGGTGATAATTAAAAGGTGGGGAACGAATGTTGGAATATTTAATCTAATAAAGTCCATTTCATCCAATTTAGATATAAAATTATTTGATGAATGGGTATATCCCTCTAAATCTATCCTTTTCTCCTTATCTTAAGATGCATGTAAACAAAAATAAGAAGTAAAATAAATAATTTAAACAATTTTAATTTGGTTATCCTCTATGATTGATTACAACATCCCTAGTTTGTGGTGGTAGTTATCCAGTACATATATAACTACCCTTTTATTACCAAAAGGGTACTCAAGAAAGGGTATACCTTTTGACACATACTCCAAAGAAAATCATGGAATAATGAAAGAACCATCATGTTGTTATCTGGATTTGTGACCAATAATGTAATTCTATTTTTATATGTAATTATTTCTTCAATGTATAGAAATATAAAGGCATGGATTGAAAGGATATCATAGGGTTTTCACTAACTTCAATCTAAACGTTATATATTTGAAGGAAGGTGTGAGCCCGTCATCTTATTCTTATTATTATTTAAAACACATAGATGATATTATTACATTTTTATTGAAACTATTTTATCATACATGTAGATAATTTTCAATATCCTAAAATGTTTACATATCTCTCTATCTCTATCTCTCCGATAAAAAAAATCAACACTTGGATTTAGTATTAGTTCACATCACCTTCTCTTTTTTAAATCACAAAATATATTAGATGATTAATTTATTGGATCTCACAATTTATTTTACTTATTCAATTATTTAATATCATAAAATTAATTTAGTATTTTTTATAAAATATTCAACATTTAATTCTTATTTAATTCATATCCAAACCTATCCCGTATAATTACCCCCAATAAATGGATGAATATTAACCATGATATTTTAATGGCCTCCCTATAATTATAGACCCTTTAATTATAAAAATATCTATTAATTATCATGGGAACCTTCCATTAAACAATTTTAAAATGAATCTTCCACATTAAAATACATTTGTTCATAGAAAACATGTATATGTGTATGTCATAACAATAAACATCTCCCACAACATGGTTTCTTCAGGTTTTTACATCATTGGATAATGGAATATCTTATTATAGCGGGGTATGGTTTTTAAATTTTTCATAGTTTATTGATAACTATCACTACATAACATCACGGTGTGAGAATCTTCTGTGACATCAACATCACCATGCAGTATAACATGACAGTCTCTTTTTTCTCGTTCTGTATTCACCATGGTGTAAAAAACGTTATTCATAGTGTTTCCAAATGTTATTATTTTAATTTACTGAAATAATGTCGTGAATAATATCTTAAACATAATACCATGATATTATAAAATTGGTATAAATGCTAATAATCATAAATGATGTTCTTTATTGTCAATTATTATTCCAAAATGTTCAATTTTTTATGTTCTCTATTAACTTCAAGAAGTCTCTAAATTTTTCAAGATAGTTTCCATTATGTAAGATATTTTTACTCATTAATATATTATAAAGAATACATAGACTTTAAAAATATCAATATACTTATCTTAGAGACCTTTAAATGTTATAGGATAACACAATACCTTTTTAGAAAACAGTGTGAAATATCCAAATGACTCATCGACATCACATTTATTTCCTGTATTTTATAATTTGGATAAAATGTATAAAATTAATGAGTTTAGTAATTCTTACACACATCAGTGAATATTATACATTTCATTATTTTTCATCATGGAAAATGGATATATTATTACATATTCTACATTTTAACCCTTATGAAAGTTTTATTTCTTTGAAAAATCTTATAATTTATCTCTTATGTAATTTGACATATATTCACATGGTTTAAAAAACTCCTTAAGTGTATTTCAATCAATCTTCAACATCCTTAAATAAATTTCAATAAATTCATCCATGCATATTCTAATACAAATAAAACTCTTCTTTCAAAATATTCATAAGGTTGAGTTTTTAAAACAACACAAGATAACCATTATACAACAATAGTTACATATAACTTCTTCATATAGATAATATTAAATTCAATATATACAATCCATAAAAATTTTATGAACTAATGATCCTCAATTTCTAAATGTGTGTAACAATCTACTATATTAATTATAAACTGAAACCTTTCCAAAATTTCTTAATTATATTTTACATATAAAATAATAAATGAATAACCTTCAATGTATATTTTTTGTGTCAATGGATTGCATATCAATTAATATCCAATTGAAATTTCAACCATCCAAAAAATTATTAAACTTATTATTCTTAGAAGGATTCATGAATAGTTTTACTTGTATCTTAATTTCTGTTATGAATTGTTAAACAATCATGATTTCAAGATCTATGGAATTTGTTATCATCTCATGAAATGTACCAAAATTAACATATAATCTTACCTCACTTGAGTACAGAATTCTATCTTCTCATCATTATTAAGAAAATCATCTTCGTTTAAGAAACTATTCTCCATGTATATTGACTTCATTATAATTACCTTATTCTTCATTGAAAAAAAATTTAACAAACACTATGTTGGATTAGTAAAAAATACACATCATAAAATATAATAAATTTTGAATAAAAATATTATCATCAGAGTTTTCATTTAAAGATCATGACAATTGAATTACTAGAAAATAGTAATAAACATCAAACAAAGAGTTATATTGAATTATTATTATTAATAGAGTGTTAAGTATTTTCTCATATGATTTTCAAGAATATTTCTAATATTTATCATACCAATTTTCATATTTTCACTTTATTAATTTATTAATTTTTCTGTAATGTGTAATCCATTATGAAATTAGGTTTCACTCAATGGTAAACTATCAATCAGTTATCCATCATTAATTATGTTAAACCATTTGATTTTTATATTTTTTTAAAATTTATTTTATAATATATAAAAAAATGAAATAGTTAATAATTATAAATATTCACAACTAGTCCAAACAATCGATTATTATAGAAATCATCCATGTGTTAAAAAATCATTCTATGAAAAATGAATTTGATTAGAAACTCAATAAATAAAAAATACGTAAGTGAAATAAAAATAGTTATTTATGGTATATCATGTTTATTCCTCCCTCGGGAGGCTTACAACCCTTGTATCTATGGTCAAAATTTTTACACTTCACTAATAACCATGATTGTTCAATCATGATAATGATTTTTCAATCATGATAATGGTTCCCTTAGTTTGGATAATTTATCATTATCTATTCATTCCTTTTATTATCACATGTAAGTTAAAATCATTAACATAGTCCAAAAAGCATAGATACACACAATACTATATATATGGTCTTCATGATTGTGGATTAACGAATCATTTTCATGATTAGCACATGGAAATAGTTAGTATATTCATTTTTTATTCAATTTTATTGTATATCACATTCGACCAATAATTGTAAAAAAACAAATAAAATCATATAAATCATTGACTTTGTTGAATTTCTCATCCATTTTATTTATAATTTATCCTAAAAAATTAATTAGTATTATAAATCAATAATTATTTTTATTTTAGTTTCATAAATTATATAAAATAATTTAACAAAAATTTTGATAAAATTATTTTTTATTAAATTATATTCATAAATTAATCCATGAACAATTAGACCACAAAATCCAACAAAATCTCAATTTCAAACATGATGCTGATTAATTAATAATTTATTTTATAAACAATTTTAATGAATTATAGTTTCATATCATCAAAAAATATGAATGAATTCTTGAAAAATATTATATTTTTTAAAATACATTATATATATTATATCAATAAATTAAATATTTCGTAAAAAAATCAATATTTTTCTTTTTATCTAGGATATGGCTATTTTCAATAATTTTATCTTTTAAAACTAATGGGATTCCCATGACATAAATGATAAATATTACACAGATAAAATAGGTATCTCCCACATAATCAAGGACATTAAAATTTACATTGAGTAATTTTACAATTCTTGAAACTCATCATCATTCCAAAAAATATTTTTTCTAAATAAATTCAACATTTCATAAAATAATATTATTTTTAAAAAAAAAAATAATTTAAATTTTTGACCAAAAATTTAGTTTTTTCATATTACATTTAATTTATCTATTAGTGATTATAATATTTCAAATAAATATTATTAATCAAATCATAAATATCATAAATTATCTTATAAATTTTCATTCAAATATATTCCCTATAAAAATAAATTGACCAATTTTTCTTTATAATATGTTTTTTAATTTCATGATCTAATTTCAAAAAAAATACACAGAATGATTTTAATTATTAATTATAATATAATAATTTCAATCATAAAATAATTATTAAATAAAATAAATTTATTTTAAAAATTATAATTTTAAAAAATATTTTATCACTAAATATGGATTTTAATAATGCTAAATTTATATTTCAATGAACTAATAAATTTCACTTATTGAAGAACAATAAATTCTTTTAACAAATAATCAATAATCCACATGACACTTTTTTCAATTAAATAAAATTATTTTTAGTATGTCGATCTTTAAATTAGACATAACGAATAACATTTTTAGATTATTTTTTTCATTATTTGGTATAAATTGTTAAAATAAAACAATTTATTTAAATTGATATTACTATACATTAGTATAATTTTAATTAAATTTTATCATGTAAATCAAATTTATTATTTTGTTTGATAATTCATCACTAATATGGAATGGTAGGGGCCTTATATCTTTTGAAATGTATTACTTTAAATAATATTTATTCCTATTGAGACATTATTATTTAATTATTACTCTAGAAACAAGGTATATAGTATAATCTATTCGGTTTCTTCATCTAAATTCAATTTTGGATGCTACAAACATATAAACATGGTCAAATATAATTTGTGGGTTTTTGGGAATAATAGAATCATTGATAACTCCTACCCCTAACATTTGATAGTGGATGTGATATTTTAATGTTACTCTCTCTATATATCTAATGTATTTGTAAAATTTTATGTTTTTTAAAGAGATAATAGTTTACCTTCACTCTATACATTAATATTTGGCTTTTATAGTAGTACAATTGGAGGATATTTCAACACAATCCTTTGTCAATGAGTGGAGAGGATGATGTGTACTTATTCTTGAAAGTAAATTGTGGATTTCAAAATAATTTTTTCTGACAACAATGTTTTAGATCTAGTGTTTTCATTTGAGAATTATTATGGGTGTAACAACTCAAGGTTGTAGTAGATGTTGGAGTCCCCTATATATTGTGTTATCTAACCTACAATGGATTATAAACATTTTGAATAGAAAAATTATGTGTATGGATCTATGTCTTTCAGATCATTTTCTACATGGGATCAGTATTCAAAAAAATGAAAGGATTTTATTATATTTTATTCTCAAAACACAACCCTATATATGCTATTTATTAAGAAATATTTTATCTTATTATAGTGTTTCTCGACATGTTAATTCATGGAATTTGTTAAAAACAAAGGTTAGGCAACTGAACTAGGATAATGAGAACTTATACTATTAGGATATCCTAGAAAGCAAACAAAAATGAATAATGTTTATTGATGTAAGGATATGGGATGTATTGCTTTTGGATTCTATTTTGACCCTTTTAGAAAATAAATTTATCATTGAGGATCTATTTCTAGGTGATCATAATTTTCTTTCAAGAGGATACATTAAATTTTTATCTTTACTTATTTATGTTTTCATAATTAAAAAATTGTAAAAAGTTGTAATATATAATTTTTTCATCTAACAGGACATTTAAAATGAAATTTAGTATTTTTATAACAAAATAATCCAATATAGTTTATGTTCATTTTTTTATTATTCTTCTCTTTCATCTTGTTTCTTGAACACTATTTTTGGATAAAAAATACACTTCAGTATGAGATGTAAAATAACTGATATAATGTTAAATAGAGTCTTCATGTTTTTTCCTGAACTGTTATGTTGTTTTATTTTTTAAAACAAAAGATTTTTTACACTTGTATAAACGTATTGGAAAATTTATAATGTAATATGGGATTTCTCAAAAGTCTTATGACATGTAGAAATGTATTCTGAGAAATAATACAAGGATATTTTGAATACATGTATAGGGGAGAGTGGTCATATAATATTCATTATCTTACAAACTAGAAGACAAAAATGAAATAGAAATTATTACATGAATCATAAGTCTTAACAAATAATAATACTTATGGTGTAATTATCTCATAGGATTGACGTATCTTAAAATTTAAAATTTAATTGTTTTTGTATCCTATATGATATTTTTCTTTATATAAATTTTATCTTATAATAAATACATATTATGAAAATATTTATGTTATAAAATATGTGACTTATAGTTTTGAAAAATTTAATCTATTTAATATTATTTGATGTATTTATGATTAAATTGAATATATTGATTGTAATTATTTTAAGGTAAATGATCATATTATAAATTAATTTAATGTTTTTATTTAATAATTTATTTTTATATATATATATACAAATGAATGTTTTTTTGGAAATAAATTCAAATTGAAAATTAAAAAGAAGGAAAATAAAATTATGTAATTTGTGGGATATTATGAGTGACTATTATTCATAATTAGTATATATTTAATTTAAATTTATTGAACTACATTAATTAAGATCATTATATAATGGATGATATTTTGGAATGTTTCAACAGGGTATTCTTAGTCCATTACAAACACCTATAATATTGGTGATAATTTTTGGAATTTTTATAATTTTTAATTTTTTACAATTGTTGAAAAGATTTATAGCTATTCCATGCTCTTATTTAAAATAATTTGAAGCTTCACGATAGTGATATGAGATACCTGAATGGTAAACTTGAAAATAAATTTGGATCTAGTGTGAATAAATTTCAAATACTAGAAAACTATGATGTAAGAACTAAATCTATATAATCACAACTATCTTGTAGATAGGTACAATTCAATTACATAAAAACTGGATTTTTTTGTTAAACTATTTTATATTAAAATCATAACATATTCTTTGAGTTTTCACATAATTATTCCTATATTTCCCATATACATAATATATATTCTGGATTATACTTTTTCATTCAAAAACAAGTTATTGATTTATTGTGTTATACCTCCATAAAAGGTATACATATGCCATTAATCTTTTTGAAATTTATTTTTTGTAATAGGGTTGTGAATTCTTATAGAAAGTTATTATTGTCATAGGTTGTGTTCTTAATTGATAAGGAATCTTATAATTAGGTTGTGACTCTCCTTCAAAGGTAAATTCATTTAATGTATATCATACCCCTTGAGTAGAGGGATGTGAAGATTATATAGAGGAATATATTGATACGATGAAATATAAAAAATCATTTTTTCAATTTTTTTTGTTTAAAAAATCATTGCATATCTATATATACATGGAAATTTAATTTATTTAAAAATTTAAATGGGTCTTTCCACCCCCTAGAACATCAAACATATTTATTGGGATCTACAATTTGGTATCAATGAGAGGCCCTTTTTATGATACATATAATTTTTTACAGTAACATTTTCTTATTCTAAACCTTATAAGGGAAATATATTTATGATAGAGTGTTCATGTTCAAATGAATGATGGATTCATTATAAGTGACCACACATTTATAATACTAACTATTACTATTTGAATATATGGATAGAATTTGATCTTAAGAATCTCATCATTTATCCTTGGAATATGATAGTAAAAATTTATGAATTACTAGATTTGGACATTAATTTAGTTCCATGAAATTATGTGGATAATTTTTTTTAAATTACGAATTTATTATTATTCTTTATTTTATGAAGAAGACATGTGTTTTATGTCATGTTTTTTTATAAAACATATCATTCAAGTAATTTAATTTTACAAGTTACTTATCATGGATAAGATAATTTCATAAAGATAAATCTAATAACTATTTTATCAAAATATAAATAGTTCAAGATAATAGATAATGAATCTATCAAATAGACATTCTATAGTTTTTCTTGTAGTGTAAATAGAATGATTTATCATATTGAAGAATTGGAAAACATTGTCCTTATTGAGATGTTTTTCTAATATCTATCAAATAAATGGAATGTAATTAAAATATTCATTTATTAAAGAATAAACTTCAAAGATATCAATATTGTTGAGAAAATTTGTTAACTACATTGACCTAAAATGGAAATTAAGAACATTTATGAAGAAGTAACTATAAGAAATAAATGTGTGGTGTTTAAAAATATATATAGTGTTTCATAAAACTCTTTTCATTTTGATAATTATGTTATTTCAAAAGATTAAATGGATTAGATAGTGAATTTTATTTTTATATAATTAAAAATAATTATCCTAAAAACATATCTGGAAGGAACTCCAAGAAGGATAATAATGAGAGATAAAATAATGGTAACATGATCATAAATTATAATAATTATGATTTCACTGGTTTTGAATGTGGGAAATAATATAATATTAATCTATTATTCAATAGACTAAAAAATCAAAAAAAAAACATAAGAATTATAAAAATGAATACAAAAAATCATAAAATAAGAGCAGTAATTGTACTAAAGAATCCTATTTTGGTAAAGAATTTTAAAAGTTAAAAATATTAAGATAATAATTGTTTTAAGGAATATTTGAATGAGTTTAGAGATTCTTGTTTGTATTATGGATGTTCTGATAGTGTATTTGATATTGGTAATCTAAATTTTGAGAATTGAATGAATAATCTGATATACAGCGAAAATATAGCTTCCGAACATCTATATTACATAATGGACTCAAAGAAAAAAATGAAAACATTATTAAGGATAACAAGGATATTATATTATAAAATTAAAAACAATGAAATAAAAATATTACTTCAAATAATAAAGATTAAAGATATTTAAAAACTATAAAAATGTTGAATGAAAAGAAAAAATATGATGTTGAAAAAATGAAGTACAATTTATCTACTTTTTTCATCGAACATATACTTATTAAAGAGGATGTATTAAAATAAAATAAATATAATTAAAAATATTTTTTGGTATAATATTAAATTACCTCATGTGAATCATTATTTTTATATGAAAACATCAACTTTTTATTCTTTTACTGCTAATTTTTTATATTAATGATTACATGACATTATTCTATTAAATACGCATTATGATTTCTAATATAATTGAGACATAATATGATTAATATTTATAGATATTTAACTTATAAGATCCCTTTTAAAACTTGTTTAAAATATGTGTGTGTACCTAAAATTTTTTACTAACCCCATTAAACACAATGTTTCATGAGTAATAAAACATTCTACAAATCCTCTTTTGACAAAATATTAATTAGATCTATCAAGAATGATCTATAGAATATAGAAATTGGATTCCCAAGGAATGTGAACAGAGAAACATTAAATTTGTTTCATAAAATATATGTGATAGATATGTAGTGACATTTGGAAATAATTCCAAAGGAAATGTAAATGTATTTAGTGATATTGGTATTTCTAAATTTATATTTATTTATAATTTTTTATATGTTGATGGATTACAATTGTTGATGCCCACTAATTATGAATTGAAAGTTATAGGATCATAGAAATTCTTTAAGAATATGCATTATTTTCTCTTCAAATTAAAGGAAATCATATCCTAGAAGCAAGAATATTTGGTGGCTTGTTTAAATGGATCACATGACCCCTAAAAAGACACAGAATCCCCTGATCATAGGTACATAATACAGATTAATCTTGCACTTTTCATGATCTAAGGATTAAAATTGGAATATACTTCGACAAAAACTCCTTATCATGAAAATGATACGAGATCAGTAATTCTAATGAAGCGACATGTTAATTGACAGATTCCTAACAACCATCCAAATCATCATCAGAATTAATTATTTTTTTGATCAAAAATAAACATAGGGGGATCGACAATGATGTAGTTGAATCGCATCACCAAAAAAATAAATAGTTTTTATATGGAGTGTATGATGATAAATAATAATATTCTCACTTGGACTACCTTAACAAATAAGAAAAACACCCAAATCCACTTACAAAATAATAACTGAAAAGGGTGAATGATTCAGGGGATGTAAATTATGTATATTTTCATAAGATGGCCACATACGACTCACTTGATCAATTGGATAATCACTCAAGATCCATATCGGCCTTCCAGTTAGGCTACACAAAATACTTTACTTATATCCCCTTCATCATGAGATAGACATCGGACACATACATTTGATCATGTGAAAAACTGAAGACAAGCAATGAGACCATAAATAACATTGCTTGAACATCATGGTAATATCAATTATTGATCATGTGATGCCCTAACAGATAATCAAAGAGGTAATCAATAATGTCATATAAAAAATAAAATCTTAAAAAGGTGGTACCTTCATTCGAAGAAAAGTTATATTGTTTTTTCATTAAAAGTGGGTTATGCAACCCATGTAATCAGATCATTGATCAAATTTAGACCGTTTTATATTCTATAATTTTATCATTAAGTGCCTCTTAAATATCATTTTTATATAGAAAATTCCCCCAAACAAGTCTCTCTTCATCATATGAAATATTATTTGATACGATTTGTGATCATGTGAAAACTCCCTGACATGTCATCCTAATATCAAGAAATAACTGTGACATGTTAATTTAATAATTTAAAATATATTTAAAAATTCAAAAGTATGATAAATATGCCAATAAAAGATTGATCGTGTAGTTGTTGTGTATTATGCTACAAAAGGATGAAATCCTAAATGACTCATCACCATTTCATGAGAAATTCTTGATGATCCATAGAATCAAGAACATATCTAAAATATAAACTCCACAAAAGGAATTGTATAATTAAGACAATGAGGTTTGTAAATTACTCCACCTTAGCACAAAAATAGTCACACATGGGAGCATAGAAGTGAGAGCGTACTTCTTCTTGCGAAAATCCAGAAATTTTATTGTTTTTACACAAGGTAAACCCATGGAATGACAAATAGACTACATGGAATTTTTTTAGGGTTCGTCTGATCACCATATTAATTATGTGAGAGAATTATAGTGTGCCTAGTAGATTTTTTAAATCAGATTATGCATATCAACATGGTCACATGAAACCTTAACTAGACAATGTTTTAAAAATATTGAAGCATACATACAATAATTGAAGAAAAAATGTAATCCTTAAAACAAGAAAGATAATATACTTTTGATGAAAATGAATCATACACTTCACATGAACTATCTAGATCATGAGAAAACACTAAAGATTGTCGTCCAATTCATGATACACCCATGGATGTGTCTGTGTGGATCATGTATAAGCCCTCCAACATGTCATCCATAATCATGTGGCACCCTTGTACATGTCAAAAATGATCAAATGAAGGCCACCTAGATATTTCTATTAAATAAATCATCATTCCTATAACATGTGTGCTTCAATTATCAAAAGAACATTGGACATGTTAGATTTATCATACAGCGGTACCCATACAAGTCGGTTAGATCACATTATAGAAACCACTATAAATTTCCAAACATCCTCAGATATGTTAGCCAGAAAACTAGGACATGTCTATACGACATCCCTGACATATCATGAATTTCAAGTAGACACCCCAGGCCATGATAACCTTATATGATATAGACAACTATACATACCCCAATTGAACAATCAAGACTCTAATTTTTTTTAAAACATGATATGTAGAATTAACTCCTAAGGTCTGAGATCTAATTAGACATCCCACTAAGTGTATGTGCCTTAATATTTTAGACACATTAACCAATGGGATGCAAACATTCCCATGGATTTACCATTATTACTCTTCCATTAGTGGATAAAATGCTAATTGAACTATAAGGAATTTTATTCCAAATATAATCAGGTCATGTAGGATTTATTTCTACATACTATCTCTATATGAAACTCCACATAAGGATAACCGAGTTCATAATCCTCGTATACATATATGATGAGTTGGATTACTTGTTATCCCTTGTATCTCACACGGAGCATGAATCAAATGGGTTTAGTGTTTTGAAATGATTATTTCACTATCATCATTTTGTTATCCCAACTATGGAAACCGTATTGTTTAAGCTCTATATAGTGGCATGATATGAATACCCAAATATAATTGAATAAACCTTATAGTATGTATTGAAGGAATTATCATATTGGTATATCCAGGAGAAATAACTCTAATGGGAATTAATTACTTTTCACCACCCATCAGTACGTTGAGTTAAGATTTAACTATGAGTAACCTGAATCCTATCTAAATAGGATACATAAGACACCTTTCTGAGGCCCAAGATATAATTTGGCATATATATCTATATATTTCCTACCATATTTAAGACACAATAACTCATGTGATCCAAAATCTCCCACGTATTTATCATTCATACTTATTCAATAGTTGATTGAGAAGCTAATAAAACAATAATGACTCTGATTCTGGCTAAAATTATGATATGTAGGAAACCTTTTTATCGAATTATCTCTATAATTGGAGCCTTTGTTACCTTATATATTTCCTTTCCAAATGATGTTAAAATGCCCATATTATACATAAATAACTTCATGGGTTTCGATTAATGTTATAAGAATGATACGTAGGATACCTCATGAAGGTTCAATCCCAACCTAGAAACACCAATCGCCATCATTGTTGTTAGTAAACTCCAAAGTTCTTGATTATGTTGCTTCAAAATATCGTAAGCAACCCATTAATAAGAAATAAAGGGAAATATATAGAGATCATATAATATGTAAATATGGTCTTGTCAATATTAACCCTTTACACATAGAAGGTTTTTAAACTTGATTACATCATTAGGGTAACCGATCCCGTATCGATATTTGGAATAGACTCAAAATAATATCTTAAATCCCAAAGAGAGTCCTAAAATTGGTTATAATTCACCCACAAAGGTTGAAATGATCCTAAACTCCCATCCACTAGATTAATATTAGTTCCTAATAATCATTATGTTTGAAACCATAAATGAAATCGTACCTTTAAAAGGTTGGTATGTACATTTTTATGGATGTGGAAATCATTTTGAGTCTTTATGAAGATGAAAATGGTAAAAATAATGTGAATGATTTTGAAACCATACTTGAACTACCCAGGAAAATTCATCAGATACCATATTAATTCGATGGAAAATAAATGTTGAACCTAGTGTAAAGTTATAAAATGAATCAATAACTATATCATTATAAGAATCGGGAAACATGTCTCCTAAACTTGGGTAACCAACTGCTTCATTTGATGTAAACATAAATTATTACCCCATAATGAATCTCTCAAATAATTAAAAAAGTCAATTGATCATGTTTTGGGAATTTTTTTTCATCCCATATGTTGAAAATAAAATGATATTCATGAAGTAAAGACCATCAATAATAAACATCCCAGGTTCCCATGAAATAAGTCCATTCTCTTCATGAAAATCCCAGATGAAAAAAATGTCCAAACTAGGAACAAGTAATGGGAGTTGTGTTACTCATGCATAGTTGATTGATCCAGTACACAATTGAGATGATTAAATTACTGGTATCCCTATTACTTGTTTTATTTATGACTATATAAAATGATCGCATAAAATTATTGACATGTGATAATTTATTCATTAGGAGAATCTGCTAGAACCTCAGCTAGAACCGTAACCTTGGTGGGTCACAAAACAACATCACCCACCCGAAACCTTTATTTTCAAGTGGAAAATGAAATGGTTTGGGAATACCAATGATATGGTAGGATCCTGGCCCTTTATGATAAACATAGCAAAATCCATATTCTTATACTGATAGGCACATCTCATTCAGAAAAATATATAATGAAACTAGGGGCATGATTAACCACCATAAATCGATTTGAAATAACAAACCCATATCATGCTAATGACCACCTTCTATTTTTTAGGAAGGTGCATCAAGGATTTGACTGCAATTGGATCCTAGTTTTGGAGTTACCTAAGAGAGATCCTACCATCCCCCATTACTCATGTCACACCACTTGTGCCCATCAATTTCCATCTCTGGAACCACATAAAACTTTTCAACCTAGAATCTCATGGATAGTTTCCATGGAGGCCTCATTGTGTGAGAAAAGATATGAATAAATGGGAAGGGTATCATATCCCCACTTTCAATGATTAATGTCATTAACTTGTTCTTCTGGAAGTAGGTGAGAATGCTCATATAACGACTCACTTTGATTAAGTTTGCATGGATATTCCAACAACATGTATGGGGGAGAAACATATCCATTCACCCCTGAAGGAATCACATCAACAAATTATAATGTAAAAAAGAGGTCAAAAGTTGGATTATATCCCCTCTAAAATGAAATATATCTTCTAGTATATATTGGTGACTAAGATTGAGTTGGCCTATTTTTGTACACACACTTTTCTAATTTGTCACTAAATTATAGAAATAGAAGAAGAGATATTGCAATATATTCTGGAAATGGTATAGATTCAGTGACATGAACATATTATTATCCCGATAGAAAGAACAACATATCACCCTGATCAATTTGAATTGGCGGCTAATTTAAAGAATTCCCAGTTTCTTTCTTCCATCATGGAGAATTATCAGTATATTCTAATAAAGGATGAGGCATAAATATATGATCATATCCATATTCTGGCTAGCGATAAAAAATCAATTGGGAACATTCCTTACATTAGGAACACATTCCTATCAACCAATACTGACTACATACTCAAAAGGTATATGACTAATCTCATATCCCTATTCAAACAACTGTTAGCAACATAGTTTGGAACATACCTCCAGATAATTGCACACTCTTATCAAAAAATTCTAGAGGTATATTCCCAAGGCATAGGAATGGACTCATATCCCCATTCTAACATGGTTCACAAGATATTTTTGGCATATTTCTTTGGTACAGGTGCACATTTCAATGAAAATAGACTAGAGGCTTACTCCAAAGGCAGATGATTAGGCTCACATTCCCTCTTAAACATTGGGTTTTTCAAAACAATAGGAAAATCACCTCATCGGTTGATCATATCCTTAAAAATGAGGCTTCTCAATAATTTATAGTACTTATAGAATTTATGCTCTTTTCCCTACTTCCAATGATGAGATAGCACACTAACATAATTCAGAGGCTATATTGTAGATGGTTCTAATAATTTATCCCATTCCAAAGGTCTATCAACTTATTCTAATGGAGAATGCCTATTTTCACCGGGATCATACCCCCATTTAATAAAATATTGACAGACATATTTTAGAAACCAAAATAAAGAAAGATCATATTGTTTTTAATAATAAAAAATCTCACTAGAAGCCTCCACATGATTCTATGTAGCGAGATCATATACCATCAACACCATAAAATTATGAAATCATTCCACCAACTGTCATACATAAAGACTATATGACTAATAAACACTAAAAAAAAGATGATCATATTATGACCCTAATTTATAATGAGTCTCATGTCACTGATCTTCTCAATTCTAGTGTTGTAGAGGTATTTTGATGAATATACAAAAAAATCTCAAGGGTCCCCTGACTTTTGAACAAAAGTAGAAGGTCATATTTAACTTCATATTCCTCTTCATGGAAATTCAAAGATGGATCACGTAGACTATACTCCTGAAATCCTTTGGGGTCATCCATCCAATGGTGATATCTCTCTAGAATATAAAAATCCTCCACCTTCCCACACACATTCATATTGAGAGTTTCCCAAAAATAAAACACCATTTTATATAGTGGTTTATATAAATTGGGCTTAATTGTATATTTTTTCCCATCGACTCTAAGTAACACTTCACCACAGCCAGTAGGAATCCATGAGAAGAAAAACTATGTAGTCTGAATAGGTGAAGGAATATAAATATTATAAATAATTTGTTGAAATTGAGATATGGAGATAGTTATCCATCTACAACCTCCCATCCCTGTTTTCTCCCATATTCAATTCTAATTATGTGATCCTAGATGTTATATAAATGGAATAAATTCCTTATAGAAGCTACAAAATGTCATTGAATCATTTTTTGGTTAATATCCATGAACCACCCCTAGAAAGGATACAACAGTCAACTTCTGATCATATATGAATGTTATCTATATATACCAAAACCCATGAACAAAAAATAACAATGAAAATCTAAGGAAATATTACAACCATTTCACAAAAACCATTTTTAAAATGATCCCCAATGCCATCTATGATGATTATAACTTATTATGGGGAAGTAATGGAGTGTTTACTTCACTGTATCCTTGGAATTTTAGAACTATCTAGATATGGAATCTTATAAATTCATTGTCATTGGAGAAGTCCAGGGACTGTATAATACATGGTCCAGTTGGTCAATATAGTGAGACTCCCCCAATTTAAATATTTAAAGATATCATTAATGTTAGGAGAGGGTTTCCAAAAGACTCTTATGTTTATCCACTAAAAAATTAGAATGCATCTTAGACACATATGATGAAGTTGTAGATCACCCAAACACTTCCCCTTGAAAATTACTCACATAATATGCATCCATTTCACATACATCATAAATGATCACAATTTAACCAAATAAAATGAATTTAAATATAATAGACTATTTAATTCATTTAATAGATAACATAATATATCAGGATAGGTTCATTTTTACAAATGGAACCACCCCCTTTGGGCATCAAACATTGATTGGAGTCATAAAACATTAGAAGTAGTTGAAAACCAATCCCAACCCATGGTGTTGCAGTATTTTTATCTCAATAAAAATCACCAAGTTCATCACACCCAGATAGGATCTTAGAAAAATTAGTAGAGGTTCTAAATCAATAATAACACATTGGGCCGAGGGAATTTATATATCAATTTCCATTATAGGATCTAACAAATCCTCGACTATAATAATTAAATCCAAATTAAAAGGATCTAAATGTCAAAATAGCAACCCTGAATCATCTCCAACCAACATGTTCAGGGTAATTTTCATCATTATCATCACCCTAGATTGATTAAATCTTTTCCACATTGGGAGAGAAATATTACTAGTTTCCATCTGATCTGTTCCTCTCACCACGAGACACACCTTTTCTATTTAGAGATTGTTCTTCATTAATTAACATAAACTGCCTTGTGGTCATAATTCACATACCAATACATTATTAACACATGATAAAGTCAATATAAATTCATAAGGGTTATAATAGATAATGGTCCAATATGGACATGTATAAGAGAAATGGCATAGATGCAACTCTCAAAGGAGGGAAAGTAATGTAGAATTACCCTCCTCCATTGAGAGTAATGGTATAAATTCCATATCCTTACACTCAATATTGAATTATGTTTCCATTAACATAATAGATGATGTAATCCAAGATGTAAATGAAGAGGTACTTAATGAAAAAATCATTCCTCGAGAGGTAGCAAATATGGAGATGTAAACAGATATTTCGCATACATGGAATCAGATAAAAAGATATAACCTAGAACCTTGTACCCCAAAACATTTAATTTTCACCTCTTATCTAAAACAATACCAAGGATAAAGGGATTTGTGTGTCTACAACCTAGTCACCACCCAATGGAACCAAAAATATCATTCACAGAGGAACTGTTGGCACTATATGAGAATAAGATACAAAAACTCAAACTAATCAACGATGAAATACTCAAGTGAAACATTCCCATAAGGTATCCTCATCATAAAGAGACAAATATCCATCCTCCTCCATATTTGGAAATATAAAATCCACCTAAAATAGTGGTATATTAGATTTATGTTGGCTCTAGATTTATGAAGATGTTCTATATAAATTTGGGTGTTCAAGATGATCACAAATATCCTCTATTACAACATCAGCCTCTCCTATGCCAGGATGACCAATAAGTCCTAGGTAAGAACAAGAATCACCATTATATAAATAATGTAACACCTCTTCAAGCCTCTCTTGCCCTTTATATGTGGGGGAGGTCCATACAGTGTTACCTACACAACTCATTAATGACAATAAATCCCAAGATACCCAAATAGAAGGCATAATAGGGCGCAGTGAACCTATAACGATAAAAAAGAAGACATATCCTGAATTTTGGTATGACCCATTACACCCAAACAATTTTATAAACTCTACTTTATAAAACGATGATGATTTAGCGTATCTAGAATAACACCTCATGTACTTTGTGTCCTAAGGAAGGCCTAGTGATGCACTCTTGAGATAAATAGGGGAAACAACATTGATATGTTTTTTATAGAACCTAAAAGGGTCATCCTTATTTTAGTAAAATTTTAATTAATATGGATCCATTGTGGGATGGTAAGACATTAATAATTTATTCCTTTATATGTTTTTATTCACGTTTATGAAAACCAAAACTGCCAACCTCAAAAATTTAAAACAATCGGAAAATTAGAGGGTTTCTAACCTCATCTATAGATGTTTGGGTTTAAACTATTCACTTAATATTTCTCTCTTTCAAGATAATTTTTTTGGACTCTAAATTTAAAATATTTAGGATGAGCTACAAACACCTCCAATCTTGATGAAGTGTGTAGACCAATTCCATGAGTTTTCATAGATGACACAAAACCTATAATATTTCATTTAGTGGAAGAGATAAAAATCATTGCTCGTGTCCACGACACATGAAAACATTCTTGGTATGATAGAGACTACCATTATTACCCACGAACCAATATTAGTTCCCATTATAACACCCAGGTCAACCCTAAATCATCTGGATCCTCCTATCAAGAGAGATTTTCAACAAAACCACCCTCAACCAGCAGAATAAATAGATAGTGGTTTCTTATAATTTGAGAAATGGATTAATGAATAATAATAATAATAATTTATTTTCCCCCCATATATTTCCTTGAAACTAGGAAAAATAACCTAGTGAAGCCATACGATCCCAGGAAACCAAATTATGTCAACCTCATTGATTGTACTCACCACTTCCCACTTATATGTGGATGGGAGACATCATATAGGATTGATTTTTACAAAAATGAATCCTCTAGAACATTGGTGATTCTTGATATGTGATACTAGAGAATGCCTTAGAACATATGACCTATGTAATCATCACTCCACCATAAGAAATGTGGGTAGGAATGATTTTTTAGCATGACATGAAATGATGTTCAACAAATGGATGACTCAAAAGACTATTGATCAAGCTCTTGAAACCTAGATATCAAGGATTCCAAGGAAAAATGATCGTGATACCTAGGGAGAAATCATTTAATACACTGCTATAGGTATATTTAATCATTTGAAATAGAAAAATACAAAATAGAAACAATCATACTGAGTTCCCTTACAAGCATTGACTCCTACAGATATCATCCCTTAAATATCAGTAGAATGGGAATCACCCCACTAAATAGAATCCTCATCGAATGAATATATCATTGTGTTCCCTGTTAATAAAATTTACCTAACATATCTTTTTTCTCATGATAAATATTTCTTTGATTACAAGTTTCCCATATCTGACTAGAGAGATAGAGACTAAGGATGCAAAAACCAATGATATATAAGATAAACATGGACATGGTCGAACCCAATAATTTAGTCACATACCCAGAAAAGTAGTATATATAGCTAAGACCCAAGGTTGAGTATTCCAATAAACCCAACAAAAGCATGTAGATGCCTCAGATCCCTCCAATGGTCATTCAATCCCAATAATTTAACATGAATGACTAGTGTATGAGAGATTATTTTATCATCCCATAAAAGTGGAATGTCGGTGCACCCTCTACCACTTTTAGTAGCTCCACCAACCTCTTCTCAAGAAGTAGTCCCTTCAAGATAAAATCCCACAAGTCCTATGAAAAATAATAAGGACCAATACCACCTTGGTGTGCATATACCTCTGGTATAAAAGAACGAATTTTTGAATGAATTTTCAATTTCTCCAGCCAAAGTCTCTATCATTAATGCTCTACATCATTCAAATGAAATTAGAGGGGCACTCATGAAGTCCCTCTATATCCGACAAGAGTTTGAGAAAAAATTAATTGCATTCGAAGATCAATGAGTGGAGACTATGCTATTATAATTCCAAGTCTTATTCTCGTTCATAGAACATGTCTAGAAATAAGTTATCGAGGGACATATCCGACAACTATAAATTTTTTAGAACATAAAAATATAGACATAGAAAAGTCTCTAGTTTAATATGGATATCGAATGAACCTCAACCTGATTTGGACCCTTAAGAATTTTCTATATAGAGATAGGGGGATTTAACTCAAAAAAAGAAAACAATTCAAGTGTATAGTATGAGAAAACATGGTCCTCTCAAGAAGATCAATCTCAAGTCTCGGTTTAGGAATCTAACTTCTAATGACGAGTTCATGGTTATCCAAGAAGATACAACATATAATATCCTTTTTTAAATAACTAGGATTCATAGTCATTTAGTGGTGCCTTTAACATTTCATCAATTTTCAAAACACCCCTTCAATGTGAAGGTTTACATACTACATGTTGATGGTTCCGCCTTTGTGTATTAAAAATACATATATCTTGAGACATGTTTCTACAATAAGGAAGGAATCAAAATAATGGTGGAAAATTATATATAGGTTGTAACACCTAATGTCTTTGGAAGTTACCCTTATAATCCTTGTAAATGGTTGATAGAGATTTTGTACTACCCATAAAATTGATCGAGGGAGAATATTTAATTTCAGCAAGTTATCATGAATTCCAAACTTCGTTAGATCATGTTCATGTGATAGTTACTTCCCCAGCTGATCGAGAATCATCAAAAGGGGATAAATAATATTTATTATCGGGATCTAATAATTACTTCATGTCATCAATAGAAATTAATGACTCTATCAAGTAATTTCCTAAATCTCATGATTCTAAGACTCCTCCTTTCCCCAGTGGAATCATAATAAACTCAAAGAATCCCCGTAATCTCCTTATAATTAATATAGAAGTATATGATGACAATGTATCTTCCCATGTCCTCTCTAAACTAAATTGTGATAGTGATACCAATAAATTACATATAATATTAGAAAATTACTCCACAGACTTATAGATGGAAAATTAAGAGGATGACCTCATGAACATAACTATCACATTTAAGGAAGTCATATCCAAACCATCGATGAGAATATGTAGGTGAAATTGAGAACCATATAAGAAAAAAAACCTATGCTTATTAGTGCCACCATTCCCCATTAACATTAGTACATGTATATTAAATATATAAATAAAAATCAACAAATATACTTTTAAAATTATATTTAGATGCTCTAGTTGAGCCTTAGTGTGTTTATGCACCACCTAGTCTTACCCGATGACCATTGAGGTTTCAAGCAGGCAACCAGGATGATTCACCTCTCTCATGCTACTAATATATAATGGGATGTTGACAAATTGATGAACGACAACATTTTTTTGTTAATTTAGTACCCAAAAAATCTCACCAATATTATTCCTTTCATGAAAAATAATTGGATGATCTAGTTCTATATAAATTATAGAGACCTTAGTTGAGACTTCCCTAAAATGATTTCCCATTTTCGATTATAGAAATTTTTATCAATTAAATCTGTGGATTCCATGACATTTTCTTCATGGATGTATATTAAATGTATAATTAGATAGTGATATCGCCTAATTAAAATAATGACTCAACCATTAGATAACCTTTTGGGATAGTTTTATATTGGTTCATTCGACATATATTAAATAACATTGTCACTAAATATCAATATTCCAAGCATCATATCATGAAGATATTTTATAAACAATTGATGACAATTAATTCTATGAAATATTAGTCAAATCAAAACTATAATTTAACCACCTCATGTATCATCAAACAATATTCATAATGCTATGGGAGAATTGTTTGAAAATTAATTATATGAATCATTATTTTGGATTAATATCATGGAAATTCACTGGCTTTTTGGTATTTCACCAAGGAATTGATTTCAAACTAGATAAACATCATTAATTCTTTTTAATTTCACCTTATAGAATCTTAAATAATTGAGGTGGATCCAATGGAACCTCCATTAAATTTGAAATTTCATAGATAAAATAGCTGGAAAATCTCTCCCTTAACCATGTTAATGAATAATTGAGTAACCTATCAATTGAATGAGAATCTCCTAGAACCCTTTGAGAATATCAAGATGTAATTTCTGCACCAACTGGTCTTGTTGCCGATGGTGGAGGGAATGCTTCTTATATTATATGTGGATCCCTTGGAAAGATCACCCTATGCTTTAATCAAATAGAAGAATGTTGTGTGAAATGAAAATAACATGTACTATCTCAATGGAACAATGGTATGTATTGAAACTTAGTTTTATTATATCGAGAATAACTTCCTCACATTTATCTTTTCAATGTAAAATATGAGACATTAATTTTAGCATCATCAAGTCTATATTGTCTATTGTATTAAACTAATTAAGTAAATCCTTGGTATCCCTATACTGATAATGGTTTTGGCTCTATGTGTGGTTATTATGAAACAATAGGACATACAGTTTGTGACACATAATGTAGATAAACGGCGGAAGTAGGCTGATTCCATTACAGAAAATCATATCCCAAAAAGCACACTTGTAGACCAAGAACATCTATAAAAATAATATTTATATTCCCATTATATTCCAAAAATGTGGGAGATGGATTTTTATGGTACCTACCAATGCCATATTAGAATGTGGATTGGAGAGCTGAAGAATAATTGGTTCAGTATAAGGATTGTATTTATTTTTCTAGAAAATGAAAAAAAAATTCCCACTCTTTCTCACTATCTGAAGGTTGCACTAAAAATTATGTAGGATACCAAGCCCTCACTGTTGGATTTGAAAAATACCTACAGATGAATATAGATCACCTAAACATCAAAAGGGATTCAGAGCAGTGATCAAACATATCAATGGAAAGTTTTCCATTAAGAAGGAATAATTTTCCCCACTCATTAGTTATATCATAGGATTGATCATGGGGAAGAAATTTCATTACATACCTCAATAAAAAAATTCATGTTCTAGTGAACTGGATAAAGTAACAACTATTCTAGATGACCCCAATTTGAATTAAGTAGCTTTCTATATCTTGATCCAAATAAAGGTATCATCGGTTATCATTTATAGGATGATGTAAATCAACTAGTTTATTACTGAACTAGGGTATGATAAACCGATATCCACCCACAAATGGATGGATCCCATGGTTGATTGACTCAAAAAGGGACCCTCCTATTAGATCGATCAAAAAGAGGGTAGATTTGACGATAAGCATCCTATTTTACCCAAATTAATGGGATAAATTGAAAAATTCACATAAAAATGAGGCTTCGATGGAATATACATCAATTGAAAATAATGGATTGATTCCCACCAACTTGAAAATAGTCTATGTAAGATCCTATGGTGCTAAATATTCTAGGACCAGACACTCACTTTAAATCCAAAGGCATGGTTTCTATTAGAAAATAATTATACAGGACTATATAGAATTTACTGGAAAATTTCATGCATTATATATTCATGAATAATTCATATATATATTCTCATTGTATGAACATATAGTTAAATATTTTTAAACGTTTTATGTATTAGGAATAGATGTCATGGAGGGATATCCCCCAACCATAACTAAGTAGTTTAAGTATATCCTTACTGTTACCAGGTTCTTTAAAAATTGAAATGAGGAAATAGTACTGAATTAAGTTGGGATAAAGAGTATCATTAACTTCTTGAATTCCAATATCATCCAAAGACACGGTGTTACTCACACAATATAGACAGAAAAGGATACAAACATCGGTTCTTCCGAATTAGAGAAATTATTCTAGGAGAACAACATCAAATTCAAAAATTCATTCCACTATCATACTGTGGAAAATGGATAAACAGATGCCTTAAATAAGTATCTATCAAATAAAATACAAACAATTGGGGGAAATGAAAAGAAATATTGTCCATACAAGATCATTCATATATTTATTCTCCTACCATATTTCCATGTGAACTTCCACACATATGACTCAATATTCATTCATGTATGAATCAAAAGAAGTTTTTCCCATTTAATTAAAGTTCCCCAAGTCCATATAAATATATATGGACATTTCATAGAAGAGGACCAATCTTAAACATGGCGGGATGAGTTGGAATGGCACTATGAGATAAGTTTTTGTACAGTTCACAACATCGATGTTCATCAAAATCAGATTGTGCGAGCCCTCAATAAAAAGGTTTTCCTTTGATTGTTCCTTCACGGAGAACACATATTATATTTAGAACCCAAATTATACCTATAAAAAAATCTCCATGTATATAAACCTTGTAGGAATGGCCTTGCATCATACATAAGTTATATCACAATAAAGATTACTCATTTTTCATGATGGATGGGGGACACATTACACTTCCCACCAATGGATGGTTTCTCAAAAAATTAAATTGTATACATTTCATCATGAATAGGATGTAATATAAAAATACCCTAAAGTAGCCAACATACCATGTTCTGGAAAATAAACTTTAAACAACAAATCGTCCCATGTCCTGGAAAAAAGACATTCAAACTGTACAATGACTCAATTTTAAACTTCACAACATCCTAAGACTCGGAAGAAATACATTAATCATTATATCATTTCAATACATAATTCTATGATATCAAACTACAAGGAAGAAATCCTTATCACATGATGTTAGAATAAATGGAGAAAATTACATTGTAGATGGTTTACTACACATGAGATAGATTTTTGGTTTAAGATAAATGATGTATGCCCGTCCCAATTCATGTGTGAGATATACATAGGGAATATCCACAACAATAACTAAGTGTGGAATGATTATTTCCATCCCATTATACAGATTGAAACTATGATCTCAATTCTTGGGCTTAGCCAAAATATAAATGAACCCCCACCCCTGTGCATGTGGGATGGATCTACATGGAGAGTTCTCCCTTCAACAATTATGTGTGGATTAATTCCTCCAATAACATGATATGTACTGATGACCACTTATCGAATCCTTGATCCAACCATTGTATAAATAGAAATAATTCCCCCCTCTATGTGTGGTTCAGACTTCTATCGAGAGTTTTCCATTCAAGAACTATTTTTGGATTGATTCCCTCAATAACATAATGGTTGGCATCTGATATGTTCCTCTCACCATGATGCACACCTTTTCTATTTAGAGATTCTTCTTCATTTATTAACATAAACTACCTTGTGGTCATAATTCACATACAAATACATTATTAACAGATGATAAAGGAAATAGAAATCTGTTAGGGTTGTAATAGATAAGGTTCCAATATGGACATGTATAAGAGAAATGGCATAGATGTAACTATCAAAGGAGGGAAAGTAGTGTATAATTACCCTCCTCCATTGAGAGTAATGGAATAAATTCCATATCCTTACACACCATATTGAATTTTGTTTCAATTAACATAATAGATGATGTAAACCAAGACGTAAATGAAGAGGTACTTAATGAAAATGTCATTCCTCAGGAGGATGGAAATCTGGATATGTAAACTGATATTTCACATACTTAGAATCAGAGAAAAAGATATAACCTAGAACCTTGTAACCCAAAACAATTAATTTTCACCTCTTATTTAAAACACTACCAAGGTTAAAGGAAATTGTGTGGCTATATCCTAGTCACCACCCAATGGAACCAATGATTTCATTCACAGTGGAATTGTTGGCACTATATGAGAATATGATACAAAAACTCAAACTAATCAACAATGAAATACTCAAGTGAATCATTCCAATAAGGTATCTTCTTCATAAAGAGACAAATATCCATACTCCCCCATATTAGGAGATAGAAAATCCCCCTAAAATAGAGGTATCTGAGATTTATGTTGGCTCCAGATTTTTGAAGTTGTTCTATATAAATTTGGATGTTGAAGATGATCACAAATATCCTCTATTACAACATCATCCTCTCCTATGTCAGGATAACCAATCAGTCCTAGATAAGAACAAGAATCACCATTATATAAAAAATGGAACACCTCTTCAAGCATCTATTGCTCTTTATATATGGGGGAGGTACAAATAGTGTTACCTACACAACTCATTAATTCCAATAAATCCCAAGATACCCAAATGGAAGGCATAAAAGGACGGAGTGAACCTATAACGATAAAGAAGAAGACATATCTGGAATTTTTGTATGGCCCATTACCCCCAAACAATTTTTTAAACACTACTTTGTCAAACGATGATGATTTAGGGTATCTAGAATAATATATCAAGCACTTTGTGTCCTAAGGAAGGCACAATGATGCACCCTTGAGATAAATAGGGGAAACGACACTGATATGTTTTTTATAGAACCTATATGGGCCATCCTTATTTTAGTAAAATTTTAATTAATAAGGATCCATTGTGGGATGGTAAGACATTAATAATTTATTCCTTTATATGTTTTTTTGCACGTTTATGAAAACTAAAACTGCCAACCTCAAAAATTTAAAACAATGAGAAAATTAGAGGGTTTCTAACCTCATCTCTATATGTGAGGGTTTAAACTATTAACTTAATGTTTCCCTCTTTCAAGATAAATTTTTTGGACTCTAAATTGAAAATATTAAGGATGAGCTACAAACACCTAAAATCATGATGAAGTATATAAGCCAATTCCATGAGTTTTCATAGATGGCACAACACCTAGAATATTTCATTTAGTGGAAGAGGTCAAAATCATTGCTCGTGTCCACGACACATGAAAACATGATTGTTATGATAGAGACTACCATTGTTTACACCCGAACCAATATTAGTTCCCATTCAAGAACCCAAGTCAACCCTAAATCATCTGGATCCTCCAATCAAGAGGGAGTTTCAACAAAACCACCCTCAACTAGCAGAAAAAATAGATCATGGTTTCATATAATTTTAGAAATGGATTAAGGAATAATAATCCTAATAAATTATTTTCCCTCCATATATTTCCTTGAAACTAGGAAAAATAACCTAATGAAGCCATAAGATCCCAGGAAACCAAAATATGTCAACCTCATTGAGTGTACTCACAACTTCCCACTTATATATGGATGGGAGACACCATCTAGGATTGATTTTTCCTAAAATTCAACCTCAAGAACATTGTTGATTCTTGATAGCTGACACTAGAGAAGGCCCTAGAACATATGACCTATGTAATAATCAGTCCACCATAAGAAATGGGGGTAGGAATGATTTTTTAGCTTGACGTGAAATGTTTTTCAACAACTAGATGACTCAAAAGACTATTGATCAAGCTCTTGCAACCTATAGATCAAGGACACTCAGGAAAAAAAGATCCTGATACCTAGGGAGAAATCATTTAATACACCGCTATAGGTATATTTAATCATTTTAAATTGAAAAATACAAAAAAGAAACAATCATACTGAGTTCCCTTACATGCATTGACTCCTACAAATATCATCCCTTCTATATCAGTAGAATAGGAATCACCCCTCTAAATAGAATCCTCATCGAATGAATATATCATTGTGTTCCCAGTTAATAAAATTTACCTAACATATCATTTTTCTCATGATAAGTATTCCTTTGATTACAAGTTTCCCATATCTGAATAGAGAGATGGAGACTAAGGATGCAAAAACCAAGGATATATAAGAAAAAAATGAACATGGTTGAACCCAATAATTTATTCACATACCCAGAGAAGCAGTATATATAGCTGAGACCCATGGTTGTGTATTCCAATAAACCCAACAGAAGCATGTAGATGCCTCAGATCCCTCCAATGGTCATTCAATCCCAATCATTTTACATGACTGACTATTGTAGGATAGATTATTTTATCATCCCATAAAAGTGGAATGTCGGTGCACCCTCTACCAATTTTAGCAGCTCCACCAACCTCTTCTCATGAAGTAGTCCCTTCAAGATAAAGTTCCACAAGTCCTATGAAAAATAATAATGACTAATACCACCTTGGTATGCATATACCTCTAGCACAAAAGAATGAAATTTGGAAACAATTTTCAATTTCTCCAGCTAAAGTCTCAATCCCCAATACTCTACATATTTCAAATGAAATTAAAGGGGCACTCATGAAGACCCTCTATATCTCACAAGAGTTTGAGATAAAATCAATTGCATTTGAGGATCAATGAGTGGAGACTATTCTATTATAATTCCATATCATATTGTCGTTCATAGAACATGTCTAGAAAGAAGTTATCGAGGGACATATCAGACACTTATAAATTTTTTAGAACATAAAAATTTATACATCCAAAATACTCTAGTTTACTATGGATATCGAATGAACCTCAACCTGCTTTGGACCCTTAAAAATTTGGGATATAGAGATAGGTGGATTTATCTCTAAAAAAGAAAAAAATTCAAGGGTATAGTATGAGAAAACATGGGCATCTCAAGAAGATCAATCTCAAGTCTCAGTTTAGGGATCTAACTTCTAATGACGAGTTCATGGTTATCTAGGAAAACACAACATATAATATCCTTTTTGAAATAACTAGGACTCATAGACATGTAGTAGTACCTTTAACATTTCATTAATTTTAAAAATTCCCCTTCAATGTGAAGGTATACATACTACATGTTGATGGTTCCGCCTTTGAGTATTAAAAATCCATATATCTTGAGACATGTTTCTACAATAAGGAAGGAAAAACAATAATGGTGGAAAATTATATATAGGTTCCAACACCTAATTTCATTAGTACTTCCCCTTATAATCCTTGTAAATGGTTGATAGAGATTATGTACTACCCATAAAATTGATCGAGGGAGAATATTTAATTTCAGCAAGTTATCATGAATTCAAAACTCTATTAGATCATGTTAATGTGATAGTTATTTCACCAGCTGATGGAGAATCATAAAAAGTGGATTAAGAATATTTATTATTGGGATATAATAATTACTTCATGTAATCAATAACAATTAATGACTCTATCAAGGAATTTCCCAAATCTCATAATTCTAAGACTCCTCCTTTCCCCAGTGGAATCATAATAAACAAAAAGAATCCACGTAATCACATTATAATTAATCTAGAAGTATATGATGACAGTGTATCTTCCCATGTCCTCTCTAAACTCAATTGTGATAGTGATACCATTAGATTAAATATAATATTAGAAAATTACTCCACAGACTTATAGATGGAAGAAGAAGAGGATGACCTCATTAACACTACTATCACATTTTAGGAAGGCATCTCGCAACCATTGATGAGAATAGATAGGTGAAATTGAGAACCATATAAGAAACAAAACCAATGATTATTAGTGCCACCATGCCTCATTTAGAGTTGTACATGTATATTAAATATATAAATAAAATTCAACAAATATTCTTTCAGAATTATATTAAGATGCCCTAGTTGAACCCTAGTGTGGTTATGCACCACCTTGGCTTACCCGATGACCATTAAGGTTTCAAGCAGGCAACCAGGATGATTCAACACTCTCATGATACTAATATATAATGGGATGTTGACAAATTGATCAAATACAACATTTTTTGGTAAATGTAGTACCCAAAAGATCTCACCAATATTATTCCATTCATGAAAAATAATTGGAAGATCTAGTTCTATATAAATTATAGAGACCTTAGTTGAGACTTCCCAAAAATGATTTCCCATTTCCGATTATAGAATTTTTGATCAATTAAATGTATGGATTCCATGACATTTTCTTCATGGATGGATATTCAATGTATAATTAGATAGTGATATCGAATAATTAAAAGAATGACTCTACCATTAGATAACCTTTTGGGATAGTTTTCTATTGGTTCATTCAACTTATATTAAATAACATTGACACTAAATATCAATATTCAAAGCATCATATAATGATGATATTTTATAAACAAATGATGACAATTAATTCTATGAAATATTAGTCAAATACAAACAAAAATTTAACCACCTCATGGATCTTCAAACAATATTCAGAATGTTATGGGAGCATTGTTTGAAGATGAATTATTTGAATCATTATTTATGATTAATATCAAATAAATTCCTTGGATTTTTGGTATTTCACTAATGCATTGATTTCAACCTAGATAAACATAGTTAATTATTTTTTAATTTCAACTTACAGAATCTTAAATAGCTGAGGGGGATCCAATGGAACCTCTATTAAATTTGGCATTTCATATATAAACAAGCTGGAAAATCTCTACCCTTATCCATTTTAATGAATAGGAGATAAAACTATCAATTAAATTAAAATCTCCTAGAATCCTTTGAGAATCTCAAGATGTACTTTCTGCAACAACTGGTCTTGTTGCCGATGGTGGAGGTAAAGCTTCATATTTTATAAGTGGACCCCTTGGAAAGATAACCCTATGCTCTAACCAAATAGAAAAATGTTATGTGGAATGAAAATAACAAGTACTATCTCAATGTAACAATGGTATGTATTAAAACTTAGTATTATTATATCGAGAACAACTTCCTCACATTTATCTTTCAATGAAAAATATGAGACATTACTTTTAGTATCATGAAATCCATATAGTCTATTGTGTTAAAATAATTATATCAATCCTTTGTATCCCTATACTGATAATGGTTTTGGCTCTATGTGTGGTTATTATGAAACAATAGTACAAACAGTTCTTGACACAGAATGTAGATAAATGGCGGAAGTAGGCTGATTCAATTACGGAACATCATATCCAAAAAAGCCCACGTGTAGACCAAGAACATCAAGTAAAATAAGATTTATATTCCCATTAAATGCCAAAAATGTGGGAGATGTATTTTTATGGTACCTACCATAATCATATTAGAAAGTGGATTAGAGAACTGAAGAATAATTGGTTCGATAGAAGGATTGTATTTATTTTTCAAGAAAATGAAAAAAAATCCCACTCTTTCTCACTATATGATGGTTGGACTAAAAATTATGTAGGATACCATGCCCTCACTGTTGGCTTTTTAAAATACCTAGAGATGAATATAGATTACCTAAACATCAAAAGGGATTCAGAGCAGTGATCAAATATATCAATGGAATGTATGCAATCAAGAAGGAATAATTTTCCCCACTAATTAGTTATATCATAGGATAGATCATTAGAAAGAAATTTCATTACATACCTCAATAAAAAAAATGCATGTTCTAGTGAACTGGATAATGTAACCACTGTTCTGGATGACCCCATTTAGAATGAAGTATCTTTCTACATCTTGATCCAATTAAATCTATCATCGGTTATCATTTATAGGATTATGTGAATCAACCTATTTACTACCGAACCAGGGTATGATGAACCAATATCCACCTCAAATGGATGGATCCCATGTTTGATTGACTAAAAATGGGTCCCTCCTATTAGATTTATCAAAAAGAGAGTAGATTTGATGCTAAGCATGCTATTTTACCATTATTAATGGGATAAATTGAAAAATCCATCTAAAAATGAGGCATCGATGGAATATACATCAATTGAAAATAATGTATTGATTCCCACCAACTTGAAAATAGTCTATGTAAGATCATATGGTGCTAAATAGTCTACGACCAGACACTCACTTTAAATCCAAAAGAATGGTTACTATTTGAAAATATTTATACAGGACTATGTGGAATTTACTGAAAAATTTCATGAATTATATATTCATGAGTACTTAATATATATATTCTCATAGTATAAACATATGGATAAATATTTTTAAATGTTTTATGTATTGGGAATAGATTTCATGGGGAGATATCCCCCAACCATAAATAAGTATTTTATGTACATCCTTACTGTTACCAGGTTCTTTTAAAATTTGAATGAGGAAATACTACTGTTGTAAGTTGGGATATAGAGTATCATTAAATTCATGAATTCCAATATCATCCCAAGACACGGTGTTCCTCACACAATATAGACATAAAAGGATACAAACATGGGTTCATCCGAATTAGAGACATTATTCTAGCAGAAAAACATCAAATTCAAAAATTCCTTCCACTATCATACTGTGGAAAATGGATAAATAGATGCCTTCAATAAGTATCTATCAAATATAATACAAAATATTTGGGGAAATGAAAAGAAATATTGTCCATATAATCTCATTCATATATTCATGGTCCTACCATATGTCCATGTGAACTTCCACACATGTGACTCTATATTCATTCATGTATCAAACCAAAGATGTTTTTCCCATTTAATTCTAGTTTTCCCAGTCCATATAACTATATATGGAAATTTCATAGAAGAGGACCAATCTTAAACTTGGTGGGATGAGTTGGAATGACACTATGAGATAATTTTGTGTACACTTCACAACCTCAAAGTTCAACAAAATCAGATTGCTTGAGCCCTCAATAAAAAAAGTTTTCCATTGATTGTTCTTTCATGGAGAACACATATTATATTTAGAACCCCAATTATACCTTGAACCAAATATCCAAATATATAAACCTTGTGGTAATGGCCTTGCATCGTACATAAGTTATATCCCAATAGAGATTACTCATTTGTCATGATGGATGTGGGACACATTACACTTCCCTCCAATGGATGGCTTCTCAAAAAAGTAAATTGCATACATTTCATCATGAATACCATGTAAAATAAAAAATCCCCTAAAGTAGACAAAATCCCATGTTCTATAAAATTAACATTAAATAAAAAATCATCCCATGTCTTGGAAACAAGATATTCAAACTGTACAATGGCTCAAGTCCTATTAAGAAGATTTTAAACTTCACAACATCCTAAGATTCAGAAAAAATACATTAATCATTACATCATATCAAATCATAATTCTATGATGTCAAACTACAAGGAAGACATCCTTATCACATGATGTTAAAATAAATGGAGAAAATTACATTGTAGATGGTTTACTGCACCTGAGATAGATTTTTTGTTTAAGATAAATGATGTATGCCCGTCCCAATTCATGAGTAAGATCTACTTAGAGAATCTCCCCAACCAATAACTATGTGTGGACTGATTATTTCCATACCATGATACATAGTGAAACTATGATCTCAATTCTTGGTCCAATCCATGATATAAATGAACCCCCACCCCTTTGAATATGGGAAGGATCTACATGGAGAGTTCTCACTTCAACAATTATGTGTAGATTAATTCATCCAATAACATGATATGTAGTGATGCCTACATCTCGAATCCTTGATCCAACCATTGTATAAACAGAAATAATTCCCCCCTCTATGTGTTTGTCAGACTTCTATAGAGATTTTTCCATTCAAGAACTATTTTTGGATTGATTCCTTCCATAAAAATTACATAGTGATGCCCATATCTCAATTACTAGGACCATCTATAATATAAATGAAAAAATGGTCTCCTTCTATGAATGGGTCGGACCTATGTGGACAGTTTTCCATTTCATAATTATGTTTTGATTGATTCATACCATAAAAGGATATGTAGTGATTCTCATATCTCAAATCCAAGGTCCAGTGTTAATATAAATAGAAAAAAATACCCCATTTGCATATGAGTTAGACCTACATGGTGATATTTCCATTCATGAACTATGTGTATCTGGGTTTTTCCATCACAGGATATGTAGTGACATGAAAACATAAAATCCTCAGTCATTCTAAAGTATAAATGAGAAAATTAACCCCAATTCAAATTGGTCCAACCTGCATGGAGAGTTTCCCATTCATGATCTATGTGTGTCTTGATTACTACCATCACATGATACGTAGTGATACCTATACCTAGAATCCTTTATCAAGCCACTACATGAAAACAAATTCCCTGTATAAATATGTTCTATACGTAAATAGAGATTATTTCAATGAATAACACTCTAAGGCTTCATTCCCACTATCATAGGATACATAGTAACACCTAAACCTCAAATCCTAGGTTTAGCAAGAACATAAATGGAAACAATGCCCTCCCCTACATATGGGTCAGGGTCGTATATAGAGATTTCCAATAAAGAAATACTTGTGTCTTAATTATTGACATTACCAGATAAAAAGTGACACACATTTCTATAATATTGGGTCCAAAAAAACGTAAATATAAAAAATACCCCCACCCCCTCTATGTATGGGTCAGACCTGTGTGGAGACTTTTCCATTCAAGAAATACATGTGGATTGATTAGTTCTAACACATGATACGTAGTGATGCCCAGTGCTCAGAACATGGGTCTAGACATAACCTAAATAGAATGAATTACCTCCTATGTGTATAGTTCAAACCTGTATGAGGATTTTCTTTCATTGAATAACTCTATGTGTCCAATTTCCAAATATCATAGGATTTGTAGTGACACTAATATGTCAAAACATGGGTCCATCTGCAACATAAATAGAACAACTCCCCAATATGAATATATTTCATTCCTAATTGGATATTTATACATTGAAAAACTATGTTTAGCTTGATTATTGACATAATAGGACACTTAGTGATTTCTATATCTCAAATCCTAGTTCCATCTGTAACATAAATTGAAAAAATCCTTGTATATGTATGGGTCAAACCTATGTGGAGAGTTTTAGATTCAATTGTTATCTGTGTATTTATACCTTCCATAATAGGGTAAATATTTATGACTATATCTCAAATCCTTATTCTATCCATAATAAATATAAAAATTCACCCCTCCATGTGTATGAGATAGACCTATGTAGGTAACCATATGGGAACTATGTGTAGCTTGATCCCCACCATCATAGGATACACAGTGACATGATGATGCTCTACTCTGAGACTATCCATGATTTATCATCACTACCAATCATGTCCCTCTATGAGAGTTATATCAGTGTAGAGGTCATTGTCCATAATAAATTGTTAACACCACCACATATTCCTCACTATGAACTCAACATGGATTAATCAACTAAACAATTATCCTTTGTTTATCACAATGATCATTGATTATGTGAGATTATGGAACATAACATAATACTTTATCCAGTATAACCAATAGATTTATTGGATAGGTAACTTTTTTTTTCACGTGACATAAAACTGTATGACCACATCCTAGTCACATGGAAATAAACTACATGATGACAAGCAAGTCGCATGATAATAAATTGCATGACATATGTTCTAACATACAAGGCCTAAAATTCCATAGAGTAATCCAACCTATACATTATTATGTGATTTGGTTGGTTTTTTCACCTCCATACTAGAATAAATTATGGAATTTCCCTATCATTATATAAATGATCAAACTATGAATAAGACCTCTTAGCTGACAATGGTGTCGAGAATCACTAAAAAAAGAAGATAGAAAACCTCCTCACCTCATCATGAGAGTTAGATATACGTGGAGAGATATTCATAAAGGAATATATTATGGAATGATTTCTTCCCTTAAAATATGCATCAGAAATATAGGGAATCCCAACAATAATAATTTCGTATACCTCAATTTAAAATGTCTAAGTCATACAAACTTGTTATGCCTATTTAGTAGTAAAATGTACATTTGGATAAGTTTTTCATGAGATAAATATGCTCAATAAGGTCTCCAATATATAGAGATCTGTCAATAATAACGTTCATTGTTACAAGGTGTTTCCCACATATAAATGTTCCTAACCAGTGAATGTTTTCCCCAATGATATCCTCCATAATTCCATGGTAGTTGCTACATCCTTGTCATATACTGTTAAATTGAAATGATAACATACTTTTAGCATTAAATTAACCTTTATAACAAATGTGTATTCATTACATGATGCTAAAATATTCAAAATGACATCCATAATCATTCCTTATTGGAGGGATACCAGAACTAAACCAGGTTAAACCTGAGCACTTCGTGATTTCATCATCTATTAAGAACATTACCCCATAAATTAAACATCATGTATTGAGAACCTCATGATGAAGAAAATATTTCATGGCCCTTGGTATAAATAAAATACCTCTATATCATACCATGATAGTGGTTGATAATCATAAGGTTAATAGACCCATTAACTATAGGCATCATTACCATAAACAAATGTCAATATAATCTTTATGAGCCCTAAAATCATTTCATTGGATCTTTCCCCTTATATTGATTCATGATCTATTTCAAAACGATTGTCTCATATCAATTCTCAATACATGATAACCATAAACCATGAATTACAAAATTTTAAACTCCATGTCAAATGTAAATTAAAGTAATATTTACCCTTGGCATCCTAATTATGTTGTAATGTAACAATCCCCTCACACATGGCCCATGTGCATCATGAATCTAAACTGAATACATTTTCATTAAATGTGATAGAGGATTATCTTTATCCTTTAATAGTAAAAGTTTTCTAGAACCTACACTACAAGTGAAAGTGATATTAAACTAGTGGGGATGAGAACAAATAATGGGAATTATGAGAAAACTTCAATCCCCTTCTCACAATACACTTCATCTATATATCATGGGAAAATGTTTTCACATATCTAAACAAGTAATAAAGCTCATAGATCCCTCATTAAAACCATAATAAATGTTGATCTATGCTCGTTAGAACTCTCCAGTCAAGGAAAATGATAGAGAAATGATTTTTCACATCTACTTATTGGGATAATGTGTTCACCAAGTGGTAAAACAATATTTACAGTGATTGAAACCTTCTTGAATGTTAAATTTTCCATAAACAAACCTCATGTGTTTTTAGTTTGAGATAATACCATCCAATTATTTAATTTTATGTCTTCTTATAGAACCCCATTGACATTAGTCTCCCTTCCTAATGGTTATTCCCTATAGTAAATTGGTAATGGGGACTAGATAATCAAAAAATACACCACTAGGATTCCCTAGAGAGTTGAAAACCTCCATAAACTCTTGTTCGAGGAAGATTTTTAGTCTCAGAGGGGAGTCCCCCCTAAAATACAAGAGTTATTTTCCGGAACGTCTTGAATATGGGATTCAACCATTATAAATTGTTGACCTATACCAACCAGTTTCCACCTCTAAATAGTTCATATTTTTTCAAAACATATTTTACAATTTCCATATACATACTATTCATTAGGATTCAATATCCTTTATGTTACATCAAAATTTATTGTACCCTTTTCTAAATTAGGATTTCTATATTCAGTTTTTAAACCATTATATGGCCCACACCACAAGACTTGGAACCACATGGTGTAGCTCTTGATATACAAAACTAGAAACTAAAATACCATATGGGCCTTAAAACCTTCTTAGATAGCTTTTTCCCCATACCCAACTTCATCGTCTCGATATTTTAGTATTAAAAAATAGTTCCCAACCCTTTGAAATGTGTGGGGACAACTATGATTTATCATGCATGCACGATCGCTAGGATCATGAATAAGGGACTCTAACCAAAAACCTATAGCAATATCCACCTTTTAGTAAATGATCTCTAACCCTCATGATCACAAAAAACATTTTGGTAGAAAATAGTTCATCCTTGACATTTCTTCCCCATTATACATTCATTGGTTTATGCATTTGGGTTATGATTTAAACCACATATTTTTCAACTATCCAAGTGAAATCGACATCCCTAATATTTCACCATACATAAAACCTATCCTAAGTGAGGATGCAGGGTGTCATGGCCTATGATGGATTTTCATCCAAGGGGTTTTTGCAGGAATGAAGTGATGCATAACCCTTCAAGAACATTCACTCTTTAGAATATCTATTAAGAAAAATTGGGCACTAGAGCCCTTTGTGACCACTAATTATTAATAATCCAGTCAAGAATGTTGGGATATTAGACCCTTCGTAAATATCCATAAATCACTGCCATGAAAAAATTGTATGATCTGGATGACCTTAAACTAGTATAATAAATGGACTGGGCAAAATGTCCCAAAACAAAAACAGTAGAATGTTCGAACTAAATACCTTAAAATATAATAGTAAATGGTGTGATATAATAGGACCTAAACTCTATTAAAATACAATATGATATAAATGACCTAAAAATAAACCAATAGAAAGTCGGAGCTATACGACCGTAAAATAAAACAATCAATGGTCTGAGCTATAAGACATTAATCTACAATAATAAATGGTCTGAGCTAGAAGACTATAATATATAAAAATAGATGTTTTGAGATTAAATACCATAAACTAAAATAATTTAGGGTTCTATCTAGAATACCTTAAACAAAATCAATAGAATATCTATGCCAAAAACTCTAATATAAACTAATAAAATAGGTGATCTAGAAGTCCGTACATTATAAAAATAAATGGTTTGATCAATATGACCTTAAACAACATCAATATATTTTCCAAGATAAAAGAACCTAAACTAAAGAAAATAAGGTCTGATATAGAATACCATAAACTAGAAAATACATGGTCTTATCTAAATGACCCTAAAATTTAGTAATATAATGTTTATGTAAAAATACCCTAAATTATAACAATGTTCGGGCTTCCATGACCTTAAAATCCCAGTTGAAAGAGATAAAAGTTTTTCCAAGTTGAAAATGTGGAAAGGGAACACTAAGAAAAAGTTATTCCAATAATCATTGTACATGCACTTTGTGTAATCCGAGAAATATTGATCACATATGAACTATATAAGGAATAAATAATTTTTGGCCAAAAACACATAAATGTGTGGTCGGGAAAAGATAAACTACATTACCAGCTAGGCCTACCCCAAATGAAACATAGACAAAACATATGAAAGTTTAAAATTGATAAGATATAAATCATGTAGGGGTTATTATTTTTCCCTAGATAAATCAAGATAATATCACTATTCCCACTAAATTAGGAATGAATTTAGAGCTCTCTCCCCCAGAGATATATTTAGGTGGGCATTTTCATTCATCAAAATAAAATTCTAGTCCCTACAAACCCCACATATAAGGATTGTGAGATTTTATTGATGTTCTATATATGATAATTTGAAATTCTAGGATAAAATAAATTCTCTAATAATATTTATTATTTTCTCTAAAAAATAAATTATTGATCAGTATGGATATATAAATATCAGGCAACAATGTTACATGGTTGTGTGACCCCTAGAAGACATGTGATAACATGATCCTAGAAACATCACATGAATAAATCATGATCTTTACATGATATGAATATGATGATGAAAATACCCTCTAGAAATCACACATGATCATGTGAAGGATTTTAGGTATGTTTCTTTGATCATGCAAGATTTCATATAGCAGATGTCTGAAAACCACTAAAATCAACATATGAAATAATAGTTAAAAAGTTTTGAAGTCTCATGCGATGGACTTTACATTTATTTTCATGTGAAGGGGCCACATGAATGATGTCATTAGGGTGATAATAACATGATATTATTAAGGAAACGATTTTAATAATGCAAGAAATCCTTTAGGTATGTCACCTCTATCATACAAAGGCCCACATACATGTCCATTTGATCACGTGATGCACCATAGTCCAAAGGAGTGAGCATCCATGACAATGCATAGGAATGTTCACAATATCCTTTATATATCATGTGATTACTTGATGTAAAATTTATTGTAAAATTTCATAATTCATATAAATTAACAAAATTATAGCTGAAAAAGGTGGTACCCTCACATGATAAAGATTTATGTTTTTTTTCACTTGAGGGGTGCTATGAACTCCATGTGATCATATAATTGATCATGTGAAGTCCCGTTAACATGATAGTGTGATCTAAAAAAAGGACCTTTAAGTGTCCACACTGAATTCATGAGGGCCCCAGACAAGTATCCCTCATATGCATAAAATCATCTTCAACATGTGTCCTTATCTCGTAAAGACTCCCTATCAAGTCAGCCTGATCTTGTGAAGGTACTTTGAGATGTCAATTTTATTATGTGAATTTCCTTTTAAATGCCACGTGTTGATAAATATTATTATTATATAGTGATATTGTTGTCACTCTTTATTACATGAAAAAAGGATGATGTCATGGATGAGTAGCGATCGTTTCATGTGAAACACGTGATGAACCACAAACTCATTCTCATATCTCAGATATACATGTCATTAAATGCTGTGTAGATCCAATGAGGTGAGGCTTATAATATCCTCCCCATCAGTATATAAACACACAAACACACACATAAGAGTAGATAAGTGACATTTGACTTCTCATACTGGAAATCCACATAGTTTTAAGGGTTTTCCACTAGTTAAAATCATTTAAGGACTTAAAGGTCACATATTAAATATATATATATATATATATTATCATGATTTACCTATTTTTCACACAAATTAATTTTTTTGTACCATCCAAATTATGTGAAAGAGTTCTTCTATGTCGAATTGGTCAGAAACAATATATACAAGCTAATTGTTGAAAAACATTGAAGCCAATATGAAATACAATTTGAAAAAGATGTAAGAATTATGCGTTGATAGAAAAAATTATTTTCATGGGATGACAACATTAAATTCTACTGACCTATCTAGATCATGTGACAACATCCTGGAATTTAAACCAAACCAAATGACACCCATAGATGTGTCTATATTGATCATGTAGAAACCCTCTGCCATGTCATCCCTGATCCTGTGATACCCTTGGATGTGTTTCCATTTATCATATGAAGGTCCCCTAGACAAATAAATTGAATCATAAAACTTCCCTATAAAATGTATGATTCAATCAAGTGAAGAACCATAGAAATTGCATCTTTTTCATTCTATATCCCCTAGACAAGATAGCTAGATCATGCGATAAACACCATAGGACTTGTCTTGAAATATATATAATTGTCAAGAAGACAACTGTGATTCATCAAATAGACATCCCAAACATGTCAATAGTATTCGGAAGACACCCTAGAACAAGATAAACAAGTTTGATGGATGAAATTAAACATACAATATATTGAACTATAAGGACATTGATTCCTATCCAAACAGGATACGCATGATGCATTCATAAGGCATGAGATATAATTATGAATCCACCTCTATGTACATTCCTCCATATTTCAAACACTCTAACCCATGGGACCAAAATATCATGAAGGTTTATCCTTCATCCTTATCCATCATCACAATGAAAAGATACATAGGATGCCTTCCTAAGGCTAGATATCTATATCAAACACCTCAATAGGGCCACCCTAGGGAATAATTACTGTAAACATATTTATTGAGTCTGATCACTTGTAATACTTATTTCTCAAACTGAGGAAGACTCTTGTGGGAATAAAGATTTTCAACAATTATATCACAATCATCATAAATCCCCCCATCCCGGTTATCCTCAATGTGTAAGCCTCATTTAGTGTCCTTATAATACTACCCCATACAATTGTCTATAACATATGGTAAATAACAAAGGAATCATCATATTAGTAAAGTATGGGGTAGTAACCCTTTTGGGAATTAATTATCTATCATTATTCATCATCATGCTGAGATAATATTGAACTATGAGGACTCTTATTCCTGTAAAAATAGGGTATATAGAATGCCTTCCTAAGGAATGATTTCCAATTAAATATCCAACACTGTTTATGTCCTATCATATTTTAGAGACTCTCCATGGTAGAAAAATATCCCATGGGTTAGTTATTCTTCCTCATCCTTCATTTTATTGAGAAGATGATTAAATTATGCTGAATTTTATTTCAACTACAAGAAGGATAAATAATATTACTTCTTAATGCCTGAGAAAAACACCAAGTCCCAAAGTTACGTCATATAGGCCCTTTTCAAATGATGTTAAACTACACATCTTAGACATAAATTAACTATGTGGGTTTTTTATTCTCGTTGTAAACAATATACTTACGATACCTCGGGAATGATTAATCCCATCCAAGAAAAACATATCTCCTTTAAGGATGGTAGTAAACCCTAGAGTCTTTAATTATATGGAATTAAAATATAAACAACTAACCATTTCTATGAAATAATTGGAAATTATTGGAGAACCTCAGATACATACGGATTGTCACATCAATATGACCCTTTTACACACAAAATGATTCAACACATGATTATTTTTTTAAGGTAACCAATCTTGCATCGATATTTGTGAGGGTTTCATGAACATAACTTAAATATATAAGAGATTCATAGAATATGTGATAGTTCCCACATGAGGGTGTGATGATGAAGAACTCCCATACACCTGACCAATGCGACTTCTAAAGCATCATTGGGTTTGAAACCCAAAATGACTTCCTACCTTTGGAAAGTAGGTATGTATCCTATTATAGTAATAGGGAACTGTTGTGAGTTCTATGAAAGATGACATTGGTTTAATAGATGTTGATGATTGGGAAGCCATACTCGAACCCCCAAAACCAATATTCAGATACCATATCAATCTAAAAGAAACCAAAAAAATTGAACTATATCAAGAACTGTAATGAAAAAATGTATCATTATAGGAATTGTGCATCATGTCTTCGAAACTCGTGGAACCAGCCACATATTTTGAAGGGAAAAATAATATAACATAATAAAAATATTTATATTATGAAATTATTTTAGGAATTTTATTTTAAAAAATATTAAATACTTTGTTAATGATAATTATATATTATTATATGCTAACTTCATGGAAAATATCAATTTTATTGACCTTAAGGTTCTCACAGTTCAATATATTTATTGTTTGAATACTCTTTAAGTTGATTTAATTATTTTGAATTGGATAATTAGATATATAAATTTTTTATTATTTCATAAAATTTAAAATAATGAAAACGTTATACAATTACCAGACTAGAAGGAAAAGATATATCATGTTTTTAATTCTTTTATAAATGGAAAATAAAAAAATAAATCATTCAAACAACATCATGAAATGAACTCTAACTAACCACTGTAGTTTATTCATCTTAAAATATTTTTTCCTACCTAGATTACCTATTATCATGTAAATAGGTACATATCTGTTATCATATATTATTATAGTAGATTCATATGGATATACCTTATCTCTCATAAATGTTTAATTTTTCCTGATTTAGTAATTTCTAAAATTTTGTACAGAATATGAAAGATATTATGAATATTTCAATTAATTATGTTAGAGGAGATTAAATTTATACCATAAATTTTAAATTAATTTGTGAATTTTTTTATTTATATATATATATATATACATAAAAATCCTCTGTATAATGGAATTACTAAAATAAAAAAGAAAACCCAAATTGGAGTAGTGCGAACCATGTTCAATGATTATAAATTACCTATGTGTTTTTTGGATAATCTGTTTTTCTATAATTTTTATATTTCAAATAGAATTGTTATTGGACTTATTTTATAGAAAAACCATTTTGGGTTATGGAAATGAAAGAATCATCGAGTTGGTTATCTTATATTATTTGTAAGGTTTTTATTTTAAATTCTAATGATAATTTTATTAGATTGGATTTTGAATGTGATGATGTAATTTTTATTGGTTATTATACTATTAAAAATAACATTATATTTTATTTTAAGAGGTTAATTATTTTAATAGAATCTATTAAACATAAAATTGATGGAAATATTGTGATTTTTTTTTAAACTAGGGTATTTGAAGAATATTATAGATAATTTCATTCTAAAAAAGATAAAAAGTCCAAATAATTATGAATTTATTAAGGTTGAGGACACTCCATATCAATTTAATCCTAGATCATCTAATTATAATAAATACCACCAAACTAATAATTTTATTTATTATATTTTGTCACGAAATTAAACTAGGTGGTCTGTTTTTAATTTCATTGAAACATTCTCTTTTGTTTCTGATTTTGTTCCAGATGATATTAATGAATCATTGAAATATTATAATTGGAATATTTCTATAGAAGATAAAGTTAATTAATATATGAGGAAAATTTTTTGGATTTTAGTTGGTCTTCCAACGTTTTGTCAAATTATTGGACCCAAGTAGAATTTTGGAAATAAATTAGATAAATCTAGAGAAGATGTAAGGAATTATGATGGATTTGTTCCATAGGTTTATTTTCAAGAATAATGTAATAATTTTTATAGACTTTTCACCTATTTTCATTATTGAATCTATCATTAATTTATTATATTTTTTCTCTTTTCATGGTTTTACATTGAATGAAATGTATCCTAAAAGTGATTTTTAAATGTTTTGAGTTATGCATAAATATATATTAATCAATATATTTGCTTTGATCCTAATAATGTTTTTAATAATTTTTTGAATTATCAAAAAAATCTAAATAGACTTATGCTGGATCCTAGATCTTGGTACGAAAGGTTTCCACAATTTATTTCAAAAAATATATTTCTTAATGTTCAAGTAGATTATAATTTATTTATAATTATATTATCTAATGATATTTTAAATATTCAAATTTAGATTTATGGTATTGTTTTTTGTTCAAATGGTGAATTTATTTGTGATGAATTTTGTAATTTAATAATTTGATATGATATTAATTTAAGAATCAATATTCATATTAGGAATTAAAATTTATTAATTAAAAATTTGAATATATTTTAATTAATATAGATATATTAAAGAGTTTGATAAAATATTTGTACATGATTCCTAGAAAAATATACGAACAATAATGACTTATATTTTTAAATTGAATTTTAATGAATCTAAAAAAATTTATGTAAAATTATTCAGAGAAATGATTTTAATTTTAATTTTTTAAATTATTATATACCATATATTATGTTTAGTGTTTATATTTGTGCTTGATTTTAATTTTATGTTAAATAATCTAAAAAAATATTAAATATATTATTAAATATATTAAAGTAAGTGTTATTTTTGTATTAAATTATTTTATGTTGAATTGTGTAATTTTTTTATTTATTCTAATTCAACATTTTGAGGATAAGAAATTAATTGGAAGAGAACATCAATAATTTTTTATTTTATAGGGAAACACTTAATATCATGTACATAAAATGAAAATTTATTCATTGCTTCATCATGACATGAAGAAGAATATACAGTTTTTGCTGATTTTTGTTCTTAATGTTCGTAGAATAAGAAATAGCTTTCTAATTTTAATGATTATTTTGATAATAATTATATTTATATTGATAAATTTTATACTATTTCAATTTCTATGAAACCATTTCTATATTTTAGAACTATATAAATAGATATTTGACTTAAATTGAAAATCAATTGGATAATATCTTTACCAAAACATCATATATAGTAAAAGTTTAGTGAAATAAAGTATTAAAATGGAATAATGTAATTTTTAAATGAATATATTATATCAAGTTGTACTATACTGAGCTTTGTGTCCTTCTTTAAGGCTAAAATCATTTTCGAGATAGAATATCACTTCAAACCAACATTCTTAGTCTAGATTTCATTAAATTTATGAAATAAATATGTCTCCATTAATATTATATTCGTGGAATAATCAACTATGTTTTCTTAACCTTTAATATTTAATCCCTTTATATACTAACTTGATCATTTATCTTTTTTTTATTTTAGTTAGTGGGCTTGATATCATGAAATTTCTAAATGGTTTACTATAGTATACTAATCTGTTAGTTATTTATTAATTAAGTAAAAATATTTTATGAATTAATCTAATATAATTTTACCTTATTTGTGGGACCTACAATATTTTTTATTATATAATATAGAAAACATTATCACAAATTTATAGATTTGGAATTTAGAATATTCATAAAATGGTGTTTTATTCAATAGAAGAAAACATATAATTTATGGGGAGTATTATTTGTTAGTAACTTATATTTCTATTTGATTATATATTTATAAAGCACAATTTCAAGGGGATTATTCTTATTTAAATATTTTTTTAGGAAATACAGAAATTATATTTTAACACTTTTAAAATTGTTTAAAATATTTTTATGTTGGATTAAATTTCTTAATCTTAAATCTAACATAACTTTTTTGTTCTATAAAAATGGGTCCATATTTAAATATATTTTATAATTTAAGGTTTAATTATAATAAATGTTGAGATTATTTAGTGAATCATTCACCCTTTTTATATTATATTATTATGTTTTAATAACTAAAAAATATTATAATAACATTAATTTAATGTTATTTCATCTAACAAGAGTTTTAGAAAGAAATGTAGGACTCTGTCTAAGAAATTAATGATGATAGATTAATATTGACCTTTCTATTCATCACATTCATCATGTTTCATGTTATTTTTTTAATAAAAATCTAAATTAAAATGAGTAGTAAAATAAATACTAATTTAACACCAAAAGACTATAAAATTTGTTTTCTTTTAAATGAAAATTGTATTGATAGATTTTCTCACACAAAAAACCAAAATAAAACAAGATGTGACATACTATATAAAAATTAATAAGAAAATTAAACAATAAAAACCACTAATAAATAAAAAGATTATAATAAATTAAAAATTCATACAAAATCAATTTAAGAACACATAAATTATTAAAAGGGAATTTTTCAATCGAAACTTTTTTAATATTTTTGTATTATTTTGAAAAGAAATTTAGAAATTTTGGAATTTTAGTTCTTCCAAATTGAATTTATTTTTGATTTTATCACGTTAAAATTAGAATTCTTTAAATTGTATAGATATCATTAATGTAATTTAATTATATGTAGATAGTGAAAAATATTTATTTTTATCAATACCATCACTTTTATGATATTATCATCATAAAATAATGGAATAAATTTTTTACAATATTTTATAAAAATAAATATTTTTAAATTAAAATAAATCATATAAAAAACTATGTTAAATATATAATACCCATGCTTATCATTTTTAAAACTTAAGTAATATTATACTCTAAATTGTTTATCCACTTATATTAAAAATTAGTTTCTATAAATTGTATAATTAAATATAAAAAAATAATTTAAAATTTTATACTCTCGTATTCATATTAGGTAACAATTTCAATGTCATTTTTAGGAATGATATTATGATTGTTATGATGAATGACAATTGTAATGGTGGAGGGAACTTTTTCAATGATTTTTTTTAAAAAAGATTCATTTTATATCATAAATTCAATTGATATATTTTATATAATGACTTATATATGATGTATAAAAATGTATATATATACATTATAACTCATTTAGTTGGTAAGAAATTTTATATATGATTAATGACACTTAATTTTGAAACAATATATATATATATAAATTTTAAATTTAATAGTTAATTTTATATTCTATATAAATATAATTTGAATATATGAAATAATAATTTAGGTTCAAAACATAAAATATTTCATGAAGGGAGACCAATAAGTTTTTAAAAAATATAAATTACTTTTGTAGAAACAAGTTAACAAGGTAAACACGGTAATGTAAAAATGAAAAAAATAGTGTTAAAGGACATAAATTATAATAAAACATGTGTTCATGTGAATTTTAGAAGATTTTGTGATAATCGATCACCGAAAATTTATTATTTACATATTTTTATTAATTAACAATTTAATGGTGTCATGAAATCATTGTAATGTAATCAGTAGTTATGAAGAAGACATTTTCTAACTTATAAAAGGGGATCCTTCCCAAAACATTGAAATACCGAATCTAGATATATACCTCCATAAAAAATATATCATTTTGTATCAGAAAACCAATAGACATAACATAGAATCAATTTTTCCAAAATACCATTCTAGAAAGCGTTAAGGTGTAACCTGATGGAGAACAACCAAAGGGAATGGAAAGCCTTTCAACAGAACTCTCTACGATGTTTTCTTCTACACCCCACCCGAAAACTAAATATATCCAGGAAGGACTGCTAATAAAAATATTTATAATATTCTAAAATTTCATTAAAATAATAGAATATCCATTTTCTACCCTCCATTATAACCATTAAAAAAGGATGATGTCCCCATTTGTACATGTGGACTACCACCTCCATAAACAAAATGTTCTATTTTGCTTCATTTCATAACATAAGTGGATTAAAAAATGAATTTAATATATAAAAAATATATTTATGACACAATTAATATTTTTAATCTTAATATTGGATATTATTCAAGTGATATTAATAATAAATAGTCACAGTAAACATAACCGCCTTAAATGAATATTTCATGCCACCTCTCTTAATTGGATTCCATTTCAGAAAACCTATGGAAATGTATAAATGTTTACTATAGAAATATTAAAACAAATACACATTTAAATTTATGGAAATTGTTAAAATATACTATAACATATGTGAACATATATAAAATACTTAATATGTTTCATATTAATCGACCGAAGCACCTCAAAGAACCACCATAAGTATAATGTATTTAATAAATAAATGACATATGATGTGCCACAGACTATAAAAAATGAAATATAGATGAAAAATGTTCTTAATAATTTCTTAAATATTAATTATTTTTTAATACAGGATGTTTTACACATGAGTAGAATGAATAATACTCGAGGTAATGGTTTCCACCTATTCATTTTTTTTCATGGAGATATGATTTTTATTCACAAATTATTCTAATCTTATGATGAAAAAAATTACAATGATTTATTCTTACAACATGTTTCTTTAAATATAATATATTTAAAAATCCATCTCATGTTATATTTAAAGAGTAATTTTATTCAAGTAATTTTTAACTTATATGATATTTTAATAGCTTAAACATACTTTCTATGAGTAATAATGTTTCACCTTAAGAATTTTATTTAAATTATTAGCTTCTTCCAGCTTGTGATTTTAAATTGAACCTTTAATTTATATGTATATGAAAAAAATATTGGATTAATATATTCATCGTTGATGAATCTCTTCCCAGAAAATTAATACATTGTTAATGATGATTATTATCCCTCTTGATTAAGACCTTTGTCTTCCATAACCTTATTATCTATCCACAACAATGATCTACTATATATTTGGAAACTATATTAAGAGATATACCATATAATATTCACATGTCCATTTTTCATTATTCATAAGGATATTTAATTATAAGCATTTATAATTTTGTTTTTAATAAAAATATTTTTAAAAACATTAAAATGGTTTTTCTAATTTTATGATCAGATGTTTTATCTTATGAACCGCCCTATTTACTTTTGATTTATGAATTATCATTATTTTTATCTATTGTACCCTAAATTAATGTCTTTTAATTTATCTGTATTCTGTATATATATGTTCCTTACCGATATAAAAATTTTACATTAACTTTTTTTTTTGGTGATAATACATGTTTTATGTTCATTTTGTAATTGTCTCCAAAGATTAAACATGAATTAAAGGGAATAAAAAATTTATTACTTCTTATCAAGAACCATATCCATAAAATTATTTTATAAATTTTAATACCTTTTTGATGACCCTAATTAGTCAATGTAATACCCTCATCGTTCAAATCGGGTGTAAATGAATAAATAAGCTCTTTCAATCATTGAAATGATCCAAACTGATTTACATAATCATAACCTTTGTGGGACATTTTTATTCCTAATTCTATTATCTATTTCATGAATTTTTATTCAAAAAAACTTATTTTAAAAGTAATATTTCACTCCCACACATATAAATAACTAAAATAATTTATCTTCTTGTACATATAGGAACTCTCATGATAAAGCCTTCAATTATTCCTTCAGTAAATATTATGAAACCTAGTACATTATCAATGGTTTTGTCATTGTAATGATTTTTTATGGTTTTTATTCTTCTTATATAACAAATATACATGTGCATTTTATGAATGAGAAGGGTGAATCATAATAGTGATCTAATGAATTCGGTGTTGTTTCCATCTCATGAGATATTTTGAAAATGATTGGGAAGTGAACCAAATATTCCATTTCCCAATTTCCCTTATGTTTATTTGATTAATGAGTATAAAAATAAACCATGGGAGATTATCCACTATGATTAAAGGAATGGGAAGTAATCCCAACCCACCTCATTACTTTTTTCAATTTATTTATTAGAATGGGTAGTGAAACCAAACCACCATGGGACCTTTCCCACTAGGTTTATAGGAATGGGGAGTGTACCCAATCCACTATTGGACTTCATACATGTTTTTCAGGAATAGAGTGTGAAATCGATTAAACATGGTACTCTATACATAATGATATAGTGGTCCTAGTAGTGAACTATATCATCCTCATTTTTATATAAATATTTTTTAAATAGTTATAATGTTTCCTTTTGTTAAATTTTTTAAAATATCACCTAAATTTGTACATTTACATAGGTAATAGGGACTAAATAAGGATAATATTAGCTTTACGACATTTCATAAGGGTAGAGGGGATTTTCTCCGAGAGATGTAAAGGTGACCCTCTATTTCAAAGGGATACTTAATGTTAAATTATAGGATGTTTGTGGGTAAGTTATTCTTTCAGGAATCAGATGAAGGTATTTTTGGGATTAAATGGTTTTTCTAAGGGTATCTATAATATGCATAAGAGATATATTAGAATCCATCAACTTGTATAAATTTAACCCTATGTTTCATAATTTAAGGTTTAATTTTTCTAGTTTAGAGCAAGGGTAACTGTTTATATACGTAATGGTGTCTCTTTAGTATTTAATTATCTTTAATGTATATCCAATTTATTTCATTAGGAGAATAATGGATGGTGTTCCATGGGTTTCCACTATTCACATATGGGTAAACCCTTTTTATGTAGCGCCAAAACTCATGTGTTCATACGAGTGGATAAATATTTTAGATTATATATAATTGAAAACCGGAGCCGTTTATGGGTGATATGAACTTAACTAATTTATAACAGTAAAAATCCTTACAATCTTGTGGTATCTAGGAGCTACATAAGGCTTAAACCATGCTACACATAGTTTTTTATTTAGGGAAAACCTGTTCTAAAATCCATTTTTTGATTTTTTGTTCCCAACACAACTCTAAAATGTGTTAGATAATTTAAAATTCCTTAAATAAATTGAATGGATTATATTTAATAATTTAATGTTTATAATAACTATATGAATTATTTCAAATACTCTCAATTAAAGATTCAGGTAAAAGAAATATTAAATGGCTGATTTGTTTTTTATTTAATTTTGTGAACCTATACACAGTTTTACTTCTTAATAAATACCCAAAACCTTTATCCTTGTTTATAAATCATTCTCTTTAATCTGGGAAGTCCTATAATTTTCTTGTTCAATATTGGTGAACTTTTCATTTATAAATTTCAGTTATTCTATGTTCAAGAATGGTTGAACCCTATTTCAAGTTATTATTTTCCTTATTCAATTTGAAAATAATCCACTATTTTTTAATGTAATTGAATAATAATTTTTTAAATGATAATAATCCTAAAATTATTATTTAATGATAACTAATAATTATCATTTTTAACTCAAATTAATATATATATATATAACATTATCAAATGTTAAATTATAATTTTAAATTAAAAAGAATCTATTATGTACATGTGATTTCTAAAATGGATAAATTATAAATTATAATGGAGAGAGAATTTTTTTATCAAATGTGGTTTTTTATTTCATTTTTTTGATATAAAATAAAAGAATATGTACTAGGAATCCTTGGTGATTATTTTAAACTGTTAGATACGGGGGGTGTTCTGGGTGATGATTCATTGACAAACCCTAACTTTGACATTGATTACATTTGGGTAGATGGTCTATTGTACTCTACCCTTTTGCTATTTATGATTTTTATTGAAATTTGGTATGAGGATTTCCTCCACTGGGGAAATAACCCTAATTTTCAAAATGAGTAATGAATAATAATAATGATTGATTAATTAATGATGATTGAATCAAAATAAGTTAATAGAATCATGCCTAATGTGATTGGACAATGTGTTATGGGCCCTGGATATCCACTATGAACTATCTTGATATTGGCTAGTGATGGCTGAGGATTGATCACGTATGGGTTTCTTTATATTATATTCACTCCTTGAACTATATAAATGCCTTTCATGAGACCCAGAGCTCATGAGACCACATTTGATTCTTAGATCATATTTGTGTGGTTTGTGTAGCCATGTGAGACAATATATGTTTACAAATCCCTGAATATTAATAGCTTGCTTGATAGAAAATGGTTCCCTTGATCATATGTGAAACATAATTGACTTATGATGAAATAAAAAGAACTACTAATATGTGAACTATTTTCCTTGATGTGATACCTATATTGGAATAACATGTTGACTCTGATTGATGGTGATTGAACGTGGGTTCTTGTGTATCCCTCAAGACCTTATATGATTTTTTATTCTTGTGTATCATTTTGTGTAATGTTTAATTATGATTAAAAGATTCACTATTTTTTTAGTAATACCCATGATGTTAATCCATGATACGATTACGTTCTATAGTCCACATTTTCATTTATATTACCATGCCTTCAAAGGCATCGCTCTTGGTGCTCAAAATAGGGGGAATATTGTGACATGAAATTCTATTAGAGGGAGTGTGCACATGAATTTTGATGATGGTGATGATGGAATTGGTCATAGGGTGGATATATGATAATTTCTTTGATGACTTATATAGGATACACTCGATGCCTAGTGAAATTCATGTACAATGTCATATTATAAATATTTAATGTGGAGTAGCACTCATTTCTTAGTTGATGCCAACTAACGTGTCATAAATGATTCCCAATAATGTTGAGTAGTATGTATCCACTATTTCATGGGGACGTTGAGTGAAAAACGCATCAAACATGTGTATATCATGGTAACTTTTTTACATCTATTATGATTATCCGTATGAAATAGAGCCAAAGATCATATAACCAATGTTTGTAGAATCTCAATAAGTAGTTGACCACTTAACATGTTATTTTTTATATTACATGTTCATGGTGATTATGTTATGTTTGAAAAATTATGTTTATTATGTCACTTATTACAGATATAATCAAACAAACGCACATGACATATTTATGGTTGGGTATTGAACCACATTAATGGTGTCCTACTATGTTATATTGATCAGAAGACCATTTCATTTGGGTACCCGAGCAGTCCACACTTATTGAAGGTACAAGTTGGGATAAGTCATAGTTCACATATCTAGATGGGTAACTCAATATGATTTTGAGTCTCTGATTATCTGTGGGATCATGCCCTTATACTCATGTTTGAGTTTCTTTTTTATGCATACATTCATACAGTGGGTATGCTGTTTTTCCACATCATCTGATTATATAATGTTTCGATGTGGGTTATTAATTATTATTGTATTGTCTGATTGAGGGTATAACATCCCTATAGTTCCACCCAAGACCCTCACTGCTAGTTAATTTTTTCTAGAATAGGACACGTTTCAGTTGAGGTAATGTAGAATTCCAAACCGGGCCTAGTGATCTGATTCGAGATGTTACAAAATGGTTTTAGTGAGAAGATTATATGTTTTCCTACTTTTAGCAGTTGGAAGATAGGATACATATTAATGTTATCACTATTGCAATGATACTAGGACTAGCGTATCAAAAAAATATTTTCTGAGGTAATTATATGTTAATATGGAAAGTACATTTACTTTTGATAGTATGTCATGTTAGACTACATTATGGTGCACTTCAGAAATGATGGTGATAGAGATGATGATGGTTGATGAAGTACCATTACAAAAAGATTGTGTTCTGAACTTGATATGTCATTACTAGTACTTAATTACCTTAATATGATCCTTGTGTGAGTTGTAAATAGCGAAGTCTTTTTTAACCCAATTTGACATCTATGGTTCTTAATGTGGTGATTATAAGCTTGAAACCTTCCTTCCCTATCATGGGTAATGTTTCTTAATGACGCTCTATTAGGATATAACCCTTTATGAAATGTTTTGAATGATATGAGAGACCTTTTGGTCTTGATTCAACTTTTTTTACTAACAAATAAATACCTTTTCTACATTGTAGTAACTAGAATTGGGATATTAATTATAAAAGGGTATTCATGTTTAATAGTGAGGTGTTGTTTTCATTGATTGAAGTAAAACATACATGTGATTAAACATTAAAAGGACTAAGAGAATTCATTTTCATTTTTTCTTACAACCCTAGTGTATTATAAATCTTCCTACCTAGTAATAGATCTATAAGGTTGGGTTTTAGGGGAACAATGGATGCACAATAGTTTGAGCTGAAACCCATGAGATGGGTGCTGTGTACTGAATCCTTGTAATTAGGAGTTTTATTCTTTGTAAATGAGTTTTTTGTGGACACATGTTTAGTGGAGTATTAACCATGTAGTTCTTATAAAAATATGAATGCATGTGAGTCTAGGATTGATGGTCATGAACTATTTGGAATCCACTTTTTGAGTAATATTTGTTTTACTATGCCTTTCTGGGAGTTCCTTGATGAATGAGAATTCTTGTCGTGTTTATAGAGTTTTTTACGGTGGAATATGGGAATAAAAATGGGTCGGGGTGCATTTGTGTAGAAAACCTATGTTAGATGTTAGTGGAGATGACTTGGTTTGGTGTAGAAGCTTCCATGAGGGGACAAGAGCATATTAATAGAGGCCATAACCAATGAATAATATGATAAGGAAAATTACGTACATTATGACTAGATTTTTGGATATAATAGAATGCATTATGAGATGTCCAGGTATTCACCATTTGTGGTTCTTTACTTGGAATTTGATTAGTAAGATGGCCACACATGGTCTTCATGATTGTTGATGAATAAATGGGGGCTAGGTAATCCATTGCGTATGTTGTAGGTGAAAATAGAAATACTCCCTTTATCAGTATCATTGACCTAGTCTTGTGTGACATGACCTCTATTGGGGGGACAATAACATCCTTGAATCATACTAATAGTTAAAAGACCGCGGTGTCTCCATAGAATGATCTTAAGGGGTTGGATATTATCTAGTTCCATGTTAAATATATAATTTTTTTAGATATAGCACTAGATGGAAAATGGTTTAGGGCTTTTGAATCTGGAGGGAAATAAGTGCATGTTGAGAAGGCATTATATCATTGGTTCATTGATACATGATTGTGATCCATGTGACTATTAACAAAAGTTAGTGAGAAAAATGAGAAAAATAATATTAAGTCAATGGTTTTAGTTTATTACGTTTACATTTGTCTGGAACGATGGTCCAACTATTGTTTTTGTGACAACTTGAATTTGGTTTTTTGGAACCACATTGTTTGTATATAATAATTTAAAACTTGTGGTATTGATCATGACCACTATAGATGCTTCTTGAGGAAGAAAAGTCATTATAGAGTGAGCATTGTAACATCTATATCTTTATAATCCCATTTTGTTATAATTTATAATTATTTATCATGGAAATTTGAAAAAAACATAAGCTAAATTTCTACCCTTATATATGGAATTGGTTCTATAGATGGTTAGTATGAGTTTTAAGACCTCTCATAATGGTTGATGATGTTTTCCTTAGTTGCGTAAAAGAAAAAAATATCTAAAGGTTCATATAATGGTAATTAGACTACAATTTAAGGTTTTTCTTGGTTTTTATATTATACATAAAGGAATGATTGTTTCTTTAAGGGTTTTATAATAGTTATTGTGATTTGAGTAATATTTATTCGAGAAATCCCCTGCTCATTTAAAGGTAACCCAATGTCATGTAAGGGTAACATTAATTATTAAAATCATGTATAAGGATAACCTTGTATGTACATAATGGTATCTCATTGGTTTTTTGGGTTGTGTATCGTTATACATTGTTTTACATAAGGGTAACACATGGTTTCCTCTATTCACATAAGGGTAACCCCTATTTATATAAGGGTATACTAGGGTGTGTATATTGTTACCTATAAGATTGAAAGGTGGTGTAAGGATAAAACTAGAGCTATGTAAGGAACGTCTAAACATATCAACTATTTAAGCATAAAAATATTTACCCTCAAGAGATGAATAAGAGTATTATATGTGTATAACTCTATAACCCTTACACAAAAACCTTTTGGAGAAAACCTATTTTTAAAACTGGGTTTTAATCGCATCTTCTAAGAATTAATCAAGAATTAATCTAATATTTTTAAATGAATAAAATAAATTTAATTGATTAATTTGGATCATTTATAGTTTTTAATCAATTTATAATGGATTTTAAATGGTCATCATTCAATATTCCGTTAAAAGAAAAATTAAATGGTCAATTTAATTTGTGGGGTTTCATAGTGGTAACCTATACAAGGTTTCCTTCTTGAAAAATCTGAAAATATTTATACCTTATTTTTAGGTTATTCTATTAAGTCTATGGAGTTTAGAAATTATCCTTTTAGAGATAGGTGAATATTTCTTCGATCAATAAGAGTTTTTCTTTTATTTCGTTGGTAGGGAAGAATCCTTACCCCTTATTCTAAATTAATATGTGCAATGATCAACAAAGTGATAATTTCCATGTATTATATTTTCTGTTTAATTTTAAAATAATCATTCATAATGTTTCTGGTGGAATTGAAAAACTAGTTATTAAATGGTAATAATATGGAAATTATTAATTAATGAAAATTAATTATTATCATTCATAAGTCATATTATTCTAATTAGAGAATGTTATCGCATGGGACATTATAATTATTATTTAATAGAGAAACTATTAAGAACCTTATGTAACAAAAATGGATAATTTTAAAATCATATAGGAGAGAGATATTTGTTATCACATGTATTTATTTTATTTCCTTTTTAAGGAAAATAATAATATTTTTTCCATGAATCTGTAATGAGTGTTTTGAATTGATTGATTGGTAGGAATTTTTCAAGTGATTATTTATCGACGAATATTCAATATGCTATCAAAAACCATGAGGTAGGTGGTGTCATGTACTCTATCCTTTTGAGTTTATGAATGTTTATTAGCATGTTTCATGAGGCTAATGACCTATGGTGAATTACCATGATTTTTATAATTAGTAATCAATAATAATAATTATAATAATTACTTAATTAATTAAAATTTGGGATTATGTAATTAGATGAACCATGCCTAATGTAATTGGATAAATTACTAAGGGACCCATGGGCCCCTCTTTGATAATATTGATACCAGACACTATTTTTTGAGGCATGATCACATAAGAGTTCATTAGAATACATGGAGACATTGAGGAGTGATCATGTGCTACATGAGATCTAGATCCCTTGATACGATGTTTAATTCCTAGATCACATGTGTTTGGTCTGTGTATCCCTATGATAAAGTGTATATAGATTAATCCATTTGAAATATTAGGTATCATGATAGGTGATTTTTTCCTTGATCACATGCGTAGCTGGTATGAATCTTGATTATATGTCATGAAGGATTTATATGTGCACTCCTTTTCCACAATGCGATACTTGTGTTGGAATAACGTATTATCTATGCTTGATTGTGATCATATGTGGGTTAATGTGCATCCATTAAACACTTTATAATATTTTATTCATATAAAATTCATTTGTCTTTCACTGTTCTATCTTTCATGATGATCACATGAATCAATATGTTTCTAATAATACTCTTGATGTTATGTGTTTTTCTTCTTTTCATTTATTAATTACATTGTTTTGTATTCTACCATTAAATGAAAGGCATGGTTTATATTACATGGAATAGGTGGACTATCACGAAATGATTGTCCCTTATAGGGGGTCAGTGCATGACATGAATTGATAATGATGATGGACCTGAGCACATGGAATAAATATGTTGATGCCATGGATTCCATATAGAGGATGCACACAATGCCTTGTTAATGTTTTGTACCTTGTTACTCAAAGACATGTTAATTCCATGTAAATCTATATGTGTAGGGGATTCTGATTAAATTTCGTACATGATGCCTAGGTAATTTCAATATGCATATACACATGATTCCTTGAACTTGAAGAGATAGAGATTCACTATCCCTATGGATATCTTGGTTAATCCTAAAATCTATTATGATTATCATTCTGGTGTAGACCCAAAGCAGGTATGATTAAGGTTTCTGGTGTATTGGTAAGCACACATCAACATGATATAGGATTTGTGTTTCTTGGGGGTATCCAACTAAATTTTAATCACACATTATTTGGTCATTCATGACACTTAGGTACTTCAGAAACCCTCACTGGTTGTACGTATAGGTTGGGTTTCAATACAAGTTGAACATACAAAGGGATATATTTAAATGAGTTTAGAGACCATGATAAGATGTATCTTATATGGTGAGAGGATCCTCTTATCCTTTTCTATTTCAATAATTCTATATGTTATCGGCCTAATGGGTGATTATTTATTTGAACTCCTAATTTCATATTTTGTTTCTATATAAATTCAAACCATCGTTATGTTTTTCGTTTTCATATTATTTGATTTTATACTATTTACATGTTGGGGTCTTCATTATTATTGTGCACTCTATTTGACGGTATATTCCCCCATTTTTCTACTCAAAATTATCATTTCCATTTGGGTTGTTATAAAAACCTTAGGTAATTGTTATAATGTCATGATTAATGTTTTTACCACATATCAATGATTCCATGAACTTATAATATCATTCACTTATTCAATGATTCCATACATATCTTTCACTCTTATACAATAGTAAAAGTTTGATCATTTGAGATTATATATTCTGCTATCATGACTTATATGAAAATATTTTTATTTTATGATCACTTTAAAAATATGCTCCTCACTTATTTAGGTTTTCAAATATGTTTATGATATTGACCTTGATGGTCTGTTGACTAGTATTCCTTTAATAATAATTTCATCCCACCCCTCTCTTATGTTTTGTTGTCTAGGTTATGAAGATTATTATAACTTATTATAAGTTTAAAATGAAGTTTAGTGTGGATTAATGGTGGATAATTTTCATATCTGTTAAAAAATATTCCATGAGTTTGTAGACCTCAGTAATACTAAAACAACTATTCATGGGATTGTGATATTATTATGAGATTAAATATATATATTATCGATGTGATGTGAGATATATACATATTTTTTTGGTAAGTATAAATTGTTATCAAATCTAGTATTTATGGAAAGTATTATTACAGTCAGAAATTAGTTTAGGATGGTGCACTATAGTAGGTATAAGAAAATGTTTTCATTGTTTTTTTTGGATTTGTTTAGTTTTTATTTCTTTAATTGGATAATAGAACATTAGTAAAAATCATAGAGATATATATATTTATAGATTAAAATCTATAATTATTTTAATTTAAATCTTATGTGGTTTCATTGAATATAAATAATTCTTACATACTATAGTTTGGATGAGGCTATGAAAAAAATTTACTAAGAGGTAACTACCTAGAAAAACACTAGTTGAGTATCAAATCAATATTAACTCAATGAAATATGAGTGGGACAATGACTTTACACTTAATTAAACACTCCCATGGGTATTTTTTGGTTAATGACATTCTATTTAAAATAATTTAAAAATTCTTTAATATGTTATGCAATTAGGATAAAACGTATGAATGAGTATAACATTAAAACCCCAGATTGAACTGAGTGTAGATTTTGTTGAACTGTAACTATTATGATGGAGGAAAAAGTGTAATACTTATTAATGATGAATTTTAAATGAAATTATATTATAAAAATTATCTTATTGTGTAAATTTTTTATCACTCACATTAATTGTTTTGGTTTCTATAATGAATGATACATGAACGAACCATGTTAACAATGGATCTAAGGGACAAATTAGAAATTATCCATATTAGGAACCAAATAGGATAGAAGCTACAGTTTGAAATATTTTTTCCATAACCACCAACTTTATAATGTCATGATTAAAAAATTGAGACTTCCAGAATATCTAATTAACAAAATATAGGGAGGTATGGAGCTTTATATTTGATCAAGAGATTAAGACAATGAAATAAAGAAGTCTCAATTTCATTCATGTCAAAAATGTGGGAAGATACACCATGGGGAATATCAATATGGAACATGATGTTGTTTTATCTATAGTAAAGTAGGGAATTAAGAAACACATTTATGAGGAAAAGGAAATATTCTAGTTAATTAGATAGGAAAAAATATTCATCATGAGGATCCACTCGTAATATGATGTTTTCGATGTGAGGTATTTGAGTATAATAAATATTGGAAATAAAATAATAGTTAATTTTTAAAATTTAAATTATAAAGTTATGATAAATATAGGAATTAAAAATTTTGTTTCTACTATGGGTTATGGCTAGTTTAATAACTATAAGAGTTATATTAAATATTTTATTAATGTATCATAGTTTTTATTATGGTTTAGTATTTTGTTTAAAACTAGCTGGTCGATACTCTATTTATTGAGGTAGATAATTGAATAAAATATAGAACTATTAAATTCATCCCCCTTAATAATTTTTTTTCACTGAAACATCATTTCAAAAAATAAGGTTCTAACAAATCAATACACGTTTATTTAACGGAATCATTAGGTTACAACGCCTCCTCATCATTTGTATAATATCTCCAAAGTAATTTTACAATATGTGTTTTTAGATTATGTAGAACTATATATCTATATTCCTATATTTTCAATGTATACACCTCATTGGTGATATCATTCTCCCATTATACTACATTGAAATTTGGTACATTCCATGGATATTTAAATGATATTTTTCCAGAGGGACATTTGGAACACATAATTTAATTTGTGCATGATTGGTGGGATAACTATTTGATATGAAACCATTATGGTAGTTTCAAGAATAACATAGGGTAATTAGATTCACTTTCATCTTTATTATCATGAGTCTCTTCCATGGAGATATAATAATGATCACCTTATCAGTAAATTCTAATTCTCGGTCTCTTCGATGGTGATCAACACAACTCTTCTATCAAGTCTTCACTAATTCGATGTGTTGTTGAATGGTCTTGAGAATTTGTACCACTTATTCGACTATATCATGCCCAATATAATTTCATTCACCTTCTTTATCACTCTGAAATTTGTTTTTTCATAACTTCCCATAGAGCGCTTTATATGTGTCTATTTTTGATTATCAAGTGGAAACTATTATTTTTATAAAACATGGAAGAAGAAATATGTTTTTCACAACCTCCTTTTATGTTCATAGTGAAATCCCTCAAAATATTCTCATATCTCTTGAAAGTTAATTTAGATTATCCATTAGTATGGGGTTGATATGTTGGAAAAAATTTGAAATATATAGTTAGAGCATGTTGAATAATCCTCTATTAAATTGAGGTAAATCTCAAATCTTGATCAGATATAATTGATAACAGTGTTACATTTAGCCTCACCAATCTATAATGTATATATATTCAATGTGATCGGGCAAGAAGTCATCTCAAATGAAAATGGAGTAAACATCCTTTATAATATGGCCCACCAGAAACCATAGATCATTATTTCCTTTGGATATCATTGAAATACTTATAACAAACTTATTGTGATGTTTTTCTATTTCAACATATGTTTGTGTAATGGTTGCATCATCCATTTAGAATCGTTCCTTTATTTATTAACATATTAACACAATAGGAACCCTGATGTATATTATGTCATATCCTTCTTTATATTGTCCAAAAAATAGTTCTCATGAATATAATAATACATATTCATGCTCCTAGGGTTAATGGACAATGATTATCTATGAAAATCATTCAGTCACTATTATTTTATCTCCATATTAGAGGGTATAATTATCTGTTTTCCAAACATTAATAATCCTTTATCATAAATTATTTTCTAAAAGGATTTACCCTTCCTCACAACATCCAACTTCTTCAATATATCTACATCAACACCTTTTGAGTTATTAATATTTTATCATAATAATTGTTGAGAAATCATTTGAGAATGGTAAGATGATTCTCATTCTTTTATATGTACCATGTTTATCCACTCCATGTCTATGAATAGCATATCCTTCTTAATCCTCATTAAAAATAAGGTATCAAGATATTTTTCACTTAGAGATGTTTCTACTTTGTTCAGCTTACCTATATTGTAGTGGATTCAGAAATCATAATCCATTATTATCCTTAACCATCTTCATTGGTGCTTGTTGACCACAATTTATGTGAATATATAATTAATTCTCTTATGGTTTGTATATATGCCATACTTCTCTTCATATATATAATTCCTCTAAATATTCAATGTGAATAGTACTATAACCAACTCAATATAATACATATAATAGTTTTGTTCATTCACAATCAACTTTATTATTCATAAAATATTACATTATCATTGTATATGAGTACATATCCCAATGTATATATCGATATGTACTTGTAGATAATAAGTCATACACTACGTATGGGTTGGGTGAGTACTGGTGCTCTGGTTATCCTCTACATCAGTTCCTTTAATATATATTCAAACTTCTATGTCTAACCAAAATTCACTCCCATATAAGTCTATTTGGATAGAAGGTTCAACCATAAAAAAATGTTTCTCACAAATTATTGATAGTACCAACCTTATCAAAAGATAATATATGACATTGTTACATATTTTGGATTATGTTATTCCTCAATCACTTTAGTATTAATTGATTATATAAAAATCCCCTTATTTTTTTAAATTCCCCCTAATACTACTTGATCAATCAAAAAATAATATTTAATATAAATTGAATATAACTTCTCATACATAATTATCTCTTTAATTATACTCAAAATATCCTCATATTCCTCCTTGAATTTGGATTTTATAATAATATAATCTATAAATACAAACACTTATTTTTTGAAGGAATATCTGAATGATATATTCATTAGGTCCATATATATTACAAGATAATTCATGAGTCCAAATGCATGGACTCTAAATTTATTGTTCATATACATTGCATGAATAGGGTTCTTAGTAATATTCTCCTATGTTACTTTTAACTAATGATATCCCATTAAAATAAAAACATAAGATAAGTATTGATCTTTATGGAACTGATACAAATAAATCATCAATATATAGTTGGTGAAACTATTCCATTATCGTAATATTGTTGATTCTGTGATAATAAATAAATAGACATGTTAACCCAGCCTTCTTCTTGACAAAAATAAACGATGCACCCAATGGTAACGCACTCTGGCATATAAATCTTGTGTCCATATTTTCTTATAATCGCGTATTTATGTCATCTCTTTCAATTGGGAAAATTATCTATAGTGTCTTGAATATTATAAAATATATAGATATATGTTCAATAAGTGTATAAATATTTCAATGAAGAGGAATGATTTTTTTTTAGAATATGTCTATATAATCTTATATAATGGGATTGTGCTCAAGGGTTGTGCTCTCATTTGTATCCATAATTTGATAAATATATGATTTATCACAATGAAACAATATCCAAGATTCTAATTAATTATTCAATGTGGGTTTATCCTTATACGTAGACTTCTATAGAATTAGAGGGAAATTTGTGATACATCAATTTATTCCCTTCACCAAACAGTTGAGATCGAGTCTATATAGTGTAAACTATTCTAATCAATTTATAACATAAAATTCCACTAATGAATCTAAAACAATGTTCACATGGACATTCATCCAACATATATTAACTATGAAAGAGTTGTGTAATTAAGATACAATGGTCACTCCATTTTAGGTTTTCACTAATAACCAAACCTCCATGCGTTATTATAGTGTTTTAATAATTCTAAAAAACATGCATGATATGGATAAATGAATAGAACCTAAATCAAATAGTAAATTATTTATTCGTAAAGGAGTGACTAGATTACTTTTCACCACATCATTATCATTATCATCCTTTTGTAGTGGTATCATAAGCTTATCCTTGGTCTCTTGGCTTTGTGGGTTATTTAAATTTTATATCTATGATAAACCATTGCTTAATTAATTGGTTTACATAGTTTCAAATTTATGTACATTTATAAAATTATTCAAAAACAGTGAAATTTTTATTTGAAATTACATTAGAAAGATTATTAATCTCTCTTAAAATTAAATATCTTGACATCCATCCTTTCCAAACATGAAACATTTCTTAGTCCTCTTGAGGTAATTACCCTGATGCCTCTTTCCAAACTTTTGGATAATGAGATGTAATGTTTTATTTAAATTAATATTTTTTTCTAGTAATATATTAGAGGTAAACTTCAGTATCCATTTCATAACCCTTGTACCATAGTACAATGTAGAATCACCCATTTTTGTCTCAATGTTTAGGGTATGTCGAAAAATTATTCATAGTTGTCAATGTCCAAAATTTCAAATGCTATCCATAGGCTCGAAATCATACAACAAAATATGTAATCAATTTTACATTATGTGTTAATGAAAAAACAATATGAATATAAATCATGAAATTAGTATTTCACATAACATGATATGACATATTTTTCATCCATTTTCGTGACTGAAAGGAATTCCTTGTACATTTTATGATAAAGGGTGTGATTGAAATAATTTTTTATAAATAACATTATGAACTCATCCCAAAATAGATATTATATATATTGAATTTTATTTTTATTGTTGATATGTTTCCACTTGTTTTTAAACAAGGAATTACCCTATGTGTCCTTTTCGAACCCTCCACACATGGAAATCGCCCGCCCCCACGAATCGGTCACTCCACTGAGGTTGCACCCTAGTCGGGGAAGGAGCCATTGCCAGCCAAGATGGTAGATAATCCTAGAGGGTGACAGCCCGGCATTAATGGTCCACCAAGAGATCCACAAGCAATTCGGCAGCACCTCGTTTTGCATGACCAGATGAGACTGGGCGACCGGACAAGGCGGGTCGATCCCATGTGAGAGGCTCTCCCCAAAAGCAGACTCCCAGGAATTGATCCCTGAACCTCCCAAGGAATGACGTGGATGTGCCACTCTCCTTAACCACTACAATACATCCACAGTGGAAACTTGATATGTTTCCACCAATTATAATCTTATCCCTAAATGCAGTAAGCAACTAGTATGAACAGTGATTAATTATAGTATTTAAGGGAATATGATAAAATCCCAATAGTGTTAATGAATTGTTTCATGAATATGAGATCAAAAGATCTAAATACATTATGAGGTCTCTATCACATAAGCTACTAAATTACTATATTTTGTCACAAATGGTGTTCCATATTATTAATGTTATTATTCATTACTTGAGGTAGTAGTTCCATTTCCCTCATGAAGTTATTGACTCTTTCTTTTATCATGTTAAACATTTCATTAGAGAAATCATCACATTTTCTATTACATAATTTATTGTCACTATTCCTCTGATTTCTATCCATTTAGGAATAAAATAAAGTTATTGGTGATAGAAAAAAGTTTATATATGAACATAGATATAATAACTTTTAAATGGAATGTAAAACTTATATTTCGAGGTCTCAATGTAGGTTATACATTGTTTATTTTCTATTATGTTATCTAATATAAAAATAAATTTAAAAAAAATAATTAATTTTAAAGATAATTTGAATTATCCAACACATATTTCCTGTTATTTTAAAACCATTTATTAAATTATGAATCTTTTCATGAAATATGTGCAAATTTATTTAATATTATATCCACATTTTTGGGGGTTTTAGACAATGTACATCTATGTGAGATCCTGCAGATGGATCTGACGGTTTTATATAATTTATTTTAAAATTCAATGTTCGAAATCCCATTATGGTGTATTTTAGGGTTAATATCCACATTCATTAGGTTTTAGTGGTATTTTGAGCTAAAATGCAAAAAATGATCAATAATTGAATTATAACTATTTTCAATCACTTATGTATTAAAAGAATAACATTTTCAATATTGATACAAATTGAGTGATTGGTTTTTGTAAGATACCCATGTTCGTTGGATACATATTTTTCAATTGGTACAATTTTTTATTCGGACATCAAAAGTCCCATATAAATCACTATTTGTAGAACATTTTTCTTCCCAACAGAGTAGACTCCACCTCTGTAATTAATACATAAATTAGTATAAGCATGTATAAATGAATTTATTCCAGTTGTAGATGATATATAATTTAACGAGTCAAGTCCTTGAGGATTTTTAAGTCAACAACCTCTCACTAAGGCATTCATTGAATGGTTCAAACTTGTGTAGGTTGAAAGGTATCATTATTAAGAAATGGTTTCATTTAGTTTTTAAATAATACCACCAAAAACGCATGTACCGAAAGTATGAATGTTTATGGATGGACGATAGATTATGTATAAAACAACTTTTATTATGTATGGAATGCGTTTATTGGTCATTTTCAAGGTCATAATGTCATGGTAATGTAAAGATGTGGAATAGGATGAGGCACATTGATATAATTAATTTCTCAGAAAAAATCTACCAGAACTCCTACATCTGGTGGCCAATAAATCTTAAATATTTAGGGTGAATGAAGGAGATATTATAGAAAAAATTACATGATGAAACCTAATAAAATTCATCCATTCATTATGACATCTTTGTGGAAAAAATATTAGGATACATTTGGATAGAATTCCTTCATCACATATCCCTATAAATATGTATCTCTTCTCACATTCCAAGAGGTAGAACTTTTCCGGATCTAAGGGGTAGTTTAATTTTCTAATATATTGTATTATTTTCATTATATATTAGTGTAGATATTTTTTATCATCTTTTCATTTCTATTCTTCTCATATTTCTATTATTTTATGTGTTTATCCCACTGTGATTCTTTTTAACTCTATGTTTCTGGAGAGCTAACCCTCACTGTTGTTCAAGGGGAGAAGTGGTTGTATTTGAGTTTCATGAACATTGATGATTCATCAATTTTTATTATAAGGATTTAGTTGTGGTTATAATTATTGTGGTGAGAGGTCACCACACTTTCTCTGCTATTTTTTTCTTTCTCCTCATTTCATCATTTTCAATCTCATGGATATCTAAGCCATAAATAATGGAGTTCGGATTAGGTATTGATGTACAAGAGTTCAAACATACATGTAGAGTTCCCGATGTAAGATAATACCATTCAAATGAAAGGCTGTAGAGTGGAGTATCAAGATCTCTACATTAAATAAAATAATGAGAAATATATTTTTAATAATAAGGATAAAACCAGAACAATACCCTGATAACAAGTATTTTCTTCTTATGATTTCTTTGTTTATTACTTATTTTCATTGTGTTTTGAATTTTATTTATCATATATATTATTTTAAATATATCTTCCAAATAAATAACCAAATATATATTACTATATAATTAGTTTTATATTATTTAAATTTATAATAGTGTTAATACAAAGACAATGTGTGTGAGTAGAATCCTTGAGAGACTGACCCTAGTGTGCAGTCAATATTGCATAATTCGGTGAATAAAATATTAAATATTGTAAAATTAATAAAAACCGCTATCTTAATTTTTTTCCATTGATGATAATGTTTTTGGCCATTTTAACATTTTCAATATATTTTTCACCTAATTATGCAATATATTTGCATACGAGGGTTGATCTCTTGGGGAGGCTGCTCACACACCGAAGTGCGACAATGCTCTATCACCAACCAATGGCCTACACGATATCCTAGTTTTTATCACATATTTTTTTTTAATTTAAATGGTTTTAAATATGAAGTATAAATTCATTATCATAACCCAATTTGTTTAGATAAATACTATATTTTTTAATATTATTATTTGGAGAGAAATATGAGTTTGGGTATAAATTACTTAGAGGATGAAACTCTACTTGTTAATTAAGTATTCATCATTTTTATCTTATTATATAATGTAAATTAATTCTTAAACTATAGATAAAGGATCATAAAACCAAAATGTCATTCCTATAACATTCTTTTTCGATGAATAAAATTGTCTCATAGGTCATTATAAATTTATAGATTTGTGATTATTAACTTTCTCCTAATCATGTTCTCTATCACTCTACATAATAATTTGATGGTTATATTTGTTTTTCATGTAAATTTTTTCCTTCATGGAACCATATAATGTGGTTACTATGTTAAAAATATTTCTTCACATTTTTTATTTTAAAATATAACTCTTATTAAACCTATTTATTATATGGGTTTTCCAAAGTGGTATTTTCTATATCATCTTATTATTTTCCTAGTCAAATTTAAAAATTCACGGATGAGATTTATCGATGGTTGGATGAATGTGAATCCCTAGTATTTCACAGTCTGTTATCATTAATAACTTATGTTGCACACAACCCCAACTTGTCTTGTGTTACACCCAAGATTGAGTTTCATTGAAGCAAAAAATAAATTTTAAAATTATTTAAATGATATGTTAATAATTTATCCATTAAATATTTTAATATAAATAGTAATATATAATTTTTAAATTTATTTTTGATAATTGTTTTAGAAAAATGAATCATATTTATAACCAAATGTATATGTTTTGAATGAATAGTAATATTTTTTAAAAATACTATTTTCTTAAAGAAACTACCTTTTTCTCTTTTTGTGAAGAAAAAGAAAATACATTTTAGACACTCAAACAGAATGAATTTGATATCAAAGACTTCATTTTTGAGTTCATAATATCAAAATTATATTTGGGTGAAGTTTTTTTCTAAAAACATTAAATTTTTTATGACTACTGAAAAATATATCATTATTATTAAAAAACCAAATTTTTCCTTAAAATAATTATTTTACTTTAAAATGATTTTATTGTCAAAATAAATAAATAATTCATATATTACCCCAATTTCAGTCCTTGGAATCATTTTTTAATATAATTAGATATAAAAATCCAATAAAACTTTTGAACGTGTTTTTACCCGCCTTCTAGCTACAATTGCAGATTTACATTGAATCGAATTTTACCACTTTTATTAATTTAATTTAGAAAATCAAATATACATGGTTGTAATTAGTATGAATGTATTTTTCTATTTTTATCAAAATGAAATTTTTGTAAAATAACTTTTGAATTTTATTTATAATTGTTAAAGGTAAATATGGTAATTTAAGGTAAATTTTTTAATAATTATATAAAATTACACTAAAACTTGTCTTAATTTCACTAGATAAGTATTTTCGGCCAAAATAAAAATTATTTAGAAAATATAATTCTTTTTATTCCCATATTATCTGATGACAACATTTATTATATTTTATTTAAAGAAGTGTTTTAAATATCTCAATCAAATTTTTATAAATATTTTATTTTTAATCTGAGGTTATATTAGTGGTATGGTCAACTATAAATAGTCTTCAAAAATATAAGAAATTTTTATGCATCATGATAATTTTTTTAACACAATAAATAAAAAATAAAATGGTGTCACCCTGATGATGGAGTAATTATTTAATAAATTAAAATATGAAATTAATGATATTAGAAATAATAAAATATAATAATTTTTACATAATTGATGGTATAAATAACATATACATGTCAGGGACATATTGGAAGTCTTTTCTAGAAGTTATCAATTTTTTTTAATTTTTTCTAAAATGAAAATATTGAATAGAATTAAAATTGACAAAAATGTTTTTTAAAATATATAATATTTTATTAAATGATAGAAAAGCCCTAAAAACATATGTTTCAGATATCTAAATTTTAAAATTTCAAAAAATTTATAAATGATAAAATTAGGGGTTTTTCCATTTATAATAACAATATTGTCCCTACATTGTGAAAATACAAGAAGACATGGTAAGAGTTAACCACTTTAACTAAGGGTTATATCCAAAAAGTAATGTAAACTTTTTGAACAAAACATGTGTAAAATCTATTTATTTGATAGGATATTTACCCATACTCATATTATCATTAAAATAAATCACTATCAATATATTTAAAATTGAAAATAAATTGATCATAATTTAATATTTTAAGATCTTCAAAAAGAGACTCTCACCTCTCTTACAACGGGTACTTCATATTCTCATTAATTCACATCTACAAATACATTTTTATCAGAAAAAAATACCCATTTACTCTCCTAACGTCCTTCACTATATCCTATAGTCTTTAATTTTGTCTCAAATCCATCTAAAGGATTCATTTTGTGCAAATCAAAATGAGATTCCAAAAAAAGAGATAATCGTTTTATCAGCTCATTCAATGTTCTTTTCTTCTTAAACTTCACATTACAATGTTATTTCCATAATAAATTAATAAATCCATAATATATTATATGATGAGATGTATTTATTATTATGGTACAATTATATTCCTCATTTTACCCATCCTACGAAAAAATATTATCATGAATGCGTACATACGGCTTACCATCTCCACGATGTTGTGTAAAATATATTTAATATACACTTTATTTATATGTGTATAATGATAAATATAAATTATTTTAATATTGGATATAACATTTATTTAATTAAAATTAATAATCCATCCAATTCCATTCTATTTAACTATTACGGAAATTATACCATCGCCCATGCATATATATGACTTACCATCTCCACGACATGATGAGATTCATCTCCCATATTCACCATTCAATAATGATTATAAAAATATATAATTCTGAATAATTATGAATTATATTAAATAAAAATTCTACAAGAATTATATCTGTTTGTGTGTTCATGTACATATATTTCACTCATTTACTTACATTAAATATGATAAGAAAACATAAACAATGTTCATTGTACGTACGACCTACCGTATCCATGAATGGTGTAATACATTTCATATATATATATATCTATTATATATATCTATATTCTAAATATATATGATATAGACATCATTATAAGCATTATTGTAGTAATTAAATCATTATCTATGTAATACAATTAGAAATAACAACTCAAAACACGTACTATAAAGAAAGATATTGTTAAACGAAATGATTCGTTGACCTGAAAATTATTAATAAATTTGTAATATAAATCCATAAACAAATCATATATGATATCATAAATATTATTATTATTACTGTATAAGTTAATAATACGTTTACTACCATTATACATGAGGTTTGTATGAATATAGAGAGTATCAGACTTATGGTGAGGTAATTTCATCTAACTTTTAATTTTGTAAGATATAAGTCATGATAACAACCTACTTCTTATGTGTGGTGTAATTACTACCCCTATTATGTTTTATATCTGGAATAAATTTTTCGTAATGTTATTTGAATATTTATTTGAAGATATTGGGATAACTATAAAAATGTTCAAAGTGTTATGGGATGCTTTGAATGTTAAAAGATTTAATCCTTTGTCCATTACAACATTATTGATATTGTAATACATATTTATTTATATGTATATAAATGATTATAAAGAAATTATTATGTATATTTTTATTTTTAAGAATATTATCTCAGAAATAAATCTTTTAAGGTTTTTATTTAAGGGTTAATTTCACAATCTCTTTATCATTCATGATTTTTTTATATGTAAGTATCTAGAGGGAAATATTTATCATCCATGTCTATTTTTTTAAAATGTTTTTCATTCCCTAATCACTGACCTAACAGGTCATGAGATATAAATCATTAAAAAAATTCCTTTTTATATATATTTAATTCCAATATAATACATCAAATAATTAAAATCATACATATTTATTTCATATGATGAAAATAAAAAAACATAAATCATTATAATGAAGAAATACATTGGAATTAACTGGGTTTAATAATTTTGATTAAAGGAATAACTTAATGAAAAATAATATGGTTTCACAAGATAAGAAGGAATTAAAATTTTGATGGATATTCATAATATATAATAGGATATATATGTTTCGAATATCATGTTCTAATGTATAAAATTCATGGTATGGAACTAGTATAAAACAATTTAAAATGAACCACTAGGTAGATGATTTATACAATAATTTAAGGATAATTTTAATTAGAAAAATTGATTACTATGTTCTATAAAACAATAATTGAACAATGTGGGTTCTCCAAATATTCACTAGTCTTCTTAAAATCTATTAATCAATAAAAAAACTAATGGGGTGAGACCTGACATGAGATAAGAAATATAAAAGTTTCATTAAATCTATTTACTTAAAATATTATATTTAAAATATAAAAAACGTATAACCCAAGAAATAAAAATGATATTTAACATGCTATGTTTTTTAAAGGCATATATAAAAAATATGAATTTTTCCTAGGAATAATATTGGGTAAATGGGAGACCAATAAAGAGAACATGTAACATAAAATAAATGAGGGTGGTACAGAAGATCCCCTAACCTCAAGTCCTGATTCGCTCAACACTTTCACTTAAAACCCAAGATAATTAAATTGTTTTTATTGAATAAATTACAAAAAATATATTAATATATATTTATATTATATTTCATATTTATTAGAATATTTTATTTATTTTTAATATAATTTTTTATTACATTAGTTACTTGGGCTTGGGTTAATTAATATGCAATTTTCAAGGTCTATTGAATAGGTCAAAAAGAGTTGTAAAATAGATTCTCAATATTTAAAATATAAATAGTGTAATGAATGAAAAAAATTTATAATTTGATTAAAAATTTAAACTCTTCAATGTTGGGTGGTGAAGAAAAATGGAATTCATCACTCTTTGAGGCGGTAATCTGCACACACCAATGATTAACACCACCATATCTCAATGAATGATATAGAATAAATTTATATGATATTCAAAATTTTAATATAATATTTATATTATATATAAAATATTATTTCATAAATACCAACATTAAAATCAACTATTATAGGAAATTATTAAAAATAAAAGATATTGATTCGTGAAGGCGGTAGTCCGCACAAACACACTAATGATAGTTTTATTTTTCATAGTCTGTATAGAGGTATAAATAATGGTTGTTCCATTTATATAGTAGCATATTGGTATAATAATTTTCATTTTTTCCTTATATTTTATTTGATAAAAATGGTTAGTGAGAGAAATATAAAGAAGAAACTATTTAGAAGTAGGGAATACCTACATTGAGAGCTTTAGTTTTCTCTCAGATATATCCCTAGAAATAGAGACCTTAAGATAACTACTGTTGAAAAGGGGTCTATGTAAGAAGGACATGATTCTAGGTTAAACATAAACTCATGGTTTAGATAAATAATTTTTCTGGATAGTTTTGGTAGAATGTGGTGGAGTTTTTTCATTTTAAAACTAAACAAAATTTCACTTTAGGGAATACCCTATAATTTTAAATGATATCATTACACTATTAAATCTTCAATGACTGAAAAAATTGAAAATAATGGAATTTTGGTGATATTAGTTCTACCAGGACTCAATAAATAGTTCTTATATAGGTTTGAAACGTTTTTTATTTATTTACCATTTATGTTTTACAATTTACCATTTTAGTTTTTACCATGGTAACTCGTTTTTAACTTAGTAATTTAACGTTACATAAAAATATTAGGTAAAAACTATTAAAAAATATTTATTTTAGGAAAAAAATTATCTTAATTTAATATAATTCTATTTCTAAATAAGATAATATTATCTTTTAAATAAAAACATTTAATTTCAAGAAAACTATGTTTTTGTACATAAATGATATTTTTCAAAAATAAATTGTACAAATCATATTTAGTACTAATTATTAAACTAAATATTATTAATATATTAATATATTTCTTTAAATATTATATTATAACAATTTTTAAATTTATTAATTTATTTCATTAGATAGAAATTACACAATGTCAATAAAACAACCCATTGAAAAAAACTATTTTTCGTATATCAAAATAATTTACTACAATCCATGTAAGATAATTGGTTATGATCAAAATTAAACATAACTAATTTACTAATTTAAAAATTATTATATCATACATGGAAGTAATGTTTTTTATATTATACTATTAGATGTGGCAAAAATTAATATTTTATATAATCCCCAAAAAAACATTTCAATAAACCACTACTTAAGCTACGAAGACATTAAACATGGGTTTATTAAAATAATATTTGTTTTTAATTTAATTATATTAATTTAAGAAAATATATTTTGTTATTAAAATAATCATGAACATAAGATTTTAATTTTGACAATTTTTTCCAAATCAGTACTTTCACTATTCATAATAAAAAATAATTATTTTAAAAAAATTACAAAAATCCATCCTAATATTATATTGATATACCAAAAAAATGAAGTTAATTTTTTAAAATTAAAATTATAAAAATATTAGAAATATATTAATTCAATATATAGTTATTATTATTCATTCAAGAAAATTGAACAAATATAACAGTAATATTTTATAATTAAATTTTTTACTCAGTTCTGTATTGTGTGTAAAAGCAGAAACAATGAACTATATTTATTAAGGGGGAATATTTGATAAAATATTAGGTTGTTATAATTCATTTATTACATGTTTCCATGATCACCTCACACTCTAATTCCATCATCTATGTTTTCTTATTTGATTGTAATTTTTATTATATCATTACATAAGGACTACTCTTATGTTCATATTACCTCATTAATAAGATATATATCTCTTACTCTGATTTTAAGATATTAAAATGATATAAGAATTTATTACATATTCATAAGTATTCATTTACTCATTATATAATATCACCTCAATGTTATGTTTTTACTTCCTCAATTATGAATATGAGTATAACTTATGAGATTTCTTGAAGGGAGTCTAGTTTGGATCAATTACACAGAAGTGTTCACATATGATGTGAAATAAATTACACATGTAGTTTTACCTGAATGGAACTAAAAATTACTTTCCAAGGATTGTGTAAATATTAAGAGATGAAAATTTTAAATTAAAGAACTTAAAGGAAATATATATATTTGTTCTTTTAACATTGTAATGATGATAATTGTTGGTCTTAGTGGATCCTCTAGAGGGGGGGGGGGGTGAATTGGGTTCCAATTAAAATTTCTATTATAAATATTTCTCTCAAATATCCATATTTAAAAATCCAATTTAAACTATAGTGAATTTATGCAGAGTGTAAATGTTCAATTAGTTTCTCAACGATTGATTATTCCTCAGTTAATTTAATATGATGATTAAATTAACTTTTGAATCTAACTTACTGGTTTACAATAAATATAAACACTTGCTAATTTAAAAATCAAAGTAAAATTAAAACAAATTATATGTCAATGTAGATAGTAGCAGAATATGAAAAATATAGTATACTTATGACTTAAACTAAAATGCACAGAACATATAACCAAGAGGGTCAGTCTCATGCTGAGAATTAGTCCTCTCAAACAATTTATATAAATTGACCCACACCCTGGATCGGGGTAAAAAATAGTGAACACACTATCCAGGTACAAAGACCTCTACCACAGTTCTACGTGGGAATACAAACAACAGATCATAGCTATCCAGGTCATACTCGACCTCTACCACTATTCAAAGTGGGATAAAAGGGAGTTATAAAGTTTGAATGAGGATTTGATGATCCTCCATATTAGCTTAGGATACATTGTTTTTGTAAAATAAATAGGGTAAACACACTGCTTTAAATGTAAATAAAGAATCACTAAAGAAAGTATGAATGAGTTTAGAAAAGCTTTAGTGATTGGGAGTGCCTCTCTAGACTCGTTTGATTTGTTAGAAAATATTCTGAGTCCTTCTCTGGTATTTTTCTGAAAAATAGAGTATCGTTTTCTTCCTTGGATCATCTTATCAGCCTGAGTGCATGAATTGTTTGATGTAGTTCTTCACTCAAGATGTAGCTTGTGTTATCTTCTAGAATGAGTAGCTTCTTGTATTTCCTGTGTTCTTAGATTATGGATGTAGCCTTATGTGAATTCACAAGGTTTGAATGTTGTTGAGGATTTTTCTTTTTCACCCTTCGTGTGCTTTCTTACTTCCTGGATTCTCATTTTATGCACACCCCGGGTTCGCTTCTTGTTGTTCACACACACACTCACTTTTTTCCTCTAGGAATTTATCATCCATTTTATAGCTCTCACATTCGGCAAAAAGGAATGATTACTTGGTTGCATGGGTACTAGGTACGGTTCCCTGACTTGCAAACAGATATCATTAAATAACATTAACTGCATTAAAAACATCAAATGTAATCGTTATCATAATAAAAAAATTGTATTGAGAGTAAAGAGTTTTACTGGTTGGTCAATCATTAGTAGCCTTCAATTGGTATACGTGTATGGTGGATTTTGTGTATCAGTGCCCTTCCATCGGTAGCTCTTTGAATTTGAATCGGTAGCTCTTTGAATTTGTATCGGTAGCTCTTCGCACTTATATTGGCAGCTCTTGCTATCAGTAGCTCTTTGATATCGGTAGTTGTTACATTGGGTATCAGTAGCTCTGTACACTTGTTCTATCGGTGACTCTGTATATCGGTAGCTCTTTTCTATTGATATCTATACTTTGTATCGGTCGCTCTTGGTTTGTTCCAGCTATTATGTGTATCAGTAGACATATGCACATCAGTTAATCCATTCTGTACTATCAGAAAACTTGTTCTATTGATCTCTTTATCGGTATCTTGTTCTATTCTTATCGGTAGACTTGTACATATCAATAGCGCTGTGTATTAGGGTTCTTAGCCTATCGGTGACTCTGTCTATTGGTAGACTAAGTGTATCGGTAGACTAAGTATTGTTATCTCTATATCAGTAGTTATATGCAGATCAGTGACCAACACTTATTTGTTCTATGCAAAACATATCTGATCGGTTTAGAATTACTTCAGAACATATATAAACAATGATAAACATTGATTAACAAATTTCAAGGAGTATTTAAACATTATTGTCATCCTGATAATAAAATATCATAGATTGAGCGAATTAGAATATAGATAAAAAATAATTTGTATTATCAAAGTATGTGAAATCATATTTGGGATTATCAAAACGGGTGAGGTCAACAACCTCCCCCTTTTTGATAATCATAAATTATGATATTATAGTTTTAAAATAATGAGTAGTTTTATCAGTGGACATATCATTTTATTTAATTAACTCAGAGAAAATAGTATGTTATAGGACATAATGTAAAGAGGTAAAATTAAATGCAATGTTATCAGTGGGGCAAAGCATAGAAGAACTTCCTTAGATAATATTGCTCCCTCTTTGATAATTAGATAATATTTCTACCCCTTTGTGATAATCAAAAAGATGGAATCAATAAATAGAAGAGGAAAAAAATGGGTAGGGAAAGAAAAAAAATGGTATTATATGTTGCCAAAAGGGTACATAAAATTAAAAAAATACAAGGGATTCCTATCAAACATCTTAACCACATGTTCAATCCACATCCTCAATGTCAGATTTTCCCTTTTGTTTAGAAGAGGATTCAGACTGGGTGGATGGAGGTGAAGGCTTAGGAACACCATAGATGACCATAGGAGGCTGAGCGACAAAAACTGTGCCTGGCCTGTACTGAGGAGTGAATTAAGTGATCATAGGTGTATGGCTTCGAATGTCTTGGGATGGAGTCATCTAAACATGAGAAGCAGTAGAGGTAGAGGCAGGTAAAGCAGTAGGTATAATCACTGGCCTAGCATCGACATGCCGGAAAGGTAGAAAAATATTTCAGAAATCCATAATTATTCCTTCTCCTCTCTCCATAGAAGATATGAAGTCATCCTTGTTCTCCATGAATTTTTCCAAGGCTGTATTCAATTCCATTAGTTTGTGACTTTCTCTCGGAAGGCTTGATTGACAGGAGGTAACTTGAGGTTTTCGAACAAAAGTTTGAAATGATTGTTGACTTGATGATTGGTGTAAATATTTTGGAAATATGACTCGACCATATTTTTAACTTCTTTCTGAGAGGAAGAAGCTTATCTAATATTGTCTTGGACTATATTCATTATTACTATAGATGAATCTCTAGTAGAAAGCACAATTTTACTCAATTAGGATGAGTCCACAGAGCCACTGGTTGATGATGAACCAAGTTCCTCCTTTATCACAGCTCAAAACTGATTCAAATCCACTTATGGATTAGAAGCAACATAACCAATAGAGAAGGAAACAGTATCCTTGATGTTTTTGGTTAACCCACTGATCAAATTTTGGACTTGGGAATCATGGGTTTTATCATGATTTATCATGGATGTTTCAAAACCTTCAAACAATGAAACCATCTAGCTCACAACACTTTTGACATAGGCTATGTCCTTGTCTACTTGGGATTTTGAGCCCATGTAAGAGTCTAAAGAGATAACCAATTTATTTAGAGCTTCAACATCAGCTTCTAGTCTAGAAACTTCTGTAACTTCTTCCACTATTTCTACCACAATGGTTGAAAAATTTCAACCGAGAGAGAGTTCAAAAGATTTTTCCATGTTACTCATCTCTTCAAAAAAGCAGTTCTTAAACATAGCAACAGAAGCAATAAAGGATTATTTCAAATCATCCTTTAAGGATTAAAGGTTAGACCTGGTGATCATATCAGCAGGAGAAATCACAACAGGTGCTCTTTCGGTTGCAATACTGGCCACTGAGTCAGTCATAATCTATTAGATTGATGATACCAGTGAAACTTCCATTTTTCATGTCTCTTCCAAAAAAACTGTACTTAATATTTTTCTTCAAAGTATCCAGCTCATGCTTTCGTACCACATATTCAGGTAGCAACTCAGTTTCAACATCATAAACGATTTCGGTCTATTGAGGGAATCCTCATTATCATAATCAGGATACTCTAATCCACAAACAACAAAACAAGGGTCTTCTGCCTAGTCCTCAATATCAACAACCATTGTCACACTTCCAGACTTGGTTTGATGCTCCCCCTCAATAGGTGCAGTCTATTGTACAACAAGGGAATTCTCAGTGGGTCTTTCATCCTAAGGAGAATCTTCTACAATCAATTCCATCTCTGAAACAACTGGAGGGTTCTCCTGATAGTTAGAGCTTCATCAATTTCTCCTAATACATCCTTAGTAATCACAATCATGCTTCAAATCAATGGACACATACTTAAGCTGACCGAATCAAAGGCTTCAGATTTATTCACCTTTTTTTCTATATGCTCAGGGGGTGGATGGTCTTCCTCATCAGCATGAGTCTCTCCTTATACCATGTCTTCCTTTTCTGAAGATACAATTTCAGTAGCAGAACTTGGAGGTAAGTCTGTATCTCTTCCATCATTCATAGAAGTCTCTTCATCTTCAGTCTCATTACTGTATTCTGGTTCTTCTTCATCAGGTCCTAGACCTATACCACTCACATCCTTAGGTCATGAAGGATGATTCACATGATTGAATTTATCATATACCTTCTGGTCATCATTAACACACTCTCCTCTCCATGGGTTCCAATTTATCTTCATGTATTTGAAAACTATTATTGTGATAAAAAAGTATTTCCTTACTACCACTGTCTCATCTTGATCTCAGCTACCCCTTTAACTTTTATCATCAAAGAGATCAACATGGAAAAGAATAGGGCATTAGTCATTGATTTTGGCCTTGTCATGTCATCCATTTTAATCATCATAAATCTACACTGATTTACTTTTACACAATTTCTCATGATATGCTGGATATAGATATCCTGATATCATAAATTCTCAATGTCTCCTCTCCTTCGTATAAAGACATGCTGAACAAATTTGATCAACAATATGTTCTCTGCATCCATTTTAGTATCTACTAATTTTCTTTGATTTCCATCACCAGTGAGCTCCTCTAATGTAGTCTCAAAATCCAATATATCACTTGTAGGTGGCATAACATTCAAGACATATCTAGATACACATTCATGTGGAACCATTAATCATTCATCCCACTCAACGGATGAAAAAGACATCTCATTTCCATTCACACAAGAATTCACTCAGTTCACATCTTCTGATTTCCCAAAGCTTAAAAAATCTTAAAATTGTTTCACTAGATTTTGATAGTAAGGTCCATTGTTGTTCGAAAAGAAATATAACCAATTTCTTTCTTCTAGTACTTCGAGCACTAACAACTTTCGATGCAGCAACCATTCCACGCACAACTCTTTATCCTTCTCAATAACTCTATTCTGCAAATGAGGATTCACTGGTCGCCTACCCGACCAAGTTCTTCCAACACTACCACTTTCATCTGGCTCAGACTTCTTTTTCATTTCTCTCAGCTCATTAGTGTCATCTCTGATGGTAGGAAGTTTGGTTTTTTCCATCTCTGTTTCAAGGGATTTAGGGTTGTCAAGAGATTCAGGAGCTAAGATTTGAGGATAAGAATTTCATGATTGGTGGATTGATATGTATCTAGGACATTTTTTTTATCATTTAGGAATCGTAATATAAATAAATAACATGAAATAATGTAAAAACGATTCAGATTCTGGTGGTAGATAGAAGTTTGAAACAACACACTCATCGGTAGGATTTATCGGTGAGAATTCCTGTCAGTGAGGTCCATCAGTGAGGTATTTCATCGGGGAGGTTTCACATTAGTGAGGTTACATCGATGAGGTTACATCGGTGAGGTTACATCGGTGACTTAGCTACCGATCAAGGTTAATCATTCCCAACTCATACCTAATGTAACATAGCCTATCTGAACTCAATGGTTTGGTGAAAATGTCTGCTAATTGATGTTCAATACCTATACATTCTAGAGTAATATCACACTTTTGGTAATGATCTCTAATGAAATGGTGTCTGACATCAATTTGTTTGGTCCTAGAATGAGACACTGAATTCGTTGAATTGTTTATTGCACTAGTGTTGTCACAATTGATAGAAATATGATTAAAATCATATTTATAGTCCAAAAGAGTGTGTTTCATCCACAGAATTTGTGCATAGAAAATACCAGAAGCTATATTCTATTCTTCGACAGTAGACAAAGCTACATAATTTTTCTTTTCACTAAACCAAGATATTACGGATTTTCCCAATAAATTACATGTTCCAAATGTGATCTTTCTATCTAACTTGCAACCAGAAAATTTAGCATCTGAATAACTCATTAACTCAATGGATTGTCCTTTTGGGTAAAACAAACCTAAGTTTACCGTGTGTTTAAGATATTGAAAAATTATTTTAACAGCAAGTAAATGAGATTATTTTGGGTTAGCATGAAATCATGCATACATACACACACTAAACAAAATATCTGGCCGACTAGCAGTAAGATAAAGTAAGCATCCAATCATAACTCTATAAGTTTTTTAATCCATAGGTTTCCCAGTTTCATCTTCATCCAATTTATAGACTGTACTCATAGGAGTATCACTTTCATTAATACTATCTGAACCAAAACGTTTTAAAAGATCCTTTGAGTATTTAATTTGATTCAAAATAATACCATTTTCATTTTGATAAACTTGAAATCCATGAAAATATTTAACTTCACCCATTAAACATATTTCAAATTCATTTTCTATACTCTTTGAAAAATTAGTACATAAGGAATGTTAAGATGATCCAAAAATAATATCATCAACATAGATATGAACTATTAAAACATCTTTAGAATTTTTTTAATAAAAAGAGTTGGATCAGAAATCCCTTTATTAAATCTTTTTGAAATTAGAAAATTACTAATCCTATCATTACAATCTCTTGGAGCTTGTTTTAAACCATATAACACTTTAGAATGTTAAAAAACATGATTTGGAAAATGAGGACTAGTAAATCTTGGTGGTTGTTCAACAAAAACATCTTCAAGAATGAAACCATTTTGAAAAGCACTTTTGACATTCATTTGATATAACTAGAAATTCAGATGAGCAGCATAGGCAAGTAGAATTCTAATATATTCTAATTTAGCTACAGGTTTAAAGGTTTCATTATATTATATACCTTCCTCTTAACTATATCCTTGTGCATCTAGCCTAGCATTGTTTCTAACAATATTTCCTGATTCATACACTTTGTTTCTAAAAACCCATTTAGTGTGTATTGTTAATGTGTCCTTAGCTCTATTAATTAATTACCAGAATTTTATTCTTTCAAATTGATTTAACTTTTCTTGCGTATCCATTACCCAAAATTCATCATTGATAGAATCATTGACATTTTTAGGTTCTATCTGTGAAATAAAATATTGATGTTCAACCTAGATTCATAGAGAAGCTCTAGTATGTGTCCCACTATCAAGATTTCCTACAACAACATCTAAAGGATGATTCATTAGAATCCTAGATAATCTAATAAAGGGAGGACTAGAAATTTTCAGTTCATCTATAGGTTCAGTTTCTATCGTAGCAGATTCTGGAATATGTCCAGAACTAGATGTTTTTACAGCAGGTTCATTAGATTTATCATTAAGGTCCAGAACAGTCAAATCTTCTTCAAGATTTTCAAGAGAGGTTTTAGGCTCATGTGGATCAGTTTCATCATACTTGATGTGAACAGATTCTTCAACACATTTGGGTCTCTTATTGAAAACTCTATAGGCTTTGATGGTTTTATAATATCAAAAAAATATTCCTTCATCACTCTTAGAGGAAAACTTATCCAGATTATCCTTGGTATTAAGAATAAAAACATTGCAGCCAAATACCCTAATGTAACTAACTTTGGGGTCTCTATTATTCCATAGTTCATGTGGGGTATTTTTGATAACATGTCTAATTAATACTTTTTTAATAATATAACAAGATATATTCACAGCTTCAGCCAAAAAATAAACTGGCAGGTCATACTCATAAAGCATGGTTCTTGTTATTTCCTAAAGGGATCTATTTCTTATTTCTACTACACCATTCTGCTAAGGTGTCCAAGGAGCAGAAAAGTTGTGATTATAGCCATTGTGTGAGCAATAATATTCAAAGCCTTTATTTTCAAACTCACGACCATGATCACTTCTCAGGGTTTTAATCTTAATCCCACTATGGTTTTCTACAGACAAAAAGTATTTAATAAAGTAAGAACAAGCTTCACTATTGTGAGCCAAGAAGTATACCCAAGTATATCAAGAAAATTCATCCATTAAGACATAGACATAGTGCTTCCCATTAAAACTAAAAACTCTAGAAGGTCCAAACAATTCCATGTGAACCAACTCGAGAGGTTGAGAAGTTGAGACTTCTTTATTTGATTTAAAAGAAACTTTATGTTGCTTTCCATTTTGACAGGGATTACAAGTTTTGTCATTTGGGAATTAAAGTTTGGGTTGGTCTCTAACAATGTTCTTCCTAGTAAAATTTCTATGTGAATAGATTTTGTAGTGTCTTAATCTTCATTCCCAAAGACACGACTCTTTATGAAAAGCATTTAAACAAGTAACATTTTTCTTGGATAAAGAATTTAAATCAACAGCATAAACATTTTAATTTCTTAATGCTGAAAATATTAAAACATTCATAGAGTTAAAAACATTACATGAATCATTTCCAAACATAACATTAAATCCATCATCACATAATTGAGAAATACATAACAGGTTTTACTTAAGTCCATTATCAAATAAATCATTAGAAATCAAAACTGAATCAATTTTACCAATCTGGTCTAGGCAGATGATTTTTCGATTAGAATTATCACCAAAGGTGACATGGCCTCCATCAACTTTGATTAGGCTTTTAAAGAATGAGTAATCACCATAAATGTGTCTTGAACATCCACTATCCAAGTACCATACCGTCTAGATTGAAATCATTAAGGAGGTCTCCTACATAACAGATTTAAATAGAAAATGATTTTGGTTCCCATATCTTCTTTGGACCTGAATGATTATCAATCAAAGCTTTAGGTACCCAGATTTTTCGTATGGGTCTCATATAATTTTCAGAGTCAATAGATTTTAAACGATAAACTTTATTTGATCTATAACCATATGAATAACTATTTGAAGCATACGAATTTCCAGAACTGGAACAAGCATTATTTCGTCCAGATTTAGGAATAAATTTGGTTTTAGTAAACTGTCTCTTTCTAGGATGATAACCTAAAAAAGTAGTTTAATTTGGTGCAACATTCTTACCAATCATTTGAGTAAGTGTATCCTTACCATTGTTGAATGTAATGCCCTGACCCCAGTTACCCATAGTTGATGCATCATTACATAACATTGACTTGATCACAAGAAAGATCATGTCTCGAAAGACCGATTAGTTTAGTATCCTTGATATAACTAGATACATCCATAAAGTTTAAATTACATCATAAAATGAAATACTATAACAATATAGTCTCCATAGTACACACTCTTATCCTCTTATACTATCCCTACAGGTCATTCGTAAAATACTTTTTCCCATCCAGGGGAAAATAAAACATTGAAAGGGGTGAGCTCAAATTCTCCGTAAGGATAAAATATAGTGGAAACTTTAATAAATAAGCATAAACATTTAAGGAAATGTATAACTAAAACAAATGACTTTTAAAACATGAACTTCAGAATAATATGGAAGAAATAAAAGAAAATAATGCCATATACTTATTCACATGGATATTCTACTAGTCGAATAATCACATGCAATATCAATAACCACTTTCATAATGATGTAATGCATAATTCCAGACTATCATAACCACATATCCAAGGCCTCGTTCCAAGACTACAAATAAGATTTTGTCAAGGGATTGTGCCAAGAAACTAGTCTGTCTCATGAGACCTTCCGATGCATCGAGAATCTATAGCGGGCTCCACCTATCACTTATTAAGTCCAATGCATTATTTATATGAATAGGTTTAAACATAACATAAATATTCATATTAAAACTAGCATACAAAATTTCAATACTTTCTCTATAAGCCATGAATCATATAAAAATAACACATCCACAGTCAAACATATCACAAAAACTTCAATACAATATGGAAGTTTTGTATCACAATAAACCAACTTCAAATAATCTTAAAATCCATCAAAGGATGTTGACATAGATGAAATCAAAACTATTTGAGAGAAATATATCATTGTTGAAATCATTTAAAAGTCACATAATTATAAAATAAAGCATTTACTTTGAAAATTTTCTTATAATCTTGTAAGGGATGCTTCATAGATTTTATAACGGCGAAAAATTGCTGCACCCGCCATATAAGTTAAAAAAAATACATTCTTACCTTAATTCTGTCGAAAAGGTTAAAAAGAAACTTGTTTTGAAAACGACAGAAAGAGTTATTTATAAACCTATTATAAAAAGTAAAAAAAATGGTATAAATGACATTAAACCATATTCTTATAAATAGTAAAAAATGTTTTGAAATACATTTTTAAGAAACATGAATGGGGATGATAAAGAAATCTCAATAGATTATTACGTATAAATATCCTCATATAATGAAGAGATTGCGAAATAAACTATTACCTTGTACTTTTCCTTAGTCGATGGTATGTTAATCACCTGTATAATAGTTAAAAAATTATTATTAAATTATAGAAGAACCATATAGATAATTATGATATCATATATTCTCTTTTAATATTGCTTTGTGTTAATAATATCTTACTATTATCATCGTTTTGGGTGTTAACTTACTCGTATATGTTTTGTTACATAAGTCGTGTTTGTTATGGATAGGTTGTATTTTATTCATATCAAAAATGATATCAATTCCTTAAAAATTATTTTTAAATCATAAAATGATAATTATACTTGAATGGATACGATGGAGAATGACTCTCATCGCGTTTGTAGAGACGGTAGTCCGTATATACGCACGAGTAACAATATCATTCATTTGATATTAAAATAATATATAATTTAATGGTATATCATGTATACAGAATCATTATCATGTTATATTTATTATTTACATGAATTACACATCATTATTATACCCATCCAAATAATAATTTATTGAATGACAATTACACCACGACACGTAGACTGTATGCAATACGTACGCACGTATGGTGACATGTCATTCAAAATATGGATAGAATAGTGAATATGGTTGTACCATATTTATAATAAAATCACAGTATATAAGAGATACTGGAGTTATAATTTTAGAATGGGACTATCAAATAATGAAGAAGTTGAAGAAGAAATGAACTTGAGAAAAGATGGTGAAAACATTACCTATTTTTCGGGTTCTTCCTTTTGATTTGATCAAAAGGGCTCCCTAGGATGGATTTATGATCAAACTAAGTCCTCTAGGATGAAGTGGGGGGATTTGAGAGAGTATTTGGGAAGGTTTAGGTCAATCCAAAAGGCTTTAAATTTGTGAATTAGTGAGAAGGGGGATTGCCATTTTATAAGAGGGGTGAGGGGAACCTTTGGAAAAGCTAGAAATATTACTTTATAATAAATTCATATTCAGTTTATATTGGATAAAAAGTAGATTATTTAAATGTTAAGGTGGTTATTGATCCCAAACCACTCAACCAATAGAATTTATATAGGTTTGAGTCATTATATTAACCGTATCTTTTTGTTTTAACTCTTAGTTAATTAGTTTGACACTTACCATGTCACGTTTTATTTTTATATTATATAGTTAATAAGCATACAATATACTTCCAAGAGACCCCCAAGTGGTCCATTAATGATACACCTATCATTATATAAGTCTCTTGTCCGAACCATATATTTTTAGGAATTGAATATAAATTAATAATATAATATATGTTTTAAAAACTCTTTTATGTCAATTTTGACACTATTGGATATTTTGTTTTTGAGAAATTCATAATAGCATTATTATATTGAAGAAAATTTATATAATAAATAATAATATGTCATATTAAATTATAAAATTATTGTTATTAATAAAAAGTCTCATATTACATTTATTGGGATATTTATAATATCAATTATTTTAATATTTCATTAATTAGGTAATTACTGCATCACCATTGTGTCATAAATAAATTAAATTACATAATGTCTAAAAATTATAAATAAAATACCATTATATAGAAAAATATTTTTATATTTCTAATGAATATTTACAATTAAATTTTTCTTATGTATGACCCTATATTAAAAATGTTTTAGTGAATAAACCTTTATTTTAACTCTTTTAACTCTTCTTTGAATTAAATAATAATAAATGTCCTAATATAATTCAAGTGGACCTAAATGATAATATTTTATTCCTAAGGTTGTTTTTGGTTGAGATAATCTTGCCCAATAGAATTAGGACATGTGTTAGGGTAATATTAATATAATTTTTACCCTTAATTATCGTATTTACTTTTAATCGGAAATAAAATTAAAAAGATACCGTTCAAACAATATTATTTACATCTCATTGAACCACATTTTACTCCTTGATATTAACCATGACTCTTTGATTTTCAAATTTACTCCCAATGAAGCTGTAAAACAACGTTTTATGTAAATTTGAAAATTCTCCTAGGAGATGGATAAAAGACGGTAAAAAGTTCATTAAAATTTTTATATGTCTAAAATTATTAAAAACTAACTCCAATTAATTAAATTGAAGTTCTATAGGTATTACGTATCTATTTTGACCTAAAATAAAACAAAATAAAATAAAAAATTATTTAAATAAAAAGTCAGTATTTAACTATTAACTCAGTGTTTTTCACCATCCATCAAAAATTGAATGTTTTCCGAAAAAACCAAAAAATCACCCTAGGCTAATTTCGATATTCTGAATTCAAAAAATAAAGTCCATTTTGAAAGATAAAATTTTAAAATTTTTAAAAATTTTGTATTACTATTCATAACAGCTAGTTTGATTGGTTGTGATGTGTTTTAGAACTTGAAGATGCGTACATCACATGCTATTGTATTATTCAAAGAGAAGCATATCGTGGAAGCATGGGGTGTTATGGTGAACTTTCTTATGTCCTTTATAAGTATCCCATTAGAAATTTTTATATCAGTATTTTCCTTTAAAAGTTGAGAGTTCTTTTCTTTTTCTTTATCAAAGGAAGAATTAATATTTTCAGTGAGAGCATACGGTTTATTTAATGACTTATATTTTTCCTTATGTTCATTGCATGTTTCTTATAGAATGATACAATATTCAAATAGTTCCTCACTAGACATTTTTTCAGATTCAGAATCAGTTCCAGAATAATAATCATTTAGCATAGGAGAAACAGGTACCTCAGATGTATTGGTCATGAAGCACATGTTGGCATGATTTTTTTCAGAATCAGAAACATCATATTCACTTGTGTTGTCTTCTGATGCACTCCTAGTAGCTTTCATGTAATTCTATTACTTCTTGTCTTTATAATAATATTTCTTTTTGAATTTTAATTTTGGACCTTCAGCCTTGATGTGTCCTTTCCTTTAGCACTCATAGAAGACTATATCGTCTTCCTTATCAGATTTCATCCAATCCTTCTTCCAGTGACCCTTGTTGTCATACTTTCCTTTATAATTTGATTTTATAAATAATCTCTTCTTCCTATAGAACTTCTTGAATCTCATGGAAATTTGAGACATCTCAGCATCACTGTCTGAATCTAAATCTTCACTGGTTGAACTTTCAGTTGGTACATGTATTTTTTCCTATATTTTATCATTTAAGTAGTAGACTTGAAAGCAACATATTTTCTCTTAGGTTCATCATCTTATTCCATGTTTACCTTAAGTTATTACTCATACATCATTAATTTACTAATATTCTCTTTAACAGGAAGAGCTCCAATGTCACATGATTCTCTGATTGAAACAGAAGTGCCTCTCAATCTTTCTGGTAGACATCTTATGATTCTCTTGATTTGTTCATTTGCTGGAACAGCCTTTCCAAGTGAGCTCATTGGGTTGAAAATCTCATTGAACCTGAGATAAATGTCAGAAATAGGTTCATCAATCTTCATTTTAAAATTATCATATTTAATACAATAAGTATTCAATCTCATTTATTAAACATTAGTTTTTCCTTCATGAGAAACACCCAAAGTATCCCAAATTTCATAAGTAGTTTTTCAAGTAGATATTTTATTAAATTCCTCATCTCCTAATGCACAATACAAAGCATTCATATCATTACAAATATTATTGTAAATAGTTTTTGTAGGTTCATCCCAAGTTGTTCTTACAATTTTTGAAATTTTATATCGAGATTATATAGGAGTCCAGATATCAAAACCCATACTTTCGAAATGAATTTTCATCTTATGTTTCCACTGGGAATAGTTTGTACCATTGAAGAGAGGTGGTCGGTTATTAGCAGCACCCTGTAGTCTATTATACATATCCAGATTTTAGAAAAGATATTTAGAGAGATAAAATTTAGAACTAACAGAAATTTAAGATCATTAAAGAGGCAACTAAAATCACAATTGAAAAATAGAATTTTTTGAAAACTTGTATTAATAAAAATGGCATGTGATACCAAATGTTGGTCAGAGTGGATACTCCAGAGGGGGGTGAATTGAGTTCCAATTAAAATTTCTGTTAAAAATATTTCTATTAAATCACCCTATTTAAAAAACAAAGTAAAACTGTAGTTAATTTATAGAGAGTGTAAATGTTAAATTAGCTTCTCAAATATTGATTAAGTCTCAATTAATTTAATCTGAAGATTAAATTTACTTTTGAAACTAACTTACTGGTTTGAAATAAGTATAAACACTTACTAATTTAACTATCAAAGTAACTTTAAAACTAATTATATTTCAAAGTAGTTAGCAGTGGAATATGAAATATATAGTGTACTTATGACATAAACTAAAATGCACAACACATATAAACAAGAGGTTTACTCTTAAGCCGAGACTTAGTCCTCTCAAATAATTAATACAAATTGATCCACACCCTGGATCGGGGTAAACAACAGTGAACACATTGTCCAGGTACAAAGACCGATACCACAGTTCTATGTGGGGAAAAGACAACAACTCACAGTTGTTGAGGTCATACTTGACCTCTACCACTATCCACAGTGGGATACAAGGGAGTTATAATGTTTGAATTAGTATTTTTGAATCCTCCAACATAGTTCAGGAGACAATGTTTGTGTAGAATTAACAAAGAACACACACTACTCGAAATGTAAAGAAAGAATCAATAATGAAATTATGAATGAGTTTATAAAAGCTTTAGTGATTGGTAGTGCAGTTCTGGACTCATTTTATTTGTCAGAAAAGCTTTTTGAGTCCTTCTCTAGTTTTTTTTCTGAAAAATAGAGTATTGTTTCTTCCTTGGTTCATCATATCAGCCTGAGTGCATGAAGTGTTTGTTGTAGTTCTTCACTCATGATGTAGCTTGTGTTCTCTTCTAGAATGAGTAGCTTCGTGTATGTCTAGTGTTCTTGGAGTATGGATGTAGCCTTGTGTGAAAGCACAATGTTTGAATGCTTTTGAGGCTTGTTATTTTTCACCCTCCGTGTTCCTTCTTACTTCCTTGATTCTCGCTGTACGCACACCCCGTGTTTGCTTCTTGTTGTTCACACACACACTCAATTTTTTCATCTAGGTCTTTATCTTCCCTTTTATAGCTCTCAGCTTTGGAAATAAGGAATGATTAAATTTTTGCATGGGTACTAGGTACGGTTCCCTGACATGAAAACAGATATTATTAAATAACATTAACTGCATTAAAAACATCAAATATAAATGTTAGCTTAATAAACAAATAGTAGTGACAGTATAGAGTTTTAATGGTGGGTCAATCATTAGAAGCCTTCTGTTGGTAGACTTCTACAGTAGATATTGTGTAGAAGTGCCCTTCCATCGGTAGCTCTTTGAATTTGTATCGGTAGTTCTTTGAATTTGTATTGGTATCACTTTTCACTTTTATCGATAGCTCTTGGTATCGGTAGTTCTTTGATATTGGTAGCTCTTACTCTGTGTATCGGTAGCTCTGTATACTTGTTCTATCAGTGAATCTTCCCATCGGTAGCTCTGGTATGCCGATATCTCTACATTGTATCGGTATCTCTTGGTTAGTTCCAGTGATTATGTGTATTGGTAGACTTATGTGCATCAGTAGATCCATTCTGTAGTATCGGAAAACTTGTTCTATTGATCTCTGTATCACTAGCTTTTTCTATGCATACCGGTGGACTTGTACATATCGGTAGCAATGCGTATCGGTGATCTTAGCTTATTAGTGACTCTGGATATTGGTAGACTAAGTCTATCGGTAGACAAAGTACCGGTAACTCTGTATTAGTAGCTATATGCCAATCAGTGACTAACAATTAACTGTTCTATGAAAAACATATCTAATCGGTTTAGAATTACCTCAGAACTTATATAAAAAAAGATAAACATTGATTAACATATTTCAAGGACAATTTTAATATTATTATCATCTTGATAATATAATATCATAGATTGAGCGAATTAGAATATAGATAAACAATAATTGGGTTTATCAAAGTACGTCAAAGCATAATTGGGATTATCAAAATAGGTGAGGTCAACAATAATGTTTATATATATTTTTTTAGCATCAGACCTAGGAGAGTGGGAATGATGTGAAATATTTAGTATCAAATTAGATACTAGTTATTTATTTAGGATCAATTTATTTTTTTGGGGTAATAGGATAATAAAAATTTAGTGAAATCGCAATTATTAGAAAAATGATTATGCTTAAGTATAAGATAACATCCCAAAGTATTGGTAAAATAAATATTTTCTGGTTACCTATAAATTACATCCCTTTCTAGATATTGGAAAGTTGATGTGACTATGAAACATATGTATCTATTGGTAATTACCCTGAAAAATGATGGTTGAGTATCAACTCAATCTTCACTCGACGTAAGATTAGTGGTCCTAAGACTACACACCTATCTACACACTCTCATGGGATATGCTTTTGTCTATCACATCCTCTCTAAAATCAATTTCAATGATTTATTATCTTTAAGAATTCAAAAATATGTACAATATGACTCAAATTAAAGAAAGATAAATTTAACTGGGCAAATTTAAGATCCAACTGAAAGGTAATATGTTGGTGAAAAAATTGTAAGACATTGTGAGGATTAATTGTCTATGTAATTATATTTTATGAATTATATAAATGTTTTAATGTTTTTATTAGTCATGTTTACCCCTTTGGGTTTTATTAATAGATTAATTTTGAAGGAACCCAAAATATAATGGATAAAAAATAAAAGGTCATAATTAAAAATATATGTAACCAAATGGGATAGAAACAATCATTAAAATATTGATGTTATGATCACTCAAATTTCTCAAGTAAGGAATAATAACTTCAGTCTAAATAAACATTCTAATACACCAATGTTGAAAATTAATATGTTTCATAGAATATTAATTCATGAGATGATTCAATTTCATTCATGTAAATAATTTGGGAAGAGGAACCAATTATAATTCCTTAAAGGAAACAATTATATATTTTATTAATTGTAATGGAAGGAAATGAGCAACAAGCCTCCACAGAAAAAAGGAAGCATGTAGTTAACATGAATGGGAAAAATAATTTTTTTCCATTTGACCGAATATATATTAGAAATATTAAATAAGAGTAACTTGGGACTATGAAAACCAATTAATTGATCAAATAGATTATGATTAAGATAGATACCAAAAACCTCTCAGTCCATGGGGAAAATGGATATCCTATGAAGTGTGTACGTTTAATGTGGATGGTGATAAGTAAGTGGTGATAGGTATTCATCACTCTGGATTTATGGATTTATTATATAATGTGATTTTTAAACAACAATTATATGTTTAATTATAAATATAATTGGTTTTATTTATCGTTATTTTTTCTATGTTATTTTAATCCCCTTCTTCGTCTGTAGGATTATGATTCATAAAATTCATCATAATCTCCCTTTTAGATTTACCAATTCTGGGGGATAAATATATATTTCTTTTTCATACAGGTTTTATGTCTCTCTAGAACATTTATCTAGATTCATGAAAATAATCATGATAATCGTAAATATTTTTATTCCTATGAATAATAAAAATTACAAAGGAAAAATTTAAGGGGGGAGAATTGAAGTGCTCAAAATTTCATAACACATTTTCCATTAAATAAACAATGTATCAATAAATTGTTTCACACCCAACAACAAACTAAAATGAAACCCTACTTATTAGATGCATATTATTAGGAAAATATAATAATAATAAAACCAATTATAAATAAAAATAATGTAATCAGTCAAAATCTTATACAAAGTAGGATTAATAACACTTAAAGTATTAAAAGGAAATTTTCAAATAACATTTGTTTTTATTCATATATTATATTTCCATTTTGAATGATAAATTTATATTTTTTATAAATTTTAATTTTTTAATGTGAATATAAATTTTGAATTTGTAATGTTAAAATTTTTATATGGTGAATTTATGAAATCTATTAAAAATATATGATTTTCAAAAAATTAGGTAAGAAAATACTCATTTATGTTAATAATTTCATTTTTATGACATTATCATAATATAAGAATGACATATAAAAATTAAAAAACTATAATAATATATATTTAGAAAGTATATCATATCATTTAAAATATACTATGTTTAATATCTAAATCCTATTTTTATCATTTTTGAAACATAAGAAATATTTTACTCTAAACAAAATTTTATTAGATTATATTAAAAGTTATTTTTCATCACTGGTATAAATTAAATTTTAAACAAAGATTTACTATTTTAGATAATTATTTTAATATTATTTACTTATTTTAATTTTAATTTTATTCATTGATGTATTATTACGAAGATGAATGTTAATGATAATAGTAAAAGAGATATTTTCACGGAATTGATTAGTTATTATTTTGAAATATTAACTAATGAGTTAAATTATTCAATTTTATATAAGGAATTTGTAATTATGTTTACATAAGCATTAAAATCTATCATAACTCATTTAATTGGAAATCAATTAAATATAATATTAATAAAACTTAACAGTAAATCAACATTTTTTACAATAAATTATTTCTATAAATTAAATGTTATAATTTGAAAGATATTTTTATATTATTTAGGAAATAAATAAGATTATATAGAACTTTAAATTAGGTTCACAACATCAAAATTTGGAAACAAGTGATTTATAAATTTCTTTTGTAAAACATAAATTACTTGAGTAAGAAATAATCATTAAGTTAAAACCTAAAATAGTGAAAAGTAATCATCCAGTTGTAAAAGTCAAGAAAATTGTTCCAATCATGTGTTAATATGAATTGTATAGGATTTATAAGCCATAGATCACCCCAAGTTTCATTATTTTACCCTTTTAGATCTATTTAATATTAAATAGTTCAATTCCATCGTTAAATTTTAATGAGTAATTGAAAAAAAGACATTTTCCTCACTTGTAAAAGGTGATCATTTCCACCATCTCTAAAAAACACTACTATACTCTCTCTTCAACCCTCAAACCATGTACTATTATTCATAATCTCTAAAAAATATCATTCTACAAATCCGTAAGGTGTTACCCAAGGGATAACATATAAAGGGACAGTTAATATGATCAACAAAACTCTCTTAATCATTTTTTTTCTTTTACTCCATCAAACATATTATATCCATGATAGTATAACAAAATTATTTTTTTATTCATTCCCATAAAACCTATTATATTCATTATATTTTGATAATATCAATATTTTTAATGTAAGTAAATCTTATTATACAAATGTAATAACCATTTTCTACCCTCCACCAAAAACCATTAAAAATTGACGATATTGTCATAAATACGTATGGACTACCTCCTCCTTGAAAGAATTTTTATATTCTTAATCGCAGCATAACATTGATGACTTTAAAAATGTATTTAATTTAATAAAATTATATTTATGAAACAATTATTATTTTAGAAATAAAACATTGTTTCTTATATAAAAAATATCAATAATAAATTGTTATAGTAAACTTAACTACCATAAATGAACATATCGAGGAACCTTTCTTAATTTGAGTCAATTTATGAAAATATATGGAACTATATAAATTCTACAATAATAGAATAATAATATAATTAATCCCCTATAATTATGTATATTATTAAACAATTTTACAAAAAAATTTACCACAGTTAATATATCGATATGGTTTTAAAAAAATCGACCAAACCACCACAATTACCCGCCATAAGTGAAAAAAATAATAATAATAAAATAACAAATGATAATAAAGAGATATTATAAAATAAAATATGGTAGTAAAATTTTCTTTATATAGTTTTTAAAAATCTATTTGATTATTCGGGGTGTTAGGTGTACCCCTAAAATGAATTGGACCCAACGTTACTGCTTCTACATCTCAATTTTCTTTCAGTGAGATACTATTTATATTCAATACTTGATCCGTTTTTGTGATGAAAATATTTCCCTTGGATATATTTTTACCATAATTTACCTATATTTTATTTTATTTTCAAATACATCTCATTTTTTAATTCTGAATAATTTTTATTCATTTGTTTTTAAAATAATACTATATTTTTAAACTATACCTTCCATTCATTTATTATAGTAATTAATATTGAGAATCTTATTTCCAACATTGGTTTCTTCAACCCTATGATTATTTAGTGACCTCTATCATTCTCAGTGAGTCAAATAACACTTTTTACTCAAATTTCTTCCCTTGATGAATATATTTCCATAAAAGTGTGGCATTATTACGGAAAATTCACATAATTCCCAAATCATCTTATTGCCTTCCAAATCCTTGTTTTCTACCCATGCCAATAATATCGATTATATTTAGAAACCCAATTATGTGATATCCCTATACTGTTTACATTTTTATTTCATTATTTTCAAAAGTATGTCGTATTATACTTTTTATTGTGGGTTTATATATATGTATTTTGGAAAATAATATAAAAATTGGTTTTACTTTGATGATCATTTGTTTTATCATACAAACTACTCTCATTACTTTTGGTTTATGAGTTCTTCTTATTTTTCTTCTTTTTACTCTATATTATTATCTTGTAAATAATACATATTATATATATATATATATTACTTACATATATACCTATTTTACTTTATCATTATTTTCTAGGGATGATGAAAGAGTTAAGTTCATATCAAGAATTTATCTTTTAGTGAACCCACTGTAAGGGTAATTACGAATTTTTTATTTCTTGTTAACAACCACTATAATAAATTTTTTTATATCTATGATTTTATTTTTTAAACCCAATATTATTTTATTAATAACGTTAGTAGTTAAATTATATTTTAAAATAAAATTGTAAGATCATTTCTCTTTTAAAATTAGCATTCATTCATTTCATTATTATCAACTAAGTGGCTCATTTGTTTTCTTTCTTTTGATATAAATTATCTTGAATGATCCTACATTGCATCTCAAATTTAAAGAAAGTTTTTTTATTTTCAAATATTTACATACAAAATATTTTAGTTGACTTTTATTTTGTGCATCCTAAGGATATATAATCTAGTTATAACTTGTGAGAAGATTATGAAACAGAAAGGTTTCTTGTTCGTTTTATCAGGATCATCATTTTGAATGGTCCTTTTTTCTTATAGAAAACATATATATGTGAATCTCATTAATATGATTCGAATTCCTTAATAAAAATCCAATTAATTGGGTAATTTTTCTATATCATAAGATAATATTTAAAGGATTGGGTTTTAAACTCAATCCACCATTGGACTATGCCGAAAATATTTATGTGAATGGTTACTTATCCCAACTCACTATGGGAATCTATCAGATATATTTATGGGAATAAACAGTCAAATAAATCCACCATCGGAATATTTCTACTTGTTTTATGAGAATAGGGAGTGAATCCAATCCACCTTGGTGCTCTGTCCACCATGATATTAAGGTCTTTATAGTGTTCCTTTAATTATTCATTTTATTTAACGTTTTATATTATCACCCAATATTTATGATTCTGTGAATTTTTAGTATCATTACCTTATTCATTGTTTTTATTATTATAGCACACTCTTATGAAATGTTACAGGTTTTTTCAATTGATATTTTTATGTTCTGATGTCGTGATTTATGGAAAAACAATGTTCACTCATGTTCCCATTAATAATATATTTCTCCCATACTAATTTTTTCTTATATGATTATGATTTATCCCATGATAAAATATTAATAAGTTTTACATTACATATAATTTATGCTCTCACCTATATTATACATTTATTCCCCATTTTATGAGAATGGTTATAATTTATAAGAAGTCTAGAAGGGAGTCTTGTGTGGATCCATTCTGGATAAATTTCTAAAATATAGTAAAATAAATTACATGTGTAGCTAGTGTGAAAATACCCTAATCCTTCCATAAATTGGATTGTGACGGTATTGTGAAATTAAATGTTTAAATTATTAATTTCAAATGAAATATATTTATATTTATATTACACCATCTCAATTTGTATCGATGATAGTGTTTAGAGAAAGTATTTGTAGCACTAAACCTGATAGTTTTGTTCAGTAACACTATACATACACTTATTAGTATATCCTTACAGATTATTTTTGGCATATTTTTTTGTTTTTTGAAATTAAATATTATATTTATTCAATTTTTTTCATATGAAATTTGTAAATTAATAAAATATTTTTGAAATATGCTATCTTTTTTTGATATGTTTTATGAGAAAATGTATAACGTGATTTTGATGTACTACTCTATAAAAAATAATATTACAAAATTTATTATCTTTCAAAAATAATGTAATTTTTTAAATATAAATTCATACATGAATAATAAGTATTGATAAATTATAATGGTTATGGTATTAGAGTCTCATGGGATTGTTGTAACCTTGAATTTTAAATTCTTATGTGTTTGTATCATTGAGATATTTCAGTCATACAGAAATGAAATCTTATGAAAATTATATCTTACAAAAATATATATCTTATGAAAAGTTGAGAATTATGGTTCACATGTTTTTATCTATTTACTAATATTTTATATATTTATGATTATTCTAGATGTTTACTTTGAATTTTTGGATTCTATTTTTTAAGGCTAATGATAATATTCTAAATTTTATTAATGTGTTTAGTAATGATTTTATATTCTTTTCATGTGAATTATTTTAGAATGACTATAATGACTTGATGTATTCAATTGAATCCCTTCTTATATTATTGTGATATAAAAACATGGAGTCACAACACAATGACCTAAGATGTACTATGTGGCCGCTAATAATATGTTTTTCACTTGTGTGTTTTTAATTTTCAATAATGGTCATCTAAAATTGGTATCAGTAAATGATTTGGAGTCTGATAGGACAAACATAATTTTTGATAAATATTATCAAACCCTTAGGAATATTAGTAGACGTTTATGAATAGTAATAAATAGTAATGAATATAAAATCTTCAATAAAATTATAAACATCACCCATAAATGTAAAAATACAATTTAGAAATCTTAAAAGTAAAACAACCATAATAATATACGAATTGGGGTTATTTATGTCAAAATATTTTATTTACAATTTTAAGTTTAATTTAATAATTTAAAATGGAAATTTATTTTTATAAAGTTAAATAAAAAATTGTTACTTAATTGTCTTATATTTATAAGATAACATTATGGGACCATGATTAATTTTTTTAGTTGTTATTAAACGAGTTATAGTTTTAATGTTCACTTTGTTGAATAAATTTTTATTTTTTTTAAAAAAATTAAAAATATTTAGAAGTTTTTTTAAAAAAAAATGGAGTTCAATTTTTTAATTAGACACATTGAAAAATGGTTCGGGTGAATTTTTGGGATTTTTCTAAAATACTTGATTTTTCTATGAATACTAAAAATACAGTTTTGAGATTTTTTATAATTGATGACATCATAATGATGTAATAATTAAAAAAATTCTGGACAACTTTTTTACAATAAATTTAGATATGACGTGTCCCATGTGGATAATACTATGGGAAAATACCATGGAAAATCCCATGGTTTTGAATAAACCACCAATGAGGTGTCCTTCAAAAGTAATAAAAAACTCTCTTTTTTACCATAAATATCCACTTTTCCATTCATTTTCATTCATCCTAAATCCATACTATTAGAATATATAGTGTTTTTACCTCCATAATATCCCTTAAAAGGTGTCCTGATACCTCCAAGGCCCAACTTTCAAGTTTTAGGAGTTACTCCACAAGGTATGGGAACCTTTCACCCTCCTCTTTTAGTCAACACTTCATTTATGTTACCTATTTGAATATCCATTATCATATATCGTGGTTTGATAATAAATATCCATATTACTGTATTTTTGATGTCCATATGACGATATACCCTTTTTCTCTCATCAATTCATTTTATTAAATTTAATGTGACGTCCTTAGTGTGCTGAGAATTGATAAGGGTTCTTTAAACTTCTCTTCTATTTTCAAGATCATTTTATTTCTTCTATTAATATCCTAATTTAATCCAAATGTTTTGATGAATCCAATAACTTATATGTTGTTGAATTTTTTTAGGTTAAATGAATAATTCTTGATCATCTCTTCTTTCCCTTTCATTTATTCTAGAAATGAAAAAAACATCTCAGATGCGCTAATTTACCACATTCAAGGACAATGGGTTTTAAATTTCCATTATTATCTTCAATTATGGTCATGAAACCATTATAATTGTTGAACTTGACCATAATGTGTGTATTATGTCTCATCTATGGTTTTTCAATCCTTTTGTACACATGTTTTTAATTTATAAAACAAAACATGTTCTTTGTTGTCAAAATAGCCAATTAACCCAAATGATTATCATTAAATAATTTATATATTGATTCATCTTAATTCCATGTAACCAAATGGAAGTTATAATAATGTAACCTCATTTATTTCTACTAATAACAGAAAACTATATTTCTATACAACCCTCCACATTTTACATGATTCATCAAACATAAATATAAGTGAAATGTTTAGTAGATCCAAGGAATCAAACGTACCCGAACAGTGAAATCGAACCTCATAAATAATAAAATGGCTATGAATGAACTATGTAAGGTTTTACAATATCATTCTCATTTAGAATAGTTTCGGTAATTTTTAACTAATGACCCTAATTTTATTATTCAAGTCATTAATATCTATTGTAGAACACCCTCAGACTTAAGGAAAGGGATTCTATCCGAACCACCTTTATTCTATTGGGTTGCTCTATCATTCTTTCTACCCAAAAGAAGTTTTCTAGAATTTTTATGAACAAATTATAAATTATGTTTATATTCTTCAAACGCTTGTTTCAAGATCCATCCCTCATTCTCCTTCAGAAATATACATGTTTCTATGTGATTCCCTCCTTATTTATTCCAGATAAGAGAACCTATTTTAAGGGAACATCACATATTTTCACCAGATTTCAAGTGAACTCTACATTATGTCTTTATAATATCATTTTTTTATGAAGATAAACTTCTTGGTTCAATTATGGTTTCATATAAAATATTTTTAAATTTTCTATTATAAAGTATCAACAGTATTTTCCTTAAAACTCCTAAAAATGTTTTAATGATAAAGTTTCATAAATTCATTTCATACATGATTTCACTTTTACATGAAATCACTCACCACGATTCATGACTAAATTCCCTTATAAATTTCCATGTATATTTTAGTTACTTTATTTTATGGAAAATTTTATGGTACACCCATTTAATATTATTTATGACATGATTTTGATACAAACTACTTTCCATGGGTACCCTTATTTTTATATGTGGCTGATTATGTATGATTATTTGTGTGGAAATCATATTCATGGAAATTTTATGATGGGTGTACCCAGATAGTGCTCTAATTCATTGGGTAAAGTTAATTCCATGATATGTCATGTGAAATGATCTTAGCAGTTTGCCTTGGCTTGTGCTGCTATGTGAAACGATCTTGGATGTTATCATTGACTCATACTAAATTCATGTTTCATGTTTCTGTCACATCTATATGATTATATTTTTATATATTCCCATATTTAAATGTAATGATTCCATATGTTCCTTGATTTTGATATCATTGTGTCATACCTCCAAACTCATGTTATTAAGATTTATTTTTATGTACATTACCTTACTGGGTTTTTTATCTCATCCCTTTATTTATGTGTTTCCCCAGGATATTCTATCCAGATGTATGAGAACAATGAAACGTAGGATCTCATTATAGATATTAAATAAATAAGTGTTTTATTTAGCACCATGTTTTATGTTTTATGTACCCATTTTTTAAAGTAACTAGACTTCGTGACCCTTGTCTGTTACTCTGATTTATATTTATGCTTAAAATCATGTAATGTTTCATATAAGAGGATAGGGTGGATATAGTTGGTATCAAATGATGGTATAGTTATTTTTTTTATATTATTAATAGATCACTTTAGTAGGAACCACAAGTATGACACATTGAATAAAAAACATCACTAAATTTTGGTAACTATACAGTATGTGGGTTATCAAGAAAATACATCCATGTATGTATACAAACAGGTAGAGGCATCTCTAGCACAAATGTACCTAGGAGTGAAAATTCCAAAAATGAGTTCTAGACATGACCTGAGGTATCCACGTACACGACAATTGACATTGTTGTACTCTTGGTATTGACACTCCCGTGGGATATGCCTTGGAAATTCTTGAGCATAGTACAAACCATTTATAAGGTAATTTAAAAAACCCATAAGAATATAAGATAAAAAATATATCAAGGTTAACCTAGAATAAAACATAGGTAATCACATGTTATGATATACTTCCCCTTTATAAGTTTATCCCCTTATGTTAAAAGTTTCGTTTTCTCAATATCTAAGTATTATATCCCTTTAGTTGTACATTTTTTTCGATAGATAATGGAGGGAAAAAGAAGAACATGTCAAAACAATAAATTTTAATGGTAATTTGAGGAATTCCCAACTGATAGTCCTTATATGACAGGAATGGATGCTCAAAACCTCATGACAATACATTCTCATCTAGATCATGTTATGAATAATAACTTTAATCAATTGGAATTCCCTCCTCCTACAAATAAATAACATGTTTCCATAGAATCCTACATATGTAAAATTCTTCCCATTTTTATTGGATATTCTGATCCCATACTCATAGAAAAGTTTGTTAACACCATTGAAAATGTATTCTCTATCTTCCACTGCTCAAAAGAAGAGAAATTTATACTGGATGTTTATCGTTATGATGGGTAAACTGATCAGTGGTGGAAACTAATCAATAATACAACATCCTAAGAAGAAATTGTTTCTATGGATTGGGATAAATTCAAGAGGATGTTTTTCAATAAATATTTTCCTGGAACCCTCCATATCAAGATGGAAAAGGAGTTCATTTGACTCAAGAAGAATGAAGAAGAGTCCTTTGAGGAGTGTGAAGAAAACATTAAAAGGATTGTAAGGTATAGCTCTGGATTTTTAATGAAAACCAAAATCAATGTGGATCTCTTCTTCAGCAGGCTAAAGCCAAGACGACGGAAGGTGTTGGCGATCCGAGACTTTGATAGTTATGAGGATATTTTCTATTCTACCCTTATGGTTGAAATGGAGTCTGGAGACTCTCAATGGTCTCATGGGCCTAGTGATAAGAAGGAAAAATTGAGAAATGAAAGGGTGGTTCAAAAAAATACAATGATGGAAAAAGACTGAATATCCCACTTGAAAATATTGTGGGAATAAATATCCTAGGTACTTTCTAAAGGGAACCAATAATTTTTCACATGTGGAATGTTTGGTCATTTAGATAAAAATTGCTAATGGGATATGAAAAATCTTGCCAACGTGGTAGATGAATGTAATGTTCAGATCAATCCTCATCTGGTGGAGTAGTGTTACAACTACAAGGAGCATAAACATTATGCAAAAAAATTCCCTAATGCAAGGGTTTTCGAATGAAATAAGAAACAACCTTCAAAGAAATAATGAATGACTTATGCTATCAATACTGCTAAGGTGGTTCCAAAGAATGAGGTTGAGATAGGTATGCTAGTGATTCTCTAAATAATAGTGAACATACTATTTGATTATGGTTCTAAGTATAATTTAATATCTTGAACGTTTAGTAGAACAATCCACACACCACTATAAAATTTGGAGGAAACCTTATCGGTGAGAACAACGAATGGGTAAATTGTTTTTTCAATCATTTATAACTCCTCCCGAGTTAAATTTTGTGGACTAAACCTCCCAAAAAATATAATCATACATTCTTTTGTGGAGTTCGTCGCAATCATGTGCATGGATTGACTATCTTTATACAAGGTTAACATAAACTGTTGGCAAAGGTTTACCACTCTTTACATCATGAAGAATCCTATGATTCCTTGCTAGTGAATGGATGAAGATGAATCACCTTTAGAATCGTCGTCTCATGTGTGGATATTGTTTCCTTATGAGCAATCATATATAGCTAAAATGATAGAGACAACAGATAGAATCATACTTGAATACACTCCCATTGTGAGGTATTGAACTGATTTTTTCTGTGAAGATTTGCATGGTATTTCTACTGATCGAAAGGTTGATTTCTAAATTGAACATAATACTAGATCTCTTCCTATCTCAAAAACACCAAACATATTGGCCACTGTAGATCTAGTAGAGTAGATGATGTAGTTACAGGGGAATCTGGAGAATGGTTTTATAAGCTACAGTGCTTCACTGGGGGGTGTGTCATTCCTCTTCCTCAGGAAGAAGGGTGGATCAATGTGCCTATGCATTGATTATTGTGAGATAAAAAAATCACAATAAAGAAGATGTATCCCCTTACACAAACTGATGATTTGGTCGACCAGCTTTATGTGGCCTCTTAATTCTCTAAGGTGGACCTTCGGTCAAGATATAACCAATTAAAGGTTAGGAAGTACGATATTCCAAAGACTACCTTTCTAGCAAGGTATGGATTGTATGAATTCATAGTGATGCCCTTCATAATTACTAATTCTCAATCACATTTTATGGATTTAATGAATAGAGTCTTTAGGGATTACCTTGACATGTTTGTGGTATTCTTTATTTAGGATATTCTAATATAATCCAAGAGCATGGAGGAGAATGAGGATCATTTGAACCTATTGTTAATGAATTTGAAAAGGGAGAAGTTGTATGAAATTTACAATAAATCTGAGTTCTGGATTGAGGAAGTATCAATATTTTGGAATGTTATCACTAGAAAAGGGATATCCGTGGACCCTTCCAAGACAAAGGCAATTAAAGAGTGGCCCAAGACAACATCTCTAACAGAGATCTGCAACTTTTTGGGTCTAGTTTGGTATTATAGATAATTAATAATGAACTTTTCATTATTTTCAAACCCAATGACCAATATTACATGGAAGGGAGTAACATTTTTATGGACTCCAAAATGTGAAGACTGTTTCAAGGAGTAAAAAAAGAGGCTCGTCACTATGCTAGTACTCACACTCACATGAAGTAGAGAAATTTTTGGGGTGTATAGTAATTCTAATAAGAAGGTATTAGGTTTTGTGATGATGATAAATGATAATGTGATAGCCTACGACTCAAGGCATCTAAAAATAAATGATCAAAACTATCCCACTCATGATCTAGAGTTAGTAGATGTAATCATTGATTTGAAAATCTACGGCACTATATGTGTGGGAAAAAGTGTCAGATATATGTTGTCCATAAGAGTCTAAAATATTCACAAAAAAATAAATTTATAGGGGCCAACAAATATGGATAGTGCTCTTCAAAGATTATGACTTCTCAATCCACTATCATCCATGTAAGGCAGATAAGGTGGACGATTCTAAGTAGAAAGTGTCATGCATCATTATCAATTATGATAATTGAAAAGATCTAATCTTCTTAAATTTTCATAGGATGAACATGGGAATCAGTAAGTAAGAAACCACATATATTATTTCAATAATTATTTCTCAACCATCTCTCTTGGAGAAAATAAAGTATGCTCAAAGAAAAGATGTGAAAATTCAGAAAATGGTGAAATCTATCCTAAATGGGAAATCCTATGATTTCAAATTGATGAGAAAGGAGTTCTATTATTTGGGTAAAAATTATGTGTCCCATCTTATCTAGATATAATTAATGATTCAAATAGCTTAGCCTTCTCAATACACATAGGGATCACAATGATGCATCGAGATCTCTAAGAGAACTTTTGGTGGGACAATATGAAAGGGGGAATTGTTGAATATAAATCAAAGTTCCTGGTATGTCAACAAGTGAAGGGAGAAATATAAAATTCTATGTGGATAATGAAACCACTACCCTTACCAATATTTACATGGGAGAACATCATTGTAGACTATGTCACTAGACATCCAAGGAAATCCAGATGGAACAATGATATATGGGTTGTCGTTTATCTTCTGATGGAGAAATCTCCCATTATCGTAATTTGAGAGGACTTCACATTGGATAAACATACACAAATATAAATCAAATAATTTGTAAGGCTGCATGGAGTACCACTATTTATTGTATCCAATCATGATCCTAGATTCACCTCAATGTTATGGAAATGTCTCCAACAAGCTCCAAGCACTGAACTGAACTTCAATACAACCTATCACCCTCAAACTGATGGATAATCTGAATAAACTATTCAGAAATAGAAAGATATGTTAAGATAATGTTCTATGGACATAAAAGTAGGATGGGACAAATATCATCCACTATTTGAATTATCCTACAACAATGGTTTCCACTCGAGCATCCAAATAACACCATATGAATCCCTTTATGGGAAAAGGTGAAGAACAATGGTGTGTTGGGAATAATTTGGTCCACGTAAGATGCTGGGACCTGAAATGGTTGAAGAAATGGTGGAGAAGTTTAAAATCATTTAGTAACATGTCATGGTAGCCTAAAGTCGATAGAAGAGTCATGCAGAAAATCATCAAAGAGACCATGAGTTCAAAGTTGGAGACATGGTATTTCTACACATATCTTCGTGGAATAAGGTTGTGAGGTTTAGAATGAATGTGAAGCTACGTCCCAAGTACATCGGTCCCTTTGAGATCCTAGATTGAGTGAAAGATATCGCCTATCAACTGGCACTTCCATATACCACGTCCAAAGTACATGATGTCTTTCATGTATCCCTCTTAAGGAAGTACAAACCAGACTCTCCACATGTACTCTCTTCAAAGGTGATAGAGTATGTGGATGATCATTCGAACGAGGAGAATCTTTTGAAGATCTTTGATCATAGAGATAACGTTCTATGTAACAAGAATAATCACCAAGTCATTTTACATTAATAGAACCATAATAAAAAAGATGAAACATGTGAACTGGAGGACGTAATAAAGGAAATGTACCAACACCTATTTTTATCCTATAATGTAAACTGAAATTTCAGGAGAGAAATTTATTAAGGGGAGAAGAATGTAACAACCCAATGTCTTCAATGGAATCTTTTCGTATAATTATTTTATATAATAACATGGAGTCCCAACACAATTAAAAATTGAGAACTAGGTGACCTTTAAACATAAGTTTGTCATTTGTGTGTTTTTAATTTTTAAAAACATCCCTCTATAATTTTGATCAGTAAGTGATTTGGAGTCTGATAAGACAAGATTAATTATTGATAAATAGAAACATACTCTTATGAATAATAGCATACCTCTATGAATATTAATGTATATAAAATCATCCAAATGAATATAAACATCACCCATTACTGAAAAAATACAATTTATACATCATAAAAGTGAAAAATGGTCATAGTATAAGAATTGGTATTTTTGTTTGTCAAAAATATTTTATTTACTATTTTATTTTTTATTTTTTTATTTTAAAATTGAAATTCATTTTCCTAAAATTCAGTCACAAATTTTTTCTTTATTTTACTGTTTTTATGAGATAATTTTATGGGACCTTGATTTAGTTTTCAAGGGGCTATAAAATGATTTACAATTTTAATGTTGATCTTTTTGAATACATTATGGTTTTATTTAAAAAATAAATTTAATATATATAAAAAAAATTATTTAAAAAATGGATTTAATTTCTGAATTCTACACATTGAGAAATGGTTCAGGCGAATTTTTGGATTTTTTATAAAATACTGGATTTTTTTGTGAATAGTGAAAATATAGTTTTGGATGTTCGGTATGTTTGATGACGTCATAATGTTTTAAATCATAATAAAAAATTATGGTAGAAATCTCTATAGTAAAATAATATGTGAGGTTTACCAAGAGTATAATACCATCGAAAAATAAAATGGGCAACCCAATGGTTTTGTAAAAACCACTAATGAGATGTCCTTTAAAATTAATGAAAAACTCTCTAACTTTTACTATAAATACCCACTCTTCCCATCATTTCAATTCATTCAAAATTCCTCCTCCTAGAATTTATGATGGTTTTACCTCCCTATGGGAAATCCCAAGGTGTCCCTTAACCTACAAAGATCCCAAACTTCATGTTTTAGGAGTTAAGCCACAAGGTAAGGGAACCTTTCATCCTCCTCTATTAGTCAATACTTATTTAATGTTATCTACTTGAATATCTAATATCATATTTTTTTAATTTGATATTATGTATCCCTACTACTGTCCTTTTAATGTACATATGATTAGATTCCCTTTTTCTCTCTTCAATTCATGTAATGAAATTTTATGCGACGTAGATAGGGTGCCGAATTTTCATAAGGGATCTCTCAACATTTCATTTATTTTCAAGATCATTTCATTTTATCTTTTACTCACCTAAATTAATAGAAATGTTGTGATGATTGTAGTACCTTAAATGTAATGTAATTTGTTCATGATAAATTGATAATTCTTCATCATCTCTCCTTTCCCTTTCTTTTTTTCCCTTAAATGATAAAACATTTCTAAGATGTACTAATTTACCACATTCAAGGATTATGGGTTTTCAATTTCCCTTACCGTATTCAATTATGGTAATGAAACCATTTTCATAGATGAAATAGAACATAATATATGTATTATGTCTCATATATGGTTATATAATCCTTTTTTATAGATGTTCTAAAAAAACATGTTCCTCATGGTAAAAAATTTCAAATTTACTCAAACATTTATCATTAAATAATTTATATAATGATTAATCTTCATTCCAGGTAACCAAATGGAATTTACAATCAGGTAACCTCTTGGATTTTCAGTGTTAACATATAACTCCAATTGTTGACAACCATCACCATTTTACATGTTTCTTAGTACATGAATATAAGTGAACCAATCATTAGAACCAAGGATTCAAACGGGCCAGAACAATGAAATTGAACATCTTAACCAATCAAAAGGATATTAACAAACTCAAAAAGTTTTACTAAATCCTTTTCATATAGAATTGTTATTGAATTTTTAATTAAAGAAACTAATTTGATTATTCAGTTCATTATTATGAAGTGGAGAACACTATCAGACTTAACTAAGGGATTTTACCGGAACAACCTTTATTCATTTGGGTTTATATATATTTCCTTTTACCTAAAATAAGTTATAGTTTCATTTTATGAACAACTTTTATATTCTTTTTATATTTTCCAAACCCATTTTTCAAGATCCATCCCTCAATCTCATTCATGGATATACATGTTTTTAAGTGATTCCCTCATTAATTCTTCCTGATAAGCAAACCAATTTTAAAGGAACATCCCAAATTTTCACCCCATTTCAAGTGAACTCTATATTCCGTATTTATAAAATCAGTATATTTATTATGAAAATTTATTTTGTTCAATTCTGGTTATATATAATATATTGTTCTGTTTCTATTTTAATGGTTAAATAATATTTTCCTTAAAACATATCAAACATGTTTTAATTATAAAGTTTCATAAATACATTTCTTACATGTTGTCACAATAACATGATATAACTCACTGTGATACATGCCTAAATCCCCGTATCAAATCCATGTATATTTGAGTTACTTTTGTTCATGGACACTTTTATTATACATACATTTATTATTATTTATCACATGATTGTGATACCCAATTCTTTCATGGTGTACCCTTATGTTTATGTGTGGTTGATTATGTATGCTTATTTATGTGGAAAACATATTTGTGAAACTTTTAAGATGATTAAACCTAGATAGAGCTCCAATGCATTGGGTAAAGTTATGTCTAATGAGGTCTTATGCCCCACGATTTTTTCGGTTATCCTTGTCATGTACTACTATGTGAAGCAATCTTGGCGGTTAGCCTTGACTCATACTAATGTCATGGTTTATGTTTTTGTCACATTTATATGATTCCTTGTTAATATGATCCCATGATTATATGTTATGATTCCATATATTCCATTCTCTGTATATCATTATGTTATTCCTCCAAACGCATGCGCTTAAGCTTTATTCTTATGTTCATTCCCTTACTAGGTTTTTTAGCTAATCTCATTGTTCATATGATTCCCCATGATATCCTTTTCAGATGAATGAGCATAATGGATGTTATGAGCACATTATAGAGATTAGATAAATATGTTTTTTAGCTCCATGTTTTATATGTTATGTACCTATTTTTATAAGACACAAGACCTCACGATCCTTGTCTTTTATTCTAATGTATATTTATTCATAAAAGTATGTACTATTATTTGTAAAAGGATAGGGTTGCTTTAAAGATTCTATAATTTTGAATTCTTTATATGGAAACTAAAATTGAAATATTTAGGGGATGGTATGATTGATTTTTATTAATAATTATTATGGACTTTACTTGAAAGGATTAAACAACTATGAATGAGATCATTATCAACTAGTTGATAGATATGAATGTTTTGACTATATATTATTTAATAATCGATAATAGATAAAATTATAGAGATACATGTAGAATTATTAATGATGTTCTTTGACCAATTTTTGATCAATGAGAGTGGAAGTGTTAAATAAAATATCACTTTATTTTACAAATTCTTCTTACAAACTTAGCCTCTAAATGTAGTTAGAGTTACAATCCAATAGCAAATATCACTCAACCTCACATTATAATAAGTAATAAAAATCAAGATATAAAAAATAGTTCCAAGGAATGTAAAAACTAAATAATCCTTTAAATATTGGTTATTTCCCAAATATATATTATTTAACTAATTTATTTTAGTAATAAATATGAAAATGAAGAAAATGGTTCTACACCATATTAATCATTCCACTAGCAAAACATAGTTCTACACACCAAAAAAAATCTCGAAACATAATTGGTTATTCAACCCACATTTATTCTTATACCAACTTCCATATAAGACTTTTATATAACATATCCATACATTTTTTATCCACTCGTTATACACCCAAAATAAAATCCCTTATTATTCTTTAATCTAATGTATATACAACTTGTTCTTTAGATGTTATTTCTCCATAAAAATGTTATAACACATACTCTTGTGTATAATTTTCAATAACTGCAACAATTATCTTACGAGTTTTGTTGTCTCAAAACTTCTTCTCTATATTGGAAGTACATGGAATGTTAATCTCAACTTGTTAATCTTTTTCCAAAAATTTAAATTATAAAAAATTTATCTTATCATTCTCCATCTCATACACCCTCAGTCTAGTGGGTCAAAATTTTATGTATAGTATGTCTCCATATTGTAATCCTAAAATTAATGTTCATTCTTAAAATATTCTCTATCTGATAAAACATTATTAAAATCTATTAGGTTTGATGATTCTCTAAATAATGAGGCAGAATCTATCATATTCACCACCTTATTCATCTAATAAAACCCAACCCGATAAATATTCTTCCACTGAGTAGGAAATCAGACATACAACTATAAAAATTTCCTTTAACATATCTATAATAGGACTTTATCAAAACTATAAAACCATATTAATATTAGTGCGATTTAAGGTAGGAAGCATTTATCAGCGCTAAAAAAAGTGCTGCTAAAGGCCCCCTTTAACTGGGATAAAAACAACACTGTTAAAATGGTCCTTTAGTAGAAAATTTTATACACTATTAAAGGCCCGTTTTATCATCCTTTTTTATAAATATTAAAGGGGTACTTTAATAGTGCTAAAAAGTGTTGGTAAATTCCCCACTGATAAAGGGTATATAACAAAAATATCCACACCCCACCCACCCCCTTCACTTATGAATCACAACCCCACCCCTTTATCAACAGTTCCCTCACCCCTTCACCAGTGCTATAGATAATCCTACACTTCTGTGTGTTCCCTTACCTCTAGAGAGTTTTGAACCCTAGAACTCTGGCATATATATTAATGCCTTTTTCACTCACCTATAATATTTTGTTTCACATTTTTTGACATATCTATATATGAATATATTTTTTGATGCATTGTTTGCATATATTTATATATGTGTTTTTATATTAAAAATTATTTTATATGTAAAAATGTATAACTAATTATTTATAAAATTAAATTATTATCTATGAATATATAAATAATAGGTATATATTATTATATATATTGATTATAAAAAATAGTACTTTATTAAAAATGATAAAATTTCAATACCATAATATCAATATTAATGTAAAACCGAGGAATTAAATCAATCACCATCAAAAAAGGAAAAAAATAACCCCATAAAAGAGCCTGAATATCCATCAAACGTTAACAAATCAGGGTACAAAGATGAAAAACGTAGTTTTAGAGGCATTATGGACCTTTTTAGCATCAAATAATGTGACAGAGGTTTACTTGTGACACTAAGGTCATATAACTCTTTACATTCTTCTATTTTATTTATGGTGGAGTCCAAAAAGACACCAAAATCAAATGTTATGTATATTTGATGTTAGATTTTCATTTTCATCTTATTTTAGATCTTTTATTGATTTTTGGATTTTTTTAACATTATATTGATATTAAATGACTATTACTTTATAATAATAAAATCTTATTAATTAAAAATATTTGTTTAATTATTTTATCATTTATTTCCACTAAATACATTATAAATTAAGTGTAAATTCAAAAATAAAATATCTAAAGAATAGTTTTTAAAAATATTAAATATATATATATGTATATCAATATAAATATATTAATACGTTATTTTAAATGAAATATAATTTTTTTTAAAAACACTTTTCTCAGAACTCGTAAAACAATGATGATAAAGGGGGGGTCCTTTATTAGTGATTCTAAAAAAGTACTGATAAAATATCTCCCTTTATTAGCATTTTTTGCATTGTAAAATACCCCCTTTCACAAAACTTCTTTTAGTGATAACAAATAGTGTCTTTAACAACATTTGCAGTTAGCACTATTAAAGCCCTAACACTGGATAAAACCAATTTTGTAGTAGTGTCATAACTATCAATGATATTATTCTTTGATTGATGAAATTCAGTATGATACACCATGATTGAGGAAATTTAATATGAATCTCTTTTATAATATATGTATATCCTTGGTTGGATACATGTGGAACAAATCTTTCTGCACTTCGGCTCCTCTTCATATGAATGGTGATTCATACAAGTAATGATGAACCCTAATCTTTTAGGTGTTATTCTCAAGTGAATAAGGGAAAATAAAAATTATTTTCCCACTTAATGAAAATAAAATTTATAATCTCCCACTAAATATAATTTCATGGTTTGCTAAAAAAATATTCTACACTATTCTGAATAGTATTACAAACTGGACATATGCATCCTTTTATAAATATCTAATCATGGAATTATATACCTTCTTCAAAATTACATAACCATAAAGATAAAACCCATTGAATGAAAAAATAGAATCATCATTATTAAGGATATGAAAAGGTTTATATAAATCTCCTTATATCTATATTTGGTAGATATTTCTCATTTACCTTACAAGAACTCCCCTCTCTAATGGTACATCATCATAATTATAAATTCAATGGACTCACATGCCATACAAGGTCTGATATATCCTTATATGGTTCCAAAATATTATGTATTCTCAACCATTGGTCTCAACATATCTATATTCCATATAAATCATCATGAAATAAATCTTTATGTGCCCTTATCTATATTAAGTGCTCATATATGTTTGAATATTAATTCTCCATTTGATGTCTTAATAATAATCAATCTGTTGGATCTTTCTATTTTTTCTGATGGAACTTCATCCAATGAAACCTAATAGATTTATCTATCTGATGATATACACTATGTATATTTTTTGATAGGATTTACATACTACCCTCTATTAGATATATCTTTCAACTATGCACCATTTAATTTTTACAAACATTATAGCATCAAATTGTGTAAAAAATACACATCCATTGGTACAATATTGAATCATCAACTCTCTTTTTGCAGTTTTATTCCATCTTATATGAATTTGTTTCATTTTTTATACTATTATTCATATATCTCTGTGAACAATAATTCTTATTACGGTGGTGATAAATTTAGAAATAAATCATTCGATTAGTACAACTAAATATATCAATCTCCATATAATGGAATCATTGAGCATTGTAACATAGAATATATCCATCCTTATATTGTAACATTGTGTATGTTCAATCGATAACATTTTTATTCTTCTTAATTACATTTTCTTAATATTTATTTTGAAATTGAACTTTCACCCTTTGTAGAAACATATACAAACTCAATAATTCCATCTTCTTAGAACTCTTTTTCTGATTACATCATCCATGTTGAATGTGGTAACATTCTGTTTCATCAAATATGTTAATTATTTCCCATTGTATGGATGCATAAAAACTCAACATGGATCATGAGTATGTTCTTGATATTATAAACATGAATATTATAATAGAATCATCTAAATTTATAAAACTTTCCTAACATAGTAAGGTAAACATTCTTAGAATCCATAAGGAATGTTTCTTACACAATTATAGAAACATCACTTCATTAAAAAATAACTAAGATTCTTAACAAACATTCCCTAAAAAATAATATATGAATATTTATAGAAATGAAACCAAAATCCCAATGGAATAGAAATACCTCCTACGTGATTATTGTCAATATCAATATGAAACATAAAACAACATCAAAGCCAATTTGTGTGCTCAATACTTTGTCACCATATGATGTCTTCATTTTCTAGTTCCCACTAGGATATTTATCACCATTATTTATAATTAAATGATATTGGTAATAGAAGGATAATCTATTCTAATTTTCCTTTATCTCATAAACTAGAAAATGTTTCTCAAGAGAAAAATATTATCACATGTGATTCTAAAAGAAAATAATTTATCTAAATAAATTTAAGTCAATATGGGATAACTCGATTTATAACAATAGAGTTTAAGATCAATGTGATATATTTTTTCATTATATATATAAATTTTTTTATAGGTTGGGGAAAAATTATATATATATATAATTTAATATAATCCATAATCTATTTCCATCATCTTTAACAAAAGTATGATACACATACCCCATTTTATTTTTACTTCCCCTGAAGGTTATCCCTCAATACTTCACCATGGTTATAAAATTTTCCATAATTCGTAAATCTTCATCAATAATGAATATACCACACAAAAATAGATTATGTACTTATTCTCTTTATATTACATACATGTTAGTACAAATAATCATGTATATTGGGAATAAATAGAAACCTCGGTATTTCTTAAAGTAATGATTAATTAAAGAGTATTATCCTAGTTAGACATATTATTTTTATTCTTCATAGATTCATCATGGGATGTACATAATTATTTTAGACCATCCCTTAGTAATATTATAACAGAATTATTTTCATCTATAAAATCTATTGATAAAGATATCATCTTCATTCCATCTTTTTTATATTCTTTATTACCGTTAGTTTTAACATATTCTTCATGATTATATCTTTTTATAGTAATTTATTAACAATAAATTTATTAACATCCTCTCATACTCACATATCATTCATTTTTTACTAAATCTTCAAACCACCATTTCACATCAATTTATTATCAACATTTCTCCGGTATTTTGAACATTGTAACATGACTTTTACAATAGTAAGATTTTTTTATTTATAGAAATTTCCTTACATGGAGATTTGATCTAGAAAATTAACTAATAAATCGTTCTTACTATGCTCAACATTCTAGATCTGATTTCCTTACTCAACTTTCTTACCCTAATGAAATTTTCTAAACGTCTAAAATATCTTAGTTTTGCTATTAACATTAGTAACAACTCAAACATTATCTGTTGAATCAATAAACTTTCTAGAAAAATTAATTAATATTTAATAATTACAGATCCCTCCTTTAATGATACCTTTATTTGACACACTTACATTTTCAAAGAAGAGTATGTTTAATAGCATATACAATTGGAAATTTTGAGTATAAATGAACCAAGAAATATTATTATAGTGATAATATAGTTATTAACTTGTTAGGAATTAATATGATTATGCTCACTGTGACATAAATATATAATGCCTTTAATAAATCAATATTTATTCATAAATTTTTAATATAAAAAATTTCATTTTTTGAAAAGACATTTTGTAATTCCAAAATATATTTTATTGAATAATGTTTCTTTTTATTATTTGTGGTAATATATAAAAATAATTTTACAGAATATTTGGATATAATATTTGATAAATATGATCTAATTTTTGAAATTATCTTATCAAAATTATCTTATGGTGAGATTTTTATATTTTTCTACAAATATTGATTTTTAATGAATGGTGAAAATTACTAGTTTTTGTAAAATTACCATTTCTTATTAAAAATATTATTATCCATTAAATTTTATATCAATGTAACATAATTATTTAATTATATCTAATCTAATTTGTATTGGTTTTTACCTCATTTTGATATATGTTCATTTTTTTATATTAAAAACACATTTTTTGAAAAATGTCTTTTTTTCTTGCATTATAAATTTTAAAATTCAATTAATTTCAGAAACATACAAAAATTGAATTATGAAATATAGATTCCATATTTTTAATATGAAGGTAAACATTTGACAAATAAGTCCTCTTTATTTTATTAATTTAGTATAGTAATAATTTTAAATAATTGACAACACTATAAGGGTAAATATGTTTATTAAGGCCAAAAATAATATGATAAGGACTAAAAAGTCACCATAAAACATTATTTTATTCCCTTTGATTATTTTATTTCATTAATTTCTATTAATTTTTACAAATTATGTAAACCTGGTGCGACATTTCATTGATATTATCCATTATAATATATAAGTAAACGATGAAGTCAAAATATTACTTTATTTCTTTTAATTTATATTATATTTTGAGACATGGATAAATAAAATATAATTATAATTAATCATTTATATAAAAATATAGATTATTTTTTATCATTCTAATTTATTGTAATTTTTTGGTGTGAAATAATTACTTTACATTCTAACGTGATACTAACGAAGAGGAACAATATAGAACATAATGTTTTAGTTTTATTTATTATTATACCTCCTTAAAAAATTTTAAAATAATTTTAAAATAAGAAGAAATTTATACTATATATACTGATATGTAATTATGTTTATGGAATCACCCACATCCATCTTTCCTTCAATCAAATGTGAAACAAAAACATCCTTCCTGTGTAGATTGTATTACTGCATCGTGAACTGATGTAATTCTTTTTTCAAAATATCCTATCAGATGTGGTTATAATGATGGATTTAACAAATATAAATTTTATTTATGATATTATTAATATTAATTATATGTTAATTATTATTTATCTTTATCTCATTGTTTCCATTGAAAAGAGAAACAAAGTTCTTCAAAACGTAACACCAACCATCACTATGAATGTTGGAATTCTCTTTTTTATCTCTAAATATTATTAACGAATATATATATATATATATATATGAATACTATATTAATATCAAGTAAAGAAATTATGGATATGATCTAACCCTGATTAACGTATAAGTAATGAGAGCGATAATCCAAAACATTCATAAAAAACAAATAAATTGTCATGATTTTAATAATTTATAATTAATAAATAAAAGATAATATGTTTTAGGAAAATAATATATTGTATGATATATGTGTATGTGGTATATAATACATGTTTTTTATTTATATACTTATAATAAAATATTTTATAACTAGTATGACAAAAATAAAACTTAAGGAAATAGATCTCTCTGAACAACCCTTTTTCTTTGGTTATGACCATTCTCTCTCTAATTTACTTTATTATCCCATTTAATCTTTTGAATTTCAATTAATTTTGTATAAATGTCACTTAAATATATTACTAGATCTTTATACATTCATTTTATGTGGTAATAAACTTCAAACTTTAATTTATCATATTCCATTTTTAAATCAACCCTGATTACCGAAACATTTTCTATCTCTAAATTCTTTTATGTAATGCTCATTTTATGTTTTTATTCCAAAATGATGAAATTATTTTTATAACTATGATTTTGTAATTATATATCAGGAAACATAATATTTAATTACTTCATCCATTTGGAATTATTATGGAACATCCTTTTATTACGATGTTTGGAAGAATCATGAAACATATTTATATTCATGGTTGTTTATAATGATTATGCATTATGATTTTATTTTCGTTTGTGGAATAGAGAATCATGAACATGATACAATGAGTGTGTCTATATAGAACTCCAATATTTTGGGTAAGGTTTTTTCTCATGAGATGTTATGTTTGGTAACATGGCTTAAACCTTATCCAAGATGGTACTCTTTCCACCATGTGATATTGTCTTGGCATTTATCCTTGGCATATACTAATATCATGTTTTGTGTTAGATCCACATTTCCTATGTTTCTAAGTTCTTATTATTCCATGTTCTTTGTGTTATTCTCTCATATGATTACTCATGAACCTTTTACATTATGATACAATGTTGTACCTTTGAATCACACATTATTCTTCCTTATCATATTTATTCCCTTATTAGGATTTTTAGATCACCCATTTTGTTTATGTATTCCCTAGGTCATCTGATGAATTTTTAGTAGATTAATTAGATTCATAATCTCATTGTGAAGTTTAATATATTAATGTATTATCTTCACATTGATTCTTTTATATACCTATTCTTCTATATACACTAGGACTATCAATATTTGTTTTGTATTTAAAATATATTTATGTTAAAAATCATGTAATAATATGTGTAAAAATGAATGGGTCACCATAATTTGTATCCAATGAAGGATTATTAATTTTGTGTAATATGATTCAAATAATTTAGTTAGAACCATATGGATAATTATAAGTATAAGAAAATATATTGTAATTTAGGTGATGTAAAGAGAATGTGATTTCCATGAAACTACAACCATTTATGGATAATACAAGTGGTTTTTTATCTAACACAATTTTACCTTGAGGTAGTAACTCCAAAAATAGTGCATTTGTTATTAACTTGATCATCACATGTTTCTCCACAAATATACCACTCTTCACATCTAGTTTTAGTGTCATGTAGGATATTATTTAGAAAATTTACAAACTCTTTATGAACCATTATAAAATATTTGAATATATTGTTATGTTAGAAAACTTTATATGAAACATATAGTGACTAACATTGATTGATACATAATAATTCATATGTATGGATATTCTTATCATTTATAATTTATAATTTTTATGATTATAATTTTATACTTATTGTGTTTTTAATTAAAAGTATTCTAATATTTTTTTCTATTTTTAGTTAATGGAATGAAAGAGGAGACAACATAAAAACAACTAACATGATTGGGTATTCGATGATTACCCTATTCATTTACCTAAATTTATGTGACAAGAAGCTAGAAACATCATCTCGATACTAGTTCATCTAACTCATGCAATTAATTATAACTTAAATCATAGAGAACTCCCTCATTATCCTAAGAAAGAAAATGTTATGGTTATGCCTTTTTTTTTTGAAAAGCATCCTGCCAGTAGTGAATCTTTTGAACCCCTTTTGGAGGAATAATGGATTGACTCAGTTTAGATGAAATTATATATCCTCCAATGATCCGGACAAGATAAATTTGTCTTGGCCATTTATAACATGGTGGGAGATTTTTATTTGTGGTAGACATTGATCAAGAACATGATGTCCATAGAGGATATTCATTCCATATAATAGTAATAATTCATGGTCTCACACACCGATATAGGTGATTATTTCATTTAATTATTTTGTTGGATTTGGATAATTTTTTGGGGTTTATATTGAATACAGATCTCAATTATCATGTTTTTCTTAAAACATGAGTTTTCCTAATCTTGTTAGCATATAACTCACATGTAAAATAAAGTTATAAAACTGTGTAGTTTTTCTCGGGTCACCAAGCATCATGACTGATATCAGGAACAAATAATAAATAAAATTATTAATAAAATAGAATAAAAATTAAAATAAAATAAAATAAGAAAAAGGTAAAATAAAATATAAAAGACTGTATTGATTATAATAATGCTAATATTATTGCTATTATATTAAATATCATTATTATTATTATTATTATTATTATTATCATCATTATCTATTTTTATTAGTTTTTTTGTTAGGGACCCCATAATCTCGTCATGTGCCTCACCCCACCCCTAACCCTAATCCTGTAGCAGCCCTCTCATCACCCCAATCTCATCAATGCCCTCCTCACCTTCTCCTAGTTATATGACCTAGACACCCCTAGCCTATATTCCTTCAAGAAAACCACCCCTGGATGCCCTTCCCTCTGGTGCGATCCCCTCTTGCTTACTCATTGTGGAACACAGAACCCGACCCTCTCCTATTATTCCATAACTCATGCTCCCCAACTGGATGAGGGTTTTGGTTCCCCCTGATCATCTAGAGACTGCTCTTCCTCTTGATTTACTGTGAAGACTCCTCAAATGAGCATCAGCTTCTTTCCCCTTCCCCTATTTTTATATTTTCAATTATTTCATGGGGTAAAAACAACTTTCTTGAATGCTAAAGTAATTTTTGGTAGTTTTATATGTTGAATATTGATGATTAGGGTTGATTGGTTCTTTTCAAGGTCAGTTCTAGAAACTTTCTTCATGGGTAGTGGATTCACAATGGTTTGTGGGTATGTTTTTTTAATTTCTTTACTTCTACATAATTTTATTAAGTAATTTTTGTGAATTTTTTGTTTTTTTATAGAGTTTTTTTGGAATTGATGATGCAGTTTTGAGTTTCAGGTGCCAAGAAATTCTACATGTACATGCATAGGGTAAGGCATATATATATAAATTCTGTCTTGGTACATATTCTCTCACGACATGGGGAATATATGAAATGAAGGTACGGGTATATATATATATATAAATTCAATTTTGTGTTATTTTGAGGTGTATGTTCGGGTGGTCTCTATAAATGACTGGCATGTCTTAGGTATGTTCTATATTACCAGATCTTAAATTATAATTCTCATTATTTCTTGGTGTTATTTAAATTTTTTTCTAAAGCTTTTATATGAAATCCACATTCTATATATATATAAAGAGTAATGGTTATTTAGAAGTGGTCTCATATATTTTTTTAACGTGAAATGGTCATTTCTAATGATGTGGGTCCTTTCATCCAATTTTGCATTAAATGTGCAATTCCATACATTCTGTTTTTAGAGTTACAAAGAAATTTCAAAAAAGGGTTTTGGATTTTACACAAGATTAAAAAGTGATTTTTGATTATTAAAAAGGATTTCTTTATTGTAAGAATGTTTTTATTATTTTTTTAATATATAGTCTTATGGTATTCCGTTGAACTTTCAATTTTTTTTGAAACATAAAAGTGTTGGGTGATTATGTGTTATAAAATGAACTGTTTCGTGCAAGTAATTAAACCCATTTAAAACATTGACAATGGTTATTGAGAGTGGAAAATCCTTCTTGAGGCATTCCCTCTAGTTTTTTAAATGTGATGTTGTTGTAAATATGTGATTTTTGATATGTGCATAATATTTAGGGCTTTTAATTATTGTGTCTCATAAAAAGGGCGACTGTGCTTATGGGGGGAGAATGGTGGTGAGATGATAAATAAGTTTTTTATAAATAAGTTTTTCTCTTCATATGTGTTTTATTGATAAAACCTCCACACCATTGAAATATAGAACATGGAAACATCTGGTACCAAGGTGGGAAGACTAGGACTACTACACTAGATGATTCATAAGTTGGTTATCCTGGTTTTATCAAGCATGATTTATGATACAACACTGACTAAAAATTTGTCATGATTGGATACCACTTGGAAATTGTGGTGTCCGCTCCTATTGGATCAGGAATAAGAATGTTGATGGTCATGGTTTTTATAAAACATTTCACTAAGTTATGAGGATCCAAGGTCCCCAACTAACACTAGCTTCTTAGGGATTTTCCATGGTCCTTATGGTGTGATTTTCATTTCAGTTATAATTGATGTCTCATTTTTTAAAATCATATTTTAATGTGAATTAGTTTCCTTTCATTGTGAAATGATAATTCATGATTTGATACAATTTTGAAAATGTAGTGGAAGAGAGATGTTTTTATTAAAAATGAATTTTTTTTACTTGATTTAAAAATAATGAAAAACATTATTATATTATGTCCTATTATCAAAGTAGAATGTTTTTTTTATTTAATGTGGTATGGGAATATGGTGTGGATTATCCTTAGCATTCCTACTGAGAATCTCTGTGCTCATGCATACACTATCATTATAGTTTCAGGTTATTCTATATTTTGGATATCTCTTTGAGATAGGATGGTTCTTTGTTTGGTAGTGACCCGCAAGGTCACTTGGAGGTATGCTCGGATGTATTAAATTATTATTTTTTACTTTCAATCCTAGTATTTATTTATTTTTTCTAGTTTTTATTTATCATAATTTTTTTACATCTGGGCCAAGTCATTCCCAATTGTTTAATTTTTATGCTCAATAATAGCTGCTAGCCTATGGAGATCGGGAATGCCCTTCGGGACCTGTCACAGGCCGACTCGAGTGACCAGTATAGGGTTGAAATGGGTTGGTTTGTGAAAAATTGCATCATAGTATGCCTCTATTATTTGGGGTGTTAGTTAGCATAGATATTTTGTGTGTCAATAGTTGGGAGGTAGGTATTTTAAGGACTTCATGAACTATTGTTGCCTCAAGACTCATGTTGTTAGGGGTAGTCTGGGATTGTATTTTTATTTCTTTGTTTGTGTGGATAACAGATGAAAAATGGAGTGAGTTAGGGTTACATTATGGGCTTTTATGGAGTATATACCCAAATATATCCTAAGTGAATATTTCAAGATACATCATTTGGTTTATTCCTACTCGGAGCATGGTCTGCAAAGAATGGATGTCAAGTTACCATAACCACAAGACCCTTAATTTTTGATTTCTCTATGTGACTAATTTTTGGGATTAGTTTGGGATGACTTGTGTGGATTTCAAGAATGTATATGGTTTATACGAATGTTTTTTTCACATGGAAATGTGGTTTTTTAGTGTAAATTGGATTTTGAAATGGACATTGTCTTCTTTTAATCAAATTTGTGCTTTTAAAAAGAAAAATAAGAGGTCTTTTGGAAGATGTTTCGAGATCTTGGAAACACCTATTAAAATATTAAATGAAAAGTGTTTTATAATTTTGAAATGTGTGTCTTTAATGATAAATGAAATTACCAAATTGGTTATGAATGCTTTATTTTCATCGAATTATCTGTTTTTTCAAATGAGAAGTGTTTTGAATTGACCCTCAATATTCTTATGAGTGATCACATATATAGACGTTCGAATGTGGAACAAGGATAATTGGTGGTATGTGTGGATGTGTTCTTGAGCTAGAACAAGGTTATATATATATATGAGATTTCATTAAATACTAATGGTGGATATCAATGATTTTAATTAAAAATAGTTTACAAAGGGGTTGGTTTCAATGTTATATAAATAGAGTGAGAAATTGTTCATGTTTGGAATCCTTTTTCAGGGGATCTGGGTTTGGACAAACTAAATTTTGTTTATTATGGTGATTTCAGTTTTAGTTTTAGTTTTTTATTGAAGTGTGGAATTTTTATTTATCATGTGCGTTGATCTATCTTTGTGCTTCTAGTTTTTTACTATACCACCTAGAAAAGTCCTGAAGGGTTCTAGGGAGATTCTTCTAGATGTTAGTTCTAACCAGACTCTTAGTGGAGTTGTGGAATTGATTTTTTTTTCAGTTTTTGCCCATCATCCTTGGTGATCGTGATCTATTGAAGTCATTGTACTATCTTATTGAAATCATTGTAATTTTCATGTTATTCTGAACCCCTAAACCAAAGAGAGTATGTTTTATTTCAATCCTATTTAAAATTTATACTTTGGATAGGTGAAGGACATAATCCTTTCATCATATCATGATGGGATGTCCTGGAAGGTGTTTAAGACCACTTTTATCTGATTTTTTATACCTGAGGATGTGAAGGTGAAGAAATTGGCAGAGCTTGTGAGTGTCTAGCAAAACCAACCAATAGTGAATACCTATATTGGGCATCTCATGGAGTGGGTTCTATTTTCTAGAAAAATATTTTTGTGGAATTATTAAATGATTCTATTGTGTGGGGTCTCAGTACATTGTTCAAGGAATTATTCTTTATAGAATTCAAGAAGGTTCCCCATTCGATGAATATAGAGAAACAGAGGTACCTATTTCTAAGAAGTCTTATTTTCGATTCCATATTTTAATATTCAGTAAACTCTCTTGTTTTCTTATGATGAGGTTAGTTTTAGTACTTTATGATTCCTTTTCTTCATCCTTTGAAGGGTTTCCATTAGTTTTGGTAGTCATTTAGGGGCTTTAAATTTTCAAAACTGAGGCAGTTATGGTTTTTGAGAAAAAAATGAATGATTGTTTTCCTAAGTATTCTATTTTAAGACTCTATCATGACTCTAAATTGAGTGGTGGTTCTAGAGAATTTCCTATTTTTGGACCACACACTATTCTTATTTGTTATTTTACCACTATCATTATCAAAAAAACAAAAGAATGTTGCTTTCATATAGGCTCATGAAAATATTTTTTGTCTGACTTGAATTCTTGGGTCATCCGAATGGGGTTTATTATGTATCTCTACCAAAAGAGTAATTTTCCATTGATAATCAACATATCTTGACTGTATGGTATCAGATGCTTGAAGGAATCAAAGCTCCAGTCATAGGACATTGAGTAAATCTTTTCATAGAGTCAGGAATCATCTGGGCTATGGGGTACATCTGTTATATTTTGTCTCCAATATCACAATTGATATGATTTATGTTCTCTTTACATCTTTCTCATTTGCAGTCTCATTTTTTCGTCTGAGTTACCATTTAGTAATAAAAATATGTTTGGGTCTTATCTTCTTGCGATTCATGTGGTTGTTTCTTTTCAAATGTGAATCTTTGATTGCTCATCCTTACGTGGTTACCCTTTATGGAGTGGTTTTGGTTTTGGTTCTTTCTTATTTGGAGATACGTGTGTCTTTTGGAAACGATTAATTGTTGTATGGCTTGATTCTTAGTCTGATTTTCATTCATCAGGTTTCCCTTATGTTAACGGATTTTGGATTGGATTGGGAGTCCCCAGTGGCTATGTTGGTTGGTTGGTGTGCGATTGTTTTGTCTGTTTTAGTGGTTCCTGCTTCTGTTCTCATTGGTAGTTCTAGAGTTGGCATGTCCTGTAAGTCCCATGGTTTGTCCAAGATTGTCAGTTCATAAATTTTAGGAATACCCACCATGGATCTCACTATGATTTACATTTCTATTTGTTTATATTATGATATTACTTGTGTTGTGGAGGACCCTACCCATTTTCCTCATGGTTCACTTTATGTTTTGTCTTAAAGCTAGTCGTGTGTGATTAGTAGAATGAAAAGTCATATTGAGTTCATGATTTAATTATCCTCATTTAGTTTCAAACTTGAGTTTGATTCCTTATTTCTCTCAGAGAAATTTCGGGGGAATAAAGTGTTTGTTGTGGGAATAATTTTCATACCCCAACCCTGGTGATTATATTATTTATTTATTTATTTTCATTTGGATATTTTTGGAGGTTTGGGTTGAATCATGGTTTTATTTTTATTTTTTTAAAAGGAGGTTTTCTATTATTTGTAGCATTTGACGCATAGGCAGAGAACGGTAGAAAACTTTGTGGATTTCATCGGGTTACTGTGAAACATGATCGGTATCCAAAACACATAATAATTTAAATTAATAATAAAACTCAGATAAAATGAAAACAAAAAAATAAGAAAAAGGTAAAATAAAATATGAAGAATTGTATTATTAATAATAATGATGATAATAATATATTTGGATCATTATTATTATTATTATTGTCATTATATTTTATTATTCGTTTTTTAGGGTTGGACCCCCTAATTGTGCCTCACCCATTCCCTCACTATATTCCTGTGTCACCACAATCATCACCCCAATCTCATTGAACCCCTCCTCATATCCATATTGCATGACCTAGTCACACACTAGTCATCCTTCCTTTTCGAGAACCACACCGGGTCATTGTTCCCTCTAGTTTGATCCCCTTTTGGTTAATCTATAAAGTGTGTGTGACTAGACCCTCTCCTCTTATTACATGCCACACTCTCCCACTATTGGTTAATGGTGTCTGGCACGTCCCTCCTCCTTCAGCGACTTCTCCGCCTCCCGATTTGGTGTGTGGTCTCCTCTGGTGATCCACTTATCCCTTCCACTTCACAAATTTTGCTGGTTTTGATTATTTCATGTGGTGCACACACCTTTTTCGAACCCAAAATTTATTTTTTAGTTATTTTAAATTTTTATATAGTGTGTCTGATATTGATGATGTGGTTTTGAGTTTCATGTGTCAATACAACCTACATGTACATGCATAGGGTAAATCATATATACATAAATTTCCTCTTTATACATATTCCCTCATGGCTCAAGGGTTATGTGCTATGCCTCTAGGGGTATTTATATATTTTTTTATAAATTCATGTGTGTATTTGTGTGAATCATAGATTTGGGTGCTTGCAACCAAAGAGTTTCAGGTCTGAGGTATAATCCCTATGCTTTGATCATTATTTAGAATTTCAATTATTGATTAGAGTTCTTTAAATGTGTGTCGTTTTCTTTTATACGAAATCCACATGCTATAAATATATATATTAAAATTTTCTTGGTTCATGAAAATTGGTATCCTAGATGTTTTGAATTTGAATTGGTTATTTTCAATGATGTGGGGCCTATTGTCTAATTTTGTTATAAAAGTGTAATGACTTGCTTGTTTTTTCAAGGTTCCAAAGTAATTTACAAAATTGGTTTTTGTGTTAACGTGATATCATAGGGTGATTTGACATTATTAAAACTAATTTCTAAATTGTAAGCATAATTTTAATATTGTTTTTAAATATATAGTATCTGGGTAATTTGTTTGAAATTTCCATCATTTTTAGAAACATAAAATTATTGTTTGATTGTGTGTTCTATAATGAAAAGTGTTTCTTGTATGTAATTATGCTTGTTTGGAACAATGATAATGGTTTTTGGAAATGGAAAACCCATCTTGAGGTATTCCCCTAGTTTTACAAATGTGATTCTCATGTTAATATGTAATTTTTGTGTGTACCTAGTGTTGGGTCTTCCGTATTGTTGTTTGATGTAAATGGGGGGAATGCGTTTCAGAATGGAGAACGACAGGGAAAAGTAGAATGGTTTTTGGATAAATAAAGGTCTACGTTCATTTGTGTTTTCATGATAAAACATCACCACCATTGAAATATATAAAATGGGATCCCTGGGTACATAGGTGGGCATACTTAGGCTAATACGTGAGATAATTCAGAAGTGGTTCATCCATGTTTAGTATAGAAGTCTTGACACTACAACACTAACTAAATTTCTTTGATTATTGGAGACCACTGGGAAATTGGGATGTTCCCTCCAAGTGGATCATGCATGATAATTCTGATGGTTGTGGTTGTTATTCCATTTCCGATGTGGTGTGATGATCCTAGGTCCCCTACTAACACTATGTAATTATTAATTTTTCATGGTTTATCTTATCATTTCATCTTTCTCAGTTGTAGTTTCATTTGTTCTTGTGAGTTCCCTTAGGGTTATAAGAAGACTTGGTGGTCTCTTTATCTTGTGGATTGAGAAGTTTTGTCTTTTTGAATGAAAAACTCCGAGTGTTCTTCCTTGTGTGGTTAGCCTTTATGGAGTGTTTTTTTAGTTCAGGCTCATTTGAAGATGCATATGTATTTTGGAAATGATGAATTGTGGTATGGATTGATGCTTAGTTCGTGTTTCCTTCATCTTGCTTCCCTTGTGTTGAAGGTTTTTGGTATGGATTGGGAGTCCATAGTGGATATTCTAGTTTGTATCTGAGGGATTTTTGGGTCTGTTTTCGTGGTTCCCTCTTTGGTTCTCATTTGTAGTTCTAGAGTCGACCAATGTTGGAAGTCTGAAGGTTTTGCTTCCTATGCAACATTTTTATTTTCTGCTACTAGTTTATATTTATTTTGTCTTATTTAAATTTATTTATCTATATTTTATTTCTATTTAATATCATTCCCAACTATCTTATTTTTATGGCTGACACAAGTTGTCACCCCATGGGGATAAGGAATGCCCTTTGGGCATTGTCGTAGGTCGTCTCAGTTGACCAGTTTAGCGTTGACCCAGGTTGGTTTGTGAAAAACCATGAAAAAATATTTTAATAAATATTTATCATAAACTCTCTACTTTAGAATAGAGAGGGAGTTCCTAATATTGATGCAAAAGGAATTAGCTTTTATTAGGTTGTATGAAAAATCTTCACTAGGCTCACATGGTAATCCTCTAGATTCAACAACAACGTTGTTTTTCTGGTGAACCACATTGTTAGTGTATTAAACTCATGTTGATGAAAATATTTGGTGATTCGATGCATTGATAGATATGAATGGATTTTTCACTACACCCTCAAGGTCGAGATATAAATTGCAGAATCTATGTTGTCTCTTGGTCCTAGAGATAAAATGTTTAAAATAGATTTTATTTGTGGATCAATAGATAAATCTCACGGTGGAACGAAATCCCACCATTATATGTGAAGAGAGAGATGGAATAATCATCCTAAAAATAGCCAGAAGGGAACTAGAAGATACATCAAGTGTGTAAAATAAGGTCATCTGAATAATAAAATGAAAATAAGAGATGACGAAATTCAATAATGAAATAGATAAAAAGAATGTTCAAAATGTAAGGAACACCGACATTATGAAATCCCTTGCCCAAAGAAATGTTTTGTTGGATACAATAATTAAATACAACTTCCAACTCATAGAGGGAAGGGATGGTAATATTCGGTGAAAGCTACTACGGTGAATCCCAAAATGATGGGGTGATAGTAACACTAATTATTAATTCCACATTAAAGAATTTATTTCTTTATTGTAGTTCTATTCATTATTTCATATGATTCCAGTTTGAAAATACTATCCAAACATCACCTCAAAATATTGATGTAAAGCTATCTGTGAGAACATAAAATAGAGAAATTGTGGTATCTTAAGATTATAAATCCTCCCCATTTATTTTTTGTGGGTGGAAACTTCGAGAAAATATTTTCTTACTCTATTTAGTGGAGTTTGATTCTATATTGGTCACAAATAGTATTTTATATATAAAACCAACTTCAACTGTAGGGTGAGGAAGAACACTCTTCGCATCCTAAGTCATCATATGATTCTATTAAAATTTAAGGAAGATCATGCATATCTATTGGAATCTTATACCAATGCATGGATATTATTTCCCTATTAAGAACCATTTCTATCTCTAATTATTAAGGCAAAGAAGAGATTCATGTTTGAATATATGCCTATTATAAGGGAGTATACAAATGAATTCTTTAAAGAGTTTCCTAGACTTCCTCTTGAATAAGAGGATGACTCGTCATTCAAAATTATACATGGATCATTGAAAATATCCAAGAATTATTATAGAATGAAAAGTGTTGAGATTGATGAAATAAAAAAATAGTTTCAGTAGAATCTAGAATAGGGTTTATATGCCCATGGGAAATATAGTGGGGTGCATCAGTCCTCTTCATCAAAAAAAAAATGTTGTCTTAATGTGCCTATATACTAATTCTCATGAACTCAAAAAAATCGTAATAAATAACACAAATAATGTTTTATGGATAAATGAATTTTTTCATCAACAAGGGGACCAATATTTCTATAAGGTGGAAATTCAGTTAGGATATCATCAATTAATGTTGAAGAATGAAGATATCGCAGAAACTACAATTTGAACACGGTATGGACACTATACGATCGTTTTGATGCCCTCCAGACATGATAATTCACAAAAACAATAATGGAATTAAGGAATAGGTTTATAGATATTTCAATGAAAAATTCATGGTTGCATTTATAAATTATATTCTGATATGCATTGAATGAAAGGAAAGGAATGATATGAATTTTAATACTGTGTAAATAATGAAATAATCTAACACATGAGTTGGTCATCCAACCCATATCCCAAAAAATATTATTAAAGAAAAAGTGATTAATATTGTACACTTGATGTGTTATTAGATTTCAACATCTAGAAATTGAGGGAAATCATAAATTCCAACATACACACATTAGTGTAAGGCTCCTAAATGAAGATCAAATTTGATTCAATTATCCAATTAGAACCCACTATTGATTCACAATTTTCATCAACACCATGTAAAAATGTATCGATTCCATATTCCACACACATTATAATCCACCACTCAGGTTATGAAATACTAAATACAGTAGGCCCCATGCACCCTAAAATTTCATGCATATATTATTATTAGAAACTCATCAAATATAGATCATACGTTCAGCCATCATGCCGAAATATAGAAACCCTACCATTGAGATGCTTCACATTCATGTGTAATTTCATACAGAAATTGAAAAACTGATTTTTGAGGCCATCAACATGAATCATTTGTGTAGAAATAATATCCCTAATAAAAAAATACAATCAAATTACATAAATTTATAGATTCAGCAAAAAAAATTCATCTTATAATTAGTTGCCTCTCAGACAATATTAAATGATAACATAACATCATTTTTAGGTACATGGCATATGAAAAATATCCATGAATAAGTTAAAAAATATGGTTTCACATCCCACAGTACAGATTCTTTTTTCTGCAAGTGTTCTCATACTAAAAATTTCTTATATAGAAAATGGATTTAGCCACATGAAATCATAGAATTTAATTTTGAAATAAATTATTATAAATAATAACATATTAACATCAAACCTGACCTAAATGGGTGATCTAAAAGAAAACCATTTAGTATGAAAAAATTGAAAGCATTAACACCAAGACAAAAAACCATTAAATAATTAGCTAAAATATATTTTTCCAACTGTGAATATTCAACATACACTCCACTTGTGTTCCGTGAATCACTGAACCAAAATAATTTCCCAATAACGGATGAGGTGTTCAATGTTGGTATCCCATTCAAATCCAATTTCAATTTTAGAAAGCAAGAACTCTTTAATCTATAAGTATTCAGGAGCAGTTATCTCCCCCTTTTGATATATTTATATGTTTAGTATGTTATTATCTTCAAACAAGGATAAATATATTACATTTGTCCCTTGTTGAAAATCCTATAATGAATTTAAAGAATGATAGGGGCACCCATGTTTCCATTGTTAAGTAGTGGGAGATCCTTGATAAAATGTTCTTGTCGAGGAGGGTTCAGTTTCCCAATGTATATCCCCATTTATCTAGATACAATGCTTCATTCTAATTTAGAATAATCTTCACTATTTCTTGTCAAAATGTAATGAGGGTTTATGAAACCATCAAGGTTCACCAATGGGGTTTTCCTTTATTAAAACATGATAAGAAGAAATATTTTTCATCATGAATGTTTATTTCATGTACATATTTATTGGATTGGAAAGATTCACAAGGATCCTCCCTATCCTCCAATGGGGTGGAGAAACTAGTATTGTCTTCTAGTGTGATATGAACTACATCCACAAAAGTTTATAGGTATTAAGACTCAATATAGTGAATCATAGATTACAAAATAGTATGGTCCTTGGCCACATCATGACTCTTAAATACATAAATCCTACACTCAGCTTAATTTAGTCCTCCGGGATGATCCTGAAATCTAGAAGGGCCACCAATGAATAGAATTATATAATCACATTCTTCCTAACCCTTCCTTTTTTTCTTTTTTCAACCCATGTGTATTTACGTTCCTGAGAACATAGTTTCCTACTATCACAATCCTTAAAATTGTACCAAATCATAAGACAATTACTATAGTAATCATATAGGTTTTCAAATACCTCTTCATGAAAGAAACCATATTTTCCATTTTGTATCCATGTATGGGATGGTATTCCTTGTAAAATTTGAACCTCATCACATACCCAAGAAACTAGGGGTCTTGATAGATTCCTCATTATAATGTCAATAATTAGTCAATGAACAATATAGCTAGAAATCATAAATAGTGAAATTTGATTGAAAAGTTGGTGTGAAAGCCTTGGGAATCCAATCTAGATAAGAATAATATCAAATGTCATGTCAAAATCCATGGTTAATTTTAAACCTTTCATATAACATCCATAAATATCCCATGAGCATCTCACCGAAAGTCTATAATACTCATATTTAGAAGAGAAAAGAAAAATTGGCATTTTAAAAGTTCATTCAATAAATTTGTAAACCAGTAATTAGAATTCCTTCATGTGACTTCCTTAAAAATAAAATATGTTCTATGCTTCATGAATGTTTCACCAAGCATGAAGAAAAAATCAGATGAATGAGAGTGAACCTCATGAGCTGAGAAGGAAATCATCAGATGACATCTGCATCCAAAGTTATTCATCCCTATTCATAATTCAGTATCACTTACACCACATGTGTCAGTTTTCTCGATAGTCTTAATGAATCTTCTAAAGAAAACTTTTACTAAAGATTAAGGACTTGTATCGGGGTTATGTGGTTGATCACCTATGTGCGAGCTCAATAGATTTTGTAACTTTATCATCCAGAAAATTATGCTAAATAGTTTGAGAAAGGATAATCAATAAGAAAAGTATATAAAATCTCAGTTGTAGATGATGGAAGTATCATTCTATGGTAATGTTATCCCTAGTTAAGGGATAACTATAAATCCTGGTTAAATAAATGAAATTGAGTACTCAATTTGAACAACACATTTAATTGAGATCTGTAGTTACATTAGACAGAATGGAAATTTTGAATGATTTCTAATAAACATATCACAATTTTCAAACTTACTAACAAAGATAACATAGTTGTGAGTAAATTATTTTTGGACCAGTGAATGTGAAAATGGATTTATGAAATTAATAATGAGTCTTATCAATACACTAGTCCTCATATGTCCCTCAAGTGGGTTAATTTTCATAGTATATAGTGATTATTTAATGGGATTTTATTCTATAATAATGAATACTTAAAAATTGATATCTGATACCACAAATTAGTTAAATGTTTATGAGAATAACTATCCATAACATGATCATAATTTGGCTGCAGATATATTCACATTGAAAATATGTTGTGTTATATATATGGGGAAAAGTTTGAAACATATATATAATAGGAGCCACAGATATATATTCACTTTGATGGAACATATAATGTTCCAGTGAAGATGGTTAGATTTGATCAAGGATAATATATTATCAATACATTACCATTCTAAGAAGGAAAACAAGGTGGCCGATGATTTAAGTAGAAAATATCCTTCAAATTTATCAATTCTTATCATTGAGAGGATCCAATCTTCATATAATTTTTAGGGAAGGACATGGGAATCGTAAATGAATGAAAATAATTATTCCTTTCAAAAATAATTACTCAACCTTCCATTACAGATATGATAAAGAATGTACGAAGATATTACGTGGAAAATACCAAGAAATTATAATCTCTAAAAATTGAAATACCTAGAGTTCTATATTGATGAAAAATGAGTTTTAATATTTGGATCATGGATGTGTAAATACTAATATGAATAAGGAGCTGTTAAATGATGCCTAACTTGACTTTATCCATCAACCAAGGAGCATAAAGATTGTTCGAGATCATTGAGATAACAATTTCTATGAAAATAGGAATAAGGAGATCAAAAATTTGTATCAAATTTTCTTGTATGTTAGATAGTATTGGCTGAAAGGAGAACACTTAAGGGGATGATATAATCATTACCCACACATATATAGAAATAGGAAACAATCACCATTAAATTTGTCTCTTCTGTTCCAATAAAATCAAGAGCATGTAGTGATATGTGGGTTTGGTGGATTATGTTACAAATACTTATCACTTGATTTAAATTTTAGAGGACATCCCAATCAATAATATTTTAATGTTTATACATCATAGAGGTGGTGAGTCTACCAGGAACACCACTATCGATTATATCTGAAACAAATACAAGATTTACCTAAATGTTTTACAATAATATCTAACATGATCTAAATTCTGAGTTGAAAATAAATATGTTTTATCACACCCAAAATGATGTAAAATATGAGAAGACTATCTAGAAACTATAAGACATGTTGAAATCATGGTTTATAGCCTTCAAATGAGTATGGGATCAACATTTTCCTCTGGTTGAATCCTCATACATTAGTAGATTTCCCTCCATAATCCAAATAGATCCTTATGAATACCTTTATGGGAAGATATGTAAAACATATTTATTTCGGGATAAATTTAAAGAATAGAAGAGGATTAGAAAAGAAATGTTTGAATAAATTGTAAAAAATGTAAAGAACATTCAGCAAAACATCATGGCTACTAAGATTCAATAAAAAAAAATTTATGATGATAATAATTGATCAAATTCAGATCTTGAGGCCAAAGATAATGTGTATAAATACCCATAGAATAGAGTCATGAGACTTAGCAATAATGGTAAGATAAGTCTTGGGAACACCATACCCTTTGAGATTCTCATTCATATTGGAGTTGTGGCATGTCAACTTGAACTCCCAACAACCGTATCTCAAATACACAACATATTCCACATATCTCTCTTAAGGAAGTATATACCAAAGCCCTCTCATGTTAAAAATTAAGAGGTGGTACTGTTGGAAAATGATATCTATTTTAAGGATTATCTAGTGAATATTCTAGAAGATATAGATAACGTTCTACATAGTAAGATAGATCACATAGTCAATGTACTACGAAGAAACCATAAATACCAGGAGTAAAAATTGGAACTAGAGAAAACAAGGCACTGATGTGACTTCGCCTATTTTTAACTCAGTATTTAATATGAAAGTTATAGGAAAAAAATTCTTATGGAAGGAAGAATCTAACACCTTGAGATTTTAAATGCACACTATAATTGATAGTATATACAATATGCTACTCAGAGCTTAAACAAACCATGTAATATTATTATAGTTATAACCTAACCATTAAATTTGTGAGTATGAATAGGATTAAACACAATATAATATATTTATATATCCATATCAATGACTTAGTCAATAAAAATATATTGACAAATTATTTTTAAATAATAACACAATTTTTAGAAAGGTCATTTTCTGCTGTTAAAATATGTTTTCAAAAAAATTACTATAATTTTTATGATGGAATATTAAAATTAAATTACAGAAAAATAAAAAATTATATTTTAAAAAAAAATATAATTTTGATAATAAATATATCATAAATAGTATAGGCTAATATATTTGGTTTTTTTTGAAAAAATATATTTTAATATGAATAGTGAAAATACAATTTTTTATAAAAATTAAAATTCTTACAAAAATATAAATTCTTTTTTAAATTTGATAATAAAATTAAATATTTCTTATGTTATTTTATATAATATGTTTCATATAATTATTTTTAATTTATTTTTGTATAGGTTCATTTTGTGGCTTAAAATTTCAATTTTATATAAAACATTTCTTTCGTTGTGTTTATCTTTTTAATTGTAATTTATTGTTAGATCATTTTAAAATAAATTATTTAAATACATAGGCTATATTAAGAATTATTTTTTTCATATTTAGTAAATAGTCACCTTTTATTTTTATATAATGTGAATTGTAACTGTAGTAAATAATTTTCACTTTGATAAGGGTAAATCATTTATTTATGGTTAAAAATAATATGATAAGGAATAAAAATGACCATGAAACATGCCATTATTTCATTGGATGAGTGTTATTTATCCATTTCCCTACACATGTATAATCTATGGAAACATTTTTTCATATGTATCTGAATTTGATATTTATAATATTCAAGTGAAGGATAATGTCAAAATACCACTTTCTAGCATTTAATTTCATTAATATTATATGATTGGGATATATAAAACTTATATTAGATTATAAAAAATTATTTTAAATTCAAATTAATTTTATATCATGGTAATCTATTTTTTTATTTTTTGGGATGAATAAATTACCTCACATGATTACACAACATCGACATAATATTTAATCAATTAAAAGGAAAATAAAATAAATGATTTCAAAAATTGTAAAAGTAATATATTTTTAGCGAATTATCATGTTTAATGAATTTAATAGATAAAAACAACATACAATATAGGATATAATGAATTATATTCCAATTTTGTTATTTTCCTTTTTCTTTCAATGTTAAATGAAATGAATAGTTCCAAACATTACATTAATGTTATTTTATAATAAATAATAGTTATGAAGTGGTCTGAAATTTATAAAAAACAATATTCCATATAAAGATTTAAATATTTTTTAAAAATAAAACATGGTATTCTTATGGGCCAATTTTTAATTTATAGAAATTATATTGACACCTATAGGGTTGAAACATCGTTTTTACGATAATTATAAAAAACGGTTAGTTTGGGTTAAAAAATAGACAAGGGTAAAGAGCTATTACAAAGAATATATAATTTTATTACATGATATCATTTCTACCCATCATCAGTTTAAATTCAGACTATGCTATTTTGGAGCCTTTTTTAGTGAAAATTATTTTATATTATTTTAATATTTTATGTAACTCAAAGAGTACCCCTCAACTCACTTATAAATGGGTACCACCTCTCTTAATTAATTCACACACAAAAATCCATTTATTTAATAAAATACCCTAAAAATATCCCTACACAAATTATAATGGGTTTATTTTAGTAGTAATACTAACCTCATAGGGTTTACTATGTATTAAATTTAATGATGTCTGAAAAAGTGGTATAGTCTTTAACTGAAAGTTTCATTATTATTTATTATTCTTCATCGTACAAATTTTATTGAAAAATTTTATATAACCACACCATAAACTATAATACATATATTTATTCTTATTATTTCAATTTATTCGAATTTATCCATCCCATTTTCCATAAAATTGGAAAAATCACCATTCGTGTGTACGGCAGAACACCACCTCACGAACTGATGTATTTTTTTCCATCACCGCCTATGACGATTGGTTATAATGGTAAATTTCATAAAAATATATGTTTTATTTATGATATTATAATTTTTTGTAAATGGTATTTATTATTCAAATCTCTTTCATTCCATCCATCAAAAATAGAAACAACATTCATGTGTAGGTATAGAGTATTGTCTCAATGAAATGTTTAATTCATTTTTTATCTATACCTTTGATGGATGAATATAAATGTATATATAATTAATATATATAATGTTTATATAATTAATATATATAATATATTAATATGGTTAAAATTATAGAATATTTTGAAACATGATAAATGTATAAATACAATGACTACTAAACAAAAACATACATGTAAATCAATGCACCAATCACCCAGAACAGTGATTGTAATAATGAATTGTTAGAAAATTGGTGGTAAAATATTTTAAGAGAATAATTTCTTGTATTATAAATATTATTATGGTTATAGTGAACATTTATAATAAATATAAATTTATTTTATTAGATTTTTATACGTAAGTAGAACGGTAATCCTTATTGTAAGGGATATCTATGAGCTACCCTTTTCATCATCTTATAACCATGTTCTCTCTAATTCAATTTATATCTCAATTTTATGTTATTTATTACTTATGAATTATGTATATATGTCTCTTATATTTATATCTATCATTTTATTCCAACTTTTTACAGGGTAATACATGAAAAAAGTTCATTTCTCAAATTCCATATGTAAAATCAAAATTGATTAGTGGGAACTTCTATATCCCTTAATCCTTTTAAATATTTGTAATTTTATGTTATTATTCCCAAAAAACACATTATTTTGAAAAATAATATAATTTACTCTTATATGAGCATCCACAAGATTTAATTTTTTCTTCCCTTAGGAATGTTTAAAAAATTCCCTATGATTACGAGATGAGTCAAGATTATGCATCCCATTTTTTTCATGGGTAATTATTATGTTTCTTCATGATTATTAATTTCATTTCATGGTACAAGTAGTTATAAATAGGTTATGTTTTGTGATCTAATATAGTTATCCAATTCCTTAAGTAAATTTTTTATCCCATGGGATGATAGGCATGGTATTTTGGAGTAAACCTAATCCAAGATGTCATCGTGTCCTCAAGGTGATGTTGTCTTAGTAGTTAGCCTTGGCTTATGCTATGGTTAGGTTTTGTGTTAATGAAAAAAATTATTATGTTTCTTTAATCTTATGAAAACATATTCATTATATTATTTTCCCATATAATGTATCATGATCCTTCTCTTTGATAATATCATAATATACCATTTTCCCAAATGTTATGCATACTTGTCATATTTATTCTCTTATAGGGATGTTTATCTCAACCTTTTTTTCTACTAATTTCCCATGTTATCACATATTGTTTTAGGAGCTCAAATAGATTTAAGATCTTATTATAGATATTAAAATAAATATTTTTTATTTTCATACATATGTTTTATATACCTAATATTCCAAATATGCAAGTCCTTTCTATCCATGATTTTTATTTAATGTATATTTATATTAAAATTCATGTTTCATTAAAAGTCATGGGTTGATATATACTTCATGGTGGATAAATATTATTAAACTGTGAATATTATTTACACCCTGATACTCAATAACACTAGTATTGACATTAGAATCATTATATTTTATCCTGCTTTTAATACTACTCTGATGTTTTTTTGTTATTGTTTCTTCATAAGATATAGATGACTTTTTTTAGGTAGATACTATTTTTATGAAAAATAATATTTCTCAATAGTCTATGTCTTATCAAAAATAATAACACTGAAACCATCAATGTTAATAGAAGTAGTTTTACATTGACCTTGTTTTAGAATAGCAACCACCTGCTCATGAACATCATTCATTTCACCATAATGAGAATATTTATCTTTAACCTGATCTATTTTGGTAAAGTATTAACCAAAATAATTAACCAAAATTTATTCTAAATAAAATTATTGAGTTTAGGATAACTATTATTCTTTCTTAGTAAAAAATTATTTATGAACAATCACTATCTTTTCAAATTTATCCTTCATTATCTCTTTAGGAATACATTCACTAACAAGTCTATTTTTAACATGGTGATATTATCCTCTAAATATATGGTTTAAAAAAATCATTATAATTTAATGATCATCTAGATTAATTTTTCCATCTCTAATATCATTATGGTTTATTAACACAATTTCGATTCACTCATCATTATCATAATTTACCCCTTTAATATATGTCTCAAAACTTTTCCTCACATTCATGAGTTGAGTTATTTAGTTAAAATCTCCTTACTACTTTTATTTTATAATCCACTGATGTTATATTCTCTTCTTTCTAGATTCATCCCAATCTGATAAGGCACTCCATTTTTTAACACATGGAAAAAAATACATGAAAATTTGTTTCATTATCGGATGAATAAGAACCCTTATCTCTTCAATATACCACACTTTTCTTCTTTTTAAAATTAAATATTTTACTCTATTTATTCGAAATCTATTTTTAGGATTATTATCTTATAATTAGGATTTAAAAACATAAATATTCTTTTTATAAAAACATACATAAAAATGGCCTATATCATTGAAATTAAAGCATTTGAGCAATTTTCAATTTTCTTCCAGTTTCCCTTTTTTATATCTTAGAAGGAAGAGTGATATTGTTTTGGAGGTAAACTAAGTTTTCCTAAAAATATAAATTACATGATTATTATTTTACATATTTTTCTTTCTTATTCCCTTTATCAAGGATTTAAAAGCTATCAATTCCATAAGATTGAAATTAAATTCTTTTTTCCTTTATTTTGTATACCACAATAATATTTTAATTTCAATACGTAGATAAATATTTTCAATCTTCTAGATATAAAACATTGGTACACAGTCTATCTGGAAAATGTCTCATTTGATTCATAAAAATAGTATAATAATCTAGATTCTCACTGAATCCTTTGATATTACTAACAATATAATTGGATCTTGTAAATTATTCATTAATACTTTCTTAATAATACTTTATAATATCATCAATCATGCTCGTCTATATTTATATCTTAAATTCGGTAACATTACTTTTTCATTCATAGACACTCCTAATATTATCCCACATTTTTTTATCCACTGGTAACTCCATAATAGTCATATAAACATTCTCTATTACATATATCAAAAGTGAATTTCGAATTTTTCTATAAACACAAAAAAATTATATTATCAATAGTTCTCAGATCAACCATATCAATGGGAGGGAATCCCATGGTTCCAAAATATCTATGTTTATTTCCAACAAACAGATTACAGAGAAGCATCATGTTCTTCCAACTAAGATAGTTTCCTCCATAAAATGTAGGAACACCCTTATTATCTAAAAAATTTATATTCTCTATTCTGGTTAAAAAGTTATATCTTTCCATGGGAACCCCCTTTAAATCTAGATGAAGATCCAAAATATATGTTGGATCACTGAATGGCGGAGCATGTGAATAAGTAATCACTTTATTTTATGATTTCTTCTTATAAACACTACCTATGGAAATTGTAAGAGCTATAGTCCACTCAAATTTATCTCTCAACCATAATTCATATACATTAATATAAAGATAGAGATCAATATTTAAAAGTTTGTACACATTTAAAATCATTTCTATGTTTCATATACCCCTAACAAAGATTCTTTTACTAACGTTATTAAAAAATACAATGTATATGCAATAATGGGTTCTACAAAAATTTAATTATTCTTCAATATAACCCTGATTCTTTACGTCATCAATAAAATACTCTTCCATAGTTGATAACACCCCAAGAATTCCTTCTCATACCCAAATTCATCTTATATTTTAATACACCTAAGCCAAAATCTGTTTCAATAACTATTTATACACCCCTAGTATAATATCTTCTTACATATTTTTTAATCATTTAGAGAATTATATTTTTCCTTAGATGTTATTTCTCAACAAGATAGTTGTATCACCTTTACCTAAGTATAATATTTAACATGTTCAATAACTATTTTATGTTTTATTAGTCTTGAAACTCTTTCCTAATCATAAAAATACCTATATAACAAAGAATTACCTTAAAAATGTTGTTTATAAATTTATAGAATAAAATTCATTCTGATACTTCCCCATTCAATATGCCTTTTTTCTAATGGATTTCAAGATCCATATAATATGTCTATATCATGAAAATAATCGAATAAATGTGCACTAGTATAGTGTTCTATATTTTATGCATGTATAAAAAATCTCATCAGTCTAAAGCATCTCGAGTCAACAAATTAGGCTTGGTAAGATGTGCCTCATTATTCATCTAATAGAACTCAACCTAAAAATATTATTCCTTTGAGTCAAAAAATAGTCATATATAATCATTGAGATTCTACATAGACTAATAAAAATAAGTTATATGAATCATATTAAAATATCCTTAGACTATTGATCCTTCTTCAACTAAATAATACCGTAGTTAGATACTCTGGGAAAATATGCTTCATAACTTCCACTCCTCTATGCATGAACAATGTTCCACACATGTACTATTAGACCCCACTTTATAGGATCGCCATTTACGTGAATAGGTGGGAAATAAAAAGAATTTTACCACTCAATAAATCTATTATTTTAAATCTCTTGATCTATTGATAGTCACATAATTCCTCTATAACCTTCATGGATATTATTTAGGATTATTAAATGCTCAACATATGCATCCTTCAATGATCTTACTTAAACATGGTATTATGGAACTTAATAAAATATTCATATACTATGAAATATTAATACCATTTATCAAACAACATTTCATCTCTATTGATAAGGATGATTCAAATTATATTTAAATATCATTAGAACTTTGTTTAAAACATATGTATATGGTACATTGTAGGAGCTCCTCTATCTAATGGTATATATTTAGTATTCACTATATTATGGAATCACAAGATGAATCTACGTATGATATATATTCATCTGGATCCACTCTATTAATAATCATTTATCCATTGGGATCATCATATCTATTTAAAATCAAAATCTACATCATCTAAATATTTTTACAACTTCCCTTCTTAAATTTCCTTCATCTGATGAAAGCACTATTCATTGTCTAGTGTAATTATAATACTCCATCCATTTGATATTTCATGCCTTTATCAAATATACCATAATCAAATACACCATCATAGATTTATTTATCATATGTTTCATAGTGGTTATCATTATCTGATATCATTGACATTCTATATTCTTTCTAATAACATTGAAATTATATCCTTCATATGATACATCTTTCACCTATGTACATTATACATTTTATATTATTTATAAAATCAATATTTATACAAATTTTAGACCAATTGAACCTATATTAATTCATTAGAATGTGTTTTCTAATTTACGTTTTTCTAATATGGCTTTTTCATGTTCATCCAGTAAGGGTCATACAGCTCTCCAATAAATCATTCTTTTTCTGATCACGATAACTTCAGTAAATCAGCTTTGGATAGAAAAAAATTATAGATCAATATCCATACAGATGTATCATTGAACTATATATTTTTTACAACATACATCTTCCTCTAATAACATTGAGTTTTTCTTTACAATTACACTATTCAATATTGTTTAAACTGTAACTTGATCATTTATAGAAAACCAACCTATCACCCTTTTTACAAACACTTACAAACATAACAACACCAACTTATTACAAATCTCAATCTAATAATATTGACCCTATTTTATCAAATAAAATTCTATTGAATCTAATATTTTTTTATCATATTTCATTTTGTTTGAATTCTTACAAACTATTCTTGTATCATGAGTTTGTTCTTGATGTTAATATCTTTATTAATTAAACAATGTCATCTCTATTTAAAAATTCATCCAAAAATATATAATTAAACATTATTACACACCATAAAGAAATTTAATACAATACTTAAAAAGAATCACTTCTCTCCAATTTCTTTGTGATTCTTAAGAAAATTATTTTACAAAAATATATTGATATATTGAAAAAAATCGATCCAAACTCATATTATAACAAAAAATATTATTTTGAATAACTCTAACCATTAAAAATGAAATTTTTAAATTTTTAATACTTTTATTTCAATTTTTAAATAAATTAATAATTTATAATGACATATATGACTGATAAACATTAAATAACATTCTAATACACTGTGAAAAAACCATCAAACTGATTGAGAAATATTCAAGAAGATCAGAAATTAAATGATGATTACTTTCTTATCATGGTATATATTCAATTACTTATGAATGAGTTATTGTTCTTCAATTGTTGTATATTGATTACATCAGCAGATTCTATGAGAATTTACTTAATTTATTTTATCATTCTCTAATACATTAACTGTATTCTATTGTTTTATTTTTCCGTAAAAATTCTATTATTTATTTGTTAGTTTGTATGCCAAAAAAATATATTCCTAGGTTGTGACACTAAGTTAAAATTAAAATGTTATAATTGGGTTGTTAGTATCAATTAAAATTCATATTTATTGTGTGTTTGTGCCTCTATATGAAATGGAATCTTCTTATTAGGTTGGAATCACCTTAAAATGTCAGTTTATTTAGTGCATTCTATCACTATTAGGGAGTAAAAGTGTGTGAATAGTAAATATAAGATAACATCTATGAAAATTAATATAAAACATCGTTGTGTTCTTTGATTTTTTTCTACTACTGGTGAATGTGTTATTTTCTTATGATATTTAATTTCATTAAAAAAATTAGATTGGGATATTCAACCCTTCCAGTCCATCATTCATCTTGGTTGGGAAATAACCATATGTTAGTGGTTTATCAAGTGAATTGTGGTTCGAATATATAGATATAAAAACTATTTATTATCCCATATGAATTAATTAAATAAAATATATAAGAAAATGTAATTTTTATATCTATTATATATCATTTTGATGTGATGTTAAGGTGGTATGTCCTATAGAAGTTTCCAATATTGATAAGAATGTATCATGATACAAGAAGTATCCTCTCTAGTTAGCATGAGTCACATTCTCACATTGATAATACCCTATGAATTATTATGAATCATCATAATGCATTTACGAGGACCATCCCTTTATATGATGAGATCAAGGAGGGTATTTCCATTATGTTCGTATATAATGATTGATCCATGATGGTTTTCTAGTATCATTTTACATGGCTACATGGGATATCATTAATGATGATTTCACTATAGCCATATAATATTGCTTCAAAGTATGAGGTATTCAAACAAAATATTATGTGATTATGATTTTTTTGATCCCCAATATACCTCAAATGATATCTTTGAATCACTATTATATTATCATCTTATGTAATTACCCAAATAATGTTATATATGAAATTTTCAGTGACATAATTGTAACTAAAATCGACAACCTATTTGTTGACAAATATCATGGTTTTTCTAAAGTAAATAGTATTCATGGTGTCAATTATTTGGAATTGAATATTATTTTAAACCCTTTTTTGTAATGTTGAATAATAATATATCATGTTGAAGATAGACATATATAAATCATATGATAGATTTGATTGAGATATTATCTTCAACATCATGAGGAGATGTGGATTCTGAAAGTGTATTTTTTATCTATTATTTCATATATACTCCACTATATGTTCTTTAATATCCATTATGAGTATGGAGTATGGATTATAAAGTTAATTTTGTGGGATTCAACTAGGTTATCATAACACTACTAGAATATTTATCTTAGAACAATTTTTCCTTAGTAGGAATCTTACAAATTCTATTTCCAATGGATAAGTGATTTATTTTAGAGGTTAGTTATTATTTTGTAGGTAATTTTCTTTTCTATTATTAAATGACATTCCCCCTTTCATAAATTGATGATATCAATCTATCCAAAATTTAAAATATGTGATTCTTTGGTATTTCTCATAGAGTTAGAAACATATAAATAGCTCCAAAATAAGTGTATCTGACTCTAGTGAATTCATTCCTAGAGAGACTCTGCTAATTTCTAAATGTATTATATCCCCAAAAATAACATTCACATGAACTATCATAGAGATTCATTATCTATTATAATAATTTAAATAAGGTACATTGATGATATTGTCAGTTGAATCACTAGTTTCATAAATAACTATAAAATCCACTTTTGATCATTTAGTGGTTAGATAACCCTAATATTTAGTTTCATTAATTTAAAACTGAATCATGTTTTTTCAGTTATATGTACCATATAAATCCATCATTAACAGTATATAAATTATCATTAATGGGTTACAATGGTATTCACAAAAGAAGTTCATTTCTAGTAGGTATCTTGATCATGATGTTTCAAACTAATAACTACAGGTTGGATTTTTATTGAAAATATTATGGAAACCATATAGTTGAAGTTGGTATGGGATATTATTATAGAAAAATATATTTGGTCTAGATATTTTTTCACTGAATATTTGTGTACAAATATGGTTTTATGATAATAAAATTCCCTAACTCTGGAAGTATAAAATGAACATTAAGAAAAAATTCTCGATTTTCTTAAGCATCCATGTTGGATAGTCAGAGGGAGAAATTTCATTTTGGGATGATAATTAGTGTGGTTTAAAACTGCATTTTCTATGTTATTTACCCCCATATAATCTCTTGAGATGGTATTAATGATAAAAATAATTTGATATTGATCCACTATGAAGATTAATAGGTGTTGGCAGCTGGTATCCTCATGGAGGAAGAGCTCGATAGATGTATTTTTACGTCAATAAGCATAAGATCATTCAAGAAATATGATTATCGCAATCTTATTAGCTTTTTGGAGAATAAAGACACATAAGAACATTGATTTTATAACAAAAATATCCCGAGTAAATATATATATATATATATTTCTAATTTAGAGAATTAAAAAGTGGTACATTTAACTGTCAATCATATTTAATGAAAATGAATTCAAATGGCATTAAAATGTCATTGCCTCTTATATGATAAAATAATTTCTATTGTTTATATTTTTTTGGCTGGTGAATTAGCATGTATCACCTTGCTCTTCCTTGATAATTATTTTATTAACACCATTTTCTATGTATGATTTGTTAATTTATTGAATGAATGGTACTATAATATTGATGATTCTTAAACTAAATTTCAATTTGATATAGTTTCCTTTATTTTACGATATTCAGTAAAATTTTATTCATATAATGAAGCTAGAAATATGGGTTACTTCTGTAATTCCACTCATATAAAAATTAATATATTTTCCATTATTTATGATTCAATTTAGTTTAAATCAATTATTTGTCATCCTCTCCATCTAAGTAATCATAAAAAATATTGTAGCCTATGAGAGGTGGAAAAAATCATGTGTATGGTCAATGTGTGTACTAGAAAGAACCAACAATAGTATTTGACCATAATAAAAATTATTCACATGTTAAAGGAGTTGTGAGAGGGGTTCGAATAATCCATGATGTTTAGGTTTACGGTTCTATCATATACACTACATTATATTGGTATGTTAATCCACTTATAGTGGTAGCCAATAAATATTTAGTGGGTTTCTCCTATGAAGATAATATAATATCCATTTCTCTTATGTGTAATTATAATCATAATGTATTATCAAATTATTAAAAGGAATTTATCTTTTACATAGTTCTATAACATACTTTATTTAAGAATATAAGATAAATATTAGTCAAGATATTGATGGTGAAAATAATATGAATAATAGTTATAGGGGGGATACTACACTTTAAAGGATATACTATAAAAACATTACGTATGTTTTCTAGTGTTAGATATTTTCATATTGATTTTTTCAATATTATGTTTGGGGATACCCTAGGGATTTACCACTAAAATCATCATTTATCTATTGTATAAATATTTATCTCATTAAAAAGAATATAAATTTATATGGAATGGGAATCCATTGTTACACCTCATCTTGGATCAACAAAATGGTTCTTGACATTTGTGGCATGACAAGGCCTTAGGAATGCCTCTCCATATTTTAGAGGGTTCCAGTTTACAAAAAGAGTATATAATCAATATGGGGAGAGAATAAACTCATTTTCAACCCACAAAACCAAAGGAAAATAAGATAATGGTCTTATTAAATCAGAGTAAGTTCACAATTTTCTAGCTATGTACCAACCCTCAATAATGTAAAGTATCAACATGTGGTATCAAATTGGACAAGATATGAAATCATTTAAAAATCAATAAAATCACTGACTGGGATGATAAAAAATAATATTTGGATTAAGTATATAATAATAATGTTTAAATAAATTTAAAAAAATTGATTCCCACTTTATTATTATCTCTCATCCTTATCAAGTGATTCCAACTAGTATCACAATAAAAAATGTCATTGAAAATAAATTATAATGATATATAGTCACTTTAGGGTTCCCATAATGGTGTGATCATATAACATAATAGGGCCCCACCAATGGGGTTCCTCATATATGCCACAATATGAAGTGTATATAAATGTAAAATAAGATAACCAAATAGTTTAAAATGAATTATGTCTGTTCAACGTGTGTTAATCATGAAAGCATGACACTTAACCCCACATACTATATCCAATTTTATAAATCACTTTTATCATATCCACATAACATATTTAATATATATATATATATAAAGGGTCTAATACAAAGATAACCAATTTCATCTAGGAAAACGACTACTGATTGACAGAACATAACAATATTCGAGTAAACAGATGTCATGAAATATATAAAATAAGGGAGAAACACTTGGAATAACTCATATAAAATTGTAGCTAGGTATTGTATCATTCATATACGATATTCCCCTAACATAGAGTAATGATCATATGTTCAGTGAAACTCCATATATCATCCCTAAGATCCAATATGACCCCTAGGATAGTGAGCACTTAGGATGTGAAAATCCACACCTAAATCCCTGGGATCCCATGCCACACAACTCAAACTACATAAAAATAACTAGAAAAATGTGTAAGAGATGAGCTGGATTAATGTACAACTAAAATATACACACATAATAGAGCTAATGGGGATCAGATCACTTTACCCATTCTCTTTCAGGAAATTGGGAGGATTGATCATTTGGGTTGTTTAACTCTACATCTTAATCCCCAAGTCAATAGTCTAAATCCTATATTGAAGATTCAAAACAACATTCAAGAAATAAAAATAAATCATGAAATACATATTCAATAAACTATATCTAAAATAATAAACCACACATTCATAACATAAGACTAGATGGAAATGCATATCATCCCGATAATAGACCATTTTGACCAATATTATCATGAAATAACCAGGGTCGACCAAGAACCAGTCACATGAGCATGCCCTTAACAAGGATTGAGATGCATTTTCGATTCTCCTAGATGGGAAACTACTTGTGTGGAATCTCAGAGTAAGGGTGGAAATGATTTCACCAAATATAAATAAACAAAATTAGTATAAACAAAATGAGTAACCCAAAATAAATTAAATAACCCAAAAAATAAACCAAACATAAATTAGAAACAAAAACAGAGAAACCCCAATTTATAAAAAGATCCACATGTGACCCAATGGGTGATTCATCGAATCTAGAACCCAACATCACACTACTATGATCAAAACCAATCTAGAACATAAACCTGAGGCTAAAAAAATAAAATTATAGGCATGAGTATTAAAACTCACAAGACATGCAGAAGTAAATATATTCCTTGTGTATTTCCTTTAAACAAAATATTCATCTACTTATAGTTTGAAGTAATATATTTAAATTGAATTTCTCATACATTTTTTTAAAATCATATAAAATTTACCTCTTAAAATAAAACATGATTTTCATAGAAGGATTGGTTTGAGCCTCATAATGGAATGAAAAAAATTATATATAAATTTAGAGAAAGTATAAATTTTTTTTTTTCAAAATATTCCTTTTAAAACCCATAAAAAACCCTAAATCCACATTTACCAAACATATATGATGGATAATAAGATAAAAAGGAATTATGAGGGAAATGGCTAAGCCAAAAATAAATAACTATAATAGATAAGGAACCAAAACATTACACCAGAGAAAAATAAGATCCTTGGAAAAATTGGAAAACCTATTAGATTAGTGGAGAATCTAAAACATATTATCCATGATCCATCATGTCATTAAAACTGATGTAATTAATTATACCTCATGCTTGGTCACACCCTACCCGTCTTAACCGAGTGGTTATATCCGCAAAGTAGAAAATTCCCACAGTAAGGGGCCACTAACCAAAGTGTAATACAAAAATAGTACAACAAGAATAATTGGATAATCCACTACCTATGATATGTTCATATTTCATTACTAAAATAGGGGTAATATAATAAATTACAAATAACCAACCACTATCTATATAGATATAAAAATAAAGGACACAAGCAACACATAAAAAAACCTCCTCTAAATCAACCAAAGGGATAGTTTATTTTAATTTGTACCAACAAAAAATGGGGGAAGCCTTCTGATAAGAACCTAACATTCCCATTAGAAATAAAAAAGAAAATAGACTCACCCCTATTATATTCTTCAAAATAAAACCAATTTATGAAGGGTCTAAATGGTCCTTACGAAAAGGCCAATAAGGATTTTTAACAAAAATGTGGTATAAAATATTTAGTAAACAAAGTTTAAATAATTCAATAAAATGTGTATTTTCACTTCACATCACTTCATAAAATTATTCCAAAATTGTTAAACATTAATTATTACAAAAACATGGTATGAAAATAATGTAATCAATTATTATATAATATCAATTCTAACACATAAGGGATCCTACCTCAAACTCATGACACATTGAAAATGGAAACCTGAGTCAACTTCAAAATGGTCCAAAAAGGAAAAAGAGATCAAGATAAACCATATAAAGAAAAAACCTAAATTATGAACCAATAGAAACAAACCCTAGCTGAAGGGAACCAAGTGATATGAGAACCTATGATAAAATTGGATAATAAGGAAGTGATATAACAGAGGGGGATATCACCATTATAAATCCCCCCAAAACCATGAAGAATCCAACCGCAATTACTATGGATGGAGGAGGTGAGGTTTGAGTAAGAGTGAGATATCTCACATAGGGTTGTACGAGCTAAATAATGGAGAGAGAGGATATTTTTGGGTTAAAATTTTAGAGGAGAAATATGCAATTTTAAATTTTAAATGTTCTTGGGAACTAAGCACAATTTGGTCACACGGTTTTGGAAACCATGCACTAATTATGTGTCCCTCATTAGATTCATAGGACACCCACATGGTATGGCCACACGGTTTTCAATAATATGTACCAAATATGTGGTTTGGTTCTTTGAAAAAGTGAATAACCATGGGAAGTATTACAAAACAGTTTGGGAAAACCATGCTCAGGTTGTGCACCCTTATATAGGGACAACCAAGGACCATTACAGTTTCTATTAGGGGATACATGGTTTGGGGTAAAACATGCACTACCAATGAAACACTGACCATGAAAGTTCAATATAAACTAAATAGGGGCTTAACATCAAATTATTTTATTGTTTCAACTTAACTATGCAGATAAAACATGCATTAGAGGAAAATCAACCTAAAACCCAAAATTTCGATCTGAAAGACTAAATAATCAAGAGAAAATCCAAATAAAAAAATATTAACCGAAATAAAGAGAACAAAAAACAAGGGAGTGAAAATTCTACCCTTCATTATGCTATCAAATCCTATAAATACACAATGGTTCCAATTAATTGATTTTAATAGATAATAATCCGTACACCCACAAGTATCTACTCTGTGAACCAAAAAAACTCCTTAAACACAACCATAACATGAATTGAATCGCTATAAAAAATAACCACACACAAACCACAAACGAAACCAAATGTTTCAGATAAGACACACATATAAATATAATTACACAACGATACATAAAAATTTAGAATTAACATACTATTTCTTCTACTAAAAAATAATTCCACTAGGGTTTCAAAACATCCTTTTATATCTCTAAAATATATACCTTTAACAAAAGACAACCATTACAATAAATTAACTCCTATATAGAAACCTTGAACCAAACTCTCACTAGTTCCTTTTTTATCTAATAGAATCTTGTGCTTATTTGAAGGAGAAGATCTGAATCCACTCTTCTTCTAAGAAGCACCCCTGAGAAAATTCTGGAGATGACCCAAATGTCCACAAGTATGATAGATCTTCATATCAGTTTGACCCCAAGGATTATTGTGACATTTATTACCACATTGGTGATACACATGGGTCATATAACTAAAATAATCTCCTGATAGGTCAGATAGACTTTTAATTCGACCACAAGAACATTTTACATTAGGTCGCCTTTACATCGCTTTACTATAATTCCATTCATTACGTCCCAAAATTAGAGGATTATTGGCTAACTTAGTCACCAATACTAACACAGCCTCAACCCGAGGATCATGCTCACACATTGGTAAAAGATGTTACACAAAATTCTTTCACCTTTGCATACAGATCAAGATGAATCCTATTCTCAAAAATTTGAGCTTTCAGATAATTTTCTTGATCCTAATTTAGGAGATAAGGAACTAGATCCACAAAAATATTTATGAAATCTACCACTGAAAAATTTCCTTGTTGATGGTTGTATATCTCTATCACCTTCACTAACTTCATGGTCTCATAGAAATACAACTGAATGAATGAAGCCTTGAATAATTCCAAGGAAAGATCATCCAAGGGCTTGGTCTTAATGAACATCTGCTACAACTTCCAACATTTAGTGTAGTATATAATGGTAGAAATATTAAAAATTAAATTCTCTAAAAACTTTAGGAAAATGATTATTCATTAGATTTTTCAAAACCATTCTTCTAAAACAAAATATATAATTATCCATAAAAGATAGGGGGTTCGGATTCTGAAACTAAAGTATTATGTTTTTAAGTTGACAACTATAGGATCCCATTATGGTGAAACACCCATATATAAACCTCAAAAATAGATTTAATATTCGTTGGTCAAGTACCCAAGATAACAAGAAAGAATAACTTAGTCAATGAAAACTCATCACTAAGATCCCATCACAATTTCCCAAAACCTATTAAAAAATATCCCTAACATTAACTTTAAATAAAAAATTTTAACTCTAAATTATATTATATTATATTTTACAAAACCCCATAGATTATGATATGAAATACGACATTTTCCCCATTTAAACCCCTTCTTATTTTAAAACAAACATCACATTATCAAGGGTCATTAATAAAAAACCCAGTTTCTCAAATATCATATCATTTAGAAACTAATTTATAATAATTTCATTGAAATAAATCTTAGAAATAATTTTTTATTTAAAAAAACCAATCAATTACCTATTGAAATTAGGTATCCCAAATTTAAATTAAAAGATCAATGTATTTCAAAATTACAAAGGACCTAAAACAAAACTCGGAATGGGAAACTATTATTGACTGGTGACATGGCCAAATGGTCAATAGCTATATACGAAAAATTCCATAATCATGTGTATCCTTTTAGGACCAATTACCATAATCCAAATTGCTTTTCAAGCAATATGAGCTCACTGAAACAACAATCCTAACACCTTGTTCATCTCCCCAAACACTAAAAAACTGACAAGAACCAAATAAATGAATCAAAACAAAACTCCCCATGGTAACCCTTGGTTCAACACAAAGTGTATTGGCAAAGAACCTCTTTATACCTACACCATATGTTCCTACAGTCATACTCAGTCTTCCATAACATCCCAAATAATATATGGCACTCTGAAATCTATTCCCTCCAAGGAAACAATGCTCTGATATAACTTTTCCATGAACCAACTTAGTTTGACCCTGAACCGGTAACCATAGTCTGCCCATGAGAATATCTAAGAGGCATTCATGATCCTCATAAGCTAGAAACTAGTGTTAGGGAATATCAATGTAATGGTATTAATTATTTTTAACAATATAAAAAAATTAAATCCTCAGATTAATCTTATTTGGAAAAAAAATTAAATAACCTAACAATTAAGTAACACATAAAGTGGAAATAAAATGAGACCAATCCTGAGGGATAAAAATATCTTCATGTGACTCGAAGGGTCACTCACCTTATCTAGAACCCAAAATAACACTCTGAAAATCAAAAATAGTATTAACCTAAACATTAGGATTAAAATTGTAATGAATTTATATTCATGAGTATTATAACACAGCAGGAATTCCCAAGTAAATATACATTCAGTTCATTTACATTAAATAAAAGATTCATTTACTGCTAGTTTATGATAAAATATATAAATATATGTTTTCATAAATTTTATTTTTTAAAAAATCATGATCTATGTCAAACATCATTTAAAATAATATTTTTAAAAAATAGAGGTTTGAGTATTTTAATGGAAGTCGAAAAGTGATAGATTAATTGTCAAAAGGTTGGAAACGTTCTTTTTTTTCAAAATATTTTTTATGAAACTGACATGAAAAAACACCATTCACTTTTTCCAAAATGACAACATGGATTAAAGGATAATTTTATCATCCTTACCCGGGATCCACTAAACCCATTCCACATGTTGTTGGGTCACATGGACTCAAGAATCCTTCCCTATATGTCAGTGGTTGTTGACTATCAGCAAGGCTATAATGATGAAATATTGGGTGGAATATTTCATCATTTTAGAGTATCACATCAGATAAAAACATATAAAATAAACGTTAGAAGGATAATTTAACAGAAAAAAATCAATAATATAATTTTTCAGTGTAAATAGATAATTGACTAAGTTAGTAACAAATGATCATAAATAACTGAATAGATGATAATAATAATAAATAATCTAAGATAGTAACTAATATATGGATTCATGGAATGATGAAATTGAAATATATATGATGATATAAGAAATATATCTAGTATTACTAAAATATAAGAATAAAAAAAATTCTCAATAAGCATATTTATTCTAATCTAGTTCATTTTCCCCAACTAGGTAAGAAATCAACAATCTATAGTTGTTATTGGTTACGAAAAGTATCCCAAGTAGGTTTTGATATAATAATCATATTAGGACATCACCAAGAGTATCTAATTTTAATTAAATAACTTATTTTAATTATATATTGTGTATGTATAATAAATATTATAAAACAATCCTGAAATGAATAACCAGCTCACTCAGGTTCCTATAGGACACCTGGTGAGTCTACTTACTGTAGCTCATAAATAGAATGTTTGTCTGATCATGACATAATATTAATGTATAGAAAGAGTAATAATAAATATTTAGTTTGGTTCAATATTTCATCAATATGAAGAATGTGTGTGTGGACGCCTAATGGTCATATTCTTGGATTACTAGTGTTGGATTGAACCGATGAAAAACATAGGCATCCATAACCAATCAGTGAGATTAAAATATTTTTAAATAGGGTAAATTCCTGACATCCCACAAAGCGTGAGATGCATCATCCTACAACTCTAGGGATGGTGAGTGATCCCCCATTAAATTACTATATCCTGGAACATAGTGCCTAAATTTCATCACCCAAATAGTATCACTGGTGTCAGACACCATGATGAACACCCGATGTAAGGGATTTTGGTGTCCCTCCTATATCATAACCCCTTACAATCATACACAGGCTCTTATAAAATCATATGTTATTAATAACTGTCATGGGGAATTACCTCTCATCCATTTCTTTCGTATATCACATATACATAGAAGAGGAATACTAACATTATAACATAATATATAAGGCATAAAATCTATTGAATTTTAATTCAACATTATAAATTGAACGTTCATATATATATAATTAGATATGTGAGGCAATATCACTCACATGTCCTTTTAGTCAAATTAATTTCCATTCAATTCAATGCAATTCAACATAAGCATTTAATAATACATAATTAATAGGCATGTTTTCATCATCCTCTATATGTCATTGCAGCTAAATATTTTCATTTTGTTATGATAATTCATTTAATGAAGGGTAAACTTCAATATTAGGATATTTTATTCAGAAAAATATATTCAATTTACTATGAAATGGAAATTGAATTCATAAGGCTAAAGGGATATTTAAGAGATGACATGGACAACAACAAAATTTTCTACATGGGAAACTCCAACTATAAGGGGTAAAACCGCATAAGAGTTACTTTGGGTCACATGTAACACTCATGCTTCAAAGGAAATTACAATTAGAACCCATGTCGTTAGCTAATTAGGAGTTCCATGGTTTTTTGATCCTATTTCCAGGAATAAACAATTCTACTTGGAAAATCGACGGGGTGACAATTTAGGGTAATTAAAACCTCTAAACCAGCAAATTGATATCAATAGATATGTGTTAAAGTGTGAGGTTTAATTAGAAGGTAAGGAATAAATATAAATAAGAATATCAAAAAAATATAGTGTGAGAAAAATTGAATAATATTGAAATGAAAATACACAAAGGAAACCCCACATGACCACCTACATTAGGGTTCCAGATGAATCCTCATTGAATATCATCTTCTTATTTAGTTCAGGTTGGAAGGGATTTGAGAAATGAAAAAATGCACGGAAAATAGGTTGAATAGTCCTACACATAAATAGTGTAACTGTTGGTAGATAAACATTTATAAGATTTATGTGAGTAGGGGATCATACCGAGATGGATCCAATGATTCTGGAAAATTGATTAATGGACACCGGAATGAGGATTTACTTCAATACATTGATTTAGGTGTTCTTGAGCTCAAATAAGAGGAATAAGAGGTTTTGGACATTGGATAAGGAAAGGAAAAAAGAAAATTAATCTTTTATCTTAAACTAGAGGAAAATGGTAAATTCATTCCAAAATATCCAAAGTGCAAAGTCTAGGCACATTGTTACTCAATCTGAGTAAAAACCCTTCATGATTTAATTTATAGAAAGGAACACTACTTGGTTAGGAACATGGTTTGACAAACCATTTTCATACACTATAAAAGAAATTTTCCCCATGTATACAACAAAGTGCATGACCATGCATCTTGGGACTCAGGGATGCAGAAAAACCATGCAGCATACTGTGTTTTTCCCATTTCAGTGATTTAGGCTCAAAAAGAGCCTCAGACACACCTTTTACCTCCATCACTTGACTAAATATCAATATTTGGTTTTTAAAGGCATTTAACTTGAATTACTAATGATCTATACCTTTATTGAAAAGATGAGTCGTTACAATCTCCCCTCCTTAATGAAACATATCCCCAAGATAGACTTCTAAGGGTAAAGAGGTGTCTTTATCAAGGAGTCATGTCCTTAGGATCATATATCATATTCCCACTCCCATGTCTCGTCAAGTAGTTGATCATTCTTCTATAGAATCCATACCAAAGAAACAGACATTCCTTAGTGTGTCTTCATGCACTGATCCACAACACGATTTGGATACTCCTCAAAGGAAGCATCCATATTCAATTTAACCTCATCAAGATGAAATACTGGTGTTGAGTCTAGATATTATAGTTGATGTTATGATACATGAAAGTAATCATGTATAGATGGGTATTTCTAGGGATGTTTTATATAGTAATCCAGTAGACCGATCCATTTCAAAACCTCAAAGTTTACAAATGAACTCATTGAGATCCTACGCTACTTCCAAATTTGTCTATGGCCCAACCTGGGTGAGACTCACAAGAAAACCTAGTCTCCAACCTGAAAGTCAATATTTTAACTATAAAAACTAAGAATTTTTCCTATAACACAACATGATTTTAAGCATTATTATACATCAGAGTTCATGCCAATGATTGTAATGTCTAGTGTCTTGGAAAACTGGGTACATAATCATACATTATTGTTTCAGACGCTTTCGTCGGGGCACGCGCATCCGTCTGTGAGAGCACGCAGCTGTTTCCCCGCATTCCCGCTTTCCAATGGCGGGCGACATTCGTTCCTTGTTCAGGTACGTCTGTTCCATGATCGAAACGGGATGATGCGATGTCGGTTCTTCCTTCTGTGGATACCTCATCGGAACTCGTCACCTAGTCCAGGTCTCCATCATAGATTTAATATGTTGTTCGTGAATCTCATTCCCGGTGCCATATCTTCATGGATGCTAGTTAATTACACTACTTCAGTCAAGACATTCCACGAGATCCTGACATGGTAGCAACCTTCAGTTAGAGTAGATGACAACATCAGGCATGTCAGGGCATCTCTGGGTGCATGGACATTGGGGAACCAGTATTCTTCCTCATGAGAGGGCATCTCAAGGGTGCATAACCCGAGGCATCCCGCGTCGAGTGCGGGGAATCATATTCCATAGGCATTTACCTGAGGTTTTCCTCATCTTTCAATGTTTAACACAGGGTATGCAACATGTTTAATGACTTGCGAAGACGGTTACACCAAAGGCGTTCCATATGAGGTTTTCCACAGGCATCTCATGTTTATCACGAGGTAGGCCGCAAGTTTAACGTCTTGCGGAGACGAAATAAAGGTGATCAGAACTCCCCATAGAGACGGATCTGTGGTGGTGTTCCCCATAGAGGGGATATATCACACCGTAATGGCTGATCTGAACACCACTGAGGGCGGATCAGGGGATGTGCACCCCAGGATGGGGTACAACATGGATTACCATTGGTTGGGATTGAACCTCTTGGAGGTTTCCCACATACCCTATGTAGAGGACAGGGATCAAAACCCACGTAGTTCGAAGGGGTGATGAATCGGGGTGTACACAGAGGAAAACGACCCGGAGGTATGCTGGGGCTTACACATGGAAAGCGGCCCATGCGCCGCTAGGAGCAGCGAGAAGGTGGATGGCATGATCCCACCGGGATGTGGCGGCTCAGGTGAGAATCTTGATAGGTGATGGATGGATGAATGAAGTGGAGAGGGATTGAAATGGGACCATCGTAGGGGAGACGATGAAGTTGGTCTTGATCCTTAAAGAGACCTCCTACGTATCCCTGTGGCATGGAATCAAAGTCAGCGTAGTTCGGGACGGTGTAGGTGGACCAACGTGAAGGTGGACCTTGGTCTGATGGATGTTGTCAGCGAACTGACATGAAGGTGGACCTTGGTCCGATGGATAGTGTTGTTAGAAAACTGATGTGATGGTGGACCATAGTCCGAAGGGTACTGCCAGCGAACCAACATGAAGAGGTCCAGAGTGACCAATGGGTGGTGGCCTTGATCCTTTGAGAGGATTCCTACGTACCATGACTTGACATGAATCAAAGACCTCGTAGTTCAATTGAGGTGTTGAATATAGTTTAACATCATGCGGGATGGGGGTGAACCGACGTGGGTGAGGTCGGAACGACTGGGTGATGGGCTTTAACCTTATGGAGGGTTCCTACGTACCATGCCTTGACATGGATCAAAGACCACATAGTTCAGGGTTTGTTGGAAAATCGACGTATGTGAGGACCTTGGTCCAGATGGTGTGGGGCTTACACACTAGGCTGCCCAGGTGCTGGTGAACTGACGTGAAGAAGGACGGAGTGACCGATATGTGGTGGGCTTCAACCTCTGGGAGGCTTCCTACGTACCATTCCTTGACATGGATCAATGACCATGTAGTTCAAGTGGGACACCAGAAGGCCGTCGTGAATGAGGAGGACCAGGGGGTCCCAGTGGTGGTGGGCTTGGACCTCGTGGAGGCTTCTTATGTACCATGCCATAGCACTAATCAATGACCACATAGTTCAGGTTTGTCACAACGACTTGCCAATGTACCGGAATGTGGTTTAACGTCATGCTGGATGAAGATGAACCCTGACGTGAATAAACGACGAGAGGTGGGCTTGAACCTCATGGAGGCTTCTTATGTACCATGCCTTGACATGGATCAAAGACCATGTAGTTCTGAGGTCTTCATCTGTGATCCGATGTGAAGGTGAACCCGGAGGTCCACTGGGGGTGGGCTTAAACCTTGTGAGGCTTCCTACGTACCATTCCTTGACATGGATCAAAGTCCTCGTAGTTCGGGAATGGCGGTGGGTGTCAGAGAACCGAAGTAACTTGAAGGACCTTGCTCCGATGGGAGATGGTCTTGAACGTCGTGAGGCTTCCTACGTACCATTCCTTGACATGGATAAAAGTCCTCGTAGTTCGGGTTGGTCACAACAGCTTGCCGTTGGACTGGAATGCAGTTTAACGTCATGCTGGACGAAGGTAGAACTCGACGTGAAGAAATAACGGATGGGTGCGCTTGATCCTCAGGGAGGCTTCCTACGTACCATGCCATGACATGGATCAAAGACCTCGTAGTTCAAAGGATGGATGTCGTCAGCGAACTGACATGAAGGTGGACCTTGGTCCAATGAGATATGGGCTTCAACCTCAGGGAGGCTTCCTACTTACCGTGCCTTGACATGGATCAATGTCTTCGTAGATCAAATGGGTGTGCAGTTTAATGTCATTCGGGACAAGGGCATACAATTTAACGTCATGCTGGACGAGGGAATACAGTTTGACGTCAAGCTGAATGAGGGCATACAGTTTAACGTCATACTGGATGAGGGCGTATAGTTTAACATCATTTTGGATGAGGGCATACAGTTTAACGTCATGTTGGACAAGGAATTTCCATGGATGATGCTTACACTAAGCCCACGTGAGTCATGCTTAGTGTGAGAAACAAGAGGCAGCAAGGACCTGATGATCACATCGCAAAGGGTGCGCCCATGAGAAGCGAAGAGGCGCTTACGCGTTAGGCAGCCCATGGTGCTGGGACTTTCTCCATGATGGAGGCCCGAGGAAAAGGATGACTATAGTTTCGGGCTTGAGCCTTGAAGAGACTTCCTATGTATCCCCATGGCAGGGAATCAAAGTCCACATAGTTCTCCTGATGAAGTCTTACTGCCGATTTGGGGTTTCAACGGATTACCGCTGGATTGGGTCACAACGGCTTACCACTGGATAAAGATGTGAACAGATTACCACAAAATGGGGTCGCAACGGCTTACCGCTGGATGGGGTTGTAAATGGATTGTCGTTGATTGATCTTGCAACGACTTACCGCTAGATTGGGTCACAACGACTTACCACTGGAGAAGGATTTCAACGACATACTGCGTTATTGGGTCGCAACAGATTACTGCTGGATGAGGATCACAACAGCGGATGGGGCTTACGCGAGGAAGTTTCCCGGGTGCCGCTGTGGAGCGGCAATGGTGAATGGGGCTTATTCAAAGAAGCTACCCGGGTGCCGCTATGGAGCAGCAATGGTGAATGGGGCTTATGCAGGGAAGCTACTCGGGTGCTGCAAGGGAGTGGCAATGGAGCATGGGGCTTACGCTAGGAAGCTTCCAAGGAGCCGCTAAGGAGCGACAATCGTGGATGGGGCTTATGCTAGGAAGCTGCATGGGCACCGCTATGGAGCGAAACTGGTGAATGGGGATTATGCAGGGAAGCTTCCTGGGTGACTCTAAGGAGCGGCACTGGTGAATGGGGCTTATTCTAGGAAGTTTCCCGTAATGTCTTCCTCATGTCGGGCCATGAGGGCATCCAAAATCGCTGGTGGGTTGAGGAATTTACCTATGCGCTAGTGCACAAGCAGGATAATGCCAAGGGGCGTTGGAATCATGCCACTGTAATCATGGCATTAGGCATCTTATGCTTGGAGCATAATGCATCTCTTGTTTAGTGCAAGAGGCATCCTATGATTGGCACATATGGTGATCACTACAGTTTAGAGTCTTATAGGTAGGGCTGTTGGCATCTCATGCTAGGAGCATAAGGCATCTCTCTTATAGGACAAGAGGCATCCTATCATTTGTTAGATAGGGAGTACTACAGTTTATAGTCATGTAGATAGGACTATTGGTATCTTATGATTGGAGCACAAGTCATCTCTCGTATATGGAAAGAGGCATCCTATCATTTGATAGATATGGATTACTACAGTTTATAGTCATGTAGATAGGACTATTGGCATCTTATTCTTGGAGAAAAAGTCATCTCTTTCTTGGAGCAAGGGGTATCCTATTTTTGGAGCATTGGGAGAATACTACAGTTTAGAGTCATGTAGGTAAGACTGTTAGCATCTCATGCTGGGATCATACGACATCTCTTGCCTGGAGCAAGGGGAATCCTATCAATTGTAAGATCGGGAGTACTACAGTTTAATGTCATATATATAGGACTGTTAGGCAGAAGGTTCCTAGAAATGGTTGGTGTTGGGTCTTACGCAAGGGCGGCCCTTTCAGGTTTAACCTCGCATAGGATCCAAGTGATAGGGTTTTGAGGAGGTTCCTGAGGAATGGTTCGACTCAAGGTACTCGGGGAATTGATGATGAGAACCTCAAATCACGACATAGGAAATGAACCAAGAGGAATACAACAACTCAATGTGTTTCATGGTGTGTGGAAGAGTGTCTAAAATCATGGTATTCTATAGGTTGAAGGTGGGAACGCATAAGTGCGCAATAGAAAATCCCGACATCCCGGCCCAAAAAGGTTACGGTGTGACTCTCTATTTTTCATGGGGTTCTGTGATGGCAGCGAAGGGACCAGGCCGCGCGGAGGTAGGATCCTCGCAAAGGATAGGTCTTCGCGAAGTAGCTTCGCGGAGCATGGCCTCGCGAAGTAAAGGGGCCTCATGGAGCAAAGGGTTCTCGCAGAGCAAAGGGGTCTCGCGAAGCAAAGGGGTATCACAGAACTTTTTCTCGCGGAGCTTGGTCTCGCAGAGCAGCATCACAGAGAATGGGCTCGTGGAGCATGGACTCACAGAGCCTCGCCTCGTGGAGTAGCAACACGAAGGAAGCTGCTCGTAGAGCATGGCCTCGCGGAGCCGCAATACGGAGCTCTGCTCGGCCCCCCAAGGGGCGAAGTGGTCGTAGTCGTCCGTCCTGATAAGGTGGGTGTGATGGGTATTTATAGGAAGGGGCGTCGCGAAGCAGAGCTCACCCATCGCGAAGACGGAGCTTGCTCCACGGCGGATCTTCGCAGCGCGTCACGAACGTCAAAGCACTTCGCGGAGCCGTCCTGTCTCCTTTGCTTCACGGCGGGTTCGCGAATGTAAAATTCCTTCACGGAGCATCCCGCCTCCTGTGCTTCACGGCGCGTCATCATAGTTCATCGCGAACGTCAAACAGGTTCGCGGAGCTTCCCGCCTCATTGCTTCGCGGCGGTGCTCCGCAATCGCAGAGGCGGCTTCACGAATGGGCTTTGCGATCCAGTTTTCCAACCAAACATCAAATGTCCATAAATACTAATCTTTAACTCCGTTCGGGCCCTACGACCTACCAAATCGATGCTTGCGAAATGGACTATGATCTTGGATCGTGTATGGAAGCATTTGGAATATTTTAGGGGACACGTTTTCCAGTGCCAAAAAATAGAAAAATAACATTTTATTTAATCTACTTAATGAGATCCTTTATTACATTGTGCTCAAACATCTACATTGGATAAATTGTAGATAACATGAACAAAGGGATGATATAAAATCCCATTAGGGGAATAATCATAATAGAGAAGCATTAGCACATGGGATAAAATGCATGGAATGATGATATAAAAAGGCTTGTAACAAACGGAATCATAACATATAAACATGGGATAATATAAACATGGAATTATAGAAATTTGGAAGAAATCTAAAACAATAATTTATTATGAGTCAAGGTTAAGCACCAAGGCTATTTCCCATAGTAGCATAAGCCAAGGATAACTGTCAAGACCACTACACCTAGTAGCAAAAGAAAAGATGAACCGTCAAGACTGTCACACATATCATCTAATGAGAATCAACTTTATCCAATCCATTAGAGCCCTATCTAGTTGCACCCATATTAAATTTCATGAATATGTTTTTCAACATAAAGAAACTCACATAATCAGTATTACATAAACATAAGTGTTACCCATAGAATAAATTGGTTAACACAATCATGAAAAAAAGTATAACCAATGGTCGTATCATGTAAGTCTCAATGAAAGAAAATAATTAGAACATACATGGATGCTCATGAGTTAATATAGACATATATCCTATTAATTTATGTCAAACCGAAGTGAAATCATGTAAGAAATGTATTTGTGAAATTTTAGCATTAAAATATTTTTGTGCGGTGTTAAGGAAAATACTATATAGCATTTAAAATAGAAAAGGGGGAAATATTTTATATATTTCTTATTATGAACCAAGAGGGTCTTAATAATAAAATTACTTATTTTATAAAATCCAATGGTGGCTTATAATAGATGATAAAGTGTATATAAAATTTGATAAAAACTGGGAATTTCCATTAAAACGAGATTGGTTATTGGGAAGTATCGATGAGGGAAACACATAAAATTATTTATATCCCCCAAAGATAATGAGGGATGGATATTGAAACATGATATTGGAGCATGTAAACAACATGTAAAAATTTTACCTAAAAATAAAATACAAATTCATTTTGGAAAAAAGAATGATTGAGCAACATAATGGAATAAAGGTAGTTTGGGTAAAATTCATTTGGGATTATCGGCATGGAATCATGTGTACAAAAGAAGGGTTCATGAGAGAAAAAATGGTTTCCCATAACTTATAAATCACGAGGGAAGTAAAGGGGTGGTGTGAAATAATACCACATTATTGGGGATTTCACATAAAATGAAATAGCACAGGGGACATTCTTGAATAAAAGTGAAATTGAGTGGATCCCATACCTTGAGTCGGTTGGTGTTCTCCACATGTTATTAATGGCCAGAATAAACAAATTAGGTTTATTAATTAATAATTAATGAACCTCTTATATATGTAAAATATTTAGTATAACCTTTTTATGTTCATTCAGGACCCCTTTTTATGGGTTAAGTGGTTCAATTTCATTATTTGGGTCTATTTTGTTTCTTGTTATTTATGAGGGATTTACATATTTTTATAAAAGAAAAAACATGTTAGATGAAATTTTATGTCTTTAATTGTAGTTATATATAATCAGTAATACTCATGGAGATTACATGGTTTGAATTTGTTTTTTTTTACTTTGAGTGAAGTCGAATAATTCTATGAAACACTAATGATAATCATTGAATTTTTTTTAGCGATTTTATCACAATTAACCTGTTTTGTATTATTATATTACATAACAAGTGAATAAGGATTACATATTATTAAATAAGATATAATAAACATATAATATTTTGGTTCAACCATAAATATTGTTTCATTACCACAATTAAATATACTAATATAAATTAATAACCTGTTGTCCTTGATTGTGATAAATTAACACATCTTAATCAATGTTTTCGTTTCATTCAAATAAAATGTGTGGAAAGAAGGGATGATAATTACTTATTCCAAAATCAAAAAAAAACTACAGTACATTTATGGTACTAGATTCTTCATAACATTAGTATTTGGATAGGTATGTATAAAAAATAAAAAAAATGAGCTTAAAAAAATAATGAAAATATAAAGGAATTTACCTCTTGATTCAAACATCCTTGAGAGCCTCTTAAGGGGAGAGGGTTTGACCTTTTTTTCGACATGGGGGAGGATCTTGAGAAGAGATATGGGTAGATATTAGTAATGTCACATGGCTTGAGAACGGTGAAAAGAAGAGGGTCGGAGGGGTGGTATTTATAATGGAGGAGAGGAGGGTTTTCATAATATTTAATTCCTTAGTTTATTGTTTACCTTGAAGACTAGATATAGTGATAAGTCCATGAACAAAAATAGTAATAGGTACATGTTATTTCGAACCAATTGGTCTTACATCATCATATCATCATCAATGACTCAAAAAATCATTATTTAGCATTTATCGTAAATTATCATATTTTACTATTCATATAAAAAATTCATTTATTTTATAAAAATCATAACAAATATCCCTCACCATTTATCAATTTGTATAATACAAAAATAAATTCCATTTTTGAATAATAATTTACTAAAATGATTAATTTATTTTTTAATTAAAATCAAAATTTACTAAAAAAATAACAAATTTTTAAACATTTATTTTCTTATTCCATGATATAGGTATATCGCAATCCTAGTTGAATCTTATTTATATAATATAAAAGGTAAAGCTACTATTCATTAAGGGATGTAACTATTAATAAGGTTAACATTACTATTCATAAGGGTATTTATTTTCACTATAAAATAAGTTGGTTATAATAGATTCCAAATAAATTACAGATCGCAACAGTGTAAATAATACATTCAAAATTCGAATCACAGAAGTGAAAAACTTATTTTTAGTGGTTACATTGCACTTATTAGTTCATTATTTTGTAATTTTATGTGATTATATGGAATAATCATAAGATGGAATATTTAATTGAAAAAAATTGGGTCATTTCATTATTCCCCCTTAATAAATTTCTCCCTCAAAATTTTAATTTTCATTCTACAACATAAAAAGGTGCGGGTAATTTTCCTTCATTTCATCCTCCAATTCCCATGTTGCCTCTTCTTAATTATATTACCACCATAGTCCCTTGACCCGGTTAATGGTCTTATTAAGTAGGACATTATCTCTATGATCCTAGATCATCACTGGCTGCTCCTCATAAGAAATATCATCCTCCAACTATACCATATCTAAAGATAGTACATCATAAGGGTCTGGTATTTACATCCATAAGAGGGATACATGATAGAAATAATGTAGGTTGTCCATGGTAGGTGAAAGTTCTAGTAGATAGGCCACATCCTCGACACGATCAAGAATCTCAAAGGGGCCGATGTACTTGGGAATTAAAATATCTTTCATTCTAAACCATATGACCATCTTCTCCGAGGATATGTGTCGAAATACCATGTCTCCAGCTTTCAAGTCTATGTCTCATTAATGATTTTCTATATAATTATTCTTTTGATTTGGGTTTACCATGATATGATGTTGAATATTTTCCACCTGATCCACTATTTCTTCAACCATTTCAGGTCTTATAAGCTTACGCTCACCGACTTAATCCTAACACACTAGTGTTCTATACCATTTACCATAAAGTGATTTAAATGGTTCCATTAGAATCTCAAGTATAAACTGTTGTTTTAGGAGAATTCCTCCAATTTAAGATGTTTGTCACATCCTCATTTGATGTCCATAGAACATTTTATCAACATATCTTCTAGTGTCTCAAAATATTTCAAAAATTGACAATCAGTTTGATGATGGTAGGTCATTCTGATGTTTAGTTTAGTGCTTATAGCATGTTGGAGACTTTATCAGAACATTGAGGTGAATCACGGATCATGATATGATATAATAGACAGTGTTACTCCATGCATCCATACCACATATTTGATATAAATCCATGAAAATTGATCCAATGAGAAGTCCTTTCGAATTGTGATAAAGTGATTTATCATTGTGAGATGATCCACAATGACCAATATAGCATTGTTTCTTCAAGATTTCCTTGGATGTATATTGATAATGTCCATGGTGGTGTTTTCCCACTTCCATGTTGGTACGAGTTGTTGTTTCATTATCCCCATAGACTTATTTCCTTCAGACTTCACTTGTTCACATACCCAACACATTGATGTATATTCAACAATCTCATTATTCATATTGTCCCAGAAAACGTTCTCTTGGAGATCACGATACATCTTTGTGATCCCTAGGTGAATAGATAACATTGAGATATGTTCATCATTTAGAATCTCCTTTTTTATCTCTGGATCGAATGGTACACATAATCATGAACCAAATCCTACAACTTCTTCCTCGTCAATAAAAAACTCAAAGGATTTCAAATTTTTAATAGCTTCCTGTAACATCCCATGTAAGTAATAAATAATAGATATTCTTATCTATGTCTATTAATGAATTATATAGTTTCTAGAGGCTTAAAATGAGAATAAATCAAATCTTAAACAAGGAATAAACTAATATTTTTAAGATTGTTTTACTCCCTTTTGATGGAAAACCATTTTTAAAATCAAACTTTTGACAATTTTATAAGATCTATTTGTCCAAATAAACATATTCTCTATTATTGAGGCATTGAATTATACTTTGGAAAAAAATTTGGTATTTCTCTGACAGTGTTCATTTTTTAATGAATAGTAAAAAAATTCATTTTATATCAAAAATGCATTTTCATCTAATTTAATTATATGGTTAGATTATCCTTTTAATTGGTTTTAAATTTTAAATAGAATATATTTTTACCATGTAATCTAATCGTGGTCATTGGGATTAATTTAACTTTGTAATTGGGTATAAACAAGTGCCAATTTTTTCATAAATATTGTTTCTAAAAAATCTGCTATTTATTTTGACAAGAGGAATTATTTTTAAATTAGTTATTACAATTTCTGTGTTTTGAAATGGGTAAAATGGATTAAACATTTGGAATAATAAGGTCTAAATTATGTAATCATGACACTTTTTTTATGGACATTATGAATAGTAACGATTGTAATTATCTTTAATTATATTGATTAATTAGTTATCAGGTAGTTAAGGACAATAAAATAATATCATAATAAAAAAAAATGACCCCAAAATGTTTCATAATGATATTATTTGTGTCATTTCCAACCATGGGATTACTTGTACCAAACTTGGGGACCACATGTAATCACTTTTGTGTGATAATGACTTTTTATCTTTTTATTTTTAATGAAAGTTAAATATAATAAAGAATGTATCACCTGAGTAATTTTTTTTGATTTTGTCTACATGATGATATATTGGAATATAAATAGTCAGTTGAAATATAAAAATATTTTCTACATCATAGTAGTTTTTTTATAATTTTTAGACATTAAATAAATTAAATTATTTATGACATCATGATGGTAGATCGATTACCTCATTAATGAACGATTTAAATAAAATGAAAAGATAATGTAATATCTAAGACACACACTTATAAAAGACATATTGGATTATTATATTTCGAATCCTTATCACCTTATCCTCAAAATATATCAATGTGGGACCTTTAAAATCAGAAACAGGTTTTAATATAAAGTAACATTTTATAACATTCCAAGAGTGCCCCTCCTCTCCTCTTATAAAAGGCCCCCACCTCTACCTCATTACAAACACATCACAAGCCATTGGGTCAGCCAAGCACTGCTCAGTTTATCTATCCACATCCCTCTCTTCATCCTAGAAGCTTTACCTTATTCATAAAGCTCTTCAAGAAACCCTTTTGGTACAAACCAAGAGGAGTTACCCGATTTAAAGGTAAAGTCTTCTATACTGTTCTTTTGTTTTATTTTTCTTCTACAACCACCTAAACTCTTTTTATTCATTTATTTTGTAAGAAAAACACAATTTTAAATACACTAGGATTTTTTATAATAATTATTAGATATACACTTACACACACCTACATCTAATGGTTAAAGAACATATTGTTTCCGTGGATGGTGAATTTCTGCCTTACCAAATGATGATTGTTCAATATTCTAATAACACCATAAATGGTAGATGTTAAGATGTAACTATATTTAATTATGATATATAATATGTTTATGTTTTCTTTATGATTTTTTATTTTTCATTTATGGCATACCTTTATAGCTTCTATTATGGATAAACACGATATCTTCATTTTCGGAAGTGCGGACTACCGCCCCTGAAAGTGATTTGATTTGTTAATGCCATATGTGGGACATATAAAGGATGTAGTTAATGATATTATATATGATATTATACTGGAATTATAATATACCTTTATATCATTATGATTCAATTCCATTAAATAGGAAATAGAAATGAATGTAGCATTCATGCGTACGTACGACCTACCGTCTCCATGAACGATGCATTTAATTTCATACCTCTAAATGTTATGTAATATTATAAATGCATGTATATACTGGATATATATGATATGTATGATATCAACATCATGATTATAATTCTAGATATAATGGATATTTTACCACATGAACAACTTGTAATTATAAAGAGTTGATTTTTGACTCAATCACCAATGATCGAAAAAATGACAATTATTAACATAAATAATTACATAGTGTTAATAACATGGTAATAAGTGAAATAAAAGGAATAATTAACTTGAAAAATGTTCTTAATCAATAAGAAATTAGCTGAAGTTTATTATTCAGTACGTAAAAGAACTATCGCGTCAAGTCGGACCTGAGGTATGGGACTTCGTCTCAATATCCTTACATTGAGACATATTTTTTTATACACAACTTTCTTTTATACAGTGTATAAACCCATTTTACTTTTATGTTTATTCAAAAGTAATATTTTTTATATGAAGCTTTTACTAAACGACAAAAGTGAAATTTTTTTTTGTCGTACGTATGCGGCGACAACGACTTCTCTGCCGCCGTGACCATTATTGGAGCTTCGACTTCCTCTACAAGCCATAACCTTTTTTTAATGAAAAATAAATACCATGTTTTACATTTATTTTATTTTTTTATGGAAAATGGTTTTCATAATTTTTTTATATCAATGTGTTGTATTTAAATCTTGTGATTGAAAAGTGGAAATGTTATGTATCTTTTATGCATGTTTTATATGATACGATTATGTTATGGTTCTTGTGCATTATTATGAAGACGGGTGGTTCCGTGATAAACTAAGGGCGTGTGAGATCGATATAGCTCTCTAATGCATTGGGTAACATGAAGGGGTTAAACGTTATGGATTCTCCAAATATATTTATGGAATATACTGTGATGGGTATTCCAAACGTAACCATGAGGGTTACTCCCTACGTAAGAATGTTATGAATGCCTCAAGTTACCTGTATGTCTTATGATTTCTATGATTTATTCATGATTTGATTAGGTATGTTAAAATGCATATGTTTTATGAGTAAAGTATGATTTCATACATGGACTAATGTTTCCATTTCGTACTTTTATATTCCTTACTGAGCTTTTTATGCTCATCCCATGTTTTTGAAATGTTTTTCACAGGTCAAGGGAAAGTTACATGAAGTGATGATAGTTTCAAGGAAGTGTCAAGAAAGAATCCATGTTATATTTTAAATATGTTCCTGTTGATGGGGAAATGAGTAGTATCTTTTGTGTAACCACTTTGTTTAAATGTGTAATGTAATTCATGGTTTATAATCTAATTCTCTAAAACACTAAACTGGAAAATATCCTCAACGTGTATTCTTGAAATAACTCAAGATTAAGTAATGTTTAAGGTTGTGGCCTTATAGTTGGTATCAGAGGTCGATTTAGATAACTTTAAAAGATAGAATTATATTAAATTATTATCCAAAAATATTTTTGGTTATGGTCAAATTGAAATGATATTGCATTTGAAGATTACCATGTTTCTTTATCTAAGACATGTTTGTTCAGAATGGTTTTCCGTAGAGGAAACAGGGAAGCAGTGCTAGGAAGGATACAGAAGGAAATGACCTTCCGAATCTGCATCATGAGATGGTGGAAATTGGAACTAAATAGTTTTTTGCAGTAATGGCGCAGTTGACTCAAGAGATAAATAGTGGTGGTATCCATGCACGAGATAAGCCAGATCATCCTCATAGGAACATGTCAGTGGTGGAACATTTCATGAGGGAACATCCCCCATCATTCAGAGGATCATCTGACCCCATGCTAGCTGAAGGGTGGATTAAAGAACTGGAGAAGATTTTCGATGTCATGGGGTGTTCAGACAATCAAAAGGTTAGTCTGTTAATTTACCGTTTGGAGGGTGAAGCAGATCAGTGGTGGTCGATGGTTAAATATATCAGGGACGCTGATGAGATTGATGCTCTCGACTGGGATTAATTCAAAGGTATGTTTCTTGAGAAGTATTTTCCTAAGTCTGTTCGACTTAGGATGGAAAAACAATTCTAGGAATTGAGGCAAGAGGATGACTCAGTGGCTGCTTATGAAGAGAGGTTCACTCGATTGTAAAGGTATGCTCCAAATTTTATCTAAGACCCTGATAGTAAAATCAATAGTTTTTACTCAGAATTAAAGCCAAAATATCTAAGGGCATTGTCTTCTCGTGAGATCAAAAGTTATGAAAAGCTTTTTCGGTGTGATGAGAAGGGGGAAATGGAGTTTTCCAATGATCAGGTGTTCTATAACAACCAGCATAAAAAGAGACTGATGTGGCAGGAGAAATAGAATAATTCTTCAAAAAGGTCGAATGTAAGAAAACTAAGTTTCCAGGTTGTTATAAATGTGGTAAAAGGAATGTTGGGGAATTTCTTCTGAATTATGGAATGTGCTACCGATGTGGTAAGATGGGATATAAGGCTCGTGATTGCACTAAAAAAGATCAGGGTGATGGTAAGACCCAATTTTATTTACAGTTAGTGAAATGTTTTAAGTGTAATGAAATGGGTCACTATGTAAACATGTGTCCAACAATGAGCATGAGTGATGGGAAGTAGTTATACTAAAGCAGAAAGGGGTGGTGAAATCCTTTGCAACTACATCAGTAGATGTTGGGCCATCAAATGAAGTGGTATCATGTAATTTGTTTTTTCAGATTATTTCAGTGTGTTGTTTGATTTAGGGTATACACATTCTTTCATCTCTGAAAACATTTCTAGTAAAATGGGAATACCATCTCATGAAATGACTCCTGATCTTGTGGTAAAAAAACCTAGGGGAAATGTTGAGGCAAAACGAATTTATAAGAATCTTCAAATCCTTATCCGTGGAAAGAACATACTTGCAAACCTTATTGTTTTACCTCTAGTAGAGTTTGATATTATCTTGGGTATGGATTCTCTCTTTATTTACCATGCTAAGATTGAATATAGTGATAAATAAGTTTCTTTTCATAAAGACTTTCTGTTTGTGTACAAGAATGAACCCTTATTGTTGATAACATATCAAGAGGCCTAGAAACTTGTAAAAGATGGAAATGAATATTACCTTGCACCTAATGTTGAAAACAAGGGAACTGTTCAGATAAATGATGTGCCAGTAGTAAATGAGTATCCTGATGTTTTTTCTGATGAGTTTCCTGGAATAATACCTTATCAGGATGTTGATTTACTATTGAATCTGTTCCAGATTCTAAGTCAATTTCAAAACCCCCTTATCGAATGGCTCAAGTTGAAATTTTATATTTGAAGGAGTAATTACAAGATTTATTAGAGAAAGTTTTCCATCGACCTCGGACATCACCATGGGGTGCTCCTATTTTATTTTTTAAAAATAATGATTGTTCAATGAGACTTTCCATTGATTATAGATCCTTGAATAACATCAATATTAAGAACAAATATCATTTTCCTCATATCGATGATTTCTTTGATCAGTTCCAGGGAGCTCAGTATTTTTCAAATATTGACCTGAGATCGGGGTATCATCAGTTGAAGGTAAAGGATGTGGATATTCCGAAGACCGCGTTCCGTACGAGATATGTCCATTATGAATTCGTAGTTATGACTTTTGGGCTAACCAATGCACCTGGTGTATTCATGGACCTTATAAATAGAATTTTCCATGAGTTCTTTGATAATTTTGTGGGTGTTTTCACTGATGATATTTTAATGTTTTATAAAATTAAACAGGATCATGAAAGACATTTAAGGGTTATTTTACAAACCTTAAAAGAAAATAAATTGTATTGGAAATTCCGCAAGTGTGAGTTTTGGTTGCAACAAATTTCATTCCTTGGTCACATTGATTCTAAAGATGGGATAACTATTGATCCTGCAAAAACAAAGGTTGTGGAAGAATGGCCAAGACCGACAAATGTAACCGAGATTCGTAGTTTTCTTGGTTTTGAAGTCTATTATAGAAGGTTTGTTATAAATTTTTCATTGTTATCTATTCCAATGTCTTAGCTGACTCGGAAGGGTGTAAAGTTTATCTGGAAAAAAGAATGTGATGATTGTTTTTAGGAATTGAAAAGAAGATTGGTGAATTCATCAGTTTTGGCACTACCTTCCAGGAATGGGGAGTTTGTTTTCTACATTGATGCTTCATTGAAAGGACTTGGTTGAGTCCTAATGTAGAATGATCAGGTAGTTGCTTATGCTTCACGTCAGTTGAAAACTCATGAGTTAAATTACCCTACACATTATTTGGAATTAGCTGATGTTTTTTTCGCTTTAAAAATTTGGGGGCATCATTTGTATGGAGTAAAGTGTGAAATATATACCGATCACAAAAGGATAAAGTATATATTCACTCAGAAATAATTGAACATGAGACAGAGGAGATGGCTATAATTAATCAAGGATTATGATTATACAATTCATAACCATCTCGGAAAAGCAAATAAAGTGGTTGATATTTTGGGTCAAAAAAGTAATGCTTGAATAAAAATGTTGAATTTGGAACGTGATACTTTGGTTAAGGATTTGATGAACTTTGGCTTAGATGCTGTTGGTTCATGATGTACTTCTGTTTTGTTTCAGGAATCAGTGAAATCTTCTCTATCAGACAGAATTAAGAAAGCACAAAAGCAAGACATCGAGTAGCTGAAAGGGGTAGAGCTGGATTAGAAGGGTAATTTGACTGAATTCAACATTGATAATGATTATGTTTTGAGATTTGGTAAGAGATTGTGTGTGCCTTGTGATTCACAATTGAAGAGAGAGTTGTTCTGTGAAGCTCATAGTTCTCCGTTTTCATTTCATCTAGGCAGTACTAAGATGTATAGAGATCTTCAGGAGTTTTACTGGTGGGACGGAATAAAAAGGGATATTTCTGATTTTACTGTGATTTGTTTTACTTGTCAACAGGTAAAAATAGAGTGGTCTTTACAAAAAGGGATTCTCTAACCTTTACCAGTGCCAGAGTGGAAATGGGAGGATATATCCATGGACTTCGTTGTGGGATTGCCAAAAAAACCTCGAGGTAATAATGCAATCTGGGTTATAGTTGATCGCTTGACGAAATCTTCTCATTTCCTTGCTATATGAGATACTTTTTCCCTAGATCAACTTTCTCATCTGTATCATAAAGATATAATCAGGTTACATGGAGTTCCTCTCTCCATTGTATCTGACTGTGATCCTAGGTTCACTTCTAACTTTTGGAAAGGCCTTCAGAAGTCGTTGGGTACAGAATTAAATTTTATTACGGATTTTCATCCTCAATCAGATGGGAAGTCAGTACGAACTATTCAGACATTGGAGCATATGCTACATGCTTGTTCTATGGATTATAAGGGAAGTTGGGACCAACATCTTTGTTTGGTTGATTTTTCTTACAATAACAGTTTTCATTCCAGTATACAGATGGAAACATTTGAGGCATTATATGAGAAGCTGTTTCGAACTCCATCTTTCTGGGATAAAGTGGGTGAAAGGAAGTTGATGTGACCGGAATTGGTAGAAGAGTTGGCAGAAAAAGTTCAGCTGATACAGAAACACATGATAACAGTTTAGAGCAGGCAAAAGAGTTATGCAGACAACAGGAGGAAAGATCTCTCTTTTGAGGTAGGTGATCATGTTTTTTCTCAAAGTATCACTATGGAAAAGTGTGATGTGTTTTAGTAAGAAATGAAAGTCGAGTACAAGGTTCATTAGACCAGATGAAATTCTGTAGAGTGTTGGATCAATTTCATACCGATTGGCTTTACCTCCAAGTTTATCTCATGTACACAATGTTTTTCATGTTTTAATGTTACGAAATTACATGCCAGATCCATCTCCTGTTTTGAGTCCAGAGCTAGTTCATATGGAACAGAATCTATCTTATGAGAAATAATCGGTACAGATTCTTGTCCATAGGGGGCATGTTTTGCGGAATAAGTTGATTCATCATGTAAAGGTTTTGTGGAAAAACCACTTGAGTGAAGAGGCAACATGGAAATCTGAAAATGCAATGAGGGATAAATACCTCCACTTATTCGATAAGTATATAAATCGTGGGGAAACAATTTTCTAATGGGGGGAAGGATGTAACATCCCAATTAATTAATGAATAATATAAATTCTTATCTATGTCTATTTACAAATTAGATAGTGTTTTAGAGGATTAAAATGAGAATAAATCCAATCTTAAGCATGGAATACACTAATATTTTTAAAAGATTGTTTTACTACCTCTTGATGGAAAACAATTTTTATATCAAACTTTTGACAATTTTATAATATCTATTTGTTAAAATAAACTTATTCTTTATGATTGGGACATTGAAATTGACGTTGGATAAATTTTTGGTATTTTTCTGACAATGTTCATTTTTAATGAATAGTGAAAAATACTGCATATTACATCAAAACTGCATTTTCTTCTAATATAATTATACGGTTTGATTATTTTTTTAATTTTTTTTAATGACTAAATAGAATATATTTTTACCATGTAATCCAATGGTGGTCATTGGTATTAATTTCACATTGGAATTGGGCACAAACAAGTGCCAAACTTTTCTTAGATATTGTTTCTAAAAAACCCACTATTTTTTTTTGACAATGGGAATTATTGTTAAATTAATTATTTAAATTTCTGTGTTTGGAATTGGGTAAAAAGGATTATATATTTGGAATCAGAAGGTCCAAATTATGTAATGAATAATCTTGTTTTTGGACATTATGAATAGTACCTACGGTAATTATCATTAATTATCTTGATTAATTAGTAATTGGGTAGTTAAGGACAATAAAATAATATCATGATAATAACAAATGAACTGAACATGTGTTATAATGCTACTGGATGGGTCATTTCAGACCATGGAATGCCTTTTTCCAATCTTGTGGACCCCATGGAATCACTTTTGTGTGATAATGATTTTTTATCTTTTTATATTTAAAGAAAGTTAAATATAACAAAGAAAGTATCACCTGAGTAAAACTTTTTTAATTTTGTCTACATAAATTATATATTTGACTATAAATATTCATTGTAAATCTAAAACTATTTCCTACGTCATTGAATTTTTTTATAATTTTTAGACTTTCAATAAATTAAATTATTTATGAGATCATGATGATGCAACGATTACCTCGTTAATGAATGATTTAAATAAAATGAAAAGATAATGTAAAATCTAAGACATACACTTGAAAAAGACCTATTGGATGACTATATTTAGAACCCTTATCACCTCATCCTAGAAATATATCAACGCGGGACCTTTAAAATCCAAAACCAATTTTAATATAATGTAACATTTTATAACATTCCAAGAGTGCCACTCCTCTCCTCTTATAAAAGGCCCCCACCTCTACCTCTTTACACACACTTCTCAAGACATTGTCTCGGCCATGATATGCTCATTTAATCTCCCCAAATCCCTCTCTTCATATTAGAAGACTTACCTTATGCATAAATGACTTCAAGAAACCCTTTTGGTACAAACCAAGAGGAGTTACCCGATTTAAAGGTAAAGTCTTCTCTAATGTTCTTCTGTTTTATTTTGCTTCTCCAACCCCGTAAACACTTTTTATTCATTTAATTTGTAACAACACCCGTATATTCAATATAATAGTATGTTGTTATAATAATTATTCTTGCTACACTTATAAACATCAACATCTAATGGTTAATGAACATATTGTTTCCGTGGATGGCGAATTTCTTCCTCACGAAATGATGATTGTTCAATATTATAATAAAACCTTCAAAGGTTGACATTAAGATGTAACTATATTTATATATGATATATAATATTTTTATGTTTTCCTTAATCTCATGTATTTTTATTTTATTTCAGACCTTTATGGCTTCCATTATGGGTAAACGCGATATCTTCATTTTAGGAAGTGCGGACTAATGCCCCCTCATAGTGATTTGATTCGTTAATGCCATATATGGGACATTTAAAGGATGGAGTTAATGATATTATATATGATATTATACTGGAATTATAATATACCTTTATATCATTATGATTAAACTCCATTAAATGGTAAATAGAAATGAAAGTAGCGTTCATGCTTACGTATGGCTTACCGTCTACATGAACGGTGCATTTCATTTCTTACCACTAAATGTTATGTAATATTATAAATTCATGTATAGAATAGATATATATGATATATATAATATCTACATTGTTAATATAATTCTGGATATAATGGATATTTTACCACATGAACAACTTGTAATTATAAAGAGTTTATTTTTTACTCAAGTACCAATGATCGACAAAACGACCATTATTAACATAAATAATTACATAGTGTTAATAACATGGTAATAAGTGATATAAAAGGAATAATGAACTTGAAAATGGTTCTTAATAAAGTAGAAATTAACTCAAGTTTATTATTCAGGATGTTAAAGAACAATCGAGTCAGGTCGGACCCGAGGTATGGGAATTCATCTCAATCTCCTTTCATTGAGGCATATTTTGTTTTATACACAGCTTTTTTTATACTGTGTATAAACCCATTTTACTTTTACGTTTATCCAAAGGAATATTATTTATACAAATCATTTACTAAATGACAAAAGGGAATGTTTTTATGTCCTACGTATGTGGCGACAACGACTTCTCTGCCGCTGTGACCATTATTTGAGCTTCGGCTTCCTCTACAAGCCATAACTTTTTTTTAATGAAAAATAAATACCATGTTCTACCTTTCTTTTATTTTGGTATGGAAAATGGTTTTCATAATGTTTTTATATCATTGTTTTGTATTGATATATCGTGATTGAAAAGTGGAAATGTTATGTTTCCTTTATGCAGGTTTTATAGGATACAATTATGTTATGGTTCTTGGGAATTGTTATAAAGATGGGAGGTTTCGTGATAAACTAAGGGCGGGTGAGCCCGATATAGCTCTCCAATACATTGTGTAATGCGAAGGGGTTAAACATAATGGTTTCTCCGATGAGATTTAGGTAATATACATTAATGGGTATTCCAAATGTAACTATGAGGGTTACTCCCTACCTAAGAATGTTATGAATGACTCAAGTTACCTTTATGTCTTATGATTTCTATGATTTATTAATGATTTGATGAGGTATGTTAAAATGAAAATGTTTTATGAGTAAAGTATGATTTCATACATGGACTAATGTTTCCATTTCATACTATTATATCCCTTACTGAGCTTTTTAATCTCATCCCAAGTTTTTTAAATGTTTTTCACAGGTCAAGGGAACGATACAGGACGTGATGATAGTGTCAAGGATGTTTCAAGAAAGAATCCATGTTTTATTTTAAATATGTTACCGTTGATGTGAAAAATGAGTACTATCTTTTATGTAACCATATTTATTAAATGTGGAATATAATTCATGATTTATGATCTAATTCTCTAAAACTGTAAACCTGAAAAGATCCTCACCGTGTATTATTGAAATAAATCAAGATTAAGTAACGTTTAATGTTGAGGCCTTATACTTCCACCCTTTTTAGAATTTCCACATATTTTCTCTGAGAATCCTTTTATTTTCCCATTGAGGGATAGTTGGGAAACAATTTGAGTAATAATTGACATTGTTCCTCCATTAATTATATCCATATAACTACTTTACAAATATAAGAATATTGGATCCTTTTTAATTCCCATCACTGAAAAAGATACATGATCAATTATACTTAGAGCATCAGCCACCTTGTTTTCCTTAACAGGATGGTAATGGATTGAACATTCATAATACTTGATGAGATCTATCCAACATTGTTGGTTCATATTAATAACTTTCTCTATAAATATATATTTGTGACTCTTGTGATCAATATATATCTCACATTTATCCCCATAGAGATAATGATACTAGATTTTTAATGCAATGATCACATCCGCCACCTCCAAATCTTGTGTGAGATAGTTTTTTCTCATTGATTTTTAGCTAACTTGAGGCGTAGGCTATCAATTTATAATTTTCATCAGCACAATGTTTGAGACCTTCTTTGAAGCATCGATATATACCATAGATAGTTCTACAGTTGTTGGGTGTGTGAGTACTGTCATAGTGATTATCCTATTTTTCAACTCCATAAAGGATTCTTCACATTCTTAAGTCTAGAAAAGCATTACTTCCTTCCATGTCAGCATGGTCATTGGGTTTGACATTCCAGAAATGTTATTCAAAATTTGTCAATAAAACCCAAATAGACCCAAAAAGCTACGGATAACGATTAAAAATGTTGGCATGGGCCACTCTTTTTTTTCATTTGTCTTGTAAGGGTCCATATATATCCATTTTCTAATGATAACATTCTCCAAAAATGATACTTCCTCTATCTAGAACACACATTTACTGTACATTTCCTAATGATTATCCCTTCTAAAATCCATTAATAATTTATTAAAATTCTCTACATGTTCCTCCTTGGTCTGGGAGTATATAAAAATGTCATCAATAAAGACTACCACACATTTTTTGAGGTAATCTCTCATGATTGTATTCATTAAATCGATGAACATTTCTATGGAATTCGTGAGTATGAAGGGCCTGAATATTCACCCACAGTGTCCATACCTCATTCAAAATGGAGTCTTTGGAATGTCTACCTTACTCACCTATAATTGGTGATGTCCTAACCAAAGGTCCACCTTAGAAAAATAATAGGACCATGAATTTGATAGAACAATTCATCTATTCGATTAAGGGGATAATTTTTACTTATCATGATTTTATTGAGCTCATGATAATCAATTCAGAGGCGTGTTGATCTATCATTATTCTATACTATGAGGACTAGAGCACCCTATGGTGATGCACTTGGGCATATAAAACCCTTCTATATATTCTCTTATAACTGCTTCTTCAGCTCATCCATCCCTATGGTGGCCATTTTATAAGGTTTCTTTGATATAGGTAGAGATCCTGTAATATGTTCAATTAAGAACTCAACTTCTAACTCAAAAGGAAGACCAGGAAGCTCTTCAAGGAATACATCAGCGCAATCCCTCATGATGGTCATGTATTCAAGTATGATTTTCTCCTTTGTCTCAATAATTTGGGCTAGATATACTTTCTCATAAATAATAAATATCCACACTTGAGACTATTATTATAAATGAGATTCATCTTCTTCCTTACCCTTGTAAAGAATTGGAGGATGCTTTGGGATATGAAAACTGAAAACCCTTTCCTGACTTTGAATATTGTATTTTTATTAGGATTGATAATTTATGACCCAGATAGTGTCGAACTACACTAAAGGGAATATGACTATATTTTATGGGAGTTTCAGTCTACAAACATTAACCAAGGATGAGTTATAAACCATGGATGAATAATTTCCCATTTGCAGTTCTCATGGATAACGTTTCCTCCAAATTTTTTGGTGGTGTTTGAATATTTCTATGAAACTGTCAAGATAATAAAGAATGTGTAGAACCAAAATCAAATAGTATGTTCAATATTATTGAATGAATAACTAGAATACCATTACCAACATAATTACATTACTCCACCTTAGAAATAATGATAGCATAATATATTCCTTTTTACCTTGGAGGTTTTTGTTTTTTTTCTCTGACAACCCTGGGCATAGGGAAATTATTTGTATATTTCCCATGCTCCATATAGTTGTAACACTGCACCATAGGCTGAGTCGTGATCTGAACCTTCCTTTATTCATCCATATTAGTGATATTTTTCAAATCCATTCTATAGTTCTCGGGATAGATGTCACATCATTCCACATATGATGCAATTCCTGGTTCCCTTTTAGACTGTTCCATGGATTCTTCTTCCAACAAAATTTACAATAGGTATATTCAAGATTCTTTCAATCATGGGATATGTTTATTGAACCACCCATGATGTTCTCCATCGTTTTGTTTCTTGTCGTCGGGCCCACAATACCACTAAGAGTATCCAGTCACCATTTCAACCTTGAGGTCATGCTGTACAATCACCCCATAACTGTAAAATTCTGAAATCTCAAACACCATCTATATACTCGACATTAGCCTTCTAAAAAAGAGATCCACCTTGATTTTTGTGTTCATGAAAAATCAAAAGTCTTACCTTGAAAGCCCTATAATGTTTTCATCATACACCCCGATGGACTCATTTTCATTGTGCATAAGATATATGAACTCTCTTTACATCTTGATACAAAGGCTTTGTCACGACCCATCCTCAGGGCCCGTGCAGTGACTACCCCAAGCCCGCCTTCCATAGGCCAGGGGCTGGCGACTAGCACCAAGGAGTAATTCCTAGTAAGAAGGGAATGCATTGCCTTTTTAATGTAAACAAACACCACAGAGAAAGCAAGCAGAAATAAACACTAAGTAAAAACTGGGTACAACAGTAAGTGCGGAAAAGTATGTGGGCCAGAATACAAACCCAACTGAAAGTAAAGTACAACTGAAAATAGATTACAACAACTGAAAAGTAAAGCCGCAGCGTCGAGCCATCCACTAGAGGTCCAACCTGAAGGGTGAGTACAGATATCCTCCACAGCTCCTCGGGTCCTGCCATCCGTTCCGAGTACATCTCGCCTAGTGGTCCACCTCTAGGTATCGTCCTAATCCATAAGCCTCAACCACGATCAGCATTGTCTATCGTCCGCAACCAACACAACGTAGTGCGTGCATACCCGTGTAGGGGTGAGTATAAGCTACTCAGTAGGGACCCTAAGACCCTCGAAGGTCTCCCAGAATCGGCAAACGATAATCCACAAAGGAAAGATACAATCACGAAGTAAGATCTGACACTGGTTAGGTAAATGCCCATACATATACCTAAGTCACCAATTCTCGTTCATCTCCAACATCCAAGCTCATGTACAACCCAGTCCACACAGGAAACCACAACCCAATCCACACAAGAAAGCATAACGTAATCCACACAGGATATTAAGTCAATCATATTAAAGATAAGGATTGAAAGTCAATATACAGCTCACATAGGTAAACTTCTTCATATGACGATAGAGATGATCAGATGTAATCACTGATTCATCTAAGCCATCAGACCCACAAAGGATCGATAGGTACTAACCCCCGCAATGACCCAAAAAGGATCTGACTCACACAGGATCGATAGGTAACTAACTCCCACAATGACCGACACAGGATCAGACCCACAAAGGATCTGTAGGCGCTGGCCCACACAGGACCACTGAGTGCTGACCCACACAAGATCTAACCCACACAAGATCGGTAGCACGGATCCACGTAGGATCACTGAGTGTTGTAGTTGTCGCCATCGAATCTATAGAGGATTTGTGCACAGGCGTCAACGTCGTCATAGTCGCAGCCAGCTCTAGGGTTCCCGCACAGAGCAAGCTTATTCGGGGGGGTCCGCTCCATGAGCAAAGGGGATGATACATAAACTGAAACATAGTCTGATGTTGTTGTATCCAAAAGTTCCGTATCTTCAACAGGAACTCAACGTCACAGACGGCGCGTCAATCGGACACCCGGTCTGAGTGTTATTGCCCTTTTCGTTTCAGGGGCCCGGTTGGTTTTTAAGTCAAAACCAACCCGTCCACACTCCAACTGTGTCAAAACGTCGAGCAGAGTATGCCAAAAGGTCCGTCTCACTTATAGGAATTCAACAAAGTCAACAGCACGTCAATCGGATGTCCGGAGCTCAAGTTATGAATATTTCCGCTCTGAGGGCCCGGTTGGTTTCGTGTACGAACCAACCCGGACGAACCTAAAGTACTCTGAAACCTTGAGTGTAATATATTGAATCGTCCGTCTCGATTCAAGGATTGCTACGCAACTAACAGTGTGTTGATCAGAGGTCCGTAGCCAATGTTATGGGCAATAGACCGAAAAAGTCTGGTATTAGGTGGTTCGGGCCCGGTCCGACCCGGCCCGGAACCCCTTGGGTCTGCCCGAACTGGGTCGACCCGACCCAGGTCCGGGACCTGCCTACTTGGGTGTGGCCTGGTCCGGTTGCCCGGTGTGGCCCGGCCTGGCGGTCCGGTCTGGCCGCGCGGCGCACTGGCCCACCGGCCCGGAGGCTCGGCCGAAACGACCGAGCGTGAGACACGGGGGGGGGGGGGGGGGGGGGCACCGTTCCCACATTCATTTCTATCCGCGGCCCCACGGGGGGGGGGGATCCTTTCCAACAGACATGGCCGAGCACTGCGTCCCGCCTCCTCCAGTCCCACGCGGTCGCGAGACTAGCGGCGGCCCTTCCCAGCGGCGTGCCGGGCGCCACTGTCTCCTGGCGGCCGGTGTGTGCCGGCCGGCAAGGCGCACCAGTGGAGCATTCCGCGGACCACCAGATGAGCTCTGGTGGTGGAATTTTCCTATCGTCTTCGCCAACGGCCCTCCTGGGGCCCGTCCTTCACTGCGAGGACCTCACAATGCCCGTGCGGCCTGCTTCATCATCGCCCGCTAATCCGCACACTAAGAACGAAGGGACGGTGGGTTCGGACTTGTTCTTTAGTCCGCACCCACCGCGTTAGCGGTTTAAGAAGGCTTCCGACAAATATTTTAAACATATTCCGTAGGTATAAATCACAAAGATATAATTGAATCAAAACCCCTACCTCGTCGAATTCGATAAGCGAGGATTCATCACGGAAAAGCACATCGCGGAAGAAGGTGTCGCGGAAGGGGGATCATCGCATTGCGGAAGAAGCTTCGTTGAAGAAGTGTCGCAGAATAAGCGTCGTTGATTTCCGAGGATCCAGTATTCTTCACTTTATTCGCATTCTTCGTGTTCTTCGTGAGGAATAGAAGATCTTCAAGAGCCTGAGTGAAATCTCCCTAGCCTCTCAACACCACCAGCCTAATAAAAATAAGATTTTTCTTATTTATATTTCACAAGTCTTGAGTTTTAAAATTCAAAAATGAATGAAACCATTATGTGAATTAATTGCAACGCTTAAACCACCACATTAATGAGGCGATTCATAACCAGAATAAACGTAAGAGTTGACTTCAATAAAAGGGGGGGTGCAGGTGCATTACTTAAGAAGAAAAGAAACGGTGGGGCTTGTGTGGGCCCCACCTCACAAATATCCTACCATGTGGGTAGGATATTTGTGGGTCCCACATCATCCTCTCAACATAAGTTAAGAAAAATAAAATAATAATCAGTTGTAACACTTTTATTTTATATCTTAAATTAACCCCAAAAAAATAAAAAACACACCCGTGAAAAAACAACTCCGGAAAAGATGTTTCTAAGCAAATACTGGCCCTGCAAATCCTTCGGTGCCGTCAGAATTCAATCTTGAGCACCAGATCAAAAGTTAGAAAACCCGCTCCATCGTTCACTGAACTTACCTGAGCTAATTTGTGGAAAAAGATTCCGGGCACACCGGGCCTCAGAATTAGGTGCCGTCAAAAACTACGTTCTTGTGAAATTCCAAAGAGAATTAAGAAAAAATGTCATTGAATTTTACGGGTCATTACTTCACTCCCACCTCAGGGATTTACGTCCCCGTAAAGATACATCAAAAACTAGGGAAATAAATGTGGGTACTGAGCACGCATCTGAGCCTCTCGCTCCCAAGTGCTCTCCTAGAGGTTCTCGTGCTTCCATCTGATGCGCACTATAGGAATCGATCATCCACATAGGATCTACTCCTGTTGATCCTCGATCTCTACCTGGACCACCGCAAACGTCGCCCATCATCAACGTCCATCTCCCCATGGTCAATGATATGTGTCGGGTCGTGCACGTATCTCCTTAGTTGGGATATGTGGAAGACGTCATGCACCTGGTGCAACTGAGGTGGTAGAGTCAAGCGATAAGACACCTCGCCAATCCTGCTCAGGACCTGGAATGGTCCGATGAAGTGTAGATACAACTTTCCGCCTCAGCCAAATCTCTATAATCGATGTCGAGGTGAGACTCGCAAGAAGACGTGGTCGCCATCCTCGAACTCTAGTGGCCTCCGCCTCCTGTCAGCATAAGACTTCTGCCAGCTCTGAGTTGTCCTCATCCACTCTTGGATGACCTGGACCTTCTCTATTGTGTCCTCGACCATCACTGCTCCCACAAGGGCTGACTCCCCAGGGTCTGTCTAGCATAGCGGTGATCTGCAAGGTCAGTCGTACAATGCCTCGTATGGTGCCATCCTGATGATGGAGTTGTATTTGTTGTTGTACGTGAACTCCACCAAGGGTAAGTGGTCCTTATAGCTGTGACCAAAGTCGAGGACACATTCACGGAGCATGTACTCGAGAGTCTGAATGGTCCTCTCCATCTGACCATCTGTCTGTGGGTGAAAGGCAGTGCTCAGATGTAGCTGCATCCCGAACACCTCATGAAACCCCTTCCAAAGACAGGAAGTAATGCAAGAATCTCGATCAGAGACGATAGATGATGGCACACCATGAAGCCGTACAATCTCCTGAACGTAGAGACGTCCCAAGATCTCCACTAAGCCCTACTCTCTGATGGGTTAGAAGTGTGCAGACTTGGTGAGTTGGTCGACAATCACCCAAATGGAGTCGTGACCTCTGGATGTGCGTGCAAGTCCAGTCACGATGTCCATATATATGTCGTCCCATTTCCACTCCGGGACCTCCAAGGGATATACCAAGCCTGCTAGTACCTGGTGTAAAGACCCGAAGCTTGACGTACATGAACATTACATTACTTTTGCAGAATACTTAGTACATAACAAAAACACACACACAAGGATCGTAATAGTTTAGTGTCTTTGGAAACTCGGAATAAAATCTTCTAATCGTGGTGAAAGATCTTCAACATCTCACATAAAGATCTTCCTTTTTTTTACCTAAAACCTTTCTTTATATCCTGGGGAAAAGAATACATAAAAGGGTGAGCTCAAATGCTCAGTAAGGGTAAACAAAATAAATATCAATCACATCATATTCATAAGAACATAACATTTTGGAAATCATAACCTGCAAAAGAGAGAGCATAATTTCATAACATGGGATAAATCATGGCAGTGAAATGTAATCACAATAATCATAACTTAAAACATGAAACTTTGTGGAATTCACACATAATCATAGAGAATCATTTCTTGTTAGTCAAGACTCATTGCCAAGACTATCTTAGTGGACAGAGTCCCTTTCTGAATCGAGTAACCCTCGTTTCAGTCCTGTTTCACTGAACCGGTATAACCTACCGTTCCAGCCCTGTCTATCTCATGAGATATAAAATCTTTATCCAATGCATTGGAGGGAGATATAGGTCACACCCATCTTATAATGAATCCTTTCTTATGTGTGCCACATAATCATAAACCATACATCATAGCGTAACCCATGTAATAAAAATGGGATTCTTAAACAATATGACATCATAAAACAATTCATATAAGATAAATAATTCATAAAAATATTTCCATCACAACATAATCAAATCCATGTAATAATAGGGATAAAAACATAACCCTTTTATTATCTTATATGGAAAATAATTTTGATAAAATACTTGAACTTCATTCTTGAGAAAAATATCCTTTCTACTTCAAAAACACTTTTCCTTTCTTAACATGTCATACAATTTTAAACTAAAAGAAGTTCATTAAAAATAAACTTGAATACTTGTAAAGTAAGCTTCTTGGAAATAATTTTTTAGAAATCCATTCATTCCGTATAAGTTAAAAAAAACATTCTTCGCACTTTTGTCGGAAAAGTCAAAAAGTACCTCGTACGAAAAATGACAAAAGATTCCTTTCATTTCTTTTACTAAAAACTCACCGAAGGGTAAAAATGGATTTAAACAATTGTAGGTGGATGGATGTAATATTACATATTGATGAAACATGGACGTGGATGATAAAATACACCCCAGTAAATACTTACAAATAAACAATCTCGGATAAAAATGAGATTGTGATATTTCCCTTACCTTAGGTCCGATTTGATTTGTACGTGTCCAAAGATCCTGTATAATGGTTTAAATAATGTCATTGACTTATTACAGAATCATATTCATTGTTATGATATCATATATGGTTCACTTATGACATTATATTACCCGTTCTTTTGTAAATTCCATGTTAAAGAAGCGTTTTGGGTAAAATCGTTTCTTTTATCGTAGGTGTTTTGACTTGTTGTTCTTGACATTATTATTACTTATATCATGATTTACTTACTTCCAGAATATAAAATATGATTTATATATCATATATATTCAGTATATATATATATATATAATAGATAGATAAATGAAATGAAAAACACCGTTCATGGAGACGGTAGTCCGTACGTACGCATGAACGCTGTTTTCCTTTCCCTATTGTCTTGAATGGAAGTAAGTAGATGACATACATATATATATACATAATTACAGTAGCTTTATAATGTCATATATTTCATTATTATTTCTTATATATACTTTATAATCATTCTTAAATGGTTAACATGGAGAATGAATCTCATCGCGTCGTGGAGATGGTAGTCCGTACGTACGCATGAGCGATGATATCATTTCCATAAATATTGAATTGAATTGGAGTGGATTATACAATATATCAGAATCAATATGATGTTTTAATAACTATGTATAGTTATTCTTTACATCATTATACCCATCCATGTAAGGTGGTGGTGGAAAATAGATTACACCACGGCGTGGAGACGGTATTCCGTACGTACGCACGCGCGGTGATTTCTTTTTCCGTAGGATAGATAGATGGTGAAATAGGGTTGTTTCATACTTATAATAACATATCAGTATATGAGTGATACTGATGTTATTACTTCATAATTAAACAACCTAAGAAGAAGAAGTGGAAGAAGAAATAAAGATGAAAGAATTGGTAACGGTAATTACCTCTTCTTTGAAGCGCCTTTTGGAGACCTCCTCTTAGGGAACTAAAATTGGTCTTTGAGGAAGACCAGAACCTCTAGGATGTTGCTACGGAAGTGGAGAAGAGATTTTGGTAGGGGTTGGCCTAGCTTGAGTGCTCAAATTGGTGTGAGGAGGAGGGGGAGGAGGTGTCCTTTTATAAGGGAGGAGAGGGGCACCTTAGGAATATCTCAAAATATTATTTTATATTAAAGTCAAAATCGGTTTATAATGGTTCCAAAGGGTATTATTTCGAATCTAAAGTGGGGATGGGTCGAAACGCTATCATCCAATAGGATTTAGACAAGTTTAGGGTATTATTTTAACCTTATCAATTAGATTTAACTCTAAGTTAAATAATTTAACTTTTACCGTGTCTTTTTGTTTTCTTTCACTATATGGTTAATACATTTACTATAACATGCCAAACGAACCCCAAATTGTTTATTATTAATATATATATCCTTATATAAGTCATTTTGCCGAACCGTAGATTTTTAGGAATAAAATAACAATTAATAATATAATATTTGATTTAAAAACTATTTTGTGTCAATTTTGACACTATTTGATATATGATTTTTGTGAAAGTCATAACAGAATTATATGTTCGAACCAAGTTGATTAAATCAACAATAATATATCATATTAACCTAGAAAATTAGTGGAATTCATAAAAAGTCTCAAATGACATTTATTTTGGTGTTTATAACACCAATTATGTTAATATTTAATTAATAAGATAATTACTGCATCATCATTGTGTCATAAATAAATTAAATTATTTAATGTCTAAAAATTACAAATAAAATACCATCATGTAGGAAATCCTTTTAGCTTTCTATTGAATATTTATAGTCGAATTTATCTTATGTATAACCCCATATTAAAAATGATTTACGTATTAAACGTTGATTTTAACTATTTTAACCCTTCTTTAAATAAATTAATAATAAATGTCCTAATCTAATCCAAGTAGGCCTAAATGGTCATATTTTATTCATAAGTTTGTTTTTGGTCGAATTACACTTATCCAATAGAATTAGGACATGTGTTAGGGTAATTATAATATCATATTTACCCTTAGTTACCCTATTTACTATTAACCGTGGTAAAAAAAAGTAAAAAGTTACTATTCACCAAAAATTATTTTCATCTCATTGAACCACATTTTACTTACTGACATCAACCGTGTCTCTCGGATTTTTGAAATTCCATTCACAGAAGCGGTAAAATTATGTTTTATGAAAAATTCAGTTTTTTAACTACCACTTAGTAGTTTCACTATTCATCAAAAAATGAAGGTTTTCAAAAAAATACCAAAATTTCATCCTAAGCTATATTTCATATTCCGAATTCAAAAATGAAGTCTATTTTACCAAATTCCTAACATATAAGTTGCATTAATTAATTTTATAATTAAATCCCGCTGTTAAAACAAATAGCGTGTTTTTAAGAAACAATATCTATCAAAAGATTGACACTTGTTTATGTCTGGTTTAAATGTGCAATTACATCCGATGACCAACATTGTATTAAATTGTAAAAATATATTCTAAATATACTTTAAAACTACTCCAATTAATAATTTATCACTATTAATTATTTCGATTAAAAAAATTGTTTTTTAATTATAATTTAGTAATTTTCACTATTCATCAGAATATGAAAGTTATCCGAAATGTACCAAAATTTCACCTTAGGCTAAATTCGATACTCCGAATCCAAAAATGAAGTTCATTTTGAAAAATAAGATTTACAGAATTTTAAAAAGTGGTTATTACTATTCATACCGGCTAGTTTTAATAATATCTTAATAGCATATCGTTGTTTAGCGAAACTTGGTGTTGCGTACAACACACGCTATCGTGGAAGGTCGCGATTGTGTGTAATGGAAGGAAAGTCAAGGATGCGTGTTGTGAAAGCTCCTTTTGGTGTAGCGTACAACACAATACATTAATAAAATTAAAAAGAATATTTTTCATAAAATCTCGGGCTGTTACATTCTACCCCCCTTAAAATGAATTTCGCCCTCGAAATTCGTCGTGGTTATAAATGGTTTACTATTCGAAAGTTTCTTTAATAGAAACCCACATCGTAAAAAGGAATACCAAAACATGGCTTTAAAAACTAAAGTATGAAATGTAACGATTACCTAATTAAACTAATCAATGGGTTTCCACATAGGTGAAAATATGGATATGGAAGAGAAATCTAACCATCATGTTCCGAAGGAGAGTGGTAGAGAACATGGCTATGGAAAATCCAACAATCACAAATCCATAAATTTGTGACGATCTAAGGTACCATCCGATTCGTCAGGTATAAGATCACTAGGACAACATTTTTGGTTTTCAAGATCATTTCCCTAAAGTTGAAAATTTGAATTGGAATAAATACTTTCTTTATTTTGGTACAATCTCACTATTGTTCGTGCCTAGAACAATTTCCACTTCATCTCTTAAATAAATGAAATTGAATTTGTTATTCGTGAAGTGTTAGCAGATCATGTGATAGAATGACAGGTCATTCCATCTGTCTCAAACAAAAGGTTAGCAAAAATTATATACATAAGTCGATCTATAGTGAGATTAATCATATATAGTTCCTAAAATGGACTTATACTACATATATCATACTGCATAATATAATAAAACTAGTTTCTACTAAACAGGGACTTCCTGTAGGCCAGTGGTAGGCGATAAAGGCCAGTCGCACTTCGGTTGTGGGTTCGATTCCCACAGCCTTGTCCGAAGCCATGGGCTGTCGCCCGTCCTGCAGGTTGTCCTTTTTCTAAAACTATATTACTATAACATCCCATAAATAATATCGAAGAAACTTCTATCCTTAAACAATACTAACTTATGTCCAACATAATCCATCCCAATCTTTAGTCCTATCCATAATACTGCAGTCCACTCTCATAACATAGTGAAAACGATTACCAGAGATTTAATACCATCGTTGATCCCCATATATCATAAGATATATCTTGTTGGACACATTCCAAACATTCAAAGGCCTTAATCTTGTACTCTCTTGAATACCCATTTAACCTTAGTGAAAACTTGAATGCAGTTAAAAGTTAACACTTTCCACATACCAAAATCCTCAAAATTCTATATACTCAAACCATGATATCACTTAGTCCTTAGATCAATCATGAGCTCATGAATACTGTTAAACATTTCATTTTCTCGTTTTCCCTTCATTATGCGCATGTCATATTATTTCCAAAAATATCTGAATAACCTTTCATGGATACTGGTAGCATTAATCACACACTTTCAAAACTCAAGGAAAGACAACAATGTATCAATCCTTAGATGTCTCTTTATTCCATAGTACCATGAGATTCTTTATACAACATTACACTTGATAAACATGTAATCATTCCATTACCTTCTTAAACCATTGACCGAGCTTCAACAATTCTTTCATCTCACATATCATTTGTAGTCTCTTCATCATCATCAACATAAATACTACCCATATGACCATACTGATTCTCTTCATGAGACTTTCCCTTAGGGAATTGGTTTGCATAATGCCCGTAAATTCCACATTTAAAACATTTAACCATTGTTGATGTCGTAGCAATACCATTATCCTCATCCATGGTGTTAACTGAACCTTTTCCTTTGCACTTACTTGCTTTGTGTCCTTCTTTTCCACACCCAAAGCATATTTCAGTTCCTTTGAAACATTCTCCTTGATGCCTCTTCCCACATGATTTACATAGGGAAAATTGAACTTTCTTTCCTCTATGATCATCATGAAACTCCATCTTTCTCTTATTAGCCGAGTCAGGAAACTTACCAAATTTTTACTTTATTGATCATATTATGAGATTGCTGATTCGGCATAATAATGATGTTTGGACTTCCAAATCCCATTTCATTATGAAGAATATCATTCCATTGTCCATCATATCCTCCATTATCGTGAATCATCTTGTTTCCAGCCATTTTCTAAAACCCAGAAAAGAATAGTGTGAGAGGAAAAAATCATGCTAGGGAAAACAACATAATAAAGGTGGATTATCCTCAATATCTAACATCTTAGGTTAAATTCTATGATCGTTACCGTAGTTCTAGGACTATATCCTATACGTATATTTATCCTTAGGGACATCCCTAGACATACCTTATAAATATCTCTAGGGATCTCACTAAAGTACTCACATCCTAGTTTCCAAAGGTTGACTAAACCTTTCCTCTGATACCAACTGTAAAGACCCGAAGCTTGACGTACATGAACATTACATTACTTTTTCGGAATACTTAGTACATAACAAAAACACACACACAAGGATCGTAATAGTTTAGTGTCTTTGGAAACTCGGAATAAAATCTTCTAATCGTGGTGAAAGATCTTCAACATCTCACATAAAGATCTTCCTTTTTTTTACCTAAAACCTTTCTTTATATCCTGGGGAAAAGAAAACATAAAAGGGTGAGCTCAAATGATTAGTAAGGGTAAAAAAAATAAATATCAATCACATCATATTCATAAGAACATAACATTTTGGAAATCATAACCTGCAAAAGAGAGAGCATAATTTCATAACATGGGATAAATCATGGCAGTGAAATGTAATCACAATAATCATAACATAAAACATGAAACTTTGTGGCATTCACACATAATCATAGAGAATCATTTCTTGTTAGTCAAGACTCATTGCCAAGACTATCTTAGTGGACAAAGTCCCTTTCTGAATCGAGTAACCCTCGTTTCAGTCCTGTTTCACTGAACCGGTATAACCTACCGTTCCAGCCCTGTCTATCTCATGAGATATAAAATCTTTACCCAATGCATTGGAGGGAGATATAGGTCACACCCATCTTATAATGAATCCTTTATTATGTGTGCCACATAATCATAAACCATACATCATAGCGTAACCCATGTAATAAAAATGGGATTCTTAAACAACATGACATCATAAAGCAATTCATATAAGATAAAGAATTCATAAAAATATTTCCATCACAACATAATCAAATCCATGTAATAATAGGGATAAAAACAGAACCCTTTTATTATCTTAGATGGAAAATAATTTTGATAAAATACTTGAACTTCATTCTTGAAAAAAATATCCTTTCTACTTCAAAAACACTTTTCCTTTCTTAACATGTCATACAATTTTAAACTAAAAGAAGTTCATTAAAAATAAACTTGAATACTTGTAAAGGAAGTTTCTTGGAAATAATGTTATAGAAATCCATTCATGTCGTATAAGTTAAAAAAAACATTCTTCGCACTTTTGTCGGAAAAGTCAAAAAGTACATCGTACGAAAAATGACAAAAGATTCCTTTCATTTCTTTTACTAAAAACTCACCGAAGGGTAAAAATGGATTTAAACAATTGTAGGTGGATGGAATTAATATTACATATTGATGAAACATGGACGTGGATGATAAAATACACCCCAGTAAATACTAACAAATAAACAATCTCGGATAAAAATGAGATTGTGATATTTCCCTTACCTTAGGTCCGATTTGCTTTGTACGTGTCCGAAGCTCCTGTATAATGGTTTAAATAATGTCATTGACTTATTACAGAATCATATTCATTGTTATGATATCATATATGGTTCACTTATGACATTATATTACCCGTTCTTTTGTAAATTCCATGTTAAAGAAGCGTTTTGGGTAAAATCGTTTCTTTTATCGTAGGTGTTTTGACTTGTTGTTCTTGACATTATTATTACTTATATCATGATTTACTTACTTCCAGAATATAAAATATGATTTATATATCATATATATTCAGTATATATATATATATATATAATAGATAGATAAATGAAATGAAAAACACCGTTCATGGAGACGGTAGTCCGTACGTACGCATGAACGCTGTTTTCCTTTCCCTATTGACTTGAATGGAAGTAAGTAGATGACATACATATATATATATACATAATTACAGTAGCTTTATAATGTCATATATTTCATTATTATTTCTTATATATACTTTATAATCATTCTTAAATGGTTAACAAGGAGAATGAATCTCATCGCGTCGTGGAGACGGTAGTCCGTACGTACGCACAAGCGATGATATCATTTCCATAAATATTGAATTGAATTGGAGTGGATTATACAATATATCATAATCAATATGATGTTTTAATAACTATGTATAGTTATTCTTTGCACCATTATACCCATCCATGTAAGGTGGTGGTGGAAAATAGATTACACCACGGCGTGGAGACGGTATTCCGTACGTACGCACGCGCGGTGATTTCTTTTTCCGTAGGATAGATAGATGGTGAAATAGGGTTGTTTCATACTTATAATAAAATATCAGTATATGAGTGATACTGATGTTATTACTTCATAATGAAACAACCTAATAAGAAGAAGTGGAAGAAGAAATAAAGGTGAAAGAATTGGTAACGGTAATTACCTCTTCTTTGAAGCACCTTTTGGAGACCTCCTCTTAGGGAACTAAAATTGGTCTTTGAGGAAGACCAGAACCTCTAGGATGTTTCTAGGGAAGTGGAGAAGAGATTTTGGCAGGGTTTGGCCGAGCTTGTGTGCTCAAATTGGTGTGAGGAGGGGGAGGAGGTGTCCTTTTATAAGGGAGGAGAGGGGCACCTTAGGAATATCTCAAAATATTATTTTATATTAAAGTCAAAATCGGTTTATAATGGTTCCAAAGGGTCTTATTTCGAAGCTAAAGTGGGTATGGGTCGAAATCCTATCATACAATAGGATTTTGACAAGTTTAGGGTATTATTTTAACCTTATCAATTAGATTTAACTCTAAGTTAAATAATTTAACTTTTACCGTGTCTTTTTGTTTTCTTTCACTATATGGTTAATACATTTTCTATAACATGCCAAACTAACCCCAAATTGTTTATTATTAATATATATATCCTTATCTAAGTCATTTGGCCGAACCTTAGATTTTTATGAATAAAATAACAATTAATAATATAATATTTGATTTAAAAACTAATTTGTGTCAATTTTGACACTATTTGATATATAATTTTTGTGAAAGTCATAACAGAATTATATGTTCGAAACAAATTGATTAAATCAACACTAATATATCATAGTAACCTAGAAAACTAGTGGAATTCATAAAAAGTCTCAAATGACATTTATTTTGGTGTTTATAACACCAATTATGTCAATATTTAATTAATAAGATAATTACTGCATCATCACTGTGTCATAAATAAATTAAATTATTTAATGTCTAAAAATTACAAATAAAATACCATCATGTAGGAAATCTTTTTAGATTTCTATTGAATATTTATAGTCAAATTTATCTTATGTATAACCCCATATTAAAAATGATTTACGTATTAAACTTTGATTTTAACTATTTTAACCCTTCTTTAAATAAATTAATAATAAGTGTCCTAATCTAATCCAAGTGGGCCTAAATGGTCATATTTTATTCATAAGGTTGTTTTCGGTCGAATTACACTTATCCAATAGAATTAAGACATGTGTTAGGGTAATAATAATATCATATTTACCCTTAGTTACCCTATTTACTATTAACCGTGGTTAAAAAAAAGTAAAAAGTTACTATTCACCAAAAATTATTTTCATCTCATTGAACCACATTTTACTTAATGACATCAACCGTGTCTCTCGGATTTTTGAAATTCCATTCACAGAAGCGGTAAAATTATGTTTTATGAAAAATTCAGTTTTTTAACTACCACTTAGTAGTTTCACTATTCATCAAAAAATGAAGGTTTTCAGAAAAATACCAAAATTTCATCCTAAGCTATATTTCATATTCCGAATTCAAAAATGAAGTCTATTTTACCAAATTCATAACATAGAAGTTGCATTAATTAATTTTATAATTAAATCCCGCTGTTAAAATAAATAGTGTGTTTTTAAGAAACAATATCTATCAAAAGATTGACACTTGTTTATGTCTGGTTTAAATGTGCAATTACATCCAATGACCAAAATTGTATTAAATTGTAAAAATATATTCTAAATATACTTTAAAACTACTCCAATTAATAATTTATCACTATTAATTATTTCGATTAAAAAATTGTTTTTTAATTATAATTTAGTAATTTTCACTGTTCATCAGAATATGAAAGTTATCCGGAATGTGCCAAAATATCACCTTAGGCTAAATTCGATACTCCGAATCCAAAAATGAAGTTCATTTTGAAAAATAAGATTTACAGAATTTTAAAAAGTGGTTATTACTATTCATACCGACTCGTTTTAATAATATCTTAATAGCATATCGTTGTTTAGCGGAACTTGGTGTTGCGTACAACAGACGCTATCGTGGAAGGTCGTGATTGCGTGTAATGGAAGGAAAGTCAAGGATGCATGTTGTGAAAGCTCCTTTTGGTGTAGCGTACAACACAATACATTAATAAAATTAAAAAGAATATTTTTCATAAAATCTCGGGCTGTTACACCTGGTGCTCTCCCTCAGACTGCTGATAGGTGAGGCATCGAGAACGAACTCTGCCATCGCCTTCTTCATGCCCGGCCACCAGTGCTGTCGTCTGAGATCCTGGTACATCTTCGCCACTCCAGGATTTACCAATAAAAGGGGAAGTGTGAAACTCTCTCAGAACCTCTTCTCGTAAAGCAACTGGTACCATGGTACGTCCTCTGAAAAGGACGTCGTGCTCTCCTCCTAAATAGAAACCATCTGGTGCCTGTCCTGAGGATATCAGTGCACGCCGCGTCTCACAGTCAGTGTCACAACTATGTGTCTCTCCGACCCGCTACAGCAGTGGAGGAGTGACTGTGAGTGACTGAAGGAATGCTACTCCATCTCTATCCATGAAGGATATCTGCAAAGCGGCTAGCTGCTCTATCATCTCCACAAGTAGCTGAATGCCCGTCCTCCTGCTGAGAGCATCAGCTACTACGTTCCCCTTTCCACGAGTATAGACTATCTCAATGTCATAATCCTGGAGGAACTCGAGCCATCATCGCTATCTCATGTTCAGGTCCTTCTGAGAGAAGATGTACCTGAGACTCTGATGGTATGAATAGACTGTAAAGCACTCGCCCATCAGATAGTGTCACCACATCTTCAGAGCGAAGAGCACTGCTACTAACTCCAGGTCATGGGTAGCGTAGTTCTGCTCATGATGCCTCAAATGACGTGATCTGTAGGCGATCACAGCCCGTTCCTACATTAGGACACATCCGAGTCCTGTCCCTGATACATCGCTGTAGACTACATACCCTATTCCCTCCTCCGGTAGCCTGAAGATAGGCGTACTGGTCAATCTCTGTCTCAGCTCCTGGAAGCTCTGCTGACATCTGTCTGACAACACAAAGTGTTTCCCCTTCTTCATCAACGCTGAGAGTGGTGTCGCAACTCTATAGAAGTCTGAAACAAATATCTGGTAGAACCCATCTAGACCTAAGAAACTCTGCACCTCCATCACGCTGCTGGGTGGCTCCCAAGCTAGCACTACCTCGATCTTCGTAGGATCCACCACAACTCCCTCCTCAGAGATGACATGTCCCAAGATTTGGACCTCGCATATCCAGAACTGACACTTAGAGATCTTACCATAATGCTGGTGCTCTCGGAGTGTTTCCAGTACAACTCACATGTGGTAGGCGTGCTCCTCCTCAGTCGTCGAGTATATCAAAATTTCGTCGATGAAGACCACAACAAATCAGTCGAGGTATGGCTGAAATATCTTGTTCATGAGGACCATGAACACTGCTGGAGCATTGGTTATGCCGAATGGGATAACCAAGAACTCATAGTGTCCATACCGATATCTGAAGACCATTTTTTGCACGTCCTCATCCCGAACTCTGAGCTAATGATAGCACCAAGCCCTCCTTCCATAGGCCAGGGGATGGCGACTAGCACCAAGTTGTAATTCCATGTATGAAGGGAAAGCATTTCCTTTGTAAAGTAAACAAACACCATAGAGCAAACAAGCAGAAGTAAACACTAAGTAAAAACTGGGTACAACAGTAAGTGCGGAAAAGTATGTGGGCCAGAATACAAACCCAACTGAAAGTAAAGTACAACTGAAAAGAGAGTACAGAAACTGAAAAGTAAAGCCATAGCGTCGAGCCGTCCACTGGAAGTCCCACCTAAAGGGTGAGTACAGATAGCCTCCACAGCTCCTCGGTCCAGCCGTTCGTTCCGAGTACGTCCCGCCCAGTGGTCAACCTCCAGGTATCGTCCTGCTCCGCAAGCCTCAACCACGATCAGTGATGTCTGTCGTCTGCAACCAACACAACGTAGTGCGGGCATAACCCATGAAGGGGTGAGTATAACCAACACATTAGGGACCTCTAGACCCCCGCAGGTCTCCCAGAATCCACAAAAGGATAATCCACAATGGAAAGATACAATCACGATGTAACATCAGACACTACTTAGGTATATGCCCATACATATACCTAAGTCGCCAATTCTCGTTCGTCTCCAACATCCGAGCTCAAGTACAACCCAGTCCACACAAGAAACCAAAACCCAATCCACACAGGAATGCATAACGTAATCCACACAGGATATCAAGTCAATCATATAGAAGATAAGGATTGAAAGTCAAGATACATCTCACACAGGTATACTTCTTCGTATGACGATAGAGATGATCAGATGTAGTCACTGATTCATCTAAGCCATCGGACCCACAAAGGATCGATGGGTAATTACCCTCGCAATGACCCAAAAAGGATCTGATCGACACAAGATCGATAGGTAACTAACCCCCGCAATGACCCACACAGGATATGACCCATACAGGATCGGTAGCACTGATCCACGTAGGATCACTGAGTGCTGTAGTTGTCATTTTCGAATCCACGGGGGATTTCTTCACAGGCATCATCATCGTCGCTGTCGTAGAAAGATATAGGGTTCCCGTACAAAACAAGCTGATTCAGGAGGGTTCGCTCCACGATCCGAGGGGCTGATACATCAACTGACACATAGTCTAGAGTTGATGTATCCAAAAGTTCAGTATCGTCAACAGTAACTCAACGTCATAGATAGCGTGTCAATTGGACGCCCGATCTAAGAGTTATTGGCTTTTTCGTTCCAGGGGCCCGCTTGGTTTTTAAGTCAAAACCAACCCGAATGTACTCCAACTGTGTCCAAACCTCAAGCAGAGTAATCCAAAAGGTCCATCTCACTTTGAGGAATTCAAAAAATTCGACAGCACGTCAATCAGACGTCCGGAGTTCCAGTTATGAGTGTTTCCGCTCCGAGGGCCCGATTGGTTTCGTGTACGAACCAACCCAGTCAAACAAAAAGTACTCCTAAACCTTGAGTGTAATATACCGAGTCGACCGTGTCGATCCATGGATAGCTACGCAACAGACGGTGCGTCTATCGGAGGTCTGTAGCCCATGTTATGGAAAACAGACAGGAAAAGTCTGGTATTAGGGGGTTCGGGCCCAGTCCGTCCCGGCCCAGAGGCTCGGCCGAAACAGCCGAGCGTGAGACGCGGGGGGGGGGGGGGGTGCTTCCCCCCTCTTACTTTGCTAACCGTGGCCCCACGGGGGACGCTCCTTTCCAATGGACACGGACGAGCGCTGCGTCCCGCCTCCTCCGGTACCGCGCGGTCGCGTGCCTAGCGGCCTGCCGCCGCGGCTTCAGCCGCAACGGCCATACCCTGCGGCGTGTCGTGCGTCGCCGCCTCCGACCATCGGCGCCACCGTGCCCACGAGGTGCGCAAGAGGAGCGTTCCGCGGACCACTGGATGAGCTCCGATGGTCGTATTTGCCTTTCGTTTTCACCAACGGCCCTCCTGAGGCCCGTCCTTTATTGCGAGGACCTCACAACACCCGTGCGGCCTGCATCATCATTGCCCTCCAATCTGCACACCAAGAACGAAGGGTCGGTGGGTTCGGACTTGTTCCTTTGTCCACACCCACCGCGTTAGCGGTTTAAGAAGGCTTCCGATAAATATTTTAAACATATTCCGTGGTTATAAATCACAATGATTTAATTGAATCAAAACCCCTACCTCGTCGAATTCGATGAGTGAGGATTCGTCGCAGAAGAACGCGTCTTAGAAGGGGGATCGTCGCGTCGCGGAAGAAGCGTCGCAGAAGAAGCGTCGTGGAAGAAGCGTCGTGGAAGAAGCATCACAGAAGAAGCGTCGTTGATTTCCGAGGATCCAACGTTCATCATGTTCTTCGCATTCTTCCCGTTCTTCACGAGGAAGAGAAGATCTTCAAGAGCCTGAGTGAAATCTCCCTAGCCTCTCAACACCACCAGCCTAATAAAAATATGGGGTGTTTTATTTTTATTTCACAATTCTTGTCTTATAAAATTCAAAAACTAAAGAAAAAATTAAGTGAATTAATCACAACGCTTAAACCACCACATTAATTAGGCGTTTCTTAACCAGAATAAGCACAAGAGTTGACTTCAATAAAAGGGGGGATGCAGGTGCGTTACATAAGAAGAAAATAAATGGTGGGGTTCATGTGGGACCCACCTCACAAATATCCTACAAAGTGGTTAGGATATTTGTGGGTCCCACATCATCCACTCAACTTATGTTATGAAAAATAAAATAAAAATCGGTTGTACAACTTTTATTTTATTTCTTAACATAACACCAAAAAAAATAAAAACCACACCCGTGAAATTGAAACTCCAGAAAAGATGTTTCTAAGAAAATACTGACACTGCGAATCCATCGGTGCCCTCAGAATTCGATTTCGAGCACCGGTTCAAAAGATAAAAAAAACCCGCCTGTTCGTTCACTGAACGTACCCGAGCTAAACTTCGGAAAAAGATTCCGGGCACACCGGGCCTCGGAATTAGGTGCCGTCAGAAACTGAATTCTTGTAAAATTCCAAAGAGAATTAAGAAAAAAAAATCATTGAATTTTATGGGACTTTATAGGCTTTGTGGAAAATATTTCTTGAAAACATCTTATGGAATTCCTCTCAATCCATGGAATCAATTTCTTCTTAGGACACTATATTCTTGGTCAATGTCTACCACTGATTAGCTTCCCCATCAAAACAATACACCTCCAGAATAAATTTTTCTTATTTCAAGCATTGGGGAATAAATAATAACTTTTCAATGGATTTAATCCAAATTTATGTGAGGAGGGGATCAAAAGAACTACTAAAATTGGGAGTCCTTTTCTACGTGAAGGATTCTATGTAAACTTACTCTTCCCTTAGATGATGTGGGTATTCCAAATGATTCATTTTATTATTTATTACCTGATCCAGCTGAACAAGTACTGTCATGAGGCTTGGAACACATGTTCCCATCATTTCAGCTATATCATTAGGGAAATCTTTACATTTCCTATCACATTGGTTGTTGGAAAATGTTTTATGTTTCCCACCATTAACTATGAATAAGAACATGTAATTTGAGTTCTTGAATACTTAGTAATTAAACATAAAAAAGAATTCTTTGAACATAAAAGGGTAATAACTCAGAGGAAAGTTATATCCTTACTTGTGATTCCATAGGATTAAGTCTAGGTTATCCTTTATATATTTCATAAATTATTTTTTATGGGATTTGTTATTCCCTTAATAATGGTTTGTACTATGCTCATTATTTTACCAATGAATATCCCTTGGGAGTGTCAAATCAAGAGTGTAGTAAGGATCATTGTCGTGTACCATGATACCTTGGTTGAAGCCCAGGACTCCTTGTCAGAGTTTTCACACATAGGTACATTTCTGATAGATCCACCTCTACCTATTTGAATCTAGACAAGTATTTATTTACTTGATAAACCACATACTCTATTCTTACCAAAATTTATGGTTGTTTTCCAATTCTTCATATCATCCTTAAGGTTCTTCCTAAAGTTTTCTATTCCTAATCTCCAAATATAACATGCCCATCCTCGGATACCAACCCTAGTGACACTATAATGTTACATATAACATTACATGTTTTTCTGCCTAATTTTACATCATAGTACAAGCCAAGGATCATTAATTTTAGTGTCTTGGAAGACTAGGTTCATAATAAAACATTGTAAAAACAACTTTTTATTTAATCTACATAATGGGCTAATATATTCCATTGTGATCTTACATCTACATAATATAACATAGGGAAAAAATGAATAAAGGTATGAGATAAATGTATAGTAAGGTAAATACCATAAGAACAAAGCATTAGCACATGGGATAGAAGGCATGACACGATGGCATAAAAAAGGTATGTAACATATGAAATTATAACATATAAACGAGGGATTATTTATAAATGGATTCAAAGATATGTGGAAGAAACATAAAACATGAATTTAGTATGGGTCATGTCTAATTGACAAGACCGTTCCCATAGTATCACAATCTAATGCTAACCTCCAAGACCATTTCACATAGTAGCACATGTCAAGGCTAACAGTGAAAACAATCACACATAAAGTATAATGAGAAACAACATTATCCAATTAAATGGAGAACTATCTTAGGGAACCTATATTACATTTCATGAATAGTTTTTCAATATAAATAATCCTATATAATCCATCATACATAAACATAAGGGTTTACCATTTAAATAATTGGGAATAATAATCATGACGTAAAGCATAACCAATGGGCGTATCATGAAAGTGACCCTGAAAGAAATTAATTAGAACATGCATGGAATTTAATATGGTAAAATATGAATATATCATGGTATGTGATGTCAATGAAAAGTGACAAAATGTTTGGAATGTATTTGAGAAATTTTGGCATTAAATAATATATTGTGTGTTTTTTAGGAAAATACTAGAGAGATTTTAAAATTGAAAAGAAAACAATAATTTAGATAAAACCAAAAGTTAAACAAGAAGGTTTTTATAATAAATATACTAATTTAATGAATAAAATGATGGTTTAAAATATAGGATATAGTATACTTGAAATTGGGTAAAAGTTTTGCAAAGTTCCCTTACAACGAGTTTTCTTATTAGGAAGTATCAAGGAGGGAATTACTTAAATGCAAGTATAACACAAAACGATAATTAGGTATGGATATTGACACATGATTATGAATAATATAATCAATTGATAGACGTTTTACATATAAAATAAAACTTCATTTGGGTAAAAATAAAGATATAGCAACATGGATGAATAAAAGCGGTTCGGGTAATATTCCATACAGATTATCAACATTGTATCGTGTGTACATAAGAAGATTTCATTAGAGAGAATAGAATTTCTTCCTAATTATAAATTATGAGGAATTTAATGGGAGGTGTGGAATCATACCATATCATTAGGTATTTGACATAAAATGACATATCATAGAGGACATTTTTGAATAGAAGTGAGATCATGAGGATCTCCTACCTTAAGTCTGTTGGTGTTATCCACTTGTTATTAACGACCTGAATAAACCAATTAGGTTAATTAATTAAAAATTACATAACCTCTTATATCTTTGAAATATTTATTATAACCTTTTTACTTTTAATCATGATGTCTTCTTTTGATGTTTTTAATGGTTCAATTTCATTGTTCGTGTTTGTTTGTCTACTTTTTTTTTATGATGGATTTATTTATTTTCATTAATGGATAAACATATAAGATGGAAGTGGCTGTATAGAATTTATGTTATATGAAATTTGTGAAAATTAAGATGATTACATTGTTGTAAATTTAATTTTGTTACATTATGTGAAGATGAATCATTAAATGTAACACTAATAATAAATACTTCAATTAATTGCAGTGATTTTTCTCACAATTAACTTGTTTTGTATTATAATTGTACATAATGGGTGCATAATGATTAAATAATGTTGAATAAAATAAAATATTAATATAATATTCTTGTTCAATGATAAAAAAAATTTCATGACCATAATTGAATACAGTAATAGAAATTGATAACTCTTTGTGCTTAATCGTGCTAAATTAAGAAATCTCCAATAGTGTTTTCATTTCATTCAAATAAAAGGTGGCGAAAGGAGAGATGATAATAAAATATTCAATTATCAAAACAAAATTCCATTATATTTAAGGTATTTATTTTATAATTAAATTTTTATGATTATAGGTATCTATATAAAAGAAAAAAAATGAACTTGAAAAGAAAAATAAGTAAAAGAAAAAGAAAATTATATCTCTCGATTAAAACTTCCATCAGAGCCACTTAAGGGGAGATGATTTGGCCTTTTGAGGAGACCAAAAACTGTTTGATAGGGGGTAGGATCTTGAAGTGATATTTGGGAATAACATAGGTAAGGAACAAGTCTTGATAGTAGTGAATTGAGTATGTAATGTGGGGTGATATTTATAATGGAGGAGAGCAGGGTTTTCATAATATTTAATTACATAGTTTATAATTTTCGATCAAGAACATAAATACTGATTATTACAAGACCAAAAATATTAATAAGTGCATATGAGTTTGAAATAATTTCTCTTACAACAGATGATCACCATCAATAACTCAAGAAATCCATTATCTATCATTTATCTAAAATTATCGTATTTTACTATTCATTCAAAATTCATGTGTTTTTTATAAATCCCACAAATTCACCCTAACAAATTTTGGTGGAGTATAATTAAGAAATGAAATATTTTTACCAAATGTAATTTTAAAAATATGATTAATTTAATTTTTAATTCAAAATCATATTTACTCGACAAATAACAATTTTTTATCATTTATTTTCATATTTCATGATATGGATATATCATACTACCACTTGAAGATTATTTATATAATATCATATTTAAGGTTACTATTCTTTAATGTATGTCACTATTCATAAATGTTTCATTATTATTCATATAGTTCTGTTACTATTCACTAAAATTAAGTTGGTCATATTAGACTCTAAATAACAAATTGATTGCAATCGTGTATGTTAATTTTTTGAAATTTAAATCCTAGATGTGAAAAACATATATTTAAAGATCACATATCAACTAATACTTCATTATGTTTTGGTCCCATGTGATTAAATGGCATAATCATAAGAAAGAAAATTTGAATTGAAAAACCCTGTGTCATTTCATCATCATTGTTTTTTGTCATATGACTATTTTCTAGACTGAGCTGTCAACATGTGATTTCAAATCAATTGGACTTACATTTTAGTCACCTACACAAGATGTGGACTAAGAAAAGCTAACTACCCTACCACTTTCCAGCACATAGGTCAGCACGAAGTCCCCCCATATTAGTCTTCAAATAGATCCATCTCGATGGTATCCTTAAATATATTATTTTAAAAAACTTGATGTGGAGAATGTGTTTCTTCCAAGAACCACAAAATTCAAGAAACAATGAAGGTAACATGTCCTATAAAACCTAAATCGTATGATCAATTTTTCCATTGGTTTATGGGTGATAGGATAAATTCAAAATTACCTACATAACCAAGGTCTTCTGCTACCCCTTCAAGAACCATGACATGAAACACGAGTCTCTATCAAAAATGTTAATGTAGATATTTTCTTGAAGATATATAACCTCTCTAACGTACATCCTTTTTATATCATCTAATATGAAGGTGTATCACATATTTATGAAGTGTTATATATTCATCAAACAATCAAAGACAACCCACATATCATTTTTTCTCAAGGTAATCTAGGTAAATCAGTCACAATGTCATTTGAATCATCATAGGAATTCCACTCGGGAATGGATAATGGTTGTAGAATACCAAATATTTACTGATGTTCCACATTCTCCTTTTGATTGGTGTAACACCGAGTTATGAATCTATCAATCTAATGTATCATACTAGGCCACAAATACTGGAATTATAGATCTAGATACATTTTTGTGACACTAAGGTGAACCTCCCACATTGAGGCATGGAATTCATACATCATCTCTACTCTAAAGTATGATCTGACCCATACCTAACCATTGAAAAATATATTTTTTTCCCCATCCATGGTCTAACATGAAGATGTGTCATCCTCCAAAATTCTTCCCCTTAGTGAATCTCCTTTAGGATCTGACAGTTTCCTCCCTGTTAGATATTCTAGAAGAGTATATTCCATTAACAAGTTAGAAAGGATATTATCACCATGATCTTCCCAAACCACAACAAGAACCCTTGAGAATAATGCTATAGGATACTATTATTTGTGGGATTAATGAACCACATGTGTCAGAGTCTTCTAGATTAGAGCATCAATTTCTGAATTTCATTTTCCAGGAATGTAGGAAAGCTCAAAATCAAATTATTATAGATACCCAGTACCACTATGTTTCCAGATATTTAGATTTCATTTTCCTAATATTTATTTGATTTTATTTTGGTATGTGGATACCAAAAAAAGATGTCCCAATAGATAATGCCTCCAACAACATAAGGAATGAACAACAACAGTGACCTTAAGATCATGTGTTGGGTAATTCCGTTCGTGATTCCTTAACTAACAAGACCTGTATATGAATACTCACTCTCTTTGTATTAGAGAAACTCCAAAAACAATACATAATGAATAATAGATCAAATTATAGTTCCTTCTTTACTCCATAAGAATCAGTATCAGTGATGAAGTTAGTTTTACCTACATCTTTTGAATGATTCACAATATTATGACCATAAAAATTTTACAAATTATTTTTCAAGATCATAAATAGTGTTGCAAGGCATGTGAAATCTTGGATGAATATTCTGTAATACCTTACTAGCACCAAGAAACTCTGAATTTCAATGGAATTTTTAGGATCATCCTAGGAAACTACAGATCTCACATTCTAAGGGTCTACTAAAACTAATTATTCTGATATTATATGACCCATAAAGGTGACATTGTCAATATAGAAGTGGCATTTACAGAGATTATCATATACCAAGTGGTCTCTTAGTGTATTTAGTACGATCTCAAGATAAGTTGCATGGCCATGTCTTCAGTACAAATAAAAGAAGTTATTTTCAATAATGATGAAAAAAATGAATCCAGATACGACTACAAAACCTAATTCATATGATCTGTGATGATTTCAAGTGTGTTCATGATTCTAAAATGCATCACCAGGTACTCGTATTGATCTTATCTGAAAATTAATGTTGTTAGGGGTATGCCTAAAGTCTTAACATGCACCTTATGATATCACGACCTCAGATCTATAATTTAAAATGATTTCTCTCCTCAGTGATGAGAAAATATGTTTTTTATTCGTGGAAATTTATAATAATTCTTTACTATAATCTGGTTCAAATGATAGCAATTCACATAGAGACTAAGGGTTATACCATCTTCCATGAATAAAAGAAAAGGCGGAACCCAATTTGAAGTGTTGGGGTGTATAAATCCATTGAACTACAGATCTTACAAATTATTCTTGAGTACAATGAGATCCTTAGGAGCTATCCTATATGGAGGAATAGTCACTGGTTATGCTCTTGGAACATAACTAAAAAATCTACCTCTTTCAATGGAGGTAGACCAATAAAGAATTCTGGAAAATAATCACACAAAATTTCCACTATAGAATTAAAAATAGCAGGTTGTGACCCTTGTTCATCATGGAAAAAACTGGTAATCTGAGCTGTCACACTACCCAAACGCTGTTACTCGGGTAATGCTCATGTCACACTGATATCCTATTCACCCTTATGCACATTACTAATGACCTATGGTGATGTAAATTTCATACACTTATGATGGATGTTAGTTTGGTCTTGGTAGGTAACTAACTAGTCTATCTCGATGATTACGCCAAAGCACATCATGTCGAGGATGTAAATATTCCACGTGAAAAGGTAACCGCTTATCCAAAGGGTCAGTCCCTTCAATTGGTAATTCCCTCTAAATGGATACATAATGGATTATGTAGCATCATAATTCCATTATAGTGCTCAAACTCAAGGTCCAGACTCACCATTATAGTCTCATATATATAAGAGTGAGATGATCCTATGTTAAATAAATAAGACACCAAATAAGAGGAAACTAGAATAGTACCTCAAAATATATAAGTTGTGGTGATATTTTCTTGTAGCATAGGCTAGACTGCATGTAACTAGAATGTACCATGGATCTGAGTCACTACATCACTACCTTGAGCAAGCCTACTCTTCTAGCACTGAGATTAATGAGCCTAACTGCCTCTTCGTCGACCACCACTTCGACCTAATTGGCCAGTGGTATTCCTACTACCTTCATGACATGATATAGCTAACCCTACGATTTAATGAAGAGTATGTGCAGATACCCACTCACTATAAAATAAGGGTAAAGTCTTGTAGAAATGATGGAGATGGCCCATCCTTCCACAACCTCTTAACTTGATTGTATCCCATGTACACTGATATTTAACATTTCCTGACATCCCACACTTTTTTAAGATAAGGAACCACTCTAAATGAAGATCCTATCATATTTAACCACCATTAGTAGTCTCGAAATGCCTCTTTTCCCATAAGAATAATCGTTATAATCCCTGGGAGGAAAACCACCATAACTCACACAGTCATCATCTCTCAAGTATTTCTCTATAATAATGACCTAGTTAATGGTTTGAGAAATTTTTGTCAACCTAATGAATTTAAAATATGATTTAAGGTTATCACCCAGCTCATCCTCAAATATCATAGCACTTATATGATGGTTAGTAGCAAGATTAAGAATAAGTCACTACAGATGTGTGAAACAAGAAGAGTGTTCCATAACTGACATGCTCCACCAATGCGTGTTCATGAATTCTCTATATCTATTACACCTCATTATTTGGGAAAATAAGTAGTCATAGAAGATCATTTGGAAATCATCCCCGTAGAAATCATGATGCTGATCTTCTCTGGAGATGACATCCGACTACCTCTTTGCTGAATCACGAAGGGAATAAGTTTCTAGATTGACCCTTTGCTCTAGAGTAATCTCCAAATGCTCTTATATAGATAAGAGAGACTCAATACAGGACTCCAAATAATGTGGAATTTCATCCACTAAAAATGTAGGAGGATATTGTTGTTGAAACTCTTGAGTCCACTCTATTATGCTCATGTTAGGTCAAACTACTCCCTATAATGACTATAGCATTTCCAACATCAATTCTCAAAACTAGTCATGAGTTCCCATATCTAGAATAGGAAGAGTAGCCACATGTGTCTCTATAAGATTAATTACCTGAGACTCACGACCCACTACCTTAGGAACATGGTTTTCACCACCTTCAAGTGATGTGATCGAGGGACGACATGCCGTAATGACTCTAAAATGAAAAATAGATGCCTCCAGATTGATATAAGCAAGTATAAAAAGATTATATGGAAAACAATGATATTTGGAAATCCATCCTATATATGTGACCATTCCTCTCTACATAAATAAAATAATGTTCTAGATGGTATAAAAAACTATAATAACACAACATAGACCCACTACCCACTACTAATGTTGGGTTTGGGTCTATGACTCTATGTGTAACATATATAAAAAGGTTTTTTCAATGTAAAGATCATATTTATTTTTCATTTCTTCATGTTCAAACATTTAAATAACTTATAAAGTTTGAATTATATGGTCTACAATTTTTTAATCCATAAGGGTCCATACATATTATCGATCAAAATTTAGTAGACACTTAACCCAAACCAGATCATGTTCCATATAATACAACCAATGGACCATAGCTCAACATGCCATAATTGAATGCTTAAGGTGTATTCATTAAACTATTCGTCAAAACACTATTAGGTTGGGGAATGAACATTAAGTAAATTTTTTTTCCCAATACCTACAAGATGGGTCAGCACAATTCAATATAATCAACGCACTAACAATTTGAAATCGGAAAATGCACGCTAAAAATCAATGTGACATGGAAACATTAATAAAATATTTATCCTAGTGTTCCTAACTGTGGTGCAAGTAATCCATTACCCTCATTTCATGATGTGATAATAAATAAATCCCAATTTTAATATAATCAATATCAATAACATCAGAAACTAAGTGCATCACCCAATGGTGAAATCATATAAACAATAAATGGAAAACACATAATAGTAGTTATAATACACGCACTGTGGAATTTACCCTAAACATGGGTTGGATGCACCCAATAATAGCTGATGACCAAGTCCCAAATGTTCCCAAATCTTCAATGAATTTTCTCTTAATAGTAATGCAAGAAATGAACCCATTTGAAACAAATTTTTTATATCCTAACCAAGGATAATCATAACTCTTTCCCTGAGCCGGTGGGCCACATTTCATCCAACATGCCTCCCCGTATGCCAGAGGCTTCTAACTATCTGTGAGGGTGTAAAGTTGGTATAGTGGGAAGATTATACCGTCATGTCAAAGTAGCACATCGGATAAAAATATATAATTTCAACAAAAAAATAATAATATATTATATAGTATCAATAATAGATTTTGGAAGAATAAAGAGATTACTAAATAAGAAAGCAACCGAAGATAAAAAATAATTAAAAGATTTATAATAAAAATTTACTCTAAGGATTTTTTGATGCAAGTATTTATGGAATTATATGATACAAAATAGACAAGTATATACAAGAACGTTATCTAATCGTAAAAAGATATTAAAAGAACAGAATAGCTCCATATAAATCCTAATTCTAAGACTAGTCCTCTTCCCAAACTAGCTGTGAAAGTCAACAAAATATAGTAGGGACCTTACCCTTTTCAATACCAATAGAATGATATTATTCATAGGTAAAAAATGAAACCAGGGTATGGTGTGAGATAAGAATCTCATTAATTAACCATTAATAGTGTATATGTGTAATCTGAGTAGTGATTGTAATTAAATAGTTAGAAGTTATAAAAAATGATGAAATAAATAACATTCTCCCTCTACTTCCTATAGGACACTTGGTGAGTCTACCTACTTCGAATCATGGTCAAAATGTATGTATGATCATGTCACTATATATATAACTAATAATATATATATATATATATATATATATATTAGTTCTATATTTCATCCACCTAAATTAACCAAGTATGTGAAGATTCCTAATGGCCTTATACTAGGAATACAAGTGCTGGACTAGATTAGGGCACAACTTAGGTATCCATAACTAGTATAACAAGCCTAAAATCTCATGAAATAGGGTAAATTCCCTACGTCCCATGGAATGTGGGATAATTCATTATAAAACACTCAGGATGGTGAGTGAGCTACAATTTCAACACTCTATCATGGAACGTTTCACATAAATCACATCACCCATATAGTATCACTGGTGTAAGATGCCTTGCTTGACACCAAAAGTAATGGTTTGTGATTTTAATCCAAGCTCAACACCCCTCACCATCATATAGAGTCTCTATAAATATATATTTTCATTATAACTATCATGGGGAATTACCACTTATCCACTTCTTTCATATATCCCACATACATAGAAGAGGAAAAATGACATTATAACATAAAACATAATGAATATCCCCTTATTCATTTCAATTAAATATTATCAATGTTATGGTCATATATATATATATAATTCAATACATGATGAAATACCTCTTATATGTCCATTTACTCAAATTTAGTTCCATTCATGGAAATGAAATTCAACAAAAGAATTTAATTAGACATAATCAAAAGGCATGTTTTCATCTTCCATTATATGTCACTACAATTAAATCATTTCATTTTATTAAGATAATTCCTTTAAATAAGGTTAACTATAAAGAGTAGTTAATCCTATACAAACCAATCCATTCAACTTACTGGGGCATCACAATTCAATTCATAAGGCTCAAGGTTCATTTATGAGATGACATGGGCAACAAAGAAATTCTATACTGGGGAAATTATAACTATACGAGGGATAATAACCTAATTGGTTACTTGGGTCACAAGTAATAATAATGTCTCAAAGTAAAATACATTTAAAACCAATCCCTTATAAAATTATTAGCTCTACGAATTTTGAACCAATTGGCCAGAATGTCCAATTCTACATAGCACGCCGATAGGGTGGCTATATAGGGTAAGTAAAACCTCCAAACCACCAAACCAAGATCAATTGACAAGTGTTAAAGTGTGAGGGTAAATTAGACATGCAGTAATCAATATTATTGGGAATCATGGAAATTCTAGCCTATAGAACAATGCCAAAATCTCAAAAAGATAAATATCAAAGGGAAAATGACATGACCGCCTAGCTTAGGGACATAGATGAATCCTCGCTCAATATCATCCTAATATTTTTGATTCGGTTCAAAAGGGTATATAAAAAATTAACCAATGAAAAAAAATTAGGATGAATCATTCTGTACCTAAACAACAAAATGAATGGAAGGATATACATTGATTTGAATTGAGAGATAAGGCTAGTTAACTGAGACAGATCTAACACATATGACAGATTGATGATCATACACTAGAATGTGTTATTACTTCAATACATAGATTTAGGTGTCGTTGAGCTCAAATATGATAAGGAATATGTTCTATCTACTAGAGAAGGAAAGAAAAATTGGTAATAAGCTTATAACTTAAAATAGGGAAAATGGAAAATTCACCAAAAAATATTAAAGTGCACTGTTTAGGTGCATGGTTAGTTAAACTATGCACAAACCGTGCATGGTTTTCTATCTAGATGGGCACCCCGCATAGTTAGGCACATAGTTTGACAAACCATGTATAGAACTTTAAAAAATTATTTTCATTATGTTTGTAACTAGTAACATGGTCATGCACCTTGGATCTCTTGGTTGTAGAGAAATCATGTGGCCAAACATTTTTTAATATTTCGATCCCTTGGACCCAAATGATCCTTGGATGTACCCGTTACCACCATGGAATGATTAAAAAACTACATTTTGGACGTTTAAGTAATTCATCTTCAAAAACTAATGATATGATTCTTCATTTAAAATATGGTTCGTTACAATAACAAAGAACAATGAGATAAATGGATAATGAAAACATAAACAACCATACTAGATCTGGCACCTAATGTATCTACCATAAATATATAAGTGTCAAGGAAATATGGAAATACCAATGATCTCAGGGGATAATCTAGAACATACATTCCATGTTCATCATGTCAGCACACCCGATTCATTCAAACAACCCTCTCACCCAGTCATACCCTACCAAACATAACCAATTGGAAACATCCCCAAAGTAGAGCAAATATATAGTTAGGAGAAACTAGACAAAGTACAATCCTAAACTAGTGTATCAAGAATTAATAGATAATCCACTATCTATGCTTGGTTCCCATGTAATTTTTAAAGGGGGTGTGAGCCAATTAATTTCAGACATCTAACCACCAACTAAATGTATATATATATAAATGAAACAAGAAACACCCCAAAGAAACACATTTGAATCACTCAAAGTTATAATACATTTTCCTTTAAATAAACAACACATGAGTGAAGTCCCATGCCCAAGACCTCCCATTCCCTTTATCAATCAAAAAGACAAGAGATTCATCCCTAGGAGGGGTTTCATTTGAAATCCAATTTATGAAGGTGTCGAACGTGCCTCACCTGACCTTTGATTAAAAAACTGTTTATAAAAAGGCCAAAAACACCCCTTTATGATTTATACAACCTTTAAAAAATATTTTGAAACCCAAAATAGTACTTAAGAAACACAAAACAATTATAAAATAAAGTATGAATTTTATCAAACACATAGTGTGTGAAGTTTAATTAAACAAGTTCATAAATTTCAATTCAAGGATGAATTTCAATACACATCACACTATACAATTATTATGAAAAAAATAAAAAATTTATAATTACAATAACATTGTGTGAAAATAATGAAATCGATGATTCCTTAAATTCAATAGCCAATACATAAGGGATCCTACCCCAAAATACAACCCTTGGACAATGATAACCTATTCATCTTCAATATGGTCCAATTAGAAATATTCAAAAAAGAGGAACCATAAACTATTAAAAATACTAAATTAGGAACAAATACACACAAACCTTGGACTGAGGTAAAGAAATGATAATAGAAACCCAAGAGAAAAAGGGTGGAGGATGAGAATATTAGTGTAGGAGATCACCTAGAGAAATTACCCCAAAACCATGAAGAATACATTTGAGATCACCGTGGATGGATGATGGGGGGTTTGAGGAAGAGGGAGAGAGATTCTCTAGGGATTAACGGGAAAAATGATTGTGAGATAAGTTATTTTGGGGTTAATATCTAACATGGGGGATAAGTGAATTTCCAATTTCAAATGTACCAAGGAACTATAGATAGTTTGGTCACACAGTTTGGAAAATGGTTCACCAACTATGTATCCAACAATAGACTCACAGGACCCCATCCCAGTTTGAGAAACAGGGTAGCTACCATCTGGTTGGGTTCTTCCAAAAAATGTATAACCATGTGAATGCTTATCACATAGTATTTTCTAACCATACTGGTGTTGTTCACCCTCATCTAGGGACTCCCAAAGTCCCACACTATTTCTCCCAAGAGATTCATGGTTTGGGTCAAATTGCGTGCTACCCATGAATCCCTAACCATGGATGTTCAAAATGAATTTGAATGGGACTAAACATCAGAGAGTTATATGGTTTCCATTTACCAATTCACCTAAACCATAAAACAAAGTAAAAAATTACCAAAGCCAAAAATTTCAAACTGATGCACTAGATACATAACAAAAAATCCAAATAATAAAATATAAACCAAATTAGAAGAGATATAAAAATTTAAGAGTTGAAAAATATCATGATTATTATTCATATTAATCCTAAAATACTGATAAATTATACTCTGTGTTTATCATAAATACCATAGGCCGTGATAAATCTATAATTTATAACACACTAGTTGTACATGGCGAAATATATTCTCACTACCCCTTTTAGGAAACATAATTTCCTATAAGGACATAAGGAAATGCACATAGAACTTACATTACTAGTTTCCTAAAACAATATAAGGTGATATAGAAGATATATAGGCTCCTTTATATTACATTCCCATGATCTATGGACAAAAATGAACTAATGGTTTTCCCCACCTTAATCAACCTATAACATCATTGTCTAAGTACTAATCAAGCCAAGAACCCCATTTACTCATGATTCAGGTATTTTAGTGAATTAAATATATAAAATACAATAACACAACACATTGGTATACCTTCAAGAGTACAACTCAATAAATGATCTAAAAAACCCACACATTACAACCTATAAAGCTCCTCTCTTAGAAAAACCAAAATTTATCTCCTGAAAAAGATGTTTTCTTCCAATTAAAACTATATCACTATAATTATAATACTATATAATAGGTATTAATTTTATGGGACCTATCGATTTTTTTCATGTATTTCCAAAGGCTATTTACATACAATAAACTAAACATGAGACATGTACCACCCAATTGATCAAAACCCGATACATCAAATCTCAGCATATACCAATAAAAATTTATCTCATGACCCAATATCATTAAAGGGAGATTAAAACAAGTATATATACATAATTTTTCTATGTAGTATGAAAATTGATCCTCTCTAAAATCCAAACAACATGAAAAAAAATCACTCTTTGGTTTTAAGAAGTATTACCTAATACTAGTGATATATTTATAGTCTCTTAGAACCTTTTTAGAATTATATATCCCATTCCCCAAAATAACTTGCATGAAAATAACATACATACACAAAAATATATGATAAAATATAATTGGGATAATTTATCTATAGATTAGTGGGGTTAACTATTCTAATATCATAACAAGATATGACTCTGTTCACTTGAAATTAATAAATATGATGAATTTTCCCAAAAACGTTTTTTATAAAAAAAATGATGAGATAACAAATCCAATGATGTGAAATAGTCATATAGGACCCGCTTGGTTAAATACCATGAGATATGGTGGATCAAGGTATGATAGATTAAAACACATCACTTTTTTATCTGGAATACACTTTAATAATTTATATATTATAACATTTTCTCAAAAAATTATATAAAATGAAATGAAATCATGTCATAGACATATACATTTTTAATAGATCACCAAAATCAGGATAGTATAATGAGTATATAATGGAATTTCCCCAATGAACCAAAATCACTAAGGAACACTACTATTATAATTTTTAGAGTGGACTCATTATTTCTCTTAGTTTACAACTATTCACACTTGAGAACATTTTCTCTCTTTCATGAAATTTTCTCAATACTTTCTCAAAAGACACATTCCATGATATTTATTAGTTCTATATCAGTTCACACTAATATATGCATGAAATGAAACTCCTTTTTCAATAATGTGGTGAAATCCAATTTACCTTGTAAAATTTTCCACAAGAAAAATTCCATCATGAGCTATTCTTATTCTAGAATTGTACCACTAAAAACAATCTTAATTGAACATTGATCAAAACATACTTTTTCTGTGATATCTCTCTCAAAAATAACTCCCCCAAGATCTACCTTTATGGTTTATTAACTCCTTACCTTCCATTAACCTCCTTCACATAATAATCATCATAAAATCTCTAACCAAAATTCATTTTATAAAAAAACAAATAAAACCAATATATTCCTTATAAATAAAAATGTTATTCAGGAGCCACTATTGTTTCCAGATATTTTAGTTCATGAACTCTCTTCTAATATTGTGTAAATTCTATAAATAATCTATCAAGATAATTTTTTACTCTCTCTAATGAAATTTTTATGTGTCCTTATATATAAAAAGAAACAGATAAAAACCCCAAATAAAGAAACCAATTATATTCCCTTCATCAAATCCATTCCATATATCATTTTACTTCACGAAATTTGAATATCGCTTTTCGATCGCAAATGAAAAAACCACTCTAAGATTCCTTTGGCGGTCACAAAAACACATTGATTTTTCCAAAATTACTTTGGATATATTAAATTTTTTCTTCAAGTACCCCCATGGGATATCACTTTTTTATACCACTTTATTGAGCAGCCAATAATGAAGTCCATTTGTTGCTTCATTTTCCATGAATATCCTTCGTGGTCGCATACTTACTATGCATCCTTAGTTTTCAGTAACTCACTTTTGTAGTCATAAATTGATTTATGAATTTCCATGAACATCCTACAGAGTATTCACATATGAAATAGGTGATCATGTACATTCTATTTGAAATATATAATATGTACATATTTTTTGGTTTTACATACTTAATACATGACAATCCATCTTTTACAAATTTTTTGTTCATTTCTCGATCACTTCCAAATACATCCAAAACTAATTTCTCAGAATATTTTTAAACCATCTAATTTGTCAAGAAATATAATTAAAAAAATCAAAACAAAACCTTTATGGGTTTTTTCCAAACAATAACTCTCTTTGGGTTTGTTGAAAAAACCTCAAAAAAATTAAAAAACTTTAATTGGAAAAACCTAGAAACATCCTTCCTTAATCATTGTTTACCTTAATAAACTCTGTAAATACTCCAAATAATAACTACAAACATAGTTTAAGATTAAATGTGTCAATATATACTTTAGAATCATGATTTCTAAGAAAACATTGCCAATGAATAACATAGTTCCTAATAAAAATTGTAAAACTAACCGTAGTGATATCAAGAAACCACATTGTGTTATTAATTTCATCATAAACCCAATGGTCATCTGGTAAATATGTTCATTATTTTTCTATAATTATAAAATAACTTCATCATTATACTGATTTTATTATGTATATTCATCATTTCCCCTAAATATTTGCCATAGGTGATATGTCCCCTATTATCAACGTTAGTAGTCTATATATAGGCTTCGATAAATATCTCCCCCATTTATGAACAATAGTTCTTTTACATTGTAAGTGAATATAATGGACAATTTTTGTGGTCTGAAATAGAAAAAATCTTTATATAATTTGCGATTGGGGGTTCCACAACTACAATACTTAAATGTGGGGGTCGAATCGAATCCATGAGCTTGAAGATGACTTTCAAATACCACATTGGGTATGAACTTTTTTATGATGTATCAAACCCAAATATTAGTAGGTGTGTATTATAATTTCAACAAAAAATTATTTTAACAACCTATAATATTAGATCATATTTTTCTTCAACAAATTATATGTGTTCAATAGCTTCTGATGCAAACAACACAAAATTTAATGGAATAATTCCTTAATAAAAATTTTAAATGAATTACATTAATATAGATTTAATTTATATTGATTGAATTAGAATAATATAATCAGGTAATCATTTTCATTAGATAGTTTATAAATGTTAAGAAACAATATTAATGTAATTATTGGTGAAACTTACACATTTTTTTACAAACATTATTTTTATTTTATATTTTTTTTAAAATTATAATTTATTATATTTCGAGTGTTATACTAATGGAAAATAATTTTGTACAAGTGTAAAAAATTACAGTACATTTATAAATCTGTTATAAATCTATTATAAATATAGATGAAATATTTATAAGGTAAAAAGAAAAATTTTCTTTCGTAAATTTTTTTTCATGCTCACAACAGTTGTTTTTGATTAATGAATAATATTGATCATAATTAATGAAGGATTTTAATAAATATTTTATCTAATATATCAAAAATATTTATTTTAACATTCATTTGATTTTTTTTCTAGATATGTAATGACTATAAGAACATTTTTATGCATAAATACAACTTTTTAAATTGGTTTTAAGCATTTTATGTGTGAATATAATAAATAATTTCTACCACCTATTGGAATTAAATTTTGAAAAATAAATTTCATATTTTTATTCATAATATTAAATATTATTTAATTTATTCAATTTAGTATTGAACAATAATTAACTATTACCATTTTTTAAATATTTTCTTAATGGTAAAGGGTTAAAAGGGTTGACAAGGGGGTGAAACGAAGAGATAAGGATACCATTATCACTAAAACAAGCCCAAATAAAATTTTTATTGTTTATTTTAGACTTAAATAATCCTATATTTTAAACATTTTGATACAGTTTCCACTTTCCCGTGAATAAAACATTATATTATATTTAAATATTTGAATATTTATAAGGGTTCCACTTCTCTCACTTAAATTTGGGAAACTATTATTAGAAATTTTTTCATACTAATTAAAAATTATATAATGGATAATACCTATATAAGTCACATATAAATATTCCTCTCTACTTTCTATTTATCATAGTCTCACTAGAATCCATTTCTATTAAGTCCTTATTGTGTACGATTAAAGAAAATACACAATGAATAGGTAATCATTATAACTGAGATCATTTATGTTTTTTTATTCTTCCAACTCATTAAAATACATTGAATACATAATAATATAATTACATAAGTATCATTATTATACATAAATTTTATTATTTTTATGAAAACCTCTATATATCTTTCTCGACCATCCAATGTAAAACGAAAGTGATGGTCTTGCACACGAACTGGCTACCGTCTCCACAATGTGACGTGTTTCAATTTTCAACACCACCAAACATGGAATGTTATATTGATTTATTCACTTAATTATTATTATATTATTATATAATTATTATTATGAAAATATGAACTGTTATATACCTCCATTTCCATTTTCCCTTTATAAAACGAAAATGTTGTATGTGACTATAAGAAAACAACCACCACCATGATTGATATATTTAATTTCTAAAAATAAACATTAAGGATTTTTTTTAAAAGTGTATATCTGGAATAAATATTATTTTTATGACATTTTCTTATTTTCTAAATGATTAGACCACGAAAAGGTTGTAAAATGGAATCTGTAAATTTAAACATGCATGAAAATGAATTGTTTTACGCTAAGAATATTTATTTTGGAAGATTATTATTATTATTAAAAGTATAATTTTAAATTATGATAAAATAAAATCTAGTGAGATAAATATGGGTATGTTTCTTATATAGATTAATTCTATATAAAAGTTTATTATATTTGAGGTAAGTTAATTTATAAAGAAATTGATACTTAAGGAAGTGGTTTATATTCTAACATCACATTTAATTAGTCTTTATTATTCTTCAATATACATTAAAAAAATATATTCTATTTATCTATACAAAATAAAATTTTTTTCTTATCCAATAATTTTTAAAAATTCAATATTTACTCTTTCAATTTCCCCATCATTGTTACTCGAAATGCTAAATAAATGTATTTAATAAAAGCTGACGTTATAACTTATTTTAGGTTAGGAATATTTTTTTCTGATAACTATATTCAATAAAATATTTTAAAAATGTTATTTTCTATCATCAAATAATTATTTAAAGTAATTTTAAACCAAATTTTATATTATTTTTAATATATTAAAAAATATTCATTATAATGTTTTTTATTTGGTTACATTTTTATTTTTATAACAGTATTAAAAGAATATGTTTTTAGAACATTTAATGAATGAATGAATTTTATAGAAATTATGAATGTTATTCATTATCCATAATATATCATAACTATATATGGTATAAAAATTAAAATGTTATTCCAATATTTTAAGGAACTTTTTTATGTAAACAAAATAAAATTATTTTTTCTTTTTAAAAAAATATTTATATCGCTTATATATAGGTATTTTTCATCAATGTAAATATCATTTAAATATTATTATACTACACTAGGGGTAATTTATTATGGTTCCATCCACTACCTTTCATAAGATGCCTTTTAATGATGGTGTTTTAATTATGTTTCTATAAAACTTGATTATTTCCGATAAGTTAATTATGTTATTATAAAATGATTATTATTTTTGTGATATTATGGAACACACATATATATATTTATAATTTTTTGATATGTGTTCTCAAAAATATATATATCTCCAATTAATATGGTAAATATTCATAAATTAAGAAATAATTCTGAATCGAATACGGAATAAAAACTATAAAATATAGGACCCTATCCAAAATAAAATAAATGTTAATTGGAAGTAATCAAATTCCATTGTGGGAAACCATCCACAATGTTATGATGATTTTTGAAGTGATACATTAAAAAGAAATTATTTTATATTGTTTTGATTATTAAAATATCACCGGACATGTTCATATTCTTATGACTTTCTCTCATGAATCAAGATTGGTTATTTAAGATTCTGCATTCTTATTAGTCATGAATTTTTTAGAACATTTATTTACGCCATGACGAATGATTCATGTTGTCTTACATATTGGAATTTTTTCATAAATTATGATCCTACCCACAAACCATTATTCTAATATTATGATCTCTTTTGATATTCAATTGATTTATCACATGTTTACCTTTACTAATCTTCTAATATAACCCTTTCATTTGTTTCCACATTTTATATGTTATTAATAAAGCTATTAAGTAGGTTATATCCAACAAGGGTACAATGTGAGAAGAAAAGTATGGTAGAAATTAAATATATTTCAGGAAATAAGTCTATAATGTATTTAGTCTCCAAATTAATTAAATGAATATTTTTATAGGGTGTGGGTTGTTATGTAATATAATATTTTTTCTTATAAATTTTTTAAATATGTATGTAGGTTATAATCAGGTAACCTCGATTTGTATAAATATAGTGATTAATTAATTTTTAAGAGTGGGTTATGAATAATATGGTGGAGGAACTATAGAAATCCTATGAGGAATAAAAAGTTATATAGGATGAAACTAAAATATCATGAGATGATAAAAAAATTCATAATTTATGTTATCTTTTGAAAGAATTTCACGCTTAAAGTATTTATCACACTAATTAATGACACATGATGCATACATGGTATTTTATGGTTTTATTCAGTGGATGGAACTTGGAGGAATCATATTAATAACAAATATGATTTGAAATTTGTTTAATTCCCTTATGAGAAATCAAATGGCATGGGGATGGAAGGAAATCCCTGTCTATTTTGCTTACATAACTTTCTCAATCTATGAATCTTGTTGAGATTCAAACAGAACAAAGGAAATAGAAACTCATCATTGACACTTTAATGAGGTTGTATCCACCTTCCTTTATCGGGTTATCTATCCCACTGATTTTTGATAAACGGATTTGTACCACTAAATAGATATATATGATCCTGAATTATCCCTAAGAAATGTTTTTATGCTTTAGTTAATGTGTTTTATTTTGGTTAAATAAGTTCTTCTCCATGTTTATATGAATACTGGAAGGTCATATGGGGGTTTGGGTGTTAAAAAAATTAAAAAATATATTTTCAAAAATGATGCACAGTTTACGCATAGATAGTACAAACTGTTTGGATCATCCCAGGTAACCATGAATCCAAATATAGAGGCATGTTCATGATTATCACACCTTTAAGTTAACCATGAAAAATTCCTAGGTAAATGTGTGAAATGGGGAATTATAGGTCAATAGCCCTCATACGGTTTGTGCAAAGTTTAGAAAACAGGGTCCGTAAACCGTGTAGCCCAGAAAAGTTGTGAAATTTACTAAATTGCCACTCCATATTTTTAACCCTAACTCAAGGATCTACTATATTTCACCCCTAGAGACCATAATGATGATCTTATATGACCCTATCATCCCATGGTCTGTTCTCCTTCAATCTGAGGTTGTTTGGTGTGTCGTTGGTTGCGGATCAAATCCCCATGTAAGTATAACCTCAACCTTACTTTTTATTCTTATTTAGGGTATAGTTCTTTCTCTTATCTCTTTCTGAGTCCCTAAAACCATCCTTTTCTAGTGAGATATAGGTTAGGGTTCTTTGGGTGGTCAAGTCTGGATCTAAGACTTTCATTAGGATTTCATTCATCATCAGATTCGATGTTTTTGGTCTACACATGATATCCCATAGGTTTTGACTAGATTTGTGCATATGAGATTGTTTTCATTTTCCCACATGTTATGATCTAATTACTTTCGTGAGTTTTGATAAAATGGTGATCTCAATAATGATTTCAAACCCTCATCATCCCCACGGGACTCATCGAAGAGGAGTTGGAAATTTTTTGTCCCCCCATGGGTTGTGATGGTGTTCCTTAACCTAGGAATTGACAAGGTTAGTGTGGAATTGATGTGCATTAACATATACCCCTTGTTTGACATCTTAATATGGTTAAATGGGTTGATGATGGAATATTTAGTGTTGTGAGGAGGTTTGATAATGTCTTAAGGTGTTGTTTTTCATGGCTTAGTAATGAGTTCTTCAGGTTAATTGAAATTGGGTCTAATTGATTATAAATTATGTTCCCAGGGCTAAAGGATGTAGTACATATACAATAATGATCATGTTAAATTGTAAATGGATTGTTAAATGAAGACATGTAAAAAGGGGTTTGAAAATGGGAATTGAGAATTATGATGAATGGGTAAATAAATGGGAATTCAGGAGTATACCTAATTGGTTGAATGTAATAAGGTGGTTGTTCTTTATGGTATAAGAATTGTACAAGAAATTCTTAAATGGTAAAATTTATTGTGAATGATAAATGGGATAAATGGGATAATGAATTTTAATTGGTGAACATTAGCTAATGTATGGGAATTGTGAATTTACTTAATGGGGTGATACACAGGTAATGAAAATTGAGCTAAATGGCTATGTAATGTAAATGGTAAATATGTTAATGGATTTTTGAAAAAAAGTTAATTCTCATGTTGATGGTTATAGAATATTATATTCTTCTTTATTGGTTGTGATATGGTAATGTGTGAAGAATAGTTTTGGGAGGTTGGACTGATGGTCCACTCCATGGTGCATTGTGGTTTCTGGGTAAAGATAGATAATCCTGAATCCAAGGATATGGACATGGCATTCAATATCGATATTGGGATGTTCAAAAATGGCATTATGAGTCCCCATTGGATTTATGGATGAATGATCTTTGTTTTCTGACATATGACCTAGTGTATGGAATGGACGGACATGGCATACCAGATCTTGGTCAAACACTTGGATAGAGGCTCCTCATTCATCAACCAAAGACAATTTGAGTTATAGTAAAGATGTCAGATTGATGTTTTATTCACCAATAGTTTCATTTGAGAAAACTAAATGGATTGAGACTCAATGCTATGTGAGATCGATTGATAGTGAAATTCTATTCCCTAGAGAGATAGGGAACATCATTTATTTCCTTATGCATAGTGTTTTATTTCCATAGACCCATGTATAGAAGATGTATGAGACCAAACCTTCTAACATAATATAATAATATTTTATGTAATGAAGATGCAATGAATGATGAAAATGGTAATAAATATCGAAATTTCATTACTATTTTGGGATATCTAATGGTACCTGAGTTGTTTTTTTATCTTACCATCAAATTCATATTTTCATGCACCATCTATTAGACTGGATGTTTTGTAGACATCGTTAGTGGTAGACTACTGAGTTGTAATCACACATTGTTTTAGGCACCATTGGGTAGCCGAGAAGACTTCATTATTACAGGTTTGGATGAGGTCAAGGTCCCGATGATAGGGAATTGAGTCAGGCTTGGGACATGCATATATGAGGTTCCAGATGCGGAGTTCGGACCATTTTGGAATTTACATTGTTTTTCGTGTTTTGGGTTTTTTTTCACCTAACATTGTATCATGACATGCCATATTTACTGTTGTTTATGGTTTGTAACCAATTTAGAAATTGATATTTATGATTATTAACTGATTATTTTAGGTTATAGTCACTATTTTATATGTTTAACGATATTTATTACTCTAACCAATAGGTTATTTTCTCCCCATATGACTAATCTAGAGCCTGGCTACTAGTCGGCAACCTCTAGTGTATGGGTAGGCATGCTTGAGGTCATGTGACGACCCATCTCGAGGGGCTGGTTTAGTAGAACCCCGGTTTGGGACGTTACAAAGTTGTATCATAGGAGTTATTTTCTATTTCTTATAATTTAGTGATGGTAGACAGGATATTAGGATAGTTTCAGGCCTTGATAATGAGATCATTCTTGGGAGTAGTTAACCCTTGTATGGGGAAAAAGACCATTCACCCAGGGTGGGAATTGTTGTTCTTGATTTTTGTTGTTATAGTTGAATGATATTTAACCATTGGTTGATGCACATGTCATGTGATTTAAATTATTTATGATATTTTTCTCATGTTCAGAATGGCATGAGTTTGTTCATTTATGCATCATTTTATGATCCTCAGTATATAGGTGGCATGCATCATGATAGGGACACACAATATGGGTGCCTGAGTTATAGAGAGTATAATTCATTTAATGTATTTTGAAACCTTGAAGAAATGGTTCCTAATAATGGTGACGGAAGTGGGTAAATGAAAATAATTAAATGGATAGTTATTTAATATTGTGTATAAAGATATTTTATGATTGAGTTAATGTTTTGGGTTGTGGTAAATTATAAATAACTAATGATTTCTAAAAGAGATATTTTTTTTGTAGTGATTGTAAATGGTAAATGAATTTTCCTAATGAATGGTGTAAACTTGTTAAAATTATGATTGTAATACTTTGTGGAAAGGGGGATTAAAATGTGAATGTATGAGTTCCAAAATGGTGATGTTAATAATGAAGGATTTGTAATAGTGGAACTTTGGTGTGGAATGGGTAATGGGTATTACAAGTGTTTTGAATTTGACCCTTTGTATGGGTGGTTGGGGTAGTGTGAGTACCATAGTTTGAGACATTTTATATGTATTTGGAGGCCTTGTTGGTTATGATATGAAATATTAGTTTTTCTTATGGAACTCTCTGTAGTTTTTGTCCTTTGGATCTTGTGGTATTCTTCATTAATTTGAGCATAGAAACTTCTGTTTGTCGTACCCACAATGAGTGTAGGTTGAACCTTAAAGATGTTGTCAAGGGTTTAGTGAACATGTGAGTAGGTACATTGTAATTTGTGTTTTGAATCCCAGAAAGGGTGTTTGTCTTATATTATTGATGTATGTGTATGATTTTCATTGATATGAGACCCAGTGTAAATGTTTATTGATGTGCTAGGAAAAGCATTTATTGGAACGAGGGTGAGAGTTCCATTTGCGAGCATTGATTTTTTCATAACTAGATGCCTATGGTTGGAGAGAGAACAAAAGGATTTTTCTTATCATGACATCAGTTGGGAATCTGATATCATTCAACCTTCAAGGTGACCTATGAGGTAGGTTAAATGGGATTTATAGTACTTTTTTGTGTATTTCATACAGTTAGATGTTTTTAATATTATTTTGGGATGTCAAAGATGTTAACCAGATAGGGTTTGTCCTAAAGGGATAGTGGGAGGCTAGCCCAGCATTGCTTGTTTCCTAAAATATAAAGCATGGGAGATGCTTAAGAGGTGTAATCAAGGAAAAATGAGAACCATCTAACCTTGGTGAATTGTATGGTTTTACCGTGTTCCTTCATAGGTTAACCTATGTGCTGTTAGTGGGTTTTAAGGCTTCTTTTGAAGGGTTATATCATATAAATTTTTTACCCATTTGTTTAGATGATGATCAATGGATGCCTCAATGTTTTTCTCAGTGGGAGAGACAAGGGTAACTGAAGTGTGGTTAGATACTTTTATTCTGAAGGTGACAGCAAGGTGAGGTTGGTCGCATGGCTGAGCTTATTATGTGGACGGTTTGGTTATTGGGTAAAGTTTTGTGAATGTCTTGTGGATGAGGAGGATAACTGACTATGATGCGTGGTTTGGGTAATTAATTAGACATGGGGATATGATCAGGTGATTGGGACATGTTGGGACTAAATTAAGTTAAATGTAACCACCCGAAATTGCAATCTTGAATGCCTTACTGAGGTACAGATGTGGGTATGCGCTGGTAATGCAATTCATCAATCACGATGAGTGTTTTTTGTTCTCCATACAACCAATACAGGATGCATGGATACGCAAGAGACTATTGGTTTGATTGGTGTGGCTGAACCATATGTTTCACCTATAATGTTTTATGGATGTACCAAAGTCATTGAGTGGTGTGGTAAAATTTGTTCCACTGGAAACGTTGGTTCATGACTACATGGGGGATGGTCAAGGAGTGGTGGTGAGCCTTGGGCGTCAATCATGCCAAAGGGGTAGTGGTTAAGTGCTGATGATATGTGCGCAATAGGGAATCCTGAGATCCTTATCAATTCATGGTGTCCCATAGTGGATGAGATATCATATATAAATTTGTTGATTATGGTTTTCATTGATAACTTCAATGAATATCTCAGCTAGATATGATCATGCCCAATATCTTGACATCATCCAATGTTTTTTTAGAAGCTCTGGCCTTATGCCAAGACACGTGAAGTTGTTTTGGTTGGTTGAGGGACATCATGGAGTTTACACACATGGTGTGGTACATTTAAAACTAGATGATGGGATGTAAAACCTCTATGGATTTGGTTGAGGACCTTAGGATGGACTAAATATTGATGAATGTAGTGGGTGCAGTTCACAGTGACTGAGAATGAGCCTTAGGTGACATTCATTATTTGGTTCCAAAAAAATATAAACATCCAGGTCTATGTTTTGGGTTTTGGATTGTGATTGAGTATGAGATGTGGTAGTTGGAATCCCTCATTGAGAGTTTGTAAGGACAATACAATGTTGGGGAGTGATAAATCAGTACATTATGTGGAGAGTAGGACATTGAATTAATGAAGCTGCATCGGGATGTTGATGTGAAATGTGAAGAGAAGTTCATGCCTGGTCTCTTAGAGAAGCAATACGGGATGTAATTAAGATGGTTGATTGATCCATGTAGTGTCTTTGGGCTCAGGGTAGTTCCAATTGAATTTTAGAAGCTTGTGTCATGAAATTTATGGGGGTTTAAATATGTGGAAATAGTCGTTTTGAAAAAGTAGTTGGGTTATATAATCCAACGATGATTATTAGTAGACACGGGTAAGTGTCTTCAGTGATATGGGGGCATCTAGTTGGCTGAGTTCTAACATGTTATAGTGAACAATAGTGGGTGCGGTGAGAGTGACCCACATCCAGTTTGATGTCGTATCAGCAAGCATCATGTGGAACCGAAGTCATACATGAGTGAGGTTAGGTTGATATTATTCCCTGAAATAATGTTGTAGGAATGTTCTATCAGACAATTTCAATGGTGAGGCGAGATTCTAGTGCAGGGTAATGTCTTTATGGGCACTCAGGCGTGGTGTGTTAGGAAACGTCAAGTGATGAGGAAGTTAAGTTTAGATTATGATGGGTTTTCATCGATGGTGGGTCTGAAAAACATTAGAAGATAGTGGAGAGAACAATAATGGGCAAGTGGTTGGACGATGACGTGATCAACATTTTGGGTTGGAGGAACTCGAGCGCTCACCATTTAGGTGAGTGACTCTAATGGAGAGTGTTGGCCCGAATTCGAAGGGTTTAGTGACTTGAGATTTTCGGTTGTGTTTGGCTGAATGGAAATGGAAGGGGACAGTCAGATATGAGTGGTGGATGAAAACATTTGAGGTAATTTTATTGCAAGTATTGTGTTTTTTACATCAGGTGATATCGGGTTTTGCTCACTGTAAGAGGTTACAAAACATAGGAAAATGATGCTAAGTGATTTGAGTCATGATTTTTGTAGAGGACCGGGCCAATGGGGTACTGATTGGTTCCTATATGATGATAATAGTTTTGTGAAGTTTCTATTTGCTGGGAGTTTGGAATTTTTTTTTGTGTTTTCTCTATAAATTTCTAGTGGTTATGTGTGGCTGATGTTGATACACCCTTGAGGAGAGTATGGTTTGTGTTATCAGTTATGATGAGAAAGACTTAAGGGTCAAGACCATGCCATTGTTAACTTCTCATTGTTCCTTGGTATCATTCAATGTGACACTATGGGAAATTGGAATGGATACACAGACCTAGTGTAATGATCTATTATTATGGAAGCACAATGATGTTCTAAAAGAGAATCTCACATACGAGTCATTATAAGGTTGGGATGTTGTAAGATCCTAGATTCTCCATGAGTAATTTTTTTTGTTTATGTTTCATATTATGTCTCTTTTTTGGTTATATAAGGGTTTCCGTAAGTTCATGTGAAGAATCAATTGTGTTACATGGGTTTAGGTAATGGAAATGAAGGGAAAAGGGGTTTTTTGAATGTTCCATAGTTTGCGCATGGTTAGTTCAATCCTTGAAGATCATCCAAGGTAACTGTATAGCTGTGGATAGAGGCTTGAACATGGTTATTGAATGATTATTCTAACTAGGTAGAATTCCTAGGAAACCATGTGAAATAGTTATTTTTGGTACAGTGGACCTTTCATGGTTTGTTCGTGGATTAGAATGGGTAAACTGTGCAACCCATAAAACATGAGAAATTTATAAAATCGCTAGTCCTAGATTTTTAACCCTAACTTGGTATTCAACTCCATTTTACCTCATGTAACCCTATTGGCGTGCTTTGATGACCTTATATTCCAAGGGACCTTTCTTCTTAGATCCTATTTCTTTTGGAGTATTGTTGGATACAAATCAAAGCCACGGGTAAGACTAATCTCCTATTTTCTTCCTCCTCTCAATTAGACTTTCATCTTTCTCCTATCTCCTTATGAAAGTCTATAACCCTATTTTTTTGGTGGTATCTAGGTTGGGGATTAATGATTTGGTTGAATATATATATAAGGCTATGACTAGGAGTTTGTTCAACCTCAGAATCTAGGTAGGTGGTCTACACATTGTTACCCATAGTTTTGAGTGGATTTGGGCATTTGAGTATGTATTCTTTATTCCCACATGTTGTGAAATAAATCTTTTGGTGATTTGTGATAAATGAACATATCAACGATGCTTTAAAACCCTCTATATCCCAATAAGATGCATGATGGATGAGTTGAAAAATTTATGGCCACCTATAGGGTGTGCCGGGGTTCCCGAACCAAGGAATAGATAAGGTGAAGTGTGTAATTTATGTGCATTAACATATCTCCCATGTTGGACATGTTTATATGGTTATATGGGTTGAGTATTTAATATCTAGATTTGCTTCAAGGATTGATAATAGTTTAATGGGTTCTTTTTCATGGATTAGTAATGGGTTAGTAGGGTTAAACAATATTGTGTCAAAGAAGTTATAAATTATATTGATATTCCAAAAGGAATTAGTATATTTAAAATGATGAGCATGTAAATTAGATAACATTGGATAATTTATGGGAATTTTGAATTCAATTAATGGGTTAAAGCACAAGAAATGAGAATCACGCTAAATGGATATGTAATGTAAATGATAAATATGTTAATGGATTCTTGAACAATGTTAACTACCATGTTTATGGTTATTGAATTTGACTCCCTTTTTTATTGTTTGTGATATGGTAATGTGTGAAGAATAGTTTTTGGGGGATGGACTAATGCTCCACTCCTCGTTACATCATGGTTTTCAAGGAAAGTATTGATGATCCTAAAAAAATTGTATGGACATGGAATTCCATATCAAGGTTGGGATTATTGGAAATGGAATTCTGATTCCTAGTTGGATTCATGGACTGATGATATATATTTTCCAACTTATGCCCTTGTAGATGGGTTGGGTGGATATGGAATACCAGCTCCCGGTCAGACACTTGGACCAAGGTTCCTCTAGTATCGACCAATGACCAATGTGAGTTATATTGAAGATTTTATTCTGATGTTTTATTCCGAATGGTTGACTTTGATGGAACTACCGGTACTCAGGCTCGAAGGTAAGTGTTTTTTATGGATTTGATATTTTATTCCCTAGTTAGATAGGGAATCTTATTTATTTACTTATAAATAGTGTTTAATTTCCTTGTACCTATGTGTAGAAGATATATGTGTCCAATCAATGGAACAAAAGATAAAAAGGGTTTATATAAAGAAGAAATAATGAATGATGAAAATGTTAATAATGATATAAATAGTGTATGTGTTTTTTGTTATCTAATGGTACAAGAGTTGTATTTTTTTATCATAAAACCCACTTAATATATATAAGATATCTTTGTTAGACTAGATGTTTTGTAGATGCCATTGTTGGTGTCCTACTATGATTTACTCCCACCATGCTTGGGAGACCATTGGGTACCCTAGAAAACTCCGTTCTTGCAGGTTCAGATGAGGGTAAGGTCTAGATGCTATGGAATTGAGTAGGGCATATGGAATGAATGGATGAGGTTCTAGACTTGTAAGAAAGGCCATTTTTGGATTTCATTTGGTTTTATTCTTTTGGGTTTTTCCTCCAAGAATTTTATCTTTACATGACATATTTACTATTGGTTGTGGTTTGTACCCAGGTGGGAAATTGATATTTATGATTGTTACATAATTAATTTATATTATCCCTGCTATTTAATCTGTTTACAAATAAGACTTACTCTGAAAAAGATGGTATAGTCTCCCCATATTGTTAATCTGGACCCTCACTATTATTCGGTAACCTCTGGCATATGGAGAGGCACGCTTGGTCAGGTATGTTACATGATATTGTTTGTTATCTAGTGATTAAATAATTAAATAGAATTATTACACATTTACCATTTGGGAGGAGAAATACATAAATTGAGGAATCTTATAAAGAATTCTATGAAATATGGAGAAATTTGCATTCAGGGAATGTGAGGTGTTACTCCCCAATATTTTTTGAATTATTATTTTTGAATTAATTTATCTTTTTGATATTTTTCATTTCATGTGACAATGGAAATAGTTCTTTATATATATATATATATTTGTATGTTTGTATGTATTTCTATATATATATGTATATAAATTAGAACACTATGTCAAACATTCATTCCAGATAGCACAAACATGGATTGCGCTAAATGCAATACCGAAATGGCTTGTGCTATATGCAATACCAACTACATTTCTGCTACCCACACCACCGACTTGGCATACCGACGTGGCATATATTAAACCAAAACTGATTTTTTACAAATCATAATTTTATGATGATATAATTATGACCTATAATTAGTGATATGAATATTAATAAATAATTTCCAAATATTTTTTATAATGTTTCTTGATTAATAAATCATGTTGATAATGAATGATATAATTATTTCTAAAGTCCTTTTATTTTTTATATAAATTGTTTTCTCGAATGAACCAGTTTTAATAATAAAATTAATTTTATAAACATTTAGAAAATGAATTATAGAAAATACATTAAATTTTTTAATTTACATTATATAAATTTTTTTAAGGTTAATTTTTATGATTTTTCTAAGAAACAACATTTTTTATGAATAGTGAAAACACTAATTTTTGTTAAAAACTATTTTTTCATTCAAAACATTAGTCATGTTAAATTAAAAATTAATTTTTTTATGGTATAATTTGTTAAATTATTAATCTATTAGTAAAATTTATATCATTATATTCATTCTCACTTTGAAATTTAACATGAAAACATAATAAACATTTGAACTTCTATCTACTTTAAAAAATCGTAATTTTGTCACGTCCGCATGATTTTCATTAGTCTTAATTCCGATTATTCTATTATTTAATATTAGAAAAACCAAAATACACCATTTTAGTCATCATAAAATTTATATTTTTTTATATCATTTTTATTTTTGACAAAAATATTAAGTAAAAGTGAGTATAGTTATCATAGTAATTAAGGTCAAAATATGCATAATTAGGGATAAAACCATAATCTTAGGGTCCTAAAAGACCTAGAAACTTGTCCAAAACCTAGTTTATAGAAATATTTCTAACATAGACATTAATTAATTTATTTATATCTGTTTTGTATGAAATTTTATAGTTAATAACATGTGTACACAAAACATGTTTAAAAACATTCCATGTGAGTCATTTTCATTCCCTATAAAAGGCCACAAACTCTAAAACTTCATTATGACTAAAAAACCTCTTAGGCATGAAAAAGATCTTCATTATACACTAAAAATCAATCCTAACTTCTTACTATAAGTATTACAATGCAAATAATGAAATCCAAGGAATCATTTTTGCATAAACAAAAAGGAGTGACCTAGTTAAGAGTTAATCTCTTCTCTCAAATCCTTTCTTTTATTTTCATTAACTAACCCCCTCCACATTAATTATTGCACGATTGTAAAACACCAATATCATAAACTCAATATAATATTATTATTAATTATTTTCATCCTACACATACACACACCTCCATCTAATGGACAATAATCATATTTTTTATCTATACGGTGAACTACTGCCTCACTAAATGATGATTGTTCAATTTTCCTTACCACCTCTCATGGTGAATATTTTGAAGGACAGTATATTCAAATATGATATATATAATATTAGTTTTATCTTTAAGCTTATGTATACTTTCAAAAACACATTAATTTTTTCTTTCCATTTTGTGAAAATATGATAATTTCATTTGGGGATGAGAGGCCAATTGCCCCCCTCAAAGCGATGTGATTTGTTCACACACTACATAGAATGTATGAAGTATTGTTTTACTGAATATATATGATATATATGATATAATAAAGATATTTTTGTAATGAAATATACTCATATATATATATACATATATTTATTTTACTTCCATTCTTTCAAAACGATAATTAAACAGAAATAGCATTCATGCGTACGTACGACCTATATTCTCCATGAACGGTGTTTTCCATTTCATACTTATATATTATATAGAATACTATAATGAAAATATAATATATATAAATTACATTAATATCATAATTTAAATTCTTTAAATCGTGATATAATTTTTAAGGACCAAACATATTGCAAATTAATACACATGTGAAGAATAAAGCGAGTATTACCCGAAGTGAATCTTTAACATAAGATTGTCATGAAGCGGGTAATAGAAGGCTATAATAAACACATATATGGTATTAGATGAAATAATAGGGTTATATAAAAGATTTATAATAAATTTATAATTTTTATACTTCTGTTTTGAATGAGTATGACGATAGGCAACACACAAGGTTAGTGGATTTCATCTCACTTTTTAATTTTTGTGAGATACATGTTTATTCACCACCCATTCCTTTTTTGTGTTGTTTATACTATTGATGGATATATGTATGATTATTATATTTAAATTTATTGTTATTTACATACCCATTATATAATAACTTTTTTATGAGATTTATGTTTCAAAAGTCACCAAATCGGTAAATTAATTTCATCTCAATTTCCCTTCTTCGAGATACATGACAAGTTATACAATTATATTATTATATAAGGTGTATATAATATATTTGAAATTTTATATAATAATTCTAATTAAATTAACTTTTAATATAGATTTATTTAATATCATTTCATTACTTGTATAGTGTCGTTCAATGTTACTATGTGATAAGATGTCTTTTGAAACAATCCCATAGTTTATCGTGATTGGTTATGAATATTATTCCATTGATTAAATATTATTATGAATATCTCAATAAAACTCCCAATTCTAAATCACTTATATTTATTCAATATATATCCATATATTTTTTCAAATTTTCCACTCTATAATAACATAATTAATTATAAAAATGTTTTTTTAAATATGATTTTATTTCTCTCTTCGGTTTGAAATATGTTTTATTTCAAATAAATTTTTATTCAATAATGTTTTCAAAAATTTTGTCAAAATATATTTGAATCCAATTTTAATGGAAAATTTATTTCAAAAAATAGTGTTTTAAAATCTTACTTCAAATGTTTTCAATCAAATTTTGAAAGAAATAGTTTTTCAAAGATTACTTATGCTTAAAAATGTATTTTAAAATTTTTTATGAATTTTTTATTAATTTTCAACTAATTATCATTGAAATGGTTATCAAAATATATTCAATAAATTTTTATATGTTTTCAAATAATTTTTTCTCCAAAATCTCTTCAAATCTTTTTTTATAATCATTAATGTTTATTTTCAAGAAAATGGTTTTCAAAAGGTTTTTATGTTTTAAATATCCCTTTTTAACGAAAAAAGGATAATTTCTTTATTGAATGTTTTCAAAATATATTTTCGAGTTTTTCCCATCTAAAATGACATATTTTATCTTAATAAATCCCTTATAAAAAATATCCATTGGTTCTGTTCATATTATTTCTTTAAGTTTTAATGATTTCTTGGAATGATTCTTTTGACAGCTATTTCTATTCCATGGGTTTTATGCTTTTGAAACTCACTTCTTTTCATGGGTTATTCTTTCATGAAGTGATTATAAAATATATATATATTTTACTCGATTATGATATGATATGATTTAAGGATTACAATTTCATTTCATGGGTTATGATTTAATGTTTATAATACCTATATATTTTTATGGGTCCTGATGTTATGGATGTTTTATTATATTGTGGAACATGTATGAATGATTTTATTTTGAGATGGGTGGGACCTATATACCCCTTTAATTAAATGGTTAATTATAGATGACTCCTGATTATAAAGGTTATTTGTGAACCTAATTCCATGTTCAAAATGTTACTCATGGACCTGGTTTCATGTCCATACATTAATGTGTGCACCTGATTACATGTTCATAGTGTTATGAGTGAACCTTATTACATATTCACAGTGATATATATGGACATAGTTTCATGTCCACAAGATTATGTATGAACCTGGTTAATTATTCAAAGTGATAGGAGTATACCTTATTATGTATTCACAATGTTATTTTTGGTACTATTTTCAGGTCCATAAGTTTATTTGTGAACTAGATTACATGTTCACAGTGTTATGTGTCATAATAATTACATGTTCACAAATTATTTCATGACCTAGTTTTATTTGAATGTGGTTATGTGTGAAAATTGTAACAAATATAAAATGTTATGGTGGACTTGATTGAATGTCCATAAGTTGATGTGGGTTCTGATTTAATGTTATTTACTTAATGAGTGAACCTATTTCTAATTTTACATGTTTACAACATTATAAACCAATGTCAATTCCATAAATTCAATTTATTACTCATATGTTATACATTAATGAGTTATTCTCTTAATTATCATATGATCTATGCCATATGAATAGTCAATGTCTATTATGACATCTAATATGCAGTGTATGATCTTCAAATACTATGCTCAATTAATATACACTTTTGTTCATATTATGCTTATGTATTTCATTTATTTACCTTACTGAGCATCCGAGCTCACCACTTTCTTATGTTTCCTTTACCTGGGTTATAATGAAATGTTTAGATAGAATTAATAATGTGGGGATCTTTATTGGAAATGATAAATATATTTCACCAGAATACAATATTTTTTTTCCTTCTTTCAATTGACACTGAACTATTATGGTCCTTGGGAATGTATTTTTGTAATGTGATGAGCATTCATATAAAATGAAGTAATATCAATATAAGTTATTCTAGGGCCACTTAAGTTTGTATCGAAGGAATGTTTTATTCCGCCTTCAGAAGGTATAATGATAAATAATTAGTGAGATACCTTGGTATATTTCTAATAACAATTCTACTGATGTCTCCCAGGATAGGTATAATGATGTGTTAACATTTAAAAAATTGTTTGAGAATTTTCTTAATGGATATAGTGAGTGGTTACCTAGAACTAAATCCTTATTTGGATACTACAAGTGGATGTGGATCTAGCTTATATGTACATAGGGGTAATAACTCTGACAGGTTGTTTTGGTCCTGACTTCGGGTAATCAGGTAGACGAAAATGGGCCTTGTTGCACACCTGGATTGACACTCTTGGGGAATATGCATTGGGAATTCATAAACTCATCAAAAAACCTTCAAATTATTTAAATATATGATGAATATGAATAACATAGGATAAAAAAATTTATCATAGATTAAAAATTAGGATCCATGATTTAGGAACCCTATAAGTAATTTCTCATGATTATATGGTATCCTAATGTGATAAATGTTTCTCACACTGTGATTTATTGTTTCATTCAATGTAGATTACTATAAGGAACATGGTTAACCTAGATTGTTTTAGATTTGGAAATAATGGTATTTATGAGAATCTATTTCCCTAGTGGAAATATAGTAAGGGGAATCCAGAAGGTGGTTTGAGTATTGGTTATACATATGAGGATAAATTGATTGTAAAAAATTATTAATGGTATGTGATGTTCTTCCAATATTCATTACATTGATACAAATAAGAACATTTAGACTGGGGTTTAGGAGCCTTAAGACAGGATTCATATATCATATTATAGAAAATAGGTATTAAGATATGAGATGGATGAAGCCTGGGTAATGGTTTAAGAATAATGTTCGATTAATCAAGTATTTATGTTTTGGAATTCAAATATTATGTTTTATGAATCATGAAATGTATAAGTTTTTTAGTATAATTTTTCATTAAATAATGAAAAATATATATTTAATGGTGATGAAGACGTATAAAATATATTTAATGGTAAGGTGTCATTTTTATATAGGAAAGATCATCCTTAATTAATTCTGGAAATTTTTATAATGGTCTTTAGATAATGATATGTTAGATATGAATAAGTAAATTGGACAATACAAATTACACTATAAGTGATTATTGAAAATGTGTTCTATGTCAGCAGGGATGATGTTTAAAACTTTTTGAATTTAATGAATACATCCACTAATAATTGCAACAAGGAAGCTTGATTGTTTACCAAAAGAATTTATGGTAATTTAGATTATTACCATTTTTCAAGGGAATATAAAATGAGGGTACTCACATATTTAGAATGTAAAAACTAATAGAAAAATTATGATATTAAGGGGATCAATGATAATAGGATTTCATTAAATTATTTCTAATGATTTGTATTTTAATATTTTATAAGGGTTATAAGGTCAACGATTTTTGGAAATGTTATGTTAAAATTTATGTGAAGTCACTATGATTAAAGTGTTTTCTTACCACATGAGGATTTACTCATATTGGATGGACTGTTATAAAAACATTGTTTTGATGATAACTAATGATATATGGGATGGAATATCATGGATCTAATGATCTCTTCCATATTCGGGAAATAAAATTCACAATCCTTTTTGGAGAAAGAGGTTATGTTTTTCAAGAAACAACGAATGGTTAGGTTTCCATGATATCATGCAAGTATATATTTTCACAAAAAAATATGTAGATTTAGGAAAATGGATCTTGAAACCAAAAATGTTATCCATATATATCCATTTTAAATTAATTATATGGTCTCTTAGTTCATCACAAATTTATGGCCTTCTAATTGGTATCTTTTTCTAATCTTTTTCTCTATCACTCTCCATCAGAACTTGATGGTTTTGTTTTTCTTCCATGTTGTTATTTTCACTTCCAACGAACATTCTCCTATGTGGAAAACAAGTTATATTTTATTTTTGGGTGACCATTATGGAACCAAAATTCCATTTAAATAAATTTTTAATATTTAATTTTACAATGTGGGTTTCTATGAATGAAACATTCAAGTATGAAACATTCGATAACCCAGATGAATTTCAAAGAATAAATTCATTTTAAGGGGGTTGAATGTAACACCCAAAAATTTTGGTTAAGGTTTTTTCTAATTAGTTTATCTTTTTGATATTTTGAATTCCAGATGATATTATAAATAGTTATGTATATATGTATTAAAAATTAAGTAAAATATTCTATTCATGTGGCACCTACGTGTCTTGTGATACAAATGGTAACATCCCTGTTCAGGGTTCCACCCAAAGGTTCCCCATACCTAGTTGTTCACATTGCCTTAAAAGAAATTCCTAAAATGCCAGAGGCTTCTGACAAGTAGAAAGGGCCTGGGATTTGATATTGGGGAATTTATGTGCTCATTGGAAGAGTAACACAGTGTAAACAAATAGTAAACAGTATTGGAAGCAGAAATACCATAAACAGAAGTAATAAATAGTAATAATGATAGTATAAACAACTACAACATATATATAAATAATTGATTCATGTCAAATGTAAATAGGAAATCATAAAAAAACTCACAATACTGTAAATAAAATACTGAAATCAATGTATAGAAAAAATTAATCTCCAACAGCATTGAAAGCCTCAGCTTTGTCATGTGCTCTCAAGCTCCAATAAAAATAAAGTAATTGATGAAGAATGGTTATTTCCCTTATCTATACTTACAACCATATAATCTATTTGGATCCAAATTCCTGTCCCAAATATGGTTTGATATGAATCCAATTAGGCAACCACCAATAATTCTATGCGTAACTGTAAGTTAATATATATAGAAAGTAATGTGCCGAAATGAAGAAATAATCAAGGAAGTGCTCAAGATTAAACAATCCTAAAATTTTCAATTAAATTAATTTAAATTTATATGTTATTCAAACTATTGAATAATACTACATTGGGAACTAGGCTTTTCTTTGTATCCCCCAATATAAAAATAAAAAATAGATGTCTCAAAACACCATCTAAAAAAACAAGTAAAAATGATTTCAAGATTGTGCATTGTTTAGAACGACTCATACCAATTATTAAATCAATTAAAAGAAACCCTCAATGAAGTTTTTCATAGTATAACGCCTATGTTTTAACATATCAACATATAAATAAATAAATAATGACCATCTTTGAAACCTCACACAGCCTAACCCCTTTGTTCATATATGGCACTAATCATATGAAAATTACCACCAGGGTATCTCTCGCAACGAATACCCCAATGGTATTCATTGCAACAATAAAATATAATGAACCTTGGAAACTCACATAGTCAATGCCATATGGTCAAACATTCAGTTAATAATCACTCTCTGGGGAGCTCTCATAGTATAACCCCTCTGGCCAATGACCACCTTTCATCTCATATAGTCAATACCTCTCAGTCAACATAACAACAATTATACCTAAAAGACCCAACCTCAGGAAGCTCTCATAGTCTATTCCCCTTAGTCATACTTCCATAATGTGAATCACATGAATCTACAAAAACATCAACTCCATATTAACAACACGAGGCCTGGAAATAGTACAAGCCTAATAGGAAATTCTAATCCAAACATCAATAATCAAAAAAACATGGCGAACCCATATAAAATCATGGTATAAAACCTTGTTCATAATCAAACAACCCGTTTCTCGTCAGACACACCATAAAAGGTCTTAAACAGGGTTATATTACATAATTTGCAATACCATAAACATGGTTATTCAACACTTTTATTATATATAATCCAAATATAATCAAAGATATTCCCAAACCACCTACCTTGATTTCATACAAATAAAACACTTGAATATAGACCCTTGAATCGGCCTAGAATGATGTAGATATACAAAAAGGTTAAAATTGTTCAACCATGGATAACTCATGATGGAGGAGAAAATCAGAAGAGAGTATCCAGGGGAAGAGATAACTCACCAGTGGGAATCCAATGATCCTGGAAGCATCTCAATAAATTCTCGAACAAAGGAATGGGGGCTGCTAAAAGATTCTTGGTCATTCATCGCTCTCCAATATGAGACACAGGAAGAAGATGAGAATTCTAGAGATGAGACGTGACCATGGTATGATTGATCAAACGAAAAAATAATATATCGTGTTCATTTAAGGTACACGTCATGTATTGGCCTCCATCGACCCCCGCATTAGGTGGTCTACCGGGTCACCCGCACAACAATGTACTCAGCTGTTACACGACCAGTACACAGCTACACGTGGAAACTAGATACATGATGTTTACTCAATGTTACACATCTTGTACTTTGGAGATTTCCAAATTCATTATTTTTCCTAGAAAAAACCATAAATAATTATCTATAATAGAAATTAAGATCTAGGTTCTTAAAAACATCTCCCCTTAAAATAAATTTTCCTTGAATCTCCCTTCCAAGGGTGGTGAAGAAGAAACATCAAAAACCTCTGGACACTGTGAGCATTCATTGGCCTCCATCTCTTAAGTTTCATCCTATACTCACCTGTGATACCATTGATCCAATCCTAAATGAGTATACCAGCCATGTAGAACCTTCTTGTTGGGATTCAAAATCCGTATAGGTTCCTCTTTAAAAGATGTATCCACCTCCAACTCAACTTCTTCGGGTTGGAAAACATGAGATGGGTATTAAAAGTAATGTTTTAGATAAGAATCATGGAGGAAGTTGTGCATAGCCTAGTACCTCTGGGGTAACTGAAACTGAGAGGAAACTGGACTAACTATCTCCAAAACCTCAAACGGCCTGATGTATCTCAGTGAAATCTTACCCTATCTCCTAAGCCTCCTATGTCCCAACCTCGGTAGGACATGTAAGAAAACTTGATCTTCGACCTTGAACCCTAGAGATCATCTTTCTCGATCAGTACAAGCTTTATTGTGAGACTATGTAGTATCCATCCTCTTAATAATAAACTACACCAACTCAATGGCCTCCTAGAAAAGACGAGGTCTTAGTATAGATTCCTCTCCTATCTCCTATCAATATAAGGGTGATCGGCATGGACTACTGTACAGAGCCTCATAAGGTGGCATCTTAATCGTCTCCTGAAAACATTTATTATAGGAAAACTCTACTAGGTGTATGTTTATATCCAAAGAACCCCCAAAATTCAAGACACATACTCATAGCATGTCCTCCAAAACCTGAATAGTATGCTATGACTAGCCATCTTTCTATGGATAGTAGGTAATTCATACATGTACCTATTTACCCAAATCCCTCTAAAGTCCCTACCAGACATGATTAGTAAACCAGATATCCCTATCTGAAATGATAGATTGAGGATACCCATGCATACATACAATATCTTGTATGTACATACATCAAATATAAACAACATCAATGGTTTCTTTGATAGGAATGAAATGTGAAATCTTCATAATTATGTTGAAAACAACCCAAACTGCATCATTCCCTTGAGGAGAACATGGTAAACCCATAATGAAATCTATGACAACATCATTCAACTTCTTCTCAGGAATGGGTAGCTACTGTAAACGACATACGGGTTGTTGATGCTTTCGCCTTCACCTGCTGATAGGTGGAACATCTCATAACAAAACCTGAAACATTTTTCATAATACTAGGCCACCAATACAGATGGTGTAGATCTCGATACATCTTGGTGACACCAGTATGAACTGCCCAAACAAAGGAATGAAAATATAACATCAACTCCTCACATATGTCTGCTGACACCCATACACACCCAAGGAAATATAAAATTTCATCATCACCTACGGTCCACCCTGTTGTAGGGTCCTCTCCTAACACACTCTCCCATAGGACTAGGCCATCAAAATAATATACGGTCTTCATTCATACTCAGTCTTGAAGAGTAGTGGTAACAATTATAAAAGAAAATCACATCTTCCCATATCTATTTTTAACCTCGAAATGCATTTCAGAGAACATAGACATAAGATTCCACTAACTACTGGCCTCCTGAACTTTCAGTATCTAAGTCATCTTTCTCAACGCATCAACCACTATAATGACTTTACTATGAGTGTATGAAATCATAAAATCAATGGAATGAAGGAAATAAAACCACAATGGATGTCTCAAAATTATATCACATTGAGTAATGATATACTTGAGACTTTGGTGGTATGTGAATAACACAAAATTCCCCCAAGAAGATAATGTCTCCAACAGTAAAAAGCATGAAAAATTACCGCCAACTCGAGATCGTGTGTCAGATAATTCTTCTCATGAGGCCTCAACTGCAATGACTTGTACGCAATGACTCCTTCTCCCCTATATAAGAACTACTACCAGCCTGATACTTGATACATCACAGTAAAAAATGTAGCCCCTGCATGACTCTGGAGAAATTTGTATCAATACTGAAGTCAATCACCCTTTCATATGTTAAAAGTCAGAATCGAAGGAATATATCCACAAGCACATTCAACCCTTCGTAGTCAGTCCAATTAGTGATTCATCTAAGCATAAAAAATCCAATATAAAGCACATGGAGTTTCCAGCTAGACCATGAAATCCCTATACTTCAATGAAGTTCTTAGCCTGCTCCCAAGAAACTACTTTTCTCACTTCCTTTGGGTCTACAGATACTCATGTCTCTGAGATAACCTGACCAAATAAGTGAATATGTTCTATACGAAAGTGGTATTTTGAGAGATTAGAAAATAACAGATGCTCTCTCAGTGTACTTAAAATGATCTCAAGATGGGTGGCATGGTCATTTCGAGTGCAAGATTACACCAAGATATCTTCCATGAAGACAACCACAAAAGAATCCAAGAAAGGATGGAACACTCAGTTCATCAGTTCTTTGAAAACAGAATGTGCATTTATGATACTAAATGGAATAACCAGATACTTTTATAGACCATACCTACTCTGAAAGGCTTTAAGGTGCATTTCATATGGATACCGCACAACTGATGATAACCAGATCTAAAGTCAATCTTCAAGAACACCTGGGCTCCTAAATGCTGATAAACGATATCATCAATCCTCGGTAAGGGATATTGGTTCATTACCATCAACTAATTCAGCTTCCAATAATCCACACAAAGCATGAGGATATTGTTCGCCTTCTTCTCTTAAAGGTATGGAGAACGAAAGGAGAAGAACATGGTTGGATGAAACCCATTTCCTATAACTCATATACCTACTTCTTGACATCTTGTAACTCTATTTTACCCATACTATATAGAGGAACCGACAGATAATTCACTCCTAGCACAAGATCAATAGAGATATCTACCACTCACTCTAGAGGTAAACCTTGAAAATTGTGTGGGAAGACATCTCTGAAACAATCATCCACTGGAAGAAATTCAATATGTGAAGTTCCATGGTCATTAAGATAATAACTAACAATCTGGGTTTTAGTTCCTCACATCCCCTAAATCTTGGGTCAAACTCTACTGACATTGACATCTCATTCACCCCTAAGTAGAAAAGAGTTGACCTCTGGTGATGTGAAACTCGTCGTGTGGAAATAAAAGTCATCAAAGGCCTAGAATGAGACTTACTAGTCCATTAGAAGAATGATATTGTAACTCATAATCTTTAAGACCTATAGGTCCCATAGGAAGTGACAACCACCATCCTCAAGAGGGTACTCCTTGTAGTAATGTACACTAGTCATCCTGATCGCCAACGGAGTGTCTAGCGTCATAACATCTTCAACATAAAGATAGAGAGCTCATGGATCTCCAAAATAAAAACAGATGTAAAGCTATGAGAATCCCCTAAATAAAAATGAGAATGAGATAAAACTAAGGCAACTAGAATCATACCTCTATACATAAAGGGTCCACCATCCTACTCCAAATAGGTCTACTCCACTGCAAACTTCTATCATGTACCATGACCCTACAGCCCTTACCGAATACCCTGAGTTGATCTACCCTACTGTCACTGAGAACCAATATCATGACAAACATTGACATGACCACCACCTCGGCCTAAACAGCCTGAAGAACTCCAGTTTATTGAATGATGAGAAACTGGTGGTCCTTCTCCTGTATGTGGAGTCAAAGAAGAACCCCTATCACTTTCCGCTGGTGAGGACACCCAGAAAAAATACTAAAGATGGCCCATATTTCTACAAGATCTTCACTCGACTGGGTCTCTTTTGCACTGAGGTCTTGTATGAACACTCTTCCAACATTGGTAGCATACCACTAGGCTACCTGATGAAACATTACTTGAATGCTACATATGGTGCTTCTTGCAATTTGACAAAGGAGTTCCATCCCTAGATGCTAAACCACCCTAGCTCGAAGCTCCCAACTCACTCTGAATTTTCTTGGTAATTAGTGGTTGGTTCACTATAGTCATCCTAGAAGATAGCCTGAAGACATTAAACCGTGATCAGATTTCATCCCTGAGACCATCCTCAAATCACCTAGCCAATGATAATTGCACACCTCCCAGAACAGGTGCGATGTGATGAAGCTCTTTCAAACGAGAAGAATAATCCATCACTTAAAGAGTGCCCTGCTCCAAATGCCTGAACTCTTTGGCTCGATCGGACCTCAGCATCTTAGGATAGAAGTAGTCATAGAAGGTCCTCTGCAACTCTTCCCAATCCATATCCTGATGACGTCCCACCTACGAGATAACATCCCACCACCTCTTGGAGAAATTACATAACATGCACATCATGAGATTTACCCTCCTATCAGGAGGCATATCTAGATGCTCAAAGATAGATAGAATGGCCTCCAACCATGAATCTGAATCCTATGGTCCTACATCCCTAGAAAAAAGTGGGAGGAAGTTATAGCTGGAACACATCCGTTTGCTCTAACATTGATGGGACAGGATACAGTGCTCCCTGAAAAGTCTGTAACATCCTCAAAAATACCCAAAGTAACTGTGCATCAACACCAGTATCTGGTATAATAGTTGGTTCCAAAATAGTAATGATGCGAGGATCTACGAGATGTCCCTGATCAAACATATCCAGTGTCTAATAATTTCCCGATATCTTGGTGGCATGAATCTATAAGTTCAGGCATAAACCTCTGTTCAACATTATCAAAGAAAAAAAATTATAAGTGCAGGATAGGTACAAGAGAATAAAAACATTCATGTTTTAAAAAAATACGGTTGCATGCCATGTATAACCCCTACATAGTGTATTCCTTAATGATTTTAACATTTCGTGTACCTCTTCAAAAACTGGTCATGTAACACCCATACACACGGCGTGTTCCACCTGATACACATTTTGTAAATGAATTTTTCCCTCCTGTACATGTACTTATACATGGATAAACCACGTGGGGTCTGTTAGTGAAACATTACACAGTGTGGTTACCCTAGACACAGTGTGTACTAGTTATGTCCCATTGACATTTGTCGTTGATCACAAGGCTACATACATGGTCGACTATTAACCGAATACACAACCTATACACAACATATACAACCAAAGTTTCATCCACCCATATTGTTAGTCACACGGCTGAAGACACATTCTTTAAGGCATGGTGTGTACTCCTACTACACGACATTTTCTACCAAACATTTATCAACCCTGTGTATATGCTCACACAGGTAGTCACACGATTAAGGCACTATAGGACATGTATACCCATTACATAGCATGTACATAAGAAGGTTGTTTCTTCCAGAACAGAAGAACACAGGGTGTGTGTTCATTACACCATGTGCCGTGTTGTATGGGTTTCTAGACAGTAAGCCCCAGAAACCCCCCCTGAAACACTCAAAAATAATTTTCTTCCCATGTTATGATAAATTATGAACTGTGGTAGACCATACTCTTTGAGAATGAATGTTTGGCATCCCTTTTCACATCAGTCATGACACAATTTAATTAATCTTCAACCATGATCCCCCAAATTCATATCCAAGAGGGCCCATAACACCTTAGGGACAAACCTTTGGAGTCCAACCAGATGAAACTTTAAAATTTACAATTCTCTATCAAAATAGCATGTATTCGATCATGTTATCAATCCAAAACACATTTATATCTATGAAAACATATATCACAACAACATTCAATCAGTAATGTACCCTAAATGGCATGAAAAGAATGTATGATATTTTATCACTAGAAAATATCCATATGACTCATGTGATGGAATACCCTCATCTCATTGAGTTTCCCAAAAAAATAGAACCACAATAATAACATAAATAATAACACAATACAATTTCTTCACCAAATGTTAAAATTAAATCAACTATAATAATTGAAAAACCATAAAAATGGAAATATTCAAGGGAAATTGGATTTTCCCTATACATGGGTTAGTTACACCAGCGCAAAGCTTATTATCAACAACCTATTCCTTCCTATTCATGCATATAGGATCAACGTAGTATGACAAAGTAGAAAAAAACTCCTTTGATACCACTTTGTAACATCCCAGTTATGGGTGCTGCCAAAGGTGCACCGCACCCGTTTGGTCACATGGCCTCAAGTGCATTTCCTCGAATGCTAGAGGTTACTAACTAGAAAATAAGGACTTGGGTTTGATAGTGGGGAATATTTCCCCTCATTCGCCGAGCAACATAGCAGGGACAAACAGTAAACAGTGGTAGAAGTAGAAATACCATACAATAGAATGAAATAGCCAAATATTGATAGTATAAACAACTCTAGAATATAAATAAATAAATGGTGCATGTCACATGTAACTATTAAAGTATCCAAACAAGTCACAATTTTGGGAATACAATACTAAAACCAATGTACATAAAACATTAAACTCCAATATTATTAGAAGCCTCAACTTGGTCATATGCTATCCATGTCCAACAGTAATAAAGTACTTTATGAATAATGGAGCTTAAACATATCTATAACTACAAATATATAATCTCTTTGGATCAAAAGGCATTAACCAAACATTGTGTGAGACGAATCCTAGTAGTTAACCACCATAAGATATGTGCCTAAATGTTAGTGAATATATATATATATATATAGAAGGTAATATGAAGAAATTATATAATAAACTAAAATGTACTCATAAGTAAACTATCCTATAGGTTTTAATTACATTCATTTACATTTATAAAATATTCAAACTATTGAATAATGTATCCTCAGGATCTAGCCTAAGACCCATATCCCCCTATATAAAAATAACAAATAGAAATCTCGAAAGGGCATTTATAAAAACAAATAAAAATGAGTCCATGCATGGGATTTGGCTTGGAAGACTCATGAAAATCATTAAATAATTTAAAAGAAACCTTCTAATAATGTTCTCATAGTAGAAACCCCATAGTTTAAAATTTCAAAAAATCAATAACCAAATAGCGACCCTTGGGGAAATCACACATATTCTAACCCCTTTAGTCCCACATAAAAGAAATCATTTAAAAACAGCCAATTGGGAAGCTGTCTTGGTAAATACCACTTGGTCCCCATAGCAACAATAAAATATAATAACCCATCGATGCTCTTATAGTCAATTTCCTATGGTCCAACATTCATTTAATAACAACCCTCTTGGTAGCTCTCACGGTCTTACCCCTCTGGTCATTGACCACTTAGTAGCTCTCACAGTCAATACCTTAATGTCAACATAACTACAATTATACATTAAAGACGAAATCTTGGGAAGCTCTCATAGTCAATTCCCCTTTGACATACATTCACAATTTGAAACACATGAATCTAAAAAAATCAACTCCATCCTAGAAACACATGGCAAAGAAATAATACAAGCATAATAGGAAATTCTGGAGCAAACAACCATAATCAATAATACATGGGAAAAAAATCAATAATCAAGGCATAAAACCTTATTTATAATCACAAAAATAATTTCTCATCAAATACACCATAATAGGTTTCAAATATGGTTAAATTCCAAAATACACAACACCCTAGTCATTGGTATTTGGATCTTTTAGAATATATAATCCAAAGAAAATCAAATAAAGGAACAAAATATGTACCTTGATGTTGTATGAATAACACTATAGAACATCAGCCCTTGAATCGGCCTAGAATTACATAGATATATAAAAGGATAAAACTGTTCAACCTTCGATAACTCAAGTGTGAGTAGAAATCAGGATTAGAGTTTATAGGGTAATAGAGAACACATCGGTGGTTTCATTATTTATGGTCTTCATTATCTTAGGATCTATGTCTTATGGAATTTAAATGTTTATTATGATATTTAAAATTCAGGGTATAATCTTAACATTTTATACTCATTTTCTGAACCCTTTTGTCCGTGTTATGCTTACACATTTCCTGTATTTACCATTTTGATAATCTGAGCTCACCCCTTTATTATATTTTCATTCTCGAGGTCATGAAGAAAGTTTTTTGGTAGAATTTATAAAGGTGGGTATCTTTCGGGGAGAGGTTAAAGATCCTTCATTGGGATAAAAGATTTGGGTGCAATGGTTCCAAAGGCAGTAAACTATTATGATCCACAAGTATGAATTTTTTTATTTTATATTATATTCATCTAAAATGATGTAATATCCATGTATGTCCAGCCCTGGGTGTCTATAGTTGGTATCAAAGTAATGTTTTAATCAAACGTTTGAAACTACAATGATAAAACATTAGTGATATCCTTAGGTATATTTCAATGGATATTTTTAGGGATGTATCTAAGGATAATTATAAGGATAAATTAACATCTATGAAAATTTCTTGGCTTTCTATAAAGGATAGAGTGATTTTTTCCTACAAATACATCCCTTTATGGATCCCATAAGTGGATGTGGCACTAGAACTGTGGAGACCTAATGTTTTATCAATGGAAATTTGATTATTATAATTTTTTAATATAATCACATGAAATCACAACACAAAGAACTACCGAGTACTATGTGACCTTTATATATAATTTTTACACTTATATGTTTTGAATTTAAAAATCTGACCATCGCAGTTGCATTCAGGATGTTTTTTGGGGTCTTATGTAACAAACATAATTTCTAGTCAATAGTAACATACCCTTATGAATAGTAACCCACCCTTACGAATATTAATATGAAGCATATGAATAGTAAATCATCTAAAATAATAGTAACCTCACCCATGAATATATAAATAAATTTAGGCATCTTATAAGTCATAATATGAACATTGTAAAAGAATTCATATTATTATAAGTAATAAATAATTAATTTCAGTTAATTTATTAGTTTAAAAGAAATTTTTTTCAAAATAGGTTTTCATAAATTAACAATATAATATCTTTTGGTTTTAAGATAATTTTTTAATAACTTATGTAATTTTTTAAACCATTGTTTTAAAAATTTTACTTTTCATGTACATTGTGATTTTAATTAAAAATTAAATTAATCGTATCTAGAAAATTATTTTTGAAAAATGTAGTTCATTTTTGTACTCAACACATCAAAACATGGGTATGGTGAATTTTTGTAATTATTCTAAAATACATTAATTTTTGTGAATAATACAATACATTAATTCACCATATAAATACATTATAGTTTAAATCCACTATTCTTGACATAATAAGTAACATAAGAACTCAAAATATGAAATCACATGCAGTTATTACTATATTTGTTCATGGAATCATCACGATTTCAGGTCTTGGAGGTAAATAATAAACTAAGGAATTAAATATTATAAAAACCATTCTCTCCTCCACTATAAATATCACCCCTCCATACCTCGTCTCTCCAGTCCTCTCATGCCTTGTGACTTATCTAAAATCTACCATAATCTCTCCCCAAGATCATCCCCCACATCTAAAATCTCATAGTCTATTCAAAATTCCAAATCTTATCTCTTTAAGAGGATCTCTTGAAAGATTGATTCAAGAGGTAAATTCATCATTCCAATTATTTTACATTCTTTTCAAGTTCATTTGTTTTTTTATATCCTTACCCATCCTCATGAAAATGTTATGACAACTACATTATCCTATATTTAGTAGAATTTTGTTATGATAATGGAATATTTTCTTATCATTACTCCTTTACTCTTCTTTTATAGTATTAGTAAATACATTCTCTATGATTTTTAAATTCACCACATTCAAGGATGATGGATTTTCAATTTTTACCATCTTTATTATTGTTCATGAAACAATTTTTGTTATGGTTGATCTAGATTATTTTGTAATATATTCTATGAAAGTTTTTATAATCTTTTTGTATACAATATATTAAATTATAATTCAAAATGAATTCATACTGATCAAAAACATTCCAATAAACCCAAATGATTATTACTAATGTTTTATATAATGATTCAACTTCACTCCATGTTAAAAAATTATATTTACAACCATGTAACCGTATTTATGTTAAATAATAAAATATTAATCCAATTGTAAATACCCATCTCCATTTTTCATGATTCATCATTCATCAAAATAAGTAAACTGATTGGAAAAACCAAGAAAACAAACAAACTCGAATAATGAAATTGAACCACTTAAACCATAAAAAGGTCATTAATGAACTTAAAAGGGTTAGTATAAATATTTTAAATATATTTTAGTATAATAAATTAATAATTAATGTTAATATTTTTTTATTCATGTAACTTGTATCATGTGGATAACACCATCAAACTTAAGGTAATGGATCCTCTCAATTTCACTTTTATTCAAGAATGTCCACTATGTAATGCCCTTTTAAGTGTAAACCCTAATAATGGGGTATGATTTTTCACGTCCCCCAAACTTCAATAATTATTTTTGAGTGTCAAAAAACCCATTTATCTTTCATTAAACCCCCTAATGTACACCTAACACTATGCCAACAATCCCTAAAGGATTCCACTTGAACCTCATTTATTCCTTCTGGTTGACTTACCATTCTTTTAACAAAATGATGTTATCATGTATTTTTATGTGAATCTTAGAAATTATATGTACATGTACAAAATTCATTTAATAATACCCTTTCATCATTCACTTTTTGTGAAATACATGTTTTTAACGGTTTCCCTTCTCAATACTTCCGGATAAGAAAACCTATTTTGAGGGAACTTCTAGAATTCTTACTCGATTTCAAGGGAAAATTAACTTCTATTTTAATCCACAACTATCTTTTTAAAATAAGTCTTTTTTATTTTGAAAAATATATCTGTTCACTTTTGGTTTTATATAATGAATTGTTCCCATTTATATTTTTAATGGCTCTATAGTATTTTACTTAAAACCGCTTAGAAATGTTTTAATGGTAATATTTCCTAAATACAATTATTATATGTTTTCATATATAATTGACATAAATTATCATGATAAATTACTATTTTACCTTATGAATGTCTAGTTATGTTATAGTTCATTTATTTTATGGACACATTTATGGTACAACCGTTTTTTATGCTTTATAACATGATTGTGGTACCCAATTGTTTCCATGGGTAACCCTTTTATTATATAATATTAACTATGTATGATTATTTATGTGGAAAACATATTCATGAATAGTTAAGAAGGGTTCGCCCAGATAGCACTCCAATTTATTGGGTAATGTTGAGTTTCATGAGACTTTATGTGTGACTGTCTTAGCGGTTAGCCTTGGCTTGTGCTCCCATGTGAGACAATCTTGGCGATTAGCCTTGGCTTGTGCTATCATGTGCAACTTTCCCGACAGTTCTCCTTGAATGTTTTGAAATAAATTTTTTATGTTTCTTACACATTACTATGACTCCATGTTTATAATATTCCATGTTTATTTTTTATGATAGCATATGTTATATTCCTTTTTATATCATAATGCCATTCCTTCTACCTCCAGTGTTAATGCTTTGTTCTTATGGCTATTCACTTACTAGTCTATTTAGGACATCCCTTTGTTTAGGTATTCCCCATGGTACCTTATACAGATTTGTGATCATAATGGATGATAGAATCTAATTATGGATATTAAATATAAATTTGTTTTTTAATGATGGATTATATAACTATTCTTCCAAGACACTAGACTTTACGATCCTTTTCTTATACATCTGATGTATAATTATTATTAAAATCATGTTATATTTTATGTGAATGGATAGTTTCAATATAAAAATATAAGTACTTAGGGGTAAAAACACCAATAAGATGTCTAGACCTAACTTGGGGTAATCTGTTTACCTGACAACAAGCCTTGATTCATACATGGTTTGACAGTCCTAGGGGGTATGCTTTGGGAATTCAAAAACTATTCACAATCCTTCTTAATGTATTTAATTATTTGATAATTTTAATAACTTAATATAATCCTATATTTTCATATATTAATTTAGTGGGATATATGTTTTAGGAACCCTATGAGTAATTTATCATGATTATATGGTATCCATATATGATAAAAGTATCCTACACTATGATTTTTCATTATATTCAATAGAGAGAACTAGAAGTAACATGGTTAAAATTGAATGTTTCATATTTGGAAACAATTTTCATAATTATAATGAATTCACTAAGTGAAAATATCATAAGGAAGATCAAGAAGTCAATATTAGTATTAGTTACACATCTGAAGATAATCAGTCTGTGAACTTCCTGTGAAAGGTAGGTTATATTCATCCAGCATTGTTTACATTGATCATAAAAATCATGATTAGATTGAGGTTGAGTAACCTTAAGACATTATTCATATTTAAAATTAGATTAAAGTGTAATTAAGGTACAAGTGGATGAAGCTTGAGAAATTATTTAATAATAATTTTTAATAAATGAAGAATATATTTTTTTAGAATTCAATGATTGGGTTTTATGAATCATGAAATGTATATGTATTTTCACTATAAATATAAAATGGTGATTGAAAATAACATGTTGAGTGGTGATGATAACATAGAAAAGTGATTTCACGGAATGGATATATTTTGATTAAGTAAAGGTTACCCTTAATTAATTCCTAAAATTGAGATAATGATATTTGAATAATTATATGTATGATATATATATATATATAAGTAAATTGGATTATACTAATTTCCCTAGAAATAATTATTTAAAAAGTTGTGTATTTCATCAAGGATGAAATTTAAAACTACTTGTATTTAAATAATATATCCATTAATCTGTGGAATAATGAAGAATGCATGTTTACCAAAAGGATTTATGGTAATTTAGGTTATTACCATTTTCAAGGAAATATACAATGAGGGAATTCAAATGTTTGGTTTGTGACAATAAAGAGTAAATTTTTGGTATATAGGAGATCAATTTTAATATAATTTCATGTCATTATTTCCAAATATTTGGATTTTAAACATTAATAAGGTTTAAAAGGATACCTATTTATGGAAAGTTAAAGTTAAATATAATATGAGTTCACTATGATAAAAGTATTATCTTACCACATGAGGATTTACTCGTATTCAATAACCTCTTAAAAAACATGGTGTTTATGATAACTGATGAAACCTAGGATGGAAAATCACGGATCTTATGATCCCTTCCTACATCAAGGTTGAAATATTCAATTATTTTGGATAAATAGATGATGTGGAACATAAAACAATAAAGTGTGAGGTTGTCCAAAAATCATGCATGTATATATGTTCATGAAAATTATTTAACTATAGTAAAATTATCTTGAAACCAAAAACTTTATCCATGTACCTTAATTATTAATGAATAAGATGGTCCCTTAGTTCATCAATGATTTAAGTATTTCTAATTCTTAACATTCTCAATGCATTTTTCCTTATCTCTCTATATTAGAACATGATAGTTATATTTTTATTCCATGTACTTGTTTTCACTTAAAACCTATGTTCTCTTATGTGGAAACCTAGTTATATATTATTATGGGTAACCGTTATGGTTATAACTTTCCATTTTTAGAGGAAGTTTTAATATTCATTTTCAATATGTGGGTTCCTATGAAAGAAACTTTCATGTATTAAAACATTAATATCCTAGAATAATTTAGAAATTCACCTAAAGGGGTATAATTTAACACCTTTATATATTATGAATTAATTATTTGGAATTAATTTATATTTTTTGATATTTTTAATTTCACATGACACTAGAAATATTAGTTATATATATATATATATCTGTGTGTGTGTGTTTGTGTTTGTGTCTATATGTGTGTGTATATATATATATATTAAAACAATAATTAAAAAATTACATTCACATGGCACTAACGTGTCTTGTGCTACACAAATTACTGAGTTGGATTTGGATACACGCAATATTGACTAGGTTTGCGCTTCCCACAACCCCGACGGGCGTACAGTACATAAAACACTCGGTTTTTCTAAAACATCATTTTATGATGATATAATTATAACCTAGACATAGTGATATCAATAATAGAAACTAATTTGGAAATACTATTTGTAATTGTTTTATAAAAATAAAACATGCTCATAATAAAATATATAATTTTTGGTAATGTCTTTTTATTTTTAAAAATACTGTTTTCTCGAATGAACATATTTTAAAAATAAAATAAAATTTAGACACATTTTGGAATTTATTTTGATAAAATAAACACCATTTGTTAATTTATAATATAAAACTTTTCTCAACATTATTTTTTTGGTATTTATTAAAGAAACATCATTTTTCGATGTATAGTGAAAAAACCTAATTTTTTGTTAAAAACTACCTTTTTTATTTAAATAATAATTTTAATTAAAATATATTTTAAATTTTTATATAGGTAAAAATATATATTATATATCTATTAAATCAATTCAGGTTATTATAATCAATATAATTATGAAATTAAATATAAAAAATTAATAAAAGTTTGGACATCTTTTTACATTAAAAACATGTAATTGTGTCCCGTCTAGGGGATTATCATTAATATTAAATTTTCCAAATCTATGAATTGAATTTTAAAAAACTAAATTAATCATTTAAGTCATTATAATATTTTGTTTATAATTATATCATGTTTATTTTTGTCAAAAATTATTAGTAAAAGTGATTAAAATTAATCACAACAATTAAGGTCAAATAAATATTAATTAGGGACTATGCCTTAATCTTAGGGGGCCAAATGACATATACATTCATAAAAAACCAATTTTATGGACTTATTTCATACATTAAACTTATATTATTTTTTTATTTTGGTATTTTATACCTTTTTTTGTAAGACCATGTTTACACATAACTTGATTTACAAAATTACATGTGAATTATTTTCCTTCCCTATAAAAGGCCACCACGTCTCCCACTTCTTAACACCTCTAAACCCTATTATTTTTGGACAATATATTCGCAATACAATTACTTCAAATAATAACTTCCTCTTAGATGACATAAATTCATTATAAGGCAATCAAAGGAAGCCTTTTGGCACAAACCAAAAGGAGTTCCTCAATTAAGAGGTAACATCTTCTCTCAAGTCCTTACTTTTATTTTCATTCACCACACCCTCCAGTTTCTTTTTTATATGATGTTATAAAAACACCAGTACCCTAAATATACTATGATGTTGTTATTCTAGGTTTTAAACATACACTTACACACGCCTCTATATAATGGATAGTGAACATATTGTTTATGTGTACGGTGACCTACCGCCTCAATAAATGTGGTTTGTTCAATTTTATATACCATCTCTCATGGTTGGAATTATAATGGAATCTATATTTATATATGTTATATATTTTATTTATTATTTAATTAATCTCCTATATTCCTTTTTAGAACACAAATAATTTTTACTTTCCATTTGGTGTATATATGATATTTTTGTTTGAGGAAGTGCGGACTATAGTCCCTCAAAGAGATGTGATTAATTTACACACTACATGGAATATATTAAGGATATGTTTAGTAAATATATATGATATATATTATATCATAAATATATTATAATAATGATAGATATACATATATTTATATATTTATATATTTCTTTTCATTTCTTTTTTTCAACATGACAATTAAACGGAAATAACGTTCAAGAGTAAGTTCAACCTACCATCTCTATGAATTTTGTATTATGTTCCTTACTTTTATATTATATATATTATAGTAATGAAAATATAATGTATATACATGATATTTATATCATTGATTAAATATTTTAAATCATTATATAAGGTATACAGACCAGATATATAACGAATTAAGACCAATACGATGAATAAAAGGAATATAACCCGAAGTGAAACCTTAACATAGAACTGTTAACAATTTATTTATATAAGGTTTTAATAAAAAAAATATTTTATTATATATAATAATATTTTTTTATATAATACTTTTAAAAAATTTATTTTAATTATAAAGGTGTTTTGAATGAGTGCGACAAGAGTCACGAAACAAGGTAAGGGGATTTCATTTCACTTTATATTTTTTATGAGGTTCATTGTTTAGTCACCACCAATTTATTTTGAGTGGTGTCTATACATTCAATGGATATTTTATATTATTCAAATACATAATTTTATATATTTTTACATTTCCTTTATATTATCCTTGTTTCATGGGATTTAGGTTTAAATAGTCATAAAATTGGTAATGTAATTTCATATCAATTATCCTTTTTTGAGTCCTAGGTCATGTTATGTACTTATATTTTTTTATAGGGTGTGTGTATTGTATTTTAAATGTTATTTAATGTTTATACATACTTTATTGATATTTAAAGAGTTATTTATTTTCATTTTCTAACATGAGGATTTTGATTCAATGTTACAGAGTGATAAGAAGTCTATTGAAACAATCTCATCAATTATTGAGATTTCTTATGATTATGCATCAATTGATGAAATATTATGATCCAAATCACTAGAAAACTAATAATGTATATAATTTAGAGAATATTAATCTAAAATTATGTAATATACATGTATTTTAATCTAGGGAATCTATAGGTGGATTTTAAAAGTTTATTTATCCACAATTACTTTCCTAAAAAAAATTACCTAAAAATGGAAAAGTAATTCCTTATGATAAGACAAAAGGATGATGAATCCATTGATATCATTGAAGAAAATTTATCAATTATTTTAATTTAATCATTTAGTTTTGAAAAAAATTTAGGAAAAGATGATAGATTTTTTATGGCATAAAACAATGTCACTAAATGGTGTTTTCTATAATAACATTTAGTACATAAAACGAAACTGTTCTATATGAACTCAATATATAAATTGATACTAGAGACTCCATTTAATTTTATATTGAAGTTTGAGAAATTGATAATAATAAAAAATATAGAGGAAAGAATATTATTCTTACATAGTATAAATTTTGTGGACAAATACATGGTGTAAATTTAATTATTGGGGCTGGTAAAGGTTTTATGCGTAGAAAATAAGGTTATAGAGTAAATGAATGTCAAATTGATATGAATTGGATAGTAAATTAACTGAATTTAGAGAATGGTAAACGCAATACACCACCCACACCCTAATTATTCAATTCCATGGAGCATGGGATGTATGCCAATCAGTGTATGAATCAGAGTGTTATTGATGAGAATAATTATCACACACCACTTAAGCCAAGAGACAAATAAAAATATAATGTAATCAAAACTACCAAAGTGGGTAGTGAGAAAAAAGTGGTGAAATTTATTTTTACCATGCACTCTAAAATTGAAAAATTATTTCCTGATGTTGCCTTAACCGAATCTTCTATATCTAAATAATTTACTACGATTATCACATCACCGCCTCAAAAATTACATGTTTAGTTATATGAGGAAAATTATACTTGAATGATTATCATATCTCCATATTATATCGCCTCTAAAATAGAATTTAATGGGAATTAACTTCTTAATAATCTTATTATTGTCCCTCAAGTTCAATTTTATGTCATATTGTGCATGGATTAGATCTCTCTATATAGATTCCATATCAATTTTTGAGGATGAGATGTGATGTTTTATATACTAAATGAACTGATGATCATTTATTAGTTTGAGTATGAACATAAACATTGAATTTAAATTATATCCCTTATATGGGTCTTTCAAATTATTCTTGAGGGGTATTTCACTCAAATGTATTGAGAGAAACTCAACATTAAATATATTCTTATTGTTTGAGAATATGTTGAATAATTTTTTTAAAGTGTTTCCTAGTTCTTCCGTGAATTTTTGTGCCATGATTCAATATAATAAATACCTGGTCAATCACCTATCCCATTAAATCATTATATAATTGACCAAATTAAGTTTAAGGAATTGAATAATCAACTACATATGAATATTAAAAATGTATCCATAATCCCAAGTAATTCATAATAGGTTGAACTTATTTTTCTTTTTAAAAATAAGTTTTTGTCAATTAATCATTGAGATGATAATAAGAGACATAAAAATTTTAAAAAATAAGAACAAGTACCTCCTACAACATATAGATTACATCATTGATCAATTGAATAGAGTTCAATTCTTTCAATGTTTGAAATTCTATTTGGATACTATCAAATTAGGGTCTACAAGGATTATATACCAAAGATAACATTTTATATGAGTAAAAGAAAACATGAATTTATTGTTTTTAAATTTTGTCTTATCAATAAACCTAGTGTCTTCATGTATCTAGGGAATAGAGTTATTATATATCACTTTGATCATTTTGTGGTTGTCTCTATATATGATATTATTAAGTATCCCAAGGTAATTGACTAATGAGAAGATCATTTGAGGATTTTTTTTGACGACTTTGTGGAAGGGGAAGTTGTGTGGAACATTTATAGATTGTTTTTCCACAAAATGTATCCTTAATGGGTAAAATAATTAAATGTGAGGGTATATAGATGGATCCTTCAATGATGAAAGTTATTGAAAAATTTCCCAGTCCACCCATGGTGACAGATATCCGATGATTGTCTTTGGATTTATTGGATACTATAAATTATTTGATATAAATTTTACTTAGATATCAAATCCACAATCCAGTTTAATGTGGTAAGATATGAAATTCATTTGGACTTATTAATGTGAATATAATTACAAGATTTAGAATTGAAGGTAGTTCATTAAACCTATTTTCACATCACCCCATAATGGGGAAGGATTTTATATTTATAGTGATTCATAAAAGAAGGGATTGATATTTGTTATCTTGTAGAATGAAATGGTTGTAGCATTTGATTCATGACAATTTAAGGCTCTTGAGGAGAATTACCCAACTCATTATTTAGATATGGTAGTAGTAATTTTTCTCTAACGATAAAAGGAATTTTTCCTTATGTTGAAAGGTGTGATATATATATTCGCCGATCATAATTTCATGAAATATATTTTCTCATCTAAAAAGTTGAATATTAATCAAAATATATGGTCAATGATAATTTAAATTTTTACTTTCTCAATACATTCCAACCCTGGGAAGGCATATAAGGTGGTTGATGAATTGAGCTGGAGGGACTATTCTAGCATTTTCATTATAAGTATTCAAAGAGATCCAATATTTTTTAATTTACATAGAATGTTTCTTGAAATAATGATGGAAATAGATAAATTGTTTTTAAATCAAATAAATATTAAAAAACTCCTTTTATGTGTATATTAAAGTGGGGAAAAAGTTTTATGGATGGAAAAAAAATTTAAGTAATATTCTTGAGTTCAAATTTGATAGTGATGGAATGATCAGGATAATGAACTGAGTTTGAACCCAATCAAGAAATGAATTTTAAAAAGGGAATTTTATAAAGAACATGGGTCGTCAATATCAATTCATATTCATAGTACAATGATATATATAGATCTAAAATAGGGTTTCTAGTGGGAAATGAATAGGGATATCATGGAGTATGTATCTTTGTGATTGGTATGATAGTAATTTAATTACAAACATCAGAAGTCTAAGGGGATGTTTCAAATTCTTAACATAATAGTTTGGAAATGTGAAAATATTCCCATGGATTTTTTCATAGGATTAACCAAGACATATAATGGTTATATTATTTTTTCGTTGTAGAAGACCACAAAAAAATGACATCCCATTTTATTTCATCGAAGAATGGTTCACTACTAGAAATATTACCTATACCAATGCATCGATACCAATGGTTTGTAAAACCTATTGGTATAGGTACCTTTTCCCAATGATTTGGCCAAACCATTGGGAAAATCCCTCTTTGAGACCACTTTTTCCAATGGATTGGAAAAAGAGTTGGTAAAGGGTATCGATTTCCCAAAGGTATTTCCAAACCATTTGGACAAGCCAACTATTAGACCACTTACCCCAATGGCTTGGAAAAAACACTGGAAAAACCCCACTTGGAGACCACTTATCCCTACGGTTTTTCCAAACTATTTGGAAAAGTCCACTTTGATTGAGCTTTGGCCAACGTTTTGGCCAAACCATTAGGAAATGCCAACATTTAGACCCCCATTCCCAACAGTTTGGAAAAATTATTGGGAAAGGGTATGGATTTCTCAAATTTTTTTCAAAACTGTTGTGTAATTCTTACTTTGATACCACGTTTGCAAACGGTCTGGCAAAACCGCAAGGAATGAGTGGTTACCTATCCGAACAATTTTCTGAACCATTTGCATATCTAACAAAACAATTTATGAATTATTTTATCAAATATTGTCAAATAAATCAATATAATATGTATATAAATATATATATATTTACAAATGTAATTATGGGATAGTGGTATATTCATTGATATATATCCCACAAGTCATGGGTTCAATCCTCAATTATATATATTTTTTTAATTTACCTATACCAACAGTTTGGGAATCCATAGAGTGATTTGGTGCGGGGATAAAACTAGCCCAAATGTTTTGTGTTATTAGATGTGAAATACCTATCCTGACGGTCTGAAATCTACTGGTATAGGTCTGTACTAATGGTTTTCAAACCGTTGGGATAGGTATTTCCCAACGATTTTCCTCAAATCGTTTGGATAGGTCTATCCCCAGGCATAATCACCGAGCAGCTTCACAAACTATTAGTATAGGATATACCAATGGTTTTGGGACCTATACCAATGGTTCCAAATAATTGGTATGGGTATGTTTTCCAATAGTGTTTCTTTTTTATCAACTTATCATGACATAAATTAAGAAATTTGGTAGGTTTCTTGGAGTACCACTCTCAAATGATTATGATCAATATATGAGGTTTACATTGAGGTTCTAGAGAGGTATTTAGTTATAATTAAAAATGAAGCTGATCTTTAATGATTAATATCAAACATATATTGATGTTTAGTCTTTGTGATGAATTAAAACTCAAGATGACTTGTCGAGATCACAAACTATAGATTCCAAAGGTGGGTGAGATCACTACCATCTTCTTGTGTTAATTTTAAAAAAAAAAGTTTTCACTCATGAATTCAAATGATCCTTCATGAAATCATCCATATAATGAATTTTAAAACTCTAAAATTTTGGAATAGTGATAGAGAAAAAATTATATTGGGACTAGAGTAAGCTAAGTAAATCATATGAAATGTTTGATCTATTAAACAACCCATCAAGGCTTCTGAAAGTTCTAAGAAGAGTTGTGATAATATGTATAAATAGGATGTATAGTTTGATGTTCGGTAAAAGGTATTAATATGGCTATATCCATTAAATAAGGTTATTATATTTGAAAATATGCATATGTTGAGCCCCAGATATATCATCCCCTATAATATTATTGAACTTATCTTGATGGTTTCTTATTGCTAGGTGCATCAATACACACATAAAATTTTAAGATGTGTTAAATGTATATATTTTAATGAATTGAAAATTTAATAATTCACATGTACTTAAATAAGATTTCATACCATTGGATTTAGATTTTTCTTATGAGTAACATCAGACCAAAATATTGGATCCCATAAATATTGTGTAATAGAATAAGACTAGTCACCTGTCAAAGGTTCTCTAGTGGAATCATAAATTTGAGGAAGGTATATAGGATATCTAATTGATAATAAGGTAAATGTATACTAATTTTCCTTATTGGTGTAATAAAATTTTAAGGGATAAAATCTTATATAGAGGGTAAAATATAATACCCTAGTATTTTTGAATATATTTATCATTAATATATATTTTTTGTCTTATATACATTTCTTCACGTGACCCCGGACTGTTTTAAATAATTGAATATTTAAAATATAAAAATAAGAGATATAAATAGAGATTAAAATGAAATTGATAAAAATGAATTAAAAATTAATTTAATGAAATACCTAATTTTTTTGAGATAATGTAAGGAATTTTAGTTTAATAATTCTTTGCAAAATGGGAATATTTTGTTTACCAATATCATTTCCATTAGATAGGTTTTATTTTAATGTTAATATAAATTATTTTGAGTATCAAAATTATATAATATTAGTTTTTAAAAAATTATAAAACAATTATCATTTATATATTTTGTATCAATCTTTTAGAAGTAAAAAATGAAATAATTTGGAGGTAAAAATAAATATTTCTCAAAAATATTGTTTTTTACACGCAATGATTTTTATGTTAAAAAATTAAATTGACCACTATTTATTATTATTTTCTATAAATATAAATATAATATATATAAAAAATATATTAACATTAATATACTTTTATCTAGTCATGTAATGGGAATAAAATTATTGTTTTGGTTAAATATACATGTTTTTTAAAATCATTTTTATGTATTTTGTGTGTGAATATTAGAGTTAAATTATACCACCTCTAGGAAATGAATATTGAAAAATGTATTCCATATGTTGATACACCATAATCAATATTATAAAAGTAATTAACATAACTTTTACTTATTATTAATGGTTGCTATGGTAAAAATATCATCACCATAATTAGGATAAAACTTTTTAAGATGTGGTAAACTAAGAATATAAGGTTTTAATTATCACTAAAACATATCAAGATTTAAATTTTAGAGTGTATTTAGGAAATAAATTTTTTTATATAAAAAAAATATTTACATTTGGTTACTCTTTCACAATTAAATGACTTTATATTATTTTAAAACATTGAATATTAACAAGGGTGGCACTCTCATCACATATATAAGGGCCCATCTCTCCTCAAATTTTAACAATTATTGAGAACTATATATCCACTAATACCTACCCAAATATATTCCCAAAAATTCTACACATTTATTAGACGTCCTATCTTTATCAATATCCCATCCTAAATATTAATATCTTTTAACCCTAATGAAGAAAGTCAAAAAAGAGGTAATTATTTTAACCATATTCTTTGACATTATTTAAATTTTCCACATTCCTAAAAATGATTCTATCCATCATAATTTAAGGGCATAAGTATGATAAATATACATAAATTTGATTAGTTTGATGAAAATGTTTTATCTATTTCTCATCCATCCAAGGTAAAATGAATGTGTTTCTCACGTGTACGCATGATCTGCAATCTCCATAATGAAAATTATTTTATATTTCATTACCACCAAAAATACAAGGTAATATAATTGTTTTTAAAGAATATATACATATATATATTAAATTTATGATATATATATATAAATTGAATTATAAAAAATTACCTATCATCCTTTTTAGTTTGTCATTAGAAAATGAAAACATCTCTTGTGTGTATGTGTAGATTACCTTTTCTATGAATGATGTATTTGATTATTCTTAACCAACATTAATGGATGGTTATAAAATATTATATAATTAATAAAAAGTATATTTATTATATGGTTAGTATATTTTATAGGGTAATACTATGACCATGGTTTAGAGACCAAAATTTCCAAACTGAAGCATACATGAAAGAAGAACCAATTAACTCTCAAAATATTGATTTTAGTAGAGAATTATTAATAAATTGGTGATTGGAAGTTATGAATAAATCATATATTATAAGATAATAATTTATTTTGTTTTTATATAGATGTATAAATATTTTAACATATTATATTTTAGTTGAAGTATTTAAAATCAAAATGGGACTTAAGGTAAGTGTTTATGTTCCAATATCACTTTTAAATAGGTTCAATTATGCATCAATATCCATTGGAAACATTATATACTATTTCTATCACTAACTAAATATATTTTCCTGTCCCAGTATTTTTTATATTTATCATGTTTCTTATATTTTCTTACTATTTGGTACTCTAATGATTTAAATAATCAATTTAGTCAATGTTAAACATATTTATTCCTTTAGGTTAAGCTATTTTTCTTCCATGACTATATTCATTAAAAAATTTCAAATATTCTATTTTATATTCCCTAAAGATTGTGTGACATAATTTATAGAATATTTTTATTTCATTTCAATGTATTTAAAATTGATCTTTATAAGGATATACATAAGAGTTATATTTTAATTTTTATAAATGTGTTTAAAGAATATTATTTTTAATATTTACCAAATTAATTTATTTTAAAAAGGTAATGACCATAATCATTATAAATAATAATTTAAAATATTAAATGGTTTTATAAAGATAATAATATTCTTATATATCTAGAGATTTTTATTTTTTAAAAGTAACCAAAAGAAACATATTTTTTCTCTTTTTAATCAAATCATTTTTTATCAATTTTATAAATGGTTTTTATTAATTCCAACAATATTTATGTATTACTATACATAAATTGGGATATTTTATTATAAAATAGTCTTATTCCCTTTTTAAGTTGGATTATGATGATGTTGTTTTTATGTTGTTTTTATGATAACATTTTATATCCCAAAAGTTAATAATACATGATGAAATGATGATTTTTTTTAATGTTGTGTCACAAAATGTGTCTTTATACACTATGTAATGATAGTAATAGAAGTGATATTTTAAAAAATAAAATTATTTTATATACTTATGATTATGTCACACTCCTATGAAATGTTCTTATTCTCGTGACATAATATCATGGATCATCATTTATTATTGATTATTCTTTAATATAATCATTCATGTATTCTATAATGACAAATAAATATTCTATGACTTCTGTTTTATAGTCTATTTCTTATCAAATATGTTTTTTTATGTTACAATCAAGATGAAAAACCATTATTATCATCTTATTCCCACTTATTATTTATGATTTATATATCTCATGTTTTCCCTTCATAATCATTTGAGATCACCATTTATTATGTTTTTATTTTCATTAAGATATGAAGAAAGTTATTCGTAAGGATATATCAAGTAAGGGTTGTTTTTTAGAAGATGTTTATATGATATATTGAAGGTATTTCATTAAATAATATGATTATTTATCTAGTATCCAAATTATATAAACCATTATTATTATGGGGAATTAATTACTATATAATATTGTAGTTTTACATGTTCAATTTTTATATATATGTTTATGTTATACTTGCGTTACCTCAACTCTTCAATTTCTCCTTGATAGAATGATACTCGGTTTCAGTGTTATGTATTAATAAATGATATAGTAGATTTTTTTATAAAATTAGTAATACATCAATTATACTAATTTATTCTGATCAATGACCTCACACAAATCCCCATATCATCAAATTGATGCTTAATCCAAAATAATTCCATTTAGAGAAGTGTGTTTGTAAAATATTTAGATTTTATAATGTTCAGTGAAATGAAATCTTATTTCCTACTAAGATAAGAAGTTTACAATCCTCTAAGGTAGACTGGACCTTCGAATGTAAAATTTCCATCATTTACTAAACAAGACTAGTCATCATTTATATACCATAGAAAACCTTAGAGATATGTTTCATTGTATAACAAACTATAGTTACTAGAAACTTGATATATTTTAGGGCTTGTTTAACTACTAGTATGTGGATTTATTTGGAATTTATCTGATATCATTTCACTTTATATGTGGGAAACATAATATAAATCAATTTATCTATTAGATAATATTGTTTCCTAATGATTTTAATTTATTATATGACATTAACCACCTTTCTATTATCATACTTTGAAAACATCACTCTGTCTGAAATATGTGTGCCGACACTATTGGAATCCACCATTAAATACCTTATTATAATCTCCTTGGAATATTTAGTTTGTGAGAATAATATACCATTCCTTCCTTATATCATATGAATAAAAATGAAAAATTTATGTTCTCAAATAATTTTATACTAATGCATTAGAAATTCATTGAAATGCTTGTACAATTATTTATTTGATCTACTAGAGAATATATCACTTACATATACTAGTACTATATTACTTTTATCACTCTAATTCTTGATATAATATTTGTAATCTACTTCCCCATGACAAAAATCATGCTTCTTGAATATTGATCTAGTCGTGAATACCCTAATTTTGTGCTTAATTTATCTCATAAAGTAACTTTTTAAACTAAAAAACATGTTTCTCATCCTCATGAATGAGAAAATAATTATTTTTCTTAATGTCAACATATTATTAAATAAATCCATTTAGAAATGTAGATGTCTAATCCATATAAAATACATTGAATTAATTTTACAATATTATGGAAAATAATATATAAATTATCTATAGACCTTACGTGAGTGAAAATACCTCTTCTACGATAATGAGATTGGCCTGGGAGTATACCTTCCATATAAATCATGATGTTTTTTCAATCACATTTTTTTCTTCATTCAGTTTATTATTGAAACCCCATTTAGTCCTAATAGAATATATATTTTTCAATCAAAATAATATCCTATTTTAATAGTTTTAATTTTTCCAAGATATTAAATCATCACATAAAATAAATTATCTTCTTTAATAGAATCTTAAAAATATTGATGTCTACCATAGATAACAGAGAAGTATGTTGTAGGTACATAATTCTCATTATTTTAACCACTGATATTTGATCATTGATGACTTTATGCTCATCAATTTTATCCTTGTTTTTTGTCTTATATATAGATGTATGTATAATATTATTCTTCTAATCATGAATGAATTGATTAGAATCTATATTTTCCCATTTATCTACCATGAAATTCTCCATTACTTCTCACTATCCATTATATTTTGTTAACTATTTATCTGAAAAAATTATTTTCAACAATAGTGATTTCTTTTCCCTTGATAACCCTACCAATCCAATTATTGAATTATTTATTTTATTTTATTTTTATTAAGTAGATATGTAAAATCTATCAATATCTATGAGATTACAAATTCTAATATTTTATCTTATAGTGAATGAAATACTTACTTAGATTCAAAATTTCATTATTGTTGGATTCTTTCCATTCCATGTCACATATAAATGCTTTTATTTTCTATGATATAACAAAGATTTATTAAAAATATAATCCAATTTCATAACTATTTCTATCCTAAAAAATTCTATTAGGACATTCTCAACAATCGTTGTTTTTTCTGTTTTGTTCTGGATCTCATTTCTCCTCCTAACTACACAACTTTATTGAGGAGTTACCACCATAGATACATGATTCTTTATCCCATTATATTTTAGATAATCAATAATTGATCTATTTATAAATTCTACCCCATTATAAATTTATAATTTCTGAATTTTCTACCCAAGAATCACCTCAACATTTCTATGATGTTGAATAATGAAGCAAAAAATAATAGTTGTATTGGTGATAACCATAAACTATGATGATTTACCTTCATAATATATATAAATATCATAATTCAATGACTTTATACACTAATTGATTAAATATTGATTATTTTCATTGGTTTATAGAAAAACAATTATATTTTATAATGTTTTAGGTTTGTTTGAGGATATTTAGGTTAACTTTTGTAGTGTCACTCAATCTTGAAATAATCACAATAATCTCCAAAACTTGAAAATTATTGGAGAAAAATAGAAAAAAAAGATCTCCAATTGTTATCTACACTTCAGTTGAGGACCGAGCCACTGGACCACCTCAATGGGAATCTATCCAATGAACATATGAAGGCTCTGAAATAATATATATTCCATACATGGTTCGGCATAGGGGGGTAATTAAAGATCATGATTGGAAAAATAATAGGGTCACCAATGGCCCAACACATGGAGGCGCTAGTTGTATACTATGAACACAAACCATGGGAATCAAAAATATGGGTTAGTATCATGGATAATTTCAAAGTAGTTGGTACCAAAAGATCTCTTATTAAGTTCATATCAACCTAAAAATACATATATCTGGGGTGAAAAATGATTTTCTATTTTTTTTAATTACAAAAATAATATATGTTCATATAAGCTTGAATGTGACCCACGTCACAAATAACCACTCCGATCAATCCTCACTATCCGCCCATTGTAGCTAGTTAAAGGCTCGTCATTTATGGTAGATATCATCTAATGCCACCATATCTATCTATCATGAACAATAATGGAGTATTAATCACCACTTTCATGGTAGGAAACTATCACAGAGTATATTATTATTCTCAAGAGACCACCAAGAACCCATATGTAGTATGATAAATCCCCTATATGAAATGATAATTGAGATGGTTTCCACTAAATTATGGAGGACTAACCCACGTTGGACTGTTATTTCCTAAGACTAACATAGCTAGTGAAACTATATGTATAGAGTGGAAAATACCACAAGAGGTGTAAAATTGATATACATTTTACACTAAAATATAAGTCGGTTTTTGTCGAAGATAGTATGAGATTAAGTGTGAAATGAAATCCACAATGTCCTGGATATGGTCATAGTTGCATTCATATGACTTAGGTGTAGAAATTATTTACGATTTCCACTTCAATACATTTATAGTTCATCCTTCTTTATTTTTTGAATGATTTTTTGATGGAACTGTTTTTTCTATTGCAAATAGATTTCTTCCATGGAGTGGGATTGAGATATTTATAGTGTGGCCATGTGAGATTCAATATTTTAAATATATTTTAAAATAGTATTATAAAGAACATATGACATGTCCATTTTGGAGTGGATGAAAATAATTTTGAAATTTCATTTTTCTTTCTCTCTATCCAATATTATTTGGATAGTCAATGATGAATTAAATGGATATTTCCTTTTGTGTTTCATGGAAATTTAGTAGTAATGAAATCAATATAGAGGAGGATTTCCTCCACCCAGGGGAAGAGTTACAATACTTCTAATCAATAAAAAGTTATTATTTTGGAATTTCTTTTAGATTTGTTATTTTTCTACACATTGCAGTTATTTGTGAATATATTTTAGTTAAAATAAATGGGTTTTTATATAATATCTATCTTATATTCTCTCTTATAAGGTTTCTGGCTTATTCAATGTCATTTACCACCTAATTATGATATGATATATCTATATCAGAGAGAAGAATCTATTGAAGTGGGATTAATACTAGTAGGGAGTCCTTAGTTTCCTACATTGTCAACCAAATTTAATTATTTATAAAAGACTCAAATAGTTAAAACTAATTATCAAAATATTGTTAGTAGTGAATCTGAGTTCTAATCCAAATAGAAAATAAAATTAGTATTTAATTAATTTAAAATAAAAAAATAATGATTTGTGTTACTAAATATGTCAAAAAATATATATTTTCTAATATATTTTATAGAAAGATATTGAATATGGGAATTTTTTTAAAAGAATAAATATTTAAAGGCATTACATGGTTTTTTAGAATTAGGGGTTTCATGATACAGGATTAGAAATTAAAATATTTTTTCAATATTGGTGTTTAGGTCTATGTGGGGGAGATCCAATAGTCATGGTACCTCTCTTTAACGTAGTAAACCCCATTATCCCATGGTTAGGTACATTATAACTTCGTTGAATCGTGTTTTTCTTAATTAAACTTTTAAAAATTATAATATTAGATTACTAAAAGTTCATAAAATATTTTAGGATACCTAGTTTTATAATTTTATATGTTATTTTCCCGATTCTTACTCAACGGCCGTACAGAAATTAAAATAAATGGAATAGAATTGAAATATTATGTTTTGAAAACCTAAATCATGGATACAATAAATATATAAAAGAAAAATCACCATCCAATTTTATCTAAATAACCCCACCACAATGTGATATTTCCCCCCTCATTCTAGTAATGATAGAGTAAGAGGGAAATATAAAATATAAAATTAGAATAAAGGAAATTGATAGGAAGACAAGCGTAGGACTCTATAGTAGCTAAAAAAATCACCCAAGTCATTGAACTCTAAATTTAAATCCCAAAAACAATACTGATTTTATAGACATACATAGTGCTCCATTTATGTTTAATTTGACCATAATTGTTTTCATAAAATTTTTCTAGGTCAGTCCAAATGTTTTTCAGTGATATTGGGTCATTACACCATTCTTATGTCATTTATTTATCTTAATTTCGTAGAATTATTCATGTTTGGGTACATTCATAATGTGTATGTATATCTCATGTAGTGAATTACTTGGACATTCCCATGAAATTAGTATTATCATGCTATGTATTAACATATTCAATTTATTTCATGTCTTGAAATTTATTCACATCCTAAATTTCTAATTTCCAATTGGTTAGCCTCATTTTATAACGGATTATGCAATTTTCAGCCTCTCGAAAAATCCTTCACTTTCTAGATGTCATGGAACACATTTTTTTCATGAAACCATCACCAATTTTCTTTTTTTTCCAAATAAAGTATTAATCCTGCCATAAATCACATAATTAAATAAAATTTGTTCATATTTTTGATAATGTTAAATGAATTTCAATGATAACAATATTAAAATTCCAAATATTTGTATGATTCAAATTAACATATCTATTCCCCCATTCATGAATTCTGGACTGTACTAAAAAATTAAATCACACTATACTACAAGGGATGCTCATGAAATGATGATTAAAATGAATTGTCAATAAGATCATTTGGTGAAATGAGGAATTTAAATAATCAATTATCATATAGAAAAATTCATCAATACCTCTCTTTTCAAAGAAAGAATCCAACCAAATATTTTAATTTTCATTTTTTTAATTAACCATACAATTCATTTTTACATTTTAAAATTTTCAAATCATTATCAATTTTTATTCCATTTTTAATTTACCTCACCTTTATTTTTATGCCCATAATCATGATAAAAAATGTAATTAAAATTTTTATCATACCACAAGTACATGTCACTTACCGTAGGATTTCATGACATCTAGTATCTCCACCTCATAATGGTAGAGATCAGAATTTTTCATGTTTGATCATAATTTGTTATATAAATTAATTTATCATATGATATGTGAATAATAAAGTAAATTGAAAACATTTTATATTCCAATATCATATGGAAAACTCACTGAAATGTCTCGTCATGGTAGTATATCCCTATCCCTTCAAGACAACCTCTCCCCACACATAGCGTTTTGAATATCATGTAACACACAAAGAGTGGGGTATGAAGGGAAGTAATTGGCTTGTAATATAGGTTATTTCAACAAAAAATCATGGATTCTTCTGAAAAAAGAAGGATTAATGTATGTTGGTCCAAGTATAATTGAAAAAATTATAAAATTATTTAATAATAATAAAAGTGACGTATACAGTCGTATATTTGACAAGATTTCTATAATGTTCCAGAAGAGAACATGTCTAAGTATCTCAAGATATATACTATATAATGAATGATGAAATATTAGAAACATAAAATGTATTCGGAATAAGATGAATCAATTGGAGAAATAACTTATGGTAGTATATAAAAATATTAAAATCAATTAATAAAAATTCTAGATATTAATGTATGGCCAAACATTAGAGAAATTGTTTTTAAAAAAATTCACTAGATCCTGAAATAAGGTTTATAAAGATAAAAACCATATATTTTTTCTATATATTGTTTTCTCCCATTCATCATTCAAATTTATTGATAATTAAATTTAAAAACATGATATGAAATTCATCATAAGATGTTAATATCATCTAGAACAGTAGACTAAATAAATAATTAATTATCAGGAATGCAATTAGATTTTAAAAATCTCTAATGAAAAATTTAAAATTGTGGGGGTTAAATAAAATAAATAAATTGAAACTCATATTATCCTTTTATTAACACATCTAGTATGGTATTCACATATTCTACCTACACCTGTTCACATTTTGAATCAGTATTTCATGTCATAAATGGTTTTCAAATCATAAATACTCTACAAAATCCTTTTCAATTTCTTCATGTTTTTTTCCAGTTAGTTCATATTGAAGTAGAAAAATAAAAATATATAGATGAATTTATAGACCCCTTTTAATGATATTTAAATGATTTTTGGGTGACTCTATTTTTAAAAAATAAAAAAATAGAATTCCCAAAAAATGGGATTACTTCTTAGAAGTAAATTTTTTAACGTCATTGGATCATCATTGCTGTTTTATTAAGTGATAAGAGAGGGAAAACATTATACATTATTGGGGTCCATAAATGGTCTTAGCTATGACCAATACACATAGTCTATCCCCTCTCATTATTCTTAAAAAAAATCTTTATTCCATTAGTATGTAATTGCTCAATTTCACCTAGACCAATCCACCATTACTTTCCTAATCCTGAAAATTTTATTGTAAGTTCATATACCATTCATACCTTTTATCCCTTATCAAACCTGGTGTAATTATTCACCCCTCCATTGGTAGCAATGTATTTCTTATATTTCTACTTTTATTTCTAATTCCTGTTTTTTATTCGTCATCCATTACCTATATATGTTATTCACAATTGTAACCCTCGTAAATTTCATATTTGTTTAATAAAATTCATCATCATCAACATCCTAGTTATTTATTTCTCAAGGAATGTTGAAATAGAACTATTCACTTCATTATATTAAATATGAATCTCCTCTTTTTATATAAATCAATGCGCTTCTATTTGATATGAATGTTATTCCAAGGATAATAGGTTCCCCTTACAATATATACATTGCTATGAAATAATCTAGGATGATAAACTTACTAACTTTAATAAAAAAATCTTCAATCATTCATCATGACATTTTATCTGTTGAATATACTAATGAAATTCCAACTCTTATTGGTTTTAGAAATTCTAGTCCTAATCTCCTGAAGGTAATGTAAATAATGATATAAATTATTCTTCCTAAAAAACATATATATTTCCATGTTTTTTAGAGATTATGTGAATGTAGAATAAGAAACTACCTAGATAATTTTGTTTTTTTGGTGGGTCATTTGAAACCATAATAATGAATTAGATTATTATAACTATTTATCTGATCTATTATATCATTGTTTTTTCATCACTTGTTCCTTCATGAATTTTTGATATGTTGTTAGTTTTTCAAGGGCCTAAAAAAGATCTCAATATACATTGTTTAAAATGTTCATGAAATTCAACTTTTTATGTTTGAATATTACTTTGCACGGTCCACTCTAGAAATGTTATCCTTGACTTTTAATATAGTGTTTATTCTTTTTTATCTTTAGTAGATACTTTTTCCATGTCATTATCTATATTTTTTTGTTATTAATCTTATATGTTTCATGATTTTGTGTTTTCCAGAGTTTTTTTTTCACTTCTTTGAGTGATAGATTTCCAATATAAATGGTGATGTGATTTAGGACGTCTTGGTAATAATCATATACGTCCCTCTATGACATGACTATAATTTTTCCTTACTTGATACACTATATTTCACTATGTGGTCTTCTTATTGATTTAGTTAACCATTATCTTTTTTATTACAACCTGAGTTATAGTCATGAATGTTACTAATGTGACTTATAATTTCTGTATCAGTCTTGCAAGTGAAGAAAATTAGGGTTCTAATTTCTAGTAACCTTTTGGATTTACTATTACCCTTGGTTTTTTAGTTCATGAGGCCTCCAACCCAGATAGGTTTTTTATATTATAATATACAAAATTATAATATTTAATTTATCTAAATTATATGTTTTGGAGAACCATAATTGAATCTATCATTCTTATCAAGGTTTCCAATTGTGAATCTGTACGACTATTTTCTACCATATATGTGCCTCTTTTATAAATTCATTAATATTTCCATTGGAATCTATTTCTCACCATCTCATCTAAGAAATTGTGACTTTCCTCGATAGTTTTTTCCATTAGTGATCAAATAGCTAAAACATCCTAAATCAACCTATTTTTTTTCACAATAACATTATTGAATGTTTGGATTAGTATCCATGATTCTATAACATGATGCAATAATTTTCTAATTGAGTCCTTAAAGTGTTCCCATGTACAATAAATCAAGTCATGTTTGAATTGAATAAAATTAAGAATGTTTAATGAAATCATATAGATTTTGAAGGGAGAATAAAATAATTATAAATCTACATTCAAACTCAACCCACATAGTGATAGATGTTTTTGCTAAAATACAAATTCACTCAAGAGCTCGATATATTGTGAAAATTTTAATAGTTGAATCCTTACCGTCTCACCAGAGACATGTTTAACTAAAATCCATTAAGGTTTGTATTCATTGTTTTTAGTGGTTTTTTTCGTATAATAAAGGTGACAACATTACACCATGATACATTTCAAAGTAAATTTTTGATGGTGGCACAACATCCTAGTGTTTTCAAAATCATTATGCAAAAAAATCATGATTTTTTAAGGGAAAGGAATGTATTTCCACCTATCAATTTTTCTGAACTACAAAGAGAATAGTGTGCTTCATATATAAAGATGTTTCTAAAGGAGTTTTAATAATTGAAAAAAATTTGGCATTCCACACTATAGAAATTCTATAAGAACTATAAACAAACTCAGTGATGGAGTTATTTGTTTAAAGATGAAGACATTTAATTATGATCATCAAAAAGGGTTATGTTCTATGTCACCTACATAGAAATGTTATTTTTATAGAGGTTAATCATTTTTGGATAAGAATTATGATTTAAAGGGAAATAAAAAAGAATAAATTTTATATATAAACCAACGTATGTAGTGATATTGAATTGAAAAAATGTTTAATGGTAATTAGGAGTAATATTTTTTGATGGATTTCATTGATTACATAAAGGACCCCTAATCACATAAGTAGAACACATAGAAAATTTTATCAGAGAATATTATCACTAGAAAATTTTGGATGAGTCTGAAAGTGTTTCATGAAGGATGTATTTTGTGAAGCATTCTAGGATGGATGTTGTTCACTGAGTAGTTGATTTGATGGAGGGATTTGAGTTTCGTAGAAGGTTCTCGGTAATGGAAAATCATTTTTTGGGGGGGTTTTATGGGGAATTATACCTTACAATGGAATAGGGGATTTCTAGTCAATAACCATCTATGAAGAAATGGTAGTTAATAAAGCATAGGTGGTCCTTGAAATTTTTTTTTTACAGGAATCATTCATATTGTATGGTGCAAGGTGTAAATTACCTGTCTAATGATGTTAACAGATGAAGTGTATTTCATCTATGGGGTGAAAATATGGCATCACGGAACAAATATGTGTGATTTTTTTCTACAGGAATCCTATAATAAGATACTTGACAGGGTTTCCCAAATAATATTATCATTATTATATCTAAATTCAATATAGTAAAAATATTAATAATAATAATAATAACCAGAAGAAGATAGGATAAGAACCAAACGACTATATTTACAGTATAATTTTATCAACTACTACATCCATGGAAGTGAAAGGACGATTGGGTATCACTTGAGGATCATTATATATCCAAATAAGACGAAATTTCTATATCTATGTTTGTTATATTTGTTTTGAATGTGTAAATGTTTCATCAAGGATTTTTCATTGAATTTATATAGTATCCCAAAAAGAAATTAAATAGAATATATATTGACAATTTTGGATCAATTCAATATTGATTATGAAAGGACATACATCTCCATAAATTGTGTATAAATAATTTCCCATGTAGTGAGAAAAGTAAGAGGAATAATGTGATCCTTTCCATTGGTATTAATCCATCAAAAGAAAAATTGATTGAGAGCCCCTTGGTAACTTGTGATCTAACCCTAAATCCTGTGAGTCATGATTCCTAGGAAAATATGTGATCTATCCAAAACCTTGTATTAGTATTAAGCATTAGTGGAATTGATAAAATTTGACATTTCCATTCTATTCTACTTCGATGTAGCACAGTGAGGGTGAACGAAGTAAAAATTATGTGTTATTATTCTTTCTTTATTTATTTACATTATCATCATCATCATCCAATAATTTTGATAATCATATATCAAAATAAATAATAAATATAAAAATATTTTACCCTCATAATAAAGAGGTCAAGAACCAGTGGGGGAAGAATAATTTGAAAATAATATTCATATCCCGACCCTCCCCCTCAGGGTATTAAATCCCCTTTGTGCATAATAATTGGTATTAAGACATATTTTTCCTTTGCTGTATTTTTTTACTATATATGGTTTATTTTATTTTAGAAATTTACTTTTCAGTGTTATCTTATTATTTTGAGTCATGGATGAGGAAAAAACTTCAATGAATATGTTAATGTCTTGTAGTATTCCTTAGTGTGGAAATTTCTATGGAAGGAGTGTGATTTAGTTGAAGGGAAAAACAGCTTACTAAATAATTGATCCAATGAATATTATGGTGAAAATATTTACTCATTAAATGATACTTCAATAATTATTTAAGAGCCTAATATATTATATAATGTTGAAGCTAGTAATTATGAAAAGAATTCATGAAGACAAAAAGTGGAAGTTGTCCATGAAACAAATGAATTGAATCAGAAATTGTATAATAAAAGTAATTATAATGATATCTGAGTCAATTTACATAAAATTTAATTCAACAAGATGAATGTTTTAAATAATATTCTTAATAAAGTTTCCATAAATATAATGGAGATTAATTATTCCTGGGATAAAGAACTACAAAAATAAAAATCCAGTGACAAGGGAAATAATTTGAACCCAAAAAAAATTAAGCATTTGAATGATATAAATTATAATCTTTTGACACAATAATCATAACTATTACATGAGAATATGAGTCCACAACAACTGAATGGGTTATCTAAATATTATATTTCTAATTTTATTTTAAAAATAAAGGATAAAGGTGGCATGCAGGATAAACACTCATTTTAATTCACAGATGAGATGACTAAGTGGAAAACTCTCAAAAAAATAATGCTTAAATTGAATCTATGAATATAATGATTTAGAAAATGGAAGAGTAGCTAGAATTATTTATGAAAAATGTTGATAAATCTAATACTAAATTTGTTCCCAAAATAAAGGACTCTTTGATTTTATCATTTAATTATCCCTTAGTAGTTCATAAATAAATGAAAATATAATATGACATTTTATAGAAAAATATTAAATTATCGTGTCATTTAAATGGAAATTATGTTATAGAAAATCTAGTATTGGATATGATTTGCCATCTCTCATGCTTTAGAGTAAGAGAGAAATGAATAGTTCCAAAAGATAATGAAAATTTTGTAGGTGTAGGAAAAATTTCAAAAAAGTATTTAAATGATGTAATGACAACATGCACTATTTTTGTTGGATGAATTTTCATATTTAATGTTTTCAGTTTTGAGAAAATTGAATATATTTCATTCTTTATTGAAAGAAATATTTCTAAATATATGAATAAAAATAAGCTTCCTGAAAAATTTAAAAGAATACTCATTCAGATGAAAGTATCCATAAAATATTACTATTATAGAAGACTAGGACACACCATGTGTATGTGTCAATAATAATATGAGCTCAATGTTATAATAAGAACTCTATTTGTATCAATATCTTAACCGATAAAGGATTTTACGTGGTATTTTTTTAATGGGATATATTTTACAACTGTTAATCATGCAAATTTGGAATGATATTACAACTAGATGAAATGATGGGAGGAAAAGTATCATGAAGGGAGATCCCCAACTCCAGATGTGTTTAAAGAGAAATCCTATACCAGAATATAGTCTGCACATTTGTAAAAAAATTAAAATATTGGAGGTAACACAATGATCTCAAAGAAAGGTATGCCAATATCCTCCTTTTTACACTCACAACACCTCTCTTGGAAATAATGTAAAGGAACATAGATTAAAAAGAGAGTATATTCTCCAGTTATAAGTATAAAGAATGCGAATTCAGTGAAGGCCTCAATCCCATCTCATCAGGTGGAATTGACTTGGATAACTAAAATAGGAAAACTAAATATATAATACATTAATAAATTCATATGTTATGAAACAAGTTTCTATGTGATGGAAATATATATCACTCTTATTAAAGATGATTAAAGAGTAGAAAACAAGTGGAAGAATTTATTCTCAGAGAAATAATCGTGAAAAATGAAATTCTAGTAGAGCATCAATGAATAATATGTATACTAGTGGGTTTAAAACCCAAAATTATGAAAAATGCGTGCCTATAGAATCTATATATTAGAAGAATCCTCGTTATGTAGTAAATAATCTCTAGTTATATGGATTGAATAGTTGAATTTTTCTAGGTAGTAAGAACCAAAAAATATATTATAGAATGATTTTTACAGAAATATTAAAGGGTTTGCCCGTTTAGATCAACCAAAATCCACACCGTGAGGAATCTAGATATACTGCTCTCCCCATTAATTAACTAGTTATAACTATTGTGTTAATTGAAATAGGATGTATGTGGGGGGGGAACAATTTATGGGGTGAGTGTGTGTTGAAAGGGAATGAGTACATAAGTTGAATGGAGATACATGTGACAAAAAGAATCTAAAATCATGAAATTCCCATATGGTATCCAATTTAATAAGTGTTTTCAACCAAAAAAATTATTTTTTAAAATATGTATTTGAATTTTTTGTACTTTGGAAGATATAGATTATTTAATCAATATCCTGATGCGAAACTAAAGTTCTTTCAAGGCTATAATTGAATGATCTTGTGGTTCCTAGTCACATTGAATATTCAACAACTGGTATCATTCATTTGTTCAAGTGTTATTTTCCATTGGTGTAAGACTGATTAGGGAAGAAGAATTAAAATTCATGTATGTAATGATTATTCATTTTTTCTTAAAATTTGGTTTTATCTAACTTTTTTCAGGATACCAAGAAGTTAAGAGATAAAATAAATAAAATTTCCATCTTGTGCTCTCCCAAATATAAAGTGTTATTAAATGTCTGAATTCATCTCAATTATTAGTGTGAGTGATCAATATTTGTCAATAACTAGTTTTTTTCAGGGATATATGGTGATAATCACTCTAGAATATATAACCTCATCTAAAAAGTGAGTCCTCTGATGAATTTAAGAAATTCATGCTGCAAGATTCTATGGAAGTGAGTGAGTTACATGGAAAACACAGAAATTTATTGGACTAAACTATTCTATCCAATAAAGAGTTCTGACCCATTAGGTTTATTAGATATTTCAATGACTCAATGCCAAGTGGTAATTTTAATTTCTGAAAATATTATATTGGTATGATATTATAAATAATAATATGAATCGATATTGAAATGTTCTAAAATAATCAATCATTTATTATGAATTTGATAATTGTAGTTAATGATGAAATTTCATATAGTTGAAATAGGTTGGTGGAGTTCAGATTTCATCCAATAATATATCACTGGCTAATAATAAGTGCACAACCGAAGTCGGGGAGTAATTTCTCTTCGTCGATATTTCAAGAGATAAATGAATAATGTGTGTCCCCTCTTGAGTTTTTTGATTTTCAAAAATATAATTAATAAATATCAATGAAAAAGGATGTGTAAATTCATAACTTGTGGAATCCCCTATTGATTTATATTTTAAAGGGGTAGATTGCACTAAAGTCTCAGATCAGTATTCCGAGTGATAATTCGTGTGATATACACTATAAAAAAAATATAGTCAATCACTAAAGGATAAAGTGAATTTAAATCAAGTATCATTCTATAAAAACGGTGAATTATGGATTTGTGAAGTTGGAGAATGTTAATACAAAACTATAGTTTACATATATTATAAAAAATAACTTACCCAAAAAGGTGTTTTAGTAACAACGAATGGATTTAAGAGTTCAGTAATCTTCTCATGCATGAAAAAGTGTAGATATGGGACCCCCGCTCCTTGTGGAATGGTTTGTTTTCCCTCTAAAATATGTTTATTACAATGTTTCATCAATAAAGGAGTGAAAGTTTGGTTCATTGAAAAATGGGGACGAAATAATATGATATATTACTAGGTATTGGAACTTATGGGGTGTTTTAAATCTGATAATGCTAAATATGATTGAATAATTGATATAAATCATCAAAAATAGGTCTTGTGATGAAATACGGTTACTGGTATGTGAATGAAGTGTTTCATTGATGAACCTTGCATGTTACTCATTTTTCCCAGGTCGAGTATGTCTTTTGTGGGATGAGATTGTGTTTTGACTAAATATTGGATTGATACCTAGAATCACATAAAGAAAATTTGGTAAAAGTTTTCAAGAAATACTAAAAGAAATTCAACAATCAAAAAGGGGAATATTGTTGGAAAAAATATTTCAATGTCTCATTTCAGTGTTTTCGTGTTGGTTGTGTTTTTTGACAAAGATGGTTGACAAAATTATATCATGGTTTCTAACAAATCATATGTCTTGAAGGTGGCTATGTTTCCCAGTGTTTCCCAAATTTTTGGGCCACAAAATAAGTATTTATTTTATCTTAATAGAAGTATTTACCCACAAAATTTTAAAAAACAATAATGAATAAAATATATTTTGTAGACAGTAAAGAGTCTAAAACATTTTTATGGAATTTCAAAGAAAAAAACAAAATTCCACATATCATATCTGGTTTGAGAACCAAAAAAATATATATATGAGGGAGCTTGTCATTTTCAGATGATGGTAGTGAATTAAGGCACCCACAAAAGGCTATGCTCTATAGGAACCACATAGAAATATTAGTTCATGGAAGGATCATCATTTTCGGATGAGGATTGTGATTTAAGGGGAATCGCAAAGGAATAATCTCACTATGCAAACTACGTAGTGAGTACAATATGCAGTGATAGATAATCCGAAAAGGAGTCAATGAAAATTGTGATTAGTGGGTTTTGTGGGACTTTTTTCATATATAATCGACCCCAAATCACATTCTTACAACATAGAGTGAATTCCATTAGAGAAGATTATTACTAAAATATTTTGACTATGTTTGAAATTGGTTGGAGAAGGAGGTTTTGTATAATGTATTCTATGACCGAAGTGGTTCACAACGGAGTTGCGTTCATGGAGGTAGTTGATTTCATGAAGGGAAAAGTAAAATTAGTTTTTAGTGGCTTTTTGTGGGGAATTTTACCTCATAAAGGAAAATGGAATTCTAGGGCACCATATATTTTTAAAGTAATGGTAGTGCTCGAAGCGATTGTGGTCCATGAAGTAAAGGTGTTCCATGAATTACTTTCATTATGCGGTGTAAGGTGTTTATAAAGTGTCTAAAATAGTTCACCGATGAAGTTTTTTTATATTCTCAGTTAAAATGAGGCTTCATAACATAGTTATATGTGAAAATATTAAGAGACTCTTATGCAAGGAAAAAAATTTAGGAGATAAATTTCATGGTTTCCAAATGAATAGTATAACTGATATATATGAATTCTAAAGATTAAGAATAATAATAAGAATAATAAATAGGTTCTATACTATCTGACTATATTTATCAAAAGAATTTAATTAACTGCGATGCACAATGTAGTGAAAGGAATAGTTATTTCTCATGAAGATCATTTTACATCCAAATAGAAGATAATTATTTTATATACAATATTGATCTGTTGATTCATGTTTTCTATAAAGTGGATGTGATACATTAATGTTTTTTCATTGAAGGGAAATAGAATCCCATAAATAACTTCAATAGGGTATCTACCCACTATTGATGATGTATATTATCACATTTCTTTTGTAAGATTATTGAACATAGCCTAGTGAGGGCGAACCATGTAAAAAAATATGTGTCCTCCTACTTTATTTATTTATTTAATTTTGAATGCATTGTCATCATATAAATATTCAAATTATAATATCAATATATATAGTAATGAGAAAAAAATGATACCCTCATAATAAATAGCCCAAGTTCTTTTAAGGAAAGAATAATTTTGAAAGCAATATTGAATCCATAATTCACCGCCCCACCCCCACTCTGACCCCCACCCCTCCCTCTTATAGTATCTAAGCCCATTTTTTTCGTAATAAGATAATTTGTAATTAAAATTTGTTGCAGAGTTCAAGAAATATTACGATGAAATAATTTGGATCTTCATGTTGCAGTTCAGTGAAGCTCACTATATCCAAGATCATTTGTATGATTATTGGTTCAATCTCGAAGTTATTTTCTAAAATGAGATGCAAGAAAATGATCAGTTTTAGTACAATGTTTTATTTTCTCTTGTAGTCTATCATGGTTAAAACCCTTAAATGTTTAGGCAGTACCGTAAGATCATATTGGTTCTATGTGTCATCCCTAGTCACGGAAACATTATTCTTCCATACGTGTTGTTTAATCTTAGAAACAAAGTCAAAGATATCCTTTCTTATTAATTGAGTATTTTGATCATTCATTTAATGATTTTAATCCAAAACATAGAATAGAAATACACAATTTTAAATAGGTAAATTAAAATAAAATAAAGGAATAAAAAATTGAAAACATAAAAACTAATTTTCTAACATCCGTGAAAATGGAACCATAAAGTTAATCAATTGTGGGGCATTATTATTTTTCTATGTAGCTAACCAAATTTAATTATTTATAAAAGACTCATTAAATAGAAAATAATTAATTAAATATGTTAAGAATTTAGTTCAAGGATTAACCCAAATGGACAATTCAGTTTTTTTTATGAATATCGAAAAGAAAAATTTATATAAGTGTTTTAAGAAAGAATCCAAGATGTACAAGTATTGAAATTGGTTTTGTTTGAAGAGAGTAAAAAATCATTGATTTTTTAAATCAAGTTTTAATAGAGAAATGTGGTTTTATATATATAGGTTTAGGTTCTATGGTTTAGAAAGTAAATTTTTTCCATGATTAATGTAAAAGTTGAGAAGAGGGAGACCTAATGGTCATAGAATCCCCTCCTTGGGGTTGAAATACCCCTTTCCCATGGTCAGGTTATTTAAGAAATTGTTGAATCATTTTTTGCATCATAAAAAGTTTAAATAAGATTACCCTCAAATATTCAGTGGTCATGAAACAATTTATTGAAACTAGTTCCACAATTTGGAATGTCCCTTTCTATATTATTTCTCAATGGCCATGTGAAAAATAAAATAATGGTATTTAAATTGAAATTAAAAATTGTTTAAACAAATGACTGAATAATATAATGGAATAAAATCCAACACACCTTCCTCCTTTATCTACATCAACCTAGAATAATTCAAGAGTTACACAATATTTCTAGTATTTGGGGAGTAAGAGGGATGGATAAAACGATATGAAAAAATAATAGAAATATATAGGAAGACTAGTGGAGGAATCTATAGCAGAATAAAAACATCCATATGAATTTTGTGTCTTAAATGATAATTCATTGAGGTAGAAACTCATGTCTTCATTTATAAACATTCATATCACTCTATTTGGCATTAATTTGAACATAATTATAGTCACGAATAATTCTCTGGTCAATCCAATTGGTGAGTGTATGTTTAACGTCATTGAGGAGGTATTGTATCATTAATTTCAAATAACTACTTGAAACGATGAATTTTTGGGTAATTTCTTGATGTGGATATAATTGTCACACCGTGAACTACATGGGACCTCCCCAAAAATGAGGTTTTTTCATTCCATGTCTTCACATACAATTTTTTTTCACGTCCTGAATTGTCTATTTCTAGTAGGTTTGGCTCACATACCTTTTGATTCTACATGTTTAATCCTTTAGATAAACCATTCACTTGTCTGATGTCATGGAAGATCTTTTTCATCATGATTTCATCACCACAAAGCAATTTGTCCAAAAAATTGTTACATCCTTCCAAAAATCACAAAATCAATTAAACCTTTAAAATAATGATAATAATATCAATCAAATTACCATGATGAATGTATTGAGATCCCAAATAATGTATGTATGAAATTCATGTATTTTGGGTGCATACCAATTGTTTTTATTATTTTTTATCATGGGATGATCTTTTACAATTGTTTTTTATTCATTTATATTATTTTTTAAATTAAATCACTAACTTAGTGTGTTTTGTAGTGAATGAAACCTAGATTCAAAAAGGTAATTAATTCATGAAAACTGAATTGGATTATTCTTTTATAATTTCATACTTATATTAATAAATACTAGTTATTTTAATTCATTTCTCCATTAGATATTGATTTTACATATTAGATTCATGGGTATTTACCATTTTGGAATCAATAAAATTGATTGATTACATAGATTATAGATACAATTATTTAATGAGTGAAGTAAACATTTCTATTTAGTATAAGTACCCATAGAATCTAGTTTCACCATCTTCAATTTTTATGTATGAATTAATATATATCCATATTTGGTAATTTAATTAAATCAAATTTACTATTAAAATCCTGAAATTATTTTTCAAAAATTAAATTTTACTTATGATTTTTTGTTATGTTTCTTTACTCTCATGTAATTCAAACCATATTTCAATTATTCTACATATTATTAAATAGTGTAGTCATGTACTATAAATTTTTATGTTGGTTCATACCATAGGGTTTAATGAAGTCCATCGGGCATAAAAAAGTTTCATTTATGGGGAACAATAAATTGTTGATATCAACTAGATACTGGTTACTATGTTCAAAATCATTCATATCCCCATTTTTGTTTCTTTGTTTTGGTTTAGGTTTTTTTTGTTTTTGATTTAAAATATATTTATTATTGATTTTTGGGGTGTAAAAGATATATTTCCAAAAACAATCTATATTATTCTATATCATTATCAAAATTTACATATTTTTATAAGAAGCCTACAACAGGGGAAGTGTATAATTATGATGTTTTGTGAAAAAAAGGAGAAGTATAAGATAATTCCTATTATTTTAAATATAAAAAATTCCAAACTCAAAAATTAAATGAATCCTACCTTCATATGGATGTATAAGTTCCCAATTATCTAAAATACCAATGTAGCTATTGGTATAGGCAAGTGTAGTATGGATTAAAAGAACCTCCATAATTAGAGTAAAAATTTAGACTAATAGAATTGATCAAAAATTAAATTGAAGTTATAAATTAGATGATATATTTTCATGAGGCATAATTTAGAGAACAAGAATATTTGACCAAAAACTATTCCCAAACTTTTATGAATTTTAATTCCCCTATGAATAATTTCTATTTTTATAATTTTACAAAGAACAATGAGGAAGAATAAAATGAATTAAAATAAGTGAAGGTTGTAAATGCGAAGGTGGAAGAAGTAAACAAGGATGAATACTATTAAGTCATTGAAAATTATTTAAAATAAAAACCTCCAAATCATGAAGAAATAAAATATAAACCATAAAAATTATTTATAGTCGTACAAAGATATGAATAATAAAATTATCTCTTTCCATAAATTATAATAACATTAATAGAGTAAAAATGATAGAATAAATAGAGGAAATGGTCACTAATGATGGAGACAGTACTATAGATGATGAGGTAGATAAAATTTAAAATTTTTAGAAAGGATATTTTTTGGTGGAAGTGGAGGAATATTTCCTGGAATTTTCTATATCAATTGTTGAAAATAAAACTCCAACATTTCCCAGGATGAGATGAACCTTCTAGATACATCGTAAAATTCAAGGAGGAAAGTGAAGAAGTATAGGAAGATGACAATGAGAAAATATGCTTCAAACTTACTGAAATTCTCAAAGAGAAAGAAGAATGGGATACCATTTAAAATTATAGGAAGATGGGGAGAAAACAATGATAGATCTCATTAATGAAATGATGGAGGAGAGAGATAAGAAATCATATAAAAAAGAAAAATCCAAATTTTAATTTGTAAAAGAATAATGGATTTTTCATGTTGAGTATTTTGATGAAAAAGACACTCTAACACCTGAATAACTGAATTACGGTGCTTAAATAGATAATTTCAACACCACAGATAACCATAAAGAGGATTAAGCTATGGTTGAGGAGTTGAACTAAAAAATGCATTTAGATTTTAATTTCCTTTCACTTTAATTAAATATAAAAAAATTTATGAAACATATGAATATTATTTTTTGAAAATGTTGTTGGATAATCTCACATTATTGAACAAAAAAACCCTTTTTGATAACTAGGAGTAGAGGGAACCCATTGTAGACGCGAAGGAAAAAACCTAAATAAAATCAAGGAATGAATGAAGAACTGTCCCCAGTGTCCACAGAGTGAAAACTATCAATATAAGAAATATAATAGGTCTCATTGTACCCCTGTTATAAAATAGAATAGTGAAGACCATTATAGAATTGAGTCACTAACTACTAAGAGGTTTCATCATGCTGGACCAACACAATAAGGTTGAGAACCCCTCCCATGCACATTCAAATGTAAAGGGAGGGTTAGAAGATAAGTGATTGCACACCTATCACCCTCTTTAGTGGACCACTCAATAATTCATGTGAGAGACTACAAACTTCATCAACCATATTCATTGTAAAATACAACAGTAAAAAATAATGAAAAATCCATGGAAGGGAACTCACCCATCCAACCAGATGGGGGAGAATTACTAGATGATGGGTGTTAGGACACCCATACCTCTATCGAGTCTACTCAACCCGTGATACATATAAAAAGACACAACTTAACCAAATCAAAGAATAACAAATCCTTAAACTCACAAAGAATTCAGTTACCCAATCAAACATATAGTCCCAAGAAATTAGACAGATCCCAATATCACAATTCCTAAAAATATGAGACCCAAAAACCACAACCAAGTATAGGACCACCAGCATCTCTATGACATAAACCAATATCTATGAAAATTCCACCATATTCATCCAAAATTACTCCATCATTCATTAAAAAACCTCTAGCCAACTACCAAAAGCTAAATCAGAACTCCTCACATCGATTTTCAACACCTGATGACATCTAACCAACCACCTATCATATGGACATCAACGTCCAGAGACGATATCAAAAACCAATAGACGAACATCCACCATCCAAATACATTCCAAAGATTCTTAAAAGACACATGAACTTCAAAAAATCATTGATCAATGCCTCGAGATCCTATATCTAAACTATTACCATCTATGAGGGAATCTAGGAGGGAGGCTCTGCAATATTATAAGTAAAATAACTCTATCACATTAATCTATGTATATAAGGATGTGATAGATGTATTTTGGGAAGATTGAAACATGAATTTGTCACTGTATATGAGGGTGAGGAGCAAGAGAATGAAACTGTCCTCAAAATCCACCAATGAAGCTCTGAGAAGAAACTCAAAACCAAAGAAGGGAAAAACAAAACCTATAGAGGGGATCAACAACACCAGGAAATTAGAGATATTTTTTTGAAAACAATGTCAATTATGAATCAAGAAGAAATAATGGACGATATAGAGAACATGTACCATATAAGAGAATAATTTTAAATAATTTTCACACCAGATTATGTAAAATTGATTTATTATTCAACTATGTGGTATTTAGGTAAGAGTCTATCAAAATGACTATAATGAAACTATTTTTTGGGGAAACCTAAAATATTTATTTACTATCTGGGACATAGTTTTAGTTTATTATAATTTTTATATATCTATCCCTATGATTTATTGGATTAATGTTTTAGATGAATTGACTGAACTATTAACATTAACATGGTTATTTATGATTTTGTAGTTTCAAGTGGATGAAGAAGTTCAAATAATATGAAATACTAAAAAAAATGTTATAAAAATGCATAATGTTTCATTGATGGGGATTAATTTTCAATTATATCACATTTTTATCACCACAATATTATATTATGTTTTTTAGGGAAAAAATGAAATAGTTTGATTATTACATGAGTTGAATTCAATTGGATTTCCTCATGAATACATGATTTATTTCTTTCATACTCACTAATCAAGGAGACATCACACTTAAGAGAAGTATTTTTCAATGTTAAAATATTTGATTCATCATTTCCATTAATGATAGAGATATAAGAGGATATTTTAATAGTAACACTCTTACATGAATTTGTAATTTCTTGAAAATGATTGACCCATTCTATATTTTCCATTATTGAGATGGTTTTAAACCTTAATTTTAATATTTTATTATATTATCCACATTCTTGAGGTTACTTAAGATATTAGAAACTAATAGAAGTTTCACAGAATCTCATCAATGATATGAATTAACAATGTCAATTTTAATATGATTTATTAATTTTTTTATTTATCTTAAATCGTTGACACCTAATATTAAAATTGATCCTACTAAGCCTATTGAATCCAAAAAATACATTATAAGAGAGAATCCTCATTATAATCCTATTTTACCTCTTCCAATTCCAATCTTTATATATTATAGGATATTCAACGGTTTGAGTTTGTGGGAGTAGGTTCTCATAGTGGAAATGGATGTTTCATATTAATGGATATTATGTGGTGAGTTTCTCATTAGGATTTAGGGATAAGACATGATTTATGATCCATTATACTTCATTATTTATAGCTATTGAAATAGTAAACTAGAAAAAATGAACAAAATGGGTTGTGTTTTGGTAGGTAAAAATAACTATCACATGACTAATGTGTTTGATTATTTGACATTAGGTGATGGTTATGATATTTTTCTAAAGAATAAATAATTAAAAAATTGATAGCACATAGGAGGGTGTATCATTTAATTTTGATTTATTCTTCTTCTTGACCCTAAATTATGATTGGTATTTGGTTAGATATAATTGGGTTTGAGTATTTTTACTTTGTTATACATTTGAATATCATTTATCATACTAAATATTTCAGTCTCCATTTTGAGAATTAAATATATTAAAATCATTTATCTACCTACCCTTGACCCTTTATGACATTAGAACATTATTTTAAATACCTCAGGATAACATGTGATGTTTTTCATTAAAGAGTGGATATTGGAATTATTTATATTCATTTAGATAAAATGAAAAAGCATTATAATGATATTAACTTCAAATTACATGTTCTCATTTATTGAGTGAAAGTTACTTTGAGTAAGTTATGTCATCAATTAAATTGATTCCCATGGGTTGTTGAATTGTGTTAGTGAGAATAGAAACATTTATTTAGTTGTTATTTATAAATGAATAATGATTTAGGAAATAATTTTTTAGTACTTTTCATTATTTTAGTATCTTCATTTATCCTTTATTATTTATGATCATAATGAATTGAATATTTTCATTATTTAGCAATTAATCATATGAGATTAGATAATGATATCTTTCTTGAGTATGATTAATTATTAATATATATGGGTTTTTAATGAACCTAAATTATATATAAATCTATATCCGTCCTTAATTTTAAAAATTTAAATTTCAATTATGATTCACTTTAGTATTTTTAGTTTCACATAGTATAAAATTATTTTTTATTATGTATTATTTTTTTTATGTGAAATTTTTCACTTCTCCTCAATTTGGTTCTCTTAAAATCAATATGAAAAATTTTATAAGGATGTGAAATATCAAATAAAATGAAAGCCAAAAATATGTTCATCCTCAAGAGAGGACTAAGACACTTAAACTGCCCAATGAAATCTAGATTAGGCCCAAGGAAAGGTAATGTAGCTATGGAAGGCCCCTATATTGGCCAACAATGGGGTGGGTTTTCATGATCATGGTAGGTGGATGAGAAGGGGCAGAAGGGTCAGTGCATGGAGGTGCATGGTCTGTGTGAGTTGGAACTCACTAAGGGAATTCACACCATGTGTTAGTACCATAACTGATTTTTTAACTTTTAATAGAATGTGATTTTTCTTATTAACCATACTCAACACTGATGTGGTATGAGTTGTGATCTGGAAGAATTTCTCCCTAATGAAAATAGTTTAGTTTTTTTTTGAGATCACATGTGATCCACCACGAAAACAACTATCACCAGAAAGCCTCACCATTATCCTACTACTACCACTCGACACCCCATCATCCACCACTGATCTCATGAGAAACTACCTTATTTCTACACTGTGAATAATTATGAATCTCAACATGCAACGTCTGATATAGAGAACCACAATGTATGATATTATAAAGCTTGAGTGACCACAGAGAACCTATATTATGGATAATGAATTGGATGCAAGGAATGACTAATGAAATGGGTTCTAGAATGCTATAGAGGACTACCCCATGTTAGACCAAGAGTCCCAAATACAAAAAATCCTAATTAAGTACCATGAAAATATGAGTACATACCATGGAATAGGAGAAGAAACTAAAATTATTTTCTACAATGTAGAGGATTGAATATTGTAGTTAGGTGTCTCTTTAATTTGAAACATTATCTTCTACATCATAAATGTTTTTGTGGAAAAAGTCTACTAAAAAACATATTTTGTTTGTCCTTTATACTATTTTGAATGATTTTTTTACATGTTTATGTTTTATATATCAAATATATCACTACCATGGTGTGGGAGTGACATATTTATTATTTGGACAAATGAGAATGAATATTTTAATATTTTTCTCATGGTATTATAAATCATGATTGTGGTGGAAATCTAGATTATATTATTTTTTTATATTTTAATATTCTCTCTCTATCTCTAATATAATTATAGTTACTCAATATTTTTTTTAAATTTATATTACATCTTCTTAGATTAATTTTAAATACATTACAATATGATCCATGTCAGCACTATACGGGTTTAGAGTCTTTCGATACTAGATATAAAATCTTATAATTTTATAAAAGATCTTAAATATCTCCCATAATGATCGTCCCTTGTAGTACTCTTCATAGGAATAACCGATTAAAACAATTTCACGTAACATGGTAAAACGACACATGTAACGCCCCGACCCCAGTTTCCCAGAGTCGGTGCATTACTTCATAACATTGGCATGATCACAAAAGATCAAGTCTCAAAAGGCTTATTAGTTTAGTAGCCTTGGAAACACTAGATACATTGATAAATGTTACATTACATCATAAAGTGCAAAACTATAATAAAAAAGTCTCCACAGTCCACACTCATATCCTCTTCTGACAATCCCTGCAAGTCATTCATAAAATACTTATTCACATCCTGGAAAATATTAAAACATTGAAGGGGGTGAGCTCAAATGATTAGTAAGGATAACAATATTGTAGAAGCTTTCCTAAATAAACATTAACATTTAAGGCAATGTAAAACTAAAACAAAAGCCTTTTTAAACTTTAACTTCAACATAATATGGCAAAAATAAAAATTAAATAATGCCATTTACATACTCACATGGATATTCTACTAGTCAAATAATCACATGCAATTTCAATAACCACGTTCATAATGATGGAATGCATAATGCCAGACTATCATAACCACCTAGCCAAGGCCTCGTGCCCAGACCACAAATAAGATTTTTTCAAGGCCTCGTTCCAAGACACTAGTTTGTCTCATGAGACCTACCGATGCATCGAGAAGCTATAGCGGGCTCCACCCGTCACTTATTAAGTCCAATGCATTCCTCATATGAGTAGGTTTAAACAGATCATAAACCATAACATAATCATATCAAATAAAACATGCACAAAGTTAACATAACATTTCCACATTTCAATCACAAGATATCAATACAACACATTGATATAATAAAAACATTTTCAAAACCATTTTCAATACCAAAATTAATGAAAATTATAACTTTGAATTTATTTTTCATTAAAAAAAAGTTATGGCTTATAGAGAAAGCAGAAACTCAAATAATAGTCACCGCAGAAGAGAAGTCATTGTCACCGCATACGTAAGAAAAAAAAAATTCCTTTTGTCTTTTAGTAAAAACGCTTCATATAAAAAGATTCATTTTCAATTAAAGTAAGATTCAAAGGGTTTTATACACCGTATAATAGAAATATGTGTATAAAACAAAATATGCCTCAATGAATGGAGATTGAGACGAAGTCCCTTAAAAAGATCATTTTTAAATAAAATTTATCTATTATGTGTATTCACTACATGTACACATAAAGAAAGTATAAATACAAGATAGGACATAATAATATCATGACATAATTTTAAAATATGAGATTAACCCAAAGAATGGAAATTGGGTTAAGAAGTTCCCTTACCTCGTGTCTGAATTCACTCGACCGTTCATTGATATCCTAAATAATAAACTAGAGTTAATCTCTACCTTCTTAAGAACCCCTTTTAAGTTCATTATTAATTTTATATCACTTATTACCATGTTATGAACATTATGTAATTATTTAAGTTAATAACGGTCGTTTTGTCGATCTTTGGTACTTGAGTCAAAAATAAATTTCTTATAATTACAAGTTGTTCATGTGGTGATATATCCATTATATCCAGAATTATATTCATGATATTGATATCATATATCTCATATATATCCAGTATATACATGCTTTTATAATATTCCATAACGTTTAGAGGTAAGAAATGAAATGCACCGTTCATGGAGACGGTAAGCCGTACGTACGCATGAATGCAACTTTCATTTCAATTTCATATTTAATGGAATGAAGTTATAATTATATAATGGTATAATATAATTCCAGTATAATATAATGTATAATACCATTTACTCCATCCTTTATACATCCCACATATGGCATTAACGATTCAAATCACTTTGAGGGGGCGGTAGTCCGCACTTCCTAAAATGAAATTATCGCGTTTACCCATAATGGAAATCATAAAGTATGCCACAAATTATAAATACAGAAGCATAAGGAAAACATAAACATAATATATATATCATATATAAAAATAGTGTCATCAAAATGCCCACTATTAGAGGTTTTATATGAGTGTTGAACAATCATCATTTCGTGAGGCAGAAATTTGCCATCCACCGAAACAGTATGTTCTTTAACCATTAGATGTAGGTGTGTGTAAGTGTAGCTTGAATAATTCTTATAACAACATCCTAGTATATTTATGATACTGTTTTTGTTACAAAAGAAATGATTAAAAAGTTTTCAGGGGTTGGATAAGAAAAATAAAACAAAATAACATAAGAGAAGACATTACCTTAAAATCGGGTAACTCTTTTGATTTGAGCAAAAGGCTTCCTTGGGAAGAATTATGCCCAAATTGAGTCTTCTAGGAGTAAGGGAAGGAATTTGGGAGATTATTTGGGTAGAGTTTGGCCGAGCCAAAAGGCTTTGAAGGTGTGAGTAAGGTGGTAGTGGTGGGGGCCTTTTATAAGAGGAGAGGAGGGGCATTCTTGGAAAGTCATGAAATGTCACTTTATTATATAATGAGTTTCGGATTTTAAAGGTCCCACACTTATATATTTAGCGTATAAGGTGATAAGGGTTCTAAATATACTCATCCAATAGGTTTTTGACAAGTGTAAGTCTTATATTTGACATTATCGTTTCATTTTATTTAAATCGTTAATTAATGAGGTAATCGCTGCATCATCATGGTGTCATAAATAATTTAATTTATTTAATGTATAAATATTATTAAAAAATTATCATGATTTAGGAAATCGTTTTATCTTTCTACTGAATATTTATAGTCAAAAATATGACTTGTATAACCCCATTTAAATTTTTTTTTAGTAAACAAACTCATGTTTGTGACATTTTTATTTTAACATTAAATAAAAAGTTTTTAATGTCATTTTCCTACCAAGGTGGCTCCATGGGGTCCCCAAGTTGACCCATGGATTGTCTTGGTCAGCCATGACTCATCCAATATGGGTAGGACAAGTGTAAAGGTCATTTAATATTTTTAGAATACCATTTTTACCTTAAATTTCCCTAATTACCTTTAATCGCGATTAATTAAACTTAAAAGATACAATTCACCAAAAAATTATTTTAATCCCATTGAACCAAATTTTACTTCCTAATGACAACCATGTATGTCGGATTTTTTAAAATCAAATCACAGAAGTGGTAATGTTTCATTTAAATGAAAAATCAGTTTTTTAACTACCACTTAGTGGTTTCACTATTAATCAAAAATTGAGGTTTTTCAGAACAATGCCAAAATTTCACCCTAAGCTATAATTGATATTCTGAATTCGAAATTGATGTCTATTTTACAATATTCCAAAAATATATGTTGCATTAATTAATTTTATAATTAATTCCCGCTGTCACAACAAATAGCGTGTTTTTAAGAAACAATATATATCAAAAGATTGACAATTGTTTATGTCCAATTTCAAAGTGAAATTAATTCTAATGACCACCATGGGATAAAATGGTAAAAATATATTCTAATTACACTTTAAAACCACTCAATAGTATAATTAATCACTATAAATTATTTTGATTAAAAAAGTTGTTTTTAAGTATTTTTTACTATTCATAAAAAACTGGAAGTTCTCAGAAAAATACCATAAAATCAACGTAGGCTAATTTCAATATTCCGAATCCAAAAATGAAGTCCATTTTGAAATATAAAATATAAATAATTTCTAAACATGGGTATTACTATTCAAAATGGCTATTTTGATTGGTCGCGGTGTGTTAGAATCTCGAACTTGCGTAAAATGTAAGTTGTTGCATTATTGAAAGAGAAGTGTATCATGGAAGGTTGGGGTGTTACATTCTCCCCTCCTTCAATAAATTGCATCCTCACGATTTGAAATTTTTCATTGAAAATAAATTGTTGAAAATAGAAAATACCTTTGTTGGAAACCCAAATCGGAAATAAGGTTAATAAAAATATAACTTTAAAAGAAATAATGATAAGTACAAGGGTCACCCGAGATATCCCATACTAGGATTCTATGAAAATATGGATATGGAAGAAAAACAAACCATCAAGGTTTGATGGAGAGTTGTAGAAAACTGGATTAGGAGAAAGTTAACCATAAGAAAATCACAAACTTGTGATTGGTTAAATGGTCATTGAATCCCCAGTTGGAAAAGTTAACCGGCAACGTTTTTATTTTAAGATACTTTTTATAAAGTTGAGGAATTTATTTAGGAGATTTACTAAGAACATAAGGGAATATACATACTTTTCATGTAGACTTTCATTCTTTAATAAATTTTTACCACAAACCCATCTTTCACTCCAAATGATAACAGAACTCAAAAATATTCTATTTATCTTAATTGTATAAGGTTATAAATATTAACACATGCCATTTAGATTAGGAAAAATATTTTATAATAACCAGTGACTTCCTGTAGGCTAGTGGTAGGTAATAAAGGCCTGTCACACTATGGTTGTGGGTTTGATTCATGCAGCTTTGTCCGACGCAACGGGTTATTCCCCACCCTGCAGGTTGTCCTTTTCCTAAAACTATAGTATTATAATATTCCAAAAATAATCTTCAGAAATGTTTTAACCTTAAACAATACTATCCAAGGTTCAACTTAATCCATTCCAACCATAATAGTTATCCAAAATACCTCTGTCCAGACTTTCTCTAAAAGGACTCTAAATTTCAAAATCAATTGTAACATCAGATTCCCTAAAAAAATTAAAGTTTCACTTTTTGTGACATACTAAAAATATGATTACCTTAATCATATTAAAACATTACTGAAACAACAAGTACATCCGTATAATCCTTATATATAGAAAATTATTCTTATAACGAAAATATAATCTTTGAGTCCAAAAGCACCAATACATAAAGTATTCCACTTCAACTGTAGTAATAGCATAAGATTGTCCTTCATCCCTTGGCCTTTTCTGAGGTAAGTTTTCATGACGCTTAGGACATTCATTTTCATAATGCCCCATTTCCCTACAATTGTAGCATTCAACATTGATAGCCTCTTTCATTCCATTGCAATCACGAGCCTGGTGACCTTTTTCTCCACATTTAAAACAAACCCCATTCCTTTTAGGCAAGTACCGGGGTGATTCTTCCCACAATTATCTCATAATGGAAAATCCTTCTTTTCCTTTTTCCCTTTATCTGTCTCTTGTTCCACCATTCTCTTCTTCTCTTTCTTTACTTTATTTTCATAAGATTTAGAGAATTTATTTTCTATCTTGATAGCACACGAGACAATATCTTCATACGATGAGAAGTATTGTGATACTAAAGCTCAACAGAGAAATGGTTTTAACCCATCAAAGAAATGATCAATCTTACCTCTTGGGTTACGTATATAATCTTTAGCATACATCTCTAACCTTTTAAAGTTTGCCTCATACTTTGCGACATTCTCATCCTCCTTTTGTCTCAGACTCATAAATTGCCTTTCCTTATCTGCTTGATGGTCACGAGGAAATTATTTTTCTATGAAATGCTCTTTGAACTCCCTCTATTCCATATTCGATACGTCATCATCTTCCTTTGTGTTTTGAATTAGCGACCACCAATGATCGGCATCTCCAGTGAGGCGGTAGACTACCATGAAAACCTTCTCCCTTTCGCTACTCCCCAAGGCATGGAATATTTTTTCTAAGGAGTTTATCCATTGCTCAGCTACTAATGTATTTGTACTCCCATTAAATGTTGGTGGTTGTTGCCTCATGAAGCGGTCTAACATTAATCATCCACGTTGCGGATCAGGGTGCTCCATACGAGTAAGGTTATTATTCATAACCTGAGTGAGTTGTCCTAGTATGGTAATATGTTGATCAGCACTAGTTGTATCTCCAGATACACAATAATTATGTTGAGTAGGAGGGAAATCCCTACACGGAGTGCGTGCATTGATACAGTTTCCATTCTATCCACTAGGAACCATTTCTAAACAATGGCATAAACTAGATTAGTTTATGAATCAAAATACATAATTCCATACTTTTTAAATACTTAACATAAATTGAACTATTTATGGATATAATCCATAAAAAAAATTCATTGAGGAAGTGTATACTCATAACCCTTCATAGTGGTTGGTAAAGAAAATGAGAATTATCCTAAGTATATCCCCCGGGAGTGTCGTATCCAAGAGTGTAGCAAGGCCCGTTTTCGTGCACCAGTTCCCGTTCGAGTCTAGCTCAAAGTGGTGTTTTCGAGTTTTACCCTTAGGTACATCTATGCCAAAGCCACCTCTACCTGCTCGTATCCAGACAGGGATGTATTGCTCGGAAAACTAACAAAATCTCTACAACAACAAAATTCTATGAAGTTCTTCTATACTAATCCTAAAATTTTATCTTTGGGCTATGTGCTCTGATCATAGTTTATCTAAATCTAGTTTCCAAGGTTAGTACTAACCTCCCTCTGATACCAACTATAACACCCCAACCCCAGTGGCCCAGAGTCGGTGCATTACTTCATAATATTGGAATGATCACAAAAGATCAAGTCTAGAAAGGCCGATTAGTTTAGTAGCTTTAGAAACACTAGATACATTCAAAAATGTTACATTACATCATAAAGTGCAAATCTAAAATAACAAAGTCTCCATAGACCACAGTCATATCCTCTTCTGACAATCCTTGCAGATCATTCATAAAATACTTTTCACATCCTGGAAAATATTAAAACATTGAAAGGGGTGATATCAAATGCTCAGTAAGGATAACAATATTGTGGAAGCTTTCGTAAATAAACATTAACATTTAAGGCAATGTATAACTAAAACAAAATCCTTTTTAAACATTAACATCAGCATAATATGGAAAATAATTTAAATAATGTCATTTACTTACTCACATGGATATTCTACGAGTCGAATAATCACATGAAATCTCAATAACCACTTTCATAATGATGGAATGCATAATTCCAGACTATCATAACCACGTAGCCAAGGCCTTGTGCCAAGAAAACAAATAAGATTTTTTCAAGGCCTCATGCCAAGACACTAGTTTGTCTCATGAGACCTACCGATGCATCGAGGAGCAATAGCGGGCTCCACCCGCCACATATTTAGTCCAATGCATTCCTCATATGAATAGGTTTAAACATATCATAAACCATAACATAATCGTATCACATAAAACATGCATAAAAGGAAACATAAAAATTCCACATTTCAATCACAAGATATCAATACAACACATTGATATAATAAAAACATTTTCAAAACCATTTTCAATACCAAAATTAAAGAAAATTAAAACATTGTATTTATTTTTCATTAAAAAAAAGTTATGGCTTATAGAGGAAGAAAAAACTCAAATAATAGTCACGGCGGTAGAGAAGTCATTGTCGCTGCATACGTAAGAAAAAACATTCTTTTTGTCGTTTAGTAAAAACGATTCATTTAAAAATATTCCTTTTGAATAAAAGTAAAAGTCAAAGGGGTTTATACACCGTATAAAGGAAATATCTGTATAAAACAAAATATGCCTCAATGAATGGAGATTGAGACGAAGTCCCTTAAAAAGATCAATTTTAAATAAAATATATCTATTATGTGTATTCACTATATGTACACATAAAGAAAGTATATATACAATATAGGAGATAATAATATCATGACTTGATTTTAAAATAGGAGATTAACCCAATGAATGGAAATTGGGTTAAGAAGTTCTCTTACCTCGTGTCCAAAATTCACTCGACCATTCTTTGATCTCCTGAATAATAATCTATAGTTAATCTCTACCTTCTTATGAACCTTTTTCAAGTTAATTATTCATTTTAAATCACTTATTACCATGTTATGATCATTATGTAATTATTTAAGTTAATAACGGTCGTTTTGTCGATCTTTGGTAGTTGAGTCAAAAATAAACTTCTTATAATTACAAGTTGTTAATGTGGTGAAATATCCATTATATCCATAATTATATTCATGATACTGATATCATATATCTCATATGTATCCATTATATACATTCATTTATAATATTCCATAACTTTTAGAGGTAAGAAATGAAATGCACCGTTCATGGAGACGGTAAGCCGTACGTACGCATGAACGCTACATTCATTTATATTTAATATTTAACGGAATGACGTTATAATTATTTAAAGTTATAATCTAATTCCAGTATAATATAATGTATAATACCATTTACTCCATCCTTTATACATCCCACATATGGCATTAACGATTCAAATCACTTTGAGGGGGCGGTAGTCCGCACTTCCTAAAATGAAATTATCGCGTTTACCCATAATGGAAATCATAAAGTATGCCACAAATGAGAAATAAAGAAGCATAATGAAAACATAAACATAATATATATAACATATATGAAAATAGTTTCATCAATATGGCCACCATTAGAGGTGTTATTTGAGTGTTGAACAATCATCGTTTCGTGAGGCAGAAATTCACCATCCACAGAAACAATATGTTCTTTAACCATTAGATGTAGGTGTCTGTAAGTTTATCTCGAATAATTATTATAACAACATCCTAGTATATTGGGTATACTGGTTTTTTTACAAAATAAATTAATAAAAAGTGTTTAGAGGTTTGGATAAGAAAAATAAAACAAAATAACATAAGTGAAGACATTACCTTAAAATCGGGTAACTCTTTTGATTTGAGCCAAAGTCTTCCTTGGGAAGCATTATGCCAAAAGTGAGGCTTCTAGGATTTAGGGAGGGATGTTGGGAGAGTATTTGGGCAGAGTTTGGCTGAGCCAAAAGGCTTTGATGGTGTGAGTAAGGTGGTAGTGGTGGGGGCCTTTTATAAGAGGAGAGGAGGGGCATTCTTTGAAAGTTATGAAATGTCACTTTATTATATAATTAGTTTCGGATTTTAAAGGTCCCACACTTATATATTTAGAGTATAAGATGATAAGGGTTCGAAATATACTCATCCAATAGGTTTTTGACAAGTGTATGTCTTATAGTTTACATTATCATTTCATTTTATTTAAATCATTAATTAATGAGATAATCGCTGCATCATCATGGTGTCATAAATAATTTAATTTATTTAATGTCTAAAAATTATAACAAAATAATCATGATGTAGGAAATATTTTTATATTTCTAATGAATATTTATAGTAAAATATATGACTTGAATAACCCCATTTAAAAATTGTTTTAGTAAAACAACTCATGTTTGTGACATTTTTATTTTAACATTAAATAAAATGTTTTTAATGTCATTTTCCTACCAAAGTGGCTCCATGGGGTACCCAAGTTGACCCATGGATTTTATTGGTCGGCAATGACTCATCCAATAGGGGTAGTATAGGTGTAAAGGTCATTTCATGTTTTTATAATACCATTTTTACCTTTAATTTCACTAATTACCTTTAATCGTGAATAATTAAAACTTAAAAGTTACTATTCACCAAAAAATTATTTTAATCCCATTGAATAAAATTTTACTTCATAATGACATCCATGTATGCAAGATTTTTGAAAATCAAATCACAGAAGTGGTAATGTTTCATTTAAACGAAAAATCTGTTTTTTTAACTACCACTTCGTGGTTTCACTATTCATAAAAAATTGAAGTTTTTCAGAATAATGCCAAAATTTCACCCAAAGCTATAATTGATATTATTAATTCAAAATTGATGTATATTTTACAAAATTCCAAAAATATAAGTTTCATTAATTAATTTTATAATTAATTCCCGCTGTCACAACAAATAGCGTGTTTTTAAGAAACAATATATATCAAAAGATTGACAATTGTTTATGTCCAATTTCAATGTGAAAATTATTTCTAATGACCACCATGGGATAAAATGTTAAAAATATATTCTAATTAAACATTAAAAAAACTCAATAGTTTAATTTATCACTATAAATTGTTTTTATTAAAAATGTTGTTTTTAAGTATTTTTCACTATTCATAAAAAATTTGATGTTCTCACAAAAATACCAAAAAAATCAACATAGGCTAATTTCGATATTCCGAATCCAAAAATGAAGTCCATTTTGAAATATAAAATATAAATAATTTCAAAATGTGGGTATTACTATTCAAAATGGCTATTTTGATTGGTCGCGGTGTGTTAGAATCTCGAACTTGCGTAAAATGCAAGCTATTGCATTATTGAAAGAGAAGCGTATCATGGAAGCTCGGGGTGTTACAAAACATAAGAAAATGGTGACCTCAAATGCTCAATAAGGATATACATTGGATAAGTTAATTTATAATCACATGAAAGCATATTATAAGAATAATTATATGATATCATAACCATAACATACAATTTTCATACCCAATAAGAAAAATATTATAAACATAACTTATGTAATTGGACCTTATCATTTAAAAATACATGAACACTAAAAATGATAACTCATAATAACTGAGTCATAAACCATAATTACATGTCCTAAATGTTTGTTTCATGATAATATGTATAAAAAATAATTCATATGTCAAGGTTAACTAGCAATGCCATCTGATCAGGCTTCAACAACATTTTAAATAGTTGATCATGAACATCAACTAGTTTCCCATAACAGATCATGCACTTTGACTTGTCTCCAATAATGAATCAAACATATGAACATATTTACATTAACTATCACATTAGATGAAATATTTTACCCAATACATTTCCAGGAGTTATAGGTACCACCCATCACATAATGAAAACCAAAAATATGTGTGCCACAAGATCATAAAGAATTCATCATATCATAAACTGATCTAAGAAAATGGGCTCCATATTTTATCTAATCATATCATAACACAAGGAAATGGGTTTCATAAAAATATCATAATTATAAACACAAAACTTGTCAGAAATATTAGTGATGCTGTTATTGGATCACATCCCCATTAAAAAATTAATAACACCAACTTTTATTGTTTTTGACGAATGAAAATAGTATTAAAATATCATTAAAAACATCCATGATGATAATAAATATTTCTTTTGAAAATACCTTTTCAGGATATAAAAAGTTAAGCATGTAATAAATAAAAAAATTATTTTTAAAAATTATCATGGAATCTTAAAATACATTATGCATCATGGTAGTGGGAAATTCCATTCTTTTCGTATAAGATAAAAAACATTCATTTCACAAAAAGTAAAAAGGATCCTAATTTTTAAAAAGAAAATAATATTTAATGTAATCAAACTCTAAAAAAAATAAAACAAGGTCAAATATGTATTTAATCAACAATAAAATAATATTAACATCATATGTAAAATAATTTAGAATATATGGACATGGATGAAAATGTATGTTTTATTGAAAAGAGAAATAAAGTCCATTTTTTCTTTAAAAAATAATTTTGATAACATTAATAATTAAAGTGAAGATAATCAATGGAAAAAATATAATATCATGAATAAATAAGAGTATAATAAAATAAAAATGATTCGTAACACAAGTATCATATAATTTTCTTCAATGAAAATTCATGTACAAAAATTCTCAAAAAAAGTGGATGGAAGAAAAAATTCATTGCCTCATGCCCTTCCATTCATCCTTCGTGTTCAAATATACTATATAATAAATATGGATTTATTTTAAATCTATTTAATAACCATATTCATACTTATAATAAAATTTATGATCATTTTATGGAATCTTATCACCTATTTATAAATAATTTGTTATTAAAATCAGTTTTATGGGTGAAAGATACTTCATTTTCCAATCATGTTTCAGTTAGGAAATCCCATTACTTATAATTTGGGAGTGGTATAAAAACATATATAAATTTAATAATTATAATAAAATTATCAATATTTATTTTATACATTTTTTAATTCACACATAAAATTATAGATATAAAAAAGAATTACATCGTTCATGGATAGGGTAGTTCATGCGTACGTATGAGTGATGTTTTAATTTGTTTATGAATGGAATGAAAGGAAGGTAAATTGTAATTAACCTTCATCGTGTCATATATATACATATATATCATTTATTTCACTTATATTTATCAAAAGTTTCCTCATTTCCATCAATGTAAAATATAAATGAAAAATGAATCACATCACTTCGTGGAGGTGGTAGTCCCCATGTATGCACGAATGAAATTATCGTTTCCCAAAAGATCAAATGGTAAGTAAGAACATGTTATATTATATTTACAGAAGTTTAATTGTTTCATGAACTTCATATATAAACATTTAACCAATAACCATCCATAAAATATGGCGATTATAAATGTCACTACAGGGAGATGACAAGCAATACATACACATGAGTAATAATTTCACTTCTAGTTGTTTGGAATGAGGGTAAATGATAGTGAATTTATAAAAATAATAATATATAAGTATAGTTATAATACATATGTATTTATTTTATGATAACTACCATTAATGTATCTTTCTTATAGAATATGAAAATAAAGTGATCGGTTAATGTGATTACCTCTTATTAGAAAGAACATATTTTGATATCCTATTAAGGACCATAGATTGAATATTTTGAGAATAAAAAATATTATATAATGCTTATAAGTAAGTCTATAATATAATGTATTAGATAATGGTCAATATAGAAGGATCAATATTGTGTGATAATGAGAAACTAGATGTTTCCTTTTAAAAGAGTGGGGTGTGGCACAATTGGAATTTCGTTAGAGATTAAAAGATAATTATGTCAATCTAAAGAGAAATGATTCCAAATAGCATATAAATAGAAAATAGATGAAATATTCAACATTATATTATTTCTTTTGTCCTATTTTAATATTTTTATAATATTCTTTTATTTAATAAATAATTATTCTCATAAAATATCATTATTTTTCAATTTAGACAGTATTCACATAGTTGACTTAAAATACATAAAAACATAGTTTTATTTTGAATATAATATTATAAAACATAAATAATTTTTTATATTCACCTATAATATTCATGTAACATATCAACTCACTCGAACTATATTTCAATTAATATTTATAAAAAACATTTATTATATTTTTTATTAAAAAGGGAAATATCACATTAGTTTTTCGTAAGAATCTAAGGTTATTATAAAGTTACAAAAAATTAATAAATTATTTTAATGTCTTAAAAATAATTTATTTAATATATAAATATATTTTTGTATTAAATCATAAATTATTTTTTTCGTTATGTGGATACATAAGAGATGTTTAAAACTAAGTGAGTGACATTTTGTAACTATTTTTGATTTAAATATTATATAAGTCATTTAAAAGTTAATGTTTCCATAAAAGAATAAAATAATTACTAGGGTGATAATGGTAAAACTATATTCACCCAATAAAAATTATACTAAATAATTATAGTCTTATCAATAATTTGTTAGATAGCTTCAGCTGATTTACCTTTTACAGTGGTGATAAAGTTTAACACAATTTCTATTCATATTGATCAAAAATACATGGGGAATATTTAAAAAAAATTAAAATCTTGATTACATATATTTAATCTATTTTATAAAATTATATTTCTATAATAGTAAAAAATTAATTTTTTTAATAAGACTCTAAAGAGAGATGAAAATTTCTTTTTAGGAAAAAAAACATTTTTTTGCATTAAACTCTCTTATATTATTATTAATTGACTAGAAAAAAATTATATAATTGATAAAAACAGTTTATTAAATATTCAATTAATAAAGAATGTTCAAAAAAATAAATTTTCTTAATTTATTAATATAAAATTAATTTTTGGGCATAAAAATAATTTTAAAAAAATCTACACTTTTATTTTAAAATAGTTTTTATTTTCAATTATTATCACCTGAAAACCAATGAAATAAATTTATAAATTTGTATAAAATATATTTTTCATAATTTAGAAAGTATTATTCATATTTTTCAATCCAATATCAATGGAATAACCATCACCAAATAAAAATTTTATAGTATATCGTGGTTTTTTAAGCTTGATGTTTTGTGTAATAAGAGCTTTCATGGAAATAAAATTATTAAAAGGAAATAATTTCCCAAATGAAATATTTATGTATTATACTTTACCCCATTAAAATTAATTTCACCATATAAATTTTTTACTATCATAAAAAATAGGACTAATCTTTTTCCCTACATCCTCAGGTTCTCATGTAGCTTCTTTGAATTTGTGGTTTGTCTGCAGAACATTATCCAAGTGAGTATTCTTGTTATGTAGCACTTTATCTCACATATATTATATTTATACATATTTTTCCTCATACTATATATTATTATCTATTGGTAAGACCTCTATGTTCAATACAGGTTAAGTATCATGTATGCACATTCATAAAGAGATATACATGGAACTTCTTGTGAACTTGAGAGAGTTTCGACAGAAGTGCTAAGTGTTAAGCTACCACCTATAATCAATCAAGAATAATGAAAGGGGTAATATACCAAGGGATGATATTCCATTTATTCCTTATTTTTATAACAATATTACATAGATAAATATACCAAATATTTTCTTTCACCAGCATAAAATTTCAAATCACGTCGATAATTTTCATTATAACTCTTCTATAAGCTATAAGATGCCTTAATGAACTTCTGAATTCTTCTAAAATTATCATCCATGTTCTTAGGTTTCTCAAGTACCAAGATCAATATTCCTCCAACATCATTCCAACACATTGTATTTATGCACTTATTTCATTAGAGGCCTTCATAAGGAGTAATCTGATTACTAGATTGAATTCTATTGTTATAAAAAAACTCAACTAGAGGATGGTGTAGATCCTAACCACCTTTGAAATCAATATAAAACGTTTTTAGAGTGGCCTCTAATATTTTAAATTTTTTCTCAATATAACCATATAGATGATTATGATAAAATTTATTGAAACTCATATTTATATCCAAAGCCCTCTAAAGTCATGAGCCGAAAATTTAGGTAAACCTTAGAACCCTAATAGATAAGGTTGAATGTGGTACTCTATGTGTTCTTACCACTTTCTAAATATCCAAAATGAAAATATGATCTAGATATAAATCTTATTTGGTAGAAATTAATTGTCCATACTTCATAAGAATAGATATTATAAATCATATTGCTTTATGAAAATTATATGCAGTGGGGAATCAGATGAAAAAAACCTAGTGATATTTTCCCATTAACATTTAGGTATAGTTAATTCTTATAACAACCTATAAGAATTTTTCTTATCTCATCCTTAACATAATAAAAATCAAGAAATGAGTTACATATTCATAAATATATCTTTTTATTCCATCCCACTAGAAATATTATTTAAGGTCTCTATATATCTTTGTACATCAATAAAAAAATATATAATGATGAACTACGAGTCTCATCATACTACTCCTACTTTCAATATAGTATGGGATAGATATATAAATTGTTCGTGAATAGGTAGTTGAAATTAATTTGAAAATTTTAATAAATTAAAAATCCTTTATGATTTCTATATCCATCATTTGAAAATAATGAAATATTTGGCCTTTTTTATCCTCCTCATAGATAGGCTCGCATTGTCATGTGGACTCGAATCATCTACCAAATAATCACCATCCTGCGGGGGTAATATATTGAGTAATCCTAATATTAAATCATACCCAACCATCCACTCTTGAAAATTTTAATCTCTATATAAGTGAATATATAATTTCAACATTATGACTAGTACACATATATCAGTCATTTCCCTTAGAGATAATACATCTATATAATTAATGAAAAAATTATCAAAACAATCTATCACTCTTTTGTTGTGTAATTTTGAATGTGATAATTAAATTGGCATGAGGCATAAGTAATCTCCAAATAATTTTGAATAAGAAAAAATCATGGTACCTTATTTTATGCATCAATATACATCACAAAACATTCTCCAGTAAAGGTATTCAGGGCACAAAATAAGGGACAAACCTTCTCTTCATCTCCGTGAAATTTTCTTCACATTCCTCCAACCATTTGAGCAAAACTCTTCTCTAATTAAACATGGTGACTATTTTATAAAATATTAAGAAATATCTTACAAAATATAAATACCATATATCAAATCTTATAAAACTATAGATTTAAATTAACGTGGTTGAGATTATCCATTTTTCAAAAACATTTTCACTGAAGTATCTAATGATATACCATAACTTTAGATTATATGACATAATAATGAATCATTCCAAATCCAATAATCTCACTTGGTAAATTTTTCATAATGTTTTTCCTTACTTATATTCTTCAGAACACTCCTAAAGTGATCTTTATTCCCTTACATACTCTCGGAATATACAAGAATATCATCTATAAAGACTACAAATAAATGATCGTGGTATACTATAAATAGTTTATTAAATAAATTTATGATAATAACATGGGTATTTTTAAGAGAGAAATGAATCACTATAATTTCATAGTTTCCATACCTTGTATATAATTTAATCTTGGATAAATCCTCTTTCATAGCCATAAATTAATTATATATAGAATGAAGGTCAATTTGGAAATATTATTGATCACTATGTGGATGATCAAGTAAGTCATAAATATATAGGATATGATACTTATTTTTTATTATGATCTTGTTGAGATCTCAATAATAAATTAAAAGGAACATCAACACATCTATCATCTTATAAAATAAAATAGGTGAATCCCATAGTGACGCACTAGGGTGTATGAGTTCTTTATCTAGATTTTCTTGGAGTTTCTTCATCAATTAAAATAAATTAATTTTGTCTATTCTATAAGGATTATTTTAAATAGGCATAATGCCGTGTATGAGTTATATTGAAAACTCAAAATCTGGATTCAGTGGAATACCCAACAATCCTTCCAGAATGACATCATCAAACACCTTTAAAATAGGCGTAGCCTTAATACTACGTTTCTTCATAACCATATGAGAAAGATAACCTTCATGTATAATAATGGTAACATCAGAGGAAATTATAAAATAATACTTATTCATATATATTAATAATAATGAATTAGATATTAATTTTATTTTAAATATGAAACTCTGTTTGATAGAGTACCTAAACGACAACAATGGTCTTCTCTTAAATCTCATGGTGGGCCAAATATTTGTATATACAGAAAAATATACATTGTTAATATTATTATTTTAAATAGCAATCATCGCCTATCCATTGCATTGAAATAATAAAAAAACTAAAAATATTATGTTTACAAATGTTTATTAATTTTTTTTAATTTTTTTTAATAAATTTTAGTGGCTTAAAATGAGAATAAATCTTATTATAATAAAAAAATACTCTAATATTTTAAAAAGGCAGGATTACCGCCTTTTGATGGAGAAAACTTTTCAAATATAATTTTTTTCACTTTTAAATGTTTTATTTCAAAACATAAACAGCATATTTAGAATCAGGACAAAAAAAATCAATTTGGTTGAATTTTGGTTATTTTATGATAAAATTCAATTTTTAATGAATAATGAGAAAATACTGCATTTTAATTATAATCCATTTTTTTTATAATTTAAGTATGTAGATAGAATATATTTTTAATTGGTTTTAATGTATAATTAAATATATTTTTTATAATTTAGTAAAATTTTGGACGCTGGAATCAATTTCACAATGAAATTGAATATAAAAACTATGTGAACTTTTGAACGTTTCACTTAAAAAACATGTTTTCTAATTCAGTCAACAAGATTAATTTATTATTAATTTATGATAATTATAATTTTTGATTTCAGAAATATGGATTAAATATTTGTAATTAAAATGTATAAATTATTTAAATACGTCCCATTTAATATTGTACAATATGAATACTTACTTTAGTAATCAATTTTATTACAACGATTAAGGGTAAATCGGGTAATTAAAGGTATATATTATATTATTAAAATTTCAAAATACCCTAAAACATATCATAATTTACTTCTATAAGTTATTTCCAACCAATATCATCCTTCATTTGATTTTATGACCAATTTGATGATTTTAATGTATTTATAAAATTTTATTCGATGAAAATTCATTTTCTCTACACTTCTTTTTTAACTGGTAAATTATTTTTAATATGGGGTTATAAAGGGTATCTATTAAGATATAATAGTATTTGGAAATATAAAATAATAACATACATCATGGTATATTATTTATAGGCTTTAGGAAATAAATAATTAAATTAAATGAAGACACAATGATAATGAATTAATTAATTCATTAATGGAAGAATCAAATAAAAGATATTAAAAATATAAATATAAATTTAATATGACATAATAAATTACATAAAAAAATTTATAAATACAATATACAAGTTAATTAAATATTTGAATTATTTTTTCAATGTTATTATGTTGGTTTTATTTTTTTTAAATGAAAATATTTTATAGTTTCAAAATTGACATATGTGATTCTTTAAAATCAGTAAACAATTATTAAATGTTGTAAAATACACAAAAATTTATAAATCACCAAAATAACTAAACTAATATCAAATATACCAAAATTATTGATTTTTAATCATTTAATGTAAAATCTTTCATGAAAGGAATAAGTATATTATTAAAATCAATTAATGTGACATAATGTCACCGTCTCATTTAATATAAGTAAAATAATTTTAATTTAGTTGATAAAATTGAGCTAAATTAGATAATAAATTTTATTTTTAAATATATTATAATTATCTAAATAATATTAATTAATATATAATTTTTAGAGACTAAATAAATATGATAAATAATGTCACAATAGTGAAGAGGTTATTAATTTATTAAAAGAAATATCTAGTAAATAATTTAAATTTTTTTTAACCAAATATAATTTTTCAAAATTTGTGTCATAGACAAAAATTTTATATATATTTGACTTTTGTTTGATGATTTAATGACATTTCTTCTAACTTATCTTATTCTTATGATATTTTCTAAAAGTCGACAAATGAATAGTGTCAGAATCGACATTATTGGTATTTTAAAATATAAAAGAGTTTATTAAATGTTATAAAATTCCTAAAAAACAAATAATAGTCAAAATGGTTATTATAATTCCTAATATGTCATAAATGAAACATTTTTGGTCATTTTATAGGTTATTGTAATTACATTAACCCATAAGCTGTAAATGATATGATATCTCGCTATGATTAAAAAAGGTAAAATAATGGATAAAACAAAAAGATAAGGATTAGAAAATATTTAAAACTAGTATAATATTAATTTTATGGTGTTTATTCGACCCAAAATCATATTAAATTTTAAATAAATTAGTTTGGATCCATTTTTTTCTCAATTGAATTTATAATATTTAATGTTTTAAGAGTTTCCATGGGTGTCCCTTCCCATTCCTATAAAAAGGAACCCAATTTTCTATAAAAATGACACCTCCAAATCAATTTTGATCAGAAATGATCTGTCCAAAACCCTTCCTAAAATTTCTCCGCAGTTTTTTGAGGCCTTATTTAAGGAAGAAAACCCTCCTTAGGGATGTGAGGATGTTCTTCAAAGGGGGTCAACTGAAGAAGATGTATTGTTTTCTTTAATTCGTTCTATTTTATTTACTCTTCCACATCCTTCAAATATACTACAATGATGATAATATATAAAATAAATAATCCTTAATATATTTATATTTTATTATTTTAATACCATCACATAAATCCTTCTCCTATTCAATGAAATGGTAAATGAACTTTCATTTGTGTAAATGATGGACAACCGCCTCGCAAACCGATATAGTTTATTTTTCATTACCATCTCACAAGACTGGTCATAATGATGGAATTAATTTTTATATATTATATTCCCTATATATGTATAATTATAAGAGAATAAAATATTGATTACTTTCTTACTTTCCATTCATATAAAAATGTGAACGTCGTTCGTTCATACGTGTGAACTATCACCTCCATGAAATGATGTCAATCATTTTGATTCACCACATCACATGTGTGATATATGTATATATTTATTTATTTAAATTATTATTATTATTATTTTAATAATATTATTATTATTATTGATATATAAAATAATAATTACGTCATATTCTTAATGATAAATGAAAAATGGAAATGTTACTAATGTGTACGTATAGTTTACAGCCTCCATGATTGTAACACTATTCATTTTTAGTTTATATATATATATTTAATTAATGGATTTAAAATTATAATTTATATATAAAATTTATTATTATGTCATTAATATTATTCTGGAGATTATGTACTTATGACCACATAAACTATTGACATCATACCAAGTTTATTTTCGACTCAAGTACCGAATAATAACAAAACGTCGGAAATGTACTTAAATAAATATGTAATTGTTAAAAAATTAAAATAAGTGATATAAAAGGAATAATAAATAAGAATAATTATATGAAGATATTATAAATTAACCTATTTTTATTTTTCATGATTAAAAAGATTGTACGTGACAATTCATTCTAAAGCTAAGGGACATCATCTCAATCTCCTTTCAATGAGGCATATATTGAAGTTGTATACCACCTTTTTTTATTTGGTATGAAATAAATTCATTTTAATATTAATTTCATTAAATGGTTTAAAAATGGAATCTTTTTATAAAAATTATTTTTCATTATTTTGAAAATGAAAAAAGGAATTTTAGTAACATATGCGACAACAACGACTTTTCTACCACTGTAACCGTTATTTCATATTTGTATTAATCTAAAAGAATTATTGTTTTTAAAAGTAAAAAAGAAATATCTTATTCCATTTTTTGGTAATTTTCTATTAAAATATATTTTTAAATCGAATTGAGTATTTCAATATCTTGAAATTATTTATTGTGATTGAAAATGATATTTTATGAGTAAAATTCCGATAATTGAAATATTTTATGTGATATGGTTATATAATGGTTCATTTACATTTTATGGGTGGTTAAGTGACAAAAACATATGGTTAGTAACATGATAAACAAAATACTAGTGGTTATTTGATAATTCATGCATGGGTGGTTACATTATAACTTTCAAATATCAGGTTATGGTAGTTGGTCGTATGAATATTCTATTTGTAAAAGTGATATATTTGGAAATAGATCATATGGTTATTTCATATAATTTTGATTTTTTACCAAGTTACCTATATATGTTATTTGTGAATTATATGCATTTTATGGTAATATTTTTATTACAAAAGGGTAATAAATTATCTTAAATTCAGTTATGAGTGTTTATTACTTCTTTAAGGTGAAAATTATTACATTATGATAATATATTCATGGTTTATATGTTATCACAAGTCTAACGGTTTTCCTTTTTTTATCCCCTAATAATATTTTGTTGTCATCCCATTTTTAAAAAATCATAGGTCTTAAGAGTTGTAAGGAAAAAAGAAGATGCGATGATGAAACTATTTATGATGTGTCTTGAAAAGAAATCTTGTTTTATTTTAAAAAGGGATTCCTTTGGTGAAAATGGATACAATATATAATTATTTGATTCTAATATATTATTTTACTATATAAGAGATATTATTAATTCCCTAAAACACTATACCTAAAAGTTATTTTGAAAATAATCCAAATAAATTCTAATCAAAAGTCACTAGAATATGTTTTGTTTAATGTCGGGACCTTATAGTTGGTATCATTGTAAGGATTAGATAACTTTGTAGATTAGGATGTCTTCTTATGAGATATGGATATAATCATGGGTTTATAAGTTTAGGTTTTATCCTATGTTTAATTTCATAGAAACTATTTTGAGGATTGTGTTATGAAATTTCAAGGTGATTAGCTGTATTTTTGAAGACATTTATTTTTGAGATTGTTATGGTTTATTACATTATGGGATGAAAAATGAATGGTATAGAATATCCTTTAAGGCTAAAACAAGTTATGTTTATTTTTGAGTATTTAAACTCATTTTGTTAATGTTATAAGAATTATACTCTTTTTGAAAAAGGACAAAATTTAGACTGTGTGACAACCTATCTCATTGGACAAGGCTATGGGAATCGAAACCACAACTAAAGTGAGACTATGATTTATCACACACCACTGCCCTACATGAAGTCCCTGGTTAGTATAAAATATTATATTTATTTAAATTATTTTATCTATTAATAATATATTTATTTGGGAGACTAATATTTTATCGAATATATAACCATGGGATTGGAAAATTATTTGGGGATTAAGTGATAAATGTTATTTTGGAAGACGTCCAATATTTTGGAAACATTATATGATTAGGGTAAATTTAATACTATATAATTTTATTTGAGGAATGAAGTTTGAATTATTAAATTATGGACATTTGGTTATTTGGGTTATTTTTGGAAATGATTAACCGATCATAGGGAATTTATGATTTTGGTAGAAAATATTAATAGTGGCTGATGTTATTTGGAGATAAATGTTACAATTTATCTTAGAGGAATATGTTATAAAATCCGTATTAATTTTGTATTTGAATCATATATTGTATTATTTTGAGTAATTTTAATGATAATTATTTTTTAATAGTATTTGTTGATATTTGGCCATTACTGATTAATTTTGGTGATTAAAAGTAGGAATTTTCCATATGAAGGATTATTCTTTTTGGGGGAATTGTATAATAATATATGAAATAATTTGTTTTTGTTTAATGATTAAAGGTATAAAAATGTATAGTTAACCTTTTGTGGATGATGTGAGTTTTTATATGTTGATTATAGTTCATTGTGCATGGAAATATCATTGTAAATACTCATGAATTGGAAGAAAAGATCAGTTTTTGGTGGAGATTAACTGAAGAATGAAACTCTCTTTGTCAAGTATATTTCATTATGTTGTTATTAAAATTATTAAAAAAAAATTAATCAACATTATGAAAATTATATAATTTTTTTTACTTTTCCAACTCTAAATTCAGATACCATTTATCCCATTAAAAAATTATATCTTTTTTATTATTGAATTTTTCTTGACCATGTTTTCTCTAACTCTCCATTAAAAATTCATTGTTAGTTTTATATTCCATATCCATTTTCTCCTACACTGAACCTCATTTGACCTTTTTTACTTCACTTTTGTTTTTAAAAAGTGGTGGTTCTATTGAATCTCGTTCAATTTGGGGTTTCAATGATGTAATTTTGAAAATTAAAACCCTAGTTACTGAGTTGAATTTTATAATTTTGACGACACAATTTCCAAAAGGAATGAGAATGTAACATCCTTGTTAATTATATAATAAGACATATCAATATCTATAAATATTAATGAATTAGATTTTAATTCTAGGTTAATAGGGAAAATAAGTGTGATATCATACCCAACAAGAAATAATGGACTTCTCTAGAATTTTATATTCCAAACAAGATTAATATATATCGAAAAAATAATAAATTATTAATATTATTATTTAAAATGGTATTCATAACCTACTAGTTGGATTAGTGGGAATGAAAATTAATAACTATATTATGTTTACACATCAATATTAAATGTTTTTACTTTCTTATAATAAATTTTATATGCTTAAAATGAGCATAAATCCAATTTTAAGCATAAAATAATATAATATTTTTAAAATGTAGTTTCCCCACATTTAGATGGAGACCCCTTTTTAAATATAGTTTTTTTAAATTTTATATGTTATATATTAGAGAATAAATTTATTATTTAAAATATTAACATAAAAATAAAATTTGGTTAAATTTGTGAAATTTTATGATAAAATTCAATTTTTAAGGAATAGTGAAAAAATACTGCATTTTAATTCTAAATTTCTTTTTATCTAAATTAATTATATTGTTATATTATCCATTTAATTAGTTTTAAACTTTAATTAAATTAATTTTTTATAATTTTATAATAAATTGTTCATTGTAATCAATTTCAAAAATAAATTAAATATGAAAACTATATGAACTTTAAAAAGTTTTACTAAAAGAACATGATTTCGTATTCCGTCAATGTGGTTATTTTATAATTGATTTTTCCCAATTCTATTTTTTATATTTAGAAATATTGGTTACATATTTTAAATCAGAAATCAAGTATTAATTAAGTAGGACTCTTTTATTTTTTGACATTTTGAATGGAAACTTTAGAAGTAATTTTTATTACCACTGTTAATAGTAAATTAGGTAATTAAAGGTAAACATTATATTATTAAAATATAAAATTAGCTTAACACAAGTCATAATTTAATTATATGAATTATTTTTGACCAAGAGCATCCTTGGGTAAAATTTAGGAAGGCATGGATCAGCTTGGGTGACTTTAATGCATTTATAATATTATATTCAAGGAAAAGTCATTTTTGTTACAGTTGTTTTTAAGAGGTAATGAATTTTTAATATGGGGTTATACAAATAATATATTCAACTATAAATAGTATTTATAAAGATAAAATTATAAATTATATCATGTTATTTTATTTATGAATTTTAATAAATAAATAATTAAATTAATTGATGACAAACTGATGATGTAGTAATTGCTTCATTAAAGGAAGAATCTAATAATTGATATTAAAAATATTAAAAAATATAAAATAATACTCAATCCATGATATAAAAATTTTTCATAAATAACATATAAATGTTATTGAAATATTTAATGTATTGTTTTGAAGTTATTATGTTGGTTTTATATATTTAAAAATTAAAATATTGTATAGTATTAAAATTGACATAAATGACACTTTAAAACAAATAAAATTTAATAAAATTTTAATAAAATTCATAAAAATCAATAATTCGTCCAACTAAGAAGAATAATTTATAGTATTACGTAATTATTTATTTTTAGTCATTTAATGGGAAATTTTCCATGAAAATGAAAAAAGAAATAAAAAAGAAATAAAATATTACATTTCTCGGTGTTTTGGTATTGAAAATGGTTTTGAAATTTCATTCACTATATCAATATCTTGAAATTATTTCTTGTGAATGAAAATTACGTTTCACCAGTGAAATGTTGATAATTGAAATCTTGTATGTGATATGATTATATAATGGTACTTAGACATTTGAAATATGGTTATGTTAAAACCAAAGATGATTAGTTACATGATAAACCAAATATGGGTAGTTCTATGATATACAATAGATGGGTGTTTATGTTATAACCACCAATTCATTGGGTATGGAATTTTTTCGTATGGCTATTCTATTTGTAAGAGTGATATATATGGAAAAAGACAGTATAGTTTTTCATTTTATGTATGATTATGTCTCAAGTTACAATTATATGATATATGTGTTTTATATGGGATTTATGGTAGTCAATTGATTATAAAAAGGGTAATTAGTGGGATTATATTTAGTGGTGAGTACCTATTAATTTTTAAAGGTAAAAAGTTTTACTGTTTCATAAATCATTCATGGTTTTCATGTGTTCATAAGACTAATGGTTTTCTTTCTATATATATCCTTCACTATGCATTTGTGTTCATCCAATTTAAAAAAATAAATGGTATTAATAGTTGTATGGAAAAGAATGAAATTCCATGATGAATGTATTGAATATGATTCTTGAAAAGAAATCATGTTTAATTTTAAAAAGGGTTACCATTTGTAAAAAAATGTATACTGAGTATAAGTCTCCCCTTGAAATGTATGGGTTTACTAAGTAAGAGTTAGTCCTAATTATCGAAACTCTAGACCTAAAAGATAATTGGGAAATAAATTAAATATATTCTTATCAAAATTAACTATAATATGTTATTAAGGCTGGGTCCTTATAATAATTAACACCCACAAGATCTAATAAATTTACATTTTAAGTTCACATCCTTTCCTGCATCGATAAATAACCATAACTTCATTCATAATATGAAATGTGTCCTCTATTCCTCTATAATTTATATGGGCTATATATATAGAAATCAAATCCATTCTAAGAGTAAAATATAATTCAACTAAAGGGACTTTTCCACAAACATTAATCTCAGAGGAACTATAGATAGGATATGGTACTATTGTGCCATTATCAGTTTTCATAACTAACATAACATATAATCATTGAGGTGATAAGGTGATAACCTTAGAGAATTATTTTTAAATGAAAGAGTTGGTATATCCATAATCAATAAATATTTTAGCTATTATAATTTGGATGAAAAGTCTACCTTTCACCACATAATTCTCTTAACCCACTTCATTAAATATGATCACATGATACTTGCCTTTTTATTTTGGTTTATGTGGTTATTGAAAGTGCTCATAAATAACATTATCATTTTTTCATTAGATTACATAATTTACATAAACATTTCTTTTGAAAAAAAATTGATATTGATTGGTTTTTTAGTTGGAATCTTATTTTTCTCTATTTAACAAACTGGTCTGTTCAAAACATTTCAAGATTCACAGGCCTTATGATATGACTTTCCATATTTAAAGAACATCCTAGTTCCATTAAAAAACATATCTTGATGTTTTTTCAACATACTTGGCATGTAAATTTAGGTAACTTAATTACACCATGTGATTTATTTATGTTTTCATGAAGATAGATCTTTATTTTCATATCAATAACATTGGAATTGTGGGAGTCCCAAATTTCCATTTCTAATTTTAGTGTACATCGAATGATTTCTTCATAGACACTGATGTGACTTATAGATAACTCCTTTCAGATAATTTGTTTTAATCCCCAAAATAATCAATGAATTTCACTTTTGGGAATGATAATTAAACTAAAGGAACACAATTCAATCCTTATAAAACATTCCATATAGTTTTTAATGTATTCATTATCCTTCTGCTTCAACTCATGAAACACCTTATCTATCTTTATAGGTAGACTATGATGAATGAAATTAATAAAGAATATCCCCTACAAATCAACCAATTAAGTGTATTAAATTTATTCTTCTTACCTGATATTCATGATAAGCTTCCATATTTGATATTATTCACCTTCCCGATGATAAACAGCAATGATTATATTTTCATGTCCCAACCATTATATAAGAGAAAATATATTCTCAATGTTTTGGATCCATCACTCTTCCACTAGTGGATGATAAGAACCACTAAAATAATTTGGATGATTCATTTTAATATATTGAATGGTATATTGTTCCCTGATTTGACCATTTAGAACCTTGATATTGTTCGTAGCCTGATAATGTTTCATGAGATTAGTTGTATATTTATACATTACATATCCCATAATTTTTGGTTACTCTGTTTGAAATTCATTATATTTTCTGTCACGTTTACCATTAAAAGGATTCCCTCATGTTTCATCCATTAACTAAAATATAAAATAATATGTTGAGAAACAATATTCATGGTGGAAACGTATATAATTATAATAAATCATTTATATAATTTCTAAATCATAACAACTTATTCTATTTCCCCTTAGATTTAACCTCATTCGTTCATGAACTTTACTAAAACATTATGATTTTATCCTATACTTAGACCAATACCTATGGTTTTCAAAATATATTTCTAACCCTAATATAAAAATATTGAGTAATCTCTTATCTTATACCAACAATAATAGCCCGAGAGTTTCATTAATGAATATTTCATCTATTTATATGAGTATTCAGTAATGAAAATATAATCCTTTTTATAAGTTTGAAGGATTTAAATATTTAAAAACAACATATATAGTACTTATATTTTATGAATGATCCTAAAAATTTCCGATAAATATTTTCCCTTATCAATTTTTTCATAGTAATTACCCACTGAAAACATTCTTTACAATCTATGTTAAGTAATCATAAGAAAAGGATGAGCTTAGAAGCTTAGTAAGGGTAATCATGGGAGATATAAATCTATGGTCATATGAAATAATAATATAATTAAAAGGGTATGATATCATGAACATAAATTAAAAATATCATACCCAATCTGTAAAATATCATAAACATGAGTTATGGAATAAAATAATATCATTTCAAATTTTATGAATTATATGAATGACAACTCATCATAACTAAATCATAAACCATATGATCATTTCACAAATGTCTGTGAAAACATCGTATTTATAAAAACATCATATGTCATAGTTAACTAGGAATTCAATAAGATCAATCATTAATACATATTTATCAAAGTGGATCAAGCACATCTACTTGTTTCCTATAACAGATCAAGCACTTCAATATATTTCCCATAACATATGAAGCACATCAACCCATTTTCCATAACTACCACATGATATATAATAATTTTGAAAATAAATTAGATGGAGATAAAGGTCCAACCCATCACATAATAAATATCATACATATGTATTCTACAAGATTATCAAACATCCATCATATCCTCATATCATAACATGTGTACTGAAAAAGGCATCATATTTAATCAAATCATAGAATAACGCATTAAAATGGATTTAAAAAACATCTCATCATTATAAATATAACCCTTATAGAGAGTGTATAATTATGGTATCATTTTATTGGATCCGTAGTAAAATATAAACATCATCGAAGGTTTTGTCAATAAAGAATGGAAATACTATTAAAAGATCATTAAAAACATTCCAGATAAAAATACACTTTTCTCTAAAAACTAAATTTTCAAAATCTAAAAATTTAACATGTAATAATGAAATAATTTTATTTTAAAATATCATTTTACACAAATAATGTAATTGTAAAATAATTTTGGTGTTATAACAGTGAAAAATTAAATTCATGTCTTATAAGTTAAAAATCATTCCTTTCATAAAAACTAAAAAGGTACCTCATTCAGAAAAAAAAATATTTTTCATGAAAACCATTTTTTATAAGGACAAATACAAGTAAATAAATTATTTAAATATTCATAGGATAATATTAAAATTACTATTTATAAAATTTTTATAAAACATAGATATGAAAGAAAAAGTATTTTAGACAATATAGAGAAATAAATTTGATTTTTTCTTAAAACCCTAAATTTAATATATTAAATTATTAAAATGAGGAAAATGAAAGGAAAGAATATAATGTAAATAAATTAAAATAGTATAATAAAATTAAAATTATTAATCATATAAGTATAATATAATTTCATAAATTGAAATTCAAGTATAAACAATCCTCATTAAAATGGGATTGAAACATAAAACTTGTACCTCATGTTTTGCCTTTCAATATTGATGTTAAAACCAACAATATTATAAATATTGATTTATTATAAAAATACAAAATTAATATATTGATATATTTTATAAAATTTATAATATATTTATGACATATTATCACTTTTTTATTAATAAATTGTTATTAAAATGATTTTTCTGGGTGATAATTGTTTCTTTATCCAATCTTGCTTCCATTAAACAATACCAAACATTATACTATGATAATGAAGATATGATTTACATAAAATTATTCCCAATATAGATATCATAAATATTAATTTTTTAAATATTTATAATCATTTAAAAAATTATATATAGAAAAAAATTATTTACATCGTTCATGGAGACGATAGGCCATATGTACGCATGACTTACGTTTACCTTTTTCAACATATTGAATAGAATTAAAGGAAAATATTTACTCACATTTATTGGATCATTATTAAATCATTTATATCATATATATTCATCCAACTATTCCTAATTTCCATAAATGTAAAATATAAATTAAAAAAGAATCGCATCACTTTGTGGAGGTGGGGGTCCACACATATGCACAAACGACATTATCATTTCCAAAATGATTAGATGGTAAGTTGGTAGATGTGGAATAATAATTATAAAATAATAATTTTGTAATTAATTTTATATATAAACATTAAAAACTTCATAATACCCATCCATAAAATACAGTGATGATAAATGTATTGTATCTCTATATGAATATGGTAAGATGTACATTAGCATGAGCAATGGTTTCACAACTCATTTTATCAGAAAGAGGGTGTATAATGGTTAATTCATAATCATTATAAAAATTAAGTATTTTTAGGATATAAAATTTATTATTTTATAGTAAATACCATGAATTTAGGGGAGTTAAGGAAGAAGTAAAAATAAGGTGATTGTTAAAGCGATTACCTCTTATTGGAAATAACTCTTTAGAGATCATCTTAAAGACCCTATATTTATTCTTCTGAGAGGACTAGAACCTCTATAATATGCATTGGGAGGTTTATAATGGAATTTGGATGTGTATGGTTGATCTAGAAGGCTCAATGTGAAGTGAATAAGAGAAATGAGATGTTCCCTTTTATAATATATGGGAGGGGAACTCTTTGAATTTCTTTAAATATTAAACAATAATTTTTTAAATATCTAAAAAAATGGTTCCAAAAGGTTTATAAATTTAAAATTCATTCTATTTAAGACATTTTATTCTTCTCTTTTTCCAATTTTTTTACTTTTAGGATTTTATGTGTTTTAATAATATATTTTTCTTATAAAATATCATTATTATCAATTTAGATGCCATTAAATTAAATTGATTAAAAGATATGAATTAAAAGTTTTAATTTGAATATAATATTTTGAAACAATTTTTTTTTATATTCACCAATTAATTTCTTGGTGAATAATAACTCACAAAAACTATACTTCTTTTAATATTTTAAAATCCATTTATTATATGTTTTTATTAATTTGAGAAATAATTCATCGGGGTTGCATAAGAATTTAAGGCCAGTATATAATTAATAAAAAGTATAAATAAATTTTTATCATGAAAATAATTTCATTGATCACATTATAGACATTGATATTCATTCATGAAATTTTTTTCCATATATTTAAAACTAAGAGAATGAAATTTTGTAACATTATTTGATTTAAATATTTTATAGGTCATTTTCATGGACCAGTGTCCATTAAAAATAAAATTTATATATAAGGTGATAAGGGTAAACTTTTCTCAATCTAAATACATTTATTATGGATAATTATTTTATTATCAACTATTTATAACAAATATTAACCTTATTTAACTTTTACCTTGATGATAGATTTTATGATGAATTTTATTTGTATTAAACATAAATAAAATGGTACAATTTATAAAATTTATCCATCCTAATTACAAATATTGAATCCATTTTATCTAAACCAATTTCAAAAAAATTTTGTAATAAATTTTAAATTAAAATCTTTAAAAAATAAAAAAAAAATTTAGAAAAAAAATAATTAATCGAAATTTTATTCATATTCCATAACTATAAAATATATTATATGAATTATAAAACATTCTATTAAACATTAAATTAATTATAATAATTTAAAAAAACCGATTTACTTAATTTTTTATAATAAATTTTCTTTGTACGTAAAAAAATTATCTTTCAGAAAAAGAAGAAATAAACACTTTTATATTAAATTTTATTAATTTTAAAAACAATTAATACATTTTATAAATGTATAAAACTTAGATATTTTATAATTCCAATCATGGTATTCTCACTAAAAATTCCAAAGGATATGGAATCAAATACACAGAATAGTACTTAAATAGTATATCATGGTTCGTTTAATCTCTATGTTGTGTGTAATGCAATCTCTAAAATAAATCAAATTATATAATGTGAAATATTTTTCAAATAAAATAATAGTGATATATAGTTCTCAAGGGAGTAAATTTATAATTGTAGATATATTTCAAAGTGCACGTTGAGGATATTTAAGAGATGAGTACATGACATGGAGGATTAGTTCGACCACTCGAGGAAAGATATGTTATGGTTCCAATATGAAGGATGTTTTTAGGTAGTTTTTTTATAATTTATAGTTTTAATTAATTAACTATAATGTTTTTATGGTTATTACTTTAATTGAATTATATTTTGTCCAATTTCATATTTCTATTATATATTTTCTAGTTTTTGGTCTATTCAGTATCGTTGATCACCCAACAATAATCATGTATATATTTAGTGTCTTGTATAGGTACAACACTAAATATTGATCAAGGAAGTCTAAATTATGAGGTTGTCTTATATGCTTGAGTAATGGTGGAGTTAAATCTAGAATCCAAGCTCCTAGATGTTATTACCTTCAGTGCAAATGACTACAAAATAGAGTTTTGTACTGAATAGGAGTGCAATCCACAATTATATGAACTCTATAAAATCTTAGGACATTACTTTCTGAATTATAGAGTGGTGAAAAGTGAATTAGATATTCCAAGGGATGATGAACAGACTCGGGTAAAATAGAAGACAAATGACAAGATCACTACTTTGGAAAAACCAAAAGCACACAAGAAGAAAGTTAAAATATGGGTGAAGAAAGCACCTCTCATGGGAGTGACTTGAGGAACTACATGTGATGAGATGATTTATAAAGAAGAAAATTTCAATATTTATCAATAAATCTTATAAGTGATTGAAAATCATGTTCTGGAAACCTACGAGCAGTCATAAACAACCCATGTTGCAGAAGAACCAGGCAAGACTCCTCTATGGATATTGGTCAGCATGCCCCCACACTCGTGGATTCATCCAAAGGGAATGAAATTACATCTATATCTACCTCTAAGGGTCTTGAGATACCTCCATATTATGTAGTCTATAACTTGATTTTAAATACTGGACACCCCTCTATGGACACCACAATTATGGTGCATCCTGAGGCTACTACAGAGGAAACTCCACAAACATTGGTAACTGTTTCCAATAATATATCAGAGGAAATGAACTCACACCACAAATAAACTTTTATTTATTATTCCTTATCAATTATTTCATATGGTAAAAAACATTATATTCCTTCAATGGACAACCTAATGGCCACACCAATGAATTCTAAATCAGGTGAAACAAATCCTAGTGCTGATAATACATGCCCTTCTAATAAATCCATTATTTCCAGTATGAGTAAACTGGGAATGAAGACTAGTACATCCTCTTCTCAATACGTTATTATGTCAAAGTGGAGGAAGGGATATGGTTGTTCAAAAAAATGGGGTTCAAACACCGAATGCATATTCTAATGAATTTATTCTTTTGGAATTGTCAGGGTTTTGCTAACCCTGGAACCTATATTTTTCTTAAAATAATTATTATGAATCGCATACCAAAACATTTTTTTATTTTTGATCCTAAAATTAGAATTACATCAAAATGTTTGCATCTTTTTTCTCATGTTTATAATTTTCTTGGTGCTTTCAGAGATGAACATTTTATTTAGTCTATTTGGATTTTTGTTAACATTCTTCCTTGCAGTCTGTTAATGCTTTAAAAATTACTATGTATATGTTTCCCAATGAATTTTCCTTTGACGTTTTACCCTATTTTTGCACTATGATCTATGATAATAATATATACTATTATCAAATACCCATTTGGCACGATCTTAAAGTTTTAGTTAAAAATATCCACAATCCCTATTTTGTGTTCACAGATTTCAATGTGATTCGTTCCTCCAGTGAAACAACTGTCTAATCACACTATTAGATTTCATCAAGATAATTTTAAACTTCTATTAAGGATTAAAATATTATCAAAATTTATATCAATAGTGATAAGTTCACTTTCTATAGAAGACACTACAATAGGGTAGTTTCTAGAAAACATGACAGGGATTTCACTAATATATCTTCTCATGATAAATAAGATACCATATTGAGTATTACCTTACCTAATATTAACTCAGATCATCACCCCATTCTTGTTAGTCTTGTCTCCAAGAGTCTTTAACCCATTATTCCATTCAAATTTAATAATTCTTGGACCACAGATCTGAATGTAATAACATCATAAAATTTTATTGGGAAAGAATGAGCCATCACAATGGTGATTTTTCTTATAGAAATATATTAAAACACCTTCATCAGTGTCATAAAGGCTGGTGTAGTTCCAAATATAAGAAACTATACCGGGTCATCTCAACTCTGGAAAAAGAACTTATTCAAATCCAAAACTCCAATACTATCTCTGATTTCTGTTTGGATCCTCAACATGAAATAAATACCTTTATGAAACTCAACTATGTAGTTGTCCTTAAAAATAACATGCAAAATTAAATCTTCAAAAACTAAATGGATTTCGGTTGGTGCTAGAAATAAAAAGTTCTACAGCTCTCTCCAAATAATTCGAAATGTTTTTAGACCTATTGCTTTTCTAAATGATAGAGACACCCTCATTAACACATAGGAGGCTATTTCAAATCATGTTGTGTCTTTTATTAAAAATTTGTACAATGTATTGGATATTAACAAAGATCTCCTTCTCAAGAACATTATAGCTATAAAGACTAAGGAAGACAAAAAATTATCTTTTATGTAACCCTCTGGATCATGAAATCAAAGACACTCTTTTTTCCTTAATCCAAGCAGTTCCCTAGGTCCTAATGGTTTTAAAAATGGTTTCTTCCAACACTACTGGGAGATTATACCTTTGGATTTTTGTAAACATATCAAAACATTCATTTCCAATGGTGTTCTCCCTCATAGACTAAATCTCCAATTTCATACATTAATTCCTAAAGTTGAAAAATGTATTTGAGATTCATCTCTTCCATCCTATTCATATTATTAATGCCCCTTTTAATGTTATTTCAAAACATCTTGCCAATAGACTTACTACCATATGAAATAGAATTATTTCTTTGAATCAAATTGGATTTATCATGGGTGGGTTTATAAAAGATAGTATATGTCTTAACTTGGAATGCACTAATATCTCATACAAATCCACAGAGGAAAAATTTATTCAATTAAACATGACATTTGGAAAGAAATTGACACCATTGATTGGAGTTTCATTTTCAAAGTTCTCTAGAGTTTTGGTCTTAATGACTCATTAACCAATATGATAAATTCATTATTCATTTTTACCTCCATCTCATTCCTTATCAATGTCTCCCCTAAGGGCTTCGTTAAATTCGCCAAGGGTGTTAAACAAGGTGATCCTCTTTCAGCCAATATTTTTACTATTTCGGAAGATTACATAAGCAGTTTTCTCACTCTTCTTTTGGGATAAAACAAGATTAAACCTATTCAGGAATCTAGAAATATTAATGTGCCCATACACCTTTAATATGATTATTAAATAATCATGTTCTTAAAATATGATTAAAGGAATATCCAAAATCATAAAAATTCTCTCTCTAATTATGAATATATTTCTAGTCAATCTATAAGATGGAAAAATCCTTTTTATTCCATGGGAAAGAATTTCTTCTAACAGAAAAGGTAATATCATCAATTATTTAGGCATTACGGAAGTTTCTTTCCCATTAACCTATTTCGGTGTGCCCATATTTTGCGAATAACCAAAATTCAGTTACTCTTCCACCATTTTTGACCAAATTATTATGAAACATTCCTCTTGGGAGGGTAAATCACTCTGTATGGCTGGAAGAATCTATCTTGTTAAATATAAAATTGTATCTAAAATGGTCTACTCTCAAATGGTTTACAAATGGCTTTCTAATCTTCTTATGAAAATTAATGTTTGCATAAAAAATTTTGTTTTGATAGCCTGAAAACATGAAAGGAATCTTGTGACCATTCCTTTGGCAATGTGTTGTAAACCTTTAGACAAGTTCAGTCTCGTCATCAAAAATTTTAAACTCTTTAATGATGTTATTTAAGCTACGATCACTTGGAGGTTGCTCCACAACAACTCTGACTTCACTGCTTTTCTAAAAAATGATTCATTACCAAGTTGATGAAGGTAATTTTGAATTATTTCACATCTTCAATCTGTTCATACATTGGAAAATCATTTACCAACATCATGAACAACTCTAGATGGAGGGTTAATACTGATTCCACCATGAATATATTTCTAGACAACTGGATCAGTGCTCTTTTAATTTCCAAGTATCATACCAACTCCCTCCCTGATAACACCAAATCCACTGTAAGAGATGTTCTAAATTCTCATAAAATTAACATTCTAGATAACATAAGTCATGTTGTTGATAATTAAACCTACTCCACCTCTTAGGATTTTCTCATTTTGGAACCCTCTTATAATGGTCTACATGATTCCAAAAGTTTTTACAATTACAATTTCATAAATTAAAATTCTAGATTTTGTTGGTTAATATCGTTTAACAAGCCTTGGATTAATCCCTCGATACTTACTCTAGTTTGGCGTATTTTTCATAACAGAGTCCCCATTAATGTTTTTATGCAGTCTTTTGGGATCAAAATTTTCTCTAAGTGTCATCTGTGCAACCATAATCGAGAAGAAAAAAACCATTTATTTCTATCTTGTACTATAGCTTCAGCTCTTTGGAATTATATTTTTAACATATTCGGTTCTAGATGGTTACTCTTTTAATCAATCAGCTACCAACTACAATGTTGTATAGATTTTAAATCTTCTCAAAAAATTAGGAATTTTTTGTTGACTGTTTTGTCTCAGATCCTCCATGTGATCTCATATGATAGAAATAATATTCTTCATAATAATTACTCATTCAGTATAAATTAAGGTCGTATGCGGATTCTCATTTTCATTCGTGATACTTCCTCGATTCATAAATCATCTTGTGACAACATTGTTAGAGATTTTTGGATCCTAAACCATCTTCAGAATGCTGGTTTATTCAAATAGCCAAGACACGCTTTTGATGTATTCTGGAAATCCCCTCTTTCAGGATGGATCAAAGTGAATGTTGATGGTTCCTCTTAAGGGAATTCAAGACCTACGTGATGTTGTTCTATTTTCGAAGACTATCTTGGCTAGTGTCATATATTATTCTTCGGTAGTTGTGTTATGGTCGTGCCTTTGGAAGCGGAGATGATGGGGGAGATCCATGCCGTTGAATTTTCCATAAATTGTTTGAACAATATTTGGATTGAAAGTGATTCATCAACTATTTTCCATGCTATTTAGTAGGGTGTGGTGCATCTTTCATGGCCACTTACTACACATTGGATGAATTTTCTTGCTTCACTTATATAAATAAATTACACTTCCACTCATGCCTTTCTTGTAGCGAACATGGTTGCAGAAGGTCTTGCTAAAAAATAGAGTCAACCATGACATAACATGGCATGATTTCCTGATGATTTGATTTTTTATGACAAAGACTATAATAAGATAGCGGCCTTCAGAATCATGTAATCCTCTATTTTATATATTCAATAAATTATACTTTGTTTTGACTGAGGCACCACCTTCTTTTTTTTAAAATATTTGGATCCTGATAAGACGGTGACATCATAAAATGTTAGCTGAGAGTTATTGATGGCCTAAAATATTCCACATGGGATCAGCCATATACTTCCACTATTATATTTATTAATTGTTAGTGTAGTTGATAATTATAAATTTATAATTCAGTTCATCCTAGAGAATTTAATGTTGTCCCTAGGCCTTATCACATTCCATCATACTGTATTAATAAATAAAAAATATAATAGATGTACCCTTAAATAGATCATGGTAATATTGGTTTTCAAAGAAAAACATATACCAATCTAGTACCCTTTACTACTTCTGTTACTTTCCATTTTTCATATTTCAATCATTTTATCCCTTTTCATTTCATACATCAAACAACTGTATATTATCATTGGATAATTTAGAGAGATCTCATGCCCCATCATTTATCTTTAGATCCTATAATGATTTATGGATAAAACTGGAAATCTATTTATTATATTTTCTGTTTTCTTCTTCCTTGGATATAAATCACATATATTCTTATCCACTAACATGGTTGATATTTCTCATCCTTCCCTTCCCTTACATCACAACCCCATCATCCTTTCACTTGCTGATATAATTATTTTCGTTATGGTTTATTTCATGCACTAGTTCACATAGTTAATTTAATTTAATAACCCAATTAATGACATAAAAAGAAATTATAATGTTTTTTATTATTCTTGAATAAGATATTTATTTTAATTATTAAAATATTAAGTAATTTTTTAATAAAAAAGGAAATAGTTTAAACTATACTCTTTTCTTATATAGTTTAATTTAAAAGTTTATTTTATAAAATTTAAATATCAATTTGATAAAATGGATTAAATTTTATAAATCATAATATAAAATTTAAATTAGGGTGAAATTATGGGATTTTTTTGATTAAAAATTATTTTGCAGTGAATAGTTAAAAATACTATTTTTTGTTGTACTTGCATTTCATTTCAATAAATTGAGTAATTTTAAAGTAACATTACAATATAAATGTAGTTTCAATTAACAGAATTATTTTTTCATTTAATCCAATTAATTATATTTTAGAGAAATTTTACTTGTATTTAGTATAAGATTATTTTTGGGTTTAAAACACATTTTTCTAAAAACTGTTTTAAAGTGCATAATGTTTCTCCATTTTAATTAACGAAAAAAAGACTAATGATATTTATTTAAATGTAATATATAGATTATATATCATTAAATGTTTTTTAAAATTTATATAATGATTACTAATGTCATATAATTAATATAAAATCATATTATGCTTCAAAAATACATTTTTGAAAAACCTCATTTTCATCGATTATTCAGATTAAATTTTAAATTAAATTCTACCACTTATGTACATAGAAATTTGTAAAATGGATTAAATATTTTCAATCAGTATAATTTATATTTTATAATATTTTCAATATAATTTTTTTATAATTAATAGTGAAAATGATAAACATATTTTATAAAGGTTAAGGATAAAATGGGTTTACCAGGGGTCAAACTAAAAATATATTAGTTAAAATTACATAATAATAGGTTTAAATTTTATTATATGACTATATTTAGATCTTATATCATATAATTAGTATAAATTTTATGTTTCATAATTTTTACAAGTGTAAAGTGTGGTTTTCAATTTTTTATTTTCAAATATTTCATTTATGTCCTCTCTCCGACATATTAAAGGCCATCCTCTATCCTGTCCTCTTCACACATTAAAATACTTTTGGTTGGTACAATAACTCACCCTAAATAATTTATTAGTACCCCACATCATATATTACATGGTTTTATCATAAATCCAATCTATAATGGCTTTAGGTAAGTCCTAAATAGTTTGTCCAAAGAAGAGGTATTGTTCTTAACCAAGAATTATTATTTTGTTTCTTCTTAAACCTAATTAAAATATTATTAATTCTTTATAATATAATAAAATAAGAATTTTACACATATTAAGATTTTATTATATAAATTGAATAACGTACATCTATCTCATCATCTATAAAATATAAAAGGAAACTATCATTCGTGTGTACGGTAGACTACCTTCTCACAAACTGATGTAATTAATTTTCTATAATCACCTCTTAAGAATAGTTGTAAAGATGTATTTAAGAGAAATATATATATATATATATATTAATTATATATTTGTGAATATTAAAAGATAATATATCATTTAATTTATGTCTTTTCCACGCATTGAAAATTGATAACGCCATTCATGCGTACGTGCGGACTACCGTATACATGAAGCGATATGATTCATTTTCATAACGGAACCACATGTATGATATATGTAAGTATATGATATGAAGTAATATTTTATATGATATAATTAATAATCTATAAATATAAGTTAAAACTTACCATCTTTCCAAAATGATTGTTGGAAAATGGAAACGTTGTTCTTGTTTACGTATGACCCACTGTTTTTATGATTGAAAAATAGATAATTTTTCATATCCATATTTCAATATTCGTTCTAAAAGTATAATTTATGTACAAATATGAAAAATATCCATTATTATTACTATGGAGATTATTGAATAATGAAATATTAGAGCATAGTCATACAAACAATTTCATTTTGGGCATATGAGACGAATATCATCAAAACGCACAATGTGAACTTAATTTGTTATGTAATTTAATATAAAATTAAAATAGAAAGGAAAAAATTAATAATAAAAATGAAAAATTTTCTTAAGAATGTAAATAATTAACATAATTTTATTATTAAGGAAGATAATGAACACATGTGACTTCTCAGACTCAAGGTATGATACACCTTAACATAAAGACTCATTTTATATTTTTGAAAGATTTATTTTCTGAATCATTATCTTCCATTTATAAATTTTAAATATTATTTTATGAGTATATTAATACAGATATAAAATAATGATGAAGTATTTTTTATTTCTCTCTAACATTATTTTATATTTTTTTAAAAAATGAATATTTATACATAACGTTTGGACTTTCGTTACAAAAGAAAAAATAATTTATTTTAATATATATTTTAATAATGAATTTTCCCACTGGAATATCCATTATTTCATGATTTGATTCATTTACAATAATTAATGTTTTCTCTAATGAAAAAAATTAACTTCCCCATTTTAGTGCATCTTGGATTTTAAAAAAAAGTTTTTTAAAATTAAATAGTATTTTAATATCTGAAATTCATTTGTAAATATGTCTAAAAGATATTTTCAAGGGTTTTATAATGACAAGTTATAATAAAAAAATTATTAGTGATCATTTATAAGAAAGAGGTGTATGGCTCTTTAAGTTTAAGAAACTTGATGTCTATTACCTATAATGACTCAGTTATTTTTCCATTACATCCTTTCATGTCAGGATCACCATTTTTGTTTCCTTTGAAAAATATGAGGACCAATGATTAATTGTGTGAGGGTTAAATGTGTTTCACAATGCCTCACATTGGTGTTACCATTATTGTACCTTTTACAGAATCTCTCAATAGTCCCCACATCCATAACTAAGTATGGGCCTTCTTTTCAAAGGTAGACACTCCTTCAAGGTTTCATACCAAACAACATTTAAGAACACACATTGTTCCATTGAATGGGAGATTTGGGCTCCTTAACCCCTTTTAGGTGGATTTTTGAATACTACTGGACTCTCTTATAGATATAATATATCTTTATGAAACCCTCTCTAATTCCAATACACAACTAGTTATCCTAATAAAATGATCAGTGGTCGAATCCTCTTATTTTTAGATGGGAGTGTATTAACTATTCCATATATATTAATCTAATATTATTCATTTATTCCAATTATTTCTTATAAATGGGTAGCTACTTTTATTATGAATCCATATAACCAGGAACTTGAATATTTTCTTCTATCTTGGAAAGTGATTAATATTTTGAGGATGAAATTGAACCTTTATAAGGTATTCTATGTATATTGTTTTAAACATGAATAAATAACCAAATAACATGTTGAAACTATGTAGTTTAACATCATGAAAAAAAGGATATATGGGAGGAAAATTATGAATCAGGTATTGAGATTGTGCCTTATAAAGGGTTCCTATGTATTATATATATAATAGGAATTAGAGTTATCATAGTTAAATCATGTCCTCACAACATACCCCATGGTGGATTCCCTTATATGGGGAATTCATATTATGCTTCTGAATAGGGAATACACACTGAGGATTCCCTAGCGAGGGGGGATTCATGATGCAGATGATATGATCATTGGAAATCCCAAAGACCAAATAATTCATGCTCAATGTGTGAAAAAATTGGTAGAAAAGTGATCAGTATCACTAAATATGGAAGTGAAATTGATGCTCCAAGGAAACACTGATCGAGTTTTTGATATGAATATTATCCCTTAGGAAGCCATCCTATATATCCTAGTTATGGAAAGAATCACATTTTTCATTGTTCAATTGGCTCGTTTATCCTCTAATGTATAAGTGAAAATGATAGATCCCTAGTGGATATTGAGTCCCCACAGTTTAGTATATTTGAGAGAGAAAGGTACATCCAAGAGTTTAAATTCCCACGAACGCTCTGGCCTCACTGAGGCATCCTACATATCCCATTTATACTAGGAATCAGAGTTAACATAGTCAAATGTGGGAGTATGCTCAAATATGTCCCTCAAAAATGATTATCATGTCCCAGAATATGTTCATAACAAGTCCACAGTATCTTCCTAAGAGGTAAGTGGTGTCTGTATAATGTGGATTAATATTTTTATACTTTTCTGTATTGACAAGTGAACATGCCCAAAAAAATCACATTGTCTGGATGAATCATCTAAAGGATATCACAAAATTCATTTGATTGTTTTTATGGACATTGCATGATCTGGATGGAATGTTTAGAATACATATTATGATCAATGATCACATTTCTAGAAGGTTTTCAATGTCCTGGATGACAAGCCCATAAAACATTATAGGACTTGGGTAACATGCCCTGGTTCCTATCCATAACTGATGAGACCTGTCTACAGGACTTCACAAGATTTTCTTGAAAATCTCAGGGGACATTACAAGACCTAGATGACCTTCCCGGGTGTTGTGCATTACATTCTTAACATGCACAAGGGACTTTTCTTGATCTAAATGTAATGTCCATAGGGTGTCTCAAAACAAGGCAGATATTGCAGAAGGTCTTCACAAGACGTTTGTGACATGACGTGGGGACATCACATGACCCCTGCTTATAGGATTAGAGGAAGTAAAATAATCTAGATGTCTTTTTCAATGTATGTCACATGACATGGGTGACATACAATGTTTTCGTTTTTTGATTTGTTTATGTCATGTGATGTGTATAAATATTAGAATATCTATCATTGTATAAGTCTTCCTGATTTTCCGTGTTTTTATTTCATATGTGTCTCATGGGTTTTTCAAGCACTGGTCTATTTAGGTTTCATGTAACCCATTAAATATGTGGGAACTTATTCTCAAGATCTAGATGACACGTAGAAAGACCTTTTTGTGATATATTAAGTGATTATATGGAGAACATCATCATGCTACATGATTCCTTATGTTGTTCCCCATGTTTTACCTAGTGGAAGAACTTGTGATCATATGACCTTTAACTTCGAGAGGGCCGCTCCTACACTGCCATTATTATTTTTTATGTGTGTGTTTGATGTGATGAGGTGGGGAGATTTATAAGTCTTTCCTCCCTCATTGTATGCTAGCTCACATGACGCATATGTTGTAAATATGAGTTGAAATCGATGGAGGTATGTTTTCATCATGTGACGTTAATGGTTATTCTTTAGGTTTTTTGCGACATCACATGATTATAGGGATCAGGAAAACAATCCACCACATCCATCTTTATTGGACCTCTTCCGATCAAATGGTTTTCACCTATCTATGGTGACTTGTTAAATGGCCTTTACAAGGTCTGGACGACATGTCTATAAGTCTTCGCATGATTCGAATGACCATATAAAGTATATCATGTGATAGAATATGACCTATCTAGGGTGCTTCAAGAGATAAGGGTGGATTATCAAAGGCCATTCGTGGGATCACATTATCCTATTGATATGCCTTTGTGAGACTAAGTCATCTTGTCAAACGACCTCCTATAATATCAATATGGATTGTCAAAGGGCCTCTACAGTATCATGTTGATATGTCGAGTGGTCTCCATGTGGTCAATATGTATTTATCATGGTGTATAAAACCATTCACATAATGATCAACATATCATCCCTTGGAAAGAATCTTCCACCTTTCCTCATTTTTATTTCCTTACTTATTTTACAAGGATAGGGGATATTTTAATGTTATGCAAGTGTGGTTGTGGATGATCACCCGAGATATTTTTGATGTGTTGTATGAATACTTTTGTGTGTTATAATGATGGAGAGTAATTGAAATAGAAAATTAAAACACTTGTATTTGGTAAATCAATGCATTAAAATTTGGTATCATAATGATGTGTGAGAAATTTCACGGACAATCACACCATTTTTTATGAAGCTGATGGGGCATCACATAATTGGATGGAATATTTTCTGATCCTTCACTTGATAAATTCTATGTGTCAATATGATCTTGTACAACATTTATACCTGTCTCTAGGGGATCCAAATGGTCATTATTGATCTCTTGGGAACCTTCTCAAGAGTAAGAGGGGTTTTTAGGCTCCTCTCATGATTTTAAATAGAGTGTGTACTACACTAGACCCATTCATATAACCTTCTCAATATCATGAGATCACACATCATTATAAGGGTTACATTATCCACAAGATTGAAACCATATCCCTTCTAATATTTTGTATAGAAAATAATAAACAAGCTTCGAGAATTTCATTCATTCTATATTTCCAAATTCTCACATAGAGGGAGTAAACAATCCCCCCCCTCCTCAAGAGAGACACTATTTGGGATAATGAATAACTTATGAAGAAAGTAAATTCCCCCTAGATTCTTTGTGTCTTACCCTAATTTTTATCTTGGGAAATTTTTATCTTTTGGGAACCCCTTGTTATTATGTACTGTGATCCCAATATATGGGGTGAAAGGAGTATCTCATTTTAATGATGTCCTGAATTTCAAGATTTATTGTGACCGCTTCGGTCATGTGATCCCTTCATAGTCCTCATCACAGTATCTAATTAGCTGGACCTCTCTATAGGAACTGATCCTGATACTTTTTCTCAAGAATTTCTTTTATAACTATTTTGTGAGTTCTCGCTACATGCTCATTCCAGTTGACTGTTTTTACATATCACTTGTTCAAACTAATCAAAAGTAAATTATCATTAATTGCATGAACCTTAACCTAATGTTTTTTTATATTACCATCTTGTGGGTTTCGCAGGACCCGTTGCATCGATCATGTGATCAATTGGGAATCTTGTGTTTCATTTAACATTACAAGGTCATATGATAACATGTTCTATGACTGGTGACATGGTGAAAGTATTCCATGTTGGTCATGATCTTCATTATATATCCATTGATAATGTCATTCGTCAGACCTGTATTAGGTCAAGTTATCAAAAATCCCATCCTGGTTTACAAAATATTCATTATTCCTCAAGAGTCATGGATCTATTTTGATAGGATCTATTGATTATATAACAAATGATCTAGGTTTTTCACACATTATTTCTAGTTCCCTTTACAGTTCTCAAAAGCCGTCAAAAAAAGAGGCCAGAGCAGTGGTAGCTTGTCGAAATTCGATTATTGAAAGTATGGATGTTGGTTATTATTGTAAGGTTTAATAATAAATGAGAAGTATAATGAACCCAATTGGAGTGAAACTTACGAACTATACTCCCTCAAAATACTAACCTTTCAAAGGTTTGGATCATAACAATTATGCTCCCATCTTCTCATGGAGTCATCAATTATGCCACCAACTTCAAATATATATACCCATACTATCTTCAGAGTCAATATCTACAATATAGGTAATTTAATTGATGAAAAGAAACACAAAAATAGGAATATTATTTAATTAATACAAAATAAATTAATGATAAAATTCATGAATTTGATTCATCCCCCATATTTATGACTCAATGATGAAAAAATATGCCAAAAAAAGTTGTTTGGGTGGGATCCCAACTGGGACCTTCGATCGAGGAGATGTTTTAAAATAGATGAGGTTGAGCCTTCTAGGTGTAGTATATAACACTTTAAATTTCCCTAGAAATGAATTAGATTCAGTTGTCTGAGGATGTATGGATTTTTGAATCCTTTTCATACTATTAAAAGGGATTGAGTAGAAAACAATTAGGCATTGGAATACAGCTACAAAAACATTCCACCTGACTCATGGTGTGGCGGGTATTAGTCTCTTATATTCTAAGAAAATCTATGCCACACTCATATTAGTATAAATTTTCGATGAGTTTTTCCCCTTCATTCATGTGTGATATCATAGAGAGGACCCCCCATCTTTTCCAAGAGTTGATAAGGTTGGATAAATATACCTTAAGAAGATCCCACTTCCTATGGATTATATCCCATTTCAAAAATAGATGAGTTAATTCATCAATATATTTTTAAATGGGCTATAATACAAGAATTCAAAGGATTTCCCCACCAAGGACTCATATTGTCTGAGGGAGCCTATTGGCCCATAGTCAAATAAGGTTTATTTAGCTACTTCTTGTGGCAGGTTATTCTAAATGTCATCCAGACTATATAATTCTCTAATTTTTTTTTTATGATTTACCAATGTGGGTTCTTACTCCCAATGAAGGAAAATGTTGGAGGTAGATTCTCCATTTTTATTATGGGAACTTCTATAGAAGGAGGGTAGTATATTAGTTAGGCTATTTCCATGTTGGCCAAACTATATCACATCCTATGTAATATTTATAATAGAATATCCCATAAATATGATTTTAAATCCCTTTAAGGAGTTTCTTTTTGGATGGGTTCCCATCTAGGAGGATATCAGTACCTAAGTATCCATAACATATCCAAGGTTCACTTAAGAACCCTTTGTATTGTATTAATAGGGTAATTCCCATCAAACTAAATTTAAAAGAGTTAAGGGACTTCTTATGCTGGTATGAACACTTATCAATTATTTCATATAGGTAACTTCCAATCTGTAGTATTTTTGACAATAATAGGTGCAGTCTTGAGGCTCAAAACAACATGAGGTCACTTTATTAGTTCACCCTTTTTTCATGCATTGATGGTAGTATCCTCTGTGAAAGGTATGAACCTTGTCGGTTTAACCATCAGTTTCGGTGTATCTAGATGAGGTTTCCACCTTTTTCATGTTCTATATAAGAACCATTTTAAGGTAGCTTCTCAATTTTGGTTGATTCTCACTAGGGTGAAGAGTCAGGACCAGGTATACTTCCCTCCCCATGATGAGGAGAATGGTTTGTCTAGAAATTGTACTAATATTTGGAACTTCTCATATCAAAATGGGAAATAATACACATTGGTATGCAAGGAAAAAAGTTTCCACTGATTTTAAATCTAGACTGACACCTGGCAAGCTGCTTTTCTCGAGAAGACCAACATCCCCGGAAGAGCCTCTTAAGGCAGTGAGATGTTTACTGGATATTTAATCTCCAATATAATCCTATAATATTAAGGGCTACAGTAATCCCAAAACATATGAAAACGAATCTCTTTTGGTATTATTTACCCTTGAATTTCAGTGATGGATGTTCTGGAAGATCACTAATCGCAATGCTATGCTCTATGGGTTACTACACCAGAAAAAGTTTCCTTTAGAAGGCTTCATTCATATTACCACTCCAATAGGGGTCACATTCAAAGAGAATGTAACGCCCCGACCCCAGCTACCCAGAGTCGGTGCATTAATTACATAACATTGGCATGATCATAAGAAAGATCAAATCTCGAAAGAATGATTGGTTTAGTAGCCTTGGAAACACTAGATATATTCATAAGTTTTACATTACATCATAAAATGAAAAACTAATACAACAACTTAATGTTTCCACAATCCACACTATTAACCCCTCATAAAATCCCTGCAGGTCATTCATAACTTACTTCTTCACATCCTGGGAAAAATAAAATATAAAAAAGGGGTGAGCTCAAATGCCCAGTAAGTATAACAATATAGCGGAACATTCATAATAAGCATAAACATTTATGGCAATGAATTACTAAAACAAAAGCCTTTTAAAATTGAACTTCAACATAGTATGGCAAAAATAAAAATGAAATAATGCCATTTACTTATTCACATGGATATTCTACTAATCGAATAATCACATGCAATATCAATAACCACTTTCATAATGTTGGAATGCATAATGCCAGACTATCATAACCACATAGCCAAGGCCTCGTGCCAAGACTACAAATAAGATTTTGTCAAGGCCTTGTGCCAAGACACTTGTTTGTCTCATGAGACCTACCGATGCATCGAGGAGCTATAGCGGGCTCCACCCGTCACTTATTAAGTCCAATGCATTCCCATATGAAAAGGTTTAAACATAACATAAACATTCGTATTAAAACTAGCATACGAAATGTCAATACTTTCACAATAAACTATGAATGGTATAAAAATAGCACATCCACAGTCAAACATATCACAAAACCTTCAATACAATATAGAAGTTTTGTATCATAATAAATCAACTTCAAATAATCTTAAAATCCATCAAAGGATGTTGACATAGATGAAATCAAAATTCTTTTTAAAGAAATATCTCCTTTTATTTTGAAATCATTTAAGATCCATATAAAATAAAACATTTTCTTTGAAAATATTCTTATAAGCTTGTAAGGAAAGCTTTGAAGATTTTATAACGGCGTAAAATAACCGCACCCGCCGTATAAGTTAAAAAAAACATTCTTACCTCAATTCTGTCGAAAAGGTTAAAAAGGACCTTGTTTTGAAAACGACGGAAAGATTCCTTTATAAAACACTTATAAAAAGTCAAACAAGGGTATAAATGACTTTAACCCATATTCTTGTAAATAGTAAAAATGTTTTGAAATACATTTTGAAGAAACATGGATGTGGATGATAAAGAGATCCCAGTAGATTATTACATATAAACAACCTCGGATAATGAAGAGATTGTGAAATAACCCTTACCTTGTACTTTTCCTTGGTTGGGGTAGGTTAACCTCCTGTATAATGGTGAAATAGTTGTTATTAAATTATACAAGAATCATATATATTAATATGATATCATATATGATCTTTTAACATTGATTTGTTAATAATATCTTAGAATTATCGTCGTTTCGGGAGTTAACTTACTCATTTTCTTTTATATGTTTTGTTAAATAAGCCATGGTTGTTGTATCTTATTCATATCCAGAATGATATACAGTCCTTAAACATCATTTTTAAATCATCAAATGATAATTATACTTGAATGGATACGATGGAGAATGAATCTCATCGCGTTCGTGGAGACGGTAGTCCGTACGTACGCACGAGCGACAATATCATTCTTTTGATATTAAAATAATATATAAATGGATGGTATATCATATATACAGAATCATTAACATGTTATATTTATTATTTACATGAGTTACACATCATTATTATACCCATCCAAATAATATTATATTGAATAACAATTACACCACGACGTGGAGACGGTAAGCCGTACGTACGCACGTATGGTGACATGTTATTCAAAGGGTGGATAGAATACTGAATATGATTGTACCATATTTATAATAACATCAAAGTATATGTGAGATACTGGAGTTATTATTTCAGAATGGTAAGAACAAAGGAAGAAGAAGTGGAAGAAGAAATGAACTTAGAAAAGGGTGGTGAAATCATTACCTCTTCTTCGGGTTCTTCCTTTTGATTTGATCAAAAGGGCTCCTTAGGTTGGCTTTCTGATCAAACTAAGGCCTCTAGGTTGTAGTGAGGGATGTTGGGAGAGTATTTGGGCAGAGTTTGGCCGAACCAAAAGGCTTTGAAGGTGTGAAGAAATGAGAAGGAGGAGTGCCCTTTTATAAGAGGGGTGAGGGGCACCTTTGGAAAAGTTAGAAATATTAATTTATAATAAATTCATATTCGGTTTACAAAGGCTCCAAAGTTGACTATTCAAAGGATGAGGTGGGGATAGGTCGAAAACAACTCATCCAATAGAATTTAGATAGGTTTGGGTACTTATATTAACCTTATCTTTAAGTATTAACTCTAAGTTAATTAGTTTCACTTTTACAATGTCTCTTTGTATTGTTATATAATATGGTTAATAAACTTACTATATACATCCAAGCGACCCCCAAGTGGTCCATTAATGATCAACCTATCATAATATAAGTCTCTTGGCCGAACCTTAGATTTTTAGGAATTTAATATCAATTAATAATATAATATTTGTTTTAAGAACTCTTTTATGTCAATTTTGACACTATTCAATAGTTGATTTTTTTTAAACTCATAACAGATTGATTACTTCGAACAAAGTCAATTAAATCAATCCTAATATATCATATTATCCTAGAAAATTAGTTTAATTCATTAAAAGTTTCATATTATATTTATTTGGGTATTTATAATATCAATTATGTTAATTTTTTACTATTTTAGTAATTACTGCATCATCATTGTGTCATAAATAAAATACATTATTTAATGTCTAAAAATTATAAATAAAACATCATTATGTAGGAAATCTTTTTAGCTTTCTAATGAATATTTATAATCGAACATCCAACATGTATAACCCTATGTAAAAATTGTTCTTCTAAAAGATGTAAGCTTATGCCATTTTTATTTTTATTTTAACTTTATTAATATAATGTGTCCCTACCACATACAAGTGGCTCCAAGGGGTCCCCAAATTGACCCAAGGATGCCCATGGTCGGGTATGTGTCCACCAATAAGGTTAGGACACGTTCTAGGGTAATTTTGTATTATTATAATATTATTTGTTTAACCCTTATTTACCGGATTTACCTTTTAACCATGGTAAATAAAATATTTACCGCAGTAATTATTCAAAATGTGTAAAAATAAAAGTTACCCATTTACACAATTTGAACATCCTGATTCCAAATATGGAATCCATTTTCCTAAATTCAATACACAGAAGTGGCAGAAATTATTTTAAAATTAATTCCCGCTGTCAAAACAAAAAGCGTGTTTTTAAGAGATAATAACTATCAAAAGATTGACACTTGTTTATGTTCGGTTTAATTGTAAAATTATGTCCAATGACCAACATTATATTAAATGGTAAAAATATATTCTAAATATATTTTAAAACAACTAAAATTCATAATTTATCACTATTAATTATTTTGATTAAAAAAGTTGTTTTTAATTAAAATTTAGTAATTTTCACTATTCATCAAAATATGAAAGTTATCCGAAAAGTACCAAAATTTCACCTTAGGCTAAATTAGATATTCCAAATCCAAAAATGAAGTCCATTTTCAAATATAAAGTATATATAATTTCAAAAAGTAGGTATTACTATTCACAACGGCTAGTTTAATTAGTTGTGGTGTGTGTTAGAACTCGAAGTTGCGTACAACACACGCTACTGTTTTATCCAAAGGAAAGCGTACCGTGGAAGCTTGGGATGTTTCATTTTAAATTTTTTGATGTCTCCATTTAGTCAAAAAGTTTAAAATATTGTATTTAAAAAGGTTTCACTATCAAAAGTTGATAAAAGTGCAATACTGAAAATGAATCTGTTCTTGCATTATGACTAAGAAACTCATAATATGGATTCTAAAATTATAAGGATTATATAAAGTTTAAAATGTAGTTAATGCTATTCATGACCTCTTTTAATGGCTTTTTTTTGTAAGTCATGGTGTGATTGAACTCGGTGTTGCGTGTAGTGCAAGTTATTGAATTATTTTGAAAAATAACACACTATGAAATCTTGGGGTGTTACATTCTCCCCTCCTTCAATAAATTGCGTACTCGCAATTTGAAATTTTTCTTCAAAAATAAAAGGTTGAAAATAGAAAATATATTTGTGGGAAAACCCACATCGGAAATTGGGTTACTAAAATTTAGTCTTAATATGAGGAAAAGAGAAATGAAAGGGTCACCACCAAATTATGATCTCGATTAGGAGAACATTGGTGGCAATTAGAGACATATCATTGGAGGAAAAACGTAAATATTTATAGGTGGTGATTGAGGTCGTCAAACAAAAACAAGTGTAAAATTGAGGTCCTTAAATTCATCAATCTATGATGATTTGAAATACCATCGGTTCAACAAAACATAGGGTATTAGGATAACACATTTTTGACGTTTCAAAATATCTTAGTTGAAATCCCACATCGAAAAATAAATTAATGAGGCCTCTTTTTAAAATAAAGAGTGGAAAGTATAAAGATTACCGAAAATAACACATACTAGGGTTCCATGTAGGAAAATATGGATATGGAAGAGAAATCTAACCATCAATTATATGATGGAGAGTGGTAGAGAACATGGCTATGAAAAGGCCAACAATCCCAAAGCCATAAATTAGTGATGATTTAAGGTACCATCTAGGACAACATTTTTGTTCTAAGTTCCTTTTATTAATGTTGAGGAATTTATTTATGAGATTGGCTAAGATCATAAGGAGATATACTTACATTATAATTAGAGTTTTATCCATTAATAAATTTCTACCACAAACTCATCTTTCACTCTAAAAGATAATAGAACGTAAAAAAATTTCTATTTATACTATTCGTACAGGGTTCCAAAATAAATGAATTTATAATTCATCTACCAGATCTTTTTTAGAAAAAACTACATTATTTAATCCAAGACATCTCATGGGCCAGTGGTAGGTGATACACCCTTGTCGCCCTTCGGTTGCGGGTTCAAGTCTCGCAGCCTTGCCGGACGCGACGGGTTGCCGCCCGACCTCCGGGTTGTCCTTTTATGGCAATCCAAAATTAATCTCAAACTTAGAATTTATCCAATATACTTCTGTCCAAACTCACAGTCCAACATTTATAAGGAAGGTAAACATAATGTAGATCCTTTTTACCCTGTAATAGAATATTAATACCTTCATCATGTATTCTTTTAAAACACTGAAACATCCTGATTTACCATAATCTTTATTGATTACATTCATGCTCCCTTATTCCATATAGAATGCTGGATATACTTCATCAATCCAAAAATGTTTTAAACCCCAACAATGATGGAATATTCAAATCATTAATCAGTTCCAAGGTAGTCAAGAATATCCAATATAATTTATCCAAAACAATCACATATTATTCCAAAATCACTACCTCAGTATCAGAACTATATTATGATTTATCATTCTCTCAACCATATATTTTCCAAAAATTTATCCTGCTATTGAGTCACTTTTCTTTGTTCCACACAATCTCAAGTCCTTAATGAAATAGTACTGCAGTACAATCCTTATATACTCCATAATCATTATAATAAGTACATTGTTGATACAACACTCAATTGACATAATCAACATAAGAACTCTAATCATTCCTCTTCATCTGTGGTAGTATCATAACTTGATTATTATCCAATAGCATCATTTGCGGCATAGTCTGATGACTGGAACATAGGTTCGCGTAGTGTCCAAACTCCTTGCAAATGAAGCATTGTAGCATTTGAAACCATTTTCTTACCCTTGCAGTCATGTACTTTGTGCCCTTTTCCTCCACACTTATAACAAACTCCGATTCCTTTCAGGCAAATTCCAGGGTGTTTCCTTCCACAGTTACCACATATGGGAAAATTCTTCTTTTCCCTCTTCCCTTTATCCATCTTTCTCTCTTCCATCCATTTCTTCTCTTGCTTCCCTTCAAAGCCATAGGACTCAGTAAACTCTTTACTTATCTTATCAACACATGATACTATTTCTTCATATGATGATAATACATGGGAGACTATTTCTCTTATAAATTCTAGCTTAAGACCATGAAAGATATGATCCTTCCTTCTCTTTGGATCATGTGCATTTCTGGAGTTCTCATTCCTTCTACTGGGCGCCATTTCTAAACAATGGCATAAACTAGATCAGTTTATGAATCAAAATACATAATCCCATACTTACTTAACATAACTTGAACTATTTATGGATATAATCCATAATCATAAAAATGTTTTCTTTGAGAAAGTATATACTCATAAATCCTTCATAATGATTTGTAAAGAAAATGAGGGTTATCCTAAGCATATCCCCTGGGAGTGTCGTAACCAAGAGTGCAGCAAGGCCCGTTGTCGTGCACCAGTTCCCGTTCGAGTCTAGCTCAAAGCGGTGTTTTCGGGTTTTACCCCTAGGTACATCTGTGCCAGAGCCGCCTCTACCTGCTCGTATCCAGACAGGGATGTATTGCTCGGAAAACTCACAAAGTCTCTACAATACCAAATTTCTAGGAAGTTCTTCTATACTAATCCTCAAAGTTCATCTTAGGTCTATGTGCTCTAATCAGAGTTTATCTAAATCTAGCTTCCAAGGTTTGTACTAAACTTCCTCTGATACCAACTGTAACGCCCCGACCCCAGCTACCCAGAGTCGGTGCATTAATTACATAACATTGGCATGATCATAAGAAAGATCAAATCTCGAAAGACCGATTGGTTTAGTAGCCTTGGAAACACTAGATATATTCATAAGTTTTACATTACATCATAAAATGAAAAACTAATACAACAACATAATGTTTCCACAATCCACACTATTAACCCCTCATAAAATCCCTGCAGGTCATTCATAACTTACCTCTTCACATCCTGGGAAAAATAAAATATAAAAAAGGGGTGAGCTCAAATGCCCAGTAAGGATAACAATATAGCGGAACATTCATAATAAGCATAAACATTTAAGGCAATGAATTACTAAAACAAAAGCCTTTTAAAATTGAACTTCAACATAGTATGGCAAAAATAAAAATGAAATAATGCCATTTACTTATTCACATGGATATTCTACTAATCGAATAATCACATGCAATATCAATAACCACTTTCATAATGTTGGAATGCATAATGCCAGACTATCATAACCATATAGCCAAGGCCTCGTGCCAAGACTACAAATAAGATTTTGTCAAGGTCTTGTGCCAAGACACTAGTTTGTCTCATGAGACCTACCGATGCATCGAGGAGCTATAGCGGGCTCCACCCGTCACTTATTAAGTCCAATGCATTCCCATATGAAAAGGTTTAAACATAACATAAACATTCGTATTAAAACTAGCATACGAAATGTCAATACTTTCACAATAAACTATGAATGGTATAAAAATAGCACATCCACAGTCAAACATATCACAAAACCTTCAATACAATATAGAAGTTTTGTATCATAATAAATCAACTTCAAATAATCTTAAAATCCATCAAAGGATGTTGACATAGATGAAATCAAAATTCTTTTTAAAGAAATATCTCCTTTTATTTTGAAATCATTTAAAATCCATATAAAATAAAACATTTTCTTTGAAAATATTCTTATAAGCTTGTAAGGAAAGCTTTGAAGATTTTATAACGGCGTAAAATAACCGCACCCGCCGTATAAGTTAAAAAAAACATTCTTACCTCAATTCTGTCGAAAAGGTTAAAAAGGACCTTGTTTTGAAAACGACGGAAAGATTCCTTTATAAACCTCTTATAAAAAGTCAAACAAGGGTATAAATGACTTTAACCCATATTCTTGTAAATAGTAAAAATGTTTTGAAATACATTTTGAAGAAACATGGATGTGGATGATAAAGAGATCCCAGTAGATTATTACATATAAACAACCTCGGATAATGAAGAGATTGTGAAATAACCCTTACCTTGTACTTTTACTTGGTTGGGGTAGGTTAACCTCCTGTATAATGGTGAAATAGTTGTTATTAAATTATACAATAATCATATATATTAATATGATATCATATATGATCTTTTAACATTGATTTGTTAATAATATCTTAGAATTATCGTCGTTTCGGGAGTTAACTTACTCATTTTCTTTTATATGTTTTGTTAAATAAGCCATGGTTGTTGTATCTTATTCATATCCAGAATGATATATAGTCCTTAAACATCATTTTTAAATCATCAAATGATAATTATACTTGAATGGATACGATGGAGAATGAATCTCATCGCGTTCGTGGAGACGGTAGTCCGTACGTACGCACGAGCGACAATATCATTCTTTTGATATTAAAATAATATATAAATGGATGGTATATCATATATACAGAATCATTAACATGTTATATTTATTATTTACATGAGTTACACATCATTATTATACCCATCCAAATAATATTATATTGAATAACAATTACACCACGACGTGGAGACGGTAAGCCGTACGTACGCACGTATGGTGACATGTTATTCAAAGGGTGGATAGAATACTGAATATGATTGTACCATATTTATAATAACATCACAGTATATTTGAGATACTGGAGTTATTATTTCAGAATGGTAAGAACAAAGGAAGAAGAAGTGGAAGAAGAAATGAACTTAGAAAAGGGTGGTGAAATCATTACCTCTTCTTCGGGTTCTTCCTTTTGATTTGATCAAAAGGGCTCCTTAGGTTGGCTTTCTGATCAAACTAAGGCCTCTAGGTTGTAGTGAGGGATGTTGGGAGAGTATTTGGGCAGAGTTTGGCCGAACCAAAAGGCTTTGAAGGTGTGAAGAAATGAGAAGGAGGAGTGCCCTTTTATAAGAGGGGTGAGGGGCACCTTTGGAAAAGTTAGAAATATTAATTTATAATAAATTTATATTCGGTTTACAAAGGCTCCAAAGTTGACTATTAAAAGGATGAGGTGGGGATAGGTCGAAAACAACTCATCCAATAGAATTTAGACAGGTTTGGGTACTTATATTAACCTTATCTTTAAGTATTAACTCTAAGTTAATTAGTTTCACTTTTACAATGTCTCTTTGTATTTTTATATAATATGGTTAATAAACTTACTATATACATCCAAGCGACCCCCAAGTGGTCCATTAATGATTAACCTATCATAATATAAGACTCTTGGCCGAACCTTAGATTTTTAAGAATTTAATATCAATTAATAATATAATATTTGTTTTAAGAACTCTTTTATGTCAATTTTGACACTATTCAATAGTTGATTTTTTTGAAACTCATAACAGATTGATTACTTCGAACAAAGTCAATTAAATCAATCCTAATATATCATATTATCCTATAAAATTAGTGTAATTCATTAAAAGTTTCATATTATATTTATTTGGGTATTTATAATATCAATTATGTTAATTTTTTACTATTTTAGTAATTACTGCATCATCATTGTGTCATAAATAAAATAAATTATTTAATGTCTAAAAATTATAAATAAAACACCATTATGTAGGAAATCTTTTTAGCTTTCTGATGAATATTTATAATCGAAAATCCAACATGTATAACCCTATGTAAAAATTGTTCTTCTAAAAGATGTAAGCTTATGCCATTTTTATTTTTATTTTAACTTTATTAATATAATGTGTCCCTACCACATACAAGTGGCTCAAAGGGGTCCCCAAATTGACCCAAGGATGCCCATGGTCGGGTATGTGTCCACCAATAAGGTTAGGACACGTTCTAGGGTAATTTTGTATTATTATAATATTATTTGTTTAACCCTTATTTACCGGATTTACCCTTTAACCATGGTAAATAAAATATTTACCGCAGTAATTATTCAAAATGTGTAAAAATAAAAGTTACCCATTTACACAATTTGAACATCCTGATTCCAAATATGGAATCCATTTTCCTAAATTCAATACACATAAGTGGCAGAAATTATTTTAAAATTAATTCCCGCTGTCAAAACAAAAAGCGTGTTTTTAAGAGATAATAACTATCAAAAGATTGACACTTGTTTATGTTCGGTTTAATTGTAAAATTATGTCCAATGACCAACATTATATTAAATGGTAAAAATATATTCTAAATATACTTTAAAACCACTAAAATTCATAATTTATCACTATTAATTATTTTGATTAAAAAAGTTGTTTTTAATTAAAATTTAGTAATTTTCACTATTCATCAAAATATGAAAGTTATCCGAAAAGTACCAAAATTTCACCTTAGGCTAAATTAGATATTCCAAATCCAAAAATGAAGTCCATTTTCAAATATAAAGTATATATAATTTCAAAAAGTAGGTATTACTATTCACAACGGCTAGTTTAATTTGTTGTGGTGTGTGTTAGAACTCGAAGTTGCGTACAACACACGCTACTGTTTTATCCAAAGGAAAGCGTACCGTGGAAGCTTGGGATGTTTCATTTTAAATTTTTTGATGTCTCCATTTAGTCAAAAAGTTTAAAATATTGTATTTAAAAAGGTTTCACTATCAAAAGTTGATAAAAGTGCAATACTGAAAATGAATCTGTTCTTGCATTATGACTAAGAAACTCATAATATGGATTCTAAAATTATAAGGATTATATAAAGTTTAAAATGTAGTTAATGATATTCATGACCTCTTTTAATGGATTTTTTTTTTTAAGTCATGGTGTGATTGAACTCGGTGTTGCGTGTAGTGCAAGTTATTGAATTATTTTGAAAAATAACACACTATGAAATCTTGGGGTGTTACAGAGAAGCCTACTGAGGTCACGAATTTCCTCTATGATTTTGATGTTATATGTAAAGTGTGAAAGGTGGAATTCTTTATTCACCTTTGGTGTACATAATGGTGGTTTGGGTAACATTGGAGGTTGTTGTGGAAGAACAAAGTTATATTACCAACAAGGCAGCGATATGGATGATCAATTCTACAATGTTTAAAGAGACATGGTATTATTTCATATGTATTGAAATATTTTTTATTTATATTGGTATGGTGGGGACCTATAATTTTTTTCCACTTCTTCCATCCTTATTATATTCTCTTAGGTTATGGTTGTTGGATATGAATGTGGCGATCAGGGGACTACTGAAGGGGATCCCCTAGGTCAACTACCTTTTATGAGGGTGGAGATTATCATCACTGAGCATCATAACCCACACATACATATGTTTTGTTGTCAATGCCTATGTATTGGCACCATGTAAGGGTCATTCCTCATAGATACAAGGGAAATGGAAGCACATAGAACTATCTAATATCTCTCCCAGGGATCCTAAATTGAGCACATAATTTTACTCATTCCCTATATTAGACCATTCTAGTTACTCATTTTGGTTTTTAAAAAATGTATATATCCCCATCAAGACCACCTAGAGTTTTATGTATCTATTCCTACAAATATGGGTGAACATTTTATTGATTCAGAATAACCTTTTCTACTAGATCCATCCCATAAAAAATTATAGATAGATGTGGTGCTGGATCTATTAGGATCGATACCCATTTTAGATGTTTCAACAGTTGTACAATTTTAGCTGGTATAGGAGAACTTTATTTTGGAAGAAACTAATGATGGTATTTGGATACTAGTTTGTGATTGATGGATACACGTTTTGGAGATGATGGAGACATCTACAAAAGATAGACACATGGTTCAATTTCTATCAAGCTACCTAATGAATATTTTATTTTTACATACCTCAAGGAATGTGAGAAAATTATGAATTCATAGATAGAGCCAATGGTTCCGCCTAGCCACTCATTCTAAGATAGTTTGTATCTTCACCTGAATATGTGGATGGGGGAGAAGAAGTTTCTAGTTTTATAACCAAAAAGGTATTTTTCCATCATCAATTATATTTTTTTGGTTACCTAATGATGTCATACCATCTAATCTATAACTAAAAAAATTCTTCATATTTTACAATGTTAGCGTTGGTGCTTCGAAGTTTTAGTCCCTCATTCCATTGGAATTCCTCCAACAATGTTAACCAACAAAAAGGTCTTCTAATACCATGAGCATGAATACCTTACTCATTGACATAGAATGATGATATATTTCCATTCCTGTAATGTTCTTAGGTTAGGGATAGAGTCTATTTTACATTTTTAGTCAATGTGGATGAATCATATAGAGATATTTAAACATTAATATGAGAGGCCCCATTGGATGGTTGACGGTCCATCTGGTCCATCATCTGTTTATGTTCACTACCATTGGTTATGAGGGTTTTGATTATCCCACCATTGATTCTTAGGTGAGGGAGGTGGTCTCCCTGAGGGAGAAAAAAAGCACCATTAAATTAATCATAGTATAATTTGAGGCTTCCTTTTCAATAAAGCGATATTGGGATGAAGTATTAAACTAATATTCCTATCATGCGGTAGAGGTGGAAACTCACCGAGACATGGTTAGTATCCGGAAAGATAAAATTAGATATTTATAGTGAAAAATTATCTATGTTAATGAAAATCTAATTTAGTTTCATTATGACTTACAATGTCAAAGAAAATAGTTCTAGAGAAGAAATGGATCCTTGATATGGTAAATAAATCTATGCTTGAAGTTGTTTCTAGGGAGAAGGTGCTACAAAAATTTACAGACGTAGAAATTAAATTGGTTGATCAATTATTCCAATCCACTACCTTCCTATAGAAAAACTATATAGAGCTCAATGACTCATATGAATGAATGCTACAATAGACTTGTAATTTTTGACCCTTTATTTACTTGTGTATTCACTAGAGAGACTCGGATAGGTAGAGATTCTAAAATCACAACATATTTTTCAAGATAAATAACCATGAATTCTCACTGACATGAGATTTATTATTGACGTTCCTACTCCAGTTTCCTTGAGATTACATAATACAAAATGAAGAATTTGGGTAAAATATATTTTATAGAGGGTGAATTCTATAATTTATTTAAAGGATAATGTACATAGTGAGTGTATAATAATTTTTTCAATGGACATATAATGAGACCCACATGATTTTTATCTTTTTATTTAACATTGCTCAGTATTATTCATTATATTTATATGGGGGATGGCTTAGTGGGTTTGGAGATGGATTTTTATCTTTCCACCCTCTTATAGGTTTTGAAACTAAATAGATTTATTCATTTTTCATTTATAAGTGATCAAAACTTCATGGATCACACAATTTTTTTGTCTAGTGAGTAGTGATTAGACTATTTTCAATGATTCCATTGTCAGGTTTTCAACCTAATGAGCATTGTGTCTCTTTTGGTTAGTTTTTTTAAGGTCTTTCAAACAAGACCATTATTGTGAGGTTTATTATGGTATTCCATTTAAGACTTTTTATTTTTTGTGGTTTGTGGCCTTTTTGGTTGGGCCTCATGAAGATGGAAAAAAAATATTTGTGAATTAGTATTATCCCTAAATTTTTATATCATGTGGTATAGGCACCTGCCATGTAGTTTAAAATCAGGCAATATAGACATTTTTTATTCTGTTTGAAATCATACGGTAAGGATGTAAAATGATGTTCAATTTAATGTCATTATTCCAGGACATGATTTAAAATTATATAATGGGGATGAAATACTAAGGTAACCCAAAACACCCAATGCTTATATGCTATAGTGCAGCATTTCTAGGGCACACAAGGTTGGAGTTCAATTCCTAAAAGGAGAATATCCCTCTAATAGGTGGGATAATGCCCTTATGCATCCTTAGAATAGTAAAGGAAAGAGGATCCCCACTATTTTTTAAGGAACATATAAGATTTATGTGGATATTATTGGTTGAGGGTAACATATTAGGAAAATACAGTCTACCTAGATTGTTAAAATATGGGTGGTGTAATTCTTTACCCAAAAGTATGAATCGAGGAATAAAAAAATGGGGCAGACATAGTGGGGATGACCCAAGACACCCAAAGGCATTGAATTCTACTAGGGTGTTTCTGAGTCACATGAGTATTCGAGTTCCATTTTCTATAATTATTAGATACGTCAATTTTTTATTTTAAAACCCTTATAAATCATTAGCATGGTCATGAAAAGTTGATCCATTCTCTTTTCCAAGGGCCTAGAAATATTTATAACGACTCAATCATATATGAGATGAAGTTTTACATAGAGAAAAATATATATAGGAAGGGTTATAGAACCCTTGGAAAGTTTATATTTTAATGGGGTGGATTAGGCCCTATTCCATGTGGTTTCAATACATGTGGTTTGGGCCATTAAAAGGTTTGGGAATGGAGTGTTACATTCCTACTATGAGAAGGGGTACAACACATGGAAACATAATGTCGTGGATGTTGAATCCAATTTAATAGTTTGGTTACATGTATTATAAATCATGGTCCACAATTCTTCATTTATAATTAATGACATTATTCCATCATGTCTGGGATAACCCAAACCACTCTATGGTGTTGAGTTCCACCATGGTGAATTTAGGGATCACAACGATCAAAAATTAATTTATGAAAATTATGATTCATTTGATTGATGACCATTGTTTCATATGGAAGGACCAGAGGAAAGAATGAACAACCAAATAGTGGATCCTTAGAAGATAAAGTTTTTTTCCAAGGGCCATGGAAGTTTTGAAGTCACCTTAGGTGATCAAAAAATGAAGTGTTATTTACTTAAAACATATTACACAACAAGGGTTTGAACACCCTAAATGTTGTGTCATCACCTAGTGAACACATAATCATAGAATTGTGAGATGAAAACACATTTATCAAACTTTTTCCAAGAATATGGGTTGAGTAAGCATAACTCATCTTTTACTGGGGCCAAAATGTGGGACCTATAAGCTTTATTCCATGTTTTATTTAGACTCTGAATTCCACTTAACACAAGAGATAAGGATATTCGAGAGAAGTGGGATGAGTTTTCTTAGGTTCCATTTTTTTTTCTCAGCTCGAAATGGTTTACATATCTTTCAATAGTAGTTAAGGGTCTTATAATTTAGACCATTAATATATAAAGTTTTATGGATCTGTATCTTTAACCAATGTGTATACAGTTTATGGTCATTAAGCACATGGACCTGGTTTGAGGGTAATGTTACAAAGCAACCAAATTTGTAATCCTAGGGTCAATAACACTATAATATCCTTCTAATGGAAATGTTATAATATTATAAATCATGGGTCTAGGTTCTTAGGTCACGAGTGATGATGTGGGGGAATCATTCCTAGGAAGAACCAAAACACTCTATGGTATTGAGTTCCATTATAGTGATGTTATGATCAAAAGGATGTCAAATCACTTTTGTAAAGTTAATATTTATTTGTTTTATGATCATAATATTATAGGTGGGGACCAAAGGAATACATGAATAGTTAAAAAAATTCTCTCATGGGGCCAGTAATCATTTTCGTAGGTCTGTTGATGTTAGGAAGCAACCAGATGAGCTTATAATATGAAGTGTAATTTACGGGTTGATGGGATTAAAAGGTAATTAATGTACCCCATTCTCTTATGGACTAGAGTCTGGTTCTTATGAAACCTTACTAAGGATTGATTATTGGTAATGGCCTACACATTATAACATCATATAGAGGGGATTTATCTGTGGTGTAGTTTAACATTAGGTGATAAGGACTTTTTCCTTATAGTTTAAAAATATGTAGTAAGGTTGTTTGTCCTACAGTTTTGAATAATGCTGTAAAAAAGTTTTTCTAATCTAATGTGTTCCTTGTTTGCATCGACCGATGTGGCCTTCTAGGTTCCCTAATCTCAAAAGATAAATGATCATAGAGAGAAAAAAGGGACAACTATAAAGTTAGTTGATCAGCACAAGAGTGGATTTCAGATGGTTTATTGCATTGACCTAGCCCATATGTAGTTAGGGGTGGATTTTTAACATTTTATATGTTACAAAAAGACCCAGGAATCAAGATTCATGTGTCATGAAATATACTATGATGAAAATAATTAAGACACATATAGTTCTTCCATAAAATCTCCCTACATAGGTTTGGCTTGTTCCTATGGAGGGGGGATTTTATATTAATTGTTGTAATAGAACATGGGATTAATGATCTCGGTATCACTATATATTTTTTAATAATGAGAATCAAGACACACATAGATCTTTAATGGGGATCTATCCATGCAGTTGAAACCCAGATATAGAGGGGGAATTATTCTCGTTGATTTTTGTAGTTGGACCCACGATTAGAGATCTAGGAATCACTACGTATCCATTGGTGGAAGGAATAAAGAAACATGTAGTTATTGAGAAACCATTATTTTTATCATCATGTGGAAAGAATTCATGTTCCTATACATGAAATGGAGATATTGTGGCTAGAACTAGGACTAATGATCTTTATGTCACTATAAATCCTAAAATGGTATGAATCAACATACACATATTTCTCAAATGGAGGTGTAGTTTGAGACAAACATCAAGGATAGTGGTTCTCTCAGTAGAGTTCCACAACAATGCACAATTTTGTGTCATGAAAGATACATCAACCACACAGTTTGATATCATGATAAAATGATGTATGATGCTCCTTTTAATCTCATTCATTTAGGAACATGCTGACCACATTGTGAACTTCTAATCCATGGTCTTGCGAGGGATAAATTACCAAAATTTATAGTCCACTATGATGTATGATCTATATAAGAAACAAGGATTCCCAAAGTTTATTTTTACCACATTTATGTGATTGAAATATAGGATAGTGGTATTTTTTATCATGTGTCAACTTGTAAAATATATAGGATCTTGGAATCCCTACATATCTCATTATAATGATAATAAATCCATATATAGGTCTGGAAAACCATTAATTTTAGTGTCTTGCTTCGAGGAGAGTAGTCATGTAGTTTAAAATCATGTGGTAGGGAAAAAGATGAATCTATGTGAAAGAAGAGGAATATTATTTTTGGACATATTTATAGAGATCTGGGCATCACTATGTATAATGGGGGGAATTAAACAACAAGTAGTTCATATGAAACCATGCAGTCTGACATCATGCGGTAAAGACGTAGGCCACCCAAGGTGAGAATCAAACACTATGGCCAGATCAAAGATAGGATAACTAGGCATCAATAAATAACCTATAGTGGATGGATTCAATCATTATATAATTATTAAATATAGGGATACCCTACGTAAAAATGACTTGAACACAAGGATAGGGGCATTCATTTTTCACTTTCATAGATCTAGCTCGTGTCTAGTGAGTTATCTATGAAGCAGCATTTGTTGTGTAGTTTACAATCATGTGGTAAGGATGAAAGATATTATGAAATTTAAAACATATTGTTATCAAACATCCTCTATATAGTTTAACATCATCTAGTTAGGATATCTTCCTTGTAGTTTAACATAATGTGATCAGGATGTATCATGCATTATAACATCATGTGACCAGAACATATTTCGTGTAATTTTACGTCATGAAATCTAGAGAGATTCCATGGGAAGAAACATTGACTTTTTGAACCGCTTTAGTAATTATAGAGAGATTTCAGAGCTGATTTTTTTCTTTCATGCTATTGTTGAGGGTAATATTTTCATGGGAATCTGATATTATGTCTACTTCATCTATAAGATTTATGGGTAGTTCATAATCACTACAGATCATACTCTAGGGATTTGTAAGGTCTTCCCCCCATGATATTAGGTGTTGTACCCTATATATTTTCGTCCTCCATTAATTCTTTTCACTCCCTTTTATTGAATCCCACTTCAACATATATAGATGCACAAGACTCAAAGGGGGAAATGTCCCCATATAGTTTTCCAACTATCCCGCCGATGGGGTTCTTAAAACACTGGTGAAATGGTAAAGTAATCATCATTATGCTTTGAAGACTTGTTCTTCCACGTTTAACATGATATCCTTCATCTTTCTGATTAACCATGAACATAGTGTTAGAAGTAAGATACCCAAAGTGAGCCTTGATCTTGATATTTTCAAGAGAACATTTTAATGTATGATCACAACTTTAAATGATTTTATTTTTAGGAGCTAAACCTCCTTTACTATATCCCAAACATTGAAGGGTCTGAACCAAGATGACATTGATCTCAAATCCATTTTCTATTAGATCTATTCGGATATCAATATTATCGATCTTTTCAAAAACATATAGGGGTATGATCTGTCCTTAGATGACCTCATCCAAAAATTGAAATCTGAATGAGATTGTAGTAAGGCATTTAAATTGAATAATACACACTCGATAAACCATGGTTATGCATTATTATATCTTCGAATTCTGTGGGCCCTGAAGGGACTCAACAAGTGCTTCTATGAGATCTTTTAAACGATGGAGAACATCCATGAATGATATTTTTTATAGGAAAACACCAACTATTTTAGAATATAATACTTTATTTAGGAGCTAAACCTCCCTTACTATATCCCAACTCGATGTGAGGATTTTGGTGATTATGCACCTTCTTGGGTGATTTAATAGGAAACACTAACATATTGAGGGTAACAACTATTTTTTTTCTATTCCCCTATTCTAAAGGCATGAGTTGAGTGTGTGCTCAGATAGACTGAATGGAACCCTTCAGGAATTGTTCCATTTCTAAAAATTCATAGAATCCACATATTTGTTTCATCAATATTAGATGTGTCTGTAGGTTATCCATAATATTTTTATTATAGTGTATTTGAAATATCTCTTATAAGAGGATGATGATAAGGGAATGTGTTGAACTATACCCTCTAGCTACAAACTTGGACACCCTCTCGATATCTCATTTCTTATAGTTAATAAGGTTAATAATGTTGATTTTCCGCATAATACAAATGAACTGGTGAATTAATTGACATGTAATTTCTCCCAAGGTAATAATAAATAATGTTGGAAGACTGTTGTGCCAAATGAAGGTTGTACTTACAAGAGTCTTTATAAAAAACTTAGCTTGGTTGCCTCTTTCTATTCCCATGGGCCCATAATCGAGTTGCATTGGGACACAAAATGTGTGAGATGGTGTTCCAAATCTCTCAGGCCATCAAAAGATGAGACGGTTGGGATTAAAAAATTGTTTAGGGAAAATATTCATCCACCCATTCATGATTTGTACTCTTCTCAGGATGCATAGATACGTTTCTCCCTTTCATGGAATCCATTCAATCAGCCAATGACTTAATAACATTTAACAGTTCCATAGGTACATCTGTCTGGGATACCACCCATCTATAGGGAGAATTTCCGGCTAGATGAGGTCGGCCCATTTTCGTATCCCACAATATTTTGTTTAATTATATGACTGAATGATCACCCTAGTGTGGGAGAATATATCATCATAATGGATGTAATTTTCAATATTATTTTACTTGATCATCTATATAGAAAGGCTAACTGAATCTAGAGCCAACCAAATGATAATATTTTTATTTTTTAGGTGGTTAAACTCTCTATGATATGAGGGATAAGGGATTTTTGTATCCATATAATTAAGACACCTAGTTGTAATGTTTCCAATAATTAAATCCTTATTGAGTGTTTTCAGGTTTTTCATCACATTATCATAATGGTCTATCCATTCCTCATTGGAAACAATATTATCTCTTCAGGGTGATGAGTGCGATATGAAAACTTATTTACCATTATCATTGTAAGTGTTACACCATAGTGTTGGTAGATTAATAATTATAGGTTCTATGTTTAGGATCCTCCTTTGATTCTATCTATTCATGGCCTCAGTTGGTTCCTTCAAATCAACCTCCTCTTGAGGTATGTATTCTATTCGATTTTCCCCTAAATTTGTGTCTTCATTTATATATTTTTATTGATGGTGATGAAATTTACGAATGTGTATTAGTCAATGATAGTTGTATCCTTACTCTTGACACAACATGGGGATTTTGTACTTCTTGCATTGGGGTCATTTCTCTAAACCCTGGCCACATTAGAAGTTTTCAATATAGGCCCCCTATAGTGTTTGATAGCCTTGGTCATAAGTTTCTCTCCTCTTTGTTTTTGAATTTTGAGTTTGAGGTATTTTCCTGTTCTGATTTCCTAATAGGTCCAAAATAGATATGTTTTGTCTTATGGTGGATGAACAAATGGGATGTTGACCATAAATATTTACCTCTCATCTATGAGAATATTAATTCAGTTCACGGGGATGATAATGGTATAAATCCTCCAAGCCCTATGGGATGAAAGATATTTGGGGTTTCCATTGTAATTTTTTGATCCTTTTGATTAATATTTGATGATTATTATTGAGGATTTTATGATTCATTGGATGAAAATTGGGATATAAATTCCATCAACCAATTGGGATGGGTTTGATCTAGAATTGATACTGATTTATCAAGGATCCCCTTAGTCTGTAATGAACCCAATGAGATATATTGAGATATAAATACCTCCAACCCCATGTGTTGGGTATGTTTTGTATCTTCCACCAATATATCCTAGATCCTCATATTGATTAATGACCTGAGGGGTGGAAGAAATTGAAAATATTCCCCCATCCCGATGGACGGTGTTCGCCCCTCGATAACTATGATTGAAGAAGCTAATATGACCTATTTGGTTTTGTGAAACTGTGATTGTGAATGATCTTGGATTAATGGCCGTCCATGATGGGAGTCATTTTATATGGGATGTTTTTGGGTTGACCACAACTTCAGCTTTCGTGTTTAAAAAGAGTTTTCATTTATTTAAGGGGCCCAATTTAAGGATATGTTGGAAGAATTCAACCTCCATTCATGAGGTACTGGAATCATTAAGGAGGTATAATTCCATTTTAACAACCAAATAGATAATGTTTTACATTTCACACATATATCACCAAGGATTATGACATTATAGGGCTCTGTGTCTGGGGATTTCTGTTGTTCTAGGGGAACATGGAAATATAACACTCTATAACGTCTCCATACAAGGATATGAATACATGAAATGGATTCAGTTATCAGTTTCTCATGTGATGTGATGCAATGGAGGAAATAATGTTATATATTTTCACCATGATTTTTTGGTTTCAGTTTTCACACCATGGAGATAGAAACCTGGTCTAGTGGATAATATAGTATATGGATGGTTTGAATGTGAACCTCATAACCTATATATGGAAGTGTCTATCCTTTAATCAATGATGATTTGACAACAAATTTTGGTGTAGGTAGGGCATGAAATCGTTCTTTTTCATGTCTAGGATCTCATTATTAGATGTGGAAAACGTCCAAAAAATTGTTGGGAGGTGTTTTCTATCTTACTCTCTCCATATATCTATCTAGGCATCCTCTTCGTCAGACATACATACCTCCACCTAGTCTGTCCATTGAAATATCTTATTTGGTTCACATGATAACTGTGGTGAAGGGTTGATGGAATTTGATGGGGTCCTATATATGGTTGTCCCCAGTGTTTCAATAACCTATCTATATGAAGGTTTTGCTGTTTTGATCACCTCTCTTTATTTAGGTTACTGGGCCAGGGGAGGATTTTCATATCTGAGGGAAATACCACTGTCTAGTGGATGGAAAATACATATGTTAGTAGTAGAGTTTGTACGATCCATATCCATGCTACCCTAAAATGAGATTCCATGGTAATGATATGTTTTTTCTTTTTTTGAAGAGTCAATGGACCCTCGAGGTGTTGTGGATATGCAGCGAACATCCTCAAGGACACTAGCATTTAACAAGATAGGGATATAAGCCTCATTCTATAGTGTGGATAGAATATGACAACTAGATTTTTAGAATTGAGATGTTATATGAGTATACACTTTTCTATATTTTATAACATGATGATAACCACCAAGTTTTGTAGGAATATGATCCCACTACTAAGAAGCTAATGGTGTATTGTGATGATAATATTTATTATCGGTAGGATTATTATCATGTATGTGAGTGGTTTTGTGAATATGTATGTCAACCTTGGGTGAATTGGGGATATGAGATCAGTCCAAATATGTATTACCCAATTAACTATGTTGATGAAACTCCATTATAGGAGAATGGATATGATCCTCCAACTTTATATCCTATATTGGATGTTGGTGTTGTCTTTCATTACCGGAAGTATGGATATGAGCATGGATTCCATGAGCTATTGGAAAATTCCACGTAACTTCACTAATAGGAATATGAGCCTATAAAAAATGTATGTTTCTCTCTCACATGGTAATACGTGGTGGAAGAAAGGTTATGAGATCAATCCTATATCTTTGAAGTATGATTCCATTCTTTTTCAATAGGAATCTGAACCTATCATGAGTCATGCGTCACTCACAATTGGTGAGCTCTAGTTGGAATGGGAATGTGAGCCCAGTCTGGTGCCTTTTGGAGTATGACATTGGTTTTTTCGACAAAAATGTACTATTTTAATGAGACTTATTACCTTCTCACTTTTTGATCCTTAGTTGAAATAAGAATATGAGCTTGGTCTGATGCCTCATCCATTAACAGAATATACTAATAATTATTCGGGATGAGAGACAAAATGTTCCCTTTCTCTAGAAAAACCACTTGTTATTATTAATTAGAGTGTTTTGATACCCTAGATATAGATATAGTAATATTAACCTCTCCCTATATCTATAATAGTTAGAAACTATTCCAGAAGAGTTCTTCATACATTTCTAAGATGTTGTGGCACTTTAGAAAATTGTGTTCATGAATATAGGCATGTACATTTTCTGTCTCCAATATGTAATGGCAGATATCATGGATTTAAGACTATATATGATTCCACACAAATCCTCCCTGATCCATTGGAATTTGTATATGTTATTTATATGTGGGGGTAGGGATATTTACCTTCCCTATGCTTTTTACAAGAATATGCCAGCAGACTTGATCCAACAGAGTAGGGATTTGAGCATTCTTGCAGGATACCATCAAAATAATTCGGCAGACTTTTTCATTAAGAGTAGTAATATGTGAGACACCAATTTATTTATGAATCGTAAATATAAAATTGAATTATATGGTTCCCTTTAAGGAACATTTTAGGTGTCATTGTGTCTTGTGGTTCCATTAGTAAGAAACTGAGGTGAACAGACAAGATGACACTTATGAAAACTGTTCGTAGGATTCCTCCTTGATGTCTCCTTAATATGAAGGTATCCCTAATTGAATCATTAATCCAACTTCATCGTGAACTAATTTTATTTAATGTAATTATTCTAGGATAAAATTCTTAATCAATTTGTTTTCGTGATGAGATTTACTGTACTTACTGGATCTTTTGTCTGAGAATAAGGATTCATTAATTACATCATTTAGAGACCCTTGTGTGAATCCATGAGTATCGTGAATGTACTTTGTTGGTGTTACTCTCATACCAATTCATTTTCCAACCAAATATGAATGTTTTGGGTTGGTGAGTTTTCTTTGCAACCCATTCGGGTTTCCAATGTAACTGATTTTCCAAAAAAGTCACTAGATAACGGAATAATCTCAAGTAAATGTGTTGTTTGTTAAAGAAGTATCTACATTAAAGAAGAAAAAGGAACAAGATCATCGATAATTGGATTATTGAAAGTGTTATATATTTTCAATCAAATATGCACAGGTAATGCAAATTTAATTTTTTTCCCAGTTCGGACATTCTCCTCTTATAGAATTATCATAGTGAGCATGGGATTATATCATAATAACCAATGTCAAATTTGGTTAACAGATCTTTTTTTTCATTTGAGTGATTTATATCAAGTTCACCATTTTTGGTTTCTAAAGAGATGTGGATGGATCCTTATGTTTAGAATATGGGATCCAATTCCAATAACAACTTAGTAATTCTTTAATTACTTGATTTTGTGACAACTTCACCATTCTTGTTTCCTTTAACGTTTTTGAGGTCCGATGATTGATTTTGGACGGTCTAATGTATTGCATAGTGGTTAACATAAAATTTAACATTTTTATACCTTTTATAGGAACTCCAAAGAGTACCCACATTCCAAACTGAGTTTGGACCTGCTTTATTAATGTTTTTGATCCTTTTGGATTTTTGACCCAATATTTATTAGGAACTCACATTAGTAGAGAGTATGAGAGGTTGGGCTCAACACACCATTTTAGGGTAATTGTCAACCACTTTGGGAATTTCTTATATATTTAAGATATGTTTTAAAATATCTTCTTAATCTTTATATAGAACTAGTTACTATAAAAATATGATCAAGGGTTGAATCATTCTTTCATTATAAGGGGGTATATTTATAATTAAATATGTATGTATCCAAGGTTCTTCATCCATTCTTGTTATTTATTTTCATTGCATATGTGAATATATTTTGATTCAGTATAACTGGGAGCTCTGGAATTTACTACCATGTTGGGAGTTGATTAATATATATGGGATAAGATTGAACTGTTATGATGGGTCATGTGTATTCTATTTATAAAAATAATCAAAACCCATTTATTTATTTGAAACAATTCATTTTAACATAACGTGGAAAGGAAATAAATCATAACTCTTAGGCATTATGTATTGATCTCAATCCCTAGAAAATAATACTACGTAACTTTTTTATAATCTGAATCAGAGTAATTGTAGTTCGATCATTCCATCGGGACATAATCCAAGGTAGATTCCCTTATATGTGTGAATTTATAACATATTATTGAATGGGTCATAAATAGTGAGGTTTTCCATTATGGGGAAATTCATGATGTAAACAATATGATCAATACAAAATCCCAAGTCTTAAGGGATCATTTCTTGGTGTGAGAAAGAATGGATAACATGTTATCTCTCTAACATCATATGTATGTTGGAATTATTCTATGTGGAAACCCTAATGTAGTGTTTGATATGGAGATCGAGCCATAGGACGATATCTTATGCATCATTTTTATAGAAGGAATTGAAGTTTTTATAGTTTAATTGGACCCCAAATCTTCTTATAGAATAAGTAAAATAATGGAACTCTATGGTATATTGTGTCCCTAGGTAATAGGATGTTTGAGATATGAATGGACTTACTCTGAAGTGGAATTTTATAAAAGCTTGGGCATGGGGGAGGTAACTTATAAATCATTTTCATAGCATGAATCTGAGTTCTCATTGTTGTGGTATGTTTGAATATGTCAATGAGATAAGGATACCATATTCTAGAATATCTTCCTAACATTTCCTAATTGTCAACCTGATATGTCTACGGTATTTTTATAACATCTTGGAATATGTCTATAAATGTCTTGATTTCCCAGATAACATGACGAAAGACAATCACATGAACCAGTTGACTCGTCTGAAGGACATCAAATGATCTAGCTTAATTTTCCGAAGTACATCACATGATCTAGATGTCATGTCAAGAAGAAAACACATTATAAAGGATTCTATGATTTGAAGATGTCACAATAACTAGATGAAAATATTGGATGACATCACATGACCTGTGTGACATGCCCTAGTGTCGCTGCATAACTGAGGTGATGTGTCTGGAGGACATCGCGAGATCTGGCTAGAAATACTAGGGGACAACATAAGACAGGGATGAACTACCTTAATGCCACTACATAACATTCATGACAGGTCCAATGGACATTTCCATATCACAATTTCATGTTTTTAGGGTGTCTCATAAATAGGGAGACATAACCAAAGGGCTTCAAAAGACTTATTTGTTATGTACTGAATACATCACATGACCCAACTGAAATTCATGGAGAAAATCACATAATCTGGATGGAATTTTTGAAGGATGATTCTTGAGTTGGGTGAAAATACCTGACATTGATAAAATATTTGGGAGATTCATGTGAAGCACATGAATATTAGAATAACTTTTTTTTCATAACACTTCCTACTTTTCCAATTTTATTACATATGAATCTCATTGTTTGTCAAGAACTAGTATGTTCAGGTTTTTCTTATCCTATTCAACATGTGGGAACTCCCTAACATGACCTAGATAATATGTTTGGATCCCTTCATGTGATATATGAAGAGAAAATGCAAATAATATATTAATTACACGTGATCACTTAGGTTGTTCCCTAGAATTTAGGTGATGTAATACCTTGTGATAATTTGAACTTACACTCTAGGAAGTCTGATGTTGTACTCTTGATGTCATCTCCTATATGTGTGTTCGATGTGCTGATGGGGGAGGATTGATGTGCCTCATCATCCTTGTTATACACCACCTCGCATAGTGCGTATCTAAAAAAACAGTTAGAGTTGGTGGATGGATTTATGTATCACATGATTCATATGATTATGCAATAGTTTATCCAAGGAATTGTATAATGATAGTGACTCTGAGAATGCTCCACCATTTCTAGTTTTATTGTACATCAGGTGATCGAATTAATTTCTCATAACCATGTTGACATAACAAATGGACTTTACAAGGTAAATCTAATATGTGTTATCCCAACTTTGTAAAATATCATATGGGGGGATATTGGTATGAAAAATTAAAATTACTTCCCCTTTGTGTCTTGTTTCCTCATTAAAAAAACACTCTTCTCTCCCTTTCTCATAGCAATGCAGGATCATAATTGAAAGCATGCATGAGACACCAAAATGTTTATTTGTTAACCCTCTCTAGTCTATGATCAAGACTCATAAACCGGAAATGTGCCTATATACAAAATCCACTAAAGCGTACTATTTTAACAAAGATAATAGTATACACACTATTCCTCATAGATTACAACAAATCATAAAATAAAATCATAGTACTCTCTTAACTAAGGTGTTATAACTGCTCCTTTAGGTGATTATTCGTTTAATCAGAATAATCAATACGATTAACACTTTATTTGGTCTATTACTAACTCCCACTTTTATCCTCATGATGATTACTAATTTACAATATATTTACTAGTAAATACCTTCTCAACACTCTTAATATTCTCACTACTTTGTGAATCTCACAAAACCGTTATGAAGATACACAATTCTTCACCAAAATATCCATCTTTTGTGAACCCCACAACATTCCCAAAGCACTACACATTCAGAAATCACTAACAACCTTCAAAAATATTGTTCCTTTAATAAAGATCAATTAAACATCATGATTCACACTCGTTTCACAAAGCTCACATAGACTTTTTGGAGTACAATATTTTCAATATGTTTAAATAATTCGGTTAGATTACATAATTTACCAAACAATCCTTCATTTTTTTAACATTTTCTCAATAATAACCTTTTTGAATCACCTTCATAATTTTAGAGACTCTGAATTTTCATTATGGAATTTTGAACATTTTCATAGGGGGTAGGGGCCTATTTATAGGCATTGTATTCCGTTATCGAATATTTTAATCCCACCATCACTATTTCATGAAGCTTTTCATTATCTTTCATGATGATTATTTTTTTTGGAGAACCAAAAAAATTCCATTCACGAAACTTCTCATGGTCCCAAATATTTTATATATTTACCTTATGTCATTTGTAAACCTTTAAACATTCACAACCCCAGCTAACATTACAAAATCAATGTCTTCGATGAAGTCCAATTTTCATGAAATTCCAATTTGAATGAAATTCATGAATTTACCATATTTTTAGATGAAATTCATGGAAACAAAACTTTCTTGAATCTTGAGTCATCATCAAAATTTTGGACCCCGAAAATTTGGTAAACCATATGAAATGATGCCAACTTATATACCCATTTTTAGTTATAGAGTTCATAGTATCCATTCTTTCTTTGTGGATATTTTTCAACATACCTAGTCAAAAATCTATCTAGAACACCACAAATGACTTTGTAAGATTTATTTATCAACAAACACAACAAACTCAAACAAACATCATTATTACCTTGAGGTATTATTTCCCAATAATATCTCCATTTGGGTATGTTGATAACTCTAATAATTTTTACACATTATTAAATATTCATCCATCTTAAACCAAAATAATCTATTTGAAATTATATAATTAATAAAAGATTTACTCAATACAAACTTTAATCCCACATGATACATTATCATCATGAGAAACATATGTATGATGAAACTTTCATCAATGAATCACTTCTTACCAAAACATGTCAACTAATTTCATCATGAACCCCATCTGTCATGACATGTATCCTTTGAACAATCATCTTTAATATCGCCAGATTTTAAAATCTCACAAATTACCTACTCCCATTATTATATTCTCCCTAATCATGATCCTGATATTTCTTCCCCCTTTGTCAATTAACCCAAAGGTCACTATTTTATGGCTGCATCACTTTAATGAAAACATATTATCTCATAATGGAAAACACACCATATCTCAAAGAGAGGGGGTCCCATATCCAAAATTATTCATGTGCAGGGAGTCGAATGAAATATAAGATCCATTCAATTCAGATAAAATTCCTCTTTAGGTAATTTCTTCATTATTGTATCATCAACCTATAGTTTTGTAGGAACATAATCCAACATCACAATCCTATGATTCACCTTCTCCTTTATAAAATGATAATTGATTTCAATGTTGTTCTTCTATGAGTGGTGTACATAATTTTTACTACTATTTATACCACTTGAATTATCATAATGGATTATGATTACTGTCTTAACTATAACTCCCACATCATTAATCATCTAATTCATCAAAAATAACTGCATACATTCGAGAGTAGTAAAATTTATTCAACTTATACGGTTCTCAATTAACTGAAATACTTTTTTTCATGTCAAAGAAATACACAATCTTCAAACACATAATTCACCGCCTAACATTGAATTTATATCACCTATTAATCTAGCCCAATCTACATATGTATAGCTCAATAACTCTTTTTGATATTATTCATTATACAAATAAAAAATACATCATTCCCTATGTTTATCAAGGTATTATATTTATTGCAAGTAAGTATATTTATTTGGAATTTATATGATATCATAGTACATAGAATCTAGAAAAAAACAATATCCAGTCTTGTGTCTATGAATTAAAACTAACTTCTAGTGAATTGCCTATATTTTTGGACATTAAATGCCATTCCTTTATCAGCTAATAAACATTTCATATTTATAGTGCCCAAAGTCATCATCCCCTTAGAATGATCCATTCTAAATCATCCTAGAACCACATTAGCATATTTTTATTGTGAAATAAATGTTCTATTCCTTCATTAAGTCACATATATGTGAAAAAATGGTTATCTCACCAATCATTGACATTTAGAACACACTTTTCATAAATTATCCCAACTATTTTCATTGTGCATAATCTGATTCACAAAATGTTATCTGATATATATACACTAGTACCATTACCCTTTTATTATTTTCATTATTGACATAGATATTGTAATCAACTCCACAATTCAGAAAACCACGATTTTTCATAAGATGATAAAGTCATGAATACCATGATCTCAATGACCTATTTAACCAATAAAGTGCCTTCTCAGCTGAAAAAACTTTGTTCTGATATTCATGACATAGAAAACCATATTGATTCTCACTATATACTTCTTCAAGAAAACCATAAAAAATACTAACTTTACATCCAACTAGAAAACTTCGAACCTTCTTTACAATTATATGGAAAGGAATAATCTAATTGTACCAATCCTCATAACAAGTGAAAAAGATTCATTAACATTGATACCCTCTATATAGGATTACCCATTGTACTATATTCATACTTTTTTCAGATCATTGTACTGTCTCCATTCATCTTATTGTGAGAGAACCATTTTTTAATTATGAAATTTTTATTTGATGGTCTTGAAATAATATCCCATGTCTAAATTTTCTCAATTTTTCCAATCTCTTAACTTATATCCCAAAACTAGTTTTCATCTCTAGCTTCTTCCAAAAAACAATTACACTATACCTGAGATAAAAAAAATTCTTTTATAAAAACATAATTCTCCACATATTAACTCGTAATTCCTATTTATCAATGATATTTTTATATTTTATTTTATCATGACTCTTCAGTATTGGTTCAAATAAAACTTTATCTCATCATGTTCATCATCACTATCTTATTCTAAATAAAAATTTTCCACTTCTTATCCCCTTTCGATTATTACCCCCTCAATAGTTTCATTAGGGAACTTTTCACTGTCCTATTAATGATTTTTTTCATTCTCTATTAATGTGAAATCATTCTTTTCAACTACTTTTACTATCCTATTGTTAAAGTAATTATATGATTTTATTTTTCCAAAATATCAAAGTAATACCCTTTCATCTCCATGAGATTTGAATTTCTTAAATTTATCTTTATTGAGATTAAAATAATTGATTCCAGATATTTTCACACATTTCAATGTTGTATTATTTATCTACCAAATCTCGTTTGGAGTATTTTCTTCTTTCAAACACAATAGTCAATTATTGGATATTAAGAGTGATTTTAGGACTTATTCTTACAAGAATATTACTGGTGGGTATTTTTCAATAATAATGGTTTTACCCAAGATTTTTATCTAATTTCACCACCCAACCACTCCATTTTGTTGAGGAATTCTCACTATCAAAACACGATGCCTTATCCGGTGTTTCATAAGATAATATTCCAGGTTTATATTTTTAAACTCCTTACCATTATAAATATGAATATTTATAATCTTATATTCATGCATCCCTTCATATTCCCTTTGATATTCATTTATGAAACTAAATATTTAATATTGTGGGAAATGGAAAATACTCATTCCATCCTGCTAAAATCATCATTGAATGTAACATTAATACCTCTTCCCATAAAAGGATCTTGGTGATATATGTCATCACACATTTTTATATGCCAATTAAAGTACTCTGGTTAACTTTTCTTATGTTTTATTGTATGTATTTTTTATAAAATTCCCTTATTGAGATGAATAACATATGTGAGTATGATCACATGACGGTTTTGGGAGATCTCGAGCTACATCATACATGAAAAGGTCTTTTAGGGACAGCTTACATATATGGATAAGAAAGTTATGCCACACCCTCCTTTCTTCTGTTCTTGATAGAATGAACATATCTTATTCTCCACTCACTAGGTAGATATTATCGTTTGTATGCTTTCCATATATAATAGTTGTATCCTATTTTAACATCATGGAACAAAATTTCATTGTAATTATTATAGATTCACTTAAGTCACACAATTGACTAACACTTAGCAAGCTGTGACTAAGAACATTTACAAACATGAAATTAGTATGCCTCATATGTTTCCCACAAATTTGGATTTTATAGAGACAACAATATTTATGCCTTCGCCATTTCTGAATTTTATAACGTCCAATTAATCATATTTGATGCCTGTAAATAGATAATTAATTCACATAATATGGGATGTGCATCCATGATCAAGGATCCCTAATATAGAATAATATGATTCTTTAACTATAATATTTGCAACCACTTATTGCTAATAAATTTTCTTTAATTTCCACATATTTGACTTCATACCTATTATAGATCAATAATATTGATCTTCCTTAGAGTATGATAGACCAACTTTATCTTATAGAGAAACAAATAGAATTTTCATTTTCTACCCATTTGAAAACTCATCATTACACTACATTCGAACACTTTTAGTATTCCTTATCACATCCTCTATATTGTTTATGAACAATATCTAATCTTGTTTCTAAATCCTCTAATCTAGAAACAATGAATATTAATATCCGTCCCAAAATATTGATCTATAATTGTCCACATTTTTTCCTCTTGGTAACTTCTATACTTTTTTATATGGAACATACTTTTTATGAATATGTACCATCTTCAAAATAATAATGTCTAATAAAATATGTATTTAAGGGATTAATTATCATAAGACTACTTATTCCATCATTTCTCTAAATTTTATTATTATTATTTGTTAGCCTGTTAATTTTTATCCATGTAGTGGGTTCATGTAGTATCTTATCAATCACCACAATTTTTTTGATCAATCCCAAAACCGGCCTTATCATTTGTATATGATTGTTGATTTTATTTTTATAGAAATTTTTACACTACATCCATCTTTTCTATCACTTGAGTAATTTGAATTTCTTTATTTTATATTCTGAGTAAGGATTATCTTCTAATTTCTAAATTTTTTCATAGATCAACAACTTCCTCTTCATGTTCTTCAATATGATTGATTTTAACATTTCCAGTGTTAGTCAAAGCATTGATTGCCTTGTTCTATTCTTAAATTTCGATCTTGTACTCAAAATCATTTTTAGAGTTCTCTGGAATTGAAGTATTATGTTTTGTAATTTCTTCCATCATCTCAGACCTCTTTTATGCTTTCCGCATAATATAAATTTAGGATCATGAACCATTCTATTTACATTCAATTTTTTGTCTCTCAAAAATAAATATCTTTCTAAGAGAAACATCTAATTTATCTAGAAGACAAACTCTTCCTTAAACATCATATTCATCATTGTCACTTTCTCATCTTGTATGGGATATACCTACAAATATTACCGTAGTATATTATCCATGATCAATGTAGATTCCCATCTATTCTACTTCAATCTCTTCTGAAATTCAATTTTCTTGTAAAAGAAGAATTGTATTTTTAAATAAATTTCTAATAAAGTTTTTCTTACCTTTCGCATTGGATAAATAATTGATCATGTAAATTTCAAATTTATCCTCATTAATGTATTCAATCTTCTGGGTAATCTTTCTATAAGTTTTCTATCCTTTCTACATAGAAAGCATGGAACTGCATGTTTCCCATGAATATTTATTTTTACTATTTTTAAATCTAATGAAAGGAATACCATTACTTCATTAATCTCTTCTTCATCCTTTCCATATTTAATAGTGATATTCTTCATGGCCTTGAATGACACTCTATGGACATACCATTTTCCACAGACTCATTATCATCATTTCTCGTCTCGTATGTGACAAGAATACTTAGTGAACTATCCAATCGTAGACAGTTTCTATCATTATCATCCATTATAGAAGCTTTTTTATTTAACCAATGAGGAATTAATTTAAAGATGTGAATAAATTTTTCTACATCATCAAGAATTTTTATTGGACCATTCATGTATTTCATAGTAACATTCACCAGATCAAATAATAAATTTATAGACTCATTAAGGTGCATTAGTATATCCTCATACATGTTTCATATAAGATGTAGTTTTTATTCAATAAATTTTTATTCACCCTATAAAATATGTAGAGAAATGTTCCATATATCATGTTATGTTATAAACGAAATCATCATCATATTGAATAGGTTGGATAAGGCTCACCTGAAAGAAATTATTTCTTTGGAATCGGCATCCAATTCCATTTAACCAACTTCTAATAAATATCCACTACCATAATTGGCTAATGTACAATGAAATTATATGCAATGAGATCAATTCCTAAATATCAGAAGTAGTGTAGCATCCAATTCATTCACAATTGAAAATTATTTCCATCGAAGATTAGAATCCCTTTAAGATTAACAACCACTATTAAATCCCCTTAGAGAGAAACACATAAATTAACCTTTTTCTATGATGCCGATTATTATCCCAACTAGGATGTGCACCTTATGAGGTTGAGTAAATCCAGGTATTATAGATTAAAACTACTTCCCCTTCGGGTCTAGTTTCATTATTAAACAAAACACTCTTCTCCCCCTTTCACATTGCAATGTATGAGAAAACATAAAATAATTCAAGAGAAATAGAAATTTTACATGGTTCACCCTGATTGGGATATATCCAAGGAGAATAAAAGTTATATGTTACTTTTTACCAAATCCACTAAATCTCACTCATGTTACATATTTTTGAGTGGATTCACTGTCCCTTTTGGTTTAAAACCAATGAAAATTTGAAAGACCTCTTCTCTCTTATCTAAAGAATTATCGCTAATCATTCGAAAGATTATTTCCTTATTACATGAATAAATATTTTTAAACCTTATTTGGTGAATCATTAAGTATCACATTCATCAACTCAATGAGTACCACTTTATCAATGATTTACTAGGAAATCCATTCTCAACACTTTCACGATGCACAATGCTTTCATGAACCCCACAAAAACGTTTTGAAACATGGAAATTCATCATAATAATATCTTGATTTCATGATCCTCGTGAATTTCATGAATCTAACCACATTCATTAATCTCAAATATCCTTCACAGAGATTACTCATTTTTCGAAACTCACATATCCTTCTATAATCTCACACCTTTCTTGAAGCTCACATAGCCTTCCAGAATATCAATACATTCAGGATGCTTATAGATTTTTTTTTGTATACATATACATTGAAAAAATCATTCCTTCATGAAAATATTATCAAGAACAAAATTCATGAATCACCATCATGAATTAGAAGCTTTTAAATATGCGTTATGGATTTCTCAACTTTTTTAAAGGGGTAGAGGCTTATTTATAGGCATTGGCTCCCATTACAAAAGCTTCCAATATGACAAACACCTTTTAATAAGGATTTAAAATCTTTTCAATAATTCATTCTATATTCATAAAACACCAGAAATTTTTTTTTCTCATGAAGCTTCTCATATTTGGGGAGACATACCATCTTTCCATTAACAATTCATGACCATTCAAACCTTTATGATAGTTGTTGCCTTTGTGAATGTCAATATCTTCACGAAACTCCAATTCTTGATAAATTAATTCCATTACCACGTTTTTAGAAAAACATAGAAATCAAACTGTCTTGGATTTTGATTCATCCTTTATATTTTAGACCCCCAAAATTTGAGAAATAATGGGAAACAATCCCTTCATGTATATGAAATTTTTTGTAACACTTCCAAAGAATACATTATTTTGTCTTGGATATTTATTAACATACCTAGTAAGAAATATATCTAGAACTCCACAATTGACCTTGGAAACTTACTTTTTCAGTAAACACAATCAATCCAAAATCAATACATTTTTACCTTGAGGGGGTTTTTACAAAAAAAACTTCATTTAGGATCATTGAAAACTATTCTCTTTTATATACATTGTTAAAGACTTTTACATCTTTAAAAAACTACCTAATTTTGACTTAGACAGTGGGAAATATTTTTCTCAACAAACACTATAATACAACATGATCCATGCTTAGTGTGAGAAAAAATATTACCATGAAAATTTCATCAATGAATCATTTTATTCCAAAACCGGTAAATTGCATTAATCATAAACCCAATATATAGTGATATATAACCTTTTATCATTCATATTTAGAACCATTATAATTAAAACCCCCTCAACATCCCTTACCCACTATCAGCTTCTCCCCTATCTTGATCAATATATTTTATCCCCATTTTTCAATGAATCAAAAGGTCACTCTTCTGTGGATACGACATTATAAAGAACACATATCAACTCAAAAAGAAAAAGAAACTATATCTCAGGGAGATTTTGTCACACATCCACAAATTTTCCAGTGTGTGGAGTCAATTAAACTGAAAGGTATATTTTATGCTTCCAGAATGCTTCTTTGGGTATGTCCATTGTCAAAATATATATAACCTATAGTTTTGTAGAAACATACTCCAAATTCATAAGCTCATACTCCACCTTCATCTTGATAAAATGATACTTCATTTAAATGTTCTTTATATTTGAGTGATGGAATTTATTTTTCTATAATATTTGTAGAATTTTAGTTATCTCAAGGAATTTCAATCAATTAATTTGCTTCAGATCCCATATAATAAAGTTGTTGATTCATCCATAATCTATTTGTTCATGATTGAGTAGTCACAATATATTCATATTGTGATGTTATCAATGAAATGAAATATTGTTCCTTTCATAACCAGGAAATTCACAATCCATAAAGACAAAATGCACCACCTGACATTGATTTTCTATCAATAGTTGATTTGGGCCAATCATCTGTATAACCGAATAACACTTTCTATTTTTCATTGTGTAGCAAACTAAAATACATTGTGACCTTGATATACCAATTTATTCTTATTTACTATAGCTATGTTTTATTTTGGATCTATTTGATTCAATTTTTCTTGGAATGTGGAAAAAATAATATCAATTATTATCAATGATAAGTATAATGGACATCTAATGACATACCTGTATTATGTGACATTAACCATTTTACCATCATCATCTCATGATGGTTTCACCTGGGTAGACAACGATGTCATTATCTTTTTGGAAATATCCATTCCATTTTTTATCAGGAACTCCTTCAAATATTTGTTTTGTTAAAAAAATGTGTCATTACTTCCTTGTTATACCAGTAAAATAAGAAAAAATGTTAGTTAACCAGACATTGAAATTTCAAACAAACTTTTCATGAATTCTGAGAATTGTTTCAACTGTGCATCATCTAATCCTCAAAATATTATTTCATCAACATATATCAATAGTATAATAATTTGATTACAAACATTTTTTACATAGAGACTGTAATAAAAACTACCATGATAAAAACCAATATTTTTCATAACCGAATAATGATTTTAATACTATGATTTTAGTGCTTTCAAAAACCCATATTATGCCTTCCTCAGTCATAAAACACTATAATAATATTTATGAATCATAGAACCATATAGATACTCTCTATATACGTTTTCCATTAGAAACCCATTCAAAAATTCTGACTAAACATCCATCTAGAAAATTTTGAACCTTATTAACACTATTATGGCCAATAATAATATGGTTACCTATTTCGTTACAATAGGTGTAAGTGTTTCATCAGCATCAAAACCCTCTATATAGGACTACCCTCTTCATGATTGTTGTACATTTTTTGATCATTGTATCATATTAATTCATCTTGTTGCTAAAGACCCATATGGACTCATTTAAATTATTATCTATTGGTCTCAAAACAATTAACCATGTTTGATTATTCTCAATTTAATCAATTCCTTCATTTGTATCCTAAACCAAGTTGTTATCTCCAGCTGCTTTCTTATGTATGAGATCCAGCCATCCAGTGGTGGATATATATTCATCATCCTCTGAAGTATTGTTTATCTAGTTGATTTACTCCATGTCACAAATGATGATTGATGAGACCATACTTTTATGTGTGTTGTGGAAGACCACATCATTCAAAATAGGGTTGGAAAAACCTTTAGTAACATTTGCCACTACATAGATTCGAGATTTTTGGGATCGAGGTACATGATGCAAGTTGTTTCAAAATATAATTATACCATTATTCATATGAAATTAACAATGGGAGGATCTAATTCTTTCTTCTTGATTATTTATTCACAATTGTTCTGTTTTATTACTAGTACTATATTCAATATGATGTTAAGGTATGCTATTTTTTTTATAGGGCCATTTCGAAGCCAATAAGGAGGGCTTGGTATCTTGGGTCATTATTTTTTCATCCTTTGGATAGTGAGAAAGATTATGGAAACATTATTATTCTAGATAAACCAACCCAATACATAGACCAACAAAATTATACTTTGAGTTTTCCCATATCATTCCAACTGGACATCTAGAGGATCTGTCACAATACATATCCCATGTTTGGAGAGTAGCATGTGAATAAAAAAAATTATATAGAAGTTTTGTGTCTAGTGGTGTATTTTTTAGAGTGGGATATTCCTTAATGAAATAATCCATGTCTTACCCTTTCACTACCTTCTCTAACATGAAATAAATTTCATATTTATATAGAATGAATTCTTGTCAGGAAAAATTCCTATTTAACATAGGATGACCAAGAATATACAAGAGAAGATCATTAAAAGTGACCATGTGGGATTCATGGGGTTTCTAGAAATTCCTCATCTTCTATACAGAAAATACAAGCATGAGGAAATTCTTCTTGACATTAGAGTACCAAGTATTAGTACCTAGAATCATTATGAATAAGTTGTAGATATTATTATCACTCCCCCTCATCATTATACTATGTGAAGAATGTTTGATTTGTTGTTCCATGGTCTCTAAATATAAGATGATTGAATTTCCTTCCACATGTGTAAACAATATTGGTCTATGTAGAAAGTATTTATTTAGACTCTCAAGGAATTATTGGAATTACTCATCCCATTAGTAGGAAAATATATTCTTTGTTATCATTGTGAATCGGAGGGACTTTTTATTAGGTTTTATATGAAATTCCAAATTTACGTGATGTTTCCTTGGAGAACCCTTAGTTCCTTGTGATTCTAAGTGCATGAAATTTCTAGGATCTCACTACTATTTCTAGGGTGGACCTCAATTTTTTAGTTCCATACAAAAAATCCTTGAAATATTCTTTATGTAACCCCAAAAGTGCACTTCACTGGATTCACATTCGAACTTTTGTTCCACAACATTTCAATGATTGTTTGATGATTTGTGAAGTGATCAAATCGCTATCATGATTTGATAGCGAGGTCATCGAGATAAATTCCAACTTTTTGTCACAAGAAAGGACTAGAATTTGATGCATCACACATTGATAAGATGATATAATTTTATTTAATACAATGGATATTAACTTTTAGAAAAATATCCAATTAGGTGCTCTGATGGAAATGAATTCGTCATCTTCTAGGGAAATACTTAATTGATTGTACCTTTAATACCATCAATAAAGAAATGTATTGGTAGCTAGTAGTTGCATCAATCAAGATTAATCTGATTTGAAATGAGAAATTTTCCTTCGGATATTATGGATTAAGGTGTTTGAAATAGATGAAGACCCTAATTTTTCCATTATTTTTAATTATAGGGATGATGTTGGTGATCTATATTGAGTATTTCACATCCCTTACAAAATTGGTTTTAATCAATTTTCAAGAATCTAATTCTAAATTAGTAGCATGAGACTAGTTCATCGTCCTAGTACAAAATTGGGACATCAGTGGCAATTAGGTAATATGAGATAGTATGTAGATAAATTGGGATTTTGTTCAGGCATTTTACTATAATTATATGAGAATAAATATCAATGTTTCTATAGAAATTCAATGTATATCACCAACTCCTTCATACACATATAAGAAAAAAAAAAGCCACATTTATTTTTATTTTCCAACATTTTCATTCCTAATCACATTGATTGGGCTGGTGTTGACTTCCTAAAATAAGGGAGGAGTGTTCTTGAGGTCAAACTTCACTTCATAAACCTCTTTGTATTTAGAGGAACTCTTAGATACGGTCAAAAATATGAAGGTAACTCTATCACTCTGAGGGTGAGAGAGGCCATGGGAAGAAACATAGTATTTTTGATATGTAAGAGTCATTGTAGAGAGATTCCAGAGATGATTATTTTCATTCATGATATTTTTGGGGAAAAAGAGTTTCTTGGGAGTTTAATATTAAGTTTACTTCCTCAATAAGATTTATGGGTAGTTCATAATCACTACAGATCAAACTCTAGGGATATACAAGGTCTTCTCCCAAGACATTGGTTATTTCACCCTATATAGGTTCGTTCTCCATTAATTATTTTCACTCCAATTAATTTAATCCTACTTCAGTATATATAGATTCACAAGAATAAATGGGGGAAATGTCCCAAGTATATTACCAACCATTCCATCTATGGGGTACTTAAAACAATATTGAAATAATAAAGTAATCATTATGTGGATTTGATGCCATATTCTTCTAAGTTTGAAATGATTTCCTATTCCTTTCTAGATAACCATGAACATAGTGTTAGAATTAAGATCCCCAAACTGAGCCTTGATGATGATATTTCCAAGGGTACTTTTCTATGTATTATCATAACTTTAAATCATTTTCTTTTTAGGAGAAAAAACTCTCTAATTATATCCAAAACATATAAGAGTTTGAACTAGGGTGACATTGATCTTGAATCCATTTTAAAATATTTCCATTAGGATATTAATATTATTGATATTTTCAGCAAAAAAATAGGGGTTTGATGTTTCCCTAGATGACCTCATCCTAATATTGATCTGTGAATGAAATGGAATCATGACATTTTAATGGCATAATCTCTAATTGATAAACCGTGGCTATGCAGAATTCTATCTCAAAATCATGTGGGATCTGAAGGGACTCAAGGATTGCTCTCATGAGATCATTTTAATGATGTAGAAAATCCATGATTAGGATTTTTTATAGGAAAATCACAAATTATTTTAGAATGTCATACATTTTTTTTAAATGTCAATGATTACCAATTTAGGGTTACTCACTATTGTGTGGTATAGGTTCTGAGGTGTTTGGGGGTAGTTGATATTGAAACTTGAACTAAGGTAGATGGAGTATCTACTACCAATAGAATAGGTCATGTTGGCCTTCACCCATATCTAGGATGACCATAAAATTTCACCCCTTGAAGGAGGTCATGTACGATGACATGGATCAAATGACCACTAAAGGGCTCTCACACACCTCTATGTGTATGTTGTACTTGCTGGAGAGTTTACCATGGGTTTTAGTTACAAATATGTCCTCTATAGGTATGTGACCAAAATATTAGGTTTTACCAATGAACATTGTCCTCAATATTTTCCAATATTTTACCTTCAGCCTTGGGTTACACAATCAGGTCTGACGAACTCATACTCAGTAGAATATTGGTCATTGGAGAAGAGTTCTTACAAGTGTATTACATTGATAGAACCAAATATGATCTAATAGTCCAAAAAGGGTTACATTTTTTTGGGTATTTCCCATTCTTAAAATGATGATGGAATGAAATTTGTATGAGTTAGAGCCCTTGTAATAGGAGAATATGACTCATCCTCTTCTATTTCATCCTATGTCTGACGATATTGTTAAACTATGGGAGGTCTTTTATTTCACCTTCCTATGTGACAAGACCGGTATGGTTTTTTGAAGCTATTATCTCAATGTGGAATGATCTCAATGAATTGTTATTCTAGTAATCAATTTATTAAACTTATATCCATGCCTATGCCAAGCATCTTGCAAATCACCTTTCTCTAGCTGGGAAATTGTTAAATTGGTCCCATGTGATGAGAATGTTTCCCAAATCAACTTCCCTAAATCAATCATTATTTAGAATTTATCTTTGAAGGAAAAAAAGTCATGGATTGTTTGACCCAATATAATACAGAAAGGGAAGCAGTTGGGGTTATAAATAAGGTTGACCCCATTGGGATTCCTAGGATACGATAAATTTAGTTGGTTATTTTCTATGGAAAAACGAAAATACATAGGGACCTTATCTTTTTAGATGATGTTTTATTTATTTATCCATTCATTGAATCTTGAGCAACACAGGTCTCTTTTTTTACTTCTGGTCGATGAGGATTTTTGTGTTACTCGATGTGAGTTGTTGAGTGATTTTGAGCCTACTTGAGCGATTTAATAGGGAATTCTACCATTTTGAGGGTAAAAATAGTTTTTTCCCTTTTCCCCTACGCTGCAGGCATGAGTCGAGACTTTTCTTAGATAGACTGCGTGGAATCCTCCAGGAATTGTTTGATTTCAACAAATTCAATGAAGCCACCTCTATATTTCATTGAGATCATAGGTGTCTGTAACTTATCCATAATATTTTTAGCACATAGTTTTTGGTATTCCTCTTATAGTATGAGGATTATAAGGTTATAGGTTAAACTTTAACAGCTGGCTATGAAGTTATACACCCTCTCGTTATCTCATTTCTTATAGTTCATAAGGTTAATAATTTTATTTTTCCTCATAATATAGATAAACTGATAAAGTAATTAATAGGGAATTTATTCCAATCCTATAAAAAATCTTCCTAGAAGACAGTTGTCCCAAATGAAGGCTAGACTTACTCAAGTCTTTATAAAACACCCTAGCTTGGTTGCCATTTTTTATCTCAAGTTCCCATCATTTAGCTGCATTGGGACAGGAAATATGTGCGATGGTGTTCCGAATCACTCAGGACATCAACTGATGAAAATGTTTTGTTTCTAAAATTGGTTAGGAAAAATTTTCATCTACTCATTTGGGATATGGCCTCTTCAATGGATCCAAAGATGCATGTCTCCATGTCATGGCTTCCATTAAATCGGCCATGGACTTAATAACATTTAGCAGTTTCTGAGGTACCTCAATCTGGGATACCACCCATATACATGGAATAGTTGGGAATTGATTACGTGGCCACATTTTCATATCCCACTAAATTTCGATCTATTCTAAGACTGAATGATCTCGTTAGTGTGGGAGAATATATCATCATAATAGATGTAATTTTCAAAATTATTTGACATCCGTGTACATATAGACCATATAACTGAATCAAGAGCCAACCAAATGGTCATATTTTGATCATGTAGTTGGATAAACTCTCCATGATATGTGGGATGAGGGATATTTGTATCCATATAAATAGGATACCCAGATGGAATGATTCCATTAATTGACTCCTTTTTGTGTTTTCTGTGATTTTGAATCTCATAATCAAACTGTTCCATCTATTCCTCTATGGAACTAATATTAGCTCTTTTGGTTGATGAGTGTGATATAAACACATATTTACATTTATCAGTGGAATTTTTACTCCATAGATGTGGTAGATTAATATTTTTGTGATCTAGGTTTAGGATCCTCCTTTGATTTTGTCTATTCACAGCCTTATTTATTGCCTTGAAATTAACATCCTCTTGAGGTATGTTTTCTATATTATCTTACTCTACATTGGTTTCAAGGACTATGTTATTTTTTGTTTTGACGGTGATGAAATTTAATGATATTTATTGGGAAATGGTATTTTTATCATTACTCTTGAAGCAACAGGGTAATTCGGCACTGCTTGCATCAGGTTCATTTTTCTGAACCCTGGCCACATTGGAGCTTTTCATCTTAGGCTCCCTTATAGGGCTTGATAGCCTTTGTCATACATTTCCCTCCACTTGGTTGGTGAATATTTAATTTGATGTATTTTCTAATAGTGTTTTTTGAATAGGTCCAAAATAGATATGTTTTGTATTATGGGGGAGGAATGGATAAGATGTTGACCATCAATATTTACCTCCCATCTGGGACAAGATTGATTCAGTTAATGGGGATGATAATGTTATAAATACTCCATGTCCTATTAGATGACAACTATTTGTCATTTCCATTGGCATTTTTTGATTCTTTTATTGACTATTTGATAATTATTATTGATGATTTGACGATTCATTGAAAGGGAATTGGGATATAAATGCCCCAAGCCCAATGGGCTAGGGTTGATCTGGATGTGTGGCTGATTTATCAAGGATCCCATCAATGTGTAATGAACCCATTTATAGAAATTGAGATATAAATACCCCAATCTCAAGGGATGGGGTTGGTTTGTAGCTTCCAACAATATTTCAAGGTTCCTCTAAAAGATTAATGACCCTATGGGAGGAAGCAGTGGTAAATATTCCCCCAACCCGATGGACATGGTTCGCTCCTGGATGATTATGATAGAAGATTCTATTATTTAATGTTTTATTCGGTGAAATTTTTATTGTGTATGATCTTAGTGTAATGGAATTCCACGATGAGTGTCATTTTCTATGGGAAGTTATTAGGCTGACCAAAACTTTGGATTTTGTGATTAAAAAGTGTTCTCATTGCTTTGAGGGGGCTAGATTAAGGATATGTTAGAAGACTTACCCCTATATTAATGATGTATTCACATCTTTACGGTGGTGGAATTCAATTTCAGTGACCAAATAGACAACATTTTACCTTGCACATTGATCTCACCGAAGCCTATGACATTAAAGGACATCGAATCTAGGGATTTATGTTGTTTAAGAGGAATGGTGAAGTGAAACACTCTATAACATCCCCATACATGGATATGAATACATGACATGTCTTTAGTGATTAGTTTCTCATGATTTGTGATGCAATAGAGGAAACAAATTTATTGATTTGCACCATTATTTTCTGGTATCTGGTCTCAAATGATGGATAATCAAACCACGACTTTTTCAAAATAGATAATATTGATGGTTTGATGGTTATACTAATATCCTATATAATGGAGGTGTATATCCTTCAATTAATTTTGAGTTGAGCACATATTTCAGTGTAGGTAAGGCATGAACTATTTCTCTTTCTTATCTTGAATGTCATAGTCAGATGTGGCAAAGTTCTATAACATGGATGGTTGGTTCTTTCTAGCTTACTCTGTTTATATATCTATGTAGGCTTCCTCTTCATCAAACATACATACCTACACATAGTTAGTCCTTAGAAAGATCTTCTTTGGATCACCTGATAACCGCGGGGAAGGGTTGATGGTATTTTATGGGGACCTATATATGGTTGAACCCAATGTTTTTAGAACCTCTAAATAGAAGGTTTTTAGCACCTCTCTATACAGTGGTTATTGGGAAAGAGGAGGATTTCAATATCTGTGGAAAATTTCATAGTTTAGATTATTGAAAAGGCAGATGTTAGGAGTAGATTTCATACGATCCGTCCCTACACTAACCTGAACAGGGATGGCATGGTAATGATCTCTTGGATCTTTGGTTTAAGAGTCAATGGACCATTGAGGTGATGTGGATATGCATCAAACATCCTCAAGGAAAATGGAATTTAGAAAGATAGGGATATAAGCCTCATTCTATGGTGTGGATAGAATATGACTACCATCTTTCTGGGGATGAGATGTGATATGAGTATAGTATTTCCTCTATTTCGGAACATTTTGATAACCATCATGTATTTTGGGAATATAATCATACTATTGAGATGCTAATGGATTATTCTGATGAGCTTCTATATTATAACCAGGATTAGGAGCATGCATGTGAGTGGTTTCATGAATATCTATGTCAACCTTGGATGAATTAGGGATATGAGACCAATAAAAATTAGTATTACCCAAATAAATATATTGATGTACCTCTATTATTGGATAATGGATATGATTCTATTCTTTTATATCATATAATGGATGTTTGTGTCGTCTTTCAATTCGTGAAGTAGGGATATCATCCTGGATTCCATGAGCTATTGGAAAATTCCACATAGAATCACTAATAGGAATATGTGCCTATCCTAAGGAATGTTTCACTCTCACATGTTGATCCATTGTGGGAGAAGGGTTATGAGGTCGATCCTATATAGTTAAATTATGATTCCATTCTTTTTCAATAGGAATATGAACCTATCCCGAGTCATGTGTCGCTCTCAATTGGTGAGCCCTAGTTAGAATGGGAATGTGAGCCCATTATGGTGCCTTTGGATTATTTCTTCGGTCTTTCAGACAAGAATGTACAATTATTTTGAGTCATTATCCCCTCTCACATTTCAATCCTCTATTGGAAGGATATTATGATCTTGCTCTGGTGCCTTATGCTTTAACAGAATATTCCAATAATTTTTTGTGATGATAGAAATAATGTTCCCTTTCTCCATACAAACCACATTATCATATTTATTAGATTGTTGTGATACCCTAGATATAGGGATAGAAATACAAACCTATCCCTATAACTATACTAGTTTGAAAACATTCCATCCAAGTTCTTCAAATATTTCTAAGATGTAGTGAAACTTTAGAAAAGTGTGTGTAGGAATATAGTCATGCACATTTTCAGTGTCCAATTTGTACTTGAAGATATTTTTGATTTAAGACAATATATGAGCGCACCCATATCCACCTTGTTCAATAAAAGTTTTTTGATCGTCATTATGTGTGGGCATAGGGATATGAACATTACCTATTCTTGCAACAGGAATACGCTAGAGGACTTTATCCAACGGAGTAGGTATTTGGACATGCTCACAGGATACCATCAAAATTTGTCGGATGACATTGTCATTGGGAGTAGTAATATGAGACACACCCATTGATCATTATATCTTCAATACTAAAGGTAATTCCATGGTTCCCTTACATGAGAATTTGAGGTGGAAATGTCCCAGGTGGTGCCATTAGCAAGAGATTGAGGGGAACTATCAAGATGGAGCTTGTGAAAACAGCTAGTTGGATTCCTCCTTGATGGCTCCTTAATAAGAAGGTATCCATAATTGAATCCTTAATATAACATCATCATAAAATGAAGGTGGTTATTATTATTCTTTGAGGATAATCGTCTTAATCAATTTTTTATGGAAATGAGCTTCATTGGACTTACTACAACTTTCTTCTAACAAGGAGGACTCATCAATTTCATCATTTAGAGACCCTTGTGTGAATACATGAGGATTGGGAATGTAATGTGTCGTTGTTATTTTCATACCATTTCATTTTCCAACCAATTTTTAAGGTTTTTGATGGGTGATTTTACTTTTCAACCAAAGGAGTTTCTATTGTAATTGATTTTCCAAAACAGTCACTAGATAAGGGCATAATCTCAGGTCAAAGTGTTTTTTGTGAAAGAATTATCTACAGTAAATATAATAACATGGAACAAGTTCATCAATTATTGGATTATTTCATGTATTATATATTCTCAATAAAATATTCATAGGCCACAAAATTTTCCGTTCTTTCCCAGTTCGATCATTCTACTCATGTGGACTTATCATAGCGAGGATGGGATTATTTCATAATAACCCATGTTACATTTTGTCATGCAATATTTTTTTAATTTGAGTGATTCATATTAGATTCTCCATTTTTATTTCCCAAATATATGTAGATAGCATCTCATGTTTAAAATACATGATCCCAATTCCTATAACAACTCATTTATTCGTCCATTACATTATTCTATTCCAGGTTTACAATTTACATTTCCTTTGAAGGATTTGAGGCCTGGTGATTGATTTTTGAGGGTTTAATGTATTACATAATTACTCACATAAATTTTACCATTATTTTTCCTCTCATAGAAACTCCTAATAGTACCCACATCCATAACTGAGTATGGGTCTTCTTTACAAATGTAGTTCATCCTTTTGGTTTTTAAACCCAATGGTACTTTGTAACATGCATTAGTAGAGAGTATTGGAGGTTTGTCTCATCACATCATTTTTTGAGGAATTTTTATCTACTTTGTGACTTTCTTATAGATTTAACATATGTTTTCAAATATCTTAATAATCTTGATATGGAACTGGTTATTATAACAAAATTCTCATGTGTTGAATCATTCTATCATTATAGGGGGTATATTAATAATTAAATATGCATGTAACAATTGTTCTTCATCCATTCCTATTATTTCTTAGCATTTCATAAGTGATTATATTTTGAATTTGTATAACTGGGAGCTCTGAATTTTACTACCATCCAGTGAGTTGATTAATATGTCGATGATAAGATTGAACCTTTGTGATGTGTCATGTGTATTATATTTATAACAAGAATCCAAACCCATTATTTATTTGAAACTATTAATTTTAACATAACATGGAAATAAAATATGTCATGGCACTTAGGCACTAGGTATTGAGCTCAAATCCTTGAATGGAATACTATGTAACTTATCTATAATAGGAATCAAAGTCATTTATGTTTGATCATTCCCTTGGGACTTAATAGAAGGTAGACACCCATATATGGGGGAAGTCATATTATTCTACTGAATGGGTCATAAAAAATGAGGTTTCAATTACTGAGGGAAATTCATGATGTAAACATTATGATAAATACAAAATCCCAAGTCGCATGTGATCCTTTATCAGTGTGAGAAACAATGGATAACAAGTTATCAGTCTCACAATATATGGATGTGGGACTTATTCGATGAGGAATCCCTAAGGGGGTGTTTGGTATATAGATTAACCCTTAGGAAGGTGTACTATGCATATTTATTATAAAAGGAATTTGAGTTTTAATAGTTTAATTGGACCCTATATCTATATATGGAAGAAGGAAAATTATGGAACTCTAGGAGATATTGTGTCCCAAGGGATTAAGATGTTTGATATATGAGTAGACTTACAGTGAGGTGGATTTATATTAAATCTAAAGCTTTGGGGAGCTATCTTATACATCTTTTTATAGAATGAATAAGAGTTCTCATTGTAGGGTTATGCCCAGATATTTCCACAAGATAAGGTTATCATGTTCTGGAATATCTACCTGATATGTCTTAATTGTCAACCAGACATGTGTGGGGAGTTTTTCTAATATGTTTGAAGATGTCTGTACATGCCTGGATTTCCCATATCACAAGTCCAAAGACAATCACATGAACCAGTTAAGTCATCTAAAGGACATCTCATAATCATGTTTACTTGTCTGAAGAACTTCATAAGATCTGGATGGCATGTCTATAAGACACTGATTTATCTAGGATTCTATTTTTTGGAAGATGTAACAATACCTTAATTAAAATCCTAGAGTAATTTTCATGTCTTGGGTGAAATACCCTAGTGTGGCATAATAGCCAAGGTGATGTGTCTGGTGGACGTCAGAAGATCTAGCTAGCAAGCCCATGGGGACTTCGAACGACATGGATGAACCTACTTGCTGTCACAACATAACATTCTTGACATGTACAACGTAAATTTAATTATCCAAATCTCATGAGACTTGTTTGACATGTACTAAAGACATTAGATGACCCGATTGAAATTCATGGAGAACATGACATAATCTGTGTTGAATTTTTGAAGGATGGTTCATGACTTGGGTGAAAATTCCTAGTGTTTCCATAATATTTCGGGAGTCATGTGAAGCACATTTAGGTTATCATATCGTTATTTTCATAAGTCTTCCTCCTTTTCAATTTTTATTACTTATGTGTCTCATTATTTGGCATCCACTAGATTTTTTATGCTTTTCTTTACCCATTGAAATGTTGGAACTCCTTCACATGATCTGGAAAATATGTAGGGATCCCTTCGTGTGATCTATGAAGGGACAATGAAAATATCATATTCATTCTTCTATATCCCTTAGGTTGTTCCCTAGAGTTTAGATGGTGCAATACATTGTGATCGTTTGAACTTCAACTCTACAAAGTCTTCTCTTATGCTCTTGATGTCATATCCTACATGTATGTTTGATGTGTTGAGGATTTATATGCATCTTTGTCCTAGTTATATGCCACCTCACATAGTGTGTATCTAGAAAACCTGAGTTGGAGTCGGTGGATGGATTTTTGTATCACACAATTAATATCATTCTTTTAAAGATCATCCAAGGAATCATATGATGATAGTGACTATGAGAATGTTCCACCATTTCTGGGTTTATTGGACATCATGTGATCAAAGATATTTCTCTTAACCATGTCGACATGTCAAATGACCTTTATAAGAAAAAGATAAGATGTGTTAGACCAACCATGTAAAATACCCTCAGGGGGGATATAGTTATGAAAAATTAAAATTAATTCCCTTTTGGATTTTTCTCTCATTAAACAAAACACTCTTCTCACTCTTTCTCATAGAAATGCGTGAGCGGAATTGAAATCAAGAATGATACGCTAAAAAGATGACTTGGTTAACCCTCAATGGGCTATATACAAGTTTCATACAAAGTCATTGTGTCTAGATACCAAATTCCCTAAAGCTCACTATTTTAACTATGTTGAGATTAGACACACTGCCCCACTTAGATTACAACCAATCATTAAATTAAATCACACTACTCTCTTAACTAAGGGGTATCCACTGCTCTTTCAAGTGATTCTTCATTTAATCCCATTAATCAATGTGTTTTACGCCTTATTTTGTCAATTATAATTTCCCTCTTTAATCCACTTGATGATTAAAAATTTACCATATATTTACTAGTAAATCCCTTCTCAACACTCTTAATATGCTCACTACTTTCTGAATCCCACAAAACCTTCATTAATCTTCCTGACTCTTCACAAGAATATCCAGTATTGGTGAACATAAAAACATTCACAAATCTCAACACATTAAAAAAGAATAGACATCCTTAACAATGATTTCAACATTTTTGAAGCTCAATTATCCTTCATAATGCCCACTCCTTTCACAAATCTCACATAGCCTTTGTAACGATCAATATTTTCATGATGTTTAAAACTATCTGTTAGCTTACCTAATATTCCTAAACATTCTTTATTTTTGAAAATTTTCCCAATAATAACCTTTTTTAATAACCCTCATTAATTTAGATCCTTTTAATTTTCATTAATGAATTTTGTACTTTTCTGTAGGGGTAGGGGCTTATTAATAGGCCTTGTCTTCCATTACTGAAGCCTTCAATCCCATGAACACCTTTTCATGAATATTTCCATTATTTTTCCTCAATATTTCTTATTTTTAAGAACCCGAAAAAAATCTATTCACAGAAATTATCATAATATAATTTATTTTCAATCTTTACCTCAGGAATTTGTGAATCTTAAAACCTTTACAACACCACATAACTTTGCTAACTCAACATCTTCCGGAAATTCCAATCTTTATGAAATTCCAAAAGGCATTAAATATATGAATTTTTAATATTTTTAGGAGTAATTAATAGAAGTAAACCATTTTTGAAGCTTTAGTCATCCTCCAAATTTTTGACCCCAAAAATTTGGTAAACCCTATGAAATGATGCCATCTTATATACCCAATTTTATGTACAGTTCTCAGAGCATCCATTCAATTGTATTGGATATTTTTCAACATACCTAATCAAAAATATATCTTCAACACCACAACAGACATTATAAACCTCCTATATCTACAAACACAAAAAAAAACATAAACACACCACACTGTTACCTTATGGTATTATTTCCAAATTAATCTCTCCCTTTTGTTATGTTGGCAACTCTTCTCATTTTTACACTTCGTTAAATATTCTTCCATATTCAAAAAAAAATAATTTTCTATGATTCATATTATAATTAAAGATTTAGTTAATACACACTCTAAGCCCACATGAGATGTGCTCGACAAGAGAAAAATCAGTATCATAAAATGTTATTCAATGAAGTACTTCATACCAAAAACAGTTAACTACTTTCATAATGAAAACCATATGTTGTGACATGTAACCTTTGATCGATCATCTTTAATAGCTCCACATTTAAAAATACCCCAAATACCTTAATCCCCTTATTTTGTTCTCCCAAAACTTGATGAAGATATTTTTCCCCCTTTCTCCATAAACCCAATGGTCACTCCTTTGTGGTTGAAACATTGTAAAGAACATATATTAGCTCATAAGGGAAAACACACAATATCTCGAAGAGAGGGGTTGCCATATACAAACATTTTCATGTTTGTGGAGTTGAATGAAATACATTTTTCATTTAATTCAACTCTAGATACTCTTTAGGAAAATCTTTTAATATAATATCAACATCCTATTGTTTTTTAGGAACATAATCCAACATCACAATCCCATGCTTCACCTTCTACTTTATAAGATGATACTTGATTTTAAGGTGGTTCATCTGTGATTGGTGTACTGAATTTATACAACATTTTATAGCACTTGAATATTCTTAATGGAATCAGATTGGAGACATAACTTCAAATCCCATATCATCAAGCTAATACTTCATCCAAAATAACTATATACAGTCTTGAGTAGTGAAAATATGTTCATCTTCTATAGTGATCAATGAAATGAAATATTGTTTCATTCTTGTCAATGAAATAAAAAATATTCCAAGAAATAATTCACCACCTGATGATGATTTTATATTAACTATTAACCTAACCTAATCTACATATGTATAGCTCAATAACTCTATCTGATATTATTAGTTGTACAACAAAACAAAATACATAATTCCCTATATTTATCAAGGTATTATTTTTCTTACAAGTATCTTAATTTGGGATTTATTTTATGTTGTATTACTTAGAATATGAAAAAACATATCGTGTCATGTCTTTATTAAGTAAAACTAACTTCCAGTGAAATGTCTATATTTTGTGACATTAACTACCATTCCTTCATCATCAAATGAACGTTATATACAGGTAGTGCATGAATTCATCATCTCCTTGGAATTATCTATTCTATATAATCTTATAACCTCATTGGAATATTTTTATTATGAAATAAATGTTCTATTAAATCATTGAGTCACCTATAAATGAATGGAAAAGGTTGTGTCACCATTCATGGACATTTTTAATACACTTTCTATGAGTTCTCCAAATTATTATAACTATGCTTAATCTCATTGAACAAATATTATGTCATAGATATACACCAACACAATAATCCTTTCATTGTTTTCATTATTGGCATAGATACTATAAACAACTCCCCCTCTCTTAAAACCATGATTTTTCATAAACTGATCAAGTCTAGAATACCAAGATCTCAATGATTTCTTCAACCCATAAAGTTACATCCTCAATTGAAAAACTATGTTCTCAAACTCATGAAGTATAAAACAATCTATATTAACAATATATACATTTTAATCCTCATGAAAACCATTATAAATACTCAATTGACATAAAACTAGAAAAATCTGAACATTCATTGCAATTAAATGGAAAAGAATAATCTGATTGTCCTAATACACACAACAAGTGAAAATTATTCATTATCATTGTTACCCTCTATATAAGAGTACCCTTTTCACAATAGTCATACTTTTTTATGATTACCTATGTCATCTTCATTCTTCTAGTTATGAAAGACACATTTGGTCCTAATGAAATTCTTATTTTTTTTGTCTCAAAATAATCTCTGATGTCTATACCTTCTCAATTTGTTCAATCTCTTCATTTGTATACCACAACTAGTGTTCATCTCCAGATACTTACTCAAAACATTTAAAATATACCTGAGATTGTAAATATGTATTTTATAAAGACATAATTATCTACATTTGAACTCTCACTTCCTGTTAACCAATGATATATTTAATATCTATTTTAGTTTGTCACTGTAGCTTCTGTTCAAATAAAATTTTGACTTCAACTAATTCATCCTCACTATCTTATTCTGAATCACCATTTTTTACTTCTTATCCGACATTGATGCTTACCCTTTCAAGAGTTTTTCCCGAAAATTTTCAATGTGATATTGATGATTTTTTTAATTCTCTAATAAAGTTACATCATTCCTTTCAATGAATTTTCTTAACCTCTTGTTTAAGCATTTAAATGATTTTCGTTTTCCAAAATAGCCACCTAGAGATTTTAAATTCCTATATTTATATTTATCAATAATAAAACAATTGATTCCAAATATTTTCACATATTTTAATGTTTTATTCTTTCTTTACCACATCTTGTGTGGAGTATTTTATTCCTTCAAACAAAATAGATCTTTATTGGATATTTAGACCTATGTGATGACTGATTCATTCCAGAATTTTACTGGTGGGTATTTTTCCATAATAATGTTTCTATCCATGTTTTTTTTATTTGATTCCTCCTACCCTCAACTCCACTTTGTTGAAGAGATATCACTATCAAAACATGATACCTTATCTTATGTTTCTTAAGATAATATTCTAATTGGATATTTGTGAACTCCATATCATATAAATATGAATCTTTAGAATCTTCTATCATAGCATACTCTTAGATTATCTCTGATATTCTATTTTAAAACTAAATATTTAAAATTGTTGGAAATGAAAAATACTCATTCCATCCTAGAGAAATTATCAATGAAAGGAACATAATTCCCCATTCAATCAGTAGATCATGGTGACATAGGTCAACATAAATTTTATACACCAATTCAAGTACTATGGTTGTATTTTTTTATTTGTATTGTATGTATTTTTGATAATTTCCCCTTATTTAGAAGCATCACCCATGTGAGTATGATCACATGATATTTTTCCGGAGATCTCGAGCTACATCACATTTGACCAGATCTGTAATGGGTGGTTGATATAGATGGACCATCCATTTATGCACAATATGTTTTCTTCTGCTCTAGAAATAAAGAACATATCTTCTTATACACTCACAAGGTAAATATTATCCTTTGTATGCTTTCCCTATAAAATAGTTCTACCGTATTTTAACATCATGGTATAAAATTTCTGGGGAAATATTATAGAATCACATTAGTCACACAATTGACTACCACTTAGAAAGATGTGACTAGACCATAGACAACCAGGAAATTATTATGTCTCATATTTTTTCCCACAAATTTAGATTTTATAGATAAAATAATATTGATGTCTTCACCATTTCTGAATTCTATAACACCGACTTTATCATATTGGATTCCTTTAACTAGATCCTTATTTCACATCATATGGGATGTGCGTCCAGGATCAAGGATCCATAAACCAGAACAATATGATTCTTTATGTGAAATATTTGCAACCACTTCTAACTATTCACTTTTCTTTCATTTCCACATTTTTGACTTCATACCTATTATGGATCAATAATATTGATCTTCCACAAATTATGATAGACCAACTTCTTATAAAAGAGCTACAAATCCATTTTTCATTTTCTAACTATTTAATGATTCATTGTGATACTACTTACAAAAACATTCATTATTCTTTATAAAATTCCTTTATTTTGTTGATGAACAATATTTAGTCATGTTTTTGAATCCACTATTATAGAAACTATGAATATTAAAATCATTCCCAAAATATTGAACTATATTTCGTCAAATATTTTATTCTTTTTACCTTTTGTAACTTTTTTCTATGGTCCACCCTCATTGGGATATATCCAAGGTGAATACAAAGTAAATGTTCCTTTGTAAAAAATCAAATAAATCATACTCATGATACAATGACTGTAGTGTATTAATTATCCCTTTTGGTTTAGAACCAATCAAAATTTGAAAGATCCCTTATCACTTTACTATAGTGTGATATCTAATCCTTTGGAAGATTATTTTTTTATCACTTGAACAAATATTATTAAAACCTTATTTGGTGCATCATTATGTTTCACATTCATCCACTCAATTAGTACCACGATGTCACAGATTTACTAGGAAATCCCTTCTCAACACTTTCATGAAGCACAATGCTTTCATGAACCCCCATGTAAAATTTTTGAAACATGGAAATTCAACCCAAGAAAATAATTATTTCGGGAACCTAATGACATTCATAAATATAAACACAATAAAAAAGCTCAAATATCCTTCACAAATCATACTCATATTTCACAACTCACATTCCCTTCTAGAAGCTCACTCCTATTGTGAAGCTCACTTAGCCTTCCTGAAGATCTATACATTCATGATGCTTACAACATTTGGCTATTATACATAGAAATTGAAAACATCCTTCCTTCATGAAATTTTTCTAAAGAAAAAATTTCATTAATCAACTTCAGGAATTCAATGCCATTTAATTTTCGTTAAGGCTTTATCTACTTTTTTAAAGGGTTATATACATATTTATAGGCATTGGATCGCATTGAAAAAGATTCCAAGATTATAAAAACCTTTTAATAAATCATTCAAATAATTTTCATGAATCATTCTATATTCATAAAACACCGTAGAAACTTTTTGTTCATGAAGATTCTCATATTTTTGGAGATTTACCATCATTCCCTCAATAATTAATGAACCATCAAACCTTTGTGACACTACCTTACTTTGTGAATCTAAATATATTCACGAAACTCTAATCCTTGAGAAATAAATTCCATTAATAAATTTTTATGAAAAAATCATGGATATCAAACTTTCATGGATTTTGATTCATCCTATATATTCTGGATGACAAAAATTTGAAAATGAGAAAAAATCTAATCTTTTATATGAAATTTTTTTTATACCACTTACAGAGCATACATTCCTTTGTATTGGATATTTTTTGAAATACCTAGTAAAAATATCTCTAAAACACCACAATTGACATTGGAAAAATCTTTTTTTAGAAAACACTATCAACCCAAAATCAATACAGTGTTACCTTAAGGGGATTTTTTCCAAAAATAACCCCCTCTGGTTTAATAGAAACTCTTCTCATTTTTAAACCTTGTTAAATAATTTTACATATTTAACCAAAATTCACTTCTTGTGATTTAGAAAGTGGGAAATATTTACTCTAAACACACTATAATACAACATGATCAGTGTAAGGTGTGAGAAAAAATAGTACCATGTAGAGTTCATCAATGAATCATTTAATTTCAAAACCAGTAAACAACTTTCATCACAAACCCAATCTATCATGATATATAACCTTTGATAAATAATATTTTTCATCATTAGAGTTAAAATTCCCTCTATTTTCCTTCTCCTCTATCAGCCTCTACCATATCCTGATCAACATATCCCCCCCTATTTCAATGAACCCAAAGGTAAATCCTTTGTGGCTGAAACATTGTTGAGAACACATATCAACTCATAATTGAAAAATACACTATATTTCAATGATATTTGGTCCCACATCAACACATATTCGAGTGGGGGTGTTAAATAAACTGCATTATACATTTGATGTAGCTCAGATGATTTTTTGGGTTATTCCTTTTTTAAAATATCTGTAACCTATAGTTCTATAGGAATATACACCAACTTCATAAGCTCATGATCAACCTTATCCTTGATAAAATGATAATTTATTTAAATGTGTTTCATAATTGAGTGATGTAATAGGGTTTTTTCTAATATTTATATCACTTTAATTATCTCAATGGATTTCATTCGATTACATCACTTCACCTCCCAAATAATAATGTTTTTGACTCATCCATAATAACTTTTCTCAAGATTGTGTAGTCATAATATATTCATCTCTTCATGTTATAAATGAAATGAAATCTTGTTCCTTCCTTAACCAATAAATTCACATTCCATCAAGATAGTTTGGCCCACCTAACATTGAATTTCTATCAATAATTGATTTTTCCTAATCCTCATCTATATATCCTAACAACACTTTCTATTTTCCATTGTACATCAAACTAAAATATGTTGTACCCTTGATATACCATTGCATTCTTTTTTTACTATAGGTATGTGTATTTATTTTGTATTTTTTTTAATACAATTTTTGTTTGAATATGTAACAATTAATATTTATTCTTATCGATGTTATGTACGATATACAACCAATGATATACCTATATTATATGACATTATACATTTTACCTTCATCATCTCAGGATGGTTTCATCCAGGTAGATAATGGGGTCCTAATATCCTTGGAATTATATATTCCAAATATTCTCAGAAACTCCATAAAATATTTGTTTTGTTAAATAAAATTTTCATTCCTTCCTTGTGACAGTAGTAAAATAAGGAAAACTATTAGTTCCCCAAACATTTACATTTCAAACATACTTTTAATAAATTTGTATAATTTTTTCCAATATTATTCATCTAATATATGAAATAGTATTTCACTGACATATACCAATTGAATAATACCTTGATTACTATCTTTTTTCACATAGATATTTTAATCAACACCACCATGAGAAATCCCAAGATTTTTCATAAACTAATCAAGTTTGAAATAAAATGATATCTGTGCTTTATTAAACCCATAATGTTCCTTCCTCAGTCGACAAAATCTATTGTAATATTCATGAATCATAAAACCATATGGATAATTACTGTATACTCATTCCTTTTAAAACCCATTAAATAATGCTAACAAAACATCCATCTACAAAACACTGATCCTTAATTACACTATTATGGTCAAGAATAATATGCTTATCTGTAGCCATACAATAGGTTAAATTTTCTCATCATCATCAAGCCACTCTATCTGGGACTTCCCATTTCACATTAGTTGTAATTTTTTATGATCATTGAATTTTATTCATTCATATTTCCTCAAAAGACCCATTTGGACTCAATGAAATTATTATTATTATTCCTTAAAATAATCTAACATGTTTGATTGTTCTCAATTTTATCAATCACTTCATTGATATCATAAACCCAATTGTCATCTCCAGCTGCTTCCTCAAAAAAACTAGCTTTATATAAGATAAGAAATATGATTGTTATAAATATTTCATTCTCCATGTTTCAACTAGTACTGCTTGATCACTAATCATAATTGTTATGTCAATTTCATCTCTAATCATTATCTTCCATTTAGATATAAATTTGAATTCCTCCTACTCATCATCAATTTATTCTTATAAATCGTCATTTTTTACTTTTACTCCACCTGATATTCTTATCTCATCATCACTATCATCGGGGAACTATTAATTATTTTGTCAAAAATTATATTCATTCTCTACTATAATGACATCATTTATTTCCAATAAAATATTCCACCCCTTGTTGAAGAATTTATATGATTTTTCTCTGAATAGAAATGAAATATCCCCTAATTTTCACAAGATTCAAAATTACTATTTTTAACCTTCTTTAGAATAAAACACTTAAATACAAAGATTATAAAGTATTTTTATGTTGGATTCTTTCCATAACACAACTTATATGGAGTATTTTCCTCTTTTGGACACAATAGATCCCCGTTGGATATATATAACAATGTCAACACTCCTTCCTTCCAGAATTTCTCTGGTAGGACCTTTTCAATAATCATTGTTCTGGTTATGTGGTATAATGTTAGATTCCTCCTTATAACCATCCCATTTTGTTGAGGTTTTATCACTACTGAATCCTGATGCCTTATGCCTTGTATCTCAATATAATGTTTCACTTGGATATTTTTGAATTATGTTCCATTATCAATATGAAACATCGTATTCTTATATTAGATAATCATTTCGTATTCCAACCAATTTTTTTTACAAATTAACATGTTGAACATGTGGGAAATGAAAAATACTAATTCTATTATACTGAAATCATTAAGGAAAAGAATATAATAACTCTTCCCATCAATTTCTTTCAGTGATATCGGTCGACAAAAATCTATATGAACCAATTCAATCACTTTGGTTGACATGTTTTCTTCTTTCCAGGTATGTATTTATGATAAAATTATCTTTTTTACTAGAATCACACTTGTGAGTTTGATCACAGGATTTTTTTGGGAGATCTCGAGCTGTATCAAATTTTACTAGATCTTCCAAGGTTGTTTTTTAATGATGGTAAACTTGTTTAAACCACAACCTATTTTCTTCCTCTCTAGACAAAAAGAAAATATCTACTTCTCTACTCACAATGTACAGATTACCCTCTGTGTAATTTTCCTATATAATAATTGTACCATATTTTCCTAGGAAGGTAAAAAAATTATTGGTAAATACTATAGCATGTCTTTAGTCACAGAGATGACTAACACTTTTAATGTTGTCATTGAGACCATTAACAACCTCGAAATCAACATGTCTTAATGTTTTCTTCTAAAATTTGGATATTTTGAAGTAATAGTCTTTAGGACTTCATATTTTTAATGTTTCAAAACACCATTCTTATCATATTTGATTCCTATTACCAGATTTGTATTTCCCATTATATGGGATATAAATCCACTATCAATGATCCATACACCAAAATGATCTGATTCTTTAAGGGTGACATATGTAACCACTTCCTACACAACTATTTTCTTTTTGATCCACATATTTAACTTCATACCCATTATAGATTGATAATATTGACCTTAATTAGAGTATGATGTACCAGCTTAATCTTGAGGAGATGAAAATTGATTTTTTACTCCCATTTTATGTTTTATATATATTCATCTTATGAACAATTTCAGTCTTCTTTGATGTATTCTTCTATTTTTTTATGATAAATATGTAAGCATAGGTCCAAATTCTACACACCATAAACAATAACATTAAAAATAAATAATAGAATATATAACTATATGTTGAAGTATTTATTAATCTATAACCTTCAATATAGTTTGTATATCGGATATAAATTTTGATAATGTCTCATATTTTCTCAATAATAACATCTGATAAGATGTGTATTCTTGGGAGTCATTCTTATATGACTATTTTTCTAGTATTTATTTAAAACTTATAATTTTAATTTGTAGCCAAATAATTTTTTATTCTTGGATTGGGAGAATGTGGTCTCACATCAATAACCACATATTTTTTCGATCAATATGCATACTAGCTTCATAATTTAGATATGTCTATTTCTTTTTTTTAAACTTTATAATCCACTTCCATATTTTTCTATCACCTGAGTAATCTTCTTCCACGATGTCATACCATGATGTAAGAGTATCTCATGGTCTTCTAACTTTCGTTTCATATTTAAATATTCCACTTCAATTTCTTATATATCTTTTATTTGACATTTCTAGTGTTAGTCAAACCATATATTTCCCTTTTTCTATTATTTTATTTTGATCTTGTACTCAACATCCATTTCTGATTTCACATTCATTGAAGACATATGTTTTTTAATTTCATCATTCAACCCATACATATCTTAATCCAAATTCTACATATAAATTTTCCATCTCAAAGTAATATATTTTCCTTCTTCAATTTGGATATCAAAACATATATCCCCCCATGATCAACTTCTTATTTGGTATGGATATCATTTCTTCCTTCAACTTATTCATCATTTTCACTTTCTTCCCTTGTATGGGAACATACTAAAACTACTACCATAACATTTTCTCAATGAATGGGGAATTTATCCATATAATTAATGGAAAATTATTCTAAACTCTCATTTTCTTTTGAAATAATGTTTTTATTTTTCAAAAAAATTCTCTCAAAATTTTTATTACCTTTTAAATAGACTGAAGATTTATTCATGGGAATTTAAACATAATCCTTATCAATATATAAAAACATCTATGGGGAATCTTAAAAAAAATATTTACAACATTTCCAAATAGAAAACATGCAATGGGAATATTCCTTTTTGAAATTTCATTTTTCTCATAGTAAATATAATAAAAGGAGTGACATGACTTCATTCATCTCCCATTCTTCATGCCTATATTGCATAGTGAGCTACTACATGGACTTAAATTATACTTCTTTGGACTTACCATTTTCAAAGGACTCATTATCATCATTTCTCATCTAAAAAGTTATAAGAGTCCTATTTAATGATCAAATGATAGCTTCATTGGATATTTATCTTCTATTAAAAACACGTTTTGATTAAACAAAGTTGTAAGTTATCTCAATATGTTCTTAAGGATCATTACGCATTCAATAATTCCTCCTCTAACATGCATGAATTAAATATTTAAATTCACCCTGTAAAATAATGAATATATAAACTCATTGTGGTGTATTATCTTATCTGTATAATTATTTTATAGAGCCTTCAGTTTTTCTTCTCTGACTTTTAATTCACCCTTATAAATATTTTGAAACATTTCCCACATACCATTTGATATTTTACCTGAAATAACCTAAATATATATTGAATTAGACATGTCTTCCCCAAAATAATTTATTCATTTGTCATCCACATCCAATTACCTTATGAAATTTTTTAATAAAGAATCATTGTTACCATTGGTCAAAATGCCATGAATCACTTCTGTAAAGACATCCATTCCTAAAAATAATATACAGTGATTCATATGATTCTTCCAAAATTGAAAGTTTTTTTCATAAAATATTGAAATCCATTTATTACTTAAAACATCAATTGAATCCCATTAGAGAGAAACACTGAAATTAACCTCTTTCTTTGATACCAACTGATATCCCAATTTGTTTCAATACCTTGAGAGGTGGGTGAATCAAGGTATGGAGGATTAAAATAGCTTCACCTTTAGATAATGTTTCATTATTAAAAAACACTTTACTATATTATTCCTATAAAAGTGTATGATCAAAATTGATAGAATGTATTTAACACATCAATTTTACTCAACTCACCTACTCTAGGCTATGTTCAAGGACCATGCTAAGGCAGCATGCCTATTTAGAGAATCCACTAAGGTGCACTTATTTTAAAAATCATGGAGGTCACTCAATATCTCTCTTGGTTTTCAACCAATAATAATTTAAATTACACTTCTATATTAACTAATGTGTACTCACACAACCTTTACAAAACATCCCAATCATTCACAATAATATCCATCTTTAACGAACCCCACAACATTCATGAAGCTCATCACATTCGTGAAGCTAAAACATCCTTCATAAAGCTAACTCATTTTTCAAAGTCCACCCCTTTTTTTGAAGCTCACCTATCCTTCACAAATATAAATACTTTTGTGAAGCTTAAAAATTTTTGTTAGCATAATTATTCATTGAAATATTCCTTTCTTTCAATTTTTCATGGAATATCAACATTTTCAAATAAATATTGCAAATAAGGAGTCTTTTTATTTTTATTATGATTTTCCTTACATTTCTAAAGGGGGTAATGGCTTATTTATAGTAATTTATTCCCACTCTCGAAACTTACAAACTCACAGCCAGTTTTTTAATGAATACTTTAAATAATTTTCATGAATATCCCTGTTTCAATGAACCACTTATGAAATTCTAGGTTAATGAATATTCATATAGTCATAGAGATTAATCGTCTTTCCATTGTACATTTGAAAACCTTAAATCCTTCGTGACAAAATCTACCTTCATGAATCTCAACATCTTTTAGAAAATACAATATTTATAAAATTCGTGCCATTTCAATATTTTTATGTAGCATTCATGTAAATGAATCTTTAGTGATGGTTGAGTCATCCTTCAAATTTTAGACCCCAAAAATTTGGAAACAACTATGAAATATTTCCATCTTGTATAAGATATTTTCTATAAAACATCTCGATAATCCCTCCCTTTTTCTTGGATAATTGTCAAAATACCTAGTAAATAATCTCTTATAACTCCACAAATGACCTTAGAAACATTTTCTGTCAAAAAAAATCAACCCAATAACACTATAATGGTACCTTGAGGAATTTTTAACCAACAATACTTCTATATGTCTTTAGAAGATTATGATGCTCATGGAAAAGATTTTTCATGATTTAAGATAACTTTTATTGGTTTTTTTGTGAGTTGAGTATGTATTTTTGAAATATGTTTATGAGATCACATTAGCTTGTCAAGGGGTCATTGTGATACCACGTCGGCATGTCAACGGGGCTCTTGTGAGATAAAGATGAATTGTCAAAGGGCCTCAGGGGTATCATGATGATATATAAAAGGTTCTTCACATTATCAATGGATATTGGATAAGTAATATAACCCCTTTCTCATGAATATAAATGTATATTATCTTCCCAAGAAGCCTCTTCCTTTCCCCTTTTTTATTTCCTCACTTATTTTACAAAGATAAGGTATCTTACAACATTGTGAAATCATTGTTGTGGATGATCACTCAGGTTGTATGGGAAGTGTCATATGATTAATTTTGTGTCTCGTGATGATGTGAATGAATTTTTATTGAAAATACCTCTACCTATATGTGGTGCATTGCATGACCAATGTTGCGTCTTGTGATGATGTATGTGCATTATCATGGTATATCCCTATATTGGTATATGGAGTCAAAGGGGCATAAAAAATCAGATGGAAGGGTCTTTTATCCTTTACATGATAAATTTGGTGTGCCAATATTCTCTTTAAAGATAAGGAAGACATGTCACCAGGGGTTCTGTGGGATCATAATTAGTTTATTGGGTTCCTTCGTAAGAGAAAGAGGGTATGTTATAAGGGAAAACCTAATTATAAATCGATTATGTACTATGTGGGACCCATTCACATGACCTTATCAAAGTCATGAGATTGCATGTCCTTCTAGGGGTTATATGAAATGTTTGTTTCAACCACCCTCCCTTCAATTTTTGTAGATAAAATAATAGACACGATTCAAGAATTTATTCTATTCTAGATTTTTTAATGCTTACATGGAGGGTGTCAACAATGATATAGACCTTGAATAATTTTTCTAATCATGTGTTATCCTGATGCAACATATTCAATTGGTTGATCCCCATTATATCTTAAGACATGAATACTAATCCCCATTATAGGTCACCAATGAATTGAATAATTATTATGTTCTATATAAAATTGTAATGGAATTTGGTTGTATGGTTATTAAAAATTTTAATGGTTCTGTAATGGATTTATAAACATTACGGCCCAAGGAACCTATATAACTTTTCAATGATTGATAATTATATTTCATTAAAAAATAAATTTAAATGTAATAAAGATTATCTTTTTTATGGAAATGGGATTCTATTGCTAGATAAAAATTTATGTCTTGAATAAAAAGGTTTTCATGGGTTTTCATAATTTTTACTAGACTAACATATTTATTCTTTTTTATCCCTTACTGTGATTTTTTTCTCATACCATATTTTTAAAATATTCTTCATAGTGTTTAAGGATGAGAAAATGAAATAAGAATTCATCTTCAAAGTTTTATATAATTTTCATCAAAAACAATGTTTTATTATAAATTTTTATATTATGGAAAAAATGAATACTAATTATAAGTGTCTAATTTGTAATATATGGTTCTTCTTTGTAAGATTTATGAAATAATTCTCTCAAAATCTAATCCTAAAAGGACTTTAGGAATGAAAGAATGTAAATTTTTATATAATGAAACTAGAATATGTAATGTTTAATTTTGGGTTTTCATAGTTGGTATCGTAGCAATGTTTAGATAAAATTAGAGGATAATATAATGTATGTAAATAACATTGAGAAATTTTAATCTATGGTTACATGTTATATCATTTTAATGTTACACAATTATTCCTCTAAGATATTTCTATCTAGAATGGTTTTTTGTAGAGGAGATAAGGAAGTTTTAGTATGAATGAAATGACTGGAACATATCCTTAAAGATAAGTATCCGAATATGATTTTCATTGGAACTAAGTAGTTTTTTTACTATTATTGATAAGTTATAAAAATCAATAAATGGTTGTAGTATCTATGATAGTAAAAATCTAGATCATTAATAGAGAAAGTTGTTGATAATGGGGAATTTTAAAATGAAAAATCTTCTATAATAGAGTAGATCAATTGTTCTATGGTTGTTGATGGATTAATCAATATAGTAGAAAAAAATAAAGTAATGGTATGGGTATAACTAAAAATGGTAACCCTTTCTAAATATCATTTTGAAGGTGAGTGTGATCGATTATAGTATTTGGTGAAAAAAAGGGAGATATGAGATGGATTCAATAGAATAGGAAAAAATTTAGAATAATTTTCTAGATAAACATATATAAAATACCTTTTTACTGCGAATTGAAATTCATAGAATTGACCAAAAAGATAAAAATTAAGTAGGCTCATATGAAGTGTATTTATCAAAATTTCCTAGGTATGTATAAAACTTTATCCATGATATTGAAAGTAAGATTGCTTAATTTTCTTCATGGTTGAAAGAAATATATCATAATGAGTAATCTTATCATGAATTAAAATTTTGTTTGAATATTTTTCAATGTGCCCATATGGTATTAATGGTAATTTACAATGATTATTAATTCTTGGAAAACAAGAAGAAGAAATAAGATTTAGATGGAAGGTAATGGTTAAGAATTTATTATCAATGTCCTAAGGTAAGTAAATAAATTTCCAATCTTATGGAATTTAATTAAAAAAAGCATGAGGAATCCCCTATAAATTTTTAGAAGTTTTATCAATGTATAAGTTTTAGTCATGTGTCAAATGAGTGTAATTAAAATAATCAAATAAATAATGAGAATATGATGGTAAGAAGATTTAATTGTAAGGAGTTGGGTAATTATTCTATTGTATGCCTAATGTTAGTCATAGAGGGTGGGAATTTTCTAGATTTGAAACAAAAAGGTGTGGAAAAATAAATTTCTACTATGACTATTAAAGTTGTTCTGTCTAATGATGTTATGAAAGGTATGTTTCTTATTTACACAAGTTATACCTCAGCCCTCATTGACTTTAAGTCTTTTCATTCTTTTATTTATAATAAAATTTCAAGTAAAAAATTATTATTACCACATGACAAGAAGATAGAAGAATTAGTGAAAAATCTCAGTTGAAATATTAATTCAACAATGATTTATAAGAATCCTACTATGGTTATTAGTTCAATGGTATATCTAGAAAATCTTATTAAACTACCTATAGTAGAGCTTGATATTATATTGGGTACGGTTTGTCTTTAATTTTATCATGCTAAGATATATTTAAGAATTAATAAAACTTGATTCAATGATTTTATACATTTGATAAAATATTAATAAGGTAAGAAATTGAATAGAGATTGTTTTGAATGTTACCATGTCCATATGTCAAAAAGATATAAAATTTTCAAATTATTGATGTTCCAGTAGTGAAAAAATACACTACTATTTTTTCAAATGATTTACATAGTTTTATTCCTAATATAAATTTTTAATTTAATATTGACATAGTGCTTGATGTTAATCCTATTTCAAAACCCCCTAATCTAAGGGTTCAATTAGAAATTTTAGAATTGAAAAATTAGTTGCTGGAGTTTCTAGATAAATGATTTATTCAACCCATAATTTCTCCTTAGATTAATCTAGTTTTATTTATTAAATATAATGAGGGTTCAATTAGATTTATCATTGATTATAAATCAGTTAATTACATCATTGTTAAAAATTGGAATCATTTTCTTCTTATCGATGATTCTCTTGATCAGATCTAGGGAGTGAAATGTTTTTTAAATAATGATCTTAGGTCAATGTACAATCAATTTAATGTGAAGGGGGAAAATATATTATAGACTATATTTCAATATAGGAATATAAATTATGTTTTAATAGTTATGTTATTTGTGTTTTCTAGTACACCTTCTATATTTATGGACCTTATGAATAGAGTTTTCCAAGAGTTCTAGGATAAGTATATGGTTGTGATTATGGATGATATTTTAGTATATTCAAAAATTCAGGAATAATTTTAGAGACACCTAATGATTTTATTGAATGCCTTAAAATAAAAAAATCTATATGGAAAATTTAATAATTTTAAATTTTCATTGCAATAAATTTATTTCATTGGATATATTATTTATAAAGACGGAATTTCTATTGAACCTGCTAAAACGAAAGTTATCGATGAATGAAAACTGACCAAATATATTATAAATATTCATTTTCTTCTTGGATAAGTAGGTTACTAATAATGGTTTGTTGAAAACATTTCGTTGGGTTTTTGTTCACTAACTAAGTTAACTTGAAAAGGATTCAAATTCATCAAGATAATAGAATTTCGTTATTATTCTCAATAATAAAAAGTATTATTGGTGAGTGCTATAGTTTTGTCCCAACACTATATAAATGGGAAATTTTTTATCTGTAATGATTCTTCATTGAAATAAATTTGTTGTGTCCTATTGTAGAATGACCAGGAAATATCTTATGTTTCATGTCAACTGAGACCATATGAGTTAAGTTATCCAATACTTAATATGGATTTAGCTTCTATGGGTTTTACACTAAAAAATTTAGTGTCATAATTTATATGTAGTAATTTATGAAATATATACTACTCAAAATAGTTTCACATATATAATCATTCAAAAAATAATTCAATATGAGATATAGAAGATGGATGGAAATAATCCAGGATTATGATTGAATGATTCATTACCGTCCTAAAAAATAATACAAAGTAGTTAAATATTTGAGTTAAAAATATCATGCATTATTGGACATGTCATGTTTGAAAAAAACCCTCTTGGTAATGATTTAATAAATGTTTTCTCACAGACTTATCACATAAATATATCCTATATTTTGTTTTAGGTATTAGAATAATAATCATTGTCATAAATAATTAAAAAATATTTTAAACAGGATCATGATTTATTGAAAAACGTAGAATTGGTTAAGAAGAGTATGTTTATCATGTTTAATTTTAAAAAATATGGTTTATGATATTGAATGAAATTTTTTGCCTTAGGATTCAAATTTGAAGATGGAATTGTTTAGTGAAGCTTATAGGTTATCATTATCTATTCAATATAGCAACACTAAGATATACATAGACCTTTGGTAGTATTAATACTGAGATGGAATTAAAAAGTTATAGATGAGTTTTCAATAAGATATTTTACTTGTAAATTGGTTAGAGAAGAGTGAAAATAAATAAAGGGGGTTCTATAACATTTTATAATTATATATTGAAATTTGGAAAACATATCCCTGAATTTCATAGGTCTATTGCAAATTTCATCACAATGTAACAATTTGATTTGGGGTATTATTGATCGAATCAATAAATATAAAAATTACTTGTCATACAAGATACTATATATTTAGATCAAATTTCTAGATTATATCTATATGATATAGTTAGGTTACATTGAGTTACACTCTCCATTGTATCCTATTGTTATCCCATATTCACTTATAATTTTTGAAAAGGACTTCATAAGTTTTTGGGTACTAAATTTAAATTCATTACAGCTTTTCATACTCAACATGATTAACAATATAAGATAATTTATACTATGGAAGATATTATTATTTTTCGTATTCAATGGATTAATAGTGAATTCAGGATCAACATTTATATTTTTTATATTTCTCTTATAATAACAGTTTCCATTCTAGTATACGTATGACACTATTTGAGGAATTATATGGAAAACTATGTCAAATGCATTATTTTTTTATTTAATTATGAGAAATGAAAACAATGGGAGCATATTTTATGATGAATCAAAGTAGAAAAAAAATTATGGATAATTGGCGTAAAATTCTGACATTTAAGGTAGGTGAACATGTCTTTTTCAAAGTATCTCAAAGGAAAATTGTTATGTGTTTTTTGTAAAAATGGAAGGTCGGGTATATGGTTTATTGGACTATACTGAATCCTATATTAAGTGGGATTAGTTGACTAGTGATTTGATTTACCTTCATGTTTATTCTAGTAAACAACTTGTTTCATGTTTCAATATTAAGGAAATAAGTACTAGAGTCATCTTTTTTATTATAACCTAATGTATTTTGGTTAGAAGGGAATATTTATTAAAATGAACTAACTATTAATATTCATGACCATAGTGAGATTTTTTTTAAAAAAAAGTTAATTCATCGTGTTAATTTTTTATGGAAACCCCATTTGGTTGAGGAAGAAATGTGGCAGTTTTAAAATACTAAGACGAAAAGATATCTCTACTTATTTTATGAGTGAATAAAATTATGACGAAAAAAATCCAAAAAGGAGGTTGATTGTGACAACCTAGGTAATTATTGAATAAATAATTACCATATTTATTTTCAATCTTAATTTTCATTTTTATATTCATTATACAAATAGTAAGTAGTTTCTAAATCGAAAACGAAATAGTTTTAAATAAAATAATTTATTATAAGTTTTAATTTAAAAGTTTATTTTCAAAATTATATAAACTGAATTAAGTTTTTTAAATAAACTAATAAAAATTTAATTAGGGTAACGTTTTGTGATTTTTCAAAAATTTAGTATTTTTTAGTGAATATTGAAAAAACCATTTTGGTACAACTGTCATTTCTTTTCAATAAATTATGTAATTTAAAAGTTCCATTATTATAATAATTTAAGTTAAATTAAAATTACTATTATATATTTATATTTAGTCTAATTAATTAATAAATAATCATATTTATTAATTATTTTAGTATAATATTATTTTTATGTTTAAAAATAATTTTTTTTTAAAAGAATTATTTTAAAATGCATAATGTTTCTCCATTTTAATTAATTAAAACCTACAAATAAGGAATAAAATTAAACTAAATATATAAATTAAGTATCTAATAAAAATTAATTGAAATCTATATTGTGGGTGTTACATGTCATAGTGTTAATATAAAAGTATCTTATGCTGGAAAAATACATTTCTTGGAAAACAGGTTTTTTGTCATATTTGCGAGTTTAATTTTAAAATAAATTATGCTATTTTTTTTTGAATTTTTAAATATATATTTCATATTATTAATCATAATAATTTATAAAATATAATAAGTTTGATTTAATTTTTGTTCATAATGATTAGTGTATACAGAAAAAAAAAGTCATTTATTGTTGTTAAGTTTAAAATGGGTTTACCGAGGGGTTAAACATAACAGATAAGTGTTAAAATAGTCTAAATTTTATTTAATTATATTTTATTGCCATATTTTGACCAAATTTAATCTAATTATATATAATTATATATTTTATAATATTTTATCAACGGTAATGCATTGGTATAACCTTCCTTTTTCAAAAATACCACGTGTGTCCTCTCCCACACTTATAAAAGGCCACACCCAATATCCTCTCATATTTACAGTTACCAAAACATTTGGTTTTCCAAATATCTACCTAAATCTGTTCCCTTATTTCCCCTATATGTAATAAATCCATTTTTTTTATAAAAATTCTATTATAGGGAGGATTTTGGTTTAATCCTAAAGAGGTTGTCCATAAGAGATATATCATTCTTTACTGAGGGTTTTTATTTTATTTTATTTTAACACATATTAAAAATATATCAACAAAATGATGATATAATAACATTATTATTTACCATATACTAATATTTTATTATTTTATTTTCATAACCTATGTCTTACTCGTCCTCTATAAAATGGGAAATGAAACCATTATTCATGTGTATGGTGGACTACCACCTCACGAACTAATGTAATTAATTTTCCATCATCGCCTCTTAGGCCTTATCATAATGGTGGATTAAATATATATGTTATTCATGAGATATTTATCATTATTAAAATATAATATATCATTTAATTTCTTACCTTTTCAGTCACTAAAAATTTATAACGTCGATCATGCGTACGTGTGGACAATCGCATCAGCAAAGCGATGCCATTTATTTTTCATCACCACATCACATGGATGATATATTTAGTTATATTTAGAGAATTAATATGGTATGTATTATATTATTATAATTATGTAACGATAAAATGATTATTACCTTTTTCAATAGTGATCGTTGACAAATGGCACTCTTGTGTGTGTGTAGTCTACCATCTCCATGATTATAATGTAGTTAATATTTCATAATCATATATCTAGTTTGGTTTAAAATTATAATTGATGTATAAATAATATTATTGTGTCATGATTATTATTATTTATATGATCTAAAAATTACCACTTTGACCATGGTCAACCTACCGAAGTCATTTTGGACATATAATCGGAATATCATCAAAACGCCTGACAAGAACATAATGAATTAGTTAATTGAATATGACATGATAATAAATATGAAAAAAAGGAATAATAAACAAAAAAAATTATTTTAATAATGTATACAAAAAAATAATTTTTTATTCATCAACATAAATAACAAACGTAACATGTTTGCCTCATTGTATAAGACTTTTTAAAATAAAATCTCATTTTAAATAATTTATTGATTTATATTCCCAATATTTATCTACTATTTCCAAATATTTAAAATTATTTCATCAATAAAATTTTACAAAACATAAATTAACTATAAATTATTTTTCTATCTCTATGACCTTCATTAAATGGTTTTAAAAAATTATTTTTTGTATCTAATGCTATGATTTTCTTTACAAATAATCAAATGGAATGTTCTGTTTTAACATATATGATGAAATATACTTTTCCCTCTTCCATAATTGTTATTTGATGCTTGGTTTACTTTACATGACTTCATATTTTATTCATATAAAAACCCTATTCCCTTTATTTGGATATATTTGGAATTGAAAATGGTTGGTCAAAAAAGTATTTTTATATCGTAAAGTGTTGTTCACACATGTATAAAAGTTATTTTCAATGTTATTATGATTAAACGGTGAAACATTTAAAATAATAAATCATTATTTTGACCTTGGACATTTTTTATGATAATGATTGTGCCTGATATAACTATATTAGGTGTTGAGACCCATCATATCTCATGATATGATGGGTTGAGCCCCATTTTATCTCTCTAATACATTGGGTAAAGATAAATTTTCTAGAGATTTATATAGGATGTTGGCTATATGTTTGATCCAATTTTTTAGGGTTTCTAATGGTTCTATAAAGATGATGTCCCAAGGAACCTATATGAAATTTATATACTAGATAATTATTCTTCATTGAATTATTTTGTTTTTAAAAGGTTAAATAAATTATCTTTTTAGTAGAATGATGATTCCCTTTTCATTAAAAAGGCATGTTATAAAGAAAATATTTTTAATAAAATTTCATGTTTTTGATGAGACTAATGCTTTTTTATTTTTATGTCCCTTGATTCACTTTTGGTTATCCTCACAAGTTTTTGAAAAAAAATTCATGGGGTTTAAGAATGGGTAAAGTAAAATAATAATTCAAGTTGAATGTCAGTAATATTTTTCATGAAAATATTACATTATTTATTTTAAAATTTTAATATTATGGTAAAATGGATACTAATAAGAAGTGTCCACTTTGTAATATATGATTTTTTATCTACTAGTTACATAATAATTATATAAAACTATGAAACTAAAAAATAAATGGGAATAAAAGAAATTGAATTATAGAATTAATAAATTATTATATGTACTTTTAAATTTACAGACCTTAGACTAAAACTTATCATGTTGTGACTATGGCCTTTAAAAACATAGATATTTTGGTGTCTCATATCTTTTCCCAAAAACAATGAATTTTTTAAAATAATAATCATTAATAATTAATCACTACAAAATCTATTGACATGTTTCTTTTTATACTAAATTCATATGGCCATATCCTTCTTTCTCGTCTTATGGGCTGTAAATTCATTTTGAAGGATCCTTATACAATTTTGATAGGATGATTTAAGGGAAATATATGCCACTATTTATTTTAGAATATTTTATTTTAAATCAATGTATTTGAATTTACATCTGATGTTGATTGGTGAATGTGATATTTTTTAGTATAATGGAAATAAATTATCAATTAAAGGTAAAACTAAATTTTGTTCTCTCATCTTATTGAATGATTATTTGATTTTATATGTATTAACACATTGGGTTTTCATAAGAACATTCCAATATTTTATTGATTAAAAATACATTGTCATATAACTAAATAATACAAGATAAAAATAATAATAATAAAAATAATTCATGGAATATTAAAATTTGAGTGGATGCCTCTAATGCTCATGTTCCCTGTAATACAATTTAGATATCGTATAATAATTTTTAGAATGTCCTGTATTTTCATAATAAAAACACCTAACACAAGGTGTTTTCTTTTGTGTCTCTAATTAAAAATAAATTTTCTATGAGTTTATACAAGTGTTATAATTCGAAGTCATATAAAAACCAACCTTCAACTTTCAAGTGGTTTTTTATAGCCTGGCATCAACTATCACTACGTTATATTTAGTATCAAGCCCCACAACATCTTTATCATTTTAATTATTATTTTTCTTCTTCATATAATTCTTTTTCCATTTCTCTATACTATCTTAATGTACACTCCCATTTTTTCCACCAATTTGATATGTGTTTTTATGGAATTTTTGGAGTTTATAGTCTCTTGTGATCTTCTGTTTTTCATCATAGGACTGAAAAACCATCCTTAGTCATGTAGATAATTTTTTCTCGGCGTTTTTCTATTTATGTAAAATAATAATTAATATTAGACTATTATTGAATCACTAACATACAATTAAAAACATTATCTAAGTACTCTGTATCTTCATATATGATATTTTTAATTTTTACTTATATAAATATTGCTATTTAATATATAGTTTGGCATCATGATCCACAGAATTGATTTTATTTATTTTAGATCATGAACATATAGTTATTTATGTTCAACCTGTAATTCTATATGGATATCATATTTTTCTTCTACTTATCGTTCATCATCATCACTCTCTTCCATTGTCTGGGAACATCCAAAAAATCCCTTGATATTATCTTCTGTAGGGTCTTTGTAGTCCTTAATTTCTTCTTTATAAATTTTTTAAAACTATTATCCTTATATGAAATAAGGTTATTATTATTAATGAAATTTCATATTTTTATTCATATAAAATTCAAATTAGTTATATACATATCCATGATAACTTCAAAATCAACATTATCATATTGAAAATTCTTTGGAAACATTTCTATAATGTCCCAACCTTTCTACACAAAAAACATGTTACCTGAACATCCCCTTTAAAATTTCCTTTCTCAATTTTTATATTTTTTGAAATTTATAGCATGAATTTAGCCACCTAATCTTCTTCAGTATCATACTCCAAGTTATGATTCTCTAAATATGTAAATTCCACTTAATTGGACATCCCCATTTACACGGACTTATTATTATCATTCCTCATTTTATATTGGACCAGAGCACTATGAAGAATATTCAACATCATCTTATTTGGATATTTTTCTATAATATAAGTAACTTTTGAATTAAACTAGGGTGGAAACCTTTGAAATATATTCTTTATGATCATTACATCATCGCTAGGTTCACTGGGGTTATGCATGTCTTCTATTATTATATTCACATTATTGAATAATGTATTAATAAATTTGTTTCGGTTCATCCTATAGTCCTTATATTTTTTTCTCATAACTATTTATTTATATTATTCGACATTTTTATTTCCATAAAAGTTACTGATCATGATTTTCCACATGTAATATGAGGATTCACATAGTTTCAATTTTACATAAATTCTATTGGATAAATATTCTCTTTACACATTGATATTTTTGTCACTAGCTTCCTAATATTTTCATTATTCTTCTAATAAATATCAAATATACATACTAACCGAAATTACATTCATAGATACAATATAATGATCAATGTATAATGATTGAAAATATATCATTTTCTAACTCTTCTATAGTTTAGTATTGTTTTGTTCAAAGATAAAAATTTATTATTGATTAACTACTTCCTCATCATTCACTGAGAGGGAAAATACAAATGAATTTAACCTTTAGCATTAAAACCAACTGTATCCTTAATATGTTAAATACCCTGAGGGGGTTGAATCAGGGTATGATAAATTAATTTATTTTATAATTTTGATCTTTTTTCATTAAAAAACTCTTTTATCTTATGCACAAAGAAATATATTTAACAGAATAAAAGCATGAAACATGCATAATATTTTTTACATGGATCACTCTAACATATCTAATATGATGAGTATGAAAATTAAAAGTGTCAATGTACCATAATCACTAAAACAAAAAACTGTAAATTTTTTTTAAGAAGATTATTTTTTCTTCCAAATAGACAACCACTCGTATTTGAGAACACATTTCTCTTTCTTATGAAAATAACTCATTACTAATTTAAGAGAAACCTTTAATGAATTGTATCTTATTTTAGTTAAATATAACTTATATTGGAAGAATATAAATATCATAGTTTATAAATGAGATAAAATCCAATTGTAATATAAAATTTTCTCTATAGATGTTATTTTGTGAGAAAATATTCTTCATGAACTACACCACTATGAAATTTCATCATAGAACACTAAGAAAAATATAGTATAAAAATGGAGTATTCTTCATGAATTGATCAACCAGAAACCACCATCAGAATTTTATAACACCTTTTTCTTTTATAAATATCCTTAATTTAATATATATTCATAAACTCCCTATAAAAACTACGTTCAAAGAAACATCGTGAAATACTAGGTGCTTTGTAAAAAACTATGTCATTTGGGTAATTCTACACTTTGTGGAAATTGGAATTTATGAATTTTTATTAATTTATTTAATTATCAATGAATAAATTTTCATATAACATTTCTATATAATGATAGAAGTGATTATGGGGTCCTTATAAAGGTAATGAAACCCAAAACAACCACTAATCATGAAATTAATATTCATCCATTCATGAATTTTTTTATACTCTATTCAAGAATGTAGAGTCGTGTACTATGAACTAAATTTATAGATGAACTATGATTATATCCATTTGAATGAAATCAAAATGGCTATTGTGATATTAATTTTAAATCAAATAGACTCTAAACACTGACAATTTTCATTTTCCAACTTTATTTCACCTAGATTAAATCAGGACATCATGTACATGCTATGTGATGTATCTTATAGATTAATATTTCATTATTCACCAACAATAAACTCCCTTGATGGATTCTCCCACCAAAAAACTTCTTCATGGTCACATAATTACTGTTTAAATATGGATACTGTGAACTCCATTTGTAGTAAAAACTAATCTGAAAACTATGGAAAATTTCCAATGAAGTCTTTAAGTAAGTTTTATAAGGTCTCATAATCTAAATATTAAATATATGTATTATACTTATTTCAAATTATCACAAAGTTTCTATATAAAAATAATTTTCCAATTTTCTATACTCTTCCTAATCACTCAAAAATGCATCTCAAACTACATTTCTAACTTACATTATCAACCAACATTGTTTGTAAAGACAAAAAACTAAAAGCATAGAAATAAAAACACAATAGATTTTCTTTAGAACATTTGGGATTTTATTTTCCATAATAAGAGATTTAAAATTATATATATGGTATATCAAACTACCCTTATATTCACATCTAGGAGATCAGAAATGTGTACAGAGAGTATGGGGGAAACAATAGGAAAATGGGATAGAAGGATTGGGACATGTCGAATAAAGAAAAAGGTAGAAGACTTATTTATGATATTTGTAACATCGCAATTTAATTAAAACCAAGAAAACATTATAGAGTTCATTTATTACACGACCAATACGTAATGGTGAACACCCCACTCTATGGATACAATATGGTATGACCATAATGTTAAAAGTTGTAATAAACCATGATGTTTTATATAGATTTTTCCATATAAACAAATATGTGTCTAATTTTTGTTAATTTTTTATAATATAAAACTCATAAAACATAAATTAAAAACAAATATACACATTCTTATATTTATAAAATTTAAATTAGAGGATAACTATAAAAAAATAAAATTGAAAATATTATAATGGTAAAAAAAGAAAAAAATAACTATTATGATGAAATATAGATAAATTTGGTCTCCTAGAATTATAACACTCATGAAAAATAGAGTAAAAAGTAAACATTACATTAGTAATGTAATCATTATATATAGATAATAAATAATATATCCTTGAGGTAAATTCCTATAAATTATGAATGAATAAAATAAGTGTAACACCCCAATATTCTACGGTACACTTCTCTTTGAATAATATAATAGCGTGTGTTGTACGCAATTTCGGGTTATAACACACCACAACCAATCAAACTAACCATTATGAATAGTAATACACTCTTTTTAAAATTTTATAAATCTAATCCTTTATAATGGAATTCATTTTTGGATTCAGAATATCAAAATTAGCATTTTGTGAATTTTTGTTATTTTTTTGAAAACATTCAATTTTTGATGAATAGTTAAAAAGAATGAGTTATTGTTTAAAACCGACTTTTTATTTAAATAATTATTTTTTTATTTAAATTTATTTTAGGTCAAAATTGATACATAATACTTATATATGTTCAATGTAATTAATTAGAATAAGTTTATAATAATTTTAGATATATAAAAATTTTATTAAACATTTTACCGTCTTTTACCCACCACCTAAGAGCATGTGAAAATTTACATAAAACATAACTTTACCGCTTTTGTGAGAGGAATTTAAAAAATCCAAGGGAAACAGCAAATATCAGTAAGTGATTTTTGGTTCAATATGAATAAAATAATTTTTGGGGAATAGTAACTTTTTTACTTTTATTTACCACAATTAAAAGTAAATAGGGTAATTAAGTGTAAAAATGATATTATTATTACCCTAAAACATGTACAAATTATATTGGATATATATATTTCGTCCAGAAACAAATGTAGGAATAAAATATGATCTTTTTGGTCTACTTGGATAAGATTAGGACATTTATTGTTTTTTAATTCAATGAATAGTTAAAAGTGTTAAAATTGAATATTAATAACTAAACAATTTTTAATATAGGGTTATACAGAAGATAAAGTAAACTCTAAATATTAATTAGAAATTTAAAAATATTTCCTACATAATGGTATTTTATTTATAGTTTTTAGACATTAAATAATTTAATTTTTTTATGACATAATGAATATGCTATAATTACCTAATTAATAAAATATTAGAATAATTGATATTATAAACATTAAAATAAATGAAATTTGAGACTTTTTATGAATTACACTAATTTTATCAGTTATTATGACATGTTATGGTTGGTTAGAGTAATTCAGGATGAATTAATAATGTTGATATAAATTTAACAATAACAAAATACGAAATAGTGTCAAAATTTACATAAAAGAGTTTTTTTAAATATTATATAATTAATTGGTTTTATATTCCTAACAATATATGGTTATGTAAAAAGATATTAAAAATGATAGGTGTGTCATTAATGAACCACTTTCGGTTCTCTTGGTAGTTTATAGTATGTTTATAAACTCTGTAATATAAAAATACAAAGAGACATGGTAAATGTCAAACTATTTAACTAAGAGTTAAATATAAAAGATAAAGATAATATAGTGACCCAAACTTGTCTAAAACTATTTATTGAGTGTTTTTATACCCATTCCCTCAATAGAAATTAAATAATTCATTTTGGAGACATTAGAAACTGAACATTAATTTATTATAAAATAAAATTTCTAGATTTTCCTAAGGTGCCCCTCACCCCTCTTATAAAAGGGCTCCCCCCGTTATCTCTAATTCCCACTTTCAAAGTCATTTGTATTAGCCCAAACTTTCTCAAATACCCACTGAAATGTCCTCCATTCATCCTAGAGGCCTTCCTTTAATTATAAATCCATATTAAGGAGCCGTTTTGATCAAATAAATAGGAAGAGCCCAATGTAGAAGTAAATATCTCACCACTTCTATAAAGTTATTTTCTACTTCCACTTCCTCTTTATTTGTTATTTACATTACAAAATAATAACTCCAGTATCTTCCTTATAATGTGATTTTATTATGAGAATGATAGAACCGTATTCATTATATTATCCATCCTATGAATGACATGTCACGATACGTGCGTATGTATTAGTTATCGTCTCCACGTTGTGGTGTAGTTATTATTCAATACATTATTAATTGTATTGGTATAATAATTTTGTATAATTGATTTAAAAAATATATATAACATGCTAATGATTATTTATATATGATATACCGTCCATTTACTTATGATTTTAATTATAAATAATGATATTGTCTCTCGTGCGTATGTACAGATTACCGTCTCCATTAACGTGATGAGAATCAATCACCATCGTAATCATTCATGCCTTATTTTAATTTGACAATTAAAAATAATATTTATAGAACATAATATTATTCTGTATACGAATCCAATACACTCTACATATAACAATAATGGATTATGTAACTAATAATTTAAAGGGAAACGAATCAGTTAACCGAAATGATGATAATAAAAAAATATAATTAAGAAATCAATATTGGAAGATCATATATGATATCATATTAATGTATGTGGTTCTTGTATAATTTAATAAAAATTATTTCACCATTATACATGAGTTTAAACAACCCTCCAACAAGGAAAAGTACAAGGTAATGTTTAATTTTACAATCTCTTCAATATCTGAGGATGTTTATATGTAATTATCTACCAGGACATGTTATTCATCCCCATCCATGTTTCTTAAAAATGTATTTCAAAACATTCATAATATTTATAGATTTAATGTTAATGTCATTTATAACATTTTTTTACATTTATAAGATGTTTATAAACTAATCATTCCGTCATTTTCCTAACAAGGTACTTTATGACCTTTTCGAAAAAAGTAAGGTAAGAATGTTTTTTGAAACTCATACAGTAGGTGTTGTTATTTTCCACCATTATAAAATTTTTGAAGCTTCACATATTGTATTATAAGAATATTTTCAAATATAAATGTTTTATTTTATAATTACGTGACCTTTAAATGATTTCAAAATAATAAGAGATATTTCCCTACAAATGTTTTGTTTTCATCTATGTAAACATGTTTTGATGGATTTAAAGATTTTTTAAGTAGATTTATTATTATACAAACCATCTATATTTATTGATGGTTTTGGGATAATTTTGATTCTAGATGTTTTATATCATACCATTCATGGTTTATGGATAAAGTATAAAAAAAATTTATGCCAGTTTTAAAACTATTATTTCTTATTGTTTAAACCTTTTCATATGAGGAATGCATTGGACTTAGTAAGTGACGGGTGGAGCCTGATATATCTCTTCAATGCATTGGTAGGTATCTTGAGACAAACTATTGTCTTGTAACAAGGCCTTGACAAATTCTTATTTTTAGTTTTTGCAAAAATCCTTGACAATGTGGTTATGATAGTCTGGCATTATGCATTCCATCATTATGAAAGTGACTATTGATATTTCATGTGATTATTCAACTAGTAGATTATCAATATGAGTAAGTAAATGCAATTAATTTGATTTGTATTTTCCATTTTATGACGATTTTTTTGTTGAAAAGGCTTTTGTTTTAGTTCTATACATCGCCTTAAATGATTATGCTTATTTATGAATGTTTCTGCTATATATTTATCTTTACTGTGCATCTAATATCACCCCTTTCTAGGTTTTATTTATCCCAGGATGCGAAGAAGTATATTATGACTGACCTGGAAGGAAAATCTATGGGATCTAATAGTGTCTATTGAAACAATTTTTTTGTAGTTTTCCATTTTAAGATGTAAGGTAATCCTTATGAATGTGTCTAGTACTTCCAAGTATACTAAAATAATCATTCTTTCGAGACTTGATATTTTTTGATCATTCTAATGACACATAATAATTCATCGACTCTGGGTAACTAGGTTCAGGGAATTACAATTGGTATCAGAGGAAGTTTAGTACAAACCTTGGAATCAAGATTTAGATAAACTCTGATTAGAGCACATATCCCTAAGATAGAATTTCAGGATTGGTATAGAATAACTTCTTAGATTTTTGCTATTGTAGATATTTTGTGTTCTTTTTCCATGAAATACATCCATTTATGGATATGAGCAGGTAGAGGTGGCTCTTAAACAGATGTACCTAGGGGTAAAAACCAAAAACACCGCATTGAGTTAGACTCAAACGGGAACTGGTGCACGACAACAGGCCTTAATACACTCTTGGTTATGACACTCCTGGGGGATATGCTTAAGATATTTCTCATTTTCATAACAAACCATTATGAAAGATATATTAGTATATACCTCCTCAAGAAAAACCTTTTTTATGAATATTGATTATATCCATAAACTGTTCAATTTATGTTAAGTATTTTACAAGTTTTGAATTATGTATTTCGACTTATAAACTAATATAGTTTATGAAATTGATTAGAAATGGATCCTAGATGAAGGAATGGAAACCGTATCAATGCATGAAATCTATGTAGATATTTCCCTCCTACTAAAGATAATTATAGTGGAGCCAGTGATACAACTAGTGCTGGTAATCTAATCACCAAACTGGAAAAAATCTCTCCGGTTATGAATAATAACCTTACCTGTATAGATTACCCTAATCTGCAGCGTGGAGAATCAATGTTAGATCGCTTCGTGAGGAAACAACCAAAAACATTCAATGGGGGTAAAAATACACTATAAGCTGATCAATGGATAAATTACATAGAGAAAATATTTTATGCCTTAAGAAGTATCGAGAGGGAAAAAGTTGCTATTGCAGTTTACCACCTCACTAGAGATATTGATCAACGGTGGTCATTGATTCAAAATAAAAAGGAAGATGATGAAGTATCAAATATAGAATGGAGGGTGTTTAAAGATCTTTTCTTAGAAACAATACTTTCCTTATGAACATCGAGTGGATATGGAAAGACTATTTTGGATTCTAAGGCAAAAGGAGGATGAAATTTTTACAAAGTTTGAGGGTAACTTTACGAGGTTATCAAGGAATGCAGTAGATTATATCCATAACCCAAGGAGTAAGATTGATCAATTATTTGATGTGTTAAGACCATTTCTCCGGAGAGCTTTATTCTCAGAATCCTTCTTATCATACAAAGATATTGTCTCATGTGCTATCAAGAAAGAAAAGGAATTCTCTATGTCTTATTACTTTAAAGAAAAGAAAGAGAAGAATAGATCTACTGAACAATCTATAAATGGAAATATGGAGAATAAGGGAAAGGTTGAATGTCCAGGTTGTAGTAAATGTTGGAAGAAACACCCTGGTACTTGTCTAAAAGTAATGTGAGTCGGTTACAAGGGTGGTGGAAAAAATCCCACCAATCTCATGATTTTAATGGGAAGAAAGAGGCTGTAAATGTTGAATGCTACAATTTTAGAGAAATGGGACATTATGCAAATGAATTTCATAAGTATCAGGGTAACATACCTTAGAAAATGCCAAGGGATCATGAATAAGATTATATTATCACTATTGTTGAGGTTGATTATCCAAAAGACATAGTGGAAGGTAATTTGATGGTTTCTTCATGTTTATCCAACGCTTTATTTGATTCTATATGATCTCATTGTGTCATATATTCTTAGTTTTCTAAGAAAATTAGATATATCCAATTTTATTTAACAAGGGAATTCTCAGTCAAAACTCTTAAGTGAAGTATCATTGAAACCATGTTTTGTGAATCAGTCCTCATTAGGGGATATAAATGTTCTTTATCTTCTGATCTCATCTTCATACCCATGATTGAATTTGATAATATCCTCAGTATGGATTGGCTTCTGGACCATGATGTGAAAATTTATTTTAAGAAGCAGGAGGTTTCTATTTTTGATGTCTATAATAAAGAACAAATTATTTTAAGAGTATAATCATCCCCACCTAATTCTTATCTAGATCCACCCATAATAGCTCAACTAAATTTATTTATTAGGAAGGAAAAGAATGTCATAACTAGGGCTCAAGAAAAGAATATTCAAATAGATGATGTACCTATTGTGAAATAATATGTTGTTGTGTTTCTAGAAGATTTACCTAGACATCCACCAGAACGAGAAATTGAGTTTTTCGATGATTTAATCACTGAATCAAGGCCCATATCAATGAACCCTTATAGAATGTACACTATCGAATTAGTGGAACTAATGAAACAACTATAGGAATTGAGTAATAAGGGATTTATTTACCCTAGTGTTTCTCCATGTGGAGCCCATATCATTTTTGTTAAGAAGACAAATAGATCTATGAGGTTGTCCATTGACTATAGGGAGATCAATGCTATAACAAAAAAGAACAAGTATCATCTACCTCTCATTGATGATTTATTTGGAAAACATCATAAAGCTCAATACTTTTTAAATATTGATCATCGATCTGGATATCATCTGTTGTGTGTGATGAAGGTATACATTCCAAAAATAGCATTTTGAACCATGTACAAGCATTACGAGTTTACAGTAAGGCCTTCTGGATTGACTAATGCAACCTTTTTCTTCATTAACCTAATGAATATATTTTTCAAGGAATATCTTAATGACTTTGTAGTGATATTTAATGATGATATTTTGGTATACTCCAAAAGATAGGAATATCATGAAAACCACTTGCACATTTTTCTAACGACTCTTAGAAGATGCGAATTATATGGGATGTTTATCAAGTGTGAATTTTAGCTTTAGTAGATTTCTTTTTGTGGACATATTTTATATAAGGATCAAATCTCTATTGTTCCTTCAATGACCAAGTAAATCCAAAAATGGGCAGCACTGACGATTATAACTAAGGAACATAGTTTTATTGTTTTAGTAGGTTTTTATCGGCATTTCGTCCTAAATTTTACCCAATTGGTTATCCCATTAACAAATCTCACATGTAAAGGCGATAAATTTGTTTGGAAAGAAGAGTGTGATTAATGTTTTGAAGAATTGAAGAGAAGATTAGTCAATTCTCATATCTTGACTCTACCATCAGGGAATGATGAGTTTGTTATTTATAGTTATTCTTCTAAGAAAGGACATGGTTGTGTACTTATAGAGAATGATATGGTTATTTCTTATGCATTGCAGCAGCTTAAAATTCATGATCAAAACTATCATACTCATGATCTTGAGTTTCTAGTTGTAATATTTACATTAATTATTTGCATACACTATCTCTATGGTGAAAAATGTGAGATATATACCGATTACAATAGTTTGATATATATTTCTCATAGAAAGAACTCAAAATGAGGAAAATATGATGTCTTGAACTAATCACGGATTATGATTGCAAGATACAATACCACCTAGGGAAGGTAAATAACGTGGCAGATGCTTTGAGTAGAAAACATGATGGAGTTTTGAACAAGATGAGATTTTAAAAGGATCATATTCTCACGGATCTAGTAAATATAGATATAGAAAAACCATGTAAGGTGGATCATAAATACTTTTTCAAATGGTTTTTCAAACCATCTTTATTAGAAAGGATAAAAATTTCTCAAGATGATGAAGGGATGTTTCAAAAGAAGATTAAAATGTTTGAATGACGGGATATTAACTGACATCATATATGAAGATGAAATTTTAAAATTTGGGAAGAGACATTGTGTTCCTGATATACCTAATATAAAAAGATAGTTGTTGGATGATGTTCATAGTTCCAATTTCTCTATACTCCTAGGGAGAATCAAAATGTATAGAGATTTGAAGAAACATTTTGGGTGGGATAACATGTAGAGGGAGACTGCTGATTTTCTGTTAAGATGTATGGTTTTTTAACAAGTGAAAGTTGGAAGGCCACATCATGGAGGAGTCTTGCAACATCAACACATACAAGAGTGGAAATGGGATAATATTACGATGGACATTTCATGGGACAACCAAACACTCCAAGAAGGAACAAATAAATATGGGTGATTTTTGATCGTCTTACCAAGTCATCACATTTTCTTGAAATAAGGGAAGATTTACCACTTGAATGTTTAGTAAAACTAGATATTAATGAAGTTGTAAGACTTCATGGTGTACCACTATCGATTGTTTCTGATCCTGATCCCCGTTTTACATCAAGATTCTAGAAAATTCTTTATAAATCCATGGATACTGAACTTTTTTTGAGCACTTCCTACCACCCCAAACTGATGGATAGTCAGAACATACTATTCAAACCTTATAAGACATGTTGAGATCATGCTCCCTTTACATTCAATGTATGTGGGATCAATATTTACTTCTAGTATAATTTTCCTATAATAATATCTTTCAATAAAGTATTCAGATGGAACCATATAAAGCGCTATATAGAAACAGATGTCTCACACCAACCTAATGGGATGATGTTGGTGAAAGAAAACAAGTAGGCCTAGAACTTGAGGAGGAAACGATGGAAAAGGTGCAGCTAATCCAAACCCACATCAAAGATACTCAATGTACATAGAAGATAATTGCTCATAATCGAATTAATGATTTGGAATTTCAGGTAGGATATCATGTTTTCTAAATGTTATGCCCATGGAAAGGTGTTATACATTTTGATAATAAGGGAAACTTTAGTCACAGGTACATCATACCTTTAGAAATTCTAGAACAAATTGGGGTTATATCATACCGTTTGGAAATGCCGCCAAGTCTCTCCAACTTTCACGATGTATTCCACGTATTACTATTGGGAAACTACAAGACTGACCCATCACATGTACTCAGCTATGAAGAATTATAACTAGAACCCAATATTTCTTATTGCGAAGATCATGTCAAGGTTCTTGATATATGAGAAAAAGTGATGAGAAACCGGATGACTCGTCTAGTAAAAATTCTGTGGAGAAACCATAAGATGGAAGAGGAAATGTGGGAACCCAAGGAACTTATGAAGAAGAACATCCCGAGCCTTTTTATGTAATAATATTCTAAAAAATCTAAGTATTAAATTATTTGAAGGAGGGTAGAATGTAACACCCCAATCTTCTTTGATACGCTTTCTTTGAATAATACAATATCGTGTGTTGTACACAACATCGAGTTCTAACACACCACAGCCAATAAATCTAGCCATTATGAATAGTAATACAAAATTTTTGAGATTTTATAAATTCTATATTTATAAATGGACTTCAATTTTGGATTTAGAATATCGAAATTAGCTTAGGGAGAATTTTTGGTATTTTTTTGAAATATTTCAATTTTTGATGAATAGTGAAAAACATTGAGTTATTGTTTAAAACATTCTTTTTATTTAAATAATTATATATTTTATTTCAATTTATTTGATGACAAAATAGATAAATAATACCTATATAAGTTCAATGTAATTCATTGTAATTAGTTTATAATAATTTTATATATATAAAAATTTTATTGAACTTTTTTCCATCTTTTAACCACCTCTTAGGAGCATTTGAAAATTTATATAAAACTTAATTTTTCCACTTCTGTGAGTGGAATTTTAAAAATCAAAGAGACAAGGTTGATATCATTATGTAAAATGTGGTTCAATAAGATGAAAATAATTTTTTTGGTGAATAGTAACTTTTTTACTTTTATTTACCACGGTTAAAAGTAAGTAGGGTAATTAAGGGTGAAAATGATATTATTATTACCCTAAAACGTGTAATTATTATATTTTATAAGTATAAATCGACAAAAAAACCTTAGGAATTAAATTTGATCCTTTAGGTCCACTTGGATAATATTAGGACATTTATTATTAGTTATTTCAAAGAAGAGTTAAAAGTGGTAAAATCAATGTTTAATAACTAAAACATTTTTAATATATGGTTATACATAAAATAAATTCGACTATAAATATTAATGATAAAGATAAAAATATTTACTACATAAGGGTATTTCATTTATTTTTTTACACATTATATAATTTAATTTATTTATGACATAATGATGATGTAGTAATTACCTAAAAACGAAATAATAAAATATATGATATCATAAATATCCAAATAAAATTAATTTGACAATTTTTTATGAATTTCACTAATTTTATAGGTTAATAAGACATGTTATTGTTGGTTATATTAATGTTTTTTGATGTAATAATTCTATTATTAATTTATGAAAATCAAAATACCAAATAGTGTCAAAATTGACATAAAAGAGTTTTTAAAACAAATTTTATATTTTTAATTGATATTATATTCATAAAAATCAATGTATCATCCAAAAGACTTATATAATGATATATGTATCATTAATAAACCACTTGGGTTTCTCTTGGATGTTTATAGTAAGTTTATTAACCATATAATATAAAAATAAAAAGAGACATGGTAAATGTCAAACTATTTAACTAATAGTTAAATCTAAAAGATAATGTTAATATAGTGACCCAAACCTAACTAAAACCTATTAGTTGATTGGTTTTTGAACCATACCAACCATATAATTTAAATAATACATTTTGGAGCCTTTATAAAATGATCATTATTTTATTATAAAATAATATTTCTAGCTTTTCCTAAGGTGCCCCTCACCCCTCTTATAAAAGGGAACCTCACTTCTCTATAATACACAACTTCCAATCCATTTTTCTAGGCCAAAACATATCCAAATACCCACTAAAATATCCTCCATTAATCATAAAGGATACTCATTTTCCAGAAAACAAATCTATGGTGCCCTTTTGATCAAATCAAAAGGAAGAACCCGAATAAAAGGTAAATATCTCACCAATTATTTCATGTTATTTTCTTTTCCACAACATATTTCATTATTGTTTCCATTATAAAATAATAAATCCAGTATATTCTATATAATATGATGTGTTTATAAAATTTATATAACCATATTCATTATGTTAGCAATCATATGAATAACATGTCACCTTACGTGCGTACGTACAACTAACCGTCTCCACATCGTGGTGTAGTTGTTATTCAATACATTATTATTTTGATGAGTATAATAATGTTGTATAATTGATGTAAATAATATATATAAATGTTAATAATTATTTATATATGATATACCATCCATTTAATTATTATTTTAATTACAAAAGAATGATATTTTCGCTCATGCGTACGTAGGGATTACCGTCTCCACGAACACGATGAGATTCATTCCCCATCGTAATCATTCAAGGATAATTTTCATGTGGGGATAAAGAGTAATATTTAAATAACATAATATCATTATTTATATGAATCGAATACACTCTATCCATAATAATCATGGCTTATTTATCTAAGCATATAAAGTAAAACGAATCAGTTAGCAACTGAAACGATGATACTACTAAAATATCATTTACAAGTCAATATTTTAAGATAATATATGATATAATATTAATGTATATGGTTAATGTATAATTTAATAACACTTATTTCACCATTATATAGGAGTCTAAACAACCCTTGACCAAGGAAATGTACATAGTAAGGGTAAATTTCACAATATTTTCATTATCAAAGGATGTTTATATGTAATTATATACTTGGACATCTTTATCAACCACATCCATGTTTCTTGAAACTATATTTCAAAACATTCTTACTATTTTATAGAATATGGGTTAAAGTATTTTATACCCTTTTTTACTTTTATTAGATGTTTATAAAGGAATCTTTCTGTCGTTTTCCAAATAAGGTAATTTATTACCTTTTCGACAAAATTAAGGTAAGAAATTTTTTAACTTTTACGGCTGGTGTGGCTATATTCCACAGTTATAAAATCGTCAAAGCTTACCATACATGGTTATAAGAATATTTTCAAATATAAATGTTTTATTTTATAATTATGTGACCTTTAACTGATTTAGAATTATAAAGAGATATTTCTCTACAATGGTTTTGATTTCATATATGTCAACATCCTATAATGGATTTTATTTTTGTTTAAAGATGATTTATTATGATACAAAACATCTATATTGTATTGAAGGTTTTGTGATATGTTTGACTGTGGATGTGTTATTTCATACCATTCATGGTTTATGGATAATGTATTGATATTTCCTATGGTAATTTTGATACACATTTTTATGGTATGTTTAAACATTTTCATATGGGGAATGAATTATACTTATTATGTGACTGGTGGAGCCCACTATAGGTCCTCGTTGCATCAGTATATATCATCAGTCAAACAACTGTCTTGGCATGAGGCCTTTGCAAAATCTTATTTGTAGTCTTGGCACAATGCCTTGATTATGTGGTTATGAATGTATGGAATTATGCATTCCATCATTATGAAAGTGGCTATTGATATAGCATGTGATTATTAGACTAGTAGAATATTCATGTGAGTAAGTAAATGGAACTATTTTGGTTTATATTTTCCATATTAAAATGTTTTTTGTGTTGAAAATGATTTTTTTTAGTTCAATACATTGTCTTAAATGTTTGGGCTTATTTATGAATGTTTCCACTCTATTGTTATACTTGCAGGGAATCTAAGGTCACCCCTATCTATGTTTTATTTTTCCTAGGATGAAAATAAGTATATTATGACTCACCTATAGGGAATGTCTATGGGATCTCAGTGTTGTCTATGAGAAAAATGTTGTTTTGTTTTTCCATTATATGATGTAATGTAAACCTTATGAATGTATCTCATACTTCCAAGGATGCTAAACCTATAGGTCTTTTGAGACTTGATCATTTCTAATCATGCCAATGAAAAGTAATAATGCCCTAACTCTGCATAATTTTTGTCATGGAGTTACAAGTAGAGTTATTTATAGAATATATGAAAAGAAATATAACCATTGCGAATTCTAACATAACTATTAAGAATAGTAACCTAATTGTTGGAATATTAAAATATTATATCGATATCTTATGAAATAAAAATTCAAGTAATATTGTTCATAAGATAATAAAAAAATTAAATATGATAAAATACATTTTTTTCCCAATGAAAATATATTTATATTTTTTATTTTTCATTAAAATACAATTTATTCCCCTAGGGGAATATCGTAGTGGTTATTCATTTAAGGGGTGTCATGTGAGGTCTAATGATCATGTCTCCCTGAGTACTTATAAGTGTATCAGTTTTCTTTATTACTTTGAAATCCCCTAACATTGTTGTTATATAAAATACTTCTTAATGATAAAATTAGAAATTTTGAAATAATTGATAATTATTTTACAATGGTTTAAAAAAACAACATTTATTCATACATAAATAATAATAAAAATTATGTAATCATAAGTAATATTTTAATTTGTTAAAAATTTTATTGTATCATGAAATTTGATATTTCATAATTAATAAGGAATTAAATAAAAAATAAAATTTAACATATTTAGAAATTTATTTTTTGAATAAATTTAGTTTTTAGAAAAAAATCATCAAAGTTATCCTAATTTTCTTTTATGGTATTTTTTTAAAGTTAAATTTATTTTGAATAGTGAGATACTAACAAATAAGGTATTTTAAATTTAAAGTTAATTACATTATTAATTACATATGATATGATATAGGGAAATATTATCTCAAACTCACACACACAAATTAATGTTTATTTTCATAATAATCATTATTATTGATAGTCTTGAGAAAAAATATGAAACTAATGAATATTTTATTCCAAAACACCCATATCCTTTCATAATAAATAAAATCCCACATCCCGTATATCCATAATTTTATTAACTCAACAAAACTATGATAAAATCCATTTAAAAAATGATTTTTATATTTATAATAGGGTTTGGTCTCTTCAAAAGACAACCCTTTTATGGTGTATTCAAATTCACAAATAATTCACACTAAGGAGTTACACCAAAGCACTATTTTTCATTTCAATATTCTTTTTTCTATGTCAATCAGTAACTGATCCATATTAATATAATTCAAATAATATAAAAAATATATTTCAATGTTATTATGTTAATACAATAAACAATATTTACCCTCTTATCATCTATTCTAAAATTGAAATGTTGCCCCTATTTTGGTCAGTTCACCGCCTCTATAGATAGCGTATATCATTTTTTCATTATAAAATTTACGGTTTGTTATAATTATTCCTTATTTGGTTAAATATGTTAAACATATGTATATGATATTTCATTATATATTTTATAATGTTCAAATAATCATAAATATTTATTTAAACCGATTAATATCAACATAATCAAAAAATAACAAAAATAAACTCACAATTAAATGATAATATTTAGACCTTGAAAATCAGGATTATTTTTAATAAATTTTTGATATTTAAAACATTTTTCACGATTATAAGGATATTAAATTCATTCCATTAATCTTTTTGAGAGTATGCACAATTTTATAAGGGCATTCTTAAATAAAATAAAACTAATATGACCTTGAAACCATGAAATATACATCCTATGAATGGTGGACATGAACATGGGGTCATAAAAATATGATCATAATTGAACTCAAAAGAATAATAATAAATCAAATAGAAATTAAAATGTTTATTGAGAAGTTGTTTAATAAAATTAGTTTTTATTTCAAAATATATACACAAGAAATAAAATAATGTCAGGACTCCTGATATGGGAACTTCCAAACCATACTCTTTTCTTCAAGTTATGATTTCTATATGAACCTCACTTTCTCTCTTTATCACTTACAATTACTTCAAATATCTTATATATATATATACACACACATATATATATATATATAGCTTACATATACACCTAGTTTATTTTACATTCATTTTATTGGGTTATACATTCTTTTTAAGTTCCCTTCTCAACTCCTTTACATAACACTTAACTAATGGAATTTTTATTCTCTTTTTTATTTTTATATACCACTAATTTAAATGATTTTATATTATTTCATTACTAAAAATACACATTGTTTTATGGGTAAGTTTTTTGGATCATCTTTGGTTTTATGAAAAACATTACTACATCCCCCGTTAAAGGTTATATACTAATGTTTTAACACTATATTTGATAGGATCAAATCTAACCTTACATCTCTAGAAATGATTAAGTATTTTTCATTCACTTTAACTCCATAATCATAAAAAATTATTTTTTATTAAGTAATGAATATAAAAAATCATTATTACCTTCTTCTTTGGATGTATTCATGATGATTCCCTTGGTTATTATTTTAGATAAGAATATGTAACCCATTTACTTCTCAAACAGTTTTATAATGATTACACATTATGTATAGATAATAATGATTATGTGGAACACATATTAATGTACATATTATTATTTGATAGGTCTTCCCAAAATTATATAACCCCTCATGAATTTGGTAATATTTTCATTTTATGAGATACCATGTGTAGTGCATGTATAGTTAGCCAGCCCATTATGTTAGGTTATCATAGCATTATTCCTTGATTATGAAGTCATATTTTATATTTATTCCACATTATTATAATTATATGATCTTATAATTTCATTTTTTTATTATATGATTCCTTATAGTCATATATTATCCCCCCTATTTAATGATATCAGGTTATGCCTCTTAATTATTATCTTACACTTCATGTTCATTCCCTTTTTGGACCTAATAGCTCACCCCATTTTTTATGAATTTCACAAGGATATACCAAGATGTAATAGATTATCAATGTGATTTTATATAAAAATAAAGATATTTAAATAAATCCTTTTATGTTTTAGATGAATTTTTATATAACTAATCTAAAAAAGAGATCAGGCCCCATGATTTTTGGATATTTTATAGATATTTATGTTAAAACAAACATGTACAAATATGTGTTTGATACTTGGGTTTCTATAGTAGGTATTATATAAATGTATATTTTTTGGTAGATTTTAATATAAAACCTAATAGTAAATAGGCCATTAATAACATATATTCAAACTTATAAGTTCATAAGTTGTGAAATATATATCATTTATGAGTTATTACATCTACGATCATAATTTCACCTATATATGATTTTAGTATTTGTGTTCTCACATATAAAATTTTTATTATTTTAGTAAATGATAAGAACCTAAAATGTAATGATTAAAAAATTATTGTAAATAATAAATAGAATTTACATTTAAATTTTTTAAATAGTTGATCATGATACAGTATATATTAAAATTTCAAAAGTATAAAAATTGAGTGGTTTTTAAATATAAGTAAATATTGTAAAAAAATTTATTAAAGAATTTAATAATAAAAAACTATTTTAAAATGAAATTAAATTCCGGACACTTTGTATATAAAATGAATTCAATTGAAATATTATAAATGAATTTTTTGTTTAGTAATGAAATGGTTTATTTATATTTTCCGGAATTATAGGTTTAGATAAATTGTAATCATTGGTACTTATTTTAAATATTAATAATGTTATGTTATTTCATAAAGGTATTGAATAGAATATTTCATAAAAAATAATTTTAAGACTTCGAATTAATTTATCATGAATAAGATTTGTATTTTCATGGATCAATGATATGAGGTAGATTAAAGATGTTTTAAGTTACATTAGGAACCCATATCACTGCATTAAATTATTAATCCCATGGTTCAATCATTGACAAGGAAAATGGAAACATAATATTATCTATTCAATCAAAAATATTTCATTTAATTCCAATGAAATAGGGGTAATGGAATTTTATATCCAAATTAAATTACAAAATATCTAAAGTCGATGTTAGAGAAATCAATGTCACGTTTGGTGGGATATATCAATAAAGTCAATATCTATGAGTGTATGGTGGTGTTGTGTTTTTCAAAAACTATTTATTCGTGTTGTTTTTCATTAAATTGTTCATTATATTCATTATTTTAATCATTAATTGGAGAAGGTAAGATTATTCATTTTGACTTTTTGAGGATCTATCTTTTACTATAGTAAATCTCTTTTTATAAAAATATCCATTTTCATGATAATTATAAGAAATTAAAATTAGTATTATTATATACTCTATATGTTTATTCTATAGTATTGTGTTGAATGTTATTTTCTTTCCTTTAAACATTTATATTATTATAATTATTAGTTAATCAGATTGATATGTGATCCATGATTACAAATACATCAATACATAACTCTACCCAAGTGAAATGTTTTGATAATTTCATTTAATTGTATTTTTTTGGTATTTTTATAAATTGTATGGTAATCACCTTATCAATGCCTACATACATTATTTCAAAAATATCATACCTTATTTATAATTCTTTATCCAACATAGTGAATCTTGGGCTACCCCAAGAATCTCCCAATAATTGGAATCACATAAATTATTAATATTGTAGGTATATATTCATTTACTCTTTGAATTTTGTTTAATATCTTTCTTATGATTCCATATTATCCACCCTTTAAAATATTATTTGAAAAACTCTTGACATAACTATTATTGTACAAAATTTAAATATTTATTATAGATCCAGTAGTTCAACTATCTTGTTTTTGAATTTTGGTCCATCATATGTCTATTATACCCTATAAAAAGGATATATATATATATCAATATTGTCTTATAATATTTTTATTAAAAATACTAACAATATACATATATTTTAAGAGATTGTTAAAAATATAGTATACATTTACTAAATCGTTGATTTTTTCTTCAAAACATTAGCTTAATTAAATTTCTCGTCATATAAAATCAATATTATCCTTTATTATTTAATGATATCATATCATATATATTGGTATCATACTATAATAAAAGTTTTATATTGCATAAATATTTATAAAAGCCACATATCACATGTTTTCACCTTTACCACCCCTTTTTACACATATAACAACTCATTTTTCCTATTAAATAAGCTATGATAATTCATACTAAAAAAGTATTTTCATTGGGTATGAATAAGTGGTATGTGATATAAAAAAACAAGTTAAAGGCTTTTGAATATATTTTAAATTAATTTAATATTTAATAGAGGATTTATATGGGGCAGAAATGGTGTTAGTGAGTGTAAAACTCCCTATTTGAGGTGCGCCACTATTGTACACTACCCCTTTTGAGTTTTGATTAGTTGTGTTAAACTGTGGGAAGATATAGGAGATATAAGGAGTGAAGAAGATGAAATCTATATACACTAAGTGATTTTTCACATGACTAATTAATTCAATTATTAATAATTTCTTGGTAGTTTTCATGAATTATATTCAAGGACTGAGTGGTTTTACCGATTTTATGTAAGTTAGTGTGAATTTCAACATATGTGTAACAATCCCAACCATAGCAACCTAGATCCAGTGCATTCCTTTATTATATTATAATATATACATGATTCAAATACCAATAAAAAATTGTTTAGAATTTTTGGAAAACTAGATTATATACACAACACCCATTTTAAATTGGTAATAAAAAATATATCATAATACATAACAAAATATAACAAACCACATCCATTAAAACTCATTCAACAATCCTTTATTTATAAACTGGGGAAATTTAATAAGATAATTAAGATATAAAATGTTCATTAAGGGTTAATTTCATTATAATCTAACTTGAACTCAATAAATTGTAATTGATATGCAAGGGTAAAATAACTAAACACACAAATTCCATTTAATCAATAAATGTGGAATGAAATACAACAATATTTTTTTCACTGTGAAAATACTCTAGATAATAGTAATTTAATTAATAATATAGAAAATTATTAATTATTGGACATAATGTATCCAGAACATGATCCTCTACCGTCAATACCCTTCACAATACGGTTTAATCAAAAGATAAAAACTCGTTTAATGCATGCTTAACTGATTCATCCCATGAGACTGTCGAAACATTGAGGAGATATCTATAACCAATCCCCATATATGTTGTCCATTAAAAATAATTCCTATTATATGAAATAATTTTTTCAATTAATAATCTATGAGACTTTTAAAATATCTATATTGAATAAAAGTTATGGATTTATCAATATTTCAAAAATTAATCAAATACATTTCCAAGTAAAAACTATATGAAAAAATGAAATAAAGTTTAGGATATAATTATATACATAATACACGAATCTAGATATTTGTTATAAACATCATGTCTAATGAAAAAGTATTGTTGTTAAATGATTGTTTCAATAGAAATTAAATAGTCACAAAAGAAAGTTATTTTGTATAATAACATTTATCAAATTATAATTTCCAAGTCAAATTCCCTTAAATGAAATTATTAAAATTGAATCATAAAATACCATTAGGAATGAATACATAATAATATTAAATTTCAAATGGATATTATATATACCCCATATAATTCAATTGGTGCATAATAACAAATAAGGCTCAATGGAATGTAAATTGAGACGAAATCCCTTTGAAGGACCATATCATTGAAGTGGGTGTTAATCAAATGAATATATTATATGTATGCACAATTAATCCACATAAAATAATTGTAAATACATCTCAATTTAATAAAAAATAAATTTACGTGAAATCTTATCATCAAAAAAATAATAAAGTTACAATTTAACCCAATGATTGTGAAATGAGGTAAGAAATCCCATACTTCTTTGTATTCAGTAAAATAATATACACTAAAAAGTAATAAAATATCAAATAAAACATTGAATAACATAAATATAATTAAATTAATGAAAATATATATCAAATTTTATTACATATACATCACACATAGTAAATAATTTGTGAATAGATCATATATCTCCCAAACGTAAATATTAGAGGAGAAACCCTTACCTCACGCTTCCCTTTAATATAGCATTATTTAAAATCATGAATAATAGTTAAAATGATGTTATTAATTCATTATCGTAATATAATAATATTTTTAAAACCATATATTATCTTTTTGTAGAATCTTGTCACCTTTTCATTAATAATATTTCATTATTTCCACGATTTTGAGTGCATTCTTTTCATGGTTTCATGGTTTGTTCATTTGACTACAATTATGGATTTGCATATGAAATAAAAATAAATAACCACAATTGAGATTAAATTGTATTAATATTCTCCAATAATTAATAATTTTCCCATTTAAATTTTTTATTTCATGACTGATAATGATTCATTTGATAAAATGTTGAGGATAAATTATTATTTGTTTTTGGCATTTTTCATAAAGATCATGAACTAGTTTCATTTTATTTAATATTATGTATATATATTTGTTAAAAAACATGAAATAAGTTATAATATAATTATTAAAATATTATTTTTCTTTCATAATAGTTTTACAACGAACCATGAATGCGGAAATGGTAAATAATCAAAATCATTCTTCACATAGGCGATTAACCGACATAATTTGGATAATAGTTTCATTTCGTTAAATAAGAAGATGTAACAAAATTGATAGATATAGGATATTACATTATTAAAATAAAATTAAAATATATAAATTATTATTTTTTATAATTCCATTATAGTTTTATGTGGTGAGGAGAAAGTATTATAAAAATAGAAAATAAGAGAGGTGTTCTGAGAAAATTACCTCCTGAATATCACATCCTTGATGGATCCCTTAAAAACCATGGAATTAGTATTTTGGTCAGACCAGAAGAACTTTTATGTGGTGATAGTGAGGATTATAGGGTTTTATAAATATTTGTTGGATATTTAATTCTTTTTATTAGAATTTTGGTGGTATAGGGAGGTATTTATACTCAAGAAGGGGTGGTTTTAAGTGATTAAATAATGATAATTTTATATTTTATGCGAACCACATATTGGAGGAATTAATTTAAACAAATGTGGATTATAATTAATGTTTTAATGGATAGTTAGGGACTATGAAAAATAAAAAATCCATTAAATTCTGTATTTTTTAGGCATTTTAATTCATTTCCTTTTAACTTTAACCTAATTCATTAATTTACCAAAATCACGATAAATCATTATTTTTACCATAGTAAATTTTTTATGAATAAAAATTAAAATTATATTAATAACTAATTTTTAACTTATTATTAAAAAAATTTAATCCATTTTACTAAATTCATTTCATAGAATTTACAAAAAGAGATTTATGTTTAATCACACAGATGAGATGAGAAAGCAGGTTTTCTGATTTAAAATGTTCAAATATTTAAAATGATTTTATATCCAAATTAAACATGAAAATGATTCCAATGACATAAATTTGATTAATATATGTATAAGTTAAATAATTTGACTTAAAAAAATGAAAAATAAAATTTAACCTTACAAATTATTTAGATGAAAAGTTAGTTTTCCATTAATATTCAATATTTTTCACTATTCATAAAAAAGAAACTTCACATAAAAATAAAAAAAATTCACCTTAAGTTAATTTTAAAATACTTGTTTCAAAATTTAATTTAATTTTTACAAATACAATTTTTCAAAATTAAAATATTATATTTTAAAATAGGTGCCCTATTTAAAGGCAAAATAATTTCCATTTAGAAAAATATAACTTTTTATACATAAAATTGTAATTTATATTATTATAGGACTAATAAAAATATTTTATGAATTTAAAAAAAAATAGTATTTTATATAAAAAAATTAATTTTTATTATTTTTTTCTCAAATAGTAATTAATATGATTTATTTAGATAAAATTCCATTGTGGGAATAAAAATAGTTTTTTATAAAAGAAAATCATTTATGTTCAATTGGTTTTTATTTTAATTTTCAATTTATTAGTAACCCATAATTTCATTTTATAATAATTTCCAAAATATAATCAAATAATGTAGTTAATCTAATTTATTTAAATCATTCTAACAGAATGGTTATAAATTATGTTTTAAAAGAATAGTGTTATGCGATTCAGTTAATATTGGGGTGTTAATTTCTTATATACTTTAATAAATAATTTTCTATCAATTTTATATTTCACTTTGATAAATTAATATTGATTCTTGAATATTCATTTTTTGGAAACACAAATCATAAATAGGTTTAATAAGAAATCCTCTTAATAAGAGGGAATGGGAAATGGGATGGTCACCAAACAAATAAGCTTCGAGTAAGATGACATTAGTGAAAATTGAAAACCTGCTCATGGGGAAAAAAATATAACTATCACACTCTGATGGATAGTGATGGGGAACATTGTTATTTTAATGTTAACCATCACAAAACCATTAAATTGTGATCAGATAATGGACCACTAATTCTTAGAATGAAAATTAAATGGATAACATTTTTTATAAAAAAAATACATTTCATAAATTTGAGGGATTATTTTATTATCCAAATAGAAACCTGAGAAAATAAATTTACTTGATTAGATTCCATGTCATAAGCATAATCTCATCCTTTGGTTTTTCTTCGATCTATTTTCACTTCATCCCTTACGCTAGGAAATGAATTTTCGTAACGATTGTTTTTTATACATGTATGAAGTTTATAAATCATAAAATCCACGAGTCATTAATTCCACATTTAAATAATTACAGAAACAAAAATGGTTAGCTGATGATCTCTAATATAACAAATCATACTTTAACTACAAATAATAATATCCAATTTTCAACTTAATCCATTCAATAAGTAGTTAATTTCAAGACTTGTCTAAAGTACGCCTATCCAAATTAAATGTCTAAAAACATTTAAAGGAAGGATACTAAATTTCAAAAATCAACATAACACTACATTCCCCAGATAATTTAATGTATCTTTAATTTTCACATATTAAATATTTGAATACCTTTTTCACTATAATACCTTAATGTAAACATTACTGATTCCAAGGATATATATAATAATTAATTAAGTAAAATAATTAAATATTTCATGATACATATAATTGGAATATATATAAAAAAATTTACTACATAATTGTTGAGTTAAAAAAAACCAATAATTTAGTAATTCTACTTCAACTATATTAACTACATAATCTTGACCTGAATCTATTAACTTCATCTTAATTATATTCCCATGATGCATTGGGATTTTTTGAAGTTCCCCAAATCATTATATATGAAACATTTCACATTTAAAACTTATTTTTTTTGCTTTAAATCATGAGACTGATGTCCTTTCTCTCCACAGGTCTAACAAAATATAATTCCCTTTAGAAAAATATTGGGGTGTTTCTTTCTACAATTATAACATGTGGGAAAATCCTTCTTTCCTTTTCTCCATTTATCCATATCTTATTCCACCATTATATTATTATCTTTATTTCCAATAAATAAATAATAAAAAGATAATTATTTCTTTATTCTAATATCATAGAAGATGGTATCTTCATATGATGATATTTTCTGGTGGACTAGTTCCCTTAAGATAAATGAATTTAATCCATTAAATAAATTTTTAAATTTTACTCCTCATGTAACATATATAGTCCACAGAATTCCATGATAAAAGTATAAAGTTGGATTCATAGTTTTCTAACATTCTCACCCTTGTTTTACCTTAGAGTTATAAATTTTATCTCTATATCTGCTTATAGTTCATGAGGTAAATAATTTTAAAATAAAAGTTCCTTAAAATCCATCAAGTCCATTCATTATACTTCCTCATCTTATTTAGTTTTTTGATCCAATGACCACCATTGATACACATATCTAGATAAAGGATAAAAATCTATGAAAACATTCTCCCTTTTATTTCTTCCCAAACTGAGAAATATATTCTCTGAAGAACATATCTATAGATCAACTATAAATGTATTTTTATTCCCAGTAAATGATGGGGTTTTCTGTTGCATGATGTGGTATGACATTGATACACCGCATTGTGAATAATGACACTCTATATAAGAAAATTTATTTCTCATAACCTGAGTCAACTATCCCAATATAATTATAATTTTTCCATCTCCAACCCCAACCGTAGCTCCAAATCCTGCTTCAACACAATTGTCTTTCCTAAGAGGGGTATCCTTATTTTAATTATGTTAATTGATATAGTTCCAATTTCTTTTCCCAATATCAATTTCTAAGTATTGTCATACACTATATTAGATAATTAAATTATAAAAAACAATCCAAAAAAATAAAAATATTTAACATAAAATAATCTATAATCATAAGTTTTGTTTCATTGAGTGTATTTCCAAATTATATTATATTGTTTCCCTCTATAATCAAGATTTTACTAAATCTAGTTCCCAAGTATTATACAGAACATTTCCTAATTCCTAATACAAAAACCATGACCCCAGCAGCTAAGACTCAATACCTTACTTTATTATATGGGCATAGATACAGGATATGAATCCTAAGGAACAAATAGTTTAATAGTTTAAGAAAACAATATTATATATATAACCACCATTTCTCATTTGGAATATGAAATAAATCAAAATACTTAATAAAATTTAATAAACCGTATCCTTGAATACTCATTCAATGATCGCTTCTTTATAGCATGGGGTAAGGAAAAACAATTAATGGTGTTCTCAAATGCTTAGTATGGGTTAATTACAATGGATTCTAATATAAAATCAATAAAACTTATTTGATATTGAAATGTAAAATAACATAACACATCCATGTCATTTAATATATAAACTGATAATGAAATGTATCCATAGAAGTTTTTCATAGTAGAAATATTCTAGATAATTGTAATTTAATTATAATTGTATGAATTGCTTAATTGTTGGATGTCATGTATCTTTCATATGAATGAATACCATTAAGAACTTTTACCATAGGGTTTAATCTACAAGTAAAATCTCATTGAATGTTAGCATAAATAATTCATCCAATGAGACTATCGATGTAGTGAGGGGATATATAAAAATGGGACCAACCCATGTATTCTAGTCCAAATAATCCTTCATATACTGAAATCGATTAAATTAATAAACAATGTGGCTAGATGAAATTAATTTTTTATTAATTTCACACAATTTTATGGAAAAAGTCAGAAACCTTAAAAAATAACTACAGATCATCATGCTTCATAAAATATTACAAATGCATTAAAATCTAGTTTATTACTATTATATGAATTATCCCAATATAATGTTTATTCCAAACCACAGTCCATTTTATCTGGGCCTTCCTTGATCAGAACATCAATGAAATAAGCTATCTGGTAGATAGATTGATATAAATCCTCCACATTTAACTTCTAATCATTGAATACTCATATCAAGATGAGATATTTCTTGTTTATCCACTTATATTAAAAAATATTAGTATATAGTAGAATTATTCTCTCATATAACCTTTCTATATCCTCTAAATAATCATTAATAAACAATGTGTATTATCAAATATAAATATTGAATAATAGATAAATATTTATCAATATTTCTAAAATTAATAAAATAAATTTCAAATTAAACACTGTATATAAAAATGGAGTGTGGTTTAGTAAAAAAATCTATCTATCATACAATAATGTGTATATTTATTAGATATTTAATTTTCAATGAAAAATAATTACAAAAAAGTGATTATTTCAATAGAATGTTAATAATCAAAAAAGAAATTGATATTGCACAATAACATTTATCCCCATGTAATTTTCATTTCAAACCACCTTGGATATAATAATTCAATGTGAAACTTAAAATAACATGAGTAATGAATAAATAGTAATATTAAATGTAAAAGGGATAGTATATACATCACGTAGAATTTAATTGATACATATTAACACATAAGTCTCAACAGAATTTAAATTGAGATAGAATCCATTTAAAGGCCTTATCATTGAATTGAACATTGATCAAATGAATAGATTACATGATTCCACTATAAATCTTAATAGAAAAAGTATAAATAAAAAATATGGTAATAAAAATTCATTTCACACATAATCCTATCATGACATAAACAATGAAGTATGAGTTTAACCCAAGGATTGGAAATTGAGTTAAGAAACCCCTTTCCACTTTTTCATAAGCCGAATAATTTTCCCCATAAAAGTAAAAAATTTTAAAATTTAAAATTTAACACCATTGGATAATTAGACTCGTGATATGATATATCAAATCGATGTATAAACACACAACACATAAGAAAAAAGTGGTGGGAAAACATATATCTCACAGAAGTAAATGTGAGACATGAAAACCCTACATCATGATTCCCTTATAGGACCTGAGAACCCTATAAAAGGGGTGGGTAAATGAGGGTGTAAAATTTTTCTTCTAAAGTGATGGATCTTATTCCCATAATAGAAGAAACTTGTTAGAACTGTATGATAGTAATGAGAAGTAATTTAAATAGTAACATGGAGAGAGACAATAGAGTAGTTTTATTTTATTCACCACAAAGGGATAGTCCAAAGAGCATATGCTGAAATTGTGTCAATAATACGTAAATACACTAAAATTCCCTAGTTATGAAAAATAAAATTTCATATATATTCACTCTATTCCATTCACACTAGCTGTATAAGATTTTATGAATTGCAGTGTACACCCCGTGGACCACTTTTGTTGACTCCCACAAGCTCACTACATTGAGAGAAGTCTTACTTAGTTTATAGATGTGAAGGTATCTTTAGTAGATTGGAATTTAAGTCTTTTTATCTGACTATCACAAGACACTTCTTGCATCAATGTTTAAAATTGATGCACATGAAAGAACAAATCATACTTTATATTCAAAACTAGAATGAATCTCAATTCAACTCTTCCACACAACACCTTTTCTTCCACACAGGTTTTTGGATTGTTGTGAAAAATATATTTTTTGGAACCATTTTTTTAATGACTACACCACATGTTTCACTTGGTCAAAATTTACATAAGCAACATTCTGTGTTCTAGATTTTCTATGTGATATTATTCGTTGTGAAACTCTTTCACATGGCAGAGAAACTCGATCATTGTCAGAAAATGATCTATGTTTTTGAATGTGGGTATACACATGTTTATAAACCTGGATGAATCCTTGTGTACGTTCCTTGAGAACATTACCCATTTTCTTAATCCTGAATTTAACATCGCACTTAGTGAATAAGATATTTCTTCTCAAATTCATATTTTTTATGTAGTACATGCCTTTTCAATATTTTAAAATGACATACTGAAAAATCCAGTAGTGCGTATGTCTCTTTTGACCTTTCATTTGGCACGTAAACTTCTTCCCTGTGGAACATAATATTCTTCCACGCAAAAATGAATTTTTTAGGGCCCAATACTTTTCCGTATTTTGAATTAATAATCATGAAAGATAACATGCATGAAAAATATAGATTAACCTACAATATTTCACACAAATTCCTTTTCTAAAAACACCTTTCAACATTCACCATATTTTATGCATAAAAACATTTCAAACATTAGTAAATGATTCCATTTGAACCATTGGTTTTATATTATAATATAACACCCATTTCCTTGGAAAATCCCTGATAAACTCAATTTGTATTGACAATAAAAAAAACTAGTCTCCATTTTCAGCTATCACTTCTACAATATAGGCTGTTAAGAGAGCTAAAAATTGTCTTTATCACCACTAGAGAAGCACTAACTTCCAGAGAGAGATTAAAATACCTATTAATTTATTATTTATTATAAATGACCTAATATAGTGGAATACTATAGTATGTTTCAATAAGACTGTACAACAATAGTTTGGTGCACTATAACAACACACCAAAGCACCAAAAATACCATGAAATCATCAAAATAAAGTACAAATGCATAATTTTAGTGAAATAATATATACATCAAAAATACAAAAAAAACATGATATTATAGAAATTTAAAACATTTTTTTACATAATTATATATGTATAAATTATTGCATACATTCGTTAACAGTAGTCTTCCTTTTTCCTTTGATCCTAACCCCTACATAAGAAAATATTTCACCTCTATAAGAATGAAATTATAATGTTAGTAATAATATCAAGAAATAAATTAATAGTAACTATTAGTTTTAAACTAAACATTGAGTCAAAAATGGAAAATTGTGTATCATATTGAGTTGTGGTTGATTCTTGCAGATCACACTATTTCTATTTCACCATCAAGCATTATATCATTGAAAATTAACTAAATAAGTATAAATTAAAAATGATATGGAAATTAAATAAGTAATATCATATATAATGATGAAAAAACAATCTAGGAATGTTTTCTCATATTTGTTGATGGGATGCACATTTTAAACTAAAATTCCATATATATATTGAAAAGACGCTCTTGGAATCTTACTGGTTACACTGCGCATCGGATTGAGGTGTGAGAAATTATTACACATCTTAAATGATTTATGGATCATTTTTCAAATATATCACAACAATCAAAATGTGTTTTTTCAGATTTTAGTACACTACTTTTTCTTTTTTTACTAAATAGTAATTTCAAACCGTGAACACGCACTTTGACTTATAGTAGTCACATCATGTGTTAATTTGGCATGATACCAATTTCTATATGTCAAAAATGTCTTATTAATCATCTTCATAAATTATCAAGACAATCTCAGTGAATTTTATTAGTTTTCTCTAAGTGTCTCTTTTTGAACATAAATATCGATTTCAAACTGATAACATACACATTGAGTCATACCAGGAACATCGTGTATCTGATTGAGTTTTGTCAAATTCATTAATTTCAAAATTGTCTTATGGATCGTTTTCCGAAAGTATCAAAATAATCAAAATACATTTTCTCATTTTTGAGAATGTAGGTTGTCCTTTTTATGGAAATTCATGATAATTTTAATTAAAATTTTCACTCGGAGTCCCACCGGTTATATTGTTCATCATATTAATGTACGGTTGATTCCTACAAAACAAAATTGACTTATATATAATGTTTTTATAGTATCAAAACTATCTAAATTTTTTTACTCAATTTTTAGTAGGTTAGTTTTATTTTTACTAAAAGTGATGTCAATTTTAAATAAAAAGACCCAAATTGAGTCATATAATTCACATCATGCATTAGATTGAGGTTAGGATAATTCCTTCACATTCCCAAAGGCTTGTATATAATTTTTATAATGTATCAAAATAATCTGGAAGTATTTACTCGATTTGGATTATATCGTGTTTCAGTTTGATGTGTGATTGATTCCTACAAATTAAAAATTCCTTTTGATTTTATTTCCAAAATAATCAATAAAATCCTTATGTGTTTTCTCAGTTTTTAATGAGTGATAATTTCTAAACTAAAGATTGAAATCTAAACTAATAACGGAATCATTGACTCATATTAGGCACATCAGGCATCATATTGAGGTGCGGCTAATTATTACATGTCAAAAAACATTATGGACCATTTTCATAAAGTGTCAAAATAAATATGAATGTATTTTCTGAATTTTGAGTTGGATAATTTCATTTTTACTAAAACTTATATCAATTTTAAATGAAAGGACGCACATTGAGTCGTATTGGTCACACCGTACATCAGATTTAGGTGATGTTTATTTCTACACATCTATAATGACTTGTGGATAATCTTAATAATGTAAAAAAAATATGAATTTATTTTATTGGGTTTTGAGAATTCTAGTTTTCCTATATAATAAAATTGATGTCAATTATTAAATAAAAAGAATCAGATGGAGTCATATCGGTCACACCATGTGTCGTATTGAGGTGCAACTAATTTCTACACCTATGAAATGACTAATGGACAATTTTCCTAAATTAGCAAGACAATATGAATCTTCTTCCTCAAGTTTTAGTATGTCACATGTTTTATAACTAATATTCCATTTTAAATTGGAAACATGTACTATGACACATACCAACCACATCATGCATCAGTTTTTTGTAAGGATAATTTATATGCATCATAAATTAATTACGAATAGATGTACTAAATTATCAAGAAAATATGAGTGTGTTATCCTGATTTTAGTGAGTGTATTATCTTGGATAAATATGTCAACATTAAACTGATAACAGACACATTGAGTCATATTGGTTACACCGTGCATCGAATTGAGGTACAGCTAATTCCTATAATTCCCAAATGGCTAATGTATCGTTTCTTGAATTATAAAAATGATATGAATATTTTTTTCACATTTTTTTATATTTTATTATTCATTTTTACTAAATTTACTATCAATTATAAATAAAAATATTCAATTGAAGTCATACTGGTCACACCGTGTCTCATATTGAGGCATGGTTGATACCTTCACATTCGAAAGTCTGAAATCCATCCCAAATACCAACGTTAAAATGTTTCCATATTATTTCTTGTTCAAATATTCCAAACAACATATCCCCATGATGTTCTTAGAAAAAAACGTTCCACGTTGTTGAAATTTAGAAGTGCATGGGAACTTCATGTGCCCATTAAATCAAGAGAATTATCCATAATAGACACATGATATTACTCTACTCTTCTATATTTAAAAAACAAAAAATAATTTTCAGATAACAACATCTAATCAAAATATAGTGTTGGAAGTTTGATAATGACATGTAATGAAAATGGAATTTTTTTTAAAATTAGAAGAAAGAATCATTTTATCTATTTTTTGGATTGTGGAAAATATTTCAAAACAAATTATGACTTCCCAAAAGATATGTGTAAATAAGTAAATAAGTATTATATGAAAATGATAAGGAAATTAACTTATAAATAGTATATAAAATGGTGATAAATTATTTAAATAAATATTAGGAATTCTCTTTTTTCTGATGGTTGTATGCATTCTTGATGCATTTCCTTGTTTTTAATAACTATGTTGTAGGCTCAACATCCAATCCCTCAAAATTAGGAGCAACATTGAACAAACCACCCCAACTCAAAAAAAAAGAATCCACCTATATAAGAAAACAATTTTAATATGTGTAATACTAAAAATAAATAAATAAAACATAAATATGAAAGAATACATTAATTCTAGGGATAATTATTTCACTATGAAAATATTTTTTACCATATAAATATTTCGACAGTATTGTAAGAATGGTTGCAAAAATTTATAAATAGATCTCACCAAAAAATAAATCAATGAGTGAGGAGGATTAGTAGAAAATAAGATACCTCAGATTGATGAATTGAATCATCCAAGAATAAGTAAGGATATCCTATTGGTATCATAAAATAATCATTTTGTATAATAAATAAATAAATAAATAAAAGATATTTATTATCAAAGGTGAAAGTTATAGAAAATTATAATAAGGTAAAGTGATTATTTTATTATTCTAAATAACTTCAGTATTCTATGTAGAAAATATTTAATTGAATTTATGAAATGATTTAATCCAATATAGTAGGTGTTTCCTCAGAATTCATTGAATGGTGAAAGTTATTGAGAATTTTCATCCTCATCAACTCATCTTATAAACAGTTATCATTTCATTTTTTTGTTTAGATCTCATCCTCTATCTCTTGTAGATATGAACCTATGTTTTTTGAAATACTAAAAGTTGAATTCATCCATATAATGACTAATAATCTGAGTAGTACATGTAACATAAAAGAGATGGGGGAAGAGTTTCAAAATTTTTTGTAATAATAACTGTTTGGGAGATAAAACAGATTAGGATTATAGTTGTACACTATTGTGTTCTCTAGTGGGGGTAATTCCACCATTTGTGATACTTAAATGGATTGAAATCATAGATTCTTAAGGGTGGAAGCAAAAGGAAATGTTAAAGAATTGTCTATTTTTTAATGGATTAAAGGAAAACATAAAAAGTTCTATTAGATGTGCGATTAAAGAATTGAATTTATATTTAAGAAGTGTTGATGAGTGGTTTATCAGTTCAAAGATGGATATATTTTTACAACGGTATAGAAAACAAGCCAACCCATTTTTGGATTTTGGGTTGGTAAAAAATTATGGTAATTGTGTTTGAAAGAGAAAATTGTTTTGTGGTAGTGAAAATTGATCATATTAGATAATAATTCAACAAATTACTGAGTTAAAATGGGTGGGATGATATTTTTTGTAATAAAAAGATAAAATTGATAGATATTTTTTACTAAATAGAATGTCGAGATTGTTAATAAATAAAATATTGATGAAACATTGGAAGAAATTAATGTTGAATTTAGTAGTATAAGGGGAATCACATAGGGCTGATGTAGACTCGAAATAATAAATTTTTTATGAGGATAATGAAAATGGATTATAAAGTACAGGAAATAAAATAAATGCTAAAATAAATGAATAAAAGTTCATTAGTGATTGGATAGTTTCAGTGAAAAATATAAGGAGTAAATATCTAAAAAACATCATTTTCCCATGTATAGCCTAAATAATTTTTACAGAATCGAAAGGATAATAATTAGATTAAATATATGCATGAAGATCTTTATTTGAAAAAGAACAATGTGACATGGGAAATTGTTCAAAGGGTAGAAGAGAGAAATGTTATTAGAACAAAGTGGTAGTTTTGTAATAAACTCATAGACGATGGAAAAGTGGTTCAAAATAAAGAATGGATAGTGTTCAATGGGAACTCCTATATCAAAATAATTAATATTTATGATAAATTTACTCTCCTATATTAGTTTTAAAAAAATATATATTTATTATTTCAGTGAAAATTTAGTTAAAAGTATTCTAAATGGATGTGAAATCTATGTTTCTTAATGGAGTTCTTAAGGTGGGGTATACATTGTGAAATCAGATGGGATTATTATGGATGACAATTATAGAATGTTGTGACAGTTAAAGAATTATATTAATAAGATAAATAAATCATTGAAGGCTTGGAATATAAGATTAGATTAGTACCTAAGAAACCTTGGTTTTTAGAGATGCAGAGTTGATCATAGCCTCTACATCAAGAAGTAGAATGATCAAAAGATGTTGGTACTCATATATTTCAAATAAATAATATTTTAGGATTGGAAAAATCACAAATCAATTTTCTTTATATCATATGAGGTTTGATATCGTGATGTATATGATTGGTGAATCATTTTTCTTGGTTTATAATAAATCATTGAAATCATAGCCCATTACTTTCTCAACAAAAAATATTGAAAATATGTTCTCATGTGATTTTAAATGAAATATTCCAAACCAATTACAACATAGACAACTATATGGATGAATTTTACAAATTTTTTATGATTACAAAGATGTAGATGTTCTGGAATATTAGTATTGTGAGGCTATTATACCTCACAAAAACATGAAACAACATTAGGTTTGATATATTTCAATCCTTATAGTACCAATGTTCGAAAAAGGATATACATATGAAATTGGGGAAGAAAATACTTCAATATATATATAAAAATAATTCTTGGTTGTATTATTATGGGATAGAGAAACTAGAGTTTTTGAGATATGCATATGTAGGATGACAATGTTAATTGGATAACTGAGGGAAATTGGAGATATCAAAAACCCTAGATTTTGTTCGAGCCTTTATTCTGTTTGACCCTTGAATCGCTCGAGCCTTTGATGTGATCCTTGGAAAAAGACTTGATTATTCCCTTTATTCAATCTTGGATTAAATAAAAAGGAACACTAGTAGTAGGTGGATTCATAGGAGAGCTTCAAATATCGTAATAAGGTTTGTGTTGGTTAGGGTTCTGAAAATAGATCGGGAGGCTTTTATCAGCACATCCAAAAAATCATTGATTAACATACCTTTTATGATCAGTAAGTTAATAAGTACTGATAAAATGAATCTTTATCATCATTTTTAGCACTCATAATGATATAGATTTATCATTAGTAAAAAATTACTAATAAATACATCTTTAAGAATACTAACATTTTTGCGTAGATAAATAGTTATTTTATCGGTGCTTTTTTACCGTTGATTAGTCTCTTTCATTATGAGAACTAAAAAAACACTGATAAATTCTTATCATACATTTTTAAAAAGAATATTTTTAAAAAAGTATATTTATAAAAAAAATTATAATACTTATAAAAACACATTTTATAAAATAGAAATTTATAATTCTTGGAAAATATACTTATTTGTTTATAATTATATAAATACTATTAATATATATATATACCATTTTATGCATAAATATAGTTATATATAAATTTATATATTTAATAAATATATATAAATATAAATATATTAAATATATTGATTACATAAATAAATTTATTATATTTTTATAATTATATAACTATGTATTTTTCTTTATTAAAAATTATATAAACACTCTTAAACAAATATTATTAATTTATTTATAAGTATAAATGTATAAAGATTTAAAATATAAATTTATAAATATATATATACAAATATAAGTAAATATTTTTTAAAACATAATTTTTAAACATTATTAATGAATATTTAATATTATGTGCATGCATGTTAAAAAAGAATAAAAAAGAATAATTAAAAATTAGTAAACATTAAAAATATTGAAAAATTGGATAAGCTTATTTAATTAAATGAAATCATTAAAAATGGATCTATATTGAAATAAAGATTAATACATATAAAAAATATTAAAACATTACAAATAAACATATATATAATAAATAATAGAAATTGATTTACCTTCAAAACAACATTTTTGATTGTGAATGTATATAAAAATTCATCAATTATATATATGTGAAATCAATATAATACATTTAATCAATGTTAGATTCAAAAATCAAACTATGATTAATTATGACCATTACTCGATGCAATTAGTCAATATTTATAATTCATATTAATTTTTTTTATAAACCATTATTTAATAAATATATTACTATTTAATGTAAAGAATAAATATGTTTTATTATATAAATCATATTTATATAAATTGATATATATATATAATATTATTTATTAACATTATCAATAATTATTTAATTAATAAAATGTTTAATATTTTTCTGAATTTTATTATTTTTATTTTTTATTTTTTATTTTTTATTTTACATATATCTATATATTTAATTTATAATATTTATAATTTATATATATTATAATCAATTTATTCATTTTTATCACTAATTAATTAAAAATACAATTTTTAATAAATTTTTATTAAAATTATTTTTTATTTTTTATTTATTTAATTATTTATTTTTATTCAGACTTTTAACCACACTAAAAAAGTGATGAGAAATTATTTCATTATGGGCACTAAAAATAATGCAATGATAAAGGGAACCATTTATCAGTAGTAAAAAAAGTGGGATGACAAAAGGTGTCTTTTATCAACACTAAAATAAATGCACCGATAGAATATACCTTTTATCAGCACTAGAAAAAAATCATTGACAAATGTTACCCTCTATCAGCACTTGTTTTAGAACTAAAAAGGGGAATCTTTATGAACACATTTTTCAAGAACTAATAACTGTCTGCTCTATTAGAGGATTTTTTTTGTAGTAGTGTATAAATATTCATGGCAACAACAATCTCCCTCTTTGGGATTATTGGAAATCTATATGTAGATTCAAAAAAGTCCCATCCACTTATCAAAGCATGAAAAGAGATTGAAAATTCAACCAACACTCTAAGTCTACGTGAGAAATTCTCGATGTATAAAATAAGAGGGGATGCATGAATTTAGTTTTCATGTTTTGGAATGCAGAAATATTTCCAATCTATGCTTCTAATATTTCCTCATAACATCAAATTCTAATGGTGTTAGAGAATAATTTCACGATTTGTCCAAAATTAATAATCTAAAAACCATTAAAGCATTGAATTTGTCTTTCTCCCCTTTATAATTTTGAATTTATAAATTCTCACCCTTCAAAAATAGACATAAAGGACCTGTATTTGTACTTGTAGATCTCAAAACACACTCCCCCAAGATCTTATCCCCCCCTTAAACATTCTTCACTTCCAAAAATGGATTGAAAAAGTTAACGCAACTATATAGAAGGTATTAATTCATAACATCATCATGCACTAGGTGGTGGCTGGACACCGAGGTTCAACCTATGTTTCTAGAACACATGTTCTACCAATGGCTTGGTTTGAATGCCATTCACTTCTTCATCAGTTCCAAAAATGCATTATTTTTATAATAACTTGTTCAAATTTTTCTTCTATAAAGTGATATCTAATGTTTAATATGTTTTTTATGATAGTTCTGAACTTGAATCGTTATATGATATATTGTACTCTTGTTTTCATAGGGAATTTCCAATGTTGTTTTACCTCATCACTAGTATTATTCAGATATTTCTTCAACCATCAGAATTGAGTGAAATCCTTTACAGTATAAATATACTCTTCTTCAGTTCTACTAAGAGAAGTGTTTTCTTGTTTCTTTCTCAACCATCCAACACACTTTTTTCCAATATATAATGCTCAAAAAATTGAGGAATTGTTATCAACCACATCTCCATCATAATCACTATCATAAAATGTTTATTGTTTATTATCTCTCCATACAAATAAGTATAATCCATAATTAAGAGTACATTTAATATACCTCTTGATTATTTTTACTGTCACCTAACGTTATTCCTTCAGATTACTCTAATAGAATTCCTCTAAGCATGTTGCAATAACAATATATGTCCATTTCACAATCAAGTAATATAAAATTATAGTGATTCTCCTATTCTATAGAGACCCATTTTTAGGATCGAGTGTTTTTTACGAGGGGTTTCTAGCTTTTGGAAATTACTGAATGGGTCGAATTTAAAATTAGGAATCAAAGAAATTTTTTTTCTAAGAGCTGGAACACTGTGATGTGTGTCATTATTTAATGAAATGAATTTAATTAGAAAACAAATAAAAAAGGAAATAAATTAAATGAAAGGTAAATGGAAAAATTATAACTATAAAGAAATTTCCTTATAATAATAATAAAAACATTTTTTTGTTATTATTATTAGAAGATTTATTATAGGTTCATGAAAAAAAATTAAATGGTGGATTTTCCACTTCAGGTTTTCCTCTCATACTCCATATATATTTGCACACTATCCCCCTCCATATCACAACATGTGTAACCTCTTCCATGTAAATCATGGTGAGCATGACCCAGATCCCTTTCACTCTCTATGGTAGACCACCCCTCATGGCCATGATCTCTAGTAGGTGCGATGTTACCCCTGACTGAGACCAAATAGTCCACGAGTGCCTCCTCCAGGATCCCTCTTTGATCATTGGTTGCACCTCGCTTATTCACCTTTATGATTCAATTCAGTAAGGTGTGTCTTTATCCCCTCTTCTCCTTCTTTTTCAAGATACTAATTTATTTCCCCATCCCCCCGGTATAGATTTTGATAATCTTAGGCATTGAAGGGGTAAACTGATTTTTGTGTTTCTTTATAGAATAGGGCATTAGACTCATCTATCGGGACCCCATTGGAGGCTTTCGGTGTTCATCACTGATGTTGAGGTGTTTTAGATAGTTTTTGGTTCCTTCCACTATATTAGGTGAGGTTTTATTATTGTTTCTTTGTTTTTCACTATCCAATTTATGATCTAGTGGTATCTATGAGACTTGTGGAAATTTTTTATGGTGTTGTGATCATTTTAGAAGGTGCACACACTTATTCTCAAGTATAGATATATATCTCTCTCTCTCTTATGTGGGTGTGTTCTCTCATGGAATGGGGAACACATGCATCAATTTAAGGATATATATATATATAAGTGTGATCATGTGAGTGGGAGACTGTCTAAGTATGAAAGCATTGGATTGGCAATTTTCTGAGGTAGGTTCCTCAAATTTATGATTAATTTAAAATTTTAATGGTTTTTTATTTATTGACATTGATAAATTGAATTTTAATTCTTTACTAAACTTCCAATTTATGCTAAATGATTTGTTAGGGTACCAAATCATGTTTTAAAAAAACTCAATCCCAGGTGTGCTAACTTCAAACTAAAAAGATAAAGAGTTGATTATTTATGTTCTCATATATTGATGATGTGTGTTTTTCCTATGCTTTCCTAGTTAGAGGAAGATTGGTTAATTAATGGAATACAGTTTGGTTAACTAGGAGACGTACTGCCTCCTTTTTATATTGACTCACTTGAATTAAATGGTTCTAATGAACTATAATAGGACTCATGGATGGGTAAACCCATCTGAAAAGAATAAGAGTGAGTGGAAATAAATAGGAAGGTTTGACCATTTGATTGGAATGAATACAAACTATAAAAAACAAGTGGTTATACTCTTTGTTATCTTGGGTTGAGAATGGGGGTTAATGAATGTGTAAATTCATTATAAGATTTGAATTCATTTTCATGTAAGTGTTTGGTTATGATTGGGCATTCAAATTACATGCCTTGAATAAAAAATGGAGAAATGAGTGGTTAAGACTTGGGGGATGTTTTAAAATATTAAATGCTAACATGATATGGTATAAACATATGGAATTAAATTTTTATATGATTGGGTATATTCATATGGTTTGGGTGGTTAAATGGTTTAGATGAAATGGTTAAACTTAAAAGGGAACCGATTAGGAAGGTATGACTACGACCTGGGTTTATATAATAATAATGGATTATGATAATTGAAATTAATTTAATGAAATTGACACATCTAAGAAGGTTTAGTTCATACCTATGCTATATGTTCATAAATAACCTTATTAAAATTGCAATGTCTTAAGGAAATTAGAAATGGTATGTGATATGCATGAGTGTCCTTACCTCATTCTTTGAACTGAATTTGTGACCAAGCTAATGAAATGTGAATTCAAAATCCTAGAGATGTTTTCATTATTTTAAAATTCTGATATTTTTGATATATATATATGATTGATAAACAGGTTTTGAGATAGATATAGGTGCTACAAATACTCACGGGGTTCTAGACAAGATGTTCTACACCCATGATATATATATATGAATAATTAATAAACCAGTAATGATATAATTATTGATGCTCTAAATACTCACAGGGTGCTAGACTTTATGTTCTAGACCAGTGATGATATACATACATGGTTAAATGAGGGCTAGACCTGACATTTTATGCCAGTGATAGATCTATCAGGTTTTGGGGGTGTTAGACAAGACATTGTACAATAGTGAATGTGTGTCCACAATAGTGAATGTGAGTGAACAAATGTTTTTTGGGTGTTATATGTGGAGTTATACACCAGATGTATGGATAAAATAGTGACTACATGCTCAAAAATGGTTTCTAGGGTGTTTGACATGACATTATACACACATGAATTGCATGTTTTATTTCTGAGGGATAGTGTGAGCCTTCTAACACAGAGTACTCTGAGATATGGCCTCATAGAAAAGTAATTTGAACTCCAACATTAGTTGAACCAGGTGCTAAGATATCATATCACGTATGAATACTTCGATCTTCGGCATGAGTCGAAGTAGGTATTAAGATACGATATTATATATGGAATGCTTCAGTCTTCGATATGACACTACAATAAAAACAGGGTTTAGCGGCGATTTTGTGGCGGCGGTTCACAAAACTACCGCTAAACATTTTCACCAAAAGGTTTCACAGTGGTTTTTAATAAACTAACAGGAAACACATAATTTTTTTAAAAAAATCCAACCCTTCCCTACCCCCACCCTGTGTTTCCCCCAAAACCCTCGCGACCCCTTCTTCCCCTAACCCCCCCCCCCAGCCCCAGCGACCCCCACACCCTCCCTTTTTCCACTAACCCCCCGGCCCCGGCGACCCCCGCACCTTCCCATATTCCCCTAACCCACTGACCCTGGTGACCCCCAACCGTTCGGCGAACCCCAGCCGTCCGGAAACCCGGTCTGGTGACCAACGACCCCAAACTGTTCGTCAATCGTTCTCCTACGACAACTGTATTTTCAAGGTATGTATCCATTTAAGTTTGGGGTGGTTTTATTGTGGCACCATAATTTATTTTGTAAGCTATTGGGTTTTTCAGACTTATATGATATATCATTGACTATCATGACTCATATATTGGTCATGTTATATCCATTGTGTTTGGTTGATTTTGTATCATGCATCATATTTATGTTATAACATTTTTTTGTCTAATTCTAGTTATGTTGTTTTTTGAGAGTAAACCACCACCATGATTTCATATACCATTGTAATTTATAGTCATCCTCTAGTGTCTGTGGGATGCACCTAGGTTTAATGTAAGTTTGGCCCTACCCAAGTCAATAGGTTGGGTTTGAGATGTTGTAGTGGTAGTCCTTCCCATTTAGGTTTAATTACCCTCAATTAAAATTTCCATTAATGATCAGTTGTTTAGGAATGAGAAATCTCAACTCTAACTTGATGAATTATAGAAACTTGAGGAAAACTATTTTCACACACTTTACATCCTTGAGTTAAATAATATTATTATTATAATAGAATTCCATAAGAAGGCCCACATATGATTATTTATCCAAGGAGAACTAGTATTATCTATGAGAACAACTATGATACATAAGAGGAAACCTATAAATCTTGAGTAAAATGGGAAGGTCCATATAAAATACAAAATTTCTACCCTAAAAATGCCTAGTCCATGATTATAATGGATTGACAACATATCTTGTCTAACACTAATATAATTATTCTCAAAGAAATACTTTTTATAACTTTACAAAGGGGATTTGAAAGTCCATTTTTAATGACTTTAAACATCTTCTATATGGTTCTATTCATAAGACCACAAACTATAAGACACGAAGGTCCTTGGTACAGGACCATAAAATGTATGAAACTCATTTCATTTTCATATGAAATATGAACCATCCTATAACAGTGTAAAATATCTAGAGTGGTATATTTTTTTATGAACTTATTCCCTTTTATATTAGACATATATATGTAATAGTTCTCACTGTAAGGGATTACATGTTTTCCATGGGTCTTCACCAAAAAATTTACACTAGGATGAAACCATTTTATTATCTCATATACATAATCTAGATCTAAATAGAGACTCTTTTTTCAGAACTACATATGGATTGATTCTTATTCTTACAGGATACATAGTGGTTTCCATATCTCTTATATGAATAATGGTTAATGGTATATTTCATTCATAATAATCTATACTATCCTATTTTATGTGTTTTTTCATTCATGTCTGGTTTCCTCCTATTTCCACACACATGTATAAAACAATCCTATATTAAGAACTATGTGTGGATTAATTCAATTTATGTCCATATATATAGTTATGTCCAAATCATTTATATTGGAGCAAACCACAAATTTAATTACTATAAAAAAGCAACCTCATCCTACTATTCATGACTTCATCTATTCAAATAAAATTTTATTTATTGACTAGACACTATGACTCAAGAATTTTATTTTTAATAAAATCCATAAATACACAAAGACTTCCTCACATTGATCATAGACATAAGAACATAAAATGAATGACATAATGTTCCTCACCATACCACATTATACTACATTGCACAAAAGTCATTTTTTTAATTATATCGTTAAACTAAATGACATATGGTACCTCTTAAATTAAATTTAAACTTAATTCATAAATTCAATATATACAATATAATTTCCTTACATGAGATAAATATCCGTGTAATAATCCTCAGTGAAGAGTTCCTTCTCAAAAAACATATTCAAAAATAAAATTCCACAATTATTTCCTTGGATTATATCATATGGGATTCATGGATTCGCATCAAACCTTCCTTTATGTAGCTTGACACTGGACAACATCATTTTTCCGTTCACAATAGATAGATTTGTGAAGATATATTATAAGAACAACATGTGACATGATTCTTATTGTTATGGGATATATAGTGACACACGAATTTACCATCCTAGGACATTATGTAGTTCCCATTTAATTTCCCAATTATTTCCCAATGAATATACATTTAACCATTCAAATAAGTTTTCATCCTTTCAATTCCCACCAGGGAACCCATACATGTCTCCCTTTCTCTCATATACAATATCTGGATATTTTTTGAGACCGTATAGAAACTACATGTGTATTTATTTCTATTATTACTATATATATAGTGATGTTTGAGCCACTAAACTTGGACCCAAAAACACATTTCATCACCATAAAAGTTGTCTTAGTGTATAGTACACTAATTCATGTTGGGTCACTCTGTATTTGAATCTATACTATGATAATATATTTTGTTCCAAGAACTACATGTGCCATGATTCCTACTATTATAGGATATATAGAAACACCTAAACTATCCATATCGTTATTAGTCACAGTTCATCATCTACTTTCACTCCCCCTCAATATTCTATAATTTCCTAACCTTGGATAGATTTGGAATGGAGTTTTTCTATTGCCTTTTATATAAAATATTAATATAAGAAACACTTTATACATTAACTTTTTTAATCACTCAAAAACTCTCATGGATATTGGTAGGGAGTGTATCTAATTTTTAAATAACACCAATATTTGGAAATGACATTCCTAACATACATCATTCCTACAATTAAGAGATTATTTGTGTATAATGCACAGAGGTGTAATTTCAGGGTAATTCATACCTTTTTAGTATTAAAACCCCCTTTCAAAACTCCCATCATGATTTCCATTCTATAAATTCATTCCAAAAATTCATATATTAATAGGATAAATTCAAATAGATAGTGAAAAGATTGAAAAACATAAAGAGCGATAAAACATGTCCAATTTTCATGAACTGATCTAGGCTACCCATAATCCGGGTACCCATGCTGGCCTGCGATAAGTCTCAATGGGTGTTATATAAGGGCTAAATATTTCAAGCAATGTCGTTGTACTAATGGTATGAAAATCATGAATCTTTGGTGTGTTCAATGACATCAATTTCAATGGGGTGTTGTTTTAGGCAATATAAATGTTTGATTGACAGTGTTATGATAAGTGTGTAACCTGATATTCTTACTGCTCCTCAATGAGGTGTTGATGTTGTATCCTAGGGACCAGACATGTTCGATTTGTCTGGGCATGCTAATTAAGTGGTAAAAATGATCAATGTATAATCATTATTATATTATGCATACTATATGATCAATGGGTCATCTTTATTATATTATGTTTCTGTAATCTTACACTATCATATATATGAAGATTTTTCTCTATTTAGTAGTAACTATGTGTTTTATTTTTTTATTGTGTAGGAACATTGTTATATACATGGATAAAAGCTAGATCACATTACCGAGGAACACACCACAATACGTTAAGGGTTTGAATGAGTTTTTAGATTGTGCAATTTCTAATCGATCTATTGAAGGGAGAATAAGATGTCCATGTCCTAAATGTAAATTTAGAACATGGTTGAAGAGAGATGAAGTTTATGAACATTTAATACTGAAGAAATTCCCTGATCAATATTTGTGTTGGATTTGGCATGGATAATCAAACTATACAGAAAGATTGAGCAATGATGTTGATCCACAAAATGATGTCCAATGTTTGTCGACAATGGAAAATAAAATGCAAAACCTCATAAATGATGCATTCGGAACTTCAGGACACCACTATGAGCATCAAAACATATAAGAACAACCAGAAGAGGGTGATACAAATTGCAAAGTGACATGTGATGTTTTTGATACTGTAACACAAAAAGGTCAAGATTGTAACATATCATTGGATCCTCCTACTGATTCTGTGGAGCCGAATTTAAGGGAAAACATCAGTGAGGAAAATTCATTTCATGATTAATTGATGATGGAAATCAAGATTTGTATAGTGGGTGTTTGAAATATTCAAAGCATTCATTTCTGCTGAAGTTTTACCATATCCAATGTCTATGTGGAATTACAAATAAGGCAATGTTCATGTTATTGGAATTGGTTTCTGATGCATTTCCTAAAGATAAAATCCCATAATATTTTTATGATATGAGAAAAGTGGTTATCAAGCTTAGTCTGAATTATACAAAAATACATGTGTGTCCCAATGATTGTATGCTTTATTGGAGAGAGGATTCAAGTATACGGAATTGTAAGAAATGTTCTTCTTCTAGATGGCAGTCAAAGGGTGATGTTGGAAGTCTGACTGAACATAATTTCATGGAGAAGAAGAAAAGGAACACACATGCAAAAGTTTTGTGTTACTTTCCATTGAATTCTCGATTGCAAAGATTATTCATGCCATCATAAACCGGCGAACACATGAAGTGGAAATATGTAGATAATAACAATGATGATATAATGAGACATCCATGAGATTCCCAATCATGGAAGACATTTGACTCATTATATTCATATTTCTCAGCTGATACTAGGAATGATCGTTTGGGATTGGCTGCCGATGGATTCAACCCATTTGAGACATTGAGTACCAGTTATAGCATTTGTCCAGTTGTTTTGATCCCTTATAATCTACCTCCGTGGATGTGTATGCAAGAAACATCTTTTATCATTTTGATGATTATTCCAGGAAAACAAATTCCTAGAAATGATATTGATGTATATCTACAGCCTTTGATTGAAGAATTGAAGGAGTTATAGAGCAACAGTGTTGATACATTTGATGTTTCTTCTAAAACAATGTTCAAAATGCATGCTGCTTTAATGTAGACCATTAGTGACTTCCCTGGACTTGGAAATTTTACTGTTTGGAACACTTATATGGGTTTGTCTTGTTCCATTTGTAACTTTGATATCGAGCCCAAACGGCTACCTCCCAGTAGAAAATGGTGCTTCTTGTGCCCTCAATGATTTCTTGATGCATCTCATAGATTTTGGCTAAACCAATCAAAATTTAATGGTTCCATTGATCGTAGACCTCCTCCGAAGTTGTTAACCAGTTCTGAAATATTGACACAACATCAAATGTTAAAATAGAATTTGGGAAGGTTCATCATTTTAATGATAGGGGAAATCAAGTGTGAAGTGCATCTTTAAGTGAAATTAGAACACAGCAATGGAAGAAAAAAATTATATTCTTCAAACATCCATATTGGGAATTTAATTTGTTGCTCCACAATATTGATGTGATGAATATTGAGAATAATGTATGTGATAATTTGATTTTCACATTATTTAATGAGCATGGAAAGTTGAAGGATCATCTCAATGCTCGCAAATACTTACAAGTAATGATCATAAAACGTGATCTCTGGCCATATTAGAATGAAAAGTATGCTCCGTCCATTTTTTTCAATGAAAAATAAGGATAAAGATACATTCCTTCTAATTTTTAAGAATGTGAAGGTATCTGATGGGCATTCGAGTAACATCTCGTGGTGTGTTGTCTTGAAGAATCGTAAGTTATATGGATTGAAAAGTCACAATTCACATATTTTGTTACAACAGTAATACCATTGGTATTGCGTACATTATTACCTGAAAAAGTTACTATTGTTGTACTCCAATTCTTCACATTTTTCAGGAAATTATGTGAGACAGATCTACATCCATTTCATCTTGACAACCTCCAGGAGAGGTTTGTATTGACCCTTTGAGAAATGGACATGATCTTTCCTCCACCGTTTTTACTGTCATGATGCATTTAACTATGCATTTGGTTGAAGAAGATAAATTAGGAGGCCTCGTTCATTATTGATGGATGTATCCAATTGAGAAGTTTTGTTATTTATATGTTTCCAGTTAAGTAAAAAAAATTGGTATTTAAATATATGCATAATAATATTATTTTATTTCCCAGATATCTTGGGCATTTGAAAGAATACGTGAGATATAAAGCTCAACCAGAAGGCTCTATTGTGGAAGGTTATTTGGCCGAGGAGTGTCTCACCATTTGTTCTAGATATTTGGATGATATTGAGACAAGATTTAATTGAGTTGGATGTGTTGACGACTCATCATCTCAATATCAGTGCATCAGAAATCAAAAATATTTCCTGTTATTAGACGATCAGTTGGGAGAAACTCATATGTGACACTGACAGAATTGGAATTATTACAGGCACATAGATATGTGCTGTTGAATAGTGAAATTGTAGATCCATTTATTGAAGAGTTGAGGATACAAACAAAGAGACGAATGAGTGGCCGAACACGAAATGAGAAATATATAACAAAAGGAGTGAATAAAGTACTGGTAGAATGTTTTGCATGACGTGTAAGTTTATAAATATTGCAATAAATACGAATATTAGTTTGACACATACAATTTGTAAATATATTAAATTATATTTCTTTTTTCAGATCATGAATAATGATACTCGAGCAGACTTGTCAGAAGAATTTAAGGTCCTTGCTAGAGGTCCTATAAAAAAGTAAGAGACTTCGACACTTATAATGTGAATGGCTTTAGATTTCGTATCGTCGATCGAGATGTGGGTTTTGAAACAAAGAATAGTGGTATATTTACATTTCAAAAAGTGGAATACTATGGAATGATGCATGATATTATTGAATTAAACTACCACATGCATTTTTTTTTGTTTTATTCAAATGAAAATGGGTCAATATTATCAGATGTGTTAAAATAGATTCCTTGCAATTTACTTCTGTAAACTTCTCTCGCTTGATGGATGTTGGTGATAATGAATTGCATGATCCATATATCTTAACATCACAATAAAAAATGTTATATTATGTGAATGATGTTGTGGATGAAGGGTGGAGTGTAGTTACTCACGTAATACAAAGTGATTTGTATTATTTGGGTGATGAAGTGGATGATTTGACCTCTCCAATTGAATTTTATCAACATCAGGAAGAAGAATTATTTGTCCATCATGATGTTAAAAATATTAGTCTAGTAAGGATGAATGAATTGGATGAAACAATGGAGTAGGAAACTGACATGATTGAATGGGAAAATGATTGTATGTACAATTATTTATTCATTCAGCAACCACTTGTTTCATTTCTGAAGTCATTCATTATCATTGTTATATATATATATATATATATATTGTTAATACTGGGAATCTATTAACATTTTGAAAAAAAAATCTGCATATATTTTTTTAAAAAATATATTATGAACTTAATTTTATTTGATTAAATGACAAGAATTCCATTGAAGAAGCGGAACACTATTGTATCTAGTTCTGCGACAGATGACGATCCATCTGTCCCCACGGCATCTGAGGCACCATCCTACAAACCTGCACCATCCCCCCATGCACCATATCTGACACCATCTATGGATGTCTCATTAGAGAATGAGTCATCAACTCCCCCTACAGGAGCCTCAGTAGTGGGGCAGTGACACGCCCCATCCAGTTCATCACTGTCATTTTGGAGGGTCACAGTCATAGGTACAAATTTTAATTAAATAAATTTATTTGATTTTGTTTATACCAATTGTTTCCCATTGTAGATGAAAAAATTCAACCATGAAAAAACACATAAAAAGATCAGATGTTGGGAACATGAATGGCGAGAAGACAGTTGTGCCATTTTATTCTTATGGGGTCCTAACGGATGACGTTGCGGGGCTACTTGGCCAGATTATAGGTCAGCTGGCAGCGGAGCCCATTTCCCTACCTATTTCATATGATGATTGGAGGCATATGCCTCCAAACTGGAAAAATGATGTTTTTGATTCTTAGATAAAGGTAATTTTATTACTTTATGGTTTAACTGAATGTCATGTTACTAATATGTTCAAAATTAATTTTTGTATACATATGTTCGTCCACTTTACCGTTGCTGATGTGATAACACAGAAGTGGACATTGATAAATCTTGGTAAAAAATGGAAAGATTTCAAATGGAGGCTTTGGTGTGATTTCAAGGATACTTCATTGACCATGCAGCAAATGAATGAGAGGATACCCAGTGGGGTACCGAAAGAACAGTGGAAAGTTTTTGTTGATAGACATCGTGATGGTAAGTAGATGGTATTGAAATAGATATTATTATATTTTCATCATTTTACATTTATACATGTATATTAAGAGTAGATGAAATTGAATACATTACTATTAAATTGAATTTTATTTATTTCAGGATCACTCAAGACAGAATGCATCAAACTGGGAAAAGCAAGTCGTTCCGCACACTGCGGGCTCAAAAAACTTTTCTAGAAGCTGAATGACAATGGTAATCTTTTAATTAGTTTAAATATTTATAAGACAATATTATCTATTTAACCTATTGAATTGTGGATTTATCTTTGTGTAATAAAGTCACAGAGTTTAGGGCATGAAGCATCCCGATCATAACTGTGGCTGGATGTTCATAAAAAATCAGATGGAAATTTTGATAATGAGCCTGCCAAAGAAGTTGGGGTATGAAGTCAATTTTTTATTATAATAACTTATTATCAGTTTTTACTCTGTTAATATATATTTATATTTGATTTATAGGTAAAAATTAAAGAAATATGGGATTCCAATCATAGGAAATCCTTCTCAGACTCTCAGGATGACCGGGTTACTAATGTTTTTGGGAAGGAGCATCCTGGTAGAGTGCGCGGGATGGGTATGGGACCCATACCATCTGAGGTCTTTGGTAGGCCACCAGGGATTCCAGCTGCATCTACTCCTGGTTATAGTCATTTTATGTCTGAAGATGCACAAAAGGATATGTCTTCTCTATGAAACACAGTTCACCAGTAGGGGGATCAGATATCTGTTTTGCAGAAAGAGTTTCTTGAAATACCTCAGCATATGAGCAGATACACCCCCAGTGGTAGTGCATCAACTAGTGGTGAGCAGGTAAATCACAAACAATCAAAATCATTTAGCTTGAAAACTTTTATTGATTTTAAGTTTAATTATAAATATGCAACAATATTTAATTTTCAATATAATGTTCTTACATGTGGCATTAGGTAGTGGATATGGAGGTGGAGAGGGTGACGATGCATCATTGGACCATGAGTAGTATTATTTTTGATGTTTTGAACAAATATGAGAACTGTTTGTTTATATATGTAACATTTATGGCACATAGTTTCCACCTAACATTTCCATGTCCTAACATTTTCTTAATTTATCATGTTTCCTTCTATTCATTTTTTTATTTATGATGTTTCATTTTATGTCTTTATTTCTTGAGTGTGGTATACATCATTCCATTTAGGCCTGTCTTTGAATTGGTATTCGAGATTTTGGATGACTAAAGAGTGATCCTTTTGTTATTTGGTTCTGGTTATATAAATTGGAACCTAGTATGCAATATAGAGACCAAACATAAGAGGATGATGGGAATGTGGTTTAGCCTAATCATGTGATACGAATCATATACTCATCAATAAAAGTAGTTGGAAACAAAAATGGTGAACCTAACATGGAACCTTAAACAAAATGCATGTTTCACCCACATGTTAGGATCCTTTTTCTCTCTCAAAATATGAAATGTGGACAAACATGGATCCAATACAATTGATTATACATGTGTTTATTTATTGATATGCTGATTTCATGAGGATTTCTTATAAATGTTTCTCATAAGTATTCTGGCACTTTCCAATAGAACCCCCTTTAATCCAAATGACATTTTACTACTTTAGAAACACATATGCTTCGACTACTACACAAGTTGGATACTCATTTAATTCTAGTGATCTATTATCAACATTTCACCCTCAACATTGGGTCTCAAATTCACTGCTTTGGGAGTCACACCTAAATAGTGGCTTTCCATCTTCATAGGAAGCTAAAAAATCCATTCATCTCAAAAATCCCTACTAAATGTCTACTCGACAATGACCTAGTGGAAGATAATTTGTTGTAAATATTTTCCATATCAAATGATTTCTTGTTCATATCCATGGAAGGAAATAACATGTTCCTCCCTTATCTTGGGAGGTTGATAAAGAGGTCACTGATGGACTCATCTAGATAGCATAAGGGGCCCTCCAAAGTGCTCCTTCTAGAATTCACCATCACCAATGCTACAAAGTAATAAAACCATTATATGATGTATGTGTTTACCTTAGGAGTCTGACCTAAGTCTCCCAAACCTATATTGCCAGGAAAACCCACTAAGGGTAGTGAACAATCAACCAATAACATGGCCCCACATCTATACCCTCTAAAGAATCCCACTAACTAAATATGGTGGAAAACTTTGAGCAGGAGGACACATTTTCCCACATTTACTAAGTTTATCTGTATAATCTGGTATTATTCAATGAAATCACCAAGAATATTTTGGAAACAAATATAGGGAATACCCATATCTTTTCCCACCGATTTTATTAACATTGGTATATACCTATATGAAATGGAGGAAAATATCAGTCCCCTACACAATCTTCAACAATAGAATAAGAAAATATGCATGTTCTGGTCACTGATGTCCCCTAGAATATTATAATAATGGTTAAAGGTAAGACCCACAACTATTCTACCATAATTTTGGTGACTCATTAACAAAATACGAGGATATTTAGAGAAGATACACATCTTTTCTTCCAACGTACTGTGTATCTTGTTGAATTCAGAGGTTATAGGAGTTTGTGTAATATCTTGCACATCTTCAAAACATTTCCACCAGTTTCTCATAGGGGGATAAGATCTTTACATATTCCACATTATTATGTGGGTCCTCTTAATTTTTACTAGGGATGTATGTATAATACCATATACTACTGAGGCCCAGGTGGTAGTCTACATAGTTGATACTAGACTTAGTATTTAATTTGCATAAAATGTAATCCCACTCAAAATAGTCAGGCTATAGCATAGTGTCATGGTATGAGAAAACTAAATGACGTTCAACATATAATAGGGAGCATAATTCAAATTAATCAATTGTTTGAGGTACTAATATAGTAACCTCTACTATATATTCTAAATTATTTGACACAATTGCCTCATACAATGATATATTTGATACATTTATAGTGATTCTGGTCCTTGATATAGTGTATTTATGTGTCATTAAGAATCTGTAAACCTCATTGATTATTCGATCAATGATTTTTCACTAATGGAATTATTTTCCCCATCAGTTAGGAATTTGTTTTATATAGAATTCATTCTTTCCCATCATATAACAGTATGATGTAATTATAGGAATTGATTTCATGCTCAACTATAGTTCCATTATTGATTATTATCACTATAGATGTATGGTCGATTGTTTGTGTGATGTCTCCAGTTTCATCTTATTGGGGACACCAAGTTTGAAGAAACATTTTATTTGTTTTTATGATGTATCCTATTCCATTTTTTGGTTTGATTTGTTTTTCAGGGTAGTGGGGCAGTAAAAGAAAAACTTCATTTTTTTCTGGACAGCATTTCACGGCGGTTTTAACCGCCGCTAATGCTTTACTGGATAGCATTTCGTAGCGGTTATAACCGCCGATAATGCTTTACTAGTAAAAAATTAGCGGCGGGTAAAACTGCCACTAAATGTAATCAATATATATTTATTGGCGGTTTTCACCACTGTGACAAAGGCACATCAAATGACTGAATATCGCAGCGGTTAAAACCACCGCGAATAAAAAAATATCTGGCATCCGTCAAACCGACGCTAAAGTCACGAAAACCGCCGTGAAATGATGCATCTATGACACTTCCTATAAACTTCCACGAAATGCAAAAAACCGCCGCTAATAGATTGCTGACACCCAGTTTAGCGGCAGTTTCGATAAACTACTGCTAATAGACGGTTTTTTTATAGTGTGATAGGAAGTTAGTATTGAGATATGAGTGTCAATGAAAACCCATGAGTTAAGAGATAATTAACTAAACAATAAAAGAAAATGTGACAACTGTTTTTTGGAATTATATATATTAATATATTTACTATTTATACACTTATTCTAGATATGAGATGAAGTAGGTATTTTTTTCATGTGTCCCATAAGAACCTGAACAGGTTGTTTATTTATTCAATTCTGTTATTACTTCATTATACCTACTCACTACTTAATTATTTTTCACTACCTAGTTTAGGATAGAAACTAGTGGGTTTGGTCCAACTAAGATTTTATCCCACTCCCTATTCGGGAACCCTTGGTACCTAAGTAGACCTTATATTTTTAGGATCTAGTTTGACTTTTCTTTTAACTTGTACTGGGGAGTTAGGAGCAAGGGACTGAGCTGAAGGTCGGGATTATCAAGGAGACCACCGATGGGGATTTTCTATTTTTTCTTGTTTTTGTACTATATTGTAAAAAATATTTTTTGTTTACTGCTTTCAGATATGTATCATCATTTTCCATGCATGCATTGTAAAACTGGAATTGGCCTTTTTTTATGTTTTGTTGTTATTATAATTGTCTTATATAGCTTTAGTTATTTCTTTATAATGATTCCACTAATTTATGAGTTTTATAATATATTTATTGTTTGAACTTCGAGATTTAGGGTATCGTATCCCTAATTAATTACCTTACACCCTCAATTCTAGCCGACAGCCTCTGGAATACAGAGAAACACGTTTTAGGTCATGAACTGATTAGTACGGCTACCAGTTTGATTGTAAATCAGGTTAGGACGTTACAAAGTGGTATCAATGATAATTTTTTCCTTCATCTTACTATATTTTGTTTGTGTACATGAGAATAGCAATGTTTCAGTGCATGATTAATAGTCATTCTTGGGACTGATCACCCCACATACAGGAACGGACCAAGTGGCCAGAGCTGGGTGTTGATGTTCGTGCTTTTTGATATTACAATTGATATGATTTCACCACATATGATTTGTGTAGTTTACATTGTTTATGTATTCATGGATTTTATGGTATTTTACCATTGGAATATTAAGTAGAGGATGAAACGTAGAATGACTCATAATAGACACATAAGGATTCACTATCGATTTATATGCCATGCCTTGTAGCTGCATTCATAGGTTTCCTAATGATATGATTGAGTTCCTTGAATTATGTTCCTTATTATTATGTTTATTATCATACCTATTTAGATACCATGTTTTGGTGATATATTTATCATGTTAGTATGTTTCTATGTTTTCTTTTTTACTATCATGCTTTCCTTCTATCATGTTTATATGCTTATTAGTATGTCTATGTTCTTAAAATGTCATGATTCTTTGATTACAGGAAGATTCTATCTATTAACTGATTTTAGTGACATTCCTATTTGTTTGATATATAATTGGTATATTTTTCTAAAATTTATTGGTTTTAATTAATTAGGATCCAAATGCCACCTTTAATGTGTTTGGGCTCATTATATATTGGTATATGGCTGCCCATATGACTGGACTATAGAACATGTTCATGTAGTATTATGTAATGGGTTTAAATGTTTTGGTTGTATTCCATAGAATGGATTTGTGAGTGATCATCCATAGGAGGTTTCTTCTATAATTAATTACTTAAATAAAAAGGGGTTCTTGTTCCTAGTGAATCTGTTTTTTGTGACAAAATGATAGGGTCGACGTGTATACTTCATGATGAGATAGACCATGGTCTGTAGAACCCTTATAGCATAAGAATCCTTATATCCACAATGAGTCTATTAACATTGGTGTCATTTGGGTGCCATTTTCCCTAGTAGAAATTTTGATTTTTAAAAACACACCCGTGTTCAGATGGATGGTCATAGTATATTGACACTTGATATAGGAATAAGCATTGTGGAATGATTAGTTCAAATTTTTATGCATGCCCTAGGCATGTTCAACTATTTAGGAGGTTATGTAAAGATCTATTTTCATTATTGATGAATGAGTCAATATTTAATCATTTTAGTTATAGTTTTAGGACATGATGTGATGTTTTCTTGGATAACTCGAGGTTGTATGTGTTGTCATACATGGTACCCATTGAGTGTTTAGTGATGTAATGAACCATCTGATTTTGGTGTGATCATGGAGCCTTGTGAGGTTGATTATGATCTAAGGTTAAATTTTTAGTAGAGTGACTGGGGTGTTAAGGTAAATCCATCCCACTACTCAGGATGGACTTTTAGGACACAGTTGTTTTGACATGCCAGTTGGTTAACATTTTGGATATCTTTCCAGGTGTTTTGACATGGTGAGTTTGGTTTATGGAAATCTCATATTTTTTAAGGTGTTTATGAAATGGTGTGTTTGTGATAAGTTATTCGTTCTTTTCAATGACATAAACACTCCTAAGGTGGGGATTGTAACATTGGTTTTGGTATACATCTCGGTGCCTGATTGGCAGCATGAACTTGATGAGGTTGGACGTATGTGAAATACTTTAGAAACTCCTTTAATCTGGGAAGAGTTTCATTGGTATGGTTTGAAAAAACTCGATTTCCTTATCTGGGATAGGCATCAAGGTTTGGTGGATGACACATCGGATGGTGAAGATGAGATTTTTTGTAATGAGTCAACTATTATTATTTTAACTCTCTTTCTTGGAGATATTTTGTATACTCTTAGTGTGATCTTCAGATTGAGATGATCATATCCCCTATCTTGACCTCATCATAGAATCACCAAGATAACAACAATCTTATTCCATGATAAATTTTTAAAATTCATTTATTTTGATATGTGTTTGTTATCTGGGTTGTATGTCGGATGTGATTTTAATTTTTTTATACCTTTGTTATTTCTAGGGAACAATGGTTATAAAATAGATTAGTGATGGCTTGACCTAGTAATGTCACTAAAAGTCTGGTAAGTACATCGCTGTATGTGCTTCTGTTAGCTGATGAATTCCTTGGGGAGGAAGGAATTGCAGTTCTCTTAAGGATTATTCGACCTTCTATGCTGGGAATCTTCATTGATGGTTACCCAAACATGGATTATTTTTTCCCTTTTTTCTTGTGGTACACAAGTGGTGATGGAATCATTTTAAACGCACATCAGATGTTTAAGGGAGTGTGTGGATTATGGATTGGTGATGTCTTTCGAGGATAGCATGTGTGGCTAGTTCTTGTCAGATGATTGATATTCAACCTTTATTTCGATGAGATCCTTGTTATAGCCTCGGATGTAATTAGGTTTTGCAGTTAATGAAGTCATGTGAGAAGAACTTCTAGGATGCCTATAAAATACCCTCTTTGGCAATTCCAATGGTGGTAGAACTATGGTATGGAATTGGTAAATAAAATAAAAAATCATTAGTGGAAATTCCCAATGGGAATATTTTTAAAGAGATGATGATATGATCATGTCTCTAGTTTTGTGTTCTCTATTAAACGTAGATTTGATGTTTTTGGATTGAAATTTGAGCATTGTCTCAGTTTTTCAAGGCTCGATATCCTTGGGTTTGGGAAATGGTTAAGGGTGTGTCTGTAATTTGGTAATGTAACTCAATCATTCAAATGAAATTTCATGAACTTTGGAGATAGGGTGATGTCTTCATAGTTTTTGAAGGCTTCTCCTGGATGACATTTTTTAAGGTGGGAAGATTTTAGAAACTTATGTTTTGGAATGGGTAATTTTAAAAAATGGTTTTCATCATTGGGAAATTACTAAATAGGCCAAATTTAAAACCCAACATTGTAACATATTTCATTATATTTGGAACACTGCGATGTGTGTCTTATTTTAAAGAAATTAAATTAATTAGATTAATAATTAAATTGGAAATAAAAAAAAGGGATGTTAAATGGGAAATAATAATAAATAAATAAATTTTCTTATTATAATAACAATGTTGTTATTATTATTCTTTTTTTGTTGTTATTATTATTATTATATTTTTTATTTTGGGTTTAATAAAAAAATTAAATGGTCGATCCCCCCAGATCATGCCTCTCCACCTCCTTGCAGGGTCACACACCAACCCCTTCCTCCTCATAGTATACACGAACTCAAATATATATCCCTAGGAAAACTCAGCCCAACACCCTCTCCCTCTTCATGGAAGTGCATGCCTCCTATCCACGATCACCGGTAGGTTTGACGCACCACCCCTGGTTGAGACCCTATAGCACATAACCCACTCTTTCAGAATCCCTCTCTGATCATCAGTTACAACACATTTATTCACCACTATGCTTCGATTTGGTGAGGAAGGTATTTATCCCTTCTTCTCCTTCTGTTTCTAGCCATAATTTGGTTTCCCCGTCTCCTGGAATGGATTTTTCCAAACTAAGGGTTTGAAGGGGTGATCTAATTTTTGTGTTTCTTCCTTGAATAGGGTTTACATCTTGTTTCTTGGGACCCTGTCAGGTGGGTATCAGAGTTCACCGCTAAAGGTGAGGTGTTTTGGATTGTTTCATGTTTCCACTACCATCTGTGGTGAGGTTTTATTCCTTTTTATTGGGTTTTCAATGTCTAATTTAGGGTCTAGTGGTGTTTATAAGACCATTGGAATATTTGTAGGGTGTTGCGAACAATTTTGAAGGCATTCATGATTATTCCCAAGAATCGATTAATAAAAATATAAATATATCTTCTATGTGCATATTTTTTCATGGTGCATAGAAAACATGCATCTGTTTAAGGATATATATATATATATATATATGCAAGTTTATCCATGTGAGTGAGTGAATTTCTAAGGTATATTTATTTTTCTTGGACATTCATTGAGGTAGGGTCTCAACTATGCCATTAATTTAAAAATGCATTAGTTTTTTTATTTACTTCCTTTTGATAAATTAGACTAAAATTCAAGAATGAACTACCTGTTTGTGCTAAAATATTTTTTAGCATACAAAATCATGTATTTTAAAAATCCATCCATCAGAGGTGTTCTGACTTCGAGCTAAAAACATAGTGATTTGACAATTTAGGTTTCCTTAGTTTATGATGTGTTGTTTTCATATTATTTAATAGTTTGGGGAAGAATAATTAATTAAATTAATGTGGTTTTCATAGCTACTCCATTACTTGTTAAAAAACTTGAATTAAATGGTTCTAATGAAATATAATTGGATTCATGGGTGGATAAACCTGTGTGAAATGAATAATAGTGAGTGGAAACAGATAGGTGAGTATGATGATGTGATAGGAATGAATGTGAAATGTAACAACTAGTTGGTATAGCCTTTGGAATAATGGGTTGTGAATGCAGATTAGTTAATTGACTAATTCATTATAAGAGTTGAATTCATTTTGAGGCTTGTGTTGGGTAATGAGTCGGTATACTCATTACATGGCTTGAATGAAAAATGGGTAAATGAGTTGGTAAAATCAGAGCATGTATTTAAATATGAAATTTCAATATGAGAGGGTATACTCATATGGAATGGAATGTTTTATATGAGTGGTTATATTAATATGATTTGTTTTGTTAGATGGTTTAGATTAAATGGTTAAACTTGAAAGGGAACAAATTAGAATGGTTTGACTAAGCCTTGGGTTAATGTAATAAGCAAGGCTTATGAATGTTGAAATGAATTTGGTAAACATGAGACATATACAATGGTTTAATTCATACCTATTCTTTCTGATTGTAAATCACCATCTGACAATATAAATATTTAAATGAAATTGGAAATGGAATGTGTTATGCAAGAGAGGCCTTGCCTCATGCTTTGAACAGAATATGTGACCATACTAAAGTAATATGAAATGGGAATCCATGAGATGTAGTCTTATGTTAAAATTTTGTATTTGTGGTATATATATACATGTCTGATTGATAAACTGGTTGTGATATAGGGACGGAATCTCGAAACACTCACAGGGTGCTAGACATGGTCTTATACAACCATGATATGTATATAAGAATGATTAATAAATGGGTTGTAAGGCATGGAATGATGCTCAAAATTCTCATAGGGTAATCAAAATGACGTTCTAGACCAGTGATGATATACATACATGGTTGAATTAGGGGTAGACATGACGTCCAATACCATTTATAAATCTATATGGTTTTTGGGGTGTTAAACATAACATTCTACACTAATGAAAGCATGTGCACAAAATTGATTGCATGTGCAGAAATTATTTTTAGGTGTTACACATGGATTTCTACACAGGATGTATGTACAAAAAAGTGATTGTGTATGCACAAATGGTTTTTGGGGTGTGAGACATGACATTCTACACCCATGATATGCATGATTGATTTCTGAGGGACTGTGGGATCCTTCTAATATAGAGTAATCTATGATATGGCCTCACATGAAAATAATTTGAACTTTGGCATGAGTTGGACTAGGTGTTGAGATATCACATCATCTTCAAATACTTAGAGCTCAGGAATGAGTTGAATCTGGTGTTATGATTTCATATTACCTAGTGAACTCTTCGGGCTTCAGTATGAGAAGAAGTTAGTATTGAGGTACATGTGTCAACAGGAACCATTGAGTTAAGAAATAATTAACTAAAGAATAAATTAAAATTTTATAAATGTTTATTTTTCATTATATATATATAGATCTTGTTTAGAATCATATTCCAGCTACAATCCAAAGCAGGTATCACCGCGAGGTGTCCCATTGAAACTATTATTAGTTGTTATTTATTTATTCAATTATGTTATTAATTCATTGTACCTTAACAATAATAATTATTCACTTCCATGATTGGTCTAGACAATCTTAGGTGCAATCCTATTGAGATTTTATCTCACAACCTACTTAGTTACCCTTGGTACCTGAGTAGACCTTTTATTTACAGGATATTGGTTGACTGAACTTTTAAATTGTATTGGAGAGTTAGGAGCATTGGACGGAGCTAGAGCTCGAGATGCTAATGGTTATCTCCCATTGGGATTTACTGCCTATTCTTATTTTTTATTGTATTGTAAAGCATGCTTTTATATGATTTTAGATATGTATCATTAAATCATATGCATGCATTGCAAAATTGGCATTGGCCTTTTTTTCTATATTCATTTGTTATTACAATTTCCTTTTTCTTCTTTAGTTATTCATTTATACTGATTCTACTAATTTTTGAGTTTCACTATTTTTTTACTACTATGAACTCTGAGAACGAGGGTATATTCACCCCACTGATCTAACTATGCCCTCACTTCTAGTCGGTAAACTCCGACGTATTGGGAGACGTTCTTGTGGTCATGTAGTGATTTCTCTAGCTATTGGATTGATGGTATGTCAGGTCAAGACATTACATGTACAGTTTGGGATCCCCATACATCTCATACTCATGATTTTCTACTTTTTTCCAACCACAATAAGAGTTTACATTGGTTCGAAGTCATGCATGTTATTTTTTTTAAGTAGCCCTATTGGATTTTTCGCCTTGAGAGATAAAATTGTTGTCCTGCCTCTGAATTACTTTTATCCCCAATAAGTATGTGAGTTCACCAATCATATTAATTTTAAAGCCTTATTTCATGTGATTGGAAAATCCTTCCACTGATCCTTGCCTACTTCCACTAATGATAATATCATCTTCATACACAAAAACCATGAAATTATACTTCTGAGAATTTTTTACAAAAAGATTGTGGTCCAGCCCTCTTATAAATTCTAACTTCATTAAATTATAATCTACTTTGTAATACCACACTCACGGTTCCTTATTCAAAATATACAGTGACTTACTTAATCTAAAAACCTTCAATTCATCATTACCAAGTAGAAAACCCACAGTTTTTTCAATTTAGACTTATTCATCAAGAACACCATTTATGATATTTGTTTTGACCCTTATTTTATACACTTTTTATAATCTTTTAATTTCTATAGAAATTAAAATCCATATCATATCCATTCTCACCATTGGAGAAAATTTTTGTTCAACATCAATTCCTTCAATATATGTGTATCCTTTACAAAATAGTCATTACTTGTTTCTGATCACTTTTTCAGGCTCATAAATTTTTTTAATATACAATTTGTTCCAATCACATCGTTATTTTCAGGACTGTAAAAAAGATCACATGACTGGTTCTTTTCAATATGATATAGTTCTTTATTCAGAGATTTAACCCATTATTTATCCTTCGAATATTTTTCATATGATTTTGGTTTCAAAATTTATAGGAAGATAGATTGTGTATCATTATTTATTATCCTTGTCTTCGTTGGTGTCGTTAGAGCCCTAGTGATGTCAGATTGATGAATTTTTACTCTTATATTTCTTCTATGAGGTTCAATAGAATTTTCTTCAACCATGGTTTCTACTTATAATTATTTTTCTAAATCATCATTGTTTTATCACCCATTAATCTTTTTCACACCTTCCTACACTTCTGTATTTATATATGTTCCTTGTCTAGTTTTTTCATCATCTTATATCACATCATTATAAGAATTCCTTGAGGCATTTTTGATTTTATCTTCAATGATATTTACACCACTTCATTACATAATTATTCCATGATGATTTTTGGAACCTTTTTATGATTTACTCTTCATTTAATATTCAAGGAATATTCTCTCATCTATATCATCATTATACTTCTCTTTATTTCCTTCATTGTTATGGATGAAAAATTTACTTCTAAAAAAGTAGAAGTGCTTCAAATACTACTTCTATATATGCCACAAATCATATGTTGATTTTGATTCCCCCATATAAATCCTTCTTCAATTTTCAGTATACATTTTTTCCTGAGAAACCTCTTTCCATAAATAATGAGAGATATGACTCTCAATCAGAATAGGACTTCCCATATTGTTTACCTATCAATTTTCAAAAACTCCATTTTTCTGTAGAGGTATAATAGAAGTTACCTCATTCCCTTTTCCATGGTTCTCCATGTAATTTTTAAAATCAATGGATGTGTATTCCACTTCATTTTCAGATTATAGAACATGGTTCGTATAACATATATCATTATCACCAATTTCCTGTTAAATTTTCATGAAACAAAACACTTGTTCCTTCTTGTGTATAATCATTACAAATCAATTATACAATAATCATCAATAAAAAAATGAAGTACCACTATCCATATTCTACAACCACATTTATCAGACCACATAAATCTAAGGGAATGAGATAAAGTATATTTGATTCCATTTTATTCTTTGGAAAATATGAACTGAAATCCACATTTCCAAATATACAAGCATCACAAGCCTTTTCCTATTCACACATCAGATCAGGAATATCCTAGAGTATCTTCATCTTAGGTATATTTTCCTTATCTTGCTGATTAATATTAACTAACATCTAGTGCCACAATTTTTTTTCTTTTTCAACTGTCAAGTAAAAAATGTTTTCTTTACTACAAACCTAATATAAGTTGCCATATATTCTACATCCTTTCATGATAGAAGTCCATGTATTTAATTTTATAGTTAATACCTTTGGATTAATAGTTACTATTAGTCTAGTGTCACAAATTTAACTCACACATAATATATTTTTACATAAACCATCCACATAAGGAACTTACGTTTCCTCGGCTAATTGCTTTTCTGTTCTATACTCTCACTACATTTGATCTTCAAAGCATCGTTATTTCCCAACCTCACTATTCCATAAAAAAAATTCTTAAAATTCATTAATAAATATTTATTCATCATCATATGGGACGATAATCCACTATCAAGAATCCAGGTGCTTCTTCTGTATATAGCATTGATAGAAATTTCAACAATGTTTGATTTTTCGATTTTATTCTTTTCCTTCTACGAGACACATGATTGAGTGAGAAATAATGGTGGACATTCCCATATATTTTCCATGTTCATTGGTTCATTATAATCATATAGTTATTCAAGAGGAGAAAACCTATTAGAAATAGAATCCATGTCTGGTTGGTGGGTATTTACTTTTCTCTATGTTTTAAAGTTAGAATTCTTGTTTTTCCTCAACCTACAACCAATAGATTTATGGAAATATTTAGAGAATTGAAAACTATAAACATACAAAAAAATTATTCTATAAGATGAAGTATATTATTTAATTCTCCTTTGTTAACTTATTTTCTCTTCCCCATTCAAATTAATCCTTGCCTCTTAAAATTATGAAATGGAATGACCCATATAGACATAGAATTGAAATTTCATAAGATGAAATGTCCTGTCAATTCTATTCCTATCTATATCTCTTTCCATAAGAAATAGTTTTTATTGTGTTAATATTTATATACTTGTTGATATATTTTAGTTCTCATTTAAATTTTATTTGAGGGTTTGTTTTTTTGTACTTCGAGTTAGTTTTTGATATGTCCAACTTTCTACTTCCATGTATTTTGTCCCATATTTTTTTAAACTTTTGATGTTTTATAATAACAACCAATTACAATTTTTCCAATACACTATGATATTTTATGATTAAAACCCTTATCTACTCCTTTAGAACCATTATTTTCACTCTCTAATAGCTTAGCATCAGATAATATTCCAAACTATATTTTCTTCTTTATATGCTTTGAATTTGAGTAACTTTCACATTTACTCCTTAGAGTACCAACTTCTTATTAAATACCCTCAACTATTTTGGTTTTATCCTCCATTATGGATGTAAATTCATTGATGACCAATGAATATTATTAAATAATGAACTTAAATTCTAAAAAATCATCTGATCATTTAATAGTTAAAAAATATTCTTTTATTGCTTCCTATATTTGATCAATTTCAGCTTCATGTCGATCAACATATTCTTGATGATTATTCTATAAATTTTCACCAATTTTTATTTCTATTTTTCTAATAAGAAGGATTATCAATGGAACCCACAAGTTACAATATGATATCATCATCAGAAATAAATTGATTATCTCTAGCATTATATTTAGATGGTTCAGAATTTTCAACTATAGCCATCATGGATGCTTGGGTTCCATATTTATACTCTAGTTCCTCATATTCAAAAAAATAATTATCATTATCTTTCTATTTAAAAAATGTATTTTAATATAATTTATTTCTATATTTTAAGTCTCCCAATTTTAAAAACGTTTTCTGAGGCATCTTCATATTTGCAACTTCACTTTCATCATCGCTAAACATCATTAAGAATCAAGAGGAAATGTATTCAACTCTACCATAATGAAAATAGACCAAAGGTATATTTTATTCAAATATCCCTTTTCCATTGTTGATTTTCTTGAAAAATATATAAATAATATCATATTCTTAATTATCTTCATCAACACTATATCTTGAAATCTCATGTTTTTTCATGGATTTGAATACCATTTTCATGCTTACTTGATTTGATGTATATTCTAGTTTGAATCTCATTTCATAATCCAGTATAATATTAAGTATATCAAGTGAAATTCTAGAAATATCCCTTTATTGAATAGTTTACACTTTTAAAATGTAGAGAGGTGTTAGCCTTCTCAAAATTTTATTCAAAATGTCAATGTCATTTATTTATTCATCTCCCCTCATATTTCTCCAACAACTTCAGTAATTAGATTAAAAATGTATCTAAATTTTCATCAAGATGCATATTTAGATCATTGAACCTATTTTTCAGAATATATATTTTCACATCCATGAATTGGTTGATGAATTCATATATATTTCTCACCCATATAGAATTTCATGAAGCAAAACTCATCACCTTTAGATATATTTCATCAGATATAGTTGTCATATGAGAATTTGGTGCTTTAACATCAGTATCAATAATCTTCATATCTATTTCATTCATGGACAGTCTTATTTCATTAGTGACTTGAATCACCCAAGATTTGGAAATAAGGACTTCCATTATAATTGATCTTAGATGAGATATCATTATTTTTTTAAAAAAATTGTTTTTTTCAATTAAAGTGGGGATTCCCTTGATATTTACTGAATTATCCATGAATGAAAAATATTTCAGATTTAACTCTAGAAAAATCCCTTTGATACCACTTGTAGAACCCCAGAACACCCTGGTAGGGGATGGATGAATCAAGGTGTCAACATTTTCTTATAAAGTGGTGAATATTTTTACCACTATGGTTGGAACCTATTAATCCTATATAATAGTAATTTGTATTAATTTAATCATTCACATGAAGAGAGACAAACACAGTAGTTTTACATGGTTCTCCATAAAGGTCTAGTATAATGAGAATACACAAATAGTGGGTTGGTCATACCTAAATCCACTAAACATCAGTAGTTATGGAAAAAAGAAGTTCAGAAACAATGACGTTTTGCTGGGCACACTACCTTTACAAGATTTTCAGAATATTACACTATCTCCCTTAGAACACTTAGTTCGACTCCCACTAGCTCACTCCATTGAGATAAATCATACATAGTTTACCAACTAAAGTTTTTTTAAATAGAATGGAATTTATGTATTTATATATGACTAGATTGAGAATCTTAATTCATCAAATTATTTAATTGATTCACTTGAAATCGCTAATAAAAAAGAATATTCAAAACTTGATTGAAATTCAACTCAACTCTTGCACACAACACCTATTCTTGCATGAAAGCTTCTAGGATGTCATGGAAAATATATTACATGAAACAATTATATCTTAAGAAACTACACCACAAGTTTCACCAAGTATTGATTCACATAAGGAATATTCTCGACGCAAGATATGTTTCACGTAAGTGTTTATCATGCAATAATTTCATGTGGTAGAGACACTTGTTCTTTATTGGAAAAAGTTATAAGTTCATGAACGGGGTATATGCATATTTATAGACCTCCATGGAAATGCGCATAAATTACATGTGCACCTCCCCAATTCATAAAATCCTGACTTTTATGCCACATTTAGTGGGTAAGATCCATATACTCAAATTCATCTTTTGTGCGCACCTCATGCCTTTGTCGTATTTTGATATGATGAACTTGAATCTTCACTTGCGCATAAGTCTCTTTTCAAAACGCATTTGGAGTGTATTATTATTACCCATAAAAACAAATTTTTTACATGGCCCATTACTTTTAAATATTTTAAAGAGAAAATCCTAAAACATAATTTGCATGAAATAATAAGATTCACCTTCAATCTTGCATGTAACTTCTTTTTCCAAAATCTACATTCTCCATCCTCCAAATTGTGTAGCCAAACATTTGGACAACTTTCGGAAATTATGCATCTTTCAAAATTGTTTTCAGATTTTATCGTAAGACAACATTCCTTGAAAACTCCCTGATCAACTCGGTGTGGATTGACAACAAACACAAACTAGTCTCCATTTTTAGCAATGAAATTCCTTGGTTCCAACATCACTTTACTGTAGAATTCATTTACCATCGGTTTAATGGTTTAAATAATGTTATTAATTCATTCTAGAACTATATTAATAGTTATAATACATTATGTGATCCTATTATTGATATTATTACCCTTTCATTAATAATATTTCATTATTTTTATTATTTTGAGTGTGCTCGTTTCAAGGTTTCATGGTCAGTTAATTTGCGTATAATGATATATTTTCTTGTCAAATGGATATAAAATGAATGAATTAAAACTAAATGGTATTCATGCACTTCAAAAATTTAAAATGGTCCGATTGTTTTTCTTTTTATTTCACACAAGAGGATGAGTAATTTTATAAAATGGTAAAGATAAATGATTAGATTATTTTTATCAGTTTTTTCAAACATTTGGAATTAGTTTTATTTTATTTAATATTATGTATATATATTACCTATACAACATAAAAAATTTATAATATACTTATTACAGTCATATTTATCCATAATAATAGTTTTATGAACATTCCTGAAGGTGGTAATGGGAACGAACAAAATCATTATTCACATAAGCTTTTAACTAGATGAATTTGGAAAATACATTTGTTTATTTGAATAAGAGGAGGTAATAAAAGGGATAAATATAAGATATTAAATTAGAAAAATAAAATTACAGTATATTCATAATTATATATTTATCATACCTTTATGGATTAATTATGTGAGGAGAATGTGGAAGAATAATAGAATATAATATAACTGTTTTGTGAAAATTGACTCTTGAATATCTCCTTCTGGAAGGATCCATTAAAGACTATAGTGTTTGTATTTTGTTGAGGCCATAAAAACTTTAAAATAGGGATGGTTTCTCTGAAATGGTTTTTTATAGGTCTGTGGATATTCAATGCTATCTAGTAGAAATGTAGTGGTGAGGCATGGTATTAATACTCGAGGAGGAGTGGTTTTAAGGGACTAAACAATGATTATTATATTTTTAAAGCTAACCAAATTTGGGTGGATTTAATTTTACTGGATTTGGAATATAATTAATATTTTAAACATTGTTTAGGGTTTATAAATATATCAAACAACCACTAAATTTTGTATTGTTTAGTTGTTTTTATACTTTACCTTTTAACATTATACTATTTTATTATATTCCTCTATCATGGTAAAGATTTCTCTTTACCATGGTAAATTTTTTATGACTAAAATATAAAATTACCTTCACAAATAATTTTTTCATTATGAATACAAATATGGAATCAGTTTTATCATATTAAATATTCTTAATTTTAAAATTTTGATTTAAAATTAATACTGTAGACGAGATGAGAAAGAATGTTTTTAAAGTGAAAATTTTCCAAAATTTTAAATGTTTTTATATCCAAATTCATTATAAAAATAATTTAAATTATCTAAATTATTATAATATGTAAATAATTATTCTCTTTTGGAATTAAAACCACTGAAAAATATAATTTAACTTTACAAATTATTTAGATGAAAAGTCAGTTTTCAACTAAAATTTAGTATTTTCTATTATTCATCTATAAATAAATCTAGAAAAATAACAAATATTAACCCTAATATAATTTTGATATACTGATTTTAAAAAATAAGTTTATTTTTGAAAATAAAGTTTATAATATTATGAAAATTTTATTTTAAAACAGGCATTCCATTTAATGGCAGTAAAAATATCCTTTTAGAAAAAATGACTTTTTATTCTTAAAATTGTATTTATTCTTTTATTATTCCTATAAAATTTATGATGTGAATTTAAAACCATTTTATAGGATAAAAAATTAAATAGTTCATAATATATTTCACCAAAAGTGAATAATTTATTTTATTAATAGAAAATTTTATTCAGAGAATATAAATTATTTTTTATAAAAACACATCCTTTATGTTCAATTGGTTTTTATTTTAATTTATAATTAATTAGTGACCAATGAATTAATTTTATAAAAATTTGTAAAATAAATTTTCATAATTTTGTTATTCTCATTCATCCTCATCATTATAATGTTTATGTGATAATGGTAATGTTAAAATGATGATGGTGACTCGTTGGGCGATTTTACTTCGACGTCGAACGTTGAAAACCGTATCTCACCCATTCAATTATTTCTAATTCTTACAGGGTTTGCTTTGATCCACAATGGGAATTTTCTCCTAAGGGAAAGAATCTATTGTTTCAAGATACTGGAATACTGGGCATAGACCCACACAACAAGGATATTCTACATTGACCAAATGTAGTCTCCTTTTTTGATGCACTTAAAGGCTCAGACCTGTGTAGCTAGAAGGAAAAAAACCTCCACTCTTCAAAAAACTAGACAATGGTGGTTTCTTTGTGGAAGCTGATCTTGATGCCCTATTTCAAAAATCTTAGATATGCAAGTATTTGGTCCTAAACCAAGTCTCATCCAATAAAAGTGATTATCCATGGACTGTAACTAATCTTAAATCAAGGATTTCACACTGTTGGGGCTTATTGAAGTGGAATATAGTGCTAATCAGTAAAGGCTACTATCACATACATTTCAACATGCAAGAGGAATTGAAAGAAGTACGGATAACTAGAAATTTACAACCATGGATTGGGTTTCGTAGATTCTCTTATTGGAATGTTTCCTTTAATCCACATACACACAAGAACTCAATGGCACAGATTTGGGTATGATTACATGGATTGAATTTGTTTTTTTTCCACCCCAAAATACATAATGATATTGTTTATTATACTATCTCACATGTCTATATTTATCAATGAACCTAAAATGCTTAATTAGGTCTTTTTTCTAGAGTCGCGGTTAAAGTGAATCGTGACTAAAATTTTCATAATGTTATCAATTTTTGTGGTTCTAATTATAAAACTGAAATTAAGGTTGAATATGAGAAAAAACACCCATTTTTTGAGGTTTGTAAAATCATAGGACATAACCTCTAAAATTGTACAGTGGTTAGGAAACAAGTGGTTCCCCAACATATTAATGACTGGAAGGAGGATAGATACAATATTAATGGTAAATCACAAGCTGACATACCTGAGTCCTCTCGAACGAAACAAGAATTTTGGGTTAAAAAATCTCTTTTCCCCCTTAGAAGATAAATCTTGGGGAGAATTATTGGAAAAGGAAGAATCACTTCTCACACAAAATTGCTTGGATAAAAAAACAGAAGAAATGGTCTCTGAGATCTTTCATTCTCATCATGCCAATGACATTAGTGAGAACATAACCACTTTATCACCAACTCTTCTATTGAAACCAAATGAAATTGTTTTATGTGAAACAATCCATAGTAAAGTTTCTTGAAGGGATAAGAATATTTCTGAAAACATTAACCCTGTTGATGAGAACCTGGTGAATTGTTCTCCCAAGGCATTGATCTTGAACAATAGGACCATTCCAAAAGAGAATTCCACTATAGCACTAAAAACCCATGGTTAATACATTGGGAAAATAGAACAAGCCTGCCCATCTCACTCTGGCGGGACCAACTTCCATTGTATCCTGATCTTCTGAAGCTGCAACTTTGGTTGGAACTCAAGGTAACAAATGCAATAATAATGATTTTTGTACCATTACTCTCCCTCCTCTTGAAATTAATAGCTCTCAATGCTCAAATTATGCTATTTCATTGCAAGATACATTTTATAAAATTGATACTAATGCACTGGATAATTGTTCTGTTTTAGACTTTCATGTTTGTTATTTTAAACTATCCACCTTTCCTACAATTATTATGCATGAAACACATAAAAATGTTGATCTTGGGCCTATAAAATCTTTTGATGTTTCCAAACCTCTTATTTCTAATCAAGGAAAAGATATTAGAGCCGATTCTGTTACCTTGTTAGCTACTCTTGATTCATTTTTAGAACAAAAAATTAACCTGGATTTAGTGACACCTAGGCTAAATAATTCCACCAACTCACTTGAAAACATTGTGAATAGACCTACACTATCTCCATCGCCAATTAATTCTCCGGCTTCTATGCAGAATATAGTTAGTGTAGTGAGTAATATTACTTCTCCAAAATATAATATTAATCTCTAGGGAAAAAAACCCAATCCAAACGCCTCTCAAGATGTCAGATGATCAGAAAGGAGGAAAGGATAAGGAAAATTAAAAAAAGTGGTTCAAACCCAAAACACAAGTCAAAATGAATCTGCTCATTTGGAATTGTTAGGTTGTTGAGAACTCTGATAATTTAACTGTTCTTAAGAGATTTCTTAAAATTCATAATACTAAAATATTTGCGATATCAGAGCCTGATATTAATTTCACTTCTAAATTTATGAACCTCTACTCTCTCAATTATAATTTTTTGGGTTTCTATAAGTATGGTTCTTTAGTTGATTCTATGTGGATATTTTATCACAAATCTCTCTAGAATATTAATATTATCAAAATAAATTAACAATAGTTTACTTTTTATTTCTGTAGAGAAAGCCAACACACTTTTTCTAGGATGATTTATGCAAAAAATAGATACCAAGAAGAAAGAACCCTCAAGCATGATCTTTATATGTTGGATAATAACATTCCTGACCCTTGGGTTGTGATGGGAGACTTTAATTCTAATCTCACCTCCAGTGAAAACATTAGTCCCTGTAACATATCAATATCTTCAAGAGAGTTTAGAGCTTCTATTGAAGACAACAATATGGTGGAAGTTAACCTACCTGGTGTGAAATAATCTTTGTATAGAATACATTATAACAATATTTTTTCTAGTAAACTGGATAGATCATTTGCTAATATGGAGACTTCTGATAAATGGGACACTATCTCTAGAATCACCCTCTTGAGGATAAACTCATATCATTATCATATTCTAGTTAATCTTTTCATTAAGAATGATAAACCCATTATCTCGTTTTGATTTAATAATGGTTGGTCTACGGACCCAGATTGTGTTACTATTATCAAAAATATATGGGAAACGATAAATCATCAACATGATACTTTTTCGTGTATCCTCAAGAATAAATCTATAAAATAGGCCCTTAATGGCTAGTGTAGAACTATAATTAAACAGATTGATAAAGACATTTCCTCTCTAGAAAAGGATTTTGTTCCCCATAATACAAATTTTGATTTTAGAATTGATCCTCAACATGGAATAGATATTTTATTAAAACTCAACCCCCTTCTCAATTACAATGAAAACAAGCACAAACAAATTTTCCAAACAAAATGGATTTCTGATGGTCATTAGAACACTAAATACCATAATTAGCTTTAAAGAGTTCAAAAAGACACCTGGCCTCTTACTATACTTTTACATGATGATTTTCTTATTGAATCAGAGGAGGCCATTTCCAATCATGTGGTCTCTTACTTTCATAACATTATTAATGGTCTAGATGTTAATATTGACCTTTTTCCTGATATTATCTCGTCAATGTTTGAAGAGATTGAAAATTCATTTCTATTAAGCATCCCATTAGATCATAAAATTAGAGACACTATTTTCAGTCTAAAGACTGATAAATCCCCCGGTCCTGATAGCTTTTATAATGGATTCTTTCAACCTCACTAGGATGTAATTCACTTGGATGTGTGAATACTTGTTTGGTCGTTCTTTTCCATTGGATTTATCTCCCATGGGCTTAATGCACAATTCCTTACTTTAATCCCCAAAGTGGATAATGCCTCTAAGATCCATCAATTTCAGCCTATTTCCCTAATAAACCCTCTCTACAAAATCATTACCAAGATTCTTTCTAATAGACATATCCCAATATTCAATAAAAAATTTTCTTGGAAACAACTTGGTTTTATAAATGGTTGGTCTATTCAAGACTGTATTGGCCTTGCCTCTGAATGCACTAATATCCAAAACAAAACTACAAGGGGAGGTAATGTTGCTATCAAACATGATTTTAGAAAATCATTTGATACTATAGATTGTAGTTTTATTTTCAATGTTTTGAAAATCTTTGGATTTAATGATACCTTTCTTATGAGTATAAAAACCTTATTTAAATCTACCACTATTTCCATTTTGGATAATGGATCCCCCAAGGGCTATTTCAAAATCACCAAAGGAGTTAGACAAGGAGACCCTCTCTTGGACATCCTCTTTGTCATTGTTGAATATTACCTCAGCAGATCTCTCACACATCTTGTCAATAAAAATAATCTTTACACCATCCAAGCTGTCAGAAATCTCAATGTTTATACTCATCTTATATTTTTTGATAACATCATCTTGATTTTTCAAGGTAATCAAAAGAATATTCCAGTTATTAAAAATGTTATATCTCATTATGAAGATGTTTTATTCTAGGCTATTTCTTGGAACAATTCACATATTTTCATTGGGAAAAATTTATCCTCATAGAGAAAAGGATTTATCACCAGCTATCTTGGAATTAAAGAAATTATCTTCCCCTTCACATACCTGGGGGTTCCTATTTTTTCAAGAAGACCAAAATACAACTACTTTTCTAGTATTGTTGAATAAATTATTAATCAACATTCAACTTGGAAAGGTAAATCCCTCTACATGTCTAGTAGAATCTTTCTTGTCAAATCGACCATTGTCTCGAAAATTTTCTATTCTCTTATGATTTATTAGTGGCATGTTGTTACGTTTAAAAAAAGTAATACCTACATTTAAAACTTCATCTGGACGAGAAGTATCCTCAAAAAGAAACTTCTCACTTTTTCTATGTAGACCTATTTCATACCGTTAGATAAGGGGGGTATTGGTATTAAAAACCTAAAAATATTTAATGATTCTCCTGAGGATAGACTTACATGAAGATTAATTAATAACAAATCTAATGCTATTGACATCCTCAAACACAGATTTCTCACTAATCTTAATAAAAGGAACATAAATTATATTATATATTCAATATATCCCTCTATTAGGAATTCTTTCCATCACATTATAGAAAATTATAGAAGGATGTTTAATGTTGACTCTGACATGAATTTTTGTCTTTATAATTGGACTGGAACTCCATTAATTTCCATGCTACCTCCTAAAACTCCTCATGAGAATAAAGTTACACTATTAATGATGTTCTTCACTCTCACAAGAATGATCTCCCTGATATCATTTCTAAGATCATTGATTACTACACCAACACTAGCTCCGATGACATTCTTATCCGGGACTCGGCTTCAAATGGAATCCTTGACTCAAAAAATTTCTACAAGTACAATATCTTTAGAACTGAATCTAACATTCAATGGTTGATTTATTTTAACAAGGCTTGGATCAAGCCTACAAGACTCTCTTTTATTTGGTGTATTTCTCACAACAGATTTCGTACTGAGGTTTGCCTTCAAAATTTTGGTTTCCAACATTGCTCTAAATGTTACCTATGTAACCACCATTGGGATGATACTATCCATTTATTCTATCATGTGCTACAACTTCGACTCTATGGAATTATATTTTTTAAATTTTTGAATATATATGGTTTATTCATGACTCGATCTAGTCTCTTTTAAAGAAATGTATTGATCATTAGGCTTCTTAGAAAATTAATAATATTTTCCTATCTGTTGTTGCTGAGCTCCTGCATGTAATCTGGTATGACAGAAATGATATTCTCTATAATTAATGCTCATTAACTCTTAATTTAGGAAAATCTGAGATTCTCATTGTGGATTGAGAAGCTGGTTCAATTCAAAAGGCCCACTTCGACAACTCTGTTGATGATTTTGTGATTTTGCGCAAACATCGGGTTGACGGCCTCTATCAACAACCCAAACGCACCTTTGAAGTGTTCTGTAAAACTCTGATGCTAAGATGTAACAACATGAACATTGATGGTGCATAAAAAGGATATCCAGGTCCTTCAAGATATAGTGTGATATTTAGAGATCCTTCTGGCTAGTGTCACGGTTGCTTCTTTGGTAGATCCGCTATGGCTTCGTCACTGGAAGCTAAAATGATGGGTATAATTCCTACCATCAATTTTGGCCTTCAAAAAGGCTGGAGGAAGCTCTGGAACCAAATTGATTCGACCACCAGTATCTGGGAAACATGGAATGGTGTAATCTATATGTCATGGCCTCTTACAACCCTTTATATGAAGTGTCTGGAATCACTCCTTAAGATTAATTACACTTCTACTCACGCCTTTCGTAAAGTGGACACTATTCTTAATTCCCTTTCCAACTAAGGTGATCACTAGGATTTGACTTTGTTGGATGACCTTCTTCCTGATTTATTTATTCTTTTTGACAAATATTGTATAAAACATCATTCATTTCAAATCCTATAAATTTGTTTCTTTTTTATATTCAATATAATATGGCATGGTCTTTGCACAAGGTATTACTCTCTTAGAAAACTCTATTATGATTAAAATTTTTTGCATAAAATAAAATCATGGGGTGTTATATTATGAGGCTAATTTAAAGGTTCTAAAAATTATCTCAACTTTTATGATATGGAATTGGATGGTTTTATCATCCCTTTTAAGTCCATTTTCAATTAATTCAAATTATAATCTAGAAATTTCCCTCAAATTGCATACCCACTTGCTGATTTTGGATATCATAATACTTCCAGATATAGATTCTAATGGATATTCTAGTTTTATTCCCATAGAATAAAAGGTTATAACTATAGTTTTGATGTTCTTAAATAATATAAAAATATTAGTCGATAGTCTTGGATTATGTCTTGTTCTTCTTTAAGGTTGAATAAATCAACATTGGAAATGAATTTTGGGAATTTAGTGTTAATCTCAGCAATGATAGGATCCCCTGCACATCAGCCTATAACTAATGATCATCCATATGACTTGGTTCCCTATAGTTCATGTAATTATATTGGGATGAGTTAAGCCTCTTTGACTCCTATCAATAGTGGTATTCCAAATTCTTCTTCATCGAAGGACAGAAAGGATGAAAGTTGATTCGAAGTAGAGAGGATGAAAATACATTCAGAATCAAATTTTATGTTGGAAGCACTCAAGATAAAAAATAGAGTATTGTATTATCAGGTGGTTTTTATACCACATTTGTTATAACCCGTAAATTCACTATATATGGTTTTCATAATACATGTAACACTTTTAATGATTATATTGACCTATTTCCTACCAATGAAATTATTAGTGATCTTTTATATCATGTAAGTGTAGGATCAAAATAATTTGTTTTTGAGGTAGGTTAAGGATGCTCTAATAATCAATGGGACGTGATGAAGGAATATAACCTTACTATGAGATCCATATAGAGGGTGTTGAGGGCTCTAGTAGTATTTTGTCAAATGTTCTTGGTTATTCTTATTTTTCTCAAGGATATATTAAAAATAAATAGGTTCTCCCAAAACCTCAATGGGGGATGTTGTTCTTGAGTCCTCATTTGATCGGTCTGAAGAAATGAAACATTTAAATAAGTAGAATCGATTCATTCAATGTGTGAAAATTTATATAATACTATAGAGGAATCAGTTGTTAGATTCAAGGATAATACTAGTTCATATAAGGATGTTTTATTAGTGGTCTCAATGTGATATACGCTCTATCCCTTCCCAATTATAAAAATTTCAAATAAAAACAACCTTTTCGATATATAAATCTGAATGTATTGATGGTTTTGTATCATTTTTTAGTGTGTTAAGGGACCCCATATAAAAATAAAAATCATATGAATTTATCATTTAAGTAAGATGAAAGGAAGAAAATTTGGCAATGTGTGAGGTGACAATTTTTAAGGGATTCGATCATTCTAGGGGACTTCTTTTCCAATGATGTTATTGAAAAATTAAATGAATGATTTTTTTCATGGTGAAATATAGTATAGGGTTGTTGACCAAAATTAGATATTGGGAAAGAAATAATATCTTCATTGAAAACAAACAATTTGGAATGCTATATTCTTAGGTCCATTTAATTGAATTATTCATTCAAAACTATCTTAATAATATGGATACCCTTGGCAGTGGTGATTTATATGAATTTCAACTTGCATTAATTTGGAGATTTTATAAGGGTGCACACTAAACCCAAAATAGTTTTATTACCTAAAAATAAAATATTAAATTGGAAGGGGGAACACCTAATTAAATCTTCAATGTTAAAGGAAAAAACATCAATAACAAAATTATGGAATCACACTTGAGTAAGTAATATGTTCAAAACAAAAGGATGGATGCTAGAAATGTTTTTAAATCACTATGTCACTACCTTATTTCATTCATTACCAATCAGTATGTTTCTTTACATAATCTTTTATGGTAATTGATGTCACCTTCTTATTTAACCATATTGAAAATCCTATAATGATTTTAATCAAGTAAACATGGAATTAAAAAGGATGGATGCTAGAAATGTTTTTAAATCATATTACATGAGGATTTGAGAATAAAATCTAATGAAAACTATTTCTTGTATAATGAAAATACTAGATATTTCTTTGAAAGACAAATTAAAATAAAAGACATAAAAATTGGTGATAACGTGCTAAAATTATCTTATCTTATGAAACTAATTCCTAGTATGATTTATTCTAAGTTGAATATACCATTAAGACCAAATAAAACATTTTTATTTGGATCAGTTGATATCAATGGAGAGGAGTCCCAACAGCCCTTTAAGGAGAATTAGAAACATTTTATGAAGTGTAATTACGAATTTTGTAAGTGACCCATGTAGGATTCCAATCTCATTTTTTATTCATATGAGTGAAATCTAAAATAGGTTTTTCTTTACTCAATACATATTTTAGACACTCACATTTTATGGTATACATTCATTGATAATATCATACAATAATTAATTAATGGTATTATCTAAGATAAGTATGGGGGAGAATAAAAAATATCATAGGTTCTAAAATATATATATTAAATTTTAGTTTCTTTTTAAATTTTCTTTTGTTGTGAAAATAAAACAAAATAGAAATAATATTTTAATGTTTCACCTTTACCCTCTCTAGGGAATAGGTACGTCATAGTAGGAACAACATATAATTTTGTTTTAGCACCAAGGAAAGCTTTTTAATGGAAAATAATTAAGTGAGATGAGAATTATAATAAGACAAACTAGAAACATGATCATGATCATAGGTTAGAATACTATTATGAATTATTATCACTTTAGGGAACCTCCATAAATATCATTTGAAATGATAAAATTAACTAGATTAAATCAATAATATTTGAACTGATATAGAAATATTTCTAATGAATAAAAAAATTATGTGCATGATTTTACCCTTAAATAAGAGGTATAGTGACCCATGATCCGGATGAAAAAAATTTAATTTCATTATATGACTATTAAAAATTTTATTAAGGTATTAATATGGTCTTATGGGTGTATTGTTCTAGGTTTAGCTACACATATATAATACTTTAGTTCTATATGTATGGGTGGAAAAAATTCAATATGCAAAAATTGACAATAGGGATGGAAAATGATGAGAAATGATGAACTTAGGGTGAGAATAGGAATATGGTTTATATATGTGTCATATAGGAAGTATTTATGATGTGTGAAAAGGATTTGTGGAAAAGGGATCTTAATGGAGAGATATAAATGAATGATACGCTTGTTAAATGTTTAATCCCATTAATTTAGATTATATTTACTATTATGGAATTGGGATTTTATTATTAGGGAATGAAGAACCATTGTGAACATGAAAAAAATACTTATTTACAAGAGGGGATGGTTGAAGATATATTTTTTCAATTTTTTTAGGATTTTATATAATTTCAACATTTATTTTTCTTTATTTTGTATTAAATGGATTTTATATCATATTATTAATGATTATAGAATTAATTACAATTAAGATAAATATTTATGTATTTAAATAATTTTATCATTTTTTTTAATTTAAATCAACTATACTCTGAAATCATTTTTTCAATGATTTTTAGGTAACTTCTGAATGCTTAAATGTTTTGATATTGGAAGCTGAATTAGAATAGAAGCTTCCTTACTAGTGTTGTAGGCTATATAAAAATGAAAATGTACATTATCATGGATATATAAAATTCTGATACTTATGTGCAACGTTTTATTTTAAATTCATATTTGATGAATTTTGTAGGAATACATAACATGTTATATGTTGTAAAAGGATACATATTTTGTTCTCTTTTAAAGGAATATGATTAACCTTTTGTACATCGGAAATTAAATAATTTGGAATTAGAGTTGATATGTATGATAATTATACCAATGTAGATGATGTGTAATTCTAAAAACTCTAACATATATATTATGTTATCTGATAGAGTAATATTTTTCACCAATTTCCTAAGTAATACATATGATATTTTTCATTTTCATGGGTGTTGCACTAGTTACGAATGGTTTTGAGAATATAGAAGACAATTTTTAGAGGATGTAAAAATTGGAAAATTACTGTCCTCATAGTGATATATTACATCTTATGGATTATTTTTAGTACATCTTCTATTATATAAGATATTTTACTTTTCCATAGAGAAGTAGAGTTCCTCACAATTTATATTTGTAATATTTTTTTTATTATCGGATAAATTTAGAAAAATATGTAACATATTTTTCCACAAAAATGGTATATTAGATATTTGGCATTTCTATGAGGAGAAAATTATTCCCCTAAATGTCTCATGGATAACTTCATAGGAGATAACATTCTTGTAAAAAAAAACTTTATTGATGTGGATGACATTGTGATCTGTGACTACGTTCATCCATAGAATCAACAAAATTAGAAGAAATATTGAGGAACCATTTCCATGGAGATCATCTCATGAACATGTGGAGATCTCTCAATGCATACAGAAATAAAAATAATAATTTATTCCCCCTCATTCTACAAATAAAAGAAGTTTATAATGCTCTAGAAATGACTAATCTGAGGGAATAAGTGGAAATTGATAAGATTTAATTAAGTTTCATATTTTATATAGAAAAAAGAATAATGTTTTACTAACCACATGAGGGAGTTGGTTATTTCTATAATCCCACAAGGAACAATCGATCTTCATTTATTTCTAGCGAATCTCACTTATTATATGGGATTACCATCACTATATATAGGGATTTAATGGTTTTACTAGATCTTTCATCTATATTAACTTTGTGAAATCTCTCATGTCATAGTACATTATACCCCTTTTGTTTAGGAAAATTATATCTAACCCACAAATAGTTAAGGAAATATTATAATTAACTATTCAATTATCACATATTTATTCTTATTGGAAGAATTTATTGACATAAACACTATGATATTTCCAGTAGGCATTTTATTTCAGTTCATCCTTTCCTTATTCTTGGTATTTACTCACATGCCCATGGATCCTCCTAACATCTCATATGAATGATGGAAGTGGGGATTGATTCAAGAGTTATTGAAAGTCTCTAAACTCACAGATAAGTACGATAAGGGAGTGTGGTGGTCATTTAAATTTTCTGTTTTATAAAATACTGAGTGAGGGAAATTAATTGAGTTTTCAACTCATTATTGAGAGAATAAGAAAGTTTAAATTTAATAAATAATGATTTAAAAATTTAGGTAAGAGAATATGTGAGGTGATAGAACTATTTAAACATTTATTTCAAAAAACCTTTTACTTTCATTCAAATACACACATATTCTTTTATATTATACAATTAAAACTTAACCTACATTCCCACATTATGAGCACACTAAAAATATTACCACTTTAAAGACAACCAGAATCACACTATACAGTATTTATCCAAGGATCGAACATTATTTTTTAGAGGCCTTTTATATTCACTACTTCAAAATGTTGTTATATAGTTGAATAATAAACCAAAATTTATTATACTAGGAGTTAGAGAATGTCTGATCTAGAATATCTAAGGTTAGGGATTCAATTCAAATATCACTTTGAAATCAAGATATTCTATATCTAAATTTTTAATTGGGAAAATTGAATATAATTTTTTTCTAAAAAAATATCTATTTTCTTCTTTTGTTTCACTTATTTAGATTACATGCTTTTTACTATTTCACCTTCCTTTGGTTCATAATTCAACTGAAAGAATATTGTAAGTGGAGTAGATTGTATCTCTTCTTTTAGGGATGGAATATTTATCCTTAATATCTAGGTTTTTGATTTCATTTTATGTTTTTACTTATACCTACATTAATATTTTTTGGATGTTGTTTTTTATTAACTTTTAATATCTTATGTAATAGTGTAAATGAGATCTTTTTAATGTTGTCTGCATATTGGCATTCTTCTATAGTTTTCTTCAATTCTCATTACTGATATTTTATTATATTTTATTGGTTCTATAAAGTAATTTATATTTAATATCATATTATTTTTATAATAGAATAAATTTATAAATTATTTCTTAAAATTAAAATATTTATAAAAAATATGACAAATGTTTCTTATTATTTGTTAAATTAATTTTAAATATTATTTTAATGTATTTTTCATCTATGTTAAAGCCCTTTAATGTTTCTTATACTTAATTGGGGACATGATATAATGATACTATCTACCATATATCTTTGGGTGTCTTATTTTCTTGTTTTTTGAAATCATTGTGAAACTAATATATTTTTCATGGGTTAATTTAGATATGATAGAATACTACATGTTTTCATATTTTTGTTTCCCAAATAAGTATGTTTGTTTATAATATTATTGGTGGGACCAAAATTATATAGTACTATAATGTGGTGATTAAATAATTACATATAATGATATGAATTTTAAGGGACTAGGAAGTGAACTAAATCCTCTTTGGGACTCTGTCCACTATGTTTATGAGAATATGTATTGAACCCAATCCACTAAAAGACTCAATCCACTATTTAATGATGTTCATGGTAATAAAACTTTTCAAAATGAATGGTTTCAAATGATTATTTATTTAATATATTATTTTACCAAAGTACTATGTTATCACATATTCCTATTTCATGTTTCGAATAATTTTGATAATTGCCTCATTATTACATATTTTCCAGCCTCATATTACGTGTTATATCAAATGTCTTATGTCATGATAATGATCTATTATCGTTGTGTTATTGGGTATTATTTCATTATTTAATGTTCATTTTCATATATTATATACTCATATAAATATGTTCATGTTATTCTCACTTATGTTAATTGATTGATATCTCTTATATTTTATATTTCTCAGCCTTTCATATAATCATTTTCTTGTTTTTTTCATTCCCCGGGTAATGGAGAAGATTATTATGTATGATATGTCTATAACGGTATTATATGTGAACATAATTTGTGTTATAGGTTAAATAGACTTTGTAAAATAATTTTATTATGTATCTAATGTCTAAATACATTAACCTAATAGATTTTGGGGTGTGATTCACTATGAGATATAATGAATAATCATGTAAAATGGTTTAATATATATGTATGTTATGGTTGGATCAATGTAGTCAGTATAAGAGTGGGGTTTAAATAATTTTGAGGATTATGGTTTGAACAGTATGAGGATATAAATAAGAATTATTTTCATTATAATACAAATATTTAATATAGATATTATCTTTTTTAAAACACATCCTAATTAGTTTGGTTTTAATATTTGACCAAAATAAAATCATGAAATTAGGGTGGTGGAAGGTATACTAAATATTGAAAATATCTTATTTGATCATAGACCAATGAATTCTTTTATATCATGACAATAATATAAGATTATTAGTTCACATCCTTGATGGTTATATATTGAAAAATTGTTCAAAAAATTCAATTTTACAATGGTTTCATCCCAAATCTACAACTCATATTTGACAGAAGATTTTGGGAGTGTGCTTCTTACAAATCCTACTATTCTCAAATTGATCATAATTTATATGATTTTGGGCTTGTATTGGCTCACAATACCCCGATAACAAATAATTTCTAGGATATAGAATACAATATTAATATCCCAAATCAACTTATAATCATATTTTAAGGAATGCATAAAAATGAACTCCTATTGGGAAGTAACTTTCTTATATCTATCTTAATAGCCAATCCTAAGACGATTTTTCTAAAATTATAAAGGGGGAAATTAATTTCAAGGATATAGATATTTTGAATGAATAAATTGGTGTTTTTCATTTTTTTTTGTTTCCCCCCAGATCATGTGGTTGAGTTTTCCATAAAACTCATACCTAGTGTTATAACAATATTAGAGACTCATTATGGAGTGGCTCCTATTGGGTTAGAGAAATTATAGAAGATACTCTAATAGAATCTTGAGAGTGGTATTATAGATCCTAATAAATTATCATAGGGTTGAAAAATCCAATTTATTTACAATAGAGATAAATAAATGTGTCCCCGTATTGATTATCATGAAATTAAAAAGATAATAATCAAGAAAAAGTTGCATCTACCCTATTTTTGATGAATTTTTTGGTCAACCTAAATTGGATTAGAACATATAAAATTTTTAACTTCAAACTATACAGCTTATATTATGGTTGAAAGGGGGCGGGGATAAAACAAGAAAACCTTTTATAAAATATGTTTACACAATTAATTAATAGTGATTCTATTTATATTTAAATATTCCCTCATTATAATATTTTTTATGAATAGAGTATTTATAAATTACATCAATAAATTTTTGGAAGTTTTTATAGATGATAATATTATATATTACATGAGAAATAAAGATTACTAAGTTAATTTTAGTATTTTTTTAGAATACATTGATAAGGGAGTAAACATATTTCAAATTTAACTAGTGAGGATTTTGGATATCAAAAGTATCATTCTTAGGCCATGTAATCATAATTTATGGTATATCTATAGATCCTTCTATGAAATAGGTTATTAAAAAACAGTCTCAACCAAAAACTATATAATATAGGTTAGCATATTTCATGGATTGGATGGATACAACCTATACATTTTGATATATTTTTTAGAACATTTAAATCCCAAAACCAATTTAACATGGAATGAATTCAATATACTTTGGATAGGATAATTTGAAAAACATTTAATATAGATAAATAAAGGGTTCATCACTACACCTATTCTCAAACTAACCTTCAATGGATAAGGATTTGTGATATATCATGATGCATTTAACAAGGAATTTGGATGTGTTGTCATGTAAAATGACCCAGTGGTAGAATATGTCTCATTTTAATTGATGTTTCATGAAAAAATTACCCAATTCATGATTCAAAGCGAAAAAAAGTATTCTTTTCATTAATTATTTGGATTAATTATCAATATGGTGAAATGATTAAAATCTAAAGTGATCACAATAACATAATGTATATATTCACACTTAAGAAGATGAACATGATGAAAAGGATATGGTTGGAGTTGATCAGGAATTATAACTACTCAATACATTAGTTAGATAAGAAGGCAAAAAAGGTGACTAATACTCTGAGATGGAATGTTAATGCTACACTATCTATGATATGTTTTTAAAGATACCTAATAATCACTTATTATCAAAGGATAGACCTAGGAATCATAAGGGATAAGAAAACATTCAATATTACCCAAATTACTATTCAAACACCCATCCATATGATGATCACGGTATTGAAAAGTGAGGTTGTCGATATAAAGAAGATGTTAATGAATATTCCATAGTTTTAGTTATATAATGATAGAGTTATAAAATTTTGGTAGTTAATATGTTTCCCTTCAATATCATAATTGAAGAAGGAGATATAGGTTTATGCCCATAAATAGGCATTCACTATACATATTAAATTCGTAATGATGTATCCAGATCACAATAAATATTTACAGTGCAATAACTTTAATATGGACATTATAGAGTATATATTTTAATTCTTTGTATAAAAATATTTTATAGGTAAATTATATAATTATATGAGGATTAATGGGAAAAATAACAATGTATTTCATCATAATAATTCCCAAGAGTTCTAAATTCAATAATTACAATGAGCTTATAGAATATATCTTTAAAAAGATAGCACATTTCACTGTTATTTAAGACTATTTATTTCTAAGTCAAATTACTAAAATATATATAAAGTATAAGATAATGAATAATGTGTTACCTCTTTCCAATGTATCATATTCATATTTGAGTCTTACCTAAAATTTATCGAGACATATTTAACAAGAATTTCATAGAGATCTAATATTTCTCTCTACCTATCAACCTCAAACTAATTCTCAATCAGAACAGAACATTCATACCCAGGATTATATTTTAATATCATACTCAATGGATTTAAAAGGACTTTTTGGATAAAAATCATCCTTAAGAAAAGATCACTTATAAAAACCATTTCTATTCTATAATTAAAAAGAAGCAATGTTAGGATATCTAGGGAATTGGTGTAGAACTCTAATATTTTTGGACAATGTTTTTGACAATATGTTTTTTGGACAGAATCATTCTTAATAAATGTTTGTGAATATACAATCCATTCAATTAAAAATTGAAACTACACATAGTTTAAAAAATAATTACACTAATAATCACCAAAAAGATATATATGTTGAAGCTTGTGATAAGGTATCCCTTTAAATATCACCATATAAGATGGTTTTGAAATTCTGGAAGAAGGGAAAGTTGATCCCTAGATACATTGCCTCCATAAGATCATTAATCATATAAGGATGAAATATTATCAACATTCACTTCCAAACAAATCCCATGTTCATTATAAGTTACATTTATCACCTAAAAGGAAGTGCATTTATAACACTTCACATGTACAAAGTATATATGTAGTACAAATGGAACATGATTTCTATTACTAGAAACAATTTATAGAAATCTTAGATCGTGGAGATAATGTACTAAGAAGAAAGGCCACGTACTATGATATAGTTCTAAGGATGATTTTATGTTTAAGAGAGTGATATTGTAGCCTGAAGAAAAAATGAGTTAAAAGCACCATAAATTATTTTCATCAAAGTAATGAAATTTTAAAGATGGTTTTTAAGTGTGTAGATTGAAACAATAAGTAATTTTAGTTTGTATTTATGTCAAGAGTAATAGTGTGTGTTTTATTAGTTGTGACACACATAAAACAAAACCAATGTGAAAAAAATATTTTTTTCATTAAGGAAGAAAAATAAAATACCTAATTAAATACATTATGATATAAATAAATGAAATGAAATTACTAAAATTACTAAATGGATGAAACTATAATTAAATAAAACTATTAAAAGGTTGAAATTATCAACATCATGATCGACCATGAATATCGTACCATTATTGAAAATGGTCAAAAGAATAAAAAAAGTTGTAAATTTGTTTAAAAAAACATGACTATATATTTATAGAATATGAGGAATGATTTTAGAGAATTATGTATGTCTATTTATAAAAATATAATATTACTATTAAATACATGGTCATTGGAAAAATGGATGTTATAAATATGGTTATTAGAAATATAGACATTGGATATATGGTAAATAGATACACTTGAATCTAATATGTACATTGAATTACTTATTTTAAAATTAAAAAAAATATAATTAACATTTAATAAAAAAATCTGGAATGAGATAATAAGATAATAATCAATTGAAATGATTTTTGGTCTAAATATTTTTCTATTCATTATATATTATTATTATTATTATTAAATAATGATTTTATGTGTTTATAAAATTAGAATAATTATTTTAATAATAATGAATGATAAAAAAAAGTATTATGGAATGTGATTAAGATCATTTAATGATAAAAATGATATTTGTCGAGGAACTTTTTTCCCTATGTGTTCAATATTTTTATCATAAAAACATTAAATAGATCACTTTTGAAGGATTATTTTTTTAAAATTTGATATTTCAAAGGATACAAAAAATATCTTTAAAAAATTAATTTGTATTTGATATTATGTAAGACTAAGAACACTTGAGGTTAAAAAAGTAATTTTTTTACCAAAATAGTTTTTCTATATATATATATATATATATTACTCACATTTAATATTTAAATTTATCATAGTTACAAATTGAATTCTATTAAATTGGTTTAATGTTTTGTTAATTGTAGTAGAATTAGGTAAATATTTCAATTTAATATTTAGGTATAGAATGAAGATACCAAGGTCAAAGTATACACCATGTTAAAAGTAAAATTAAGTATAAGTGTTCAATTACGTGATAAGTTTATAAAATAACAAATAAAATTTCAATTAAATGTGTGAATGTTATCATGATTTAATTCCCCATAAAATATTTCCATAATTTTCTAACATTTTATCAAATTTCATTAAAAAACAAATTTCTTACAAATTAGATAATGAGTATTTTTGAAAATACTTCTCAAGCTCACCTATAAAAGACACAATCTCTCCCCTAATCAACCAAAATCCTTAAATTGGATTCCTCTTGAATACATGAATTTGTTCTATAATTAATAGGTATATCCCACATCTTGGATCCTCTATTCACATGAATATCTCAAATATACCTTATTACCAGTAGGCTCTCTAATAGAAGATTCAATTCATCAACATATGTGTTATCTTCTCATAAATCCTTCTTCTTTATCTTATTCATACAAATATTATTAAATATAATTTATCAGTTTCATAAAAAATTAATCACCTTTTTTATAAATATATTACTAATATTTTATAATAATATGTTCTAACACATTCATTCAGAATAACATGTTTTTGTTTATGTTGGTTTTAAAAACTATATGAATGGTGATATAAAATATACTTCATGGATTACAATTAAAACATAAATAATATTAATATATTATAATAATTTATAATTTATAATTTTTTTAAAATGTATTTAAAGTAAAATTCTAATGTAAATTCACTAATGTAATCAATTATTTGGTTAATTCAATAATCATTTAAAAGAAAATGTTCAAAAATTCTATGTGAATCCTCGCTATAAGTTCCATAAAATGATAATGGGGATATAGGAATATTTCAAACACCTTGAATAAATATTCATTTAAATTTTCTAGGTTATTAAACCATAATCAGTGATCTTGTAAAAGATTCCCCAAATAGAAATATTTGTAGAAAGAATTACAATTAACAACTATATATTAATTTTAAATATAGTCGATTAATATATGGTTGATGAAGAATTATAATTGAGTGGTAATATATAAAATAAATATGAATAATATTATTATAATCAGGGATAATAAAGCTATTATTATTATATATGTATTTAGAGTGTGTCTATCCAAGCAGAAATCTAAGGTAAGGGTTTATTTTCCGGTCTCACTTTGAAATTCAGATTTTATATGTCAAAATTATTATTTGGGGAACTTAAATGTTATTTAAATATAAAACCACATATATTTTATAATCCTATTGTTATTTATTGGGATTACATTTCTTCATACAATTTTACCTTTCTTTGGATCACAATTTAACTAAAAGGACGTTTGTAAGTGGATCTTCATTATCTATTATTTTTTATTTGGGAATATTCCTCCACTATGTCCAATGTTTATAATGTGATTTAATGGGTTACATTATACCTATAAATATATATATCATTTCATAGGGTAATTTTATATTTAATATGAATTTATTTTATTGATATGTGAAATAGTACATTTTAAATTTTCCATATAGTCTCTTTTTTCAATGGTTTTGAATAGTTTCCATTAAAAAGATTATATTTTCAATTATAATAATTATTCAAAGTAATTTTTTTAATTTAAAATTATTTTTATATAATATTTAATATATAAATTAATTCCTTCTAAATAAAATATTTATCAGCAAAATAAAGTAAATTTCTTCTAATTTTTTTAAGGATTTTAAAATATTTTTCTAAAACATTTCCTATATTTATCGATGTTATTTTTTATTTCTTATTATTAACTATGTGAATTGGATAATGACACCCTAAAACTATTTTATTTTTATATATTATAATTATTTATATAATACCCGATATTCTACTATAGTAAATAAAAATATTAAAAAAATATTTCACAATGAATATTATATTATTTCATCATAATAGTGCAACACATTATTGTATTATAGAAAACTATGAAATTGTAATTATAATAAAAGAAAAAATAATTACCAAAAAATAATTTTTTAATACAATTATTATTAATTATAAATAATATATACAGATATATGAATAATAATATAATTACACACATGTATCTTATAAAAACATAATAGGGGATTTTGAATTTTAGAAATCAAATACATGATATTCAAATAATATATTTTTTTATTAGTTATATTTCACATATATGAAAAATTATTTTCATAAAAATGAATTTAAATTTGGAATCATAATGTTAATTTATAAAACACTGAATATTTCTTAATTTTCCTAGACTACCAAATTTTAGGAAAAAAATTAAAATAATAAATGAATATATGTTATGTTTTATGAAATTATAATAACAAAAATATTATATAATTTGTAACATAAGGGATTCCTAAATAATAAATATTTTTTTTATTAATATAATGTATTTTATCTTAATAAAATTAATTTTTGGGCCTATATAAATAATCCAAAACTTAATGTATATTTTAATATTTTAAATACAATTCTTTATGAATAAGAATATTATCCACCTCAAAAATAATATATTATATTGGATATGAATTCTTGAACATGGAAAACCCAAAAAATAGGCCCTAAATTTCAAATAACATGGGGTAAAACCCAGGTAAGGCCAATAGGGTTTTTTCTTATTAACATAGAATCCAAGGCTTATGTTTTTAAATTAATAAAAAAGTTTCATTAATTTTGAATAATCACCCACCTATCCTACAACTCCCCATTATTCCAAAATTACTCAACATAGTTCACCTCTAATTTTCTCTCTTAGGATTTTTTTGAATGAAGTTTCTACATCTTTTTGTTGTTCTTATCAAGCTTTAATAATCAACTTTTCAAAGTAAGGGTTCTCAATCCTCTACTTTCCTTATCAATTAAAATCTGTTTGTTGTAATATCATTAAAACTTATTTTTCATATATATCCACGATTATTAATCCATGGTATTGTCATTCTTTTAACATATGTTTTATAATATATTACTCATTGTCTCTCATTAAATATTTTTTTGTGGAATTATTATACTAATTTAATGGTCCATAATCCCATTTTATATAATTTATATGTGATCTTATTTATTTATCATTATTTGAATGTGAAATATTATCATGATTTATTCTTATACATTATTTATCATATTACCAATGAGAAATAATCATAACCTCTTATTAGACTAACTTTATAAGATGTTATAATTCTCAAACATTATTGGATACCCAGTAGATGAAGAATAATATAAGGAAAACATAAAAATAATCATAAAATTAAAAGTGTGTGGTTTCCTACAAATAAAATCCCCCTGTGGATAACACTAGCATATGTAGGATCTAGATCTGACTAACTAGGGGTAGAAACCCTATAATGTTTTAGTTTTATATTGACTTGATCATTATTATATGCACAAAAATTAACCTAATTTCAAATCTAGTTTTAAATCCTTCGTGATATGATTTGGATGATTCATAATAAATTGACGAGCCATAATAAATTATTTTAACATGTCATTTTATTAAAGAAATAATTTTAAAATTTATATTTATTAATAATGTAATTATTTCACCAGATCTAGAAGTATGGGTTTGGGGATAATTTTTTTTCTATTTTCAATGTTTTCTCATACCATTACAAAATATATAGCTCAATTCATATTTGATATTGATAACCATACACCATGAATGTAACCTTCAATATTAGGTTGATATATTTCCGTTGATAATAGTGCTTTACATTACATTATGAACAACCTATAGTTTTTATGTTGATTATGATATATTCACCAAGATTGAAAAATTGTTCCATTAAATAGGTAAATATTAATACTCATTATATCAATGTCACTTTAGAGGTGGTGTAGTGGTAAAAGAGATGGGTACAAAAATTTCATTCTTTGGGAGGTGCATGGTTCGACTCCTGTGACTTTTCTCTTGGTTGAATTTCTCCTTCCCCCGGGATCCACTCGTCTTGTCAGGTCACCCAGTTTTTGACTGGGTGGGTGAAATGAGGTGTCACCCACCTTTGATGATGGACTACTGTGTAGAACCATTGCATATTAGGTTGTCACCCTCTGAGACACTCAACCATCTCGCCTGCCCATGGCTCCATCCCAACTGGGTCTCTCTCTGGAGTGATCCCTTTATGGGGAGGAGGGTTCTTGTTGTAGAGGGTTCACAAAGGTCACACCTTGGAATTCCTTTTCTTCTAAAAAACCTTGATATACCCATTAGTTATATATGAAAAATTATTGACCACATAGCCATGATTATGTATGTATAATGACTGAATAATTTATGAAAAAAAAATTACCTTTATTTTAATGAATTATAGATATAGAAAACACATGCACTATTTTTTAGTGGTTTTAAATGACCATTATGTGTAATTAACATTGATAATATTGTCATTGATCATTGATCGCACATCTAATATAAATATAATGTTTTAGAAAATATTTTCGACATAGACAATGGATATTACGGACACATCTATAGGCTCGGCCCTTACGAAGCTCATTTGTTGGAGCTCAGAAAGAAGGTATGACCATAGGGATTCTCTCTTTACTAAGACCAAGCCGAGCATTAACATGTCAATATTGAATAGATTCACCTATTGGAGAATTTCATGTTAATAGAAATTACCACCTGGGTGATGTTATCCAAGATTCCCCAAGAGTATGTCCCCATCTCGCACCATACCCTTAGTCCTTATGAGGGTGTTATAAGGCGTTATGTAACAAGGTATTGGTAACTTATTGTGTAATAAGTTCTTATAAATAAAAGTTTTATTCCATTAATTCCTCTATCAGAATAGTCTTTCATAAAAATGATGAATTTGATAAATTGATATTTCAACTAAAAATGGAACTTTTTAGAAATATATGAATTATTATATTAAAAAATGTTTCATATTAACAATATTATAAAAACATTCTCATAAATGATGATAATATCAGTTACTTGTCTTTTAATTATTAGGAAATCAATTAGATAAGAGTTATATTTTAATACAATAAAATAGAAGGTTTATTTTTAATGAATATATTTTAAGAAATTAATGAATTTTGTAAATAATTAATATTATAATGATATATTATTATAAAATTACTTTTATTAATAATAAATTTTTATATACTTTTTATGATGTAAAATATAATTTTTATTATAGTATTAAAACTATTTTTGTCCAAACTTGTCAATTTTCAATAAATGTCAGTTCTCATTTTAAAATTGAAAATTCACATATTTAGAGAATTATTTACATAAAACGAATATTATTTTTGTAATCAGGATGTCAAAATTATCCAACGTTTAATTTTTCATTAATTTCTAAGATAGTAGAATTTTTGGATTCAAATTGAATAATATAAAAATATAATATGTCTTATGACATCATAATGACTTAATAGTGATGAAATAAATACCATAAAAGCAATATTCGTCCAAATAAATGTTTTAAATTTTAAATTATGTGATTTCATATTTATTTGAATTATTTTATAATGCCTTAGTAAATCCTCCAGAATGTATAATATATCTTATGATTTTAAATTCATTTCCTTGAGAGTGTGACTCACATCCACATAGTGAAAGTCCATATTTTAATTTCATCAACCCTTTTAAAATTGAAATAATATTTTGCAGTCCCATTTTACAAAAACCATGGGCATAAACCATGGGTGGGTTTGGGATTTTTGAAGAATTTATTGTGTAGTGTCCAAAAGCTAAATAATAAATAATTCCCATCCATTCATCTATAAACCTACACAGGATCAAATCCCTCTCTACTAAAAAATAATTAATATCATCCCCACTCTTCTCTCTACTCCCTAGAGTCCTCCAAAGGCACAACAAGCTCCCTAGAAGCCACTCGCAAGCCTTTGGTATCAAAACATCCATGTAAGGGTTCCTTACTTTCTCATTTTTTCCATGTTTCCTTATATTGTTATAAAATTTTAATTTTCAATTAAAAATTATGGAGTATGTTTTCTCACCTCCCCCATACTGACCTTATTATGTTTTTATGATTATATACCTCTTTATCTCTCATTAATCCCTCTAATGTACACTAGTTACCATCCCGAAATTTTGTAGGACTTATTTCATTTCTCATCTTTCTTTATTTTTCATTATTAGGTTATGCTTTCTATTTCAAAAACAAACACTTTGGGACATGTATTTATATGACCCCCTATTATTATATTTTATTTATATATAATTATAGACCCCTTTCTCTCTCATTAAGTCTTTTTATCAATTTTTATGTCATGCAGTTATGTTGTTGAAGTTGAACCATGATTCTCCATGTCAAAATCATTATAGAGTGAATACCATACTCATTCCTATATCAAGGGTATTAACCATTATGCACATATACCTTTTTTTATTCAACACATGATTTTATATATTCCACACTCCTTTATCATGAAATGAATTATGATGAGGAGTGAATCCATGTTTTATGATCTATGTGGGACACTTAATCATGAGAATGAAGTGAAAGTGATGGGTGCATCTAAAATTATATGGAACTCCAATTCATTGGGTAATTTTTAGTATCATAATAAGTCATGTTGGGATAGGGGTTTTTCTAATTCCTTTTAGGACATTATTCCACCATGTAGGGATTGGGGTTACCTGATTCTTCTATGTTTATGATGTTGTGTTTTAAGTTGTTGCCACATTTCCATGTTATGATGATCATGCTATATTGTGTCTTTATGTTAATGTTTATATTATTCTCCATTGATATATATATTTCCTAACATGTATTGTAATCTTCTTCTTATTCCTTTTTTTCTCAAAATTGAATTCCCATGAGTGTCCTTTTCGAACCCTCCGCACCCCGAAACCCCTTCCCTATGAAGAGGTTATCCGGAGAAGCCTCATCCAGGAAGGAGATGTTACCAGCCGAGATGACAAAGAATACCATGGGGTAACACCTAGCTCAATGATGGATAAACACATAAATACGTTATCTACTAGAAGTGCTCCCTTCTACCCACCGGATGAGACATCGTGTGACCTGACAAGACGAGCAGTACATGGGAGGTAGAAATTACCCCAAGTGAGGCCTCCCAGGAACCAAACCCCAGACCTCAGCCCTCGACCACCTACTACTATGCCACTAATGAAGTGGAAAAACTCATCCTATTATTCCTTGTTTACTCTTTTACTAGACTTTATAGCTCACACTTTTCTTACATATTCCCTCAGGTTATCCCATGCAATGCTAAGTATGACAGAATGTTGTGGTCATGTAAAATAAGTTTTCAATAAAGATTTTATATTTTATGTCTTAAGTTTTCATATAATGTTCCTAAGCCCCAAATACATAAGACATAATTGTATTCTATGTTTTATTAAGTGTAGTTTTATGTAATAAATCATGTCTAAGTATGAAATAACAATCAGGGTTATTATATTTTTTTATCAGAGGATAGGTTTAGTGATTTTTGGGATTAGGATTAGAAAACCCTAGTAAATTCCTTATTGATAAGACTAAGTATATGAAAAACACCATTAATTTATTTATTATATATTAATTGGTTTATCAAGAAAATACATCCCTTTATAGATATGTACAAGTATAGGTGGCTCTGGAATAGATGTATCTAGGGGTAAAACACAAAAAAAGTCCTTTGAAATAGACTCTAATGGAAATGGGTGCACGAAAATGGTCTTTGTTTCACTCTTGGTTCAACACTCTCAGGGGATATGCTTTGGTAATTTCATAAGCATATTATGAACCATTATTATGGGAGAAAGAAAAAAATCCCATAAGAATATGTGTTAGGAAATATATCATGGATAACTTATATTGGTGCCAAGAAATTCATATGTTATTGAAATAAATTTAATTTATAGGTTATCCCTTTGTTAATTGGATTCCCCTTTATGAGTTCAATAGTTTAAAATACTTACCCTTAATTTTCCTTCAATTCTATCAAATGGCCAGTAATATGAGGACTCAGGCTAACACTCGATGCGAAAATAAATGTGATGACTGTTCTAATGAGATTCTAAATCATATAGAAGCAGGAATCATCGAATTTGTCATGATAATCTCTCAGTTAACTAATGTGTTGAATAGAAACGTGGGTCAAGAGGAACATCTTACCACACCCCCCCCCCCCAATAAACAACAATTCACAATCGAGAGCTTCATGAGACAAAGGCCTCCAACATTCAATGGATCACATGATCCTTCAATCACTGAACAGTGGATGAACACCATGAGATGATCTTCTCCATCCTTTAATGTGCAGAACATGAGAAGGTTCTTTTGGTTACATATCAAATGGAAAATAAAGATGATCAATGGTAGATATTGATCAAAAATACAAATATTGAGGAATCGATCGAGGTTATGGGATGGAAGGATTTCCAGAAAATGATTTTAGATAAATATTTTTCCTATACCCTCCGTCTTTATATAGAGAGATATTTTCAAGCACTCAAGAAAATGGACGATGAATATATTCGTGCATATAAGGAAAACATTACCAAACGTTCATGATACACCTATGTGCTTTTCATTACCACCAAATTTAATTTTGACCACTCCTTTAGTGGGATAAATTCTAGCCTACATAATTCCCTACTAATCTGTTACATTGACAGCTATGAGGAGATTTTCTGATGTTCCCTCAAAGACCAAATAGAGATCGAAAAATATTAGGAGTATCACGGGGATAAGAAACAGAATGTAGACTTTAATTATTGTTGTTCGATGGATAAATCAAACAGTCCTAAGAAATTCCATCATTCCACTTTCCAAATGTACAGAAAAAATAACCCTATAAATTTCATAAAAATAATGAGGAAAATATTTAGTTTTGAGAAGTAAGGACACCTAGCCAATGATTTCTAGTAAAAACACATGCTACTATGATAGAGGATTGGAATGCTCTGTTTGATCCTCAATTGATTGTTCATTGCTAAAACTACAAATAACTGGGGGAATTTTCAAAATGTTTCCCTATGAAAAGGGTTCATTAAGGCAGCTAATAACCACTAAGAAAACAAGGTTTTGATTTTTCCATCACTACCACTGAACAGAATCCCCAAAATGAAGTGGTGACATGTAAGCTGGTTATTTTTTCAGGAATAGAGAACATAATTTTTTATTCTGGTTCTAAAAATATTTTATATCCTAAAAGTATAGTATAACAATCCCAACATCACCACAAATAATTAATGTAGATATATCAGTGAAAATATAAAATGGGTAAATTATTCCACCCCATAAATATAACTCCTCTCCTGTAACAATTTTTGGATTGAACTTCCTAGTGAACTTCATCATACTTTCCTTATTGTGTTTTGATGTAATTATTATCAGGGATTGGCTTTCCCAATATAAATCCAACATAAATTGTTTTGAGAAATAAATCAGTCTTCATTTAGTGAATTGACCCATGATTCTATACAAGTTTAAATATGAAGATAAATATTCTTTAACACCATCATATCAAGAATAGATATTACTTCCCAATGATCATTCATACAATTATCAGATAATTGATTTTATGAAAGGAACCATCCTTGAATACATGCCTATTGTAAGGGAATTTTCTGATGTTTTTCTTGAGGAATTTTCTAGTCTTCCACCTAGAAGATATGTTGATTTATCAATTAATCATATACTTAGGGAATTAACAATATCCAAGACCCCATGTATAATTGTTATTGTAGAGCTTGAGGAGCTAAAGAAACAACTACATGAGATTTTAGATAAAGGGTTTCTAAGCTCATTTGTTTACCAATGGGATGAACTAGTCCTCTTGGGAAAGAGGAAGGATAGGTAAATGTGCCTTTTCAATGATTATCTTGAGATCATCAGAATCAAGATAAAAAACAAGTATCCTTTTCCACGAATTGATGTCTTTTTAAATCCGTTATGTGGAGAAAAATACTTCTCCTAGGTGGATCTACAGTCAGGATATTACTAAGTAAGTGTGAAAAAGGTATATATCCCCAAGACTCCTTCTCATATAAGGTATGAGCAAGATGAATTCATAGTAATGATTTTCAGAATCACTAATTCTCTAACAATCACTATGTACTCTATGAATATAGTATTTATTTATTACCTTGAAAATTTTGTGGTAGTCTTTATAGACGATATTCTAATATACTACAAAACCAAGGAGGAGCCTAAGGAGTATCTAAGCACTAAACTAGGTACCTTTTGAAAGTAAAATCTCTATGAAAAGTATAGGAAGTGTGAGTTATGGTAGAAGGAAGTCTCATTCTTGGGGAATATCATCGCAAGCAATGAGATATATATAGATCCTTTAAAAAATCAATTAATGGATGGACTAGGCCAACATTTCTGATGGATATCCATAGATTCCTGGGGTTAGCTAGATATTAGCACCAATTTGTGATAAATGTATCATGATTTTCAAACCATTTTAACTATCTAAATTGGAAGGGAGTTATGTTTTCTTGGAATTATGAATGTGAATTAATTTTTAGGGAGTTGAAAAAGAGGCTTGTCACTACCCATGTTCTCACACTACCCCTAAGTGGGGAGATTTTCATAATCCTCATCAATGCTTAGATGAAGAGCTCGGGCTATATGTTGATGTATAATGACAAAGTCTTTCCTTATGGCTCAAGGGATTTGAAAATTCAGGAGAAAAACTACCCCACACATGATCCGGAGATGGGTGTTGTGATCTTTTTGTTGAAAGTGTGGATTCATTATCTCTTTGGCGGAAAGTGTGAAATATATACGGATCACAAAATTATCAAATATATATTCAAATTGAAAGAGATGAACATGCATGAATAAAGATGGTTAAATCTCATCATGGATTGTGACTGCTCATCCCATTACCACCAAGGGAAATCAAACAAGGTGGACGATGCTCTATGTAAAAAGGACCCTTCGATTCATTCATTTGTGTGAATTTAAAAGGATCTAATCATCTTATATTTGTTGAATATGAACATGTGGAGAATAAATAATGGAAAATCGTCAATCCATTCACAAATTATTTCTCAACCATCTCTTTTTGAATATTAAAAGGATGCTTATAAATATAATGTGGGAATTCATAAAAAAGTGGAAGGTACCAAAAAGTGGAAATCCTAAGAGTTCAATGTTAGTGAAGAATGAATTTTGAGATTTTGGTCAAGACTATGAGTTCCATCAAATATGGAGTTAAATAAAGATCGTTTGGATGATGCACATAGTTTGAATTTCTCCATTCACCCAAGAAACATAAATATGTATCGGGATCTCTGAAATAATTATCAGTGGGAAAACATGAAGAAAGTGATTTCTGAATATACATCATTGTGCCTGGTATGTCAGCATGTGAAGGTTGAGAGGAAGATGTATAATGGTATGATGAAACCATTACCGATACCAATATTGAAATAGTAGAACATCATAATGGACTTTGTCACCAGACTTTTGAAGACATCCAAAGGAGTCAATGTTATATGGGCTGTGGTGGATCGTCTTACAATGATGACGCACTTCATTGTGATTCAAGAGTATTTATTATTGGATGGACGGGAATGGATATTCATTAGAGAAGTGGTAAGGTTTCATGGTGTACCACTATTGATTGTATCTGATCAAGATCCAAGATTCACCTCTATATAATGGAAGACTCTCCAACATAGTATGAATGTTATGATGAACATCAATGCAGTTTATCATCCTCAAACTGATCAAAAATCATAGTTTACTTTCAAAACACTTGAGGAAATTTTGAGAGTATGTTCAATGGACTTCATAAAAGGATGTGATCAACATATTCTTCTAGATCAGTTCTCATAATACAATAGTATCCACTCAAGCATCTTAATAGATCCTTATGAATCCCTTTATGGGAAGAGATTCTGATAATTAGTATGTTGGGATGAAGTTAGGGAGTGAAAACTTGTAGGCCCAAAAATGGATAAAGAAATGGCGGAGAAGGTTAAGACCATCCAGCAGCACATCAAAGCTAATCAGAGTAAAAAAAGTGCTATGCTGACAACTACCAAAGAGACCAAAAGATTGATGTTTGAGATATTGTATTATTCCGTATATATCAATGGAATAGAGGGATGAGATATAGGAATATGTTAAAGCTTAGTCCATTGTACTTCAACACTTTTGAGATACTTAATCGCATTAGAGTAGTGTCCTATTGACTAACACTACCACCGAACCTGTCTCAACTGCATGATGTATCCCATGTATCACTCTTGAGGAAGTACATACCTAACCCATCACATGTAATAAATCCAGAGGTGGTACCATTGGATAATGAGTTTTCGAATGAGTAGAAGTCGGTGAAGATTTTAGATTTTAGAGAAAATGTTATACGAAACAAGATAATTACCCTCGTCAATGTGTTGTAGATAAACCACATGTTTGAAGATGAAACATGGAAAACTGATGAACTGATGTGGCATAGTTACCCTCATATGTTTTAGTATGTGAAAAGGAAATTTTTTGGGTTAAATTTTTTTAGGGGGATTTTTGTAAAGACACGATCATTTATGAATAAATTCCATTTCTTTTAATTTTTTATTGATATAGAAAACACATACACTGTTATTTTATTTTTTTATTGGGTTTAAATGACCGTAAATTATCATTTCTATTGATAATGTAGCTTTTAAATAGTGATCACACATCTAATATAGATATATTGTTTTAATAAATACTTTCGATGAGAAAAATTTAGATGATGGCCTCATCTAATGGACTCATGCAATATGAAGATCATTTTTCAGAGCTAAAAAAGAAGGTAGTGTCACTAGGAGTTGCTCTTGACCAATCCCAAGCTAAGAATCCACATGTTAATCTTGAATGGAATCTCCTACAAGATAATTTCAATTTAATATAGATTACCACCCGAGCGATGTTATCTTTGCCCCCAAGAGTCTTTCACCATCACACACCTTACATTAAGTCCATATGTGGGTGTTATAATGGGTTATGTAACAAGGTATTAGTAACTGATTTTGTAATACATTTCTATAAATAAAAGTCTTATTCAATCAATAACATTCTGGGAATAGTATTTCTTAAAAAAATGATGAATTCGATAAATTTATTTTTTGAGTAAAAATGAAACTTTTGATAATTATAAGATTTATTATATTAAACTATGTTTCTTTTTAAGATATTATAAAAAAAATCTTTTAAATGATGATAATATTAGATTTTAATCTGTAAATGATTAGTAAATCAGTTTAACAAATGTGATATTTTTATAAGTTAAAAATGAAAGTTTATTTATAAAACAAATTAGGGAATTAATGAATTTTTGAAATTATTAATATTTTAATAAAATATTATTATTAAAATTTGTTTTATTAATAATATATTGGTATATAATTTTTATCAAGTCGAATGTAATTTTTATTATGGTTTAAAAACTGTTTTTGTAAAAACCCGTCAATTTTCAAAAAATGTTAGTTCTCATTTTAAAAGTGACAATTCTTATATTTAAAAATTTATTTAGATAAATTGAATATTATTTTTGGGAATCAAGATGTTTAAATTATGAAACCTTGAATTTTTCATAATTTTATGAGAATTGAATCTTTGGGTAAAAATTTAAAAATATATAAATATATTGTGTGTTTTATGACATCATACTGACCCAATTATGATGTAATAAATTCCCTAAAAGTTATCTCCATCCAAATATATGTTTTAAATTTAAAATAAAGTTATTTTATATTTATTTTAATTATTTTTAAATTCCTTAATAAATCCTCAAAATGTATAATATATTTTATGATTTTAAATTCATTTCTATGAGAGTGTGACTCACCTCTACATAAGTGTGGGAAATATGTTAATATCTTCATCCCTTTCATTAACAAAATAATATTTTTCACACCACTTCAATAAAAACCATGGGAAAATTCCATGTTTCGGTTTGTGGTTTTTGAATTTTTTAGTATGTAGTGTCTAAAACCTAAATAATAATAAATCCCCCTCCTTTCCTATATAAAACCACACAATAACCCATTACTCTTAACTAAAACTAATTGATTCTCATCATCACTCTACAATTCACTCTCTAGAGTCCTCCCTAGGTTCCCGCAATCTTTCAAGAAGCCCCTCCCAAGCCTTTGGGATCACACATCCAAGTAAGGGTTCCTTTCTCAATTTGGTCAATATTTCTTAATATTGTTTTGCCCTTTTATTTTTCAATTAAAAATGATGGGGTATTCTTCAAAACCTCCCCTATACTAACCTTATTATGTTTGTATGATGAGAGGCCTCTTTTTGTCTCATTAATCCCTCCCATGTGCACCTGTTACGATACCAAAAATTTGGTAAGGGTTTTTCTATTTCTTCACTCTCTTCAAGTTTCATTATTATGTCACACCTTTTATTTACAAATTACATGTAATGGGAAATATATTTATATGACCCCATTATTTTCAATTTCATGTATATATCATGAGATACCACTTTCTCTATCATCAACACGTTTTATGAATTTTTATGTCACATCGTTAAGCTGCTGAAATTACACTGATTTTCCATACCAATGTGACCGTGTAGTGAATACAATTCCAATTCCTGTATCAAGTGTATTCACCTTTATACATATATACCTTTTTATTTATGATATACATGTATTTATTCCACATTCCTTGATTGTGGAATGAATTATAATGAAGATTGAATCCATATTTTGTGATCTATGTGGCACACTTAAGCATGAGTATGAAGTGAAAGTGACAGGTGCACCTGAAATTATATAGGGATCCAATTCATTGGGTGATTTTTAGTATCATGATATGTCATGTCTGGATAAGGGTTTACCTGATTTTTTATAAAACATTTTTTCACCATGTTGGGATACAGGTTACCTGATTCCTTTATGTTTATGATGCAGTGTTTTAAGTTGTTGCCACATTTCCATGTTATGATGATCGTTCTATATCATAACTTTATGTGTGTGTTTATCTTATTCTCCATTGATATGTCTACTTCCATAAATTTATTTTATTATTCGTGTTATTCCATTTTTACTCCCCTACTAGGCATTTTATCTCACCGTTTTCTTATTTATATCCTCAGGAATCACATGTAACAGTAAGTACAATGGAATGTTGTGGTCATGTAATATAATTTTTTAATAAATACGTTGTATTGTATGTCTTATGTTTCCATGTAATGTTCCTAATCCTAAAATATACTTTAAATCTTAATATTTTGTGATGTATTAAGTACAGGTTATTGTAATAAATCATGTTGAAATATGAAATAAAGGGTAAGGTTATTATAGTATGAGATAATTTTATGATATTTATGGTTTATCTGTTTCTTCCTTTAGTAGATGCATCATACATATTATATGATGGGTGGGATATAAAATTGTATAGGCACTCAATGCATCATTAGGTCTCATGAGAAAACCCAATTATCTATTTTTGGTAATACATACTCATTTATGTATGATGTCATGGAATAAGGCTTTGAAAATATCTTTATGAAGTTTGAATTATGAATTATATTACTATGATATCAGTTATTCTTATCCATGCTTATTATGTAATCCATTTATATGTTATTATCACAATTCATTTTGTAATGTAATTTATTTAACCCTATTGTATTATTTATTTCATGCTTATATATTATAGATTATGTTGAATTGTACCTCTTACTAATTATCTAAGATCACCCCTTTATATTTTTTCCATTTCATTGGTAAACCATGAGTGTTAATAGATTTGACATATATATTTTCATGGAGAAATAATAAAATTTCATGTATATATTTTATATACCCTACATTTTCAATGTAATATAATTTTTATTTATGAATATAGTTTACTAATACTAGTAAAATAATGGAACATGTGAATTGTGATCTATTTATTTAATAACATTAAAAAATAGCCATTATCTTTGAGTTATTGGATTTTTGATGCTACGTTTAGTATTATAGTAAGTTTATTAGAAACTGTTGAAACTAGATTTAGAAGAACAGAGTTGGGGAACATAGCTCAATGAAAAACCCTTAGAATAACCTTGAAATATTTCAATATTACATTATATGTTTTTATTATAAATAAATAAGATTTTTATATTATAATTTATAATTAATATCTTTATTCATGAACTAGTTATGTATATATCGTTATTTATAAATGGAACATAATAGAAGGAATTTAAATCATGTCAACATCCATAATAAATGTAAATATTTCACGAGAAATATAATCAATGAATGTGGTGCTGTAGATAAAAATATTATGAATATATTATGTAATTTAACTACGGTTGTGGTAAATAAGCTTTCAGTATACAAAAATTTATTTTACCTTAGAATAGTGTAACAAAATTGGATTGTTTCATATAAAAGAAACATCCAAACTTTTATGGGATGAATAATATATTATTGTTAGAGAAAAATATAAAGTATTTATAGAATACATTCCATGATCTTTGATGCAGTCAAAGGGAGAATGATATCCTTATAATTGATGATGTATCTATTGTAAAGAATTTTATAGATTTTTTTTCTAAAGAATAACCTTGATATCCACTTGATTGTAATGTTTAATTCTCTATTAACCATATACCTGATGAAAGAATCATATCTGAGGCCCTATATATATATTGTATCTAGTGTAATTAGTTGAATTAAATGTTGTGCTGCAAGAGTTCAATGATATGTGCTTCATTACCCTATCATTTCACCTTAGGGATAACATGTCTTGTTTGTGAAAAAAAAAGTATGGGTCTATGAGGTTGTGAATTTATTACAGAGAAATCAACTATATTATTATTAAGAACAAGTTTCATTTACCTCACAGTGATGACCGATTTGATCAAATTCAAGAGGGTCATTACTCCCCACAGATTGATCTATGTTCTTGTTATCCTAAATTAAAATTCATGAAGGTTGATATACCAAATATGGATTTTCATACAAGGTGTGGAAATTATGATTCTAGAGTAATTTTTTTGGGATAACAAATGTACTCATAGTTTTTATAGTTTTAATGAATATAATATTCTAGGATTATCATGATAAATGTGTTATAGAGTTTTTTTATGATATCTAGATAAATATAAGCTCTGTGAAGATCATTTATTGATTATTCACAATACTCTAAGGGAGAAGTAGTAATATATTAAATTCAATAAGTATGAATTATAGCATTGATAAGTTTTTTCATACACATATTATCTCCAATGATGGAATATATGCTGACGCCACATAGAAAAATATTGTTAAAAAAATTTTCATTAAAATGAATATAACTGAGATATGTCGATTTCTTGGCATAGTTGGTCACTATAGACAATTTAAAAAAATCATGATTAGTTAATTTGTCAATAAAGTTGATATATAAAGGTGTCAAATTTACATGGGCTAATTAATAATAATAAATATTTGAGTGACTAAAGAAGATATTAATCAAAAAATCAGTAATAATCATACCATATATAACATAAGGTTTTTTAGTAAATATTAGTGAATTAAAAAATTTATTGTTGGTTTTTTATGCCATATGATATATTAGTTTCTTAAACATCAATAAAAACGAAGACACTTGAGAAAAACTACAATTCTCACGGAATTGAGCTTGTTTTTAGAGAATTTTAATTAATTATATGGAGGCACTATCTTTACAATAAAATATGGGTAAAATATAATGATTATTTATTTTGGAAGTTTATATTCACCCAGAAAGTGCTCAAAGTGAGACAAAGGACGTCGTTGGAACAAATAAAGGACTATGACTAATCAAAAAACTACCACACTAGTAAAGTAAACATGGTAGTAAATAAATTGATTAGGTAGAATCATATATCATTATCAGTAATGAGTTTATATAAGGACCTAATGTTAATGGATTTAGTAAATTTGGGAATAAAAATTACCATGGAAGGGAATCAACATTTTTTTCAAAATAATAACCTAACCATATTTAGTAGAGAACATAACGAGATCTCAAAATGATGAAAAGGGTTTATAAAATGGCTTGACCTCACACCTTTGGGTTTTTCTCCTGATCTTGGGTGACTTCACTGGCGGTGGTGTAATGTGAAGGGCACCCTAGCTTGTCTAGGATGGCCATTTTTGGAGGTGATATGGAGGTGTGATTTTAGAATTGTTGAAAGGTTACTTTTGTGACATTTCATGGTATGGTGATACACCCAGACTCGACCACATGGATCAAGATTCATAGGAGGATATAGAGTTATCATTCATCATTGCGGTGCTTTTTAGACTCAGATTGTTGAGGTGGTATGGCATCAGCCATCAGATTAGTCATCTGCTTTGACATAGGACACTTGTTAGTCATTCATCCTTGCAACGATTGCATTCTTTTTCATGTTCAATTTCTGGGGAGGGGTTTCACAATAGTTTTAGTTTTGTTTGTCATTCTTGACCTTCAGGTTGTGATATGTCCATTGTTGATGATGTATGTTAGGGTTCCCTCTTCTTCTGTTAAAAGGGGCCTTTGTTTAAAATAAAATATTGAAGGCCTACAGGGCCATTGTATGGATAGAATGTTAAATTTTGGAAATAAATTATGTGTACAATCAGTACTTTAGATAAAGATGGAATCCCAAGATAAATCTAATACCTCAAGATTCTTTATACACCCATATAGTATCAAGATATATAGGGATTTAAAATAGAACTTATTGTGGGAAATCATGGTGTGGGAATTTGAAAATTGTGTTTAATTATTCATGGTTTTCCAAAAAAGTATTTTCCAAGTGACAGATTCCAAAGGGTTTCATTCAACTTTTCTCAATACCAATTTGGAATTGGAATAACATGACAATGGACATGGTTACTATTCTGCCTATGAAATCTAAGAATAATGATGTTATACGTGTTATTGTTGATTTAATTACCATAAATACACATTATTTACCAGTAATGTAATATCTACCCCCTGTGATAACATAAACAGATCAATATTAATGAAGTTGCGAGACACGATGGTTAAATTTTACTATATGTATTAAATCATGACCCTTAATTTGAGTAAAAAAATTGAGGTGTATTCAAAAGGAATAATCCATTTAGATAAATTTTAGAACCATATGTCATCCTCTAACAATTATGTAGTTTGAATGGGGTATTAAAACATTAGAGGAAATGATGACGTCATAATCGCCATTATTCAAAGTAATATGGGACCAATGCACACCACTATTTGAATTTTCATACAATAATATCTTCCACTAAAGCATAAAAATAGAACAATGTGAGTCCTTGTATGGAATATGATGTAATACTCAAACCCATTAGAAATAAATTAGGGAGAGGTTTCTATTAAGTCAAAACTCATTGGGGACACAATATAAAAGAGCTATCTAAAATAATAATAATTATTATTATAGTATACAGAAAATAAGTGTTGATAATTGAAGGAAGTAAATAGAATTTAGTGTAGTGTACAACTTCTTCTTGAATGTATCACCATGGAATGGGGTTCTATGGATCGATAATAATTTAAATCTATGACCAAATTACTTTGTAGATTTTTAGTTTTTTGGGAGAATTACTGTTGTGGATTATCATTTCTATTTTCCACTCAACCTCCTTAATGTACACGGTGTATTCCATGTTTTGTTGTTCAGGAACTGAATTCCAAACTTAGCACACGTACTTATCATCTATTAAATAGAGATGCAGATGACCTATCATATAAATAATTTTCTATCCATGTTATTTAACAAAAAAATTGTAGATAGATAGAGAATTATTTTTATAAAAATGAATTATTAACTTATAATCAGCATGTCAAAATTATCAAATATTGAAATTTTAATAATTTACTATGAAAAGATAATTTTTGGGTAAATAGTAAAATATGTTAAAAATATACTAAAATTATTATGAGAAAATAATGAATTTAAATGATTTAATAAGTAATATAATTGTTTAATTTGGGAAAAAATTGATTATTCATTAAAATAATTTATTTTAAATTAAGAAAAAATATTTTGTCACAGCTATAAAGATTTGTAAAAAACATAATTCAAGCTTTATGATTTTAAAAACAATTATTTGTCAATAATAATAATATCCATATAAAAAATAATACATTTCAAAGGATTTTGTTTCATAAACAGTGAAAATAAAATAACTATTCACTATAAGTAAAATATCATTAACTAAAACTATGGTAAGGGAAATTGTTTTATTTTTTTAACCTATAGTTCAATGTTTTTATTTTTGAATTACTAAAAAAATACAACTCATTGGATATAAATACCAACCCATCCTCCCACCCCTCTTCATTATAAGATCATATTATAATAGTTATATGCTCATTTTTTATATCAATAGTTTCTATAAATAGTTAATAAGTTTCTAAGGTGTTCTTATTAGGAATTAAGGAGGTAACATTAAAGGAAATATTTTTATATCAACTAATTTTCTTTTTAATTTTAATCCCTTTATTATAATTTCATTTAAAATTCATTTTATATACTATCAGTATTGTAATTAAATTGTATTATCATCCATTTTATATATATTAATTGAATATTTCTTATATCTTTTTATTATATCCATTTACATTAGCTACTATTATTCTATCATCAGGGTCCCTAATCCCATCAAATCCATTATTTTAGTTACGCACCCCAATTCATTATCATTTAAATGTGGAAGGTTATCATCCTTCATATTTAAAAATTAATTATCATATTATCAATGAGAGATCAAAATCACCTCTCATTATTTAACCTTCACAAGCCATTATAATTCTCAAGCATTAGTGGAAACTAGAATAGTAAATCAAAATATAAGAAACCTTATTAAAATAATGATAAATTAAATAGTATGGGATTTCATAGAAATTAAATCCATGTTTGTAAACTAAAAGTATATGAATTATCATGATCAGATGTACCCAAGGGAAATAACCTTGGAAATGGTTGTTTGAGTACTGAATAAATATTTACTTAGTTCCCAACAAATAAGATGTATTGGCCATATAGTTTGATACTCTTATGGGATAATCATTGGATGATTCACAATATATTTATGAAAAAAAGTGTATAATTTTAATATATTATTGTATTTTAGAAAAAAAATCATTTTATACATCAATCTTATATATTGCACAATAAACATATGTATATGTATGAGGGTGATTTTATTTCTATCATTTCTTTTGTATCTAGTCATTACAAACTATTGATATCAAGCAAATGTTTTTATTAATATCACTCAACCATTAAAGTATTCTTTAATACTAACCCTTTTTTATTCCTTTGATAAGGGCGCATTCTGATACATTGTGAGTATCCTATATTTTCTATGTTTAATGTGGTGTATTCACATAGATACACAGTTTGTTTCAATAAACATGGAAATAATGACACCCCACATATCCATTATTTATATATCGAATACTATTGAATACATAGCCATGGCTATGTATGAAAGAACATTGTGATATGTATTTTAATCAATTTTCTACATATAATGGATACATTGGACTTATTTTTTGATAGGCAGGGATAAGAGTTGTATATCAACCCAATGCTTGGGTATGTCCCATGAGACAAACCAGTTCGATATTTGGTGTAATCCTTACCATCTTATTTATGATTTCATGAAATAAGTCATTAATGATATATTTATGTTGTTTTATCTAATGCATTCCACCACTATGAGATCATTTATTTTGGTCCATAAATTTTTTTATTCTTATATAATCCATGGATATATTGTACTCAAAATTATATTAGTTATATAATTTATTTATTCCTATAATATAATTGATTCCATTCCTGTGTGTGATAGAGCCAACTATAATATACCTCTTACTAAGAATCTAAGAGAATAATTTATTATTATTTTTCATTCCCCTGGGAAATAATGATGATTTTTTTCTGTGAATTATCCATTTGAAATTTGAAACATTAACTTTTCATGTATTCAATTAATTTTCCTTATATTTTAAATTTAATGTAATGTTTATTTATATATCTATTTTTTCTAATACTAGTAAAATTTTAAATCATTTGTATTGTGATATATGAATTTTAAACCATTGTAATAAAATTACCATCCACTCTTGGATACTAGATTTTGGGTTTCAGAATTTCTTGTGGAAATATTCATGAAACATGTTTCTTTCACATAATCTACTTATGATATGATACAACTAAAGGAATTGTGTAGTACAATAGAATTATATGGGTTAGGTATTTAAAAATATTCCCTAATAACTAACTTAAATATATCATCATCATTGAAGTGCTACCCAATATGAATTCATAAGGATCCTGTCTGAATTTATTTAAGCCCAAAAATAAATAAAATATTAACTCATTCAATCTAAATCTCCATTCATTATGAGTATATTGATGGTTATGTTTTCTTGATAGAACATAATATTGATCCCTCTAAGCAAACCACCCAAGATTTCAAAGCCTATGTGAATATTGATAGTTGAATCTGGGTGCTAGTAAAAAAATCCAGTGATGCTCTCAACATCTCAACAATAACCATAGTGATTATTCTTTGATACATGAAGAAGAAAACGGATTGGAAGATCGAATCACCTTCATCTTTCTATAGTAAGGAGGAGCAGAGAGAGAGGCTCTCAACCATTGTGTATTGAATATTTATTTTCATAGATCCCCTTTCCCTCTAATATAGTGAGTTTCTAAAGTACCTAAAAATGGATCCCAACCCCCAAAATATTTATTTCCTACTATAAATGAAATCATATGAATACTTTACCAATTCATTAATATAAATTTTCCATTAACACATTCATGTAATAAAATGAATACATTTTATGGAAAAATGATCCATTAACTCGACTTTTCATTCAAACAAATATTAATTGAACCATGAATATTAAACTAATAATCACTCATATAATATTTTCTATGTATTAACATTAATACTTATAAATTAATTTAATAAATAAATTTAGTAAAATTTATTTTAAACTATAATAATATGAATTTATTTTTTCATTAACGATAGTATATTCTCAGACAACACATGGACCCCATGGTGGGGCCCACCATGTCTTGCAAATAATGTTCATCAAAATAGGATAAACTTTTGAATATGATAAGTGTATGAACCACTAGGATCTTATCTCAATATTAGTGAATACTATTTATAGACCTGGAGTGGAGTCCCACAACCCTTCAAGGACCTTAAATAGTTATCTTATAGTCATAAAAATAACAAAATTTCATATAAACACACGTTGTGTAATATTATCTCCTTGTCAAATGATATCTTATAAATAAATATGAAAAATTTGTGTCATCACCCATTCTTGATTTATTATTAATTAACCCAACATGATATACATACCTTCTTCAACCATGTCCATGGATTTAGTAAAGGTACTACCATCCTGATCAACTAGGCCCATGATATCACTTCCTTTAAGATGAAATAAATTTTTTATTGATTATTCAGTCAATGAAATACCCATAATGATGCACCATATTATAGAAACCTCTATATTACATCAATTAAATAGTTTTTATTATATCCAAATAATTGATCAAATAGTATGAACTGATAAAAATCTTAGGCCAGGAAACTATTACACATGTTCACAGATAGGAACAACCAATGACACCTGAAACATGTGGGGTTCCTATTGGTAGGTAAGTCCCCATGATATCATCTACATGAGATAACCAAGTGAGACCTTCATATAAAAAGAAGTCTCAATTCTTATGAGTCCCCAACACCAGATAGTTAAAAAACATATGTGTCTAATATGTATGATGTATCTATACCATAGAATATAATATTATGATTAATTTCATAGTATCTCAAGGTTGTCATTATATCCATGGATCTAATATATCCTTTTGATACAAAAAAAAATATATGGATATTACCATGTAAATATTTGATCTAAAAATATCAACCCTTTTATGGTAAGAGTAAATCATGCATAAGTTACTATACAGATGATATGTTAATCAAAAAGTATTAGTAATGTTGGGTCTAGGTTATTGGATTTCACAACACTCCAACTTTAATTAGTGAAAACATGAAGATGAACCTTGTTAGATCACACATGGTAAGATCATGCTCCTATTGATATATGGATTTAGTCCTTAGTCCCGCCACATCATTACTATACAACTATTTTTCTATTTGTGACTTCACCTCATTGAGTAATACTCCCTGTGAGATTATATCATTGAGTATACCCCTTTTATACACAATCTAAACTTGAAATCTTGTCTAGTACTGACAGTATAATTATCATAATTTATATTATGATAAAAATTTACTTAGTATGTGTCATTCCAATAAGTATAACAAATCATTTTTTATTTTATACAACTTCTTTACCTTCATTATAATTCACAACAAATTCAATGTTTGTAGAAATGTATACCAAGAGATTGAATTTGTTTCTCTTACTCATTACATTAGTCTGGATACAATATTAGATCATATTGATCCAAAGGAAAACTATTAATTTCCCCTTAAAATGGTCTCGTATCCTCTCTATGTACCAATAACATACCTCTCATACTCTCACCAGTACAATTAGATCATTCTTAATTCTTCTTATATAGTTCACCAAGATTATACTGATATTTTCTTCCATAAAATTTATATTGTAAATATTATCTCTATTACCTAATGTGGAATAAGTTATAGATCCTTTTTTAGAGATTATAAAATTATACTCATCACTTAAATCTTCTCTTATTTATCATAGATGTATTCTTAGAGATATTTATTCTATGTGACATTGGTAAAAATTTTCTCTTGAATTGTTCCAACTTGTATTTATCAATACGTTATCAGTACATTTAAAATTGACATATTCTAAGAATTCATTAGATCTACCTCAATGTATAATGTTTCCTTGAATGTGGGTTACTACTTTAAGTAAATCTCTAGAGAGTTACTTTTTTCTGGTCTTAACTAATAGCAGTACAAATAACTATTTTCATTATGATTCAAAAATATTTTCCTTAGAGAACCATGGAATTCCCACTCACCACTTATAGACATATGTAAAAAAAATTCATTCCAAATGAATATTCTTGGATTTTGTTTCTTACTTCAACACAAAACTGGATTATAACAACTTTCACCTATTATAGATATTATATGGTGTCACCAACCCTTTCTGGTTGTTTTGTATAAATACATTCCAACTTTAGTGGTCTTGACATCCAATTCCCATTTTAATGAACATAGAATATAGTTATGACAAGAATTGTTATAATTGATTTAGGTGTAAAGATTTTTTACTACAAATTGAGCCATATTGGTACCATTCGTATTACACCCATGTATAGTCTTACTTGAATACCCACAGTAGTATTCCAAATAACAGGCACCAGAACATTGATACATTGAATTCATTATTGAATTTTAATTGACCTGTTCAATTATATATTTTTCCATTTATTGATATATGTAGGATTTTTATTCTCAATGAATATTTTATCACCCATCATGGTGAATATAAAATAATTACTGTGGTTTTATTCATCCTACATAGTGCTTGTGGAACATTCTGTTTCCATAAGTTCCTATGCCAACTATTTTTTCATCTCTGTCATTAAATAAATATCAGTAAAAATTTTCCCCAATATATTAAATAGATAAGTGTATCCATTTATATAAATATATTATATTAATTTTAAAATATCTTTTCTATATCATGGATTTCAATAATATCCTTTGGAAACCTCTAGGATAATTACTTTAGATGTAAATTATGTTTTTCTAGATGCATGTCTATTTATGCCCTTTAAAACATTTTTTATTTAAATACATGGTTTATATAATTATTAATTGATATCATAATATATATAATATGTTATCCATTTATCAATTGATTTTTGTTTATTATTATTGGATAATTCTTATATTTACAAATCATGTATTAAAAAATAATGGAAATTATTTAAATTCATATAAGTCTCAACACTGATTTCATATGAAAATATGTTTTAATCATGATAATACATGTGTATTTATTGTTTACTAATGTTAATCCATGTGCAATGATCCTTGGATCATGCTAATATCATATTATATGTTATTCTTTGTGTTATTCATTTTTTATGACCTTACTAGGAGTTGTATCTCACCCTTTTCTTAGTTACCTTCTCAAGTTATCCCATGAAATAATAAGTAAGAAGTATTGTTGTGGTAATGTATAATTATTTTTCAAATAAGATGTTGTATTTTATATCATATGTTTTCATGTAATGTTAGTAATCCCCAAATACACTAGACATATCAATCATTAGAGTTATATTATTAAAATGTTTATGTAATAAATCAAATTTAAATATGAAATAAGAAGAAGGGTTGTTATATCTATTATTAGAGGGTTGTTTTAGTTATTTTTGGGTTTATGGTCAAAAAACTGTAGTGAAAGCCTTAGGTATCAGACTCAGTATTAGAAAATAATCCCAAAATTTTTGTGAGTTTATAGTAACTGTTTTACCAATGAAATACATCCCTATCTGTATATGAACAAGTATATGTGGCTCTGCCACAGATTTTCAATGGGCTAAACCTGAAAACATCACTTTGATCAAGACATGAACGGGAATTGGTGAACGAAAATGAGCCTTACAACACTCTTGGTTTGACACACATGTGGGATATAATTTTGTAAATTCATAATTCTAATATGAAACATTATTAATGGAAAGAAATTCACATATGAATATATGTTATGAAATAGATCATAGATATCCTTGATTGAGACATATGGTATCAAATGATAGGATATACTATTCATTTTCAAGTTTATCGTTATATGTTCCATGTTTACATTTTTACATTATTATTAACTAAGTATTCAAACCTGTTAATTTATTTTTTTAGTTACAATATCAAAGGAGGAAAATCAAGAACAAATAATCTTTCTCTTCCTGATGATCTATTTGAATAGATTATCCTGATATCATTCATAGATGAAAATGAAGCTTTTTTGAAATATAAATGTTACCTGAAAAAAACATTATAGAACATAAAATATCTCTAGTATTTCATGATGATTTCAAGGATAATGTACCATCTATTAGATAATCATTCACTCTTAACATTCATACCATGCTATTCTTGGAAAGTACCATTAGTTATTTCAAAATACTTCACTTTATTTCAAAATTATGATACACTAAATGATTTTCTATATGTTGTAGACGTGGGCGACCACTAATCTATCTATATGTCTCAAATTAACGATTTTATTCATCATGGAAATACAAAATGTAATTTACCAAAACAGTTTTTGGACATATTTTAAGATGAATCACTAAGAATTTTTTTTAAAAAAACATGTTCAAGAATCAAAACACTATATATGAAATATATTTTTATGACTTATCAATTATTCCATTGATATAATCCATTATGGAAGAGGTTTTTTTTAGTAATGGAAGTAGAATGTTTTGAAAAAATATTGAGGTACCATTGTGTTGTGTGTACTCTTTCCACCTAAAGTCAATGCTAAATGAAATGACTGAAGGTGTCGTTGGGGAAATGCAGGGTATGTACCCTCACCTATTTTCACCTTAGTTTGTAAATGAAAATTTTGAGGGTGAACATTCATAAGTGGGGTTTACATTAATTATTCGGTCATTTATGAATTAAATTACATTTCTTTTATTGCCTTATTGTTATAGAAAACACATACACTCTTTTTATTATTTTATTAAAATGACTGGTACGTATCATTACAATTGATAAAATAGTTGTAGAATAGTGGTTACAAGACTAGTGTATATTTAGGGTTTTAATAAATCATTTTGAAACAGACAAAGGATGTGATGAATTCGACTAGTTTGATTGTTCCCTTTGAACCCCATTTATCCTATATTTTGAGGGAGATAATATTTCTGATATTTTCATTATATCATTCCTAATCTGAGATCCTATAACTTAAGCATGAGTGAAACCATTTACACGAAAAGCTTAATCTCATTACATCCTGACCCAAACAATATTCATCGAATGACCCCATGAAAGCCCCACCATCAGACACCATACTCTTAGGGCATATGATGGTGTAATGAAAAGATATGACACAAGACCATATCATTATTATTGTGTGGATTATTTTAGTATAGAATAATTATTATACTTTAATTTTTATATTGTTACTTTGTAAATTATTTTTAAAGCACACATAGTATTTTTTTGGTTAATATTGAAATTCAATTAGGAAATATTTTTTTTTGAGTTAATGGATTTTGGAATTATATAATATTTTAATAAAATATTATTATTAAATTAAATTTATTAAATATAAATTATCATATACTCTTTATGAAGTCAATAGTAATTTTTATTAATGTTTGAAAACTATTTTTATAAAAAAACCTAAAAAATTTCAAGAAATATATGTTTATATTATAAAATTGAGAATTAAATTATATAGAATATTATTTTGATAAAATGAATATTATTATTGGAATCAAGACATCAATATTATCCAACAGTGAATTTTTCAAAATTTTCTGAGATGTTAAAATATTTGGGAAAAAATTAAATACTTATAGAAAATAAAATGTGTCTCATGACATCATATTGACCAATTAGTTATCAAATAATTAAAATAAAATAGATATTTTATCTAATATATTTTTTAACCTTAATATAATTCTATCATTTATTTGTTTGATTTATGAATCCTTAGTTAATCTTCAAAAACATATTCATTATTTTAATATTTTAAAATAATTTCATTGAGATTGTGACTCAGATCCACATATGCAAGGGAATTATTTTATTTAATTCGACCAATTAACACATAATATAATTCAAACCACTCCCATTTTATAGAAACAATGGAAAAAACCCTGGTATAGTCTTGGTTTTGAATAATTTATTGTGAGGTGTTTAAAACCAAAATAATAAGGATATATCTGTCCTTTATTATATAAACTCGCCCTGTCTCCAATTTCTCTTCACTAATACCATTTTAACCTTAACAAAACTCTATCAAATATTCCATGTAGACCTATCATGGTGCCCCGAGATTTTAATAACCCTCTTCTAAGCCATTGGGGGTCACACTTTCAAGTAAGTTATCTTCCACCCTCCCCTTTTATCATGTATTCTTTTCATGTTATGCCTTTTAATTTATTTTATTTATATGTCAGGATGTGTTGTAACATATTATAAATACATACCATTAGATTTATAAATAATGTACTCCCCATTAAAAATCATTTATCACTCTTAAGAACCCATGTTCTCTCCTATCACGATACTGATTTTTCATAAGGGATTCTTGCAGTCCTTCATTTCTCATTTTTGTCCTTGTTTTTGTCCATATTTATTCCATTTTATTTTTGAATTAAAAATAATGATGTATGTTTTTTCTCCTCCCCCATACTGATCAAATTATCTTTTAATTGTGGGACAACCCCTTCACTCTCATTAATCCCTCCCATGTACACCAGTTACCTTAATGAAATTCCATAAATGGTTTTCTCTCCTCATTTACATTCAATAATTTCTCTTATATATTATGCATCTCAAATTTCATTATATATGTTGGGATATTACTATCCACGACCACATTATTTATCAATTCGTGGAATAAATTATAAGTGACCCTTCCTCTCTCATCAACTGATTTTATGAACCCCCTTGTGATGATTTAATATTGCCGAAATATCATTAATATTTTTCCATGCCAAGTCATCGTGTAGTGAATACCATGCTCATTTATCTATCAATGGCATTCACCATTATGGACATATAATTATTGATTATAAACTTTCATATATGTATTCTACATTCTTTTATCATGGAATAAAATGTGAATTTGAATGAATCCAAGTTATATGATGTATGTGGCACACAGAAGCATGATATTGATATGTTCATGAAGGTTGAAACCTGATAGTGATCCATTGCATTGGGTAATGTTTAGTATCATGATATTCCATGTGAAATGGGGGTTTATTAAGGCTAATTTATATAAAATGAGGTTTTACTTACGAAAATTCATGTTCAATGAGGGTATAATCATGTTAATCCATGTGCAGTGAGACTTGGATCATGTAAATACCATATTTTTTATTGTTGCCACATTTCCATGTTATGATATATCATCATATATGATGATATATCATGCCCCTATGTTCATTTTTCTCTTATTCTCCAATGATATGTCTATTTCCTAACAAGTATTATATACTTCAAATTATACCTTGTTTCTCCCTTACGGCAATTTATACCTCACCCTTTTCTTATATATATCTTGAGGTTCTCCCATGAAATTCAATGTATGAAGAAATGTAGTGGTCATGTAAAATAAATTTATCATGAAGATGTTGTATTTTGTGTCTTAATTTTTCATGTAATGTTTCTAAGTCCCAAACACACTTGAAATATTGATCTTATGGGTTGCATTATGTACATGTTTATATAAAAAATAATGATTAAATATGAGGTAGAGAGAAGTTTAATTTTATATTGGTAGAAATAGATAATCTTATGGGTAGATCCAATTTACAATAGAGCCACAGTTGAGCGACCATTCTTAGGTAAAGATGAGGCATCATCATGACATGAAGTAGGAAACAATGGGATCAGATGCAAGTCCATCACCTATCCGAGGCACAGTTCTGATTTCATCTTCTATAGCTATATATATTTTCGATATTGGTGATTATGTTTCATTTAACTTAGCCCATATTGCGAGGATGATTAATTTTACAACTGATCATTTTTCTTTCTTGATCTAGTTGGTGCCAATGTTGGTTTAGATGAAGGAACTATGTCACCGGGGCCTATCATGTGAACATTCCATGATAGGGGTTATGATGGAGTGGGACCTATGGGTCTTAGATTAGGATATATTTGATGTAATACATGCAATGGATTGGCTGGTAGAATTTCAAGCACAGATCGAATTCTATAGGGAACAGGTGATTTTCACAGCACTAGGGGGAAATCCTCATGTTTTTTTGGGAATAACATCTTCGGTTAGGTCATGCAAGACCTCCACTTTAAGAGTTTGAAAATATTATCTTCCCAATTTTATTACTCACACTGGAGGATGATGGTCATGATCTTGTGGGTGGGTTACCCCATGTAGTGGATGAGTTATAGGAGGTATTTCAAGATGTTTTTCAGGCATCCCCCCCCCAGAGTAAGATATGGATTTCATGATCGATTTGGCTTGAGGAAGAAACCCAATATCTCTTACCTCATATCATATATCCCCAACTGAGCTGAAATAATTAAAGAGACAATAGAATTATTTATAATACAATGGATTCATTTTCCCGAGAATCTTTCTTTTGGACACACCTATTCTGTTTGTGAGATGATGGATCCCTCCGGTTTTTTTTTGATTAACAAAATCTGAGCATGGCTACACAATGACGAAATATCCTTTATCCTGAATAGATGAATTGTTCAATCAATTATTGGAAAAAACTAGTTTTCTAAAATAAACATGTATTCGGGGTACCACCATATTAGGGGGAAAGAGGCAGATATCCCAATGATAGACATTCGATGTAGGTACAACCACTTTGAGAACGTGTACATTCCCTTTGAATTGAACAATTATCCAATGGTTTTTATGGAACTCATGAATATGGTTTTCCACCAGTATCTCAACTATTTTGTCATGGTATTCTTGGACAAAATCATAGTTCACTCTGGATGTGAGGAGGATCTTTAGCATCATTTGAGGATTGTGTTTGGCACATAGTGGGATCACCACCATTATGCAATGAAATATATGTGAACCTTATTGATAAGTGAGGTGATGTTTCTAGGGAATGTGAAGTCGGAGGAGTGAGTTTTTTGGATCTTAAGTTATTCAGTGCAGTGATTTCATTGGAGCAGTTGATGAACTTGTTTCATATAAGGAGTTTCCATGTCATGGCATTATACTAAAGGCAGATTGTTCAGAATTTCTCTTTGCATGATTCACCCATGACCATGCACACTAGGAAGGTGGTGATTTTTTTGGGTCCTAGAATGTTAGTCATTCTTTGATGATCTAATGCAGTGATTGACTACTAACCCCTATGTTGATCTTTCTAGAATTTGGAAATGCCAAAATGGTGTATTGTGATAATTTTGATATGGGTATGATGTGCATGCTTATACATGATGATCATGTGGTGTTGTATGTATCCCTCAAAATCTGACCTCACAAAATGAATTTCTCGACCTATGACGTAGAGATTGCTACTGTGTTGCCTTCATTGAGGAATTGGAATCACTTCCTCTTTGGGAGAAGATTTTAGTCTATTCTGATCACAAGATATTAGAATAAATCTTCTCATAGAAGGATCATAACATAATGAATCAGTGTTGGATCGAGTACATGTAGGGGTTCGACTTTGATATCATCTAAACATTAGGGATGGGTAACATGGTGGATAATTCCTTAACTATAAGTTTATTAGTGTAGGGTTTGAGGATTTTCAGTGATGAGTGGACTATGATGGGGCTCTTTATTTAGATACATGTGGAGATAAAGGTGGACAACAGAGGTGCATTATTGGAGAACATTTATCCGCCCCTTCTATTGTGGAATGGATTCGGTGGTAGAATCCCAGTGATCAACTATGTCATAGATCGAGGAGTATTTATCATGGTGGGGTGATGTCTTCTGATTAGATTTTTTCCACATAGTGTATCTTGTTAGTCAAGGGATTCCCATTGGTTCCATTATCTCTGTGGATGGAGGTGATGCAAGATAGCTACAAGTTTCAGTGGGCTATCCATCATGGTACCACCAATTAATATTATTATGTTCATCAATATTTATTGTGTCCATGAATGAGACGAGACATAACAAACATTGTATCAAGATGAACACTTTACATGAGGTGAATTGAGATAATAAAAGGCCATTTTGTTTTCTTTAGATATTAACCATTCTTAGATAGAATTGGGACATAATTTCCATTTATTTCATAGATGTATTTCCTTGTACACCTCAAGGAATTCATGCTATCTTGGTGGTGATTGATCATCCGTCCAAATCGGCCCATTACATTCTGATAAAATATTCAACCAATGTGGATGAATTGGGATGGTTTTATGTGTAGGATGTTGTGAGCCTCTATAGTGGTCCATTATACATAATATCAGATAGGTACCTTATTTTACCTCTCGGTTTTGGAGTATCCTTTAAAAGGCATTGCGGCGACAAATTAAGTTGATTATGGCATACCACCCTGAAACGGATGGTTAGATAGAGAGAGCTATAAGATTATGGAAGATATGATTCCGGAATGTCTATTGGATTTTAGTGGATTGAGGTATTTACATTTTGGATTGGTATAGTTTTCCAAAATCAATAGCTATTAATCCTCAATCAATATGGAACTGTTTGAGGAAATTTGTGGTCATCCATGTCTATCTACATTGTTTTGGGTGAAGGTGGGTGAGACCTGCCATCTAGGTCCCATTTTTTTCAAGAGATTTCCTATAAGGTTCAGTTGATTATGTAATGGTTGTAGACAGCCCATAATCGGCAAAAGTATTATGCCAATCAGAGGGGTCATTCCGTAGAGTCTTCCTTAGGTGACCGAGTATTCTTAAAAGTGGTACATCTCTTGGGTAATTATTGTCTTGGATAGAAATAGAAACTAAAACCAATGTATGTGGGACCTTTAGATATCATTTATAGGATTGGTAAGGTGGAATAATAGTTAGATTTTCCCTATCATTTTTCATTGATGAAAGATTTGATTCATGCCTCCAAGCTTAATAAATACAAACCGGATAAGTCCAATGTTTTGATTTGGGAAGAGTTAGTGTTGGAACTAGATTTGTATGTGGTTGACAGAAATAAGAATATTGTGGAAAAATAAGAAAATGTTATCTGAGTGAAGACTATTCCTCTAGTTTTAGTCATCTGGAAGCATGGGACTGATGAGAATGAGACATGGCAATAGAAGTTTTGGGTCGAATAGATGTGTTCACTTCACATATATGATTAATCATCAGGCTGAATTTTCGGGGGAATAAGTTATTTATGTTTGGGAGACTATTGAAATACATTACTTATTTTAATGGTATGTTTTACGTAATTTCTATTATTGACTTATATATGTGGTTTTCCAAGTTATTTTTTGCATAAATGTGTTATTTCATCAAGATTTGGACTAAATGGTGAGCACATTTACAAATTTAAAAATAATTTTTTTTCTTTTATAAATCCATAATTTTTCAAATTATTTCACCCATTCTACTTCCCACATGGAATCCTCTAACATTTTAAAATAACAATATCCATTTCGACCCCTTAGGATCTCATAATAATTGTTAATTAGGGTGATTTATTCAGGCATTAGGCCAAAACATGATCCCATTTCTATATTTAGGGAAATAATTTATTTCCTTTATATATCATTCATTTTTTAACATTTTTTGGTCATTACACCTCTCACTGGAGCCCACAAATCATAGGAGAACACCCATGTTCTATTTTCCCTCTTTGAGGCTCATATTCATCTTAGATTAAGTTGAATTTCTTCAAGGTTTCTCAAATCATCCATATTTTTTCATAGAGTTTGTTTCTTTTGTAAATAATTCATATGTTATGTTTTTTCCCAAATTAATTATCCACCCAACCTCCTCAGTATTATTCTAACCTAACATTGAATTTAGGCTACCTAGAAATTCAACTATTAGTGTATTTGGGGAATCTTCTTCCATGTTTCTCAAGTATGTCAATTAATCTCTTGTTATTTCCATTTTCATAGGATTTCTCCCCATCATCATGATGTTCCAAATTTCTAATAAATAGACTTTTCTTATGTAGGTTTTATTTGGAGTTTCATGGTCTAATCGTCTTGTTTTTTGCTTGTCTTCACTCCCTTGTAGTGTGGCAGTGGTGTGGTTGATGTTTCACAAAATGACTCTAGGTTTTTTACGTATATGGTAGTTGTTTCATTGTTTATGAATACCTTTTTGAGTTATATATTCTTTATTTATATTTTTAAAATATTTTACTTCTACATTTTTGTGTGAAAATTATTTTTGGTATATTTGGATAAATAGTAGATTTTAATGTGGAAATTTTGTGTAAAAATGAGTGTTTTAATTGTGTGTTCCTTGTTGTATCAATTGGGATGTTTTGTGGTTTATGAAATGATCTTATTATATGCTTTTAGTGATTCAAAATCCGGTTTGTTGTGATATTAGTATAAATTTGGTTTCAAACTAGGGGTTTTATATGGATTTTATGTGAAAATCATAGATATACTTATTGAAATTGTTTTATGAATATTATAAAGGGTTTATGTAATTGCACAAAGGTGATATAAATTTTTAGCAACTTTTTTGAGTGTTTATTGAAAGAACTAGTGTTTTATGTGAATATGGAATTGTATAGAATGTGAAACTTTTTTCATAACAAATTGGGGAACCCGAGTATTTAGTTTGGCAGACGTGTACTAGTACGCTTGTGATCTAGAGTTGATTTGTCCAAGTTTTACATAGAATGTTTGACATTGATAAAACTAAAAAGTCTATAATGGTGATGATTGAGTACCACTATGATATGGGTATGTTCATAACTATTTAATCATGCATGAGATTAGTTATTGATATGGTTACTTTCACACAAATATATGGAGTACTTAGGGATCACAACTAATTAGTGCCTAAGGGTGTTCCCATGTTTAGTGCTTATTGGAAACATGGTACTTCCAATTGTACTATGGTGTGTTTTAGTGAAAATTAATATCTTTCGTATTTTATTTAAAAGTGTTCATTCTTTAATGGTACCCATAGAAAACAGATTTCCTTTAATGGATATATTCCTTAGAAGTGTTTGTTACCATTTTCTGTTATAAAAATTGGCAATCATTTTATCTTATGATGTTTATCCCATGGAATCTGTTTGGGTGGTATCCTATTGGCCAAGGCTCACAACCTACTTTCACATTTGATTGTAATTAGACTTGATTATGTTTTACAAAGGTAAAGACAAGGCCTTTAAATATGGATGTTCGTGTTGTTAGTGGATTTCATAGTACGGTGTTGCTGATATGACTCATAGGGTATGACCCCTTATCATGTGGCCATCTACGGGATATTTTTTCTACAACTTTTGGTAGATTTGGACATCTTGTGTCTTTTTTTAATACCATTCTTCAGTTCTGAATTTAAATTAAGGCTTGTTTGACATGAATTCTCATTTTGTTATTATTCTTCAATATTGGTTTTTTATGCATCCTAACTTTATTATATCATTACCAAATCATTATTAATGATACCCAGGAAATATTGATAGCCCTTGGGGATAGAGAATTCCCATTGGGCCTTGCCACATGCTAGGTCGGGTGGTGGTTTTGATGGTGAGAAGATCTGTATCGAGACAGATGACCTTTGTTTAACCTCATTTTATTATATAGGATGCTATCAAGATTCTTGGGACTCCTTAACATCTAGGGAGATTATACCCACTAGTATCATTACAAAAATAATCATTAAAAAATAAAAATCAATCAATAAATATACATCATAGTAAAATTTTAGAAATATAGTAGATTGGGATATCATAAATAATATCTTCCATGCTATAAATAATGAGACATAGGAAGTTCAACAAGGAAAACACCAAAGTAAGACCGTCTAATGATATTGTCATATATGATTCTAGATAATGTGAATTGAAAAACAATATGAGAACTCACAACTCTAATTGACATATTCTTGTACCAATATCCCCAATATGATCATCTAGGATACAAACATATAATAGGGTCATTAACCCAAACTATATGTCAACCATATGGTATAAATGTACACCAATGTGGATATAAAAGTTATAATCATAAAACACTATAGGCCACCATTAACTATGAACAATATAGAAACCGTATATATGTGTATCCATATAAAAAATAATTTTTTCATTCAATATTAACACATATATTCTGGTAGAATAATATTCACTGTATAACATATAAAACATGTTGAATCATAACTAATACAGACTACACTGGTAGAAAATTTAGCACATAATATGTAATAACCATATATTTGAGAATAACATCTATATAATTAAAAATGTTTTAATTTTGTTTAAAAACGTTGTATCATAGCATAAATCAATGGTTAATGGGACAACCATTTAATGGTATAGAAGAAAAAAATAATAGGGAGTAAAATATCTTCTGATTGTAGCATCCATTGAGTGGGCATAACATTCCCTATAATATAAAATGTCTTATTAAAAGGTATCCTATACTATATAATTATGATATCATATATATGGGTATAACTATTCATATTATATGAATATAATCTTAGCATATTTTTTATGTTAATAATTAAAAAATATTATCATATAATTTCTAAATATATATAGATATTTTATCATATTTCCTAGAGTTTGTTATGGTTATCAGTATATAGCATTAGTGGTTTTGTATCATAGTTTCATAATGTCAAGAAAATGTATCAATATCTCCCCACATCACTACCAATAATATAACATTATCTCCACAAAATCATTTAAAGATTTGTATTATTATGTCATCATATAAATTATGGAATCATATCCTTGTATCAAAATATAATTGATGTAAATATATAAAAAACATTTCATATCATCCTAAATATTGTATCAATATCTCACTATTTCTCAAGTAGCACCATATCAACATCTCACCCCATTATCTGAGTTAGTGATTAATTACCTCCACATATCACTATACATAATATATAATAATCTTTTTGAATGTATACTGGTATTTGATCACATATATTTATAAATATTGTGAACCATGAGATGTATGTCCCCATTCAACATTCGCATGGAAGGATTTCACTGATCAACTATCTCATGTTATATCAAATAGAAGAATATCCCACATATAAAACTATATTTACAAGCATGTTCTAAGGGGGTAACTCATCTCACTCAGAATATCTATGAATGTGAGACTAGTTGGTATTGAATCCAATATATAGTTTCATTCATCATTATAAATAAAATAGTGTTGTATACATAATTAAGTGTACATTAAATAGTAATTAATAAGAAATATGCACATCATAAATGGTTCTCTAATCAATACATTTGTTTACCCAAACCCAATTCAAATACTAGGCTACCCATTCCCATAGAATGTTTTTATAAATCACATATATAAATCTCATATTCCATTAACATAAATTTAATATATTACATTACATATTCCATATGGGGTTTTCTATAATAAAAACGCATCATATAACATTCCAATTTTAAAGGCTTATTCAAAACATACTTCCACCAATTCACGAGTTCAAATATTCAAGAAAAACTTAAGATAAATCTATATTTATTAAAAAAATGTTACAAGCATTGAAACCCCCATTATTATGTTCCCCAAGTGGCTCAACACTTATACTAGGAGACATTACCCTGGATAATCATGCGTTCAATGAAAGTCTTTCATACAAACTTCCATAGTATTAATAATTCACATATATATAGAATTAATAAGAAAAGTTTAATTGGATATGTAAAATATAATATAAATATTATTTTTTATGTTGATACCTTATACAACCAACAATACATCATTTTGTAGGATTCCTACTATACATGAATCTAAGAGAGAAATAAATATAGAAAAAGATATCCCTAAGTAATTATATAAATCAATCATTCTTGGGAACCCTCATTATAGTTTAAATTACCCTTAAGTCAAGCCTCTCATATATGTGACATGATCATTAGTGGCCATATATTAAATGGATTACATATGAGGACATGATAAGAGTCCTACAAAATCACTAACACCCTGACACTTATGGTATCTACTAAGAGTACTATCATTGGATTGTTGTACAAAAATAAACATATTTAAGTCTTTATGATATTTTAAAAACCAAATAAAGAGGTAATATTTATTAAATCCTACCATATATGTAATCTAATCCCGTTGAGAAAACATGCTCTGACATTGATCAAAAAAATAAATAAATACACCCATCATCCATGATGCATGAACCTATCTAATAAATTTTAAAAAAATTAATCAATAAATAAGTAATTAGTAAAATAAACATAATAAATTATAATTAGGTATAAATGATATTAAAATCATAGTGTTACCTATTATGTACAAAACTTTAATCAACGATCCATAGAAAAAAGCTTCCAAAAATATGGGTTTACTACAAAAAAAGAACCCAAATAGTGACATCTATTCATTATCATATATTATCCCAATGTGATAGAATGTGATATCTAATAAATTTATAATATTAAAAAAATATTTTTGAATACAGTTTCATTCTCTTCACCATTTATCCTCTATCCACATTGGGATAAATACACATCACAAAAACCTAATTCTATCATGCCTTATTTGAATCATAGATAAATAAAAAATTCCAATCAACTAGAATCAATTGATATGGAGAAGAAGATATAGTAATTGAAATATGATCGAATCTAATTATAATCAATGAAAAGATGTATCCCAAATGATCTAGATCCATTTATGAAGAGGACGGATATAAGGTGGATGGAAAGGATATCTCCTGATTCCTATATCTTGGTTAAAAGTAACACCCTAGATTTGGTTTTAAAATAGAAAAGAAAAATGACCATTATATATCTAAAACTCAAACCATTCCATATTTTGTACCTTTTTCAGGTAATCAACTACATAGTGGATGTAATGAGTGGAATATTCACTAGTTGAACCACTAAATACATGATGCACCGAATATGTACCTAATATCTAATTTACGTCTCTTCCATCTATATTAGACTTTCCAAATAACATTAATTTCACTCAAATACCCTCACCATGTGCTTCCAACTCCAAAAACACCATTCATAATTTTTAAAATTTTTACTCAAACAATTTTCCAATCAATAAGGATTGTAAAAGGGGCCATGTTACAACACTCATAGTAATATAATTTCCTCCTAGTTCACCAAGTTCCCCCATAGTGGGTCCTTCCACACATAGTTCATGTGTATTTTAGGATATATAGTATGGATTATGTTTAAAATTATTTTAATTTATATTCAATATATAATAACCCATTAAAATTAAAAACATTTAATAAATATTGATTATAAATTTTTAATTTAAAATTTATTTATACTTTTAAGAATCATTTGATCATAGGATATGGAAAACATGTCCTTAATTGTAATAGAATATGATGGGGGCCATATACATAACAATTTTTGGTCATGTGGTAAGGAAACATTAACTATAACACCCTAATATTTTAGAATATATTACTCCTGTAAAATCATGATCGAGGGTGCACTTAACACATCCCCCAAGATGGGATGCCATATTGGCTCAAGAGCGCCTCAATGAATGCTATAGGGTTCCATATAATTTTAAGGGTGTAATGGTGGTATGGTGGGGGAGTCAATAACCTCTTATAAAAGTGTCAGTGTGAATAAAACCATCAATATACATCTACAGAAGAAGATATAATAGACATAATATAAATGAGTAAGAATTCAAAGAATAAATATAACTAAATAACTAAATAATAAAGAAAAATTGACTAGGTTGTGTCAATACATGGGTGCATGATATTCAGATATAAAATACATGGAAACAAAAAAACACACATATAATATTGCAATACAAAATTTATAATAGAACTAAAAGGTTCTCATCTTCAATCTCTAGTGAATTCATATTCTTCTAATCCTAAGATCAAACGTTAATTAACAATACCAACAACCTGTTGATATATTGACCTCTGATTTCAATAAATATTAATTACATAATATTTAAAGAATACTTATAAATATTACAAAATGACTCCCAAATACTGTACATGATTAGCGAATTTGGAATGATGAAAACATAAACCTGAGTAAATAAGAAATAAAAATTCCTCTAACAAGGTTCTCCAATACCAGAACCCCTATTAGACATATCATACATGAAATATATCTTCATAACCTGGGGAAGCAAACATTAAAATTGGTGACCTCATATGCTCCTTATGGGTAACAATTAGAGACATGTAAGCCTAAACATGAACATAGGGGTATAATAACATGACCATACCATTAGAATATCATATGATGCATATCATAGATCATATACATTAGTTATGGAATAAATAATCATAGTTCATAAAACATAAACCAAAATTAAATAAAAATCATGTTCCATGAAACCATAACTGAGGAATAAGATATAGTATTTTTTTCATATATATAAGAATAGAAAATTTTACATCAATGCTACCTACCGAGGCCTTTATAACATATTAGGAATGGCCTATGACCCATGTAACTACTTCGACATTGGTCTAACAACCATTGTACACTCTTAATTTTAGGATTGTGATTCAACCTATGAACCTTCTTATATTACGGTTTGGGTTACAACCCTTGGACCCTCTTACTTTTAGTCTTGAGCTACAACCCATGTATCTTCTTGTTTTCAGTCATGGGATACAACCAATATACCTTCTTTTATTTGGTATTAGGATACAATTTTTATAACATCTTTTCTCATAAACAACACATAATTACCCAAATATTGTGAGGGAGATATTGGTCCCACCCATCTCAAAATAAAATCATTCATACATTTGTCATAGATATATAAAAATATCATCATATCATGATACATAAGAAGAGATAGGTTTTATTAACATCAAATAAAATCACATTAAATGAAATGGGTATTATTAAAATTTCATAACATCATATACTATGAAATGAGATAGGTTTCATAATCACTTCATGAATGAATACCCCATGATAGTCAGTGAGTTTAAGAGGCATAAAACTCATGGAAGATAAATTGGTGTCATAAGCATCGTTCTATCAAAACATAAACAATTAAATAATGAGTATAAATGGATCCAATGGATAATTTTCCAGAATTGAATGTGTAACATCAACAGATGTTATCATAGATGGACATTAATATTCATTGGAATTTTCAATACATTTCTTGTTCTAAATAAATGTTATTGTATAAAAAGTTTATTTAAAATATAAACCTATATGAATCCCTTTTTCCATCAAAATTATAAAATAATATGAAAAACCTTTTTAAAATAATTTATTCAAAATTTTAATTTAAATTAATTTTTTTTAAAATAAAAATTTTAATCACAAAAATAAATTATCAATTAATTGATTGTGGTTATGTCTATACATATCGTTTGAGGTAAAAAGATAATTCCATTTTCAATGTAAAAATGATAGAAAAATAACCAATTAAAAATGTGATAAGAATATTCCTTTGAAAAAATCAGTAATATATAAAAGGGAAAGATTTTATTTTAATAATTTTAGGAAAATTTTATAATATTCTATTGAAATTTTTTTAAAAAACATTATTTTGAAGGAACACATAGTTTAGTCAGAAGAGAGGGTAAATTTGTAATCTATTTAAAATATTATTAACTATAATATTTAAAAAATATTGTAAAAATGGTACCAATAAATGAATATATCATTTATATCCTAAAGTGATTAAAATTCATGAATGTTTTTGAGACATTGATTATAGTATTTCGTCAATATATTCTTTTATATCATGAGTCCATACATTGTGCTAAAAATCCTCATTAAGAGATTGGGGATCAGTTTTGATAATAGAATCATGTCACTAGTTATTACAACCTTTCTTCATTTTTGGATACATTTTTTCTAATTCTCAATGCTACATTTAGAATTAGAGTGTTTTCCTAGAATAAAATTTATCCTAGTGTTTGTTGACTTTATAGATTCATTACTAGAGTGGGCTGAATCCAAAACATCATGACCAATTTCTACATTATCTAAAAACTATATATGTTGTTCAGATGTGATAGCATCGTCCTGATTATCATATATGGCTAGCTTTTGAGTTATTATTTATATTAAATTAATTTGACATCATCATAGTTAATTACCCTCTAATATTTATTGGTGTATCATATATATAATGTTTTATTTCTTGTATATAAATGATCTATTCCATCTTCAAAATTCTTTAAAAAATTCTACTATTTCAAATCATACTTATAATTAATATGAGACACCCAAACAGTCTGATTTTTTTATAATTTTATTCTTCTTGAAACATATTTTATGAAGTACCATATCTTAATTTTTCCATAATAATAACCCATTTTTTGATAATTTTATTATTATTTATAACTTCCAATAAGAAATACCATAATGTTTCATGCTCAATTGGAATAATTCTATCTATATCAACCAGAATATTTTTATTTTTATTTTTAAATAGGTCATTTTTATGTGTATAATAACATTACCTAAAAGCATATAGTATTAAATATTTCTCATGATAATATGAAAATTATTTATTGTCCTTACCATTTTCAATGTCTAATCACAACCTCTTTAATGATTTTTATATTTTCAATTAGTCTCCAGAGTCATTTAAAAATGCATAGGTCCTGAGAATTGTGGGATATAAAAATAATTCAAGTTATTCTAGTAAATCCACCAATGAATACGATGAAATAATTATCTCCTCTATTTTAAATTTTTATTAATGGTCCAAAACATTAGATTAATCCAACTCCAATAGTGTTTTTGATTGGATCTAAAAACTTATTAGACATCTATATATCATCTTTAATTTTTGGCATGTATTGAATGCAGTGACAATAACTACATTCAAAACTTAAATGGTTCTCAAAACTGTTTCTTAGATCAATTTATTAATTATTTTTTTCATGATAACTAATTCTATTATGGGAAAAAACACTCTAAACTTGATTATTATTGTAGTAACAAATTTGGGATGCTCAAAGTTATCATTAATTACATAGTTTTCTAAAAAAAACATCTTTAATAGATTCATATTTATGTCTCTTAACTAAACAACAATTTTTTCTAATAATTATCTCAATCCCATCACCATAAATTTGTGAGACCCATTACATATTATTCTTTATCCCATTAACAAATAAAACATTCTTGGGGTTTTTAATTATACCCAATATTATCTTATATAAAACCGTTGGTCATGATTAAGATTTTAGAGGATATTTTAACTCTAATAATTAATATATTTAACATTTTTCAGGTTATTTATATTACTTTTTTTGTGAGATGAAAAAGAAATTATCTAGATAAAATATATGCTCAAATTTACATTTTAAGAATGGATATGCAACAACATTTTTGGCACTTTTATTTGATTGATTTTTTTAAATATTCCCAAATCTCATGTTTCGAAAAAACCAAGTTGGTATGATATGAATACATTTATTTAAGGAGTTTCATTTTAGAAAAAAAATTTCCTAAACTTCCGATGGAAATATAAAACAATTTTTGACTTTATTCCTCTTCAAAAAACTTTTCAAATATTTATTTTTAATACATTTATAATATATTACCATTGCTTTATCCTCCACTTTTTATCTTATTGGATCTATAATATTCTTTTAACTATACTATTTATTGAAAAAACACTATAGTACTAGAATTATCTATTAAATCTATTTCTTTGATAAATTTGTTTGATTAATGGGTGTATAATGCCATGTTTTTGGATATATATAGAATTTATTTTACCAAACCTTTTAGACAATCTATTCATTACACATTTAGGGATTTTATGGATAGTTTTCTATAATTTTTATGTGCCTAAAAATGAGATGGTTTTTCCATTATTTAGAATTGTCAATTGATTTATAAAACTGAATTTCACCAATTCTTCTCAAAATAGGGTTTTCTAATAAGTTATTATATTAATAGGATTCCATTATTCTTATAAAATTTCATTTACATTATAATTTATTATTTTAAATTGATTTGGTAAAATAATCAATATACTTTTAGCTTTAATATTCATTTATTGTTGCTCAAACCTTCAACCTACTTCAGTAATAAGAATGTTTATCATTATACTTGAATTTTTTATTTTTTATTTTTACCTTCCTTATCTTTTGTCACTAACAAATCAAAAAATAATGTAATTTATATCATCAATGATATTCAATCTCTTAACATTATCCACTTTTATATTCGTAACATTTCTACCCCTTTTAATTTATAAATTAATATTTGATTATTATCATTATTTTTCTACTAGAGATGTGAATTTTCAATCATTAACCTTTCAAAATCCTTTAAAAACATCTTTATATCCATTATCATGGTGTACTCTTAGGGGTATTCTCTTTCATTTTTATAAAATTCGCAATAGATTTTTGAGTCATCCTATGATAATTTTCTCTTTTCATCTTCTTAATCGATAAGGGGTTTTCTATGATATGATTTTGGAGTTTTCAAACCACCATACATCTACTCATTATTAGGACTGAATTATTTAATATTTTGAAATTTTCTTATAAATAAATTAAATTCCATTTTTATTACATTTTGGTTGATATTTATTTCACTTGAAAGAGTATACTTTCCATGAGGATTCCTTAACAGATTCAATTTCTTTATTTTAATTTGTAATTTTTAATTGATACATTGTAGATAAATTTAAAAATTTCCTATAGTTGAAAAATTTAAAAGGAAAGTTCCATTTACACATACATTTCCTATTTTTGAAGCTTCTTGACATTAGGGAGAGGATTACAGTGAATCATTTTAAATTTTCGTTTTCATCACATTCAATAGTATCATCCGAAATCATCAAATTATTAAAATATTGAAAAGTTATTTATTTTTACATGTTGATTTTTATTTTGAGATAAGGTAGTTTTACCGTATCAGAATTGATATGAGTATTGCGTAATTGATCAATTGTATTGTCATTAATATTTTTGTGTTTGAGAGTTGATACTATTATATAAAATGAGTAATAAAAAATTATTTTTCATTTCGAATCCAACATGGAGTCTTAAAAATTTTCCCCATATCCTATTATATATTGATAATCTTATAAACGCATGTGAATAAATAATTAATAGGTTTATTTTCATGAATTTTTACATCTTAAAACTAGCTTCTTTGCCATTTTATCTTTCTTCCTTCACTATTTTATCTCCTTTATAATGTTTTTGAATAATTGACCATATATATTTATGAAATTTCCATCCCATGAATTTTATAATATCAATCTATGATTGAAATGAAAGTATACATATTTTACCTTCACATCACTTTTAATATTCTTCTAATCAAATAACGACCGTAAGGTTATATGAAATCATGTAGTAAAACCTTGATAGATTGTATCTTAAAAATCATTACTAGGTGAGAGAATTTAGGTTAATAGTATTTAATTTTAATTATGTACGAATTTCCAAAAAAGTTGGACTCTTTTTCTGTCAAATGTATTTCATTAATTAATATTAATTTAATGAGTTATCTTTTTGAGAGAATGTGTTCTACAATATAAATTGTTTGAATCACTTTCGTTTATGATCAACACCATGGAGGGGTTAATTATTATTTATTTATTTCTTTTATGAAGTCAATATATATATAACTTTTCTATTAGAGATCACTCATTTTCACTTTTGTGTAAAAATTAATTATGAATTACAACATATTTATTGATGAAATTATTTCCCATGATAGTTGATCATGTTCTCAGTATATAGTGGTTATTATCCTCTACAAACTTTTTTTAATTTATAAGAATGATGAATATACTATAAAAGTTATATCCTTGAATGTGTTATAATCTGTAGCACAAAAAACCTTGGACAAGAACCTGCTTACTATTTGAAAATAAAACACTACTTTGATGATGTACCATCAACAAAGAATGATCCTAAAATATAATTCAATAGATCTAAAAATATTATTTCTCTTACTATAACCAATATATAACTCATTTTAATGTATTTATCATTAAACTTCATTAATCTTGTTTAACTTAATAAAAACATTCGTTTAATCCTATAGGTTTTTTGAAATTTTTAATCTTAAAAAATCCAAACAATTCATAAGAATTGAATATATATATATGCATGAATGCATGTAAATATCATTATAATGAGAAAAAATTAATATAATAATATTCTATTCCTTAAGCGCGTGAAATATTCCATTATATCATTGAAAATTTTTCTTTGGAAGAAATCCCATAGAGTAAATGATTAAATTTCATTCAGTATGGTGCTCCAAATTCATATAGGCATAGTTATTAGTATTTTCATAGAATTAAATCAATTTCCTCACACCTTCATTGTATTTAGATTTTCTATTGTGCATTGTACCCTTATTCATTTCATATTTTAATTCCTTAGTTAATTATCCAAATTTTTAATTCATATAGTTTGGCATAAACAACATTTGAATTCAATTTATTTTAAAACCCTTCTTAATAAATAATTTTTTTCGGAAATCTCACATTATTGTAAAAAAATATTTCATAAATGAAATTTAAATTCATTATGTTAATATTTTTAAATACCTTAATTGCACCTATTAATCTCAAAGAAAATTTAGATTAATATGATCCATCTCAATTACTAGAATAATTTAATCTCATTCAACTCTACAATAATTGAAGTTTATCTTCCATTGATTTTGTTTCAATAGTATGTTAATATCACACAACAATTGTAACTAGTACTGTTAATCTTGTGTATTTCCGCATATCCGATTTCATTGATTGATTGTAGGATCGATGTTCACTACTATACCATAGGCTCTCCTCCCCGAGCAACAAAGGATTCAGACTTGTAGTGGATGGTATGGAGGTATTGTATATAGGTTATAACCCATTTATCATTGTTCAAAAAACAAAAACAAAAATCCAAAAATCATAAATTATAGAGTATATATAAAAATAAATAAACTAAACATGTGATGATAATTGATGTTATTCAAATATGCATAGAACAGTAATTTCTCACTAGACCGATAACATATACAGATACAAAAGAAAAAATAAATTAGAGAGGCTCCATGATGTCCATGATCCATTCCAAATCCCATGCCCCTATCCTACACAAGATAATCCATTTTAATGGCTTAAAATTAGTATTTTTCCAACTTATACCCACAACAAAGTGAGAGCCTGTTTTGGTATTATAATATATTGGCACCCCAAACATGGCATGAGTATATAACCAAGTCGCAAACCACCAACACAGTATTGTATAATATTAGATATGCCGTAATTTTGTCATATTAAATATTCAGAAAAAATAAATAAATAACTACATTAATAACATACAAATAATTAATCTACCTTCCATCTGGTAATACCCTAATATTTTTTATATATTTCCCTCCAAATTAATTTTATTTCATTGAAATATTGTGATCCATGAAACCTCAAGCCTACATATCTGGGAATATATAATACCATTATAAAATATCCTCTAACTTTGTGTAATTAATAATAACAACTATATTTAATTAATTTTTCTATGAATAATGTATATTTCTAGTAAAGTCATTATATGCTTTGAAAATATTTTTTCCACCAAAATCCATTTTATCATTTTTTTAATTAAAAATAATATTATTTTATTAAACTTTTGTAAAATTTATTTGAAAAAATAAATTTCATTCTGTAAATCACCATGTCATAGTTATCTAAAAGCAAATTTTTTTAATTTCTTCAAAATATTGATTTTTCGATGAATAGTGAAAATACTAATCTTTATTGAAAACCCTATTTTTTTAAAGAATTTATACAGTTACATTTTATTATAAATGTAATTATATAAAAATTTATATTATTATATTACTAATAATCTAATTAATTTCATTATAGTTAATTTTATTTTTGATTTTTGTTTAAAAATTCCTATAATTTAGAAAATGTTTGTTCTCAAAAACTGGATTTCGTTACCTTTTATGGGTATAATATTAAATTAAACTTTTTTTTAAGAAAAGAGGAGACGTGAATTGGTCACCCACTTCATGTCCCAATGAAATTTATTAAATAAAAAAGTTATAATGCATGTTAGAGATGCAATGAGTTAACACCAGCTCAAAATTGAAAAGATACATGAGGGTTTAGCAATAAAGCTCGAAAAATAGATCATAGAGAAGCAAAAAGGTACAAAAAATGCCTTCAAGAAAAATATCAGCTCCTCCAGGAGGAACATCCACTTCAAGAAGGCTCCATCCAAGTTGTCTTGTTCAATTCACTACAAAGCCTCCAAGAAAAGAAGCAAGACATAGAGAGTCTACGCAATAAACCTCCAATAATGAAACGCGCCCAGCAAAATTGCATCAACTTCTAGAAATATCAAGTAACTCAATATATGAAGTGAAAACATCCATGAAAGGATACATGCATGAATTTCCATGACATTAAAGCGTAAGGCGGCCAAGAAACACAGCAGCACTGATAATAAATTATTGTGTTTTTTGGGACTCTTACATCACCTTTTTGTTAAACACTCGACGTTTGATGTCAAGATAAGTATCCGCACGTATTTCACCATATATGATCCTTTGATATTCAATTCCAACAGTATGGTTTGAGTCTTCATTCAGATTCCCTTCATGAGGTGAAATAGGAACCTCCTTAAGCTGTATAGTAGAATCTGAAACAATTTCCCAGGAAGCATCAAAAGTGACAGCAGTCAGATCAACCTCACTTTCTTTTGTTGAATTCTCAGTGATGTCCTTTTGGGAAGAAACAAGTCCCCTTGTCACAATTTTTTATTCGAGGTTAGAGTAGTCCCTTCTTTTTCTTTTTTTTTGGGATTGCGAGTGATGAGTCCGTCAACATCCACCATTTGTTTTTTCCCTTTTATAGAGCAGGATTTTATGAAGTCCTCCTCAATTTGAGTAGCATTATCTTCATCCTCTAGAATGGGTGTGAGGGAAGGTTGCGCAGAGCATGATTCCAATAATTGATCCATCACAGGTTTAGCACTAGAGGGTTCCCCCCCCCCCCCACACAAAAAATAGCTTCACTTATATCAATATTAAGAGTATTAACATCTTGAGCTGATGGCTCATGAGAAGCGTTAGAAACATGTGTGGAAATTAAAACACGGCTTCTCTCAACAGATTTATCATAAGTGATCATTGTAGTAGTCTTTTCTTCCCAAATTAACATGATGTGTGGGGGATAAAAGGAAGTATCCTTCTTATCCTCACAATCTTTCATACGATGTAAAATTCTGGAACATTTTTTACAGTAATCTGGAACATTTTCAAATACTACCTCTTGAAAAAACCCATTGTCTCCATTTTAAGCCAAAATCGTGATTCCAATTCATGGGAAATGTCTACATCAGTACAAATTTGAGTGACTGAAGGTTTGGACAGAGATGCAGTAGCAATGTCTAATCTAATTGGGTGTCTGAATTGTTTAGCAATGAGAAATAAATCATTATGCTTGATGAGATGAAGAGGTAACCTAGGGAAACCAATCCATATAGTCATCCTATAAGGAAAAATGAAAAATAACTTGAAAAAAAACATGCCACGAATTCATCAGTCCAATATGAAAATTCATGAAGGTTATACTCTACATGGTTTTTCATAGAAACCCCATTGAAGGTCGCCGCTTGAAAAACATACCAACAAGAACACAGAGAAGATATGAAGAGAGAATGTGTACCAGATCATTAGAGAATGAAATAGCTGATAGACCTCAATGTCTATATTTTTTTGGAGCAATGCTATCAAAGGCCTCTTATTCCATGCGCATAGCACAACCCACTACAACTTCTCTGATAGATCTGGCATTAAGGGAACCATTTTGATCGTCAGGATTAAGGTTTATTTCATGTTCTTTCATGGAATGCATCTCCATCCTCCCCTCACAAAATGATAAATTTAAATAATCAAATTTGATGAATAGAATAAAAAATATAGATTATATATACATAATTAGTTGTATATAAATTGGTAAGTAGTTTTATATTCATTTTTTGTTCATTTTTCGATATAACTTTGTTAAATATTTGTCACCTTGGTATAGTAAAAATTGGTAAAATAGTGTGAAAAATTAGAAAAAATGTTTTAAAATATCACTAAAACATAAATTTATACTATTTTATTAGAGGTGTTGTTATATTTTCATAACATATTATAATATATTGCTACTTAGTTACATTTTTCTTTAATTATTACATTTTATAATATATTAATAAAATAATTAATACGAAATGACACTATGTTGACTTTAATATCTCTAAATTTTTTACATAATTCTAAACAGTGTATATGTTTGGGTTTAAATGTTTATTTCACAGATAAGTTAATTTTTTTAACATTTTAATTTGTTTCTAAATATTATTGATTGAATAATAATCTTAGTTTCTTACACAATGTCAACACAATGTTTATTCAATTAATCAAAAAGTAAGATACAAGATTTTAAAAATGTTAAAAGTATGAAAATATGGATTAATTGTTGGGTAACATGTTTCTTTATAAAAACCTAGAATATAAGATATTTATTAATGGTATATATTTTAATTACATTATTATCTTGATGAATTTAAAGTCAACTAAAATGAATAGTTCCATAAATGCCAGTAATGAAATTTTATAATAGAAAATATAATATTAAAGGATTTAAAATTCATAAAACTCCAATAATATTCCATTTTAAAGTTTTATAGTTTAAAATATCATCCATGTTCCATTTATGGGTCACTTTTCATTTTACTGTATAATTCATTACCCTTAAATGGTAGACAATGTTGACATTGCAGTTATTTTAAAATGGTTTAATAAGGGATAAATCTAAGATATAAGGATTAAAATATCACATATACTTCTATAAATTATATTCGATGTGATTATTTATACTTATACTCATCCTATATTTTAAATATTTTAATTTGTAATCCCTTTGTTAAAAATAATTATATTAATTAACCACTTTATGTAATTCCAAGAGTGCCCCTCCTCTCACATATAAATGGGAAATTTTTCTCCTCCCATGATCAAAAATATTTGGCCTTATATATCATATAAATTGATAATTAATTACTATATGACCTCACAAAACCCTAGATATTTTTTTAATTTCAAAATATCATCCCTTCAAGGATTAATGTGTAAAACAAATGTGGTTTCTCAATGAAGAGGTAGAACTCTTAACCAAGTGTTTTCAATTTATGTATTATTATATATCCTACATGAATGGTATCTATTAATAATAATTACTTAACTATATTAAAAATAAAAAATTATTATAATTGTTAATAATATTACTATGTAACAACCATTGTCCATCTTTTATCTATCATATGGAATATACAAACTTCCCCCATAAATACCTTCCATCACCATATTACATGGATGGTTATAATAATATTGCTAATAAATATATATTTTATTATTATTATTCTAAAAATAATATTTTTTATTTTGTATTCTTCTATTCCATCAATTAATAAATTAAAACAACATGCATGCATTTGTATGACCTACCATCTCCCTGATTGGTGTAATTCATTTTACTATTTATATCCTTTATAGATGAATATATATACATATAATGAATAAATTTTTTTTATCATGATTAAAATTATGTAGATTTTAGAAAAAAGATCAATGTATAAGGACCCGAACTATTGAACAAAAATTCTAATGCGAAATGAAACATTTAACACCAAGAAATGATGATTTAAATAAATAAATGTTAATAAATGGTCATTGAAATGTTATACCTGGATAATATATGATATTATAAGTATGTAAATTACATTTTTATAAAATTATAATAAATATTAATTTATTATATAATTAGTTAAGGATGTTTCTATGCAAGTCAGACTCAATGACTATATTTCCAAATCACTTTTACTTCATTGAGAAACACTGCATATTCCCCAATGTTGTCATCTTTGGTGAGTCTATAGTACCCATGAATGTATTTTATGATTATTATAATTAAAATATGGTGATATACATGTAAAAATACGGTTATGTATTTCATGAGGTTTTTATTCAAATGTTATCAAAGTGGTCAGGTATTTATGTTTCAATCTGATTTTAATTAGGTTTGTTTGTGCTTGAATTCACATTTGAGAAATTATTTAATACTTATATGATAAGTCTATTTAATTTTTAATCAATTATGAAATTTTTTAGTGATTATGTAATTTTAATTTCACCATCCTCTCTTTATATTCTTATGATAAAGTATATTTTTTTAAGGAAAACTGGCTTTATTTCTCTCTTCGTCCAGGAATCATTTTTCTTTCATAGCCATGATTTCTCAAAATATATGTATTAATGTTATAAATATAATCATATGACTATATATATAGAATTTTACCCTTTATTGTGTTTTTACAAGACTTTTTTAAATGAAATATTTTTCTTGTTTTTTGAATGTGTTACTTTTTTATTTTTACCAAAAATTCTAAAAGGATTTTATTAATCTACCTAGAATGAAAAGAATTTTCATTCCTTATACTAGCTTAATATTTTATATTTTCCTTCAAATGTATATAAGGTCAATTTAAAATAAAAAGTTTCCACAATATTCAAAAAATTTAATATTTTAAAGAATAAATTTAAATATGAAAAGTGTATTTTCCCTAAGAAATTTTGCATGTGATCTTTTAAATGAATTTTCATCTTATATAACATCTTTTTATTTTATTTATGTTTTACAAGAGATATATTCCAATTATATCATCCTTATTCATTATCTATATGTTTTTTGATTATGATAAAATGATGTTTTTGTAACACATTTTTTTCCATAGGTTATGATATGATTATATCATGATATTTTTACATATAATATTCCCTTTCTATGGGTTATGATATGTGATAAATGATTTATAATATTATATAATATGAATGAATGGATTATGACTATGTTATTTGTGGTCTAAAAATCATATACCCCTCCAATGAATTTGGTAAAAATTGATTTATTATGAGATAATAAGGACTAAAATAGAGATTGAACCCATTTAAGTAAGGGAATTTATCCACTGCTATAGTCTTGGGAGAGATACATGACTATTGTAATGATATAATTGGGAGTGAACCCAATCCAATATGACAGTCATGTTAGTGATCATTGACTAGGGAAATAATTTATTATATTTATTTGTATGAAAAAAATATGTATTATTATAATATTATTCTTTTATGGTTCATGTTATTTGATGCCATTATGATTTATTTATTATAATAACCCATGATTTATTCCATGAACCAAGATAATGATATCTGATAGCATGGGTATGGTTTTAAAATTCTAATCTTTACTCATACCCATATGCTCATATCATGATTAAGTTATCATCAATATCTCTCTACTCTCTCATTACTGAACATCTAATCTCAGCCCTTAAAAAGTATCCTTTTCCAAGGAAGCTTATAATTATACTATAAATGATATGTAAGGATATTTTAGAGATAATAACTATGTTTTCAAAGAAAATAAAACTTTTTATTTGATGCCTTCAAATGTAATGTGAGATTCATACATGCATCTTCTTTACTAAGACTACTAAACTATTATGTCTTTTAGAATGTAATCACATGTATCTAGAGTCAATGTAATAATGTAACCACTATATTTGGTATACTAGGGTAAAATATAATAAAATTATTATCATTGAATTATTATTATAAGAGAAAGGAACTAGATTAATGAAAACGTCGATTGAGAAACATACTGCCATGCTAGAATTTGAGGATATGTCAAATTTTAGGATAATATAATAATATTTTTAAAGGAATATATTATGTGATCTTTTTCATTAATATATCTCTTTTTGGATAAAAAAAGTGGATGTACATTTTGGTATAGATGCATTCATGGATAATAACCCTGAAAAAAGTTTGTTGAATATATATCAACCACCATTCAGGTGCATGGAGAGTGTTCCCTTACTATGCACCTAGATTGAAATTATTAGGGGATATACTTAGGTCAATTCACATTTTATTTATATCCTATTATGTGTAATGAGGGAGTATAAACTAAAGAAAACTATGATATTCCATCGTAATACTAGATAATCTTAAAGATTCACTCAATGATAAGTATATTTTTTATAATATGTTTAATGTTATAGATTCCCCATTTGGGGTTTCGTGTGATTAATGTTTAAGATGATTAATAGTATATATGAAGATATTTATGGGAATAAAATCCTATGGATTAATATATGTCTTTTGGGAAAAGGTTATATTATTAATAGTGCTTTCATATTTTTTAGACTCAAGTTTAAAGTTATTAATAAACATTATAGTTAATATTGCCAGTGAGGTTGAGGTAATTATGGCTTATTGGGGGTAAAAGTGTTTGTGTATTTTTTAATATTATTTTATTGTATAGATAAACATGGGATTTAATAGTGATTTGATATCTAAGTGATCTTTCCCGTACTTTAAGAAGTTTAATATATTTGGAATATTACATGATTAAGGTAACCATAATTTATTTATTGAATAATGAGTATATTTATGGAATCTATATTATTTTATTTTGGATTTATAATGATTTACGATATTTATAAAAATGATCATAATTTATGGAGAGTATATGATTAGTGTATATAATTTTTTTGAATTTGTTCTTATTAGAAATTAATATTATTTTGAGATTATAGTTAGGTTGACCATACAAAATATGTGGTCAAATATTTCAAAGTTTTAGGTTTTGAATTTTTTTAAGAATATTTTTTGAGGAATTTTATAAATAACTATTTATATATTTGATCATTTTAAACATTGGGTGTTATTTTTGAGATAAAATTGATTATTATTTTATAGTAGATAATATTTTCTAACTACTATAGTCTTTGTAAATATATAAAAAAAAGAATCACCTGCAAATATTATGATATGTTAAATGTTAATTTTAGTTCATCATGTATGAAAAATTCATAATGTGTATTCATTTAATAGAGAAAAAAGTATAGTATAAATTCATTAAAGATCCTATTAAGGATGAAATTGTAATAATAAAATAGAATTAAATTAAATAAGTACATTTTATTATGTCATTTATCTGGATTGTAAAAATACCATAAACATTAAAAAATTAATATATATGTAAAAATGTTATAATTTTACCATCACATTGGATGAATTGATGGTATTTTAACCCCTCACTTATTTATGATTATTTTCATAATATTTTTCATAACCTTGTTCTATAATACTCTATATTACTCATTTGATGCCTTTTCTCCTATATATATATATATATTAAAATACAACCAATTTTTTCTTTATATTTTAACTTGTATTTGTGATATTTCAGGTAACTTTAATGTTTCCCACCTCTCCTTTTCAAATTTTGTCTTATTATCCTGTTGTATGATGTTGGTTTGCAAAACTGTTATTTTAAAATTTTGAAATTTTATGATTTATATAACAATTTTGGGGTAAAATTTATTTAAGGGGATAGAATGTGACACCTCAAGATTTTATGATATATTTCTCTTTAAATAAATTTAATTTATTCGATAACATGTTATACATGAAACCTCGAGTATACATGTACTATAATATAGCATAACATTATTATCTATCAATTAAATTGATGGAATGAGTAGGAATATAAGCATTTAAAAATCGAATAATTTTTTTAGATTTAGAAAGTATATTTTTCATCAAGTCATTTTATTTTTTACAAACACATTTTTCCAAAAAAATAGGTTTTTATTTATTTTTTAAATAAATAATATAAGTAAATTTTTACATTTTTTAAGTTTTTATTTGAAAAAATAAACATCATATTATTAACCATCATGCCATAATTTATTTATAATTAATTTTAGATAATTTTTTAAATTATTAATTATTTTATGAAAAGTGAAAAATAATAATTTTTCTTTGAAAATCTTATTTCCTTTTACTTAATTGACAAAGATATATTTTATGTTTTTTTAATATAAAATTTGTTCATTTATTTTTTTATAAATTAATTAATTTAACTTAATTTAATTTAATTTTTTATTTTGTTATAAAAAATTTTATACATTAAAAAAATTATGGAAAACTGCTTTTCATTGCATTTTGTGGGTTTAATTTTAAATTAAAAGTTGTCACATATTTGAATCAATTCATCAAAATGGATTATATATATTTAATCATCATGTTAAAATTTTTCAAATATTTCACATTTATTTTTGGTCATTGTGAAAAATAAACATGGTAAATATTTTTCACCTCAGTATGGGTAAAACAAGAAAAATATTGTTAAAACACTGTTAAAAGGAATTTAAATTTTTAGAACATTTACCTTTATCATATTATATGTGTTTATATTATTCATTTCTATCTTTTTCTTGAATTAATGGAAAATTTGTGAAATAATTCTTCAATTATGACCATCATAATATTTTAAAAAATGAATAAATACAAAATGTCACTTTATACACATTAATATCACTAATTATTATAAAATGATAAAAATTAGTTAGGTTAGGATATAAATATTTATAGGATATATAAAAAATTACATTGAAATTTATTTTTTTATTTTTATTTACTGAATAAATACAAAACATTATGTACTGTTGAACAAATATTTAATTAGTTGAAAGAAAATCCAAATAATTGATACAAAAATATTAAAATTAATGCAATTTTGTTGTATTATTGTAATGAAATAATTCTATAGATATATTTAACATATTATGGATGTTTTAATGGTTTATAATTTAATTTCAAAAATATATTTATGTATTTAATTTCAATGTAAATGATTAGTTCCAAAATAAAATCAATGGTATTTTAAAATAAATTACATTTTAGTAGATTATTTAAAAATTATAAAAATAATTTTCATTGGTTAATTGAACATGATATGGATGACAATATCATCCATTTTCCATTTATTTTTCACTTGACATTTTTTGGTAACATTCATGACCCATAAATTTTAGAAAACATTGATATAGTAATAATTGTCAAAATGATTAATGGGGGTGTAAAAATAAAAGATAAGAGTAAAAAATCACATAAACAAGTATAAATATTATTCTATGAGATTATTTTATTTTATAATCATAATATATTTTAAATATTTCAATTTTAATCACTTTATTATAAAAATTATGTTATATTTATTTGATACGTTACTTAATTACAAGAGACTCCTACCATTATCTTATAAAAGGGAATATGTTCTCTACTATTCCTCACACCATTGGAGCCCAATAAATAAGGAAATACCTACTATAATACATTCTAAGAAGTCATAACCACATCCTAGATCTTCTATTATTTATAAAAGACCATCACATTAAGGATTATGGTGTAAACTAAAAGAGGTTTCTCAATGATGGGGTATTTCTCATAACCAAGTATTTTCATTCTATTTTTTCTCACACTCCTATAAATCCATTGTATCCATTAAAATTAATTTATTAATAGTATTAAATATATTAAATTTTTTTATGATGATGGATCTACTATTTTATACCTTGTTTCTATCCTATGGAACAAAAAAAATTTTCTTATCCATATGTATGGCTTACCATCTCTGCCTAACAATGTAATTCATTTTTCATCACCTCTTTACATGGATGGTTACAGTGATTGAATTAATAAATATATATAGTAAACTTCCCTATAATCCACTAAGTGGTTCCCTGAGATGGTATGCCTCAAAACCTCATGCATTCCTTTCAACACGCCATAGGTTTCAGAATATCTTCGAGGGAATTGGGTGTGTCTATCAAGAGATAATGCCCTCATGAGTAAGAGTGTATCACAGTGTTATATAATAATATTAAAAAGTGGAAATAAAAATAAATTTGAACCAATTGAATAAGACTAATAAATCATCAAATACAAATAAACATATAGATGATAAACCATAAATAAATTTAAAATTATGGTGATGATTCCATAAAACTATACAATAATGAGGTACCTGGGATACAAGGGAAATAAGAATATACCTAATGATATACAAAAATAAAAATAAAATAAAAAAATATTCTACTATGAGCATCATGAAAATATTCTCAGTCCATTACTCCTCTACTCTATCCTAGTATCAAAAAACATGCATTAGAATCTAGTAACATCCTTTTATCCACACATGCAGTCATAATTTCAATTTAGGAACCATAGGAATTCAGAATGTGGTGTGGGATATACTCAGTAGGGAACACAAATAGTGTATAAAATGATCTAGTCTGTTCATATAAAATGAGCATTGTATAGGTACACAGAAAATATAAACCAATAATTAAATAAACATATCAGACTAAGTTCTTCATGGGATATATGATAGGAAATACATTATTCGAAATAAGATTTAGGTCTCTGAACTATGGTGAACCTATACAGATTTGATATGGGTGTATTAATTAGCCACTATAAAACTAATATAATGTGATGGACCAAACCCAAGAATTTGATTTTCCTTAGAAGACATGTCCTTGAATAATATTTATTAACTCTAAATTATTTATGAAAAATTCATCATTAGAATTTAATAAGAGGCACCCTAAGCCCATCCATGGTGATCAAAAAGGAAAACCCATATATCACTCTAGAAGAACTATATATACCCAAAACTATAAGTGTATGTCCATGGTGATCCATTAATGGAATCCCCAGTGTCCCACTCATTATCGTGTGAAGAAAAGATACTATGATTCCATCCATGTTATTTCACATAGGGGACTGAGTATCGCTCATGGTATGGTATAACCATCTTCCCACCCATCATATCAATTAGGTATCCCCTTGGGAACTAGTATCACTTATAAGGATATAGAAATTTTTTTGTTGAGACCATCCAAGGCAATCTAATTATTTATCATGGTGTATTGACAATTCATTTTAAAATTCTAATTATAAATCATGATGAGACCATCCAAGGAATCCTTAAGTCAGTACGCTTGTATCTCTTTATCCATGATATATGGTCATGTTTATCAATAAATATCCTAAATAAATTAACAAGAATAAAAATAATAACACTTTATCTAGTTTCCACATTTCATTTAATTCATGTAATTAAAACAATGGCAGAAATAATATTGACTAATTCATTTTTTTTCATTACATCAATTTCCACTCATATGTACTTATTTTACGGAAAAAACACCTCATATTGGTGCTTTAATTTATGTTCTAATTATAAGGTCCTATGAATTTTCATATGGTCACCACTATAGTGGATTATCACATCTATGTGGACATTGAACAATGTTTATTTTCCAATATATTGGAAAATATTATGGATATTAGTCACATTTAATTTAATTTATTGGACTTTAAAGAGTCAGTAATGAGACGTATGATACATGGAACGATGAACAATGATATAAAATTAATGAGACTATATGGAAAATAACTAAACAACCTACATTAATCATGTATCACTCTCCTGTTCTAGTGACGACCCATGAATCAAGCTAGAATGAGATAAACTTGAAGAATAGATGAAAACAATGAAAAGAGGGAATATGAGATCATACTAAAATATCTCAGGAAAAGGGAATATAAAAAAAATGAAGAGGAATTGAGAAATTACTGGGAGGAATCTAATGCACCTAATGGTGAATCAAATTGAGCTCTGATGAAAGATATCTTTTAGGACCAAATTCTGGTATGGAGGGGTCTCGTATTTCCATATCCTACTATGTAAGAGAAGGCATGAGGTGTTCTTAAAAAAATTTATCCCATACCCCCATTTAAAAATATATTTCAAAATAGTTACACTACATGAAACCTTTAAACATCACTTAATGATTAGGTTTCCCCTTCCATATAAAAACAAATTCAAAACATGTAAGGGGTGTCTAGCCAACCCATTACACATCATGTATTTAATACATGTCACGTAGTTCACATAAAAACCATGTATTTATTATATTTCATGTATTGGGTAAATATATAGCCTTTTCCCCATTTTTATAATCTTCTCAGAAGCAAACGAACTGGGTTAAAGGTCTAGTCACTTGGGATTTAGTTAAAAAAGAAAACATAACAACATAGTTACATTTAAGGGAACATTCATCATCAAACAATGTCTCTTATTATTTTATTCAAATAAAATGAAAACATTGTACGTGATGTATCAATTTACGATCATCATGGATGATGTGATTTTATTTTTTTAAAAACCTTTATGTATGGGCATAAATCCATTGTTATGGTTAAATAATATTTTATTACACATTTTATACGTTATTTATTGTTCTTGAACCTAATATATAGAGTTTATATTTAATAAAATGATTTAAGTTCGTAATGGGCATAAAATCTACTAAAAGAAGTTAAATCATTTTCATTAATGTTTTATCTAATGAATCATCATCATATAAGAAAAAAAATTATATGGTATCATTTAAAATTATGGAAACATATTAATAAAATTTCGTTCAACTTCTAGAGTTTTTCAACCATTCAACATGAAAACCCATAACGAACCAACCATGGAAACCATGAAATAAATGCACCCGAGACAAGAAAAATAAAAAACAATTATCAATAAATGGATTAGAACAATGTTATAAAAAGATCATATAAGGTATTATAAATATAAATATAGTTCTTTAACAAATTAATAACACTCTTTAAATCATTATACAAGAGTTTTGAACATGTATTAAATAATTAAAACCCAAGGTAAGGGACATTTCATTAAAAATCATCTTTTAAATTTATATCTTTACCAAATTCCAAGGGAATGATTTTATAATGGAAGTATTAATGTTTAATGGTTATTATTTGGTACTTGGAAATTTTTTATGAATAAGGTTGGGATATATATCTCCCTCAAATTAATTAGGTGTGTTTATGTTGGATGTTAACAATAATGGTTATTCATGGTGTAACTGTGATGATTACACCATAAGGTAGCCATGGGGGTTAGATCATAAGGTAGTCTTGAGTGTTAAATTTTATAGTATCCATGATGTTTACAAATAATATGGTAATTATGAGGGTTAGAATATTAATTAATTTACTACCAATGTTACCTTTATATTCATATTTATGTTTTCAATGTTATAGGGATATCTTTTGTTTTTATAAAGTATATGATACTTTATCAGTGAGAAGTATTCTTTGTCAAAATGATTTAAAATGTTTATAAGTATTCATGAACTAGTGTCTTTATTGTTTAGTTTCATGTCCCTTAGTGATGTTTTTGTGCTCTTTTGAATTGTTAAAAATAATTTCATAGGGTTTTAGGATGGGTAAGAGAAAATAAAAAAGCTAAGATGAATGTTGTGAAGATTTTTCATGAAAATATTTCTTCTTTTATTAAAAAAATTCTATTGTAGAAGAAATGGATATTGTTTTAGCAGTACTTATATTTTATCTTTTTTGGGTTGATATGTATCAATTATTTCATAATTCTCTAAAAAATAAAATTACAATGATATTTGGGAAATTATTATTTTGAATTCTAAAATAATTGTTTAGATTTAGTATTTTAAATGTCGTGTTCTTATAGTTAGTATCAGAGCATGGTTTTGATTACATTAGGGGTTAGGATGATGTTAATATAATATAATAAATAATTTTTACCTTATGGTTAATTTTTAATGATATAGAATTTAAGTGTTACCATGTCTCTTTATATTTGATATGTTTATTCAGATTTATTTTACATAAAATAAATAGGGATGTTGAAGTAGGAAGGCACTGAGAGGATCATATATTTCTGAATATGAAACCTGGAATGGTGAGAATTGGAACCTTGTAGTTATTTTGTGTAATGGGTCATTTTAATTAGTCTATAAAGGATATTGGAATCCCTTAAATATAACAACAAGATCCATGGAAATGAAAAATGACTATAGAGGAACATTTTTTGAGGCAATACCCTCCTGCATTCAGTGGACCTCCAAACCCAGTAGTGGCAGAATGCTGAATTATAGACCTTTAAAATATTTTTAATGTCATGGGGTGGTAATATTATCATCATTTTTGTATTTGGTTTTATTATTTTAAAGGTGAAGCTTACCAGTGGTGTTCATTGTTCAAAAATATCAGTAAATATGAGGAGATTGATGCCTTAGAATGGGATGAATATTAGAATCTGTTCCATGAAACATATTTTCATAAGGTGGTTTGACTTGTGATAGAAAATAAATTCATGGAATTAACACAAAAGTTGGAAGAATAATTATTTGTGTATGAAGAAAGCTTCACAAAATTTTCATGGTATACTATAAATATTATTCAGGATGATGATAGTAAAATCAATTATTTTTACTTAGGATTAAATTAAAGATACTGAAATGAATTGGCCTCATGTGAATTCAATTGTTATAGGAAACTTTTCTAATCTGCTGATAGGGTAGAAATTGAGTTTATTAATGATATCATGTACTTTTAAAATAATAAAAATAAATGGTCCATATGGAAATAATTGTGTAATATTCAATCAAAGAAATATGAATGTATGAATTTTCAGTATCCAATTTGTGGAATGTATGGTAAAAAGAAACATGGGGAATGAATTAATAAATCTAGTAATTGTTTTAAATGTGGTATGTTTAGGCATATGGATCGAGATTCCAAAGAAAATGTTCTTAAGTTAAATTTTAATAAGAAGATTAAAAAGTTTTTTAAATGTGTTGAGATGTGGAATTATGAAAATAAATATCCAAATAAATATATGAATGATGGAATGTAGCTAGATTATAAGCATAAATGTTCCATGAAATCCATTACACCTATGCCATTAGATTTTGGGCCATGCAATGAAGTAGTACTAGGTATATTGTTTTTTTACACAAATTTTGATAATGTTTGGTTTGATATGGGGTCTACACATTCATTTATTTTTCATAAATGATCAGGTAAATTGGAAATTTCACCTCAATAAATGAAACCTAAACTTATGGTAAAAACACTAGGGGAAATATTAAGGGAAAAAGAAATTATATGATTCATACTGTTGTTTTCTATGGAAAAACATTACCATTTATCCATATTTTTTCTTAGTATAGTTTGATGTTATATTTTTTATAGAGTGGATTTATACTTATCAAGATAAAGTTGTTTATAGAGAAAATGAAGTTATTTTTCAGAAATAGTTTTAGTTTGAAAACAAGAATGAACCCATACCATTGATAACATATAAGGAACTTGAGAAACTGTTAAACGATGAAAATTAAAGTTATATTGCACATATTGCTGAAAATAAGGGAAGTATTCAGAATAATAATTTTCTAGTGGTAAATGATTTCTCGAATGTTTTTCATGTTGGGTTTCCTGATGTTGTACCTGTTGGGCATGTATTGTCTCCACAATACACTTTAAATTGTATTGATTTTGATACTCACAAATATCGTTGCCTATTTAACTAATGATATTACATTATTTGAGTTTTAGGAAAATAATATTTCTTATAATCCTTATTTTGTAATTATAATCAATATTTTTATTCACATGGAACATTCATCAAACAGTTCGAAATGATCTTATGCATATTTGAAAAACACTATTCATACCGAACATTTTAGAACGTAATGTAAGGAATAATCCATACATTTTTGTTAAACCTTTTGTTAAAAGAACAGCGTGCATGTTTAATCAACCCTACATTGACAGAAACATATGGATAAATAACCTTACATTTGAAAAGCATGAAAAGTATGATTATCAAACCAAACATAATTGTAGAGCCCTACATATGAGAAAGTAACATATGGATCAAAAATCACACTTTTCTGCTCAAAATTATGTTTTCATCCCAACATTCTGAAAATGAAAGCTACAAAATTGTTTCCATCACTTTTTTTGGGGCGCGCATCCACCTATGGAGGACGTGCTAATCTGTGTCCCTGTATTCCCACTTTCCATAGGCGGGCGACCTCCATCACTTATTCAGGCACATTTTGTCCTTGATCAAAATAAGATGATGGGATGTCAGTTCCTACTTCAATGGATTCCCCGATAGAACTCGTTTCGTAGTCCAGGTCTCCCTCATAGATTTTAGGTGTGGTTCATGAATCGCGTTCCTAGTGCCATATCTTTGTGGAAGCTGTTTAATTAAACTACATCTGTTAGGACTTTCCATGGGGTCTTGACATGGTATCATCTTTCATTCAAAGTATATGACAACATCATGATTTTTGGGGCATATTTGGATGCATGGAAATTGGGGAACCTGTATTCTTCCTCATTAGAGGGAATCTCAAGGGAAAAAACCTAAGTCATCCCACATCAATCGTGAGGTATCTTATGATGGTGGCATGTCTCTTTGATTTTCCTCATCTTCCCATGTTCAACATGAGGTGTTTTGCGATTTAAAAATCTTGCAAACATGGTTACCCCAAAGGAGTGTCTTCTAAGGTTTTCCTCAGGCAGCTCATGTTTACCATGAGGTAGGCTGCAAGTTTATTCTATTGCAAATATGGATAAGACAGATTAGGACACTGTTAAGTGTGGATCAAATTGGTGCAACCCGAAGAGGGTACACCTGGATGGTTTACCAGATGGATGGGTCAGGATGCCTGATAAGGACAGATCTGAGGTGGTGTGTCCCATAGGGGGAAGATATCACACCATGACTTTAACACCCCATGATTCAATGATATGTTTCCCTTTGAATAATACAATATCTTGTTTTGTACGCAACATCGAGTTCAAACACACCACAACCAACCAAACTAGCCGTTATGAATATTAATACCAACCTTTTGAAATTTTAAAAAATTTATCATTCAAAATGGACAACATTTTTGGATTCATAATATCGAAATTAGATTAGGGTGATTTTTTGGTATTTTTCTGAAAACATTCAATTTTCGATGAATAGTGAAAAACACTACGTTATTGGTTAAAAAATTATTTTTATTTAAATAATTATTTTTTTATTTAAATTAATTTTATGTCAAAATAGATACATAATACCTATATAAGTTCAATGGAATTCATTTAATTTATTTTATAATAAGAATGCATTTAAAAAAAATTTGATCTTTTTTCCGTCCTTTACCCACGTCCTAGGAGCATTTGAAAATTTGCATAAAACATAATTTAACCACATTTGTGAGTTGTATATAAAAAATTATAAAAATAGTTAATATCCTTAAGTAAAATTTGGTTCAATAATATGAAAATAATTTTTGGTGAACATTATCTTTTGACTTTTATTTTCCAGGGTTAAAAGTAAATACTGTAATTAAGGGTAAAAATGATATCATAATTACCCAAAAACATGTCTTAATTCTATTGGATAAGTGTAATTTGACCAATAAACGTTAGGAATAAAATATAATCCCCTTTTATTCACTTTTATAAGATTATAACATTTATTATTATTTTATTTAAAGAAGAGTTTAAAGTGTTAAATTCAATGTTTAATAACTAAACAATTTTTAATATAGGGTTAAACACAATATAAATTAGACTATAAATATTCATTATAAATATAAAAAGATTTCCAAAATAATGGTATTTTATATATAGTTTTATACCTTAATAAATTTAATTTTTTTATGACACAATGATGATGTATAATAACCTTATTAAAGAAATATTAAAATAATACATATTATAAATATCTAAATAAATGTAATTTGAGACTTTTGATGAATTCAACTAATTTTATAGGTTAAAATGGAATGTTAGGGTTGATTAAATAATTTTTTTAGAAGTATTCATGCTTTTTGAATTTCTTTAAAAAATCAAATACTATATAGTGTCAAAATTCACAAAATTGAGATTTAAAAAAATACTATATTATTAATGGATATAATATTCATAAAAATCTGAGGTTCGGAAAAAGGACATATATAAGGTTATATATATTAATAATGAACCACATGGGGTTCTCTTGGATTGTTATAGTATGTTTATTAACAATATAATATAAAATTACAAAGAGACATGGTAAATGACAAACTATTTAACTAAAAGATAAATCTAAAATATAAGGTTAATATGATGACCTAAATCTGACTAAAACCTATTTATTGAGAGGTTTCAGACCCATATCCGTCTTATCTTGTAAAGAATTCATTTTTCAGCCATTATAAACCGATAATTATTCTTTTAGTAAATAATATTTCATGATTTTCCAATAGTGAAACTCACCTCTCGTATAAAAGGTCACTTCCCCTTCTCTTAATTTCACACCTACAAAGCCTATTGGGTCATCCAACCCATACCCATATGTCCACCCAACATTCATCCCTTCATCATATAGGATATCTGTTGGTCAGAAAGCCAACCTAAGGATCCATTTTGATCAAAATCAAAAGGACAAACCTGAAGAAGAGGTAAATATTTCATCACCTCTTTCAAGTTCTTTTCTTCTTCCACTTCCTCTTTCTTTGTTATTTACATTTTAAAATAATATATCCAGTATATTTTATATACTATGATTTTATTATAAAAATGGTGCAACCATATTAATTATTTTATCCATCCTATAAATGAAAAAGTCACATACGTGCGTACATACAGATTATCGTCTCCACGTCGTGGTGTAGTTTGTTATTCAAACACTTCATTATTTGGATGGCTATGATAATGAGTATAACTGATGTAAATTATAAATATAACATGTTAATTATTATTTATTTATGATATTCCATCCAATTAAAAATTATTTTTCAATCAATATAATGATATCTTCGTTCGTGCGTACGTACAGATTACTGTCTCCACGAACGCGATGAGATTCACCCGCCATCGTAATCATTCAACAAACATTTTAATTTTATGATTAAAAATAATGTTTATAAACACAATATAATTTTGTATATGAAAAAAATACATCCTATCCATAAAACAAATGTCTTATGTAGCTGATCATATAAATGAAAACGAATCAATTAGCACCCCAAACGATGATCCTACTAAGATTATATTAACAAAGAAATATTATAAGATCATATAAGATTTCATATTTATTTATATTGTTCTTGTATAATTTAATAAAAAAAATTAAAATAATATTCTAGAGGTTAAAATACCATCGAATAAGTAAAATTACATGGTAAGGGTTAATTTCATAATCTCTTTATTATTTGAGGTTGTTTTTACGTAAGTATCTACTAGGACCTCTTTATCATCCAGATCTGTGTTTTCATAAATATGTATTTCAAAAAATAATTACTATACTATAGGTTAAATTCATTTATACCCTTATTTTACCTTATATGTTTTTAAAGTAATCTTTTATCTTTTTCCAAAAAAGGTACTTTATAACCTTTTAGACAAAATTTAGATAAGATTGTTTTTTAACTTATACAGTGGGTGCATCTATTTTGGCCATTATAACATCATCGAATCTTCTCTTATAAGATTATAAGAAAATTTTAATTGTAAACTTTTCCCTTTATAATTACATTAATTCTAAATGATTTCAAAAAAGAAACCGATATTTCTCTCAAAAATATTTGATTCCGTCTATGTTAACATCCATTGATGGATTTTAAGCTTGTTTGAAGTTGATTTATTATGATACAAAACATCCATATTTTATTGAGGTTTATGTGATATGTTTGACTATGGATGTGTTATTTTTACACCATTCATGGTTTATGGATAATGTATTGAAATTTCATATAATAGTTTTAATATGAATGTCTATGTTACATTTAAACCTTTTCATATGAGGAATGAATTGGACTTAGTAAGTAACGGGTGGAGCCCGCAATAGCTCCTCGATGCATCAGTAGGTCTCATGAGACAAACTAGTGACTTAGAATATGTCCTCGACAAAATCATATTTGTTGTCTTGACACAAGGCCTTGACTATGTGGTTATGAAGTCTGGCATTATGCATTCCATCATTATGAAAGTGGAAATTGATATTGCTTGTGATTATTGGACTAGTAGAATATCCATGTGAATAAGTTAATGGAATTATTTGATTTTATCATTTCCATATTATTCTAGATATTATGTTTAAAATGAATGTTTTGTGTTATACATTTACTTAACTGTTTATGCTTATTTATGAAGGTTTCTGCTATATTTTTATCGTTACTAAGAATCTGATCTCACCCCTTTCTATGTTTTATTTTTTCCATGATGTGAAGAAGTATTTTATGGTTGACCATTAAGGATATGCTAAAGATATCTGTGTGTTAAAAAGGGGGAAAAAATTTGTTGATGTTTTTATTTCACTATATAATGTAAAACTTATAAATGTATCTAGTACTTCTAAGATTACTAAACTGGTTGTTCATTCGAGATTTGATCCCTTATGATCAAGACAATGTTATTTAATAATCCACTGACTCTGGGAAATTGGGATCGGGGAATTACTGTTGGTATCAGAGTAAGTTTAGTACAAACCATGGAAAATAGATTTACAAAAACTCTTATTATAGAACATTACCATATGATAGACATTGAGGATTAGTATAGATGAATTTTCTTGAATTTTGGTACTATAGATATTTTGTGAGTTTTCCAAGAAATAAATCCATGTTTGGATATGAGTACGTGGAGGAAGCTCTGGAACAGATGTACCTAGGAGTAAAACCTAAAATCACCACTTTGAGCTAGACTCTAATGGGAACTTGTGCTCAACAATGAGCCTTATTGTACTATTGGTTTTGACAACTCTTAGGGATATGCTTAAGATAATTATCATTTTCATTAGAACACATTATTAATTTTTTATGAGTATATACTTATTCAAAGAAAACGTTTTTATGATTATGTATTAAATCTATAAACTGTTCATTTTATGTTAACTATTTAACAAGTTTGGAATTATGTATTGTGATTCATAAACTAATATAGTTTATGACATTGTTTAGAAATGGTGCATAGTGGAATGAATGGAAACTGTATCCATGCGTTTAATCTATGTAGTGATTTTCCTCATACTCAAGATAATTATAGTGGATCTGGTGAAGCAACTGGTGCTAATCAGCTTATCACCATACTGGGACAACTAACTCTGGTTATGAATAATATCCTCACCAGTATGGAGCATCTTGATCAAAAACATGGAGGATCAATGTTAGACCTCTTCATGAGGCAACAACCACCAAAATTATGTGGGAGCACACATCCATTAGTATCTGATCAATGGATAAATTCCTTAGAGATAATATTTCATGCTTTGGGAGTAGTGAAAGGGAAAAAATTTTCATGGCATTTTTTCGCCTCACGGGAGATTCGGATCAGTGTAGGTCATTGAATAAGAACACAAAGGAAGATGATGAAGTATCAAATAAATAATAAAGGTATTTTTAAGAGATTTTACAAATATGTTCCTCATGACCATCGAGTGGATGTTAAAAAAAATTTCTTAGTCTGAGGAAAAAAGAGGATGAGAATGTATCTAAGTATGAGGCTAAATTTACAAGGTTAGCAAGGCATGCAGCAGATTATATATGTAACCCAAGGAGTAATATTGATCTATTATTTGATGGGTTGAAACCATTTATTCAGCGAGCATTTGTCTCAAAATCCTTCTTATAATACGAATATATTGTCTCATGTGCTATCAAGATAGAAAAATAAATCTATAAGTCTTACGACTTTAACGAAAAGTAGGAGAAGAAGAGATCTACTGAACACAATGTAAATGAAAATAAGGGGTATAAGAAAAAATTTGAAAATCCATCATGTGGAAAATGTGGAAGAAACACACGGGTACTTTTCTGAAGTTAATGAATTTCTGTTAGATGTTTGGTGAAAAAGACCACCATGTTCGTGATTGTAAGTGGAAGAAATAGGTTGTAAATATTGAATACTACAATTGTATAGAAAAGGGGAATTGTGAAAATTAATGTCCTGAGAGACTAGAGAACATACCTCATAAAAGGCCAAGCGAGCATGGCCAAGCTTATGTGATCACTATTGTTGTGGTTGAAGCTCCTAAAGACATGGTGGCAGAAAATTTAATGGTTTCCCCATGTTTATCAAATGCTTTATTTGACTCTGGATCATCGTAATTTTTCATATCTTCTCATTTTGCTAAGAAAATTATATATTTTCAATTTTACTTAACAAGGTAGTTTTGATTCAAAACACCTAAGGGAAGTATCATCACAACAATATTTTGTGAATCAATTCCCATTAGGTCATATAAATATTCTTTATCTACTGATTCCATCATCATACCCATTATTGAATTTGATATAATCCTTGGAATGGATTGTCTTTTTGACCATGATGCGAAAATTTCTTGTAAGAATTAGGAGGTTACAATTTTTGATGATGATAAGGAGTACATTATCCATAGAGCTGAAACGTCACCACCTGATTCTTATCTACATCCACCCCCAGTAGCTCAACAAAATTTACTCATTGGGGAAGAAGATAATTAAATATCTAAGTGTGAGGAAAATAGTCTTTGAATATAGGTCATACCTATTGTGCAAGAAAATGTATATTTTTTCCAAATGATTTACCTGAACATCTTCCAGAATAAGAAATTGATTTTTCCCTTGAATTAATTCCTAGTGCAAGGCCCATATCAAGGACCCCTTATAGAATGGACAATGTGCAATTAGTGGAACTAAAGCAACAACTAGAGGAATTATGTAATAAGGGATTTATTCACCCGATTGTTTATCTATGGGGAGACCCTATCCTTTTTTATGAAGAAAGACGGATCTATGATGTTGTTCATTGACTACAAGGAGATCAATGCTATAAAAATAAATAACAATTATACCCTACCTCGCATTGATGATTAATTTGACCAACTTCATGGAGCTAAATATTTTTCAAAGATTGACCTTCGATCTGGATATCATCAGTTGTGTGTGAAGAAGGAATACATTTTGAAAATAGCATTTCAAACTAGGTAGCGGCATTAAGAGATTTCAGAAATGCCTTTTTTATTGACTAATGAACCATCTATATTCATGGATTTAATGAATAGAGCTTTCAAGGAATATCTTGATGACTTTGTAGTGGTATTTATTGATGACATTTTGGTATACTCAAAAGGAAATGAATATCATGAAAATAAATTGTGTATAATCTAAGGACTCTTAAATGAAATGAATTGTATGGGAAATTTATGAACTGTGAATTCTAGCATTAAGAGATTTCTTTTCATGTCTATATTTTCTCTAAGGATGGAATCTCTATTCATCCTTCAAATTCCAAGTCAATCAATGAATGGCCAATACTGACAAGTATAATTGAGGTATGTAGTTTTATTGTTTTAGTAGGTTATTATTGAAGTTTATCCCAAATTTTTCTCGGTTGCATAACTCATTAACCAAGGTCCCACGTAATGGGAATAATTTTTTTGGACAAAAGAGTGTGAATGATGTCTTGAATAACTGAAGAAAATATTATTCAATTATCATATCTTGACTCTACCACCAGGGAACAATGGGTTTGTTATTTATAGTGATGCATAAAAGAAATTACATGGTTTTTTATTTATGATAAATGATAAATTTATTGCCAATGCATCACGATAGTTAAAAGTTAATGAGAAAAACTATCCCACTCATGTTCTTGAGTTAGCAGTTGTAATATTTACTATGAAGATATGGAGACACAATCTCTATGGTGAAAATTATGAGATTTATAATGATCACAGGAGTTTGAAGTATATTTTCTCACAAAAAGAACTCAAAATGAGTAAAATATGATGGGTTGATGTACATAAGGATTGTCATTGGAATATACACTACCACCTTGGGTAGGAAAATAAGGAGGTAGATTCTTTTGAGCAGAATGGATCGTGAAGTTTTAAACAATATGAAAGTTGAAAAAGATCCAATATACGGGGATCTAGTAAAGATGGATATGGGAATAACCATAGAAGGTGAAACATCAATGATTTTTCAAATTGTTGTCAAAGCATCTTTACTATAATGGATAAAACGTTTTCATACTGATGATGATGAATTTCAAAATAAAATTAATGTTGTAAATTATGGGAGATTGAGTGACTTCATATATGAAGATGGAATTTTGAAATTTGGGAAGAAACATCATTTTCCTAACAAACCTAATCTAAAAATGGAATTGTTTGATGATGATCATAGCTCCAATGTCACTACACACCCTTGTAGCACTAATATTTATAGAGATTTGATGGAAAACGTTTAGTGGGAAAACATGAAGAGGGAGATTGCTAATGTTGTGTCACGATGTATAGATTTTTAAAAAGTGAAAGCTGGAAGGTGATAGCCTGGAGGAGTCATGCAACCTCTTCCCACACCTGAGTGTAAATGGGATAATATTATGATAGACTTTGTCATGGGGATACCAAAGACTCCTAGAAGGAATAATGCAATATGGGTCATTATTGATCGTCTTACCAAGTTAACAAATTATCTTTCTATATGAGATGATTTACCACTTGAACATCGGAAAAGATTATATATTAATGATTTGATAAGACTTCACGGTGTACCCCTATCGACTGTTTCAAATTGTAATCCTCGTTTTACATCATGATTCTGGAAAAGTCTTCAGAAGACCCTAGATATTGAACTTTGTTTGAGCACTACCTACCACCCTCAAACCGATGGACAATCAGAACGGACTATTCAAAACTTAGAAGACATGTTGAGATCTTTCTCACACGACTTTCAAGGTATCTGGGATCAATATTTACCTCTAGTCGAATTTTTCTATAACAATAGCTTCCATTAAAGTATTCAGATGGCACCGTATAATGTGTTATATAGAAAGAGATGTTGTACACCAACTTATTGGGATGATTTTGGTGAAAGAAAACTCGTAGGCCCAGAACATGTGGAGGAAACGATGGAAAAGGTGATGGTTATCCAAACCCACATCAATGTAGCTCAATGTTGGAAAACCAGCAATGCCGATAACCGAAGGAAGGATTTGGATTTTCAGGTAGGAGATCATGTTTTCTTGAAGGTATCTCCATGGAAGGGAGTATAAGATTCTATAATAAGGGTAAATTAAGTCCCAGGTACATCGGAACTTTCGAAATTCTATAACGAATTGGGGCTGTAGCTTTCCATTTGGCAATTCCACCAAGTCTCTCCAAAGTTCACAATGTGTTCCATGTATCACTATTGAGAAAAACATGCATGACCTAATGTATGTACTCACCTATGAGGATATTGAATTGGAACCTGATCTGTATTATTGTGAAGATCCTGTCAAGATTCTTGATTCAATATAACATGTGCTGAGAAACCGGATGACTCATCTGGTAAAAGATCTATGGAGAAACCATAATATTTAAGAGGCAACGTGGGAACACAAGGAATAGATGATAAAGAACCACCCAAATCTTTTTATGTAGTAGTATTCTTTAAATTTTTAGAATGAAGTTATTTTAAGGAAGGGATAATATAACACCTCAAGCTTCCACAATACGTTTCCCTTTGAATAATATTATAGCTTTTGTTGTATACAACTTCAAGGTCAAACACACCACAACCAATCAAACGTGTCGTTATGAATATAAATACCCACGTTCTGAAATATTATAACTTTTATCATTCAAAATGGACTTCATTTTTTAATTTGGGCTATTGAAATTAGCATTGGCAGAATTTTTGTTATTTATCAGAAAACATTAAATTTTTTATGAATAGTGAAAAACACCGTGTTATTGCTTAAAACCAAAATTTTATTTAAATAATTATTTTTTTGTTTAAAATTTTCCTATGTAAAAATAGATACATAATAGCTATATGAGTTCAATGTAATTCATTAGATTCATTTTATAATAAGCTTAGATATATAAAACTTTTATTGAACTTTTTACTGTCTTTTACCCACCTCCTAGGAGCATTTGCAAATTTGCATAAAACATAATTTTATAGCTTCTGTGAATTGAATTTTGAAGATCCAAAATTCAAAGTTTAAATTACTGTGTAAAATTTTGTTTATTAAGATGATTTTTTTTTGTGAATACTAACATTTGACTTTTATTTACCACGTTTAAAAGTAAATATGGTAATTAAGGGTAAAAATGATTTCATAATTACCCCAATACGTGTACTAATTATATTGGATAAGGGTAATTCAACCAAAAATAACCTTATAAATAAAATATGATCCCCTTTGGTGCACATGGATTAGATTAGGAAATTTATTATTATTTTATTTAAAGAAGAGTTAAAATAGTTAAATTCAATATTTAATAACTAAATCATTTTTAATATAGGGTTACACACAATATATATTCAACTATAAATATTCATTACAAAGATAAAAAATTTCCTACATTATTTTATTTTATTTTTAAATTTTAGACATTAAATAATTTAATTTATTCACGACACAATGATGATGTAGTAATTAACTTATTAAAGAATGATTAAAATAATTGATATTATAAATATCCAAATAAATTTAATTTATGAATTTAAATTTATTCCACTAATTATATAGGATAATATGATATTTTATGGTTGATTAAATAATTTTTTTTCAAATTATTCATGTTGTTATGACTTTCACAAAAATCAAATACTAAGTAGTGTCAAAATTGACATTATTTAGTTCTTACAACTAATACTATATTATTAATATATATAATATATTTAAGAATATATGGTTTTGGAAAAAAGACTTATATATGGTTATATATATTAATAATTAACCACTTGGGGTTCACTTGGCTTGTTATAGTATGTTTATTAACCATATAATAAAAACAATATAAAGAGACATGGTAAATGACAAACAATTTAACTATGAGTTAAATCTAAATGATAAGGTTAATTTGATGTCATAAACCTATCTAAAACCTAATTGTTGAAAGGTTTTCAACCCATACCCATCATAGCCTTTAAATAATTTATTTTTGAACCATTACAAACAGAAAATGATTTTATTATAAAATAATATTTCAAGATTTTCCTAAAGTGACCCCCACCTCTCTTATAAAAGGGCACTTACCATTATCTTAATTTCACACCTCCAGAGCCTTTTGGATCGGCCAACCCCTGCCCAAATATCCTTCCAAAATTCCTACTTTCATCTTAGATGCCTTCCTTTTGTCATAAAACCAACCTATGGAGCCCTTTTGGTCAAATCAAAGGAAGAAGCCAAAGAAGACGTAAATATTTCATCATCTCTTTCAAGTTCTTTTCTTCATCTGCTACCTCTTTATTTTTTGTTTACATTATAAAATAATAACCTCAGTAAATTATATATACATTGATGTTATTATAAAAATGGTACAACCATATTCATAATTTTATTCATCCTATAAATGACAAAGTCTCCATACGTGTGTATGTACGGATTATCGTCTCCAAGTTGTGGTGTAGTTTGTTATTCAAACAATTCATTATTTGGATGTATATAATAATGAGTATAACTGAATTAAATAATAAATATAAAATTTTAATAATTCTGTATATATGATATACCATCCAATTACATACGATTTCTCCATAAATATAATGATATTGTCGCTTGTGCGTACGTACGGAATACCGTCTCCATGAACGCGATGAGATTCATTACAAATCCTAACCATTCAAGAATATTTTTCATTATATGATTAAAAATAATGTAGATGGGAATTATATCATTCGATATATGATTCAAATACATCCTATCTATAACAAAAATGGCTTACGTAACAAATAATTTAAAGGAAAATGAATCAAATAACACTAGAAAACAATGATACTGCTAAAATATTATTAACAAAGCAATATTATAAGATCATATATGATCTCATATTTATGTACAAAGTTACTTTATAATTTAATAAAAAAATTAACTATTATACAGTAGGTTAAAATACCATTTACTAAGGAAAAGTACAAGGTAAGGGTTAATTTCACAATCTCTATATTATCCGAGTTGTTTTTATATAAGTATCTACTAGGACCACTTTATCATCCACATCCATGTTTTCTTAAAAATGTATTTCAAAAACAAATTACTAGATTTTGGGTTAAATTTATTTATAACATTATTTGACCTTATATATTTTTTAAAGGAATCATTCATTGTTTTCCAAACAAGATACTTTATGACCTTTTTCAAACAATTAAGTTTAGAATGTTTTTTAAACATATACGGTGGGTGCGGCTATTTTCTGCTATTATAACATTGTCGAATCTTCCATTACAAGATTATAAGAATATTTTCAAAATGAGTGTTTTCTTTTATAATTACATGACTTCTAACTGATTTCAAAATAGAAAGAGATATTTCTCTCAAAAAATTTTGATTTCATCTAGGTCAACATCCTTTGATGGATTTGAAGCTTTTTTGAAGTTGATTTATTATGATACGAAACTTCCAAATTGAATTTATGGTTATGTGATATATTTGATTGTAGATTTTTTATTTTTAACCCATTCATGGTTTAGGATTAAAGCATTTACATTTCGTATAATAGTTTTAATACAAATGTTTGTATTATGTTTATACCTTTTCATATGAAGAATGAATTGGACTTAGAAACTGATGGGTGGAGCCCACTATAGATCCTTGATGCGTCGGTAGGTCTCATGAGACAAACAAGTGTCTTGGCACAAGGCCTTGACAAAATATTATTTGTAGTCTTATCACATGGCCTTGACTATGTGGTTATAAAGTCTAACATTATGTATTCCATCATTATAAAAGTGTCTATTGATATTGTATGTGATTATTAAACAATTAGAATATCCATGTGGATTAGTAAATGGTATTATTTTATTTTATCTTTTCAATTTAAGTATAATTTGAAGTTTAAATGGATTTTTTAGTGTTATACATTACCTTAACTGTTTATGCTTGTTTATGAAATTTTCTGTTATATTGTCATACTTACTGAGCATCTCAGCTCACACCTTCCAATGTTTTATTTTTCCTATGATGTGAAAACGTATTTTATGGTTGACCTGTAGGGATAGGATAAGGATATAAGTGTGTTCAGAAGGGAAAAAAATGTTGTTGGTGTTTTTATTTCATGATGTAATGTAAAACATATGAATGTATCTAGTACTTCCAAGGCTACTAAATTGATCGGTCTTTCTTGATTTGATCCAATTTGATCATGTCAATGTTATGTAATAATACACTTACTCTAGGTAACTGTGTTTGGGGCATTACAATGGAGGATGATATGTATTTCATTGAGGGTATATCATAAAGGGTGAACACCGGAATGGGGAACACCAGATGGATAATTCTGAATGCCTAATTAGAGCAGACCTAGGGTGGTGTGTCCCAGGAAGTGAATATGTCACACCATGAAGGTTGATCTTGACACCACTGAGGGAAAATTATGGAGTGTAAACCCTATAATGTGGTACACCAAGGTTTACCATTGGCTGTGATTGAACATCGTACAGGTTTCCTACTTACCTTGTGTAAATGACATTGAAAAAAACACATGTAGTTTGAAGGGGTGATGAATCAGGGTGTACACAAAGGACAACAACATGAATAGATGCTAGGGATTATACATCGACAGCAACCCATCACAAGTGGGACACTCTTGGTTTTATGATTATGGATTATGTGGGGATTGTGTGTAGTTAGCTGCCTAAGGGAATAGCTTGATCCCACCCAGATGTGGTGGACTAGGTAAGAATAATTATGGTTGATGTAGAGCTGAATGAAGTGGAGGGGGAATGAGATGGAACCATCATAATGTTTATGATTGTGTTGGGATTAAACCTTAGAGAGGATTCCTACATATCCATGTGGAAGGGACTCAAAATCTACACAATTCAAGGGGGGATGGGACACCTTAGGAGGTGACCCGTGAGAGTGGATGCATTAATGGGACTCAAAGGAAGTGGAACCTCTTAGATGGGGAATGACACTCTCAAAACAAAGAGGATCAAGTGAGAGGCCAGGATGAGACATGGGTGATGGTATTGAACCTCTTTGAGGATTATTATGTATCCCCATGGAAGGGAATCAAAGTCCACATAGTTCAGTATGGGGGTATAGAATCAGGGTGTACACGTAGAAAAATGACCCGATGATATATTGGGGATTACATGTGGTTAGAATCCCATGTTGGTCTGAGTCCACAGGGGAGGACCAGAGATGTGGGTCCCAAAAAAAGGGACTATAGCGGCTTACCATTGATTGTGGACTACAATGACTTACTGCGGGTTGAGTTACAATGGCTTACCACTGTTTGATGTACAACGGCTTACCGTTGGTTGAGGTACAACAGCTTAATGCTGGTTGGGGTATAACGGATTACCTATAGTTGGGGTAAAATGTCTTACCACTGGCTGTGGTACAACGTCTTACTTCTGGTTGGGGTTTACACTGTCTAAATTTTGATAGGGGTTCCAATAGATAACCATTGGTTGGTGTTCTAATGGCTTACCGCTGGTTGGGAATCACAATGGATTACCATCGATTGGGATTATCCCTCTGGGAGACATCCTACATACACTATATAAGAGTCAATGATAAAATACCATGTAGTTCGAGTGGGTACAGTTTAACCTCTTGCAGGATGAAAGGGAGTGTACATTTTAATATCATCCAGGATGATGGTGGACCGATATGGAGTGGTCAGGACCAATGGGTGTTGTTCATGAAGCTCAAGGAGGATTTCTACGTACCTTTCCGAAGAGACAAGGATAAAATTCATATATTTAGCAATGATAGATGTAGTTTATCATCATGCAGGATGAAGGTGAACTGACCTGAAGGGGTCAGGACAAGTAGGTGATGGGATTGAACATCAGAGTGGATTCCTACATACCTTGCCTAGGAGACAAGGATCGAAATCCACATAGTTCGGGATCATATATTTTACCACCATGTGGTATGAATGTGAACCAACGTGAAGGGGTCAGGACATGTAGGTTTTGGAAGTGAACCTCCTGGAGGCTTCCAACATACCTCTATTAAAATGGTAAAGGATCAAATTCCAGGTAGATCAAATGGTGGCGTGTGAAGTACACACTAAGGTGGCCCAATGAGGATGTCATTGTCACTGTTTACTCTAAGATCACATGAGTCATTCTCAATCTGATAATAAAGTGGAAATAATAGACATGATGATTGTGGCCTAAAGGCATGTCCATGAAGGGTAGTGAATGGGACTTACACATGGAATCTGTTTGTGTGCCACTAAAGAGAGGCAACGGTGAATGGGGAATATGCATGGAAGTTACCCAGGTGTTGCTATAGATAGAAAATGATGGTTGGGGATAATGTATGGAAGCATATTGGGTGCTACTAAAAAGAGACATTGGTGAATTAATATTACACATAGAATCGGCCTGAGTTCCTCTATGTAGAGGCAATGGTGGTTGGGGCTTATACACGAAAGCTTCCCTGGTGCCTCTATGGAGACGAAATGGTGAAAGCGATTACACATGGAAACTACCCCGGTGCTACTATGGAGTGGAAATGGGGGATAGGGATTAGAAATAGAAGCTTCTTGAGTGCTTATATGGAGATTCAATGGTGGTTGGGGATTATGCATGGATGTTGTTTTGGGTACCGCTAAGGAGCAGCAGTGGTGAATGGGGATTACACATGGAAGATTCTAGGGTGCTTTTATGGAGAGACAGTGGTGAAAATGTCTTATGCACAGAAGAAGTTGGGTGATGCTATGAAATGACACTAATTAATGGGGAAGACATATGAAAGCTACCCGTGTGCTACCATGGAGCAGCCACAGTGAATGGGGATTTCACGTGGAAGTTACCCGAGTGCCGCTAAGGAGCGGAAAAATGGAATGGGTCTTACACATGGAAGATTCCCGAGTTCCACTATGGAATAAAAATAGTGGTTGGGACATATACATTGACACTTATTGGGTGCCGCTATGGAGCGGAAATGGTGTTTGGGGCTTATGCATGGAAGTTGCATGAGTGTCGCTATGGAGGGGTAGCAGTGAATGGGGATTACACACGGACACAACCCGAGTGGCTCTATGGAACAACAATAGTGAATGGGGATTATGCATTGAAGATTCTTGAGTTCTTACAAGGAGCAAAAAAAGAGAATGGGGATTGTTCATAAAAGTTTCTCAGATTTTACTAAGGATTGGCAACAGTGAATGGGGCTTCTGCATGGATGTTGCATGACTACCGCTATGGAGCATCAATGGGGGTTAAGGATTACACATAGAAGATTTCTAGGTGCCACCATAGAGAGATAATGGAGAATGTGGCATATGCATGGAAGCAGCCCGAGTGTTTCCATGGAACATCAATGGTGAATGGATATTACATGTAACACCCCAAGCTTCCACAGCACGCTTCTCTTTCAATAATGCAATAGCTTGCATTGTACGCAAGTTTGAGATTCTAACACACCTTGGCCAATCAAAGTAGATGTTATGAATAGTAATACCCACTTTTTGAAATTATATAAATTTTATATTTCAAAAATGGACTTCATTTTGGGATTCGGAATATCAAAATTAGCCTCTTTTGAATTTTGGGTATTTTTCTGAGAACATCCTATTTTCGATAAATAGTGAAAAATACTGAAAAACAACCTTTTTAATCAAAATAATTTATAGTGATAAATTATACTATTGAGTTGTTTTATGGTATAATTATAATATACATTATCCATTTTATCCAATGGTTGTCCTTATAAATAATTTCACTTTAAAATTTGACATAAACAATTGTCAATCTTTTGATAGATACTGTTTCTTAAAAACACGCTATTTGTTTTGACAGCTGGAATAATATTTAAATTAATCACTGTAGTTTCTGTGTTAATAATTTGGAAAAATGGATTCCATATTTTGAATCAGAAGTTCCATGTTATTTAATTATTATTATTTTGTTTGTGGACATTATGAATAGTAACGACTACAATTATCTTTAATCATAATGATTAATTAGTAATCGGGTAGTTAATGGTAATAAAATAATATCATAATAATATAAAATGACCCCATGATGTGTCCTAATGATACTGGTTGTGTCATGGCCGACCATGGTATGCCTTGTTCCAAAATTTGGGACCCCATCCAATCACTTTTGTCTGATAGTGACATTTTATGTTTTTATTTTCAAAGAAAGGAAAATATAACAAAAGTATGTATCACCCAAGTAAAACAAATTTAATTTTGTCTAAATAAATCATCTTATAGACTATAAATAGTCATTGGAAAAATAAAAGGTTTTCCTATATCATGGTAATTTTTTAAAATTTTTAGACATTATGTAAATAATTTTATTTATGACACCATGACGATGCAGTGATTACCTCATTAATGAACGATTTAAATAAAATAAGAAGATAATGTAAAATCTAAGACTTACACTTGCCTAAAGCCTATTATATGTGTGGATATCAAACCCTTATCAACTTATCCTAGAAATATATCATTGTGGGTCCTTCAAAATATGAAAATATTTTCATAATGATGTATCATTTCATGACTTTCCAAGAGTGCCCCTCCTCTCATCTTATAAAAGGCCCCCACCTATACCACCTTATTCGCACCTTCAAGGCCATTTTTCTCATCCAACCTCTGCCCAAATACTATCTCAACTTACATATCTTACTCCTAGAAGCCTCACTTTGTATAGAAGTCTTCCCAATGAATCCTTTGGCACAAATCAGAAAGAGTTACCAGATTTTAAGGTATTGTATTCTCTTATGTTCTTTTGTTTTATTTTTCTTCTCTGACCCCTTAAACTCTTTTTATAATTTTCTTATATAAAAACCCCAGTATCCTCAATTTACTTGGATTTTGTTATGAGAAGGATTTGAACTACACTTACACACACCTCCATCTAAGGGTTAAAGAACATATTGTTTCTATGGGTAGCGAATTACTGCCTCATGAAACGATGATTATTAAATCTTCTTTTAACACCTCTGATGGTGGCCATTAAGATGTAACTATATTTATATATGATATATATTATGTTTATGTTTTCCATATGCTTCTTTATTTTTCATTTACATCATACCTTTATGATTTCCATTATGGGTAAACGCGATAATTTCATTTTAGGAAGTGTGGACTACCACCCCCTCAAAGTGATTTGAATCGTTAATGCCATATATGGGACATATAAAGGATGGAGTAAATGATATTATATATGAAATTATACTGTAATTATAATATACCTTTATATAATTATGATTTCAATCCATTAAATATGAAATAGAAATGAAATTAGCGTTCATGCGTACGTACGGCTTACCGTCTCCATGAACGATGCATTTCATTTCTTACCCCTAAATGTTATGTAATATTATAAATGCATGTATATACTGGATATATATGATATATATGATATCTAAATCATGAATATAATTCTTTTTATAATGGATATTTTACCACATTAACAACTTGTAATTACAAGAATTTTATTTTTGACTCAAGTACCAAAGATCGACAAAATGATCGTTATTAACTCAAATAATTGCATAATGTTCATAACATGGTAATAAGTGATATAAAAGGAATAATGGGAATGAAAATGGTTCTTAATCAAGTATAAATTAACTCTAGTTTATTATTCAGGAGATTAAATAACGATCGAGTTAAGTCAGACACGAGGTAAGGGACTTCGTCTCAATCTCCTTTCATTTAGCCATATTTTGTTTTATACACAACTTTCCTTTGTACGGTGTGTAAACCCCTTTGACATTTAATTTTTTTGAAAAGGAATCTTTTTATATAAAGCATTTTTATTAAACAAAAAAAGGAATGTTTTGTCTAACGTATGCGGCGACAACGACTTTCCGCTGCTGTGACCATTATTTGAGTTTTGGATTCCTCTACAAGCCATATCTTTTTTTAAATGAAAAATAAATACCATGTTTTAATTTTCTTTTATTTTTTATTGAAAATAGTTTTGATAATGTTTTGATTATATTAATGTGTTTTTGATATCTTGTAATTGAAATATGGAAATGTTATGTTTCCTTTTTGCATTATTATGTTATACGATTATGTTATGGTTCTTGGGCATTGTTTATGATATGTTTAAACATTTTCATATAAAGAATTCATTGGATTTAATAAGTGACGGGTGGAGCCCACTATAGCTCCTCGATGCATCGGTAGGTCTCATGAGACAAACTGGTGTCTTGGAACGAGGCCTTCGCTACGTGGTTATGATAGTCTGGAATTATGCATTACATCATTATTAATGTGGTCATTGATATTGCATGTGATTATTCGACTAGTATAATATCTATGTGAATAAGTAAATTGAATTACTTCATTTAATGATTTCCATATTATGCTAAAGTTCAATTTTAAAAGGCATTTGTTTTTTATATACATTAACTTAAATGTTTATGTTTATTTATGAAAGCTTCCGCTATATTGTTATCCTTACTAAGCATCTGAGCTCACCCCTTTGTAAGTTTTATTTTCCCAGAATATGAAGAAATATTTTATGACTGACCTGCAGGGATAGTTTGAAGGGGATATGAGTGTGGATAATGGATACTATGTTATTGTGATTTTTCACTTTATGATGTAATGAAATATTTATGAATGTATCAATTGTTTCCAAGGCTACTAAAATATTCAGTCTTTCGAGACTTGATCTTTTGTGATCATGCCAATTTTATGTAATAATGCACAGACTCTGGGTAAATGGGTTCACGACATTACAATTGGTATGAGAGAAAGTTTAGTACTAACCTTGGAAGCTATATTTAGATAAACTCTTATTAGAGAACTTAGCCCTAAGATAGACTTTGAGGATTTATATAGAATAACTTCCTAGAATTTTGGTATTAATGATATTTTGTGAGTTTTTTGAGCGATACATCCCTGTCTGGATACAATCTGGTAGAGTCGGCTCTATCACAGATTTACCTAAGGGTAAAACCAGAAAACACCGCTTTGAGCTAGACTCGAACGAGAACTGGTGCACGACAATGGGCCTTGTTGCACTCTTTGTTACGACACTCCCGGGGGATATGCTTAGGATAACTCTCGTTTTCTTTATAAACGATTATGAATAGATTATGAGTATATACTTCCTCAAAGAAAACATTTTTATGATTATGGATTACATCTATAAACTATTAAATTTATGTTAATTGTTTTACAAGTATGGAATTATGTATTTTGATTCATAAACAGATCTAGTTTATGACATTGTTTAAAATGGCGCCAAGTGGAAGGAATGGAAATCGTATCAATGCATTCACTCCATTTTGGGATTTCCCTCCTGCTCAAGATAATTATAGTGGAGCTGGTGATACAACTGGTGCAGATCATCTTATCACTGTATTGGGACAACTCACTCAGGTTATGAATAATAACCTTACTCGTATGGAGCACCCTGATCTGCAATGTGGAGGATAAATGTTAAATCGTTTCTTGAGGCAAAAACCACCATCATTCAATGGTATTACAAATCCCTTAGTAGCTGAGCAATGGATAAATTCCTTAGAGAAAATATTCCATGCCATGGGGAGTAGTGAAAGGGAAAAGTTTATTATGGCAGTTTACCACCTCAGTGGAGATGCTGATCGAGGGTGATCATTGATTCAAAACACAAAGGAATATTATGGAGTATCAATTATGGAATGGAGGGAGTTCAAAGAGATTTTCCTAGAAAAATACTTTCCTCTTGACCATTGAGAAGATATGGAAAGGCAATTTCTGATTCTGAGACAAAAGGAGGATGAGTATGTCGCAAAGTATGAGGCCAACTTTATAAGGTTATTGAGTAATGTTGTAGATTATATACGTAACCCAAGAAGAAAGTTTGGTCATTTCATTGATGGGTTAAAACCATTTCTCTGTCGGGTATTAGTATCACAATATTTATCAACATATGAAGATATAGTCTTGTGTGCTATCAATAAAGAAAAGGAATTATCTATGTCTTATGACAACAAAGTAAAGTAAGAGAATAAGAGAACGGTGGAACAAGAGAAAGATAAAGGGAAAAAGGGTATGAAGGATTTTCTATTATGTGATAATTGTGGTAATAAACATCATTGTACTTTCCTAAAAGGAATAGGAGTTCGTTGAAAATGCAGAGAAAAAGGTCACCAAACTCCTTATTGCAAGGTAAAGAAAGAGGTTGTAAATGATTAATGCTACAATTGTAGAGAAATTGGGCATTATGAAAATTAATTCCCTAAGCGCCAAAGAAACATACCTTAGAAAGGGCCAAGGGAGAAAGGGCAAGCTTATGCTTTTACTACAGATGAAGTTGAATAATTATTATATTTTTGATTTTGGACTCATGAACTATATTATGGTTATAAGAATAATGTGATATATATATATAAGGATTGTACTCCAGTACTTTTTTTTCATTAAGGTTTTAATATGATGAAGGTAATCATATTTTTAGTATCTGACAATAAGAGAAACTATACTTTGTTTGGGGAATCTGATGTTACTGTTGATTTTGGAATTTAGAGACCTTTTAGAAAAAGTCTAGACAAATGTATTTTGGAAAACTATAAAGGTTGGAATGGATTAAGTTGAACTTTGGATAGTATTGTTTATGGTTAAAACATTTCTGATGATTATTTTTGGATTATTATAATACTATAGTTTTAGGAAAAGGACAACCTGCAGGTCGAGGGATAACCCATCGCATCGGACAAAGCTGCAGGAATCGAACCCACAACCATAGTGCAACAGGCCTTTATTACCTACCATTAGCCTACAGTAAGTACCTAGTTATTAAAAAATAGTTTTCCTAATCTAAATGGTATGTGTTAATATTTGTAACCTTGTACGATTAGGATAAATATAATATTTTTGAGTTTTATTACCTTTTTGAGTGAATGATGGGTTTGTGGAAAATATTTATTAAAGAATGAAAGTCTATATGACAAGTATATTTCCATACATTCTTAGTAAATATCCTAAATAATTTCCTCAACTTTATGAAAGGTAACTTAAAACAAAAACGTTTTTGGTTAACTTTTCGTACTGGGGAATCAATGACTGTTTAACCAATCATAAGTTTTTGATTTTCTTGTAGTTAACTTTCTCCTAATCATGTTGTCTACAACTCTCCATCATACCTTGATGTTTTGTTTCTCCTTCATATCCATGCTTTCATATAATCCTAGTATGGGCTATCTTGGGTGACCTTTGTACTTCTATTTCAATCTTTTTATGTAATAGTTTTATTAAAAATATTTTATATATGGGTTTTCCACAAATGGATTTTCTATTTTCAACCTTTTATTTTTGAAGAACAATTTCAAATTTCGTGGATGAAATTTATCGAAGGAGGTAAGAATGTATTGCCCCAAGCTTCCACAGTACACTTCTCTTTCAATAATGCAATAGTTTGCATTGTACGTAAGTTCGAGATTCTAACACACCACGACCAATCAAAGTAGCCTTTATGAATAGTAATATCCACTTTTTGAAAATATATAAATTTAATATTTCAAAATATACTCCATTTTTGGATTCGGAATATCTAAATTATCCTGTGTTGAATTTTTCGTATTTTTCTGAGAACTTCCAATTTTCGATGAATATTGAAAAATACTTAAAACATCTTTTTTAATAAAAATAATTTAGAGTGATAAATTATACTATTGGGTGGTTTTAAAGTATAATTAGAATATGATTATACCATGTTATCCAATGGTGGTCATTATAATAAATTTCACTTTGAAATTTACATAACAATTGTCAATCTTTTGAAAGATATTGTTTCTTAAAAAGACTATTTGTTTTGACAGCGGGAATAATTTTTAAATTAATTGATGCAATTTCTGTGTTTATAATTTGGTAAAAAGCATTCAATATTTGGAATCAGAAGGTCCAAATTATGTAATTAAGACTCTTGTTTTTGAACAGTATGAATAGTAATGAGGACAATTATCATTAATTATAATGATTAATTAGTAATCGGGTGATTAAGGTTAATAAAAAAATATCATAATAATATAAAATTACCCCAAAATGTGTCATAATGCTAATGGTTGTGTCATGGATGACTGTGGGACGTATTTTTCCAAACTTTGGGACCGCATGGAATCACTTTTGTTTGGTAGTGACGTTTTATCTTTTTATTTTTAAAGAAATGAAGATATAAAAAAAGTATGTATCACCCAAGTAAAAAAATTTAAATTTTATCTAAATAAATGATCTTGAAAACTATAAATAGTCATTTGAAAGCTAAAAGTATTTCCTATATCATAGAACGTTTTTTTAATTTTTATAAATTAAATAAAAAAAATTACTTATGACACCATAATGAAGCAGTGATTAACTCATTAATGAACGATTTAAATAAAATGAAATGATAAGGTAAAATCTAAGACTTACAGTTGTCTAAATCTTATTTGATGGGTGGATTGCGAAAACTTATCACCTTATCCTCGAAAATATATCATTTTGGGACCTTTAAAATCCAAAAAGAATTTCATAATAATGTAACATTTCATGACTTTCCAAGAGTGCCCCTCCTCTCCTCTAATAAAAGGCCCACATCTCTACCACATTATCCACACCTTCAAAGCCATTTGGCTCTGCGAAACTCTACCCAAATACACTCTCTACATCATTATCTTACTTCTAAAAGCATCACTTTGGGCAGAAGTCTTCCCAAGGAAGCCTTTGGCTCAAATTAGAATGAGTTACCTGATTTTTAGGTAATGTCTTCTCTTATGTTCTTTTGTTTTATTTTACTTCTCCAACCCCATAAACTCTTATTATTATTTTCTTTTATAACAAAAACAGTATCCTCAATATACTTGGATGTTTTTATGAGAAGTATTTGAACTAAACTTACACACAACTCCATCTAATAGTTATAGAACATATTGTTTATGTTGGTGGCGAATTACTGCATCTTGAAACGATGATTGTTCAATCTTAATTTTACACCAATCATGGTGGACATTAAGATGTCACTATATTTATATATGATATATATTATGTTTATTTTTTACTTAGTCTTGTGTTTTTTCATTTATGTCATACCTTTGGGATTTCCATTATGGCTAAATGCGATAATTTCATTTTAGGAAGTGCAGACTACCACCCCCTCAAAGTGATTTTAATCATTAATTCCATATGTGGGATTTATAATGGATGGAGTAAATGATATTATATATGATATTATACTAGAATTATAATTTACCTTTATATCATTATGATTTCATTCCATTAAATACAAAATAGAAATAAAAGTAGTGTTCATGCGTACGTACGGTTTACCGTCTCCATGAACGGTGCATTTCATTTCTTACCTCCAAATTTTATGTAATATTATAAATGCATGTATATACAAGATATATATGATATATATGAAATCTATATCATGAATATAATTCCAGATATAATGGATATTTTACCACATGAACAACTTGTAATTATAAGAAGTTTATTTTTGACTCAAGTACCGAAGATCGACAAAACAACCGTTATTAACTTAAATAATTACATAATGTTCATAACATGGTAATAAGTGATATAAAAGGAATAATGAACTTGAAAAAGGTTCTTAATCAAAGAAAAATTAATTCTAGTTTATTATTCAGGAGATTAAAGAACTATCGAGTCAAGTCAGACACGAGGTAAGGGACTTCGTCTCAATCTCCTTTCATTGAGGCATATTTTTTTTATACACAACTTTAATTTATATGGTTTATAAACCCCTTTGAATTTTACTTTTATTTAAAATGAATCTTTTTATACGAATTATTTTTACTAAATGACAAAAGGAATGTTTTGTCTTACGTATGCAGCAACAAGGACTTCTCCGCTGTCGTGACCATTATTTGAGTTTCGGCTTCCTCTACAAGCCATAACTTTTTTTAAATGAAAAATAAATACCATGTTTTAATTTTATATTATTTTGGTATTGAAAATGGTTTTCATAATGTTTTGATTATATTAATGTGTTATTGATATCTTGTGATTGAAATGTGGAAATGTTATGTTTCCTTTATGCATGTTTTATGTGATACGATTATATTATGGTTCTTGGGAATTGTTTATGATATGTTTAAACCTTTTCATATACATAATGTTGTGGACATAATAAGTGATGGGTGGAGCCCGCTATAGATCCTCAATGTATCGGTAGGTCTCATGAGAAAACGAGTGTCTTGGAACGAGGCCTTGACAAATTCTTATTTGTAGTCTTGGAACAAGGTCTTGGCTACGTGCCTATGATAGTCTGGAAATATACATTTCATCATTATGAAAGTTGTTATTGATATTGCATGTGATTATTAGACTTGTAGAATATCCATTTTTATATGTAAATTGCATTACTTCATTTTATTTTTTCCATATTATGCATAAGTTCAAGTTTAAATGGATTTTTTATAGTTATACATTACCTTAAATGTTTATTTTTATATATGAAAGTTTCCACTATATTGTTATCCTTACTATGAATCTGAGCTCACCCATTTCTATGTTTTATTTTCCCAAAATGTGAAGTAATATTTTATGATTGACCTGCAGGGATAGTCTGAATGGGATATGAGTGCGGACTATGGAGACTATGTTATTGAGATTTTTCACTTTATGTTGTAATGTAGCATTTATGAATGTATCTAGTGTTTCAAAGGAAACTAAACTAATCATCCTTTCGAGACTTGATCTTTTGTGATCCGACCAATGTTATGTAATAGTGCACCAACTCTGGGTAACTGGGGTCAGGGTGTTACATTACACATGGATGATGCACGGGGGCTACCATGTAGTGGCCACGGTGAATGGGGCTTATGCATGGAAACTACATGAGTGCCTTTAGGGTTCATAAATGGTGGTTGGGGCATACATAGGGAAGCTTCTTGGGTGTCTCTATGAAGTCAAAATGGTGAAAGGGGATTAGGCGTGGAAGCAGTACTAGTGCAGCTATGGAACAACAATGGTGAATGGGGATTACTCATGGAAGCTTTATGGGTGCAACTAAGGAGAGGCAACGGTGAATGGGGATTATGCATGAATGCTACTCAAGTGCATCTATGGAGTGCCAATTGTGGTTAGGGATTACACATGGATGTTTCCCGAGTTCCTTCCTCATGTCTGGCCATGAGTTCATCCCAACCCACTGGTGGGTTGAGGCACATAATTGAGGTCTACAACTATGCACTAGTTCACTAGTGGGATAATGCCAAGGGAGTTGGTTTTAGTACAAACATAGGGAGTTGAAATGTGTGAATTGCATACCCGACATTCGAAATGTGGTGATGTGGCATGATGATGGAAGATAATTGTTAACCTTTTTTGAAACACATCATCCATATCATGTTATCCTGAAATGGGGATAGACAAATGAGGGTCGACTGCTGACTGTGTTCAAAACATAGGACCTAACACAAAGTGACTTCCAAAGTCTTCTAGGGTGTTGGACCAAGATAGTACATTGGCTAAGGCAGTTAGAGACTAGACAATTAGGGGGTACCTTCAGATATGAAAGAGGATGAGATCTAAATATAGGATACACAAATCATGAGGTGGAGTGATCAAATGTTCAAATAGATTCCATCGCTCAAGAAATTGTACCACTATAATCATGGAATGAGTTATCTTATTCTTTTCATATAAGAATTGTCTTATTTGGAACAATAGGAATCCTACTATTTAATGATTGGTCATGTTATAGTTTATAATTATCTAGAGTGGATTTTTGGCATTTAATGATTGGCGAAAAGGCATCTCTTGTTTAGAGAAAGAGTTATCCTATGCTTGGAACGTAAGGTGTGATATAGTTTATAATCATGTAAAGAGGAATATTGGAATTTATTCTTGGAGCATAAGACATATCTTGTTTTGAATAATAGGAATCCTATATTGAATTATAGGGAATTCTATAGTTTAAATTCATGTAGAGTGGATTGTTGGCATCTTATGCTTGGTGCATAAGGCATCACTTGTTTAGAACAAGAGGCACTCTGTTATTGAATGATAGGGAATGTTATAGTTTAAATTGATGTAGTGAGGATTATTTGAATCTTTTGCTTGGTGCATAAGGCATATCTTGGTTTAAGAACGATGCATCCTATTATTAAATGGTAAGGAATGCTACAGTTTATAGTAATTCTGAAAGGACTATTGGAATCTTATGCTTGGTGCATAAGGCATCTCTTGTTGGGAGCAGGAAGCATCCTACATTTGTACAACAGGCTGCACTACAGTTTAATGTCATACAGATAAGACTATTAAGAATAAGGTGCCTAACAATGGCTACTTTTGGGACCTATGCAAGTGCATCCCTTTCCTATGGATCCTTGCATAAGAGTCAGTTGATTGGGTTATGATGAGTAACTTGAGGAATGGATCAATGTAATTGGGTAATTGATTATGAGAATCTCCACTCATGGAATGTGAAAGGAGCTAAGAAGAATATGTCGACTCAATTTTTTGAATGGTGTTTGGAGAAGTATCTTTAATATTGGTATTCCATAGTTGGAATGTTGATGTGCATATGGGCGCAATGGAAAATGTTGAGGTATCGGCCCAAGAAGGTCATGGTGGGACTCTCTATTTCTCATGAAGGCTAGTTTCGACTACGAAGGGACCATCCTACAGGGTCAGGACTGTATCCCATTGTTGATATTGATTGGGGCGTCGTGGAATATCCCTTGTGGTATGAACTAGTGGGCGAAAGGGTAGGAACTTTATTATGGATAGAGATTCACGAAGTAGCTTCATAGAAGAATGGTTCCCTTGGATCATGGGGTGTTATAAAGCAGCTTCCCACTAGAAAGGTGCTCATAGAGCATAGGTCCTTGTGGAAAACAGGGTCTCACGAAGCAAAGGGGATACATGGAGTTTAGTGTCTTGCGGATCATGGGGTTTTTCGCAGCCTCGAACAACCTGAAGGAGCTCCATCCTTCACAAAGGGCGGATCTGTTTGTCTCACAGTGCTCGGGAGCATCGTAAAATGGGAGACTAGCCGACGAAAGGGTAGTGTGGTCGTGATTATAAAGGGGGTGATCTGGCTATTTATTAGCGATGGAAGTCGGTGGAGGATGCTGCTAAGAAAAAATGTGTGCCACGAAGATAATGTGATTTTGTGAAGGAAATCATGCTTTGTAACTAGATGTTGTTCCCTCATGTTCGTCGCAACCATGGAGTTTACCGTCACGACCTTTATGTTTCTCGCGAAGGCTCTAGTCATGTTTCCTCAAGATTCTCATAGTCATAGAGGCTACTGATACATCCATCTTGTTTCTCATAGAGGATCCAATCAAGTTACCTCTCCTCCACAATCACGGAGGGAGCGTCACGAGTGGGCTCTGCAAACCGGTTTTACATCCCAATGTTGAATGTCCATAACATCTAATCTATAACTTCGTTCAGGCTCTAATTATAGTAAAATAGAATCTTGAAAAATAGGCTATGATCTTGGATCATGTATGGAAGCATTTGAATTATATTGTGGATGTAGTTTCTGGTTTTAATAGTAGTTGAACCCTAGGTTTGGTATTTTTTTTGTTTTATGAAGGAACCCTATATTTGACCTTTCAACATGATAGATTTGAATTTATGATTTTATCGGAGTTTCATGTAAAGTTCATTAATAAATATCTAGATGATTTAATGCTCATTTTGGACTGATTCAATTCTTGTTCTGATTGATTCAATGAATCATATTAAGTGGAGAAATTATCACATATTCTTAAGGGGATTTAAGACTACTCTGATCTGTTTTATTAATTTAAATTCTCATGATCTATCAAGATATATTCCTAGATCTAGAATTGAGATGCAAGATCTCTAATTTATTTATTCTATCTGTGTATTTTTTCAATATATATTTTTTTGTGATTTATATAAAAAATATATAATCACATATTCTTATTCAACTACATTATTGTAAAGATGTTATACAGATCTACTGGAACAATCGATCAGAATCTTTTATCTACAGAAGAGGCTACACTTTGGAGATATACATGTTAAGAATCTCTTATTTTATGTATGTATGTTTCTGCTATCATTTTCTAATTTTATTTAAATATCTATTTCAATTGGATTGCTTCATAACTACTAATTCCTAGAGATATTATTTTCTGAAGAATAAGATCCATCTAATTTATGTTGTTGTTATAACAATAACGATCAATCAGAAACTTTAAAATCAATATATTTATATTAAGAGGTTCCACTGCTCGTATATAGTTGTGGTTGGGTATCAACTTATCAATCTATGTAGTGGATATTCAGTTCTCTTTTAAATAACCAGGAGGGTCTATTTTTTATCCTTGTTCGTAAATGTGTCAACTTTCTTCACACTGTTGTGAATTTTTCTTATGACATGATGACCTGACTAGTGAAAGTTACCAAGATTGTAGAGAGATTAATTCAGGGAGTGGACTAAGGGATCATTTTTCCCTAAAAAACTATAAAAAATTTTGTTCTATATTTCAATTTTATCCACTTTATAATTTTTTATAAAATCATTAACACTACTTATCCACATAATCTACAGTTGATATCAAAATTTATAATTATGGAAGATTTTAAAAAGAAACAATTCAGCCACACCTTGCCTATATTTGAATATTCTGACTTAACAATTTGTATCAAAGGATATATTTTGGAAAAATATTTAGCAAGACGAAATTATAATGGTATATACAAAGGATTCCGTGGCTAATCCAATAGAAACAATGTCCATGGTTTGTGCTCTATATTTTAGTGGTGAAAATTATCTGTGTTGGAAATCAAGGATGATAATTTAAAAAAAAAATATTGGATTTATATTTTATTCGAAGAATATTACTCCCTATAATATTCCTAAGAAACCAGAAACATAAGATGCTACAACTGAATCTAAATATGATTTGAACTCCAAAGATATGAATGAAATTAGTTCGGGACATGGACTAGATTAATTAAATCATGTCTCTCAATGTCCTTCTGCTTATTAAATGTGGAAAAGCATTATATTTTTCAATGTAGGAATAGATTATGTAAGGAAAATTAGGTATGAAAAAACAAGGCTGAAATTTGACTCATTTAGAATGTTTTATGGAGAGATTATCACTCAAATGAATCGAAGGATTAAAGATATTATTAATAATATTACATTCTTATCTGATCTTATCAAACAAGAATATCAAGCATTGAATGTACTAAGAGTACTACCTACTATATATAATGGTATATCAACTATATTACATTGATCATCACCTATCAATGCTTTTAGAATGAGTGAATTAATTGAGAACTGATGATATAGGGAGATGAAATTCGAGATAAAGATGAAGATCATAAAGTCTTAGTGAAATGGATAATACTTCTTTAAAGGTAACATCTCAAAAAAATAGAAGAATAAATAAAGAAGATAAAAAAGAATATAATTCTAATCCATATGATTTTGAAATGAAACTTGCTTAGCTAGCCAGAAAGTTTAGAGACTTTTATAAGAAAAAAATGATTCAAGAAATCCCATCAAAAAGGATGAGAATGACTCAAGAATAGTAATATTTGATTAATGTATGAAATTGGTTCATATAACGTGTGGTTGTCCTCAGCTAAAAGGTGAAAAAATAAATACAAAAAAATGAAATATTAGAAAAATTTATATTATTAACTTAAATGTAGTTGACAAATGAAATAAACATGGTTTGTTTCTAAATACTCCAAAAAATCATCAAAATATGATTCATAAAAGGATGAATCAATTATGAAAGATACTATGTGCTTCATGGATGAAGAAGATAAGGTACAAACCAATTATTCCTCTAATTATAATTTTTATTCTAGTTATTCAAATTATAAATTAGATACATATTGCAAAATGAAAGAAGAAAAATATGAATCAGTAATAAATAATCCTAAATCATTAAAGAATATTTATAATGTAGTTTTAAGATAAAGAGACACCTTACATAAAAAATATCATGAGTTAATTAGAAAACATTACTCATGTACCACAAACTATGCAAATCATGAAAAAAATATTAATTCATTACCATAATGAAGTACAAAATTATAAAAGTGTTTCTCTCTTCATTCTATAAAGTGAAAATATTCTGAATGAAATTCATGTTAAATATGTCATTAAATGGGATGATTCGATATATTATGTAATGGTGAAAATTCTAAACTATATAATAATTATTTTTCCAAACTCAAAAAGTGTTACTTGTCATTTTTGTTGAATAAAAGGACATATAAAAAAAATATTATTTGGGAAATACTCAAATAAGTGGACTTGAAAGATATTTTATTTCTAAAATAATATATAAAGAAAATGATATGAATTATGGAAAAAAAATTGATCTGGATTCCCATATCACTTCTTGCAAACACCGCTAGCCCTAAGAGGATAAGGGTACCAAAATAAACTTTTGTCTAATTTCCCTTGGAGGAAACATGTCATTGAAAAATAAAATCAATTTATTATATGGGTAGTGGATAATTTAGGCACATGAGTGGAAACTCATAAAAATTTAGTACACTGATGAAAATAGATGGAGGTCTAGTCACCTTTAGGGACAATGCCAAAGGATAGATAACTAGACTTCGAACTTTTAGAGATCCATAAACTATATCCATCAAAAAAGTACAATATGTACAAGGGATGATGTCTAACCTGATAAGTATCTCTCAACTCTATGATGATGGACATAATGGTTATTTTTCTAAAAATTCCCACTAAATATTTAATGAAAAATTGATTTTTTTAGAGAACCTTGACCTCATAATGTTTATACATTGGATTAAAATTCCATGTGTAAAGAAAAAGTGAATTATTTAAATGCTAAGATAAATGATTCATAGATCTGGCATAGTAGAATTGTTCATTGTAATATTTATGTTTTATATAAATTTTCTAAGGAATAGTTTGTTTCTGATTTACATATTCTAAAATTTGAGGGTGATAGATTCCGTGATGCATTCCAAATTGAAAAGAAACACAAATCATTCTTCAAATATATTAAGAAAATGTCTACATCAATACTTCAAGAACGTATCCACATGGATCAGTTTGGACCATCATGGGTAGCATGTTTGGCTACTAAATAATATGTATATGTTTTAGTTGATGATTATTCTAGATATACATGGGTCTATTTTCTAAAACTCAAAAGTTAAACTTTTTCTATTTCTAAAAGTTTTTTGTAAAATTATTGAAAATAAAACTCATTTTATGATAATTTAAGTAAGATTTTATTGTTGTTGAGAATTTAAGAATCAAGAAATCAATTCATTCTGTTCAAATTTGAGTATTAAACTCACCATCTCGGTACTAAGAACACCTCAAAAAATTATAATTTTTGATAAAATAAATAGAACAATTCAACAAATGGCTAGGACTATACTGAATGAAAATATTCTTCTTACCAACTTATGGGCAGAAGCTGTAAACACAACCTACTATATCAGGAATTGAGTATTAATTCATTTTATCTTCAAAAAGTGACCTCAAGAATATTGAAATAACAAAAATCCTAAAGAAAATTACATTGATGTTCTTGGATGCAATGTGTATATCATACACGCCAAGTATAATCTTAGAATGTTCGATCCAAAAGTTGATGGATGAATATTTTTAAGATATTCTTCTTCCCTTAAATCCTATAGAGTGTATAAAAAAATTCGATGATTTTAGAATAATAAGTTCATGTGATTTTTGATGAAACTGACCCTTTTATTAAATAGAAAGACCAAAATGATAAAATTACTGACAGTTTGAAAATATGTGACTTGAAAAAATGAAAAATGATTTTAAAAATAATATAAACAAAATTCAGTTTCGGTTAAGAGAATATGATACTGACAAACCTAAAATGATTTTTCCTAGAGACTCAAGAACCCAAAATAATCATCTTTAGAAACTCTTATAAGAGAACTAGACATAAGGATATGATCTAGAAGAAATGTAGGAAACCTAGATAAATTATATGCCTTTAAATCTCAAATATAACCTAAATCCTTTGAAAAATCCTTAGAAGATGAGAGTTGAATGTTATAAATTCAGGAAGATATAAACCAATTCAACCGGAATGATGTTTTGGAATTAGTTGAAAGACCATAATATTATATAGTCATAGGAACTAAATAGGTTGTTAAAAATAAACAATATGATCAAGGTATTATAAATATAAACCCAACTAGATTAGTAGCTAAAGAATGTAATCATAAAGAAGGTATAAATTAGGATGAAACATTTTCCCTTGTAGCTAGATTAGAATAAATTAGAATCCTTTAGTCTTATGCATCTCATATGAACTTTATTTTATAACATATGGTTGTTAAATCTTTATTTTATAAATGTCTATTTAATGGAGTAAGTTTATGTTGAATAACCACTAGGTGTTTAATAATCTCACATACCATATCCTATTTTTAAACATACTAAAGCTCTCTATGGCCTTAAATAATCACCTAGACCATGGTATGAAATATTATGTTCTTTTCTTTTAAAAAATGGTTTTACTGTTGGTATGGTATATCTAACACCTTTTAATAAAATATTTAGTTATAATACATTATTAGTTCAAATCAATGTTGATGATGATATTTTTTGTGCAACTAATGAAAACCTTTATAATGATGTTTCAGAACACATGCAAAATGAATTTTAAATTAGTATGAAGGGAGAATTTAATTTCATTTCAGGAATTCAAATATATCAAAAAATTTATGGAAATGTTTTAAACCAAAGTAAATATATTATTGATCTATTAAAAAATATTGGTCTTGAGAATAGAAAGGCATATATAACACACATGTGTACTAATATAAAATATGATTTGGATGAATCTATAAAAGTAGTGGAAAATAGGTTATATAGAGGAATGATTGGAAGTTTATTGTATCTTACTGATACCAAACCTGAAATTATGTTTTAAATATGTTTACGTGCTAGAGTATAAAAAAATTATAAATAATATCATCTTATTGTTGTTAAAATAAATTTTCAATTTTTCAACGGAACTATTTTTAATCACTTTTAATCGAAAAAATTTTGATTTAATTTAATATCATATTCAGAAGTTGATTTTGGAGGTTGTAGATTAGATAGAAAAAGTACCTCAGGAACCTATCACCTTTTCAGGAAAATATTTAGTATCATGGTCAATTAAGAAATAATACTCAATTTCCATATCAATAGTCGAGGCATAATATGTATATGCAAGCAGTTGTTTTACACATGTATTGTAGATGAAAAACAGACTAATTGACTTCTAATTAAATTTTAATAGTACACCTATTTTAAGTGATAAAACTAGTTCTATAAATATTTAAAAACATATTTATGTCATTCCACTACTAAGCATATTAATGTTAGTCATCATTTGATAAGAGATAATTTTCTTAAAAATATATATATCTTTAGAATTTTTCAACACTGAATATCAATTAGCAGATATTGTCACTAAACCACTTCTTACTATAAGATTTCATTTTATTAAGGGGGAGTTATGTTTATTTAATTTTTAAATATATTTTATTCTTTTAATCTTTCTATTTTTTTATTCATTTTATAATTACCTTAAATCTAATTTATTTTAATGTTTTCATTTTGCTTACTATTTAGTCAATTTGTATTATCATAAATTTATTTGAGCTCCGTGTTTTCAAAAAATTTCTTAATTATGCTATTAAACCGACATGGGAAACAATGATATGACATCACCTTTCAGAAATGTGACTAATACATTACCCTTCATATTTTAAACCGTTTCCCCTAACCCAAACCATCGTCTACCTTTCAATACTTGGATTCCAAAAAACCTCAAATTTTTAGATGTTTAAAAATGACGAAAACTAAGAGAATCGAAGAAGGTGAATCCAGAGATCTAAAGTGACAATGATTTTCCGGAAGAAATATTCTTCAATGAAAAGTGGTAGATTTTGAATGGATTTACGAGATGATTCTACTCCTAAAGTAGGTGTTAGAGATTCAATATCTAGAGTCTCTTTTCAAGGAAGAAAACTCATATTTTCTCTATGAGGTTGAAAGGAAATATTTCTATAGAAACATATAGTTTAGTATTAGTGATTCTGAAGATAGTTTTTTATGATAATAGATGATATGTGTTATTCCAATTATTTTATTAGAATTTCACCTATTTTGAACTTTCCTCATGAAGGAGTTTTCTACTTTGATATACCGTCTATGGATATAAAGATCATAAGTCTGAAAAAATTATGTCTTTTCTTTTTTTTTATTAGGAAATATAAGGAAGAAATTTTTCAATGATCTCAAGGCAAAGAAAAAAAATAATAGTTAAATTTAATCAAATTTGAATTTCTAAAAGAATGGATGAACTGTAGAAAATTCTATATCCTCACATGTATGTGATCATTATGTTCTTAATTGAAATATATATAAATTTTCATGGTATAGTTTCAAATATCTTTAATACTACTGTCAACCTAATTCAAGGATGAATTTTTATCCTAATGGAAGGATTCATTCTCAGACTCTGTTTAAGAAAGATATGGTTTGATTATTTTATTCTCAAATAAAATTTCATCAAAGTAATATACTCAATGCAAGAACTCTAAGAAAGTTATGTTTTTTATAGATTATTATGAAAGGAAAATTATTTCCTGTTGGTTCTGATGAGAAATAGGGTTCTGTAGCTTCTGTTCAAGGAGACCAAGTGACTATTATAAAATAAGGAGTTTCTGAATGAAGAACAGTCAATATTGAAAATCCAACTAAGGGGAGGCTTCCATATAATGCTGAAGAAGAATAATAATAATAATAATAAGGAGTAAAAATCTAGGAAGGACTTGTCCTCAAGGAAAGAAATACAGAATTTAAATAAATTGAAGAACTAGTTTTGGGTTCTGGAAAAGATACATTCTTGGTTAATTTAGAAGAACCGGTTCATAAAGAAGATCATGAAGTAAACAATCAATCTAGAGAGTTTTAGGATGTTTCTATTATAGTTGATCAAGTAGAAGTGAATATTTATGAAGAGAATAATCAAGACAAAAATTTTCAAACAGTAGCTACTAAAAAAGAACAATAAGTACATAAATTAGTAACTGAAGTTACATATATGGTTGAGAATTAGTCATTGGAGAGACCAAGACTTTTCTCTGGAGTGAAATGAAATGTTATTAATAATGAATTGTTCTCTTGTAAAAATTATGTCAAGAAATAAATTTATAATACTTTATCAATTATGGTTGATGATCAAACACATAATCTAGATGAGGTAACATCTGATTTTTTTTCAAATGATGTTAAATAACATGTTATTAAGTAAAATAAATCTTGTCAAAAAATGAACGTCTTCTGCAAGAGATCACAATTTTAAGGAATAATTTTAAAATTATAGAGATAATTATATTTCAGAAAATGAATTTTATTTTTTCATGACAGAAATTTTGGATGATATTAGAATGATCAAATCAGAAGTTATTTCTAAATCAGACATTTTAGATCTAAATTCGAATTTATTGAGACAATTTGAGTCAATCCAATGTAATGTCAGTCCGATCACTAAATCTACTACTTATCCTTAAACATCACATGATTTGGTTTGAACATTTCATGATATAACTTATATCATGAGTGATATGAATAAAGGATGACAAAAACATCAGTGAAATAGGGGTCCTTTTTTAGTTCTTTTAGATAATTAAAAATATCTAATTGACCAATTGACACAGAGTGAACATGGTATTAGATATTCGATGAAAACATTTAGTGACAATTTATCATAATTTATGCAGTCAGAAGATTATTTACATGAATTTATAAAATTAAATTTAGTTAAATGTATTCATGTAACTCAATAATCAAGGATGTTGTTCAGGTAGCTTGGTGAAGATCTTACAGAATGATTTTAGGCTCAGATGGCAGAACACAGAGAAGTTTTTCAAGCTTCTCGTGCTTCTATAGGACCCGTTCATTTAGAAAATCTTCACCAAACCCAATAAACCTTTCCATTACCAGATTATTAATCTATAATTCCTTAGCCGGAAACAATATTTTGTGTTTGTATACTTTTCATTAATAAAATTTATTTGTTATTTTTATTTTTATATATTTATATCTAGCATCCATAATCACTGATATGCTTTTTCAAATATTAGAATCAAACATTAATTTACTATTCTATGCCACATTAAAATTGTTCAATATTTTTTCCTAGAAATTATTTTTTATATCATAAAAAGGTGGATAAAATTTACCAAACACAATACTTAATTTTACATTTTCTAACACTGTGAAATCAAAATAACAATATTCACATTACATTGATAAAGTTAATCTTTAATGAAATGTGTTTAAAAAACTATATATTTTATGTTAAATAGTTTTATGAGTATATGAGTTATGTGATAATAAAAATGGAGGAGATTGATGGTCATGTATTGTATCAACAATAAGTTATAAATCATATTGATTTTGAAGCTCACAAATAGCCCTTTATATTTTATTAAAGATATTTCAATAACTGTATTTCAAGAAATTAATATTCTTTATTATCCTTATTTTTGTAATTATATTCAAGCTTTATATTCATGTGGAATATTCGTAAAAGTGATAAAAATGCTCGTAAGCATATTTTTGAAACATCGTTCACACCCTATATTGAAGAACGTAACATAAGGAATATGTAACAACCCTCGATTTTATAAGATATATTTTTTTTAATTTATTTCATATATTCTGTTGTACGCTACACCATGATTATCTTGCGCTATATACAACAACGTATTAGCTTTCAGTATACGCAACAATAATCTTGGATCATGGTACACACAATTTCAAGTTTGTTTCTGTCATGACCCGACCCTACGCAGGCTCTAGCCACATCTACCCCAAGCCCGCCTCCATAGGCCAGGGGCTGCTGACTAGCACCGAAGGCACAAAAACATGGGGAGGCCTTTTCCTAAGTACCTGTACACACACATACGCATCACACTCAATGAAAAAGTGCAGACTAAAACAAAAGACAAGTTAAGAAAAAGGGAAACTGCTATATATATATACAAAAAGTCTGCATCGACCTCTAAATAGTACAGTGTAAAATTTGAAAGGAAAACTGAAAAAACATGCGCCCAACCAGAAAATGTGCCACAACCCGGCAACAGGTAAACAAAATGAAACGCCTGACAGGTCAACCACCTGGAACCCGACTATGTCCATCACACGCTGTCCATGCTCCCAAGATCATATGCTCCACTGAAGTCACGCTCCACCTGTCTGTCGTCTACAAGGGCACACCAAGTGCGGGAAAATCCCAAGCAGTGGTGAGTATAAAAATTCTCAGTAGGATACCCCAAAGGCTCGAGGGAGCAACAAAGGAGGTACCGAAGGGTGAGCAGTAGAGAGAATAGGGAAATGTAAAGGAGTACAACCGAAAGTGAAGTAAAGAGTACAGTGAAGAGTCCAGGTCAACCCAAAAAGAGGAAAGAAGGTAGACTCGTCCAGACACAAGGTGCTGGAAATGGTGAGAAGATGAACTTTCCATCAAGTCTTCACTTCCAATAGTAGGAGAGTAGACTCATCCAACCACGATGATCAAGACACGAAAAGCACGTGGCATACCATGCACATCTTCGCCTCACCTGGAAGGAGAATAACCAAATCCATGAATAGGGTACTAGAACAATGTATATACATATTCATATGCTCACTAAGAAGCCCGAACAAGGTCGTAAGGGGATCTTCATCCCATAGATTAGGCCAAGAAAAGTGAGTCTCCAATAGTCCCAGAAGTAACACCATCGATTCCCAGAATCCCACATGTCTTCCCCAAACTACAAGTCAAGGGCTCAATCACCCCACCTCGACACTATCCTCTTTGGGTGGCACTGACTCACCCGCGCGATTTTAGGTTGCGTCACAAGGATGTGTCTCAGTGGGGAAAGCGCTCCTCGTACTTGAGTGTTCTGGGGGAATGTCAAACCACAAATTGTCACTGCCCCGTAGTCGAGAGGACTCCTCAATGTCGACAGGAGACCCCCTACCCAGCCCCGCTCGAGGGTCCCTGGAAGTCAACGGGTTCCCACTACAGGGAGACCCGGCAAGAGTCGACGGGTGCCACAATGCCCAGTCCCATAACAGGGTAATCTACTAGAGGGAGACCCGGCTAAAGTTAGTGATGGGACCAATGCCCAGCCCAGCTGAAGGTAACCCAGCACCGGGGACCACTGCCCAGCCCAACTGGAGGTAAGCCCGGCATCGGGGACCACTGCCCAACCCCACTGGAGGTAAGCTCGGAATCGGCGACCACTGCCCAGCCCCGCTGGAGGTAAGCCTGGCTTCGGGGACCACTGCCCATCCCCATTGGAGGTAAGCCCGGAACTGCTCTGGTCATCCCTGCTGGATGGTACTACTCGGTGAACACCACTGTATTGGCCATCTCTACTGAATGGTACAATTGGCGAGCCCTGATCGAAACAACCTCAGCCCTACTGGAAACAACCCCAGCCCTACTGGAAACAACCTCAGCCATGCTGGAAACAACCTCCTGGGTAGAGGATTGGTGCCCGCGTAAAGTGTTGGTCACACCAATTCCACAAGAACACTACCAGGGAACACGGAGAAATGGGAGAAACTCCCTAGGCCTCACAAGGCCATCCCGCTCCAATCTGCTGAGTCACTGTCGAAGCGGACCGAGACAACTCATCGTAGAAAGTGGGAAAACACCCACTCTGTACGTGCACACATAGTCACAAACAGTGCCGTAGTTCGGTGAAAGGGCACGGTACTGAAACCCCTCACAGCAGAAAAAATAGAGGAACAAACCATCTCTATCAGCCAAATGAGAACAGGTCCAGGGGAAAACGCAACCCTGCTGGTCAACAAACAAGAACAAAGGAACTCTCTAAGTCACGAGTGGTCAAAACTATGTAAAGTAGGACATGGAATGCACATGGGGCCCGCACAACGTGTGTCCCCAAGTCAACTCCAACTGAGCACACAAACGTCCTCAGGTACAAAAAACCACATGTACCACCATGCTTTCTCGTATACTTCCAGAGTATACCATGTTCCAGCCCAAAGGCTATCGTGAAAACGGCACCCAACATCAACGCCAAGGCGTGACGTAACAACTCCAACCTGCCACCTCATCGGATGGGGCACAACCAACCACATCTCTTCACTCACACGGGAATGCACGCGATCACACGCCAAGGGTTCTCTGCAAGCACGGTGAGATGATCCGCCATCAGAGCGCCTTTCAGATTTCCACATTTAATAAGATCGTGCAAGAGGCTATGCACAACCAAACGGTTCACACCGTTGTAATCCTCGCTAAAAAACATGTGATATAGACAACTTACTCTCCTCAAATGGATATCTGATGGAAAAGTCACCAACACCGCCTCACGCCCGAACGACGTCCCGTGATCCCGAGACTCGGCCCCGAAAACAGTCGGGTGCATCACACCATTGCAATCCCCTAGGAAAACACATCAAAAGGACTGCTCACTTGATCACAATAGATATATCGAGAAAAAGATGCATTCTGGTGCACCGCACACGAGCGGTGCTACGTGGGACCCGCATCCCGGTCCTGAAACTCAACGGATGGATCACAGCATCGCGATCCTCTCGAAAAGGTACACGAATTGGACTATTCACTTGTCCAAAATGGTAGCCCAGTGATAGAGATGGAAAATCACCATCAATGCCCAAATGTCCCTCAAGGGGCATGCACTGTCATGTGGAATTAGAGCGGGTGGATTGCACCATTGCAATCCCCTCAGAAAAACACCCAAAAAAATGACTACTTGCACGCCCCGAACAGATGTCTGATGAAAAAGTCGTGAAACGCTGCACGCAGCTCGAAAGAAGGGACATGGGTCCCATGCCTCAACTTCAGCCTCCACACCTAAAACCACCCTGGAAAGATCCGCCTCGATGCCAGGGTCCCAACGCCACTGACAGTGATTAAATCGGACGTTGGACGTGTCCGCACCGCCCAAAACAAGATCCCCCGGAAAAATGTTGATTCACATAAAGACACGTCGCGTATCCAAGGACCCTCATTCCGGAATTAAAAATTCATGAAACCATCTCAAAAAGTCTGTCACGATGTCTAGAGTACATTGTCGCCGACGGCAAGACAAACGGACGCCCGTAGCAAAAAATACGGGCGTCCCAAAGCTGAGGGGCAAAGCCCCTTGGGCTGGACCAGCATGGAGTGGCCGGTCCGCCCCTCCTGGGCCGGACTGCGCCAGCCCGTGTGACCGGCTACGAGGGCCGGTTGCAGCAGCCGCGTGAAGACCCGCATGACATGGGTCTTTTTCTCCGCATAGGGGTCGCGTGCCGCGACCCCGTGGTTGCCGCTCCCGGGCGACCCGCCGCCGCGCCGAGGCACTCCGCCTAAGCCCCGACCTCCTCATGAAACCACCCCCTCAGCCTGGCCAGCTACCGACTCACGCCGCGACACCCGCCTGAGGCCTCCCGCACGCCGCGACACCCTCTGGAATCCGCCAGCGCGCCACCGCCTGCCGCCACCATCGGACCGCCAGAAGCCCTAAAAACCGGCCAGAAAAACCCAAAAACCTACAAACTTCGACGATCAACCCCAGCCTCCTCCAAACACGGATTTTGATTCCGAAAGATGATTTGGAATGGAAAAGAACTCTACTACACATTCATGGTCTTTGTTATAAAATCCAACAGAAATTCGACATGATTAAATAGGCTCAAAATGGGTGTGGGAAAACAAAAATGAAAATGACAAATCCAACCTCACGGGGCTTCGCCCGAAGCATCGTGACGATCTTCTTGCCCATTCCGCAACCACCATAGTAGGAGGAGGAGAAGAGGAGGTGGTTTAGGGATAGGATATTCCAGGGGAAGAGGGGAGTAAGAGGAAAGGGTGTTTAAATAAATAAATTAACATTTTAATTAATTTAAAACCCCTGAAAAGACCTGCATTTGAAACTCCCGACAGGGTCGAGGTTAAGCCTCCCCTAGGGTAAACAGCACATCCTGAGCACAACGGTGGTCTCGAAATTTTAATCTGAGGCCTCTTTCAAAAGTTATAAAACTGAACATCCGAGGTTGCTAAATTACGAACATGCCCCTGCAGCCATTGTTTCATACACGGGCCGCACCCACAAAACCTACACCCCTCATAGGGTAAACCACACGCTCCAAACTCAACAGTGCCCTCGGTTTCCAATTCCGAGCCACCGTTTATGATATAATTGAGTTTCACCCTTAAAAGAATAAATTAATTATTTAAATTATGCGTTTAACATTCTGTAAGAGAGCGAGGGGTCCAAACGTCCCGCGCCAACAAGTTTTATGTCGTTCCTAGGGTAAACACCACATTCAAGACCCATCCGTACACTCGGATCTCTGATCTGGATCACCATTTAGGAGTTATCCCATTTATTTGGCATTTCCAGTGTGAACACACTGAAAATTTAATTCTAGCTACACCGGGGCTCGGAATCGCACGCCGTCTGAAGGCACTACTCTGGATTAACATCAAGAAATATCCCAAAGTCTTTTTCAGAAAAAACTGGGTTCTTACAGTTTGATTGTAGTTATTATATGCAACATTCAGTGTGTGTATATATATATATATCTATATAATGTATAAATTAAATTTGGTGTGATTTTTTTATATGCAATAACTAAAGAGTCTTGCACTACACGCAACCCTGACTTGGCTTGCATTACACGCAATCTTATCCTTCCTCCATAGCATGTGTTGTATGCAATACCGGGTTTCACTAAACAATGATAAATGGTTATAATATTATTATAAACTAGTCGTTATGAGTTGTAGTAAATAAATTTTTAATTTTATGACATTATAATTCATCTTACACATTTTATAGAACATGGTATGAGAACTAAATAAATTTTTCGGGTAAAATAAGTATTTTTTAAAAAATGATGTTTTGCCGCCATTTTATGGCGCACCAATTTTAAATATAACTTTTGACAAGTTTATAAGTAAAATTATAAAAAATAAACTTCTTATTTTGAATCTGAATATAAAAATTTACATTGGATAAAGTTTTGATATTTTTCTGATAACTTTCATATTTTAATGAACAGTAAAAACACGCTGTATTTTAATTAAAAACAACTTTTTTCATCATAATAATTTTATGGTTAAATTATAAGATTTAATGGTTTTAAATTATAAATATAATATATTTTTACCACTTAATTTAATTTATATCATTAGAATTGATTTTACATTGAATTCATAGGAAAAATCATTTGAATCTTTAGTAATGTTTTATCTTTTAAAACTCATTTTATTATCAAAGGAATTAATTTTAAATTAATTTCTGTAACTTCTGTGTATTGAGTTTAGAAAAATGGATTACATATTTGGAATCAGTGGGTCCAAATTATGTTGATAGACTAGGTTTTATTTTTGGGCATTATGAATAGTAACTAAGGTAAATTTTATTTACCATAGTAAAAGGTAAATTGGGTAATTAAGGGTAAATATAATATTATAAAATTACACTAACATTTGTTTTAATATAATTGGATTCTTATATTTCGTCCAAAGTCATATTTGGGTTGAAATGAAATCCATTGGAACCCACTTGGAGGTGATTAAGACCTTTAGATTATTTAATTTAAAGGAAAGTGAAATGTGTCTCACTCGACATTAATAATTAATGTATTTTTAATATAAGTTTATAAAGAATATAAATTCTATTATAAATACTAATTTTAAAGGTAAAATGTTTTTCTTTATCATGGTAATTTTATTTCTAATTTTTAAGAGATATTTAATTACCTTAATTGCTTATACATTAATGATGCAGAAATTATTTATTTAGTGAAAAATAAGTAATATAGTTTTTATTGAAATAATAATACCCATTAAAAGGCTCATAAACCTGACCAAAACATATTGGTAGTGTATATATATACTATAATCATCCAATGACCGAATATATGACCGTTTGGAGTCTTATAAAAGTGATGTTGACACTTATATAATTTTATTTTAAATGATGTCAAAGTTGTCACCTTCATAATTTAATAAATATAACATTTTAAAAGTTGGGTGTTTTAAAATATAATTCATACTAAAAGTATTATTATTAAATCTAAAATATTTATATTCATACTAGTATTTTATTTTTAATTTTTATGATACAAATAAGTATATTTAATAATTATACAAAAATGATGTAGAAATTATTTTATTAAGAGAAGTATCAAATAAATTATTTACAAACAGTAAAATAAATATTATATGAACTATTTAATGTTCTACACTAATTTTATTGATGAATATGACAAGTTAGGAACCTATTAAATATTTTATTTTGAATATATCCTCTTTTTGGAATTTATTTAAATTCAAATAAATGAATAGTGACAAAATTGACACTATTGTTATGTTTTAAAAATAACATATTATTAAATTGTTTAAAAATCACAAAAATATATAAAAATTACAAATTGAAATTTATATAGTCAAAAATGTCATAAATAATCCAATTATTGAAAATTAACAACACATACGTGATTGTTTATAGGAATTTAAATTTTAAATTGTTTTACCACAAATAAAATTAAATAGATTAAATGAAAATACATCAAAATGATAAAGTTTAAAATAAGACAAAACATGTATAAATTTTATTGGTTGATGAGATTACAACCCTATCTCATATAATAATTGAATTGAGTCATTTTTGGAGTTTTTCATGAGGGTTTTGAATTTATATTAAACTAATATTTTTTAGGATTCCAATGGTGCCCCTCTCCTCCCTTATAAAAGGGAACCTCCTCCCTCTCATCTTTACACAGCTATGAGCTTTCAATATCGGCTAAACCCTGCCCATTTCCCCTCTAAACTTCCCTAGAAATATTCTAGAGGTCCTTTTCTTCTTCAATGACCAATTTTAGTGCCCTAATAGAAGGTTTCAAAGAGGCATGGCGAAGAAGAGGTAATATCTGTTACCGATTCTTTCAAATTTATTTCATCTTCTACATCCTCTTCATTAGTTGTTTCATTATGAAGTAATAACATGAGTATCACTAATATATGGATATATTATTATAAATATTAAACAACCCTATTCCACCTTCTATCCATCTTATGGAAAATGAAATCACCGCGCGTGTGTACGTACGGAATACCGTCACCACGCCGTGGTGTAATCTGTTTTCCACCTCCACCTTACTTGGATGGGTATAATGGTGTAAATAATAACTATATGTGATTATTGTAATGTTATATTGATTATTAAATAGTATACATACACTTTAATATAATTCCATGATCATGGGAATGATATCATCGCCCGTGAGTACGTACAGACTACCGTCTCCACGAACGTGATAAGATTCATTCTTCTTGTTAACCATTCATGAATGATTATAAAGTACTTATAATGAATAATAATGACAGATATGAAATAATAATGCAACTTGGTTTATGTATATATATAAATATATTTATTTCATCTATTTAATTCCATTCAATTCAATAAAGAAACGAAAACAGCATTCATGCATACGTACGGCCTACTGTCTCCATGAACGGTCTATTTCATTCCATTTATCAATCTATCATATATATGTATATGATAAATATTTATTATATATAAATAATATTTTACATTCTTAAATTAAGGACATTAGGATATAAGTAATAATATCAAGAACAACTAGCCGGAACACGTATGATAAATGAAATGATTTTACACAAAACGCTGTTTTAAATTGGATTTACAAAAGAACTGGTAATATAAAGTCATAAGTGAACCATATATGATATCATAACAATGATTATAATTCTATAATAAGTCAATGACATTATTTAAATCATTATACATGAGGTTCGGATATGTACAAAGCATATCGGACCTATGGTAAGGGATAATGTTGCAATCTCAATTGTTTTCTATCTGAGATTGCTTATACATAAGTATTTACTGGGGTTATATTTATCATTCATGTAAAAGTTTTATAAAAACAATTCATGTATATTTAAATTCCTTTTTACCAATTTTTTACTTTTACTACATTATATGTAAGGAATATTTTTTTTTGTTTACCATACGAGGTACTTTTTTACTTTTCCGGCAAAAGTACGAGAAGAATGTTTTTTTAACTTATACAGTATGAACAGATATTTACGGTTTCATAATTCCTTATTTTCATGAAGAATACTCTACAATATTTCATGAGTATTTAAAACAAAATCCTTTTCTTTAAAAATTGAGTAGCATTTTGTGAATGGAAATTGATTTTCAAGAAGAAATGATATTTTCTTCAATATTTCATTTCATGTACTTTATCAAAACCATTTTCCTTCTATGATGACATTATTTCATATGTGTATGATTCAAGTATAATGTATCTATGATTTATATGGATTCATGTTTCTTATGATGAAATGATATCCATTTGTTTTATATGGATTATGTTATGATGGAATGATGTTAATGAAACCCAATTTATTCTTTGGGTTATGATGAAGGATTTATGATTGTTTTTTGGCATACATAAGAATGATTTTAATATGAGATGGGTGCGACATATATCTCCATCCAATGAATTGGGTAAATATTAATATCTCATTAGATATAAATGCCTAAAATAGAATGTAAATCCTGTTCAGTAATATAGGGCTAGAATTTCACGTAAACCCGGTTCAGTAAGGGACTTTGTCTACTAAGATTGTCTTAGCAGCAATTCCTTGGTTACTGTGGAAATCATATCATGTGCGTAATGTTTTTCCACAATTATAAGTTTTATTTCCATGCTATATTATCATTATTGATGTTCCATTATCATCTATGTTTTATGTACTGCCATGTTTTATGTCATTTCTCAAGATCTTGATGTTTCAACATTATGTTCATGTTTTTAAGTTCAAATATATATGGCTTGTTTTATTTTCTCCTTGATTACCCTTACTGAGAATTTGAGCTCACCCTATTTATGTTTTCTTTTCCCCTATGATTAAATGAAAGGTTTTAGGTAAGGAAACAAAAATGGAAAGATCGTTATGGGAGATGTTGAAGATCTTTCAACTTGATTAGAAGTTTATATTCCAAGTTTCCAAAGACAATAAACTATTACGGTCCTTTGGTGTCTTTTTTTGTTATGTATTAGATATTCCTCAAGAGTAATGTAATTTCTATGTACATAATGATTTGGGTCTCTACAGTTAGTATTAGAGTAATGGTTTAGTCAACCTTTGGAAACTAGGATCTGAGAAATTTAGTGAGATCCCTAGAGATATTTCTAAGGAATGTCAAGGGATGTCCCTAATATTAAGTATAAGTATATGTTATTGTCCTAGAATTATGGTAACAATGTTATAATTAATCCTAAGATGTTCGATATTGAAGTTACTCCCCCTTGATTATGATTTTGGCCTCTCACACTATTCATTTTGGGTTTTAGAAAATGGTTGGATAGAGGATGATTCACAGTAATGGAGGATATGATGGACAATGGAATGATATTCTTCCTGAGAAACCAAATGAAATTGGAAATGGAATTCCACATATCGTTATTATTCCTAATCATCAATCTCATAATATGATCAATAATCTCAACTTTTCTAAGTTTCCCGACTTAGATAATAAGAGAACAATGGAGTTTCATGATGATCATAGAGGAAACAAAGTACAATTTCCCTCATGTAAATTATGTGGGAAGAGGAATCAGGGAGAATGTTTCAAAGGAACTGGAAGATGCTTTGGGTGTGGAATAAAAGGACAAAAAGCTAGTAATTGTATAGGAAAAGGTTCAGTTAACACCATGGACATGAATAATGGTATTGTTATGACATCCACAATGATTAAATATTTTAAATGTGGAATGTACGGGAATTATGCAAACCAATTACCTAAGGAAAAGTCTCAGGAAGGGAATCAACATGGTCGTATGTGTAGTATTTATGTTCATGATGATGAAGAGACTACGAATGATATCTGAAATGAAAGAATTGTTCAAAATCGGTCAATGGTTTAAGAAGGTAGTGGAACGATTTATGTTTATGAAGAGTTATGTGGTATAGGAAATGGTACTATGGTATAAAGACACATCTATGGATTGTTACACTATTTTTTCCCCTAAGGATTTGATTGTATATGTTGAATGGTAAAAATAACTATGAAATGTTATTCGAATATTTTTTGAAAGCAGATGAAATGCGCATAATGAAGGGATAAGGAGAAAATTAAATGTATGATAGTATTAATGAGATCATGATTGATATAAGGACAAAGTGATATCATGGTTTGAGTATATAGAATTTTTGGGATTTTAGGTATGTGGAAAGAGTTAATTTTTGACAGCATTAATGTTTTCACTAAGGTTCAATGAGTATTCATTTTTTAAGAGAATACATGATTAAGGTATTCACATGTTTCTAATGAGGCCAACGAGATATATCTTATGATATATAAGGGATAAATGATGGTATTCACGTGCATGTTATATGACCATTCTAGTAATCTTATTATTTATACTATGAGATTGGACAGAAGTATTTTGGATAAACCTAAATATTGGAATCGATTAATTTAGACATCATATAATATTGTTTAATGATTGAACTTTTTGTTATTTTATAATAGTATATTTTTAGAAAAAGGACAACCTGTAGGATGGGCGACAACCCGTCAGGTTGGACAAGGCTGTGGGAATAGAACCCACAACTGTAGTATGACAGGCCTTTATCACCTACCACTGGCCTGCAGGATGTCCCTTATTAGTAGAAAATATTTTTATTTTATTAAGCAGTCTGATAGATGAAGTATAAGTCCATTTTTGGATTCATATACGATTAACCACACCATAGATGGACTTTTGTATATTTGATAACATTTTCTAACCATTTTTTTGAAATAGATAGAATGACTCATCTTTCTATCACATGATCTTCTAACACTTCACGAATGACAAATTGAACGTCATTTCTTTAAGAGAAGAAGTGTAAATTGTTCAATTCATGAACAATGGTGAGATTGTACCAAAATCAAGTAAGTATTTCTTTTGATACGAAAACTATTCAACATTAGGGAAATGATCTTGATAACCAAAAATGTTGTCCTAGTGCCCTCATATTTGATGAATCAAATGGTACCTTAGAACATCTCAAATTTATGGCTTTGTGATTATTGGCTTTTTCATAGCCATGATCTCTACCACTCTCCATCAGAACTTGATGGTTAGATTTTTCTTCCATATCCATATTTTAACCTATTTTTTCCTATGTGGAATCCCAGTGATGAGTTCATTTGGGTAATCATTACGTTTCATACTTTTGTTTTTAAAATTAAGTTTTATTATTCCTTTTTACGATGTGGGTTTCTATGAATAGTAAACGATTTATAACACCGACGAATTTCAAAGGAAAAAATTCATTTTATAGGGGTAGAATGTAACAACCCTAGATTTTATAAGATATATTAATTTTAATTTCTTTCATATCTTCTGTCGTACGCTACACCAAGATTATATTGTGCTATACGGAACACCGTATTATCTTGCAGTATACGAAACACTAATCTTGGATCGTGTTACACAAAATTTCAAGTTTGTTTGATATTATTTATTCTATGCAACATCGAGTTTATATATATATATATTCAATGTATAAATGAAATATGGTTGGATTTTGTTATACATAAAAAAAAGAGTCTTGCACTACACGCAACACTAACTTGGCTTGCATTACACGCAATCACAACTTTCCTCGATAGCGTGTGTTGTACGCAATACCGGGTTTCTCTAAACAATGATATATGGTTATAATATTATTATAAACTAGATGTTATGAATAGTAGTAAATAATTTTTTAATTTTATGACATTATAATTTATCTTACACAGTTTATAGAACATGGTATGAGAACAAAATAAACTTTTTAGGTAAAATAAGTAATTGTTTTAAAAAAAATGCAGTTTTTCCTCCTTTTGGGGGCGCACCCATTTGAAATATAATTTTTGACAAGTTTATAAGTTAAATTTTACAAAATAAACTTCTTATTTTGAATCAGGATATAAAAATTTATAATGGATAAATTTTTGATATTTTTCTGATAACTTTAATATTTTAATGAATAGTAAAAACACGCTATATTTTAATTAAAAACAACATTTTTCATCAAAATAATAGATATAGTAAAATTATAATATTTAATGGTTTTAAAGTATAAATATAATATATTTTTACCATTTAATATTATTTATGTCATTAGCATTGATTTTAAATTGAATTCATAGGAAAAAACATTTCAATGTTTTGCAAAGTTTTAACTTGTAAAACTCCTTTTCTTAGCAACGGGATTAATTTTAAATTAATTTCTCCAACTTTTTTATATTGAATTTAGAAAAATGGATTCCATATTTGTAATTAGTGGGTCCAAATTATGATAATAGGATAATTTTTTTTTTTGGCATTATGAATAGTAACTACGGTAAATTTTATTTCTCATAGTAAAAGGGAAATCAGGTAATTATCGGTAAATATTATATTATAAAATTATCCTAACACTTGTATTAATGTAATTTGATGATTATATTTTGTCCTAAGGAATATTTGGTTCGAAATGGAATCTATTGGAACCCACTTGGAGGTGATTAAGACCTTTAGATTATTTTATTTAAAAGAAAGTGAAATATGATTCACTCAACCTTAATAATTAACATATTTTTAATATAAGTTTATACAGAATATAAATTCTGTTATAAATACTTATTTTAAAGATAAAATATTTTTCTTTATCATGGTAATTTTATTTATAATTTTTAAGAGATATTTGATTACCTTAATAGATTATACATTAATGATGCAGAAATTATTTATTTAGTGATAAATAAGTAATATAGTTTTTATTGAAATAATAATACCCAATAAAAGGCTCACAAACCTGACCAAAACTTATTGGTACTGTATATCTACTTCATAAACATCCAATTACCGAATATATGACCATTTGGATTCTTATAAAAGTGATTATGACACTTATATTATTTTACTTTAAATGATGTCAAAGTTGTCACCAACATAATTTAATAAATATAACATTTTATAAGTTGGGTGTTTTAGAATATAAATCTGACTAAAAGTATTATTATGAAATATATAAGATTTATCTTTTCCCTTGTATTTTAATTTTAATTTTTATGCAACAAATAATTATATTTAATAATTATACAAAAATGTTGTAGAAATTATTTTATTAAGAGAAGTATCATATAAATGGTTTTACAAATAGTAAAATAAATATTATATGAACTATTTAAGGTGCTCCCCTAATATTATAGATGAATATGACATTTTATGAACCTATTAAAAATTTTAGTTCGAATATATCATATTTTTGGATTTTATTTAAATTCAAATAAATGAATATTGTTAAAATTGAAAGTATTGTTATTTTATAAAAATAACATATTATTAAATTGATTAAAAATTCCAAATGTATTTAAAAATTATAAATTCAAATTCAAATAGTCGCCAATGTCATAAATTATCCAATTATGGAAAATTAACAACACATATGTGATTATTTATATCCATTTGAAATTTAGAATTTTATTACCACAAATAAAATTTAATAGATTAAATAAGTATAAATCAAAATGATAAGGTTTAAAATAAAATCAAAACATGTATAATTTAGACATTTTGATGAGATTACTACCTTATCTCATCTAATATTCGAATTGAGTCATTTTCTGGATGTTTTAATGTGGGGTTTGAATTTATATTAAACTAATATTTTTTAGGATTCCAAAGGTGCCCCTCTCCTCCATTATAAAAGGGCACCTCCTCCCTCTCGTATTTACACAGCTTTGAGCCTAAATCTCTGCCAACCCATGACCATTTCCCTTCTAAACATCCGAAGAAATATTCTAGATGTTTTGGTCTACTTCAATGACAAATTTTAATGCCCTGAGAGGAGGTTTCAAAGAGGCGTGTCGAAGAAGATGTAATATTCGTTACTGATTATTTCAAATTTATTTCTTCTTCTACTTACTCTTATTTAGTTGTTTCATTATGAAGTAATAACATCAGTATCACTCATATACTGATATGTTATTATCAATATGAAACAACCCTATTCCACCTTCAATCCATCCTACGGAAAACAAAATCAACGCGCGTGCGTACGTACGGAATACCGTCTCCACACCATGGTGTAATCTGTTTCCACCACCAACTTACTTGGATGGGTATAATGGTGTATATAATAACTATATGTGATTATTGTAAAGTTATATTTATTATGAAATAGTATACATACACTTCAATACAATTCCACGATCCTGGGAACGATATCATCGCTCGTGCGTACGTACGGACTACCGTCTCCACGAATGTGATAAGATTCGTTCTTCATATTAACCATTCCTGAATGATTATAAAGTATATATAATGAACAATAATGAAACATATGACATAAGAATACTACTGGATTTATGTATATATATATTTGTATGTCATCTATTTAATTCCATTCATTTCAATAAGGAAACACAAACATCGTTCATGCGTACGTATGGCCTACCGTCTCCATGGACGGTGTATTTCATTCCATTTATCAATCTATCATATATATGTATATTCTTAATATTTATTATATATAAATCATTTTTTACATTCTTAAATTAATTAAATCAGGATATATGTAAAAATATCATGAACAAAAAGTCGAAACACATACGATAAATGAAACGATTTTACCCAAAACGCTGCTTTAACAAAGATTTACAAAAGAATGGGTAATATAAAGTCATATGTGACCCATATATGATATCATAACAATGAATATGATTCTATAAAAATTCAATGACATTTGTTAAATCATTATATAGGAGTTTCAGATACGTACGAAGCATATCAGACCTAAGGTAAGGGAAAATGTTGCAATCTCAATTGTTTTCTATCCGATATTGCTTACACATAAGTATTTACTGGGGTTATATTTATCATCCATGTCCAAGTTTTATAAAAATGTTTTCATATATGTTTAAATACATTTTTACCAATTTTATAATATTACTACATGATATTTAAGGAATCTTTTTTTTCATACGAGGTACTTTTTGACTTTTCTGGAAAAAGTATGAGAAGAATTTTTTTATCTTATACGACATGAACATATTTTTATAGTTTCATAACACCTTATTTTCATGAAGATTACTCTAAAATATTTCATGACTATTTTCAACAAAATCCCTTTCTTTTAAAATTGAGTGGCATTTTATGAAAAGAAAATGATTTTCAAGAAGAAAGGTTATTTTCATCAACAATTTATTTCAAGTGCTTTTTCAAAACCATTTTCCATATAAGATGAAATTATTTCATATGTGTATGTTTCAAGTATAATGTATTTATGATTTATATGGTTTCACTTTTATTATGATGAAATGATATCCATTTGTTTTATATGGATTATTTTATGATGGAATGATATTTATGAAACCCAATTTATTCTTTGGGTTATGATGAATGATTTATGATTGTTTTGTGGAACACATAAGAATGATTTCAATATGAGATGTGTGAGACCTATATATCCCTCCAATTCATTGGGTAAAGATTTTTATCTCATGAGATAGACATGGATGAAACGGAAAGTAAAACTGGTTCAGTAATACTGGGTTGGAACGGCAGGTAAACCGGTTCGGTAAGGGACTTTGTCCACTAAGATGGTCTTGGCAGCAATGCCTTGGATACTATGGAAATCATATCATGTGCTTAATGTTTTTACACAATTAAATGTTTTATTCCCATGCTATTTTATCATGATTTATGTTCCATTATGATCTATGCCTTATTTACTACCATGTTTTAAGTCATTTCTCAAGATCTTGATGTTTAAATATTATGTTCATGTTTTTATGTTCAAATACATATGGTTTGTTTTTTTTTGTCCATGCTTACCCTTAATGACCATTTGAGCTCACCCTTTTTATGTTTTCTTTTCCCCCATAATTAAAAGAAAGGTTTTTGGTAAGGAAAGAAAAAGGGGTAGATCATTATGGGAGATGTTGAAGACCTTTCAACATGATTAGAAGTTTATATACAATGTTTCTAAATACACCAAACTATTATGTTCCTTTTGTGTCTATTTTTGTTATGTATTAGATATTCTGCAACATTAATGTAATGTCTATGTACGTCAAGATTTGGGTCTCTACAGAATAAACCCTACATTTGTATTAATCCTTAATTTGAAAGATCAACAAATATGGATAATCAAACCTACATCGATAGAATCATAAGGATGAATAACTTTACATTCGGATGGAACCATACATTTGACAAAGAGAAAAGGTAAGGTTAAATAACTCTACATAAGTATAGAAACCTACGTTTGAGAATAAAGTATATGGATCATTTGCCTTAGTTTTATGATAAACTTTACATTTTGAACCCTAAATTCAGAGAATGAACATTATGTAGTGGTAACATACATTTGGTATTTTATTCATTTTATAGGTGAACCGTACCTTTGAATTTTCAACATCATAGATTTCAATTTATGATTTTATCAGAGTTTTGTGCAATGGTCTTTATGGAATATCTGCCAAATTTAAATCTTGTTTTCAACAGATCCAAATATAGTTATTATTGATTCAAAGAATCATATTTAGTAGATAAATTCTATTATATTCATAAGGAATGTTACGGCCAGTTTGAGCTCTTTTATGAATTTGAATTCTCAAGATATATCAGGCGATTTTATTCGATCTGGAATTTTGTAGTAGGCTCTCATATTTATTTATTCTATAATTTTATTTGTTCAATATATATGTGTGTGTGATTCATGAAAAAATAGTTACATATTGATATTCAATTTCATTCCTGTGAGGATATTTTATATATTTACCATAATAATCAATCAGACACTGCAATATGTTGAAGGGGCTACACTTTGAGATGTACTTGTTTTGAATCTCATATTTTCTGTATGTATGCTATTGTTATTCATTGCTAATTTTCTTTAAAGATCAATTACAACCAGATTTCTTTAGAACTGCTATTTCTTAAAGATTTTATTTTCTAAAGAAGAATATCCATCTACTATCTATTTCTGTTAGAACGAGAAAGTTCAATCAGAACCTTTTAAATCAATATCGTTTTATTGAGAGTTTCAACTGCTCATACTCATTTTTGATGGAGTGTCAGCTTCTCAATCTATGTTGTGGATATTTTGTTCTCTGTTAATGAATGAGAAGTATATATTTTTTAAACCTTGTTTGTAATGATGTTGACCACCTGTAATCTGTTGTGAGTTGACTTATGATATGAGGACCTAAATAGTGAAATTCACCAAGCACATAGAGAGAGGAATTGGTAGAGTTGACTACGGGATCATTTTTCCTCAGACCACTATAAAAACCTGTGTTCTGTACTTCTGTTCTACCCAATATATAATTTTTTATACAAATTTAGACACTATATTTACACATAATCTATAGTTGATGTCAAAAGTGAGAATTGTGGAATATTTTGAAAAACATTCCCCCCCTCTTGTGTATATTTGTATATTAAGACTTAACCATACCGAATTATGATGATTAATTTACTATTGAATAAGTTCCTGATACTAATCCAATTTTGTAATCCCCTTATTGAATGACTCATGTGGAACTTCTTGAATTTAAAAAGTAGTTATTGGAGTTTTTTGATAATGTCTCCATTCAACCTATCATGTAACCATGGGGTGACCTTGTATTTTTGTTAAAAATAAATATGATTTCATGAAGTTTTTTATTGATTATAGTGAGTTAGATAACATTATTGTGAAGAATAAGTATTCATTCCCCCATATCGATGAATTTTTTGATTAGCTACAGGGAGGTAACTATTTTTCCTTGATTGAATCGAGATTTGAATACCATCAGTTGAAGGTTAAGGATGGTGAAATTAGGAAAACAATATTCTAAACTAGATATGGTCATTATGAGTTTGTTTTTATTCCCTTTTTCATGAAAAAATCCAATTCTATATTTATGGATCTTATAAATACAATCATTCAAAAAAATTTGGATAAGTTTTTTGTAGTTATTATTGATGATATTTTAGTTTATTCATAATTTCATGAGGATCATGGAAAAATCTAAATATTGTTCTGAAATCAAATAAATAAAATAATTTATATGGTAAATTATGAAAATGTTTCTTTTGTTTGCAACCGATTTCTTTCCTTTGGAACATTGTAAATATGGATGGAATAATAGTTTATCCCCCCCAAAAACTATGGTTTATGAATTTCCAAGACCTAAAAATGTTAAATATATATTTAGTTTTCTTAGATTATAATTTTATTACCAACATATTGTTAAAGGATTTTCACTGTTATCTAGCCTCCTAACTATGTTAACATATAAATGAGTGAAATTTATTTTTATAGAAGTCTATGATGTTTTTTTCAGGAAATAAAAGAATATTTTTGAGTGATTTTTCTTTGGATGTACATTCTAGAAATGGATATATTTTCATCTATAATGATTCTTCATTTAATGGACTTGGTTATGTTCTGGTGTTGAATGATTGGGTAATTTCTTATGATTTAAGGCAACTGAAGCCACCTGAGTTAAATTATCCCACACATGATCTATAATTAACAAATATGGTTTTTATTTAAAAATATGGATACATCATTTATAAGGTTCCACATATGAAATTTATACTAATCATAAAACATTAAATTATATATTTACTCAGAAGGAATTGAACAAGTGGAATAAAAGATAGCCGAAACTAATCAAGGAATTTGATTGCATGATCAATTTGCAACATGGAAAAGTATATAATGTTGATGATTAATTGACATGAAAACATCATTCATAATTAACCATTTAAGGTTTGGAACATGACCCCTTGGAAGATTATGATTTGATGAATATTATCTTGGATGTTGTTGGTATATGAAATTTTTCATGAACTAGGCAAGACCACAATCCAACCCAACACCCGACATAGTTAATGGAATGGACCAAAGGGAATTATTGATCCCAAAGGGATGGTAATAAGTGCATGTGTATCAATCGAATACTTTGGGAAACATTTGACCAGATAATATAAACATAAAAACCCAATAAAATTAAATAAACCACAACTGAATAATCACAAGAAAACATGCTATAGTAATTTCGAGATTCAAGTTTACAACATTGAATAAAATAAAAAATAGGGTACAATGATAGTTAATAAGATGATATCCCAAAAACCATCATGAAATAAGAGGATCATCATCCTCAAGCCACCACCATAACCACTACATGGGAAGACCACTATCTTCCCAAAAGACTATCTACAAAAAACATTCCTTTGACTATGTTAAACAAAACCATATCTACATACGCCCAAAGGTATAACTAGGGTGTGATCCAATGCGCAGTAGGATTCCAACCAACAAGAAGAATCTATTATACAAACATTTTAAGCTAAATTACAATGATTGTCTTATGAAAGAAAACTAGAGACATTATTATGGAAACATTTTAAAGGTATACATTTTTATGAAGATAAAAATCCTTCTTTTCAAATAACCAACAAGGTATACCGTAAGATGATGGTGAGTATAACATCTCAAAAGATCCCTACATCATGAGAAATCCCTATGGCATAAGATCTAGTGTAAAATTAGTAACATTGTATCTTGGTGAAACATGGCATAACAGCCAAACTGTATAGTGTCCTCGTGCATGAGCCACTAAAGTGGAGAAACATCCAAATTTAAAGTTGTTCAAGATATCATAATAATTTAGATAGTCCTTCATCATCAATACTTCTAGATGAATATGGGTAAAGCCACTTATAAGTTAACTAGAATGTTAGTCCAAGTTTACCCACCTAGATATCCAGGTTTTCCCCTTGATACTCAATTTTATTTTCGAAATCAATTATAACATCACATTCACATGTACATAAACCAAAATGGGGAGAGGAACCCCTAGAATAGAGTATTGATGATGAAATATTAGAATAGAGTGATAAAACAAGAAAAAAACAACTTACTTGAGGGTGCCTTAAAGAATCCAAGCCATGTCATCCTCCAAAATGGATCCCATGAGATATTGGTGGACGAAAGAGGATCTACTAGGGTAATAACTCCAATGTAGGGGATATTATGAGTTTTTTAGATTTTATTTAGAAGGTGGGAAGTTTAGGAATGTAATTATTTTGAATGACTTGAACACGCTCACAGTTTTCCCAACTATGCGGCTATCATGACCCCCTAACTATCCCAAGAGGAACCTACAATATGATTATCCCACATGGTCTGACTTACCATGTAAAAGCTATGTGGTAGCTACTACCCCAAATTATCCACCTACATCATAATTACCTTGTTAGGGCTACATAGTTTTTATTAACTATGTTCCACATATATTCTACCAAATGTTTCCCACTTTTAACCAAAAAAATCAAAGGAAATCAATGGGAAGTATATAGAAAAAAAATATAGACAATAACTCAATGATTAATCATGGGTGTGACAATTCTCCACACCTTGAAAACATTCCTCCCCTAGAAATTCATTCCAATGATTGATCAGAGAAAAAAAAGGTATTATTGATCAATCGAAAAATTCCACACATAAGTCCCATGAATATCATTTCCATTCTTCCAAAGGACATGGATCAATAAAATAGACTTTCCATAAATCACATTCTTTTAAGAATATTCTATAAAAATGAACGCTTAAAAATCGATAAATAAATCTTTATTTCCAACTCTTCATAGTTTAGACATGATACAGATCATGTTTGTATTTTTAATGGAATACATGAAACACATCATGAATTGGCATCAACTGTGAAGGGGAATCTAACCTATATGTGATGTTTACAACCCACTTAGTGATACCAAAATTCTTGATATACCTCAAGATTAGCTTTTTTTCCCAAAAGGAGAGGACCTAAGCTAGACGCCACTTTTAGGAACCCCTGGTCACCAACATTAAACACTAGATCTTGACAACATTGATCAGAATAATATTTTTGGTGAATCAAAGCTGTCAATAACCACTACCTAATCATCTTGACCTTATCAGAAGTCTCTTTCACCATTTTCAATCCCAATAATGAGGTCTCAACTACCTTATCACAATAAAATAATGACCGACACATTGACTATAGAGTACCTAAGACAGATCCATTCAGATTGAGGATTGTTATATATTGTTATATGAAACTCAACCAATCCTAAATGGCTATTCCATGATCTTTAAAAATCTAGTAGGCATGCATGAAGCATTTCATCCAAAATATGATTTCCCCATTCAATCTAACCACTTGTTTGAAGATGGTATGATGTACGTAAATTACTATGTGACCCCATTTCCTTTTGAATAACTTCCCAAAACAATAATGTAATATGGGGGGTCCCTATTAGAAAAAAAATTTGATGGAGAACCATGAAGCCTTACTATCATTCAAACATACAACTAGCCCATCTCATCCACCAAGATGAATATTTTATAGGAATGAAGTGGGAAGTCTTGGTAAAATGGTAAATAACCACATAATAGAATTATTATCCTAGGGTTTATAAGGAAAGTTTAAAATTATGTCCATGGAGATATCACCCCACTTCAATGTAGGAATGGGTAGCATTTGAAGAAAACTAGAGGGCACTTGATTCTCCTCTTTAACATGGTAACAGGTATAACATGATGATATGAAATATGCTACACCCTACCTCATGCCTAGACACCAGAATATATGTTGAACATCATAATACATCTTGGTGACTCTACAACGAAAAACCACTATGACTGGTGGATATTATGTATCACAACCATACTAAGAGGTAACAGAACGATCAAAAAGCCGTTGAAACAAAATATTCCCTTGGGAGACATTGACCAATCACTAGGTGTCTTGCCACCATGAAAAATCTACATATTCCACTTGTATATATCATCACCATGATTCTTCTATACAATCAGATCCATGAGGGAAGGATCCAACTAAAAACTAGCCAAGAACACACATACACTGTTATCATTGGTCTCTAGATGCATACGAGAAAAAATCCTTATCAGGCTACTATCATCAATGGATCATTTAAACACCTAAACTAGAAATTTTCTACTCAAATCATCTTCTACAACATTACCCTTACCCGGGTCATAGACGATGTCAAAATCAGACCCCTAAAGGTACTCAACCTAGAAATGATGCCTTAGATACATATTTTTTTAGGAGAAAATATAGGCTTTGATTTTATTATCTGAATAAACAAAAATATATCCCCAAAGAGATAGTTGTGACATGTTTTCAAAGAATGAATCACCACTACCAACTTAGTGTCATGAGAAAGATATTGTTTATCATGTGGTCGGAGTTGGAAAGATCCATTTGACACCACATGGTCATCCTACGTTAGAAAACATCTGAGACTCATACATGAGGCATCACAATAAACCACATAGCCCCTTCCATATTATGGATAGATCAATATAGGAGTGTTAGCTAACCATTTATTGATCTCCCCAAAATACTCTAGGCATTTTGGGCCCCATTCAAATTCCACCCATTTCTAGGAAAGTGTGGTCATGGTCGAAGCAAGATGAGAGAAATATAAGATAAATTACCTATAAAATCAAACCAGACTAGATAACTTTTGATCTAGAACACATTCTTCAGTTTCTCCCATGACATAACTACATTAATCTTCTCTCGGTCCATTGAAACCCTTTTTTCTGAGATCACGTGGACATGAAACATTAACTCTTTAATATTACATGTACACTTCAAAAAAATGGCATAAATTTTATTCTCTCGAAGAGTTCCTAGTATGATCCAAAAATTCTTCTAATTAATCTTCATAGATTCAGAATAAACAAAAAATATTTTCCATGAATACCCTGAAAAACTAATTGAGATACAGGTGGAACACCCTATTCATATGTTCCATAAAAAACACTGAGGAAGTAATCAAACCAAAAGGCTTGAAAAATTACTCAAAAAGGTCGTACCTTCTTCAGAAATCCATTTATAGGAAATTCGCCTCTCCCACCCTAACTTGGTGATAACCAGAACACAAGTCTATCTTGTAAAACCACATTTCCTAAATTAATTGGTCAAAAAATCATCAATTCATGGAAAAGTATATTTTTTCTTGATAGTTACCTTGTTTAGCTTCTGGTAATCAATTCACAACTAGAGAGATTCGTTGGGCTTCTTTGCAAGCAATGATGGGGCGGTCCAAGGATAGATTCTTAGGCGAATGACTCCTTTGGAAAGAAAATTATATATCTATAACATTAATTCCATCATCTCAATTGGGTCCATAGAATAGGAGGGAATAGATATCAGTTGTGTTCCCAGTGCCAAGTCTATAGAGAACTATACTTAATGCTCTAGATGAAGGCCTACGATGTTATGTATATATACCACTAGGAAATCATCCACTATAGGAGGTAATATAGGCATTAATGATCCACCATATTCCTCTAATGTGAACTATGATAATGGAAAAATTAAACTACATATCTTCAGAAGTGGAAGTCCATCACGACTTTACAGAGGAACCCATTCACTATGAAAGACCTGGGTACTACAATCAGGTGTCGTGAAACTAAACTGCGACCTATAAAAAATGATATGCACCTGAAAGGGAACCATACAATACATGCTGAGGATTACATCAAGGATTTACATATCCAAGACTATGAGTTCCCAATATAGATAGAACCCTGACATAATGTGTGCACAAGGAAAACACTTGAAAACCTAATCATTCTTCTTACAAAGTGGAGTCACATTGAATCACCAATATCAAATAATATAGTAGCGATAGATGATGTAATAAAAATGGTACCTCAATATATAAATGGAATTGGATCAAGTTCTACAGGTTATTGATCCAATGAAAGAAGCTAGCATATCTATTCCTGAGCTTGAGAATAAACATTGGCTTATAATTCTACAGATAATTTACCCCACCCAGAAGATGATATACCCCTAACTCCATGACCTTTTAACCTAGATCCCACATTACTAGATAGATCTAACTAAGATTAAATATATCTAGAAGCTATAGATTCCACACCACTATGATATGTATGCATGGTCTAGAAAACTAATCCAAGTTCCCCATTACTATACATCAATGATAGGGTCTTGGAGGATATCTGGTCATGGGTTGTTTGTGCAATGCATTCCTTCATTGATGGCACACAAATAACCCATCGTTAGAAGCCACATATGTTGACTATTAGGATGGATATCTTTAAATACCACCAAACTTTTTTCATATCTCTTATCACATCCTATGATTCTCTAATGTGCTATCACTGCCCGTTGCTGATACAACCCCAAATAAACCAGACTTACCTTGTGGTCAGTCTTCACCATAAAATAACGGTCAAACACCTCAGCATAGGTCTTCATCATGAAATGAAATACTTTAGAAAAAATCTCTAACTACAACACCATCTCTATCCACTGATCCTTCATATACTGATTGGAAACAATTTCAGGTGTGTACTGAACTAACTCAACAAATCATTTGGTGTACTACATCATGGAATGTTCCCCCAGAACAAGATAAAAAAACTCATGGGATCTACCGTATGATAACCCCTTAGGACGGTAATGATTATTGAATACATATTTGGAAGCCTTCGAGTTCATCTACTAATTCATTCTAGTTTTCTCCACTGAGTCCCACCACATCTTACTGGGACCTTCTAACAAGAATGAAGATCATTTCACTCTGACATCCTCCGGAGAGTCAAGAATCTCAAACACATGTCATATCTTTTCAAGTCACTTATCTTATTCCTAAGGTTCCATGATACCTTAGAAAGAAGGAGGACTATTCTTTATAAACTTCTGAAATTTTTCATTTACAGTTGCTGGTTTAGCTTCTTTAACCTTAGAAGGACAAGGACCCACTCCCTGTCATAAATCATTGATCACAAAAACAAAAACATAAATTATTATATAATCAATTGGTGATGGTGAACTCCCTTTAAGCTCTTACTATGGATGAAAAATAATTATATGAGGACGCACGTTACTACATGATTCAATAATCACAAGGAAAACCATTAATACAACCAATCTGAAAATTTTCAGCGATGGTAACAATTATCAACATTCCATAAATCAAACATAACCAAATCAATCGCAATAACAATCATAATGACACAAAACACTCCACCATCCCAATGTCCATATAAAATATGTAGCATGTACATATCACCCATAGGATATGTTAAACAACATTTTAAACATCCCAAGGTGACTCGAGTCTTGTCACAGCATGTAATGTCTATCCACCCTCATTGCAAGAAGAACATCAATGCAAGATAGTCCTAGATTTTGTCTATTTATACTTATCTTAAAATAATATGACCCAAAAAGAGCATGAATGACTCTGATACCATTTTTTCACGAACCAGATTAGAGAACAACCCAACACAGAACCTGACCTGGTTCATGGCATGGCCTGAAAGGTTTTCCTGATACCCAAGGGCTAGAAAACAGTGCATGGATATCAAAAAACATAATAATTTTCAAATGAATTACCCGATTACATAATCATAAACAACAATAATAACAAATTAACTAAAATTTAATAATCACAAACAAACATGCCAGAAAAATTTCAAGATTCACGTTTATAACATTGGTAAAAACCCAAAACATGCTACAATAAAATGGGGATAATGAACTTACCCGATAAACACCATTCAAGAATATGATAATCATCCATAACTAAAAAAATGGTCCATATATATTGACCCATAGCCATAATTTTCAAAATTGTGGCTATATGTTGGCTATGGCCACATTTTTACTAAAACTGTGACCATAGGTGTAGTTTATAGACATGGTTTTAAAAATCGTCACTATAGGCTATTGTTTCATAGCCTATTAACATAGTTTTTATAAAACCATGTCTATAAGTCTCCCACAGTTCCATGGCAGAAATATTTTCTTGTTAAAAAATAGGTAGGAATATCTATTTCCATGCTTTTCAGGCTATTTCCACTGTTTTAATTATATATATAACATAATATATATATATATATATATATACATCAAAATCATCTACAGTGTAGTGGTTGGGTGGATGAATTGTATTGGTGAGGTGCAAGGATCAAATCTGGCCAGTGACATATTATTTTTGGGAAATTTCTATGATTTTTTGGGGCTATTAGAACAGTTTAAACCATAGACATAGTTCAGCTACCATGGTGGACATTGACAAGACATAATATTGTGGTTAAAAATATAGAAATAGGTACAAACCTCTTGTGATAGCCATAACAACCATAATTATAGGCCAAATTTCTACATTTTTGAACCACGTAAATATTCGTATTTTCTAGTTGTGGTCCTCAAGCCATAGCCATAAAACCTACATGACGGGACCAATAGCTTCCCAACCACCATTTCTGAAAAACTATTCTTTACATATTTCAATCATATTTAAGTCTACTTGCAACCAAAGGTGTAAGTAGGGTTTGAGAGAAAGACAAGAAGGATGCCACCCAAAAATTAGATTCTATGATATTAATATTATAATATATATAACGATGAAAATTTAATTAAAAAAAAACTAGAAAATTTTTCATGGAATTTTTTTAGAAGAAATCATGCTTACATGTAAAATAACCAACAAGTTATATTGTATGCTGATGATGAGTATAATATCTTAATAGGACAATATTTAATGGAAAATCATTAGAGAAATATCTTTAGTGGGAACCTAATTACATCAAATATCAGTGAAACATTTCATAATAGCCACATTCTATAGTGTCATAATTCACGAGCCACTAGATTAGAGAATCCTCAAAAATTATAGTGGTTTGAGTTATCATAATAATTTAGTTAGTGTTGCATCACCAATCCGGCTAGATGAATCTAAGACAATCCACTCCAAATTCACATATCTTACTAGTCATAGATCACCCACCATGATGCCTAGGTTTTCCGCTTCATTCTCTATTTTCTTTCCCCATGTCACATATAACATCATTTTCACATGTTCATATACTATACAATTTAAACATTCTTGATAAATCACTAATTTCACAACGAAAAGAAATTATAAATAAAAATTCACATGAAAACCATACTATAGTATGATTTTAACCACTTTTACATTTTATCTAACATCATTCATAATTTATAAAACGCCTTCAAGAAGACCATTAAGGGTTTACATAATTAATACGGCCAATATACTTTTGAAAAATAATTTTCAAGCTATATGTAAATCAAAACCATTCAAAAAAATATTTCTTAACACATACATTAATCATATAACCTTTTTAGACAGTAATGAAATCATATCAAATTTGTAAAATAATGTTCATGCTTGGAACCACCTACCTTGAGTGAATAAATATTCGAAAATCTAGGCTAAATCCCAACCACACCAAAAATAAACGCTCTAAAGGAAAGATCAAACATTAAAAGTCACGTTAAAACCCTAATAAAGATGATTCAAACCAAAATATGTCACCAAACCTACTAGACCAAAAATACCCAAAACAATAAGATGGGACACCCTATAATAAAGGGATAAAACAAGAAAGAAACCACTTACTTGAGGGTTACATGAAGAATGAAACCCATTTATCCCACAAAAATAGAGCCCAAGGGAGAGTGGAGGAAGGGGGAGGTGTGCCTATGAATAGAAATACCTACTAGGAGAAAGAATTAGTGTAAAGGGGTTTATTTTTAAGGGGGTTAATTTATGAATTTCAATAATTTTTATGACCTGGACAAGAACACAAATTTCCATCATAGTTTGAAAAACAACGCGGAAAACATGTGCCCCTCACCATCTGAAGAGGCACCTACCTCATTGTTATCCCCCACAGTCTGACATACCATGTGCATTCCATGTTTTATATAATACCTCAAACTACTAACCTACTCTATTATTCCCTGGGTAGGGGTATCTGGTTATACTAACTATGTTCCAACAGTTCACCACATGCTATGTACCCAGGTTTCCTCTCTTTTCTCCAAAAAATCTAAGGAAACCCAAATGTAAATAGATGGACCAAATATAAAATAAAAAATACCACAAAGAGAAATCAAGGGTGTGATAAAATTATTCTATTTTGTTTATCGTGTAAGGGTAGTCTTCTCTCTTAGAAAGAATTAAGAAAGCACTGAAGGAAGAATCTGAGTTACATGAAAAGGTATAATTGGTCATGGAAGGCATTATTCTTCAATTGAATATTGATAAATATTATATATAGATCTTTGGAAATATATTATGTGTTCTTTGTGACTCATATCTAAAGAAATAATTGTTAAGGGAAGCTTATAGTTCTCTATTATTAGTTCATCCTCACAACACTGTGATGTACCCCTTAAGGAGTATTACTGGTGGGATGGAATGAAAAGAAAGATTTCTAATTTAACAATGAAATTTTTAACTTGTCAAAATGTTAATGAAGAGTGAAAACAACCCGAGAGGATGCTTCATTATCTAATAGTTACATAGTAAAAATTTGAAAATATATCCAAGGACTTCATGATGGGACTTCCAAAGACTCCTCACGGTAGCAAGGAAATTTGGATTATTGTTTATCGACTGACTAAATATTCACATTTAATTCCTATTCGAGATAGTATTTTTCTATATTAGATTTCGCGATTATACCTTAAATAGATATTCATGTTTCATATAGTTTTTCTCTCCATTTTTTTTGAAAGTGATCCCAGGTTCACATCTTATTTTGTACAGGCCTTTTGAATTCATTGGGAAATAATTTAAATTTCATCAAAACTATTCATCCTCAATCTAATAGATAGATTGAGTGAATATTTCATACATTTAAATACATGTTACATGCTTGTTCAATGGATTAAAAGGGAAATTGAGATCAACATATTTCTTTAGTTCAGTTTTATTATAAAAACAATTTTCACTCTAGTATAAAAATGGATCCTTTTGAGGCATTATATGGGAAGTAGTTTTTAACAACAACATTTTACATGATGTAAGGGAATGTAAGTTTATGAAAAAATAATTACTTGACAAATTGTCTCAGAAAGTGAATATGATCAAGAAACACGTGAGGAAATCCTTGAGATGGCAGAAAAGATATGAAAATAATACGAGGAATGGTGTTTCATTCGAGGTAGGTGATCATGTCTTCCTTAAAATATGTACATCGAAAAATATTATTCTTTTTGGTAGGAAAGGAATGTTATGTCCATGGTTCATTGGATCTCATTAAATCCTATATAATGTTGGACTAGTTTCTTACCAAGTAGATTTTCTACAAGTTTATCTTAGGTGCACAATGTTTTTATTGTTTCAATGTTAAGAAATTATGTTCCAGATTAATCTCTTTTTTTGATCCTATAGTCATTTCAGTTGGAAGAGTAACTTTCTTATGAGCAAAATCTTGTTCTGATTTTTTATCTTATAGAGAATGTTTTTTAAAATAAGGTAATTCACCAAGTTAAGGTTTTGTGGAGAAAACATAGGGTTGAAGGGGTAACATTGGAATATTAAAATGATATGAGGGAAAAGGTATCCACACTTGTTTAATAAATGAATAAAAATTATAAGGACATAATTTCTGTAATGGGGGTGGGAGAATGTAACAAACCATGTACTAAAAAATTAATTTGTTTTCATTTGGGAATTAAATAGTTAAATTCATTGTAAATGTATAATGAAATATGTGGAATTCAACGAAATTAAGGAATCTATACAAATAGAATAGTCACCAAACCTATTGAAGTATAAATAAAATTTATACATATTTTACGTGAAATTATTAGTTATTTATATCATGAAATAAGTAAATAAATGTTATGAAAATGATATATTAATTTTTGGTTTTTTTAACACAAATATTTTTATTTAAAATTTTATAATTAATATAATCATTTATATGAAATTATATCTTTATTAAATAGATTCATAAATTATCATTTTTTCATTATAATTATAATAAAATTTTATGACACCTTAAGAATCTTTTCAAAGTGTTATAAAATCTGGTATAATTTTAAAATCTGTATTTTCTAAATAAATAATTATTTAAATTAAAAATAAATGATCTCATATTTAGAAATTTATTTTCCTTAAATAGTGTGATATTTTTTATTCTTTTCATCAAAAAATATTAGGGTTATTGTTTGTGAAATTCCTAAAATATATGAATATTTGGTTAATAGAAAAATATGATAATTTAAGATACATATACATTATAAGTTAAATAAACTATTTCTTTAGTAATTGACTATGTAATCACTATACTCTATAACTAAAGTTCATTGTTATAAAATAATTAGTGAAAAGTTTTAAACTATTCATAGTCTTGATCCAAAATAATTAACTACTGAATAAAATATTCATAAAAAAGCCCTCTCATCCACTAAAAACACACCCTCACCAGCTATTATTCTCACACATCCAAATACATGTATCTTATATAATTTCTACCCAATTACCTTACCAAGCCTCTTACCCTTGAATTTTTTTTGGCCTCAAGAAATGTCCAAAACTAAATTTTTTAATGAGTTTCTCAAGTATAAGATGTTCAAGAGGTAAAATCCTCTTTTGTTTTCTTTTAAATTTCATTTAATTTTCTTTCTTTTCTTATTTTTTCCTCTCCTAAATTAATCCATGTGATATTATAAACCAAATATATTGCATATATTAATGGAATATCCATCATCAAACCCCTATTTTTCACTTCTTACACTAAAAAAATGAAAACATTGACTGTGATGTTTCAATTTACCGTTATCATGGAAAATGTGTTTTCAGTTTCTTTTACCACCGTTAAGTCTGGTCATAAAACCATTATTATGGTAAAATAAAGTTTTATTATATATTTTATACTTTATATAATGTCATGGAACAAATATATAAACATGATATTAAATAATATGATATAAGTTCATGATGATCATAAAAACTACCAAAAAAATTAAATCATTTCATCGACATTTTATATAATTAGTCATCATCATATAGATAATTGATATATAGTATCATTTAAAATTATGAAAACATATTGATACCATTTATTTCCACTTATGTAGTTTTATTCTATTATATAAGAAAACCCATATGGAACCAATTGTGGAAACTGTGATATAAACGCCCCCAAACCAAAAAAACAAAATATTATCAACAAATGTGTGGAAATATGTTTTAAAAAGATGTTATAGAGTATTATAAATATGAATATAGTTAATTAATAAATTAATTACACTCTTTTATCCATTACATTGGAGGTTTTTACAGTTTTTAGGGAAGTTAACCCCAAAGTAAATGACTTTTCTTTAAAAATCTACTTTTTAATTTCTCTTTTTATGAAATTCAGAAATAATATTTTTACGATGAAGGTATTCATTCATTATGATTATGATCTTGTTCTTGGGAATTGTTTTTTATGAAGCTTGGGACCTATATAATCCTTGGATTCATTGGGTATGTTTATGTTGGAATCTTATCTTTACATTTATTCCATGTATAGCTATGATGGTTACATATTAAGGTAGCATTGAGGGTAACATCATAAAGTAGCCATAAGGTAACATTATATTGTATACTTGACAGTTAGAAATCAGATTGTATCTATGACGATAACAATATTAATTTATTAATTCCCTAGATAATTTTATTGTTTTATTTAGGTTTTCTAGGTTTTATGGATTTTTTTTCAAAAAGTAAGTATATGATACTTGATGAGTGAGAATTTTGTCTTTGGGAAAATTATTTCTAATGTTAATATGTATTCATGAACTAATGAACTCCTTACTTATTTTATTTTCACTTACTGATCTTTTTATGATCATACTATGTTTAAACTATTTTTTATATTGTTTAAGGATATGTAAGAGAAAAGAATAACCCATGATGAATGTTATAAATATTTTTCAGAAAAATAATTCTTTTTTTATTATTATTTTGTATTAAAAAGAAATGGTTATTGCTTTATTATTACCCAATTTTTATACTTTTGGTTCGATATGTATGAAATATATCTAAATTATCTGAAAATATAAACTGAAAAGATCATTGGGAATGTCAGACTGTGAATTCTAAATTAATTTACTAGATTATGTAATTTTTTAGTAAAAATTTGTATAGAAAGCTCAACAATGTTTTATAAGAAACTAAAAGAAAACAAAACTCATTGAAATGTAGGGTTGTTAAAACCTCCCCTCCTTAAAAAAACTTTTTCCCTGAGTTTCCATTACAGGGGTAGTAAAAAATGGTCTATGAATGGTTTCAGCCACTAAGGCTATACAAGGATATATATATATATATCTTTCCCTCCTTAGTATTGATTGAACATTTATTTTATTATTCAAATAAAAAAAACCCCAAGATAATACAATGCAGTCTAAAATGATGAAGCCCTAATGTATCTCCATGTATAAATCCAATACATTCTTGGGGTAGTGTCCCAACCTTCAAGAACACCAACATGGGATATTCAAGTCTACTCCCCCGAGAGAGAGCATCTACAGCAAAGTTGGCCTCTCTAGGAATGTTACAAATCACACAGTCATTACCTAATTCCAAGGCACATCCATGAAGGATGTATGTCAACCACCAAGTCACCTCATCTTTCCCTTGAATTACTTGAATATGTACCTTTAAGTCTGATTCCACTTTCAAGACTATCAGTGACAACCTTTTACACAGCATAACACTCGTGATTAATGCTCGGCCCTCCACAGCCATTGAGCTTCCCGGACCATGAAAGTTGTTGACGGCAGATAACACTGATCCACTTCTCTCCCTCACTAGTACACCTCCTTGAATTAGACCATTCATGCTTCAAACATCCACTTTGAGTTTCAACCCATTAATAGGATGTTTCCATCTGTCCCGGCCCCCCTGAAACCTCAAACGTGCCACCAGTCTGTTATGAATTTGGATTGTAGTAGAGTTTGACCCCCTATATCAAAGAAACTTGTTCATGAATAGGACCTTTAATTTTTACATGAAGAATACAGCTCGACACCATCCCTCTCATCTTACTATATTCCACACCTCTCTTAAATACCAAATGATCGGGACCACCGTGATGTTGTGAATCTGATTTTCCATCCCATTCTGCTCGGATCATGATAATTAGACCTCAATAAAACTTTTAAATAATTTCATTCATAATTTTATGTACCCCAACTATCCACTGTATAACAGAGTTGTTTTCCCCATTTCCCCCTGATGAAAAAGTGGATAATAGACTCCGTCTGCCGGTTTTCACAACAATAACACTGGGAGGCCAGCTGAATTTCTATCTTCTGGATGTTGTCCTCATTGGGAAGGTCCTAATTCTACACCATCCATACGAGGAAATTTAGTTTCTATGGAACCTTTTTATGCCACAGATGAGCTCTCCAATCATTCTAGCTCCCCTCATGTGGAATAAGACTATGATAATCATAACTATTAAAACATCCTACGCTATCCGTATTTAAGTATATGCAATCTTATACCTCAGCAAAAACCATTCCATTGAAGACTTACTTATGTTCTGAGTTTATAATGGAATCTAATAATAAAGTATGTTGGTAGGCCTCTCTCACTGATATCTCCAATCCATGGAATCCTGGGAATAACAACTTCTCTTCAAGCTACATATCTCTCCAAAAATTTATATATCCAAATCCAACCGTCCACTGAGATGAGTCCTGGAGAATGTATAGATGCAATACCACTATTTCCCACATCCTGAATAATATCCTTTCATCCCAATCCTCCAAAAACTTATATTATTTTATTCTCAATGTTTTGGCCCACATCGATTTCCCCACAAGAAAGTCCCAATCTTATTGATCTTGCATAATGTGCATGGCTACAATAAAATCCCTTAAGAAAACCCCTCATTCCTTAATCTACTTTGCTATCTGAGTCCATGATGCCCAATGAGCCATTCCCATGTCATTGGAATCCCAAATAAAACTATTGATAATCCTCTCAAAAGTAGAGATAGTTCCCTTATGAGGAGTGATTTGACAATATGTGCATTAGGATACAGGAAAGCACACTACTGATCAATGTCACCCAGCCTCCAATGGAAAAAACCTATTTTTCCAATTTAAAATCCTCCCCAAAATTTTATTTATGAGGCCCTAGAAGACGAATTTTTTCATCGGACATTAGATATGGGAGCCCTGAGATACATCATAGGGATTCATTTCTGCAGAAAGGCCAGAATTTTGTGGATGATTTGTGCTCTTCTCCTTGAACATTTATTAGAAATGAAGACATTTCTCTTCCTTTCATTGATCTTTTGGCCACTCAGACTACAATAGAGTTATATAACCTACATGAAATAGATCAAATATGATCTCCTTCTATTTAGAAAAATAAGTATGTTGTCAGAAAACATAAGATGATAGTAAGAACCATCTAATTCATGAAATACATTGGAAAAAATATGTCGGCCCATCAACCCCTTTGTATGTTTTGATACAAGGCCTCCGTAGCAATGAGAAACAAGGAGGGAAGGGAATCCACTTTCCTCACACACCTCACATTCTTGTAGAATACAATCCCCTTCCCCCGTAGATAAATAGTGATCCACGATGAAGAGAAGCAGTGGAAACATAAATCGCAAACCCATTCATGAAACCTGAGCTTCCTCGTTACATGAATTATAAACCGTCATTCAAGATTATAATAAGCCTTATCCAAATCCACCAGAATCTCCCCATTAGACCCCACCAACTTCTTGTTTACATCATCTAACAACTCTGGAACCACTCTCACCACCCCTTGAATCCCCCTACATTGACCGAACCCATGTTGCTCCTGGGAAATAATACTTGGGATGACCCTATTTATCCTCATAACAAGTAGACTAGCCAAAATATTATATGAAACGTTGCATATAAATATTGGTCTATAATGGTCAATTGATGATGGATCTTCCACCTTTGGCACCAGTGCCACCTTGGAAGCACATGTACCCCTATTTAGCCCCCCCCCCACCCCCGAAAGAAATCCTAAACTGACTTGGTAACTGATGGGCCCACAAATCTCCAATGTTACCATGTATAAAAGCACCCAAGAACCCATCTAGATCAGGGGCACTTTCCAGAGGCAATATTCTAACCCCCTCCCACACCTCCTCAGATGCCGAAAGTTAATTAAACCTCTCATTAATCCACCAATACAGCCTACTTCAAATAATCTGTAGGAAGACATCATGCCCACTAATCAAATCATCTTCCAAGGCGTTATTGTCTGTTCACCTACAAGCACCTTCTCAAGGTGCTTCAATGCCATCCTTTTGGCTACATTTACATCAGTTGTGAATGAAACATCTTCTAACCTAATATTTAACTTCCATTTTAGCTGCACCTTCATGTATGCATGGAAGAACCAACTGTTCCGATAACCTTCTCTGAGTCACCGCACTCTGGAACTCATCATGATTCCCCTCTATACCTCCTACAAGAGATGTGCTAGGAAGGAATGTTTGTCTCCTAAATGTAAGAAGACTGATTCATTTCATCTTTGTTGAAACATCCCTTCCATCCGATCAATATCCTCCTATAGCATCTCCACTGAATCAACTGAAGAATTAAAATTCCTGGAATAACTGATGATATCCACTTTGAGCTGCTTTAGATATATAGAAAGTCACACCAAAGATATTCCTGCAATCTCCTACTCCCATGAATACTTCACAATTTTCTGAAACCCCTCTCTACTATTCCAACCCACAAGATACATGAACACCTTACTGATCACACAACTCTTATTTAGTTCCACATGAAGAGGGGCATGATACGAAAGAGACTGAGAATGGTGCGAGACCGAGGAACTAGGGAAGGATTCAAGGCTCTGAATATTTCCTAGGCATATATCCAACCTGCACCATATCTAGATATCAGCCCTTTAGTTATTAATCCAAGTATATTTACTCCCATGGAACCCCAGATCCAAGAGCCCCTTACGTGTAATGAAATTAATAAATCCCAACATACCCTGAGTACCAACCGTAGAACCCCCCTTCTTTTCCGATATGTCCACCATAATACTGAATTCCCCAATTAAAAACCAAGGTAATACATCCACATTTAAGGAGTCTAGGTATTCCCACATGCATGGTCTTTTTATACTATCCCCACTATCATAAACAAAAAAGAACAACACATCCAAACCTCTGAACCCGATTTTAACTGTAATGCAACGCTCAGTCACATACACAATCTCTACTTGAAGATGCTTCTTCCAAAACAACCATATATTCCTATTAACCGGATGACAATGAAAATGGAACCCAAACCCTGAGTGCTTTGAAATACCATTTTACTTACTAAGATTCTGTTTGGGCTCCATAACAACCACCATTGAAGATCCGAATCTTCTCGCATCCAAAGAAATGAGAGCACATTTCTCCTTTCCCCCAAAACCTTGAGTGTTCCAGATAATCACCGAAGCCGTTACAAAAAGCAGTTCCCCACCCATAGACTACTACTACCTGAATGTGGAACAAACAACTCCATGCACTCAAAATCCTTGGACATCAATCACAACGTTAGACAAGAATGCCCCTCAGAAGCGGATCCCCTCTTTGGGATTAGGTCATTATTACTCATAGATCTATCCTCTTCTTCTATCAACAAAAACCGGTTCCCATGGATTACTAGTGGAGTCTAGGGTGACACCTCCTCATGAAGCAAGGAATCCCAGAATCAACTTGGTGGAGAGTTGTGTGTGGAGAATAATTCATTCTCTACCCCCACACGGAAGATTTTCTTTGACGAGCCTGAAGGAATGAATTCATTACTATCTAACATTTCCAGTATCAAACTCATCAAATTTTCGATAAAACCATTAAAGATACTCAAAAATCAGTCATGGGAAGAGACAACCATTAAGATAAACGTAGAAAAACTCCTTCTCTCACATTTTTCTTCCCTTTTTCCGAGTGAGAAACCACTGAAGGGACCACCTCAAACAAACCCTGAATCTCTTCTGTCTATTCCACCTACCAAGGTTCCAACGGAAACAAAACAGGTGTCACGATGGCAAGGGACAACACTCTAAACCCTTGAACCTTATCAAAAAAATAAATCTTATACTCGAACCTGATCTGAAAAAATATTTATAACTCCCCCACACTTGTCAAGAAGATGTCCCAAACCCCCTATGATGAAGATAGTGGAGGATCAACCTTCTCATTCTTCATCGCCTCCTCTCATACATGCAACCCTCACAGATCATCTGAGCTACCCATAGTATCATGAATAGGCTATGATGTATAAACCCATGGGAGGCCCCCTTTCTAATAGAATTCTGCTCCATGACCTTAAAACCCACATGTTGAACAAAACCGTGTAGGTTATTGGAACACCAATTGTTTCCACCATGGAAAACCCTCCAGAGAATGAATCAGAATACGAGGAGGAAATTTCACCATGAGATTCATCAAAACATAGATCCTCAAATTGCTCATGTCTATAATCCTTTATGTCATCACATCCACATAGAGAAAACTTCCTAGCACATTTCCCACTACCTTCAGAATCGACAGATTATGAAGTGGTAGCAGGATCCCCAAAATTTTTATCCACACCTCACCCGTGCAAGACTCTGTCTTAGTGACACTACCAAGCCCACCTTGAAAGAGAAAATTGATGAGATCCACATCACCTCCCTTCCCTCAAATAGGAATATATGATGTCATCCCTAGACGAGGGATGAATACTGAACGCTGACCTCGATAACTCAAAAACCACTGATCTTTTGAAGTATTCCCCAAGACTCCACATACTCCTTGAAAATTACAAGAAACGGCTTCGTTGGACCGAACCTTGCTACCAGGTTTAGTATATTAAATTCTGCAACATAATCCAATTATTGACGAGAGGCCACCACCATCAGGGCCCTATCCAGTAGCTTCTGCATGCACTGATCCAGTAATATCATGGGAATACAACCAATCTCATTAGCCTCCAAAGAACCCTCAAAGGCCACCTCCCCACAAAGCACCTTCTTGAGGGATTTCACTTTACAGTTCCCCTCTGATCCACCCCCCTTCGTAGTAGAAGGAACACCATAGGATGAAGGAACCCGCCTGATGACCACCATAGAACATTTATTTAAAGATATTAATAACGTTAGAGATCCTTTTTTATTCAATAAAAAATATTTATTACTGATCCTAAAATAACCGAAATTCCTTCAGCTAAATATCCTTAGGATCTGACAAATGGTATGGTTCAGAGTGATAATGAATAAGCTATGATACATGGAGGACACCAGGCATGGAATAGTGCCTCTGAGGTAACTACAACCGACAGGATTCTAGCATGAATCTCTTAATTATATTTAAATACCTGATGTAAGAAATAAATAACATTCCCTATCTCCAAATATGTTAATGAACCAATATAGGTAAACCTCATAAAAAGTCACAAAGTCCCACATCAAAATCTAATAGTCAAATATAATGTTTGTTATAAAACTAATTCCTATATTGAGTTGTATTTATATTATTATGAATCAACTTTTCATTCCTTGATGTCTCTTAAATGAGATGAAGACCCAATAATGCCACCTAACTAACCTCTAACCAGAATAGGGATAAATGGAACTAACTACCTTAAATTTCCTCATATGGATTATTCTTAATAGTTTCTTGAAATCAATTATTACAAGAATACTCAATGAAAATTATATTTCTTTATTATAAACCTGTGAAATAATGTATGAAATCCCAATGATTCTCATTTGACTCCAATATTAACTTATCATAATAATCGTCATTTTGTGGGTGATATGATGTACTCAGTAACACCTCTAAACCTAGTGATTTTTGTAGCCCCTACCTAAATCGAGATGTAAAATATGAATCTTAGTCTGATATGATTAATTGAGAAACAACATGAAGTTATAAAATATCCAAAATATAAATACTCCCATGTTCATCATTTGTGATGGTATCTAATATAAGAAGTAATTGTGTGACATTAGTTAACCCATCATCGATTACCCACACTACATCAACACCATGAGGAGATCACGACATGTCATCATGATATCCATAGTGGCATCATTCCATTTCATCTGAGGAATAGATAATGTTTTTATAATACTAGAATTTCACTAGTTCTCCACCTTTACCTAGTGATATGTCAACCACCACATAATGAAACCTATAATATATCTCTTCATACTAATCTCCCAATACCAAATACATATGTCCCAATACATCTTTGTAAGCCTAGGGTGTGCTTCAAAAATATAGTTGTGATATTCCTGCATCAACTCTTGCCATATATCTAAGGGAACCCAAATACATCCATGATGTTTATAATCTTGTTGTCATTGATAACCTAACCAGACAATGGGTTTTCACTTAAAAGACACTTCATTAGGACTAAGCCTTCAGGATTAGAAAACTACCTATTCCTTACCCACATCAGGAGTGAGGATGTGATTACTAAAGATACTAATAAAAGTATCCCATGGTATTCCTAAACCTCCAATAGCATAAAAAAAATATGGCCATCGTCTTCCACTAACCCTTGGTCTCATAGATTGTCAATGTCTGAGACTTATATCTCAGGGAACCAGCTACAACATTCCACTTTCTTGGTGTATTAGTAAGATTAAAGATGAAATCTCTTGGTACTATACTCACCTGCGCTGCCTGAGTTTCAAATGCCACTATGTAGAAATTTATTTGATACTTTTATGCTGCATAGAAATAAAAAACTTCTCACCTATTATATAATGTATAAAACAACATAAAGAATGAGCCACAACTGCTAGCATGAGATTGTGTGTAGGGTAATTCATCTCAAGAGGTCTCTATTGATGAGTCATGTATGATAAAATTCAATCACCACTCCTTATAAGTACTCCTATACAAATTCATAAAGAATCATAATTGACTATATAGCTTCTTACTGACTCTGGTTGAATCAATAACAAGGTTTAATTCAGTCTCACATTCAACTCCTGAAAGTATGCCACATAATATTCAGACCAAAATAAGTTCACACCATTTCTTGTTAATCCTATAAGAGATACCACTGGGAATGATAAGTCTAGAATTAAATTCCTATAACAGAAAACCAACCCCAACAAACTATTTATATCGAAGATAGTATTGGTATAATCCTAGGAAACTATGGTGGTAACCTTATCTAGGTCAGTAAAAATTTTTGGATATAAAATAATAGGACCTAAGAAGTGAACCTTACCATTCCAAAAGTGTAATTTAGTGAGAATAAAATATAGTTGGTTCTCTCTCAGTTTATTCAACAAGATATCAATATTTTTAGCATGGTCATGTTAGGTATGATAATACACCAAGATTTCATCCCTAAAGAATACTTTAAATGAATCCAGATACGGGTTGAAATCACTAGTAATAAAGGCCATGAAAATGGAGTGTGTGTTCGTAAGGTTGAAAAATATAACTAGATACTTGTATAATCTATATCTACCCAAAAAAATTTATGTAGTATGTATGATATTCTCAAATAAATATGATTGTAGAATAACCTCAAATAGATCATAGAGAAACCTTCTCTCCTTAGAGCTGGTTCAAGTGGTCTTCTATATAGAGAAGTGGGTGTTAGTTCATAACCATAATATGGTCCAACCATTTATAATAAATGCACAATATTAGGTTATGATCCACTTCCATGGAGAAAAGTAAAAGTGAAACCATGGAGAAATACTAGGACATATATAATACTTTTCTTAAACTTTTCTAGTTGTTTCATGAGTTCCTAAAAAATGTAGGTTCGATGCTCTATGGAGGATTAGACACTAGTGTGGCTTATTACACTATATAAATTGTGAACTCCAACTGTCTCACATGAGGTTATCAAAATAATTATTTAGGTAATACACCCATATATTGATCCATGTTTGGTGGGAATTCTATAACTTTCATTCCTCGATCACTCATAAAGAGACTATACATTTAGAATATTACTCCATAAAACCAACATTTTTTTAGTTTATCTCGATGGTCCTATATATCTAATTCACCCTTATGAATGTACATACTTCTATTGGGTGATGTAAAATACACACTCTGGTGATAGCAGCCAACATGGACATGGTACCAAACCAACCAATCCATCCCGAGAATGAATTCAGAGCCCTTCATCTCAAAAATGAAAATATTAAAAAGGAATAGATATCTAGCCAGCTCTAGGGGAAATCTACACACTAATATAAACTTTCTATAGAACTCCTAATTTTTTGTCAAATGTGATCATGCCACCTTATTATTCCATCTCTATGGAAAACAATTCTATTATTGTTTCAAATATAAAAGGATGTTATATTCCTGTATGAAATAATAAAAATACAAAAGTAGATGTTAATGGAATAGCACCTCTAACTATAGAAGTCCGTGAACTTTAATCCTCAATTTTAGGCTACACTGCAGATATATGGCATGAACCTCAACTCTGATATGAAACATGACTAAACTCAGTAGTTCCTCTATACTTGAACTGAACCTTTGAAGTATGGATACCTCATTGATAAAAACCTCTTTGTCATGACTAACTGGTACTATATAAAATCTTATACTGACATGGATCAATAAATCCTTTACCTGAATGATGGAATGGTATAGATACATTATCACTAGGTACTAGAGGGAAAACTCTGTTGAAGTGCTGAAGGTGGCCCATTATTCCGCAATCTAGACACTAGATTGGGAACATAGTACACTAGTGTTTATTATGAACTAGATTACCATATTGGTGGAATACTATGTTACTATCATTAGGTGACTTGTATCTACTGCCACCCACACATTTATTATGGAATCTATACTTCATGTTTCTCAAAGAACAATTTACATCTCACGAAAATGAACCAACCTGGCTTCCATAGTCATCATCCCATAGGTTTCAATTCATGATTTGGGATTAGTTAATTATTATTGAAATGGTGTTTAGTGAAAAAATATTCTTCTGTGTTTTTATAGAATATGTTATCCCATCCTCAAAACTTCTCACACTCTCCCACATGTCATCTGTCTATGTTGGCATAAAAGGCTGATGTTTGATAAAACATGTTGAATACTACATCACTAAAATAACACCCTTCTTTATGTGCATAAATTCTCAAGCACAATCATCTATCCGTGTATGGGAGAAGAATAAGTCATAAAATGCTTCTTTGAAGCCCATCCATACCATACCTTGATGACATCCCACATGGTTGATGTCATCCCACCAAAATTTGGTATAATCATAATGAATATTGGTAGTGGGCTTAACCCTTCACTAAAGAGGTGTCTCTATATCCTCAAAAATATGTAAAATGGCCTTTATCTGTATCCCTATAAATTGTGTTTGGGTGATGTTGTTGGGATTCCCATGTCAACTTTTACATAGTTGGTGAATGCCACTGACCTCCTGAAAAATATTTCATGAGTCATAAGGATCTCTCTCAAAACTATGCATCGACACCCCATTAAACATCAATAAGAGGTGCCTCTGGTGGACATAAAAATATAATAGTAGTATATTATGGGAAAACACATCTGCAGAATACTCGCTACCTCCCCCATAGTGCATGAATTGTGGATCTCATGGTGGCATAGATCTATAATTTCCAAATTCACAACATACATAAGTTTTAAAAGAAGACATGAATCAATGAAAGTAGGAATTCAAAGGTACAAAACCTTCATATAATGAGTCACACATCTATACCTACTATGAAATACCTATCATGGTGATATGAAATATGATATAAGTCTAGAGAGACATTGTATACTAACTTCTAATAAGGCTGGGTCAAGATCATGTTTTGATAGAAAACAATAACGGTTCTGGTATATGGTGGTTCAATTTTAAGGTATAGAAGAAAACACCCTTTACTTTGAAATTTTCATCCCCATTTAGTGGTAACCATTTAATTTTAAATATAAATTTTTTTGAATTTCATTCTTATTTTTATGAACATGGATACCAAAGTCTAGTTAGATTTTTCGTAATTAAAAATTTTAAAGGCCCAAATTCTTTATAAATTTTATTTGGTGCATTAGGTAATTTTGAACTAGACTTTACATCCGGCATCCAGATGTAACATGACATATTTAATGATTTGATTAAATGAACTAAAATTACAAATTTATATAAGTACATGTTTTATAAATTAAAATAGTTATTCAAAATGGTGATATCAACTATTGTTTCTTTCAATATTACCAATGGCTCGTGGATCAAGAGTGGCATAATTGAATAATTAAGGTTCCATCATAAATATATGAAATAGATTACATTTAGATTTATGTAGTAAATTTAATTAATCCAATTATATTTTCCATTTAAGATTCTCTAGCACATTTCAATATATAATAATCCAGACAATGACTATATGTAGCTAGTAATGCATGCATAAAGTAAACATGGCATGAAAAAATGCATGGAGTATAAGTATTAAAGTGGATTTGATGATGCATGAGGTGATACCTACATTCTATACCACTATGTGGAAAATGATATCTAAAATAGTAGTATCAATATTTATATCTTCACAAAACCTGTGTGTTGCCTTATTATATAATTAGTAAAATTATAATAGGAATAATCCCATAATAAAAATAACCCTTCCCATGTAATTTGGTTTTCCTCTGTACATGGATAATCTAATCCCAAGAATAGTCTCATTAAAAAATTATAATACAACCTAGTCTCTTGTCTAATACTGAATAGAAATAAATAAATGTAAAGAATGTTATGATTCCACATTGTAGTGTACTGATCCATAAGCCTGTAATCAGTTCCTTGAGACAGTTAGGCACATGACCTCAAGCTCACCACCCTATACACCCTAGGAAGATGACTAGAAGCTTGGGCCTTGGGTGTGTCTATGGGGATACTATACCATCATGAATCAAAGTGTAGCATAATGGTATATAATAATGGTAAAAATGGACATGAAAATAAATAATCATAGTAGAATAAATATAATAAATCATTAAATACAAACAAATAGGTAAAAGATGGATCATAAATAGATAAAATATGATGATGATGTCGATATGTAGCTATCAGAGAATGATGTAAAATGGATCCATGGGAAATATACATATACCACATGCTTTAAAAAATACCAAAAATGACCACATGTTTCCACTACTAGTACCATTATCATAGACATGGCACTCTGCTCCAGTACTCCATCCCAATATTGAAAATCAAGAATAAGATGTTAGGGGCTTCATTTTGCATATACCAATAATTATGAAGTCTGTTTGAGTATCATAGGTATCTTGGACAGGGTGTGGGAGATACTCAATAGGCCACCACTAATGTTGTATACAACAATCTAGTATGTTAATATAAAATGATCACTGTGTTGGTAGCTTATAAATGTAAATTAATAAATAAATAAGCATATCAGACTGGGTTCCCCATTGGAAACCAGACCAACAATACATGCCTCTCCATAAGAATTATGTATCTATTACATGATGAACATATAAGAATGTGATATCATTGTATTAATAGATCATCATAAAATAGGTATCAATAGATGGACCAAACACAATCATGTGATTTGGCTTGTTGGGCATGTCCTTGGATAACAACTATGCATTATTAGTCTTTAATTAAAACTTCATTATTATATTTTTATAAGAGGTACCCAAAGCCCATACAAGGTGATCCAAAAAGGAATCCCATCTATATCTCAAGGGTAACTGTAAATACCCAACACCATTAGAGTATATCCAAGGCTATCCATAGATAGAGTCCTAAGTATCACTCCAGGCATGTTATGAAGACAAGAGCCTCCTAGTCTATCCCTCTAATATCACATAGTAGGATGAGTATTGATCATGTCAAGATATAACCATCTATCCACCAATACAATTTCTGATGTTTCCCATAATGAACCCATATCCCATATATAGAGGAATAGAATCCTCCTGGTGTTCCCATCCAAGGCATTCCAAGTATCTCTCCCAACATAATTACAATTCATTTATTAATTCTAATTATAGTGAATGACTAGACCATATAAGTAATCATTCTATTGGGAACATTGTATCACACCTGAAATGATATGAATGTAAAATAATCTATAAAACAACATATAAATTAATATGAATGAAAATATAAACACATTATCCAGACTAGGAAAATAATTTAATTCATGTAATTCAAAAATGGCATAATGAATAGGGCCAAACTCAGGACAATTTTTTCCCTTATATAATTTTACCCAAAAATTTATTTACTACAAGGATAAGAAATCACATAAAAATTGGTTTTGATAATCATTCTATCATGTGTATTTTAATTATTTATGTATCAGGAAACATATATGGGTGGATTAGGTCAAAGCGATCATCCAACAATGTTTATTCTATATTAGGTAAGACCATATTAGGAGAAGGAATAAAATATATGTTAATTTAATATATGTTATGGAGGTAATTACATGAATTAGGGAATTTGGGACAATAACAGATGATATAAATTTAAATGAGACTTTTTGGAAAAGAACTAGACAACCAACCTTAAGCTTGTAACACTCTCCTCGTCCAATATAGACCTGTGAATGAAGCTAGTACAATAGAAATCATAATAAAGGATGAAATAATTGAAAATAGGGCATATAATATCACCCAAAAATATCATATTATAAGTGAAGATAAATTGTGTGAGGTAAAATGAGTGGAGATATTATTGAGATGAACCTAACACACCTGACAGCGAAGCAAACATTGCATGGAGGAAAGAGATTTAGTGGAACCAATGTGAGGATGGAGTGGTATCATTTGAATGTTTCTTAATATATGAGAGAATATAAGAGGGTTTCTATAAAAAATTATCCCCTTAAATATTTTAATATAATGATACTGTATATTTACATGACATGTAGACCTTACACATCGTGTAAATCATGAGTTTTTCTCTCTTATAAAAAACGTGATTCACAAAATGAAGGGGGATTTTGGAAAAACAATTACACATAATGTATTTAATACATTCCATTTATTTAATAGACATAATATATTAGGCCTCAATCCATCTTCAATCCCACATGTTATAAAATTATTGGAAGCAAAACTACCAGCCTAAATGCCTGGTCAAGAGGGAGTAAGCCCAATTTGAATTCACAATGAGGGTTTAGCATAAACTAAAAGAAAATGAACCTCACTAATATTCCAAGATGTTATAATTTATATAATATTATTTTTATTATATAAAGGTGAATTATTATTTACCTTTATTTTGTACCGTCCCTTAAAGTAAGGAATCTATGTTCATGCATACATATGATATACCATCTCTATTAACAATGTCATTCATCTTTCTGTCTCTATAATTAATGGATGAATCTAAATATATTAGTATATATTAAATATTTATCCTATTTAAAAAAATATTATGGAGCCGTGATAAATGTACTTTGTCAGGAACTAAAAAACCAAAATTATCATGGAATAAGAAGCAATTAACACCTAAAATGACTATTTTACTATGTAATTAAAAATAAATGGGTTTTTAAAATGATATAATTGGATCATATATGATATTATAAGTATATAAATGACTTTGGTATAGAATTATCTTAAAAATTAATATAATATAGAGGTGGTTATATTGATTTAAAAGGAATTACAACTTTATATATGATATCTTCACCACACATTTAATTATATAAGGCTCATGAAATATTCACCATTTATCTTTTTATGTGGTTTATATATTTCACATGAATGTATTTTATTATGATTATCATGAAAATTATGAAGATATAAATGTATATATATGATTCTATCATTCCTAAGGTCTTTATTCAAAATTTATATATATTTTATGGGATTTAAGATTCAATAACATTTTAATCAAGATCTTTATGATTAAATTTACGTTGAGATAATTATGTTATCCTTATATGATAAATCAAATTAATTTTATTACACTGTTGTTATTTTTTAATATAACATGATTTTATATCATTTTCCTCTCTTTAAGTCTCAATAGATGGAAATAAAATTATATTTAATGAAAATTGACTTTATATCTCTATTCAGTTGTAAATCCTTTTTCTTCCATATATATGTTTTAAAAAAAATTCAATAATATTTTTAATATTATCATATATGTTTTTAAATTAATTTCTAACCATGATTAAAATTTTGAAAATTATTTTTATTGGTATCATCATGTCTTATAATAAATAGGTTCTTTTTTACTTTTTTTCCAAAAATTTGAATGAAATATTTATTTTTATGTACACAACCTGAAATGAATTCCCCAACAACTTGATTGGTCAATGTTTTTATGTTTTCATTTTAGGTTGACAAGGTTATTTTGAAATATATTTTTTTCTATAATATTTTGTAATATTTTATATTCTAATGATGTGATTTCATATTGAAAATGGTATTTTTTTTGAAGAAATATTTCAAGTGATCATTTAAGGTAGTTTTTATGAAAGATGAAATCCATTGATGTTACTTATTATTTATTGGGTATATGATCCAATAATACCATATTAATTCATTGTCTAATTGGTTTATTATTTTGATGAAAATATTTATACGCAACCAGTTTTTCTTTCATGGTTTTTTCTACCATGAAATTTTGAAATGTTTATAAAACTCAAAAACTTCCACATTTCATGATGTATAATAAATGATTTATGATCATGTGGATCAAATATGAATGGATTATGGTTATATGACAGGTGAGACAAAAATTATATATCACTATAATGTATTAGGTAAAGATGGATATCCAATAATATTACAAGGAATGTAATGGGGAGTGAACCGAGATGAGTAAGGGGCTATGTCCACTATGATATAATCATGAAGTTAAGTAGATATGTGAACCTGCTCTTAATAAATTTTATTAGAAAAGTGAAGTGAAGAAAGACAATAATATCACACTCACATCTAACAATTACAAATCATAGTAAGAGAAATCAGTCTCATGACCAAACCAATCTGCAGTTTCCCATTCAGATGGAGAGTTACTTTTTATGAAGTATTTAAATGCATCAATATCACTATTATATAAAATATTTTAGAATGACATGGAAAAAACGTTCCTTGGGATGTTTGAGTAGTCCTTCCTTGGCCTTTTCTTAGGGGGAGAAGAGTCATTTTTCCCTTATGTGAAAACATCCTTTAATGGGACATTATTTTGAGAGGGATTGACATCCATTTCCTTTTAATCATCTGTGAAATTTTCCCATTGACCATAAACATGGAATGACTTATAATATTTTTAATATACTCATGAAAGTTGGTAGCTTGTGCACTAAAGAATATTTCCACATCCCTTGAATCGTGCGCAGGAATATCCAAACCAGTTGATTCCTAATAAAATACCACACTAAAAGGAACTATATCATTATCTTAACCATAAAATATTTCATCTAGAGCTTCAGCTTCACTAGTTGGTTCCAAAATTGGCTCCCTCTGCTCATGCCCGACCTCTTCAGGCTTTGGGATCAGATCATCACTTGCTAGAAAACCAAATATATTACCCAACACAAGAGTTACATAATTATTTTGAGGGGGTACCACATTTAGAGAGCCCTCAAACACCAGAGGAATATCTTGAACAACCCCTACAGCCTCATGAGATACACCTGAACCATCATGATTTCTATCAACATCCACCACTAATCATTACTTCACTCATGTAGGAGTGAAAACCATCCAATACCGCTTCAACTTGTCAAAAAGTCCACTGACCTCCCTTTCATGAGGTAACTCCATAGGCTTCATAGGTATACCAAAATCACTTAATCTCATAGGTCCAGACTCATTTCTAGTGCCACCATGTCCCAAGATAATCACTGGTCGAGACTGGGGGATTGTTCCTTGATCACTCTATAGTAGTCCCTCGAGGGAATAATTCTCGGGAGGCTTTAGATGGCCGATGAAATATCTATAACGATGGAAAAAGTTATCATACTGTAGCTACATCACCTTCATATTTAGAGACCCACAATTACATAATGACGCTATATGTCCGTGTTAGTTGCAAGATATACAAAATTTTTTCCACAATTCAAACATAACAACCTAATTTCACCAGAAACCATTTCCATTAATAATCCACACCAAATACATTATTGGATGGGAGTCATCCACTTCTACACATATTTGGAGGAAAACAAGTTTGCGACCAATTTAGTTTTGGCCTCATAAAGCAAATATCGACCAACCATAGTCCAAAAAATACATAAAATTGGAGGGGTTTGGAAGGGGACTAGGAGAGGATGGAAACATACCCAAACCTATGTAGTCTGATTATACCACTTCATATAGAAATAGAAGTTTCTTGAAATGGGAATGAAGATGAAGAAAGCGCATTGTTGAAGAGATTTGGACCAAGCAACAGTGAGTTCATCCATTGACCCAAACCGGATAATAATATGCCTTCGATCAAGAAGGAAAACAACCATAGAATCTAGAAAACCCCAAGGCTCAAAGACGAAATGGTGGAGCACATCAATTGAAGGATGAAAAATAATAAATCTATCCCCAAGAGTCAGGTTCAAGAGGTCAGAGGAACAGTTGAACTCTTCTGGCAACAATGATAGTTGAGGTAAACCAAAATTCAAATTTTGGACTTTCTGGCATATTGAGATTCAAGGAAATAGAGGACGAAACATAAGATTAGAGAATGGGAGGAAGAAATGAAGGATCTTTAGTGAAAATGAGGGAGAGAAAGGAACTCTCCCCTATTATGGGGAGGGGGGAACCGGGTCCTCCATCATCGAAGCCTAAGTCATTGCCACGATGATCAGCACAACTGATATCCTCCTCGTATAATTTATATATTTAAAGAATATTACACTATGATATACTTCGTAGTAAACCTTTAATTTGATATTATTGAATGGGGAGTGATCCCAATAAACTATTATAGAATTGGGAGTGATTTTTGCTATAGGAAATTATTTTCTAAGATTATGTGTATGTAAAAAACGTATATATTATATCAATGTTATGCCCTGGTAGCTCATTTTCTATGATTATATTCTGATTAATGTCATATGAACTACCTATATTTATTCCATGACTCTAGATTATGATCTATGATATGAATGGTATGGTTTTCAAATGTTAAGATCATTTTCAAATACCCTTGTTATCTTATCATGTTTAGTTTATCATTGATATGTCCCACTTTACCAATACTATTTATCTGAGATCAAATTTTCTTATGTTACATTTCCCAGGTTATAAATAAAGGTTTCTAGCATAATATATTTAAGAAGGGTGATGGTTATGAATATCTCTGTGATAGATTTTGTACATCTATTATGAATAAGTTGTTTTTGTATGCATGATTTGAAATAAACTAATCCTATCTGAATCTAAAATCTATCAAAGATTTTTATATTGAATATTCATCAAATATGATGTAGTATTTATGTCTTAAAGGTATGGGTAACTACTGATTATTGGGTTCACATCCTTGATCTACTATAAATGTTTATCCTTGTGCTGGTATTTCTCTAATCATGTCAAGATGACAACTCTAATCAATGTCACCCGGTCTCTAAATCCATTTTAGCACCAAAATATATTCTCAAAATTCAGTGATAGAACCCATTAAAGTACAATATTATAATCTTGTTTGTAAAAATTTTGGAATCCCAAATAAATACACTCTCAATTCTAGAGACACAACCCTTGAAAATCATAATTGTATAATTCATGCTCAAAATCAATGGAAGCAACAAATAATATCCTCATCAATCTGGACACATAACCCGCAATAGCCAAAATAGTGTAACCCAGGATCCAAATACCTAGTATCTTCAAAAAATACACTAATGTATTCAGGGATGTAACCAATGATATAATAAAAATTATAATCCATTCTCCAACTACACAAAAGTCCCAAAAAACCCTCACAACTCTGGGGACACATCCCAAAGATAGTCCAAACAATATAATGTGGTATCTAAATCCTTGACAACCCCAATCACACCCTATGACTAAGGTCAACATCAATAAATAACCTAATGGGGTTCCTGATGTCTCACCAAATTAAGGGATATACACCATCACCCCCTTGGGGTCCTAATTATAATCAAAATTTAGGTTTACCCAACATTGGGTTTCTGGTATCAGTCAAGTCTCTGGTTCCAACCTCCCAATTATAACCAATATATTATTGGTCAAATTTATTAAAAATATATAAAGGATATTATAATAATAATATATTTCCTATATGGTATATTGGAAGTGTTAAAGGATGTCCCTGAATGACGTTATCATTATTGAGGTAAATATAGTTTAATTTGGTGCTTCAAGCCTTAGATGTGGTATATTGTGGAAATTGTTTGAATAATATTTTTGTCATTCATGGATAGATAATTCAAGGAATAAATAAATCATGAAATGCATACTAATGAACAAAAAATGATATTCTAGAATCCTAGCTCCATGGTTTATTGAATATTTAGGACAAACCACAAATGAGCATACACATGTGACAATTTAGGGGTATGTGTTGGCAAGCATGAACATAGGTATAGGAAAGCACATAAGTGCAGTGGTTTGTAACATATGACAATACTATATAGGATCATAAGATTTTTCCCCATTACCCGTAACTAGTGATTTTGGAAACTAAATAATCTTATATATTATAATTCTAAAAAAATAATATCATTGTGAGAATTTGGGATGCAGACACAATTCACATATCTTAAAATAATAAGCTCATAATTAGATTCATTTGATCAATCTCACTCCATCATTTGATCTGGATTGAGGATCATCTTCAACCTCTCAATCAAGAGTTTCCAAATATATGAACTCAAAACCGCCCATTTCTCCATAATATAGGAATTAACACCTCTCAACGGTTCCATGGAAGATGAGATTCCAAGGCTACAACTACACATTACATCATGGAGTGTTTGGATTAACCAATTTAAATAATTAAAAGATATCTAATATTATGGAAGAATATTTCATAGTGAGTAAGTCTACACCATCATAATAGATGTAGGAGGTAGAGGCTATGGCGTAGTAGATACAAAAAATCCATAGAAATTGTTTTCTGAGCATTGAAAATATGATTTCTTCATAATGAAGGTAGTATACACACTGTAGGATATGATCACTACACCTCAAAGGAATGTGATTTGCTATAATCATATTTGTGTTGAGTGTTTTGGTTATGGAAACTATGATGGAACTATACCGTGACGATACATCCAACACAATAGAGGTAATTTAATCTTATATTTTTTTCTCTTATAATTGATAGGTTTCCATGATTCATAGAAGTATCTAAACCATAGGAACTGTGTTACATTGAATAAGATCACACACCATTAAATTATTATCAATGTCACTGTGTGCATTTGTGATTGATTGAGAGGATTTTCGGAGTACCCAACACTATGAAAAACATAAAAAAATATATTTTTTAGTAAATATAGGTTCACACACATTTGATGGATTTTTTATGGTAATGGGTTATGAAAAATTAATAACTATAAAACATGGATCATAGTGTAGCACATTTATAGTTTTCTATATTTATCGATATGAAGATTCAAGGATGTAGATGTAGAATTTATTATTCATTTATGTATTTAATTTCTGATAATATCCAAGGTTATTATTTTCATAGAATATTTCTTGAGGCATTTTGATATTTTATCAAATATTTATAGCTAAAAATTACAATCATGACACATGTGATAATTCCCATGTAAAAACAGATGTTTTGTACCGCATTAGAGAGTTTCTAGAGAAAAAAAAGAAGTCTTTTTTGGGTTATCTAAAAAATCTATTACAAGATCATCACAAAATGAGCCACACCTATTGAAATTAAAATGGTGGAAGCTAAAATTTAAAGGATTTCTAATTTCTTACCATGAAAGAGAAGGGTTCGATAATTACCCAAGAATGATGGTTCCTTGATCATTCTTGAATAACTAGATAAATATTTAATATGTTATGTAAATTATCATAAAATAGTGATAAACATAAAATTAAATGGTATTTTAAGATTATATATTTCACAGAGCAGTCTAGAGATTCAAATGGAACCAATCTATAGTCAGTTTTACTCTCATGCTATGGATGGTACCATTCTTTAGCCTACATGATAATTATTTCTCCTTCTAAACAAGTGATCATAAGATTAATGTATGGTGGAATTTATCAAATAGTGATAGTTCATCCACCTATAACCATTGTAATAAAATTAAACTTTTATTGAGTGAACATTACTAAATAAATAAGAAGTTATCCTATTGATATTAGTGTACTATCACATAGTTGGAAGAATGCTTCTTAGAGCAGTGCAGATTGGTAAACCATGTAAAAATTAATTTTCCCTTTGGATTGTATTGTTTAAATCATTTTGGATCATCGTAATGTAATATTGATTAAATTAATCAAAAAGAAAATTTATATAAATTGTAGTTAGGAAAATGGATCAACATAAATACTACAATGATAAATATCTAAGCTATATTATAAAGAGATAAACACCCACAGGGGAAAAGATACATGAAACATATACATATCTGGATAACCCCAAAATAGTATCCAATTTCCATTTATGCCAAAAAATTGGTATCAAAGTGTAAGTTTATTTAACTATATTTTTTTCTCTATATTTTTTCATTGACTATTAAAGTTGAAGTTTTAATATAACTTTATATTTTGGTGATCTATAGAAACGACCAAACAATAAAGAAGAATGAAAATTTAGATGGAATAACTCATTGTAGAGTTTCATTTATAATGAGTGAGATAAATTTGAATGATTCTATGATCTTAGATAAGAGAGGTATGAGAAAATCATATTTTCAATCCATTTTATCTTTCATTCATTATTTATGTATGAATACAAAGGATGATAGGACAAGTGAGAATGAAACTATTAATGACAAAGAATCCCTGATGAGGTAAATTATATAAGTTATCCTTTTTTATGAGAAATTGGATCAACAGTTAAAATAATAGAATTTGAAGCGAAATAATGAGAAAATATCTAAAAACATAAGTATTAAATTGAAAATAATTTATATGTCTAAAATCCTGAACTCAAACCTTGTGGACGTTTTTATTATCCAAAAATAATAATAACTATCAGTTAGAAGAGTTAGGAAATAATTACAGGAAGGTGAAAAAACTAAAATATGATAATAGGGAGAATATTTTAAACTCAAAAAATATTTAAAATTTGAAATACATGAAAAATGATCTTATTATCGACATTTCAAAAATGGTTGAGGAGAAGAAAATACTACCATAAGAGAATTCAAGAATTAATGATTATATTGCTCTAATAAATTTAAAATGAAGTATCAATGTAAAATAGTAAATAACCCCTCAGTAGAATTGGAATATTAGATTACCTGTGGGAACACTCTTAATATAGAATATAATTTTAAACATGAATCAATAGAAAAGAAGATTAAAAAATCGGATGAAAATATAAAATAAGACAAGAAATGATTGGAGAAATTTAGGGACAAGGTTAATCCTATATTAATGGATTATTTTTCATTTATTATATTAAAATTCTTCAAAATTATTTGAAATAAATATTGAGAAGTATTTTATATCTATGGAAAATAATAAAAATATTGTGATTATAAAAATTCTAATCAATATAGGAAAGTATGGTATGATCTGTGATAAACCATATACCATGAATAATAAGAATTAATCTACGATCTTCCCTAGAAAAGTAAAAATGATGAAGGTAATGGGAAAATATCTAAAATGATCCCTTTCAAAGGAAATGATCATTTAGAGATTCCAAAATGAATGTATGGAAACATGTTCTATTCATTATAAAATATCATGTTTTCTAAGATATAGAATATATTTCATAATGTGATTATTAAAAAATTAAAAATCAAATGGGAAAACCAAAAAAATTGATGAAATGATTATCAATTTAGTTATTATTAACATAAAAACTATTCCTCAAGTGAATATATTGCGAGGATGTTAAAATGAATTGAATTGTGAAATCAACTATCATACAATGATAAATCTACCTCACTAAGAAACATATTTTGATAACCCAAATAAAATAAATTCTCATTCTAAAAGTAGTCATCAAAGGTGTTATAAATATTCTTTAAAATCACATGTCTCTTATAGAAATAAGGGGAATATTTTGAGACAATAAAATAAGATATCACATGATCCAAATATATGATATGTTCATGTTAATGAGATGCCTCAAAGAAAAGTTATGTATTAATAAAATAAATATTCCTTATGAGGAAGACAAAAATATAATTTTCTGTTCAAAAAATTAAACTAAACATGTAATTAAGGTAAAAATAAATGGTATAAAATAATCGTAATGAGGAGAAGATTTTGACCATGGTTCTATGGAGAAAAAATTATCAAGGAGTGTAATAGGAATAGGATTTCATTGAAAATATTTCTGACTTAAATACAGAGTCCAAACTGAAATGTTAATAAAAATTGATGGTCCTTGATTACTTACTTCCCCCCCTTGACATGAGGAATTTGGATGGTACCCATATTTTTTAATATTCTAAATATTATTTTTTTTAACGAGGTGTTGGACTTATGGGTACAAAATTAATGGGTTACGTGTGGAAAAATGTTCATGAAGTAAAATTGACGAGGGATATAAAATTAAGCAATAAATTTAATGTAGATAGTGTTGTTTGAAGTGTTTTAAATTATATATAGTTTCAATCATAATGATTCATAAAAGGATGAGGTGGTATTTTAGAATTTCAAAATAAAAGGACTTATTAACATGAAATAAATTACATTAGGATAAATTTAAAATAATATACTACATGAAAATAAATTTTTCCTAAAAAGAGGGTTTACCATTTATGTTGTTAGTTAAATCAATCCAATCAAGGAGGATAGATTATTGAGGCTATAATATGGATGGATCTTGAGTATATCTATCCATGTCCTAACAAGTTGTATCATTTGTGTCATATATTCTGTTAATAAAAGCTGTAAAAAGGATCTTCTTAATTAATTATTCCCCAAAAAATCAAAAAAACATTCAGATACACAATGAAAAATAGAGGGGGAATTAGAGTGTGTGTTCAAAAGGTTGTATCATTAGTTAAATTATTTCACCAATGTCAAATAAAGTAATAAAAATGTATCTATTGGGTTCATGATTTATTTGTTGATGGTACACCTTAATGTAAATATAGGGAAAAACAATTTATGAATCATCAACATATAAATTCAATTATATTTTTTATAGATGTGGAAGTATCATCTTAGTGAATGTTTCTAAATAAACTATAAACCTAATTTTGATATGATGGAATCAATGAAATCTCATGATCAAATTTTGGATAATTTCCCCACAAGTGAAGCCTTGAAGAAAAAATAAATAGGTGAAGGAAATTTATTTAGTATTAAATTTTATTCATCCTCATTTGAATGTTGAGTTATGAATAAATAGAAGAAATATCTTTCATGTGATGTGTAATCTATTTTGACCCAACATTTGGAATCAACAAGTAGTATTTTCCTCACCCATATACATTAAATTATTTGACACTAATTGTTTTTGAGATATTTCATAATGTAATAGGTGTGTATATTTTAACTATCTGTAATATTTTTTATAGATTTAGATATAAAAATATAGAAGTTGGTATTTCAATTAATAAAGAATCGTCTTTCTTATATCATGCTCTGAATTAGTAGAATTAAGGGATTTGTTGAAAAATCTTTGTGAAGTAGTGAACTCACTCTTTGGATCATGAAAGGGGAATACTAATAAAGTATTGTTTTTGGAATTTTGATTTCAATGGAAAATTAATAACAAAAGTTAATTTGGTCTTTGGAAATGGAATTACATCGAAATTTAATTCCTCAATCAAGGGGATCTTAATATGTATGAATTTGGAAATCATTGAGGAAGCATGTATTTGTGGGTTCTCTTGAAAATATGATTTTATTAGTTTCATCTAATATTGTAAGAATTTACCTTATAGTTTAGTAATAATGGGGATAAAATAATGAAATTTTTTGTGAAATATGAAGGGGGGGATAGTTTTTAAAATTAAATTTATATAATTGATTACCCTTTATATTTTATTAACAAAGGGGGAGAAAAGATACAAGATAATTTGGTTATTATCAAAAAAATCCTCAGGAGGGGGGGACTGTTGCAACATAGAGATTATGAGTAAGATTTTTTAATTCCATATAATAGATAATCATATAATACTATTAATGAATGATGATATATTATAAGGGTTAAAGTACATGCAAGAAGGATTTAATGAAAGTTGTTGTATATAGAGTTTAATTTTTGACTTTAATTATTGGATATGGTATATTATGAAAATAGTTTTAATATAAATTAGTCCATGCTTAGCCTTCCAAGCCATGTAATCTCTCAACCTTGAATTTTACAGTAATGATAAAACAAGAATCTATATACATGGAGGAAATAGGTTTAAAAACATAACTATGGAAAAGCACCCATGGGTGTTCATCAAGAAACATGCACACATGTTTATGTATGCACATGGGAGTAATGATCCCTATTACTATGAAACAACCTGAAGAAGGAAAATAGTTGACCCCATTACTCACAACTAGAGAGTAGATGAAAAAAAGTTTACTAGGAATAGGGATAAATGATGTATGTTTTCATTATGAATCTATAATGTTGGAACAATTCATCCACCTTTAAAAAATATTATTATAATGGGTGGAGTTTTATTAATCTCAATACATTATTTGATCTAGTTTTCATACCATCATCAACATCTCACTAGAGAGTTCCTCTATAAATGAACTAGGTACTTGATATATCACTATGAAATAGGATTTAAAACCTCATTTGAGTCTCATGGAATGTGAGATACCCAGGCCAAAGGTAGAAATTGTGCCATGGATGGTCAAAATTTAATATAATAAAAGGAGTTTTGGTTCACTGATTATACATGAGGATATATTTCATCGAATAATATTACAGCATATTAAAGAATAAATTTATGGAGGATATGGAATAATAGAAATTAAAACACAATATAAATTGGGTTACAAGCTTTTAAAAAATGATCTCTTCCTAACATAGGTATTATCCAAATAATTGGAGATGATTTAAACAACATAATGGAATGTTCTATGCTACTATCACATGTCAGTTGAGTTTTTTAGTTTTAGTCATGAAACTGTGAAGATACATAGTATTCCTAAAAGTTAATTTGATATGATAATTTTTTATCTTCCATTAGATAGGTGTATAATTTTCAAGATGTTTCAACACTATAATAATTGTTTTACATCACATAGAAGCATCTATAATGAAATTATTAGCTACATGGTTGTGTACGTTCATGGTGGAATAAAACATTATGTGATTCACCAACTATTTGGAAATTCGTGACCATATATGAGTATTCATAAATTGAGATTCAACTACATTTGATATGTTGTTTATGTTTTGAGGATATAAATAATTAAATATTATCAAATAGGTAATGGTGTGTATAGAATATCTAGTTTTCTATACTTACAAATACGAAGTTTTAAGGAAATTGATGGATACATTCATGGGAATTTAAATCTTTGAATTATTACAATATCTAATGTTTTTATGTTCAGGTAAAATTACCTAATACATATGGGGAAATTTATTAAACATTTATGAATCTTAAAATTACATTAATAACACAAGTGTTAATGCATGTATAAGAACATAAGGTCTTCACAACATGATAGAGATTTTGGAGATGAAAAAAAGAGAAATTTGATGAGTTATATAAAAAAATAGTATAATATCATGAAAAACTAATACACACCTATATAATATGAATATTGAGGGATCAAAAAATTTCAATCTATTTCAATGATTAAATAGGAAATGGAAGGGTTCTAAAATTATTATATAATGAAGGTATCATAATATTTCATGAAGAAATAGCGACATAAAGAATGAAATTCCATGAAATATATTGGAATAAAGATAAATGTTTTATTAAAGGGATGTTTTACATTATATTTTTGAAATAGGTTCTTATATATTCAAAGGTAATCAATCTATATTCATGAAACACCCCAACATTTGGTTATATTATTCTTTGGCCTACATGTTAGTTTTTTCTTAATAAGTAATGAACATAAGGGGATGTTTAAGGGAAGTGACCTCATAGAGATATTTTATCTATCACAATCAATTGAAAGGTAGGGATCATAGGGAAACGTTACCTAGCCTAAAGGAAAAATTAGCGACCTTAGTTATTTTGGTTCACCAACAAAATTTTTGTATCATGATCATAGGACTCACATGCTTTAGTGAACCAAGTAAAAACCCATGTGTCCTTGTGATTGTTTTTCTTTAATAACAATGAATAATCGTGAGATAAATTTGATAATGTTAATCAAAATTAAAATTGATATATAATGCCTATTTTGGTAAATTACTTCAACATAAGCACTATAAATAAAAAAAGTTCCCCATATAATTATTATTTCAACACCCATTAGAGAATAAAGAACATTGAAATATATCTATACCATAATTTATCCTCCCCTATCTTAGGGTATCTAAACCCCATTATAACTAACTGTGTATAATAGAGGATGTTGCACTTATTAGTTGTGGTGTGTCATATAATGATGTCATGGGACTTGTGGGTAAGCCTCGCGACTATTGTCTGAAGTGATGGATCATTTCACATCTCATTTCCTATGTTATATATGTCATCCCACTCAACTAACCCATTCATCCTACCCATGGTTTAACTATATAGGAAAACACCTCTCCTGGGAATGATTTCTCATCCCATAACCAATATCACTAATCCCAACAACTCTTGAGTGTCATAAGATTCATACCATGATCAACAGGGGATGTATAGTTATTCATATCATAGTCTATAAGGTTATCGTAACTCAATTCATAACACCCCCCTCTTAGAGGATACTAGGGACCCTAGTAAATGGGGTTTATGTATCCCCCGTCTCACTTACACCTAGGAATACAAATCAAATGTTTGATGTGTCAATGGAGAAGCACTTATATCATGGAATTGGCCACTAGAAGTAGATACCAACAAGAAAACTCACAATTCCAAGTTAGACTATTAACTTTATCTAGTACTTTAAGGCATAACATTTTGAATAAGACGTTTAATTTATATCAAGAAGTGTAATTAATTAATTAATTGGTTCAAAACCATTAGTTCCTTGATATCTTATCACATGAAAAAAAAATAACATGCATTTATCTATAATGAAACTACTGAGGACTAGCAAGAAATTTTTAAGATTTTCTCTTTTATCTTACAAAGTTTCAAAGTTGCTCCCAAGGCTAGTCCATGCCTTGAACAACCTTATACATTCCTTGAAAACCTATCTCAATCCATAATTACTAAGTAAATTTATCTACATAAAATTCAAAACTAATTATATAATTATTAATTAATACCCTAATTTAATCAATTTGGAATGATTTCTAAACTCTCACTGGGTATTTGATGATTAGATAACTCTCAACAAATGGGGTTCTAGCTGTCCCTAGCACACACATGAACCCATTCTAGGATAAATAAACCTAATATATCAAAAATTAAACCAATAAATGTTTTTAGTTTTAATGACATTTCATAAAAAAAATTCACCATTTTAAGAACCTTTTACGAATAAATGAGTGGCAATAGTCGATATATTATCTTGAGAAGTATTACATAAAAGCTACCCAAAATACCCAACATGTTCATCCAATTAAACCTTGTTCAAGTTAAATGGACATCAAATAACTATCAGTTAAATAAATAATTAAGGGAGATGAATTGGGAAGACAATCAATGAACACTAGAGATGGAATGTCACCTCAAAATTATGGATAAACATAGCCACAACCACAGTATTTAAGGGTGAAGGATGAGAGAAAGTGATGAGGCCCTCTAAGATGATTCACCAATAGAAAGTGGATATAAGGAGACTCACCTTTAAAATTTTCGGGGGGAGTTTCGACCTTTAAATCCAATTAAATATCTAGTATTCCAATGTAACAATCCAGGATATAGGCTCTCCCACTGATCATCTAATGTCTACAAGAAGTATCCACCATGCATCCCAGCCACCCGACTTTCTATGAGAACCTTCTAAATCCAAACCCAACCTTCTATGTCCCATTAAAAATCTAATTACTCATGTTTTATGTGTTTAAACTTTAGGATACCTCTCAAAACCCCGGTTTGAAAATCTACTCATCCAATAAATTAAAAACTCAAAATTCCCTTGAATATAAAACCTATACATATAAAGGATCATTAAAAAATCCAAACCGTAACACTTCTCATCCTCAAGTAATTATGGTGGTCATGAATATGAACATTATAAAAATCCTGAGTCATCAATCTATGTGAAAGAGTAACATCCCAGCCATGGACACTCAACACCCCTTCAATGTGAAATTCCAAAAATGTGGTTCTAAAACACTAAATAAAGTTCCAATTATTATTATCAAGATTGAAACACCTTGATTATTATTTACTAAACAAATATATTCATGTTGGAAGCAAAAATAATTTAACAAAACAAACATAAAAATTCACAGTCAATTCAAATATCATTTACACTGAAACAAACCTAAAATTAATTGAAGGAGTCTATATCATTAAGCCCCTTCTATAGACCCCTCACCACCACGTACGTCAAAGCAGATGATGGTACCTTCGTGATTTCGATGAGCACCACTATAATGTGAGTGTATTTGTTGGTACCTCTGGGAATCCGTTGGATCCCTACTACATCATGAAAACATTTTTATTTATAGAGTTCCCCATGAGCATCATGTTCCATGTTTCTTATTAATACTTAGATCCCCCACCTGAAAAGAAAAATTATCATAACCTTTAAACATCTAATATCAATTATTTTTAAGGTCCCATGAACTGTGAACCTAACTAGAAATGGATATCCCAATGTAAATGAGCACCATGATCCATGCTTTCCATTTTTCCTCAAAGCCCCTACTTATGGTAGGGATAACATTAATGAAGGCTTTGAACCATTTCGAAGGAGGGATCCCTTTTGGGTATCTCAAGGATTCATGAACCATTATGATTTTATGATGAAATGTTCTTACAAGATCTGTGCTAAGGGATATTCCACATGCTCCATAAGGGTGCCTTCTTTGTGAAGTACCTTTCATTAAAGAAGTGTATTTTATTCATGAAGACCCTTCCCTTCTTAAAGAAACCAAGATTCATGAAGATTATTTTAGAAATCCCCTCACTTTATGAGCTCCTATCATGTGTGTCCCTCCAAGATTTTGTGAAGTGGTTTCATATTTCCTCATGTGGTATCCCTTATTATGATGTACTTCCTCGTTCTTTCTTTTATAGTCATGTTAATGGATCTTTGTTTTTTTGAATATCCATGCAAATGTAGACCCCACAAGTGACCATTTCCCCACTACCTCTATTTGGGAATAGTTTTTTCCATCCACCACTCCAAGGTGCATGACATTCAAAAATGTATGTTGTACGGGGTAAGGAGTGAACCCTCTACATATGAGATAATGATAAAATGACAAGTCCCATCATACTCAGTACATGACTTTAAACTGTAGTCTCACCCCGTGCAATGAACATGGTATGTCACACTTCTGACATACCTCCCAGAGTAGTTCCCAAATCTATATCTCCTAGGGCCACTATTATATATAAAATGCACACCATCCCTCACTGAAACATATTTCATGACACAACTATTTCATCCACTACTTTCTCTTCTCTCTCACCCTGAGCGTGAATCACAAGGTATTAGAGGTTAGTAATGACATTGACTCCATCTAGGCCACCTTAGTGTGTAATCCCCATTCCCCTTCTGAACATCACGGGTTTTGATCCTTGTCTTATAAACATGGTACATTTGAAGACACTATGAGGATTGATCCCAACCAATAGAAAACTCTTGTGATCCATCCTAGGGGTGTGCATCCTCATGATGTGGCATCTTCTATTTTTGTAAAACCTCTAACAAATCTACCATGTTGAGGTGTTCTAATCCATACATTTGTGTAACTAAACAAGCATAAGGAACAACTTGTCAATGGGAATCTATCCATGTGTATCCTCAATCGCATATTATAATTTTTTTACTTTCATCCCTATCTCTTACATACGAAATATAGGAATCCTTCCTAAGGCTCAATTCCTCTAGCATCATATTCACATCTAATCACCATTATCCTTACAATGTGACATTAAAATACATGAGATACCTGAACTTCATGGACTTTGATCCCTTTATCCTAAATAGGGTTTGTAGGAAGCCTCATTGTGGTTCAATACTATCATCCACTACCACCATGGTCTTTCCCTTGAGATTTTCTGTCTCAGGAAGATCATGCCTTAACCCGTACATTACACTTCATTTGGGTCCCTGTCCTTTTGTTCTATTCTGGTAAGCCACCTCTTTAGTCATCTCATCACCCCACTTCCAAACTCTATTGAATTTGAATCCTTGACACTGGACATTTATAAATCATCATCGAGGATCAATCTCATAAACCCTCACATTCCATCCAATCCATCCATTATCTTTCAACACTTCCTCCTTTTTGATATCTATTATTACTCAGAACTCCACATATTGGTGAGACCAAGATATCCACATCACTGCTGCACTTATAAACACTCATGAATTTGATCATGAATAATACCCACACAATCCATGTTCTTATATCTAAGAGTGATGCTCATGTGAATGGTATCTACCCAGGTGTAATACCCTAATCACCACTTCAAACTATGTGGAATTTGATTATTATCTTCTATAAAGGGTTTGTATGTAGCCTCTATGAGGTTCAATCCTATCCAATGGTAAACCTTGGTATCTACCACATTAGATTCCACCCTCTCTGATACACCCTCGGTGGTTTGCAAATTAGACTTCATAGTGTGACATCACTCCCATTACGGGATAAATTCTCTGGGTTCATCATTAGAGGCATCCCCACCCATACGTTAAACCATCCAAGTGATCCCACCTAATAATTTACCTATCTAATCCACCCTCACTGGTGTTCTAATATAACTATACTTTCTCTGTAATATGTCTAACTCGTGACTCTCTATATATGCAAGATGTTAAACTCGTGGCATAACCCATGTTAAACATGGAACACATGTGTAAAATGTCAAAATTCATGAATCTAGCATAAAATACACCACAATTGATGTGGGTTTCCTCATTTTTCTACTCCCATGAGAAACCGTCTTATGAGGAAGAAGATAAGTTCTCAAATGTTGTAGTGTCCAAAAATTCCACTGATTCCCAGCATTACTACTCTCCGAACCAAAGGTTTTTCCCTATACTTGACCCGTTGGAATATCTAGATAGAAATAGTATTTTTAAATGGAATCCATGAAGAAATGTAATTGAGAATGAATTTCATGAACAACATATTAATCTATAAGGGAGACCTAAAATAGGCAATGAATTCTCAGGGGAAATACATGGAAGGTAGGACCGATATCCCATTATCTGATTTTGATCATGGAGTATACATCTTTTAAGAAGTGATGAATATTGAATGCCTTTGGAAAATAAAAATTTGGGGTAACAAACATGTTGTGTCTGTGTGAGACATCACATAGAGGTGGGTGCATTCTAGTAGAAAGCATCAAAATCAAAAATGGTGAACCTGAATTGAACACTTCTCCTCAGTATGGGATTTGTAGCATTCTAGAAAACAGAAGGTGAGTGTGTCACAAGTTCCCTTTATTCGGCACCAGGTTATACCAATAAAATAGTGGTCCTGGAATGAAACTCATCTGAGATTGGGGTTCTTAATCACTGGGTATTCCAATCATCGGCATCGTCAACCTAGATCTCTCTCTCCGACCACATAAGACTGAATTATGATAGGATATTGCGAATTAATTTCCATGTAACCTGTTGGTTATTGAATATTTCATATTTATAGCATCCGAACTATAAGAAATGAATCACTCCCGACTTGTAGAAATAGGGGCCGAAGGATTAATAATATGGAAATCCTGCATGATTCTACCTCCACCATGATGTCATCCATCACCAAAGTTACTGAGTGCCTGCACCCTATCTCACCCAGTGAATTCATCCATATAATACTGATAGACACCCATTTTCATTAATATTAGATGGAGGGGGTCTTTCTGATCATGTACATGGCCTTGCGGGACTTAAAGGATATTTTACCCCACCGTCACCGCCACCCCTAGGGGCCGCGCAGTGAGACACTACTCACAACTCCAAATTCAAACCATTTCAAGAGTCTCACCCCGAAACACACCTATGACTCAATCCCATGTGCTGATGATATATGGGATATTTGAATCATCCCAGCCACATGAAATACATTTGAGTCACTAAGGAGGTCTCCCACAGTGCCCCATAAACACTGCTAACTGGTCCCTTAGGCTAAAGAACAGATTGTTCATGTTCATGATCCACTATCCCCGGTCCAGGTAACTTGATTCCTATGTTATGGACATGATTAGGAAGATGAAATTCATTAGAAAACATCTTCAATAGATCTAGTGTCCCATTCCACCATGAACACATAAATCTAGTTACCTTCTACTAAAAAGTAGGGTCACTCCAATGCCCAATTGGGATCGAGACCTCAGCCACTCCATAAATAGAATGGTATAACTCTATAATTTTTCAGCACCGCTAGAAACCATCATGGTATGAACCTCGATGAAGTGATCCAATATAAAGTCTCTCCCAATACCATCACTAGTTAGAGTGGAGTTCATCCCCACTCTCATGATCAGTATGGAGGTCCTCCCCTAGTTATCAGCACCTGTCTAAGAAGAGTCCCTTCTTGTTTTAATGGCATCCATCCTAGAGGTCCACCACATACCCTTATTATTCAACATGATGGTCCTCCTCATGTCCCATTCAACATCTTCTTAGGTGATCTTATCATCTTGGATTAAAAATTTGAACTTATTCTCTCTACTATAATAGTCCAAGTAATGGTCCTCCCCACTTAAATGACAACAGGTATCACGATTATCCACATATCTCAAAGAATCAAATAGGATGTCCTACCCATGAATTCAACCAATAGTTTAAAGGTCCTCCTCATGCCCAAAAAGTTCCCATCCTGATGAATCATCCCGAGGTAGAATAGAGACCCATCACTGTTGAAGGAATAACTATTGGAGGCCCTAAGTTGTCGTGAATCCCATTCTCTTTTCTAATTCTGATGCTGAGTGGGACCCACTGATGGAGCCTTCCCCCCTCCCATAGCCATTTGCATCAGAGTCTTGGTATGGAGCCTAGTGTGTGAGTTTTATCATACCAGATTGTGAGATGCACCAGATCCTTAAATCCCTTCAGAGAAATGTGTAAGTGGAGGAATATTTGGCTCATTTTTAAGGTATTTCCAAGCATTATTCACTATCATCTCCAATTTCATTCTCTACCTAAACAAGAGATCACATAGAGTTTTTTAGGGCTTGGTGGATGATTAGTTATCCCTAGATCTGCCACCAATTTCTACTGACTTCATGCATGAAGTAGTGGTCAACACCCCATCCTATAGGGACATCATTATATGGTCAGTATTCTCCCCGAGAGATAACACATTGAGAAGAAACCTATCATTTCAAGTGGTGTTTTCTCCACCGACTAGTCCACTGCCACAATAATACACATCAGTAATATTTTCGATTCATCATCCATCCTTGAAAAAATAATGGGGTGACAAAGTGTCAGATCCCACTTTTTAATAGAGATTTTCGGGGGACACTCTTGCTAGAGATCTATTGTCTGAGATGTTTTGGTCGATCGCTACAACCAATTTCAACATCCAGAAAGTGCATACCCAAGATCAGTTAGTGTTTTTCCACCATATCATTTTGGCAATGAATTTACTCCATCGTATTCATCAGTTGGATTATACATTGAGCTAAGATCATTTCGATGACATTAGCTAGTAGTGTCACATAGTTGATCAATTAGCGCTTCCAATGTATTATCAACCTACATCAACCAGATATCATCATAACCTTTATCAATGATACATTATGAGATTAAATATTCTATATAGAATTTTGAAAGAGTTTATCCCAACTGTGATGATTTGTGTTTGGGGACTATATTCAGCTCTTCATTTTTGTCCTATACATCGGAAACAGGGCCTACCTGGTGCCATTAATGATATTCCATTAGGAATAATTTTAGTAAACATGGTTATACCCAAGATAAACACAGAAGGGGATATTAGAATTGGGTCCGGTGAATAGAACCTACCGCCTATGATAATGTAACATATTTTGACCCCCAGGTGTTGTCACTAACCAACAAAGGTTGATTCTTGGCATTACACTACCCTTCAGTAAAAAATTAATCAAAGGTAAGGAGTCGATTCCAACTTATAAGACCTTTGACCCATCAAGTCTAGTGCATAAGATAATTTTTGATCCCGTTATAGCTGCCTTGCTCCAGCAAGATTCCAAATAGAAGATGTTCAGTAAAGATATACTTTAATAGCGATTTGTAGAGCGCCATACAGACTATGGTGATCCTCAAAACAATCATGTTTCTCCACTACTGGGGAATCAGGGGAAACCAAATGTCCTCCATTTCTAATTGCCTCTCATTGATCTAGATAAAAATGTGCATCTTGATAGGGTATAGACTAGATCCTAAGGAAAATAATTGCTGTATTTTTATCTGAATCAACCTGAGATTTGTTAGAATTCTCCACAAGATCTAGTTAAGATCAATCCTCCAGTAGATCCATAAAAATCTATCGCTAATCCACAATTCATTGATCCTACCAATCATATTTTTATACCCATAAATGTATAGGTGGTCAGGGATCCTTGGCTAGGTAGAAACCCCTACCAGGTTTACCCAATGGTCGCTCTCATTACCTTCCTTGAGGCCTTTAAGATGTAGAATGTTGTGATCCCACATGATGGTATATTGTATCCTGTATGGGTGGATGAAATTTTGGAACCCCTATATTTTTAGAATCCTACATTTTCCCCCTTCAATGGGATGGGTGACCCGCATTAGCATCTGACCCACATTTATTCACAGTGTTCACCCATGATGGGAATTATAGTATAATAGGTGTCTTCCAAGATATGATGATTTTTACAAACATTAGAAGGGCCTGAATTAATCTGGTACAACAAGTTTCCCATCTGGTAAATCACTAGTTGAATAGATATCTTTGTAGGCAGTTTCATTATCAGATTATCTCCACCATACACCAGATAAGTATTGCTAACCTCTTCAAGTGAAAACTACAACTACATGAGAAGGTCACTTACATTGTCATTTGGTGGATGAGCCTCATGTATTCACTTGATATGCCAATAAATCAAGAGTATATTTTGATTTTGTGCATTGGGAATAACAAGAATAAATTAGTTTCCTCACCAATAACTCATTATTTCTAATGTGTATTTTAAGATTTTTATGACAAGGCTCATCACCTAGAGGAAGACATAGAGTTGGCTAATCAAAAACGCATGTATTCTCCATCTCCTAAAAAAAGATATAAATAGGTTGAGACTAATGATGTTGTAAAAATAGAGACATCCCAGACACTCAATTTTTTACTAGAAGAGCCTCCACACCAACCTCACCTAGGGAAATAAGAACAGGTCCATCCTCAAGCTCAACATCGCCCAACACAGAATTAGCTATCACAATTGTATAATTCAACTCTTTCTCCAAGGTGGGAAAATTGGGTTCCATCCCCTTTCCCAGATCTATGATTTTATCAGGGCCAAGCTCATAGAGCTCTTATATAGAGAGGAAAAATATGACCTAGTAATTTAATGAGGAGTAGGTCTCTTTTAATTTCCATAACACCATTGATCAGGCAATTATAAATCTTTGAGAATGTAGGATACCCAAAGAGGATGATCTCATTGAACACCCCAACTACTGACCTTATCACCTGATCATTGGACATACCAATATGTAGTGCTATATATTCAAGGATTTACTCTATGACCAGGTTGATAACAATATCATCAGATTGAGAACTACCAAGTGAAAATGGTATACATCTTTGTAGTGCCTGATAGCAACGATGAAGATGAATGAAAGTAGTTCTCCAGCCATGAGACTCAAAATTATGATGATTGGTTGGCTTGAAAGTCAGACACTCACACTCATGGTTTCATCTGTAAACATTTGAATTGTCCTGATCCTCCTAAAGTTGTCATATCTCCTCATACTACCACTTCTATATCCATATCTCAACCTTCTACCATACAGAAGATTAGAAGCTGTTGGTATGATAGAAAAATAAATTTCACCATCGATACCAAAACCATCTCACACCCTTTGTGATTTTATTTATTTTTAAATGTGAATCACCCTCCCCCCAAATCTAACTAGTATTGAAAGATTCCTTAGATTGAGACACTAATTATGTATCCATGAATACCATCAAGATGGTGGTTCCTTACAAGATTCCCAATGATGAAGAGTTTTAATATGGTACTCCAAATGTTCCTGGTCAACACCATAATCATCAAGACCATAGCCATGTGGATCATTAATGTTCCAAGGCCACTACTTCAAGTCAATCCATTCATGTTATCCATACCAGAAAGTAGGTTCAGTGTAAGTCTCTAGAGGAGTTGTCCTTTCATCCTGTGTAATGAAATTCAATGCCACCGTCATTTGTTCTACTCAACTAGGTTGAGATTCCTTGCTCGTATCATGATCTAATGCATTGTAGTGTGTCCAAGTCTCACTCATCCAATAGTAAGATAGTAATAACTTTCAAAATGTTTATCTAGTGAGCAGTGGGACATTACCAGCACCAGAAAGAGTCCACCAGTTCAACCAGTAATGCCCATCCTACCTTATACCACAAAGAAACATTTCATTGGTTGAATAATGTTCCTAGAAAAGAATTATTATATGCTTAACAATATTTATATAATTACCAAAAATCCCTTGATTCTTGAGGTGTTATTATTTTCATAATAGATGTGTAAATTCGACATAGAGGATTTCAAAATCCCTATCAAGTTTAAGATGAAGGTAGTTGCTTCCCCGACCTTATATGCTAAGGAATTTGAATGAGAATAATGAAAAGACATTATCTCATTATTAAGAGAATATGAGGGTTATCCCATATAGGTTAACATTCTCCTATTTTATATAACATGCTAGCTCAATGGTGTGGATGTATATCATTGTCTCATCGACAAAGCTTCTAGGATCAAACTCATCCCAAACATGATGTTTCACAATATCAGGATTATTGATATAGATCTAAGTACCTATGACCTAAAAATTCAGGGTTATCACATGACCAAGAAGAGACTCTATGGAGGAATTCATGAAATGACCTTTTATGGAGGCATAATGGTAAACACTTAATTTTTTATAGTCCTGTAGGACACCACATACAATGTGTTTATTGGTAGACTATATCTCCATCTACATGCAGTAGTTCCCATCTCATCACAAATTCCACAAGTAATCCCTAAATGGTCAAGTGTGCAAGATCAAAGGCGAATCATCTGCATCGACCTCTTGTGATGCCCATTATTTGGATGCCGATTTTTACAAGAGCATGGAAAAAAGAGTTCAGACCAATGAGATTAAGCATAGTGATACTATGGACAACTACTAGATGAACTCAGATGATGTTTCGTCCTCCTAATTCATTGATTGTAGGCCAAAATTCTAGATTTGATTCATTTCATCGTCATCTATTGGATGAGAGGATGATACATTCATAGGTTTATAGAAAATTATAAGATTCCCTCATACTTATATATAGGATAGGCTAGAGTAATAATGGAGCATGTTACCTCTGTGATGTATTATGATGTTTTCCCCATGGCTACAGTATTACTCCACACCATCATATTTCACCAGGTTGGGCCAAGATGACCCAGATCGACCCACTGCCACTAATTTTACATCATCAATCTCAGACTTCTCAGTTTAAGACCTAATGGAAACAGGTTAACATTTTTTGTTGATATTGTTTCAAAAGTGAAGGAGTCTCTTGATGAAGATTCCACCACCGATCAAGATGGAACTAACATTCAACCAGGGTTAGACAGCTCGGAATAATTTCCCCCACCCGATGATAATATTTCCTTAGACAATGAAGATTATTCAGAAGATTTTCCTCCTGCCATTGAAGAGGTAACCTCCACCATCGTCGATGAGTTGGTATTGGTGAATATTGGCAGTGAGACAGATCTAGGGTCATCGCTGATTAGTACATCCATATATATAGAGTAACAATATTAGTATATGGAATTACTGAACAAGATTGTGATGTGTTTTTCGGAGATATGACGAGATTCTAGGGTTATTTCTATATGTTAATATCTATAATCTAGGGATCCCGGTGAGGAATTTTGGGTCGAAGCAGATGACCAGAAATATGCATCCATATCATAGTGTTATGGATGAGGCAGAATTTGATAAGCTCATCAAGGAAAACATTATCAAGGAGGTTTAGTAATTTTGAAGGTTAACTAATAAATTTCCTGTCTGGAACAAGAATGGGTAAATTAGAATCTATATTGACTTATGGGATCTCAACCACTACTGTGAAAAGGATGATATTCCCCTTCTAGTGTTAGATATTCTAATTGATTCCACTTCTAGATTTCAGGCTTTCTCCTTAATGGATGGGTATTTCAGGTATAATCATCATTCAAATGGACCCTTAACATGAGGAATATACAACCATCAAAGCGTCAAGATGTACCTTCTATTATTAGGTAATGATTTCATGTTTTAATAATGCATGAGCCACATATAATTATGCTATAAAACCCATATTAAAAATGATTATCAAGATGCTAGTGGAATGTTACATGGATGATTTGGGGGGTTGAATCCCACTAGTGTTAGGACCATCTTAGAGAACTCGTGATCATTTTCAGCTTCCTCTGATTCATGAATTGAAATATGATCCATTGAAATGTGATTATGGGGTGACCTCTCCAAATTTTCTTGGTTTCATTGTCAGATAAAGAGTCATTGAGATCAACCCAAATAAGATCAAGGATATCATCCAAATTCCCCCTCTGAGGAATGATCAGAAGCTCCGAGGCTTTCATTTCCACTTACCCTATATATGCCAATTAATTAAAAATATGGTAATAAAGTGTAATCCCTTTTCAAGACACATGAATAAATGATTCATCTGTAAGTGGTATAAAGAGTTGAAGAGATCAAGTAGTAACAACTACAACTTTAGGTTCTGATTCCACCCATCTCCAAGAAGCCACTGGTCCATGATGTGACCACCCTATAATTATCCCTCGATTCCCTTCTCACATATAATTACAAATAAGGGACCAAGAATAGTATTTCCTATCTCAGTTTCATGATCCTCGACATAGTGTATATATATTATCCATTCAAGAACAAATTCCTTTCTCTGGTTTTCACAATTTAGATGTTGCAACACTACCTACAACATCCTGAGATATAGCTGGTTTCCCATGTATACTCTCTTAATTATATTCTGAACCTTCCTACGTTGAAAGGACGTATATCTTAGTGGGTATTTATTCTTAATCATTTTGACATTATATTAGTTTTTCATAATTCTATCAATGTTCTTTCATTGTTAGTTTTTATGGCTGCTCATCCGGCCACAGCAGAATAGTCTCTAGATCGTCATTTTCTAGACAAGTCTATCCCATAATTGTGTTTGGATAGTCCATGTTGGATTATTCAGTTGGATGGTTCCTCCCATAGTCCCATAGGTAGAAGTCTTAATGGTACCCGACTCAACAGATTAGGCATGGGGATTGTCTTCATAACGCATAACCAGACTATTTTTACCTATTCATTCTTGATATCAGTGGGATACACAAAAAATGTTGTAGAGTATTAGGCTCTCATCATTGCTCTTAATATGGATCTTGATATTGATTTTCCCCACTTGTATGTGAAGGGGGACTCTGAGTTATTCATCAAACAAATTAATGGTGACTATATCGTCCGGACAAACAAACGTGTGCCCCTGTTAGAGTGCAGTTTCTAGTTGATGGCTTGGTTTCCCAATCATCCAGGGGTTACTCATGTACCCCTATTATAGAATGGTCTATAAGATACCATGTCTAGTGTTTCTAGTTCTCTTATAAACCCTATCTAGGAAGGTCATTTAATTCATGTTGTGAATCACATATTCATCACCCTTGTCAGATCAGATTATGGTGACAACCAGAAGGTAAGCCACCATACCACCAATGCTTCCACGTCAGGTCCTCTAGATCCCTCTATATTTGAAGAAACCTCATATTGGAAAACCACTTTAATTGAGTATCTCTAGCATGAAAATCTACCAACTAAATGTGCCAAACATGAGAGAATCTGTCATCATGCAGTTCATTTCACCCTCCAGAGTGGTCTCATCCTAAAGCATACACTCTACAGATGTGGGTCTTAGGGAATGCTACTATGCTACATTCAAGGAGATGATATTCCCTAGGTCATGAAGGAATATCATGTAGGGTCATCTGGTTCTCATCAGTCATGGATGAAGTTCCCCCACAAGATTCGAAGGATGAGATACTTCTATCCCACCATGTTCCATGATTGTATCATGTTTTTCAATAGGTTCCATGCTTATATGATCTATACTGAGATTTTTTATTGACCTATATATCCCCTCCACACTAAAAATTACTATTGTCCATTTGTGATATGTGGATGCAATGTCACAAGACAATACACGGCAATAACAGCTTTCCAGTGCATGTTTGGACTGACTGTGATAGATTTCATTTCCATATGGACCGAAGATATTCTTCTCAAGGAAGTCATGGCCATGTGTAATATTGAATTATTGAGATCAAACATCATCCATCAATTCTGGGTTCCTCAAGATATTCCCACTGTTAACGACACAAGCATCTGGTTGGATGAGTTAAAGAGGTTTTATGCCAAGTACATCATCTAGTCCAACCACACTTTCCACTACTATTCATAAGAAAATGGATAGATTTATGAATTCGACAAAACCCACTCCAACTTTTGTATATGATCATGTTCCATAAGAAAATAGGTTGTCTGAATAAGTTCCCCATTTTTCTTTGGGCTTATCGGTTGAGGAATCGTAATTCAATCCAAGTGATTCCTTATTCCTTGGTGTGCAGAACCAAGGTAGTCCTCCCCATTGATATCCAGTTTCCCCCACATCGTACAACTTTATATGATCATCATAGACCAGAATAAGTATTAGATGTATACATGGATAAACTGGATTCTCTCAACGAGAAAATTCTTTGAGCCTTGCATAATCTATGGAGACACCAGAACATGATATATTGATATTTCTATATGAGAGTTATGCTCCACTCCTTTCTTCAAGGTGACATAGTTTTGGCTCTCCGTGTGTCGATGATACCCAGTAGGAAATTGCCTATGATGGAACCCAAATTAGAAGGGCCTTACATCATTCAGAAAAACATTCCAAACTGTGCATACTATTTGATCACCATGCATGGTAATGGAATTACTCCTCCCACCAATGGCAAGTTCCTAAAATAGTACATCGCATGAGTGTTCCCATTGGTCTGACATGATGTAAATCTTCCACTTAATCTTTACCATATGAAGTTAAACTACATGTAACACATCCTTACCGCATGACATTAAACTGCACGGAGTGGTCCAAACATTATGACCATAAACTAGGAGACCCATGATCTAAGGTCTATGACCTTAAACTAAGATTTGTTTCATCCAGGAAATACAATTTTAAACTGTGATACCTCATAAAATGTGGCATTAAACATATATCTCTTCCATAATGATGTTATGATTCACCTATGTTCTAATAACTTTGATTATAAACTAAGATCTCTATAGTCATGTATGATGTCAAACTATTATTTTATCTTCATTGCATGACTATAAACTGCACAATGACCTTATGGTCTAAGATCTAGGACCTAAAACTAAGATATATATCATATAGATAATATATGGTGTGGAATGGTTCCTACTAAGACCTTATTCATATTGGATTATACCAGTCACACCATGAAAATCAATTTTGGAACATTTCTGTAAGAACCCGGGTTTTGAGCCTGTAAGACATTGAAAATTTATTGATGTTATTCCGGAGCAGGTCGTTTAGATGGTGTGTGATTCCGAGCTTCAGTGTGGATGGAATTAAATTTTAAGGGTGCTCACACTAGACACTCCAAATAAAGCAAATAAATCCTAAAAGGCTCCTCAGATGGGAAAACTGAGGGCACCTTTCAGTCAAGATCATGTCGTTTACCCTATGAGGGGTGTAACATTCGCTTGCGCGACCCTTCTGTGGATAACATCACCAGGGGCATTTTCGTAATTTAGAGGCCCTAGGCGTGCACATTACAACATCTAAATAGAGGATCATATTAAAATTCTGAGACTGTCATTGTGCTCAGAATGTGGATTTTACCCTAATGGTGTCTTAACCCCGACCTCGATGAAAGTTCAGGTACTGGCCAACTGGTGGCTGTTGAGAAATTAATTAAAATTTTATTTTTCCCTACTTAAACACCCACCCTCCTCATTTGTTCCCCTTGACTCTACTTAGTGTAATTCCTTTCAATAATCCTCAAGCCCATCTACCCACTTGCGCCGTGGCTCTGGCGGATCATCGGTGAAGCAACGGGCTACACCCTACGAGTTAAACTCATGTATTTTTTGCATTTTTTTATTTCATCATATTCCTTGAATTCAATTAATTAAATAAAAATTCTGTTTTCCTATCAAGTTAATCCCATAGTTTCATATGATTTGATCTGAGCGTTTTAAAACTCTTCTTACATTAAAAATCCGAGTCCTGGGGTGCCCGGGGTGGCCCCAGGATGTTTTCCGGTCTAACTTGGTTTTCTAGTGGGCTCCGAGGTGGCGGCGGCGTGGTCCAAGGTGGCGGCGGTGATCCCAGGTGGTGGTGGCATGCTCCCAGGTAGCGGCGCGGACCCAGGGGGTTGCGGTGGTCCCAAGAGGCAGCAACGCGGTCCCAGGTGGCGGCGGTCCTAGGCAGGGGCGGACTCCCAGGTCGCTGGTGTGGGGCACGACGAGGGTCTCCATGCACAACCCTGAGCGAGAGATTGAGACCCACCGAAGTTAGGTCTCCACCTGGGATAGTGACCGACCACGAGGGTTTGTCGGTGCCGGTGGACTTCGGGTCAGCGACCGGGCCGCGTGGAAGGGTTGCGGGCTAGCGCTGTGGGTCCGGCTGGTCCAGCCCTATGGGGGTTAGCCCCTTGTCTTCGTACACCAGTATCATTCACTATGGGGGCCGGTTTTTCATTCCATCTATGACAGAATGATCCTCAGATCGAGTCATGGTTTTTGAGATGGTCTCATTGATTTTTAATTCTTTTGACTGGGGCTCAGTGGCGCGACACACCGTTATGTATTGTTTTATGCCTTGCCAGGATTTTTCTTTCGGATGGAACGAACGCATCCTGAGTATGTTTAAGGAAATGTCAGTGGAGTTGTGACCCTAGATTTTTGAAGAAGTGGTCCAGGGTGGTTTTAGGCATTGAATATAGAGTTGATTTGTGGGCCCCACTGGCCATCTTTAAAGCTGTGAGCAACGTTTAGTGACTTTTTCATCAAATGTTCATTTGGGGTGAATGATTAGTCATTTCAGCATGTTATTATGAGAGCATCACGATGTCAGAGTTCGCATGGCCTATTTTTGGACTGAGGTGTGGGCCCCATGGAACGTCGTATGGGCATAGAGTGGTGTTGAACAACATTTTCATCTGCAGTCTGTTTCCAGCAATTAAATAGTCTATCTCATGTGTTTTTCTACAAGGATTGAAATAGTTTAATTGGTGTGGGTGTGAGGAGCCTCTTTTGAGATCTCATTTAATGTGGAAACATGATAGGGTGTTGGTCAGAGGTTATTTTGATGCAATCTGATCCAATGCACGGTAGCGATGTTTGTGACACCGAGAGATGGTTCGGGTAGTGCTGAGTTATCAGACCAGTTCTGGGTTTACCCTCCCGTAGGGCAGGTCAGTGGGATAACCACTAGCATATCAGGTTTTACCCTCTAGCTGGGCTGGGCAGTGTGTTACCCACCACTGTATCAGGGTTTACCCTCCTACGGGCCTAGGCAGTGGGTCACCCATTGACTTTTGGGTTTACACTCTAGGTGGGCAGGGTTGTGGGTTACCCGTTGACTTTAGGGTTTACCCTCCGAGTTGGCCAGGCAGTCGGTTACCCACTGACCTTAGGGTTTACCCTCCAGATGGGCTAGGAAGTGGGTTACCTGATTACTTCTTTCAGACTCATCCCTTCCTATAAGGCCAGTTAGTGAATTTTCTCTGTGGTTACCGGAGAAGGATCCTTGGTTGCGCAGTTTGGTGATGAGACAGTTTTGACCTTGGTTGTGCAGTTTGGTGATGATACAGCTTTGACATGCGGGACTGTTGAGAATTAGTGATGGTTACCCTTAGAACTATGGTGACTTTTCCTGGGATAATCTTGGATATGAATATCCCCTTACCCACTTGTTTGTGTTTATTTTTGAGCATATATATATACACCCTAATTTTTTCCCACTCATTGGGTTTAGATACTCTCCTTCTCGGTGGGGCGAAGACACGTGGGGTATGCCTCGTGCTTTCTGTGTCTAGTTCCCCTTGGTTGGGTTGAGTCTACTTCTTTTCTTTTGTTTCATTGAGCTGCACTCTCTCTAATGTACTCTTACACTATTCTTTGTTCTGTCTACTAATCACCGTTTTAGTACCTCCTTTGTTTCTCCCTCGAGATTTCAGGACATCCAACTGAATATCTTTATACTCACCCCTGCATAGGCTTTGCCCACACATAGTGTGACCTTATAGAAAATAGACAGGATGACCGAGACAACAGAGGAGCATAGAGGACACAGGAGCATGAGCTGCGTTCAGTGGTCGTAATAGGACTTTTAGGTTTGAGACTCTCCATCTGTTTACTTTTTTCTACCTATTTCTAGGTTGTGGAAACCTTCGGGTGGAGCGCGGGATGAGTGCACTCTAAGAATTTCAACATCAATTATTGTAGAAGTTCTACGAAGACCCGGATCCCCAAGTAGTGGGAGATTGTCTAGAGTCTGTGGACCAACTATTCAGGTTGGTACAGACACCAGCAGACCAGATGGTAGCCCTAGCTGCCATCCATTTCATTGTGATGGCTGGGCGTTGGTGGGGTTGGTTATACAGACCCACAACGAGTCATCTCTAAAGTGGGATAGCTTCCAACAGATCTTCCGAGAGGAGTACTCCATCTCTTGTTTACGATCCATTCATATTTAGGAGCTTTTGGAGCTGAAGAAGGGGGCAATGACTGTAGCACAGTACTCAGCCCGGTTTACTGATATGACATGCTACTCATAGGATATGGTCTGTGATTGTTACTTCCGGGAGTGGAAGTTTGAGCCAGGTCCTCATAGGGAGATCTGTGCCAGTGTAGTACACCTATGAATCCCTACTTATGCCAGGTTCCTAGAGAAGGCACTCGTGACAGAGAGTTTCTTGGAAGAGGGATTCTAGAGAGCAGGCCATAGTAGGTGCCGCTTCAGAGAAGAGTCTTCAGTAGCAGGCAGGTGGAAAAGAGAAGATCCTCAGTCAAGGAGACCCTTCCATGACTAGACTTAGGGCCAGTGTCGTACACCCCAGTGGCACCATAGAGCACCGGTGATGTCATGGGAGAGTCAGTTCTATACCTATGATAGATGGGGCCACCTAGTACGAGACTGCCCGACCAGGCATACCAAGCAGTCGTGGTAGGTAGTGGGCACACTATAATTGCATAGGTAGCGTTGTGACCAGGGATCCCCCAGGAGAGGACCGGGTGGCCCTTAGGGAGGAGGCGTAGGCGGAGCGGCAGTACCTGGACGTGGGGGATGAAATTTTGAGGTCCTTTCACCACCACCACCAGGTGGCCCACTCCAAGCTTAGGAAGTTGGCCATAGGGGCAGTGGGTAGCTTCAGGATATGGGTTTTCATGAACCCTAGCATATGAGATGGTCTGAGGTATTCTTTTTGTTTACTCTATACTTGCTTCAGTACTTGTAGACATGGGCACCATCCACTCCTTTATATAACTTCTTTTGGTACTAGAGTTGGAGCTTACAGTAGAGGTGTTGAAACCTACTCCTAGCGTCGAGGTTCCAACGGAAAGTGCCTCGTTGGTGACCCTTATATGCAGACAGTGCGAACTTTCGTTTAGAGGAGAGAGTTTCAAGTGGGACCCACTTTTTATCCCCATGGAACCTTATGATGTCATCTTGGGCATGTATTATCCTTCAATGGTTCACGCCTTGATTGACTGTTGGCATAGGATAATATAATGTGTCCATTATGATGGGACGAGGTTCACCATCCTTGGTTAATGAGACCTCATGGAAGAGAAGACATGTACTCTGAGCAGGAGACCATGACCCTTTTCTCACCATTTGGCGAGCATGGATCTCAGAGCAGCAGACGTTACAAGTACCTGGATCCCTATTATTGTAGAGGAATACATGGACGCAATTACCCAGGATGTCTTGGGACTACCTCTAAGGAGAGAGATGGAGTTCCACATTTACTTCAAGTTGGGGACTGCCTCGATATCTTGTGAAGCATATCAGATGGCACCCACAGAGCATCAGGAGCTACGAATTCAGTTGGAGGACCTTCGTGAGAAGGGATTCATGAGGCCTAGTGTTTCCCTTAGGCAGTTCCCATTTTTTTGTGAAAAAGGAAGATGGGAGTCTACATCTTTGTGTGGATTGTCATCGACTGAATCAGGCTAAGATAAATAATAAGTACCGTTTTTCGAGGATTGATGAACTCTTAGACTAGTTTAGAGGTGTGAAGTGGTTCTCCAAGATTGATCTTTGATCCGGCTACCACTAGTTTCAGGTTCATGAGGCTAACATCCTGAAGTTGGCATTCCATTGTCGATATGGGCATTACGAGGTTCTGGTGATGCCCTTTGGCATGACGAATTCCTTTTCCATTTTCATGTCTTTGATGAACCATTTCTTCCAGCAGTACATGGATTGGTTTGTGGTTGTCTTTATTGATGACAAACTCATCTACTCTACAACGTAAGCGGATCACGGGGAGCATTTGAGGATGGTACTAGACTTACTCTGTGAGCACCAACTGTATGGGAAGATCTCGTAGTTTCAGCTCTGGATTCATGAGGTTCACTTTTTAGGGAATTTCATTATGGAGGAGGGATTGGTCATAGATCCTACAAAGATAGAGGCAGTTCTTTCTTGGGAGTCACATAAGAATGTGTCAGAGGTGTGGAGATTCATTGGTTTAGCAGGGTACTACATGAGGTTTGTGGAAGCTTTATCTAGGATTACTTCCCCTTTGACTGCATTGATGCATAAGGGATGATCGTTCACCTGGACATATCAGTGCTAGAAGGCCTTCAAGAAGTTGAGACAGAGGCTGACTAGTGCTCCAGTGATGAGGCTGCCAGAGGTGGGTGTTGATTTCATGGTGCACTGTGATGCTTTAGGAGGTGGTCTCGGGTACGTGATGATGCAGTAGTGGGAAATGATTGCAAATGGGTTGAGGCAGTTGAGGCCCCATAAGCAGAAATATGCAACTCACGATTTGGATCTGGTAGCGGTGGTCTTTGACTTGAGGTTGATGAGACACTACCTCTTGGGTGAGCGTTTTGTGGTCTACTTAGACCACCAGAGTCTCAAGTACATCTTCACTTAAGGGGATTTGAATCTGAGGTAGAGGCACGGGCTGGAGTTTCTACAGTACTATGATTTCGAGATAGTCTACACTCCAAGGAAGGGCAACATAGTATCAAATTCCCTTAGCAGTAAGTCCCATTCTGGTTTAGTGTGGGAAGCTTCAGAGTAGTTGGAATCCCTACGACGGACCATGGTGGAGGCAGAGGGTACGACTTTCTTGCAGTCAATGGCATTGAATCCTAAAATCCTTGAGCATGTGAGAGAGTCACAACTCGGGGATATTGATAGAGAACTACTCTGAGATCAGATATCCGTGGGTGACACAACTGATAGGTATTCTAAATGCGGTAATCATGAGATCCTATTCCAAGGGTGAGTTCTAGTACCAGTGGAGATGCAGGAGGATGTGATGCGGGAGTTCCACTTTTCTCCCTTATTTATACATCCCTGTGTGGGGAAGATGTAAAGAGACCTTCAACGGCAGTTTTGGTGGTCTGGCCTGAAGCAGAGCGTAGTTGAGTTTGTTTCTTGGCGTCTTACCTGTCAGTAGGTAAAGGAATAGCATCAGGTTCTGGCAGGGTTGTTGCAGCCCCTTGATATCTCGGAGTGGAAGTGGGATGGTGTATCTATGGACTTCATCATTGGGAATCAACGCACAATGAATGGACATGATTCCATTTGGGTGATAGTGGAACGACTCACGAAGTGGGCGCACTTCCTTGCTATCCGGGACCAGAGCTCGGTGGATATTCTAGGGAAGCTTTATGTTCGGGAGATCATCCTTCTTCATGAATTACCCTTGATGATCATCTCTGACCATGATGCGTAGTTTACGTCGCGATTGTGGCAGGGCCTGCTGTAAGCATTCAGGACTCAACTGTGGATGAGTACACCTTTTCACCCCCAGACCAATAGCCAGACAGAGTGCACTGTCCTGGTGTTGGAGGATATTCTCAGGGCATGTGTATTATACATTGTCCTAAGATGAGAGGATCACCTTCCCTTGGTATGAGTTCGCATATAACAACAGCTACCACTTTACTATTGGCATGAATCCTTTTGAGGCCCTCTACAGGAGACCTTGCAGGTCATCGTTGTATAGGATGGAGGTCGGGAAGACCTTCCTCGTTGGCCAAGAGATGGTGTGGGCGATGACGAAGAAGGTGAAGGTCATTCGTGAGCGGATTAGGACATCTCATAGAAGACAGAAGTCCTACGTAGATCGTTGTCTTAGGAATTTAGAGTTCGATCATGGGGTCCATGTAATTTTGAGGGTCTCCCCACGGCGTGGAACACAGAGGTTAGGTTGGGGAGGCAAGCTATCCTTGAGGTTCATTAGGACCTTTGAGATCAAGTGCAAGGTTGGTGAGGTTTCCTAACCTCTTTCTCTATCCCTCGCAGTTGGAGAGGATGCATGTCGTCATCCACATGTCATAGATGAGGAAATACATTCATGACACCATGCACGTTATCGACTGGGGAGAGATGGACATCAAGGATGGAGCCACCTTTACGGATCACCCAATGGAGATTGAGGACCGGCTGGAGTAGACACTACGTGGATAGACCATCCCTTTGGGTCATGTGTAGCAGCAGCATGGGAGGGTGTAAGAGAGCACCTGGTCACGGGAGAGTCAGATGTAGGCTCAGTATCCTGATTTTTTTTTGTAGTTTTATCATTCGGGGATGAAAAACATGAATGAAAAAATGATCTAAGAACCCAAGTTTATGAGCCTGTAAGACTTTGATATTTTCTTGATGTTATTCTAGATAAGGGAATTCATACGGCGTGGGATTCCAAGCCCCGGTGTGGCCGAGATTAAATTTTAAGTGTGTTCACACTGGTCTTGAAAAATAAACTTAATAACTCATAAACGGTTGCTCGGATGGGAAAACATAGCGCAGTGTTGAGTTCGGATCATTTCTTTTACCCTATTTGGGGTGTAACTTTCATGGCGGTGTACCTTCTGTGGAAAATTCCACCAGGGGTGTTTTCATAATTTAGTGGTCTCGGTCATGAACATTAAAACATCTGAACAGAGGCTCGGATTAAAATTCTGAAATTGATGTTGCACTCACATTGTGGATTTTACCCTAGGGAGACTTAACCCTAACCACGTCGAAAGTTCAGGTACGGGCCTACTGGAGGTTGTTTATAAATTAATTAAAATTTTTTTATCCATACATAAACAACCACCCCTCCACCTGCATCCCCTTTCCACTCCCTGACAGAATTCCTCTCAACAATCTTCAAGCCCCTCTCCCCACCTCTCCAAGGAACGGTGGCTCTGGTGGATCGTCGGCGAAGCAACGGGCGAGGACCTATGAGGTAGGTGCATGTATTTTTTTTCAGTTTTTTATATTCTCATATTCCTTGAAATAAATAAATTTCATTGAAAAGATTTTTTACTGTCATGAAAATTCCATATTGGTGTAGGATTCGATCTAAGCTTTCTAACTCTCTTCTCAGATCGAAACTCCGAGTCCCGTAGCGCCTGGGATGGCCCAGGGAAGTTTTCTGATGGGCTCCTAGGTGGCTATGGCACGGTCCCAGGTGGAGATTGATGTCCCAGGTGGCGGTGGTGAGGTCCCATGGGGCGTCACGGTCCCAGAAAGAAACAGTGGCCCCATGAGATGGTGGTGGGCTCCCAGGCGGCAGCGGTGGACTCCCAGGATGCAGGTGCGGGACGCGACGAGCGTCGTGGGGTGAGACCCCCAAGCGGGTGACTGAGACCCGCCAAAGGAGGGTCTTCGTGCGGGACAGTAACCAGCCCCGAGGGCCAGTCGGCTCGAGTGGACCACAGCTCAGCTTCTGGGCTATGCAGAAGGGCCATGGGCCAGCACTACAGGACGGGTGGACGGGCAGGACCAAGCCGGTCCAGCCCTAAGGGGGTTAGCCCCTTGTCTTCGGACACCCGTATATTTCACTACGTGTGTCAGTTTTGCATGTAGTATATGGTAGAATAATCCTCAGATCAATTTGGATATTTAGAGATGGTCTTGGGGATTTTTAATTCCTGAGACAGGGGCTCGGTGGTGCGACACACCATTAAGTATTGTTTAGTGCCTCACCGTGATTCTTATTTCTGAAAGCGCAAACACATACGGAGTCCATTTAAGGCACTGTCAGTGGCATTGTGACCTTGGCGTCGAGACGAAGTGGTCCAGGTTTGTTTCGTGCATTGATGTCGGAGTTGAGGTGTGGGCCCCATGGACCATCTTTTAAGCTGTGAGCAGCGTTTTGTGACTTTTTCATCAGACGTCCGATGGGGGCGAATGAGTAGTCCTTTCGGCATGTTTTTCCGAGAGCATTGTGATGGCGCAGTTTGACCGACCTCTTTCAGTACTGAGAAGTGGGACCCACGATATTTCATATGGGCAAAAAGTGGTGTTGAATAACTTTTTCATCGGGATTTTGATTGCAGCGAGTAAATAATATATCTCACATTTTTTTCTGCAAGGATTGCAACAGTGAAATTTTTTTGGGAATGCAGAGCCTCTTTTAAGATCTCATTAAATGTGGAAACATGAAAGGGAGTTGGTTGGAGTTTCCTTTGAATCAATCAACCAACACATAGCAGGGATGTTAGTGAAACATAGAGATGGTTCGGGCAATGTGGAATTATCAGACCAGTTCCGGGTTTACTTTCCAGTAGGGCTGGGAAGTGGGTTACCCATGAGCATATTAGGGTTTACATTCTAATATGGATAGGTAGTGGGTTACCCACTAGCATACCGTGGTTTACCCTCCAGCGGTGTTGGGCAGTGATTCACTTGTTGAATTTAGGTTTTACCCATCGGATGGGTCGGGCAGTGGGTTATCCGTTGACTTTAGGTTTTACCCTCTAGGTGGGCCTGGCAGTGGGTTACCCATTGACCTTAGGGTTTAGCCTCTAGTTGGTCTGGGATGTGGGTTACCTGATGACTTCTTTCAGACTCAGCCCTTCTTATGAGGCTAATTAGTGACTTTTCTCTGTGTTTACCAGAGCAGGATCCTTGGTTGCGTGGTTTAGAAATGACAGAACATTAACGTGTAGGACTAATCGGAAATATTGATGGTTAACATTAGAACTGTGGAAACTTTTCATATGATGATCTTGGAGATAGATAACCCCTCACACTCGTTTGGTTTTCTTGTTGACCACATACATATATATATATACACCCAACTTTTGTTCCTACTCCTTGGGTTTAGTTACTCTCATTCTAGGAGTGGTGAATACATGTGGGGTATGCCACGTTCTTTCTATGTCTAGCTCCCATTGATTGGGACATGTCTACTTCCTTTCTTTTGTTTGGTTGAGCTGCACTCTCTCTACTAGACTCTAACATTGTTCATTATTTTGTCTGCTGCTCACTGTTGCAATACCTCCTTTTTTTCTCCCTCGAGCTTTTGGGGCATCCTACTGAGTATCTTTATACTCACCGTAATTGGGCTTTTCCCAAACATGGTGCGCCCTTGTAGATGACAGACAGGTTGATCGAGACTGCGAAGGAGTGTAGAGGACACAGGATCATGGGCTACGTTCAGTGGTCGTAGTAGGAATTTCAGGTGTCAGACTCCCCATATGTTTGCATTTGTTTACCTGTTGCTGGTCTGTGGAAAATTTTGGGTTGGGTGTGTGTGTTCCCTTTTTCTATTCAGTTGTCTTCTCTGTACTTTTCAGCACATTAATTTTTCTATTTAGAAGTTGATTCATGGCTGTGGTTGTGTTATATTTGTTCGTTATTTGGTTTTCTTTTTTACTTTTCACATCTGCATTGAGTGGGCTATGTATATAGGTACTTGGGAAAAGGCATCCCCGATATTGTTATGCCTTCTGCGCTTGTCACCATCCCCTGGCCTAAAGATGCGGGCTTGGTGTAGTTTCAGCTCGAGACCGGTAGGGTTGGGTCGTGACAATTTTTCCAATAGATTTCATGCATGATGCTGGACTTCCTTGTCCAGAATGATGATAAACTCTACAACATCACCATCAGTCCAAGATCTAGGTCCTTAAACTAAAATATCATACATCTATTAAAATAAGCATTAAAATATTTTTTCCATCACATATTATGTTGTTTTTTTATTTCATCCATGTTTCATGATGTTAAAATTTTCTACAAATCGACATCTTGGTTTCATGATGATAAACTGCACAATTATCACATTGGTCTAAAATCTATGTACATAAAATAATATCATTATCATCTTACATGATGTTAAATTGTTGTATATTTGAGGAATCATGACCTTAAACTGTATGTTATACCTTCCATCAGGACAATAAACTACTATGTTCTCGACAGAAGACATTAAACTACACAACATTAATGGTCCTCTTTACATGACCTAATAAGGTAAGTTCCTCTAATCCTACTTGATGCTAAAATTATCTATCCGTTATGAAAATAAATTGTTTCCCACATCATTTCTACATGAAAGTAAACTGCACATAATTCTATAACTATGTATGACTTGATTCCCATTATTATAGAATATGCAGTGATGCTCATACACTTCTTCTTTGGGCCCAACCATGAACTCTCCCAAACATTTTTCACCATCCCCCATGATGTTAAATGGTATTTTAGTTCTTATTAGAAACATGTGGTGTGGTGTGGATCCCATGGGTCCTCATTCATGTTGGGTTCTTTGTGGTTCCAGAATACATATTTCTTCTTGAGAAGCCTCAACTCATGGTCTGAGATCTATGAAGTTAAACTAATACCCCACCATCCCAGTTACAAGATGAAACACCGCATAACAACCCCCATAATTATCATATGATGTTAAAATATTTACCATTTATCCTTTTTTTATGATGGTAAACTACATAGTTCTATGATTTCCTCACCTGGGATGAAATTTCATCATGGCATTGGCCATATGCCATTCAATATTCCATAACTACATATAGATTGATTCCCATCCTTGTAGGATACATCATGACACCCGAACATATTTTCCTCAGGCCCATCCATAGAGTCGCAAACTCAACACTTTGACCCATTTTCCTGAGTAACATTTTGGAGTGCATGGTGTGGCTTTCAAGACACCGTAGCCCACATTCATGTGGGGTTGTCTCATGGAACCACACTGAACTTATCCACTTAGTTCTCACAAATTATATGAATATAAAAATTTATTTTTAGTGACATGGTTTCTTGAAAATATACTTTATAACAACCATTATATTCTCATTTAATAGAATATGAACCACCTTTTTTGGTTATGGCCATTTTCCATTCTATATTTGAGAACTAAATGTGGCTTGATTCCCATCTGTATGGCATACGTAGCAATGCCCTGGCATTTTATAACAAGGAATTCCCATAGATTCATGGACTATTTCACCCCTTATTGTCATGGGTTTCCTCCATGTGAATGTGTGGTGTGGTGTGGTATGAATCTCTATGGTCCTCCTTCACGCAGTTTTATGGTTCCCACACCCTGAATATTCCTTTCGAAAACCCCCTCCCATCTCTAATCCTTACAACATGATATTAAAATTCATGGATCTTTAGTAACTACATATGGATTGATTTCCATCCTTATTGGATACATAGAGACAACTGGACATTTTTTCTCTGGGCCCAGCAATAGAATGAAAATCCCTTATGGCTATTCAACCAGAGTTTCACTTTGAAGGCATGTGATATGATGAATATATCCTTGGTCCTCCTTCTCATCAAGATTTTTTTGGCGACACCATGAAATTATCATTGGAGAAGCATCTCTATCACATAATTTCCTAGTTTCATTAATGTAAACTTAGTAGCATTTGCATCCTCACTGCATGACGTTAAACTACATAGATACATCCCTAACACACAAATTTAAATCTTGTAACCTATAGTCCAATATATATATATATATATATATATATATCTAAAATATACAAAATTCAGAGGTTGAGGAACATGACCTTAATCTGTTCGCTACACCAAGGATCTTTACTTGAATTCCCATTTTGGCCTCGGGCCTCCACATGATCTTGATCCTTGAAGGTAGACCTGATTGTACCTACAGATTTTCAACACAACCTACTTGAATTTGTATTGGTATGAGACCTGGAGTGTTTGATTCTATAGAAAAAAACTCTCAATCCATTTCAATGATTAATGTGTCTCTTTATCTAGTTCCCCATCCACTTTGATGTTTGAAGGGACCCCAAAAGGTTAGGCTATTCCATATCGACTCACCTACCATTGTAGGACATTTCCCTAAAATATATTTGACAAAATTTTAAGATATGTCCTATATTTTGAATATTTCCAGCAATCAACCCCCATCTATCTGTCTCTATCCCATGTAAAATGATATAGATGATATATTTTTAAGAAGTTCAACATTTATACCCCATCATCACACTACCCTCAATATGTTCTAGATATTGGCAATAGTGTTTCACCTTTTCCACCTTCTAATATTATGGGGGATCCCCAACTCCCCAGGTGTTGTCACTCCATGCACCCATGCGCATTGAGTGAGAATGTTAGTATGGTCAAGACTTATCCACCCAACATTTTCTTTCTGTTGATTTGTGTTCCCATAAGATGGGTAAATCACACCGTCACTTCTTGTTTCCCACACAGAGGATGGCCCATGAGAGATTATGAGTCTTGGTAGGGTTTTTACCCACATATAGTAAAATCACAACCCTTAGGTCCAATCTCCATGACAACAAAATAAGAGACTCTATATGGTTCTCCCATGAATATGTGGCATTGTATGGGCCTCCTTATCCTCATTCACATCTATATTGTTTAACCGGGCCACAAACTTCTCCTATGGGACCTTAATTTCATATTTGCATTATTTTAAACTATGTATCATTTTTATCCATACTTCATGACGTGAAACTATATTGATATGTTGCATAAAAATGATGTTGAACAGCGAATATGCAGTCGACAAAATATGATATTAAACTGTTTTCAATCCTGGGTTCAGTTGGGTCCTACCACTAACATTCCCCAATTCACTGGGGTGTGAGACCGAAATTGTTGCGTTATATATAGATATCTTCTTGACCCATCCTTACACTTTGAGACTATTTTGTTATGGATTCCACCATCTTAAAAATATTTAAGGACACCCTAATGGTGATGGTATCATGACACATTGGATTACATCCCATCCTGGGAGAACACACTATTGGATTTTTGGCAATGAACATCGAATCTCTTGTTCTGAATTTGGTCAATAGTCAATTATGTTGTTATGTTTCTGACCCATTATTGTTGTGGTTTTTTATCCTAATTTGAAAATAGTGTCAACATTGATACTAGTTAAGTGTAACCCTTTAACTAATCAAGACTTCATAATATTCAATTTACTTCATTTTCCACTTCTCTATATTCTAGTAAAACCCTAACACCCTTAGTGTTTTCCTACATGTATCTTCACATGTCGAGTGTAAATATACTATTGTGTACACTTCTACATTTGATAGAGAAATCTTAACACCACCCCTTGTTTCCTGCAATGATCATGGCTCACATAGGATTATGAGTTCTGAAAGGTTTTAAACCCACATATAAAAGCTGCATAATCCAATGGCCCAAACTCGATGACCATAAACTATGATCCCTGTGCTCCAAATGCTATGACCATAAACTAAGAAATCCTCTATATTTTTCTTGTGAGTATGTGTTATTGTGTGAATATATATGGTCCCTAATTGTCTTCGGTTTTCCAGTAGTAGTGGCATGAGACTTCCTCTTGGAACACCTCCATTAGATTCTTTATTGCATTATGTTAAAAATCATAGAACAGTCCTATAATATTACTTTAAACTGTGGTGTTATCATTCTATCTGCATGAAAAAAAATCACAATATTTTGGTGTTCTCGATTGAGAGGGAATCAACCATGGTAATGGTTATCCACAATGCCACCTATCAAGACCAGCACATGGCTTGATTTCTATAGAGCCACATGTACATTTCATCCTAGTTAAAAATCTCAAAAAAAAAACAACAAGAACAAAATAAAAAACAAGAAATATTAAATTCTTATTCTCTCTATGTATGGGTCAGACTTTCATGGATCATCATTAACTACGTGTGGTTTGATTTCCATCTATGTGGGATACGTAGTGGCACCCGGATCACCGATCTCAAGTCCATCTGCCATGTTATTTCCCCATTTAATGTCAAATCATATTTTTCCTCACTCTATAACTTTAACCTGCATGAGATTCAAAAAATATGCATGGCTTGATTCCCATCCTTATGGGATACGTAGTGATGCCCAACCACATTTGATTTGGGTCCAGTCACAAACTCTCTAATATAATAACTATGAAATTAAACAATAAGTAGTTCATCTTAAGACATACATATTAAACAAGGGGTCTCTTTGACCTTATTCACATTGGGTTTTATATCTTTCATTTCACTTGTGTTCACATGGGATGAGTGTTCTCTTTAAAGACTAAGCTCTATGACTTTAAAATTGTGCACAAGATACCTCATGAATGCATTTGTGGTGTGTGTGAGTTTCTTGGTCCTCAATCACATCATATTTGTTATGCCACCATATTATGAATATCCCTCTTAGAGAACCACCACTTATGGTCCTAACACTATTAACATAAACTAAGAACTAAAGGTGATTATTCTTTTCTGGGACGTGTTGTGTGGTATGCGACTCTTTGACCTCATTTACATTAGGTTTATCATACCTCCACCCCATCCATACCTATTTGGAATACCATCGATCATGGTCCAAGATCTATTACCTTAATCTATGAACTCATCATACTCAATCGATGACATGAATATGAAATAACACTCTGATTGACTTCCATATGCCTCTTGATTATGGGATGTTTCAACATCCTCACCATAAAGGCCTTCCACTACCAGTGTTGGTCTCCAACTACGATATGAATCAAGAGCTACATGTGGCTTGATTCCCATTATTAAGGGATACTTAGCGGTGATTGGAAATTTTAACATGGGCCTAGCCATAGGTCCATTAGCCTTTTTGTTCCCCTCGGCCCTTTCCACAGTCCAATCTTTATGACCTTAAACTAAAGATTCATTGTGATTTTCCCCTTACTATATCAAACGTGCTTCTTTCCCGTCAGTCCCCTAATGCTTGTGTGTGGAGTTGGACCTCCTTAGCCAACATTCATTTTGGATTTATTTCAATCATTACACACAAATATTCTAGGACTATATATTTTATTCCATGAAACATGACCTTAAACTATTTTCTAGGGTCTTGGAAGCATGACATTAACTATGTTCAATGTCCCCATCGCGCGATGTTAAGTTATAAGACATGTCCAGATCACATGGAATTAATCTATGAAAAATATCATCTTTATTTATGAGGACACAAAATTGAGAGGAATCCTTGGACCTTTTAATAGATGTCATTTTTGGAATGAGGGTTTGATATTTTTTTCATACCAATTCACCCACACCATTTTACACTCAGGTGTGGTGGTGTAAATCCAAGAGTGTTGGAAGTATTTCGAACATCCTATCACTCTACAACATGCATTAGATTCCACTTATAATGATCCTAATCCCATTTCATGTTTGAAGGGACCACATAATAGGTTGTCTATACAACTTTGGCTCAGTAACCTCCTTTGGCCAACACATTGAATGATATCAAATGACATTTCGAGTTAGGTCACGTGATTTGGATATGAAAAAAAGTCGGACCTCATTTATTTTTACCCATTTCATGATAAAATAAAAATATTATATCTCAATTATGGTCATATGTTTTATCACACTATCTTTTCATCCTCTCTATGATCCCAAATTTTGGGCATCATGATTAAAAAATCCCATTTACCTATTGTTAGGATTGATTCCCCTACTCCTGACAATATCCAACTTGGGAACTAGAGAACATAGGGAAAGTAAGCATTGTTATTCTGATAACTCTATTCTCAAGCTACAGTCTCTTAGAAAAAATTCTTTTGGTGGTCAGTCAACAATGGTGGACCCTGGGTATTCGATGATTATTTAGAGCTATCATACAATGTGAGTGATTATGTGTTTGTCCTATGCTTATCATTCTAGGAATTACCCATGTGAGATTAGGGATTTGTGATTGATTTCTACAGAGATATGATTGAGGTGAACTGATTGAAATAAGAAAGAAATATTCTCATAAACGTAGTTCAAAATAAGAAATCACAAAAAACGTATGTTTCTTATGTTTAGAAAAAACATGGACCTTATAAGTACCCCCTTTGATGGAGTGCTTTGGCTCTTCCATCTTCTAACATGTTGTCTCCATGCCCTAATGTCACCTTCTAAGCCCCTTTTCTTCATATAGGTCCTTATAATGAATCTCATCCAACTTGATTTGTTCCCTGTCCCACTCGATCTGATGATCTGCCACTAGGAACGACACTTGCCTCATCTTCTCTTAGGTCTCCATTAGTTGGGACCTTAGATGTGATACGATCATTGATTCTATGGAAATCATGGAGAAGTTCTCATCCAACTATTTCTCAAATTTAATAAAATCAAATTCATCCTCTGGAAGTTTTCAAGTCCTAAAAAACTTCACATGATGTCATGAAACATCTATCTAGTGACTACATTATTGTATTTTCATAGACATAGAGTCACAAATCAGTATGTTCATATCTCATGCATCCGCCCTCTAGTGCACATACCATGAAATCAACTGTGAAGTTATCCCATTTTTCTTATCCAATATAATTTTTTAAATTTTTTATAAATTGTTTGATTATCTTCCATGATCGGCATCGGGTAGCCCAAAAGTCCTCAACCGCATCATAATTAGACTCATCCACCCCCATTGAATCGGTAGGTTCATACTCTAGAAAAGATCTCAATAGTTTAACAGTAGTATCATCCTCTTGCATCCTGTCTGATGGGTCAGGCTCTATATTGGCAGGTTTATCCTCATCACTGGATCATGTCTCAATATGGGTGTCCCTATCAGATCCAGGTTCTACCGCATAAGTGGCATCACCCATGATCACAATTGATTTCTCATCGGAAAAAATGGCCTGGTTGACTGGATACCTGGCCTTCTACAGACTGGTTCTCCTATCAATAAGGGATCCCTGGGTCCTCCAACCATTCTTAGAAATGGGGTACCCTCTATTCTCAGGACTATTCAAAGAGGAGTAATGTTAGTTAATCTGGAATGATAAGAAACAATAAAACTCTATGAAGCAGGAAACATACAATGGTCAAGAAATGGTGGATCATGCACTCATGTTATTTCCCATGGGATTCCAAGGTGTTATACCCCATATATAAAAAAGGGATTTGGGGACACCTGGTCAGAAATTCCAACCTCTTCATCTCTATCCAGCCTACATACATCTCCTTATTCAAGCACAAACATTACAACTTGTCTCTATATATTTGTTTAATCCTCATCCACATGACAGGGGATCACTGCTAAACAATTATCTTACATGGAACATGCATCAATTGAGAATCCAGATAAAGGAATAAGAGATATGACAATACCGATAGGTGAGTCAACACATACATTATGGTTTTTAAAATAACATTACAATGATGATTTATCAAAGGATACTATATTTCCTTACTCTAAAGAGGCTTCCTTTGATGATACAACCTCATTATACTACTATGGGTATTATTAGTTTAACTATTCCCACAAGATCCACCCATGTTATCAGATAAGGGGAATAATTCTTCCAGCTGAGTTATCAAAACAACTGGGGGTGAAGTCATGTTCAATAGCACCTACACTCAATTTTTCATTAAACGTCTGGTTTCTCAAGAGTGAACTAAATCTTCATAGTCTACCACAAATTTCTTCCCCTATGCTTAGGATGCATTGAACCTCCTTTAGAAAGTATGATCCCTTTCAGCTTCATCCCATACCTTTTCATCCAATCTCACAGCTCATCAATGTTGAGGTACTGTTTGTGGATATCACAGGTCTTTTAAGCCATTGTATAAGAAACATCATGTGGAAGATCTATAAGGAGGAATTTCTTCCCAAGAGTCTAAGGAGACGTCTGGTGAATCCCAATCAATGAATCTCATTCCTCACAAGTCCACTCGACTAAGACCAATGGATCTTGTACTGTTGCTCCTCTCTCTTCACCTACAATTACTACTAGTCAATGGAAAAATTCCCTTGCTATTATAGGCTCATAAAAATAATGTGCATCCACACTACCCTCTTGATGATTCCTTCTTGTTTCTCAAACACAACCTTGAGGTAGAGGGGGAACTCTTTTACTAGCCCAGATCATTAGTTGATTCATCATTTCTCATGGATAGGAAACCCCTGAGATCTATGAATATTAATTTACTATCCAAAATACAATAGTGAATGGAGGAAGATCATGCTTAAACTTTATATTTTCTCATGTAAAACATCATTCAGATCTACATCATCACATATAGATGATCCTCATGGAATAAATCAAGGCTTAACATTAGAGTCATCCTTTATGAACATCATCATTGCCTCACAAACTGGTGCAGAGTGTATAGGTTGTAGATTAACTCACTATCCACCCTCACCATGAGTACTCCACCACAAAAGTATAGGAGATGTGAATTATTCTACATGGTGTCTATACCATTATCAGTAAATTCCCTCATCGGTAGAAGGAATGGGTGAAAGATGAACTGGGTTGCTAGCCAAATATTGCTTAGTGCTGCCTCAAGACCTATCATAAGTTGAAAACTCCCTACAATGTTCAGGGTCACTAGTCAAAATCTTATCTCAAGGGTGAGATATTTGATTTAGGTATTCAGTAACACCATTATGTGCCACAACCCAGCTGTATACAATGTGAAATTATCCACACACATCTAGTGGCTTCTTCCCCTAACTGATATGATGAAGTACACTATAAAACTTCTCCCTAACCATGATGACTAGACTGATGCATGTCCTAAGGGAAAGCATCACCTATTTGATGAATGTGCCCAACCATTGTCCCATATGTGCATATCTCACTAGAATAATCCACCCACATATGAGTATCAAAATGAATCTGACCAGCCTGACTACTAGTTGATACTCATTCATGATACTAAATCCCCACAGCTGCCACTGGATATCCTCTAATATCCACTAAGAAGTGTTTTCCTTACCTCCCTAGGCTCCCCATGGATTGATGTAGGGAATAATTGGTAATTTCATTGGGGATTCTTCTCTTTCTACGAGCATCTTAGCTATAATATTCAGAAAATAACCTAATCATTTCTTGAAGTGGATGTCCCTAGTCATCTTATTGACATTGTTTGTCCCCATCACCAGATCCAGCAATGCCTTCTCCAGAGGTGAAATCTATTCTTCAACCCCAAGAATTCTCAATGGGGAGGAATATATCATACATTCCCCCGCCAATTGGGATTCCATAAATATTGTGGATATCCTTGAGGATGATTCCAACATACCTATGGTGAAGATGAAATGTGTTGGTGTGTCGTGACCATCGACTAAATAGTTCATGAATGATGTCCTATGGTTGAGATATGTGCAATTAGGAAGCCCAAACCACTTCATACAACCATAGTCACAACAACACCATCCCGAACTCTGTTCAGGATGCACACACCCAGTAAGCTGAGACCCACACATTTGTGAAATTTCCACCCTGACACATATCCCAACCATTTATCAACCCCTTCTCCTGGTTCCCAAGCCCTATATTTATAATTGTTTTATACTATGGTGGGGATGTGTCTTTTTTGAATGGATTTCAATCAATTTTGCTGAGATGATTATAAAGGAATTCTTCTATGATTGGGATATTGTCCATCCTGATATGTCCATAAATAGACCTATACCATTGAGGTTGTGCCGATGTTCCTGTAAACCATTAGGATGGCTCATTTCAGATTTTATTGGGGATGAAGACATCATCTCATATGCTAAATCTATATATCTATAAACATTTTCATAGTGATAAATATTTTTCAACATCAGATGACTAATTTAGAATTGAATTATGATTGGATGTCCAAGGTACTTGAGAATAATGAAACATGTTTTCCTTTTTTTCTTCATACCCCATACTTATGGTAGTGATTCTCTTAACAAAGGTCTCTACACTTTGTGAAGGAGGGATTCCCTTCATGTATCTCAACGCTCTTTGAAGCATTAATTCTTTGTAGATCACTATTCTAAAAAACATAAGGATAATAAAAATCCCCATGATCCATGAGAGAACCTCCCTCAAAAATAATTTTTCCTTCATGAATCAAATTAAAATTATGAAGATCCTTTCCTTCATTAATCACCCAAGCTTCGTGAAGATTTTTTTGTAATCCTCTTAGATTCATGACCACCTCTCATGTGTGGCCCTCCAGGTTTCTGTATAGTTATTTCTTGGTTCATTGTGTGGTATCCCTTGTTGTGATGTCCTTCCTATTTTGTTTTAGTATAGCTATGCGAATGGAACTTGCGTTTTGGCCTAGCAATAAAAATGAAGACCCCGCAAGTAACCACTCCTCCACTGTCTCCCTTCAAGAATATTTTAGCACATGAAGCACTCAAAGGTGAAAATTTTAAACAATGAATGTCCAAAGGGTATTTGAGTGAACACTCACTTTCTTAGCTATAGGAAATTAAACATCTAATCTCTATAATTTTCAGTACAAGACATTAAACTATAGTCTCACCCCGAGCATTAAACATGGGGTGTCACATTTATGGAATCCCTCCTGGAGTAAGTCCCAAATATCCATCTCCCTAGACCTCTCTTGAACATATTCCCCACACCACCCTCCATTGGAACGTCCTTCCTGATGTGACAGTCTAGTACACTACAACATCTTGTTTCTCATAATGATCATGACTCAAGTAAAATTAGGGGTTATTGGTGACTGTAACTCCATCAGGTCCGCCTTAGTGCATCATCCCATGCCCCTTATGAAGTATGTGAGTTTTTATCCAAGACTTTTCAACATGGTATATAGATGACCTCTATTAGGTTCAACAAAAAATGGTATACTTTTGTGCTCCCTCCTTGGGATGTACCCTCGTGATGTGAAATATTCTGTTTTTGGGACACATCCCATGGATCCACCTTGCCGAGGAATTCTAATCCATCTGTTTGGGTTGATAACCTTGTGTGTGTCCCAACATGTCAAGTGTATGATCGGGATGTGTAAAACTCAATGCCATCCAAAACTACGTGAACATTGATCTAAATCTCCTACAAATGTTATGTAAGAATCCTCCTGATATTCAATCCCAGCATCATCATATTCATTCTGGTTTTACCTCATCCTTACCATATAATTTTAATCTACACATGATACCTGAAATATATGGACATTGTTCTCTGTATCATAAATAGGGTATGTAGGAAGCCTCCCAAGGTTGAATTCCATCATCCAACTTAATCTGAATCTCTCCCTTGAGTTGTCGTCTTAGGAGTATCATACCCCAACCCGGAGGTTACACTTCCTTTGGGGCCCTATCCATGCATTCAATTCTCATGAGCCACCTATTTAGGTGTCTCATCACCCAACCCTTAAACTACATGGACATTTATTCCCATGCATTAGGATACATAGGAAGCCTCCTAGATGTTCAAGTCCTTGATCCCTCACATTCCATCCACTCCATCAATTCTATTTAAACACATCCTCCATTTCCATCCATATTCTTACTTAGTCCACCATATATTTATGAGATCATTCCATCCATATCATAGGTCCTTTTAGTAGAACTTAGGCAGATAATCATGTGTATGCCCCACCCAATCCTCATTCATCCAACCAATGGTGATCCTCTTTTTTAGGGAAGCTATCCTTGTTTAATCCCAAAACTACCCCTTCAAACAATGTGGGTTTTGATCCCTATATTCTACACATGGTAAATTGGAATACTCCATGAGGTTATATCCCAACCAATGGTATTGCTTGGTGACCCCATAATTGTGATCCACCTTCCCGAATCTACCCTCAGTGGTGTCTAGATCAACCATCCTCATCTTACATCTTTCCATTTATAGGACACATCATCTGAGTTGGTCATCATAGGAATCCCCCCTCATCTGATATACATTTGGGGTGATCCCTCTTAGGGATGTACCTATTTAGACCACCCCCAAAAATTTTCTGATCATCCCATTACATCTCTACCAGATTTTACACTTGTGAATATCCATCTCTGCAAGAAGTTAAACTCATGACATACCATATGTTAATCATGGGAAACCTAAAAAAACATCATAAGGCATGCCCCTGGAATAAAATATCCAATGATCGATGTTGGATGCCTTCAGTTTCCATGCCCTTTAGAAGCCCACTTATGATAAAGAATACAGGTGCTCCAATGGTATAACGTCTAAACATTACCCTGATGACCAACATGACAACCCTCCTATCTAAAGTTTGATTCCCTAAATTGACACTTTGTAATATCTAGATAAATGTATCCATATTAACTGGTATCTAAAAATAGATGGTACATGGAATGAGGTTCACAAACAACATCTTAATCTATAAGGGATAACTGGACTAGGGGAAGAATTTTGAGGAGGAATCCATGGAAGGAGAGACAAACATCCCATTATCCATTTTAGATTAAAGAGAAGACATCTCCATGAAGTGATTAATTAAACCAAGCTTTGGAGAGTGAGAATACAGGGTAAAAAATGCAACGCATCAATTTATGGCAGCCCACAAAGTTGGGAGTACAACAACGAAAATCATCAAAAATAATCTTGATACATTCTAATGTTTTTAACTGAAAAAATCATTCATCCTATGCTTCTCCCCAGCATATGATTCAGATAACTAAGACCAACAGTGATACCTCAGCGTTCCCTAAAACTGTAATTTTCAATGAAAACATTCTCTCAATAGTCTAACAACCACATCACTAGAGATCCCAACATACCATACCCAAATATTAATGATATCATAATTCAAACACTAGTATATGTTCTTGTTTGAAAATTCAATGTCAAAACGTTCATGGATCCACCATCAAAGAACACTAAGAAATATGTAATATTTTCTTTAAAAGGCTTATAAAACCTCTATAACCCACCATTGTTATCCAATATGATTTAGCTAACATATTTTCTAGCTCATCACATCCAACATCTTGTATAACCACCGATCAAACAACCTTTGAAAAACCCATTTCAGAGATAGTCCACTTTAGCCAGCAACACACTTCCAGATTATTTTATAATGATGAATTTATCCAATGATACGTTCTATTATTAATCCAAAATAATTACTAAAGTCCACGCATAGATCCTAGTTTGGTTTTATGATTGGGTGACCAATCTACCAAAAATATCAATCACACTCTTGTATGAGAATCAAGACATCATCGATATGAATAACCACCAGATCATCCCAAATTCTACATTATCTTAACACTAATTCTAAAACCACATATGGTATCAAAAAAATATTCACCTCCAATATTAGCCCAATTATCTGGTTGATTTTAGTCCTTCAGATCACTGACCTATAAAAATCTAGAATGATCATCTAATGATTAACTCCATCACAATACAATCGCCACGCCAACAAGGGGGTTGTAAAACTCATGACCAATGTCGTACTACCTTCATATAAGAGCTCAACTCTCAAATCTCTCAAAATATGAATTATGAACCATCACATACCATGATCCATCCATGCCCAAACTTCTTTTCTAGGCATGGAAAAAATGTTCATGCCTAAACACTAACACGAAGCATAAATTTAAATATATTCATAGATCTTTAAAATTTTATTATTTTCCATATGTAAAAATATATCAATAATGTGTGTCTCAACATAATAATTATTGTTTGTTATGAATTTTTTATTGATATTAATTTATAAAAGTTCTCCAAATTGATACTTATTATATTAATTAATACAAATATGTGTTTTGAGTTTGAGTTTGTAAATTGTATGAAAAATAATTTTTTATCATTTTAAAACAACCTTATTAGTGTTTCTGTAAAATTAACATTGCATTGAAATAAGAATTATTATATTTTTAATGTATTATTAGCTATTATTTATTTATTTTTCATTTATATCATTAAATCACTATCTTCTATTTAGGGAGATAAAAATGTACATTAATTAAGGGCTTAAGTGAATTATGAATTATGAAACACACCTCCCAAATTTGGCCATAAATTCATCATTATTACATTTATTTGAATGAAATTTTGAGAGGTTTTAAGGGAATAAATTTTAATAATTTAATTAATCATTACTGAAACCTATTTATAAAGGGATAATGGTCTTTATCATGGATCAACATGGTTTAATTCTTTAAGTTAAATGAATAATATAATATTTTTGGGATTAGAGACTCTAACCCTTAAAAATATATTTAAATTAGATTTTAACTCTTTGGGGGTTAGGTAGAGGTTTTAGGGAGGTTTTTACAAATGGGGTGGTTCCATTTCACACTCTATCCATTCTAAAGAGGGAAACTTTTGTGCAAAGATCTCTTCTAAGGAGGATCTCCTGTCACACCTCTACTTTTTGTCACATTTATTTTATACTTGTAATATCATTTCAACCTCAAAAAACATATTTATTCTTATCCATTCATATTTTAATGTTGGTTCATATGGATGGAATATATTATTGGGGATGGTATTGGGTGTTTCGTTAACTGATTATTTATTATGAAAAACATCACCCCGATGATATTTACACTCACATGAAAGTCTTTATTGTTCAAGTAGATGTTACTCTTAAATCCTTAATTATTTGTTTTGAATGAATATAATAATAATAATAATAAATATTATATTTAGTAAAACTATTTATTTTTGTAATTAACATTGAAATGATTGACACATTGACCATGAGGTCGATATTGTTTGAATCTTGAGAGTAACAGATTAATATTCAAATATAATCAACAGGGTATGGATTTGTAGTGTTCATATCTAATCCAAAAACTCATGAAACTTGAATATAAATAGTTTCAATTCTATCCTAATTTTAATTTTATCATGTTTTAGGTTTTGGACTATAATTAAAATAGGGTTTCACGATTGGAAGCCTTGGAGTTATCTTAGGATTTATGGTTATGTTTTCTGCCATAGGGTTCATGGTTGGAAAATTAGGGAACCATAGTTTAATGGATTTCATATTAAGGGATAAGATTTAATGAAAAATTATGATGTAGGATACACAAATCATAATTATTCATATTGGTGTTTTTAAAGTATGTTTTTTCTCATTTGTTTCAAAAAAAAAATTGGAATTAACTCAACTGAAATCCCCCCTTTTGTACCAATTTTTCACTTATATTTTTGAATATTTATATTTTTTAGGTTTCATAATTAAATCACTCATCATGAAATATTATCTAGGTCATCCTTTGTGATTTAATCATAAATAAAATCAAAAATATTTTGAGAGAAACTATAAAAACACTGATCAAATTAGAAACATTGTTGGGGAGGTGAGTGATTTCTTTATACCATTTTAGGATGTAATTTAGCAATAATTTGTATTGAAAATATAATTTTTTTTATTTAAAAACTGATGAATATTACTTCAATGAAATTATTTTAATTTTCGCAAAATAATTAAGAGGTCCATACAAGTTTGTTTATAGAGGATATGTGTTTAATGATTTCATTATAGACATCAATGAATATCTAAATTATCAATATCTTATATCCTTATCTATTTAACTAACTAAATTATGATAATAATTTCCCAGATATCATCAACATGAGTCCAAGGATCAAAAATAGCTACATATATTGGAATAATACATTATGGAAGTGGTGACAACATTGAAAAATCAATCAATCCCATAAGTCATAGATATACCCCTAATGGCCCTCTTAAAAGAGCATGAACATGATGTGGGTCAACAAAAGGGATTGGTATTGAGTATATATTTACTTTCATTTTATTTTAAATTGTTATAAAAGTTAATCCACTAACCAAATTTGTGTTTTTATGATCCAGTTCATATTTTTTTTATAGTATGTGATGATGATGAGAATGAATTATCCACTCTCGATGAAAACATAGTGTTGGAATTCAATGATGACGAATTTAAAGGGGTAGGGTAATTTACTTAAAATATAATATAAATTAGAAGGATTATATATATTTGGATTCTTATTCATTTAATATTTATTGAATATAATTTTTAAATAATTTTCCCCTTGATTATTATAATGAATCAACAATTTTTAGACCAAACCTAGATGTTGTCAATGTAACCAAAAAAAAGAGGTGGTGGTTGAGAATAAAATTAAGTGCTCCAGAATCTAGTTATGATGTGATTCTCCCCTCTATATACAAATGAACATATACTTGAGGAGGATGCCATAAATGATGATAGTGAGTACCCCTTTATTTTTTACCCTCCAACAAATGATTAATATTTTAATTTCCATATTCTAAGAGTTCAATCATCTTTCTATTTTCTAAAGTTTCTCTTTTCATGGTACCTAGTTGGGGATATTGGGATAAATAACATCTCATTGTTCCTTAAAAAACATTATCCACCATAGGATTGGGTTCGATCACAAGACTAAATGGTTGTAGGTAATTTAAACACATCACCCCTTGTATTATAACCCATGATTATCTTTAGTTTTTCACAATTATTTATTTTATTAATTTTTATTAATTTGGTTTTTATATTTTGAGGGTTATAGAAGATGGTAATATGGAACCTAACTCAAATCCACCAAATAATTAAATTAGATTTTATATCAATTATTTATTTTATTCGTATCTAATAATATATATTTGATCTTTAGTTCATTTCGTAATTTCATTTATGTGTTTGTTGGGATAAAAGTTTTGGATGATTTTTTTTTGTTTATTATTTTTGTGTGATTATTAATTATTTTTTTAATTCAACAAATTATATATGAAAACAATTCAAAAAATAACATATAAGAAAAAAAGAGTAAAAAATAGTGACACATCCATACTACTTCATATTAACTATCTATTAATGCAGGCTTGATTGTTCCGACCTCATGGGAAACAGGTAAAGAAATAACATGGTTTCATCATTGGTGGCTGATTTTAGGGAAAATAGATGTTGGTAAATTATATATTTGATTATTCTTTTATCAATAATTTGATATTTTCGCATCATTAATTATGAGACTTATTTTTTGAAAAGATTTTCATTCAGTCACTCCACACACACTTCACTCAGAATCACGACTAGTGAAATTTTTTTAGGCAATTGATGGTATAGTCATGTTATGTAATAATTTTTAGCTTATAACACAATATTTTCCACGTTAATTTATATTGTAAATAACAATAATAATGTACTATATTTACCAATAATTATGTACATAATTTATAATATTATACACACTAATTGTTTTTAAAAAAATATAAAAAGAAATTTAAAAAAATCAAATATGGGATTGTTGAAATGTATAACATATTGGGATATATTGGTCGAGAGTATATGATTTGAATAATGAGAATGATTAAATTAGTGGGTTTTGTAATTTTATTAAAAAGGATGATGAATAGTTTTGGTGGAAGAGAATTAGGAAAGATGAAATATTTCCATTATCCTCAATACATTAGATAAAGCATGAGGAGATACTCTTTAAATGATTGGAATACACACAGATATGGGGAAGTTGGGGCCTAATAGACTTATAACTTAGTTCATCATGATTTGTGACATTGATCTCATAAGATTTCATATACGGTTTATAGGACATTGGATTCCTATTTTTCAGATACATAATTATTTTTTATGATTATTTTTATGATCATATTATAATCATGGATTGAGAAATTTCAAGATGACTGATTTTCTTGGTTACATGACATTTGGTTTTTCAAGGTGGTATAAAATGTTAATTGTGAAAGTGTTCATAAAAATTATATTGATGAATATATTATTTATAGTAATAAATATAATTTCCCAATATTGAGACTTATTTAAATATTTTATAAAAATATGTGTTTTGATATTGAATTTCAGAAATTTCATGAAAATTATGTTTTCACAGTTATAAAAAGTCATTATTAATGTTTCCATAACACTTTTTGTGTTCTGAATTTTTATTTGAAAGATTATAGTCATATTATTAGATAATTTTTTAAATTTTTTATTTTGATAATTAAATCTATATATAATATTTGTTTCGCAGAAAATGTACATTAATGAGGGAGTTAAAATTATTTATAAAAAATGGACCCTACCTCATTAATTAATCCATAACTTATTTATTAAAATATGAAATTGTATAAAAAATTTAGGTGTTAAAGAAATAAATTTATAAAATTTAATTAAACTATGGTGACTCCTTGTTCCCATGGGATTGTTATCAAAATAGTGGTTGAACCTAAAGTAAATTGTTAAGGCAAAATGATGAATGTACCCTTTTTTGAATTTGAAACCCTAACCCTCTCACACTATATTTCAGTGATATTTCACTCTTTGTGTGGTTTTTATAATTCTTTTAGAATTCATCAATATATTTAGTGGTTCCATTTCACTATTTAACAATTTTGAAGAAGGGATCCATTGTTCAAATATCTATTCCAATGAGGTGCTCCTCTCCCACCTTTACGTGGTGTAACTTTTATTTTGTACATATAATCTCTTTAAATCCTAAATAAAGCTTATATTATCTATTCATTTTTTATATTCATTGTTTTTTGGAGTATATCTTTTTGGAATGGTATTGGGTGTTACACTTTTAAACTATTACTTATGAAAATTTTCTCCTCGATGACAATTCCACCCCTAGAAGAGTAATTCATTTTGTGGATGATCTTATTCTTACCTAATTCATCAGTTTTTTTGAATGAATTCATCCATTATAATTTATGAAATTGTGTTTAATGAAATTATTATGTAAATCTAACAACACTCAAATATTTTAATCACTGTTAGTAGGCCCCAACTTTTGTGGATCTTGAGAGAATAATTTTAATTTTAAAAAATAATAAACATGTAATGGATTCATAGGCCTTGTATCTAAATAATAAAGTATTGAAACATCCATTTCAATAGTGGATGATCTATCATAATTGTCCATTCATTATATTTTAGATTTTAGACCACAACCATAGTAGGGTGTTATGAATGGATGTTTCAATGTTTTCTTTTGTTTGTGGTCAATATTGCTTCTATAAGATAGTTGTTTAAAAATTTAGGATATCTCAGTTGAATAAATTTAATCTTAATAGATAATGATTAATTATAAATGAATGGTTTTGAAATATTGAACATAATTTTTCCTATTAGTGTTTTTTATGTAACTTTATTCTCTGTTGTTTAATTTTTTTGGAAATCACTTAACCGACCACCCCTCTTTTATAGATATTCTCAATGTCATTTAGTTTTCTATTTTTACATTTTAGGGTTTTCTTTAATTCACTTATTCCTTAAGATGGATTTCCATGATCAGATATTGTGTCTCACAAAGTATAAAAACCACAAATATTGTTAGATCATGCGTGAAAACACTGGTCACACCCTCATATATCTAATGTTGTATCTACAACTATATGTCATTCCTTATTTTATCCAATTCATTTTACCCCATTAAATTTCATCATAAAAAACGTTTCAGTCCTCCCGGTCCATTTTGATCCACTACCAACTCCTCACACACCATCTCGCAGAAATTGTGTGTTAAAGACAACCTTTAGGTTGACCATACCACATAACCTGATTTATTTCAATTATCACATAATCCATTGATGAATATTTCAAATTCCCATCCATAACCCCATGAAACCATTGTTATAATAAAATCATCATTTTATAGTGACCCATAACCAGGACCTGGTCAACATTGATTTTAATTTTAATTTTTCCCATCTGTAAATAGAATGTGTTATTAAAATATCATTCTAAAAAGAGTGGGTATATATTTCATTACCGACCAAAACAGTATATGTTATGATCCCATTAGTTACGAAATATCAATCAGGGATGACACACCAAAATCACTGACCATGCTCTAAGTCAAATTAGTATAATTTAACATTAGTTCCATTTGAACTACCCTTAAAAATTAGGAACATCACCTCTATTTTGTTTAATAATGTGACCTCCCTATAACTAGTGTCATTCCAAAACCATGGAAATTTTACAATGAGATAATTGTGTGCAATGAAAAATTTATAAAATATGGCCAAATAACTGAAAAGTCCTTCCAGTTAAAAATATTTTCAATTCCAAGTGTTAAAACTCAATCTGGTCTAAGAATTATGACTCAAAGTGCTTCCTCAGAACCTCAAGGAAACATTATTCCCATTCCATAAACCTGAAAATACCTTACTTGTTTCATATCATATGCTAATGAACCTACTTGTGCTTCCCATATAAATGGAACTAATAAGACTGATCCAACCCCTCTCATGGGAAACCCTCTAATATAAATAAGAAATAAATCACTAAGTTTCTTCCTAAAAATTATTGTCTCTAGTTATCTCACGTATACCAAAATGAAAAAACATTACAAGTTCACAACTCATAGGAAATAATCCATAATATTGTCTGAGAACCCACATAAATACAATTTCCAACACACCAATCTCCCAGGCCATAGATAAATCCCATGCATCATGTTCCAAATACCACCACCAAACTCTGGGTCACCTACATACCACATCTAACGACATCACCAACCAACACACCATCCAGAACAAATGGATTCATACTAGGTGACCACTTATTACACCTCTCCCTCGATAATAACATAAACATCCCCATATGAACAAAATATCCCTATGATGACCCATACTATGGGAAAACCCTGGACACCATCTTGGTTAAATATAATTATATAGAAATATATATGGGAAAACACTATATATGTTGTGGAATACACCTTAGATAAGTTAAATAAAATAACAAACATACAGGGAGTTTCCCACTATGGAACCATGTGAATCAATGGCCTACTAGCATCACACAATCCCCCCTATACCAATATTATATAACATTATCATCAATGAGAATGTCACTATAGATATAAATGGCCTCTCATTAGAGGAAAAAATACATACATCAATACTCAGCATAGTATAATTATAACAAGTATTGATTTGGAAACTTTTCACATGATCTATTCTAGAAACATTAAAAAATTTATCATCTATCACCAGACACCAAAATCAATCACAAAAAAATAAAAATTTTAGGTCAATCACTATGTTCCAATGATGTTTAATGAGATAAATATTCATCTATAGGTCATGTTTAAAATACAATACTGGTCTCTTTCTAATAGGAAAAATTCTGAAAATCAATATGAAATCATAAATTCAAACACCAAGGGTGTCACCGGAGGGGAAATTATATTAAACATAAGAACAAAAATCGAGAACATCAATCCTATCACTAGTAAACTATACTTCCTACCAATAATGGTGTTAATATGGCACCAACCATGTATCCATCATATAATTTGAAACATTATTATATCTCATAGAAACTATATCCTAAATTTTAAGACCAAATCAGAAACCACCATAGATACCACTTTGTAACAACCTTCCGCCATGGGAAAAAATCAGTGTCAGAACTAATGGTTTCCACTATACCTCAAGCATGCCTCCTCGAAGGTTGAAGGCTACCGACTAATATTTGTGGTTTAAGGAATCGACGTGGGTAGTAAATATCTCTTATACCAGAGTGAACAAATATAAATAAATAACCAAACAGTATACATATTCAAGTATAATAAATGAACAAATAAACTAAAAATGAGATGATAAAAAATATAGGTATATATATATCGAATAAAAATATCTGAATTTGTCGACCACACATATAGATATAATATGATAAAAATTAAAATATATGATCCACAATGTAACTAAGACATACCACATACCCACCTCCTATATAATCAAGCTACTCCATCTCAAACATGAAAACTCAGGCCTCTATTAAACCTTTACCTATTACCAAGTGAGTGAATTCTCAAATACCCCCCTGAAATAATTGATTGATAATGGTGTGAGTACGTAACTCAATATAGAAAAACCAATTCAATAACACACTACACTAAAAATGTTGTAATATGTGCATGTGACATGTTTAGTATAAATAAACATATAACTATAGGAAGAAGAAACATGTAATTAAATTCCTAATATTATTAAGGTCTAAAAACTAGATGGGCTGTATTGGTATCAGCCAGTGTTAGGGTATCTCTAAACATGTCATGACAAACACACCAACCAATGTCACCCAATATCTATATCTCTAGAATCATATAACAATAATCTCTTGACTATGGTAACGTCACCCATAGCAGTACAATAGGAAAATCTTAGCTAAAAATTCATTTTTCCCTAAATAATATCAACATGACATCTGGGACACCTCCCAATATAATAAAAATAGTATAATTCAATATCCAAATCCATGGAATCACTAAACATATAATCATGGCTTAGGGGAGTAACCCACAACAACCCAAATTTAATAATTCAGGATTCAAACCCATGAAACTCTCAAACAATATCGTCAAGACTCTAGGGATATACCCCAAAAAATCCAAAACCATATAATCTAAGCTCTAGATACATGGAATTCTCAAAACATATCTACATGTGTATGGGGATAAATTCCATGAAAAGATAAAAAATATGATTTTGTATACAAAACCATGTAAGTCCTAAAAAATATTGACAGAAACCTGATTTACCACAAAATAATCACTTCCCACATATATTTTTCTATAAAAGAATAAAAGATTACCCCAAGGGTGTTTTTGATTTCCTGACCAAACCCCAACAAGATTTTTTCCACTATAATGGATCGTATATATAACAACTTAAGGGGGTGGTAAAAATCCATAACCATTTATCAATATCCATACCAAATAACACCCTCTCAAAATGTTCAACCACACTATGGAACCCAATAGGGTCCCCCAAGACTATCCAGCCAAGGGAGAGGCACCCCCATGGGGTCCACCAACATAGAAATCCATGTTAGGGGGAACCCACTTGGCGTTTCAATTAACAGTCACGTACCAAGTAATAAATCAACTGATATAGGATTTAACACTCCTCAGTAGTTCCCTTTCATATCATTTTCTCATGGGAATCATCGGTAATCCTTTCAGATATAGTCTATATATATGGATCATGTCCCATGTCATGTCTAAAATCATCTAGATCAACCCACTGAATCAACACATTTATCATACTCATGGTTTATCCATCTAGGTAAACATGTCTTGAGGGAAATATAACTCACCCAATAAATAAAATCACGGATCCCAATAGATATATATTGTTATAAATGTTATACCATGGTTTACAAGGTTATTCCAGCTAATTTTGCTGAGGATATAAAGGGTTTTACAACTCAATTCACCCCAAATCATCCTCATAGAGGCATATTGGACCCCTATAGAAGCGGATATAAATCTCATCCCCTATAATTAATTCTAATATCACCCCTCAAGGGATTATATATTTCAATTTAGAACCATTTGAGTCACATAATCCATAATTTGTGATCAATGCGAATAATCCAATGCCCCATGCCAAGGTTTCCTTGTAGCATTCTTCAGTTTTGAAGGAATTTTATTTTGAATTTAACATATTATTTATATGAAATAGTCAAATTAATTCATTAAATGGGCTAACATCATTAGTGGAATGAATTCTCATCAAATAAATCAGAAATAACATGCATTTAGCAATAGGGAATGTGCTGAGGACCACCTTTCAATTATAACGTTTTTCATATTTATTTTCCAAAGGCTAGTAGTTACATCAATGGATTATCCATGACTCACCATGCCTGAAACATCCCACAAGCATGTATCTCGAGATAGTATGTCCATGTTAGTTTATCAAATTCAAATTCAAAATTAATTAAATAATTAAAAATTAAAATCCAACATTAATCAATTTAGTATAATTTTAAAATTACCATTGGGTATTTGAAGATTGTCAAACTCTAGAATAATGTTGTTTTATCCATCCCTATATTACCCTCAAATCAATTTTGGGTCATATCACCATTCTACACCCATAATTTTATGATTAAAAATTTTATTTTTGGAAACAAATCATATAATGTTTCATGGCGTAATGGACCTTTATCGAATCAACGAGTGGAGGAACTTTGATTACATCTTGAGATGTCCTCTATACGGGCTATGTGAAATCCCCATGATGATTGAATGATTACACCATTATATAGTGGAAATAGTATTAATTCCCAATCTATATAAGAAACAATTTAGGTATAATAAAAAGTAATATAGTAAAATAACACTACGTATGAAAAAATTCCTCAAAATTCTAGAAAAAAGACACAAAGAAACCCCCTTGGTCAAGGGGGTGATGGAGAGAATAAAAGGAACCCCTCATAACTGGTACACAAATGAAAATATGGAGTATGGGATGTACCCACTAATAATATTTGGGGTAGAATGGGTAATCTGTTCCCTTTGAAGGCAACTAGACAATCATTGTGCCAAGAGAAAAAGGCATTACACTGGCTAGCACATGAACTAGATTGTGTGTATTGGTTATACACATCATGCAACCCATCCACCTCATCCTTATTACGAAATGTCATAAACCCAATTTCCATGATTATAAGATCCATTCAACATCCAATTACACTAGTTTTAAGTGTTTAAACACCAAATATTCCTAACCAAAAAGCGATAAAAAATCCATCCCAACAACTTAATTTTGACCACAAAACTCCCTTGAATTTCAACCCCATACATACACAAAGGAATTTCACAATTAATATGATTTTTTTAATAGGTTTAATCTGATGTAACTCCCATTTAATTAAATACAATTTTTTTGCACCATTTCTTCCTAAGAAACTCCGTATTTAAATTTCTTAATCAAATTTATCATATAAAAATTAATATTTATTAATATAAAGTGTAATGATTCAATTTTTATTTCTACATGTGAATTATAATAAACCATATCCTTATCAAAACTTCTTTCAACACTCTAAATCATCAAAAAACATGAAAACATATTTCTAAGCATCATATCCTATGTAAAAAATTACTAATTCCATCACATGTATTGAAAAAAAATCATATTTAATGGGTTATATACTAGTTTGTCTTGAAAAACAACTCTTATGATATATCTAATAATATAATAAGATTATATATATCCTTGGGATATATTTTTGGCAAAGTGACTAACCAATCGAATCTCATAATAAGATCAGATATTTCCTCACACTATCTAAGAAAACATTCTTAATAGTAGTAGAATGCACATATCCATCCACCTTGAGGTGAATGGTGTGTCACATAACAACATAATCATTGAAATAAAATAAAATGCATTGATAATTGACTATTGAATCATATCCATCAGTAAACATCCCGCCACACCTCAACAGCAACACTTTCATTTGAATTACCCTAAATAAACCTATCATTACTGTATGGTTCACTACTATACACTAATTAAACATACCATTAATATCATACGTAGACTCCCAAATCCATGTGTGATGGTTATCATCCCCTTTCATTGGTCACCACTCTTGTTAAACACATAAACAATACTAAATCTACTGTAAAACAACATCTCTACCCACTCATGAACTATTACTCTCTAGAGGGGATGTAAACTCAATAATAGAGACCTTCCAAAAACACTTAATACATTATATGGGCAACCCTATACATATTTCCTCACAATTAAACCTTTTAGATAACCAAACCTGGGTTATAATGTGATTTAATCTTCATGTAAACATATACAAAATCTTAGACATGACCCTAAGGGCAAACCTAATTTTCAATAATTAATATAGCTCTATTTTCGCTGACTCTAGAAATTCGATCCTACATCCAATAAAATTTTATTTGAAAAATATATATAACTACATATAATTGTGGTAAATAATAGGGAATACCTAACACATCAAATAATTCTTTCCTCTTAATAAAAATCTGACCATTTAACCCTGATCACCATGGGGGTCCTTATTTCCAAATAACATTTAAATATCATTTAATCAATTATGAAAATTTTCAATTAATAATTATAATTAAAACATAATAGACATAACTCAAAAAAAGTCATGTAGTAGTATCACCATGTCTTAATATTGAGATACAGAGTATATAAGAATCCCGAAAACTCCCAAACATGTTATAATTAAATGAATCAATTTTTTTTATGGATTCATCCAATAATTTTACAATAATTTTATAATAATAAATGAATTAACCAACCAAATATTTACATTATAAAAATTGAGATCAATTATGTGTATATATATATCATGAACATTCTATAGTCACTGTACTTGAAAGGCCTACCATTCTAATCAAATTTAACCACGCTTTGGTGGAATATCCAGCCTAGTAATTAACTAGAAAAACTATATCAAAAGATGAAGGGGGGAATGAATCTTTATAGGGGATTAGAAATGAATTTCCTAAAAATTTCATAAAAATTAACATTATATAAATATTTAAGTGTGAAAATAGAAAAATTAGAGGGGAGTGGTCATCCAAATGGAACTCCATATACTATGATTTCTTCCCTAACCCAATGAGGTGGGGGGGACTATGAAAAAAATTCATTCCACCAATTTTTTAAAAGCTCCCAAGATACCCTTAATATATTTTTGGTTGTTTCAATACTTCAGAGGATACATGGGGGGTCTTTGTGGTTTCCCATTGGGATTTTTTTTGATGGGGAATTGGTATCGTACCGCTTTCATATACACTAATACTTGAGTATATTTTAAATATGGGAGTTGTGGATTTCTAGTACCACCCAAAAAATTGGTTGATTCCACCTCATGGTGAATCCATTTTTTAAAAAATTCCTATATATATATTCATAACTAAAAATTATATTTACCCTCCATTAATTAAAAATATCCGCCCTCATTTTTTTGTCAACATCCATTGATTCACACCTTCTCTAGTTCCACTATAATTAGAACCCTCATCAAATTCATTGATATAAAATTACATATGTGGCTACAAGAATAGTGATGCATTTTGGAATCACCAATTCTCATATTATATTAATGAGATTAATGATTTTTTTACTGAAATTATATATCAAAATAGTTTTAATTTTCTATATTGATTATATTATATTTTATTATAGAATATTCTATAAGTATATATATCATTTATTAAAGCTCTGATATGTTTTAATAAAAAAATTAGGAAAATTTTAGAAAATGTTTTTTTTTTTGAAAAAACTTATTTTCCTAAGATTTGTGAAAGTATCAATAAATTTAAGGGAAACATGGGATGATCAAAGAAATCTAAGAGAAACCAACCCTAAACTCTATTAAAATGTTAATATGTTTTGATAGTTTTACTAATTTTTATAAGTGAAATATGAATGAATACAACACGTTGGTTGAACTAATGAATGAGTAAATAAAGGAATTTGTTATGTTAATATAGGTAAACAAAAAAGAGAATATATGCCTTGATCTCGATCCGATACTTACCCAAACTCCTCTATAAATAATCTTTGTAAATATTAATACTTTTTAATTTTAATGTGATTCACGATGAAATGGAAGACATTATCATGGAAAAATTATATCTAGTATTTAATTTGTAGTTAAATATCCCAACTCAAAAATAGCTAATATATTAAAAATAATTTTATATTTTATATAATTTTTTTTTAAATCCAACGTTATCTTTGAAAAAAAATTCATGATTATTTGTAATCCTTATGCTCATAAAACCATCAATAACCAACATAATATGATTATAATATACTATTGGGGGATAAAATTAAATAAATCATTTATATATTATATCAAGTATAAAAAGGAAAATGAGATCATTATCTTTGATATTTTATCTTAAATATAATTCATTTTATACATTTTAGATTATGGCTAATTTATTTTAAAATTATTAATGAATTTTAATCCAGTGATAGTGATTTATGTGTGTATATTAGTCATTATAAAGTATAACTAAATAGGAAAGGTTTCATTTACGTAATGCGTTCTAATTACAGATTGATAAATACTATATTAACTATTTATTTATCTATTAACATTTAATAAAATATTTATAATCTATAGGGTAAATTAATAATATATTCATGTAAAAGTATGTAAATGTTCTTAGTGGTTACTATTATTAACCTTCAATATTTATGGATATAGAAATATTTAATGGAAAATAATTATTTTTTACAAATCAGAATAAAAATTAAAACCTAATTTGTTGTATCTTCATATTATGATTCATAATACGCCATAAGAGGATATATTTATAGAATTTATTTTAGTTTTACTATATAAAAATTGGGTAGTGATAATATATTTTTTATTATGGTAAGCTTTTCAGTTATTTATCAATTTATTTATTATCATTAAACAGATTGATATTTCCTAATAATTTTATGATTGAAATTTTGTTTAACTATAATAAATTTCATGTGATATTATGCATGTTTTTAATGATTAGATGATGTTTTGTGTCTTGAGGTTGGAAAAACGTAAATCAAATGAACTACATATAACTATAATGAGGTGTAAAACACCAATCATAATTCTAGTGGGACCCCATTAATAGTTTAACAATAGAACTAGGGAGTATTATAGTGACTCAACTAATGTAATCCCAATGATTCTATCCTTTAACCATTATATTGGCATAAGATAAAAGGAAACCACATCCCTAAGGACCAAACAATTTTTTTGTCTTGGTAAATATTATACATATATGAGTCTTGTATTACAAATGAATAATGATATTATAACATAATTATTTTTTGAAAATAACTTTATTTCACCAAAAATAGCCTCCCATATCATTCATAGTAAACTTTATTAAAATTTTTTGAAAGGAAACTGAATAAGGGTAATCTGAAATGCCCAATAATGTTAAACTACAACAAATGAAATAATGAACTAATGAAAATAAATAATATATATATATATAAATAACTAATAACAAATTCCATGTAATCAATAATGGTTAATGATGTGAGTAAAAAACATAGAAAGATAAATATCTAGAGAAAAAATTATATTTAATAAATAAAATGATAATGAAATGAATCCATATATATTTTCTTGGGGAAAATCTCATAAATAATAACAACTGAATCAAAATGAAGTAAATTCTTAATATTAGACATCATGTTTCCCAGGTACATGATACCCTTTCTATCAAAACATATTATCAAGTCAATTTAACTATGTGGGTAGAAACCATTTGATTATTTTTTAGAAATAAACTCTAGGGGGTTTTCACAAACTTATTTCATCTCACGAGACTATCGATGCATCTAGAGGCTTCCATTAACCATTTCTCAGCCTATGTTATGCATGACCAAATAATTCTTCATATCTTGAATAATCGATTTAATTCAAAATCAATGTTCCTTAAAAAAATATTCTTATTTATAAAAGGATATATATTTACCAATATTTCCCTATTTAATAAAATAACATTCAAACTAGATTCTTTTGTAAACAATGTATACGACTTAAGTAATAATAATATCCATGATAAATGATATTGATATTTTAGTTAGATGTATTATTCCATGGTCACTAGAGGGATAATAACTCAAGGTGAATTTAATGACTACAAAAATGATTTGAGGAAGTTAATATCACAACTATACTTGGTCAAATTAAACATAATCAATCCAATGTAATAATAGGGATTATATCAATATGACATATACCCATTGAATTATGAATTAGGGTTGTTTTCATTGATGAAAAAACATCTTTAAAAACACTCTTAAGGAAAGCATACTTTTATTTTTCATTTTTTTAAAATCATTTTCTAGAAAAATAAATTTTAAAATTATTTTATATAAAGAATATATTTTTTAAAAATTAAAAAAGAATTATTAAAAAATTATGGTGGATAATTTTGCATTAGGTAGAAATAATATTCATTTTTTATTATAAAAGGATAGAAAAGTGCCTTAATTATACTGATGTGATTAAATAATAAAGTTATACAAATATATTATGAGGAGGATAATGTATTAAAAACAAAATGAATCATTGATGAACATTAACTTGTTTTTGGGAACCTCTATTGGGATTATACAAAAATACTTCATTATTTAGAACTATTTACCATGAGAGGATAATTAGATGGGTGGTGGGATGGGGTAGATTATTTTTTTAGTGTTGGATGATATAAACGGATTGAGTGGAGTGAATAAGTGAGGTGGTGAGTTCACTTTTATATTTTTGGAGTGAAATTAATATAGATACAAACATGTTATCAAAATTGAGAGGTATCCCTTATATAATGTGGCTAATGAATACAACTCAATCCAAGTGGAGATGTGGTCGAAATATGGACATACAACAAGTTTTGGATATGTTTCTAGCTAACTTTGAGATGTATGATTATAGTTTAGTCCATTGTTAAGATCTTTTTTATCTTATTCATCGTAATTAATTTAAATTCATTACACTAAAATTTTTGTTCAATAAATAAATTGATCATATTATAAATAATTATTCTAACGTTTGAAATGTTTTTATTTCCAATATCAAAATGAAGTTGATTCCAATATCATAAATTTGATTACGTGATTTATAATAGAACTAAAAATACTTTGTAACCAAATTGAAATATTTTTTGATATAAATAAATTACAGGAAAAAATAGTTTTCAATTAAAATTATATATTTTTCACTATTTATCAAACAATGAAACCACTCATAATCTACAAAAAATTAACCCCAGGGTAATTTTTATATTTATATTTAAATAATTATGTTTATTTTTTAATTATAATTTTATAAATTTCTCAAAAATTAGTTTTAAAATAGGTGTTCCTTTAAAAGGGAGAAAAATTTCCTTTAGGAAATACAATTTTTTAATTTTAAAACTGTATTTATTCTTATCTTATGCCTATCGAATATGTTGGATGAATATAAAAATATTTTATGGAATATAATTTATATATATAATTAATATAATTCACTAATAGTAAATTTTTTAATTTATTATGATAAAACACATTTGGCGCATAATAATAATGTTTATATAAACATCCTATATATATTAAATCGGTTCATATATTAATTTCTAAAAAATTTGTAACCAGTGAATTAAATAATATATATTCATATTTTAGTTAATACTATTAATAAATTATAATTTAATGGGTAGGATATATCTCATTATAGTAAATAATAACATGTTAATGATATATTTTTTTTGATAAACTCGATGTTCCATGTAACACAAGCTATTGGAAAACTAATTTTTATGTGTGACACAAGATAAATTTTTATTTTGTGAATTAAAAGCTATTGAATAGATAAAAAATATCTAAAATATTATATATGTAGGGACTTAACCCCAGATTCCTTGAACCGATATCTACTATCAATTAAATTGTCAATATTATATGGAATCAAACCCCAATGTGCCAAAAATTGTAGTAGTATTGCTAAACCATATACATATATTAGTCTTTTATTAACATTTAATGCACTAATTAAAACATTATTTTTTTTCTTCTTCTTTTCATTTATATGTAAACAATATTATTCCATTTATCATATATTTACATGTCTTTCTTAGTACACTTTATGGATTCTTGGGGAGATGAAAAAAACAAGGGTGAGCCCAAATGCTCTTTAAGGTTATGTATAGGATAGCAGGAGCAATAATGAATTAGTGGAATAAATAAATATGGTATGGTGAATAACTGAACACACATTCCTAGAAATCAATTATCTAAAATGATATATAATATGGCTATATAATAAATAAAAACACATGTCATTCAAATAAAAAGACAATGATTTTTTTCTGGAAAGTTGAGAAACAAAAACACTTACCATTAATCAATAATATAAGAATGAAACACATCCATAGATATGTTGATGAAAAATATCATGGATAATATTAACTTAGTCAAAATGAGTAAAATGGTTAATTATTGGACGTCATGTATCTGGCATATGAAAACCAATACCTTCAAGACCTTTCACAAGATGATTTAAATTACGAGTAGAATCCCAATCAATTTTTGAAAATTTTTGGTCTCATAAGAACCGGTTGATGAATCAAGGGGTTATATAATTTCTGGGCCCCACCCATCATTGCTAGTCATAACCATTATATATATTTTAAAAATCAAAATGAGTTATATTTGTAACACCCCGACCCCTATTACCCAGAGTCAGTGCATTATTACGTAACATTGGCATGATCCCAAAAGATAAAATCTCAAAATACCGATTAGTTTAGTAGCCCTGTAAACACTAGATACATTCATAAATGTTGAATTACATAATAAAGTGAAAAATAATAATAACATAGTCTCCATAGTCCACACTCATATCCCCTTCAGACTATCCCTACAGGCCAGTCAAAAAATATTTCTTCACATCCTGGGAAAATAAAACATAGAAAGGGGTGAGCTCAGATTCTCAGTAAGGATAACAATATAGCAGAAACTTTCATAAATAAAAATAAAAATTTAAGGCAATGTATAACTAAAAAAAGCATTTTAATCTTTAACATCAGTAAAATAAGGAAAAAATAAAATGAAGTAATTCCATTTACTTATTAACATGGATATTCTACTAGTCAAATAATCACATGCAATATCAGTAACCACTTTCATAATGATGGAATGAATAATGCCAGACTATCATAACCACGTAACCAAGGCCTCGTGCCAAAACTAAAAATAATATTTTGTCAAGGCCTCATGCCAAAACACTAGTTTGTCTCATGTAACCTACTGATGCATCGAGGAGCTATAGCGGGCTCCACCTATCACTTATTATGTCCAATGCATTTGTTATATGAAAAGGTTTAAACATATCATAAAAATGCCCAAGAACAATAACATAATTGTATCACATAAAACATGTATAATGGAACATAATATTTCCACATTTCTATCACAAGACATCAATACAACACATTAATATAATCAAAAAATAATCAGAACCATTTTCAATACCAAAATAAAAGAAAAGTAAAAGTTCGTATTTATTTTTCATTTAAAAAAAAGTTATGGATTGTAGAGGAAGCCGAAATTCAAATAATGGTCATGGTTGCGTAAAAGTCATTGTTTCCGCATACATAAGACAAAACATTCCTTTTTTCATTTAGTAAAAACTCTTTGTATAAAAATATTCAATTTGAATAAAAGTAAATGTCAATGGGGTTTATACACCATATAAATGAAAGTTGTGTATAAAACAAAATATGCCTCAATGAAAGGAGATTGAGACGAAGTCCCTTACCTCGTGTCCATCTTGGATTGATCTTTATTTAAAATCCGGAATAATAAACTAGATATAATCTCTACTTGATTGAGAACATTTTTCAAGTTCATTATTCCTTTTATATCACTTAATACCATGTTATTAACAATATGTAGTCATTTAAGTTAATAACGGTAGTTTTGTTGATCTTTGGTACTTGAGTCAAAAATAAACGTCATATAATTACAAGTTGTTCATGTGGTAAAATATCCATTATATCCAGAATTATATTCATGATGTAGATATCATATATATCATATATATATATTATATACATGCATTTATAATATTTAATAACATTTAGAGGTAAGAAATGAAATGCACCGTTCATGGAGATGGTAAGCTGTACATACGCATGAAAGCTACTTTCATTTATATTTCATATTTAATGGAATGAAATAATAATTATATAAAGTTATATTATAATTCTGGTATAATATCATATATAAAATCATTTACTCCATCCTTTATAAGTCCCACATATGGCATTAACGATTCAAATCACTTTGAGGGGGCGGTAGTCCGCACTTCCTAAAATGAAATTATCGCATTTAACCATAATGGAAATAATAAAGGTATGCCATAAATAAAAAATATAGAAGCATAAAGAAAATATAAACATAATATATATTATATATAAAAATATTGTCATTATAATGGCCACCATGAGAGGTGTTAAAAGAATATTGAACTATCCTCGTTTCGTGAGGCAGTAATTCGCCACCCACAGAAACAGTGTGTTCGTTAACCATTAGATGAAGGTGTGTGTAAGTGTAGTTAAAATCCTTATCATAAAAACATCCAAGTATATTTAGGATACTGTTTTTGTTACAAAATAAATTAATAAAAATATTTTAGGGGGTTGGAGAAGCAAAATAAAACAAAACAACATAAGAGAAGACATTACCTTTAAATCGGGTAACTCCCCTCGGTTTGAACGAAAATGGTTTCTTGAAGAGCTTTCTGCCTAAGGTAAGGCTTCTATGATGAAAAGAGGGACGTGGAGAGATAAAATGAGCAGATTTTGCCCGATCCAATGGCCTGAGAGGTGTGGGTAAGGTGGTAGAGGTGGGGGCCTTTTATAAGAGGAGAGGAGGGGCCTTTTGGAACGATTGAAATGTTAAATTATTATGAAATGATTTTCGAATTTTAAAGGTCCAAAAATGATATATTTATATGATAAGGTGATAAGGGTTTTAAATATACCCATCCAATAGGATTTAGACAAGTCTAAGTCTTATATTTTACCTTATCTTTTAATTTTATTTAAATCGTTCATTAATGAGGCAATCACTACATCATCATGGTGTCATAAATAAGATTATTTATTTAATGTCTAAAAATTATAAAACTTATACCATGATTTATGAAATCATTTTATCTTTCCAATCATATTTATACTCTATAAGATCATGTATGTAGAAAAAATTAATTTTTTTTACTTGGGTGATACATACTTTTGTTATATTTTCCATTCTTTAAAAATAAAAAGCTAAAATGTCACAACAACACAAAAGTGATTCCATGGTGTCCCAATGTTTGGCACAAGGCATCCCATGGTTGGCCATGACACAACCAGTAGAATTAGGACACATGTTGTAGTTATTCTATATTATTATGTTATTATTTCATTACACTTAACTACCCGATTACTAATTAATCATGATAATTAAAGATAATTGTCGTTGTTACTATTCATAATGTCCAAAAACAAAAGTGTCTTAATTACATAATTTTGACCTTCTGATTCCAAATCCTGAATCCATTTTACCGTATTATAAACACATAAATTGCATCAATTAATTTAAAAATTATTCTGGTGTCAAAACAAATAGCGTGTTTTTAAGAAACAATATCTATCAAAATATTGACAATTGTTTATGTCCAATTTCAAAGTGAAATTAATTCTATTGACCACTATTGGATAAAATGGTAAAAGTATATTCTAATTATACTTTAAAACCACTCAATTGAATAATTTACCACTATAAATTATTTTGATTAAAAAAGTTGTTTTTATGTATTTTTCACTATTCATCGAAAATTGGAATTTCTCACAAAAATATCCAAAATTCAACATAGGCAACTTTAGATATTCCGAATCCAATAATGAAGTCCATTTTGAAATATAAAATTTATATAATTTCAAAAAGTGGGTATTACTATTCATAACGGCTACTTTTATTGTTCACAGTGTGTTAGAATCTCGAACATGCGTACAATGCAAACTATTGCATTATTGAAAGAGTAGCGTATCGTGAAAGTTTGGGGTGTTAAATTATTTCCTACTTTAATAAATTTCTTCCTTGAAATTTGAAATTGTTCTTCGAAAATAAAAGGTTGAAAATAGAAAATACTTATGTGGAAAACCCATATCAGAAATAGGGTTAATAAAAATATAACTTTAAATGAAAGAAAGATAAGTACAAAGGTCACTCGAGATTTCCCATACTAGGATTCTATAAAAACATGGATATGGAAGAGAAACAAACCATCATGGTCTGATAGAGAGTTGTAGAAAACAGGATAAGGATATTGTTAACTACATGAAAATCACAAACTTTTAATTTGTTAATCGGTAATTGATTCACTAGTTGGAAAAGTTAACCGACAACATTTTGGTTTTAAGTTACCTTTCATAGAGCTGAGGAAATTATTTAGGATATTTACTAAGAACATAAGGAAATATATTTACTTGTCATGTAGACTTTCATTCATTAAAATTGTTTTACCACAAACCCATCATTCACTCCAAAAGGTAATAGAACTCAAAAATATTATATTTATCTTAATCGTACAAGGTTACAAATATTAACACATACCATTTACATTAGAAAAACTATTTTCTAATAACTAGGGACTTCCTGTAGGCTAGTGGTAGGTAATAATGGTCTGTCGCACTATGGGTGTGGGTTGGATTCCTACAGCTTTGTCCGATGCAAGGGGTTATCCCTCGACCTGCAGGTTGTCCTTTTCCAAAAACTATAGTATTATAATATTCCAAAAATATTCATCAAAAAAATTTTAACCTTAAACAATACTATCCAATGTTTAACTTAATCCATTCCAACCTTTATAGTTTTCCAAAATACCTCTGTCTAGACTTTCTCTAAAAATCTCTCTAAATTCTAAAATCAACTATAACATCAGATTCCTCAAACTAATTATAGTTTCTCTTATTGTCACATAATAAAAATATGATTACCTTCATAATATTAAAACCTTAATGAAAACAGGAAGTATTGCAGTACAATCCTTATATATATCACATTATTCTTATAACCATAATACAATTCGTAAGTCGAAAAACACAAATACAATAATTATTCAACTTCATCTGTAGTAATAGCATAAGTTTGGCCTTTCTCCCTTGGCCTTTTGTAAGGTATGTTTCCTTGGCGCTTAGGGCATTCATTTGCATAATTCCACATTTACCTACAATTTTAGCATTCAACATTGACAGTCTCTTTCTTTACCTTGCAATCACGAGTCTGGTGACCTTTTTATCCACATTTTTAACAAACTCTCATTACTTTTAGGCAAGTACCGGGGTGTTTCTTCCCACATTTACTACAAGATGGATTATCAAATTTTCCCTTCTTCCCCTTATTTTCATTTCCATAATGGTCATCAGATCTCTTCTTCTTTTGCATTACTTTAATGTCTTAAGACTTAGAGAATTCATTTTCTGTCTTAATATCACATGAGACAATGTATTCATATGTTGAGAAAGATTGTGAGACTAATGCTCGAAAGAGAAATGGTTTTAACCCATCAATGAAATGATCAATATTACTTCTTGGGTAATATATATAATCTGTAGCATACCTCGCTAACCTTGTAATGTTGGCCTCATACTTTGTGACATTCTCATCCTCCTTTTGTCTCATACTTATAAATTGTCTTTCCATATCTGCTTGATGGTCACGAGGAAAGTATTTTTCTAAGAAAAGCTCTTTGAACTCCCTCCATTCCATATTTGATACTTCATCATCTTCCATTGTGTTTTGAATCAATGACCACCATTGATTAGCATCTCTAGTGAGGCGGTAAAATTCCATGATAACCTTTTCCCTTTCACTACTCCCCAAGGCATGGAATATTTTCTCTGAGGAATTTATCTGTTGCTCAGCTACTAAGGTATTTGTACTCCCAATGAATGTTGGTGGTTGTTTCCTCATGAAGCGGTCTAACATTGATCCTCCATGTTGCATTTCAGGGTGCTCCATATGAGTACGGTTATTATTCATAACCTGAGTGAGTTTTCCAAGTGTGGTGATAAGTTGATCAGCACCAGTTGTTTCACCATCTCCATTATAATTATCTTGAGTATGAGGAAAATCCCTACATGGAGTGCATGCATTGATACGTTTTCCATTCCTTCAACTAGGCGCCATTTCTAAACAATGGCATAAACTAGATCAGTTTATGAATCAAAATACATAATTCCATACTTGTAAAACACTTAACATAAATTGAATAGTTTATGGATATAATCCATAATCATAAAAATGTTTTCCTTGAGGAAATATATACTCATAATCCCTTCATAATGGTTTGTAAAGAAAGTGAGAATTATCCTAAGCATATCCACCGGAATTGTCGTATCCAAGAGTGCAGCAAGGCCCGTTTTCGTGCACCAATTCCCGTTCGAGTCTAGCTCAAAGCGGTGTTTTTAGGTTTTACCCCTACATACATCTGTGCTAGAGCTGCCTCTACCTAATCGTATCCATATAGGGATGTATTGCTCCGAAAACACACAAAATCTCGATAATAAAAAAATTCTAGGAAGTTCTCCTATACTAATCTTCAATGTCTATCATAGGGCTATGTGCTCTAATCAGAGTTTATCTAAATCTAGCTTCCAAGGTTAGTACTAAACTGCCACTGATACCAACTGTAATGACCCGACACTAGTTAACCTAAGTCGGTGAATTATTACGTAACATTGGCATGATCACAAAATATCAAGTCTTGAAAGACCGATTAGTTTAGTAGCTTTGGAAACACTAGATACATTCATAAATGTTACATTACATCATAATGTGAAAAATCACAATAACATAGTTTCCATAGTCCAAACTCAAATCCCATTTAGACTATCCCTGTAGGTCAGTCATTAAATATTTCTTCACATCCTGAGAAAATAAAACATAGAAATTGGTGAGATCATATGCTCAGTAAGGATAACAATATAGTAGAAACTTTCATAAATAAACATAAGCATTTAAGGTAATGTTTAACTAAAACAAATGCCTTTTAAACTTAAACATCAGCATAATATGGAAAAAATAAAATAAAGTAATTCCATTTACTTATTCACATGGATATTCTACTAGTCGAATAATCACATGAAATATCAATAACCACTTTCATAATGATGTAATGCATAATGTCTGACTATCATAACAACGTAGCCAAGCCCTCGTGCCATGACTTCAAATAAGATTTTGTCAAGGCCTCGTGCCAAGAAACTAGTTTGTCTCATGAGACCTACCGATGCATCAAGGAGCTATAGCGAGCTCCACCTGTCACTTATTAAGTCCAATTCATTACTTATATGAAAAGGTTTAAACATATCATAAACAATTCCCAAGAACCATAACATAATCGTATCACATAAAACATGAATAAAGGAAACATAACATTTCCACATTTCAATCACTAGATATCAGTACAAGACATTAATAAAATCAAAACATAATAAAAACCATTTTCAATACAAAGATAAAATAAAATTAAAACATGGTATTTATTTTTCATTTTAAAAAAAAGTTATTTCTTGTAAAGTAAGCCGAAACTCAAATAATGGTCATAGTTGCGGAGAATTCGTTGTTGTTGCATACGTAAGACAAAAAAATCCTTTTGTCATTTACTAAAAATGCATCGTATAAATGGATTCCTTTTGAATAAAAGTAAAAGGAAAAGGTTTTTATACACCGTATAGAGGAAAGTTGTGTATAAAACCAAATATGCCTCAATGAATGGAGATTGAGACGAAGTCCCTTTCCTCATGTCCGACTTGACTCAATCGTTCTTTAATCTCCTGAATAATAAACTAGAGTTAATATATACTTTCTTAAGAACCTTTTTCTTGTTAATTATTTCTTTTATATCACTTACTAACATGTTTTGAACATTATGTAGTCATTTATGTTAATAACGCTCGTTTTGTCGATCTTTGGTAATTGAGTCAAAAATAAACGTCTTATAATTACAAGTTGATCATGTGGTAAAATATCCATTATATCCATAATTATATTCATCATTTAGATATCATAAATATCATATATATCCAGTATATATATGCATTTATAAAATTACATAACATTTAGAGGTAAGAATGAAATGCACTGTTCATGGAGACGGTAAGCCGTACGTATTAATGAACGCTAATTTCATTTCTATTTCATATTTAATTGAATGAAAACATAATTATATAAAATTATATTATAATTCTGGTATAATATCATATATAATATCATTTACTCCATCACTTATCCATCCTACAAATGTCATTAATGATTCTAATCACTTTGAGGGGGTGGTAGTCCGCACTTCCTAAAATGAAATTATCGCGTTTACCCATCATGGAAATCATAAAGGTATGACATAAATGAAAAATACAGAAGAATAAGAAAACAATAAACATAATATATATCATATATAAAAATAGTTTCATCATAATGGCCACCATTAGAGGTGTTACAAGAATACTGAACAATCATCGTTTCGTGTGGCTGTAATTCGCCACCCACAGAAATAGTATGTTCTTTATCCATTATATGGTGTTGTGTGCAAGTGTAGTTCAAATACTTCTCATAAAAACATCCAAGTATATCTAGGATACTGGGTTTTTTACGAAATAAAATAATAAAAAGATTTTAGGGGGGTGGAGAATCAAAATAAAACAAAACAACATAAGAGAATACATTACCTTAAAATCGGGTTACTTCTCTCAGTTTGAACCAAAATGGTTTCTTTAGGAGATTTCTGCCTCAGGTGGGGCTTATATGATGAAGATAAGGATTTGGATAGATAAAAGGAGTAGTTTTCGGCCGAGCCAATGGCATTAGAGGTGTGGGTAAGGTGGTAGAGGTGGGGGCCTTTTATAAGGGGAGAGGAGGGGCTCTTTTAGAATTATTGAAATGTTACTTTATTATGAAATTATTTTCGGATTTTAAAGGTCATACAATGATATATTTCAAGGATAAGGTGATAAGTGTTCTAAATACACCCATACAATAGGCTTTAGACAAGTGTATGTCTTAGATTTTACATTACCTTTTCATTTTATTTAAATCGTTCATCAATGTGCAAATCACTGCATCATCATGGTGTCATAAATATGTTTATTTATTTAATTTCTAACAGTTATAAAACAAATACCATGATGTAGGAAATCATATTAGATTTCCAATGACTATTTATAGTCTTTAATATCATTTAATTAGACAAAATTAAAATTGTTTTACTTGGGTGATACATACGTTTGTTATATTTTCTTTTCTTTAAAAATAAAAAATATAAAATGTCACTATCACGCAATAGTTGTTCCATGGGGTCCCAAAGTTTGGCACAAGGCATCCCATGGTCGGCCATGACACAACCAGTAACATTAGGACACATTTTTGGGTCATTTTATATTATTGCGATATTATTTTATTACCCTTAACTCCTCGATTACTAATTAATCATGATAATTAAAGATAATTGTTATTGTTACTATTCAAAATGTCCAAAAACAAGAGAATTAATTACATAATTTGGACCTTCTAATACCAAATATAGAATCCATTTTACCAAATTATAAACACAGAAATTGCATTAATTAATTTAAAAAGTATTCCCGTTGTCAAAACAAATACCTTGTTTTTAAGAAACAATATCTATCAAAATATTGACAATTGTTTATATCCAATTTCAAAGTGAAATTAATTATAATGAACACCATTGGATAAAATGGTAAAATTATATTCTAATTATACTTTAAAACAACTCAATGTTATAATTTACCACTATAAATTATTTTGATTAAAAAAGTTGTTTTGATGTATTTTTCACTATTCCTCGAAAGATGGATGTTCTCAGAAAAATACCAAAACTTCAACATAAGATAATTTTGATATTCCGAATCCAAAAATAAAGTCCATTTTGAAATATAAAATTTATATAATTTCAAAAATGGGTATTATTATTCATCATGGCTACTTTGATTGGTCGTTGTGTCTTAGAATTTCGAACTTCCGTACAATGCATCCTTTTGAATTATTGAAAGAGAAGCGTACCATGGAAGCTTGGGGTCTTACAAGATTCCTTATCAAATAACCATATTGAATGATAAATATATATGTATCAATATTTCCCCAGTTAATCAATTAATTATCAAAGTAAACATACATTATATTTAAAATGGTATATGGTTTAGGCAATAATAATACCCATGATAAATGATGTGGATAATTATTGGAAATTTAATACTCAATGATCAGATGAAATTGAATATTTCATGGGGACTAACAAGGAAAACAATGAAACGAATATAAATACTTTCCTTGGAAAAATCAATTGGAAACCATATAGAGAAAGGATATGGATAGTATCAATACAAAATATACCAAGTCGTGTAAAACTGGGGGTCATTTTTCATTGATGAAAGAAAATAATAACTAAAAAATATTCTTAAGGAAAATATCATTTTATTTGGAAAAACATTTCAAAATATTTTCCTTTGAAAATCCCTTTTAAAAAACATTAATTTAAAAATAATTTTTCTATTATGGAAAAGTAATCATCCAATAAAATATGGAGGGCAAATCCATACATTTTGTATGAGGTAAAAATAAATATTCCTCTTACATTGGGAAAACTGTTAGAAAAATGCCTTGTTTGGAATCCAACAAGAAGATTCATTTGAAAACATTAATATTCCCAAAAATAAGAAACAATTTCATAAAATATTCATTTTTAAATGTTAAAATCTTTTCTTGAAAACATTTTTATAGGACATGATTTTTAGATGGAAATAGGGTTTCATACTAACTTGAGAAATGATTTCAGGTTTTTATAAATTGTTTTCTAAAACATTTTAAGTACCAAAGAGTGAAAAAATGGTAATAATAAATGATATAATTGATGAATAACTAGATTAGATTAAAATAAAAGGGATTATTGAACTATTATAAAATAATTTTCTTTAATGGAATCTCAAGTACAAAGAATATCGAATTAAATTGAGATTGTGAACTAAAAATATTAAAAGAAAATAATGTCGAATTGAGAATCAATCAATGAGTAGATTATATTTATCAAATATAAATCCACATAAGGGAAGTAGAAATAAAACAATAGATATTAAAAATTGATTATTCACATAATATTATAATATTAACAACAATGAGGAAGTAATATAACTACATGAAAATAAATTGAGTTATGTAATTCTATTGCACTTGGTAAATTATAACTCAAATACCCTTAAAAGAAACAATTAATGTTAAATCTAAACATAAAATTAAGATAAAAAAATCCATAATATTATATATTAATATTGGTAGTATATACACCATATAAAAGAAATCAGGTGCACAAAAAATGTAGTCTACCTCATCGAAAAAATGAGAAAAGAATCCCATACCACGTGCTTCCTTTCGGGTATACATCCATTAACCTACTGTATAATAGTTATAAATATGTTAATAACTAATTAAAGAATTATATTAATACTTATAATATCATATATGATCCAATTATAATATCTTAATACCCATTTGTTAAAAACCTTTCATAATTTTAACTATTTCAGGTGTTAATTGCCTTGTTTATTGAATATGTTTTAACATGTTATTTGTTGTTCTTGTTAAATATATGATGGTTTGATCCTATACACAATGTAAACCATGATTTTAATATCATAAATATCTAGTATATATGTATAAATAATAATCTATGATAATCTATAATGTTTAGAGATAAGAAAAGAAATGCATCGTTCGTGGAGACGGTAGTCCGTACAAATACATGAATGCTACCTTAATTTCATAGTCACATTTTAAATGAATGAAATGTAAATATATTTATATAAATTTAGGTTATAATTAAATTAACCTATTTATGTAGTATATTTAATATATTTTTATAAAAATTATCTTTAATATGTTTCATGTATAGTCTGAACGAAGCATATCGATTCGAGGGGGAAATATTCCACACTTTCTTAAATGATGTTATCATATTATGGAAAAATATGAAGAATTAAATGTATCTATTATAAAAGGACTAAATAAGAAATAAGAAATAATAAATATCATATATATCATATATAAACATAGTGAACGTCATAATTCCCCCACATAAGAGGTGGTAAATGAACAATGAACAATCATTGTTTCATGAGGTTCTTGTTTGTTGTACACATAAACAATATAATCATTACCCATTAGATGGAAGTTTGTGTTAGTGTAGGTAAAAACCCTGATAAAATATCAAAATACATTCTTTGAAAAATTTCTATCATATAAAAATGATTTAAAAATAATTAAAGCGTCGAGGAGTAAATTCAAGAAAATAGATGGTTGAAAAAGGTTACATTAAAAATCAAGTAACTTCTTTTGGTTTGTACCAAAATGCTTCCATGTATTTATTTGTGAAAATTTATAGAGTTATAGAATGTGGAGACGTATTTTTAGGGACTCATTTTTCGGATATTGTTTTATCCAATGTGGCTTGAGATGTCTAATGAAGTTGGAGGGGAGGAGGTATTTTATTGTGGTGGAGTGAAACTCTTGTAAAATTTGGTGAAGGGAATTCCAAACTTGTTTTTTCAATTAATAGTGGATCAAATAAAAGAAATATATTTCTCCAAGGGATTATAAGGTAAAAACATTTATATCCAATGGATCTTGGATAATATTTTATTCTATTTAGTCCATTATTATTATTGTTTAGTCCCTTATTAAGCTTAATTTTACCTTAATAGTTGTAATTAATTATAGTTACATTCAAAAATATTTTTGGTAAAACAAAAGTTTGTATTTTTAAAAAATTAAAATTATTGTAATTCCAAATATGGAATCTGTTTTTTCAAATTTAAATTATATAAGTGGTAGAAATTTATATAAATTCAATCCCATAGATGAGATGAAAATGTGAGTTTTTAAAGTTAAGATGTTTGAATGTTTTAAATGTTTTTATAAAAAATTTTATTGTTAAATTTATTCCAATGAAATAAATTGTATTAATTTATTAAAATGTTATATAATTATACTTTAAAACCAACTAAAATAATAATTTTTCCTAATAAAAAATTTTGATGAAAAAGATTTTTTGAACTAGAATTCAGTATTTTTAAAAATTCATAAAAAATGATATGTTTTTGAAAAATACCAAAACAAATAACCCTAACCTGATTTTTATGTTTTTATTTCAATTTAGAATATTATTTTGATATATTAGATCAATTAAATTGTAAAATATATGATTTCAAATGTGTTTTACATTAAATGCATTAAAATATCCATTATAAAAATATTGGTTTTATGTGTGAAATTGGGTTTTTTCCTATCTTATTCCTTTCAAACATAATGGATGAATAAAAAAACTATTTGATTGAATATTTGAAATATATATTTCATAAAAATAAATTACTAATTCTAATTAATTGTGTATATTAATTAAAAAATACTTTGGAATCATAAAAATAATAATATTTCTCATTATATCTAAATGGTTCTTATTTTAATTTCTCATTAATTGGTAACTGATGAATTAATTTTATATCTATATAAACCAAAAACATTCATAAGTTATTTAATACTATTCAAAACCTAAAATATAATGGCCAGGTTATATCATATCATATTAAATAATAATATTTTAATAATACATTGATATTTCATGAAACTCAGTCTTACATGTAACTTAAGATATCGTGGAAGGATGCTCATGCATGTGATGAAAGATACCTTAGTGTTCCATTGAATAAAATTTAAAGAATATATTATGTTTATTTAATATAGTAATGTACAATTTTAATATTTTCCTTTTTACACATGGTGTTGTGTTTCATAAACACTATTTAATACAAAGTTGTACATTTGATTCTTGGGGTGTTACATTATCCCCACATTAATTAAATTACATCTTCATAATTTAAACTTGATCTTTGTAATAGATGATTTGATATTACCTATATTTAATTCTCAATTCATGAGAAGGGTTCTCAAAAAATCATCCTGAAAAGAGGGAATGGGATGTACAAGGGTCACCTGGAATACTAAGTAACCAGGTCTCTAAGTAGGATAGAATTATGGGAAACTGGAAATATGTAATTGAAGAAAAAGAATAAATATTTATAATTAGTTAATGATGTCATCAGCAACAAACAAGTTATTTATTAATTTAATTTTAGGGACCCAAATCCATAATTTTTTGATTATTTAAGAGGCCATCAGTTCAATTAAAATTATGGAATTAGGAAAACATTTTTTTGATGTAAATTTATAAATTTTTGGTAGTTATTTTACTGAAACCAATAAAAGGATATATTCTTACATTATAGGTTTCAATTTCATTTAAAAATTCCAAACTTTTGGTTATTATTTTACTAAATCATAATTAATCCCTTTAATCACATAAATTAATTACCAATAATGAATTTTGTATTCCGGAATCACTAAAAGAAAACATTAAAGGATCATAAGGGCTATAAAAGAGTGAAAAGACTAAATATTTTTTTAACCATATTTAGATACCATTATTGTTAATATATTATTCTCTAATCCTAAAAAGTGGAACTAATGTATCATCATTAACATTTATTCATCAAATGTTTTAACTAAAATCAAATGAAAAAATTAACCAGGATATTGTGTAGGTCAATGGCTAGCATAAAACCCATATCATCCTTCGATCATGGGTTCAAGACCCATGACCATGCGGGATATGATAGGTTATAACATGACATATAGGTTTTCATTTTTTAAATACTATATTAATATATTTTTCCAAATAAATCTTATCGACATCCTTCAAATTTAATCATTTAATAGCCTCTTAACTAAGGTTTTCAATAATACCATTTTTTATAAAGTATCGTAATCTTATTTTACTATTAGTATGATGTCATTACAGATTATATGAGTCTAAATGGTTATTTATACCTTCTAAATTAATCAATATAAATGTAAAGGAATTATTTCCAAGATAACATTTTCGTCTAAAACATTTTCTTCTAAAATAAATCGTATTATATAGATATTTCTTTATTGATATAGACAAAATACCCCTAGTAAAATACTTCTAAAATTTAATTATTTAATCCTTTAAAATACTTCATAAAAAATTTTCTTACAAAGTCTAAATTTTAACTATAATATCATCATCTGGATAACTAAATCGTGACACATTATTTTCAATCTAAGACACCTTAGGTTTAACATAGGTTACTTATTATGTATCCAAATCATTAAAAATGTTTTATGAAGAAAATTTGAATTATAAAATGAGAATCCCCTCTGAGTTTCAAACCAGGTGAATAGTAATTCCAGCTATTATGTAATAGGTTACCCAAATCAGGCTTAGAATACCTTGTCATAGCTATTACTCCTCGGTACATCTGTTCAAAAACTACAACTATATGTTGTATCCAGAAAAGGATTTATTTCATGGATAACCCACATAATCTCTACCATATCAAAAATATTGGGTTTTCTTCTATAATTATCCTCAAATTAAACTTAAGGTTTATGTTCTCTAACCATTGTTTTCCTAAATCTATTTCCCAATATTTGTACTAAATTTCCTATGATACCAATTGTAACGATGCAACCCTAAAAACCTTGAGTCGGGGTCTACAATAAATTACATTGGCATGATTACAATGAATCAAGAACCGAAGGACCAAAGTGTTTATGAGTCTTGGTAAACAAGATAAATAAATTAGTCTTTTATTATAAAATAATATGGTAATTTGAACATAAATTTGTTTTTCTCATTTTTTATAGGTTAAAACCTTTAATCCATACATTGTATCCTTACAAATCCTTCATAGTACACTTCATGGATTATTGGAAAGAGGAAACAAGATAAGGGTGATATATAATACTTATTAAGGTTAAATATAGCATAACAGAATAAATAACATGAAATGAGAATAAATTAATTTAGAAATGTAAATTACTGAACCCACATGCCATGTAATAAATGAACTGAAATGATAAATAATATCAAAATAATTAATGAAAACATGTTCTATTAAAATAATTATATAAGGAAAAGTAATTATGTTATGGTGAGAAACCAAATCACATTCAACTAATAAATAAAATGAGAATGAGATGAATCCATTGATATGATGATGCAAAATCTTAGGGATAATAATAATTGAGTATAAATTAGGGAGGTTCTTAATTATTGGACGCCATGTCTCTGGCACTTAAGGAATTATACCTTCAATACCTTTCATGAGATGTTTTCTTTTATGTGTAGAAACCTAATAAATTTACACAACTTATTTGCCTCATTAGAACCTATCAATGTATCTAGTGACTATAAAAATTTTAAGCCCCACCCTTCATTTTTAATGCAATTTATTCATCATATTTAATAATAAAAATAAATAACATGTCTTATCAAATAATTGTATTGTTATAGAAATAAAAATTTAACATTAATTTATGGGTTAATAATATAACTATCAAATTAATCAACATTTGTAAAATAATATACAGTTTAAGTAATAGTAATATCCATGATATATGATATTGATAATTATAGGAAATTAAATGCTAAATTATTATATGAAATTAAATATTTATAGGGGAATAACAATGAAATCAAGGAAGTGAATATAAATATTTTCATTGTAAAAATGAATTTAAAATCATCTAGATAATGATTATGGATGTTATCAACACCAAATATACCATGTGGAGTAAAAATAGAGAGTTATTTTCACAACTGAAATAAAATAATAACTTCAAAAAATAATCATGAGGAAAATAACCTTTTCTTTGAAAAAACTATTGATTTTTTATTAAAATTAATTTTAAATAAATTTCTATAAAATAAACCAATTAAACTAGAAAAATAATTTTTTTAGATATGATTGTAGACAAATCCATACTTGTCCCACAAGGTAAAAAGAATCATTAATTTTAGAAGTTAAAAAAGATAATAAAAATGACATGTTTGGAAAGTGAAAAGAATATTCCTTCAAAAATAGTCATAAAAGAAAAAATGGTTATAAATTTCTTTATAAAATAAATTTTTAAGTGTAAAAAACTTTTTTTGGAAATATTTTAAGATGAAATATTTTTATAAGGAAATAGGTTCTCCGAATAAATTGAGAAAAGAAGTTGGTTTTTCATTAAACATTTTCTAAAACATTTTAAGAACTATTGAGTAAAATAGTGGTACTAGTACTTGATATAGGTAATTTATAACTATATTACATTAAAATTAACGTTTTTATTAACCAATTATCAAATAATTTCCTTGAATTTATATTGATGTACAAACAATATCAAATATCATTGAGATTTTGAAATAAACACTTAAAAACGATATAACATCGATGTGAGAATCAAGTAATGAGTAGATTGTGTTTATCAAATATAAATTAATGTAATTTAATATTCAATAAAATAATGGCCTATAAAATTTTAATACACACATAATCATAAATTATTAATGACAATGATGAAGTAATATAATTCATTGAAAATAAACTGAGTTTTGCAGTCTTATTTGACTTGGTACATTTTAAATTAAACCCCTTTAAAAAAATAATTCAAGTTGAAACTGAAAAGTCCATGAATATATAACTTTTCATGAAATTACATATCAAAATAATAATTATATACACCATAAAAAAATTATGTGTATAAAAAATTAGAATGCCCCATGGAATGAAAATGAGACAAGAATCCCTTACTTTGAGTTTCCTAATGGGTAATTATCCTTTATCGAATTAATAATAGATTTAAACAAGTTTATAAATTATTAAAAAATAAATTAATATATATAATATCATATATTTTCTTATTAAAATTTTTATCACCCATTTGTTAATATCCATTCATTATTTTAACTATTTCAGTTGTCAATTGCCTAGTTTGTCGAGTTTATTTTATCTTCTTATTTATTGTCTTTATTAAATATATCATGGTTTCATCATCTCCAAAATTTTAACCATTAGTTTGATATAATATATATCCATTATATGTGTATATATAATAATCTATAATGTTTGATGATAAGAAATCAAAGTCACTGTTCATGGAGACGGTTGTCCGTACATACGCATGGATGTTACCTTCATTTCATTGTTGTATTTTAAATGAATTAAATGAAATTGAAATTTATATCCATGTATTATATAATTATAGTACCTTATTTATTTACTAAATTTAATTAATTATATTATATCTTTCTTTAATATGTTCCATTTATATTGTGAATGAATAACATCGCTTTGAGGCGGTGGTAGTCGATACTTCCTCAAAGGATGTTATTATATTAACATATTTTTTAAAGTTATGTGTTATAAAAGGATTAAATAAATATAAAGGCATAATAAATACCATATATATCACATATAAAAGGATTTTACAAAAAATTTATACATTGAGAGGTGGTAAAGGAAAAACAAACAATCATCGTTTCATAAGGCACTTGTTCGCTGTAAACGTAAACAATATGTTTGTTACCCATTAGATAGATGTTTGTGTTAGTGTGTTTCAAACCATTAATAAAAAAATTCACAATATATTTATGACACTGGTTTCATTATATAATAATTATTTAATAATACTTGAAGTGGAGGAAGAGTAAATGAAAGAAAAAAAGACTCTTGGGAAACGATACCTAAAAAATAGGCTAATTTCTTTTGGTTTGTACCAAAAAGAATACGTGGATTGATTTCTGAAAATGCTGATCTATATTGGGTTAGTAAAGTGATATTTAGGATCTATTGGTTAATATGTTGGTTGATCAAAACTTTATTGAGGGGTGTCAGGATGTGGGAGGGGAGGTTGCCTTTTTATAGAGGAGGATGAGTGACACTAATGTAAATTTTGTGGAAGGGATTTCAACTACTTTTATCCCATTTAAATTTGATCCAATAATATAAAAAATTATATAAAAGGTAGGATATAGACAAATTACATACATAAAATCGATCTTGGAAATGTTTTTGGTCATTTAGGCCCTTAAGAATAAGGTTTAGTCCCTTATTATGCTTAATTTTACCTTAATTATTGTAAATCATTTTAATTATGTCCACTAATATTTTTGTTAAAAAAGAAAGTTAATATTATTATAAATTGTAAATTATGATTATTCCAAATACAAAATATATTTTTCCAAATTCCAATAATATAATTGGTAGAAATTGATTTAAATTTAATCCAACAGGCGGGTCGACATTGCCGATATTTGAAGAAAAATCATCCAAACGTTTACTATATTTATATAAAAAAATTAAAAGTGAAATTTTTCACAAGGACATAAATTGTGTCAATTGAAAAAAATAATATCTAAATAATATTTAAAACCAATTAAATATACAATTTAAAAATATAAATAAATTGGATGAAATATAAGTTTTGAAATAAAATTCAGTATTTTTAACTATTCATTAAAAATGTGATATGTTCTGGAAAGATATAATAAATTATCTGTAACATTTTTTTATGATTTTATTTACACTATAATGTTTCATTTTAAATATTAAATCAATTAATGTGTCAACATTGAGATTTAACATTTTTTTACATTAAAAGGTGAATTAACTTTATAACAATATAGGGTTCATGTGTGAAATTTGGTTTCTTCTTATATTTTTCATATCTGACCTAAAGGATGAATATAGAAACAATTTATTGTAAATATAATATATTAATTTAATTATATAAAATTCACTAATTTTAGATAATTGTTTTATTAGTACACTACTCATTTGGAAGCATAAAGATAATAATTTTTATTTTTATATCGAATTTGTTATTATTTTCATTTATCATTTATTGGTAACCAATGAATTGATTTTATATTTATATAAACCAAAAAATTTCTTATGTTAGACAATTCTATTAATATCTACTAACATGAATGTGGGGTTTTATCATATTATTTTAAATAATTGATTTTTAACAGTTCGTTATTATTTGGCGAAACTCAGTCATTCGTGCAATGCAAGCTATTGAGGAAGGTTTCTATTGTGTGTAATGAAAGATAACTTCGTGTTGAATTCATTAAAAGCTATAGAGTATATTATTTTTTCTAAGATTGTAATGTATCATGTTAATATATTACCATTTTACACATAGTGTTGCATGTCACAAACACAATTGAACACAAAGATGTACTTTGGAATTATTTGTTATTAGAAAATATTTCATAAATAATCTAGATATTATGTTCCTTTATATTATTGTTAATTCATGTCATAAATTCTATGAGGTACAATGTTTTTATTTTATAATTTCAGGCTGTCACATTTTACCCACCTTAATAAAACTATTTCCTCACAATTTAAACACGATCTTGGTATTCTAGGGATCTATATTTGAGAATTATTTTTTTATGGAAAAAACCCATTTCATGTAGTCATTAATTAAATATCTTTATAATAAGATAGAAAGTGATACACAACAATCACTTGAAAAAAATATAACTAGGATTCTATATAATAGAAAATTATGTGGCATGTTAAAATATGTACGTGAAGGGAAAATATATATAATTAAATGGGTGATTGAGTTAATTAATCACAGAAAAGAGAATGATCAATGTAATGATGAGGTCCCTAAATTAATAAATTAAGGATGATTTAAAATATAATCAATTAAAGAAATATGAATGTATTAGGATAGAATTTTTGTTTTAATATTCTTTTCTAAATATTGAGTAATTCTTCAATTAACAATGTATATAAGGAAACATACTTAATTGATATGATTCAATTTCATAAGACTAATTTTTTATTCTCGTTTTGATTAGATAAAATTATAATTGATTCACTACTATATGAAATGGATATCCTAAGATGAACTTTTTCTATTCTTGATGCACTAAAAGTTACAATTTACTGATCATATGATCCACAAAAAAGTCTTTTTTATCTATCTAACTATTATCCAAAACTAATATGGTTAATATATTAATATCTAAACCTAAAAGCTGACCAATTGTTCACCATTAACATCTATTGATGAATATTTTTAACTAAAAGTAATGAGATATTAACCGGGATATCATGTCGGTCATTATTAGAAGTGAATCCCTTTTAAACATTTGATCGTGGGATCAAGCCACACATCATTTATAGATATGATGGGTTTTCACTCGACATAAGGGATATACCTATTCTAAAACTATATAATTCCTATACTATTACCAAAATAAATGGTGGGAATCCTTTAAATTTAATCATTAAATACATTTTCTCTATGGTTTTCAATAAAACTTATTTTTTATATCGAAAAAATTGTTTTTTGATTACTACTAAAATGTCATTAAGGATCATATTAATCTAAATGTCTATCATCACCTTTCAACATACACCTATAAAATGTAAATTCACTATTCCTAAAATAATTTTTCCCACTAAAACTAATAATTTCCATAATTTCCATAAAAAATGTCCTTAATCTTATCTTAATCTCATCACATAGAACACAAAAACAATATTTTTACAACATAGAACTCATGATCAAAATTATTCCCATAATTCTATGATAGTAACCATAACTATTTTGTTAATGAAGACATTTTATCTTTTATTATAATCCACAATTTCTATCTTATAGTTATTTTCCCTAATATATACCTTCCTAAATAATGTTTCTAAGGTTTCAATTAAGCTCGATCTAATACCAATTGTAGTGACTCGACCTCAGTATGCCCAAAGTCAGTGTATTGCTACAATTTCATTAACATTAGACATAAGGAAATCACACCCCAAAGACCGAAGAAGTTATTATTCTTGGTAAACAAGATGAATATCTGAGTCTTGTATTAAAAATAAATACCTAGATTATAACAAAATATTTTTTTGATAACAAATTTACCCCACCTTGAATATCCTTGCATATCATTCTTAGTATACATGGTGGAATCTTGGGTAACAGAAAAACAATAATGTAGAGCACAAATTCCCAGTAAGGATAAATTATAATGGATATAATAATGAGTCAATGATAATATCCCATATGGAAATGTAAAAAATTGAAAACACATTCCATGTAATCAATAACAGAGAAGGAAGAGAGTAAACAATATGGAAAGGTAATAAATTGAGGACACATGAACTTTAGTCAAAAAATTGAGAATAAAATACATCCATATATTTTTTTCATAGGTAAAATACCACAGGTAAAAATAACTAAATCAAAATGAAGGAAATGATTAATTTTCTAACATGAGGATTCCTTGGTACATGATACCTTTACCATCAAGACCTATTCTCAGGACTATTTAAGCATGTGGGTAGAAACCCATCTGATTATTGTTTGAAAAAAAATAAAGGGTTTTTATCCAACTAATATCATCTCATGATCCTACCTATTTATTTAAGAGATTACATTAGCTTGTCCTTGTAGGTTTCGGATGCAGCAGGGGCATGTGATGGGTCATTCCCAACTTTTATTTTTTCCATGATAGATGATTAATCAAAGATTTACAAAATGATAATGTCATGATCTATAGAATTCAATTAAATAATATATAAATGGGATAGAATTCCAAAACCAATATTTAGGCTCACCACATATTATGTATAATTAATTTATTTAAATAAAGAATTACCTTGATGGAATTATTTCTTCATTAATGAATCTAATAATAGATATTCTTTTTTTGGTCATCCATTATAGGAATAAAATTATATTATTTTTAGTGATGATCTAAACATGTTCCAAAATCTTTAAACATTTCTTTAAGAATCTCTAAGTTCTATAAGAGAAGATTACAGTGCTTACATTGTCTCCTTTTGAGGCCTTCTGAAACACTTCCATTTCATTCTTTAGGATCTATCTTTACTTTAGAGTGGGAGGTGGAGGAAGATCTCTATCAATTATTGGTAGATCTCTTTGAGAAGGGAGCTCTCTAGGTATTTATAGGATTATTCAAATCTATTGTTCACAACCAAACAAATGAACTGGCTTATTGGAAATATATTATAAATAGTTTTATATATTTTTTGAGTTAAAATAAAATTGTTTAACAAGTTTCTGTTATTAATTATTTAATTCATTTGGAACCCCATGTCCAAAAATAGAAATAATATTATTATTTTCTGACATGCAATTAACTTGCGAATGAAATTAAATATTATTTCGTAAAATAATATTATGTTATTATAATTTCTCACCAGATTATAAATTTTGGTCCTCTAGTGCCTCATAATATTTATGAGCCTTGAATAATGACTATTTATTTGTTAAATAAATATCACGTCATTATTCACCATTAAATAAATAAATATTATATTTATAAATAGAGAAATTAATTATTTATATGCGATTATGAATACTTGAATAATTATTAAACAAAAAATAGGTATAATATTTATTATTCTTGTTAAATAATAAATAATAATATATTATTTAATTGAGATTCTGGATAAAAATAGCATGTAACCCTCTAATCCTCATTCTCAGTGGCATTAGGTGAAGTTTCCTAAAGTAATTTGTAAGCATCTAGAAACACATTATAGAAACCAAAGAAAAAAATTAATAGTGAAACAACATTATACATGTAGAGACCCAGAGCATGTCATACATGGACATTACATTACTTTTTCAAAAATACATAAAACATAACAAAACCAGAAGCCCAAATACCGTATTAGTTTAATTCCTTTGGAAACTCTTAACGTAATCATCAATTCATGTTGAATGATCTTCAACATCTCCCATAACAATCAACCCCTTTTGTTTTCCTACCTAAAAACTTTCATTAAATCCTGGGGAATGAAAACATATAAAGGGTGACCTCAAATTCTCATTAAGGGAAAACATCGAGAGCAAAAAACAACCCTTAAACATTTGAACATAAAACCATAAACATAAAACATCAATATCATGAGTAATGACATAAATCATTGATGTACATATGGAATAGATGATAAAGGAACATTAATCATGATAAAATAGCATGGGAATTAAACATGGAATTATGGAAATCCATTATGCACAAGAAAGGATTTCCATAGTACCTAAGGCATTGCTGCCAAGACCATCATAGTGGACAATGTCCATCACTGAATAGGGTTTACTTGCTGATCCAGCATTTTATTACTGAATTGGATTTACATCTCATTCTTGCCATGTCTTTATCATGAGATATAAATCTTTACACAATGCATTGGAGGTAGGTATAGGTCTCACCCATCTCATAATTAATTCATTCTTACATTTTCCAGAAAATAAACATAAATCATTCATCATAACGCAAATAAAAAAATGGGTTTCATAAACATCATCCCATCATAACATAATCCTTATAAATAATGGATTCATTTCATCATAAGTAAAATCAAACCATGTAAATAATAGCGACATTATACTTGAATCATAAACATATCAAATAATGTCATCTTAGATGGAAAATAGTTTTGATAAAACACATGAAAAAGAATTCGTGAGGAAAATATCCTTTCTTTATCAAAATCATTTTATTTTCTCAAAATGCCATGAAATTTTAAAAGAAAGGTATTTTTTTTGAAAATAATCATGAAATCTTTTAGAGAAAACATCATGAAACTAAGGCATTATGAAACTGTAAAAATCTTTTCATGCCGTATATGATAAAAATACATTCTCCTCGTAGTTTTTTTGGAAAAGTAAAAAAGCACCTCGTATGGTAAACAAAAGAAATATTCCTTCCATACCATGTGATAATAGTCAACAAAGGGTAAAACGGTCTTTAAACATACATGATTTTTTTTAGAAAACATGGACAGAGATGATAAATAAAACCCCTGAAAATACTTAAGAATAAACAATATCAGATAAGAACAAGATTTTAATAATTATATGTTACCTTAGGTCTGATATGCTTTGTACATATCTGAACCTCATGTATAATTATTTAAATAATATCATTGACTTATTCTTGAATCATATTCATTTTGATAATATCATATATGGTTATATTCATATCTTCTTATTAGTAATATTTCATTGCTAATTGTTATTCGGGTGTTCATTGCTTTATGTTCTTATGCTTGTTTTGTTGAATAAGTTCTTATTCCTAATTTTAGGTTATAGATAAATCATTTAATGAATTGTATTACTGTAATATATATCATATTTATTCATTAAATTCATTTATATAATCATTATTCAATAAAGATCATGTAGAATGACTCGCATCATATTGTGGAGACAGTAGGCCATACATACACACGAGTGATGATATTATTCCCATGATATTGGAATTTTATTAAAGTGTATCATTTATAATATTTCAGAATCAATATCAATTTACAATAATCATATATAGTTATTTCTTCCATCCTTATACCCATCCAATTATGTTATCAACGAAATAAAAGATTACACCACGGCGTGGAGACGGTAAGTCGTACGTGCGCACACGTGGTGATTTCATTTTTTTCATAGGATGGATAGAAGATATAATATGGTTGTTTCGTATAATAAAATATAAGTAAATAAGTGATACTCTAGTTATTACTTAATAATGAAACAACTCATATAGAGGAAGTAGGAGAAGAAATAAGTTTGAAAGAATCGGTAAAGGATATTACCTCTTCTTCGACGCGCCTCCTCTTAACCTCTTCTTAGGGTAATAGGTATGTATTTGAAGAAGACCAAGACTTCTATTAGGTTTATAGGGATGTGTAGAAGTGAAATGGTAAGGGTTTGGACGAATTTTAATGCTTAACAATGGTGTAAGGTGGAGTGGGTGGAGGTACCCTTTTATAATGTAAGAGAGGGGCACCATTGGAAACCTAAAAATATTAATTTATAATAATTTCAAACCAAACATACAAACTTAAAAATGACTCAAATACAAATCATAGATGACATACGGTTTAAATATCATCAACCAATAAGATTTATACATGTTGTAAATTTATTTTAAACCCTATCAGCTTGATTTATCCTTATTAAATCTATTTAATTTTATTTGTGGTAATAATATTGTTAATTTTAAACTGTTATAAATAATTACTTATTATTATTAATTATCCATAATTGGGTAATTTATGACATTTTATACCATATAAATTTCAAATTATAATTTTAAATATTTTTGTGATTTTTAAACAATTTAATAATATGTTATTTTAAAAAATATCAATAGTGTTAAATTTGACACTATTTACTTATTTGAGTTTAAATAAAATCTACATAGTGGTTATATTCAAACCAAAATGTTTAAAAGATTCCTAACATGTCATATTCATCTTGAAATGTTTTGGAGAACATTAATTAGTTCATATAATATTTACTTTAATATTTATAAATCCATTTATCTGATATTTATCAAATAAAACAATTACAACATCATTTTTGTATAACCATTTAATATATTTATTAGTTGCATAAAAATTAAAAAAATATTATGATTATTATAAATATAAAATATCTCAAAATAATACTTTTACTCTAATTTATCATCTTAAAATCACGTCATGTAAATTGTTATATTTATTAAATTATGAAGGCGACAACTTTGACATCATTTAAAATAAAATAATATAAATGTCATAATCGCTTTTATAATGATCCAAATTGCCAAAAAAGTATACCATCATATGGTTATTGTTTATATATATATGTAAAAAAATATTTGGTCCGGTTTTTGGCCTTTTTGTGGGTATTATTATTTTAATAAAAACTATATTATTGATTTTTCACTAAATAAATAACTTCTGCATCATTAATGTATAAGATATTAAGGTAAATAAATATCTCTTAAAAATTATAAATAAATTACCAGAAGAAAAAAAAACATTTTAGCTTTCAATTGACTGTTTATTATCGAATTTATATTCTGTATGACCTTATATTAAAAATAATTTAATTATTAAAGTTTGAGTGAGACATATTTCACTTTAAAATAAAATAAATTGATGGTGTTAATCACATCCAAGTGGGTTCCAGTGGATTCCATTTCGACCCAATTATTCCTTAGGAAGAAATATAATCATCCAATTATATTAAGACAAGTGTTAGGATAATTTTATAATATTATATTTAACCTTAATTACCTGATTTACATTTAACTGTTGTAAATAAAATTTACCGTAGATACTATTTATAGTACCCAAAAATAAAACGTAGCCTATTAAAATAATTTGGACCCAATGATTCCAAATATGGAATCAATTTTTCCAAATTCAAATCACAGATGTTTCAGAAATTTATTTAAAATTAATCCCATTGTTAAGAAAATGAGTTTTAAAAGTTAAAACATTGCAAAGGTTTGAAATGAATTTACCTATGAATTCAATGTAAAATCAATGAAAATGACCTACATTATATTAAATGGAAAAATATATTCTTTTTATAATTTAAAACCATTAAATATTTTAATGTAACAATATAAATTATTATGATCTAAATAGTTGTTTTTAATTAAAATAGAGCGTGTTTTTACTATTCATTAAAATATGAATGATATTTGAATAATTTGAAAATTTTATCCAAAGTAATTTTTTATATATTGATTCCAAAATGGAATTTTATTTTGTTAAATTGAACTTATAAAAATTTCAAAAACTAGATTTAACATCGGTGCGCTAACAAAAGGTGGAAAAACTACATTTTTTAGAAAATACTTATTTTACCCGAAACTTTTATTTTGTTCTCATACCATGTTCTAGAAAATGTGTAAGATGAATAATAATGTTATGAAATCCAAAATTTAGTTAAAACTATTCATAAATTCTAGTTCATAATAATATTATAACAGTATATATTTGTTTAGTGAAACACAGTATCGCGTACTAGACACGCTATCGAGGATGGTCGTGATTGTGTGTAATGCAAGCCTAGTCAGGGTTGCGTGTAGTGAAAGCTCCCTTTGGCGTTGCGTATAACATAATCAAAACACATATCATTTTTATGTTAAACAATATCTATACTAAATGATGTGTAGAATAATTTCTACAAAACGAACTTGAAATTGTGTGTAACAGTGGCCAATAATAGTGTTGCGCATACTGCAAGCTAATACGGTGTTGCATATAGTAGAAGATAATCTTGGTGTACTGTATAATAGAATATATTAAAGAAATTAAAAATAATATATCTCATAAAATCTCAGGTTGTTACATTCTACCCCCCTTAAAATGAATTTGTACTTAAATTTTTTCGGGGTTATAAATCATTTACTACTTGAAAGATTCATTCATAGAAACCCACATCGTATAAAGGAATACTAAAACATAATTTTAAAAAGTGAAGTATTTAATGTAATAGATACCCAAATTAACTCATCACTAGGATTCCACATAAGAGAACATAGGTGAAAATATGGATATAGAAGAGAAATATAACCATCAACTTCGGATGAAAAGTGGTAGAGGACATGGCTATGAAAAAGACAACAATCACAAAGCTATAAATTTGTGATGATCTAGGTACCATATGATTCATCAGATATGAGGGCACCAAGACAACATTTTTGTTTTTCAATATCCATTCCCAATTGTTGAAGAATTTTTTAATTAAAGGAAATAATTAATTGATTTTGGTATAATCTCACCATTCCTCGTGCCTTGAAAATTTTCCACTTCATCCCTTAAAGAAATGAAGTTGAATATTCTTTTGTGAAGTGTTATCAGATCATTCGATAGAATGATTGTTCATTCCATCTGTCTCAAACATAAGGTTAGAAAAAGTTATATACATAAGTCCATATATGGTGAGATTAATCATATATGGATCCAAAAATGGACTTATACTTCATCTCTCATCCTGCTTAATAATATAAAACTAGTTTCTACTAACCAAGGACTTCATGTAGGCTAGTGGTAGGTGATGAAGGCATGTCGCACTTCAGTTGAGGGTTCGATTACCAAAACCTTGTCTGACGTGATAGGTTTTAGCTCGTCCTGCAGGTTATCCTTTTTCAAAAACTACACTATTATAACATTACAAAAATAATATCGAAAAGGTTTCTAGACTTAAACAATACTATCTCATGTCCGACATAATCCATTCCAATCGTTAGACTTGTCCAATATACATTTGTCCAATCTCATAGTATAAAGAAAATGATTAGTGGAAAGATCACATAACAAGCACGTGAATACCTTCATTTATCCCCCATATATCATAAGATATATCTTGTTGATCGCATTTCAAACATGTGAATACCTTAATCATTTATTCTCTCAAAACAAAATTACCTTAAATCCTTAGTAAAAACATAATTGTGGTCAAAAGGTAACTCTTTCCACATACCAAAATCCCAAAAATTCTATATACCCAAACAATGATATCACTTTGTCCTTATATTATTCATGAGCTCATGAATACTATCAAACATATTATTTTCTACATATCCCTTCATTATGCGCATTTCATCTACTTTACAAAAATATTCCAATCACTTTTCATGCTTATCAGTACCATAAAATTACTGAAAACCACAATAGAACAATACATAAATATTCCAATATTCCACGATACTACATCATTATTTTGGAATCACATTACATACAAACTTTATCATTCCACCACATCGTTGTCATATTCAACATCGCAAATAGTGATCGCATGTGACTTCCCTTTGTCCGTTGCCTTAAGAGGTTGTGGATGTCGATCATCATTAACCCTTTGATTAGGTCATTTATTAGTATAATTCCATATTTCCTTGCACTTGTATCATTGAAGTGTTGGTTGTGTGTTCTATGCAGTCTTTTCTTTATTCACATCATTTGTTACACGTTTTCCATTACATCGACACTCAGATTCTAGATGACCTTCTTTTCCACACGTAAAACATTTTCTATTCCCTTTAATATAATCTCCACCATGATTCTTTTCATGCTTTGAAAATAAAGAAACATTCATCTTCTTTTCACTATTTTTTTTGAGATTTTTCCTTGAACTCCGTCTTTTGTTTCTTGTCAAAACCATGAGATGGATATGAAACACAAACTTCTAGTTTAACCTTGATAGCAGAATGCACAATTTCTTCATATATACCGAAGTCTCTTATATCTAATGCCTTTCAAAGACATGGTTTTATTCCACTGAATATTTGATCAAATTTTCTTTCAGGTTGGATGATAAATCCAAATGCATACCTTGCAATCCGTGTAAAATTCGCCTCGTATATACCAATAGATTCATCATCCTTTTTCGTAAACTCAAGGAACTCCTTTTCCATATTCATTCTAAGAATACAAGGAAGGTACTTATTGAAAAAGAAGTTCTTGAACTCATCCCATTCCATAGATTCAATTTATCTTGGGACCTTGTATTCTTAAATAGAGTCCACCACTGGTCTTATTCAACTTCTAAATTGTAAAACGCCATAATGACTTTTTCATGTTCTGAACATAGAAGTATGGAAGATATCTTTTCAATGGTACTAATCCATTGTTCAGCAACCAGTGGATCAGAAGACCCACTGAAAGAAGGTGGTTGTGGCCTCATGAAGGACTCAATAGAATATTGTTCCCTTCTCTGCTAATTTGGAAGTCTAGAATGATTCATAGATTTTTTAAGTATAGAAATATGATTTTTCACTCCATCTCCCATAACATTGTCTTGTTCATGAGGACAATCATTGCATTGCCCATAACATTGATCAACACAGTTCCTTCGGGATCCAGCCATCATCTAAAACCCAAAAAGAATTGTGTATGAGGAAAAATTCTTGCTCGGAAAACAATATAATAAAGGGGGAGTAATTTCAATATCTAAAATATTAGGTTTAATTCTATGGTCATTACCGTCATCCTAGAAATATATCCTATACTTATAATTAATCTTAGAGACATCCCTATACATACCATGGAAATATCTCTAGGGATCTCACTAAAGTTTTCGCATCCTAGTTTCCAGAGGTTAACTAAATCTTCACTCGCATACCAACTGCAGAGACCCAAATCTTGACATACACGGAAATTACATTACTTTTGTGGTAATACATAAAACATAACAAAACCAGATGCCCAAAGACCGTATTATTTTAGTGTCTTTGGAAACTCAGAACATAATCTTATAATCATGTTGAATGATCTTCAACATCTCCCATAACGATCTTACCCTTTTTTTCCTATCTAAAACCTTTCTTTAAATACTAGGGGAAGAAAACATATAAATGGTGAGCTCAAATGCTCAGTATGTAAAAACATGGTGAACATAAAACAACCCATAAACATTTGAACATAAAACCATGAACATGAAACATCAAAATCATCATTAATGACATACATATTGGCAGTACATAAGGTATAGATCATAATGGAACATTAATCATGATAAAATATCATGGGAATTAAAATGGAATTTTGGAAAACCGTTAATCACACGATATGATTTCAATAGTATCCACGGCGTTTCTGCCAAGACCATCATAGTGGAAAATGTCCATCACCGAACCAGGTCTACTTGCCGTTCCAACCCTGTATTTAGGAATCGTATTACTTTCCGTTCCAGCAGTGACTATATCATGAGATATAAATCATTACACAATGCATTGGAGGGAGATATAGGTCCCACCCGTCTCATAATGAAATCATTCTTACGTGTGCCAAAAAATAAACATAAATCATTTATCATAACCCAAATAATAAAATGGGTTTCATAAACATCATCCAATAATAACATAATCTATATAAAACAAATGGATATCATTTCATCATAAGAAAAATCAATCCATGTAAATAATAGAGGCATTATTCATTAATCATAAACATATTATATAATTTCATCTTAGATGGAAAATATTTTTGATAAAACACATGAAATGAATTCTTGAGGAAATTATCCTTTCTTATCAAAATCATTTTCTCTTCTCAAAATTCCATGCAATTTTAAAAGAAATGGATTTTTTTGAAAATAATCATGAAATCTTGTAGAGGAATCTTCATGAAAATAAATCATTATAAAACCGTAAAAATCTGTTTATGAAGTATAAGTTAAAATAACATTCTCCTCCTACTTTTGTCGGAAAAGTCAAAAAGCACTTCGTATGGTAAACAAAAGATAGATTACTTCCATACCATGTGGTAAAATTAAAGGAAGGGAAAAAAGGTCATTAAAAATATAGGATTTTTGTTTTGAAAAAATTGACATGGATGATAAATATAACCCCAGAATATACTTAAGAATAAACAATCTCGAATAAGAATGATATTTGAATAATTATCCCTTACCTTAATTTTGATATGATTTTTATGTATCTGAACCTCCTGTATAATGATTTAAATAATGTAATTTACTTATTCTAGAATCATATTCATTGTTATGATATCATATATGGTCATATTTATATCTTATTATTAGTAATATTTCATTGCTACTTGTTATTCGGGCATTCATTGCTTTATGTTCTTATGCATGTTTTGTCAAATAAATTCTTATTCCTCTTTTTTGGTTATAGATACATCATTTACAGAATGGTATTTCTGTAATATATATCATATTTATTCATTAAATTCATTTATATAATCATTATTCAATGAATATCATATAGAATGATTCGCATTACATCATGGAAACGGTAGGTCGTATGTACGCACGGGCGATGATATAATTCCCATGATTGTGGAATTATTTTTAGGTTTATGGAGTATAATATTTCAGAATCATTATGACTTTAATATAATCATATATAGTTGTTTATTCCACCATTTTACCCATCCAAGTATGTTAGCGATGAAATAAAAGATTACACAACGGCGTGGAGATGGTAAGCCATATGTACGAACTCATGGTGATTTCATTTTTTTCATAAGATGGATAGAAGGTAGAATATAGTTGTTTCATATAATAAAATATCAATAAAAAATTTATACTGGAGTTATTAATTAATAATTAAACAACTCATATAGATGAATTAGGAGAAGAAATAATTTTGAAAGAATAAGTAAAGGATATTACCTCTTCTTCAACGCGCCTCCTCTTAACCTCATATTAGAGAAATAATATGGTCTTTAAAGAATACCAAGACCTCTAGTAGGTTTCTAGGGATATGGAGAAGTGCAATGGGTAGGGTTTGGAAGAATATGAAAGCTCAAAAATGGTTTAAGGTGGAGAGGGAGGAGGCTCCCATTTATAAGGGAGGAGAGGGGCACCTTTCGAAACCTAAAATATTAATTTATAATAAATTTAAAACCCACCTAAAAACATCCAAAATGACTCAAATCCGATTTTTAGATAATATAGGGTTGTAATCTCATCAACCAATAAGATTTAAACATGTTGATAACTTATTTTAAACCTTCTCAACATGATTTATCCTTATTTAATCAATATAATAATATTCGAAATTTTAAATTATTATAATTAATAACTTATGTGTTGTGAATTATCCATAATTGGGTATATAATTAAATTTAAGACCATATGAAATTAAATTTATAATTTTTAAATATTTTTGTTATTTTTAAATAATTTAATAATATGTTATTTTTATCAAATAACTATAGTGTTAATTTTGACACTACTTATTTATGGGAATTTAAATAAACTCTACACAGAGGATATATTCAAAACAAAATGTTTAAAAGATTCCTAACAAGTCATATTAATCTAGAAAATTTTTGGAGAACATTAATTAGTTCATATAATATTTATTGTAATATTTATAAAACCATTTATTTGATATTTCTCTTAATAAAACAATTACTACATCATTTTTGTATAATCATTTAATATATTTATAATTTTCATAAAAATTAAAAATAAAATACTATGATTATTAGAAATATAATATCATTCAAAATAATTCCTTTACTCGAATTTATCATCATAAAATCACATCATGTAAATTATTATATTTATTAAATTATGAAGGTGACAACATTGACATTATTTAAAATAAAATAATATAAGTGTCATAATCGCTTTCTTTAAGCTCCAAATGGACAAAAATACAACCATTTGATGGTTATGGTTTATATATATACGAACAATAAGATTTGGTCAGGTTTTTGGGCCTTTTAATGGGTATTACTATTTTAATACAAACAATATTATTTATTTTTCACCAAATAAATAATTTATGCATCATTAATGTATAATCTATTAAGGTAATTAAATATATCTTAAAAATTAAAATTAAATTTCCATAAAAAAAATTATCTTCAAAGTAGGTATTTATAATCTAATTTATATTTTGTATAACCTCATATTAAAAATACTTTAATTATTAAAGATTGAGTGAGACATATTTCACTTTCATTAAAATAAAATAAATTAAAGGTCTTAATCACATCCATTTGGGTTCTAATGGATTCCATTTCGACCTAAATATGCATTAGGGAGAAATATAACCATCCAATTATATTAAGACAATCGTTAGGGTAATTTTATAATATTATATTTACCCTTAATTACCTGATTTTCTTTTAACTATGGTAAATAAAATTTACCATAGTTTCTATTCATAGTGAACAAATATAAAAAGTTTCCAATTAACATAATTTGGACCAACTGACTCCAAATATGGAATCCATTTTTCCAAATTCAAATCACATAAGTTGCAGAAATTAATTTAAAATTAATCTCGTTGTTAATAAAACGAGTTTTAAAAGTTAAAACATTACAAATGATTGAAATGATTATACCTATGAATTCAATGTAAAATCAATGATAATGACATAAATTATATTAAATGGTAAAAATATATTCTATTTATACTTTAAAACCATTAAATATTATAATTTATCCATATAAATTATTGTGATGAAAAAAGTTGTTTTTAATTAAAATATAGTGTGTTTTAGTATTCATTAAAATATGAAAGTTATCAGGATAATATGAAAAAATTATCCAAGTAAATTTATTATATCTTGATTCCAAAGAAGAAATTTATTTTGTAAAATTGAACTTATAAACATTTCAAAAACTAGATTTAAAGTAGCTGTTCCATCAAAAGGCGGCAAAAACTGCATTTTCTTAAAAATACTTATTTTACCTAAAAAATTAATTTGTTCCAATAACATGTTCTAGAAAATGTGTAAGATAAATAATAATGTTAAAAAATTCAAAATTTAGTTAATAATATTTATAATGGATAGTTCATAATAATATTATAACAATATATTGTTGTTTAGTGAACCCTGGTATTACATAATACACACGCTATCGATGAAGGTTGTGAATGTGTGTAATGCAAGACAAGTTAGGGTTTCGTGTAGTGAAAGCTCCATTTGGTGTTGCGTATAGCATAATAAAAAATATTTCATTTATAAATTAAACAAAATCTATACTTAATGTTTTGTAGAATAATTTCAACAAAACGAACTTGAAATTATGTTTAACACGAGTCAGGAATAGTGTTGAATTTACTACATGCTAATACGGTGTTTCATATAGTACAAGATAATCTTGGCGTAGTGTATAATAGAATATAACAAAGAAATTAAATATAATATATCTCATAAAATCTCGGGGTGTTGCACTTCATCATATGAAATATTACTGTGGAATATAATCCCTTTATCATGATATCTCAAATCAAGTATGTTTCATGCCTGTGCCTTCATCTTATGAGATGGATATCTCTTTCTTTGGTTTTTTGAAAATTAAACTTCCCTATTTTACCCCACAAACGTATATTTATTTAGGATATATCATTTACATAAAGGGGGGTTAGATATCAACTTCTGTTAAGGAACCAAAGGGACAACTACTTTCTCGCATTATTCATTAATGAAATATAACTCGTGATGCACCCAACATATCCCTCCATTTGGAGAACATATTTTGTCACAGTTTTCATCAATACATCGACATATGTTACTCATAATAATCATTGAAAATATTCTTAATGTGTAAGTACCAATACACATGTCTTTAGATAGGAACATCCAATGAAACATATAAATATGAATTTTTTATTGGTGGGCCTCATTCTCATAATATCCTACTTGATATTTGTAATGGATTACAGCATGAGAAGGTGACTCAATGTCCTACAAGTCTCCAACTCTGATAGCCTTCATAATTTTTTCCCTCAAATGATATCATCTGACAATAGAATTAATATTTAAGAATACTGTTGTTGCACTTAAAAATAATGATTATAGTGGGGAACTGGTATGACTTTTTAGTGTGAGAGTAACTATTAGGACAATATCACATACTATGTTAAACCTATGAACAATCATTATGTTAATATAAGTTTATTAATAAAAAAATAAAAATTTTAAAATTGGTTATCATAGAGTATACAAAATGTGGTTCTAGGGAATTAATTCCAATATACCTTCACTGGCACTAGATCCAACTATTTACAACCATCAATTCACTAGCTCTCATAAGATACTCATGAGTCTATTGAGATAAAACTTTAGACAAGGGATCCATCAAATTCTATTCCATGGGATCTCTGCATACTACAACTTATCCCCTCTCTTGAAAATATCTCAATATGTGATACTTTTGGAGTAGCTTATTTACTATTGGTGTGTCCTTGACACATTTGTAAGAGCAATCACTGAAGTATTATCACATCAAAATGTGATATTATCATTACTCCTATGTATCGCATCAATAACCTAGAAAATGTTACCAATCCATGTGTCTTCTTTATCTATAAGATAATCCACTATATAATTGGAATCCGCTATAGATTCAACAAAAACTCACTACATTAAACTCTTTTATCTCAAAACTCGTCCATCAAGACATAAAACATATCATGAATTTTATTTTAGATAATTCTGATATATCTAATGACTAGAATCAGTATAAACCCTGTTATCCAGCATCTCATCTCCTCCCTACACTAGGAACATATCCTTAGTTTTTCACAGACACATAATGAAATCATTAATAGTATACTGATATTGTTCTTATAGATCTGGTAGATATCTGCCTAACATGATCAATTCATAGGCAACATCAAATATCATACATAACAAGGAATACATGATTGATCATATCATTGAAGAATATGAGATCTTTCCCGTACACTCATTCTCCTATTGTTTCTAAGGACACAATTTATTAAAAAATATGTAAACCATATGAAATTGTATCCAATCCTCTATTTTATTATTCCATACTAAATCTATTTAGTACCCGGTAAACATATGTACATTGACTTAGTCCACGAACTAGCTTCGATCTATTATGAATGATCTTGATCCCTATAATATAGACCACTCCAACTAAGTCTTTCACAGAGAACCACTTGTTTAACCAAGTCTTCACTTACTATAAGAATGGAATTTTACATCCAATAAGTAATATGTCATCAACATATACTAATAGGATAATGACCGAAATTCCACTAAAACTATTGTGAACAGATGAATCCAATTTGTTCATAATTAATATGAATTCTCTTATAGATTTATCAAATCGAATGGTCCAGGACCTGGATTCTTACTTCAATCCATAAATGGATCTTTGAAACATAAATATATTCCTGGTATCAGTTGGAGTCACAAAACTTTCTCTTTTTTATATAGATATATTTACAAAGGTTAACATTAAAGGATTTTATTTTTACATTTTACTATCAAATCACATAGTCATGATAAGATTATATAATAAGTAGTATTCTGATGAATTTAATCATGGAAACTGGGGAAATGGATTCATCATTTTCAATTTCATGATCATTATTATAAACATCACACACTATAATTTCTTTATAGATATTTAATTTACCATCCATGTCATGTTTCTTCTTCAATACTAATTTTCATCCAATGGGATTTATATCAATTGGCTCATTGATCAGAACCCAAACATGGTTCGGATACATGGAAACCATTTCCTAATTCAGTCCTTCATTCCATCTTGTAACTTATGATCTATCTACATCATCCTTAAAGAAGATCGATTCATAATTTTCAACCAATAATGAGTCCCCATATTTAGTGACTATAAAACCATATCTCCTTGGTTATCTTACCTCTATTATTATCCTACACAATACTTGTGCTTTAGAAACTAATTCTTACATGGGGACCTATGTAATCTATCAATATACAAAATCATGTGTATATTGAGAAACAAATTCATCAATGTCAATCTTTCTTCAACAATCCCTTTTGAGGATGTGCTCCCACTCAAGATAGAATACTTTTCTAGAAATAAAAACATTCTTGTTGAGGGATTGTAAAGGTAGTATACCTTTTTTTCCTTGGTATATCCGATAAAGATACACTTTCTTCCATAGGGTGCATGTTTTTTTCTTTATAAGGTCTTAACAAATGCATCCCCATTCTATACACGTGTGTTCACAAAAAATGGGTTACTTTCCACTTCATTGATCAAAGAGAATTGTATTCGATGCTTTAGTTGGTAATTGATTTAATATATATTCCTATGTTTTTTATTAATATCCCTAAAGGGTATTGGAATATTTTCACCACTCATCACTAACCTTACCATTTATTATAAAGTACAGTTCCTTCTTTCACTAATATCATTCCATTGTGGCGTGTATGGTGGATTAGGTTAATATTGAATCTTAAACTCCAATATAATTTTAGCAAACTCTAGTTAATATATTCACCATAGTGATATAATAAAATCATCTTTATATTATTTTCAAGCTGAATCTCTGCATCATTCTTGAATTCGTTGAATTTTCCAAAGGACTCAAACTTATACCTCACTAAGTAGACATATCCATATCTACTCAAGTAATAAGTAAAAGTTAAAAAGTAATAATATTCACCTCAAGATTCTACTAGAAATGTCCCACTCACATCAATTTTTACCTATCCTAGAATATTTGTGGACCATTCACCCCATCCACAAAATGTTGGTTTGGAAATTGTTCTTTATAATGAAGTATGACCCATTTCAAGTGATTTTATCTCAAATGAGTCTAAGTAATCTTCTTAATAGATCTTCTTGAAATACTTCTAATTTATTTGAACAAGATAGTGATTCCAAAGATGGGTGTTATATGAGTCATGTGAACATGATTATCTATCAATTTACAACACTTGGTTTCTATAATTTTATACATAAAGACCATTATTTCATACAATAACATATGCTGTCCTTATAAAGAAACAACCTTGATATACAAACACAAAAATAAACCCATGTTCATCTAGGAATGATATATAAATTATGTTATTAGTAATTATTGGTACATAATAACAATATTTTAAAACCAAAATCATTCTTATTGGAAATGAAAGGTTGTAGTAACCAATTTCCAGAGTAGAAAACCTCAAATTATTAAAAGGTCTTAGATCTACCTCTCCTAAAAAATATTTTGAAATATAATTGAATACATCATTTGTATAAATATTTGTGTCCCATAAGTTGTATCTACTACACAATTTATAAATATTGAATGATTTCAATTGATAATGAACAACGATTTAGCCCCCCTTACTTTTGGGTGTAATTCCTATTCAAGTGCACTGACTTTCCACATGAAAAACATGCTGCCTCCTTTTATCTTCCCAAACATTGTATCTTCTAATTCTTGGAAGCATAGTGATCAGGAGATTTATACTATTTATGAGTCTTGGCCCCCTTTTCCTTATTCCTTGTTTCTTATTCACCATAAAATCCATGTGTTTCTTTACACCCCATGTTATTATCAACTATGTGAATTAAAGTATGATTTTATGAAATAATATTCTCCTTATCTCTCATATTATAATCAATAATAAAACTAGATATAGTCATGGGAAGTGATGAATGTATAAGATCTACATTAAACTGATCCAGTAATTTAATCCTTAATATTTCTATGTATTTAATGTAGCCAATAATCATGAGAAAATTAGTCTTAGATGGCATAGAATATCCAAGAATTGTTGTAAATAAATCATTTGAGACATTTTACCTCTATTGTGTCACCTTTTCTAGATATATATCCCGAAGATGATATATCATTATATACACAGATGTTTCCTTATGTTACTTCAAAATCTCATTAGACTTGGATAATATCATGAAACATTGAACATAGGTGGAATCATTCAAATGTTTCTCATAGATAGATAAATCATCATCACAAGCCTCATTTCCAGGAACATTAGAAAATGGTTCTTCCTACACATATAATTTCCTTTCATGGTAATGGATGACATGAAGGCACCTTTTCCATTCTTGGAAACATGTGCTAGTGATAAGGTTTTCCTCCTCATGTATAGATAATTATGATATGTTTGAGGTCATTTTATTTTTGTTTCTAATAATATAATAAGAAAACATTTATCACTTTTTCTGATAATTTTTTTCTAAAAAATAAATATTTTATTTATTAGACTCCAAATATTTATTTGAAACCCAATATCAATCACAATTGGTTTCCTAATATTATGTTGGTTGGACATCCTAGTTTAAAGGATCCATATTCCCATTTTCATTAATCCAACATTGGTTGGGAAAGTAACTTGAATAGTTTAAGGTTGACATTAAAATTGCTAACTACATTATCTCATATTTCCTTGACCTTCTAAGTGGACTCCCCAATCCCAACATCTTAAAATTGGATGTCCTCAACATTTTTCTCTCAATTACACAAAGTCTTACTTTATAAGTAAACCCTCTATATATATTATTGTAATTTAACAAAAAAATTAAATTTATAATTCTATAATAATTTAAAGCACCTCAACATTGGTTGGTTATGAACTTTGAAATATGGTTTAATTTTAACTAATATAGTAGAAGGATATACCAACTTAATACATATTATTGAGGTATTTTATCCTTTTGTGAATAAGTTTAAAATTATAATATTTATAAAATGTTTTTTAATATTAAATTGATTTAGTTAATTTATTAACCATGTCATATATAATATTGATGCATAAGATAATTTATTTTAGGTCTATTTTTGCATAATTATTTATTTAATTAAATTATGGGATCATGAAAAAACCTTTATAATAAAATATCTATGCAAGTTGTTAGAAATAAAATAACAAACTAATATGATAATAAGTATTTACTAATAGATAGTTTATATAATGGTTAATAAACTAAAACCTAACCTAGGGGAAAATACCTTAAACTAATTAATATCTCTGTTGAAGCTTTCCACTTATCCAATAATGTATCTCTCTTGGATTGGTTTCACCTCAGATCCAATAATGACTACCACCACTTTATTTGGATCTATATCCATTACATATTCTTTTACTAACATAAAGGTGAGGGAAAAGGTTTTTCCTAAAATAAACCATGGGCACAAATTCAGTACTTAATAATAGATGAGAAGGCACACGTGGCCAAAGAAAATTTAATAATAAATTAAATGAATCTAATCAAATTCAATGTTCTGGTATATTCTCATGATCATCCACATGCATGAACAAACAAAAGAATTTAATAAAAACAAAATTGAATTCTTAATAGTTTTTTTAGATATATCGAGATCGAAAAAAAAATTCATCATCATTAATTAGTCAGTTCATTTATCTTAATCCTTATTTTAATTTCCTTGATATTATTGTCCATTATAATTTTAAGCAAATTAAATAAATTTATTTAAATAAACTGTGTAAATAAATATACCTTGGAGGTAACACAGTGAATACCATCCAAATCCACCCAATATTTATTATACTCGTATAAATTTTTACTTCTATGACATATATGATACATGAATTATCACATACGTTCATGATGTGTAATATCAACTTAATGATTACATGAATTACATGATTTTTTGGTTATGTGTTATGCTTCAATGCACGCAGAGTAACAACTGTAATACAAAATGTAGACAATATGATGATTTGAACACTGCGTAGATATTAATTAAACACACACACACAAATATATATATATATATATAATCATCACATGGTGTTTACTACCAAATTAATGACCGCACACAAGGACATGTCTCAAGGTTTACATAGTATAATAAACAATTTTTAAATCTATGTAATATGGTCTAATTACATGGTGTTTATAGATGAGAAACATGGTGTGTACATCCCTCACCATCTATCTGAGGTAAATTCCTAGGGAATAGACATGTAAATTAAACCTTTGAAAAATGGAGTACACGACATGTAAAAGGGATAACACAGTGTGTTAAATCCGAGTTACACAGTCACCGGTCAGGTAGGCCATATATACAACCCACAAACCATCTATGACTCAAATGGACTACATGCCATGTATGTGGGCTAGATAGTGTGTACTCCAGCTGAAGGTACACCAGGATAGCCTGGTAAACACACGATTTTATAACTAGAAACACCACATGTCATCACTTGACACATATTGAAATAATTACTAAATTAATTCATGATGCATTGAACACAAGTACACTACCTATAATTCTAATTAGACAACCTGTACTCCTATGTTATCCATCCACAATCCTTTTAACCAACAGACGGGTTCTTCATTTTTTATGTTCATCAAATTAATCGTGTCAATAATATCTTTGAGAAAAGAAGAAGGAAGAAGAAGATGTCATAATTGGGATTAAATAAATGATTAAAATTAAATTGAAAAAATAACTCATAAATTTTTAAATAATCAATGATCTTTAAATAATTATAAATAATTAGGTTTCTCCTATTTATACCACTTGTAGGTTTCTGATATAGTCGAATCACGCAATGGTTCGTGCCCAAATTTTATTTTTCCCACAATCAATGATCAATCTGAGATTTACACAACAACAAGTATTGTGATCTATGGAATTGAATCAAAGAATATAGACAAGGTATAGAATTCCAGAACCAAATAATAAAATCATCACATATTATTTATAATTTATGTGATTAAATAAATAATTATGTTGATGAAATTATTTCTTCGTTGATGGATCTGACATCAGATCTGCATTGTTCTATCATTGCGGTGTATGAATAAAAGAAGATTCCCTCTAGTGGAGATCCAAAAATGTCCCACTAATCCTTGAATGTCGCCAAAATAATCTATGGGTTATATCATAAATGATCTTAACACTTTCTTCATCTTCCTTTTAACACCTTGAGAACTGATTGCAAAGTATTCTTCTTTATCTCTCTTGACTCAAGAGTGGGTGGTGGAGAATGGTTACACTACATTTTAAAGAGCATTATTAAATAATGGAGCTCTCTAGGTGATGAAAGGATTATCCAAATCCATTGTGCGCAACCAAGTAAATTAATTTTCATATTTATAAAATAACATAATTTAGTTTACATAACATTATTCTTAAAATAAAATTATTTTCATGTTCCCTTTATTACATATTTAATCCCTAATGACCCCCATGTCACATAATAATATTATTATTATTTCCTGACATGCACTTAACATTAAAATTAAATTAAATATTATTTTTTAAAAATAATATTTATTATTTATTATTTATAATAGAACCATAAAACATGGTCCACCATTCCCCCATAATATTTTTCAGAGCGTGAATACTGACTATTTATTTATTAAATAACTATCACAGCCTTTATCTCCCATAATTATATAAATATTATATTCTCTAAATATGAAATAAATTTTTATATGCTATAAATCATACATGATTAAATATCAAACCACATATAGGAATAATATTTATTCATCTTGTTAAATAATAAATAAAAATATATAATTTAATTGAGATTCTAAATTCACTCTGTGTGTAACCATCTAGGCCTCTTTCAGAGTGTCATTAGGCGAGGAATCATAAATGGTTTTTCATATAAAAATTTCCCAATACACCCATAAAAGAAGAACTTAACGATAAAACAACATGATACCTCATATGAATACTTATTATGTAATATAATCCCTTTATCATGATATCTCAATTCAAGAAGGTTCCATGTTTGTGTTATCAACATATTCTTGATGACTCTTTTTCAACTTCCTGAAAATTGGACTTTCCTATTATACATAATGTACATGCGTTTATCTTGTATATATCATTACCATAAAAAGGCATGAGATATCAACTTCCATTATGGAACTGAAGGGACAAATCCTTTCTGGCATTATTCATTAATTCAATATTACTCAAGATGTACTTGATGTGTCATACCTCACCACAAACATCTGTCATGGCTGTTTTCATCAATATATCAATGTATTTCACTCGTAATACTCATTAAAAATAATCATAATTTCTATAGACCAATACACACATCAACAAATTGGAATATCATATTACACATATAAATGTGGATTTCTTAATGGTGGGTCTCATTCTCATAATATCATAATGTATAAACCACGGTCGTACAACATGAGAAGGGGCATCAATGTCCTATGAGTCTCCACCCATGATCTCCTGTATTATTATATCCCTCAAATGATATCATTGAGTTATAGAACATATATTTTAGAATAGTGCTGTAAAAATTTTGGGTTCTCATTATAGAGGGGAACTACTATGACTTTTCTATGTGACAACAACTCTTAAGACATTATCACATACTATGTTACGCAGAACAGTCATGATATAGAAAGGATTGTTTTAATATTAAAATCTAGGAATACAAGTAATCCTAATGTAAACAAAATCTGGTTCCAGGGTGCCAATTCCAATAGTCCCACACCCTTGTCATTCATTTCCAAAGAAGTCCTCATATATTAAATATTTACTTCATATATAAAATATTTTCCCTATCAAATATTCATATTGATTAATGGATACAAATTTTAAAAAACTTTCCGAGTCAGTCAAATAACTTCTAAAATAAACACCATATGTAAAAATAGTATATGGTATAAGAAAAAATCATATCCACGATAAATGAGACTTAAATTTAGGGGAAATTTATTGTTAAAAGGTCACTAGAATGTGAATAAATCATGGGGAAGTTAATGACTACAAACATTTAATCAAGTAAGTTAATATTGATACTTCCTTGGTCCAATTAATTTTAATTCATCTAGAGGAAGAATAAGGATGGTATCAATATCACATATAACTATTACAGTAAAAATAAGGGTTGTTTTAATTTATGCAATAAAAATATCTTTGTAAACATTCTTGAGGAAAATATACATTTTATTTTGAAAAACATTTTGAAATTTTCTTTCTTTGAGAATAAATTTAATAAAAATTATTCAAAGAATACCACTTTTTATATTGAAATGTAAGATTAAATGATATGAAAAAAAAAATAATTTCATACAAGGAAAAAAGAATATTACGTTATATGTATAAAATTTAAGAAATGTAACTTGTTTTTAATGTGATAATAAGATTAATTTGAATAGTTTCTTAATCGAAAGAAGGGGAAAAATAAATTTAACAAATCATTTTGAAAAGGTTAAACAAATGTCAATAACATTTTCTTAAAATTTAGTTCTTAGTGAAAAATGAAATGAACTCATTATTTATTACAAATATTTTGAGTAACAAATAGTGGAATAATTTAAATATTTTTTGAAAAACATCATGAATAACTAGAGGATTAGAAAATAAAATTTATTGGTCATTTATCATATAATATCCATTAATGTAAATTAAAGAATATAAAATCTTGATTGGAATAATATTGTGAAATAAAATATTAAAAAGTTCATAAAATTAATGTCACAATTAATAAATTAATTCATTATGAATATCAAATGTAAACCCACATATAAATGTGTAAATACATCAATTTTATCAAACCAATCTAGGATTCCATCCAACTAGTCACACAAACCGATATGTGACATGACTCGAAGGCCTTTCATAATCCCCATGGGCTGGTAACTAGTGAATAAGTATCAATAATATGATTTGGGTATAATGTTACTCATTTCTATAATCATAAACAACTAGAATAGATAAGTATAATAATAACTGATAACCACAACCAGACGAGGTACACCAATTTTTAGATTAAAATTAACTAACATTAACAAAAACTCAAAAGTAAAACGTTGTAATGGGAAAAAACCACACCAAATATATCCATGTAACAAGAGTGAAATCACCTTCAATCCTCCAGCATCAACACCTATATGAATTTTATCACTAGAAATTGGATACATCATCACCTTGATACATCTTTCCAGTACATGGGTCATTCCTAAGAAAGTCTATATATGTAAAAAGGTGTAAGTAGGGTGTGAGCTGAATTCTATTAGGATTCCAAACCAAGAAAATTTTCCAATATATAAAATTAAACGACAAATTAACATGAATGATTTTATAAAAACTTTTGAAACATTTTTATGAAATAATTTTAAAGAAAACATTATCATGAAACACTTCTCAATGGAATCCATTTTTCACATATAGGATTGCTTGAAAAAAATACACACATGGTCTGTAGTATACTGATTATTACCACCGTATCACATAACAATAAATTCAAAAAATAGAACCATGGGAAATTACCTATAGGTAACTTCCATAAGTGGGACTCTATTAACATTCTACCTCGGTGACCAAAATCCCCCAACGGAACTACCAACAATGTTCTCATGCATGTTCCTGTATAGAAGATATCATCCCAAATTATGGTGGTCCAAAAAAGTCCTCATGAATGATCCACTAGAGATTATATAATCCAAAGTTATATTGGTCTCCAATTATATCACATTTTTAGTTACTGTGTCAATCATCATTATTTCATGATGAATCTGGGCCTCATACATTTCTGAATCAACTAGCTTACTAGTTCTAGTTCACCCACCTAGATAAATGGGGTTCCATTTGTACTCAAATTAAATTTTACAGATCACATAAACCAACACTTTCACATATAAATTCCAAGCATCATAAGAACTCAAATAAATAACCACTTTCATATTTAAACATTTTCACATCAAAACCATTTATAAATACATATTACATCACTTGAATGGTTAATAAACCCCATTTTGAAACACAATAAGAATTGATCACATATTGAATCCAATCATTTTCAATGGGGAAATCCCATTTAAAAATAGAAATCATATCAAAACCATTTTAATAACATGCTTTACAATTCAAGGATGTGTTTAAGGTTCAAAAAAATAAGACAACATGAAACAAAACACATTTCAATTTGAAAACCCACATTCATCCCATTATCACCATTAAATATCTTCTAAAAACATTTCTCACCTTTAAAACATGGAATAAAATACATTTAATAAACACCTCAATGAATATCACATGAAATAAAACCAATTTCTTTTCAAAAACAAAAATCCATCACATATGCATTATAAACCATTTCAATAACATGTTTTGAACCACACAAAATAATCCATAAAGAATTTAAGAAACAAACCATGAATATCGAAGTCATCTAACAATGTAAAAGCATGGAACCAACTACCTCACACTTGAAAACTTCTTAAAATCAATGTGGAACCACAACTGCACCACCACAAGACCCAATTAAGGTAGGATATAAGAATAATCGTCAATATTTTCCACAATAACACAAGTTATAACTTTATTTAGTCCAAGAAAACTACTATAAAATAGATACTCAAAAAATAATGGAGATTAATAATAGAAATGGTTATAAATTAAGAGGAATGGGGACTATTTGATGGATCATTGAAGAAATGGGGTTCAAAATACCAAAGGGTTGATGTTTTAAGGCTTCATGAAAGATTAGAGGGAGCTCCCATGGATGAAAATACTGAATGGGGTGGATGAGAGGTAAAATAGTGTCATATTTGAATAAGGAACAAAGGTAATTGTCCATATTTTAATTCCCTATACAAGATTCATATTTTTACCACATAGTTTTGAAAACCATGTCTCACTATCCCAGAGGAACAATCCAAATAGTTTGAGAAGCTATGTGAAAACTGTGTGGTCTACACTATCCAAAATTAAAATTGGACAGACACTTACTGATAGGACAGTGCACAGTTTCCACCCATGTTCCACCCATGTACCACCAGTAATTAAGCCCATAATCTATATTTTCACCAAAAAGTAAAGAGAACCGAAGGGTTAAATGAAAGAAAAAAATAACCAAATAAAAATCATAAAATAAAATGATTTATGTGACATAACTATATAGTAAAAAGTAATTATACACATAATCATAGAATATTAATGACAATGAGGAAGTAATATAACCCTGTAAAAGTAATTGGGTTATGAATTTCTTTACCACTTGGTAATTTTTTAATTTAATTCACCTGAAATTATATAATTAATGTTGAAAATAATACCATTAATAGATAATTATTCATGATATTATAATTCTAGGTTCAGGATATACATCATATGAAATAAATTAAGATCATAACAATACAATATGGCCCAATTTAATGAAATTGAGATGAAATTTGTTATCTTATACCATTTTTGTTTTGAAATTACTTTAACCTCATTTATAATGGGTTTAAACATACTAATAACTTATATTAATACCATAGTAATATTTATGATATAATATATTATCATTTTATAATATATTATCACCTTTTTATTAATAATATTTTATTATTTTCATTATTTGTGGAGTTAATTGCCTTCTATTTTGAGAATGTTTTGATATGTTATTTTATTTTATTCCTAATACATAGATCCTGACTTAATAATCTCAAGAATTTAAAACATAACATATTTTTATTAAAACCATACTTATTACATTCCATGTAATGTGTGAATCAACCATATCACATTGAGGAGGTGGTAGACCACACATCCACAAACAATGTTATCATATTCCCACAAACTGTAAATCATGAAGGTATGTGTTATGAAATAATTAAATAAGCATAAAGAAATTATAAATATATTATATATCATACATAATCAAAAAATACATCATAATTTCAATGTTTGAAATATGTCAATGTAAGAATGATGAACATCGATTCGTAAGGTTTTTGTCTGCCAAACACACGGACGATGCTTCTGTATCCCATTTGATGGAAGTTTACAAAGGTGAAGGTCATAACCTTAATATGTCAACATTTAAGTATATTTATTATAATTATGTTATTATATAATACACATTTAACAATAATGTATGGTGTGGACTAAGATATAAAAACACAAATGCTCGTTGAAAAATGTAACCTCTTTTTCAGGTGACTCCTTTTGGTTTATACCAAAATCCTTGTTTGGATTTGTCCCTAAAGAGAGATATCTATGATGAGTTTATGGATGATGGGTTATTATTAGGGCATGCGTTTTTTAAAAAAAAGGCTTGAAAGATGTGAATAATTATGGGGTGAGTGCCCTTTTATAGTAGAGGTTGAGTGGAATTCTTCTAAATATAAAAAAGTAAAAACTATTGAGAGGTCTCCCTTACATAATGTTCCTAAAACAATGAACCATATTAAATTATATGGAGTATATAATATAAATATTTCCATAAATGGGTTTTTGATATGTTTATAGGTCATTTATTCCTTTAAGTTTAATGTTTAGTCCCTTATTAAGCTAGTTTTTCTCTTAATCACTTTAATTAATTTCAATTTATTTCGCTAATATTTTTTGGTCAAATACTAATTTTATATTCATAGAGATTAAAAATAATTAAGATTAAAAATATTTATGGAATTTTTAAAAATTTAAATCATTTAAGTGGCAGAAATTAATTTAATTTTAATCCCACGGGCAGGATAACGAAACAGGTTTATAAAGTAAAAATGATAAAAGGATTAAAATGTATTGATAGAAAATGAAAATTTAAAATTATTTATAAAAAAATAATGTGGTTTAATTTATTTATAATTAAAATATATATACTTAAAAATTAAATTAAATTTTGACTATATAAATAAATTAGATGAAAAAGCAGTTTTCAAATAAAATTTATCATTTTTTACTAATTATAAGAAAGGAAACTTCACTTAAAAATAAAAGAAATTCACCCTAGGATAATTATGAATTTAATATTTCAGAAAATATGTTTATATTTTCAAATAAAATTCATTAAATTATAAAAATGTAGTTTTGAAATAGTTGCGCCATTAAAAGTTGGAAAAATTGTGTTTCTAGAAAAGTTCATTTTTAAGAGTAATAATTAATTTATTTTTATGTCACGCCCATAAAATATTTTTTATGAATATTAAAAATAATTAATAAATAATCAATATATATATATATATTTAATATCATTAACTAACAGTAATTAATTTAATTTATTATGATAAAACATCTTCGGTGCACAATAATAGTTTTTATAAAAACATCCCCTTTATATTAAATAGCTTCTTATTTTCATTTATAATTAATTAGTGAATAATTAATTAAATCATATATAATAATATTTTATTTAATAATATTATTAATTAGTGTTTAATTTTGAGGTTATAACTTATTATATTAACTAATATAATTTTAATAATCTGTTGTTTTCATATAAAACTTGATCTTTCATGTTACACAAGCAATCAAAAAAATCATTCTTTTGAAAAACCCAAGATACCACAGTATAGTGTGCACTTCAAGATATATAATTGATTAATTTTTTAAAAAAATGTTAAATATGTTGTAAATTGTTTGTATGTTATATTCCATTCTACACATGGTGTTGCATGTCATTCACATCATTGAATATAATGTTCTTATTTTTGAATGTTGTTGCACTACATGTACTATAGAAAAGACCCCCACTAGACACAATTTGAAAGTCCACTAAAAATATAGTGGGATCCTACTATGATTATAGTGGTCGGGACAATGAATATTTAAAATTGGTATGTTTTATTCATTTTTTCCCATTCTTTTATTCTTAATCTTCCCCTTTAACTCATGTTTCATTTCATGAATGCATCATCACCACTTTTGTAAGTCTTGATTATTTTTTCTCATGGTTACCATGTTGTCTCAAATCAATGGATATTAGGCATAATGGTAAAATTTAGGTAAGGATAACCCTAACATACCTTAAATCCAATATTTATTTTATTACACAGTATTTATTGTCTTTGATATCTATTTTTCAGGTTTATATTTTGTTTTTTCTTTTATATTTCATTGGGATATAATTAGATGAATCCCATTAATGTGTGAGAACCTAAAGACTATATTTTCTTGGTCCCCCATTTTTTACATCATTTTTATGTTTTTATATGGTATTTCTTATATATTTGGTGTTATAGGTAAGTGTAATGTATCTTAAAACATCTATATGAAAATTGTTTGGTTAAAAAAATTTGTGTTAAATTAATGAAAAGGACATAGATTTATTATTCTAGTTTAATTTATATATAGTTAATTAAATTGATTTTTAGATTTATGGGAATACTAATTTAGATTGTGAAGAAATTAATTTTTGGAGTCCATGTATTGAAATGGATAATTAAATGTTAATATGGGTTTCCATGAATTTTTTTGTGATCTATTCATCATGTGGGGGTAGAGAGTATAAAAAGAAAATCTGGTTCTTTTGGAATTGTTAATGTATGGGTGTTATTATTGGACTAAGGTATTTTATATTAGGGTTGAAGTCATCATATGATTATTATAGAGTTAGTAAATGGGATATGAATTAATAATAGACACCACATTAGATTTCTAGGAGTGGGAACAATGTTGTGTAATGACCCAGACATTTATTAATGAAAATTCATCTTGATCTAATTAAATATATTATTAGGTACAATGGTTATATAAGACATATTCAATTCCATGGTTTTGTATTTTTTGTATTTTTTGTATTTTATAATACCGTTATGAATTGTTATGTTTTCTAATATTGTTGTTGAATAGTGATCACATACTTAGTATAAATATACATCTTTAACAAATCCAATTTATATAGAAAATGTAAGTGATGACCTCATTCAGTATAATTTCTTCATATGAAGTCCATTTTTAGAAGCTCGGGAAGGTTGTAGCTTCACTGGGCTTCTCCCTTGACCAATCCAAAGCTGAGATTTAACAAGTTAAGCTTAAACGGAACTGCATATAGGAGAAGTGGATGTTAATAGATATTTCCACCTGAGATATGGTATCCAAGACACCCCAAGTGTTTGTCACATTCTCACACCATACCATTAGGTATTATTTGGGTGATATAATGGGTTATGTAACAATACCCTATAACAATGATAATTTGTTGTATAAATAAAATACATTCATTTTCTTATGGTTACTTTGTAAATGGTTTTTAAAGTAGAAATAGTATTTTTATTTAATATTCAATTATGAAATCTATTTTGATGAATTAATATATTTTTAAATTAAATAATATTTAAGAAACCATTATTACTAAATTAATTTATATTAAATAAAAATGATCTTATAATTTTTGTACAATTGTAATTTTTATTGAGGTTTGAAAGCTATTTTTGTCAAAACACATGAATTTTCGGTAAATATCAATTTTTATTTTAAAAGTAAAAATTCACATATTTAGAAAATTATTTAGATAAAATTAATATTAATTTTTTATTCGGGATTTTGAGATTATCTTACAGGGTATTTTTTATGATTTTCTAATATAGTCGAATCTTAGGGTAAAAATTAAATATAATTTAAATATATAATGTGTTTTCTGACATCATAATGACCCAATAGTGATGTAATAAATTACAATAAATGGATTATTTGGAAAATATATATTTTTATTTTAAAATAACGTGATATTATATTCTCTTTATTTATTTTACAATGCCTTTGTGGGCCCTCCAAGACTTATAAAATATTTTAACTTTTTAAAATGATTTCTATGGGAGTATGGATCACGTCCACTTAAACAAGCCTAATATTTTAATACTTTTAACCATTGGAAATATAAAATAATTTTTTCCAATCCACTTTTGAATAAACCATGGGAAAATACCATGGGTTGGTTTGTGGTTTTGATTAGTTCAATGTGTAGTTTCTAAAACCTAAATAATAACAAATCCCCCATCCTTTCTTATATAAAACCACTAAATCTCCCATTAATCTTCACTAAAACAATTTAGAGTTCAAATAAACCCTAAAGAAATCTATCTAGAATCCCCTCATGTCTCCCCAAGATTCTATGAAGTCTCTATCATGCCTCTCCCAATGTTTTGGGATCACACTTTTAAGTAAGGGATCCTCACTTTCCTTCCTTTCTAATTTATGTCCAAGTTTCCTTATATTGTTATGACCCTTTATATTAAATTAAAAATGTTGTGGTATGATTTATCAAATCCCATATACTTGCCTCCTTATATTTTAATAATGAGATACCAATTTATCTCTCATTAATTCCACCTATGTACACCTGTTACCATATAGAAATTCTATAAGGGATTTCTTCCTTTCTCATTTTTTTCCAAGTTTATTTATATTGTTATACCCTTTTACATTTAATTAAATATGGTGGAGTATGATTTATCACCTCCCCCATACTTCCCTTTTTATTTTTAAATGATGATATAACTCTTTCTCTCTCATGAATCCCTCCTATGTACTACTATTACCATGTCGATATTTCATAAGAGTTATTCCAATTCATCTCTTTTTTTAGGATTCTTTATTATGTTACGCATTCTATTTAAAATTTAAATGTGTTTTTAAATGTATATATATGACCCCATTACATTAAATTTCATTTAAATATTATTAGATACCTTTTTATGCCTCATTAACCATTTTTAGGAATTTTTATGTCATGCTGTTATGCTGCCAAAATTGCACCGTGATTTTTCCAAACAAAAATCATTGCATAGTGAATATCATACCCACTTCTCTATCAAGGGAATTTGCCTTTATGTACATATATACATTGAATAGTACTTAAATATATGTATTCCATTTTCTTTAATCATGTAATATCTTATGTAGTTGAATGATTCCATGTTATATTATCCATGTCGCACATTTATGCATGAAATGAAATGATTAAGAAGGGTGTTCCCTGATTGGGGTCCAACACATTCGGTAAAAAATAGTATCAGGATATGTCATGTGAAATGAGTTTTGAATCGTTCTAATCGATGTGAAATGAGGGTTTACTCATGCTAAGTCAAGTGTAATGATGTTTTACACATGCCCTATGTGCAATGAGCCTTAACTCATACTAGTATCGTGTAAAATGACGTTTCCTATAAGGCCCCATCCTTAAACATTACTTAATATTGAGTTACTTCAAGAATACAAGTTGAGGATCTTTTCAGGTTTAGAGTTTTAGAGAATTATATCATAAATCATGTATTAAATTCTAAATTTAAACAAATTGGTTACATAAAAGATAGTACTCATTTTTTCCATCAACGGAAACATATTTAAAATAAAACATGGATTCTTTCTTGACACTTCTTTAACACTATCATCACATCATGTACCTTTCCCTTGACCTATGAAAAACATTTCAAAAACATGGGATGAGCATAAAAAGCTCAGTAAGGGATATAAAAGTACGAAATAGAAACATTAGTCCATGTATGAAATCATACATTACTCATAAAACATAAGCATTTTAACATACCTCATCAAATCATGAATAAATCATAGAAATCATAAGACATAAAGGTAATATGAGGCATTCATAACATTCTTACGTAGGGAGTAACCCTCATGGTTACGTTTGGAATAAAAATCACAGTATATTCCCTAAATCTCTTTAAAGAAACCTTAACGTTTACCCCTTTGTGTTACCCAATGCATTGGAGAGCTATATCGGGATCACCCGCCCATAGTTTATCACGAAACCACCCATATTCATAACAATTCCCAAAAACCATAACATAATCGTATCACATAAAACATGCATAATGGAAACATAACATTTCCACTTATCAATTACAAGATATCAATACAGCACATTGATATATAAATATTATGAAAACCATTTTCAATACCTAAATAAAAGAAAAGTAAAACATGGTATTCATTTTTCATTTTAAAAAAAGTTATGGCTTGTAGAGGAAGCCAAAGCTCAAATAATGGTCACGGCGGTAGAGAAGTCGTTGTCACCGCATGTGTACGAAAAAAAACATTCCTTTTTGTTGTTTAGTAAACGCTTCGTATAAAAAATATTCCTTTTGAATAAACGTAAAATTCAAAGGGGTTTATACACTGTATAAAAGAATGTTGTGTATAAAACAAAATATGCCTCAATGAAAGGAGACTGAGACGAAGTCCCATACCTCAGGTATGACTTGACTCGGTCCTTATTTAACATCCTAAATAATAAAATTGAGTTAATTTCTACTTGCTTAAGAACCTTTTTAATGTTTATTATTCCTTTTATATCACTTATTACCATGTTATGAACAATAGGTAATTATTTATGTTAATAATGGTTGTTTTGTCGATCATTGGTACTTGATTCAAAAACTAACTCTTTATAATTACAATTTGTTCATGTGGTAAAATATCCATTATATACATAATTATATTCACGATGTAGATATCATATATATCATATATATCCAGTAAATAAAATCATTTATAATATTACATAACATTTAGATGTAAGAAATGAAATGCACCGTTCATGGAGACGGTAAGCCGTACGTAAGCATAAACGCTACTTTCATTTCTATTTCCTATTTAATGTAATTGAATCATAATTATATAAAGGTATATTATAATTCTAGTATAATATCATATATAATATCATTAAATTTATCCTTTATATGTCCCACATATGGCATTAACGAATCAAATCACTCTGAGGGGGCGGTAGTCCGCACTTCCTAAAATAAAGATATCGCATTGTCCCATAATGGAAGCCATAAAGGTATTCCATAAATGAAAAATACAGAAGCTTAAGGAAAACATAAAAATATTATACATCATATATAAATATAGTGACATATTAATGGCCACCTTTGAAGGTGTTATAATAAAATTGAACAATCATCGTTTCGTGAGGCCAAAATTCGCCATCCACGGAAACAGTATGTTCTTAAACCATTTGATGTAGGTGTGTGTAAGTGTAGCTAGAATAATTCTTATAAAAAATTTTAGTATATTTAAAATACTGGTGTTTTAACAAAATAAATGAATACAAATAGTTTAGGGTGTTCGAGAAGCAAAATAAAACAAAAGAACATTATAAAAGACTTTACCTTTAAATCAGGTAACTCCTCTTGGATTGTACCAAAAGGTTTTCTTGAAGAGTTTTCTGCATAAAGTAAGGCTTATAGGACGAAGAGAGGGATGTGGAGAGATAAAATAATCAAAGATTGATGGGGCCAATGGCTTGAGAAGTGTGTTTAAAGATGTAGAGGTGGGGGCCTTTTATAAGAGGAGAGGAGGGGCACTCTTGGAATGTTACAAAATGTTACTTTATATAATGGTGATTTTTTCATAATTTTCTGAGACATTCAAATTTTTGGGAAAAAATTATATACCTTTTAAATATATAATGTGTTTTATAACATCATAATGAACCAATATTGATGTAATAAAATAAAATAAATTGTATTTTCATAAAATATATGTTTTACCTTTAAAGTAATGTGATTTTATAATTTTTCAATTTAATTTACAATGCCTTAGTGAACCCTTAATGACTTATAAAATATTTTAACTTTTTAAAATGATTTCCATGATAGTGTGACTCACCTTCACATAAGAAAGCCTAATATTTTAATATGTTTGGCCATTGTCCTTATAAAATTATTTTTTTCCCTCCAAATTTTCAAAAACTATGGGAATACCATGGAATGGTTTGTGGTCTTGATTAGTTTAATGTGTAGTGTCCAAAACCTAAATAATAAAGAATTCCTTCTCATTTATTATATAAACCCTATCAATACACCATTACTCTTCACTAAAAACATTTTGATATTGATGAAACCCTTCCCTAAACTCTCTAGACACCTACCAAGGCTCCCCATGATCACAAGAAGTCTCTCTCAAGCCTCTCTCAAGCCTTTGGGATCACACTTCCAAGTAAAGGATCCTCACTTTCCTTCCTCCATTATTTATGTCAATGTTTCCTTATATTATTATGCCCTTTTATTTTCAATTAATAATATTGGGGTATGATTACATGCATACCCTATTCTATCATACTTATATTTGAACAATGATAGACCAATTTCTATCTCATTAATGCCCCCACGTACTCCTGTTACCAGGCTGAAATTTTGTAATGGATTTCTTCCTTTCTCATTTTTTTCCACGTTTTTTATTTTTGTATACACTTTTACATTCAATTAAAAATGGTGGGGTATAATTTATAACCTCCAATATACTTACCTTAATCCCTCCCATGTACTCTTGTTACCATGCCAAAATTATGTAAGAGTTATTCCATTTCTCCCCTTTCTTTAGTTTTCATTATTATGTTAGACCATCTATTTTCAAGTTCCTTATATTGGTAAATGTATCTATATGACCCCTTTACTCTCCATTTCATGTACATATTTTGAGATACACATTTCTCCCTCATCAACCATTTTTATGATTTTTTATCCCACACCATTATGCTGCTGAAATTGCAACACGATTATTCCAAATCAAAATCATTATATATTAAACACCATACACATTTTTAAATCAAGGGTATTAAAATTTATGAACATATAAATATTGAATAGAAAAAACATGTATGTATTCCACATTAATTAATCGTTTAATATCTTGTTTGGTTGAATTATTTCATTTTATATGATCCATGAAGCACACTTATGCATGAAATGATATGATTAATAAAGGTGCACCCCGATAGCACTCCAATGCATATGGTGATGAATAGTATCATGATATGTCATGTACACTGAGTGTTGAATCATTACTATTCATGTGAAATGATGTTTTACCCATACTGATTCAAGTGCAATGATGGTTTACTCATTCTCCATGTGCAATGAACCCCGGATCATGCTAATATCAGGTTAAATGTCAATCCTGCATTTCTATATTATGATTTTCATGCTATATCATGCCTTTATGTTCATCTTATTTATCATGATCCATTGGAATTAAAATTTTATAACATTTTTATTATTATTTATGACTCCCATATTGTACTTTATTTTACACCATTTTCTTATGTATTTCCTTATGTTATCCAATGCAATGCTAAATACGCATGAATGTTGTGGTCATGTAAAACATGTTTTTAACAAAGATGTTGTGTTTTATGTTTTATGATGTTATGTAATCTTCATAATCTCCAAATACACTATATCTATCGATGTTTTGAGTCGTCTTAAGTGAATTTTTGTGTTTTAAATCTTGATTATTTGTGTAGTAAATAGCAGTGTTTTTATATAGTTTGTCTCTGGGACTGAGAAACGATAGTTGTTAATTATAAGGGTAATCTTACTTCCTAAGATGAATATATGTTATGTTTGAGTTATCCTAGATAGATATATCTTTTATAAAGGGTTAGTTGTGTAATGGTTAAAAATATATGTGGATGTGCCTAATATTGAGAATATAGATACGCCACAAGATGAATGCATATGATATATTCGAATTCCATGTTTGGGGTCATGGTTAATGAGTTCATTATTGGTGGGTTTTTTGTGAGACCTTTTGTGATTTATGTTTCATTATGTAAAAAAGGGGAATTGAATTTGTTCATAGTAGTAACCCATGTAGTTTTTTAGAGTGGGATGATCCACATTTTGAATGGTTAAGCTTAATTTTTATGGTTAATGAAAGAGTTTAGGTAATATTTTTGGGAATAGAAGAGATTATGAATTATAAAATTCATGATATGTTATGGCCAATATATTAATCATCAAATGAGTTCATTGAGGCACAAATGTGAGGCACTTCATCACCATATAGTTGTGGTCAAGGTATGGGAAGTGTGTTTCCTATACTATTGTTTCTTCAAAACTAGGGAGTTGATTTAATACAATGGGTTTCTTCCAATGTTTTATAAGATTTTAGTGGTTGAGGGTGTTTTTAGGTGCCCATCGTTCGGATCTATTCGAATTGGCTCAAATTATACAGGACTTGAAGGTATTCTTGTTGTACCCCATCGTGTTTTTTACTAAGGGAGCTATCTAAAACATGAAACTTACTTGATTTAGATTCACTCAAAATTGGATTTACTAATACTAGGTAATTAGTTAAATGTATATATTTCTTACAGTGTCGTTTTTTACCCATGATATTTCCTATATTTTTTTCCTCACAATTCTGATACTATATCCGATTTCTTTTAATGATTGAGATTGACATGAGTGTCGAATCTCATGTATTGTATATTCATTCCAAAAAGAATAGATATGTTATATATTAATCAGTATTTATAATATAAACATGTGATGGATGGGAAATATTTTAAATTTTTGTCTCACCAAAATGTTATTCCTGGATATTCTAAAGTATATGTTACCAACCTCCACTGACATTGGGTGAAGTTGGTAGGGTCGGTGTTTAAGGAAGCTTGTTTATTTCAGGGGTCCCCAACTTAGGTTTTAATTTTATGTTAATTTATTCAATAACTGGATATACACTCATATATATATATTTATTATTTATATTAAAAATTATTAGTATATTCTTATAGTTCTTTATACTGACACCCTAGGTATTCAATTTGTTGTATGTGTAGATTATACTATTTGATAAATGGGTAATTTAAAGAACCCTATGATATTTTCTAATATTAGAAAATAAGGGTGGGTATATAAAAGATTTATTGGACTTCTACATAAAAGTTTGGTATCTTTTACTCTTGTGTATTGTTTTTTTACATTTTATCTTACATATGATCGAACATTAGTGTGAATCCTTATTTTTTGTTGATGTGTGATCATGGAATGAGTTTTCATTTGGTATGCTATTATAGTGTTATTTATTTTCTTTTCATTCAATTATTATTACACATATGTTTTTGGTATGATTCAAATATTTTTTATTTCATTATTTATTTGAAATAATATCAAGGTTATAATACACCCATTATATGGAATAGACCCTCTCTGATAGTTATAATCCTCTTGTATACATGGATTCATACATGATTTCATACAGTGATAAGGATTAGGATAAAAAACATATATTACCGAATTAGTAATTGTATAAAATCAACTTAGTTTAAATATATTATGATATAATCTATTAGTATATAAAAATATATTGGTGAAAACATATGGTGGATGATATTCTTATGTTTGGATAGTAGTTGACACCAATTTCACAGTAGGATGTGGAATTATTTTTTTAAAATAGTTTTGATTGAATTAAAATATTTCAAGGGTAAAATATTTTTGTTTTAGGGACTTTGTGTTAGACTAAACACTAGCCCAGTGGATTATGCCTTATCTAGAAAAGTGGTGGTTCAGTAATTGCTTCTACACACATACTATTATGGGGATTATTTTTTAATACAATTATAAAATTTTTGGAAAAAGGGTTTCATGTACCTTATTCATGATATTCAATTAGATATGTGTGAATTTATTTTCCCACTATAATTGAGATAATAACAAAAACTATGAGTTGGGAAATTATTTATGCATTAATATAGAATAGAAATACTATATTTGAGGAATAATGATTCCAAAACTAAATTGAGAGAATAATTCATACATATAAGAATAAAACATGGGATAATAAAAACTACTTGTGATTTTGTACTTATGTATTTAATATAAATTATATATATATTAAATTAGTGAGACAAAGAAAATATCATAAATTAAATGTTTTATATCCTTATAATGAAAACACTTTTCATGTAATCTTTAATTTAGTGCATGTGAACCTATATATTTGGTACTCATGAATTATCTTGTTTATGGAAAGTAGATTATAAGAGACCTTAACTATAAGGTTCTAATATTTTATTCCTTCTTGGGGTGTAATTTCACTTCGAAACCCTAACTGTAATGATACCAAAGAAATAGTCTTGATTGAATCTGTATGATGGAATTGGATAGCAAGTAGTCCAATCAACTAGTTTTGTATGATTATATTGACATCATTTCCTGTAAACTATTGTTATGGTTTATGTGATGACCTTAACTAGGATATTTCATAGTGAAATATAGAACGTTCCCAATACATGTAATGATATGTGAGCTCATAATTTCATTGGGAGTGTATTAAATAATAGTCTCTGATGAAATGATATAAAATATTATATTGAAAAACAAATATTTATTAGATAATGATTATGGAATTCATCGTAATTATCATTTTGAGGTTTTTTATAGGTATGAACTATGATATATTTCTATATTAGTATATATGGTTGATATGTTTTCAAAAATAAATTAATTCTGAGCATTAGGGTCTACTGGAATTAAAATTTTCAAATTTTAAGTAAATCATAGTAGATATTGAGGGTTCATCATATATTTTTATAAATATAAACAAACTCAATCATTTGAGTGAAGTAAAGAAAGGTGAGTTAGATATTTATATTTTCAGGAGGGAAAGAGTTTCTACATTTGACATATTTTCTTATAATATATGTTTTCATTGTAAATTAATTATATAATTATAAAACTATTATTAATGTCATGTTATAAATAGAAGTTTTATTTTATATATCTCAACTGGAAAATAATGTTTTTTATTAATTATTAAGAGAAATAGATTTTCAATATATATAAATGAAATATTATATGGTATTTTGAATATATTTAATGGTTTATATAATCCCAGAATGGATAATCCATTATTTATAATTCAAGAAAAAAAGTTAATGTTTGATTGAAACAATAACAATTTTTAGAATTGTCTCCATAAGAATATAAATAATAAATACATCAAAGGAGATCAAAGAGATTTATTAAGGGAATTATTCATTTATGAATCATTATACAATTCTGAATATTTTTATGTTACCATATAGCGCATTAGTGGAACATTGTGAGAGATAGTATATTATTAGTTCTTATACATAGTGATGTATTCAAGATACTAATTACAGAATATATATTCATTTTAATGTACTTATTAACTTCATTTGATAGTTTTAGTCTATATATTTATGATTTTTTTATGATAAACACATTTGAAATAATTCAAATGGTCAAAATTTTCATAATATAAGAATATAATAAATTTTGATAATTTAATAACACTATTATTAGATCTATGAGGTGAATGCTTGATCCCTTAATTTTCTAATTATATAAGAGATTTTGTAATTGTTTTTATAAGACATCCCCTATAGAACAAAAAGGCTCAATCATATATCTTATAATAGGTATAAAAAACTATTAGATTTGATTTGGTCAATCATGAATAATTTGATCTTTTAATATTATTTTTTAGGATGTCAGTTGATAAATAATATTTACTACACCACATTCAATTAAAGGAATAAATAAATACATTATATGATATTTGGAATTTGAAAATATCCAATTTATCTTATTAGGATTTTGGATTTATAAAATACATAAAATATTTTTATTCTGATAAAAAAATGATCTAAATTCAAAAAATAACATTTTATTTATTATCCCAAAATAATACAGGATATTACATTTATAATACAACTAAACACAAATTGGCTTTGTACCAATGATGTGATTTCATTAAAGAGAATCATTTTTTGACAATTCAATGGGTATAACTTTTAACATTTTGAATTTTTAAAAATCAAGTATTTATAAGATGGGGTTTGAGTCGATATTATTATGGGTTATGAATGAATAACATAAGTAAGATACACATAATCCATAGTGGTATTGGAGGATTAATTAAGATCCTGGAAGATATATATTTATTATAGAAAATTATGATTTATTAATGTTCATAGATGATGAAAACAATACATATGAATATGTCATTGTGAGTTATAATTCAATGAAAATGATAAATAAGATAAAATATAAGATGTACTACATGTATATTAACCATGTTAGGAACATGTTTAATGCAGATAATTATGTAACTCCCAAAGTATACTATAGAGTTTTCAATAAGAAAACTAACATGGATTGTAAAAATTCTACCGATAAAGATCATTTTGTAGATAAAGGGTTCAATAAATTTCATGGTATAGAAATAAAGAGACAATTTCTATATTTTTAATGATAAAGTAAATTTGTTTATTTATTCCACAGGGAATCATTATAATTTTTAGATTTAATAATTGGATGTAAAAAATTAATTTCCTTAATGAAAATTTAGTTAATTTTATGCATGTGATACATCCTAAAGTTTTTCAATGACTAAATGAGTCTTCTAATGTTTTAGAAGTATAATTTGTCCATTTATAGATTAAAGAACGATTATTGAAGTTAGAATATTTGGTTTAATGATGCATTCAAACATTTTGGTTTTATTAATAATTTGAATTTATTTTATATGTGAAATAAATTTAATGAGGGTGATTTTGTATTTTTTAAATTATATAAAGATCTTGTATTACTTATCCTATGTGAATTACGAACTGTATATTCTATAAATATATTTATGGAAATGTTTCTCTAGATGAATGATATTAGTGAATCAACTTAAATAAAATGTATATATATATATATATATATCAAATATGTTTCTATCATTTATTCGAACACATATGTTGGTACATTTTCATAGTGGTTTAGTATGGTGAACTCCATGAAAGGGTCTTTACTTGTGCTTCATGGAATGTATCTCAAGACGACTAAATATACTTCTAAATATTTAGAAAGTTTGGGTAGGATTCCATTTAAATACAACCTAGGATCTATCATATATATCATGAGATTTCATTAAACTATTGTCACCTATTCTTTGACAATAATAAGTAGATATGAAAATAATACTAATGAAACTTAGTATATTACTGAAATGAAAATCATTTTGTAATTAAGAATAAATAAGGATATGTTCGGTGCCCTTGGAGTTGAGGATGAGCACATTATAAATTGTTACACTAATGCTAATTACTAAATCAATAAAGGAAATATGAGATCTCAAAAATATTTCATATTTTTTCTTATTTATGGAGATATCAGTTCTTAGATTTACAAATAAACCATTAAGGAAAACTAAAAAATAGTGGAATAGTATTTAATTAGATTATATGTTGTGAAACAGGAAGTTGTGATCAAGAATTTCATTATTAAACATCCATTGGATCCTATAATTTTGGTGAAAATTCATATGGAGAGTCTTCAATCCCACCTTCAACCCGTATTTTATGATTTAAATTCTTTCATGGTGGTGCACATTCCTTGGGAGAACAATAATTTATTTTGTGGGGGTTTTTCTTATGAAAGTTCTTGATGAATAGGGTTTGTTGGCCCATCGATAAATTCTCTTTCTTTTGTTTTCAATGGAAGTTGGATTTGCCTCTATTTTGGTATGTTTTTTCAATTCTTTTGATTCAGTTAGATTTTAATTTTTGTGATTTATTATATTTGAGTTTTTGGTAATTAATTTTGTGTACATTGGTCTTTTTGACGGTTTTTTTGAGTGTCCAGTTGTTTTTGTTATGTGTTTGATGACTTTAGTAATACCTACATGTACACAGAAAATTATGTATATATGTCACCCTTTTTACATGTTCCCTCCTTAAGAGGGGAATTCATAAATTGGTATAAATGTTAGAAATATACGTATAAGAATGTATGTGTGTTCATGGGGGAAGTGTTTGATGCATTCATCAATGCTATCCAAGCCAATTGTCTGTTGATTCTACTTTTGAAGTAGGTTATCTATGCCCACACTTTAATTTGAATTTCATTATTTCAAATTATTTAAAAGTGTATTTTTATATTTATTTGTAATATATAAATATTTATATACATACCTAGGTGTTTGGTAAAATTGATTTCACCTCTTGGATTTGGTTTCTTATTTATTTATATAGCTTGTCAAATCTTTTTTAGAAGATTTTTTTAATCCTGAAATATCATAAGTATATTAGAATATTTATAAAAAAGTTTCCTTGTTTGTGAAATAAATTTTCTAAAACTAAAAGTATTTGGTTAATTTTTTATGTAATACTGGTATTTTTGGCACGTTGATTTTTTTTTGGGTGTTTCATGGTTGTTTAGAATGTTCCATTAGATATGGATGCATACATGGGAACAAAATGTGCACACATGGGTTCACCTTCAAATTAATATGACACTTTAAAATAATGGATCTTTTATCATTAAATGACATTTTGGTATGCTGGGTAACTTGTTAAAGGTTTCGAGAGTGTTTCTTAAAACTCAAAACGTTTGGTACATTAGACAGGATGGATGATTTCAACATGTTAAGAAATCATATTTGGAATCTGGGATTATTGGATGAATTTTCATTTTCAGTTTTGAGAGAAATAATGAAAATGAATTGGATTTGAACATGTAAAGTCCCATTTGGAAAGATCTTGAGAAAGTGTTATTTCAAATTGTTTTGGAAATGTGTTTTTAGATGTTTTGAAAAATGTATTTGGGTGTGTAATGATAAGGGTATTGGGAAAACTAATATATTTTAAAGAAAGGGTTTAATGTTCATATGATGTGATAGCCCTATTTTCACCATAATGATGTGATATATATATGTATTTGTATTTATGTATGTATGTTAGTGAGAATCTCTATAGGAGAGATTTCCCTTTATGGGTTATCATATAGTGGTGTCCATTTTTGCGGTAGGAAAGTGTAGTGATAGAAGGTAAGGTGATCCACATGTGTGCAGGCCTCATGCTTATATATTATATTATTTCCATGGGTTTCATGGGAATATTTCATAATCGAGTGGCAATTTTTGATTTACCACAATTAGGTGGGTTGGTACCCCTTGGGTTAGTTGAGAGGACAGGTTGTTTGTGCTACTGGATTTGTCAGTTTTGGGTAGCCAGTTGATTATTGACTAGAGAGATTCCTCATTAACAATTAGGTGGTAAAAAACCAAGTGTGTCTAGGTAATTCTATAGGGATGTTTAGAAAACACCCAAGATTACATACTTTTGTGTTCTTCTTTTCTTTTTTAGAACTGTTTGTTATTTGATCCCATTAGCCCATTTATTATTCTTTATATTAATATACCTATTCTTAAAGTAGTAGTTTATTAAAATAATTTATTGGAATACCTTTTTTTCCTTGAAAATTGTTTTGGGAAGTGAATTAAAAAGAAATTTTTAATAACAAATTGCATATCGTTACTTTTTCTGACAAAATACTAGGATACTTTATTTATGAGGTGTCATATTTTCAAACTAAAAATAGTGGACATCACTATAGATGTTGATGATCAGATCTGGTTTATTTTTGGAATTCCTACTATGAATTTTGGTTCTCATGCCTACTCTATCTTTTCTGTTTTATGCCCTTCTAGTTCTGGATCACTCACGGAGAAAAAATAGTTATGTGTTTGGTGGTGACCGTTGAGGTCACATTGAGGTACATGTAACACTTTTTTAATTTCCTCGGTGATTTCTTATATTTATTGTTTAATTTGATTTTAATTTATTTATTTCTATTTTCCTTATGGGAAAAATTGTTCCCAACTACTTTGTTCTCATTCCTGACACTATTTTCCATCCCGTGGGTATTTGGAAATCCCATTGGAAATTATCGTAGATCGAATAGGGTGACTAGTTCTTGGTCGACCTGGGTTGGTTCATGAAACAATGGTATCAGTACAGGCCCTTGCTATTTTTTGTGTTAATTAAATTGAAGATTTTGACTATCGAGACTCAAGAGGTAGGTGAAAGAATGAAGTCTTTAAACCATTCCAATCTCAAGCCTTGAGTTATCATGGGTATTCTGAGATTTGAAATTTATTTTGTTGGTTTTAAGTGGATAAGGGAATAAATTGGGAGTGATCTGGTATTACACGACGATCTTTAATAGAGTAGCGACCCATTTACAACTCAAGTGTGTGATTCAAAATACTTCCTATGGTTGATCATCACTCAGCTCATGGTCTACTAAACGATGTTTTGGGGTAGGAATAACACCTAGTTACTTATTCATTGATGTTCTGGTGTTGTTTAAGTTTTACCTTTTTTTACTTGAGTGGAATTTAAAAATGATTTTTTTTGGAAAAATGGGTTTTCAAAATGGAATCTAGTTTTTGCAGTGGAAAATGGTTTTTGAAATGAAAACTATTTTCATTTAATGGAATGTGTGGTTTTAAAGAAAAAAATAGAAATTGTTTTGGAAATTGTTTTAAGTTATGGGAAATATCTATTGAAATGTGATATGAAAGTCTCTTGGGAATTTGGGATTTAAGATGAATGATCTGTTTTGGAAATGAAAAATATTTGAAATTGACCATTAGTATTTCTATGAATGATCACATATATAAATTTAAGGATGTGGCTAGTGGATAGTTGGTGGTATGTGTGGATAGTATCTTGATCTATAATGGATATATATATATATCTATATATCTATGTATATATATCCATGTGTGTGTGTGTGATATCATGTTATACCAATGGTGAAAATATAAGCTATTTTTCAGGTTGAAAAATATTTTTTAAAAAGGATAATTTCAATGTTTTAAAAAGTGATCGAGAAATTGTTCAATGTTTACTTCTATGTTTGGTATTCTTTTTCAAGGGATTTTTGTTTTCAAATTTTGAAAATGGAGTTTAAATGGTTTGTTGAGTTTGGATTTTGGTTTATTATTGTAGTGTGGAATTTTTGTTTATGATGTGATTTGATTCGGCTTCATGCTTTTTGTTTTTGAGTATTGCACCAATAAATTTACAAGAAGTATCAAGTGTGTCAATTATAGTTATTAATTCAACCAATACTCCTAGAAGAGTGGTGAGATTTAGTTCTTCTTTGTTTTTACTACCTGCTATTGTGATCATGATCTATTGGAGGTAGTAGAATGGATTCATGAAGTTGTTGGTGTTTTTAGGTTATTGGGAACTCCCAATGTCGTGAGATTCTATGAAGTTTGAAGATCATTATAAGTATTAACTATAGATCAAATGAAGGAGATGATCCCAACAATGTAGTATTATGGGATGTCTTGGAAGCTATTTAAGACTACTTTCATCTCATAGTTTATACCATAGGAGGTGAAGGAGAGGAATGTGGTCGAAATCATTTGTGTAGAGTAATGAAAATGAACATTCAAGACCTATGTGGGGAATTTTAATGGGTTAGTTCCTTTTTCTCAAGAGTTATTTTTGTGATGTCACATAAATTTTCTCTAATGCGGGATCTCAATCCAGGGATCATGGAATGATTATTTTTTGATGTTTCAGAAGGTTCCTTATCCAGTAAGGACTGAAAAATCAGAGGAACCAATTCTAGCTTTTGATTGTGAGGTAGTAAATGCATCAGACATCAAAGTTACGGACATAGGTCCTAGAGTAAATCTAACATGAAATCAGAAATTCCAATGGGTGTGAAGAAACTTGGTATGGATTTTGTTTCCATTGTTGGAGTGGGGACGGTTTAAATTTATCTATTTTAGATTCCTTATATATGATGGTTATCTTTCGTTGTAAGAGGTATAGAGGTCTTGTTTTCTCACTATGGTCCTAGTTCTTTTATAGAACTAATTTGGGTATAATAAGTAGGTGATGATCTTAATTTTTTGTAATTACAGTGGTTGTGAATCCTCAAGTGTGATAATGTAAACGTTTTTCTATCTTGGCTGGTTAACACTTTTTTGGGATCATTTTTGTTTTACTTCATGTTCATACTAATGTCTTGTAGAAGTGATGAATCATGGTTCAATGTTTTGTTTGGTTTGATCTATTTACATGGGTTTTCCTGTGTCTCGGGGGTTTTGGTGTTGGTTGGATGTTACCATATATGTGTTTGTTGGTTGGCCTATGATGGTTGATTATTAAATTGTGGTGAGACCCACCATGAATCTTGCTGTGGTTTCATCAAGAGTTAATATGTGAGGGAGTTTTGGAATGTGTTGGCGGGTTCCTCTTTTATTCAACTATGAAGTTTTAGAGTTAGTCATGCTGAGAGTATCATTGCTGGTGTTGCTAGTCGGGTTCTTATCATGGAGAAAACCCTACTCATTTCCTTGTGGTTCTACTCATTGAAATTTCCCTTACAGTTGGTCAGATGTGACCTTTGGAGTGAAAAGTTACATTGTGTTTCTTATTTCATTGACCTCATTCTGTTTTGAACTCGAGTTTGATTCCTTTTCTGTCAAGGTGATTTTGGGGGGGGGGGTAAATTGTTTGTGTTAGAGAGATTTTCACACCCCGACTTAAGATTTTTTAATTATTTTAATTATTTTTAATCTCTATTTTGTGTTTTAATAGCCGACGGGTAGAATTATAAATTTTTTGAAGCCTTTTTTTATCTCACAGTAATACCACATAGATAGATGTAACTATGTGCTTCTAGAATGGGTTCACATGTGATTTTTAGTTGTACCACATGGTTTGCGCATAATTTATTAATCTCTGAGACAAACATGCGTCTTGGATCTGTATGTATAATGTCCTGAGTGACACAGTTTGAGAACCCTTTGCTGAAATGTTCATCTGAATAAAGGTAAACGTGAAAGGGGTATCTGGCCAGAGGAGGGGCCATTTCATAGTTTTTTAAACCATATGTGAACCGTGTGGCTAACTAGTATATAAAATAAATTTAAATTTTTAGGAAAAATAAAATAAAATATTAAAAATGAAATAAAATTAAAAGAAAATTTAAATTATAAAAAATATAATATTATTTATGAATAATACAATTATTATTGTAATTATTATACCTATATTTAGTGTTTTTATGTTTTTTCCTTTATCTTCTATTCGTTTTTCCTTTCTCCCTTTTCCTCCCCTTTCAACCGTGTGGTTTTCCTCTTCTCCGCTGCTCCCCTCTTGCCCGACCTCCACCAACCAGAGCCCTCAGGTGCACCTCCTCTTCACCCTATGACAACCATCCCTCCTTTGATGATGTCTCCTTATCACGTGATAATCCCCCCCACTCTTTCTCATGTGACATACTCTTTCTCGCACGACCCAACCGATTAAGAGTGCTTCATCACGCCTCTCCCTCCCTTGGGAGACCACTCCGCCACCTGATTTTGGGTTTGACTTCCTTCAGTGTGTCTCTTCTCCCATATTCCTCCCCTATATTGTGATTTTAATATCTTCTTGGTTATGAACATACCAATGTTGAACCCTAATTTATTTTGGGTTTTTGGTAGATTCTTAATGAGTATGGTTTGTTGGTCTTATTAATGATCGTTCTTACTACGATTGTCATCGGTAGTGGGTTTTACCTCGATTTCGGTAATAGTTTTTAATTATTTTTATTTTTTTTATTTTAATTTAGGGGTTTTATGATATTTGAGTTGTTGGAAATTTATTTTTAGTGATTGGATCTTTGATTTAGGGTTTTGATTCTCTAGTTGTGTTTGTTGTGTGATTGATGACCCCAAGAAGTCGTTTACACACACAAATAGGTGCATGTATATATATATATATATGCACACCCATTTTAAAATTTTCCCATATATAATGGAATGTGTAAATTGGTTTAAAGGGTATAAATATACATATAAGAATGAATGTGTGTGCAAGGGTGAAGTGTTTGATGTCGTCGCTAAAGCTGTCAAGGCAGATTATTAGTTGAGTCTACTTCTGAGGTAGGATCTCTATGACCAGACATTTAATATTATTTTCCTAATTTCATATCATTTAAAAGTGTGTTTATAAATTTATGTGGCATTTATATATATTTATATACATATATAGGTGTTTGGTAAAATTGATTACGCCTTTTAGAACCAGTTTTCCATTTATTTATATAGCTTATTGAAGCTAGTTTAGAAGTTTATTTAATTGGGAAGTACCCTAATTGTTATATAATAGTTTACTAAATGTTTCCATGTTTTTTATGTTTAATTTGTTAAACTAATATGATTTGATAATGTTTTTTATGTAGTTATTGACTTGTTTAGAATGGTGATGGTTTTTTGGGGGTTTCTTTGTTCTTTAGAATGTGCCATTAGATATTGGCGCATCCACGTGCACACAAATTTCACACATGGCTGCACATTCAATTGAATATGAAACTTTTAAATAATGGTTCATTTATATTTAATTGACATTTTGGTATGTTGGGTTACTTGAAAATGGTTCTGAGTGTGTTCCTTAAAACAAAACACATTTGGTACTTTATAAAGGATATTTGACATCAAAATGTTATGAATCGATGTTTGGCATCTTAGGTTATTGGGTGAATTTTAATTTTTGACTTTGAAAGGAATATTGAAAATGTAATTGGATTTGATTGCGTAAATTCCCATTTGGAAAGTGCTATTGAATGTTTCATTTCACATTATTTTGGAAATCGTTATTTAGATGTTTTGTTAAATTCATTGGGGTGTGTATAGTTAATTGCATTTGGGAACACTATTATATTTTAAAGAAAGGGTTGAATGTTCATTTTATGTGATGGCCTATTTTTAAGGTTAATGATGTGATATATATATATATATATATTGGGAACCTCTATTTAAGGAATTTACCTTTTTGGGTTATCGTATAGTAATGTTGAAGTTTGGGGTAGGAATGTCTGATTGTAGATGGTATGGTGATTCATTCTTGTGAGGGCCTCCTACTAACAAAGTATATTATTACCATGGGTATTATGGGCACCTTTTATAATGTTGAGTGATGGTTGTTGATTAATCTTTATTATATGGGTTGTTACTCTTGGATTAACTGAGAGGCTAGGGGGTGTTCCACTGGATTGGTCAGTTTGGGGTGGCTAGTTTGTTTATTGACTAAGGAGATTCACCATATACTGGTAGGTGGTTCCGAACCAATTACGTCCAGGGATCACTCTTGGGATTTTCTAAAAAACTCACATGATTACATACTTGAATGTTCCTACTTTAAATTGAGTAACTTTGTTCATTTGATCTCATTACCCCCTAATTATTTTTTATATAAAAATTATTATTCTACCACTAGTTGGTTTTTAAAAGAATTTATTGAAATGACTTATGTGTCTAAGGAAATTGTTTAGGAATGTGAAATGAAAATGAGTTTTCCTTTAAAAAATATCATCCCATTAATTATCTTCAAAAAATATTGGGAAACTATATTTTCTCATCTAATATTTTCAAATAAGTAGGAATGGATTTCACATTAGAGGTCACGCATCAGGAATGGTTCATATTTGGAAAACCTACTAGGCATTTTTCTGTTCGCACATACTCTATATTTTCTGTTTCAGGTTCTTCAAATTCTAGATTGCTCTTGAATAGAAAAATGTTCCATGTTTCTTGGTGACCAATGAGGTCACATGGAGGTATGTGCAACTGTTTTTTTATTTCCTCTGTCGAATAGCATGAGAGGTCTGTAAATCTCGCCGAGTACTGGGAGACCTTCAAGCTGCCCTGCCGTAGCTGTAGAAGCTCCTGGATGCGCACTGCATGGAGGGTGGCTGGGACAAACTCTTAGCGGAAGAGGCTCTCAAAATTTGTCCAGAGGAGAGATGCCTCGTCGTGAACCTGGAGCATCAAGCTCCACCATCTGCCTGTTACCGCATGCAGGAGACTCACTGCAAGGATCACCATGAGGTATGTTGGTGTCCCTACCAAACAGTAAACTTGTACAACTACCTCCAGTCAATCCTCGGCTGCCTGGGGGTCCGTCTCCCCGCGGAACATGGGCGGTCGCTGAGGCTGGAACTCGTGCAGTCCACTAAGGCGATGTGTACTCTTAGCGGCTGGGGCTGGTTGCATCGGTGGCTCGGCGGGTAGTGGTGCCACTGGTGCCTCCACAGTAATAGTGCCCTGCACGGAGGCCTCGTCGCTCGGTGGGCTGTCGTCACGTACAAAACTCGGAACCCTAGCTGGCTTCCGTCGTGGGGACATCCTGAAAAGAAACAGGTGCGCCACTGTTAATACAGTATACCTAGTGAGCTAACATAAAGTAATCACAAATAAAACATGAAACACACATTCAATCAATGTTTTCGTGCACTAAGTCGGAAATCAGAAGTCAGGGTCCTGGTGTATTGATATGTCGGCCTCCACACCAACACTGGACTCCCTAGACTAGTAACCACACTCAATACCCTTAACACTATTACTTCACATAGAAAAAGATCAGATTCCTGAGTTCTGTGGTAGAACCAAACTCCTCTGATAGCAATCTGTCACGACCCTTCCTCAGGGCCCATGCCGTGACTACCCCAAGCCCACCTTTCATAGGCCAGGGGCTGGCGACTAGCACCAAGGCATAATTCCTTATAAAAAGGGAAGGCATTTTCTTTGTAAAGTAAACAAACACCATAGAGCAAGAAAGAAGAAGTAAAAACTAAGTAAAACTGGGTACAATAGTAAGTGCGGAAAAGAAACTGGGCCAGAATACAAACCCAAACTGAAAGTAAATTACAACTGAAAAAGGGAGTACAACAACTGAAAAGTAAAGCCGCAAGGTTGAGCTATCCACTGGAAATCCCACCTGAAGGGTGGGTACAGATATCCTCCATAGCTCCTCGGGTCCAGCCGTCCTCTCCGAGTATGTCCCGCCCAGAGGTCCACCTCCAGGTACTGACCAACTCCGCAAGCCTCAACCACGATCAGCGTTGTCCGTCGTCTGCAACCAACACAACGTAGTGTGGGCATAGCCCGTGCAGGGGTTAGTATACTCTACTCAGTAGGGACCCCGAGACCCCCGAAGGTCTCCCAGAATCCAAAAAGGATAATCCACAAAAGAAAGATACAATCACGAAGTAACATCCGACAATACTTAAGTATATGCCCATACATATACCTAAGTCATCAATTCTCGTTCGGCTCCAACATCCAAGACCATGTACAACCTAGTCCACACAGGAATTCATAACCCAATCCACACAGGAAATCATTACATAATCCACACAGGATATCAAATGAATCTTATCGAAGATAAAGATTGAAATTCAAGACTCAGATCACACATGTATACTTCTTCATAAGACGGTAGAGATGATCAGATGTAGCCACTGATTCATCTAAGCCGTCGGACCCACAATGGATCGATTGGTACTAACCCCCGCAATGACCCACACAGGATCTGACCCACATAGGATCGGTATGCGCTGGCCCACACAGGACCACTGAGTGTTGACCCACACAGTATTTGACCCACACAAGATCAGTAGCACTAACCCACATAGGATTTCTGAGTGATGTAGTCGTCATCATCGAATACACGGAGGATTTCTGTACAGTCGTCATCGTCGTCGCAGTCGTAGCCAGCTCTAGGGTTCCCGCACACAGCAAGCTCATTCGGGAGGACCCTCTCCACAAGCTGAGGGGATGATACATCAACTGACATGATGTCCGGAGTTGATGTATCCAAAATTTCTATATCGTCAACACAAACTCAACGTCAAAGATGGCACGTCAATCGGACGCCCGGTCTGAGAGTTATTGGCTTTTTCATCCTAGGGGCCCGGTTTTTTTAAGTAAAAAACAACCCGACCGTACTCCAACTGCATCCAAACCTCGAACAGCGTAAGCCAACAAATCCATCTCACTATGAGGAATCCAACAAAGTCGATGTCACGTCAATCGGACGTCCTGAACTCAAGTTATAAGTGTTTCCGCTCCGAGGGCCCTGTTAGTTTCGTGTACGAACCAACCCGGCTGAACCCAAAGTTCTCCAAAACTGTGATTGTAATATACCGAAATGACCGTCTCGATCCACAGATCACATCGCAGCTAACGGTGCATCGATCAGAGGTCCGCAACCCATGTTATGGGAAAATGACCGAAAGAGGTCCACGAATAGGGGGTTTAGGCCCGGTCCGACACTGCCCGATACCCCCTGGATCGGCCCGAACCGGGTCGACCCAACCCGGGTCTGGGTCTGGCCCAATAGGGCGCGGCCCGACCCGGTGGGCGAGGTCAGGCCGGGCCTGGGCGCGGCCCGGCCTGGCTCGCTCGGCCTGGCCAGCGTGGCCAGGCAGCTCGGCCGTAACGGCCAAGCGAAAGGGTGCGGGGGGCGCACTGCACCCCTGTGTGAAGCCTTGGCCCCCATGAGGGGGGCCTCTCCTACTGGCCAGCCGAGGGTTATGACCCCCGGCCCTTCTCGGAAGCCGGTAGGTTGCTGTCGCCGTGGGACCCCCTGCTCCGACACCGGCGGCCAGAAGCCAGCTGCCGCTTCCTGCTCCGCTGGGGCCAGAGGTCGTGGCCTTGGTCCGACCGGTGCCCCGCAACAGTGTCGCGCCCCTCCGCCATGGCCCCGCTTCGGTCGCGGCCTCTTCGACATTCTCTAGCACGGCGCTATGGCACCGTGTGTTGTTCGACTTCAATGGTTTCGCGCTTCTTCGCTCAATATTTATTATTTTCCGCACTGTGCATCGGCACCGTGCTGCCTTTTTTGTTCCGCAAACAAATCAACAATCAAGTGGGGCGGAGGGTTGGTCGTGTTTGTGCGGTCTGATGCCCTCTTGTTTTTGCGATATCAGGCGGCTCAAATAAAGATGATAACCAACGACGAAAGTAATGACGAACAAAAAAAGAAATAATCCCCTACCTTGAAGAAATATTTGAACAAAGGTTTGTCGAGGAATTTCATGTCGCCGAAGAAGGCGTCGCGGAAGGGGGATCGTCGCGTTGTGGAGAAAAGATTCATCGGCGTCGCGTCGTCGATCTCTGAGGATCCGGTGTTTTTTAGACCTTCGTCAGAGGTCGGAATTCTTCGCGTTCTTCACATTCTTCGTCGAGGAAGGAGTGCTTCAAGGCTTTGAGTGATTTCTCCCAAGCCCTCTCGCACAACGAACCCCTTTAATAAAATAAGACTTCACATATTTTATTAACACAAAAGCCAAACATTTTGAAATTCAAAAATTGAATCAATCAATTAATTGAATTAATTGAGGAGTTCAAACCACCCAATTATTGAGGCCTTTAATTTTCAGTTTAAATGCAAGAGTTGACTTACATTTAAAGGGGGTGCAGGAGCGTTACCTAATTAAAGGTGGGGGTTTTGTGGAAGTTGAAAAGGTGGGGATCGTGTGGTCCCCACCCCACAAATATCCTACCTAGTGGAGTAGGATATAGTGGGTCCCACTTCAACCACATAGCTTAGGTTAAACAACTTTAAATAAAATAAATTGGTTGCCCCATTTTATTTTATTCATTTACTTAACCCAAAATTTAGTAACCACACCCAAGCAAACACAACTCCGGAAAAGGTGTTCCTAAGAAATTATCGGCGCTACGATTCCATCAGTGTCCTCTGATTTCGATTCCGATCACCAGTTCAAAAGTTAGGAAAACCCACTCGTTCGTTCACTGAACGTACCCGAGCTAAACTTTGGAAAATGATTCCGGTCACACCGGGCCTCGGAATCAGGTTCCGTCAGAAACTGCGTTCTTGTAAAATCCCAAAGAAAATTAAGAAAAAAATTCCCTTGAATTTTGAGGGTCTTTACAGAGGTTCCATAAGAGTTGCGTCCCAACTATCATAATGGGGAACCCCTTTCACTAGAATCAAATCCCTGATCAGACCAATAAACATGTATTGAGATTTATCATGCCACAAAATTATTCTATCTCTAGGGACAGAATTTCCATGATTTCCACATATATAAAAGATTGTGAACTACCTGTGACAAATAATGTATATAATAAAATATAGGATACTACAATAATACCTCTAACAATATAAGTCCCAACACTATTCATCTATAGGGTAGGATGTGCTTCTTAGATATGGACAAATATGTGGAACATGGATATTACCTGGAAACCTTGAACAAGATCACTCCACAAGAATTGAATGTATGGAGCCGGGTTGTAACACCCAAACCCTAGAAGACCAGATCTTTTTCATTACATTATTACATTAGCATTATTACAAGAAACTTTATCATGATAAACTGATCATTTTTGTAGTCTTGGTAAAATAGATACACACATGAGTCTTATATTACAAATGAATTCACCGATTAAAACATAACTTTTCATTCTTTAGAAGAAAAATTTATTCCATATAGCGTAATCTACATATCATTCATAGTATACTTCTTGGATTCCAAAGTATAAATTAAAACATATAAATGGGGTTATCTAAAATTATCATTATGGGTAATCAAACAGGGGAATCTATGGTTATATATGGCTTACAAATATGGAACGACAAATAACTAGAACACATACCATTAAAATAATTACATGATTGAGGAATCCTGACCATTTATATTATACTAGTCTAATAAGCACATTGAAATCAATAACTAATCTTATAATGATGGAATGCATAATTTTGTACATATAAATCATACCATGGAGGCCTTGTCCAATACATCTAATAATAAATGCTTAATGAAATAGCCAAATCCAAATACGAAAATAAATTGAAAGGGCTCGGCCAAGCCTATATCTATTTTTTCTCATTAGACATATCGATGTATTGAGGGTCTATAGTAATATCTTTTAGAAACATACTAATTCCAATTAATTCTTTAATTGAATGGGGTGAAACATAGAAAATAAATACATATGAAATGTAAATAACATTCCCTAATCATTAAAGAAAATCCAAAAATATTATAAGTAATATGGTGAATTGTATCCAAATTGAACATCCACATTAAAATTGAATCATAAACCATTCAATGAAATATAGAAAATTAAATCATATGTTATCAACCCTAATTAAGATTAATATTTGTCAAAGTATGTTGACATAGATTAAAATAATCTAATAAAATCATTGAACATTTTCAGAGAGAATTCCCCTATTTTCCTTGAAAACATATAATTAAAAGGTTGTACAATTTAAAAAAACCATTGAAAATAATTTCATAAACATTTATGGTATGAATCAAAACATTAAGGTATGAGGATGGTTGAAAATTTTGGTCATGTTGTCTAAGTTAGAAACATTCCTTCTATATTTTTTGTTGAAAATGCCTCAAATGGCCTTGATTAGAAAATGAAAAAAAATATATTTTAAAGAAGTTATAAAAAATAAAAAAATGTTTAAAATTAATTTAAAAAATAATTGGAGAATAGTAAAACTATTTTTAGACCATTTTGAGAAATCATGGTCATGGAGAATGATATGTGATAATTACATCTATAAACATTTAAGGTATCTCATACCACTTTGATTATTTAAATCATAAGACAAATTAAAGAATAAAATTTATAAAAAAATTATATTTCATGATAATAATAAAAAATTAATTACATGATATGTCTAATGGAAAATATATAAACCTCATAAAAGATGTTTGGTGTGTAACATTAAACAATGCCTTAGTGAAAGAAGATTGAGGTGAAGTCCCTTAACTTACGTATCCATTATTAGAATGTGTTGTGGACTCCTATATAATTCTTCAAACCATGTTATTAAATAATAATTTAATCGTATCAATAATTTTGAGATCATATATAATCTTCTTATATCATTTTGTTAATAATATCTTGTTATTATCTTTGTTTTGGATGTTAACTGCTTCATTTTACAATGCATGTTTTGTTGTAAATGTCTAATTTATTTTTCATATGATATAGATTAATCTTATAAATAATGATATTAATGTTTTAAATATAATATTTAATCATTATATAAATTTTTATTATCATTATTGTATGGTTAACATGGGTAATGAATCACATCGCATCGTGGAGATGGTAGGATGTATATAGGCACGAGCGAGGATGTCAGTCATTTAATGGGGAATGAGTAATGAATTGGATGGTATATTAATTATAAAAAACCTATATCATGTCCCATTTAATATTTATATCCATTATATAAATTATTATACTAATAAAAATATATTGGTGAGGAAATCATATTTCACCACAATGTGGAGACGGTATGTCGTACGTACACATGTGGGGTGTTTTCATATTCCATAGGATGGATAAATCATGAAATATGGTTGAACCATAACCATGAAAACATATCATAATATATAATATTTTTGATTTATTACTTTTTTATGTAAAAACCATGACTATAATGTTGAGGATTAAATGATCTTTAATAAGTTGGTAAAATAATTACCTTTTCTTTAGTGGACTCCCATTGATTAGAACCTTAACATATAAGGAGAGTGTTATATATATAATACATCCTCTATAAATTTTTTAGGGATTATTGGAAGGTATTTGGATAGATATTGGATGTACCAAATAGGTTTTTATGTTTTGATGAAAGGATAAGAATGAATTCCCTTTTAGAGGATAGGGGAGGGGCACACTTAGATTTCTTCAAATTATTAAATTAAATTAAATTAATGATATAATCCAAATAGATCAAAACTTATCAATTTCTAATAAAGGATGATTTTTCCTCGAAATTATTCCTTAAAATTAAATTTATATACGTTTTTACAATTATTTAATCCTTATTTTTTAGAATTAACCCTTATTTTCCTTTTTAAATTCTTATCGTGAAATCTTCTAATTTAAACTTTCAAGGATATTATATTTACAATAAAATAAAAAAAAGACCAATAAATGAGTCATTGATGAAATTATAACCCTTACCGCAATAATTTGGATGAAATTTATATTTTTATAAATTTTATATTATTTAATGAAATATTATTTATCTTAAAATATAATTAATGATAATTTTGACACTATTCATTATATAACTTTTTATAAATATCACAACAAAATTATATATTCGATCCAAATATTTTAAACCATAAATAATATTCTAAATTCGTCTATAAAATTCTTTTAGGAAATCAATTTTGTTAGATTATATTTATATTAATGTTTTAATGTCATTTATTTGATCCTTCCATTAATTAAATTATTATTGCATCATCATTGTGTCACCATTTAGGGTAATATATTATAACTAAAAATTATAAATAAATTACCATGATGTAGATAAAAATTTCATATTATAAAACACTACCTTGCTTCTAATGTATCTCTTATATAACCCCTTATTAATTTTTTTCAACTATTACAAACAAAAGTATGACAAAATTCACATTTCATTGAATATAGTATTATTTGTTTTATACTCTTTCCCAAGTGGCTTCCAAAGGATATAAATTCATCCCAAGGAATATGTTGGTAAAAACACACACATTCAATAAAATTATGACAAGTGTTTGTTTAATTTTATAAACATTATATTATTATATTTACCCACAATTACCAGATTTACTCTTAACCGTAGTAATTAAAATATTAATAAATTTACTATTCCTAGACACAAAAATAAAAGAAGATTATTTACATAATTTGGACCCACTAATTCAAAATATGAAATATATTCATTTTAATTCAAAATAAATATGCTTTAGTATTTAATTTAAAATTAATCTCCTTAATGAAATGAAAAATGCGTTTTAAAAATGAAAACATTTCAAAGATTGAAATGTTTTTAAAATAAAATTCTTGGAGAAATTGATTCCAATAACCTAAATTGGGGTAAAAGATAATAAATTGATATAATTATTATTTAAAACAAATTAAAAATATAAATTCACAATATAAATTATTTAGATGGAAATGTTTTTTTAAATTAAAATTTATTACTTTAGCACTATTCATCAAATCATGAAACATATCAAAAAAATTCAAAAATTCATCAAATGTGAATTTTTAAATTCCACATTAATTTAATAAGTTTATTTTTTTCAAATAACTTATATAAATGTATCGTAAATTTGATTTAAAATACTTTCTCCATTAAAATGCAATAAAAATGCCTTTTTAATAAAAATATAACCATTGATTACATAGAAGGAAAAGTAAACAGATAATGTTATTTCCCCAAAATCCATTTCTTAAAGTTGAGGGACTCCTTTTATATCTAGATAAATCACTCAAAAAATTTACTTGATTAATTTCTGTGTTATAGACTCATACTTTTGTTCTATTTTGATCTATTTCCTTGAAATTTCTTAAAACAAGATATGGATATTTGAAATGAATTTAATGCCTAAAGAGGCTTTATTAGAATATCCAAAATTTATTCCATGGACAATTAAATATTGTAAAAACTAGCATGTTTATTACATGATATCCAATATGATAAATCATACATTAACCATAAATAATAATATCCAAAGGTCAAACTAATCCACTCTATATGCAGTAACCATAAGTCACATTAAAAAAAATCTTTCCTAATTCAAAGTCCAAAAATATAGTAGGAAGGTCACTAAATTTACAAAATCAATTTAACATTAGATTCCCCCAACCACATAATTTATATCAAATTTTCACACACCAAATATATGAATACCTTGATCACCTTTAATCCTTAATGAAATTGTTTGTGCTTCTATATCCGTAAAGAAGATGTTATGCAGTACAATCCTTATATATCCCATGATTCATATAACATGTTCAAAATTGATGAAATAAATCCCAAACAAAAATATAAAATAGCATTAATTATTCCACTTCACTATTCAACAATTAACTATGCTTCATCATATTATTTCATATTACCTCATTCCTTTAATTTTTCTTTTGTAGTCTCTTCATCATCAATAATATAACTATTACTTTCATAACCTTGTTGATTCTAGCCATTGACCAAAATACAAAGCATGATTTGAGAAATACTAATACGAATGATATAGTCATGAAAATCATTTATAGGATGTCAAAATATTAAAACATTATCCTAAATATATGAGTATAATGGTTTAACATAGGTTGTCCATGGTATTACAATATCTACAGAATGATATCATATACAGAGGATTATCTTCAAATATATTCACAATATTGTATTCCCTGACATATGTTCTCCTAAGTCAGTTTCTCAACGTTTCTAATGAATTTAAATTGATATATATTGTAACTCCAGAACCCGAGAAGCCTAGATCTGGTTTTATATTTTATTACATTAGAATGATTATAGGGAAAAGCATCCTGAATGACCGATCATTTTAGTATTCTTCGTAAATAATATATATACCTGATTCTTGTATTAGAATGTAATATACTAATTATAATATAATTTATTATCCTTCATGGACAAATTAATTCCAACTAGAATATCATTGAAAATCATTACTAATACTCTTATTGGATTCATGGGTATAAAGTTAAACATATGAAAGGTGTGAGATCCACAGATTGGAAAGGGTAAGCGTACAATAGTATATATGAGTAAATATAGAATAAAAAAGTTGGAAAGATAAATAACTGAAAAATATATCATTTTATTAATAAAATGATCAAGGAAACATTACCATGGATATTATAATAGTTGAATAATAACATGGAAATCAAGAAATAATCTCACAATGATGAAATGCATAGTGTTGGACATCTAAATCATACCGTTGATTCCACATCTAAGACATCTAACAAATTGTTTAAGACCTCAACAAAATCTATATTTTAAATTCAATGGGAAAGGACTCTGCCAATTCCTTATCTAGTATGTCAAATGAGACCTATCGATGCATCTGGGGGGATAAATACGGCCCCACCATTCACTTACTAAGTCCAATGCATTCTTCATATCAAGGGGGTGAAATATAAACAAAAGATGCATATTAAATGTAAATAATGTTCCCCAATCAGTAAACATAATCACAAACCATTATGAGTGATATGGTGAATGGTATCAAAATAGCACATAAATAGTCAAAATGAATCATAAAACATTCAATTATATATATTAAATGATATCATAAGATATCAACCTCAATTAAGCGAGTGATAAGACAAAGGATGTTGACATAGATGAAAATATTATAATAAAATCATTAATATTTTCTTGAGAGAAAGACACTTTGTTACTTCAAAAAAAACCTAAAATCACGCTTAATTTTAAAATAAACCATTTTCATTGAAATGTATTTTTTAAACTTTTAACGTAATCTACAAAATATTAAGGTGTTAGGACAGTAGAAATAACATCTCATGATATATAAGTTAAAAAACATTACTTCGAATTTTTTTGTCATAAAAAGACTCTATGGACCTTATTTAGAATATAAATAATATACAATTTAACGAGTTTGATAAAATTCAAAAGGGAATTAAATTAATTGAAAAAATCATTAGATAATAGTAAAATCATTTATAAAAACACTTAAAGAAAATATGTACATGGACAAAAATATGTGGTAATAAAATCTTTAAACATTCAAGGTGTCCCACACCACATTGAATAATTAAATCATAGGCCCAGTTAAACAATAAAATATAAGAAAATATTGAATATCTTGATAATAAATAAATTAATGGAATTATATGTCAATGGGGTTTTATATACTCATTAAAGAAGGTGGTTGTATAATATCAACCTATGCCTCGATAAAACAATATTGAGATGAAGTCTCTTAACTTACACATTATTAAGTATAATGTGTTTTAACCTCCCATATATTGGTTTAAATCAGGTTATTAAATTATACTTGTACCATTTCTAAATTTATGACATCATATATGGTCTTCTTATACCTTTTTCTTAACAATATTTTTTTAAAAGGTTGGGGCTGAAGCCTCATTTTATTATTTGAAGAAAATACCTCTTTAGACTGGGTAGAGGGAGACCCATTACATAGCTCAGAGGCCCAAGGGCATGTTTCTTGAAAATAAGGCTTGAAATCCCATACTTTTTTCTCAAAGGGCCCCTCGGTGAATAGTACTGCTATAGTACCTGGGAAGCTACAGTACCTGGTATATTAATAGAGATGGCGGGTCATACATACGCACGATCAAATGATGTCATTCTCTAAATTGTGAAACAGTAAGGAATTGGATGCTATATTAATTATAAACCATCAAAATCATTTCATATTAATTGTTTATAACCAATATATCCATCATTATACTCATCGAAATATTTTTGGGATGAAAAATAGATTACACCACAATGTGGAGATAGTAAGCCGTATGTACACACGCATGATGTTATTATTTTTCATAGGATGGATAAATCATGCAATATGGTTAAACAATAATCATAATAACATATCATAATATAGTTGATACAATATTTGTTACTTTATTATGATAAAAAACTTGATGGTAAGTTATAAGAATAAATGAACATGAATAAATTGGTAAAATAATTACCTCTTCTTCGTTGAACTCTCTTTGATTATCACCTTAACACCACTAAGGGGGGGTGTTCCATCTAATCTAAGGCCACTAGAATTTATGGAGCGATTATAGTAATGTATTTGGTTAAAGTATTACTAATCCAAATGGGTTTTTATGTTTGATAAAAGGTGAATAATTGGTTTCCTTTTATAGGAGATGGGAGGGGCACTCATAGAATCCTTCAAATTATTAAATTAATATAAATTAATTTTGTAATCCAAATGGATAAAAACTTATTAATTTATCAAATGTTTTGATTTTGGGATAAAATCCATTCATCAAATGAAATTTTGAATTTTTTTGATTATTTTGCAATCCTTATCTTGTAGCTTTAACCCTTATTTAACCATTTTAATTCTTAATGTGATATCATGTAATTTACACATTGAGGGTCAATATATTTACTATAAAATGAAAATAGTCCAGTAAATGCATCATTGATAACATTATATTGCATATCTCAATCATTTTTCTGATTTCTGTTTAATTTAATTTCATTTAATAAAAATATTTTTCATTTTAAAATATCAATAATGTCTATTTTGACACTATTCATCACTTAACTTTTTAAAAATATCATAAAAATATGATATCATCATTAAAAAAATTTTAATTAATCGTGAATATGTCAAATTAATCTAAAGAAATCGTGGATGACATTAATTATATTAAATTATATTAATTTTAATATTTTTATTATCATTTATTTAATTCTTCAATTAAATAAACAATTACTACATCATCATTGTTTCACTATATAAATTAATTAGTTTATCACTAAAAATTATTAATAAATTATCATGATATAGATAATGATTTTATATTTTTAAATAATATTTTTATTACAAAACATCTTTTATATTACCTCACATTAAAAATATTTTAATTGTTAAAAACAAAAGTGTGGAAAATCTTACATTTCATTGAAAATGATTTTATAAATGTCATAGTCTCATCCAAATGGATTAAAAAGGTTATAATTTTGGCCCAGGTATTAGTTTGGTTAAAAAAACATAAAATGAAATTAGGAAAAGGTTTAGGGAAATTTTATAGTTGTTTTATATTATATTTATCCATAGTTACCTGATTTTCCAAAAACATTTGTAATTAAAATATTACAAAATTTACTATTTGTATGACCAATAATAAAATAAAACAAATTTAAATTATTTAAACCACTAATTCCAAATATGAAATCTATTTTTCAAAATTCAAAACATAGAATTTTCTCTAATGAATTTAAAATTCATCTTATTGATGAAACGAGAAAATAGGTTTTTAAAGTGAAAACGTTCAAAAGATTGAAATTTTTTTATATCCAAATTCAATGGTAAATCAATTATAAAATAATAAATTGGGATAAATGACAATAAAAATCAACTAATTATACTATAAAACTATGACAACTCAGTTTTTTTTACACACTTAAACATGATTTATTACATAATCTTCACTTGATACAACATAGAAGATCAAGATGTTTAGTGTCTTTGGGGAATAGGATCATTACATAAAAAATTAAAACATGAAATACAACATCCTTATTGAAAACTTCCTTTACATGACCACTACATTCCCTCGTACATAGCATTGGATGGGATAACCTGAGGACATGATTAAGAAAAGAGTGAGCTATAATGCCCATTAAGGGAATAAACGTGGAATAACATGAGAAATACAAAAAATGTTAGACCATAGGAATCTCAATAGAGTATAAGGGATGCATAAGCATAAATTCTTGATAAATCATGATAATTATAACATGGAAATGTGGCAACAACCCTTAACATGGAATGAGCATGAGCCAAGGCTCATTGTACATAGAGCATTTGTAAACCCTCATTGCACATGAAGCACAAGTAAACCCTCATTTCACTTGTATTAGCATTATTCAACACCCATTGTACATAACGTATCATGATACTATACTTTACCCAATGCATTGGAATGCTATCAGGGCGCACCCTTCTTAAACATTTCCTTTCATGCTTTAGTGTGCCACATGGATCATAAAACATTGAATCATTCCACACAATTATTTATTCTATGATATAAAAATGTGGAATAAATAATTTAAACTATATAAAAAATAAATAAATGTACATAAAGTTGAATATCCTTGATCGAGAAATTGTCATGGTCTTCATTACACAATGACTTTGGCTTGGAAAAACGCAGTGCAAATTCAGTAACCTAACAGTGTGACATAAGACCTCATAAAAATTGTTGATGAGAGAGGAAGGGTTGTCTCATCATATTTACATGACATGGATTGTAATGGTTTTCATTTAGATATATTTCTAACAAATTTAATGGAATTTAGATTCATGATACAAAAGAATTACTTGAATGTAAATGAAGAGAGGGAAATTCCTTTCGGAATTTCGGCATAGTAATGGGTGTACATGGGAGGAATTTAATGGGAGAGAAAGGGGTATAAAATAATTAAAACATATATAGGGATGTATAGGGGAGGTTAGAAACCATACCACAACATTTTATAATTGAAATTAAAAGGTCATAACAACTTAAAGAAAATTGGACAAAATGAGGAAGGAAGAAAAAACCCTGACATGGAAGTTTGCTTCCAATGGCTTGAGAGAGGCTTGAGAGAGGTTTCATGGAAGCTTGGGGCACCTTGGGAGGATTATAGACAGAGGAGGGTAGAGGTTTGCCGAAATCCAAAGGCTTTTAGTAAGGATGAAGTGGGATCATGGGTGGGTTTATATAGGAAAGGTGAGGGAATTCTTTATTATTTAGGTCTGGGACCTTCACATTAAACTAATCCAAACCACAATCCATCCCATGGTTTTTGGAAAAGTTAAGTGGAGAAAAACATTTATAAGTCCAAATTATTAACTTCTTAAAATAATGGGGTTGCTTATGTGGAGGTGAGTCACACTCCCAAGGAAAACAATTTAAAAAGACAAGATGTTTAAAAAGACTTGAAGGGTCCATTAATGCTTTGTAAAATAAATCAAACAAACCCAAAATCACATTATTTTAATTGTAAAACATATATTTTCTGAACATAAGGCATATATTATTTTATTATATCACTATTGGGGCATTATGATGTCATAAAACACATTATATATTTAATCGTTATTTAATTTTTACCCAAATATTTGACTGTCTCAGAAAATTATGAAAAATTCCCTATTGGATAATTTCGACATCCCAATTCCTGAAATAATATTATCTTTATCTAAATAATATTATAAATATGTTAATTTTTACTTTTTTAATAAAAACTGACATTTATCGAAAATTCATGGGTTTTGACAAAAATGGATTTCAAACCTTAATAAAAATTACAATTTCATTCATAAAATTATGAAATCATTAATATATAATAAAAATTAATTTAATAATAATATCAATATTTTATTAAAATATTATTTAATTCAAAAAATACATTAATTCATCAAAATAGCTATCTTAGTTGAACATTAACTAAAAATACTATTTGTGCTTTAAAAACTATTTACAAGGTAACAATAAAAAAATGAAATTATATTCATTATTATATACAAAAATAATGCACAATACCATAGCACTAAGGAGTTCTTGAATAACCCCTTAAAACTGCTGCATAAGACCATAGGGTAATGTGTTCAATGGTGACAGACTCTTGGGGTGGCTCAAATAACATTGCACGTGTGGTGATCTCTATCAACTTCCACTTCTCTCATAGGTAGTCCTTATCGAGGTTGACATGATGAAGCTCAGATTTGGCACGGTCAAGATTGATGTCCAATGATGCCACCTCTTTTCCGAGCTCCGACAAATGGGCTTCGTATCAAGCAGTTCAACTGGATGTGGTCATCGCTTCCTTTGTCTAAGTAAATTGGACTTGTTAAAACCCTATATTTATAGTAATCATGTGATCACTGTTCAATGGCTAAATTATCAACAGTCACAATTCTTAACTTATAACCAAATAATTTGACATTTTATATAAAAATTTCACATAAAGAGACATTTAATTAGATCAGGAGGGATTTCAATTTATGAAAGTTTTGGTCATTACAATCATCCCCTATTATGAAATTATTTCCGTGAAATTTCCTTTTCCAACCCTAAAACAGATGTGGGTAACTCTTCTGCGTCATTTCCTCTGATTCCCATGTCTCTTCATCAAAATTTTGGTTTTTCCACAACACCTTGACGAGGGGAATTGTCTTATGTCGTAGAACTTGTTCTATATGATCTAAGATCTTCAACGGTTTCTCCTCATAAGAATTTTCATCCTCTAAATATACAACCTCTATAGATAGTACATGTGAAGGGTCTTTTATTTACATCCTTAAGATAGATACAAGAAAAACATCATGTACTTTGTCCACGGTAGGTGGAAGTACTAGTTGATAGGCCACAGCCCTGACATGGTCAAGAATCTCGAAGGGGCTGATGTACCTTGGACTTAACTTCCCTTTCTTTCCAAACATCAAGACTTTTTTCCATGGAAATATGCATAGAAATATCATGTCTCCAAGTTTATACTCAAGGTCTCATCGACAGTTATCTACATATCTCTTCTATCGACTCTGGGCTGCCTTGATACACTACTGTATGGTTTCCACCTTCTCTACAATTTCTTCGACCATTTCTGGTCCAAGGATCATACGCTCGCTGACCTCATCCCAATATTCTAGTGTTCTATACCTTTTCCCATAAAGGGATTCATATGGTTCCATTTGGATACTCGAGTGGAAACTATTATTATAAGAGAACTCCACCAGAGGAAGATGTTGATCCCATAACCCTTTAATGTCCCTTGAGCATGCTCTCAACATGTCCTCATGTATTTGGATGGTCCCCTCAGATTGTATATCAGTTTGAGGATGATAGGTTGTACTGAAGTTCAGCTCAGTATTCAGAGCATGTTAAATAATCTTCCAAAACATAGAGGTGAATCTTGGATCTTCATCAGTCACAATAGATAGCGGTACTCCATGCAGCCTTACCACTTCTCTGATATATATTTGTGCCAGTTGATCCAATGTAAAATCCTCCCTAATTGCAATTAAGTCTGCAGCCTTTGTAAGATGATCCACCACATCCCAGATTGCATTGTTGCCTTTGTATTTCTTTGGAAGTCTGGTGACAAATTCCATGGTGATGTTCTCCTATTTCCATTCTGGTATGGGAAATGGTTGCATCATCCCCTTAGACTTCTTCCTCACTGCCTTTACTTACTGAAACACCAGGCACTTTGTTGTATATTCAGTGATCTCCATATTCATATTATCCCACCAATAATTCTCTCAGAGATTTCAATACATTTTTGTTGTTCCTGGGTGAATAGAAAAATTTGAACTATGTGCATCATCCAAAATTTCCTTCTTCATCTCCGAAATTGATGGAACACATAGTTTTTTCCCAAATCTCACAATTTTTTCTTCATTAACATTAAACTCTGAGGACTTCCCTTTTCTGATAGATTCATCTTTCCCCTGAATTCCCACATCATCCTTTTGAGCAACCATTAACCATTCCAAATGTGATGGTTGAGCAATCATTTTTGAAAGGATTAATGATGTTCCCTTCTTTAGGATTCCCATATCCATCTTCATCAAATATAATAATATTGGATCCTTTTCAATTCTCACCAATGATAGAGTCACTGGGTCATTTATATTTATGGAATCGTCCACCTTATTGGACATCCCAAGGTGGTAATGGATAGAGCAGTCATAGTCTTTGATCAGATATAACCATCTTTGTTGGCTCATGTTCTACTCTTTCTATGTGAATATATACTTGAGGATTTTTTGGTCCGTATATATTTCACACATCTCCCCAATGAGATAATGCCACCAAATTTTCAAATCAAATATCACATGACCCAAATCAAGGTGATGTGTTGGATAGTTCTGTTCATGAACTTTCAATTTTCTTTGAGGCATAGGCAATGACTTTGTAATTTTTCCTCAACACAGATCCAAGGACCTTCTTCGAAGCATCACTAAATACCAAAAAAATTTCTCCACTTGTGGTTAATGTGAGTATGGGTGCAGTGATAAGCCTCATTTTTAACTCCTTAAATCTTTCTTCACATTCATCACTCCAAGAAAACTTTACTCTCTTCTGAGTTAGTTTGGTAAGAGGGTTGGACAATCGTGATAAATTTCTCACAAATCGTCGATACCATTCAGCTAACCCCAAGAAGCTACAGATATTTCTTACCGATGTTGGCCTCAACCATCCCTCAGTTGCATCTATTTTAGAGGGATCCACAGATATTCCATTGCTTGTGATGATGTGGCCCTAGATTGAGACCTCCTTAATCCAAAACTCACACTTGTTGTACTTTTCATAGAGCTTCTCCTTCCGCAAGGTCTTTAGTACAGTTCATAGCTGCTCCCCACGATCCTCCTTGGTTTTGGAGTATATCAGAATATCATGTATAATGAATACCAGAAATTTGTCGAGGTAATACCTAAAAACTCTATTCTTCATTTCCATGGATATTTCTAGGAAATTAGTGAGTCTAAAAGGCATTAATATGAATTCATAGTGCATGTATCTTGTACGAAAAGCAATCTTGGGAACATCTTCATTCATCACCCTTACTTGATAATATCCCGACAGAAAATCTACCTTGGAGAAGTATTGTGATCCACACAGCTGATCGAACAAGTCATCAATCCATGGTATAGGATAGTTGTTCTTTATTGTGATTTTGTTGAGCTCATGATAATCAATTCATAGGTGCATTGATCAATCCTTCTTCTTGATGAAGAGGACTGGCGCACCCTACGGTGAAGCACTCGGGAATATAAAACCCTTATCCATATTCTCCTGTAATTGCTTCTTCAACTCTTCTCGCTATATAGTAGCCATTCTGTAAGGTGTCTTTGAGGTTGGTAGATGTCTAGGGATATGTTCAATTGATAACTCAGCCTCTCGGTCTGGAGAAATACCATGCAACTCTTCAGGGAATACGTCAGTGTAATCCCTCACTATGGGCATGTCTACAAGCATGATTCTCTCCTTTGTCTCAATCATTTGACCTAGATATTATTTCTCTTAAGGTAGAAATATCCATACTTGAGAAGTTTATTTTAAAGAAGATCCATCTTCCTCCTTACATTTCTAAAGAATTGGACAATGCTTTGGAATGTGAAGAGTGATCTCCCTTTCCCGAAACATGATGTTGGCTTTGTATTAGATAACTAATCCATGGCCAAGGTAGCATCAAACTCTACTGAGGTAAGTATAACAAGATTTTATGGTAGGTTCAATCCACAAACATTAATAGGGGAGGAATTATGAACCGTGGATGCAACGATTTCCCCATTTTCTATTCTCACAGATAACTTTTCCACCAAATATTGAGGGGGTGTTTGAATTGTTCTGATAAATTTGTAGGATATAAAAGAATGCGTAGTACCAGAATCAAATATTACATTTTCTATTCGTGAATGAATAACTGGTGTACCTATCACCACATTGTTTTCCAGATCCACCTTAGTGGTAATGATGGCATAATTCCTTCCTTGTTGCCTCAAAGGTTGTTGTTGGTTTCCTCTCACAACCCTAGGCTTAGGGAAATTTTTTGCATTATGCCCAAGCACCTTGCAGTTGTAACACTAGGTTGTTGTCTGAGTGTTGATATGAACCTTCCTTTAATCATCAACATTAATGGTATTTTTCATATCTCATCGACAGTTCTTGTCCAGATGACCAAACATTCCATATTTGAAGCAATTCCAGGTTCCCTTGAGACAGTTACCAGGATGTTTCTTCCCACAATTTTTGCAAGGGAAAATGTCACACTTCTTTCCATTATGGTATTTTTTTGATGGACCACCCATGTTGTTCTCTATTTTCTACTTCTTGTCTCTGGGCCCACAATACCACTGAGAGTCTACAATCCCCATTTCATCCTTGAGGGCATAACGAACAATATCCTCATAACTGTCAAAGTCTCTAATTTCCAATTCTTTTGGTATACATGGATTTAGTCTGCTAAAGAAGTGATCCACCTTGCTTGAGGTGTTCATGACAATGCCAGAGGCATATCTTGCAATACTTGTAGTGTTTGCTTCATTTTCCCTGATGGACTCATCTTCCTTCTTCTTGAGTCCGATGAACTCTCTTTCCATCGTGAGTTGAAGTGTTCGAGAAAAATGTTTGTTTAAAAACATACTCTTGAATTCCTCCCGATTCATGGAATAAATTTCCTCTAGAGACTTTGTATTCTTGATCAGTGTCCTCCACTGATCATCTTCCCCTTCAAAACGATACACCGCCAATACAAATTTCTCTTCTTCGGAGCACTGGATGATGGAGAATATCATCTCAATGGAGTTAATCCATTGTTCCAGAAGGAGGGAATCAGAAGATCCTCTAAACATAGGAGGCCTTTCCCACATGAAGGATTCTATGGAAAATACCTATTTCTGTGGAGGAGGAAGGAGTTCCAACTGATTCAAGTTATTATTCATAACTCGAGCTATCTGGGAAAGTATTGTCATGACATTTTGAGAATCTGCTCCTGTCATATCAAGCATATCATTAGGGAAATCTTCATTTTGCCTATCACATTGGTTGTTGGAACATGTCCTTCTATTCCCCACCATTAACTGTGAAAAATGGCGTATAATTAGAGGTCTTGAATACTTAGAAAAAAAGAAACATTGAACATAAAATTATAAACTTATTTCGAATAATTTTCTACTATATTGTGATCTATGTTTTCCTCAATCTATTTCTTAACTTATATTCCTATTTGATTTTTTTATACCTCAATAACAGTTTGTTCTAAGCTTGTGAATCCACCCATGAATTTCCCCCAGGAGTACCATAATCAAGAGTGAAATAAGGCCTGTTTCCATGCACTAGTTCCCATTCGAGTCTAGCTCAAAGCGGTGTTTTCGGGTTTTACCTCTAGGATACATCGGTTCCAGAACCGCCTCTACCTTCTTGTATCCAGACAGGGATGTATTTTCTATATAAACCACTTAATCAATACTCACTATAACATAGTGAAGTTTCTATTAGTATAGTCTCTAATTCTTCCCTATGGTTCTCTAATTTCAATCGCTAAAATAACTTAACCTATCCTCTGATACCAACTATGACAACCCTAGTTTTTCTACATACTTAAACATGATTTATTACACACAATTCACTTAATACAACATATAAGATCAAGTGGTTTAGTGTATTTGGGGATTAGGATCATTATATAACTACATAAATATGAAATACAACATCCTTATTGAAAATGTATTTTACATGACCACTATATTCCCTTGTACTTAGCATTGCATGGGAAAACCTGAGACATGCATAAGAAAAGGGTAAGCTATAATTCCCAGTAAGGGAATAAACATGGAATAACATTTGGAATACAATACATGTTATACAATATGCATCTCAATAGATCATAAGGGAAGCATAAACATAAACGCCTGAAAAATCATTACAATCAAAACATGGAACACTTTCCACAACACATAACGTGGAATTAGCATGAGCCAAGGCTCATTGCACATATAGCAAGATTAAACCCTCATTGCACATGAAGCACGAGTAAAACATCATTGCACTTGTATTAGCATGATTAAACACCAATTTCACATAATTTATCATGATACTACACTTTACCCAATGTATTGGATCACTATCAAGGCGCGCCCATCTTAAACATTTCATTACATGCATAAGTGTGCCACATGGATCATAAAACACTAAATCATTCAACATAATTATTTATTCCACGATAATAAAATGTGGAATAAATACTTGATACTCTTTAAACAATATGTAAATGTGCATAGAGGTGAATACCCTTGATAGGGAAATGGACATTGTATTCACTACACAATGACTTTGGCTTGGAAAAACGCGATGCAAATTCGGAAGCATAACGACGTTACATAAGAACACATAAAATTGGTTGATGAGATAGAATGGGGTGTCTCATAATATTTGCATTATATGGATGTTAAGGGTGTAATTTAGATATATCTCCAAAAAAATTAAAGGAATTTAGATTCATGATATAAAAGAATTTCTTGAAAGTAAATGAAGAGAGGGAAATTCCTTTCAGAATTTTGGCAAAGTAACGGGTGTACATGGGAGGTATATAATGAGATAGAAAGTGGTATACCATCATAAAAACATAAATAGGGTAGTATAGGGGAGGTGAGAAACCATACCCCAACATTTATTATTGAAATTAAAAGGACATAAAAACTTAAAGAAAATTGGATTAAAATGGGGAAGGACGAAAAACCCTTACATGGAAGTATGCTTCCAAATTTTTGGGAGAGGCTTGAGATAGGATTCTTGGAATCTTGGGGCACCATGGGAGGATTCTGGAGAAAAGAGGGTAGAGGATAGACGAACTCCAAATGCTTTCAGTGAGGTGGAAGTGGGATCTTGGGTGGGTTTCTATAGGAACAGTGAAGGAATTATTTATTATTCAGGTTTGGGACCCTCACATTAAACTAATCCAAACCACAAACCATCCCGAGTTTTTTGCCCATGTTTTCTGGAAAAGGTAAGTGTAGAAAAATATGTTATATGGCCAAATTAATGTCGTCTTAAAATAATGGTTTTTTTTATGTGAAGGTGAGTCAAAAACCCAAGGATAACAATTTAAAAAGACAAGAAGTTTAATAAGTCTTGAAGGGTCCATTAATGCTTGGTAAAATAAGTCAAACAAACCCAAAATCATGTTATTTTAATGTTAAACCATATATTGGAAAAAACATAAGGTTTATTGTATTTTATTACATCATTTTTGGGTTATTAAGATGTCATAAAACACATTATATATTTAATCGGTAATTAATTTTTACCCAAAAATTTGACTCTCAGAAAATTATGAAAATTTGACCATTGTATAATTTCGACATCCTAATTCCCGAAATAATATTAATTTTATCTAAAGTTTTTTCTAAATATGTAAATTTTTACTTTTAAAATAAAAACTGACATTTATCGAAAATTCATGGGTTTTGAAAAAAATAGATTTCAAACCTTAATAAAAATTTTAATTGCATTCATAAAATTATACAATAATTTATATTTAATAAAATTTAATATAATAATAATAATAATATTTTATTAAAATATTATTTAATTCGAAAATACATTAATTCATCAAAATAGATTTTTTTGTTGAACATGAACTAAAAATACTATTTGTCCTTTAAAAACTATTTACAAGGTAATAATAATTAAATGAAAGTATATTCATTGTTATATAGAAAAAAATGTACATAACCATAGTACTAAGGATTTGTTACATAACCTCTTAAAACAACCACATAAGACCTAAGGGTAAGGTGATTGATGGTGAAAGACTCTTGGGGTGGCTTAGATAACATTTCACATGTGGGGATCTCTATTAACATCCACTTCTCTCGTAGGCAGTCATGCTTGAGCTTGACATGATGAATCTCATCTTGGGCTTGGTAAAGAGAGAATCCCAATGATTCCACCTCTTTTCTGAGCTTTGATAAATGGGCATCGTATGGAGAAATTCTACTGGATGAGGCCATCGCTTCCTTTGTTTGAGTAAATTGGATTTGTTAAAACCTGATATTTATTCTAATCATGTGATCACTGTTCAACAGCTAAATTAGCATCGGTCACAATTCATAACATAAAAACAAAAAAGGTGACATTTTATATAAACATTTCAAATAAATAAACATTTATTTAGATATATAGGGATTTCCATTAATGATAGTTTAGTTCTTTACAAAAACTAAGTAAAAATATTGTTTAAAACTAGGAATTATTTCGACAAAAAACAATTATTAATTAAAATGCATTATTTTATCACTATTCATCAAAACATGAAGCATTTCATTAAAATATCATAAATTCAACAAAATTATATATTTCTATTCCTCTTTGAGGTAACAGGTTTATTTTTAAAATGAATTAATATAAAAATTTCATAAATTGGATTAAAAATAGGTTCAAAAATAAATGGTGGTAAAACTGCCTTTCTAAAAAATAGCCTTTTGTGCTTAAAATTTGGCTTACTCTTATCATAAGCCTATGAAACTTATGGATGAATTTAAAAAAAACACTTTTTATTCTATAACATATTAGTTCATTAATATCATTCCAAAATAGTGATTTATATAATTTAATATGATAAAATTACATTGTGGATATAAAAATAGTTTTTTAATAAAGACATATCCTTTATATTCAATTAATTTGTATTTTCATTTCCAAATAATTTTCAATAAATGAATTCATTTAAAAAACTTTTTTAAAATATATTTTGATAATTTAATTAATCATATTCCCAACCAAAAACTCTGATATAAGTTTTAAAATAATATTATTTTATAGTATGTCATGGTATATTTAATACGGATGTTGTGTGATATGTAAGCTATCAAAGAGATTATGTTTAAAAAAGATACATAATATAATATATTTAGTTGTTACAATGGAGACATTATACACAAACACCTCCTCTTCTAAAATAGCTGGTAGTACTTTAACTACCTTCCTCGAGAGGTGTTATTGATGTTGACCTTGAAGGCAGAGGTGATATTGATCCTCTCCCACTAGGTATATATGGGAAGGTCTTAAAGAATCCCTAAAGATGTCACGACTGACCATATTCTTACCACTAATTTGGGACTATAAGACTTTGGGGGTTCTTAAGCCGTGACTTTCTACACTGGTGGCACACTATGTAACTAGTAGTAGGTTTCATCTAATCATTTTTTCATGTACCAAAAAACTCGAAGTGACACTAACTACTGCTCAAAGACCCACAAACAAGTCTCATGATGTAATAATCATATTCCACACAATCATCATCCCTCATATTGGTGATGAAGCCTTAATTCACTATCTCATAAATGGTGTTCAATTGAAAAGAAATTACCCATGATCAAATGGAATATATGTTCCAATCCTCAAAATGTCTTGTTGTCATCAACCTATAATCAATGAAGTTCAATATGAAACACTGATGATTAGTGAATGATGATGAATATTCCATCACAAACATAAATCTCCATTATACCAGCTTAAATTCCCTAGAACTCCCCTCTCTCAGCATCATTGGAAATAATTAATTGTATAATTATATATGTAAATACATCCATACCATACCCTAATGATGATCATACAAGGTAATCAAATTCTACCAATGCACAATGGAATTACCATGAAAATAGGTTTCAAGTTTGACCCTCCTCTTCATACATGTCTCTATATGCATGAATATTTTTACCATTGCCTCTACCCCTGGGTCTTTATCCCTTGGACAACCTTCAATAATGAAGTTAATCGAATATTGTTGTTATAATTCTTATGTCATCTATTCCATAGTAGGGGAAGATCGTAATGTTTCCAACACATTCTACATAGATTGTAGTAAACTCTCTCAAAACTAGGCATTGACACCTAGATTATAAATATAAGGATGTGTCATAGGTGATACATTATGATGTAATAGTAGTGTTTCATGGGCCACCACCTCTAGAGCATTGTTTCCAAAACCTTCCAGTCATACAACTTGAGGACATTATATTTCCATATCTCTAGAATTTTCAAATGCCAAAATCAAATAAGCTTCAATAATTTAAATAATTATAGATAAAAGGATATGACAGTTACATGTCCTTTTATATAAAATTCACAGCTATCATTATACTACTAAGTCCATGTATAGGTGATAAAGAAAATCTTAAGGAATATTTAAGAAAATGTGTACTTTCCACTACAATGGTCAGGTCATGTTCAATGTCATACATCACATTGAAGAGTCCTGGTATATAAAGTGGCAATTGAATGTTATAGAGGAAAACACAATTTAAATTATAATTGGAATCTACATTTAATAGTAACCATTTTATTTAAGGATTTAAATTTACTTAAGTTTGTTCACATTTACATTTTTATAGATATCATTCACTAGTTATATGAGTCACCATTATCATGTTATAAAGGCATAAGCTGCATATGTTTCAATTGGCACATCATGTAACAACGACTTGGCCCTTACATCTAGTGCCTTGATGTAATAGGTCATATATAATGATTTATGAAAAGAATCACAATTTCCAATTTATAGTATTATATGCTTCATATATTAAAATTGGGATTCATGTAATGAAATCAACTAATGTTTCATATTGGGAATCTAGTGGTCCATGGATAAAACCTTTCATAATTGGTTAATTAATGTGACACAGTAAAGCTATTTGGGAAAAGATTATTTAGGTTGATATAGACACTTTAATTAATGCAATTATTTTATACCTACAAAAAATTTAAACACATTTTCAAATAAAATATTCACTACACTAATACTATAAAGTGGATAATGCATGAATTAATATTAATATGTAATTGTATATACAAGACTTGTGAATTCCCATGTTCATATATGGATTCATGAGATGATACCTCTTTGACTCATCAGGAAAAGGGTAAAGGAATTTTCAAAATTATATAAAACATCACAACTCTTGGGCATCACCCAAAAGTAAAGTCAGTACAATTGTAATAGGAACAAACCAAAATAGTAATATCCCAACCCCAGAAATTAGACATTCCCCTCTACGTGGGAATGTTGGACCTAGAAAATGTTGAATTGTAAAATTTTTACATGTTCATAGTCTCCTATCTAATATAAAATAATAATATAAACTAAAAAATAGCTCTCATACCACTTGGTGACATCCTGGACTCGGTTTATCCATATGTAACCAATTCTAGTTGGCCATATGACCTAAATCATGCACCTCATTTGCTAGAGTCTTTGAAATAGTAGTGAGGGTCTATAATGGTATGGTGCGAAGAGTATACACTAATGATCAGATTTTTGAACAAAGTTATACAATAATAGTAATAATCAGAAAAATATATTAAATGAACTATAGAATCATAAATATATAGATATAATAAATTGATCAAAACTACATTAATTTCACATAAAAAATGAATCTCATTCTCGGTGATATATAAAAATGGGAAAGTACATTGGATACAGAGGCACAGACATATACAACATGCTACACAAAATACAAAATGTAAAAAAATATCTCCAATTGAATCATGATCATAAGATTGGCCATCTTCTCCCATACTTCATCCAAGTATATAATTCATGCATTCAAAGTTGGATGCTTCACTTTGTCCCTACATACATCCATAGTATTTGGTCATGTACCAAACAGTTACTCAAATAGTGTGTGGGATATAATCACTATTCCACCACTAATTAAATCAAGTATAATCTATCTTGTTCATATAAAATGAGTAGTGTTAATGTATAACAATGTAAGCATAAATATAGACTATAAATGGGTTGAATCTGGATCCTAAAGGACACCAAGCTGGCACTACCTCATTCTGCCTAATCCTAGAGAACACTAAACAAATGATGACATGTGTATACATAAATATATGTGTGTGTATATATATATATATAATATAGAAAGTAGGGGAAATAATATAAAATTAGATAGAAACTAATACGATTTAGGACCCAAGGCATAACTCAGGCATCCCTGGATAGTGTTATGTGTCTCATATAATGTAAAGGGATGCCACACTCAGATGTTAGGAATCATATGGGTCACTATTCTTGGTTATATAATTTAATTATGGATAACATGCCAATATATTTCATTAAATTAAGGACTCCATGACAGTACAACACATTTCAATTCAGACACCAATCCCCTATTTCATGTTTCATTTGGGTTTTCCTTCTCTGTTATCACATTTTCCCAAGACTTCTTAACCATATATCACACGTATATTAGAATCCATGCCTGAGGATCACATATATGTGGGAAACCATGCCCAAATATTAGAATTATATGTGACACCATTCTCAAGTAACATAAGTAAATGGGATTCCTTGTCTAGGTATCACAAGTATATGGGATGCCTTGTTTGTGTGTCACAAATATATGGGATTCTAGGCATGGGTATTGAAAATATATTTAATTGCATACCCTTAAATCATATTTATTAAATAAGGGCCTATAATTCAATTATATAGACGAAATAATGATTTAAAACTCATTTAACATTCCAGTTAAGAAAGTGGAATATCCCATATTCCTATGAAAGTCGAATAAATTGGTCATACAACTCACTCCCATTTAATTAAAGATAGTTATTTCCTTTATTCACTACTCCAAGAACACATATTGGGTTTTTCATCCATGAAAACATTTAAAAATTAAAGGGTAATTGTATAAGAATACCCTAAATGGTGGTACATTCCTTGTTTGGGAGCCTATGAATATAAAAAAGGGTACATGAGGCATTTCTAACATGGGTAAAAAATTTAATAAAGGAAAATTATAATTTTAAGGCGATGTACTAAAATTTCAGTGTGTGGTACAATAGTGCATGTTATATAATGGTTTGTAATTGTATAAAAAGTACTATTCTACCTTCCTTGTCTTGGTATATGAACCCTCATCGATTTAAATCAACAAATTCAAAGTAGAACATGTCAAAACAAAAATATAGAAAAATTCTCTGAAAACATGGTATGTTAGATCGCAATAAAATAACATCGAATATGGTGAAAAAAGTGAGGGAAAGAATGAATACGATTATATAGTTTATCTTTAGTTGTCCAATGCAGCTGACAGTATATGAGTCAGAGCTCTGGTGAATAACTAAGCTAAAACCCTTAGTTGGAAAACCACAAAGGATCTATCATGGTGGACTTGTTATGTGTGGATAAAAGGATGTAGATGGGGTATAAAAATATTAGGTCTTAAGGAAAAAATTATTAATTCATCCAACTATAATGAGGTGAATGGTGTAGCCAAATGGTTGTTCATCCCATGTGCCAATTGTCTATGTGCACTATACATCGGAGACACACCCTCACAAAGTTAGGCACATAGTAAAAAACCATGCACTAATTGTGTGTTCATATTTGTTAATGGTATTTAGTTTTTTTCATGTTCATATGGCCTAGGGTTTATGGATTAAAAAACATTTAATACCCACCAAGACTCTCTTGGTTGACTGCATGGTTAGCACTAATTGTGTTCCAACCACGTTCCTTTGTTGTTCTTTCTAAAAAATGGGTTCTCAGATCCAAAAAATCCCCAAAATCTCTCAAACCCTTTATAACATTATTATTAATTTTTATTTGTAAAAAACTAAATATTATTTGTGATATTTAAATAGTTCTTTCATTAAGATAAAACTCATGTTCTTAATGTTTATTCTTTGTTCAGTTAGTTATTTAATTCGTTATGTTTCTTGTTAATTTTATATTGATTATGGGTGTGAAATCATTCCCAATGTGTGTTTTGTGATTCCTGAGCACCAGTTTCTAGCCTGGGGGAATTGAAAATTCCATTTTGGGCAAGTGGAAGGCTAGGTAGAGTTAAAATTCAAATATAATACCCATTCTAGTTTGGAAAAAAAGGTATTAGAGCCCATTACTCTTAGTAGGGACCTAGGTTACTAAGACAATATCTTTCTCTTTGGGGATATCATGGGGATATTGAATTCGGTTTATTATTGGGACTAATGAGGTTGGTGGAGAGTTATTTATTTATTATTGTCCTTTAAAATGAAACTCATGTTATAATTTCCAATGGGTTTTAATTATTGAATTTGTTATATCATTGTATTTACTATTTAGGGTGTGTTAATCATCCTAGAATGGTGTGATTTCCCTTAGGGTTTGTTTTTTTTATTTTGGAAGGGGGGAATAAAGTGGATCGATGGTGTTATGTTGGTTTGAATATTATAATATACTAATTTGAACCCAAATTCTCAAACATAAAAACGTAATATGGATTATTTTCTGACAATAACATGTACCACCAAACCAAAGTTTCCCAGTCCAGATACAAATATCACTGGGAGGGGGTGAATGAGTGACATATTTTTCTCTTATGTTTCATTACATTTGAAAAAACCTTAAACTCTTGTTAATGATTTATTTCCACTCGGAATAAAATTAAAACACACATTCATAGGAAAATAAAAACTTACAAGTTTCACTACTCAACATGAGTACCCACATCCTTAGTATGGTTTAAAAATAATCCAATACCATACAGTCCACTAGAAAATAATCCCATTGAGTGGAATACAATGAGTAAGATATTCCCTTACACTCATGTATCAATTTGAAAACATTACAATAGTTTGAATGAATATTATAGAAAAAAATGATTGAATTCAGTATTTTGTTTATTTTTTACCCGCATTAAAAAATTGGATCTTTCAAAACAATTCTTCGCTTTCCTACCCAGAAGCTAGTAGGAACATCCTTGAGTACTCTGCAAACCGTACTTCATTATATAGGAATTATATTTATCCACCATAAACATTATTTCACCATGTGGTGTGAGTAATTCACGAATATCCTTCTTATTCCATGTACTGCCCCATATTTTTGGACTCCAGATTCTTCCATGGACCAGTGCTACTTTATGAACAACTAGTCCCTCTGTGGACCACCTTTCCTACACAGTCACTATTTATTTGTAGGATAAAGTGACCCTGAAAACTTCATCCACATATTTTTCTCAAGGACCATCTAAATAATAGAAATGATCCTTGAGAACTACTTCTTCTATTGTAGAAACTATCCTCTATAAACTACTCCCCTTCACAAAATTCTCCTTCATGAACTACTTCAGACTTCTCAAAATTTCATCCTGTAGTGATGATATCTTCTTATAAAATTATCTCAAACATAATGGTTGTATTAGTCTCTTTTATATATAAAAATAACTCTATAGAATTAATTAATCTGATTTCCCCAAAAGTTTCAATGTGGTAAAACATTCACAGTGTACTACACTCCTCTCGCGAACTGTTTTTCTCTTCACAGACCGTGTATTGTCTTTCTTCCCTCATGGTGGATGCTTCCATCCATGAATGTATCGACATATACATTATAAAAATAATGTAATTCACTGAAAACTTAAATCCTTCCATGTATTCTAGTCCATCTATGAATTGTCTCTCTTATGTGGTCTATGTACAGTACTTTGCGGTATGCATGGCACTGCTATGAAGGATCCTTCCTTTGTCAAATTTCCTTCAATACTCCTCATACCTACTTTGTGATCCATGAAATTTACTTCTCTGTCCATGAACAATGATTAACAAAATACCTTATGAAAATTCCATTCTTTTCCATTAAACAAACTCTTGATTTTGAGAACCAAATATTTTGAAAACAAAGGGAAATGGCGTAATGTTAAAGACCTACATCGGCAAGAACAAGCATGTTACTTTTTTGTCATGTGGATTATTTGACAATCTTATTATTTCATCAAAAACCTTATATATCAAGATATATAGTATTTTATTTATCATCATTATCACCATCTGATTGTCTGGGGAAAACTTTGGATCTTCCCTATCCTCCAACTTCATCTTTCTTTCTAATCAAAATTGAATTTGACTGGAAACACCTTTACTCAACCTTACTGTAATAAAGATTTTATCACAAGTTATACACACAAATTATTATATTTGTGAAATAAAAATCATAAAATAATCATCATATTTATCAAGGCCTTTTACAAAGTAAATTAATTTATCCTTTTTTACAAAAATAGACAAAACTCTTTAAAACCACTTTTTTTTTCTTCCAAAAACTTTTCTATACAACTTGGTAGCAACACAATCCATGTTCCCAAGTAGAGAATGGATATAAATCCTATTTTTTATATTGATTATTCCAATATAGATATATTTATAATAGTATAAAATGAATCAAGTGAAGGGTGTGATAAGTTGATGATAACAATTGAATATTTTTTGGTTTTGTGGTCTGCCTCCTTTTTAGTGTGATTATTTTTTAAAGTAGTCTGTTTAAAAAAGATTATTTTATGTCAAATGATTTATATTTTGGAAATTATTCCTCATGTCTTGTTTAAAAAAGTAAATATGGTTTCTATAAGATTTTTGGGTACTTTGTTATGAATTTAATTATTTCTTTATGAATCTTGAGAAAAAAATGATTTAAAATAAATATGTTTGGCCCAATTTTTTGTCAAATTAATTTTCATAAAAGGTTTTGGAAATTTTTTGGTTTCAATATAGTTTTACTCTTTATTTGAATAGATATTTTATCCATTTAGATGATTTGAAAAAATTATTATTTTAATTTAATAAAAATGAGCTGCTGAAAGGTATTATAACATCTCATAAGAATGTGTGGTTTTTTGAAATGTTTTAAGGAAGGATATTTGAGAATATAGACTAGGTTTACTACTATTTAATGGAATTAGTATTTTTTTTTAAATTACATCCAAATATACTATTTAATTTTCTAATAGTCTCTTTATGGGTTAGTGTTGACCACAAAATTAAAAATTCACTATTGAAAAAATCCAAAATTTATATAAATTTGTTTTAAATGTTTGGAAATTCATTTAGGGAACTATTGTGAATGGGGTAAAACATTTTAAATTCATTGGGATATTTTAAAAGAATTTTTATTTTATGAATAAGTGTTTTAATTTCCTCATGAATGTGGTGTTTTTTAAATTAATGTGAATATATTATTTTCCCCTTGATTAATTTTTGTTTTTGGATTTCACCCACCATGTGGGTTAGAATTGGATATTTTGATTTGGAAATCATGAATGGGATAGATTCATGTTCCATTTTATTTAAATGAATTCCTCTAAAAATTGTCTCTTGTAAAAGTGGAGTGTTTTCTATTAAAGCTGGTTTCTTTCTTAAATATGTCTTTTCGAAGTCTCCAAATAGAGTGAAAAGAGATTTCCATCTTTTGGTGGTGTATTTTTATGTTAGAAATTATTATTATTTGGGATACTAGTCTAGGTGATTCATGTCTAGCTAGTTGGGTGATTTGATGAGGATCAATCTCTATATGTTAGTGATTGACAGTCTATTTGTAGGATTAATTATTAATGAGTATAGAGACTTATATACATGAGGTGGATTTTAATTGGTGTGCCCCTTTGATGTTTATTGGGAAAATATTGTTTTAGAGTTATCAAATTTTTTAATCATAATTCATCATTGTTAATTGTTCATTTTATGTAAACTCATAAATATTCTAGCACTATGGTGGGTGTTGTGAATTCTTTATCCATTAAAAATGGAATATCCTTAGGTGTGTGATCTAGAAAGATATGATACTTTTATAATAAGTTAATATTTTTCATTGTCTATTTTTTTAAAATTAATATGTGATCTCTATGTGATTTTTAGAGACCCAAATCTTGACGTACATAGACATTACATTACTTTTATAGAATACTTAATAGATGACAAAAGCAGACACCCAAAGACCGTATTAGATTAGTGTCTTTGGAAACATGGAACAAAATCATCTAATCATGGTGAAAGTTCTTCAACATCTCCCATAAATATCTTCCCCTTTTGTTTTCATACCTAAAACCTTTATTTATATCCTGGGGAAAAGAAAACATAAAAATGGTGAGACTAAATGCTCAGTAAGGGTAAACATGGAGAACATAAAAACAATCCATAAACATTTCAACGTAAAAACATGAACATAAAACATCAAAATCTTGAGCAATGACATAAATCTTAGCAATACATAAAGAATACTACATAAAGTAACACTAATAATGATAAAATAGCCTAGGAATAAAACATGTAATTGTGTCAAACCATTAATAATGTGATATGATTTCCATAGTAGACAATGAATTGTTGCCAAGACCATCATAGTGGACAAAGTCCCTTACTGAATCGAGTTGACTCCTCGTTCCAGTCCTGTATCACTAAACCGGATTAACTTGTAGTTCCATACATGTCTATATCATGAGATATAAATCATTACCCAATTCATTGGAGAGTGATATAGGTCCCTCCCATCTCATAATAAAATCATTCTTTTTCGTGTGCCACAAAATAAACATACATCATTCATAATAACCCAATGAATAAAATGGGTTTTATAACATCAACCGATCATAACATAATCCATATAAAAGAAATGGATATCATTTCATAATAAGAAAATTCAAACCATGTACATAATAGAGACATTATAATTGAAACATAATCATACTAAATAATTTCCTCTTAGATGGAAAACTGTTTTGATAAATCACTTGAAATGAATTCTTGAAGAAAATATCCTTTCTTCTTCAAAATCATTTTCTTTTCCAAAAATGCCATGAAATTTTAAAAGAAAGGGATTTTTTCGAAAATAATCATGAAATTTTGTAGAGTAAACTTCATTGAAATAATTCATTATGAAACCATAAAAATCCATTCACGCTGTATAAGTAAAAAACATTCTTTTGTACTTTTGCCGGAAAAGTCAAAAAGTACATTATATGGTAAACAAAAGAAAGATTCTTTCAATAACACAAATTAAAAGTCAAATAGGGGTAAAAGATACTTTAAAAATACTTGTAATAATATTAAACAATTTATGAAAAACATTTTTATGGACATGGATGAAAAACATAACCCTGGTAAATACTTACATATAAGCAATCTTGGATAAAAATGAGATTGCAAAATTATCCCTTACCTTATATTCAATTTCATTTGTATGTATCCGAGACTCTAGTATAGTAGGTTTAAACATATTATTAATTTTTAAAAGAATCATAATAATATTTTTTATATCATATATGATTCACTTATGACTTTATGTTACCCGTTCTTTTGTCAATTCCATGTTAAATAAGCATTTTGGGTAAAATCGTTCCATTTATCATACATGTTTGGACATGTTGTTATTGATATTATTTTTACTTATATCATTATTTACTTACCTCAATAATGTAAAACATGATTTATATATCATATATAATCAATATATATATATATAGATAAATGAAATGAAACACACCATTCATGGAGACGGTATTTCATACGTACGCATGAACATTGTTTTCCTTTCCTTATTGACTTGAATGGAAGTAAGTAGATTACATATATACATATACATAAATACAGTAGAATTATTAAGTCATATATATCATTATTATTCATTATATATACTTTATAATCATTTTTGAATGGTTAACATGGATAATGAATCACATCGCATCGTGGAGACGCTAATCCGTACGTACGTACGAGCGATGATATCATTCCCATTATTATTAAATGGAATTGAAGAGGATGATATAATATCTCAGAATTAGTATCATGTTATAATAAACATATATAGTTATTCTTTACACCATTATTCCCATCCATGTAATGTGGTGGTGGAAAAACAGATTACACCACAGCGTGGAGGCGGTATTCTATATGTACGCACACGCTGTGATTTCATTTTCCATATGATGGATAGAATGTGAAATGGGGTTGTTTCATATTTATAATACATATCATTATATTATTTATACTTATGTTATTACTTTATAATGAAACAACTAAAGAAGATGAAGTAAAAGAAGAAATAAATGTGAAATAATCGGTAAAGGATTTTACCTCTTCTTCGACGCGCGTCTTCTAAACCTCCTCTTAGGACACAAAAGATGGTATTTAAAGAAAAAAACCTCAATTATGTTTCTAGAGGAGTATATAAGGTAAATGTACAGTTTTTGTCCAAGCGTGAAGGCTCAAAATGTTTTAATGTGTAGTGGGAGGAGGTGCCCTTTTTTAAGTGAAGAGAGGGGCACCTTTGAAAAAACATAAAATATTATTTTATAATAAAGTCAAATTCGGTTTATAATGGCTCCAAAGTGACTTTTTTCGGTGATAGGGTAGGTATGGGTCAAAATCCTCTCAACCAATAGGTTTTATACAAGTTTAGGTTACCATTGTAGCCATATAATTTAGATTTAACACTAAGTTAAATAATTTAACTTTTACTGTGTCTTCTTGTATACTTACACTATATGGTTAATAAATGTACTACAAACATCCAATAGAACAAAAATTGGTTCCTTAATGTCATATATATTATTATATAAGTATTTTTTCCGAGCCTATGATTTTTTGGAATAGAATAACAATTAATAATATAATATTGAATTAAAAAACACTTTTATGCCAATTTTGACACTATTTGGTATTTTGTTTTTGTTAAATTCATAACAGCATTATTACTTCAAAAAAAATTCATCTAACTAACCCTAATATGTTACATTAACCTAGAAAATTATTTTAATTCATAAAAAGTCTCAAATTACATTTATTTGGGTATTTATAACATCAGTTATGTTAATATTTCATTAATAAAGTAATTACTGCATCATTATTGTGTCATAAATAACATAAATTTTATAATGTCTAAAAATTATAAATAAAATATAATTATTACGGAAATATTTTTATTTTTCTATGTAATATTTATCGTCGAATTTATCTTTTGTATAGCCGTATATTAAAAACGTTTTAGTTATTAAACATTGATTTTAACTCTTTTAATTCTTCTTTAAATTAAATAATAATAAATGCCCTAATCTAATCCAACTGGACCTAAATGGTCATTTTTTATTACTAAGGCTGTTTATGGTCGAATTAAACTTATTCAATAGAATTAGGACATGTGTTAGGGTAATAATAATATCATTTTTACCCTTAATTACCCTATTTACTTTTAACTGTGGTAAATAAAAGTAAAAAGTTACTATTCATAAAAAATTATTTTAATCATATTGAACCACATTTCACTTAATTATATCAATTTTTTCAATTAGATTTTTTTAAATTCTATTCAAAAAAGTGTTAAAATTATGCTTTATGTAAATTTTCAAATTCTTCTTGGAGGTGGGTAAAAGACGATAAAAAGTTCGATAAGATTTTTATATATCAAAAAAAATTATATAATTACTCCAATGAATTACATTTAACATATATAAGTATTATGTATCTATTTTGAGCTAAAATAAATTTAAATAAAATAAATAATTATTTAAATAAATTTTTTTTTTTAAACTATAACTTATTGTTTTTCACTATTCATCAAAAATTGAAAGTTTTCAGAAAAATACCAAAAAATCACCCTAAGATAATTTTGATATTTTGAATCCAAAAATGAAGTCCATTTTGAATGATAAAACATATAAAATTTCAAAAAGTGTGTATTACTATTCATAATGGCTAGTCCATATAACATTTTAATAACAAATCGTTGTTTACTGAAACCCGGTATTCCATACAACACACGCTATCAAGGATGGTCGTGATTACGTGTAATGCAAGCCAAGTCATGGCTGTGTGTAGTGTGAGCTCCTTTTGGTGTTGCGTATATTTCAAGCTAATATAGTGTTGTGTATAGTACAAGCTAATCTTAGTGTAGTGTACAATAGAATACATCAATGAAATTAAAAATAATATATCTCATAAAATCATGGGGTGTTACATTCTACCCCCCTTAAAATGAATTTCTCCCTCAAAATTCGTCGGGGTTATAAATCATTTACTACTTGAAAGTTTCATTCATAGAAACCCACATATTAAAAAAGAATATTAAACTTAATTTTAAAAATTGATGTACAAAACTTAAAGATTACCCAAATTAACTCATCACCAGGTTTCCACATAGGAGAACATAAATGAAAATATGGATATGGAAGATAAATCTAACCATCAAGTTCTAATGGAGAGTGGTTGAGGACATGGTATGAAAAATCCAATAATCAAAAAGCCATAAATTTGTGATGATCTAAGGTACCATTTGACTCATCAGATATGAGGGTATTATGACCACATTATTGGTTTTCAAGATCATTTCCCTGATGTGGAAAATTTTTTGCATTTGGAGAAATACATACTTGATTTCAGTGTAATATCATTGTTGGCCATTCCCTGAACAATTTCCACTTCATCCTTTATTAATGAAATGATGTTGAATTTTTCATTTTTGAAGTTTTAGTAGATCATGCGACAGGTTATTCCATCTATCTCAAAAAGTTATCAAAAGTTATTAAATATACATAAGTCCATCTTATGTGGATATTAATCAAATATGGTTCCATAAATAAACTTATACATCATCTATCATACCTATTAATAAAATAAAACTAGTTTCTACTAACCAGGGACATCCTGTAGGCCAGTGGTAGGCGATAAAGGCATGTCGCACTTAGGTTGTGGGTTTGATTCCTGCAACCTTTTCTAATGCGATGGGTTGTCATCCATCCAGCATGATTTCCTTTTTCTAAAACTACACTACTATAACATTACAGAAATAATATAGAAAATATTTATAGCCTTAAACAATGCTATCTGATGTCTAACTTAATCTTTTCCAATCTTTAGGCTTATCTAAAATACTTCTGTCTAATCTCATAGTACAAATAAAAATATTTCTAGAGAGTTCATCTACTAAGAATGTGATTACCATCGTTTTCCCCCATATATCATAAGATATATCATCTTGTTGGTCACATTCCAAACATGTGAATATCTTAATCATGTATTCTATTGATAAAAAATTAATACCAATTGAACCTTAGGGAAAAACATGAATGCTGTCAAAAGTTAACTATTTCCACATACAAAAACACCAAAATTCCTATATACTCAAACCATGGTGTCACTTTTTCCTTTTATCAATCATGAGCTCATGAATACTATCAGAGATATTATTTTCTCTTTATCCCTTCAGTATTCACAAATCATCTTATTTCCAAAAATATTTCAATCACTTTTCATGGTTACTGGTACTGTACAATTTTTTGAAAACCACAATAAACCAATACATAGATATTCAAATATTCCACGATACTAAAATGACATTCCACACTACTTTTTTGAAACCCATTACATAAAAAATTAATCAATCCACCACTTTGTTTTCATATTCAACATCACCAATAGTGATCGCATGTGTCTTCCTTTTTGCCTTTTCCTTGAGAGGTTGTTGATTTCAATCAGCATTAACCATTGTATTAGGGCATTGGTTAGCATAATTTCCCATTTCCTTGCACTTGAAGCATTGAAGTGTTGGTGGTGCGTTTTTTGTAGTCTTTTCTCAATTCTCATCATTATCTACCTTTTTCCCATTACATTGGAAATTAGCTGATCGATGACCTTCTTTTCCACACTTGAAACATTTTTAGTACCTTTTAGATAATCTCCACCATGCTTCTTTCCACACTTTGAGCATAAAGAATCATTCTCCTTCTTTTCACCATTGTTCTGAGATTTTTCCTTGAACTCCATCACTAGTTTCTTACCAAAACAATGAGATGAATATATAACACCAACTTCCAGTTTTACCATGATAGCACAATGCACAATTTCTTCATAGGTACTGAAGTCTCTTATAGCTAATTCCCTTCAAAGACTTTGTTTTAAGCCACTGAAGAATCGATCAACTTTACTTTCAGGTTGGATGATAAAGCCAGATGCATACCATGCAAGACTTGTAAAATTCACTTTGTATATACCAACATATTCATCATCATTTTTCTTCAACTCAAGGAACACCTTTTCCATCTTTGTTCGAAGAATACGAGGGATGTACTTATTGAAAAACAAGTTCTTAAATTCATCCCATTTTATGGATTCAATTTTACCTTGGGGCCTTGTATTCTTAATTAGAGTCCACCACTGGCCTACTTCACCTTCTAAATGGTAATCATTCAGAATGAATTTTTCATGTTCCGAACATTGAATTGTAGAAAATATATTTTCAATGATATTGATCCATTGTTCAGCAACAAGTGGATCAGAAGACCCACTGAAAGAAGGTGAACATTGCCTCATAAAGGAATTAATAGAATATTTTTCCCTTCTTTGCTCATTTGGATGTCCAGAATGATTCGTAGCTTATGTCAGTATAACAATAAGATTTTTCACTCCATCTCCCATAACATTGGTTTGTTCAGGAGGACAATCATTGTATTGTCCATTACATTGATCAACAAGGTTCCTTCGGGTTCCAGCCATCATCTAAAACCCAAAAATAATTGTATGAGAGGAAAAAATCATGTTAGGAAAACAAAATAATAAAGGGGGAGTACCTTAAATATATATCATATTAGGTTTAATTATAAGATCATTACATTAATTCTAGGACTATTACCTATACTTATACTTAACCTTAGGGACAGCCCTAGAAAAAGCATAAAAATACCTCTAGGGATCTCACTAAAGTATTCGCATCCTTGTTTCCAAAGGTTATCTAAACTTTTTCTCTGATACCAACTGTATAATACCAAAGCTTGACGTACATATACATTGCATTACCTCGGTGGAATACTTAATACATGACAAAAATAGACCCCAAAGACCGTATTAGTTTAGGGTCTTTGGAAATTCGGAATATAATCTTCTAATCAAGGTGAAAGGTATTCAACATCTCTCATAAATATCTTCCCATTTTGTTTTCTAACATAAAACCTTTATTTATATCTTTGTGAAATGAAAACAAAAAAAGGGTGAGCCCAAATTCTCATTAAAGGTAAACATGGAGAACATAAAAATAATCCATAAACATTTGAACGTAAAAACGTGAACATAAAATATCAAAATCTTGAGCAATGACATAAATCATGTAACACCCCAACCCCAGTTACCCATATTCGGTGCATTATTAAATAACATTGGCATGATCACAAGAAATATCAAGTCTCAAAAGACTGATTAGTTTAGTAGCTTTGGAATAACTAGATACATTCATAAAGTTTACATTACATCATATAGTGAAAACTACTATAACAACATCTTGTCTTCATATCTTCTTATATTATCCATGTAAGTCATTCATAAATTACTAATTCACATCCTGGAAAAAATTCAACAATGAAGGAGGTGAACTCAGATGCTCATTAAGGATAACAATATAGAAGAAACATTCATAAATAAGCATAAACATTTAAGGCAATGTATAGCTAAAACAAAAGCCTTTTAAACTTGAACTTCAGCATAAGATGGCCAAGATAAAATGAAATAATTCCATTTACTTATTCACATGGATATTCTACTAGTCGAATAATCACATGAAATATCAATAACCACTTTCATAATGACGGAATGCATAATTCCAGAGTATCATAAGCACGTAGCCAAGGCCTCGTGTCAGGACTACAATTCGGTGAAGGCCTAGTGCCAAGACACTAGTTTGTCTTGTGATACCTACCGATTAATCAAAGAGCTATAGAGGGATCCACCGGTCACGTATTAAGTCCAATTCATTCCTCATATGAACAAGTTTCAACATAACATAAACATTCGTATTAAAACTAGCATATGTAATGTCAATACATTCAGTATAAACCATGAATTGTATAAAAATAACACATCCATAGTTAAACACATCAAAAAACCTTCAATACAATATGGAAGTTTTGTATCATAATAAAACAACATCAAATAAGCTTAAAATCCATCAAAGGATGTTGACATAGATGAAATCAAAAATATTTGAGAGAAATATCTATTTTTTTTATATCATTTAAAAGTCAAATAATTATAAAATAAAACATTTACTTTGAAAATATCCTTATAATCTTTTAAGGTAAGCTTCTATGATTTCATAATGGCAGAAAATAGCCACACCTTCCATATAAATTAAAAAAATGCATTCATACCTTAATTCTGTCGAAAAGGTTAAAAAGGACCTTGTTTGGAAAATGATGGAAACATTCCTTTATAAACCTCTTACAGAAAGTCAAACAAGGGTATAAAAGACTTTAACCAATATTCTGTAAAATAGAAAGAATGTTTTGAAATACATTTTTATGAATCATGGATGTGGATGATAAAGAGGTCCCAGTAGATAAATACGTATAAACAACCTCGGATAATGAAGAGATTGTGAAATAACACTTACCTTGTACTTTTCCTTAGTCAATGGTATTTTAACCTCATATATAATAGTTAAAACATTGTTATTAAATTATACAAGAACCATATACATAATTCTGATATCATATATGATCTTCTAATAATGCTTTGTTAATAATACTTTAGTATTATCATTGTTTCGAGTGTTAACTTACTCGTGTTATTTTATATTTTTTGTTACATAAGTATTGTTTGTTATGGATATTTTGTACCTTATTCATATCCATAATGATATAAAGTTCTTAAACATTACTTTTAATCATCAAATGATAATTATTCTTTAATGGATACGATGGGGAATGAATCTCATCGTGTTCGTGGAGACGACAGTCCGTACATACGTACGAGAGACAATATCCTTCTTTTGATATTAAAATAATATATAATTGTATGGTATATCATATATAAAGAATAATTATCATGTTATATTTATTATTTACCAGAATTACACATCATTATTATACCCATCCAAATAATAATATATTGAATAACAATTACACCACGACGTGGAGACGGTAAGCCGTACCTACGCATGTATGGTGACATGTCATTCAAAGGATGGATTGAATACTGAATTTGGTTGTACCATATTTAGAATAATATCACAGTATATAGTAGATTCTGGTGTTATTATTTTAGAATTGGAATAACAAAGAAAGAAGAAGTTGAAGAAAAAATGAACTTGAAAAAGTGTGGTGAAAACATTACCTCTTCTTCGGGTTCTTCCTTTTGATTTGATCAAAAGGGATCCTGAGGTTGGATTTCTGATCAAAATAATGCCTCTAGGATGAATTGAGGGAAGTTGATAGGGTATTTGGTCAGGGGTAGGCCAAACCAAAAGGCTTTGAAAGTGTGAAGAATTGTTTTGAAGTGGTGTTCTTTTATAAGGGGGGGAGGGGCACCTTAGGAAAATCTAGAAATATTATTTTATAATAAATTCATATTCGGTTTCTAATGGCTCAAAAGTGGATTATTTAAATTTTAAGGTGGGGATGGGTTGAAAACCACTCAACCAATAGAATTTAGATTGGTTTGGGTCATTATATTAACCTTATCTTTTAGTTTTAACTCATAGTTAATTAGTTTGACACTTACCATGTCACTTTGTATTTTTATATTATATAGTAAATAAACATACTATATACCTCCAAGAGACCTCCAAGTGGTCCATTAATGATACACCTATCATGATATAAGTCTCTTTTCCGAACCATAGATTTTTAAGAATTGAATATCAATTAATAAAATAATATTTGTTTAAAAAACTCTTTTATGTCAATTTTGACACTATTGGGTATTTTGTTTTTGGTAAATTCATAACAACAATATTACTTAGAAAAATAATTTATATAAACAATCCTAATATGTCATAATAACCTATAAAATTATTGTAATTTATAAAATAGCCTCAAATTACATTTATTGGGGGATTTAAAATATCAATTATCTTAATATTTCATTAATATGGTAATTACTGCATCATCATTGTGTCATATATAAATTAAATTATTTAATGTATAAAAATTATAAATAGAATACCATTATGTAGGAAATCCCTTTATCTTTCTTATTAATATTTATAGTAGAAAATCCAACATATATAACCTTATGTAAAAATTGTTTTTCTAAAAGATATATGCTTTTGTCATTTTTGTATTTACTTTAATTTAATAAATATAATGTGTCCCTATCACCTACAAGTGGCTCCATGGGGTACCAAAATCGACCCAAATATTCCCATGGTCGGAAATGTATCAACCAATAAGGTTAGGACACTTTTTAGGGTAATTTATTATTATTATTATTATATTATTTTTACCCTTATTTACCAGATTTACCCTTTAACCATGGTAAATAAAATATTTACCGAAGTAATTACTCAAAATATCTAAAAATTAATGTTAACTATTTACACAATTTGGAAATCCTGATTACAAATATAGAATCCATTTTTCCAAATTCAAAACATAGAAGTGGCAGAAATTAATTTAAAATTAATTCCTGTTGTCAAAACAAAAAGCGTGTTTTTAAGAAATAATAACGATGAAAAGATTGATACTTTTTTAAGTCGGGTTTAATTTTGAAATTATGTCCAATGACCAAAATTGTATTAAATGGTAAAAATATATTCTAAATATACTTTAAAACCACTCAAATTAATAATTTATCACTATTAATTATTTCGATTAAAAAATTTGTTTTTAATTAAAATTTAGTGATTTTCACTATTTATCAAAATATAAAAGTTATCTACAAAGTTCCAAAATTTTACCCTAGGCTAATTTTGATATTTAGAATCCAAAAATGAAGTCCATTTTATAGGATAAAAATTATAAAATTTCAAAAAGTCGGTATTACTAGTCATAACGGCTAGTTTGATTGGTTGCGGCGTGTGTAAGAACTTGAAGTTCCGTACAACACACGCTATTGTATTATTCAAAGGGAAGCGTACCATGGAAGATTGGGGTGTTACATTCTCCGCTCATACAAATAATTTCATCTTCGTAATTTATAAAATATTACCGCATAAAAAGACTCGGTTGGTTCTTCATCATAAGTTCCTCGGGTTCCCACGTTGCCTCTTCCATTTTATGGTTTCTCCATAGAACTTTTACCAGGCGAGTCATCCGGTTTCACAGAACATGCTCTCTTGTGTCAAGAATCGTAATGGGATCTTCGCAATAAGACAGATCAGGTTCCAGTTCTAATTTCTCAGAAGTGAGTACATGCGTTGGGTTAGGCATGTATTTTCTCAACAGTGATACGTGGAACACATCGTGAACTTTGGAAAGATTTGGTGGCATTTCCAAATGGTAAGCTACATCCCCAATTCGTTCTAGATTTTCGAATGGTCCTATGTACCTGTGACTCAATTTACCTTTCTTTCCAAAACATATAACTCCCTTCCATGGAGATACCTACAAGAAGACATGATCTCCCACCTGATATTCCAAATCCTTCCTTTGGTTATTAGCATAGCTCTTCTGCCTACTTTGAGCTACTTTGATGTGGTTTTGGATTACCTTTACCTTTTCCATTGTTTCCTCCACCAGTTCTGGGCCTACAAGTTTTCTTTCACCAACGTCATCCCAACAGGTTGGTGTGTGAAATCTTTTTTCATATAACGCATCATATGGTTCCATCCGAATACTTGAATTAAATCTTTCGTTGTAGGAAAATTCTACTAGAGGTAAATATTGAACCCACATACCCTGAAAGTCAAGTGAGCAAGATCTCAACATTTCTTCTAAGGTTTGAATAGTCCTTTCCAATTGTCCATCTGTTTGAGGGTGGTAAGCAGTGCTCAAATGAAGTTTAGTATTCAGGGCTTTCTGAAGACTTTTCTAGAATCTTGAAGTAAAATGGGGATCACGATCAGAAACAATCGATAGGGGTACTCCATGAAGCCTTACAACGTCATTAATATATAGTCATTCTAGACGTTCCAGTGGTAGATCTTCTCTTATTTTAAAAAAATGTGCTGACTTGGTAGGACAATCAATAATAACCCATATTTCATTGTTCCTTCTAGGAGTCTTTGGAAGACCCATGACAATGTCCATCGTAATATTTTCACATTTTTCACTCCGGTATGGGAAGAGGTTGCATGACTCCTCTAGGTGGTTTCCTTCCATCGTTCACTTGTTGACAAACCATACATCTTGACACAATGTCAGCAATCTCCTTCTTCATGTTGTCCGACAAAAAATGTTCCTTCAAATCTCTATAATTTTGGTTCTCCGAAGGTGTATAGAGAAATTGGAGCGATGAGCATCATCTAACAATTCCCTTTTTAGATCAGGTATATCGGGAACACAGTGTCTCTTCCAGAATTTCAAAATTCCTTCTTCATACACAAAGTCTTCCAATCTCCCATCTCCATATATTCAAAAAAAAAACTACATAAGCTAACTCAAGATCATGAGTAGGGTAGTTTTTCTCATTAGTTTTCAACTGTCGCGATGGATAGGCAATAACCCTATCATTCTGCATAAGAACACAACCAAGTCCTTTCTCTGATGCATCACTATAAATAATGAAACCATCATTCCCTGATGGTAGATTCAATATAGAATAATTGACTAATATTCTATTCAGTTCTTCGAAACATTCTTCAATCTCTTTTGTGCAAACAAATTTAACCCCTTTACGTGTGATATTTGTTAATGGGTTAGCCAACCGGGCAAAATTCTGGATGAAACGTCGATAATAACCTGCTAAACCAATAAAACTGTGTACCTCAGTTATAATCGTCAGTGCAGGACATTCTTGGATTGCCTTGGTCTTAGAAGGATCAATAGAGATTCCATCTTTAGAGACAATATGGCCAAAAAAATAAATCTCCTGAAGCCAGAATTCACACGTTCTAAACTTCCCATATAATTCATGTCTTCTCAGAGTATTCAGGATAATGCGCAAGTGATTTTTATTATCTTAATAGCTTTTGGATTATAACAAGATGTCATCAATAAATACCACCACAAATTCATCGAGATATTCGTTGAACACTCTATTCATCAGATCCATGAATACAGAGGGTGCATTAGTCAGCCCAAAATGAATTACTGTAAACTCGTAATGCATGTAGCTGGTTTGAAATGCTATATTCGGAATGTCTTCCTTCTTCACACACAACTGATTGTATCCAGGTCGAAGGTCAATCTTTTAAAAGTATTGATCTCCATGCAGTTGGTCAAATAAATCATCAATGCGAGGTAGGTGATACTTGTTCTTTATTGTTATAGCATTGATCTCCATGTAGTTGATACATAACCTCATAGACCCATCTTTCTTTTTAACAAAAAGGAAAGGGGATCCCCATGGAGAAACACTTGGGTGAATAAATCCCTTATTACTCAATTCCTCTAGTTGTTTCTTTAGTTCCACTAATTATGTAGTAGCCATTCTATAAGGGGTATTCGATATGAGCCTTGATCCAGGAATTAAATCGATTGAAAACTCAACTTCTAGTTCTAGAGGATGTCCAGGTAAATCTCCCGAAAACACATCTACATATTCTTTTACAATAGGTACATCCTCTATTTGAACATTCCTTTACTCACCCATAGTAATTTCATTTTCTTCCTACCCGATAATTGAATTTAGTTGAGCTACTGGGGGTGGATCTATATATGAATTAGGTGGTGATGATTCCACTCTATAGATAATGTGTTCCTTATCATCATCATCAAAAATAGTAACCTCCTTCTTCTTACAATAATTCTTCACATCATGATCTGAAAACCAATCCATACCGAGGATTATATAAAACTCAATCATAAGTATGACGATGAGATCAGCGGATAAAGAACATTTATGTGCTCTAATGGGGACTGATTCACAAAACATTGTTGCAATTATACTTCCCATAGGATTTTTAACTGAAAACTCCCTTATTAAATCAAATTGGAAATCTCTAATTTTCTTAGAAAAATGAGAAGATATGAAATAATGAGATGATATAGAATAAAATAATGCATTTGCTAAACTTGAGGAAACCATTAAATTACCTGCCACCATGTCTTTCGGAGCTTCTACCCCAGCAATAGTGATAGCATAAGATTGGTCTTGATCCCTTGGACTTTATGAGGTATGTTCCCCTGACGCTTAGGGAATTCATTTGCATAATGTCCCATATCTCTGTAGTTGTATCCTTGAACATCAATAGCTTCTTTCTTCCCCTTGCAATCACGAGCTTGGTGTCCTTTTTCACCACACTTGTAACAAACTCTCATTCCATTTAAGAATGTACCAGGGTGTTTCTTCCCACATTAACTGCAGGATGGATATTCAACTTTTCCCTTCTTCCCCTTATTTCCATTTCCAGATTGATCAGTAGATCTCTTCTCCTCTTGATTTTCTTTAAAGTCATATGACTTAGAGAATTCCTTTTCTATTTTGATAGCACATGAGACAATGTCTTCGTACGATGAGAAGGATTATGATACTAATGCTCGATGAAGAAATGGTTTTAACCCATCAAAGAAATTAGAAATATTACTTCTTGGGTTACATATATAATCTCCAGCAAACCTTACTAACCTTGTGAATTTATCCTCATACATTGTAACATTCTCATCCTCCTTTTGTCTCAGACTCAGAAATTGCCTTTCTATATCTGCTCGATGGTCACGAGAAATGTATTTTTCTATGAAAAGATCTTTGAACTCCCTCCATTCCATATTTGATACTTCATCATCTTCCTTCGTGTTTTGAAACAATGACCACAATTGATCAGTATTTACAGTGAGGTGATAAACTTCCATGATAACTTTTTCCCTTTCACTTCTCCCCAAAGCCTGAAATATTTTCTCTAGGGAACATATCCATTGCTCAGCTACCAATGGATTTGTACACCCATTGAATGTTGGTGATTGTTGCCTCATGAATCGATCTAACGTTGATCCTCCATGATGTGGATCAGGGTGCTCCATACGGGTAAGGTTATTATTCATAACCTGAGTGAGTTGTCCCAGTATGGTGATAAGTTGATCAACACCAGTTGCGTCACCAGCTCCAGTTTAATTATCTTGAGCAGGAGGGAAATCCCTACATGGAGTGAGTGCATTGATACTGTTTCCATTTCTTCCACTAGGCACCATTTCTAAACAATGGCATAAACTAGATTAGTTTATGAATCAAAAAACATAATTCCATACTTGTAAAACACTTAACATAAATTGAACCGTTTATGGATATAATCCATAATCATAAAACTGTTTTTTAGGAAGTATATACTCATAAACCCTTCATAATGGTTTGTAAAGAAAATGAGAATTATCCTAATCATATCCCCCAGGAGTGTCGTAACCAAGAGTACAGCAATTCTCGTTTTCATGCACCAGTTCCCATTTGAGTCTAGATCAAAGCGATGTTTTTGGGTTTTACCCCTAGGTACATCTGTGCCAGATCCACCTCTACCTTCTCATATCCATACAGGGATGTATTTCTCAGAAAACTCAAAAAATCTCTACAATACCAAAATTCTAGGAATTTATTCTATACTAATCCATAAAGTCCATCTTAGGTCTATGTGCTCAAATCAGAGTTTATCTAAATCTAGCTTCCAAGGTTTGTACTAAACTTCCTCTGATACTAACTGTAACGCCCCGACCCTAGTTACCCAGAGTCGGTGCATTATTACATAACATTGGCATGATCACAAGAAAGATCAAGTCTCGAAATACTGATTAGTTTAGTAGACTTGGAATAACTAGATACATTCATAAATTTTACATTACATCATAAATTAAAAACTACTACAAAAACATCTTGTCTTCATATCCCCTCAAATTATCCATATAGGTCATTAATACATTACTTCTCCACATCCTGGTAAAAATAAAACATTGAAAGGGGTGAGCTCAGATACTCAGTAAGGATAAGAATATAGCAGAAACATTCATAAATAAGAATAAACATTTAAGGCACTATATAGCTAAAAAATCCTTTTAAACTTAAACTTTTGCATAATATGGCTAAGATAAAATGAAATAATTTCATTTAATTATTCACATGGATATTCTACTAGTCTAATAATCACATTCAATACCAATAACCACTTTCATAATGATGGAATGCATAATTCCATACTATCATAACCATGTAGCCAAGGCCTCGTGCCAAGACTACAAATAATATTTTCTCAAGGCCTCGTGCCAAGACACAAGTTCGTCTCATGAGACCTGCCAATGCATCAAGGAGCTATAGCAGGCTCTACCCATCTCTTATTAAGTTCAATGCATTCCTCATATGAACAGGTTTCAACATAACACAAACATTCATGTTAAAAATATCATACAAAATGTCAATACATTCACCATAAACCATGAATGGTATAAAAATAACACATCTACAATAAAACATATCAAAAAACATTCAATTCAATATGGAAGTTTTGTATCATAATAAATCAACTTCAAATAAGCTTAAAATTTATCAAAGGATGTTGACATAGATGAAATCAAAACTATTTTAGAGAAATATCTATTTTTTTGAAATCATTTAAAAGTCACATAATTATAAAATAAACAATTAATTTGATAATATTCTTATAAGCTTTTAAGGGATGCTTCTAAGATTTTATAAAGGCATAAAATAGCCGCACCCACCGTATAAGTTAAAAAAAGACATTCTTACCTTAATTCTGTCGAAAAGGTTAAAAAGGCCCATGTTTGGAAAACGATGGAATGATTCCTTTATAAACCTCTTATAAAATGTAAAACAAGGGTATAAATGACTTTAACCTATATTCTGTAAAATATCAATAATTGTTTGAAATAAATTTTTGAGAAACATGGATGTTGATGATAAAGAGGTCCTAGTAGATAAATAGGTATATACAACCTCAGATAATGAAGAGATTGTGAAATAACCCTTACCTTGTACTTTTCCTTAGTCGATGGTATGTTATCCTCTTGTATAATAGTTAAAACATTGTTATTAAATTATATAAGAACCATATTCATAATTATGATATCATATATGATCTTCTAATAATGCTTTGTTAAAAATACTTTAGTATTATCGTCGTTTCAGGTGTTAACAGACTTGTTTTATTTTATATGTTTTGTCACATAAGGTGTGTTTTTATGGATAGTTTGTACCTTATTTATATCAATAATTATATAAATTTCTTAAACATTAATTTTAATTATCAAATGAGAATTAGTCATTAATGGATACGATGGGGAATGGATCTCATCGCGTTCGTGGAGACGGTAGTACGTACATACGCACGAGTGACAATATCATTCTTTTCATATTAAAATAATATATAATTGGATGGTATATCATACATAAATAATCATTATCATGTTATATTTATTATTTACATGAATTACACGTCATTATTTTACCCATCCAAATAATAATATATTGAATAACAATTACACCACGACGTGGAGACGGTAAGTCGTGCGTACGCACGTATGGTGACATGTCATTCAAAGGATGGATAGAATAATGAATATGGTTGTACCATATTTATAATAATACTATAGTATATAATAGATACTGGAGTTATTATTTTAGAATGGTAATAACAAAGAAATAAGATGTTTAAGAACAAATGAACTTGAAAAAGGGTGGTGAAAACATTACCTATTCTTCGTGTTCTTCCATTTGATTTGATCAAAAGGGCTCCATAGGTTGGATTTATGATCAAACTAATGCCTCTAGGTTGAATTTAGTGAAGTTTAGAGAGTATTTGGGTAGGGTTTGGCCAAACCAAAATGCTTTTAAAGTGTGAATAATTTGTTAGAAGTGGTGTCCTTTTATAAGGGGGAGGAGAGGTACCTTAGGAAAATCTGTAAATATTATTTTATAATAAATTCATATTCGCTTTATAATGCCTCCAAAGTAAATTATTTGAAGTTTAAGGTGGGGCTGGGTCGCAAAACGCTCGACCAATATAATTTAGTTAGGTTTGGGTCATTATATTAACCTTATATTTTAGTTTTAACTCTTAGTTAATTAGTATGACACTTACCATGTCGCTTTTTATTTTTATATTCTATAGTTAATAAACATACTATATACCTCCAAGAGACCCCCAAGTGGTCCATTAATGATACACCAACAATCATATAAGTCTCTTGGTCAATCATTAGATTTTTAGGAATAGAATATCAATTAATAATATAATATTTGTTTTAAAAACTCTTTTATGTCAATTTTGACACTATTGGGTATTTTGTTTTTGATAAATTCATAACAACATTATTTCTTCAAATAAAATTTATATAAACAATCCTAATATGTCATCGTAACCTATAAAATTATTTTAATTTATAAAAAGTCTCAAATTACATTTATTTGGGTTTTTATAATAGAAATTATCTTAATATTTCATTAATACGGTAATTACTGCATCATCATTCTGTCATAAATAAATTAAATAATTTAATTTCTAAAAATTATAAATAAAATACCATTATATAGAAAATAGTTTTATATTTCTGATAAATATTTATAGTAGAAAATCCAACATATATAACCCTATGTAAAAATTGTTTTCCTAAAAGATATATGCTTATGTCATTTTTGTATTTACATTAACATAATTAATATTAAGTGTCCCTATCAGCTACACGTGGCTCCATGGTGTCCCAAAATCAAAACAAGATTCCCATGGTCAGAAATGTATCCACTAATAATGTTAGGACACGTTTTAGGATAATTTATTATTACTATTATATTATTTTTTACCATTATTTACCATATTTACCCTTTAATCATGGTAAATAAAATATTTACCGAAGTAATTATTCAAAATGTCTAAAAATGAAAGTTATCTATTTACTCAATTTGGAAATCTTGATTCCAAATATGGAATCCATTTTTCTAAATTCAAAACACATAAGTGGCATAAATTAATTTAAAATTAATTCCCGCTGTCAAAACAAAAATGGTGTTTTTAAGAAATAATAACTCTCAAAAGATTGATACTTGTTTATGTCCGGTTTAATTGTAAAATTATGTCCAATAACCAATATTGTATTAAATGATAAAAATATATTCCAAAAATACTTTAAATCCACTCAAATTCATAATTTATCACTATTAATAATTTCAATTAAAAAAGTTGTTTTTAAATAAAAATTTAGTAATTTTCACTATTTATCAAAATATTAATGTTATCTGAAAAGTTCCAAAAACTTTTCCCTTGGCTAACTTCGATATTCTAAATCCAAAAATGAAGTCCATTTTGAGAGATAAAAATTATAAAATTTTAAAAAGTGGGTATTACTATTTATAATGGCTGGATTGATTGGTTGTGGCGTGTGTTAGAACTCGAAGTTGCGTACAACAAAGGCTACTGTATTATTCAAAGGGAAGCATACCGTGGAAGTTTGGGGTGTTAAAAATCTTGGCAGTTCATAAGGAATAGATCATAAAATAACATTAATCATGATAAAATAGCATGGTAATAAAACATGTAATTGTGGAAAAACATTAATCACATGATATGATTTCCATAGTATCCAAGGAATTGCTTCCAAGACCATCATAGTGGACAAAGTCCCTTATTGAATTGAGTTCACTCCTCGTTCCAGTACATGAATCACTGAACCGGATTAACATTCCATTCCAGTCATGTCTATCTCATGAGATATAAATCCTTACCCAATGCATTTGAGGTAGATATAGGTCCCACCCATCTCATAATGAAATCATTATTTCATGTGCCACAAAATAAATGTACATCATTCATAATAACCCAATGAATAAAATGGGTTTCATAACATAATCCCATTAAAACATAATCCATATAAAAGAAATGTATATAATTTCACCATAAGAAAAAATCAAACCATGTAAATAATATAGACATTATACTTGAAACATAAACATACTAAATAATGTTATCTTAGATGGAAAACAGTTTTGATAAAACAGTTGAAATGAATTCTTGAGGAAAATATCCTTTCTTCTTCAAAATCATTTTCTTTTCTCAAAAGTCCATGAGATTTTAAAGGAAAAGGATTTTTTTGACAATAATCATGAAATTTTGTAGAGGAAACTTCATTTAAATAAGTCATTCTGAATCCGTAAAAATCCATTCACGACGTATAAGTTAAAAAACATTCTTCTCGTACTTTTTCCAGAAAAGTCAAAAAGTACATTATATGGTAAACAAAAGAATGATTCCTTCCATAAAAAAATTAGAAGACAAAGAGGGTTAAAAATTAAATTAAAAATACATGTAATAATATTAAACACTTTATGAAAATCATTTTTATGGACATGGATGAAATATATAACCCCAGTAAATACTTACGTATAAGCAATCTAGGATAAAAATGAGATTGAAAAATTATCCCTTACCTTATGTCCAATTTATTCCATATGTGTCCAAGACTTCTGTATAGTGGGTTTAAAAATATTATTAAATTGTAACAGAACCATAATGATATTTATGATATCATATATGATTCACTTATGACTTTATATTACCTATTCTTTTGTCAATTCCATGTTGAAGCAGCGTTTTGGGTAAAATCGTTTCATTTATCGTACGTGTTTGGACTTGTTATTATTGATATTATTATTACTTATATAATGATTTAATTACTTTCAGAATGTTTGATATAATTTATGTATCATATATATTCATTATATATATATATATAATAGATAGATAAAGGAAATAAAATACACCGTTCATGGAGACGGTAGGCCGTACGTACGCATGAACACTGTTTTCCTTTCCTTATTAACTTGAATGGAAGTATGTTGATGATATATATATATATATATCCAGTAGCATTACTATTTCATATATATCATTATTCTTCATTATATATACTTTATAATCATTCTTGAAAGTTTAACATGGAGAATGAATCTCATCGCGTTGTGGAGACGGTAATATGTACGTACTCATGAGCGATGATATCAATCCCATTATTATTGAATGGAATTTCAGTGGATTATATAATATCTCATAATTAGTATCATGTTATAATAACCAAATATAGTTATTCTTTACACCATTATACCCATCCAAGTAAGGTGGTGGTGGAAAAACATATACAACCACGACATGGAGACGGTATTCCGTACGTATGCACGCGCGGTGATTTTATTTCTTGTATGATGGATAGAATGAAAAATGGGGTCGTTTCCTATTTATAATAACATATCAGTTTATTAGTTATACTAATTTTATTACTTTATAATGAAAAATCTAAAGAAGAGGAAGTAGAAGAAGAAATAAATGTGAAATAATAGGTAAAGGATATTACCTCCTCTTGGACTCCCCTCTTCTAAACCTCCTATTAGGACACGAAATATGGTCTTTGAAGAAGACCATAACCTCTAGTATGTTTCTAGGGAACTGGATAATGTAAATGGATAGGGTTTGGCCGAGAGTGAAGGCAAAAAATGTTGTAAATTGGAGAGGGAGGAGGTGCCCTTTAATAAGGGAGGAGAGGGGCACCTTAGAAAAAACATAAAATATTATTTTATAATAAATTCAATTTCGGTTTATAATGTCTCCTAAGTGACTTATTTCAAAGATATGGTGGGGATGAGTCTAAATAATCTCAACCAAAAGGTTTTATTCAAGTTTAGGTTACCATTTTAGTCTTATCATTTATATTTAACTCTAAGTTAAATAATTTAACTTTTACCGTGTCTTCAGGTATTCTTACACTATATGGTTAATAAACAAACTATAAACTTTTAATAGAACCCTAATTTGTTCATTAATGTCATATATATTATTATATAAGTCTTTTTTCCAAAACATAGATTTTTAGGAATAGAAAAATATATAATAATATAATATTGTTTTCAAAAACTCTTTTATGTCAATTTAGACACTAATTGGTATTTTGTTTTTGTGAAATTCATAACAGCATTATTACATGAATAAAAATTCATCTAACTAACCCTAATATGTTATAGTACCCTATAAAAGTAGTTTAATTCCTAAAAAGTATCATATTACATTTATTTGGGTATTTATAACATCAATTATATTAATATTTCATTAATAAGGTAATTAATGCATCATTATTGTGTCATAAATAACTAAAATTATTTAATGTCTAAAAATTATAAATAAAATATCATTATTTATTAAATATTTTTATATTTATTATTAAAATTTATAATTGAATTTATCTTATGCATAACCCTATATTAAAAACTCGTAGTTATTAAACTTTGATTTTAACTCTTTTAATTCTTCATCGAATTAAATAATAATAAATGTTCTAATCTAATCAATGTGGACCTAAAGGGTCATATTTTATTCTTAAAGTTTTTTTTGGTCAAATTACACTTATCCAATTGAATTAGGACATTTGATAGGCTAATATTAATATCATTTTTACAATTAATTTCCCTATTTACTTTTAACCATGGTAAATAAAAGTAAAAAGTTACTACTCACCAAAAATTATTTTTATCTTATTGAACCACATTTTACTTACTAATATCAAATGTGTCTCTCTGATTTTTTAAATTCCACTCACAGAATCAGTAAAATTATATTTTATGTAAATTTTCAAATTCTCCTAAGAGGTGGGTAAAAGACAGTAAAAAGTTCAATAAGATTTTAATATATCTAAAATTATTATAAAATGAATCCAATGAATTAAATTTAACTTATATAGGTATTATGTATCTATTTTGAACTAAAATAAATATTAATAATATTAATAATTATTTAAATAAAAATTCGGTTTTAAACTATAACTAAGTGTTTTTTAACTATTCATCAAAAATTGAAAGTTTTCATAAAAATACCAAAAATTCACCCTAAGATAATTTTGATATTCCGAATCAACAAATGAAGTCCATTTTGAAAGATAAAATTTTTAAAATTTCAAAAACATGGTATTACTATTCATAATGTTTAGTTTATATAATATTTTAATAACATATCGGCGTTTAGTGAAACTCAATATTGCATACTACACACGCTATCGAGGAAGGTAATGATTGCGTGTAATGCAGGCCATGTTTTGGTTGTGTGTAGTGCAAGCTCCCTTTGGTGTTGCGTATATTGCAAGCTAATATAGTGTTGTGTATAGTACAGGCTAATCATGGTGTAGTGTACAATATAATACATCAAATAAATTAAAAAGAATTTATCTCATAAAATCTCAGGGTGTTACATGATGGTAACTAAAGTATGAGGTCATATTTTTTCCATTTCTTTGTGTTTTAGATCTAAGGCCAGATTCCATTCACTATAACACTTGAGGATTATCTTTATTCATTATGTGATTTGGGTGGTTCCCATGTGATGGTTTTGGAAACCTAGAATCATAACCTCTATATGTTTTGGAAGAAATGGTTATCGGCCATTTTTATGAACTAGTCTTATATTCTTCGATGTTCATTTTCCTCAGGGTATTTTGTATTTATTGGTCGGTGAATCATTTTTGGAGTTCATATTACTTATGGATGATTGTGGTTAGAGGAATCTATATTTTTTGTTTATTGAGTTGTGTAATCATGGTTATCTTGATAATTATCCCATTATAGGGGGGGGGTCATTTGATGCTTTATTATTTGGAATAATTCTAAATTGAGATGAGACCCTCAGTCAATCTCCCTTTGTTTTAATGTTCCCTGTAAGATGTTTTTAGTTTATTTATTCTTGAGGTTTTTGGTGATGTTGTTGGTTTAGGATTTTATAATGTCTTTTAGTGGATGGGGTTTTTTATGTTTTCAAGGTAATAGGACCTCTTGACTTCTTTCTAACCCTTTTTTATTCATATAATGGATTTATGGGTTTTCATCTTTTTCTATTACCATTACATTAACTAGGGACTTTATAGGGGTTTAATGTGGTATGATGGATATAATTGGGGAACCAATTTTTTATTTATACCATATGTTTTATATTATTTTATCTTTAATTTTGTTAATTTACATTTCCATGAAATTTTTTAATAAAACATATAAAAGTATAGAATTTTCCCACTGCTCAGAGGGTACATGAACGATTTATAGGAAATTATATAGTAATCATTACATAGGTTTTATTTAGTTAATTTAATATATAAATAGTAATTATATGGAGGTTTCACACAGTTAGGTATAAGCTATATAAATATTAGGAGAAACCATGTGAGGCCTTTGGTACATTAGGGTAATAGCACACAACTTGTACATAGTTAGAGGAAACTATGATACAAGTGTATGATGAAGTCTACAATATTTATGAATTTTCCATGGGTTTCACATAATTCTTCAAGCCATACAAGGACATTTGTTCTAGGTAGTTTCATTTTTACTATAGGTGTACTAATTGGAAAATTGTGTGGTCAAAAATTATAGCCAGACCATATTTCATTAAAGTGGTAAAATTAAAATATTTACCCCTTAGATTTTTATGCTTTATCCCTTTCTCATCCTCCTATATAAATATAATTTGGGGTATGTATGGGATTTATCTCCCTTATTCATTCATTGATTTAGGATCTCACTATTTTCAATTCTAAGTTGATAAGCCTTCTTTTATTCCCCATTTCATCCCCCCCATTTGAGTTATGCAACCATTGAAATGGTTTATTATATATATACACCATTAACTTCTTCATATAATTTACATAGTAACTATAGTTACATGTATTTTCCATGTATTTGGTTTTTTATATTCTGTGGATTATTCGTGAAACTAGCTAGTGGGACGACATGAGATTCTAAGGCTCGGTGAGCCCAGAATAGTTGTTTGAAATATTTTAAAAAAATTAAATAGCATGTATGAACCATTTTCCTGAATAAGTGAAATAACATCTAAATAGGGGGTGTATATCAGAAATCCAAAAGCATCTTTGGGTTCACTATGTGGGTTTTACCCGAGGTCTGACGTAACCAATGTTGGTGTGAGACATTTGTAGAAAAGATGTCACGGGTAATATAAATAAAATTATTAATTAAAATAATTTTATTAATTTGTTGACTCCGAAACCCAAATTATTATATAATAATATGGTTATTATGAAACCCTATGGTTATCCTCTTAAACCTAGAGTCGTTGAAGATCGGTTGGAGAGAGTTTTGGAGGATCTTTCTCAAACAAACTTCTGTCGAATCGTGGATCGGTGATTGATGAAAAATTTAATTGAAGGATCTCAAAAACCATAATAAAACATGATCATTATTCCACATGAATCAATCCACAATGAGTTATGAAAATTTTTTATTTGATTCTTTCTATACTGTTAATTTCTACAAAATACTAGACTCAATCAACTAACAGATTGATTCACTAATCGATAATCATATGGTATTGGTTTATTTTTGGGGATCATATTTGGAATATTACATTGTGATTATAGATTATTCATTTTTATTATAATAGTGATGGATCGAGACCAACATGAAAATTATATTAAGTTCATTCCTCATGTTTTTTGGATTGGTATTTATCCCCGGATTCTTCATTCATTGTGGGTGTTCTTCAATATCCTCATGGATCAACATCCACCAATGGAATCAATCATTTCTCACACAATTCATACCGAAACTATATGATAATTTAGATCTTGGATGGGAATGACATGATGGTGGTTCAACGATGAAAGCGATGATGAAGCAAATGGATTTTGATACCCTTTTTTGTTCTCTAGCATGTAGTGAAGAATAATGTATAACTCTATTTTACAAATAGATTTGATGTCAGAACATTTGGTTTAATCGATGGTGAGAATCTAACAAGATGATTCCTTGGTTTTTAAGCATGTTTTGTGGTTGAATAGATAGCCAAAGGTGAGGAAATAGAAAATGAAACTAGATTTTAGAATATGGAAAATTCTATGATACACAGAATATAATGCAGTTCCACATTCCATGTGGGATGCTCTGAGAAATGGATAGGGTTTCCAGAGGAAGATATGCATCACATGGTGTGTGACCCCAATAACCTATCATGTGGTCAATCCCTAGTGGCTCAGTATGTACCAAAGAGTGTATATAGACATGGTGTGGATTAGATTGGCACGAGCACTCCATTTACTCCCCTACACAGGAACAGTTTGGATAAGTACATGGGGTAAGTGATGTATCGATACACGTGAAGAGTATATGGGAAGCCGACACATAATGTACTGTTATGCATAAATGGGCCTGAGACATGAGTTGATTACACGGGAAGGACCCAGGGTTAATGGACATGGTGTGTATGCCTACAACACATTTTTTACTCCTAAAATCATTTTGTGGATCACATAACTTATATATCTTGGAGAAGTATATTTATGGTGAGTTACCCTAATCATTTCTATGAGGGTTTGTATAAAATGGGCTCCTACTCCTAGGATAGTTATCACTTTTGAAGGAAATCTTGGATAGTGTTTTTGGAATCCTTTTATGAGGCCTCGAGTGAGATCCTCTATTCATCTTCATACCCATAGTGGAGATCAAAGTATCCTCATGACGAACACTACATGTGCGCCAATCCTCTACTCAGTAGGCTTGTCTGGTTTAATTGTTTTGTATACCCCATGGCCTTTGGTGTGATCCTCATCATTATATCATATCCCTTCAGACATTGATCATGTACTTCCTACAGTGAGACCCAAATATTAGTACCACTCAGATAGACATCATCGATGTTATTAGACTAAGGAGTATGTTCTCTAGGATGAGTGCTATGTTGAGCCTTTATGCTAGAATCCTAGGCTAGAATACTATATTTATGAATTGACATTAAATTGTGTGTCTTTTTGAGTATATATATATATATGTATATATATTCATACTATATTTATTGTAGAAATATACCTATGTAGAGGTGAATATATTTCCTTTGTTGTTTACATTGTGGTTTTTGGGTGTCCTAGAGGATATTGTTATACTCACCCATGCACGGGCTTTTCCTGCACATGTCGTGTATTGTGTAGATGACCATACTTTTGATGGAGTCCTAGATTGAACAAGACGATACAGTTCTTAGTGAGACCGGATAGACTAATGTGTGTTTCTATAGTATTCTGACAACATACCCATTTTTACTTTTAGGTTGGACTTATTAGATAACTATTTATTGTGGGATTGTATTTAGACCTATTTACATGTCATTACATCAATTCATATTCTAGTTGTGTGATTTTAGATATAATCATGCATTCTTGTTTGGTTGTTCTTTTAAGGTTATCATTTTATAGTCTTGATGATTTTTGGGTGTTTTCATGTAATTTTGTTAAGGCCTCCCATGTCAGGGATATTCCAACAAGGTACTAGTCATCATCCACTGGCCTATTAGAGGTAGGCTTTGGGATTAAAGACATTGGCCCCACTATGATGGGTCATGATAGAGAGGTATCAGAGTATTATTTCTACCTTCTGACTAGATTCTATGATATTGGTTTAGGGAGAAAATGCTAAATGTATTAAGTTCAACTTTCAAGAAAGGGACTCTAGTGTTGGTGTGGAAACTATTGAATCCATACACCAGGACTCTAATCAAATGCTTTTCAATTCAGAATATGATACCACTGGTTTCAATGAAAACAATGGTGCATGACTCATATAGGAATGAGTTGATGTTTCTATGTCCTTCTTAATTCATCTTTCCAGATATACTCATTGACAATTGTATGTCTTGTTTACTTCCAGGTTTCCTCATTGATGTATTCCATCTAAAATTCAACATTATGATCAGGAGGATTATATCCTTAGTGATGAGTCATCAATAAAAGGACATGTTCTACAGGTTCCACCTTCTAGTGGTTCACTAGCTATACCACCACCTATTGAGCAGGTAATGGTACCTGAAGTACAAGCGTATGAGGTGTGTAAGTTTAGCACACTTCATTATATTCAATTATAGAGTTTATTCAGGTTCCAAGTAATCCCATCCCATAGAAGATTGTACTATGGTTAGAGAGTGATCATCTCTTCATAGAGGAGTTTTCTCTAGCTACACTAAGGGATTTATGTATCCAAGTGATTCAACAGCTCCAATAGGGAAGCATGGAAGTAGATGAGTATTCATAGAGGTTTACTAACCTCTTTAAACACTTCATGGATTTTGTTCAGTATCTATTTTTGGGGTTTTGAACCTTCAAGAAAGGGTTGTGTATGGAAAAGGATCCATTAGTAGTAGGGAGACAATGTTAGTCCCGTGGATTGGGATGTGCTAGTCATTTTAGGAGGAGGTCATTGGATAGAGTTTTTTGGGTACATGTATCTCGAAAGGGGGAAAGATATCTTAGATAGAGGTGGTGATACTCATGTGATGGCAGGGAGAATCTTGCATGATATTTTCCAACCCTCAATACAGTTGACATAGAGATTGTGGATGGACCCCCAAGGTAGAATAAGTGGCATGATAAGGTATGTTCAAAAGGTGGTGGGTGTGATAGAGGAGCTGGTAGAGTAGCCGAAGTTGGTTTATTATTTGACTCATTACCATCTCTTCCCTTAGGTGGTCCACACCAGGATTACGGAGTTGGAGGTTAGTGGTGGGGATAGCTGCAGGCAGTCGAAGCTTATGTCCCAGTGGCTTCAGGAATGATATGAGATATGCTTTGCGTCTTTTCAACCTTAGTTTAAATACTGATATAAATAGGTTCTACTGATTCCCTTCTTTAAACATATCTTGTATGAGACATATTGGATCCATTTGAGACCTTGGATAATCCTTTAAGATTGGATAATCCTACTGAAGTTGTCTAATAAATCAAACACTTGTGCTGAGAGTGTTACTTATGACTTAGAGGAAAGGGTTTCTATTGGGAACTATTTGTTGTAGTGATGAGGCCTTATGAAACCATATTAGGTATGGAATGTTTATCTATATTCCATTCCCATATTGACTATTTTTGACATAGGATGTGGTGTGTCCATATTGATGAAACTAGGTTCTCCTTTTTTAGTAAAAAAGTAAACCCATTCAATGTAGTATGGACACATGCCTAGGAGTTTATAGATAATTATAAGTTAGCTAGTCTGACCCCTGGTGTCGTAGATGTTATGAGTTATCATTTTCTTATAGTGGTGGTGGTGTATGATGATGTCCTCCCTGGTGTTGTTCTATGTCTACCTCCCCATAGAGATATATAATTCTTCATTGATGAACACCCTATGATGGAACTGATATCTACTCCATCAAATCAGATGGATCCCACTGAGGATCATGAGATGAGAGTATATTTGGAGGACTTGTAGAAGAAGGGATTTGTTAGACCTATTGTTTGATCCTAGTCATCCCTAGTACAGTTCACAAAGATGGAATATAGGAGTTTGATGTTATGTGCATCCTAATGATGCCTGAACAGGTGACCATGAAGAACAATTATCCACTATTTAAGATTGATGACCTATTTGATCAGTTAATAGGACAAAGATTGTTCCCAAAGGTTTCCATTATATCAATTTATCACCATTTGTGAGTACATGATGAGGATATACTGAATACGACATTCATATGTAACTATAGTCACTGATTGTACATGGTGATGCCCTTTAAAAGGACTAATTCTCCAACAATGTTCATGGGACACATGAACTCAGTCACTTTGCCTTTCATAGAACAGTTTGTGGTAGCCTTCTTTGATGATACCTTTGTGTACTCAGTGTTCTAGGAGGATCATGTGAGAAAATTAGGGATGATTTTGGATGAACTCTGAGAGAAGTAACATTACCTAACTCTCCCAAAGTTTCAATTATGGATTCACGTGGTCCACTATAAGGGACACCATATATCAGTGGATGGAGTGGTAGTGGACCCAACCAAGGTCAAGTTTGTGTTAGCTTGGGAGCCACCCAAGATAATGATGGAGGTGTGGTGCTTCAATGGGTTGGTATGATATTACCTGGTATTAATACATTATTTTTCCAAGATATTAGATATCATGATAGATTTGACCAAAAATTATAATCCTTTTATATGGATAGAAAGGTTCCAGTATGATTTTTAGCAGTTTGGATAGAGGTTGATGAGCACTCCCATATTGATATTTCCATAGGAGGGTGTCTAGTATGTAGTGTTTTGTGATGTTTCAAGAACCTAGCATGGTTCTATTCTAATGTTGAGGAAGGAGGTGATTTTCTATTCATACATCAGTTAAGACCATAATAGAATACCAATTTGAACTATGATGTTGAGTTATTAGCAGTTGTCTATTCACAAAAGAAGTGGTGTCACTACTTTATGGGTGATTGGTTTATCATCTATTCTGATCATAAGAGTCTTGAGTAAGTCCTCTCTCTAGAGGATCATAACATGGAGATGACTAGAATTTATCTAGGATTATGAATGTCATATTTTCAATACTTCTGGAAAGGAAAAAATGGTTTCAGATTATCCAAGAATAAAATATTTATTGTAGTTGTTGAATGTGGAATCAGAGTAGTTAGCCTCATTGTAGATATCCTTTGTGAATGGAGATGGATGAACATACCTCCAGTCGATGGTTATCATCCATCTGATGTTATAGCATGTTAGGGAGGAACAATATGGGGATACAAGCTATGAGATTCTACCTATTCAAATATCCACTAGACATGCTTCTGTTTTATTATATAAAGGTGGGGATCATGTCATTATATTCATAGGATACATGATGGTACCAGTAACATTGTGGGAGGAGTTTCTGATAGAGTTTCATAAATATACTTTGGTGGTATATCCATGTGAGTAAAATATATAACAGGACCTCCAACATAGGTTTTGGTGGAAAAAATTGAATTAAGGGAGTTGCAGAGTTTGTCTCTTGATTCCTTACTTATCTGTAAGTGAAGGTTGAGCTGTAAGTACCAACAAGTTCAGCTCAACCCATTGAGGTTCCTGAGTGGAAGTGGGATAGGATTTCTATGGACATAGTGTTTGTCTTACCACATATGTCTAGGGTACATGATGGAATCTAGGTGGTCGTAGACCGACTCCCCAAGTCAACCAACTACTTACATATTTGGGAGCATAGTTAAATAGAGATATTGGGATGCCTCTTTATTTAAGAGATAGTATAACTCCCTAGAGTTACGTTGGCAATCAATTCTGATCATGATGCTCAATTCAAATCCATGTTGTGGCATGGATTTCCTGAGGAATTTGGGACTCATTTACCCTTGAGCACAGTAATTCACCTCTAGACTAATGTCTAGACAGAGTAGACCATTTAGGTTTTTGAGGGCATATTGTGAGCTTATTTTTTGGTCTTTGTTTATAGTTTTTTGGATTACCAACTAGTGGTTCAGTTTTTATACAATAACAACTATCATTCCACCATTTTAATGCCACCATTTGAGGAATTGTATGGGAAACCCTACAGGTCACCTCTTTTCTAAACTTACCCTGTAGAGTTAGAACTCGTGGGTCCAGAGTAGGTTTGAGCTACTACCAAGAAGTTGAAGATCATTCAATATTAAATGAGGAATGAATATATCGATAATAAGTATTATTTGGAATGATAGTATAAGCCTGAGAAGTTAGATGAGGTAAACCATGTGTTCTTACAAATTCCATCTAGACGTGGACTATAGAGATTCAGCTGGAGTGGTAAGCTATCTTCCAAATTCATTTCACCTTTTCATATATTGCACAGATTAGCTGAGGTGGCATACTAAATAGATATACCTCCACAGTTAGACATGGGACAAGGTATCTTCCTTCAGTCGTAGTTAAGGAGGTATGTGCATGACTCATCACACGTTATCGATTGGGGTGAGCTGGACATTAGGGATGGATCTATCATTGTTGAGTACCTGGTAGAGATCAAGGATCAGTAGAGGATGATTCTTTATGGGAGATCAATTCCTTTAGTGTATTACCAATGGTAGAATGGGAATCTTCAATAGAGAACATGGGATTGGGAGGCTCATATACATGCTCAGTACCCACACCTCTTTGAGTATCCTTGGTTTGGATTTTCAAGGATGTAATTCCCCATGGTCTGGAGAATTTAATGACTCGTATTTTCCATGTATTGTTTCAGGATAAGGTATATATTATTTTCGATACCAAGCATTAAGATGGTGTGCAATTCCAAGGCCCAGTGTGCCAATAATTAATGTTTGAAATAAATTAAACATATTAAATAACATGCACACATAGTTATTTAATATTGTGGAATAACATCTAAACATATTATCAGATAAGAAAACAAAGGGAACTATTGAGTTAAAAAGGATATTTTTACCCTAGGAATGACATCACCATTGTTAGCATGCGACATTTGTGGAAATTTCTTCATGTTCATAGAATAAAAATAATAATTATGTAAAATTATTTTATTACTCTATTGACGCAGTGTCCTAACTTATTCTTTAAGAATGTGGTTCTGATTAATTCCTTGGTTAATTCATGTAACTATATATCCATTGAAGATACATTAAATATTACGTTGGAGGATCTCTCTCAGACCTTCTTCTATTGGATCATGTATCGATAAGTGACCCTCAATGGAATTGATGGATCTCACTAAATAAATCGATGTCAGATCATTATTTGTCATCAATTAATCCATCTCAAGTTCAGATATTTTTTTAATTGGATTCTTTTCCCATTCTTAATTTCTGTGATGAATGTAACTTAATCAACCAGTAGATTGATTCACAGCTCGATCATCATGACGTATGGTTTTATTTGTGGTGATTTTATCAATATAATTACTTTTTTATTAATTATTTATTGCTATTCTAACAGAAACTAATTAAGTCTAACATAAATGTTTTCCAATGTTTTTTCATCATGTTTTTGGTTTCGAATATCTCCATTTATTCTTCTAACTTCATGGGCATTATTTTTTTTCCAGTGGCTCAATATCCACCTATGAAATCAATCAATTTACACCTGATTCAGGTAACAATGATTTTTATTTGCAGATCTAGGATTGGCATGGAACAATGGTGGAGAAATGATAGAAGTGGTGTTGAATCAGATAGCTTTCAATTCCCTATTTAATGTTCATTAGTGTATAGTGAATAACAACATATAAATTATTTTTCTATATAGATTTGATGATGGAATGTGTTCTTTTATTGATGATGAGGCTTGAATTAGAAGTTTAATTTTTCTTCTTATAAGGATCATGATCTATTCCATAGCTAGAGGTGTGGAAACGAATGTGGAAACTAAATTTTATAATAGGGAAATAAATCAATACACGATATGTAATGCGGATCCACACACCTTGTGGTCCCATCTAAGTGGAAGCTAAGGTTTTTGTAGGAAGATAAGTATCAAATGGTGTGTGACCTAGATCACATAGTTTTTGGTCTATCCCAAATGATTTTGTGTGTACTGGTGTGGGTACATGGACATAGGGTGGAGTTCATAGGCACAAACACATTGTGTACTCTCCTACACAGACACATACTGGGCAAGTAAACAATCTATGTCTTGTACTGGTACATTGGAAGAGCACACTAAACACCATGTATTATAATACTAACATGGGAATGAGACATGTTCTGATTACATGGGTAGGACCCATGGTCAAGGGATATAGAGTGTAACCCTACTACACATCATGTAATACATAAATGTAATATTGGATCACATTTCCATTGAATCTTGGACAATTTTAGTTTAGTTGAATTCCCTTTATCCTTTCCCCAATGGTTGGTATTGAATTTCCTTATACTCCTAGGAGAATTATCCCATCATCAGGACTACTTTATAGAGTTTTTGAAATCCTTAATTGAGGCCTGAATTGACATCCCCTATTCATCCTTGTACCCCAGAAGGATTTCTTTGTATCATTGTGAGAAAAACTACATGGTAATCAATCATCTACATAGAATTTTAATCCATATCGAGTTGTTCATATACCCCATGGAATTGTGTGTGATACTCATATGTGTATTGAATCCCTTAAAACATTCAGTGTGTACTTCCTATGATGAGACTCGATGAGTAATACCTCTAGGATTGATTTCACTAGGGTTATCAGACTTAGGAGTGTGTTCTCTCAGATGATTACTATGTCAAAACCTCGAGCTGGAATCCTAGGTTGGCATAATATAGTTGCGACTGGCCCTCAAATTGTGTGTCATTGTTGATTATATATGGATATTCTTATTATATGTGTTTTTCACATATACCTATGTAAAGATGGCTATATGGAATTTATTATATGCTTCATGGTTTCAGGGTGTCCTAATAGGTATTTTTATACTCACCCCCAGCATTATATTTTCATGTACCTATAGTGACTTGTTTATATGATCAAACTTTTGACAAATTCCTAGATGGAACAGGACAAGATGGTCCTTAGTGAGATCGAATAGACAAAGGTGTGTTCCAAAAGTATTCATAAAGAATTCTGAGTTTTACTCTCATGTTGGACTTATTTTATGACTATTTGGGAGGGATTGTATTTTGAATTGTTTACATTCCATTACTTCATGTTGTACTATGGATGGGTTATATTATATGTATGCCTGAATAGTTGTTCAATTGTTTTTTTCTTGCATTTCAAAATTTTAAAGGATTAGATATATGTGTGTGTAGGTGATTAGGATAAGGCCTCCCATATTAGTGGTATTCCTACTTGATGCTAGTCACCAACCTCTATCCTATTGAAGGTTTACTTTGGGAGTTGAAAAATTAGACCGACTAGTATAGGTTGTGACACCAACGTTTCCTTATTTTGAATCAACATTCCATGCTCATCACATTTATTTTTAAACACCTGCTTCATTCATGGGATTCTGTGATAGGTTGGTCACTTCAAAAGCTAATATTTTTAATATTTTCTATTTTATAAATCACTTTCTTCATGGTCTTAAACTATATTTCATATATCGTTTAACTACATCAAATTATAATGGCTCTACTTGTAATAATTGAACAATGTTTTCTACCTAAATAGTTCATAACATTTTTGTGGGAGTAGATTTATCACCAATGATATTTTATTAACTATATTCTACTCATCTATTTGGGTTTTATGTTGTTGTATCATTCACTTTAGAAGATTTATCATCTACTAATTGAATCATAGAATCCTCTATGAACACTAAATTGTGTGATCTTCTATAATTTCCATTAGATTCATATTTTTCAATATATTCAATATAAATTAGAATTACATATTTTTTTCTATATTTCTCTTCAAAAATGATTTCATTTTTTATTTTTATGATCCTTGACATCCTATTATTATTGCAATTATAGGATTTAATCTCGAATGAGTAGCTAAAGAATGTCCATTTATCTACTACAACTCTGTTTTTTCCTTCATTTCCATATTTTCTTGGATGTATAATTTGATTCCAAATAGATAAAAGTTTATTAATGTTGGATTCATCCTATTACATGCCTAATATAGTGTTTTATTCTCTCCAAGTCATAGAAATGATTGATTTTATGTGAAAATTTATTCTTGTACTCCTTACATATAATAGTTTTGAGATATTCCACTCTTCATAAGAAATGATTTTTCTATGTTTTTTACCACCTAGTTTGTAGAGACCCAATGCTTGTTGTACCTTTACATTACATTACTTTTACAGAATTATTAATACATAAAAAAAACAGACACCCAAGGACTGTAATTGTTTAGTGTCTTTGAAAACCCCGAACATAATCTTCTAATCAGGGTGAATGATCTTCAACATCAGCCATAAAGATCTTTCCCTTTTGTTTTCTTACATAAATCCTCTCTTTATATCTTGGGGAAAAGAAAACATAAAAAGGGTGAGCTCAAATGCTCAGTAAGGGTAATTGTGGAGAAAATAAAAAAAACCATATAAATTTTAATTTAAAACATGAACATAATTTTAAACATCAAAATATTGAGTTCTGAAATAAATCTTTGCAGTACGTAAGGCATATATCATAAAGGAACATTAATAATTATAAAATAGCATGGGAATAATGCATGTAATTTTGGTATCCATAAAGCACTTGTCATTGTTTCTATAGAAGCCAAGGCATTGCTGCCAATACCATCATAGTGGACAAAGTTCCATACTGAACCGGGTATACTTTCCATTCCATTCCTATATTACTGAACCAGATTCACATGTCATTCCATCCAGGTCTATCTCATGAGATGTAAATCTGTACCCAATGCATTGGATGGAGATATAGGTTCCACCCATCTCATAATGAAATCATGCTTTTGTGTGCCACAAAATAAACATAAATCATTCATCATAACCCAAAGAATAATATGGGATTCATAAAAATCATCCAATCATAACATAATCCATATAAAAAATTGATATCATTTCATCATAAAAAAAATTAAACCACGTAAATAATATAGACATTATACTTGGGACATAAACATAATAAATATTGTCATCTTAGATTGAAAATTGTTTTTATAAAACATTTCAAATGAATTCATTCTTCTTCAAAATCATTTTCTTTTCATAAAATGCAATGCAATTTTAAAAGGAATGAATTTTTGTTGAAAATAATCAAGATATATTGTATATAAAGCATCATGAGAATAAGGTGTTATGAAATCTTAAAAATATAATAATTTAATATATATTAAAAAACATTATTCATGTACTTTTGTTTGAAAAGTCAAAAAGTACCTCATATTGTAATCAAAAGAAAGATTACTTCCACACAATGTGCTAAAAAAGGGTAAAAATGACATTAAACATACATTGAATAATATAAAACATTTTATGAAATCATTTTGAGAAAACATGTACATGGATGAGAAACATAACCCTAGTAAATACTTACGAATAAACTATCTCAGATAAGAACGAGATTGGTATAACTATCCATTACATTAGGTATAATTTCTTCTGTATGTGTTTGAACCTCCTGTATAATGATATAAAAAATTTCATTGAATTATTAAATAATATTAGTCATTTATTTGATAACATATATGATTCACTTATGACTTTATATTACCCGTTCATTTCTCAATTCCATGTTAAAGCAACGTTTTGGGTAACAATCGTTTCATTTATCGTACATGTTTGGACTTGTTGTCCTTGATATTATTACTTATATAATGATTTACATACTTCCAGAATGTAAAACACGATTTATATATCATATATATATTTAGTGTGTATATATATATATAGATAGATAAATGAAATGAAATACATCATCCATGGAGACGGTAGGTCGTACGTACGCATAAACGTTGTTTTCCTTTCCTTATTGACTTGAATGGAAGTAAGAAGGTGACATATATAGACACACACATAAATACAATAGCATTATTATGTAATATATCTCATTATTATTCATTATATATACTTTATAATCATTTTTGAATGGTTAACTTGGAAAATGAATCTCATCGTGTCGTGGAGATGGTAATCAGTACGTACACACGAGTGATGATATCATTCCCATAATTATTGAATGGAATTGGAGTGGAAGATATAAAATATTTTCATTATTTTCATTTCATAATAACTATATATAGTTATTATTTCCACCATTATACCCATACAAGTAAGGTGGTGGTGGAAAAATAGATTACACCACAGCTTTGAGATGATATTTCATACGTACACACGCTCGATGATTTCATTTTTTGTTGGATGGATAGAAGGTGAAATAGGGTTGTTTCATATTTATAATAACATATCAGTATATGAGTGATACTTATGTTATTACTCTATAATGAAACAAATAATTAAGAGGAATTAAAAGAAGAAATAAATTTGAAAGAATAGGTAAAGGATATTACCTCTTCTTCGATGATCCTCTTCTAAACCTCCTCTTAGGGCACTAAAGTTTGTCTTTGAAGAAGAAAAGGACCTATAGTATGTTGATATAGAAGTGGAGAAGAAAATTCACAGGTTTTTTATAAGCTTGAATGCTTGAAATGTTGTGAAGAGGAGAGGAAGGAGGTGCCCTTTTATAAGAGAGGATAGGGGAACTTTTGGAAACCTCTAAAATATTAATTTATAATAAACACAAAAACTACCTAAAACCTCCACAAATGACTCAAATCCGAATATTATATGAGAGAGGGTTTTAATCCCTTTAAAAAATAAAATTTAGATAGTTTGGGAATTTATTTTAATCCTCATCAATTTTATTTATCCTGATTTAATCTATTTAATTTTATTTCTGGTAATAATATTCTACATTAGATATTGTTATAAATACTTAATTATGTGTCGTTAATTTTCCATAATTAGACACTTTCTGAAATTTTAGACCATATAAATTTCAATTTATAATTTTTAAATATTTTTGTGATTTTTAAAGAATTTAATAATTTGTTATTTTTATAAAATAACAATACTGTCAATTGTGCCACTTTTCCTTTATTTGAATTTAACTAAAATATATATAGATGATATATTCAAAACAAAAGATTTAATAGATTTATAACATGTATTATTTTACTATAAAAATCGTGGAGCACATTAAATAGTTCATATAATATTTATTTTAATATTTTTAAAACCATTTATTTGTTATTTCAATCAATAAGATAATTTCTACATCACTATTGTGTCATCATTAATGATAATTATTTAATCCCTAAAAATCATAAAGAAATTTAAATTATGTAGATACTTTCATTAGAGTTATGGAGAATATTTAGTTTTGATCTTTTATGAACATTAACACTAAATTAAAATTATTAAACTTATAAGATATATGGGAGTTATATATTGTCACTTTTTTGGGTTTTAATAATAATTACATCATTTTCATGGTCAAAAGTCCATGAAATGAATCTATTCCGACCATTAAGTTTTTTCGGTATACTTTTATTCATCCAGTATAATTTTGGCAGGTGTTAGAGAAATTTTATTATATTATTTTTACCCTTAATTATTCGATTTACCTTAAACTTTGGAAAATAAAATTTACTATTTTTACTATTCATAATGCCTAAAAATAAAAGTTATCTATTTACTCAATTTGAACCTCCTAATTCCAAATATGTAATCCATTTTTACAAATTCAAAACATTGAATATGTAGTAATTAATTTAAAATAAATTCCCTTGTTAAAAAAATTGGTTTTGGTTTAAAACATTGCAAACAAATTGAAATGGTTTTACCTATGAATTCAATGTAAAATTAATGATAATGGCATAAATTAAATTAAATGGAAAAAATATGTTCTATTTATACTTTAAAAATATTAAAAATTATAATTTATCCATATAAATTTTCTCGATGAAAAAAGTTGTTTGCAAATAAAATTTAGTGTACTTTTACTATTCAAAAAAATAAGAAACTTAACAGAAAAATATCCAAAATGTATCCAAAGAAAATTTTTATATCATGATTATAAAGAGGAAGTTTAATTAGTCAAATTGAACTTATAAAAATGTCCAAATAATATATACAATGGGTGTTCCCTCAAAAGGTGGAAAAACTACAATTTTTGAAAAATAGTTATTTTACTAAAAAAAATTTGTTCTCATACCATGTTCTACAAAATGTGTAGGATGAATAATAATGTTATAAAATTCTAAATTTATTTAATAATATTCATAATGGCTTGTCCATAATAATATTATTACAATATATCGTTGTTTAGTGAAACTCAGTATTGTGTGCAACACATGCTGTCGAGGAAGTCCTCTATTGCGTGTAATGTAAGCCAATTCAAGGTTGGGTGTAGTGAAATATTCCTTTGGTGTTTCATATAACATATTCAAAACATAGTTTATTTATACAAAGATCAAAATCTATACTCGATATTGTGTAGAATGACTTTTATTCTAATGAACTTGAAATTTTGTGCAACACAATCCAAAAGTATTGTTGCGTATATTGCAAGCTAATAAGGTGTTGCATATAACAAAAGATAATATTGGTGTAGCATACAAAAGAAGATATCAAAAAAATTATAATGAATATATCATATAAAATCTCAGGGTGTTATATTCCACCCCACTTAAAATGAATTTCTTCCATGAAATTTATTAGGGTTATAAATCATTTACTACTTGAAAGTTTCTTTCATAGAAACCCAAATCATTAAAAGAAAACTAAAACATTATTTTAAAAATGAACGTTAGAAACATAACAGTCACCTAAAGTAACTCAGCACTGGGTTTCCACATAGAAGAATATACGTGAAAATAGGGATATAGAAGAGAAATCTAACCATCATGTTTAAATGAAGAGTGGTAGAGAACATTGCTATTAAAAATACACCAATTAAAAAGACATAAATTTTTGATAATCTAACGTACCATCTAATTCATCAAATATAGGGGAACTAGGAAAACATTTTTTGTTTTCAAGATCACTTCCCAAATGTTGAATAATTTTTGAATTAAATGAAATACTTACATGATTTTTCTCTATTCTCACTATTGTTCGTTCCTTGAAAATTTTAAACTTCATCTCTTAAAGTAATGAAGTTGAATTTGTCTTTTGTGAAGTGTTAGTAGATAATGTGATATAATGATAGGCCATTCCATCAATCTAAAACATAATATTAGAAAAATTTATATACATAAGTCCATCTATGGTGAGATTAATCATATATGGTTCCAAAAATGGACTTATACATCATATATCTTACCGCTTAATAAAATAAAACTAGTTTCTACTAACCAGGGACTTCATGTAGGCCAGTGGTAGGTGATAAAGGACTTTCACTCTTTGGTTGGGGGTTTTATTCTCACACCCTTGTCCGACATGAGGGGTTGTCACTTGTCCTACGGGTAGTCCTTTTTCTAAAATTATACTATTATAACATTCCAGAAATAAAATCTCAAAATGTTCTAGCCTTAATCAATACTATCTAATGACCAACTTAATTCATTCCAACCTTAAGAATTATCTAGAATACTTCTTTCCAAACTCATAGTATAAAGAGAATGATTACTAGAAAGGTCATCTAAAAAGCACATGAATACCACCATTTATCCCCCATATATCATAAGATATATCTTGTTGGTCACATTCCGAACATGTGAATACATTTATCATGTAATCTCTTGAAACATGCATTACCATATAGTCTTTGTGAAAACATAAATGTTGTCGAAAGGTAACTCTTTCCACATACCTAAATTCCAAAATTTCTATATAATCAAACCATGAAATCAATTGCCCTTATATCAGTCATGAGACCATTAATACTATCAAACATTTCATTATCTCCTTATCCCTTCATTATGTGCATATTAGGTGCTGTCCAAAAATATTTCAATCACTATTCATTGTTACCGGTACCATATAATTATTGAAAACTACAACAAACCAATACATATATATTACAATATTTTACAATACTATAAATGAGATTCCACAACACTATTTTGGAAACCCTTTACATAAACACTTAATAATTCTGCCACATCATTTTCATATTCAACATCGCCAATAGTTATCACATGTTACTTCCCTTTTTTCCTTTTCCTTAATAGTTTGGTGATGTTGATCATCATTAATCCTTGGATTAGGGCATTAGTTAGCATAATTCCCCATTTCCCTGAACTTGTAGTATTGAAGTGTTGGTGGTGGGTTCTATGTAGTATTTTCTCCATTAAAATCATTAGATACCTTTTTCCCATTACTTCGGCACTTAGCTAGTCGAGGACCTTCCTTTCCACACTTAAAAAATTTTCTAGTCCATTTTAGACAATCTCGACTATTCTTCTTTCCACTCTTTGAGAATAACGATTTTTTTTCTTTTGAAAATAGTTTTGAGATTTTTCATTGAACTCCATCTTTCATTTCTTGTCAAAACCATGATATTGATATGTAACACCAACATCCAGTTCTACCATGATAGCACAACACACAATATCATCATTGATACTGATGTCTCTTATAGCTAATGCCTTTTGAAGACTTGGTTTTAAGCCACTGAAGAATCTATAAACTTTACTTTCTGGTTGGATGATAAATCCAGATGCATACCTTGCAAGCATTGTAAAATTCTCTTTGTATATACCAAAAGATCATCATCCTTTTCCTTAATCTCAAGGAACTCCTTTTCTATATTTGTTCAAATAATACGAGGGAAGTTCTTATTGAAAAATAAGTTTTTTTAACTCATCCCTTTCCAGGGATTCAATTTCATCTTGGGGACTTGTATTCCCAATTAGATTCCACCACTATTCTGCTTCACCTTCTAAAAGGAAATATCCAGAATGAATTTTTCATGTTCCAAACAGCAAAATATGGAAAGTAAATTTTCAATGGTTCTGATCCATTTTTCAGTAATAAGTGAATCAGAATACCCACTAAAGGAAGGTGGACGTTGCCTCATGAAGGACTCAATCGAATATTGTTCCCTTCTCTTTTCATTTGGAAGTATATAATGATTCATAGCTTGTGTAAGTATAGCAATAAGATTTTTCACTCCATCTCCCATGACATTGGTTTGTTCAGGAGGACAATCATTGCATTGTCCATCACATTGATCAACACGATTCCTTCGGGTTCCTGCCATCATCTAAAACCCAAAAAGAATAGTGTGAGAGGAAAAAATCATTCTAGGAAAACAACATAATAAAGGGTAAGTACCTTCAATATCTAACATCATAGGTTTAATTATATGATCATCACCATAATTCTAAGACTATAACCTATACTTATACTTATCCATAGGGACATCAATAGACATACCTTGGAAATATCTCTAGGGATCTCTCTAAATATTTCACATCCTAGTTTCCAATGGTTAACTAAACCATTCCTTTGATACCAACTGTAGAGACCCAAAGCATGATGTACATAGAAATTACATTACTTTTTCAGAATACTTAATACATAAAAAAACAGACACCCAAGGACCGTAATAGTTTAGTGTCTTTCGAAACTCAGAACATAATCATCTAATCAGGGTGAAAGATCATCAACATATCCCATACATTTATTCCAATTTTGTTTTATTACCTAAAAACATTCTTTATATCCTGGGGAAAAGAAAACAAAAAAAGGGTGATCTAAAATGCTCATTAATGGTAATCAGGGGGAAAATAAAACAAACAATATGCATTTGAACTTGAAAACATGAACATAATGTTTAAACATAAAAATCATGAGTTGTGGAATAAATCATAGAAATACGTAAGGCATAGATCATAAAGGAACATTAATCATAATAAAATAGAATGGGAATAAAACATGTAAGTGTGGAATCCATTAAGAACATGTTATTATTTCTATAGTAGCCAAGGCATTGCTTCCAAGACCATCATAGTGGGCAAAGTCCATTACTAAACCATGATTACTAGTCGTTCTATCACTGTATTACGGAACAAAATTCACTTTCCATTCTAGCCATGTCTATCTCATGAGATATAAATCATTAACCAATGAATTGAAGGGAGATATAGGTCCCACCAATCGAATTATGAAATCATTCTTTCGTGTGCCACAAAATTAACATAAATCTTTCATCATAACCCAAAGAATAATATGGGTTTCATAAACATCATCCCATCATAACATAATCCATATAAAACAAATGGATATCATTTCATCATAATAAAAATAAATCCATGTAAATAATAGATACATTATACTTGAAACATCAACATACTAAATAATGTCATCTTAGATAGAAAATTGTTTTGATAAAACACTTGAAATGAATTCTTGAGTAAAATATCCTTTCTTCTTCAAAATCATTTTCTTTTCACAAAATTCCATGAAATTTTAAGAGAAAATGATTTTTTTTATGAAAATAATCATGAAATCCTATAGAGTAATCTTCATGAGAATAATGTGTTATGAAACTATAAAAATCTATTCATGTAGTACAAGTTAAAAAACATTCTTCTTATACTTCTGTCAGAAAAGACAAAAAGTACCTCATATGGTAAACAAAAGAAAGATTCCTTCTATACCAAGTGGTAAAAAATAGGGTAAAAATGATTTTAAATATAAATTGATGAATAGTAAAAAATTTATGAATTTTTTTTGAGAAAACATGGACATGGATGATAAACATAACCCCAGTAAATACTTACGAATAAAAAATATCTGATAAGTACGATATTGGAATAATCATCCCTTACCTTAGGTCCAATTTATTCCATATGTGTTTGAACCTCCTATATAATGACTTAAATAATGTCATTGACTTATTAAAGAATCATAGTTATATTTATGATATCATATATGATTTACTTATGACTTTATATTACCTGTTCATTTGTCAATTCCATGTTGAAGCAACATTTTGGGTAATAATCGTTTCATTTATCGTACATGTTTAGACTTGTTGTTCTTTATATTTTTACTTATATCATGATTTATTTACTTCTATAATGTAAAAAAATATTTATATATCATTTATATATATTCATTTTATATATATAGATAGATAAATGAAATGAAATAAATCATTCATGGGAACGGTAGGTCATACGTACGCATGAATGTTGTTTTCCTTTCCTTATTGACTTGAATGGAAGTAAGTAGAAGACATATATATATATATATATATATATATATCCAGTAGTTTTATTATGTAATATATCTCATTAATATTCATTATATATACTTTATAATCATTCTTGAATGGTTAACATGGAAAATTAATCTCATCGTGTCGTGGAGACAGTATTCCTTACGTACGCACGAGCGATGATATCATTACCATAATTATTTAATGGAATTAGAGTGGAATATATAATATCTCATAATTATTATCACGTTATAATAATCATATATTGTTATTTTTTCCACCATTATACCTAATCGAAGTAAGTTGGTGGTGGAAAAATAGATTACACCACTACGTGGAGATAGTATTTCGTACGTACGCACACGTGGTGATTTCGTTTTCCATAAGATGGATAGAAGGTGAAATAGGGTTGTTTCATATTTATAATAACATTTTAGTATATGAGTGATACTTATGTTATTTCTTTATAATTAAATAAATATTAAGAAGATGTAAAAGAAGAAATAAATTTGAAAGAATCGATAAAGGATAATACCTCTTCTTCGAATAGCCTCTTCTAAACCTCCTCTTAGGGCACTAAATTTGGTCTTTGAAGAAGACCAAGACCTCTAGTATGTTTCTGTGGAAGTGGAGATGAGAAATGGATAGTTTTTTGCCAATTTTGAAGGCTCAAAATGTTTTTAAGAGGAGAGGGAGGAGGTTCCCTTTTATAAGAGAAAGGAGGGGTACTTTTGGAAACCCTTAAAATATTAATTCATAATAAACTAAAACCCTACTTAAAAACCTCCAAAATTGACTCAAATCAGAATATTTGATGAGATAGGGTTGTAATGTCATCTAATAATAAAATTTATACTTTTTGGGAATTTATTTTAAACCTTATCAATTTGATTTATCCTTATTTAATATATTTACTTTTATTTTAGGTAACAATATTCTAAATTTTATATTATTATAAATACTTACTAATGTGTTGTGATGTAACATCCCGAATCTATATACCACTCAATGGGTGACCCAAACCCAGTTTTTCACAAGACCTCAAGCGCATTTCCCAAAACTCCAGAGGCTACCGACTATCAGTAAGGGCTTAGGTCTGATAGTGGGGAAACTATGCCCTCATTTGTCAAAGTGTAGCGTAGAGGAGAAATATAAACATACAAAAGTTGAAGTAGGAAATAATACCAAAGATTAAATGGAAGACAATACTGAAGTAAAATAAATAACCAAGAGTAATATATATAATGATAAAATATGTCCCTAAGTCTAAGAAAGCAGCCAAAGCTGGATACACTCCAATCTAAAGCAATATAGTACAAGGAAAAAATACAGCAAGGCGAACAAAACAGCACCACAGAAACTCAGTAGCATTGCAAGCCAAAGCTCGGCCCCATGCTCTCCTACTCCTCTACAACAATCAAGTACCTTTATAGGTACTATTTCCCATATGTACACCTATAGAAATATAATCTGTTTGGGCCGAAGACATGACCAAAATAGGGTGCGAGAAATAAATCCCACCAGGCAACCACCAAAGGCCCGTGCCCAACTGTCAGTGAATTTGTGCCACAGAAGTGTGTATAAATAAAAATTCTGTAAACAAGGAATTACCCTAATGCAGCTACCCCTTCCATTAACATTTCCATTTAATTATTATTTATGAATTCAATATAATTGAAATATAAGTTCAGAGACTCAGCCTTAGCTAATAGTCTATTATACAGTGCCGCAGCAAAACTACAACAAGCTATCTAACAAGTACAAGGTAAAACAATACCAATCCTATGATTTATCTTGGTATGTATAAAATGTAAAATCACAACAGTGAATATACTATGTAAACAGTGTAATCAGATATAAGAACCCTTTCCTTCGGGCTAAACAGAATCACACCCTCAGGCTAATCAAAACCTTTCCCTCGGGCTAAACAGAATCACGCCCTCAGTCTAATCAGAATATTTCCCACAAGAAAAACAGAAATGAAACCCTCAGGTGATTTCCCTTTGGCATGGAAGCTCTAACCCTTAGGCATATGAAACCTTTCCCTTAAGATAATCAATAACTTCCCTCAGGCCTTGCCCTCAGGTGAATAGAACCTCGACCTCAAGATGAATAGTACCTTGCCCTCAGGCTAATCAAAACACTTCCCTCGGGATAAACAAGTAATGGGGCTGATCCCAACACATAATCAAGAAATTATATACATTTCCTCTTAAGAAAACTCAATGAATGCAATAATCATGGCATACCATTGAGTATCCTAGCCAAATGGCTAAACAGGGAAACACACCCACAGGGTGGCCCTAGATCCAAGAAATGATCCCAAGTAGTAGTTATACATATTCATTAAATTACCTATGCAATTATATGTATTTAATTAATCAATTCCTCAGCCATACGACACCCCAAACATGGGCACATAGCACAATGGTACACAAAAATACTCAACATTTGGAATTAAACATCTGACCACCTACCTTGATCTCCTCTGATCAATATACGTGAACGCTGCTTCCCGAATCATCTGAGAATAGTGTAGATCTAGATTAATGAAAAATCTTTCAAACCCAAATAACATCCCGTTGGGAAAGAATTGGAAGGAAGGGTTCAAGAAGAGTTAAGAACTCACCTGTGGGGTTCAATCGAGACCGTCAGCACAAGAATCAGAGTTTCGATGTACGGTCGGGAGCTCCTCCAAGCTATGACCATCTCTCCTAGTGCTCCAAACACATTCAATGCCTGATATACCAAAAGATGAAGATACTTCCAGTTTTAAGTGAAGAAAAATACTACATAGCATGTACTCTCAAGTACATAGCATGTACTTTTCATTTTTTAAATGTTCCTATAGAGGCTACTTTTCACCGTTGCACTGTTCATCTGTCGACATTAGTACACGACATGTATTTCTAAATACACGGCGTGTACTGTCTCTCCATTGGCAGCTACTCCCACCATGCTACTATTCACCTACTCACTAATTACATGGAATGTAAATACTATGTACACAGCGTGTAGTCAGTTTTTACACCCTTTATCGCCGAAAGACCTACACATCCTATGTACTCATCCAACACAGACAAAGTAAAGGGCATGTGGAAAAGTACACGACGTGTACCCACAAAATTTGGGAATTTTTCCTATTTTCCACATTTTATCAAAAACAATTAAGGAAAAAGGAAAAGATGAAACACATACCATCGGAATAAGAACCAGGTTCGTACAAACTTCCCCCCTTAGAGAAATTTGTCCCCGAATTTACCTTCCAAGGTTGTGAAGATAAATCTCAGAACAACTCAAGCCACTGAGCACGTACGTCAGTCTCCCGCTCTCAGGTTTCTTCTTACACTTGTCCATACTACCGTAGCACCCATACAAGAGAAACTGACCAGCCTCAGAGAACCTTCATGCTTATATAAACAATATGAATAGGTTTCCCCTCAAAGGATGCATCAGCCTGAAGATCAACCTCCATGGGCTGAAAGACATGAGATGGGTCTGAGTGATAACAGTACAACTGAGATACATGGAAGACGTCGTGCATTGCCTGATACGTAGTACCGCATCATCACAAATCATCCAACCAGGAGGAGGGTCTTCACTTTCCACCAACTCCCATAGAACTAGGCCTTCCAAATCTGATAGTTGTCTCATCCTCACTCTATCCAGGAGGGTAAAAGTCATAGATAAGGAAGAAAGATAGGGTTTCCCCTCACTATCGTGCACCTCCAAATGCATCTCAGAGAACAAAGAAATTAGTTTCCACTCACCAATGGCCTCCTTCACTACCTATAACTGAGTCCCCCTACTCAGTGTATTAGCAACTACGTTATCCTTACCAGGTGTATAGGCAAGCTCGAAGTTGAAGGACTGAAGGTATTAGACTCACATTTGTTGTCACAAATTCATGTCATGCTAGGTAATGATATATTTGATACTTTTGTAGTCTGTAAACACCACAAAATGTTCTCCCAAGAGATAATTTCTCCAACAGCACAACACATCAACAACTACAGCCTACTCAAGACCAAGCGTCGGGTAATTCTTCTCATGTAGCCTCAACTATCAATACTTGTACACAAATACTCGATCACCCTACATCAACACTTCTCCCAGACCAATACCTGATGCATCATAGTAGATTGTATAGCTCTTCCCTTGATCTAGAAGTATCTGGACTGTTGTTGATGCCAACATTGACATCAACTACTGAAAGTTTCTCTCGTAAGCTTCTGACCAAATAAACATCAAACCCTTCTTAGTCAAACCCGTCAACGGTGCTTCTAAGTGGGAGAAGTGTTGTATAACGAATATGTAGTAACCATACAATCCCAAGAAACCTCATATCTCTACCACATTCATAGGCTGCTCCCAGGAAACTACTGCTCTAACTTTCTCTGGGTCTATTGCAACTCCTTCCTCTGAGATGATATTACCCAGGAAGTGAATCTAGTCCATCCAAAAGTGTAACTTTGAGAGCATAGCATATATCTGATTCTATCTCAGTTTATTTAAATAATTTCAAGATGGGTAGCATGGTTGTGTTGAGTGTGATAGTACACCAGGATATCGTCCACAAATATTACCATAAAATAATCTAGATGAGGGTGGAACACACGATTCATCAGAGCCATGAAAACTGATGGTGTGTTCGTGTTTATGAACGGCATGACCAAGTACTCATATAGACCATATCTACTCCAAAAATCTTTAAGTGGTAGGTATGATGGTCTATTGTGAAATTGGAGATATCTGAATCTCAATTCAATCTTTGAGAACACTTGTGCTCCTCGAAGTTGATCAAAAAGATCATCAATCCTTAGCAAGGGATATCAGTTCTTAACCATCAATTGGTTCAACTTCTGATAATCTATGCAAAGAATGAGGGTATCGCCTACCTTCATAGAAAATAGGACAGGTGAACCCCAAGGATATGTACTGGGTTGGATGAAACCCTTTTCCTACAACTCCTCCAACTGCCTCTTGATCATCTGCAACTCTAGTGTAGCCATCCTATAAAGAGGAATGGACACTGGTGCTGCTCCTGGCACTAGCTCAATAGAGAAATCCACATCTTTCTCTGGAGTTTTACCTGAGAATTCATCCTGGAAGACATCCATGAAACAATCAACCACTGGAGGGAAATCATTCTACCAACTTCCCTGGTCATCAAAAAAAAACTCACAATCTGGGTTGTCACTCCACCTCGCACATGATGCTCTGGTCCATCTCAGCTCACCTAGACATACCATTCTCCCTTCTATAGAAACCCTCCTCCCTCTAGTGACGTGAAACTCAACATACAATAATATAAATCTAAAATGGCCCGAAACGGTACTAAGCAGTCCATCCTAAGAATGAAATCATAGCTCGTCATCTCTAAGACATAGAGGTCCCATAGAAAGTGACACCCACCAACCTCTAGTGGCACTCCATGCACTGATGCAAACCAGCCATTCTAATCCCCAAAGGAGTGTCTAGCATCATGATATCAGAATAAGAAGAAACACAAAGCCCAAGGCCTTAGACAATGGGCACAAATATAAAGTTATGTGTAGATCCAGTATTGAAATGTATTATAGATAAAACAGAAGCTACTAGAATAGTACCTCTGATAGTAGAAGGTCTGGGACCCTTATCCTATTGGGTCTATTGCACTACATATGCCTTCCCATTGTCACAGACCTGGGACATAGCCTGGCTACCCTGAGATGACCCACCTTACTATCTCTGAGATCCTAGTGTCTAGCTACCACGACCATGACCACCACCTCGGCATGAACGTCCCAAGGTATTCCAATTCCCTAACTGTTAAGAAGTTACTATCCCTACTCCTGCACGTGGAGTCTACACAGAACCCCTCTGACTAGACACTGGTGGAAATGCCCTGTAAAAGTGCTGCAGATAACCCATCTTTCCACAAGCTCGGCACTCCACTAGGTCACGTTGAAACTGAGGTCTCTTGTACCCATCTTTACCGCACTGGTAGCAAATGACCGGGCCACCTGATGATTTCTTCTAGCTAGTACTTCCACCATGAGAGAAATTCATCTGCTTCTTCCTCTTACCAGTAGAAATAGTACCAGAACCCTGGTGTCGAACCGCCCTGGCCTGCCCCACAAGCTTCCCACAGTTTCCACCCTATAATTCGTGTCTGGTTCACAATAGCATGCACTATCGGCAACATGAAAATTTTCACCAATTCTTGGATGTCATATCGAAAACCATTATCAAAGCGTTTATCCCTCATTGTCTCATCTCCCACAAGAACTGGTGCAAAGCACTAATGCTCGGTGAAGTGGGAAGAATAATCCATCACTAACATGGTGACCTGCTGTAGATTCATGAACTCTCGAGCTTGATCTTCCCTTAACATCTCTAAGAATAAAAAGTCATAGAATACTGCCAAAAAATATTCCCATGACATGTACCTATGATTCTCTATCTGGGTGGTAACATCCCACCAACTCTTGGTGGAATCACGCAGCATGTATGTAGCGAGCTTGACCCTCTGCCCTGGAGGTGTCTCTAGATGATCGAAATGGGACCCAGCCAATACTCCGCAGCCTATGGTCTGTCATCCCCTAAAAATGTCTGCAGATGCTGCTGCTAGAATAAATGAGTCAGTTTTGGCATAGATGTTGCAGTCCAAAGTGCTCTATGTAAGGTTTTCATAAACCTCATGAAGCCTTCATGGAATTGGGCCTCCGTGCCTGTTTCTGGTATAACGGTCAGTGCAGTATCTGGCTCTGCTGGAGGATCCATCGGTAGCCAGTGGCCTACTGTCTCTGGAGTATACTCATTGCCACTCTCCTAGTGAACAAATAGTGTTTATTTGAGCGGCATGACTCTACAAGGTCAAACACAATCCTTAGACTAATATTATCATGGACTGAAAACAAGGAGTGTAAAAAAGGAACATGAGAAATAAAAATTCATGTTTTACAAAAAAAGACTACACGGAATGTATAAAAACTACACAGTGTGTTCCCTAAATTCTTTCAAATGGGCATGTATTCTACTAGCCCTGGTTGTGTAACAACCCAAACACACGGCGTGTTTTCCACACACACGACGTGTACTTGAATTTTCTTCCCTACCTGAGTCCCTCTACATGGATTAACCACATGGATATCTATTGAATGAGACTACAAAACATGTATAAGATATACCCGGTGTGTACTGGACGAGATTCACTGACCCGTGTTGTCCGTTACACGACCAGGAACATAGCTCAGACTACACGGTGTGTTCTAGATAGACACGACATGTACTACTTAGATTCAGACTACCTATGTTCTTTGTGACATGGTTGGCTACTCAGCTTACACTACACGGATTGTACACCACCATGTCTCCCCAGCCACATGGTCAAGTCCACACAGTCTCCCACCAGTCAATACTACACGGCGTGTCCCTCAGGTACACAGTGTGTACTAGACGAGAACTGCCAACCTGTGTTGTTCGGGACATGGTCGAATACACTGCTCACACTACACGTCGTGTTCCATATGTAACCGGTGTTTAATTGAAAGGATAGAACTGAACCATGTTGTCAGTAACATGGCCAGAATGCCAGATGACACTACACGTCTTGTTAGGCATTGACACGGTGTGTATAATGAAGATTTCCTCCATCTGTGTTGTTAGTTACACGGGAGGACAGAGGGTCAACATGCACAATGTGTACAACCGGTACACAGTGTGGTCCCTCTAAACCTTCCCCATCCTGTGTCTCTACCCACACGACCTATGAAATAGTTAGAGACAACACGGATTGTACTTAGGGTACATGGTGTGTACTTAATTTTTTTCTTTTCTTCCCGAATAGAAGAGTACATGGAATGTAGTCAGAACTAGACAGTGTGTATTCTGAGTTTTTCTGGATAGTAAGCCTTAGAAGGTGCTATCGATCCCCAAAAAGCACTGATACCAAAACCTAAGTGCCAAATTCTAATCCATGAGGGCCCATACTCCCCGCGAACAAAATCATGGCATCTTATAAGTGTTATAACAGGGTAAAAAGTAGATGATCCACCAAATTTTGGTTGATCGGGGCCCATAATCCCCAAGAACCAAAGTTTGGCATCCATCCTCAAAACCTTACATAACAATACCCTATCAAATATCAGGTATTTCATCAAGGAATCTGTCACAACAACATTTATTTTCAAGCACAACATCTGCCATAACATCATGCAATTTTCTAATGCCCCTACATGGCATGGAAACTATGAATGGCATGTGATTCTTATATTTTCCTAAATGATGCCTGAGATGGAATACCCTTATCTCATCGGGTTGCAACTAAATATAACCCAGTATAAACCTATAAACGGCACACCACAAGGGTGTCACCCAACGGTGAAAATCAAATCAATTATAATAATAATAAACATAAAATCACAATTTAATTCGAGGAAATCCGGCCTTTACCTATACATGGGGTAGCTACTCATGGGAAATGTTATTACATAACCCCTTAATAGTCTATATTTTTCCGTTGTCACCAAATAATAAAATAAATCAGAGAAAATAAAAGCCCTCTAATACTACTTTGTAACGTACCGAATTCGGGTGCCACTCAATAGGTGCCCCAAACCCGGTTGGTCACATGTTCTTAAGCGCATTTCCCCAAATGCCAGACGCTGCCGACTAGAAGCGAGGGAGTAGGTCTAATAGTGGGGAAACTATGACCTCATTTGTCAAAGTGTAGCACATCAGAGAAATATAAACATAAAAAAACAGAAGCAGTAAAGAATTTTAAAGATTAAATTGACAACATTACTGAAGTAAAAGAAATAACCAATAATCATATATAAAATGATGAAATATGTACCTAAGTCTAAGAAAGCATCAAAATTAGGATACCATGAAATCTAAAACAATACAGTACAAGGGAAAAATAAAGCAAAGTGAACAAAATAGCATAGCAGGAACTCAGCCGCATCGCAAGCCTACGCTCGGTCTCATGCCCTTCTACTCCTCTGCAACAATCACGTACCTATATAGGGACTATGGACCTTATCTACACATGCAACAATATAATCTGTTTGGGTTGAAGACATGACCCAAACATGGTGTGAGAAATAAATCCCAATAGGCAACCACCAAAGGCTCGGGCCCAACTATTAGTGAATTTGTGCAATAGTGGTGTGTAGTAATGAAAATGCAGTAAACCTGGAAGTACTCAAAGTAATATACTCCTACCACTTCCATTTCCATTAAATTATTATTTAAAAATTCAATATAATTGAATTATAATTTTCGAGACTCAGCATCAGCTGAGAGTCTCTTATACAGTGCCATAGCAAAACTACAACAAGCTATAAAAAAAGTACAAGGTAAAACAAAACAAAACTTGTACTTTAGCTTGGTAGGCATAACATGTAAAATCACCACAGAGAATATATAGTGTAAATAGTGTCCTCAGACACAAGAACCCATGCCCTCATGCTAAACAGAATCACGCCCTCAGGCTAATCAGAACCATGCCCTCAGGCTAAATAGATTCATTCCCTCAGGATAATCAGAATATTTCCCGCCGGCCAAATATAAATGAAACCCTCAGGTGATTTCCATCAGGCAAGGAATCTATAGCACTCAGACATATAAAATGTTTCCCTCAGGATCAACAACTACTTTCCCTCAGGCCTTTCCCTAATGCGAATAGAGCCTTGCCCTATGTCTGAATAGTACTTTTCCCTCATGCTAATTAAAACACTACCCCCAGGCTAACAAGTAACTGGGCCAAACCCAACACATAATCAAGCAATAATATATATTTCCTCTCAAGAAAACTCCATGCATGTTATAATCACAGCATAGCCTTGGGTATCTTGGCCAAATGCCTATACAAGGGAAACGCACCCACGGGTGGCCCTGGATCCAAGAAATGATCCCAAACAGAAGTTATACATATTCATTAAAATACCTACGCAATTCTATGTATTTAATTAATAAAGGCTTCATCCATATAACACCCCAAACATGGGTGCATAGAACAATGGTACACAAAAACACTCAGTAGTTAGAATAAAACATCAGACCACCTACATTGATCTCCTCTTATCAAAATACATGAATGATTCCACCCGAGTCACCCTAGAACAAAAAAGATCTGGGATTAATGAACACATGTTCAAAACCAAATAACTTCCCCTCAGGAATGAATTAAAAGGAAGGGTTTAAGAAGAGTGAATAACTCACCTGTGCGGTTTAATCGAGACTGTCACCAAAGGAATCAGAGTTTCGGTGTATGGTCAAGTGCTCCTTCAAGCTCCATCCATCTCTCTCGGTGCTCCAAACTTGTCTAATTCCTCCTCTACCAAATGAGGAGGCTACTGACCATTTTATGCTAAAAAACAAACAAACACAGCGTGTACTCTCATGTACACGGTGAGTAATTGTCATTTTTTAACTATTACTCTGGTGGCTACTTTTCACCATCGCACTGTTCATCTATCGACATGAGTACATAGTATGTATTTTTGAATACATGGCGTGTACTGTCGCTCCACTGGCAGCTACTCCCACCACCTTACTGTTCACCTGCCGACTGATTACACGGTGTGTAATTACTAAGTACGCAATGTGTAGTCAGTTTTTACACCATTCATCACCGATAGGCCTACACACCATGTGTACTCATCCCTCGCGGCCAAAGTACATGCCTTGTGGAAATGTACATGGCATGTGCCAATTAAATTTGGGATTTTTCCAAATTTTCTTTATTTTCTCAAAAACACTTTAGGAAAAAGGAAAAGAAGAAACATGTACCTTCGGAATAAGAACCATGTTATTACATGTGAATTGTCCATAATTAGATACTTTATGACATTTTCAACCATATAAATTTCAATTTATAATTTTTTAATATTTTTGTTATTTTTAAACAATTTAATAATATGTTGTTTCTATAAAATAACAAAAGTGTCAATTTTGACACTATTCCTTTATTTGAGTTTAAATAAAATACACACAGAGGATATATTCAAACCAAAATAATTGATAGATTCAAAACATTTATTATTTATCTAGAAAAATCGTGGAGCACATTAAATAGTTCATATAATCTTTATTTTAATATTTTCAAAATAATTTATTTGATATTTCAATCAATAAAATAATTTCTACATCACTATTGTGTCATCATTAATGATAACTATTTAATCCCTAAAAATTCTAAATAAATTCACATGATGTAGATAATTTTTTTAGATTTTTTGAGACTATTTATTTTTGATGTTTAATGAAGTTTATCACTAAATTAAAATTATTACACTTATAAGGTATAAGAGAGTAACATGTTGTCGCTTTCTTTGTTATTAATAATAATTACATCATTTTCATGGTCAAAATTCCACGAAATGAATCCATTCCTACCCTTAGGAGATATGGGTAGACTTTTGTTCATCCAATATAATTTTGGCAGGTGTTAGGAAAATTTTATAATATTATTTTTACCCTTAATTACCTGATTTTCCTTTAATAGTGGTAAATAAAATTTACCGTAGTTATTATTCCCAATGCCTAAAAATAAAAGTTATCAATTTAATCAATTTTAACCTCTTGATTCCTAATATAGAATCCATTTTTACAAATTCAAAACACATAACATGAAGTAATTAATTTAAAATTAATCCTGTTGTCCAAAAAATGGGTTTTGGTTTAAAACATTGCAAAAGATTGAAATGTTTTTACCTATGAATTCAATGCAAAATTAATTATAATAACATATATTATATTAATTGGTAAAAATATATTATTTTTATACTGTGAAACCAATCAAAATTATAATTTAACCATATAAATTATCTTGATGAAACAGTTTTTTTTAATTAAAATTTAGCATATTTTTACTATTCACCAAAATATGAAACTTCTTAGAAAAATACCAAAAATTTATCCAAAGTAAATTTTTATATCCTAATTCTAAGGAAGATGTTTAATTTGTAAAATTGAACTTATAAACATGTCAAAATGAGATTTAAAATTTGTGTTCCATCAAAAGGCGGTAAAACTACAATTTTTTTAAAATACTTATTTTACCAAAAATATTATTTAGTTCTCATACCATGTTCTTGAAAATGTTTAAGATGAATAATAATGTTATAAAATTCAAAATTTAGTTAATACAATTTATAATTTCTAGTTCATAATAATATTATAACAATATATTGTTGTTTTGGGAAACCTGGTATTGCGTACAACACATGCTATCGGGGAAGTTCGCTCTTACGTGTCATGCAAATAAATTCATGGTTTCCTGTAGTGCAAGATTCCTTTGGAGTTGCATATAAATTAATAAAAACATATTTTATTTAAACATAGATTCAAATATATACTCGGTATTGTGTAAAATTAATTTTATTCTAAACAACTTGAAATTGTGAGCAACACAAGACAAGAATATTGTTGCATATACTATGAGCTAATAAGGTGTTGCATATAACATAGGCTAATCTTGGTTTATAGTAAAAAATAGGATATCAAAAAAATTAAAATGAATATATCCCATAAAATCATGGGGTTTTATATGGTTCCTCCTTTCAGTAGAATTAATTTGATATAATGTTTTCACTAATGATAGTTCATGATTTATTTCATTATTTTATATAAAACATTTCACCTCATTGGATGTGTACTCCATACTATTGTTCGATCACAAAATTTTTATCATTCTTATTTATACTTTTTTATCTCCTTTAAAACCACGTAATATATTCATTTACCTCAATTTTTTCCTTTGTGAAATTGATACAACCATTTAATGTATAAAATCAACAAATATGATAAATAATCTCTCACCAAAAGTTCTATGAATCCTCATGGGATGGTGAAAATCAATTTTAATTATGTTCAATGGGCTTAAAGATATTTTTCTCTTGGGTTAGTAGAGATTTCATTCCATTTTCATACTTACACATGCATTGTAAGACTTTTATCATTAATATCTATTATTTGTAATACAAAATATAGTCTTCAACATTGATATATTTTCAATGATTTTTTAATTTGAATGATGAAGGGTCAGATTTTAAAGGTTTTTTTCTTCCTTGAATATCAGTAGAAAAGTGTTCTCTTAGAAATCCACTTTATATAAGTTATTACTTGTTATACAACCATTCAATAAAAAAAATTAGAGTTATATTTGATCAATAAACCATTCCAATTGGATGTGAAATTAATTACTATGTAAACATCAGGCCTAAGTATTCATATGTATCGACCTGAAATTTTATTAATGAAATTATTTTTTAAAATAGACTAATTTGTTATTAGGTGATTATAGAAGACACTTTCACTACATTAGTTTTTTGATCTGTATAACCATTCAAATTTCAGATACCACTACGAATAATAAATTTTTATAATATTGTCATTTTATAATGTCCATTAATTTTAGAATATATTAAAGGTTAAAATAATGTTTAATTCAAATGGATGGAATATGTGATGACCTCAAATATTTGGAGAGTACCCTAAAAATCCCATTTATTAATGATTCCGAGGGAGGTGCAATCACTTGGATTTTCCCTTAAAGAATCCTAATATGAGAATCGAAAACAAAAGTATAAGTTAAATTGTTTATAGTATAAGTTCAATCTTATCAAGAACACTAGCCAAACCATGCCTGTTGAACCACCCCAAGAATGTTTCACCATCAAACACCTGACAAACTATTTAGTTAATTATTTTTGAAAACAAGAGCTACACACTTCAAAACATCCAATATTTTATTAATTTAATTTTATACATATATCAACATAAAATATTTGAATTAAATTACCCTCATATTTATTTAACATGTCACAAAACTTATGAATTTCAACTTTAATTATTCATGAAAAGAACTCTTTAATCTTACATGATCCTCATTTCGATCATATAAGCCTATTTAATTACCCAAGTAATTCTTATACATCCTTCAGATAACCTAGTTTAGTATTTCATATATGTTGCCTTAATAATCTTATAAAACCATTATAATTCCATGTTTAATATTATGTGGAATGTGGTTTAATATTACACAACCTTCAAACATTCTGATTAAATGTTACACATGTGAAAAAAATTCAAAGTTACTCTTACATAAATTCTGTTGCACATATATAATATTAAACAAATATTTAAAATTACTATGTTAATCTTACTTAAACTTCTCCAAACATTTTTTTTTCATAGAAATCCATCACAAACCATGGTTATGCTTACATAAACATCTCTATTAGGTATCTAACAACAAAAAACCCTTGAAGAGTCTTTTTTAAACATTTATATATACCTTCTAAATAAGAATCTTTCATTCCATATTTGTTATAAAATAGTTACTCTGAAACTTGAATGTTTTATATTTTATTCTAAAATATATAGTTAAATTATTTGGTTACTATTAAGTATCACCATACATTGATAAATTTCTCTCATATTATCCATTTTTTATTATGTATTAGTTTTCAAAATTTTCATTATTATGTAATCGTTTCAATTCCTAAATAATTATTATGTATCAACATAATTTTATAGATTTCTCAGATATTCTCCTTTGAAAATTGAAATGAACCAAAAAACATAGCATTAAAAATCAACCAAAATATTACAATACTTTTATCACTCCCCTATAAATTCATCATCTCTAAAACTAACAGTAAAGCATCCAATATATCCTCTTACGATAGTATCTATGACCAACCTGTAAACTTAAGACAAACAATTATATAGCATTTTCATTATTATCAATCATTATTTTCTATGATGGGGGTGATTATAAAAGTATATTTTAATATATATCATATATAACTAAGTTTATAGAATTTATTTTTATTCAATTAAATAATGTTTAATTATAGATTAATTTTTTTAATAGGGGGGAGAATTGTGTCATGAATCATCTTCCTATATCATCTAATGTAGTGATAGAATGTGATTACAAACATTGAATACATTTTTTATCTCTTAGTTAAGAATTTAAAATAATAATCTTTATTACATCTTTGGAAATATTACCAAATTAAAAGGCATTATAAATATCCAGAAAACATCTCAAGTGTGACTTCAATTCTACATGTGGTAGCCCAAAAAATGAAAATTAATTTTATAATTTGAATGATCATTAGCTTAATCCGTATGATATTAATAGAAACTATATAACATATAATTATTGGTCATACTCTGACACTTTCATGTAAATTATACACTGTCAATTCCCTTTTCCTCATCTATCGTTGTCATATAACTTGATTAATCACCCATTCTCACTCTACACTAGCCATGTTCTCTTATTTCCTATGTTTCCTAAATATCTCATCAAAAGATATATCATATTTTTATCACACCAATAATTTTGTTTAGAATATAACATTCTTCGATATCTTTATCAACATGCAACACCGAGATTTAAGAGAATTGTGATATACTATAAAAACAATAATTATTTAAATGTTACTATTAAAACTTATCTGTTAATTTACAATACGAATAGGAATAAACACATAAATAAAAATATATATATATATTATTTATATAATAAAAATTTATTTAATAAATTATAATAAATATTTATTTAATTCATATTAATTTTCATTTTTTGATTAAAAAATATTTTTTCATTAAAAATGGGGTTTATGGAATTTTATGATCATGCATTGTAATTAATTTTATCCATTTTGGAATTTTTAGTTGTGAAATTGATTATATTCTTCTAAAATCTTTATAATTTTTTATCTTACTCTGAGTTTTTTATATTTTTCGAAAAAGATATATCTTTATGTGAATAGTGAACAAATACCTTTTCGTAAAATAATCAGTACTTTTCCTTAAATCATGTAATTTTAAAGTCCTGTTATTTTTTGAATTTTAAATTAAATTAAAATAAGTATCCTTTAATTATTTATAATCTAATTAATTATATAGGAATAATTGTTATACATTATCTTGGTATCCTAGCTCAACATTGGTTAACACTACCTTCTTGTTTGCGGGAGAGTTTAAATTCGAATTTGGTATTTGTTTGAAAATATTCCTAAGTTTTGATCCAACTATTGTTCAATATATCATGATCATGGAAATTTCTAAATGGATTTGAGAAATTCAGTCTACAAAAAATTTGGACATTGTGTAGATGACTGAATGTTTAAAATTCCTATTTTTATTGGTGTTAGTACTACAATTGAAAATATTTCAAGGATGATTCTGAATGATGGATCTTATATAAATATGTTTAAGATTCTTTATGTGAATGTGGTTACATCTCATATTATAAATTTATTTGTTGTTCTTATTGGTGACATGAATACTTTAAGAACCAAAAATAATTGAAATTTATTAACTGAAATCGGTTTGGTCATGTTATTGAGAAACATAAATTTAAACCCACATATGCTATATTTATAAAGGAAGATAATAATTATAATACAGTTTTCAATGTGAACAAGGATACTGATATTTATAATAGTGGAGTTAAGAAACCTATTCCTAGTATGCAACTTGTATAGAAGAGTTCTCAAGATTTAAGAATATTTGAACATAGGTTTGCGGTTTCTTCTACCTTCAAAGATGAAAATGACATTTTGATTCACTTTGATCTTCTGCCCATTTCAATATGTGATTATCTGTTTTGAAATGAGTATCTACATGTTTTCCATATTTTTCTTCAGTGGATGTGGTTAAGGAATACAATAGATAAATTGTTTCTTTTGTATATGATATTTCACAACTTCCTATTGAAGTAGGTTCTTCCAAGACTTTTGATTAATTGATTCCCTATGATATAGTAACTTCAAAAACATTGATTCAACCTCTAGTAGGATCAATAAATGAGTCTTCTTGCATAGGACATGTCAATTCTTTAAAGTATGACCATGATTTGATGAAGAATAAAATATTGGACTATTCCTCTCATGATGATACCATTAATTGAAATTTTAATAATACTTTCATGGATTTGGTTACATATAACTTGGTTAGGGATGAATCATAAGGGATTTGGAATTTTTCCAAATATTGTAAAAATGGGTACCATTAAAAATGTCATGGATGGGGTCAAAATAGAAGTGATTGAATTAATTTATGGTAGAAATTTGTGTCAGAATTCCAATGTCTAGATATCCTTCTAAAAAATCTATTTTGGAAACTAATATCACTAAAATGACTACAAATATGAATACTTTGGATGTATAACAAGATAATATATAAGGAATATCATCGGATTCTTCGTTTCCTCTATCTTTTAAATCGTTCAAAGCTATGAGTCACACTATAATAGGTTATACTACCATTTTCCAAAAATAGATGGAATAAATATTGAATTTTTATGTGGATCTATTAATGAACTCTCTCAAGGTATCGTGATTGATGATTCTTTTAGAAATATGGAGGTGATTTCATATACTATAAATTATCACTCAGAATACGCTGGTATTGAATGTTTCTTTCACCAATATGGATGCTTGAGAGAACAGAATTCTAGGGATTTAAGGTGTCGGTGTGGTCACAAAAGATTTATTGGGATTAAAATATGATATGAAGACTGCAAAATTGGAATTAATATTGGGGAAAATTTGGGTCTTTGAAAATATTTTTTATGATGGTTTTTTTTTCATTTTTACCCCATTTTCCCCTCTTTTCTTTGTAAATTAATAAATGTGATTTTTCCCTTCCTTTTTCAAGAAAATACGTTCCTTTTTAATCTTAAAAATTATTTTTTAAAAAAATTGGGTTTTAAATGTTTTGAATAATTATATTAAAATAATTTTTTCCAATTATTATAATTAAATCATGAAAAATGTATTTGATATTTAGAATATGGATTCAAAATTTGGTTTATAATTTAATTTTATTTTTAGAAACTAGTAATATGAACTATGGTCAAATTTTATAAACATTGTAAAAAGAAAAATTATTTAATTAAAATTAAAACCATGGGATAAGGCCTAAAAATTAACCAAAAACATTCCTTTATTTCATTTTATGTTATTAATTATACCTTATCAATTATAAAGTTTAATATATGGAATTTAGGTGCCATTTTAATTTTATAAGGACAGTTAAATTATTTTATTTTATGAAATTTACAAAATGTAACTCTATTTATTTTAATATATATAGTATATTTTAATTGGAATAAAAAGAAGTTATGGAAGAATATAAAACATTATGTTGAACATAAATGAATCATTTTTATAATATTAATTTAATTTTAATTTTAATTTCTTATATAGTTTTCTTAAAGGATAATGCAATACTGATACACTTCTTGGGAAAAACGGAGAAAATTCAAGGTAAATAATTTTAAAACTAATAAATCTAATATGTTTCATATGAATTTTCTTACGAACATATTTTCAAAATTAATTATAATGTAAATGATAATAATTTTTTTATATTAAAATTCCATTATGGTCTAGTTGTCTTTGAGTTCAAATTAAATGAATAGTCCCAAAAATGACATTATTTATATTTTATGATAAACAATATTTTATTAATTGATTTGAAAATAAAAAAATTTAAAGAGGGAAAGTGGGAAATTGAAGAGTCTAATTTCATCCATGGACCATTTTTAATAGGATTTTCACCTTATAAGTATATTTAAAAACCCTCAAAAGATAAAAACACTCTGACCATGGTTATCGTTAAAAATAGTTAATGAGGGTGTTAAACCAAAATAGCAGTTTTAAAATGAAACATAAACATGTATAAATTTTATTGGTTGAAGGGATTAATACCTTTTCAAATCCTAAATTTAGAATTATTTATTTCTTTATACATTACATGATTATGATAAATATATTATGTTTATATATTTTATGTAATTATAATTGTGTCTTTTACATCCTATATAAATGGAAACCACCTCTTATACATTATTAAACATGTTTGAGAACAATATATTAGCCAATACCTATCATTATACCGTAATTTATTCCTTTCATTCATCATATATCTTCTTTTTTCCTTTAAAACTATCATAGGAATTCTTAATTTGTAAGCCACATGAGGTTCCTTAAAGAAGAGGTAATCATCTTACTCAAGACATTCAATGTTTATTTATTCTTCTACATAATAGAAATATATTATATCTATAATATCCTGATTAATAGAGTAACCTAATCATAATATGCTATTATTATTCTGTTACATCCTTTTTCACCACCTTTACATAAAACGGGAAATTAATGTATCACCCATGTGTGCATGTGGAATGCAACCTCCAGGTGGAAATATGATTCATTTTCTATCATTATATTTCACAAATGGTAACTATGATCGATTTAATTTTTATATATTATGTATTTGAAATAATTATTATTCTATAAATTTATGATATTATCTACCATATTATTTCCCTATTTGTTAAAAAATGATAGCATCACTCATGAATACATGTGGACTACCACATCCATGAATTGATGTGGTTGGTATTTCATTTATTATTTATACGGATAATTATAAGTATTGATTTGAAGGATATATATGAAATTTGTGATAAAATAATGATTCATTTAATGTCAATTGAATTTAACCTTTTTTCATTATATCTATTGAAATGTGGTAACATCACTCATGTGTACCTTCAGATAACCATCTCTACAAGGTGATGTAATTAATTTTTCATCAACCCTTTATATGAATAGTTATAAAAGTTTATATAATGATTAAATATGATAATTATGCATATAAAAATCATATATATTTTGTAACATTGATCAAATTACATTGATGGGAACAGCTAAACTGAAATATTCATGAAAAATGAAAGTATTATCTCCAAAAAAAATTATTTAAATAAATAATTTCTTATAAATTATTGATAAGATGTTATAATTAAGTCATATATGCTATAATAAGTATAAATATGTACTTATAATATATATATATATATAATATATATATTATTAGAGTATTTTAACTCTATGAAAAAAGATAAGACTTATGGAAAGGGTTTCTCATATCACTTTTATTTCTATGATATGTATGCCATATTCCATGTGTGTTTCTTTTGTGTTGTGCATATACTACCTATGAATGTATATTATGATTCTTGTCTTAAAATTTATGGGGATTTATAAATCCATATAAGGTAATCACTTTCATGAGTTTTTAATTTGGAGATTACCAAGGCGATAAGGGATTTATGTTATAATCTCATTTCTTTTCGAGAATGAATGTGTTAATTTTTCAATGATTTGAATTTTACAATCCTGATCCTTCAAACCCTAAATATTTTGTTAAATTATATTTATTCTTATAGTTTTTATGTAGTAGCGCAATTTTCATCTCTTTAGTACTTAAAATGACTAAGATAGGTTTCTAAGAAAAATCGACCATATGTCCTCTTTGGACAAAGAACATTTCCCTCCATGTAAATTATCTTAAAAATTGTTTTATTGATGATTTAATATATAATAGAAATGTTTTAAAAATATAATTTTCCTTTCATTTTACATTATTTTTAATAGATTAAATGGAATATTTATTATTAAACATTTTTTATACAATCTGTTTTACTAAATTTTTACAAAAGTGTGAATAGATTAATCTATTTTAACATATAAGACATGAAATGGTATTACAAACCACATTAAATTTAATAAAATTGAAGATTCCATTAACATTAAACATGGTTATTTTCATTAATAATTATTTATAGAATATTATTGAATTTTTTAAATTTTAAAAAAGTGATTTCAAAATGATGTGGGAATTTCCCTTAAGAAATGTTTCGGTGATCTTTTAATAGTAACTTCATCTATGAAAAAAACATTTTTGTTAAATATGATCTATACGTGATATGATCTAATGAATAAAAATTTACACAATATATGGATGGTTATTGATTATGATGATTAAATCTTGATTAACACCATTTTATTCTTCATGTGTTAAGAAATAATGAAATGATAAATGTTTTCATGATCCTATGGAATTCTATAAATATATTGTGATTATGTTACGGGATGTCCTGTTATAGCCGACTAATGCATTGGTTTATTTGATATATATATATATATATCTCCAGAGATGATTATGATAATAGGGTACATGATTTTGAATTGGTATGTTGACATTTTGTTGTCTCAGTATGATCTCTTATGCCTATTCTCATCTGAATATGTGTATCTACGATTAAGAATAGATATGTTCACATTTTGATGTGTGGGTATGATCACTTCTAGATATGATCAAAATGTTATGAGTGGACATGATTTTTTGTAAGTATGTTTAAAATATTATGATTTTTTATTTTTATGATTCTATATGCTTATGTTATGACTCTTGAATTATGATTATTGCTTTTAAACCCTTTTTATTTAGGATTTTGGATATGAATTGATTTGGATCTTATGATAGATGATTTTTTGAGTATAAGTATTTTACATTGATTAAATTTATATTATTATGTTTTCATACCCTTATAATCCTCTTATTCTCTATTATTAATTATATCTCTCACATTTACCCTTACATAGATTCTGAGGTCACCCTTTATTATGTTTTCCTTTTCCCATGATACCAAGAACGGATCTATGAATAACTTATGGGAAGTAATAGAATAAATAATAATGTTCCCCAAATAATTTTATGTTTTGTTTAATATTTTGAAAATTAATTTGATAATAATGTGTGTATCTAGTCATCCAGGACTATTAGATTATTTTATCCATTAGGATGTGAACTCTTGTATCCTATTACAAAGTAATCAAATAACTTTCATCCGTATATTTATGTATTTTGGGAGTTATAGTTTATATCAAAGGAAGCTAATAGGACACTTAAGAACTTTATTTATGGATAAATATATTATAGACCCAAACCCAATTATCAATTCTAGGTATTTTTATAAGTATAGGGTAATATCATGAATCATTAGAAAAGTTATTATTTTATGGATTTATAAGGAAATGAATCCCTATATGGATACTGGAATGAGGATGTAGCTATATCATAGGTGAACCTGTGGGTGGCAATACTGAAAGGGGTTCATTGGATATTAACTTGATCATTATTGGTTTACAAATACTAGGACTATGACTACAAACATGGCTATACACTCTTCAGAATATTCTTGGGTTAAGTAAAATTTTTATTATGAACCAATATAAACAATAAGAGAATATAACATGTGGAAACCTATTATATTCAACAATAAGATGGGGTACACCTAATGTTTCATTATTTGATAAGTATAAGGATTATCATGAGTTTAAAGTAATAGATACCCCTTTTTGATTTTATGTGATGGATGATTAAGTAGGTATAAGATATTTTTAGAGACCTTTTTGGGAATATAACCCTTTGGTTTAGTATGTGTTTACTAAAAATATTTTTTGAAGAAGAATTATTCTAGATTGTGTGGACGTGAGTTGAAAGGTGCTGATAACCATTAGGTTTAATATAATCTTTTATGTTAACATGGTTAATCAGGACAAAAGAGTTATCATGATTTAGGAATATATTTTCTATTGTATTAATAACCCTGGGATTAAAAATTGATCTTGTGACTAAGTGACTAATGTTATTTTTTATGAAATGAACTATATTGGAAATAATATATGATTAGTTTAAAAAACATTAGAATGAAATATGAGTTAATGTATGAAAAAATATATGATTTTATTATGGTTTTATGGTGATTTATCTTATTTTGGGAAATAATTATAATGTCTTAAGTTAAAACAAAGACATGGTGTTCACATGTTTGGTAAGTGAAATTTTGAGATAATTTATATTTTTTCAGGATAAATTTTAAATTAGATATTGGATAAAATTGTGAAAAAATATTTCACATTTTTCAGTTTTGAAATTGGTCAGATATATTTTTGAGTATTCTACAGATTGACTATTTATAGAATGGTTTATATTAATCCTTGTTCATTATTATTGATATTTTAAAGGCTAATTATTATTTCATCATATTAAGATTTATCCATATTGGATAAAATGTTATAACAATTTTTGACTTGGTAAATATCTAGAGATAGAAAGGAATGTCTCTTCTTTATTTTTTAGATATTATTATTGCATAAAATTTAATATGATCACATCGTGTATTATGAATAATCTTAAACATTCATTTATTTGAGTAAGAGATGACATAGAATTGGAAATTGATCGAATAATATCCATAGAATGAAATCATTCTTATTAAATTGAAATAAGTCAAGAAAGTATATTGTATTATGTTCTCATTATCATTTATTAAATAATCCATCAACTCATTGAAAATGATCTTGAAATAAAAATATCATTCTTTTTACTTCATTTCTAATGAATTTATGGTTTTCATTATCTTTTATCGACTCATGGTTTTGTCATCATTAACATTCTCATGATAATGTCCTCTATCACTCTATTATTCCAAGAACATTATTCTTCACCTCCATATCCATATTTTCACTTGACACTAATTTTCTCCTTATTTATGATCCCAATTTAGTGTTCTTTCAGGAAGCCCTTATGTTTCCCCCTTCCCCTACTCAAAGGATGGTTTAATTTTCCGTTCTATGATGCAAATTTTCAACAAATATGTTTTAAAATATTGAGCATTTTATTATTGAGATAAAAATTGTGACAATGTGATTTTTTTAAAGGTAGTGAATTTTAGAACACTAAAATGTAGTTTCAAATAATACTATGATTAATATCTTTATTAACATGAAACACTGATCTTTATGTGGATTCTGACATACTATAAAAATATTATTATTAAAATATGACCATTATAACATATCTGTTACATTTTGGACATGAATAGAAATGATGAAATAATAAAAAATGTGCATAAAGGTTTTGTAAAATGTAATTATTTCTATTAATTCCTAATTATTATGTACCTAAGTTTTACTAAATTCGTTTTATGCTCCAAAAATATATTATCTTCAAAAGTGGTTCTTATTGAATTTTATATAGGAAAATTATAATTAATTTCATAAATTTTTTAAAATATCATTTGGTTTAATTAATATATTTTTTGAAATCAAAATGGTAATATTATATTAATGTTATTTTTTGTATTTTTCTAAAATGATTTACCTTTAAGTGAATATTTAAAAATACATATTTTTGTAAATCTACCACTAATTATCATTAAATAAATGAATTTTAAATTACTGTTATTTTTTTAATTTGATATTAAATTAACATAACTATTATATAAATATACATATTGTAATTAATTATATAGGATTCTAAATTATACTTTATTTTGGTATAATTTAATTTTTAAGTTAAAAATGTATTTTTAGAATTTATTTTTTATGTGTTTTGTTTAATTATATGAAAATTAATTTCTAAAGACTATAGAAAATGAATATTGAATAATCAATTTCATATTTAAAATCATGGGGTTAAAATTTTTAAAATATGATATTTTCATTTTTAGTCATAATGAATAGTAATAATGGTAAAATTTTATCACCGTGATAATGGGTGAAACAGGTTAATTATAGTTAAAACTATATGATAAGGTCTCAAAATAAACAAAAACAATACCTTTATTTATTTGGGGGAAATTAATTTTACCATATCCATACTAGATTATAATATATTTATTTTTTTCCATTTTCCTTTATAATGACATTTATATTATTTTATGTTAATAAAATTATAAAATGTCACTCTCTTTATTCTAATATCTATAATATTTTTTAATTGTATTAAAAAAAATTTCTGGAAGAATATAAAATATTATTTTGAAAATGAATAATTTATTATTTTAATAATTATTTTTTTCACAAATTTTAAGGATGATATAATTACCATAAATGCCTCAGTAACACTGATGTAGTGCTTGTGCAAGCAGTAAAAAATCAAGGCAAATGATTTTTAAAAATAATTAAATTAATATTTTCTATCTGAATTATGGTGTTCCATGAATTTAAAAGAGAAATAAATATTATAATTTAGGTTAAAAATATTTATATTCAAATTCTTGTGATTTCTTGAGGTCAATGAAGCCAAATTAAATGAATAGTCCCAAAATAAATGTAAGATATTTAATGATATCAAATATATTATTAAATGATTTAAAAATAAAAAACAATTGAAAGAAGAAAATAGAGATGTTAAATTATAAAAAATTCACCCATGGACCAGTTTTGATCCACATTGCCTCTTAAAAGTAAATTTATGACCCTTTAAGGCTAAAAGTTGTTTTAAAATGGTTAATGTTAATAAGGTTCGGTGAGGGGGTTAAACAAAAATGTATGGTTTAAAATACCACATAAACGTATATAAATTTTACTTTTTAAATAAATTTAGACCCTATCATTTCCTAACATAAAAATTATATCTATTTGGTTCCACCTTACTTGATTATGACATATATTATGTTTAAGTATTTTAAGTAAATTCATGTGTGTACTTTTCCTAACTTATAAATGGGAAAATCCTCTTCTCCTTTATTTAAATTTTTTTATCTCTATAAATCCAAAAATTGCAACAGAGATACCTTATTATCATTATTACCTTCTCCTAATATCTAATTCACCTTTTTGACTTAACTAATAATGTTTTAAGGTGTAATCCGAAAGAGGTATCTCAAATAAGAGGTGATCGTCTTACCTAACACACTCAAAGTTTATTTCTTCTTTTAATTAAATTAAATGTTTATAAAAATATATACATGATTAATCAGGTATTATAAATATAATTTAATTTTATTATTATTATGGGAAAAATTATATTTTACCTTCTATCTAAAAAAAGGAAACGAAAGTATTAGTCGTGCGTACGTATGCACTACAACATCCCTATAGTAGTATGATTCATTATTAATCACCATATTTAATGGATGGTTATTATGATGAATTAAATATTTATATTTAATAATTATGACATAATTATTATTTTTTAATTATATTATTTTATCCACCTTATTATCTTTCCATCCATTGGGAAATTATAATGTTACTCATGCGTATATATAGACTATCACCTTAATGAAGTAATGTTATTATTTTTCATTTCCTCTTTACATGGATGGTAATAGGGATCAATTTAATGAAGATATATTTTATTTATTATCTTATAATGATTAATGAAAGGTTAAGTATTGTTTTACATTATTTCTACCCATCTATCAAAACATATAAATATCAATCATGTGAACATAATCACTATCATCCCCCCAAAGTAATGTAATTCATTTTTCATCACAAATATAGATAATTTGTTATAAAAGTGAATATATTAACTAAATGTGATACATATTACATAATAACATTATATATTTTATGGAACTACGATCAATGTATACGTACTGGAGCTTCTAAACCAAAACATTCATGAAAAGTGAAACAATTATCATATTAAATAATGGGTTTAATAAAGTAATATTAATAAACAGGTGATAAAATGTTATAATTAAATAATATAAGGTATGATATGTAATAATATTTTGTTGGAATAGATTTATAATAAGTATATATTTATTGTGTAGTATTTTTGTACTTGTAAGAAAAAAAATTGTGATATTTAAGTTAGGGGTTTCTTGTCACTCTTTTATTTCTGTGACACAAATGTGATATTCACAACTTGTTTCTTTTATGCGGGGTATATTTTGACCATAAATTCTATTAAAAACAATTCCCATGAAAATTATACTTATTTATACTTATATATATTGTTATCTATTTCATGAATTTTTTATTTTGGGATTACCAAGGTGGTAAGTTATTTATATAAAAACATTGTTTTTTTATATTGATTATGTGAAATTTACATTGAGGTAAACTATGATACATATCCTTAAAAAATATATTATTATCCTCTCATTATTCATGTAATTATAAATTAATATAACCATTTTCTTCTATTTGGTAGTTAAAATTACAAAGAAAATGATTTTAAGAAAAATCGTCATTATTTCCTCTTTTGTTGATGAAATGTTTCTTCCATGTACATTCTATTAATAATTATTAAATTGAAATTTTTTACATAGAATTAAAATTATTTAGAAAATATGTTTTTAACTTTTACTTTATTTAGAAATATTTAAAAGGAATCTTTTTAATGAAACAAATTTCAAACAAGTTTTTTTTAATTTTAACAATAATATGAAAAATAATGCTTCTTTTATCATATTCAACATGAATAGATATTATTTTTATCATGAAATGTTTTTTATTTAATGATTAATTTACAAGTTTAGTTGGCTATTTTTAAAAAAATCTTAATATTTCATAATTTTGTATATTTTAAATACTTTATTTCAAAAAAAAAATTTCCATAATAAATATCTCTATCATATTTTAAAGGTATTTTAATCTAATATAATAATAATTAATATGAAATATTTTTCTTCTGATCTTTTCCCTGGGATATTATTTGAAGAAATGGTAAATGTTTTAATTATATTATGGAATAAATATGAATTGATTATGATTATGTGATAGGTTTGTAAGTTATATTCCTTTAATGCATTAGGAAATGTGATATATATCTCATGAGATGGTGATGATAAGTATGGAAATGATTTTGAAAAGTAATTTTCATGTTTTGATGTGTGATTATGACCTCTTCTACATATCCTAACAAGATTATGTTTTGTAATTATTTTGAATGGAAATGTTCACATTTTTATGTTTGATTATGATCGTTTATCATTATAAACACAAGATTTTGAATGGGGATAATTGAAAATAGATATTCCCATAAGTTTCTTTTTTCTTATAGTTATGATGGAACCATCCTATATATGATTCTTGAATGACGATTATTGAATCGAATCCATTATTAATAATTCATCAATATATAAATTGATTTTAGATCTTATAATATATATTTTTCTAAGAATTGTTCTTTTATGTTGAGAAAATGAAAATGGGAATGTAATCTTACCGTTATGATAAAATTATAAACTATTATGATTGATATCTCACAAGTTTACCATTACTAATATTCTAAACACACATGTTCTTATGTTTATATTTCCCCAAGATAAGGAGAATGGATATATGAATGATTCCAGATATATACTAGATGAAATAAAAAACATATAAAAAACTAATAATTTATATTTTAGGTTCTCAAAAGTTATTTTATAATCATGTATATTTCTATTCACCTGTGACTTCTAAACCATTTGATACTTTGAGTAAAGATATCTTGTATCTTATCCCAATACAAAAATAAAACCACCAAATTTGGGTTTCTAGATTCAAGGTATTACAATATTCAAATTTATCAATTTATTTCCCCAATTTTAGTACTAATTCATAAAATATTTGAACTAAAAATAACAATAAGAGAACACCAACTGTAATAAAAACAAAGAAAAAGATAAAAATAATGTGGGTAAATAATAGACTTTTCCTAATTTATCAAACCTAGGTATCAACTGTGTTCCAAGTCCCGAGAGACTGTGTTAAAAAAATTATTCATTATAAATTTCCATCAATTATTATGAGGTAAAAGTATAGAATTATTAATAATTCTATATTAAAATATATTAAATAAAGGAATATAAAATGGAAAGCTTAGGGTCAAAATTATAGCGTAGTGAAATTGTATGAAAACATTATGTTCAAATTTAAGGCTAATGACACAAATGATTAGAAAACAAGGTAGTGAAACTAATTTTAAAATAAAACTCTAATAATTGAAGGTATAACAAGATTAGAAAATCCATTATCATTAAATAGTTAAGTGAAAAGAATTAATGAAAATCCAAATGATTATTTTAATTTAATCTATGTGTATACTTGGTATAGTAATTAAATCTCTAACCAATAGACTCTTTATTTCTTATTTCATGTACACCATATTATTTAAAAATTTGGAAATGCTAAACCATATTTAAATATCATTAATTAGACTTCACAAAAAACCATTAAAGAATAAAATTAATTATTTAATGTATAAAAAAACAAACCACCCTTAAACACACAAAGATCATGCATAAAGAATGGGGATAAGATATAAATAATGTAACACCCTGAGTTTTTATGAAAAATATTATTTTAATTTCATTGATGTCTTGTGTTGTATGGAACACCAAAATTATCTTGTTCTATACGCAACACTGTATTAGCTTATATTATACGCAAACACTATTCTTGGCTTCTGTTGCACGAAAAAGCAACCTTCCTCAATAGCGTGTGTTGTACGCAATACTGAGTTTCACTAAACAATGATATATTGTTATAAGATTATTATGAACTGGCCGTCATTGATAGTAGTAATTAAATATTGAATTTTATGACTTTATAATTCATCTTACACATTTTAAAAAACATGGAATGAGAACAAAATAAATGTTTCGGGTAAAATATGTATTTTTCAAAAAATGCAGTTTTTCCGCCTTTTGATGGCACACCCACATTAAATTTAGTTTTTCACAATTTTATATGTTTAATTTGACAAAATAAAAGTGTTCTTTTGAATCAGGATATAAAAATTTACTTTGCATAAATTGTTGATATTTTTCTAATAAGATTCTTATTTTGATAAATAATAAAAATACGCTGAATTTTAATTAAAAACAACTTTATTTCATCGAGTTAATTTATATGGTAAAATTATAATATTTAATGGTTTTAAAGTATAAATAGAATACCATCTAATATAATTCATGTCATTAGAATTAATTTTACTCTGAATTCATAAGTAAAAACATTTCAATCTTTTGTATCGTTTTAACTGTAAAAAACCATTTTCTCAACAGTAGGATTAATTTTAAATTAAATACTGAAACTTTTGTGTTTTGAATTTGGAAAAATGGATTCCATATTTGGAATCAGTAGGTCCAAATTATATTAATAAGCTACTTTATATTTTTATGCATTATGAATAGTAACTATGGTAAATTTAATTTACCATAGTTAAAGATAAATCAGGTAATTAAGGGTAAATATAATATTTTAAAATTAACATAACACTTGTTTTTATATAATTGGATGATTATATTCTTCCCTAAATCATACTTGGGTCGAAATGTAATCTAATTGAACCCACTTGTATTTGATTAAGACCTTTTTTTTATTTAAAGGAAAGTGAAATATGTCTCACTGAAACTTTAATAATTAGATTATTTTTAATATAAGGTTATACAGAATATAAATTCGATTATAAATACTCATTTGAAATATAAAATGTTTTTCTTTGTCATGGTACTTTATTTTTAATTTTTAAAAAATATTTAATTACCTTAAAAGCTTATACATTCATGATGTAGAAATTATTTATTTAGTAAAAAATCAATAATATAGTTTTTATTAAAATATCAATACCTATCAAAAGGCCTAGAAACTGTCCCAAACATTATTTGTCGAGTATATCTATACCATAATCATCCAAGGGTAGATTTTTGGACCACTTGGAGCCTTATAAAACAGATTAGGATATTTATATTATTTTATTTTAAATGATTTCAAAGATGTCACCTTCATAATCTAATAAATATAACAATTTAAATATTTTGATTTTAAGATGATAAACTTGAGTAAAAATATTATTATGAAATTTATTATATTTATATTCATCATAGGACTTTTGTTTTAGTTTTTATGAAACAAATAAGTATATTAAATAATTATACAAAAATGTTGTAGTAATTATTTTATTAAGAGATATACGAAATAAATGTTTTTAAAAATATTAAAAATAATAATATATGAACAAATTAATGTACCCCATGAATTTTTTTGTGGAATATGACATGTTAGGAATATATTATATATTTTGGTTAGAACATATCTTCTCTGTGGGTTTTATTTAAATTCAAATAATTAATAGTGTCAAAATTGACACTATTGATATTTTATAAAAATAAGATATTATTAAATTATTTAAAAATCACAAAAAATATATAAAAATTACAAATTAAAAATTATATGGTCTAAAAGGTTACTAATTATCCAATTATGGAAAATTAATAACATTTAATTATGTATTTATAACAATTTATAATTTATAATTTTATTACAACAAATAAAAGTAAATAGATTAAATAATGATAAATCAAGTTGATAATGTTTAAAATAAACATAAAACAAGTATAAATTTTATTGGTTGATGAGATTACAACCCTATATCATCTCATATTCTAATTTACTCAATTTCTTACGTTTTTAATTGGGGTTTAAGTTTATTATTAATTAATATTTTTTAGGTTTTCAAAAGTGCCGCTCTCCTCTCCTATATAAGGGTACCTCTTTCCCTCTCCTCATCACTCAATTTTGAGCCTTCAAGCTTGTCCAAACCCTTCCAATTTATCTTCTAAACCACTATAGTTATAGTATAGTGGTTCTGGTCTTCTCAAAATACCAAATCTAGTGCCCTAAGTGGAAACTTAAAAGAGGTGCGTCGAAGAAGAGGTAATCTCTTCTACCGGTTCATTCGAGTATCTTTCTTCTTCAACATTTTATTATTTAGTTTTTTCATTATAAAGTAATAAAATAAATATCTCTAATATAAGGATATGTGATTATAAATATTAAACAACCTCATTTCACCTTCTATCCATCCTACGGAAAATGAAATCACCGTGCGTGCGTACGTACAGAATACCGTCTCCACGCCGTGGTGTAATCTATTTTTCTACCACCACCTTACTTGGATGGTTATAATGGTGTAAATAATAACTATATATGGTTTTTATAACATCATACGGATTCTAAGATATTATATCATCCACTCTAATTCCATTAAATAAGTATGGGAACGATATCATCGTTCGTGCGTATGTACAGATTACCGTCTCCACAACGCGATTAGATTCATTCTCCATGTTACCCATTCACGAATGATTATAAAGTATATATAATGAATAATAATGGTATATATGACATAATAATGCTACTGTATTTATGTATATATATATATATATATTTCATCTACTTACTTCCATTCTATTCAATAAGGAAAGGAAAAAGGCTTTTATGCGTACGTACGGCCTACCATCTCCATGAACGATGTGTTTCATTTCATTTATCTATCTATTATATATATATATATACTGAATATATATGATATATAAATAATTTTTTACATTCTGGAAGTAATTAAATCATGATATAAGTAATAATAATATGAATAACAACAAGTCTAAACATGTACGATAAATGAAACGATTTTACCCAAAACGCTGCTTTAACATGAAATTGACAAAAGAATGGATAATATAAAATCATAAGTGAATCATATATGATATAATAAATATTATTATGGTTATGTTAAAAGTTAATAATATGTTTAAACCTACTATACAGGAGTCTCAGACACATACAAAAGAAATTGGACCTAAGGTAAGGGATAATTTTGCAAATCTCATTTTATCCGAGATTGCATATACGTAAGTATTTACTAGGAAAACATTCTTTCATCCATTTCCATAAAAATGTTTTTCATAATGTGTTTAATATTATTCCATGTATTTTTAAAGTCATGTTTACCCCCTTTTTGACTTTTACTTTGTGTTATGGAAGGAATCATTCTTTTGTTTACCATACGTGGTACTTTTTGACTTTTCTGTTAAAAGTACAAGGAGAATGTTTTTTTAACTTATACGGAATGAATGAAATTTGACGATTTCATAACGCCTTATTTTCATGAATCTTCCTCTACAATATTTCATGATTATTTTCAACAAAATCCTTTTCTTTTAAAATTGAATGGCATTTTCTGATAAGAAAATGATTTTAAAGAAGAAAGGATATTTTCCTCAAGAATTCATCTCAAGTGTTTTGTCAACACTATTTTCCATCTATGATGACATTATTTAGTATGATTATGTTTCAAGTATAATGTCTCTATTATTTACATGGTTTCATTCTTTTTAGGAAGAAATGATATTCATTTTTTTATATGGATTACGTTATGATGGGATGATTTTTATGAAATCCATTTTATTCTTTAGGTTATGATGAATGATTTATGTTTATTTTGTGGTACAAGTAAGAATTATTTCATTATGATATGGGTTGGACCTATATCTCCCTCCAATGAATTGGGTAAAGATTTATATCTCAGGATATAGACATGGTTGGAATGGAAAGTTAATCTAGTTCAGTGATATAGGACTGGAACAAGGAGTGAACTCGATTCAGTAAGGGTGTTTGTCCACTAAGATGGTCTTGGAAGTAATGCCTTGGATACTGTGGAATTTATATCATGTGCTTAATGGTTTTCCACAATTACATGTTTCATTCCAATGCTATTTTATCATGATTAATGTTCCTTTGTGATCTATGCCATATGTACTGCCAAGATTTATTTCTCAAGATTTTGATGTTTAAACTTTATGTTCAAGTTTTTTTAAGTTCAAATGTATATGATTTGTATTATTTTCTCCATTATTACCCTTACTGAGCTTTTGAGCTCACCCTTTATATGTTTTCTTTTCCCCATGATTTACGGAAAAATTTTAGGTAAGAAAACAAAAAGTTGAAGGTCTTTATGCGAGATGTTGAAGATCATTCACCATGATTAGAAGATTATGTTCTGAGTTTCAAAAGACACCAACTTATTACGGTCCATGAGTGTTGGTTCATGTTATGTATTAATTATTCACCAAAAGTAATGTCATGACCCATCCTCGGGGCTCATGTTGTGACTACCCCAAGCCCGCCTCCCATAGTCCAGGGGCTGGCGACTAGCACCAAGGCGTAAAATCCCGACAAAAAGAGGAAGGCATTGCCTTTGTAAAGTAAACAAACACCACATAGTGAGCAAGCAAAAGTAAACACTAAGTAAAACTGAATACAATAGTGAGTGCGGAAAAGTAAGTGGTCCAGAATACAAACCCAAACTGAAATTAAAGTACAACAGTAAAGAAAGTACATAAACTGAAAGTAAAGTCGCAACGTCGAGTCGTCCATTGGAAGTCCCACCTGAAGGGTGGGTACAGATAGACTCCTCAGCTCCATGGGTCCATCCGTCTGCTCCGTGTACGTCCCACCCATTGGTCCACCTCCCACTACTGGAAAACTAACATATACCTAAGTCATCAATTCCAGTTCGGCTCCAACATCCAAGCTCAAGTACAATCCAGTCCACACAGGAAATCACAACCCAATCCACACAGGAAAGAAAAACGTAATCCACATAGGAAATCAAGGAAGGATTCATCTCACGTAGTAATACTTCTTCATAAGAAGATAGATATGATCAGATATTTCCACTGATTCATCTAAGCCATCGGACCCACAAAGGATTGATAGGTAATAACCCTCGCAATGACCCACAAAGGATCTGACCCACATGGGATCGATAGGTAACTAACCCCCGCAATGACCCACAAAGGATCTGACCCACATAGGATCGATAGGTAACTAACCCCCGCAATGACCCACACAGGATCAGACCCACACAGTATCTGTAGGTGCTGGGCCACACAGGACTGCTAAGCGCTGACCCACATAGGATCTGACCCACACAGGATCGGTAGCACTAATCCACATAGGATCTTTGAGTGTTTTAGTCATCGTCGTCGAATCCACTGAGAATCACTGTACAGTTGTCGTCGCCATCGTCACAGTCACAGCCAGCTCTAGGGTTCCCACACACGTCAAGCTCGTTCGGGAGGGTCTGCTCCACGAGCCGAGAGGCTGATACATCAACTGACACATATTCCAAAGTTGATGTATCTAAAAGTTCGGTATCATCTATGGAAAATCAACGTCACAGACGGTGCATCAATCGGACGCCCGATCTGAGAGTTATTGGCTTTTTCGTCCTAGGGGTCCAGTTGATTTTTAAGTCAAAACCAAACCGAACATACTCCACCTGTGTCCAAACTTCGAGCGGAGTAAGCCAAAAGGTCTGCCTCACTAAGAGGAATCCAAAAAAGTCGACGGCAAGTCAATCGAACGTCCGGAGCTCAAGTTATAAGTGTTTCCGTTCTGAGGGCCAGGTTGGTTTGGTGTACGAACCAACCCGGACAAACCCAAAGTATTCTTAAACCTTGATTTTAATATATGGAAATGACCATCTCGATCCAAGGATCGCTACGCAACTGACGGTGCAACAATCGGAGGTCCGCAGCTCATGTTATGGGCAAAAGACCGAAGAGGTTCGGTATTAGGGGGTTCGGGCCCGGTCCGACCCAGCCCGATACCCCGAGGGTCGGCCCGAACCAGGTCGACCCGAACCGGGTCCGGGTCCGGCCCACTTGGGAGTGGCCCGGACCGGCTGGCATGGCTCAGCCTGGCTTGGGCACGGCCCGGTCTGGCGGACTGGGCAAGGCAGTCGGCCCGGCCCGTGGCGCGCTGGCGCACTGGCCAAGGGCTCGGCCAAATGGTCGAGCCGTTCGGAAGCGGTGGGCGCTGCCCCCGCGTGTAGCAAACGCGGCCCCTTAATGGGGATGCTCACGTCTAGCTAGCCGGGGGTTTGGAACCCCTAGTTCTTCCACAGTTCGGCCGGCCCGATCCGGCCAGCCGGCTTCTACCGCCACAGGACCGGCAAGGCCGGTCCCCCCTGCTCCGATGCCGGTGGCCCGGAACCGACCGTCGGTTCCCCTACTCCGCCGTGGCCCAGAACCGGCCACAGCCTTCTTCCGTCAGGTGCGGCGCGACGGCGTCGCGCCCCTCCGCCGTGGCCCCACTACGGCCGCGGTGCTTTCGTAGTTCTATAGTGTGGCGTGACGGTGTGGCGTGACGGAGTTGCGCTTCTTCCCCTTCTTTAATATTTTTCGCGCGGTGCATCGGCACTGTGTTTCCTTGCTCGTGCCGCAATCAATATCAAAACATCATTGAGGAGGAGGGTCTGCCGTTCTCGTGCGGTCTGACCTCCTCCCCTTATTCTGATATTAGGCGGCTCAAAAAGAAAGGAAGATGGCGAAGGAAGTAATCACGAACAAACCAATAAAATAAACCCCTACCTCAACGTTGTCGTCGAACGAGAGTTTGTCGCAGAATTAACCGTCGCGGAAGAAGAGGAGCATCGTGGAAGAAGAGGATCATCATGGAAGATAGTGTCACATACGGAACATCGTTGTCATTAGGTGATCTCTGAGAAAGGCATCTCTCATCATTGTCCACCGTCGGAGGTCAGCATTCTTCGTCGACGGCGGTGCGTTCTTCACATTCTTCGTCGAAGAACGTAGAATCCTCAAGACTCTCTTTTTCTCCCAAAGGCTTCCACAACCAGAAAGCCAACGAAATAAAATAAGTTCAACACTTATTTTATTAACATATCCTATGCATTTGAAATTCAAAAGAAAAGAAATGAACAATTAATTCAATGAATTAATTGTAACGATTTAATAGCCCAATTTAATGAGGCGTTTCTTAACCAGAATAAACGCACGATTGACTTCATTAAAATGGGTGCAGGTGTGTTACTTAGAAGGAAAGAAACGGTGGGGCTTGTGCTGGCCCCACCTCACAAATATCCTACCAAGTGGGTAGGATATTGTGGGTTCCAACTTATCCTCTTAACTTAGATTAATCCGCTTTAAGTAAAATAAAAGTAAAAAGTCGCACCACTTTTATTTTATTTCTTAACTTAACCTCAAAAATTAAAAACCACACCCGAGAAAATGCTTTTCTGGAAAAGGTGTTTCTAAGCAATTATCGGTGTTGTGATTCCATTGGTGCCCTCAGAATTCGATTCCGAGCACCGATTCAAAAGTTAGTAAAACCCGCTCGTTCGTTCACTGAACATACCCGAGCTAAACTTCAGAATAAGATTCCGGGCACACCAGGCCACGAAATCTGGTGCCGTCAGAATCCGCGTTCTTGTAAAATTCCCAAGAAAATTAACAAAAAAATTTACTTGAATTTTTCAGGTATTTAAAAGTAATTAAATGTCCATGTACGTCAAGCTTGGGTCTCTACAGTTGGTATCAGATGAGAGGTTTAGTTAACCTTTGGAAACTACGATGAAAAATCTTTAGTGAGATCCCTAGAAGATATTTCTGAGGTATTTCTAGGTATATCTTTAAGGTTACATATAATAATGGGTTATAGAACTAAAATTATAGTATCGATAATAGAATTAAACCTAAGATGTTAGAGATTGAAAGTACTCCCCTTTATTATGTTGTTTTCCTAGCATGATTTTTTCCTCTCACACTATTATTTTTGGGTCTTAGAAAATGGCTGGAAAGAGGAATATTCATGTTAATAGAGAATATGATGGACAATGGAATGATATTCTTCCTGATCATCCAAATGAAATGGGATTTGGATTTTGAAACATCATTATTATGCCTAATCAGCAATCTCATAATATGATCAATAATATCAAATTTGGTATGTTTCCAGACTCAGGTAATAAGAGAAAGATGTAGTTTCATGATGATCATAGAGGAAAGAAAGTTCAATTTCCCCCCATGTAAATCATGTGGGAAGAGGAATCTAGGAGAATGTTTCAAAGGAACTGGAAGATGATTTGGGTGTGGAAAAGAAGGACACAAAGCCAGTAGGTGCAAAGGAAAAGGGGAAGTTAACACCATGGACAAGGATAAAGGTATTGCTACAACATCAACAACAAATAAATGTTTTAAATGTGGAAAGTATGGGAATTATGAAAACCAATGTCTTAAGGGAAAATCTCATGAAGAGAATCAGCCTGGTCGTATGAGTAGTATTTATGTTGATGGTGATGAAGAGACTAGAAATGGTATATGAGATGAAAGAAGTGTTGAGTAATTCAATGATGAAGCTCAGTCAATGGTTTAAGAAGGTAGTGGAATGATTGTATGTTTCTCCAGAGTTATATTGTCTAGGTAATTTAATGCTACTATGGAAAAAAAGAAACATCTAAGGATTTTTACAATATTGTTTTTCCTAAATTATTTGAAAGTATATGTTGAATGGTACCAGTAACCATGAAAGGTTATTGAGATATTTTTGGAAAGTATATGACATGCCTATAATGAAGGGATAAAGAGATAATGAGATATTTGATATTATTAATGAGCTCATGACTAATATATGGACAAAGTGATATCATGGTTTGAGTATATAGAATTTTTGGGATTTTTGTATGTGGAAAGAGTTACCTTTTGAAAAAATTCATGTTTTCACTAAGGTTTATGGTAATTTATGTTTCATGAGAATACATGATTAAGGTATTCACATGTTTGGAATGCAATCAACAAGATATATCTTATGATATATGGGGGATAAATGATGGTATTCATGTGCTTGTTATGTGACATTTCCAGAAATAATTTTTTAATAATATGAGATTGGACAGATGTATTTTCGATAAGTCTAAAGATTGTAATGGATTATGTCAGAAATCAGATAGTATTGTTTAAGGCTAGAAATTTTTTTATATTATTTCTGTAATGTTAATAGTGTAGTTTAAGAAAAAGGACAACCTGCAGGACGGGCAACAACCCATTGTGTCAGACAAGGTTGCGGGAATCGAACCCACAACTACAGTGTGACTGGCCTTTATCACCTACCACTAGCCTACAGGAATTCCCTGGTTAGTATAAACTTGTTTTATTTTATTAAGCGATATGATAGATGAAGTATAAGTCTATTTTTGTAACCATATACAATTAATCTCACCATAGATGGACTTATGTATATGACTTTTGCTAACCTTATGTTTGAGACAGATGGAATGACCTATCATTTTATCACATGATCTACTAACACTTCATGGAAGACAAATTCAACTTCATTTCTTTAAGAGATGAAGTTGCAATTGTTCAAGGCATGAACAACAGTGAGATTCTACAAAAATCAAGTAAGTATTTCTTTTAATTAAAAATTTTTCAACATTAGGGAAATGATCTTCAAAACCAAAAATGTTTTCTTATTTCCCTCATATCTGATTAATCATATGGTACCTTGGATCATCACAAATTTATGGCTTTGTGATTTTTGGCTTTTTCATATCCATGTTCTCTACCACTCTCCATCAAAACATGACGGTTATATTTCTATTCTATATCCATATTTTAACATATTTTCTCCTATGTGGAAACCCAAAGATGAGTTAATTTGGGTGACTATTACGTTTCATACATTAGTTTTTAAAATTAAGTTTTAGTATTCTTTTTTATGATGTGGGATTCTATGAATGAAACTTTCAAGTAGTAAACCATTTATAACCTCGACGAATTTTGAGGGAAAAATTCATTTTAAGGGCGGTAGAATGTAACACCGCAAGATTTTATGAAAAATATTCTTTTAATTTCATTTATGTATTGTGTTTTATGCTACAAAAAAATTAGCTTGTGCTATATGCAACACCTCATTAGCTTATATTATATGAAAACACTATTCTTGGCTTGTGTTGCACGCAAGAGCAACCTTCCTCAATAGCGGTTGTTGTACGCAATATTGAGTTTCACAAAACAATGATATATTGTTATAATATTATTATGAACTAGCCATTATGAATATTAGTAACTAAATTTTGAATTTTATTACATTATAATTCATCTTAAACATTTTATAGAACATGTTAAGAGAACAAAATAATTGTTTGTGTAAAATAAGTATTTTTCAAAAAATGCAGTTTTGGAGCCTTTTGATGGCGCACCCACATTAAATTTAGTTTTTAATGTGTTTATAAGTTCAATTTAAGAAAATTAAATTCTTATTTTGTATCAGCATATGAAAATTTACTTTGGATAATTTTTTTATATTTTCTTATAAGTTTCTAATTTTGATGAATAATAAAAATACGCTAAATGATAATTAAAAAAAACTTTTTTCAATGAGATAATTTATTTGTTTAAATTATAATATTGAATGGTTTTAATGTTTAAATATAATATATTTTTACTATTTAATATAATGTATGTAATTATCATTAATTTTATACTGCATTCTTAAGTAAAAACATTTCAATCTTTTGCAACGTTTTAACTTTTAAAACTCATTTCCTCAACAGCGGGATAGATTTTAAAGTAAATACTGCAAATTTTGTGTTTTGAATTTGGAAAAATTGATTCCATATTTGGAATCAGTTGGTTCAAATTATGTTAATAAGCTACTTTTTATTTTTATTCATTATGAATAGTAACTATGGAAAATTTTATTTATCATAGTTAAAGGTAATTCTAGTAATTAAGGGTAAATATAATATTATAAAATTACCCTAACACTTTTCTTAATATAATTGGAAGATTATATTTTTCCCTAAATCAAACTTGGGTCAAAATGGAATCTAATTTAACCCACAAGTATTTGATTAATACCTTTATTTTATTTTATTTGAAGGAAAGTGAAATATGTCTCACTCAAACTTTAATAATTAGATTAATTTTAAAATAATGTTATACAAGATATAAATTCAATTATAAATACTCATTTGAAATACAATTTTTTTTATTTATCAGGGTAATTTATTTTTAATTTTTAAGAAATATTTAATTACCTTAATATCTAATACATCACTGATGTAGAAATTATTTATTTAGTGAAAAATTATTAATATAGTTTTTATTAAAAAAACAATACCTATCAAAATGACAAGAAACTTGACCAAATATTATTGGTCGAATATATAAATACCCTATGTATCCAAGGGACAATTTGTGGACAATTGGGAGCCTTATAAAACTGATTAGGACATTTATATTATTTTATTTTATATGATGTCAAAGATGTCAACTTCATAATTTAATAAACATAACAATTTAAATGTTTCAATTTTAAGATGATAAATTAGAGTAAAAATATTATTATGAAAGGAATTATATTAATATTCATCATAGGATTTTATTTTTAATTTTTATGCCACAAATAAGTATATTAAAAAATTATACATAAATGTTGTAGTAATTATTTTATTAAGTGATATACCAAATAAATGGTTTTAAAAATATTAAAATAAATAATATTTCAAAAAATTAATGTTCCCCATGAATTGTTTTCTATAATATGACATGTAATGAATCTATTATATATTTTGGTTCGAATATATCTTCTGTGTGGTTTTTATTTAAATTTAAATAATGAATAGTGTCAAAATTGACACTATTGATATTTTATAAAAATAACATATTATTAAATTATTTAAAAATCACAGAAATATTTAAAAGCTACCAATTGAGAATTATATGGTCTAAGAGATTATAAAGTAACCAATTATTGGAAATTTACAACATTTATGTTTGTATTTATAATATTTTAAAATTTAGAATTTTATTTACACAAATAAAATTAAATAGATTAAATAATGATAAATCAAGCTGATAAGGTTTAAAAAAAACTTTAAACATGTATAAATATTATTGGTTTGTGATATTACAACCCTATCTCATCTCATCTTCGAATTGAGTCATTTTTTTGAGGATTTTGAGTGGGGTTTCATTTTTTTATTAATTAATATTTTTAAGGTTTCCAAAAGTGCCCCTCTCCTCTCCTATACAAAGGCACCTCCTTCCCTCTCCTCTTCACTCAATTTTGAGCCTTCAAGATCTGACAACCCCTAAAAATATATCATCTTATCTTCTCTAGTTTTATTATAGAGGTTCTAGTCTTCTCAAAAGACAAACTCTAGTGCCTTTAGAGGAAGGTTAAAAGATGTACGTTGAAGAAGAGGTAATCTCTTCTACTGATTCATTCAAGTTTCTTTCTTCCTCAACATCTTCTTCTTTAGTTTTTTCATTATAAAGTAATAAAATCAGTATCACTAATATAATTATATGTTTTTATAAATATTAAAGGACCCCATTTTACCTTCTATCCATCCTAAAGAAAACAAAATCACAGCGTGTGCGTACGTAAGGAATACCGTCTCCACATCGTCGTGTAATTTGTTTTTCCACCACCACCTTACTTGGATGGGTATAATGGTGTAAAAAATAACTATATATGGTTATTATAAAATCATAATTATTATGAGATATTATATCATCCACTCCAATTCCATTCAATAATTATGGGAACAATATCATCGCTCGTGCGTACGTACGGATTACCATCTCCATGACGCGATGAGATTAATTCTCCATGTTAACCATTCAAGAATGATTATAAAGTATATTTAATGAATAATAATGGTATATATGACATAATAATGCTACTGGATTTATATATATTTATATATTTCATCTACTTACTTCCATTCAAGTCAATATGGAATGGAAAACAGCGTTCACGCGTACGTACGACCAACCGTCTCTATGAATGGTGTGTTTCATTTCATTTATCTATCTATTATATATATATATATATACTAAATATATATGATATATAAATCATTTTTTACATTCTGGAAGTAAGTAAATCATGATATAAGTAATAATAATATCAAGAACAATAAGTCGAAACACGTAAGATAAATGAAACGATTTTACCCAAAACGCTGCTTTAACATTGAATTGAAAAAAGAACAGATAATATAATGTCATAAGTGAATAATATATGATATCATAAATATTATTATGATAATGTTACAAGTTAATAATATGTTTAAACCCACTATAAAAGAGTCTTGGACACATATCAAAAAATTGGACCTAAGGTAAGGAATAATTTTGCAAATCTCATTTTATCTGAGATTGCTTATACGTAAGTATTTACTGGGGTTATATTTCTTCATACATGTCCGTGAAAATGTATTTCATAATGTGTTTAATATTCTTCCATCTTTTTTAATGTCATGTTTACCCCTTTTTTTAATTTTACTTTTCGTTATGAAAGGAATCTTTCTTATGTTTACCATATGTGGTACTTTTTTACTTTTCCATTAAAAGTACGAGGAGGATGTTTTTTTAACATATACAGAGTGAATGGATTTTTAGGGTTTCATAATTCATAATTTTCAAGAATCTTAATCTATAAGATTTCATGATTATTTTAATCAAAATCCTTTTCTTTTAAAATTGAATGGCATTCTCTGATAAGAAATTGATTTTAATGAAGAAGGGGTATTTTCCTCTAGAATTTATTTCAAGTGTTTTGTCAAAACTATTTTCCATATAAGATGACATTATTTAGTATGATTATGTTTCATGTAGAATTTATTTATTATTTACATGGTTTGGATCTGTTTATTATGAAATGATATCCATTTGTTTTATATAGATTACGTTTTGATGGGATGATGTTTATCAACCACATTTTATTCATTGGGTTATGATGAATGATTTTTGTTTATTTTGTAGAACAAGTAAGAATGATTTAATTATGAGATGTTTGGGACCTATATCTCCCTCCAATGCATTGGGTAAAGATTTATATCTCATAAGATAGACATGGATATAATGACAAGTTAATCTAGTTCAATGATACAGGACTGGAACGAGGAGTGAACTCGATTCCGTAGGGGACTTTGTCCACTAAGACGGTCTTGGGAGCAATACCTTGGTTACTAGGGAAATTATATCATGTGATTAAAGGTTTTCCACAATTAAATGTTTTATTACTATTCTATTTTATCATGATTAATGATCCATTATGATCTATGCCTTATGTACTTCCATGATTTATTTCTCAAGATTTTGTTGTTTAAACTTTATGTTATAGTTTTTTTAAGATAAAATGTATATGATTTGTTTTATTTTCACCATGATTACCCTTACTGAGCATTTGATCTCACCCTTTATATGTTTTCTTTTCCCCAAGATTAAAAGAAACGTTTTAGGTAAGAAAACAAAAAGGGAAAAATCTTTATGATAGATATTGAAGATCTTTCACCATGATGAGAATATTGTGTTCCGAGTTTCCAAAGACACAAAACTATTATGGTCCTTGATTTTTGGTTCTTCTTATTTATTAATTATTCCACAAAAGTAATGTAATGTCCATGTACGTCAATCTTGGGTCTCTACAAAGATCATGGAAATGAAAAACCCCATCATATATTATTAATGAAAAACCATTTCTCTAAATCAATCACCCTTCAATAAGTATATTTTCTTGAAAGAATTATCCCATCAAAAAAATCATGATAAATAACATAAAAAAATGCTCTCTATAATACCTATAAATGAAAACTACAACTATGAACCTGAGTTTCGATTCCTCTATTGATAAATTAATAACTGGGAAATTGAATAGGTTTCTTTGTTTTTAACAAAAACATCCATTATAAAATTTTCTAATATCTAGATATATTTATCACACATAGACTCAAACTATAATAACTCAAATATATTACTTTAAAATTAAAAAATTCTACCAAAAAAGACCCAAAATACAATATTTTTAATTCCAAAAAAAAAAATATTACTAATACATTCAACAAATATAAATAATATCTTAGTATAACTTTTATATATTTGGAATACACATAGAGAATCTCTTTGGTAAATTAAATTTAATTATACATGGTTACATTAATTTATTTAATAGTGTAAAAATTGTATCTGAAAAACATATTCACACCAATGATCCATTTTATCTTATATCACCATGATATAAATGATAATTTTATATCCATTTTAATTTTGGTATCTATGGTTTCAGTATCCACCATGGTGTATTCAAGAATGAAATGATATTTTTATTTGTTAATTTATTTTTAACCCTGAAAAAATATCATGTACTCCATGGAATAGATGTATTAGTTGACTATCCTAAAACTTTCTCATACAACAAAAACCTTTATCATTTGAAAATTATAAATATATTTCTCACACATGTTTTTGTAGTGAACACTTCATATTAAAGGCCAAAATAAAGGAAACCATGTACTGACTTAAAGTAAATCCTCATGATTATTGACTCATCATTTATGTTAATTTGTAATTTAATTTTCTATACAAAAACATTACCCATACATAATGATTCACTTCCACCAATCCTTGCATAGAGTTTTATCCTGTGTTACTGTAGTAATTTAATGCATATAGGACCAAGGTGAACATTATGATGATTCTTATTCATTTTTATCAAAAGTATATATAAACACAACCATAGAATTTATGTCATTTAAATATTTTTTACACTCAACATTTAACATATTTTTTTGTATCATCTTAGTCTATCCATGATACTATGGTTTTTTCATGAACCATTGGGGAAATTTCCACTAGAGTATCAAATGAAGATCAAAACATCATTTATTAAAGTTTTTAATTGAAATTTTATAGATAAACATTAATTTAATTATTATTTCATTTATATATTCCAAACTAACTATTATGGGTTTTTTTAATCTCATATAAAGTAGTGACAGTGATTTTCTTGTTCTTGTGAGCATTATGCTTCACTGTGACTTCCTTGATCTCAAAATTCTTCTTATACCATGGAATGTCATTCATTTTCAACAATGTTTTTCTCATTTTTTCCCCGTAAATAAAATCATAGATTATAATGCAATATGACAATAATGAAATTGATCCCTTCCCTCTAGCATGATACTGTTTTTTATTCTGGCTTACTTTTATAATATTATAGTATTTCATTTATAAAAATATTTAATTTTTTTTATCTTTTTATAAAATTTCTTAAACACTCACATTGAAGATAATTCTAGACATTAAATAATAAAAACACCAAACATAATATAATAAAATTCATAAAATAAATAAATTACGAATAAAATTTATAGATTAATTTCGATCCACAAATACCCTGGACACTTAAACTCTTTCCTATCTGTAGGAAAATATCATCACATAATCAAAATTAAAATTGATCACGTCCAAGGGTTAAAAAATACATTAAATGAACCCAAACAAATAAAAATTAAAAATCAACCTTCAAGCATCATGTTAAAGAATCATTTTAACAACTTTAGTTTCCAAAAAAACCAATCATCCATTAATTTTAGTTTTATTATTGAATTAATAATACTTCTCAATCCATCAATTCACACATTTAGACAGAATATTACAATTCATTCATGATTGTGATATAACTTTATGAAAAATTTATTTCTCTAATCAATCAAGCCAATTTAATTAGGTGTCTCTTCAATCATAATTATATTCACTCTATCCATAAGCTTGTAAGATATCTAAATATCCACATTGAAATAAAACATATAAAAACATGAGGGATTTAATTGCGGTTTTGTAAAATATATGGGTAAGGTTATGTAAGTATTTTTTTTCAAAAAAAAACAAAATTAAGGCTCAAAAAATGAGGCTTAAATATTAAGTATAGTGCATGATATATAATCAAATCTCAATGAAAACCTCCTCTAAAATATATTTTTAGAAGGTAACACATAATACACTGATTTATCATATTATAATAGGCTCCCAAATCATCCAAATAATGACAATATAAAATTACCCTCTTTTAAACATATAAAATTGTTCATTTTTTATTGGTTAAAAAATAAAGTTCATATAATATAAATTTATGAACCATTTTCACCTAAAATCACTAATAATACCTCACATTGTCACATTTAAAAAATAAATTTCCTCTAAAATATCCCGAAACATATCTTCCCTCAAATGTATTCCATTATTAAAACTACAAATATATTAACCATAGTGTGAGAATTAAATATAGGCTTGAAAATTGGCTTTTTAATAGAGAAATTCATGGAATTTGTTTTCATAACAATAGATACAAACTAAGGTTTTTCTCAAAGGATAAAAGTTAATAAAATAATATCTAATTAATGGACTCAATCATCATGATGTGGATAAATATCATTATATTTTGATAATATAAAAATTAAAGTTATAGTATTAATGAATATCTTGATATTCTTTATAGAAAGAGGGTATAACAAAAAATATTTCAAAATAGTTCAAAATACTTCGTAGGAATATTAATTTAAGATATTTTGAAATACCTCATATAATAAATAAATATAACTTTTAAACATAAAAAATAAAAAAATTCAATGAATAAATGTTTTGATAAATTTTATTTACCTAAATAAATAAATCATCTCAAATAATTATTCTTCAAATAATTATATTCATGCTTATATTTACTCGTAAAAAAACCCTGTCATTCACTCAATCTCATTAAAAATTAACTTTAAAACATTTCATGATAGACTTCTTAAAAACACTTAATATGATAGATCAGATATATAATAAGAAATAGAAATGTGGCATGAAAATTCTTAACCATAATAATCAGATGAAAAATTTATGGAATTTGAAAATAAAAAAAATTAAAATAACACTCCCCTATCCTTTAAAACTCTTATCATTATGTTTTTTTCATATTTTAATCTTGTGTCATACACCATCCACACTATGGGAATAAAAATACAAATAAACATGTTAAAATACAAGATATATTCCATTAAATATAAACAATTTAATGATAATTTAATTATACTTCCTAATCCATTTTACAAAAAAATCCAAATATTATTTTCCTAATGATTATTTTTTATAAAATTAATGAAAAACTTTGGTTTCCTTCAAAAAGATATTTTTGTGTATTTTATCTATACAAGACCTCACCATGTCTTGTAAAAAATTATTGGAAACAATTTATATGATCTGATTCAGTGACTGGCCTATGTTTAGATTCCTCAACATATATAGGACTTATTTTTTTCCTTAAAATACGCTTCCATATCCCTCGAGGTATAATTTTTTTCCATTTCTTTAGGAAAAATCCACTACTTCTTTTCAATCCTAAAAAATAATATTTATTTTCTAAACTAATAAAACATCTTATCCATATTGAACACTTTTTTCTCACCTTCTTTTCCAATATCATACAGCCTTTGAAGTTTCCCTCCTTTCTCTTTATTTTCATTAATTTATCCTTATCCATTCAATTTCATAGTATCTCTTTCCTTTAATTCGTCTATATAAGAAACTTCTTATAATTATATTTATTTAATAATACTCAAATCCATTTATTTTTTTATCAATATTGTTTATCGCTTGATAAATTTTAAACATAACTTTATCACAACCCAATATTAAACATTACTCCCACATTGAACATAAATTAAGGACCTTGAAATTTCTAAAAGTTTCCTTATAATAATTGGGGATAATTTCTCTACATCTAAATGAAACCACCTTGAATTATAATCTTCCAACTTTAATCCAAACATCTTTAATCAAACATCATGGATATCTCAATGTTGTGTTTTTTATTTGAAGAGAATTTGTGGGGAGATTATCTAATCAAATCACAATACAACCATTATTGAGTATGAAATGAAGTCCTGAATCATACAAATATCATTCAAATATATTCAAAACTCATAAGATCTAATATTGATATAAATTGAAAAACTACCTATATATTGATTTTTCTTTAGTATAATCCTTAACACCAAGGCTATATACTATTTTTTAGTAGTATTATACCCATATCCTCAACATTATTGTTATTTGAATTTTTCTCTTTCATTAACAATTATATATTTTAATGTATGATAAATCCTCTAAAAAGGGAATGTTAATAGTATTTTTATTAAAACAATTCTTAAAACATTCTTTTATATTTTATAATTTTTAATTTATTTCTTTTTTATAGAATAGGGGTGCTACTTTATAAGGTATTTTACCATCATCCCTAATATACTTTTTATATTTATTTTGTTTCTCTTTACTTTTTCCACCTCTTTCTTTTATTTTTTCTTTCTTATCATGTTGCATTATCCAATTTTCATTACTTCCCTCAATTTTTCTTCCTATCATATGGGTGATTACCTTTAATTATCAGTATGGTTTAACCTCGATGTCGCTTGTAAGTACTCTTATATGCCTCTATGTGATAGGATTTTCAATTTTTCAAATCTGAAATTTCAAATTTCACATAGAAACCTATCAATCATAAGAATATATTTTGAATACAATGAGAGAATAATCAATATTGGAAATGAATGTTGAAAAGGTTTCCTCAAAATAATAGATTTAAAATTTAAGTGATGGAACATATTGTTGTAATAAACCTATTATTATTCACTAAAATCATTTGTTTCCTTGTGGCCTCTATGCCAAAAATTTATTTTTCTGGTTAAATTTGGTGTAATTAATGTCTTTAGTGCAGAAACATTTTCTTTTTTATTATGTACATAAAAATAGAAACAATTTTTTTTATTACTCACAATATTATTGTTCACTATATGATATCATTTTGGTTGTTAGACTACATTATATTTTAATTAAATAATATTTCTAGAATTTTCATATTACAAATCAAAACTATATTCATGTAGCTTCTTTAAAAATTAACATCATGCAATAGCATCTATGACCAACCAATCACATTAATAAAAATTGTTATATAATTTTTTTATAATTAGATGTGTTTTTTAAACATTATGATGATATTTTTTTAAAAAATTACTAAATATATCTCATATATAATAATGTGACACGAAATCATTTTATTTGAATTTAAAAATGATAAATCATAGATTCATTATTTTTTATTGTGAAAAAATTATACGAATAATCATATTTCTGTCTCATCCAATTTAGTGATGAAATTTGGTTCAAATATTTTATTTTGATCATGTCATTTTCTCATAGATAAAACATGGAAATTCTAAACCTTATTGAATCACTAGAAACGCCTTTAAATAATAATGTATCATATTGTTCTAAAAAACGTCACAAGTGTGTGTTCGAATCTTTATTTGGCATCCCAATTAATTTAATTGATTTTTTATCATTTAAATGATTACTCTCTTGATATTGATATGATTTATTATAATTGGAGGTACTATAATTCCTGCTTTCACTCCCACACTTGATGGTAATCCATTATCCATCAAAATCCTTTATCATGGTTCTCCTTTTTAAGAAACATTATCAATCCCTCATTCTAACTATACTCTAGTCATTTTCTTTTCTTCATTGTGTTTACTCAAGATCCTATTGATATCAAGATCATATTAAATTTTCTCCTTTATTTTTCAATAATTTGATTACTTTTTCATCAATTATTTGACCTGAAAATCAAAACACATGCACACCATGTTTTAAAAAAAGTATTAAAGATTAATAAAAAAGGGGGAAAATTCATTCCCAAATTTAGGGAACATAGGACTTTACAATCTCCGTATACCCATAAATAATGAAAAACTCATTGATCCCCAATAGAGAATAACTAATAATTATGGGTTATCCAGTTTAAAATTTATATATTTTTTACATTCTAATGGATGTGATAATTATATAGAAAGATGCTAGTTTATGGTAGAACCCATTGAGATAATCACATAGTATGAAAACATTATAGATAAATTTAATAAAAATTATTAAAATGATTAAAAAAATAATGAATTAAAAAGGATTTTTAAAAGAAAATATAATTGTTGTTGATTTACTAAACTTATAAAGTCTAGGATACTAAAGTAGAGAAATAAAAATAATGAATGAATTTCCATTTTTTGTCAAAATTGAATCTTAGGGAAACCTTGTTCATTAAATTTATTCTATAACTAATAAACTACTATATTCAAATGATATTGTACATCCTTTTATTTATGAATTTGGTGATACAAATCCATATTTAAATCTAACCAATTGAGCTCTTACAATGACCATTCACAATTCAAATTAATTAGTTAATGATTTAAAAAATAAAACCACACATCAACACACATATATCTTGTGTGAAGAATAGGGATAATCTATAAATGACTATAGGAATGAAAAACCCCCAATATAAACTATTATTGAAACAAACCACACTAAATCAGGAATTTTTTATTAAATAGCCTATAATAAACAAAATTTTCCACTCATGTTAATAATGAAATAGAACATAAAGGTAAATATAACCAGACTCTCTAGAATATACAGTTTCTTCCATGCACCAAATTAGTGATCATATGTCCGATGAATGAATGATCCAAAAATTGAATCAATGGCCTCATTTTATTCAGAACATTTATCTTTGAATATCTCATTATATATTCATGTATCTATAAAACATTGAATCAAGGTAAAATTTCATAATGATAAAACCCAAAATGTCACACAAGATTCAGCCAAAAAACTACCAAAATTTTATAATTGAATGATTAAAAGTATGGTTTCATAAAATTTTCAACAATTTAAATAATAACTTAAAATATATTCAAGGGAATTGAATTTATCCAAGAGAATCATGTTTATAAATTAAATTTCATCATCCAATCCAGTTTTAATTTCTTTCATGGAATAATACATGTTTCTTCAAAATATCTTTTACCAGCATGGAACATTTGGGAATTATTTGGTCATTTAAATTTGTTTATTTAGGGTTCCACTATCAAATATTTTCTATTCATGAATGAAATTCCTATTTTATACATTCTTTTATTCATGGCCATAGTGAAATATCAGGCATTCCAGGGTATAGATAACTCACTCAACTATCCCTATAAATTATGAAACATTATGAAAATATAATCACTCCAATTTTTTGAATGTCATTGTCAGTATCATTATATTTTTTACCTTCCATGTCAATTTCCATGTGAATATACTACCAGTATTGGATTTGAATAATCTATGTGAACCATAGCCCCAAACATTATTTCCTCCATGAAAAGATTCTTTGATCTCATCTAAACAATTCCATCATGCCTTTCACGGATTTTATAGTGTTCTTGTGGTCATTTTATGCATTTTGGGCCAAAGGTAAGACAATGATATTTCATTTTACCTTTTCTAAAACTCATTCTATTGCCTCTACAATAGAATTTATACTATTTAAATATTCATTAAACCCATTATTTCATATACAGGTCAATCCTAGTTTAGTCTCACATAGAATCTTTTCCCAATTCATGAATGGTTGTGGGCGTTTCCACTAAATCCCAACATGAAGACCATAGCTCCAAACATATCATCAATTATGGTCATCATTTAAAGGTACAAATACATTTTCTTGATCTTTCAATTAACCATTTTTAACTCAGTATTGTGAGAATGTTCAAATTCATTATGGGCATTTACATTGATCATTTTCTCTATACAAGAATTATGCTTCATTATGGCTTCTTTGAGTTGAATATCTAGATTTAACAATTACATGAAATTAATTTCTATCAATTTTTTTATAATTATTTTACTATACAAAACATGTTGAAATTTTTGGATGAAAACAATGATGTGATCCCATTCTATCTTGTCTAATTCCATTTTTAACCATATTCCACATTTCCAATATTATTGTATTTTTCTATTTCAATCAAAAACAATCATCAATTCTTCCTTTTTCTAAAATACCACAAATTCTACCCTCTACTAAATTTATGATCATTATATCATAAAAACACAACATTTCACCCCCTGTATTTTTTACCATATTAATTTATTTATTTCTTCATCTTTAATCAGTTATTTTATTTTTTGATTGTGTTCTAGTTGAAATTTTATTTTTGGGATTGTTTAGGAGTTTTTTAGCTTTGTACATGGTAATTGAATTTTGATTAAGAGAAACTATGATACTACCTAATCAATTGGGGTGTTTTAAGTTTGTTTTCTCCTTCGATGGTTTATTAGGCCTGCTCAATGCACTATTTATTCCAAACTAAGGGGTTCTTGGGAGAGGTAGTGTGGGAGTTTAGGTGAGTGGGAGATGGCACATTGCTTACATGCATGTTGGCGCTCCTTTTCGTCACAGAGCCCAAAAGAATGTAAAGGGAAATGACTTAGCACAAATTGATGCATCCTTTAAAGAAAACATCAAAAATTGACAAAGGGATGAACAAGTAGAAAATTTCACATGTGCCGCACAACTTCTATCACTGTCGCGCAAGTCCACTTGTGCGACGTCTACTGGCCGCGCAAGTGACTTGTGCGAACTAAGTGATAACCACATGGGGTCTTCTCCTGCCTATAAATATACCCTGTGGGCCCCCCATTTGGGGAGGAATGTTTTCCAGAAACTCAGATTTATGTTCTGGCACCCTAGTCTCTTCTCAAATCTTCCGAAACACTTCTAAGTTAATTTCTTACCTAGAACGGAAGATCTAAAGAGGGGGAGGAAGGCCTAAGTGTTGAAACTCATCAACACTTGCGCGCCTGAGTGGCCATCCCTTTAAGGGAAATGGACACACTTGCGTGCCGCCTTACTCCTTCAATAGAACTTGCGCACCCCTATTCTGGAAGAACCTCAAGAGGATTCTAAAGGCTTTAACCAAGAGTTGCCCAAGTGTTACCCTGCTAGTTAACCGCCGCACAAGTACCCATGTGTCGCGCAGGTATACCTGCGCGACCGAAATTGCGCACCCACGCAATACATGCACGCCTGCCAGGACTTGCGCGCCCCTGCATTTTTGGGTGCCCTTCTTTCCCATTTCACCCCTCTTATGCCATTCCACCTCTCCTATTCAAGATTCAGTCTTCAAGACACTCTCCAAAGCCATTTATGGCATGATTTCTTGATTTTAATTCCTTATCTGAATGGAATTTTGTGTAATATCTCTCAAACCTAGTGATTTACACATCTTTATGTCACTAAAGATTGAGATTTCATTCATTCAACCTCATCCTTTATGATGAGAGAAGTCATTAACATGGGCCTCCTTTTCAGGAATAATCCCTAGTCCCCTAATATGGGCATCCTCCTTAAGAGTAAGCCCCACCATAATTCTCTTAAACCTGGGCCTCCTTTTCAGGAATAAGCCCGAGTCATAATTATTAACCTGGGCCTCCTTTTCAGGAATAATCCTCAGTCATAATTCTCTTAAACGTGGTCCTCCTTTTCAGGAATAAGCCCCAGTCATAACTCTTAACCTGGGCCTCCTTTTCAAGAGTATGCCCCAGTCCCCCAATATGGGCATCCTTCTTATGAGTAAGCCACAAGCATAATTTTCTTAAACCCGGGCCTCCTTTTAAGGAATAAGCCCCAATCATAATTCTTAATCTAGGACTCCTTTTCAATAATATGCCCCAGTCATAATTCTCTTAAACCCGGGCCTCCTTTTTAAGAGTAAGCCACAGTCTTAATTCCTCTTAACCATTCCTAATTTACCTTTGATCCAGGATTCTTCTCAACAGTAAAACCCAATCATAAGTCATATCCTAATTTGGGCCTCCTTTTCAGGAGTAAGCCCCATGTTAGAGTATTAAAATCCCCATGAAGAACATATAACTTTATGGACCCTATTCCTGGATTTCATCCCTAAAGTAAATCCTAATCTTCATTTATCTGGGTATTCATACATACATACGTCCCACATTATTTCTTATGATTTCATTTCTTATGGCATAATTGTCTAATTTTTACCAATACCTCTTGTTTCTCACACCGAGCATGACTCATGTGAGCTTAGAGTGTAAAAGTAATTATGACATCCTTCTTTGAGCCATCAATCAAAAACATCATACTCCCTTAATCGAACTACATGGGTTCTGCTTCCTTTTCAAAACAAAGGATACGTAGGTAGCCCATCTGTGGGTTCAATCCCAACTCTGAAATAATCCATGTCCTTCTGAATGACAATAAACTTCAAGTGCCCCACTGAGTGGCTTTAAAACCAGCCTGGTCATCATAATTACCAAGAGACTTCTATATAAATGTTTCGAAGGATACCATTGACCATGAATCTCTAAATAAATACAGATGATTCTTTATTGATGAAGAACCTCAAATACATATAAAAGATTCTATAAATTTCCTAAATATTTAATCATTGATTGTCAAATCTGAAGGAAATATCATTTTATACTTGGTAATGTAATAGGGATTCACGAATATAACTTAAATCTATAAAGAGATTCCCGGAGTAGAAAATAATTCCCCTCAAAAAGGTGTGATGAGTACGACCTCCCATCCTCTCAACCAATGCAAATTTCTAAGACTCATCAGTCCACAAACTAATGAGCGCCTACCTTTGGAAAGTAGGTCTAAATGGATGTGGAATCATTGGGTGTTTCCTGTTCTACGAACAAACCCGTTAGAAACCGATCGGACTGTTTGAACCTCCCATCAAGGAGGTCATCCCCAAATTCTGAGGGAAACAAAAAATGGTGAACCAGATGTGAATCCTTAACCAACTTAAAATGATGTTTTACCTATTTGTTAGGCCCCTATTTAAAACTCAATGAGAGGTCCAACAAAAAAAATTATTGACATATGTGCTCATCCAAAAGATGTAGTGGATGAATTTATCTTGAATACATCTGTTATATCAAACAGGAACTCTTTTCCAAGATCTTCTGCATTTCTAGAATGGCTACTCTCAAATTCACACCTGTGAATACTGCTGCTGCAAATGCCAATGCTACTATTTTTACTGGATCATCGTCTGCTCTGAGGATGACATCACATACTCAGCATCTTCAACGCTGGGTATCAAATGCACTGGTTAAAGAGTATTGTCAACGTGGTACCATCCCAACTCTGGAGGCTGCCCGACAAACCCTCCAAGTGAAAAACTCACACCGGTCGTCCGGACAACGATGACCAGTGATCAAGAAGCAGGCAGTGTTGACTATTGTCTCTAATCGTTTCGAGTCATTATCCCCGCAATGAAATCACCATTCGCTCCCTTATTCTGAGGAGGTGAATGAGCAGGTCCCTCAGGGCCTTAATTCAAGTAGACAACAGTCCTTCCCGAGGGATCCCACCAACACTCGTCGCCAGACTCGTGCGGTAGTGCGCCCTCAACATGATGAGGGTACCGACTCCAGGAATTCGGCTCAGGTTCCTCGAACCCGAGTAGGCAAGACGGACCGCTAGAGGCGGAATCTGGTCAGCAGTGAGCAGGTTCTCATCGCTGTCATCTCCGAATAAGTCCTCCAACCTAACTTGGTGGAAAGCAATGAGCGGGCACATACACCTGCCCGTTTTAATTCCGTTGTCCAGCAGACTCGTCTGGCAGCATCCCGCCAATCCCGCCAGGCAATTCTGGCGGAGTACTATAGGCAGGAACATACACCTGTTTATATATCATTAGCTAGTCAGAAGGCTCATCTGACTACATATGATGGAGCTCGTCAACCACGTTAGGAGAAGTGCAATCAGCAGGCACAAACACCTACTAGTATTAATCAAGCCTACCAAAAGTCCCACTTGGTAGCATTCGGAGAAGTCAGTCGGAAAGCTCTAGTGACAAACAGGAGGTAGACTCAACTCTCTGCCCCCACACTTGACTGCTATCAGGATTCACTTACAGGAAAATGAGGACAGGAGCAGGCACATACACCTACTCCAAGCACTGAATGGACGTATATTCCGGTTCCGGCAGCTGAAGTCACCAAGCATATTCTATCAATAGTGAAAGAGCAGAAGAAAATCCCTGCTCATATTCTTGATGCTTCCCAGGATTTTATAACAGCTTCTACAACATATCAGGGAATGAAACATAAATCTATCCCTACTAGTGGAGTGACACATCAAAAGTTCACTCCGTAACATACACACACATATGTTTCAGTCCAAGAGGGTTGTGGGTCATACTCCCCCATATCAAATGGACCACCAAGTTAGGCACATACACCGGATTTGAGTGGATATCGTCAGCCTAACCTGGCCATCATTCCTAATCTGGCACATACAACTGCTCAGAGCAGCCACTTTCATCAACAAAAGGTTTCCAAGGAGAGTAAGAAGGCATCTAAGAAAAAGACCCGCCCAGCACAGTTAGGAGATCAAGAGCCAATATGTAACAAGGCCTTGCTCGATGCTGGAGTTCTTGAAGACCTTATACAGTTTTATGTTGGAATTCAAGATTCTACCCCCTCATTTCCCCATAATGGGAACATTAATTCCAAAGGTCTTCAACAGACACTTCCTCATGAAGTCTTGCTTCATGACAATTCGTTCGATCTCGAAGTTTCATCTTCAGATGGGAGCCATAGGAACCCTATGTGTGCTCAGAAGACCAAGGAGAAAGAGATTTCATCTTTTGCTGTAACCCATTATGGTTGTCCTCCCCATGATGATGAATTTCACTACGAAAGTCCTCTCTACAGTAGTGATGCACATTGCCCTGAAAATGCTCTAGTGGACAATGTAGTGCCGAGAAAGCCCTCTTATATTGAGGAACTTGAAAATGTGAAACCAGTCATGTCTGATGCTTCATCGCTAGCAGGTGAAATACTTTATCAATCAGAAGATAGCTCAGGGTGTAGTTTATTCTCCGAGCCACCCCTAAGTCATGCGTCTTCTAGTTTGATCAATGATTTCTCTACCAATCTTGTCGAATCCATTGAAGCAAAAAAGAAACACGAACTCTGGTCAAATCAGGTAGAATATTCTTCATTGAATGATAAAGAGGAAATGATGAACATGAGAAAACAACTGGCGAAAGGTGAAGTGACAGTCATGTTTTGGCCTCTGGCTGACTCTCAGTATGGCATTGAAGAAATGTTGTCGGAAGATGGAATTCATGATATTCGTCTCCACATATGGAAAACTCTTTGTCAGTTGAAAAAGAAAGTATTATCTTATAATGAATATGAAAATCAACTTAAGGTAATAGAAGGGTTACAATGTCAGATTGATATGGAATCTCTATCAGTCTCTCGATATCTGAAGGCTGAAAAGAAACAGAGAGCCCTTCAACGTTCATGCCTTGGTGCACTAAGAAGATTACGTCAGTTAATTTCCAATGCCCCATCTGGTATTCGTGTCAGAGGATGGGGTGTTCAAGGAGTACTACATTTCTCGATGCCCTCCAGTCAGCAAAACCCACCGAAAATGGTCTCATGCAATGTTATTTCCCATGGCCGGCCACAGTCAATGTGATTTGTTTGTAATCAAAAGCTTTCCCAAGAACAGGCTTCAACTAGTTCCTCTCAAAATCAATCATACAGAGAAAAAGTTTTTGAATTAATCCTGCATCAAGAAAACAAGAATATTGAACAAGCCTCTCGTATGGAGCAAGCATATCATCAAGTGACAAAAGTGTCGGTAATCATCCAACAATATTTTGAACTAAGTGATAAAAGTGGATACAGGTTAATGCATCCAACTAATTTTTTAACTAATGTTCGCAAGGTCAGGAGAGATTTTAAGAAAGTCTCATAAATAGCATGTCAAGAGCCACCCCATCTCACTAGACTGGGGACTCTTTTAAACCAACCCTCAGAATCAACAAATAGGATTCGAGGAATTGAGTGGGAACAGCAGGAACAGCCCCAGTCCACTGGAATGGGGACTTTTTCAAATCATCAATCCCCTCCTCAGAGAAAGTTGGTCTTTTCTCGATTGGGGAAGAAGTCTCAAGAGGAACTAAGATCCAAATTATTAGGAGATTCCCTCTAAATTACAATTCTTCAAGAAGTTCTTGAGGGATCGAATCAACAAAAAGAAATGTCTCATCAAATACATGGAAGAAGAAAATATCACAAAAATGCTAGTAGAAGGGATGCGATGAGTTGTGCATCAATCAATGTCATCAATGTTGTTGTTGCAGATCAACCAGATGAGGTTCACTCAGGGGACTCAGATAAAGATGTTTCTGCTCAAGAATATGTACGTACTAACACAAATGAAGAAGGTGTGCATACACGAAATCAAAGGATTACTCAGAACCTAGGTAATCCTTTGAGTAACCCACTTCCCCCTCTTCGAGAAGGATCCAAAAAAGGGAAGGGAAAGAACCAGTTTACATATCCTTCCTCTGGAGAAGGCAAATCGCTCTCACTAGAGTAAAGGTTTTGCACAACAGGAGGAAGAAATGAAGGAATTAAGGAGGTTTAATGTAGAGCTACTTCAGGGTAGTCTTCCTCCTAAGCGAGATGGAGTCAGTCAGCCAAGGTAATTTGTTGTAGCTACTGAGAGGGATCAAAAATATCCTCCTCTATCAGTACACCCTCATAGGTCTAATACTATGGGTTAAGTGAAACAACAGTTGGCAGTGCTACCATCAGTTGCATCACCAACTACCACATGTGTCCAAGCTCCAGTCATTTCACCTACCCATGTCCAAGTTCAACAGGATGTTTCTCAAAAGATAATAACTACTATTGAGTCATTAACAGCTCAGTTAGAAACCATGGAAGGGAAACATGCACAGGTTCAACCAGAAAAGAAGTTTTACCCTGAATGGGTAGATTCAATATCTTCTTCATCCAGTTTTGGAAACCCTGTATTCCATATTTTTAATGGATCAGGTGACCCTGAACAGCATTTGATGCATTACATGTCTTGTTGTGATCCTATGATGGGAACTCCAGAGCAGCAAGAAGCAGTAAAACTCAGATGCTTCGTACGGACCTTGCAAGGACCGGACATTTTCTGGTATACAAGCTTGCAATCCCGGTCAATTACTGGATAGGAGGATCTTCGCCAAAAATTCCTTCTTCAGTTCAGCTCAACTTTTCCAAAGACAACAGTTTTCGATCTTACAAACTGTAAGCAAAGAGAGAATGAAAGGGTCTCAGATTTCATTGCTCGCTAGAAGGGATTAACATATTCCCTAAGCTTAGCACTCCCTCAAGAGGAATTGTTGCCAATCTGTGTGTAAAATCTGTGTGAAGAATTACGCACGCCATTAATCCCTGTGAAATACACAGGAGGGTTTCGAGACCTTACTTCAATCGCTCAGCAGATTGAAGATTCCCTTATATCGGCTAAGGAAAAATCTCGTGTAATTCCATCTGCTCCAGGAAGGAGAATGGGTGAAGAAGAAACTGCTATAGTTATGCTTAAACAGGCACCTGTACCTGTTTTTACTTCAAAACCTTCATCTTCTCGAAGGGCTCCGCCTCCTGAGCGCCAACAACAAAGACCGTTTCATCCAGATGATCAAAGATATCAAATACGAAAAAAACTTGAGGATTTGAAGAGAAAAACATACTCTTTTTGAAATTAACATGTTCCTGGTTACTTCATTTTGGACCAAGAGAATAACTTGGTTCAGCTGCCAAATCCCAAGAGGCCAAACAAGGAAGGAGTTGATGACCGTCCCAATTATTTCCCCTTTAATCAAATGTTGGGGCATCCCATCCAGGAGTGTTTTGTCTTCCAAGACCTCCTGCAAAAGATGGTCGACTCAGGTCAAGTTAAACTAAAAGGCTATTCAGCCTAGGTAGCATGTGTCACTCCTACAGTTCCAGATGAGGAAGGTTAATGGCAATAAGTCAATAGAAAAAATGCACAGAAGTATGATGATTGGATGTTCAGAAAGACAATCAACCGAACTCATGCTATTTTGCGAACACAATTAAAGAAACCGCTTGTGTCTTCTGCCATGAATGTTGTGGAAAAACCCTCTTCATTAGAGGGAAATTCCTCAAAGAAACGGCATGATTCAAAGAAAGAAAAAGAATTAGAAGAATATGAGTATGTGTCAAATCCTAAGTTTCCTTTGACTCTGGAAGACTTCATGCCATCTACATCAAAGCCACGGGCACCGCCCCACCAAACGGCACAGCCTAAATAGGCTAATCAGGAAGATTCTTCATCAGACGAAGAATTAATCGTCGGTTCTGTTAATATGATTCAATTAATAGATCCATATGCCAGTCGCAGTTTCGATTTCGATGAGCATGAATTCCCTGTATGAAATAGGGGAATCAGAGGAAGTTCCAGAGGCTCAGGATACAGGGGAAGATGTGGATCTTTCAGAAGCCACTACTCCAATTCTACCCCTACTAGAACTGTGTACGCAGCAGAAACTCGTGGTAGAGCCCTTCATCAAGCTCAGAAAGAACAAGAAAGTTCTTCTACCAATAGAAAATTCAGTCCTGGTATAGTTATTTTGGAATACCAGTTGAAGGTTCCATCCTCTTCCTCTCAGCAAGTAAATGGATCTAATCGGTCTAATCTTCCAAAACTAGGGATATTGCCAACTCCCATCCCGATACAAGATGCATCAACTTCCAAAGCATCTACTTCCAAAGTACCTGCTAAGCCACATATTCCTAGAGGGAAAAGCAGAACTCTGGATCAAAAGTATGATGCATTGAAACACTTGGCCCAAGTACCAGCCATGTTATCAATTCTGGATGCTCTGAATGTGTCAAAAGATCTTCGGGAAGCACTCATCAAGGCTTTGTCAAGTCCTCAAGAGTTTGAAACTGAAATTGTTGTAGCTGAAGTCTATCAAATAGAGAATAATCCTACGGAATTCCATGCAATAATATCTTTTACTGATGAAGATGAAGATGATGTTGTTCATGGGCGTATTAGACCTTTTTACTTGTCTGGAAAGGTCAATGGTGTAGACGTTCGAATAGCTTTTATTGACAATGGTTCAGGAGTCAACCTCATGCCCATTCGTACACATCGTCGATTGGGCCTCACGAAATATGATTTATCTCCTTCTACCATGATGTTACAAGGATATGACAAAAATTAACAACAACCACTGGGCGAAGTTACACTCAGAACTTAGTTTGGAGATCTTGTATCTAATTCAGATTTCATGATTGTTGATCAAGACTCAGCCTTCAACATCTTGCTTGGAAAACCCTGGCTACATCAGCATGCGGTTATCCCTTCATCATACCATCAATGTCTCAAATATTGTTTTGATGGTGAAGTTGGGACATTGTATGGTGATAAGGCCCCGTTCATGACATGTGAGTCTCAATACATTGAGGCGGAATTCTATCACATGAAGGGAAGGGAGAAATCCATAACAAAGGATATTACCAAAGTTAATGCTCCATATGGTTTGGAGAAAATTCTAGTAAATCCGTTTACACATGTAAGTACAGATTATGTGTTTCCTATTAGTCAAATTGACAAGATAGACCCAAATCAAAATACTCTTATGGAAAGATCCATAATGTCAATTACAGCAATCGAGCCAGACAACATGGGAGAAATTGGTAACCCACCAAGCAATGATGAAAGCACAAACGGTGACGTCTTCATTTCATCTGCTAAAATCCAACAATTCTATACTTCGCTAATTAGGCCAGAAGAAGTTATAGCGACATCGGAGGTGATCAATGATGTTGATTTTCAATCCATCATCTCCTCTTTAATACCCAAAGAAGACCCTTCATCATCAATCGGGTTGGAAATGGAAGCTTCTTTTTCAAGATGTGCAAATTGTGACATCTCTTCTGATCATGAAAATTCTTCTTTATCATCTACTATGCAAGTAGAAATAGAAGAAATAACACATGATGATGAAGAAGAGTAAGATCTCATAGATGCTCCTCCAGCATTTGAAGAGGATATCTCTACAACTGTGGATGAACTCAGAGAAATAAATCTAGGTACAAAAGTAGATCCACGCCCCACTTTAATTAGTGTAGCCATGAATCTTGAAGAGAAAGAAATGTATATTTCTTTTCTAAAGCAAAATAGAGATATATTTTCATGAAACTATACAGAAATTCCAGGGCTTGATCCTGATGTTGCTACTCATCATTTGGGTTTTCCAGAAGAACATCGAGGATTTAAGCAATCCGCGAGAAGAACACACCCAACTTATGCTTCCAAAATTGAGGTTGAAGTGGATAAGCTTATCAAAGCTAACATTTTTAGAGAAGTTAAGTATCCCAAGTGGTTGGCTAATATTGTCCCTGTAAAGAAGAAGAATGGACAAATTAGAGTTTGCATCGATTTCAGAGATCTTAATCGGCATTGTCCTAAGGATGATTTCCCAGTTCCGATTACATAACTTTTAATTGATGCAACAGCTGGTTATGAAGAACTTTCCTTCATGGATGGATATTCCGGATATAATCAGATCCAACTGGCCCCAGAAGATGAGGAATCCACAGCCTTCAGAGCCCCTCAGGGTGTGTTTTTCTTCCGGGTAATTCCATTTGGCTTAAATAATTCAAGTGAAACATATCAGCGTGCCATGCATCGTATCTTAAAACCCTTCATAGGGAAGTTTGTTGAATGCGATGTAGACGTTTTGGAAGTTAAATAAAAACATTGTTCTATTCACTTGGCTGATTTGGAAGTCATATTCAGCAATCTTCGACAAAATAATTTGAAGATGAACCCCTTAAAATGTGCTTTTGGGGTAACCTCAGGAAAATTTCTCAGCTTTTTTGTATGGCATCGTGGTATTGAAGTCGATCCTGAGAAGATGAAGTCAATCCTTGATATGTCACCTCCTCGAAATTTGAATGAATTAAGAGGACTTCAAGGACACTTAGCCTATATTCGGTTTTTCATCGCCAATTTAGCAGGAAAAAGTTTACCCTTCACCAAATTGATAATGAAGGGAGTCACTTACCAGTGGACTGAAGAATGTCAAGAAGAATTCGATATTCTCAAGAAATACAACTTGATTCCACTGGAACTCATGCCACCTATTTAAGGAAGACCACTTATCCTCTACGTGACAGCTCTAGAGTGATCAATGGGTGCCTTTCTTGCTCAAAAGAATGATGCTGGGAATGAAAACAGCCTCTACTATCTCAGTTGAACTATGCTTGAAGCAGAAACCCAGTATTCATGTATTGATAAGTGCTTCCTGGCATTAATCATTGCAGTTCAAGAGTTGAGACACTACCTGCAACATCATGAGGTCCAATTGGTATCTCGCAATAACCCGCTAAAATTCATCCTTAGTCGTCCAATGCATACAGGACGTCTGGCAAGGTGGGTAGTTATTTTGCAGCAATTAGACATTTAGTATGTGTCTCAAAAGGTGATAAAGGGCCAAGCTCTGGTTGATTTCATGGATGAACACCTTTCAGTGGAAGTCACATCTTCAGATATTGAAGTCCCTGATGAAGAAGTCTTCTCTATTCAAGAAAGTCCTTAGGCATGGAAAAATTTTTTTGATGGTGCTTCCAGAAGTCCAACAGGGAGGAAAATGGAAAATCCTAAATTCAACAATGTTGGATTAGGAATTGTGCTCATTTTTTCCAGAAAAGGCAGTGTTACATTATTCCTTCTTATTGTGGGAAGGTGGTATCAATAATGAAGCTGAATACCAAGCTCTCATTGTAGTCTTGGAATTAGCGCTTCAAGAACAAGTGGATCACTTAAAATTGAAAGGTGATTCAGACCTAGTAATCAAACAAGTCAATGGGGATTATGCCATCAGAAAAGAAGAACTAATCGCATTGTATGATTACGTCAGAGATTTAATGGCAGAATTCCCTTAGGAACCGACATTTTCTTATGTCCTATGATCACAAAATGCTCAAGCTGATGAACTAGGTAATATAGCCACAGCTCTGGCATATCCAAATCGGGATGAGACAACCATCAATATTGCCCACCATCATGCAATTTCACCATATGTTCGAATCAGAACAGAGGAAATTAATGAAATTGGTCCCATTCCTGAACCGTATGGTCATACTATAGGATGGATGTCACCTATCAGGGAATACCTTCAACATGGAACACTTCCACCTGATAGAGCTGAGAAAGAACAAATCTGGTGATGTGTGGTCAATTTTACTCTTTATGATAGCCCAGATCACATGGAGAAAATTCTCTACAAACGTGGTTTTGATGGAGTTCTCTTTAGATGCATTGATGGTGAAGAGACAATGACTGTCGTGAAAGAAGTGCATCCAGGAGTCTGTGGTTCCCACCAGTCAGGACATAGACTGTCTAATCAGATTCGAAGGCTTGGATACTTTTGGCCTTCAATGATACAAGATTGTGTTGATTTCAAAAATAAGTGTCACTAATTCCATGTACATGCCAACTTCATTCATCAACCTCTAGAGTTGCTTCATAACTAAATACTCATGGCCATTTGCGACATGGGGAATGGATGTGGTGGGACCTTACCCTTCAGCTACGGCCAAGCAGTTTAAGTACATTCTTACTGCTACTGACTTCTTTTACAAATGTTCAGAGGCAATACCTCTCAAGGAAGTCAGTTCTAAATGCGTTGTTAGCTTCATCAAGTCTAAAATCATTACCAGATTTTGTGTCCCTCATACCATATTGACGAACAATGGCACCAACTTCGGTTCATCCGAGGTGAAGAAGTTGTATCAAGAATACAACATCAAATCCAACCATTCATCTTGGTATCATGCAGCGTCCAATGGACAAATAGAGTCCTTTAATAAGACTCTTTCAAATATACAGCAAAAGATGGTGGATAAAGATAAGAGGTCATGACCTGATAAACTCATTCATGCTTTATGGGCTTATCAGACTACCACCCGCACTGCAACTCGGTCTACTCCATATTCACTGGTATATGGAATGGAAGTCATCTTTCCCATTGAAGTACAATTGCCTTCGCTCAGAAAACCATTTGTGATCATTCATCTACAGATGAACAATCTCCAAAGCGATTGAATGAATTGGAACGGTTAGATGAAAAAAGATTGTGCACTTTGCACCACTTGGAAGTCTATCAGAATCGAATAGCATGAGCTTTAAACAAAAAATTTTGTCTTCATTCATTCACTCAAGGAGAATTGTTATTAGTTCTCAGAACTCCAATTATACCAGGAAAGAAACCTCCAAAGCTTGATCCAATATGGGAAGGACCTTACTCAACACATAGGGTCTACTCTAATGGAGCTTATTCATTAATCTCGATGGATGGAGAACTCATTACTACTCCAACCAATGCCATATATTTGAAGAAGTATTTTGTATAAACACAAAATATATCATCTAAATGGTCCTGTATATCCTTAACCTGCACCATCATCCCAGCAAAACGTTAAACTGTGAAAAAGGTCCCTAAATGGGCTTGTATGACCTTAAAATGCACCATCATCCAGCAAGACGTTAAACTGTGAAAAAGTTCCCTAAATGGTCCTGTATGACCTTAAACTACACCATCGTCCCAGAAATATGTTAAAATGCGAAAAAGTTCCCTAAATGGTCCTGTATGACCTTAAACTGCACCATCATCCAGCAAGACGTTAAACTGCGAAAACGTTCCCTAAATGGTCCTGTATGACCTTAAACTGCACCATCGTCCCAGCAAGACATTAAACTGCGATAAAGTTTCCTAAATGGTCATGTATGACCTTAAACTGCACCATCACCCCAGCAAGACATTAAACTGTGAAAAAGATCCCTAAATGGTCTTGTATGACCTTAAAATGCACCATCATCCAGCAAGACGTTAAACTATGAAAAAGTTCCCTAAATGGTCATGTATGACCTTAAACTGCACCATCGTCCCAGCAAGACGTTAAACTTCGAAAAAGATCCCTAAATGGTCCTGTATGAACTTAAACTGCACCATCATCCAGCAAGACGTTAAACTGCGAAAATGTTCCGTAAATGGTTCCATATGACCTTAAACTGCACCATCGTCCCAGCAAGATGTTAAACTGTAAAAAAGATCCCTAAATGGTCATGTATGACCTTAAACTGCACCATCGTCCCACACGATGTTAAACTGTGAAAACGTTCCCTAAATGTTCATGTATGAACTTAAACTGCACCATCGCCCCACAAGACGTTAAATTGTGGAAAAGTTCCCTAAATGGTTATGTATGACCTTAAACTACACCATCATCCCACATGACGTTAAACTGCGAAAAAGTTCCCTAAATGGTCCAGTATGACCTTAAACTGTACCATCGTCCAGCAAGATATTAAACTGTGTCCCCTTCATCGTCCTTGATGTATGACGTTAAACTATACAGCAACGGTCCATACATATGACCCTAAACTATTTGCAAGTCCCTTACGTTCAGCAAGATGTTAAACTGTGACGTCCTAACTAAATGACGCTAAACTATATAAAAGTCCCTTACGTCCAGAAATACGTTAAACTACATAATCATCAAAGGTCATGTATGACCTTAAACTACACCACCGTCCAGCATGACATTAAACTGCACCATCCACGGTCCATGCATATGACCTTAAACTATTCGCACTTTCATCCAGCATGACAGTAAAATATATCGTCCTTTTTTCATCTAACATGACATTAAACTATGGGGGAAAAAAGTTTCCAATGCGTCCAACATGACGTTGAATGGTGTACTCTTTTGTCCTCACTACATGACATTAAACTGTACAGTCCCCCTTTCGTCCCACATGATGTTAAACTATCTTTTTCCCTATCGTCCTAAAGACATGACGCTAAACTATACAAGAATTCCTTGGTACGTCCTACATGACATTAAACTGTACTTTGTCCCTACTATATGACATTATACTGTGCAGCACCAATAGTCCTAACTGCAAGACTTTAAACTGCACAATCCCTTCATATGTCCTACATGACGTTAAACTGTGTATCATTATGGTTGTTGCTACCTCTTGTTTCTCACACCGTGTATGACTCAGGTGATCTTAGAGAAAACCTCAACCATAACACTCTCTCTGGGATACTAACCATGTGTAAGTCCCAAAATCATTTTTTTAGGTTGTTGTCACCAAGAACAGCTTGATCATTAATTCATTCTTTAATTGAAGTACGCAGACTTTGATCCTTGCCCTCCAGGATGGGTACGTAGGCAACCTCCCAAGGTTCAAGCCCAAAATCAATCTCTTCACATTGGTTCACCTCCATCTCATACGATGTTGATTCGTGAAACCGCCCCTAGAATCAATATCTTTACATTGGTTCACTTTCATCCTTTTTATACGACGTTAAACTATGAAACACTTTTGTCTAGTATGACAATAAACTACAATATTCTTTGATACCCTCACTTGGGAGGGAATCATTATTTACATTTATTTTCAATCATGTTTCATTTCAAAGACTGCATGCATACATGGAAATTCCCAAACCTTTTATCTTGCGTTAAACCATCATTGTACTAAAGTCCCCTTTCACCCTTCACATGTACGAACCAAATTTGTACAGAGGGTATTTCTAGAACTACGTGGGCTTGATTCCCATCTTTATGGGATACGTAGGAAAATTCTGGTGTCCCTCGAATCCAGCCCCAAGTCTTTGGGCCTAACCCCAAATTCCACTTTCATTCCCTTGGCTGAAAAGTCCCCATGAAAACACACACTTTGTATTTCTTATAATGGTCCAAGATCTATGACCCTAAACTAAGATCTCTAATCCTTTTGTCCCACACGACGTTAAATTTTAGTTTAAGAACTACGTATGGCTTGATTCTCATCCTTATGGGATACGTAGTGAAGTCCAACATTTCAATTCAGGACCCAGCCACAACATGATTATGGTTATCATTGATCTGTGTATCTCTGTATACATTGGACAATACCCATATTTATGTGCCATAATCCTAACCTTAAATATTTTCAGATCTTCATAACCCTTTTCATGACTTCTAGTCACAAAAATGTCAAACTTCTGAGAATTCTTTTGCCTGACTATGCAGCACGTTCCCATAGGCGGCCTTGAATAAACAGTCTACAAAACAAACTTGCTATCCAAAAGATACTATTATCCGACTATGCAGCCAACGCCCTTAGGTGGCCCTGTATAATTCAACCCCCTAACGGGTTTGTCAGATATTGGTAACTTCATTCTTGGGAAGATTTCCTCTTTTGTCCTTATTTGTTTTAATTGACAGCATGTAGGGATCCGTAAAAACATCCATCCTTAACATATTTTTCCCATATCCTTTTTCATTATCTGAAAGTATTCAAGTATATGGTTTATATTCTCCTTCCCTGTGTTTGGGTCATACCTTCATAGGAGTGATATTTATTCATTTCTTCGATAATCTGGTTTGGAAATATCTTCTCCATATTCAAGTACCTCTTTCCATATAGAAAACTCTATACTTTGGAAAATTTGAATCTCCATATACTTTCACTGGCTTTTAGCACTAGGAAAGTAAATTTCTGAGAGTTATTTTTCATGACTATGCAACATGTGCCCATAGGCGGCCTTGCATAAACAGTCTACATAACAGACTTGTTATCCAAAAGATACTATTTTATTTAAATATGCAGACATTTCCCTTAAGTGGCCCTGCATAATTCAACCCCCTAACGGGTTTGTTAAATAATGGTAACTTCATTCTTGGGAACTACTTCTTCTAATGCCTTTTAGCTCTTTTTCATATCATTCCTCAGATTCAAATATTCTTAAGTCATAGTTTACATATTTTCCCCTCATACTTGAGTATGGTACTATGTTTTCAGATGAATTGTCAAGGAATTGAGTCAATTCTAATTCATTCGGTCAAAGCTATTTCGACCATAAACATTATCTTTTTTATGTCCGATGTCCATGACATTAAACTGCCCACAAAATAGAAAGGAACTCTTAAAAAAAGTCAAGTTCCAAGCTCACTAAACATATGTTTTGTATGATTTAGGTAATATTGAGAAATTAAAAGGTTCGAAGTTTGTAGGGTTATTTACATTAATCCTAGTAAAAATCAAACTATGCTTACTAGGCCCATTGGCTTAGGTAAAATCTAAATCATGTAGCAAAAGAGAATGAAGGAACAAATGATTGGAGATGAAAGTGTTTTTCATTGATACATAGGAGATAGAAGGACATCCACAGACTGTAGTCTCTTCTCTTTTTCAAGAATTACAAGAGGGTTTTAACATAACACTTCATTTGATTTACGAAATCCGGAGCTTCATCAGCAACCACCCAGAATTAATTCATTCAACTGGATATAATAAGAGATGCAGTGATACCAGCTCTTGTTGGAACAATTTTAAAAGGATGTTCTTGAGTGCAGTTTGAGAAAAAAAATTATGTTGATCAAACAGTGACTCTGTTTCTTTCCAAGAGACTTGGAAGATGGATAAATGGATTTGAGAATGAATCATTGGAAGTAAAGAGCCATTTGGAGAGAGTAATCTCTTCAGATATTGCTCTAATTCCATGTTTGTCTTATCTCCACCAATCGGTAGTGGAAAACATTTCAGCCCATGGGTTTTCCATTTTCATATCTGCAAGGAAATGACATGGGGGAAGAATTTGAAAGTTCACACCATTGTTATTGCTATTAATGCATAGCATAACCGAAATAGAGGAGTAGTAGTGCAGCTGCATTTCAGGTGTATAGTTCTTTGCATCTTGAACATTGACTCCTTGCAGATGACAATGACCATATAGAGGCAAGTAGATGCTCTGTGGGAAATTAAGATGATATTTCTTCAAGTACTTAGCCAAATCTAGGAGAGTGTTGTCGCAGATATGATAGTAATCATGGCCAATTATGTTCATCGTGTCATCAATCCCCTTTTTATCTAGTTCATCAGTCATTCCAATTCCCTTGGGAGCCATTGAATCTGCACAATAGTTGAATAAACTAACTCTTAAATGGGATTATTTTTCATAAAATTTGTGAAAGAATTTGAAAAAATGGCTAAGGCATTAAGGTGTGCAAGTCTAAACTTGGCACACAAGTGTTCGTGTGTTGCACTACTTTTTGACGCGCAAGTATAAACCGCGCAAGTACAAATACCTATACAGCAGCACGAGAGAATATAAACATCGGAAAACAGAGCAACCTGCGTGGCTAAGGTGACATGCGCGGTGAGAGCTCGATGGTTTGAAATCCGGAAATCCGGATGATTTGTACAGAAGTGAGGCCCTCTATTTATAGACGCGGTCGGGACCCTGTGCGATCAAGGGACATATCCCAGTGTGTCAGGCCTTGGATGCCCAGAGCTCATTTTCGCGCCCTACCTTGCGCGCCCCAATTTCCTTTTGATTCTCGATTTCCTCAGAGTCAAATCCTCTATTCTCTCTGGATCCAACTCTGAGGGGGGACTTTTTTTGATGCTCCTTTTCATCACAGAGTCTAAAGGAATGTAAAGGGAAATGACTTAGCACAAATTGATGCATCCTTTGAAGAAAAAATTAAAAATCGACAAAGGGATGAACAAGGCGAACATTTCACATGTGCCGCGCAAGTTCTATCACTGTTGTGCAAGTCCACTTGCGCGACGTCTACTGCTGCGCAAGTGACTTGTGAAACCGATGTCATAACTGCCTGGGGTCTTCTCCTACCTATAAATAGACCCTGTGGGCCCCCCATTTTGGGAGGAATTTTTTCCAGAAACATAGATTTAATCTCCCGGCGCCCTAGTCTCTTCTCAAAACTTCCAAAACACTTCTAAGGTAATTTCATACCTAGAAAAGAAGATATAAAGAGGGGGAGGAAGGCCTGAGTGTTGAAACTCATCAACACTTGCGCGCCGGAGTGGCCATCCCTTTAAAGGAAATGGCCACACTTGCGCGCCGCCTTACTCCTTCAATAGAACTTGTGCGGCCCTATTCTGGAAGAACCTCAAGAGGATTATAAATGCTTTAACAAAGAGTCGCTCAAGTATTACCCTGCTAGTTAACCGCAGCACAAATACCCACGTGTCACGCTGGTATACCTGCATGGCCAAACTTGCATGCCCATGCAGTACCTGTGCACCTGCCAGGACTTGCACGCCCCTGCCTTTTTGGGTGCCCTTCTTTCCCATTTCACCCCTCTTATGCCATTCCACCTCTCCTATTCAAGATTTAGTCTTCAAGACACTCTCCGAAGCCATTTATGGCATGATTTCTTGATTTTGTTTCCTTATCTGAAAGGAATTAAGTGGAATATCTCTCAAACCTAGTGATTTACACATCATTATCCCACTAAAGATTGAGATTTCATTCATTCAACCTCATCCTTTACGATGAGAGAACTCATTAACCTGGGCCTCCTTTTCAAGAATAAGCCCCAGTCACCTAATATGGGAATCTTCCTTAGGAGTAAGCCCCAACTAGAATTCTCTTAAACCTGGGACTCCTTTTCATGAATAAGCCCCAGTCATAATTCTTAACCTGGACCTCCTTTTCAGGAATAATCCCCAGTCATAATTCTCTTAAACATGGGCCTCCCTTTCAGGAATAATCCCCAGTCATAACTCTTAACCTGGGCCTCCTTTTCAGGAGTAAGCCCCAGTCCCCTAATACAGGCATCCACCTTAGGAGTAAGCCCCAACCACATTTCTCTTAAACATGGGCCTCCTTTTCAGGAATAATCCCTAGTCATAATTCCTAACCTGGGCCTCCTTTTCAAGAATACGCCCCAGTCATAATTCTCATAAACATGGGCCTCCTTTTCAGGAGTATGCCCTAGTCTTAATTCCTCTTAACAAGTCCTAATTTACCTTTGATCTGGGATTCTTCTCAAGAGTAAAACCCAATCATAATTCCTATCCTAATTTGGGCCTCCTTTTCATGATTAAGCCCCATGTTAGAGTATTCAAATCTCCATGAAGCACATATACCTTTATGGACCATGTTCCTAGATTTCTTCCCTGAAGTAAATCCTAATCTTCATTTATCTGGGCGTCATACATAAATAAGTCCCACATTATCTCTTATGATTGCATTTTTCATGGTATAATTGTCTAATTTTTACCAATACCTCTTGATTCTCAAACCGAGCATGACTCACGTGACCTTAGAGTGTAAAAGTAATTATGACATCCTTTTTTGAGCCATCAATCATAAACATCATACTCCCTTACTCGAACTATGTGGGTTCTGATTCCTTTTCTAAACAAAGGATACGTAGGTAGCCCATCTGCGGGTTCGATCACAACTCTAAAATAATCCATGTCCTTCTGAATGACAATAAACTTCAAGTGCCCCACTGAGTGGCTTTAAAACTATCCTGGTAATCATAATGACTAAGTGACTTCTATATAAATGTTTCGAAGGATACCATTGACCAAGAATCTCTAAATAAATATAGATGATTCTCTATTGATGAAGAACCTCTAATACATATAAAATATTCTCTAAATTTCCTACATATTTAATCATTATTTTTCAAATCTAAAGGATAGCTCATTTTATACTTGGTAATGTAATAAGGATTTACGAACATAACTTAAATCTATAAAGAGAGTCCTGGAGTAGAGTATAATTCCCCTCAAAAAGGTGTGATGAGTCCGACCTCCCATCCTCTCGACCAATTAAAATTCCTAAGCCTCATCAGTCCACAAAATAATGAGCGCCCACCATTGGAATGTAGGCCCAAATGGATGTGGAATCATTGGATGTTTCCGGTTCTACAAACAAACCCGTTAGAAACTGATCGGAATGTTTGAGCCTCCCATCCAGGAGGTCATCCCTGAATTCCGAGGGAAGAAATGCAGTACGAGGAAAATGTATAAACAATATGTGATATCAAAGTGTTTTTCATGGTTGGGGCATCATTTACATAATATGTGAAAAACCCATGTGATTGTTGTTTCTCCATCCTATAGGGGGGCACACCATTTAGTATACCATGTGACCTAACCTTGAAAAATTCCCAGATAATTTAAATTATGTGATTTATTTTTTACCATTTTGAAATAAAAAAACAAAATGGGGTTCTTATATTCATATATTATGTGGAACCTTAAAGGGAGATCTTCATTCCTTGTTACCTCATCCTCTCTTAAACTTTTAGTTGTATCCCCTTTTATTTTTTCTGGATTCCTTCTTGGGTAAGATTTATTATTCCTATCCATTGTTATTCCTTTTGATTTTATTTATTTCCATGTGCTTTTTACTTCTTGCTTCAAACCTATATTGTGGTTTGGATTATCTAAGTCATTTATTTTGATTTTAGGGTGTGTAATATGTCTCTTAAATCATTTTCATTCTATTTTCTATGGTTTTATTACATCATCAAACCATTATGGGAGGTGTCTCAATAAATTTCTATTTGAGAACATACAATGTGATTCTTAAGCATTTATGAAACCATTTTATTTATGTAATTCTTGTTATTTGATTGGTAAATTATGTTGTTAAATATATTTATTTTGTAGTCATGATTAAAAAAGTGAGTTCCTAAGGATTTATATAATTAAACTTATGCATTCAAAGTATATTCATATTGTTTATAAGTTAGAATTTCAATGTTGAACTATTAAAGGATTTTAAGATGTTTATAATGATGATTGAACTTTATTAAAATTTATGTGTGGTGGTTTATGGGTTCAAGAGAGAATTTATTTGGTTGTTTCCATTTTGAGGGTACTTAGTGGTTTCACTTGCAAACTCATGTGTTATGAAATGTCTTTAGTTTATATTCTTTTTTATTAGCCTTTCACTTTTATAAGGATATTCATATATATACAACTGTGATATGTACATATTTATGTAACATCAAATATTTTTAAAAGAGGTTTGGATACATAATTTACTATACAAAACCTCTTGTTTTATACTGATACTATTATTAATAGGCTAATGAGTGCTTCAAGAGTTTACAGGTCTTTTTCAGCTCCTCGAGCTCCAACTTTTGGTAGGAAAGTGCTAGCCTTTTTGTTAGATAATGTTTAGTGATTGTTGTTTGACCCCAATGCATAGGTGTATTAGTAACCTACAGAGGGGCGCACTGTTAATTTTAACCACGCTCCTTAGGTTGTATTTTTTTGTGGGGTGTTCTAGTAGGATAATGGATCCCTCACCATTTTTCAAAACTATGCATACAAGGTTTCACCATTAGGGTCACGAATATTGTATAATTTCATGGTAATGTTCACAGATTGGAAAAATATATACCTAAACCTTTTGACCTTTAAAATGAGTATAAATGACATTTTTCCATTTTAATTAAAAGCATTAAAACCCTATTCTTCCTCATTTTTCTCGAACATTCATCAATGTGGGTTCTCCATTATTCACCTAAATTAATATTTAATCATTCTTCTTCATATGAGCTCTTTTTTATCACCATTTGTTGCATTGTAAACATATCAGTAAGAGCTTCAATCCATTACCTTCCATTATAATATTATCCATAAATATTTGGTTTTTGTTTTGAGTGTCATAATATTCCATATGTTTAGTTCATTTTCCAATTTTGCTACTTTCTCCCATAATACTTCAAATCTAACAAAAATTATGGATGAGGGTTCATCTACCAACCTATGGTGTACGGTCTAGTTCTATTTCCATTAATTCATGATGCTGTATATGGTGCACTGAGGTGTTGGGCACCAGACCCTTCCAGTGACACCAACTAAATATCTAATTAACTAAATAAAAATATATTTTAATGCTTAGTATAGTCTTAGAATCCCATGAGTAAATGGAATAGGATAACCACCTCGATGTGAGCCACCCCTTAAGGTGTTCTTTACTTAAATTAAAATGATGTTCTGCCTTATGAATGTGATTTATTTAGAATTGAACCAAATAAACGGTATCACAAGTGTATAAACCCATGATATTCTTCTTGTATCATTAATTAACCATGTTAAATGAATTAGACAGTTTGAATAAAATTCATTATTTGAAGGGTATGAGTTAAATACTATCAATGAAAATTCCTTTAACACCAACTCATGGGTGATACATGGTCTTAATTAAGGATTCCTTTGATAGGACCTTCAAGATTAAAGATTAGAAATATTAATTAAATTATAACATTTGGGGGTGATAAATGGTTCCTTTTATAGAATACCTTGGATGGGTTCCTTAAGATCATACCTTTAAATTACCGATGATTAATACCCACTTCCCTAGTAGAGTGCCTTAGACAAGATCGATGGGTAATGGTGTTATACCTTTCCAAGAGTGATACCTAGTTCACTATGTGGTATGCAATGCATGGTATGAGGGGGTTTTACCTATATACTATTTTGTGATTGATACTTTGGTCCATTATATAGAACGCATTAGAAAGACTCTTATGCTGATGAGTTTTATAGTTCACCTGATGTTATACAAAGGTTACTCTATATAGAATTCCTTGGATGGGTCTAGGATACCAATTAATTAAAAGTAAGGATGCATATCCCAAGAAATAGAAAATGTTTTGGTTTATTACATGCTTTATAATTTACTTTTGTGATTGACCAATTATATGTACATGCTCATATTCTATATGAGTGTTTTGAAACCCCTTTGAAATGGGTGTGGATGCCTTGGTCTTGCACCTCAAAAACATACTATTAATACATATATATATATATATATAAGAACATTTACATATGTATATATATGAGGCATATATATACATATCATTATTTATAAAAATATACATACAAGGGGACATAAGTTCATAAGGATCCAACATATGCCAAAACATGTCATGTAGATTGGGTATGCCATGAGGAACCCAATATGATTTCATTTATTTGTTTGAAATCTTACATTTATTATTACCTTCATGCATATCACCATCTAGTGGAGATATATTTTGTTATTTTATAATTCGTATGGAATACTGTATATTCTTATACCACGAATCCCGTGTACTTACCCTTCTATATAGAATTATGACATGGTTATCATTTTTTATATGAAATTGATTCAACTTCAAAATTTTTACTATATTTGGATGGTTTATATTTTTTGTAGTTCATTTATTATGTTATAAAATCGTATTTCTATTATTGTATGCTTCTGTTCTAAATTATGATCAAATGGGTATAGTATCCCCACCATACCACTAAATTCACTCAGTTAGAAACCACTGGTGTATGAGGAGGAAGGCTTAAGACCATGTTGACAACCATGTCCAGTTAGTTATAAGTGAACTGGGTTCGGTATGCTAGAAATTCTCATCAGAAATCCTTCCCCTTTTGTATTAATGTCTGGGTATTAGAAAGGAGAGTAAGAACATGTTTTGAATTTGGTAATGATCTTATTCCTAGCATTAGATAACCCATATAAAGGGGAAATCCAAATTTCCTAGGTAGTGATATTATTGTTTTTGTATGTTCATGTTATAATTATATTAATTTCAATGTTGGGTGACTCGCATGAGTTATGATGTTTTATATTATTTTGATTTGTCCTTACCTTGGCCTGATGAGTCACAGAGGAATCATCTCATGAATCCTTTTTGGCACATTAGGGTTCACATTTCATGCATATGTCATTCCATAATTACATTACTTCATGAATTTCAAGTTGTATATTATTGGTACCTTGACTATTATATTTGAAAAAACAATATTGTTTCTTTTAGGGATAAAATAATTGTATTAATTAAAGTTCCACCACAAATATAAATGGTTTCTTCCCATATAGATTAATGGTTTCACCTTAATTAATCAATTATTCCATGTTTCATCCATGGACTACATGTCCCATTACATAAAATGTTATATTATTTCGATTACATAAATTACAATTGTAATTTATGAAGCATGTACTTCTATAATTTGGAATGGTAATTGATTTAATAAAATAAATTTTTATGACCTGCTACATCCTGAAACAAGATGTTGAGGTCTAGTGTAAATTACAATACTTTTCAACTAAAAGATAAAAATATTATGCCTTTATAACTTGGTAAAGGTGATTAATGTAACTATACCATGATATCTATAATCATATAAATGGGTAAAAACTTAATTAAATTTAACTTCATAAATAAAAATGGTTACCATTAAATGGGTATTCCAATTGAAAATTATATGGTTTTATCCTCTGCACCAAGAAACTAAACATCTATATACTAGGAATTCTATTGCTTTATGTGTGGCATTTACCCTAGTCCAACCTTAGTGGTGGTTAATGGGTAGCTTACCTTATGAAATATTTTATCTTTCTTATCACCTATACCAAGATTTATAATCCAACAGAGATGTGTAACTCTAATAATGGGAAGGGTACTTATCGTATTATGATATATGTGATCCTAACTATGTTAAATATTTTCTGAGCAATGAGTTTAGCAATTGTAGTGATATGCCTCCTTAACATACTCAATTATTATGCCAGCTAGATGGCGACGATCATTCTCTAGAGGTGGTGGGCCCTAATAAACTTATATTGCATCATGTAGCGCCAGTTAAGGAACCATTTTCTATTCCTAATCGTAGAATTGATTCACAATTTTGATATATATTCATATTATTTACTTAGTCTATATAGGGAGCTCCGAAACATAACATTACTATGGTAGAGTAGACATGAGTGTTTTAGTTATAGCATACACCCACCTTGTATAAGGAGGGTGGTCCCAAAGTTACTGAGTCATAAAAAGAGGCCATGATACTTATATTTAATCATTTATTGATGCATACAAACTAGAGGGTCAATATTGTGACATATATGATTCAAAATTATACAAATCATTGGTATGATGTATCACATAGGACGATCAGCATCATGGTATGGTATGGGTGGACATCTTGATAGCCTTTATGAATAATTCTTCCCTCAGATTCTAAGAGTAGGTTGTACTAGAGAATATATACACCTAACACAAGGTTATATGTATGTGATGGATTATTATTCATATTTCATTAAAATTAAATGTTTCAAACTGACACCTGCTGGTGATGAGTTGATGATAGAGAGACAGATTGAAGATAGGATTACATATGTCATCTGATCTTAGGTGAATGTCTTCCAGTAAATAATTGTTTCATAGGTAACGAACCAATATCTCATCACTTATTAGAATATGAGGGACAATGGAAGTGTGAGACATGGCTATTTAGTATCAAGATAGGGAGGTAGTTCATTTATTAGTAGGAAACTTATTTTTGAATCTGCTCGCAGGGGTAGAGCATGTCTGATGAAATGCACTAATAGTTATGTGGTGTGTCACTCATGTCATTGGGTGGTCCATAAGAACACCCAAAGTAAAAAAGGACCCATATGAGTACTGAGTTTTTGATAGGATGGGACACCATCACTGTTTTTTACAAAATTTTCCTTTATTCCCTACTAAGAAGGGATCTCCATCAAATTTGAATTTAGGAATTTGACAAGTAGATCCACATTTGGATAGAAACTGGACTACTACCATCTGATCCATCCAATAAGGTAGACATCTTCAAGGTATATAGAATTACAATATATAGTTTCAATATAGTAGAGTTTTCTAGGTTGGTCAAGTTGTATCTCAGGGCCACAGATCTATCCATATTTATAGAGTGAAGACAACTCTCGAGTAGCAGATTCTAGGGCCATTTGCAATTATATGTACTCCTCTAGTAGCCCCTAATTTAGATTAATCCATTTCAATACAATAAATTAATATTATTTTATACTATGAAAATTATGGAATGTTTGCGATTACAAATATATTACATATATGTCATGATATCTCTCAACACACCATTAAGAATCTAAACTGATAGAATACATTGATGTAATGAATTCCCCTTGAGATAGGTGGTTATTTTTTATGGGATCCTTTAATCCTTTAGATAAAAAATCTCAAAATCATACATATTGTAATAACCCAGATCCAAGTAAATTGATACCAGTGTTTTACTTTATTTTGTTATCATAAGATATAAGTAATCACATCCTGGAAGACCAAATCGTTTAGTAGACTTAGTAAACTGGATACATACATCAATCCCGTATTAATATTTAAAAAACAAATTACAACATAATTTTTTTTTAAACATTATTCTCTCTAGAATACCATTCAAAATCAATCATAGTACACCTCATGGATTCCAATGAACATAAAAAAAAATAAGGGTGAGCTCAAATTCTCATTAATGGTTATGTACAAAAGTATCTATCATGAATCAATAAGCATAATCATGTGATGGTAAATAATTAGACCCTTATTCCATTTAAATAACTAGAATATCATGAATAGATAAGGAATAAACAATATTGAGACGTAAATAACTAAAAATAAATACCATTTAATCAATAAATTGATAATGGAATGTATCCAGAAAAAAATAACATTTCTAAAACCTCATGTATAATATGATTATTTAAAATTAATATGGAAATATAAATAAATAAAAAACATGTCATTTAATCATTTAATTAATAAATAAATCATCCTGAGACTATATCATTGTGAAAATATCAAGGATTATATTAACTGAATTCTTCATGAAAGAAATACTTAATTATTAGAAATATTGTTCTCGATCATATGCTACCTCTACCATAAATACCATTCCAAAGATTGTTTAAAAATATAGGAAGAATCGTATTTAATTATAGCCTACCGATTCACCTCATGAGACTACTGATGCCTATAGAGGTTATATATTTATGGGCTCACCCATAATTGTATCTTCAAATCATTCCTCAAATATCGAATAGTCGATTCAATTAATTATCAATGTGCCTTATCTTTAAATATTCAAATTGGGTAACGAATATTTATTTATCATTATCTCCCCAGATAAATTAATAACTTCAAATAGAGAACACTACATGAATAAATAATATATCATATAAGTAATAAATATATTCATTATAATACTATTGATATTTAGGGGAAAGTAAATGTCCAATGTTCATTGGAAAGTGAATATTTTAAGGTAAAGTTAATTTTAACAAAAAATGAATTAAGAAAGTGAATGTGAGTACTTTACTTAGTCAAAATGATCATAAAATCCATATAAATAATAAGGATTCTATCAATAGAAAATATCCCAACTAGCGCATAACAAAAAATAAATGGTTCTGGTCTATGATGTGTAGAAATACTATAAAAATATTTTAAAAAACATTCATGAGGAAAATATAATTTCACTTGGAAAATATATTTTTTCAACTAAATGTTTAAAAAATATTTTTAAAATATTTTATTTTGAAAATAACTTTTGAAACATATAAATTAATATTGAAAACATTGATTGGTCTTAAAGTTAGTAAATATTGTACATGTCATACATGTTAAAATAATGATTCCTTTAAAAATTTTGGTAAAAGACAAATGAGACTTTTTCATAATGAAATGATGTTTTTTTTAAATAATATTTCAAATAGTAAGAACTGTAAAATAAGTATTTTATAAATCATTTATAAAAATTTATAAATATTTTTATAACATTTTTAGATAACATGTATTTTGATGAAAAATAATTTTCGAATGATGAGATAAATGAAGTCTAATTTTATTTAAAACTTTTTATCACCAATTTTAAGTACCAATGAGTGAAAATAATTGTAATATTACATGAAAATATCATGAATAAATAGAGGAGAATAAAATTAAAGGGGGATATTATCTAATTATCAAATAATTTTCTTCAATGGAACTTCAATCATAAATATTATTGATTATAATGAGTTTGTGAAATAAACCCATATACTAATAATAATGTTGAAGTGAAAATTAATCAATGAATCAGTTATATGTATCAACTTTAAATCCCCATAAAAATATTCAATATAGATTAAAATATTCACAAGTAATGGTACAAATTATATTATAATATCAAAGATGATGATGAAGTAATATGAACCAATAAAAATAAATTTATTTATGAAATTATTTACCATCTGGTAACATTTAAGTAAGATAACCTTAAATGAAATAATTCATCTTGAAACTTAATATGACATTACAGCAACCCAAGCCTTTTACATAATAAATTTCACGATTTTAAGCATAATTAATCATCAGAGTACAAGCCAAGGATCGTTAAGTCTAGTGTCTTGGAATACTAGGTACATATAACATAAAACATGGGACTAACAAAAAACTACTTTATTTAATCTCCATAAATATCTTCTAACTTCATTTGAGCTCTTACATCCGCATAGGGTACCCTGGGGAACACAGGAACAAAGGGATGAGCTAAAAATCCCAGTAAGGGAAAGATCATAAGGATGTATCTTAAGAACGTGAGTTAGGAGAGATGACATTATGATATCCAAAGCATGAAACTTATAAAATCATTTAATATAAGCATGGGATCATATAAACATGGATTCATATAAATGTGGAAGAATAATAAATGATATCTTTAGTACTGGTCAAGGCTAACCTCCAATCCCGTTTCCCATTTAGTTTGGGTCAAGGCTAACCACCAATCCCATTTCACCTCGCATCTCCTCAGATTATCCTTACCCAATGTAATGGAACACTTTATGGGAACACTCATCTCAACATATCCATGAATATTCTTTCCACAGAAATAATCTTTCCACATAAATAATCATACATAATCAACCATACATAAACATAAGGGTACCCATGGAAAGAATTGGGTATCCCAATTATGACATAAAACATATCCAAATGGTGTATCATGAAAGGCTCCATGAAATGAAAGGATTAAAACATAAATGGACATTAATAGGGTAAAAAAGTTATATAACATGGTAAGTGGTGTCATATAGAAGTGACAACATATTAGAACTTTATTTTAGAACATTAGAATTAAAATATTTTTGTGCGGTTTTAGAGAAAACACTCTAGAGATTTTCAAATAGAAAAGAGGAAATTAATTTATAAAAAACCATAATTGAACCAAGAAGGTTTTCATAATAAAAATACTGATTTTATAAAGACAATGGTGTCTTAAAATAGAGGATATAGTGAACATGACATTTGGGTAAAATTTTGGGGAGTCCGCTTAAAACAGGTTTGCTTATCGGAATGTTCTAAGGAGGGAATCATTCAAAATCATGTATATCCCCAAAAGAGTGTGACGAAAGGGTCTTGATATAAAAATCTTTTAAAAATAACCATAATTAATAAGACTCACATAAATATATAAGATAACACCATTTTGAAATAAAGGTAAGGCAACCTGAAAGAATAAAGAAGGTTCTGGTAGAATTTGTTACGATTTTATCGACATGGGGTCGGGTGTAACCAAGAGGGATTGATGAGAGATAAAGGGGGTTTATCATCACTTATAAAACATTAGGGAATTATGAAGAAGGTTTATAAACATACCCCATCATTTGGCATTACAAAAAAGACATAGCATGGAGAACAATCTTGATTAGGAGTGAAAAGGGGAGGATCCCTTACATTATCTTCGGTGGTGTTCTCCATTTGTTATAAATGACCTAAACAAACAAATTAAGATTATTAATTCATAAGTCCAAAACCTCTTATATGTGTAATTTATTTATTATAACACCATTTAGTTCATTAAAATAATTTATTATTAGTTAGAAGGTTCAATTTCATTGTTCGAGCTCATTTGTTTACTTGGCTTTAAAGATCGGTCCACATATATTCAAGTTTGGATTATATGCTAGATGAAAGTGGATGTCCAGAATTGAATTAATATTATTTAGTTCAAAACCAGGAGATTACATGGTTTTAATTTTAATTAGGTTACTTAGAGTGATGTTGAATTATTATATATATAACCTTAGTGTTAATTTTCTTTCCTAGTCGGTGAATTTGATCACAAAGAAAGTGTTTTGATTTATAACTTAATTCCATTTGTACCAAAGGATTACATAACAAAAAATAGGATTTATATTACATAATAATCTGTATCAACCATAACACAAATGGTTTCATGTCCATAATTAAAGATAATAATAGAAATTGATAAATCGTTGTCCTTGAATGTGCTAAATTAGCACATCTCAAACCGTGCTTTCATTTCGTTCAAATAAAAGGGTGGGGAAAAGGGAGAAGATAATGAAATATACCACTAGCATGATGAAATTATAGTACATGTGTGTAACTAGATTTATCATACTATTATGGTTAAGGGAGGTGAGGAAAAAAATAAAAAAGAAAATTACTTAAAGAAAAGAATAAATTTGGGAAGAGGAATTTACCTCTTGAGACTTCCTCCTTTGAGAACATATTAAGGGGGGGGGATTTGGTATTTTAATGAGTCTGATAGGTTTTGGACGTGGGGGAGGACCTTAGGGAGATATTTTGGCTGAATTTTGAGAAGGCTTCGAGCTTGATAGGAGTGGAGAGAAGAGAGAGTGAAGGGGGGGTTTTATAGTGGAGGAGAGGAGGGATTTCATGATATTATAATCCTGAATTTATTGTTTCTTCACAAGACAAAGAATAGTAAGTATTCCATGACCAATAATAGTAAATGGGTCATTTGAATCCAAACTAGGGGTGGTGACATCAGCCATGATGCTAAGAATAGTCTATTTAGCTTATAATGTATATATATGGTAAATTACCGTATTTTACTATTCATCAAAAATTCAAGTATTTCAGAATAATCTCAAAAATTCACCCTAACCATTTTTAGACATGTAGAATCCAAAAATGAAGTCAATTTTTTAAAAATAATTTTATAAATATGATTATTTAAATATTTAATTAAAATCATAATTTATTATCCAAAACCAGATTTAAAATATGCATTAACTAATTCTAAAACATTGGTATATTGTACTACCATCTTGAATATTATTTTTATACTATCATAGGTGAGGTTACTATTCATTATGGTATATCACTATTCATAATGGTATGTTACTATTTATAAGGGTAGGTTACTATTCACCAAAAAATTATTTTTGTTTTATTAAACTCCAAAAAACATCTTGAACACAACTGTGTATGTCAGATTTTCAAAATTCCAAACACAGAAGAGTGAAACTTATGTTTAAAGGTCACTTATCTATTAGTAGTTAATTATTATGTGATTTTATGTCATATTTATAAGGTAATTTCCATTAAAAAACATTGGGTCGTTACATTCTCCCCCCTTAAGAAATTTCGCCTTCGAAATTTCATTTTACATTCTAGGCCAAAAACAGATGTGGGTACTTTTCCTTCATTGCTTCTTCCAGTTCCCATGTTGCTTCCTCAAACTTATGGTTCCTCCACAAAACATTGACAAGATGGGTTGTCTTGTTGTGTAGAACCTGATCTCTCTGATCCAGAATCTTTACTCGCTGCTCCTCATCGGATAGATCATCTTCCAGCTGCACCACCTCTGAGTTTAGTACATGTGAGGGATCAGTTATGTACTTCTTCAAGAGTGATATATGGAAAACAGCATGAAATCGAGACATATTTTGTGGAAGTGCAATACGATAGGACACTTCTCCTATGCGTTCAAGGATCTCAAAGGGGCCAATATACATTGGTCTTATCATACCTTTCTTCACAAATCGCATGACTCTCTTCCATGGTGATATTCGAAGGAATACTTTATCTCCAACGTCGAACTCCATGTCTCTTCAATGGTTGTCAGCATAGCTCTTTTTCCAGCATTGAGTAGCATTGATGGTTTTCTAGATGACTTGAACCTTCTCTGTCATCTCTTGAATGAGATCAGGTCCAAGTAACTTTCTTTCTCCTAATTCACCCCAACAGGTTGGATTTCTACACCACTTTCCATAAAGAGCTTCATATGGAGCCATCTGAATATTCGAGTGGAAGCTATTGTTGTATGAGAACTCTACCAGTGGGATATGCTGATCCCATCCACCTTTTAATTCTAGAGAGCATGCTCTAAACATATATTCAAGAATCTGAATAGTTCTTTCAGACTGGCCATCAGTTTGGGGGTGATAGTTTGTGCTGAAATTTAATTCAGTACCCAAGGAATGTTGAAGGCTCCTCCAGAATTTAGATGTGAACCTTGTATCACGGTCAGAGACAATTGAGAGTGGAACATCATTAAGTCTCACCACTTCCTTTACATATAACTTTTCAAGTTGTTCAAGCGAGAGATCTTCACGAATAGAGATGAAATGGGATGTCTTGGTGAGTCGGTCAACCACACCCCATATTGCATTATTTCCCATCAACGCCTTCAGGAGACCCGTGACAAAGTCCATAGTAACATTTTCCCATTTCCACATGGGTATAGGCAATGCCCACATCATACCTTTGGATTTTTTTTCTCTCATCTTTAACTTTCTGAAATACCATGTAACTTGATATATATTCTGCAATATCCTTCTTCATGTTATCCCATCGAAGTGTTCTTGGAGGTCATGGTACATTTTGGTACTCCCAGGATGGATAGAGAAGGTTGAGCTATGTGCATCATTCAATAGATCCTTTTTTATCACTGGATTAGATGGTACACATAATCATGTCCCAAATCTTACTACTCCTTCCACATCAATTTTGAAATCATAGGATTTCCCATTTTTAATAGCTTCCTCCATTTTCTGAATTTCCATATCCTTTATTTGAGCAACCTTTATTTTCTCCATGAGGGATGGTTGAGCAATCATTTGAGAAAGAATTGATGATATTCCTCACTTAAGGATTTCCATGTCCATCCTTTTCAAATCCAAGAATATCAGATCCTTTTCAATTGTCATCATTGTTAAAGATACAGGATCTTTTCTACTTAGAGCATTTGACACCTTGTTTGCCATACTAGGATGGTAGTGGATTGAGCAGTCATAATCCTTGATAAGCTCTATCAATATTCGATGGCGCATATTATGCTCTTTCTGTGTAAATATATATTTTAGACTCTTATGGTCAGTATATATCTCACATTTTTTCCCTTAATGATAATGCCGCCATATTTTCAACGCAAAGATCATAGCCACCAACTCCAGATCATGTATGGGATAGTTTTTCTCCTGAATTTTTAGCTGCCTTGAGGCATAGGCTATCACTTTATCATTTTTCATTATCACATAGGCTAATCCTTTCTTAGATGAATCACTATACACCACAAAGAGTTCTCCACTTAAAGAGAGTGTGAGTATCAGTGCAGCGATAAGCCTCTTTTTCAACTCCTTGAATCATTCTTCACATTTCTATACCCAGAAGAACTTTACTCCCTTCTGTGTCAGCTTGGTCATTGGGTTTGACAATTGTGAAAAGTTCTTCATTCATCGTCAATAATACCTACCTAGACCTAAAAAGTTGTGGATCTTCATTACAGAAGTTGTCCTTGGACACTCTTCAATTGCCTTCATCTTGGAAGGGTCCACAGATATCCCTTTCCTGGTGATAACATGCCCCAAGAATGATACTTCCTCCATCCATAACTCACATGTACTGTACTTTTCATACAACTTCTCCCTTTGAAAAGTTTTTAACACAGTTTCAAAATTCTCCTCACGTTCCTCCTTTCTCTTGGAGTATATTAGAAAATCATTTATAAAGACCACCAAAAATTTGTTGAGGTAAACTCTAAATACTCTATTCATTAAATCCATGAAAATTTTTGGAGAATTAGTGAGTCCGAAGGGAATCACTATGAACTCATAGTGTCCATACCACATTCGAAAGGCAGTCTTGGGAATATCTTCCTTTCTCAACTTTAGTTGGTGATATCCTGACCGAAGGTCCACCTTAGAGAAATAACTGGCACCACAAAGCTGATCGAACAAGTCATCTATCCGTGGAAGGAGATACTTGTTCTTTATAGTGATTTTATTGATCTCACGATAATCAATGCATAGGCGTATTGATCCATCCTTCTTAACGAATAGGACTTGATCATCCCATGGTGAAGCACTCAGGTGTATAAAACCTTTCTTCATATTCTCCTACAACTTCTTCTTCATCTCTTTTAGCTCTACGGTGGCCATTATGTAATGTGTCTTTGAGATTGGAAGAGATCCAGGGATAAGTTCAATTGATAACTCAACCACTCGATCAGGTGGAAGACTAGGCAACTCTTTGGGGAATACATTATTGTAATCCCTCACGATGGGCATGTCTTCAAGCATGGTTCTCTCCTTTGTCTCAGTAATTTGAGCTCAATCTTCATGCTCATAAGGAAGAAATATCCACACTTGAGATGATGCTTCAAAAGGAGACTCATCTTCCTCCTTGCACTTGTAATGAATCGGAGGATGCTTCGAGAAGTGAAGAGTAATCTCCCTTTCCCGACAATTGATGTTGGCCTTGTACAATGATTGTCAATCCATGCCCATGACTGCATCGAACTCCACTAAAGGAAGTATGACAAGATTTTCTAGGTGGTTTAGTCCAAAAAAATTAACCATGGAGGATTTATAAACCATGGATGCAATAATTTCCCCATTAGATATTCTCACAGATAACTTTCCCTCCAAATTTTGAGGTGGTGTTTGAATAGTACTACTAAACTTTCAAGATATGAAAGAAATCGTAGAACCATAATCAAATATTATGCTTTCTATTCTTCATTGAATAACAAGTATACCTATCACCACATCGTTTTCCAGATCCACCTCGGCAGTAGTGATATCATAAGCCCTTCCTTGTTGCCTTGGAGGTTTTTGTTGATTGCCTCCGACAACCCTCAGCTTAGGGCAATTGTTCGCATGATTCCCAAGCTCCTTGCAGTTATAACACTTCATTGTAGGCAGATTGTTGATCTGAACCTTCCTTTATTCTTCAAAAATATTGGGATTTTTCATATCCCTTCAGTAGTTCATGGCCAGATGACCAAACTTTCTGCATTTGAAGCAATTTCTGGTTCCCTTGAGACAGTCACCAAGATGCTTCTTCCCAAAATTCTTGAAAAGGGGAAAGTGAGGCTTCTTTCCATCATGGGATTTTTTTGACGAACCACCCATGTTGTTCTCCATTTTTTGCTTCTTTTCACTAGGCCCATGAGACAACTGAGAGTCTCCAATCTCCATTTAAACCATTAGGGAAAAATGGACAATCTCCTCATAGCTGTCAAAGTCTCGAATCTCCAACACCTTTTGTTGACTCGGATTTAGTCTACTAAAGAAGAAATTCACCTTACTTTCAGTGTTCATGACAAAGCTAGAGGTGTACCTTACAATCCTTGTAAATTTCACTTCATACGCCCCGATGGACTCATCTTCCTTCTACTTGAGTCCAAGGAACTATCTTTCCATCTTGAGATAGAGGGTTTGAGGAAAATATTTGTTGAAAAAAATCCTCTTGAATTCTTCCCAATATATGGAATCAATTTCCTCTTGCGACATTGTATTATTGATTAGTGTCCACCACTTATCATCTTCTCCATCAAAACGATTGACTGCCAGTAGAACTATCTCTTCTTCCGAGCACTGGAGGACAGAGAAAATCATTTCAATGGAGTTAATCCATTGTTCTGCAAGGAGGGGATCAGAAGACCCTCTTAACATGGGAGGCCTTTTCTGCATGAAGGATTCTACTACAACTTTCCCTTTCCTTGGAGGAGGGGGATGTTCCACCTGATTCAAGTCATTATTCATAATTCAAGCCAGCAGAGCAAGTACTAGCATGAATTTTTGATCACCCACTCCCATCACATTAGGCATGTCATTTGGGCAATCATTACATTGCCTATCACATTAGTTGTTGGAACGTGTTCTTCTATTTCCCGCCATTAACTAAGAAAAAGAACGAATAATTAGGGGTCTTGAATACTTAGCTATTGATCATAAAAAGGAAACATTGAACATTAAAGGATAAACATATAAAGAAGAAGTACATCCTAACTTGTGATTCCATAGGTTTATATCTAGGTTATATTCGATCTATTTCTTAACTTATATTATAATGGGATTCTTTTTTTTTTCTTTAATAATGGTATGCACTATGCTCGTGAATCTACCAAAGAATATCCCCCAGGAGTTTCGTAACCAAGAGTGAATCAAGGCCCGTTTTCATGCACCAGTTCCTATTCGAGTCTAGCTCAAAGTGGTGTTTTGGAGTTTTACCCCTAGATACATCTGTGCCAAAGCTGCCTCTACCTGCTCGTATCTGGACAAGGATGTATTTTCTTGATAAACCACTTACTCTATACATACCAAAATTTAGGATTGTTTTTTTATACTTAATCTCATCCTTAAGGTTCTTGCTAAGGTTCAATATTCCAAATCTTCAAAAATAGCTAGACCATCCTCTAATTCTGACTATATCAACCCAATCATTTTACATAAAACATTCCATGATTTTAAGCATAATTAATCATCAGAGTACAAGCCATAGATCGTTAAGTCTAGTGTCATGGAGGACTAGGTACATATAACATAAAACATGAGACTAACAAAAAACTTGTTTATTTAATCTCCATAAATAGCTTCTAACTTCTTTTGAGCTCTTAAATCTGCATAGGTTACCCTGAGGAACACATGAACAAAGGGATGAGCTAAAAAGCCCAGTAAGGGAAAGATCATAAGGATGTATCTTAAGTACATGAGTTAGGAGACATGACATAATGATATCCAAAGCATGAAACTTATAAAATCATTTAATATAAGCATTGGATCATATAAACATGGAATCATATAAATGTGGCAGAATCTTAAATCATATCTTTAGTATGGGTCAAGGCTAACCGCAAATCTCATTTACCATTTAGTACGGGTCAAGGCTAACCACCAATCCCATTTCACATTGCATCTCATGAGACTTATCCTTAACCAATTCATGGGATCACTATCTGGGCGCACCCATCTCAAAATATCCATGAATATTCATTCCTCATAAATAATCTTTCATAATCAACCATACCTAAACATAAGGGTACCCATGGAAATAATTGGGTATCCCAATCATGTCATTAAACATATCCAAAGGGCATATAACAAAAGGGTCCATGAAAGGATTGGATTAAAAAAACATGGACATTCATAGGATAAAATAGGCATATAACATGGTAAGTGGTGTCAAATAGAAGTGACAACATATTAGTAGTGTATTTTAGAACATTGGCATTAAAACAATTATATGTGGTTTTAAAGAAAACACTCTAGATATTTTCAAATAGAAAAGAGGAAATTCTTTTATATAAAACCAGAATTGATACAAGAAGGTTTTCATAATAAAAATACTTATTTTATAAATACTATGGTGTCTTAAAATAGAGGATAGAGTGGACTTGAAATTTTGGTAAAAATTTGGGGAGTCCCCTTAAAACAGGTTTTCTTATCGGAAAGTTCTATGGAGGGAATCGTTCAAAATCATGTATATCCCCAAAAGAATGTGATGAAAGGGTCTTCATATAATAATCTTGTACAAATATCCATAATTCATAAGACTCACATAAATAGATAAGATAACACCATTTTGAAAGAATGTAAGGCAACCCAAAAGAACAAAGAAGGTTCGGGTAGAATTCGTTACGATTTTATCAGCATGGGGTCAGGTGTAACCAAGAGGGATTTATGAGAGAGAAATGGGGTTTATATTCACTTATAAAACATTATTTCAGTATGGAGAATGTGTATAAACATACCCCATCACGTGGTATTACTAAAAAACCTAGCGTATAGAACAATCTTGATTAAGAATGAAAACGGGAGGATCCCTTACCTTAAATCTGGTGGTGTTCTACACTTGTTATTAATGACCTGAATAAACAAATTAGGATTATTAATTCATAATTACAGAACCTATAATATATTTTATTTATTTATTATAACTCCTTTTATTTAATTCAAATCCTTTTTTATTAGTTATAAGGTTCAATTTTATTCTTTGATCTCATTCGTTTACTTGGCTTTAAAGATCGGTTCACTTGTATTCATGTTTGGATTATATGCTAGATGAAAATGGTTCTATAGAATTGAATTGATATTATTTAGTTCATATCCATGAGATTACGTGGTTTTAATTTTAATTAGGTTTCTTAGAGTGATGTTGAATTATTATATATATAACCTTAGTGTTAATTTTCTTGGTTAGTTGGTGAATTTGATTACACAGAAAGTGTTTTGCTTTATAACTTAATTCCATTTATAAAAAAGGATTACAGAAATAAAAATAGGATATAAATTACAAAATAATCTGGTTCATCCATAACACAAATGTTTTCATGACCATAATTAAAGATAATAATAGAAATTGAAAAACTGTTGTCCTTGAATGTGCTAAATTAGCACATCTCAAACGGTGCTGTCATTTGTTTCAAATAAAAGGGTGGGGGAAGGGGAGAAGATAATGAAATATACCACTAGCATGATGTAGTTCCAGTACATGTATGTTACTGGATTTATCATACGATTATGGTGAAAATAGGTGAGGAAATAAATAAAAAAGAAAAGTACTTAAAAGAAAAGAAGAAATTTGGGAAGAGGAATTTACCTCTTCAGACTTCCTCCTTTGATAACCTCTTAAGGGGAGAGGTTTTGGTATTTTGAGGAGGATAAGAGATTTTGGACATGGGGGAGGACCTTGAGGATAGATTTGGGTAAAATTTAGAGAAGTCTTGGAGCTTGAGAGGAGTAGAGAGAAGAGGGAGTGAAGGGGGGTTATATAGTGGAGGAGAGGAGGGATTTCATGATATTATAATCCATAATTTATTATTTATTCACAAGACAAAGAATAGTAAGTATTCAATGACCAAGAATAGTAAATGGGTCATGTGAATCCGAAACAAGGGTTGTGACATCATCCATGATGCTAGGAATAGTCAATTTAGCTTATAATGTATATATACGGTAAATTACCGTATTTCACTATTCATAAAAAATTCTATAATTCAGAAAAATCTCAAAAATTCTCCGTAACCATTTTTTGACATGTAGAATCCAAAAATGAATTTTATTTTTCAAAAATAATTTTCTAAATATTATTATTTTAATATTTAATTAAAATCATAATTTATTATCAAAAACCAGATTTAAAACATGCATTAACTCATTCTAAAATGTAGGTATATTGTACTTCCATCTTGAATATTATTTTTATACTATCATGGGTGAGGTTACTATTCATTAGGGTATATCACTATTCATAAGAGTATGTTACAATTCATAAGGGTAGGTTACTATTCACCAAAAAATTATTTTTGTTTTATTAGACTCCAAAAAACATCTTGAACACAACAGTGTATGTCAGATTTTCAAAATTCCAAACACATAAGTGACAAACTTTTGTTTAAAGGTCACTTATCACTTAGTAGTTCATTATTATGTGATTTTATGTCATATTTATAAGAAGGTAATTTCCATTAAAAACATTGGGTTGTTACAGACATGAATTATTTTGTAATCCTGATATTACATGTCTTATAGGAATTATATACACCATATAAAATAAAGTAGGTGCATAACATTATAATATTCCTCAAAGAAGAGAAATTGAGATGAAGTCCCCTACCTTAGATTTTACACATTATGTATGTTATTTATCATCAAAAAAATAAACTTATGATAATTATTTAAATAATTAAGAAATATTTTCATGTTTATTATTCTTTTTATTTCACTCATTTTCATGTTTTATATAATTAATTAATCAATTAAATTTTCATTGGGTGTTTTGATGATATTTGACTTATGTATCAAAAATGACTTCGGTGTGTTTACTATTAGTCAATGTGGTACATTAAATAAACCTCTAGAGAATAAAAATAATGACCTAATTATAATATTTATACATCAATTATACTTTTAATACCATATATGAAATATAGTTTTGTGAAATTAGGTCTGTTAAGTTAATGTATATTCTAGGTCTTACGTATACATGAGTAATGTTTCCATTTTTCAATAATAATTTTGGAAAGAAGTTATATAATATAAATTCTTTAATTATTGGTCATAATATAATACAAATATTTTTATTATTTTTGAACTATACATATACATATTATTCATGTGGGGGTGATGGAAATAAACTCATGTCTCTTCGTGAAAGTGGTAGACCACACATACACAAATGTCGTTATCATCATTCAATGAGTGAAAAGTTAAAAAATAAAATAATATATTATATTTTAAGAATGATAAATATTTCTCGAATATCATATTTATTCCTTTTATATCACATGTATTTATTAATTGTTTGATTATTACCTTTCATGTTAAGATCAAGTAAAAAATGAATCACATCGCCCCTCAAGGAGGTTGTCTATCGTATACTCAAGTGACGTTATCCTATCCCCTACAGAATGGAAATTAAAAAAATATATATAGGATATAACAAAAAAATATGAATAATTATTTTTATAAATATCATATATATATATATATACATTATATATTTCATTATACCTAATTATGATGGTTCTTGATGGAAAAGATGTTACATTGGTTCGTGAGGTGGTAGTCTACTCTACACAAGATGAAGATATCATTTCCAATTTGAGGGAAGAGAAGATGGATATAGGTAATTACCAAAACATAATAAAATATCATTTAATGAGAGATAATTTATATATTATATAATCACAAATTAAAAATTTCTGAAGGGGTGTAATAAGAAATAATATAATAATGCACAATTACAAATTTTACTACTTCATATCCAACCTCATTAGGATTATACATAAAGTATTAATAGAATTAATTTATGACTGAAAAAAAGATTATAGTATTATTGTAAGGATATTGGGATGTTTTTTTATGTTTTTTCTTATATAAAATGTTTTGATAGTGTGAAGAATATATGAAAGTGGGTGGCCTTTCATAAGTGAGGTTACCGGCACACTTGTATTTTTTTAAAATAAAAATGTTTAAACATGTTTTTTAAATGCAAAAAGGGTCCAAGATGAAGTATTATAGATCCATAGGCATGATAATTTCTATATATATCCATTAAAAAGATTTTTGACAATTTTTAGGTCATTTTAATCCTTATATTTTTAGTTTAACACCTTGTAAACATATTTTTACCATAACTGTGGTAATTAATTTTTACTATTTTCAATATTCACTATGGAAAAAAGTTATTTTAGACTTATTATAAAATGTGAATTATGATTATTAACAATTTAAAATCCATTTTTTCAATTACAATGACAGAATATGAATAATATAATTTAAAATCAATCCTACAGATGTGACGAGAAATATGGTTTTCAAAGGGAAAATGTTCAAACAATTACAATGATTTTATATAAAAATTCAATATGATAATTACTAAAATAGACTAACATGGATATATATATATAAAGGAGCTATTTTTACTTTAAAACTAATTTAAAATTTTATTTCAACTTGTGAATTATTTAAACTAAATATATTTTTCAATAAAAATAATTAGTTTTCATTTTCATTCAAAAAATGAAACTTTTTAGAAATATAAAAAAATCACCATAATCTAAATTAGATATGAGGATTTTTAAAATTAAGTTCATTTTATCAAATAAATTTTCTAATAAATGTAATAAAATAAAATTATGTACGTAAATCATAACTAAATCATATTTTAAAAAACTATAGTTTTTCAGAAAACATTATTTTTTATTTTAAATGATTATTATTTAGTTTTTAATCAATAAATAACCATAATTTTAATAATTTAGATATTAGTTTTCATATACACTAATTTAATATCTAATTTATAATGGTTTTCTATATTATGGTTCATTTGGACTTGCAATTGTGTGTTCTACACGCTATCAAATAGATTAAATTTAAAGAAATATATTCATTTGGTTTATGAAGCTTAGAGTTGTGTGTTTAATACACTATAAAATAAAAAAAATTCATTTATAATTTTGTGATTCGACACTTGAGATGGATTGGTTGGTGCCATATCATGCCAATATAGATTTCAATCACCAGAAGGTATCATTCACATCACCTAAGGGTGGTAGCTATATTCATAAGGGTTAATGGGATGTCCTACTAGGTTGAGATAATCCCAAGAATTATATGATGGGTGGAGCTAAATCCCAAATTACATTTATTTTTATGAGTGATCAGGGAATTTGGATTATAAATTTCCCTCTAGTTGTAGATCATTTTGGGGATGTCATCCCGGATTATTTTTATGGGTTTCCTCCTAGGAGGAAGTGGAGTTCACTTTTGAGATAGTGTTAAGATAGGTATTGGGTTTCATTCCCCCTTACAGGATGGAATCTAATGATATTCCAGAACACTATATGTAGAGGGAATATTTGTAAAATAAGGGTTTTATATGCCCCTATACTTCTATTGGGTTTCAACTAGGCTCTTTTCTAAGAATTTGGGTGACACCCTTAGTATTTTCATGGATTTTCATTGGTTTAACCATATAATGGTTAATAACCAATATCTATGATCATGTAAAGATGTACTCTTTGACCAATTCTAAGGATTTATGGTTTCCTCCAAAATTTATTTGAGGTCAGGCTGCCATCAAGTTCTCTTTTTCTATAAAACAAACCACCTGCAGTTTTGAAAAGTAGTTATGACATGTATGAATATCTAGTTATTCTATTCATTCCTAAAAATACACCAATAGTTTTCATGGATTTGATGAATGAGGGTTTCACCTGTATCAGGATTCATTTTTGGTAGTCCTTATAGATGACATTTGGGTGAATTCTCAAACTCGACTCCACCATTCCAAAAATCTTGATATCGTGTTGAATATATTGAGATAGAACCAGTTTTATGCTAAGATCCCCAAATTCACTTTTTCATTAACAAGGTTTACTTCCTGGTTGCATCATCTCAAAGGAATGAGTATATGTTGACCCAATGAAGGTGAGAGTTTTAGTTACCGAGGATCATCCTTAGAACTTTTTTGATATATAGAGTTTTATAGGGCCATTTGGATATTACTAGAATGGAATTAATGACTTATCATGCTAATAAGAATCACTCATGATCTTGAATAAGGAGGGTATAAATTTTTTATGCTATTTAGTATGTGAGAGAGCCTTTCAAAAGTTGAAAGGAATATTTACTTCAGCACTAGTCCTAATTCTTCTAAATCTAATAAAAGTCTATATAGTTTTATTATGACGAACATTGAATTGGTAATGGAGCAGTTATAATGTATGTAGATTGAGGTTCAACATACGTTTCCTCCTAGATGAGACCACATGAGGAGAAATACCATATGCATGACCTCGAGTTGGATGTTTTGGTTTATGGCTTATGTTTTTTGAGGAATTATCTATTGGGTTAGTGGTTTATCATTTACCTGAACCGTAAAAGTATAAAATAAACTTCCACATAGAATTATTTGAATCTCATGTAGCACAGATGGGTATAGTACCTTCATTCATTCGACATTGTGCTCACTTATACACCTATAAAGGTAAATGATGTTATTAACTCCATGATCCATAAGAATAATAGAATAGATTTCCAAGAGGCCTGTAATGAGTGGCTGTTGTTTTAAAAAAAAATTGTGATTCAATATAAGGTTTAGGAATATCATGGTAAGAATGTTTTTAATAGATTTGGTAGTTACACACTCCCTTATATAATTTTTAACGATGAGATATATTTTAGATTCAAACATTAGAGTCCTCAGAGAGAGTTTCTCAGGTGGGGACCCACCACCTTGTTAGGTTATCAATCAAGATGAGATCCTACATATTCATGGATATGTTCAGGTGATTGTATACATGCAAGATTAATTAATGTTTGAATCTCATTCCCTTTTTGGGAAATCAATCAGAGGCTTACCAAGATGTATTAATACATACGCCATCAATATTGGTAGCCAGGAATGAAAAGTTATATCATAGGATTTATCAAATGGGATTCCACCTGTCACTCAGTAAAGGAAGAGCGCTAGTATCCTACTAAAGTTTTACATACTTTGATTATTATAGATAAGAAATTGGATAATTTCACCATGGATTCTCTGGTGGGATTTTGGAGATCCCCTTGAGGAAGTGATATAGTATGGGTGGTCGTTTATAGGTTGACCAAGGTCTAGAAGTTTCTTCCTATCAAATATAAATTTTCAATAGAGAGGATTTGGAGGCATTAATTTCTATAGGTTTTACACCATTATGTTGATACACATAATATTATATCATATTGGGCTTATTTTTTTACATCACGGTTTTATCATGGGTTGCAGAAGGTATATAGTTCAAAGTTGATTTTGAGTACAACATACCACCTTAAGTCTTATATTTATTATGAGTGTACAATAAATTAGTTATAGGATATTCTTGGAGAATGCATCATTAATTTTAGAGGTAATTTGGAGAAAACCTACCAATCAACATTTTTACATAAAATAATATCTTTTGGAAAAATATTTATATGGCTCCCTATGAGGTCCTATATGGTAGGTTATGTTGGTCACCCCTGTGTTTGTTAGAGGAAGGTGATCCAGCACTATTGGGACCACATCATATTCAATTGACATCAGAATATGTGTATATTATTCATAAGTGTATGTTTATTTATCATTCTAGGTAGAATCCTTGTACTAATAATTAATTCGATCCTCTAGAGTTTGAGTTGGGACATTGGTTCATTCTATGAGTTTCTCTTAGTTATATATGGATTTAAAAATATGGAATGTTATTATTATGTAATGTCAATATTTTCAAGATCCAAAAGAGAATCATGTCATTATCCTCTCAGTTATATTTACCATAGAGGCACTAGGCCATGTATGAAATTTTCTATTTATCATAGCTTCCCCATTATTAACATAACCAACCTTATTTGTTTGATCCTGGGGATATTGAGGAGGAGGTAGATGTGTCCTTTGAGGAGTATAATGAATATATCATTGATCAAATCCTAAAATATCACCAAGGTATGTCAGTTTCTCATGAATGGGTGTTATGGAAACATGTTCATGTATAGGATGAACCCCAAGGAAGGATTTCAGCCTATTTGATCAGTGGCTGGAACATTTTTCAGATGATTTGTTACCACCCTCGGAAGGGAAACTCGGGGAGGAGTTGTTTTATGAAAGATAGTTTGTAATATACCCTATTATTATAAGATTTAATGATATGTAATTTAATGAAAAAAACCTCATGTTTAGGTTATTGATGATATTTTGAGTCTAAGGAGTGGTTCAGAAGTGGATGGGGCTCATTCAGAGCCTGAAGATCCAAATATTAGAAAGGCATACTGAGTCACATGGCTAGAACATGGTTATTTCATACTCTACAACTGAACTATGTGGATGATTTATTTAACTATAGAGGAATTCATAGTTATTTTTAACCATGAACCTGTAGTTTCATGACTATGTGGGAGTTTTGTGGACTAAATGGGGTTGCACGGTTTTCCCAAACCTGGAACCCAAACCCGCACCCTTGGTTCCACTAAGAGTATATAGGAACATAATTTTGTGTGTCTTTTGGAAAACTATGCTCCCATTAAAAAATGGTTTAAAATAAAATTTTCTTCCATTTTCACCTTAAAATAATAAAATCCCTCTTCTTCCTTCCTTTTTCCTAGTAGGTGTGGGTGCTTCTTCCTTTATCACTCCTTAGTCTTTGAACCTCCTTCTTTGTTTGAGTTTTGTTTTCATCACCACATGTCTTTTAAAAAGTATAAATCTAAGAGCCTATACGTATTACCTTCCATTATTAGATTACATTTTCATATTTTTTATTATTTTAGTGTGAGATAATATTCCCTATTTTCATGTCATTTGCCTATTTTTCTAATTTCTACAATTCTACTTCAAATCTAAAGCCGATAACAGATGAGGGTTCATCTACTTACTTATGTTAGAAGTTCTAGTTCTTTTTCCCTAAAGTATTTATTATTTATATGGTATTCCAATGTTCCAGGAATTGGACCCTTTTAATAAAAAAACCTAAATATCTATTTAACTAAATAAAATGATGTTTCTAGGCTTCTTATAGTCCCAGCAACCCATATTTAAACATCAGAGAACATCCAACTCATCATGAGCCAACCCTATTAGTGTTCCTTCTTTAATGTCCTAAGAGCCTCAAGCCTTGTAATTAAATTGATCTTCCAAATGAGTTCTGTTGAATTTCCCCTTTCGAATGTGGTGTATTTTTAATTTAACAAAAATAAAATGGCAGTCCATGTGCATACATCTATGGTTCTTTATTATAGATTAAATTAATAATATTAAATGAATCATGAAAAATGAATAAAATTTATTATTTTAATTGTATAAGTCAAATACTATCTATTAAATTTCCATTACACCCATTAGAGGACGATACAAGGATCCTAATTAAGTATTCCTTGGACAAGATCATCAAGATTAACAATTCAAAATTGTAATTAACTTGGAACATTTTGGTGTGATACATTGTTTCTTTTATAGAATACCATAGATTGGATCACCAGGAAGAGGCCTTTACATTACCCATGAGTTATACCTAGTTCCCTAGTAGAGTACCTTAGACATGATTGGTGGGTAATGATGTTATACAATTCCATGGGTGATACCTATTTACCTCTGTGGAATTTCATCAATGTGATGAGAGGATTTTACCTATATAATATATCTAGAGTTGAACCAAGGTTCTTTATATAGAAATGCATTGATAGACTCCTTTTAGTGATGGGTTTTATAGTTTACCTTAAGCGATACTTAGGTTTATTAATTTAGAATGACTTTGATGAGCCTAGGATTCCAATTAATTAAAACTAACGATTTGTCCGCCATGACAAATAAATTTATTTTGTTTATTCCATTCTTTATTCTTGACTTTTATTATGGACAAATTATATCTCTATGCTCATATTCCATGAGAGTTATGTAACCCCTTTTAAGTATGTATGGATGCCTTGGTCTTATACCTTAGGTCCCAACTATTACTATATATCTACTTATTTGCACATATACATAAATAGGTGTATGAGTAATATAAATACATACCTTTATATATATATACATTTTGTGTGACTTTTGTTCAGATACATCCATCTTAAGCCAAAGCATGTAGAGTTTTTCCGGTATCCTGTGAGGAACCTGGTCCAATATGATTTATTTATTTACTATCTTACATTTATTATTATCTTAATACATCTCACCATATATGCATAGACTGTATAGTTTTTGACACCAATTTTGTTTGCATACTAAGTATGTCTCATACACTATTTGGGTCATTAGTTAGTACCTAAACATACCTTATGGATACAGATAGGGAAAAAGGGAAGCATTTGGATTAGGATGCATGATATCCAATCCTAAGATGAAGTACGGGAGAAGATGAACCATCCTATGAGCAAGATTCTTCTGAATATATCTTTTGGACTTTTTATTTTTTTTATATCATACCACATAAGCTTGTACTTTGGATCCCATGTACTTATAATTTTTTATTGCACCCTGACTTGATTATCCTCTTAGTATATGATATTGATCAAGCATTGTCCTATTTACTTTATCCAGATGGTTTATATTTCAATAGTTTTTTTATTATGTCAATAATTATTATTACTGTAATTGTATAATATTGTTCTAAACATAGATCATAACGGTATTGTCTCACCACCATACAACCAAAGACCCTCACTATGATTCAGATGCCTCTCCTGTATGGGGAGGCATGCTTGAGGCCATGTGGACAACCAGGTCTAGCTATATATAAGTGAACTCAATCCAGTAGGCTTATAATTATTATCAGAGTAATTATTTCATTTTTTCTTTAGGTTTGGTATTAGAAAGGATACTAAAAATGTTTAGAAATTTTGTAATGAGATTGTGACTATTATTATCTAACCAATATATTATAGAAATCCAAATTATATAGGTTTTGATATTGTTGTTTTTATTTGTGCTTATTATAATTGTATTAATATCAATTTTGGGTGACGCACATGAGTTAAGAATTTTATTTTTATTTGTATTTTTCCTTTACCTTGGCCTAATGAGGCATGGAATTATCCTCTCATGCATTATTATAGGCACATGAGGACTCTAATTTTTTGTATATAACATTCTTTAGTTATATTACAGCATAAATTACCTACGATATATTATTAGTGCCTTGACTGTTGTATTTTAAAATGTGATAACATATCTTATAGGGATAAAATAATTGGATAAATTAATGTTTTATTATCAACCAAAATGGTTTCATGGCATATATATTGATTTTGGAACCTTAATTAATCAATTGTTCAATGTTTCATCCACAGACCAATATTTCCAAGGGCTCAAACATTATATGATTTTTATAACATAAATTCCAATTGAATATTATAAAGCATTTACTTCTATAAATTTGGAATGGTAATTCATTTAAATAAATCATTTTATATGAATTTATTTATCTAGATACCAGATGTAAGGGTTATGTCATAGTCACATGAACTACCAATTGCAAGTTATAAATCTGATTCCTTTATAACTTTGGAATGGAGACTCATATAATTGGACTGTGATATCTATATACATATAAATGAGTAGAAACAAAAATAAATTTATATTCCTAACTAAAAAATTTTAAAATTAGATAGGTATTCCAATGGAAAAGTAGTGGTTTTTTCCTCAATACCCTAAAATTAACACTCCATGCACCAACACCTTTGATTCTTTATGTGTAACCTTGAACATGACCTAGCCTTAGTAGTGATGAAAGGGTAGTTTATCTTGTAAACTCGGTAATATTTCTTATCACAAAGACCTAAATTTATAAGCAAGTAGACAATTTTTACTCTAATATAGGGATAAAAGTACCTATCCTATTATGATATATAAGATACTGAAAATTTCAAATATTAAATGAGGAATGGATGTGGAAATTGTATATCAATTCTTCCATGACATTCTCAAGGCATACACAAGGTGGATGGTGATGATCATTCTCCAGAGGTGGTGGGACCTAAGCCATCGGTATTATATCCTATGTATCCACTTGAGGCACCGCCTACTATTCCTCCTCATAGAGTTGATGCTCAATTTTTGAGATCGCTTCATATGATTTATATAGTGTATACATGTTCCTCTACAACATACCTATATTATGGAAGAGCTAACATGAGAATTTTAGCTGTATAATCCACCCACTTTCTTAGGGGATGATGGTCCCTAGGTTTCTTAATCATATTTATAGGCCATGTTACCAATCATCTAACATTTAGTGATACTTCCAGAGTAATGGTCCAAGAACATGACTTATATTATTCTAAATTCTACTAAGCATTGGTGGGAAGTCGTCTCCCAAGCTTATCGACATCAAGGTATGGTTTGGGTGGACTTCCAGATAGCCTTCTCGAAATACTTATTCCCTTAAATTATAAGAGAGGCCCACACTATAGAATTTATAGACCTACCATGAGGTATTATGTATGTGATGTATTAGTCTTCACGTTTAATCGATATTTTGTTTTTTCACAAAAACTTACATGTGATGAGTTGGTGATAGTAGGGCAGTTTTATGATGGGATTACATAATCCATTTAATCATAGGTGAGTATCATCTAGTTGATCATTATTTTTTAGATAAAGAAAAAATCCATCATTACTAAGTGGAATGTGAGGTAAGAAGGAAGTGTGATACAATGTGTTTTAGAACCAAGAGATGGAGGAAGTTAGTTTAGTAGTAGGAAAAATTCTTCATAGTCTGCTTGCTGGGGAAGCGCCAGTCAGATGTCATGCACTAACAATTATATGGAGTGTCACCAGTGTGGAAGGGTGGTGTACAAGAATACCTATTATATGAATGACCCAATTTAATTTTTATCTTTTGACTAGTTGGGATACCTTCAATGTTTTTTCAGAACATTATCTCTAGAGCCTAGTGAGAAAGGATTTACATCAACTCTACATTCAGGTATAGGATAAGTATCTCCACATGAGACAGGGAACTGGACTACTATTGGATAGTCAGGGAATGGATGTGGACATTTCCAAGGTATCCAACTTTATATATATAGTGATAATAGATTAGACCTACCTAGGTCAGTCTAGTTTCATATCAGAGTGGAATATCAATCCATATAATTAGTGCATCCTTCTCCTAAGGAGCGTAGTTCAGGTCCTTCAGCGGTTATGGGTACAATTCTAGTAGCCTCTAATTTAGTTTCTCAATTATTTAATACTTGTGATTAAAATTATTTTATATCTATGGAAATTAATTATTTTATGGGATTAAAAATAGAGTAATTCTATTTCATGAAGACTCTCGACACACCATTGGAAATCTGAATTGATAGTGTACATTCAGGTAATTTTCCCCCTTGAGATAGGTGGTAATATTTTTTTATGGGATCTCTATATCCTTGATATGATGGGATTTAAAATAATTCTCAATATAATAACCCTGACCCCAGTAACCTTGATTCAGATTCTAGCTTTATTACATTATCATAATATACAAGTAGTTGCATCCTGAAGGATCAAATAGTTTATCAGTCTTGGTAAACATGAAACATTCATGATTCATATATTACTTATGAAATAAAAAATTTGAACATAATTATTATGAGAACAATAGTATTCCCTCTAGAATATCATTTCATATCTGTCATAGTACCCTTTATAGATTCTTGATAGAGGAAACAAAATAATGGTGATCTCAAATGCTCAGTAAGAGTTAAGTACAACAGACAATATCATGAATCAGAAATAACTATCATGTAATGATAAATAACTGTACAAACATTCCTTTTAAATAACTTTACTATCATTAATAGATAATTAATAAAAAATATAGAAACATAAATATCTATAAATACATTCTATTTAATCAATAAGCTGATAATGGAATGCAACCATTGATAATAACATTTCTAAAATCATGTGCATAATAACATAAATTATAATCAATATGTAATGTTAGATAAATATAAATTAATTTAATTTAATCAATAAATTTTTAATGAAATGAATCTAAAGATAATATCATTGTAAAATTATCATGGACTAAAATAATTGAATTCTTAATTAAGAAAATTCTTAATTATTACACTTCATATTCTCAAAAACATGATAGCTCAGTCATAAATACCATTCAAAATAGATTTTAAAAATATTGGATGAAACCCATTCAATTCTATATTACTCATTCTCCTCATAAGACTACTAATTAATTGAGAGGATATATATTTATAGGTCCCTCCCAGCACTTCATGTCTAATGTATTCCTAAAATATTGAATAAATTATTTAATCTGTGAACAATGCAACTTGCCATCAAATATTCATATTGAGTAAGAAATGTAGATTTACCAATATTTCCCAAGATATATAAAATCCATTCAATGTAGAGAATTTTATGTAAAAATGATATATGGTGTAAGAAATAAACATATCTATGATAAATACTATGAATATTTAAGGGAAATTTAATATCCAATGATCACGGGAAAGGGAATATTCCAAGGGAATGTTAATTACTACAAAACTGAATCAATAATGTGAATGTAAGTACTTTACATTGTGAAAATGATCTTAAAACATCCACAAAAAGAATAATTATGGTATAAATACAACATATCCCCAGTGGTGTATATGAAAAATAAAGTGATTTTTTCATTGATGGATATAAATACCATAAAAATATATCAGTAAAAACATTCATATGGAAAATATAATTTTTTATTTGAAAATATATATTTTTAAAAAATAAAAGATCACAAAATATTTTGAATATAATTTTCTCTTAAAATAATCCTTGAAACACTTAAAGTAATATTTAAAAAATTAAATGGTCATGGTGGAAGGAAATTTTGTACATTTCACACACATTAAAACAATGATTTCATTCATATTTTTACTAAAATCCTAACCATATATGTTTTAAAAATTAAATAAATATTATTTTAAAAAAATATTGTAGAATGTAAAAATCGGAAGAACAATGTATTAAATAAATCGTTTTTAAAAGGTTAAAATAATTTGAAAACATTTTTAGAAAACATTTCTTTTGATGAAAAATTGTTTTCAATCAAAGAGATAAATGATGTCCGATAATATTAAAAAATATTTCTCCACAATTTTAGTAACCTATGAGTGTAAACAAATTGTACAATTACTTGAAAAAATAATGTTTCATCATAGTAGAATAAAATTAAAGGGTTTTATTAGTAAATTAACATATAATTTTCTTCAATGTAAATTCCAAAATAAAAAATCTTGATTAGAATGAGATTTTGGAAAAAGTCCTTTTAATGATCATAACGATGAAGTGAGAATTAATAAATGAAATGATTTTGTGTATCAATTTTAAATAAAAATAACAAAATTAAATACAACGTAAGAAAATAAAATTTCATTATATTCATAATCTTATAATATCATAGATGATGAACAAGTAGTATAACTCAATAAAATGAGACTGATTTATGAAATTATTTACCACTTGGTAACACTTAATTCAAATCACCGTAAATGAAATAATAAAAATTGAAATGTAAAATACCATGAATTATTGAGAAATCAGGAAATTAATTGTCAAATGGGAATTATAAACACAATATAATAGAAATTAGGTGCCTAACATTACAATATGTATCAATGAATATAAATTGAGGCGAAGCCCCCTACCTTGAGTATAAATCATCTCATATGTTCATTATCTTCCTGAATAATAAACATATATTAATTTTTTAATTTTTTAATAAAAATTTTCGAATTTATTATTCCTTTTATTTAAATTATTACCATGTTATTTATAATTAATTAATCAATTAAATTTATATAAGTTTTTTTTGATGAAATTTGACTTATATGACAAAAATGACATGGGTAGGATTGCTATTGGTCTAAGAGGAAAATATTTCAACCTATACAGAATAATAATCCTGAAATATTTATCATGTTTATATATAAATTATAATTTTCAGACCATTCATGAAATATGGTTTTGAGAACTGAATTATTTTACAATCATAGAGATGGTAGGTCGTACGTATGCATGACTAATGTTTCCATTATTTAACGATCATTAGAAAAATGTGGTTAATAAAATGTTCTCTTTACATAATGATAATAATACCGTAAAAAATATTAATTTTAAAAATATAATTATATTTATAATCCATGAGGTGGGTTGATGAAAAGATAGTCACATCACTTCGTGAAGGTGATAATCCACACGTACATGAATGCCATTATCATCATTCAGTGAGTGAGAAGGGAAGAAAAAAATAATTTATTCAATTTTAATAATGATAAAAATTTCATGAATATCATAATTATATCATTTATATCACATATATACATTAGATTTATCCTTCTTAACTTCCATGTAAATTTTTAGAGAAAAATAAAGTGCATCACATCACAAAGGAGTAGTCCTTTGTATACATGAGTGATGATATTGTATCCCCAGTGGAATGGAAATTAAAATGGTATAAATGTTATAATGGTTAAATAGGTATAATTATGTTATAAATATCATATATACACTTAATATCCATCAACTTACCAAATAGTGAGAAGTGATGATGGAAAACTTGGCACATTGGTTCGTGTGGTGGTAGTTCGTCATACACTTGAGCGACATTGTCGTTTACCATTTATGGAAGATAATATATATATATATAAATAGTTAACTAAAAATAATAAAATATAATTATATTAGATATAATTTTTTATTATATTATCATGTATTAATAATATTTGAATTAGGTGGAGGAATAAATAAAACAAAAATGAACAGTTAGGAATTTAACCTCCTCTTGGACCACCTCTTTAGGATTATACCTAATGTATGTCTAGAATGAATTTATGAATAAAGAAAGGAATCTAGGATTAATTTATTAAGGTTGGGATGTTATTTTGACATGGATTTTCTAATATAAAAGTTTTTTGAGGTGTGAAGATGATTGGAGAGTGGGTGGCATTTATGAGTGAGGATAATGGCACAGTTGTAATATTTGAAAAGAAAAATGTGTACCAACGTTTTTCACATTAAACAAGGGTCAAAACTAGAGTATTATAAATAATTACATATTATATAGTCTAAATATGTCCATAAAATATATTTTAGTCTATATTTTAGGTCATTTTAATCCTTATCTTTTTAGTTTAACCCTAGCAATATTCATTTTTACCTTAACTATGGTAATTAATTTTTACTATTTTACTATTCATTATGGTAAAAAATTTAGTTGGAATTGTTATAAAATATTCATTTCGGTTATTCCAAATATGAAATCAATTTCTGAAAATTTCATCCACATAATAAACCAAATGTAATTTAAAATTAATCCCACAAACGTGGTTAGAAAACGGGTTTTCAGAGAGAAATATGCCCAAAGGATTAAAAAAAATTATATCAAAATTCAATACGAAAATGATTAGAATAAAAAAAATTGTATTAATACAAATATTAATTAACTAATTTTACTTTTACACAAACTTAAATGGTAATTTAACCTTATATATTATTTAAAAGAAAATATTGATTTTAATAAAAATCTGTATTTTCACTATTCTTTGAAAAAATGAAAATTTTTATAAAAATCAAAATATTTCACACTAATATAATTTTTATATGATTATTTAAAATATTAATTTCATTTTCTGAAGTAAGGTTTCTAAAATGGTTAAAATTAATATCAAATTATGTGTGCAAAAGCGCGACTCAACCATCATTTAGAAAAAATATACAGTTTTTTAGAAAAAAATAATTTTTGTTTTAAATGATAATAATTTAATTTATAATCAATAGATAACCCTAATTTTCCTAATTTTTCTATAATTATTCATATCCACTAATTTTACAATTAGCTTATAACCGTATAATAAATTACAGTTCATTTATACTTGAGGTTGTGTATTCTTCAAGCTATCCAAGAGATTAAATTTAATGAAATAAATTTATATAATTGTTTAAGATCATTGTTGTGTGTTGAATATGCTATCAAATTCAATATTATTCTATTATAATTTTGGTGTGTTAGACATGGGATGAATTGGTCAGTATCGTATCATTTTCATGTCTATTTTTATCACCAGAAGGGATCTTTCACATCACCCGATGGTGGTAGCTATATTTATAATGGTGAATGAGATGTCCATCTAGGTCAAGATATACATGAGAATTATGAGTTTGGTGGAGTAACATCGCATATTACTAAAAATTTTATGACTTTTAAGTTAATAGAGACTACAGATTTACCTCTACTAGTTGATTATTTCAAGTATTTCTTTCCTAATAACATATTTGGGTTACCTCCTGTGAGGGATGTGGAGTTCACTATTGATTTATTATTGAGAGAGGAACTAATGTCCATTCTGATATATATGATGAAACCTATTGAGATTCAAGACCATAATAAACTATAATATTTTTAAACAAAGGGTTTTATTTTCCCCAATACTTCTCATTCAGTTCCACCTATCCTTCTCACCAAGAAGTTGGTAGGAACCCTCAGGCTTGGCATAGATTATCATTTATTGAACCACCCAATGGTTAAGAACAAGTATCCATTACCATGTATAGAGAACCTCTTAGACCATATATAAGGAGTGATTATTTTCTACAAAATAGATCTGAGGTTGGGCTATCATCATGTGTGTGTTAATACATCATATATACTACATACATTTTTTTGGATTAGATAAATCTTTTATGAGAATTTGGTTATTCTGTTTGACCTTAAAAATGCACCAGTGGTTTTGATGGCTCTAATGAATCATATTTTCCACCCATATTAGGATTTATTTGTGGTACTCTTCATGTATGATGTCTTGATGTATTATCATACTCAACACACCCATGTCAAACATCTTAACATCTTGCTAAACACACTGAGATATAACTATTTGTATGCTAATCACACCAAATTATACTTTTGTATTGACAATTTTTACATACATTGTAACGTTATCTCATATAATGGAGTATCTATTGACACATAGAAGGTGTGAGTTTTAGTTACCTAGGAGTATCTGAAGAACATTTTTGAAATGTGGATATTCTTTGGCCCAGTGGAATATTACATGCATTTCATTCATGAATTCTCATGCCATGTAGCTCCACTCGTGATATTTAATAAGGATGTTCTAAATTACTTATTGTATGAATCATACAAGAGTGTATTTCCGGATATCAAATTAATGTTAAATTCAACACAAATCATGATTCTACTATAGTTTAGTAGAAACTATATTGTTTATTGTGATGAATTTGTAATTGGTCTTGGATTAGTTTTAATGCATGGATATCGAGTTTCATCATACAGGTTCTCCCAAATGATACCTCACAAATAGAATTAACCTACTCATGAACTTAATATTGAGTTTTTTGTTAATTCCCAATATTATTGGAGGCGGTATCTACTGGGGAAGAAATTCATTATTTGAAAAACCAAAGAAGTCTCAAAAAAATTCCCACATTGAATTATTCTGATCTCATGTAGTTCAAATGGGTTGAGTACCTTCATTCATTCATCAATATATTTAATTTTACAACCAAATAGATAATTATAGTATCTAAAACCTTGAGATGAATGAATTAGATTCATTTTGGCCAACAGTCCAGTAGTGAGTGGTTTTTTATGGGACTATTTTATAAGATAATCCTGGAGGTTCAAGAATATCATTGGTGGAATGTTTTAATATCTTCGGTAGTTAAATTCTCTATTCTAGAATAGTTAATTTTGAGATAAATTCCATATCTTGATGTCCTAGTCTATAAGAAGAGTTCCTCAGGTGATGAACCTCCACCGGGTTAGGTTATTGATAAAGTAGATATCATCCAGTTTCATTTACTTGTTTGTATTTCTACAGGAATACATAACGAATTGATGTGGAAATCTCATGCCTCTTTTTGGAAAGTACATCTTGGTATTATCAAGATGTAATGATACATATTTCATCAATATTGGTGGCCCGGTTTGAAGAGGTGGATTACAGGTTTTATCACATGGTGTTCCACATGTTATTTGGTGGAGGTGGAACCCTAGTGCCCAACTAGAATTTTATTACCTTTATCTATTCAAGAAAGAAATTATATGAAGTCAACATTGATTTTTTATGTGGATTTCCTATATACCATTGAGGAAGTGAAACAATATGGGGATCAATGATAAGTTGACCATGGTCAATCATCCTCTACTTTCATGGTGCCTATTTCAGTATATGGTCTTAGGAGGCATTAAATATAAAAAAATTACACCTTAAAGGAGTTCTTGTTATATTGTACCAGATGGAGATGAGAGGTTTACATCACAATTCTAGATGAGGTTATAGAAGGCACTTGGTTTACCAGTGCTTCTAATTATAACATACCACCCTTAGATCGACATTCATTCTGAGTGTATAATAAGGGAGTTATTGAACATGATTCATGTGTGCATTCTTATTCTTGGTGTTCATTGGTAAAAAAACATAACAATAATTTAGTTTTTTTTAAATAATATCATTAAGTAAAATATTTAGATGGCTCCATATGATACCTTATATGGTACGTCATGCTATTCACCCCTATTCTAGTTAGAGGAATGTGTGGTAGCACTACTGGGACTTCATCTTATTTTAGAGACCACAAAATAGGTGGATCTTATTCACAAGTGTATGTATATAGATCATTCTAGTGAGAAGTCTTCTATTGATCTTCATGGTCATCCTCTACTGTTTGATTTGGGACATCGGGTATTTTTGTATGTTTATACTAGATTGGGTCATTGATTAATTCAGATATAAGAAAATATATCACTATGTTACATCGATCCTTTCTTGTTCATAGAGATAATCAAGCTAGTAGCCTATCAGTTATATTTACCTCTGAGGTATTAGACCATACACAAAATGTTTCATGTCTTGCAGACTCACTAGTTTCATCCTGAACTATCTAATTTCTTTGATCTGGAGGATATTGAGTTGGAGTTAGATGTATCCTTTTAAAAATTTAGTAAATGCACCATTAATAGAAATATGAAGGATCCCTAATGAACTTCAAATCCTATAGTATGGGTGATATGGAAACATGTTCATTTATAGTATAAGACATGGGGAAAGATCGTGACCTACGTGCTTAGTGGATGGAACTTTTCATTGATTATATTTTATCACCCTTAGATGCAAAACTAAAGGAATATTTTTTTAAGGATGATAGGTTTTAATATACATTCATTTCATAAGAGTCTATGATACATAATTTCCTATAATATACCTATTTCTTATGTTATTAATGTGCTTGAGAGGATAACGATCGGTTCGAGAGCATCTAGGGATCTTTCAGAGCCCGAAGCACGATATTTCCGAAAGGCAGACTAAGCCACATTATTGGTGCATGGTTAGTTCTTACTGTGAAAGTCAGAAATGAGGGTGTTTTAGTGAAATAAAGATGGGTACACTATTTTTTATCCATTCACCTCTAGCTTCATGTCTAGGTGGGGAGTTCTAGTTTGTTAAAGGGGTGTCTCGCATTTCACAAATCAGATACCCAAGCCCACACCCTTAGAGCCACATTGAAATTACAGACACATAGTTTGGCACATGGTTTTGAAAACCATGTAACCCATTAAAATTCCTTATTTGGTTCTATTTTGGTTTGATATAATATACCCTATTTTTAGGGCGTTTTTCTTTTTTTTTTGATTTCTACAATTTTACTTCGAATATAAAACCAATAACAGATTATGGTTCATCTACCAATATAATTTTTGTGTTATAGTTTATTTCCTTAAGGTTTTAATGCTTCATATCGTAAGATATTGTGCCACATGTTGGACCCTTCTGGATACCCAACATAAATTTTTTATTAACTAAATAAAATGATGTTTCCATAATTAGTATAGTCCTAGAATATGATGACTCAATATGATTGGTTCAACAATGTCACATGATCCACCCCTAAGGGTGATACTTCCTTAATTTGTCATGGTTTTCATGCCATGGAATTAAATTGACCTTCGAATTAACTCGTGTGGAATTTCCCCTTGTGAGTGTGATGTATTTAGAATTGAACTAATTTAAATTTTTCCCACATGCATAAACCCTTTCTCTTACTATTGTATCATGAATTAATCATATGAATTTAATTTTAAAAAATTAAAAAAAAATATTGTTTAAATGATATGTGTTAAATTTTGTCTATGAACATCCCTTTACACCATGTAGAGGGGGATACAAGAATCCAAATTAAGGATGCCTTGGATGAGATCAACGAGCATAAAAATTAGAAATTATAATTAATTAGAAATTATTAGGTGTAATACATGGTTTATATTAAATAATACATTGGTGTGGATCACTGAGATGATACCTTTACATTACTGATGAGTGATACCAGTTTCCCTAGTGAATTACCTTGGGTGGGTTTTGTGGGAAACATTGTTATACCCTGCCACGAGTAATACCTTGTCCCCTATGTGCTATATAATGGACAGGCTCAATGGATTTTACCTATAAACTATATAGAGAGTGATACTTTGGTTCCTTATATTGAAGGCCTTGGACAGACTCCTACGGTGATGTGTTTTTTTAATGAACCTAGAGCGATAATTAGGTTACTCTTTGGAAAATGCCTTAGAAGGGCCAATGATGATAATTAATTAAAACTAAGGATGTATCAACTAAGTAAAAGATCATTTTTGGTATCATTCCATGTTTTATACTTTCCTTTTAAGATGGGCCATTTATATCTGGTTGCATATATTCTCAGAGTGTTATGAAACCCCTTGTACGTATATATAGATGTCATGGGATTACACCTCGGGTCCTTACTATTACAACATATATATATATTCACACAAACATATACATATATATGTATATTAAGAATATATATAGACATACCTTTGTATATATAAATATATATACAAGGTGACATCTATTCAGATACATTTAGATTAGGATGAAGTAGGTAGTGTTGGTTGAGTATCCCATTAAGAATCTAGTCTGATGTGGTAAATATATTTAATATCATACATTTATTATTACCTACACACTAATCGCCATATATTCATAGACTAGAGAGTTCTACATACGATTATTGGTGTCCTACTATGTATATCACACACCCTCTTTGTCCCATTGATTGGTACCCAAAGAGAGCATATGGATGTTGGTAGGGACAAAGGGAAGCATCCAACTATGGATTCTTAACATTTAATCCTAAGATAATGTATTGAAGAAGACTAAAAATATTATTATTTTCGTTCTAAAAGATATTTTGTTTGGCCTTTTTGTCTTTTTTAGCATAATGCAAATGCATTAACCCTAGATCCCATGAACATTCCCTTCTGTATAGCATCATGACATGATTATGATTTTTTTGTACGGTATTGATTTATATTCTTCATATTTACTGTATTTGAATGGTTTATTTTAATATAGTTCATTTCTTATTTTATTTCTTCTAATTTATTTTTTGTATACTACTAGGTAACGATTCGATTGGAAGGGTATAGACTCCCAACCATACCACCATATCCCCTCACTAATAGTCAACTTCCTATGACCTATGGGAAGGTGTGTTTGAGGCCATGTAGCCAACCAAGTTTGGATACTTATAAGTGAACAGGGTCCAAGATGCTCTAATTTATATGTGAATGGAGCTGCATGTAAAAATATGTACATGTATATAAATGGAAATACCATAGAAATTCTTCTTTGAAAACCTTTTTCTACTCAAATTATTTCTTGGTTCTGAAATTTTTTCCAAATATAGTTAGAGATTGGTGTTTCCAAAATATTTATTAGAATGTTCATTTGGCACCATGAAAATATTTTTTGATGATCACATTGGATTTATAGTGATATTTATGAAAACAATTAAATTTCCATGTTAATTTTTTATGTATTCAAAAGGCAAAGTCATGATTAGTACTTAATAATAATTTTCTTTAAAAAAACATCCATGGAAATGTGTTAATTTATGTAGGGTGTTCACATAGATGGTGTCAGGAGGTGGTATTTTTAAGCATGTTGGATTATGTTGATTCATTACTAATATTTTTTATTTTTAATGGCTACATCACCTAAATTTTACTATTATTATGGGATATTGGGTTTCATTGCATGGGTCGAGAGATTGTTACTACTTTTTCCGGAATAGATAGACTAGATCCCCCACATTAGGTAAAGTCCATGGAGGGTTATACCATAGGTGATGCTAGATTATAGTAGCCATGTTGGTTATTGACATAGGAATACATTAATATTTGAGTGGATGGTTCTGAACATGGTATATATTGGGTATCCTTGTTTGATGTTTATTAATTTATCCGGATTACTTATATAGTATTCCATTTATTGTTTTTTTTAAATTGAGTTTCATATATTGTTTCACATATATTTTAGTTAAACTTTATTTCTCTCTTAGTGAAATTTCATTTTTACATATCTTGTGTCTTTTATTTAGTTTAGATATCTCTTTCTTTTGAAATCACATTGGTTGTGATTCTCTCCATTGTATTGGCTTTCAATGATGTATTTGTAAATTGGAATTTTTTATAGTAAATCATTAAAAAGGGTTTTTAAATAGAATTTTAGATAGTGTTGTGTCTATTTTATAAAAGTTTGAAAATATAATTTCTACAAGTATTTTTAAAATATTGTTTATGAACTATTTTAGGAAAGGAAATTCACGGATTCCATTGTTCTTACCTATAGATTTATTTTTTGCTCACAACCTACTTATGTCACTCTGTTTCTGTAAACCAGAGTTATTTTGTAGATTCAGGTTTTATTTATGGTTCACTCATGGAGAATGGTTTCTTATGCATATGAATGAGGACCAATAATCCAGATGATGGTATTTTAGGGTAATTCTTATTTTTTATTTTTATTTGGGATGCATCTTCATAGTCAGACTCCTTGTATTTAGTTATTGATTATATTTTCATTTATTTTTGATTACTCGATTATTTATTATGGTAACACCATGTTTGAATTGTTTTACTTTAGTTTCTTCTTGGTTATCATTTTTTCATGGAATTTGATATATATATTGAACATGTCAAGATTCATGGAGGAAGCATGTCCTATTCACTTATTTAGTGGACCAAATCATTCCCATCAATTGGCTTATGATTCCCTTGATACCTATTGTTAGTCCATGAGGAATAAGGATGACCCTCAAGTATGTCATGGGATAATTTAGGTGTCCATTTCATGGATGATCAAATAAATTTCATGAAAGATTTATATCATAGGTTTCCCTTTATTATCTTTCATATCAGTTATACCTGAGATTTGGATTTCTGGAACTCAAGAGATAGGTGTGGGAAGATATTCATGAACTCTTACTCTCCCAAAGAACTGTGTTTCTAGGGGTTTTACGGTTTTGGGTCATTAATTTTGAATTTTATTCTATGTTATAAATGTTCTATTTTACTTGTTGGGTTTATGTGTTTTAGTGGATATGATGGGATTGAATAGGGATCGTGTGGTGGGATTTCATCACCTATTGAACCATGTTTTCCCAATTTTAGGGATCAATATAGAGACCAATTATAGCATCCTGCCTTTTTATCACATAAACTTTCATTACATTATACAAAACCGAGGATCTTTAAGGTTTAGTGTCTTGGAAACTAGGAACTTAATACATGACAACATAAATCATTCCTCCTAAATATGTGAAAGGCTTCTTCATTTGTTCTTCCAATGTTCATTATAGCATCTCATAACCTGGGAGCATACATCAAAGGAAAGGGTGAGCAGAAGGCCTAGTAAGGGAAACAAGAGAAACATTTTACATGTGAACTTAATATACATTAATAAAGTCATGATAAATAGCTTTAAGGTATGAGAAAGAGATCATGAGGCATATCATAATGAAAAGAACATGATTCATAACATTAATATGTGGATACAACATTTAACTTAGAAAATCATGAACATATCACCAAGGTCCATCCCCAAGGTGTCATTTGAAATTACCAAGGTTATTCACCAAGGTATCGCTAAAATTGTAATCTCTAGTGGTTACATCATTACCCAATGCATTTGAGAGCTATCAGATCGCACCCTTAATTTGTCTTCATTATCATGTTATCCACATATATAATCATAAAAATTTCATAAATAACTCATATAGAATAAAATAAAGGGGTTTCAATTCATAATCATAACATTTTAAAAACTACTTTTAAGACATGATCTTTATGTCACTTTAAACCCACAGAAAAAGGAAAGAGGGTCTAATGTATGTAAATCCCAGAATTTAAAATAGAACTTCTTGATATATATGTGAATACCCATGTATAATAATGATCTTTGAGTATTCACTTAATAAAATAAAATAATTTGAGAAAAAGAGAGAGACGTTTTTAGACGAAAATTTTGCAGCATAACGGCTATGTTACAGGGTATTAGAAAACATTGAAAAGAGAGGGGACATGGGTCACCCACTCATAAATGATCCGAAAAAATAGTAGAGGTATAGAATATAATGTATATAATAACATTTTAATGAAATTTGAAAGACGTACCATATGAAATGAAAAACATGGAAGGAAGACAAAAATAAGATTTCTCTTATGAAAATTCGGCAACCTAACGGCATCACATAAAACTTCAAAAAATGAATTGATGAGATCAAATAGGGTATCTCATCATATGAAAATAAATGATCAGTATTATAGATATATATATCATACCCCCACATAATAATAAGGAACTTGAAATACTTGACATGAAAGTAGAACCTTGAAAAATGAGAAGTGTGAAAGAATCCCTTAAAAATTCGGCAGCCTAACGGCGCCACTTTAACATTCATAAAATGAAATGATGAGAGCAATAAGGGGTATCTCATTATATGAACATGAAAAGGACAGTATGATGAATGTAAAAGAACATCCCCAACATAAGAACATGGATCATAAAATAAAGACATAGAAGAGAGTACATGGAAAGAAAGAGAGAGGTACGACCCCTTACCTTAAAACGTAACTCTTAAAACTCGAGGGTTGGGACCATGAGGGATTGAGGGCGCCTTGGGAGGACTCATTTGGAGATAATTGGACCAGAGCTTCGTTGGGGGAGAGTTGGGAGTAAAAAATAAAGGCAGAAAGGGTGGGTATTTAGAGGGAAAGGGAGGTGATACTTTAATAATTTCAAGGGACACCTCACTAGTGGTTTGGGAAAAACCCTGGGCTTGCCCATGGTATTTACTCTTGTTTTTTGCCACATGGGACCCCTCATACAATAATTCATCCCCTTTAGTCTACCATCCCTTAAAATATCTCATGACATCATCATGATGCAGTCATGATGTAATTAATCATACTCAAACCTTAAAACTGAATTTTTTACTATTCACTGAAAATTGAACTGTTTCAGAAAAGTCCCAAAAATTTACCTTAACATAATATAAATTCTACAAATTCCAAAATAAACACCATTTTATAAAAATAATTTTCTAAATATTTTTAATTTAATTATTAAATAAAAACAATATTCACGAAAAATTCATTTTTTCAGAAAAAAACCCCAAAAATTTCCTTAACATAATATCGATGCTATGAAATCAAAAATAAACTCCATTTTATAAAAATAATATAAATATTTTTAATTTAATTTTTAATTAAAAAACACTATTCACCCGTGAAAATTAATACTTGACTACTAATTAATGAAATAGTTATTTACCTTTTTTATTGAATCACACTACTTAATCAAGGTGCCTAAATAATATTAATACTTTATTTAAGTGAGATTACTAATACATTTGGTCACATTACTAATCCTAAGCATAAAATCACTATTTATGATTTACTGTTCATCAAAAATTAAGTTGATCTTATTTGAATCTAAATTTCTTACTGAACACATTTGCAGAAGACCATTTTTTGAAAATCATTACACATCATTAATTATTTATGGTTTACACAAATATTTTAAAATGTCCTTTTTTCAAATTCATCAATAATATACTTCCTAAATTTACCCGGACATTTGAAAATTTAAAAACTTCACCAGAAGAAGAAAAAACACAATTTTATTTATCTCAAAGGATTACACAAAGCAGTTACGGTCTCCTTACATAGCCCCTTATAACCCCATCATTGGACCTATGTGTAAGGTGTTCTAAGGTGAGAGAATCTGAGGGTGGCTTGGCCAACATTGCACGAGTAGTAATTTCTATTAGTTTGAACTTATCACGAAGGTGATTCCGTTCTAGCTTCACACGATGAAATTCATCTTGGGTTTGGTCAAGAGTAAAGCCCAGTGGTGCTACCTCCTTCCCAAGTTCTGTTAGATGGGCTTCGATTGGCCCGAGACTACTGGATGAGGCCATCAAATCTTCTTTCTATATTAATTTACCAAGATCACTTGTATTTAGAGACAATAATCACAACATTTAGTTTCCAACGGTCATTTGGACCAATGGTCATATAACAGTCAAAACCCAGTGGTCTCATTTTAATTATACTCATGTTATCGAATGAAATATTTTTTTTGAGTATAAAATAAAATAAGACACAAAATTAGGAAACAAGATTTATTCAAAATTTCAGGTCGTTACATTCTTCCTCCCTTAAAAAATTGTGTCCTCGCAATTTTTAAATTTGGTCTTGGAAATTTACTTTAAAGTCCCACATAAGAAAAGGAGTCAGTAAAACTATTACTTTAAAAGAAAGAAATGGAATTACAAAGGTCACCCGAGTTAACCGATACTAGGATTCCATGTAGGAAAACATGGACATGGAAGAAAAAACAAAGGGTCAAGTTCTGAGGGAGACTGATAGAAAACATGATTAGGAGAAAGTTAACCACAAGAAAATCACATACATATGATGTGTGTAAACAGTCTTTGATTACCCAGTAGGAAATGTAAACCAACAAAGTTTTTGTTTTACGTTCCTTTTCATAATTATTAGGAATTAATTTACTACATAGAATAAAAACATAAGGAAATATACTTACCTTCAAGTACAATTTCATCCTTTAATAAGTTTCTACCAAGACTAATATATTCTCCCAACGATGAGCATTCCAAAATACCTGGTGTAACACCACGATATTTTATGAGATATATTATTTTTTTCATATCTCATGTTTTACTCTACACCAATATTACCTTGCGCTATACACAACACAGTATTAGCTTGCAGTATACACAACACTATTCTTGGATTGTGTTACACTAAATTTCAAGTTTGTTTAATAGTAATTATTCAACGCAACATTCAGTGTATATATACATATATATTCAATGTACAAATGAAATATGGTTGGATTTTGTTATGCGCAACAACAAAAGGAGTCCTTCACTACACGCAACCTTGACTTGGCTTGTGTTACACACAATCGCGACCTTCCTCGATAGTGTGTGTTCTACGCAATACCAAGTTTCACTAAAAAATGATATATTGTTATAATATTATTATGGACTAGCCGTTATGAATAGTATTAACTACATTTTGAATTTTATAACATTATTATTCATCTTTCACATTTTCTAAAGCATGGTATGTGAACAAAATAAATTTTTAGGTAAAATAAGTATTTTTTAAAAAATGCAGTTTTGCCACCTTTTGATGGCGCACCCACTTTAAATATAGTTTTTGATAGGTTTATAAGCTCAATTTGACAAAATAAATTTCTTATTTGGAATCAGGATATAAAAAATTACTTTGGATAAATTTTTCATATTATTCTAATAACTTGCATATTTTAGTGAATAGTAAAAACACGGTATATTTTAATTAAAAACAACTTTTTTCATCGTAATTATTTATATGGTTAAATTATAATATTGAATGGATTTAAAGTATAAATAGAATATATTTTTACCATTTAATATTATTTATGTCATTAGCATTGACTTTACATTGAATTCATAGGTAAAAGCATTTCAATCTTTTGTAATGTTTTAAATTTTAAAACTCATTTTCTTAACGGGATTAATTTTAAATTAATTTATGAAACTTTTGTGTATTGAATTTAGAAAAATGGATTTCATATTTGGAATCAGTGGGTCTAAATTATTTTAATAGGATACTTTTTATTTTTGGGCATTATGAATAGTAACTACGATAAATATAATTTACCATAGTAAAAGGTAAATCGGGTAATTAAGGGTAAATATAATATTATAAAATTACTCTAACACTTTTATAAATATAATTTGATGCTTATATTTCGTCCTAAAAAATATTTGGGTCGAAATGGAATCCATTGGAACCCACTTGGAGGTGATTAAGACCATTAGTTTATTTTATTGAAAGGAAAGTGAAATATGTCTCACTCGACTTTAATAATTAAAGTATTTTTAATAAAAGTTTATACAGAATATAAATTATATTATAAAAACTCATTTGAAAGATAAAATGTTTTTCTTAATCATGGTAATTTATTTATAATTTTTAAGAGATATTTAATTACCTTAATTGCTTATACATTAATGATGCCGAAATTATTTATTTATTGAAAAATAAGTAATATAGTTTTTATTGAAATAATACTACCCATTAAAAGGCTCAAAAACCTCACCCAAACTCATCGGTAGTGTATATATACACCATAATCATCCAATTACCGAATATATGACTGTTTGGAGTCTTATTAAAGTGATTATGTCACTTATATTATTTTATTTTAAATGATGTCAAAGTTTCCACCTTCATAATTTAATAAATATAACATTTTAAAAGTTGCGTGTTTTAGAAGATTATATCGACTAAAAGTATTATTATGAATTCTATAAGATTTATCTTCATTCTAGTAATTTAGTTTTAATTTTCATGCAACAAATAAGTATATTTAATAGTTATACAAAAATTTTGTAGAAATTATTTTATTAAGAGAAGTATCAAATAAATGGTTTTACAAATAGTAAAATAAACTTTATATGAACTATTTAATGTGATAAACTAATTTTATAAATGAATATGGCATGTTAGGAACCTATTAAATATTTTATTATGAATATATACTCTGTTTGGATTTCATTTAAATTCAAATAAATGAACTTTCAAAATTGACACTATTGTTATTTTATAAAAATAACATATTATTACATTTTTTACAAATCACAAAAATATTTTAAATTTATAAATTGAAATTTATATAGTCTAAAATTTCAAAAAGAATCCAATTATGGAAAATTAACAACACATAAGTGATTATTTATAACCATTTAACGTTTACAATTGTATTACCACAAATAAAATTAAATAGATTAATTAAGGATAAATCAAAATGATAAGGTTTAAAATAAGATTAAAACATGTCTAAATTTGATTGGTTTATGTGATTACAACCCTATATCATCTAATATTCGAATTTATTCATTTTTGGAGGTTTTCATGTGGGGTTTTAATTTATATTAAACTAATATTTTTGACGATTCCAAAGGTGCCCCTCTCCTCCCTTATAAAAGGACACTCCTCCCTCTCATCTATACACAACTTTTAGCCTTAAAACTAGGCCAAACCCTAACCATTTCCATTATAAACTTCCCTAGAAATATGATAGAGGTCCTTCTCTTCTTAAAAGACCAATTTTAGTGCCACAAGAGGTGGTTTCAAAGAGGCGTGTCAAAGAAGAGGTAATATCCGTTACCGATTCTTTCAAATTTATTTATTCTTATACTTCTTCTTATTTAGTTGATTCATTATGAATTAATAACATCAGTATCACTAAAATACTGATATGTTATTATAAAAAAGAAACAACCTTATTTCACCTTCTATCCATTCTATGGAAAATGAAATCACCGCACGTGCATACTTCCGGAATACCGTCTCCACGCCGTGGTGTAATCTGTTTTTCCACCACCACCTTACTTGGATGGGTATAATGGTGTAAATAATAACTGAATATGATTATTATAACATAATAATGATTATAAGATATTATATCATTCACTCCAATTCCATTCAATAAATATGGGAATGATATCATCGCTTGTGCGTACGTACGGATTACCGTCTCCACGACGCGATGAGATTCATTTTCCATGATAACAATTCTAGAATGATTATAAAGTATATATAATAAGTAATCATGAAATTTATAACATAATAATGCTACTGGATTTATGTATATATATATATATATGTATGCCATCTACTTAATTCCATTCAATTCAATAGGGAAACGAAAACAGCGTTCATGCGTACGTACGGCCTACCGTCTCCATGAATAGTGTATTTCTTTCCATTTATTGATCTATTATATATATGTATATTCTGCATATATATTATATAAAAATCATGTTTTATATTCTGGAATTAAGTAATCATGATCTAAGTAATCATATTCATAATTACAAGTCAAAACATAGACGATAAATGAAACAAGTTTACCCAAAACGCTACTTTAACATGAATTTACAAAACAATGAGTAATATAAAGTCATAAGTGAACCATATATGATATCATAACAATGCATATGATTATGTAATAATTTAATTACATTATTTAAATCATTATACAGGAGGTTCGGATATGTACAAATCATATCGGACCTAAGGTAATGGACAATTATTCCAATCTCATTCTTATCCGAGATTGTTTATTCGTACGTATTTACTAAGGTTATGTTTATCATTCATGTCCATGTTTTCTAAAAAAATTCATAAAATGTTTAGTATTCTTACATGTATGTTTAAAGTCATTTTTACCCTTTTATGACTTTTACCATAGGTTTTAGAAGGAATCTTTCTTTTGTTTATCATACGAGGTACTTTTTGACTTTTTTGACAAAAGTACGAGGAGAATGATTTTTTAACTTATACGGCTTGAAAGGATTTTTATGGTTTTATAACTCATTATTTTCAGGAAGCTTACTCTGCAAGATTGCATGATTATTTTCAACAAAACCCTTTTCTTTCAAAATTTCATGGCATTTTGTGAAAAGCAAATGATTTTGAAGAAGAAAGGATATTTTCCTCAAGAATTCATTTCAAGTGTTTTATCAAAACCATTTTCAATATAAGATAGAATTATTTCATATGTGTATGATTCAAGTATAATTTCTCTATGATTTATATGGTTACACTTTTCTTATGATGAAATGATATCAATTTTTTTGTATGGATTATGTTATGATGGGATGATGTTTATGAAACCCATTTTATACATTGGGTAATGATGAATGATTAATGTTCATGTTGTAGCACAAGTAAGAATGATTTCATTATGAGATGGGTGAGACCTATATCTCTCTCCAATGCATTGGGTAATAATTTATATCTCATGAGATAGACATGGCTGGAATTGTAAGTTAATCCAGTTCAGTGTTACAAGACTGGAATGAGGAGTGAACTCGATTCAGAAAGGGACTTTGTCCACTAAGATGGTCTTGGCAGAAATGCCTTGGCTACTATGGAAATAATAACATGTGCTGAATGGTTTCCACAATTACATGTTTTATTCCCATTCTATTTTATCGCGTATGATGTTCCATTATGATATATTCCTTACGTACTTCCACGATTTATGTCTTCACTCAAGATTTTGATGTATAATTTTACGTTCAAGTTTTTGCTTTCAAATGTTTATGGATTGTTTTATGTTCTCTAAGTTTTCCCTTAGTGAGCATTTGAGCTCACCCTTTTTATGTTTTATTTTCCCCAGGATTTAAAGAAATGTTTTTGATAAGAAAAAAAGGGGAATATCTTTATGGGAGATATTGAAGGTCTTTCACCATGATTAGAAGATTATATTCCGAGTTTCCAAAGACATTAGACTAAAACCGTCCTTGTGTGTCTATTTTTTTAATATATTAAGTATTTCGAAAAATTAATGTAATGTCCATGTATGTAAAGCTTTGTGTCTCTGCACCTGGTCTCATCAAAGCACAAGAATCAACTTCTATATAATCATGTAATCCACAAAATCTTAACTATCTATTTCTTCTATCGTTAAACATTATCCCAAAAACGGAAAGGGTAAGATAAAAAAACTCTTCAAAAATAAAGAACCCCATAGGATGGGAAACTATTTTTAAATCATCAAAATTACATGGTACTACCAAAAGTTCATCATAGACCATTCCATAAATAAATGTCCTTAAAATTCCTCAAAATAACCAAACTAATATTGAAACCATAATACAAGGATTTGATAGCATAGTCTTCCAAGATAAACTTTATCGTTCATCTCCAAACAACATCAACCACTCCTAACATCTTATAACAAAAGTAACTAAACTAAACATATTTCCCCAAGATAGGTTAATCATTTCCATAATTAACCTAAATTACTATAAGTTCACCTTAAATTCATCGATTCTTCAAAATATAAGTCAAACTTTACTCCTCAAAGAAAATAGCATAGTAATCTATTTACCTTGATCATATAGGGTTCCCAAAAGAGTGAACGTCTTCAAAAATAATAATAATATTTTAATCCCCTAATCACCTTTTTTCATGAAGAACAGCTTCACAACATCAACTTGTGGTACATAACAATAGATTTTTTCCTTAATAATACAAAACCATCTTAGGTAGTGACACGATGTTCTTAGAAAACATTAAAGATCTGCTCATAGGGAATGAAATAGAATACAACATCACATAGACAATTATTGCGAAGAAGTTACATGTACTTTAGTCATCATGATCCATCTCAGCATTGGACTTGCATTTTTCCCTTGCCCTTGAAGATTTTTGATGCTTATCATGCTTCTAATCCCTTCAAAGAGAGCATTGCCTTGGATAATTTCCAACTTCTCCACATTTACGACATTGAAAATTATAAGGTACATTAGATCTAACCTTATATTTATTCATCACATTATCCATTTTTTAAAGAAATTGGCCACTTCATGCCCTATCACCCCACACTTAAAACATCTCCCAGTTCCTTTGTGACGGTCTCCTAACTGCCCCTTTCCACACTTTTTTCACAAAGGAAATTGGGTCTTCTTTCCCTTATCAACTTTAGCATATGAACGTCCTTGAGGCTTCGTCTTCTTCTTCCTTGATGAATTTGGGTATTCAAATAGGTACCAATTATTAATTGTGATATTTGATTACTGGTTTGGCATAATCACAATATGTTCAATGTAATCTCTCTTAATCTCTATCATATTAATAGGGCAATAGTTACATTTCCAATCACATTGGTTGTTGGGACATGTTCTTCAATTTCCCGCCATTAACTAAGAAAAGAAAGTATAATTAGGGGGGCTTAAATACTTAGCCAAAAATCATGAAAAGGAAACATAAGGCATAGATGGATAAACATGTAGAAAAAAAGTATACCCTATCTTGTGATCATCTAGTTTCCAATCTAGGTTATCCATCATCATATATTCTTATGTGCATATTCATTTTATTTTTATCTTTGTTCATTTAATAATGGTTCATACTAAGCTTATGAATTTACCAAAGCATATCCCTCGGGAGTGTCGTAACCAAGAGTGCAGAAAGGCCCATTGTTTTGTAACAGTTCTCATTAAAGTCTAGATCAAGCGGTGTTTTTGGGTTTTACCCTTATGTACATATGTGCCAGAGCCACCTCTACCTGCTCGTATCCAGACAAGGATGTATTTTCTCGATAAACAACTTACTCAATACTCACCAAAATACCAAGAATATTTCCTATATTTAAAATTCTCTATAGGGTTCTTCCTAAATTTTTTATATCCTAATTTCTCCAAATAACTAAACCATCCATTTATACCAACTATAGCATCCCATCTTTTTATCACATAAACTTTCGTTACATTATACAAAACTGTGGATCTTTAAGGTTTAGTGTCTTGGAAACCAGGAACTTAATACATGACAACATAAATCATTCTTCCTAAATACTTGAAAGGCTTCTTCATTTGTTCTACCTAATTTCATTACAGTATCTCATAACCTGGGAGCATACATCAAAGGATAGGGTAAGTAGAAGGCCCAGTAAGGGAAACCAGAGAAACATTTTACATGTGAACTTTATATACATCAATAAAGTCATGATAAATAGATTTAAGGCATGAGAAATAGATCATGAGGCATATAATAATGAAAAGAAAATTATTAATAACTTGAATATGTGGCTAAAAATTTATCTTAGACAATAATGAACATATCACCAAGGTCCATCCCCAAGGTGTCATTTGAAATTAAAAAGGTTATTCACCAATGTATCGTTAAAATTGTAATCTCTTGTGGTTACATCATTACCCAATGCATTGGAGAGCTATCAAGGAGCACCCTTAATTTGTCTTTATTATCATGTGAGACACATATATCATCATAAATATTTCCTAAATAACCCATATAGTATAAAATAAATGGGTTTCATTTCATAATCATAGCATTTTAAAAACTACTTTTAAGACATGATCTTTATGTCACTTTAAACCCACAGAAAAAGGAAAGCGGGTCTCATGTATGTAAATCCCAGAATTAAAAATAGAAAATATTTATATATATGTGAATACCCATGTAGAAGAATGATCTTTGAGTGTTAACATAATAAAATAAAATAATTTGAGAAAAAGAGACAGACATTTTTAGATGAAAAATCTGCAGCATAACTGCTATGTTACAGGGTTTTAGAAAACATTGAAAAGAGAGGGGACATGGGTCACCCACTCATAAATGATCCAAAAAAACATTAGAGTTATATAATATAATGGATATAAGAACAGTTTAACGAAATTTCAAATACATACCATATGAAATGAAAAACATGTCAGGAGGACAAAAATAAGATTTCTCTTATGAAAATTCGGAAGCCTAACGGCATCACTTAAAACATCAAAAATGAATTGATGAGATCAAATAGGGTCTCTCATAATATGAACATAAAATATAAGTATGATATATACAGATATCATACCCCAAAATAATTAAAAGGAACTTTAAAGACTTTACATGAAAGTAGAACTTTGAAAATTGAGATTGGTGAAAGAATCCCTTAAAAAATCGGCATCCTAATGGCGCCACTTAAACATTCATAATATGAAATGATGAGAGCAAGAGGGGGTATCTCATCATATGAAAATGAAAGGGATAGTAGGATTAATATAAAATAACATCCCCAACATAAGAACATGGAGCATAAAATAAATGACATAGAAGAGAGTACTTGGAAAGAAAGAGAGAGGTGTGATCCCTTACCTTAAAACGTAACTCTTAAAACTTGAAGTTTTGGACCTTGAGGGGCTTGAGGGGACCTTGGGAGGACTCCTTTAGAGATAATGGGACCAGATCTTCGTTTGGGGAGAGTTGGGAGTGAATACTATAGGATTAAAGTGTGGATATTTATAGGAAAAGGAGGTGATACTTTAATAATTTCAAGGGACACCTCACTAGTGGTATTGGAAAAACCATGGGCTTGACCATGGTATTTGCCCATGTTTTTGGCCACATGGGACCCCTAATAAAAAATAATCCCCTTTATTTGGCCATCCCTTAAAATATCTCATGACATCATCATGATGCAGTCAAGATGTCAGTAAACATACCGAAACCTTAAAACTGAATTTTTACTATTCACTGAAAATCCAACTTTTTCAGAAAACTCCCAAAACGTTACCTTAACATAATATCAATGGTCTGAATTAAAAAATAAACTCTATTTTATAAAAATAATTTTCTAAATAATTTTAATTTAATTTTTAAATAAAAACACAATTAACTGAAAATTCTTTTTCAGAAAAAAAACTCAAAAATTACCTTAACATTATATCGATGCTATGAATTCAAAAATAAACTCCATTTTATAAAAATATTTTTATAAATATTTTTAATTTAATTTTTAATTAAAAAACACATTTCACCTGAAAAAACTAATACTTGACTAATAATTAATGAAATAGTTATTTACCTATTTTATTGAATCACACTACTTAATAAAGGTGCCTAAATTATATTATTACTTTTTTTTAAGTGAGATTACTAATCCATTTGGTCACATTACTAATACTAAGCATAAAATCACTATTCATAATTTACTATTCATCAAAAAATTGTGTTGATCTTATTAGAATTTAAATTTCTTACTGAACACATTTGCAGAAGACCATTTTTTGAAAATCATTACACATCATTAATTATTAAAGGTTTTCAAAAAGTTTTTAAAATATCCTTTTTTTCAAATTCATCAATAATATACATCCTACATGTATACGGACATTTGAAAATTTACAAACATCACCATAAGAAAAAAAAATTATTTATCTCAAAGGATTACACAAAGAAGTTACGGTCTCCTTACATAGCCCCTTATAACCCCAGCATAGGACCTAAGTGTAAGGTGTGCAAAGGTGAGAGAATCTGAGGGCGGCTTGGGTAACATCGCACGAGTAATACTTTCTATTAGTTTGATCTTCTCGTGAAGTCGATTCCATTCTAGCTTCACACGATGAAGTTCTTCTTGGGTTTGGTCCAGAGCAAAGCCCAGTGGTGCTACCTCCTTCCCAAGTTCTGTTAGATGGGCTTCGATTGGCCCGAGACTACTGGATGAGGACATCAAATCTTCTATCTATATTAATTTACCAAGAACACTTGTATTTAGAGACAATAATCACAATATTTAGTTTCCAACGGTCATATTGACCAATGGTCATATAATAGTCGAAACCCAACGGTCTCATTTTAATTATACTCATGTTATTGAATGAAACAGTTTTGTTGAGTATAAAATAAAATAACACACAAAATTAGGAAACAAAATTTATTCAAAATTTTGGGCTGTTACACCAATGGCTGATGAATGCTTGCTACATGGGATGATAAACTATGTCAAAAAGTCATGCATAACCACTATTCCCCTATTTTAGAGGCTGAGGTGTAGGTGATGTTCTTGGTATGATTTTGTTATCATGATTTGGTTTTAATAGAAAATGATTTATATTTTTAAAATAGATAAAAAGATATTACTTTTTTAGATTTTAGATTTTACTGAAAATGGGAATTTTATATTTTGGAATTAAAATTTGTGAATTAAAATGTGGTTTTGTTTTTTGAAAAATTGATTTCAATTAGAAAAATTCATTTTAGGGAACAAAACATTTAATCATTTTTTGGTTTTATTTCTTTTTTTAATGAATTTGAATTTAAAATTGAAATGGTTTTGTGTTATCTATGTTAGGTTTATATAAAAAATCATGATTTTTATTTTTATTCTCTATTTTCATGATATTTAGAGTATGCCACCTATAAATTTACAAAAGGTTTCTAAGAATTCTCCCCCAATTTTTGACTCTACCTAGACTCCTAGTAGAGTGGCGTAGCAATTCTCTTTTCAATCATTTCAAATTTTATATGAGGATTGACATCAATAGAGGCTGAATAATGGATAGAAAAAACTGAAAGAATATTTAATTCCTAAAAACTCCTTGATCCTTGAGGGTAAGAGTTTTCTTCCGTATATCTGAAGGAAAATGTCTGGAAAAAAGGAATTCAATCATTCTACCCTTGTTTAAATGTGGGGTGATGTGGGAGTCCATTGAGACCACTTTAATCCAATGGTTTCTTCTTGTGGAGGTGAAGATGAGTAATATGGTATAGTATATGGGTCTTATGTAAGGTTAATAGTTGATGAAGAGGTATACTGGGTAATTCAAGGAGTTGTTTCCCATTTTCCCAAATATGGTTTTGAGAAATTTTTTAAAGTATCGTCACTTTTTTATTGATCTTTATCCAGATATCAATGATCAAGTTTAACCCTAAAAAAAGTCTCAAATAAAGAGTTAGTGGATGATTCATTTTTAAAAAAGTTGGTTTCCAGAGGATAGTCCATAATGTGTGGCAGCTCGATCTTCCATGGTGCTAGTGACAGTTCCCCATCTAGTGAGGGGTGTGAACCAGAGTAGTATGTTCGAAAATAATCTCTTTTGTCTATCTCAAATACTCATTATATGTATCTCTTTCTTCTATTATTCCAATGAATTTATTTTTTGAATTCTAAGAAATATTTTCCTAATGCTCCAAATTCATTCTATTATTTCAAAAAATTGGGTATCTTTAGAAATGATTTAATTTCAGAACATGGAAAAAGACCAAGAACCCCATGTCAACTATATATTTGTTTTAGTCTTTCCCACTGATCTTTCAAGGTTGGTTTTTTTCAATTTTCCTTATTTTGTTCTTCCTCTTTCACTACTTATTTACCTTTGATATATGTGTTTCTTGGGTGGTTTTTTACTCATTCTTATTTGTAGAAATAATTTTCTTGTGGAATTATGAATTATGGGACATTCTAGTTCATTTTTTAGTTTGTTTTATTAAAACAATTTTTGTGTATGATGGTAGTTCTGTTGAGTTACCTAACTAGTTGAATCACCATTCTAGTAATTTTTCAAGTAATGGGAAGATCCATGGTGGAAATCATTGTTTTTAAATATTAGGAAAGTTGTTTTTGACTTTTTAGATAAAAGGTTCCTTCATATTTTCTGGTGTCATACCATTTTGGGTTTAGTTTGGGGAATTTTTCCATAAAATTATGGATTTTGGTTGAGTGATTTAGTATTTATTCATGTCTTCAACATGATGAGATTATGGGGATATAATATTTCAGGTTGGGGAGAATTTTTACACCCTATATTTTTTCCTTATTAGTTAATATATATCTTAGACTTTAATCCTGTCACTTATTTTTGATTTATTTGTTGTTGAAATTATATGATTTGGAGTTTTTGGGAAGTTTTTAGTACTGTGCATTATTAGTGTCTATGTTATATGAGGAACTTTGTGACTACCTAATTAATAGGGTGTTATTGGTTCACTATATTATTGCATAGATTATCTCACATGGGTATCAAAAGATTTATTACCAACTATATGAGTCTTTATAGAAATGGTGTGGGATATTAGCGGTGTCTAGGAGTAAGCACACATCTTGAGAAAACTATGTGGAATGAATTTAATGGAGTATATATTTTTAAAACATTCTTTTTTCATGGTTGTAACCTAGTTTCAAAAAGATGTGGAAAACCCATGGGATGGTTGATTTTCATTCCAATGCAGAGTGCACATTCGGTGCATGATTTGGTAAACCATGTGACCTACCCAAATCATTGAAATTTTGGGATATAAAATTTTCTCTTTAGAGATAAGAACCCATATGGGTTATTAACCACCTATTTTATATGGAACCTTGCTGATGTAGCTCTAGGAATTCTTTCATCCTCCACTCTTGGATTCCGGGTGCTCTATTCTTAAATATTTGGTGGATTTCATCTTGGGTGAGATTTATTCTTCAACTCCTTCCTTCTTTATCTTCTTTTGATTTCTCTTCTTTGATTTGTTCCATATTAGAAAACCCATAGGTTGAGGGTCAACTTATGTTATTTTTTACTTTTTATGTTAGGGTGTGTGGTTGGTCTCTTGGAATTTTGTTTCTATTTCTAAAGGTTTTGTCATATCCACTCACCATTGAGGTAAGTTTCCTCTTCCATATATTCTCCAAAATAGAATTGTGATGCTTAATCCTTTGAAAACCCATTATAATTATTGTATTAGTGTTCATTGTTTTATAAATTTAATTTTCAAAGTTATTTATGTTTTTGGTTTTATTTAAAAATTTATTTTTTAATGATTTATATAATAATGATTATGTGTTCAAAGTATATATAAACATGTTTTTTTTGTAAAAACGTTCATGAGGACCTTTTATATGATTTTAGAAGTTTTATAATTATTAGTTTCCTTTTTGAAATTAAGTAAGTTATATAATTGTTTGAAATTATATTTTCATTGGTTGTTTCCATTTTACGGGTCATTAGTGGTTTTAATCAAAAACTCATGTGCTATGACATGTCTTTGATTTATGGACTTTCTTAAGAACCTCTAAAATTCCAATGGATTTATATATATATATAATTGTGGTATATACATATTTATATGTTAATTGAGGTTGAAAAGTTAATGTGTACATTTATATAAATGTAAATTCAATGGAATATATTCATGGAAGACCTTGATCATATCAAATGATTTACTGGTTCCTAAGTGACATTCATATAGTTTTTGAGTGTGGTGTTTCATAAACCATACTTAAAAGTCTCATGTTGCTCCTTGAAAATGTAAGGTTATGGATCTATCTAGTCCAACACATTTTGTTTTTTTGAAGACTAAGGTACTCATATGTGGCCTTTAGAAAATTTGGATATGCTTGGCTACTAGAAGCTGGGAGTAAGCATAATTCACAAAATGTAAGTGTTTCACACCATGCATATGCAGTTCATGTGTTGGATGATATCCTGGTTCATGGGATTCTTCATGATGTATAAGGGGTTCACATTGTGAATATATGGTTCATCGATTGTGTAAGGTTAATTCATGGGGTGTCTCACATCATGAAATAAATCAGGGATGAATTGTCTTAGTTAACACACTTTTTTATGGGACATAAAAAAACACTTTCACGACATGAAAGGGTTTCAATCCATGAATTTATATTGTTTAACACACCTTTATAAATAGAAATAACTCTGGTTTTCTAAAAACATGTGTCCTTTCTCTCAATTTCAAGGAAATCTACATCACTCTTATCATCCATTTTGGAATCCCTTATATGGGGATTGATTCTCATCTTCCCTCATTGTATCCATGGTGATCCAATGTTTTTTATTCATTCTCTTTAATGGTTCTTAGATATGGATCCTATTTCATCTTTTTATTAAGAAATGTTAGTTTCTCTTCTTTATTTTTGTAGATTTTTCTTCTTTGTTTTTTAGTGTATTTGTGACATAGAATCCTTTAAGGGGTGTAGTTCTTCGGTGAGATGGGATCAGGATGATGATGGTATTTTATCATGTTAATAACATTGACACATATGAGGTAAGTACTTATTTATTCTCTTATTTATTGACTTGCAATCATAAAATAAGATTTTTTTTATCCCCTGGGATAAATATGTGATTAACCTAATAATTAATTGACATGATTAACAATGAATTGGTTGTAGTGATGACCTGTTTTTTCTTTCTATCATCATAAAGGTTTGTCTATTATGTTTCTAGATAGTGTTCTATCTATGTTATTCTAGTTAACATGTCATGTGATGATATGACATATCATGCTGTTCTTGATGGAAACTGATAAAGTACATAAATCCATTATTTGTTAATTACTTGGATAAATAGTTTTAGGAGGTTCATGTTAGATAAATCTTGTGTTTCATGTAATTTTATGGTAATTAAAATTGATTTAAAGAATGTGCTTGAATAAGTCTATTTTCCCATGATAATGGAATTTATAAATAACATGAATCGTGATAATTATCTTTGATAATGTTGAAATGAAAATTCATTATAATGATAATGGTACTTCTCAATGTTTGTTGAAATTGGTTTTAATTCTAAGTCTATTTTTAAATTTTAATATATGGTTATAAATTAATGCCTTAGGATTATTACAGTAGGAACCTATGAATATTGAACCCATTAATTCAATATGTAATAAGAACCAGATGTGTGAAAAAGGAATTTTTTTTCCTTAGTTTCCCATCTTCATGAGATGGTTGAGTGCCTTGAGTTTAGATTTATGAGATCTTGCTTATGTGGGAAGGCTAGACATCTTTTCTTTTCTCATATATTTCTCTATTAGTTATTCTCATTTGTTTCCATCCTTTTAAATGTTCTCTGGATGTGAGGTTTTCTTCATGATGTGATTTGAGCTCAGGATAGTTGATTCGAGGATGAATGGTTTGATGTGGGTTGGGAGGCCAGGATGATGTGGTAGAAGTTGATTCTTGTAATGGAAATATGTATGAGAATATACATCTGGGTGTCGAGTATGGCACAATATATGATGGAATGGGTATAATTCAGGCATAACCATTGATGTGATAAATATGGACTCTTTCTTGAAATGAATTTTTTTAATTAAAGATGGTTGGGATACTTTTGTAATCTATATTCCTTTGCCAACTTCTTGATTCAGTTAGATGTTCTTTGTATCATGTTTCCTCTTAGTGGTATATTAGGATGGTTTTCCTAGTGAACGAAGAATATGAAATCAAAATATTGAAAAGATTTTAATCTTAATAAATCATGGACTCATTTTGTATTATACCAATAGAGCATGGACTTCACATTTATGGTTAATTAATGCATCATGAAATAATTTTAATAGGTAACTTAATAGATAATAAATTAATTAATGAAAGGAAATAATAAAATAATATATGTAATTAATATAACTCTCTAAATTATTTTGTGATTACAGGATATCTAATCCCTAATAATGGAAACTCAATATCCAAGAGATGATAGCTCTTGTTGTGCTTTGGACTTGGTTATTCCATAGTGTGGTTGTGGTCTATATTATATCTAATATATTTTTATTATTTTATGTGCTACCCCACCCATGTATTTTATGGAGGCTAAAACATAGTGTACTCTGTGAGGGTGTTTTTCCAACATCTCAATGGGAGGATGGATAGCTGACTACCCCCTTTGACCCCTCTCTTCTCTAGGTAGTTACTTGTGTTGGTCGGAATAGTGGTTCGCATCCTCATATATATATGCAAAGAGTTGTGATGTTTTTGGTTATTTCATACACATATATCTCTAGATATAGTATATAATGGATGATTATAGGTTTGACCTATATAGGTTGTGATGGAATGAGGTTTTTTACTTGGTGTATGGGTTTTGACAAATAGGGATACAATACACGATGTATGATACAGATCACATGAGATATAGTGGCTCCCAAAAACAATATGGTTATTACATAGATATGTGATATAAGAAGATGAGATGATCTGATTCATTAGGTTCATGTTGTGAAGCATTTCCCAATTGTCTTGAAGCTAGATTATTTTGGAGAGAGATGGATCGAGATATGAAACATTGGGGAAAAGAGACAAACCAGTGGAGAAGTGAAATAGGGGTAAAATTTATATATTCCTATTATATTATAATCAATATTGAATCTAATGCATGGCGATATTTATCAATGGTGAGGTTGGTGATTATTATACATGTTTAGGTGATCAGATAGTTTCAATGTTGTTTACTGTGATTTAACATTCTTTATCTTTTTAATGAGAGGATCTTTAGAGAAACATAGTGAGTATATTTTTATACACACCACGTATATATATAAATTTTTTTCAGATAAGAAGTCAGTTTTATATTTATTGGGATATTACTCGATCTTGTTTGGGCTTCATGGTCACTATCATCCTTTACATTTTCAACTTGTAGCTTCTTTTTTAGTGGTTTTAGTATTGTATGGAATTTCATGTGAGCACTTGGGATTTGTTTTATATGCATAGAAAGTTTATCATTCATGTTTTTGTTTTATCTCTATATTTTTTAGGTTCTATTAGAGTGAAATGACTCCAATAGGTATTTTTATTATAGCCTTTATGCTAGTATCTAAACCAGGTCCCACTTGAGGTGGGACTCAAGTAGTCACCATATCCATTAACTCATTACCTGCTCAGGAGGGGTACTCTTTTGGGCGAGGCAGTCATGAAATAGTGGTATAAAAGGTTAAGGTTTTTGGATATGATGGATTTTTGAGTTAGGAATAGGTGAGATTTCATGGGTTGGTAGGGAAATGGTGTTAGCTATGTTTAGTAAGAAATGTAAACAAATAAGAATGTTTGGGACATATATATTTGGGTCCCCCTATGAGTTGATGAGTGAAACATTAAGTTTACAAATCCTATTAATTAAGTGAAAATAATTACTTGGTAGATACCTAGTAAAATATTTGGCATTTCTATTCTTTACACTTATGTTTGAAATGGGCAGACCTTTGGACAGGTTAATATATTTGAAAAAGAACAGCTAATTAATTAATGTTAAATATTCCATATACCAGCTTTAGCTTCTATAATAGTTTGTTCCTTTTTTCAAGAATAGATCTAGGTCAACATTTGTATTGGTTTAATGTGTAAAATGTTCAATAGTATATCCTAGAAGAACACCATAGAGTGGAGGTTAGTGATAATGACACTCGGTGGAAGATACTATAAGATTTTCAGTGACAGACTTTGTAGAAGTATAAGAGATCCATATTAGTTTCATTAATAGAATAATGGTTAAGAAGTTGAGATATATTTCATTTCGATCCATTCCTGGAAGGAGCACTGGGCTTCTTTTTATGTGATGGTGTTGCGTTGAGTATCGAGGTAGCAGTGGTACTTGTTCATCAAGGATCATGAGGAGTCTATAGTCTCATGGGAGAAGTTCTAAGACCATTTACAAGTATATTTCCAATCTTCAACTTTGAAGGTGGCCAATCGACAAGAGGTTCTTGCGATTTGAGAGGGGATTTCTATATTTTGAGAGTTTGGGATATTTTTTTGGATCCTTTTATATTATTATTCATACCTGTTTCCAAATTAGTAAACTGTGAAATTGAATTTTGAGAAGTATTTTAGTCTAAATATCTAGTATTAGGTTAACCCATTTATGATAAAGATATATATCGAGGTTCTGGAAAAAGAAGAGATTATATAATGTACATTTTCTAAAACTAGACCATCATGAATGGGGATTCATTAGTAATCTTCATGAAGTAGATATATGTTCTAGGGTGCCCATTTTCTATAAATAAGAGGTTTTGTTCAGCTAGGTGTAGGTCCCAGTTATCGCCATCTTGTTTCACCATTTCAAGAAGCTCTCAAACCAATTACAAGGGGTCAGAGACCTATTTTTCCATATGAAGTTATATTTCATTATTATTAAGAGTGACTAACCTTTCCGAGAATTTATTTTATGCTATTTGTTCTAATTCAGGATCCTCTATTGAAGTAGTTTCAATTGATGCAAAAGAGGTAGGGTGTTTTAATTTGGTATCAGTGGATAGGTGATGGGGAAGACATAGTACAACCTCAATAAACTACTCATCCTCAGAGAGTATAGAAATTTTATGATGGTGGTTGATTGTAGGGTTATAGAAGTTATAGATTAGGTCTTCATCATCTTCATGTTTTAGTGTTTCTAGTGCTGAGTGAGCCAGTTACCGTTCATGGTAACCTTTACATGATTTATATATGGTTTGTTTCTTTTCTTCATTCAATGGATACACACTCCATTATATCACCTACCCTCCTCAATTATTTTAGGCTTTAGGTAGAGAGGCTTATTATGACCTTGGAATTGACTATTACAATTTGAGGTCAATATGACATGTATGAAGTAAGTGGAGAATAATATCCTAGAGGTGGGGTAGCAATTCTATTATTGAGACTTCTTATGTTTATGAATAATTCCTTATGAAATCATCCTCTACATGGATTAATTTAATTTTTTCATACGATAATGAATTTTTTGTATTATGAGGGTTGTGTTCTACGATGATAATGGAGAGCCAATAGTGTTCATTGGTGATCAACAACCTTGTATGGGTCATAAGAATTTTTTTCCCCTATCATTGTTGACGGTCGAGTTGATGCTGAGTTCATTGGAGTTTCAATAGTTATAGTTTCCTTGGGTTATGGAAGAGTATTTTTTATTTCTTTCTAAAATACATTTTTGTGTTACCCCCTCAATGGGAGATCACATTGGGGATAGAGCTAAATTTTAGAATGTGTATTATCTCAATATCTCTATATAGGATGGTTCTTTCACAGTTGTGAGAACTGTGAGTATAGCTTGATAATATGTTGTATTGAGGTAATTTTAGGCCGAGTGTGTTAACTTAGGGTGAACTAGTTTTGATCATGAATAAAGATGATAATATTTTTTGTCTTTGCATCTATTATCATCAATTGAATTTTGTGGTGGTGAATATCCACTATCCTCTTACCTTAATTTTTTATTTATTTGATCATATAAAGATATAAATTTGGTTCTCCAAGATCGATCTGTGATCAGGATATCATCAGATGGTGGTGAAGGATAGAAATATTCAAAAGTCTTATCTCTAATATCATTGTGGGAATTATGAGTTCTTTATGATGTCATTTTAAGTGATGAATTCTCCATCCATGTTCTTGTGTTTTATGAATTCCTTGTTCAAAATGTTATTAGATAATTTTATGATGGTTTTCATTGATTAAATCCTTGTGTAATGCACATCTGAGGAGCATGAAAAGAATTTTCATGCCTTTTGGGAGTTCTTCATCATCAGTAGTGTTTGGGAAGTAGTAAAAGTTTGAGTTCTAGGATCATGAAATCTTTTTCTTGGGGAATGTCATGTCCAAGTAGGGATTAGTTATAGATCTTTCAAAGATAGAGGTGGTCTTTCTTGGGAATCTCCCATGATAGTGGTAGAAGAGTGGATTTTCTATGGTCTTGAAGGATAATATAGGAGTTTCCTAGATATTTTATCTTAGTTTTCAACTCCTATAAAAACCTTGAATAAAAAGGATCATGTTTTCTTATTGATCAACCAGTGTTAGTTAGATTTCAATTACCCAAAGGATAAGTTGGTTAGTGTTTCAGGACAATGATTTCTAGTAAAGGGAGTTCAGTTTTATGTTTTTTATGATTCTTCATGACTTGGATACGGTTCTATTCTGATGTAGCCATATGGGTCTTGGCAGTTACATCCCCCTGAGCATTACTATTCCACCAATGATCCAAATTTCACATAAATTTTCTATTCTTTGAAGTTATTGTGACATTACCTCATTAGCAGGTGTTTTGTGGTTTTTACCAATCACAAGATCCTATGTTATTACTTTTTTAAACATGAATTGAACTTTCATTAGCGATATTGTATGGAATCATTATGGGATTAAGATTTTGATACTTCATATACACTTGTAAAGGTGAATGTTATTACTAATACGCTGAACAAGAATTCATATAGTTGTGTCGTGCATGAATCTAGATATTCATGGAGAGTGATGTAAGAACTCTCACCGAAGCATCATGACATGGGATGGGTTGTAGGTGAAGGGTGTGTTTTCTAGTTGACTGTGTATTCAACTTTTCTGTAGAAGGTGGTGGAGTCCCAATTCTGGGATTTTGAGGTGGAATTATGGAGAGACCGAGTTGTCTTTGGAGATTCCCTTGATTTTTGTTATAATGATGAAAAACATTGGGTGTTGTTCTAAGGATTTCTATACCATTGAAGATGATTGATAAGTTTCTCCTTGAGTTCCATAGATTTAACATAGTGGTACATCCTAGAAGTATGAAGACGTACCAAGATATGAGAGGTTAGTTTTAGTGTCCTAGGTTGCGGTTTGTAGTTTTAGAGTTAGTTTCTCAATGTTTGGTCTCCTATAAGGTGATGGTTGAGAACCATGTTCCCAGTGGTTTATTCAAGCCCTTATATGTTCCCCAGTGGAAGTGGGTAGACATATATGTAACATCCCGATTTCGGGAGGCGCCCCGTACCTAGTTGGTCACATGGACTCAAGTGAATTTCCCAGAATTCCAGAGTTTTCCGACTAGAAGTGAGGTCCTTGGGTGTGATTGTGGGGAATCTATGACTTAATTGGTATAGTAACACAATGTAATTAAAATAGATAGCAATAAAGGAAGCAGTAAAACATGCAATAGGTAAACAACAGATGTAATAAAAAACTAGAGCAGACACACACACATATATATGATGCATGATACATATGACAAGGAATGATGCCAATCATTTCACAATGCAAGAATAAAATACTAATCCAAGTACAACTGAACACAGATAAAAACAACTCCACTGCATCGCAAGCCTCATCTTGGTCTCATGCTCCACAGATCCGTAGAAATCAAATACCTGAAGTAGAAGGAAGATTCCCCTTATCTATACCTGTAGCAATATAATATTTTTGGTCCCAAAAGCATGTCCAAAACAAGGTGTGGGATGAATCCCAATAGGCAACCACCTAAAGATATGTGCCTAATAGTCATTGAATATATATATGGCAGGCAATAAACAAAATGGAGCAATAAACATGAAAGTACACACAGTAACAGTCCTACAATTTCAATTCCATTAATTTTTATATATCAAGTTTGTAGCTAGTCAAACGCAGGTAACCCACTGGGAAGAACTCATAGCCTAACCCCTCTAGTTCAACAAAAATAGCACTTGTAACCCTCTGGAAAGTACACATAGTGTAACCCCTCTAGTTCATCTTTTTCACGGACTATCTAAGGAATCACTCACCATCAATTCCCCTTATACTCTTGTATCGGTAACTAAAAGGTGCTCTAGGGAAGCACTGAATGTCCAATTCCCCATGTGTCATGAATTGTGGAACTATAGACACTTTGAGGAATCACCCCATATGGTCTCACATTGTAACAGTAAAACAGACACTTTGGGGAAGCCCTCAGTGTCCATTCCCCCCTATAGTCTACAATACCAGGCTCCCACATCCCTGTGTAAGTTAATTGATCACCGCGATATATAACAGCCAATGTATACCTCAAGAACTACTTGGCTAGACAATCTATAACATAAAAGCATGTCATATAAAATAATATCACTTCATCCTATAAGACCAAAGATAGAAATTAAAGCTTCCTAACAGGCTAAGTAAGACCCACAGTCATAAACAAGCACACATGATCAAAACATCCATAGCATAGAAAATTTAACCCTATTAACAACAAATAACATCTATCTAGACAGACAAGGCATATCAGTCAAATAGAATGGTTAAATCTACAAACATGCAATTCCTCAGTAAATGGTATTGGGGACTATTGCACATATAACTCAATCACTATCTAAAAAAAGGAACAAACCATCTACCTCAGTATCTTACAATCAATATACCCTAGCATTGACCCTTGGATCAACCTAGAATGTGGTAGATCTAAAAAAAATATCTAAAATGTTCAATAGAGGATAACTCACGAGAGATGATAAATCAGGAGCTGAGGTTCAAGGAGAAGAGAGAACTCACTAGTGCGATTCCAACACAACTAACGGAGTTCGATTTAGATAATGGATGCTCGATTGGGGGATCAATGAAGGATCAACATCATAGGATTGCTCTCAGTCAAAGAAGTTAAAGAAGAAGACGCTTTTCCAAATTAGACACAACCCCAGTCCATTTAAGGGAAAAAATGTACATGGCATGTAATTTATATGTACATGGTGTGTACATGCCTTAACCATACCCTGCATTAGGTGGTCTCCAGGTCACCACACATGATTATGTTCATGGCTGTTACATGGCCAACACACTGCTACCCACGCTAATGAAGTACATGGAGTGTTCTCCTAAAGTAAACAATGTGTACTTAATAAATTTCTAGAAACTCCTAATTTCCTCAAAAACACCAAAAAAAGAAAAACATACATGAAAAGAAGATCCAGGTTCTTACAAACGTCCCCCATTAAAAAAATACATCCTTGAATTTCCCTAAAAAGGCGTCGTAGAAGTAGAATCCTCGAAAAGCTCCGACCACTACGATTGTACATCGGACTCCCTCTCATAGGTCTTGTCATGTACTCTCCTATGCTGCCATAGCACTTGTAACAGAGGAACAAACAAGCCATAGGGAACCCTGTTACTTCAATCAACAATCTCGATAAGATGCTCCATGAATGAGGCGTCCACCTCTAACTCAACCTCTTCAAGTATAAAAACATGAGATGGGTCTGAGATGTAATGTCAAAGATGAAAAACATGGAATACATCATACATATTCCAGTACCTCTGATGTAACTTCAACTGATTGGCAACCAGACCAACTCTCTCCCACACTGCATTTGAATAGATGTTCCTCGGTGGAAGCTTACCATTCCTCATAATCCTCATGTGTCCCAACCTCGGTGTGACATGCAGGAAAACCTAATCCTCATCCTGGAACTCTAGAGGTTATCTCCATTGATCATCATAAGACTTCTGTCGTGACTGTATAGAATTCATCCCCTTCCGAATCAATAATATTTTCCCTGTGGTCTCCTGGACTAGTTGAGATCCCAACATAGCTGCCACTCCTGCCTCCATCTAGCATAAGGGTGATCAGAATGGTCTACTATACAAAGCCTCATAAGTTGCCATCTGAATAGTTTATTGAAAAATATTATTGTAGGAAAAATCCAAAATAGGTATGTACTTCTCCCATGAACCAAAAAAATCTATGATTCATGATTGAAGTATGTCGTCAAGCACCTGAATCGTAAGCTCAGACTGGCCATTTCTTTAGGGATGGTAAGATGTACTCAGAAGTACCTGTGTACCCAAAGCCTTCTAAAGTCTCTGCCAGACCTGAGAATTAAAAAGTGAATCCCTATCTAAAACAATGGACTGTGGAACCCCATGTAGACGTACAATCTCTCAGATATAAAACCAACCCAACTCATCAACACTAAAAGTCCCATTAATTGATAAAAAAGTGTTCAAACTTCTTGAGTGTCAATGAAAACCCAAACTACATAATTCCCTTGAGGTGACCTCGGTAAACCGATCACGAAGTCCATCATGACATCGTTCCATTTCCACTCAGGAATGGGTAACAACTGCAAAAGCCCTACAGGTCGTTGATGCTCCACCTGCACCTTCTGATAGGTGGAACACCTCATGATGAAACCAGAAAAAACTTTATTCATACCTGGCCACCAATACTGACAGTGTAGATCAGGATATATCTTGGTGACACCAGGATGAACTTCCCAAATAGAAGACTAAAAATCCTGCATCAGCTCCCTACATACGTCTGCTGACACCCACACACGCCCCTAAAAATTCAAGATCTCATCCTCTGTTATAGTCCATCTAGAAATGTGGTTCTCTACCGTCACACATTCCCGTAGGACTAGGCCTTCAAAATATGATAGCTGCCTCATTTTCAATAGATCAAGTAGAGTAGAGGTAATAGATATAGAAGAGAGAAATGTCGACCCCAATCTGTCATGCACCTCCAAATGCATCTCAGAAAACATATCCATAAGCTTCCACTCACTACTAGACTCCTAAACTACAAGTATATGAGTCTTCCTGCTCAAAGAATCAGCCACTACATTGCCTTTCCCGGACATGTAGGAAAACTCAAAGTCAAAGGACTGAAGGTACTCAACCCACATTCGATATCTCAAATTCAGGTCATGTTGAGTGAAGATATACATGAGACTCTTTTGGTTGGTGAAAACCAAAAAATGATATCTCAATAGGTAGTGTCTTCAACAGTGTAAAGCATGAACAACTGTATCCATCTCGAGATCATGCATTGGGTAATTTCTCTCATGTGGCCTCAACTTCTGAGACCCATATGCAATGACTCATTCTCCCTACATAATCACTGCTACCACCTGATATGTGATGCATCACAGTAAACAGTATATCCCTTTCATGGATCTGGCAATACTTGTTTCAATGTTGAAGTCAACCTTCCTTTCACCTCCTGAAAGGACGACTCACAAGAATCTGACCATAATAACTTCACAACATTCTTAGTCAGGTCCATCAGTAGCGATGCTAAGCATCAAAAGTCATGTATGAAACGTCTGTTGTAACTAGCCTACCTGAGAAAACTTCAAACCTCAAAAATGTTCTTCAGTTTCTCTCAAGAAACTACTTCTCTCATATTCTATTGATCTTCTAATACTCCTTCCTCTAAGATAACATGACCCATGAAGTGAATCTGATCCATCCAAAAGTGGAATTTTTAGAGCTTAGCATATATCTAATGCTATCTTAGTGTACTCAAAAAAATCTCAATATGTGTGACATGGCCATGTCGAGTGTGAGAGTATACCAGGATATCGTCCATGAAGACTATCATGAATGAATCCAATTATAGATGGAACACTCATTTCATCAGCGCAATGAAGACTTCAGGCATGTTCATGAGACCGAACGACATAACCACATACTCATATAGACCATACCTACTCTCGAAGGCTGTAATAGGTATAGAAGATGTTCTAACATGAAACTAATGGTTACTGGATCTCAATTCAATCTTCGAGAAAACCCCGGATCTTCAAAGATGATCAAAGAGATCATTAATCCTCGGTAAGGGATATCAGTTCATGACTATCAACTAGTTCAACTTCTGATAATCCAAGCAATGTCTAAGGGTACCATCTGCCTTCATTGCAAACAGGATAGGTGAACCCCAAGGAGAAGTACTGGGTCGGATGAACCCCTTATCCTGTAACTCCTCCAACTGATTCTTGAGCACTTGTAACTTTAGTGTAGCCATCTTATTAGGAGAAATGGACAACCGTGCTTCTCATAGCCCAAGATCAATAGAAAATTACACCTCTCATTCCAGAGGCAAGCCTAAAAGTCCTTTGGAAAGACATCCCTGAAATGATGCACCACTAGAGGAAAGTACATCTGTGAATTTCCCTAGTCATCCAAATATAGAATAAAAATATGGGTTGTAACTTATCTAAACCCATGATGCTCGGGTCCCACTCTACTCACCTAGGCATCCCATTGACCCTTATAAAGAAACGATCCACCCTCTGGTGATGTAAAACTCACCCTATGGCGATAGAAATCAACAACTACCTAGATGGTAACTAACCAGTCCATTCCATGATTGAAATCATAGACTTTCATATCTAGGACATAAAGGTCCTATAAGAATTGACACCCACCAACATCAAGAGGGAACCCCTTTCACTGATGTAAACTAGCCGTTATTTCCCCCAACGGAGTGTCCAATGTTAAGACATCAACAGAATTAATGATACATAGCCCAAGGCTCTCCACAATAGCAGTAGATATAAAGATATGGGAAACCATGGTATAAAAAATAGTAGAAGCTAAAACTGAGGAAACTAGGATCGTACCTCGAACTGTAGAGGGTTAGGGATCCTGCTCCAACTGGTTCTGCTCCACTTCAAAAGTATGACCTACACCAAAACCCTAAGACCCTACCAGACCACTCTGAGTTGATCTACCCTACTGTCACTGGACTCTTTTTGAGTGATTACCATATCCATGACCTCCACCTCGGCCTAAATGGTTGTAAACACTCTAGTTCCTAGACTAGTGAGAAACTGGTGGTGCTACTCCCGAATGAGGAGTCATACAAGAACCCTTGTCACTAGCTGCTGGTGAGAATATATAGCAAAATCACAGAATATGACATTTCATTCTTCATGATCGGCACTCCAATGGGTATCTTGGGAAATGTGGCCTGGTATGCCCACTCTTCCCGCACTGGTAATGCACCACCTTGCAACCAAAAAAGGTGCCCCTCTACCTCTGATCCCCATGTGTAGACTCCCTGTGGTGCTTCCTACTATCAGTAGGAGGGATACTAACCCCGTATGTCGAAATTCCTTGGATCACAGCTTCAAAATCCCTCATATTGTGCTCTTTGATCAGTGCCAGATTGACTATAGAAGTGATGGAAGTCAACCTAATAATTTTTACCTGAGATCAAATTTCGTTCCAGAGACCATATTCAAACATCCTTACAAGAAATAACTCATAACATCCTAGAATTGGAGTGAAGTGTTGCATCTATTTGATGTGAGAAGAATGATCCATAACAGAAATATTACCCTACTCCAGACTCATGAACTCTTGGTCTCAATCAGCCCTCAAAGTCTTTGGGATGAAGTAGTCAAAAAAGGCATGCTGGAACTCATCTCATGCCATAACCTACTGGCATCCTTCGTATGAGATACATCCCACCATCTCTTGGTGGAACCCCAAAGAATATACATCACGAGATTCACCCTCCTATATGGAGGTGTCTCCAGTTTCTCAAGCATAGAAATCATGGATCCTAACCATGACTCTCTAACCTGAGGTCCTCCTTCCCCTCTAAAGGTGGGAGGATTCTACTACTAGAAAACTCACATCAACTTTGCCATAGAAGGGGTAGGATGCGGTACTCCTTGGAAGGTCTGGATTAACCTTATAAAGCCCTCTCAGAATTGTGTGTCAGCACCTATGTTCGCAATAACGACTAGTGTCAAGACTGTAATAACTGGAGGATCTGCTGGTAGTCCCTGATCAGCCATAACTGGTGTCTGATCACTGCCCTGTAACTGGAGAACAATCGAAGGACGTCTTGGTGGCATGACACTGCAAGGTCAAGAGCACACATCATGTCATGACTAACAGGGACTAAAACATAAAAGTATAAGAAGGGAACACGAGAAAGAAAGAATTAATTATTTTTTCAAAACATTGATACACAGTGTGTATAGTTCCTGCACGGCATGTTCCCTTAAGTCTTCACATGTGCATGTACTTCTTCCAACACAGGTCAGGTAACACCCCATACACACGGCGTGTCGTCCTAACACATAGCGTGTACTTGAATTCTCTTCCCCTGCTTGAATTTTTCTACACATCTAGGCCACACTGTTTCTCTAGAACAAGACTACACGGTGTGTTAGTTCAAGACACAACGTGTACCAGAAAAACATCACCGACCCGTGTTGTTAGTTACATGGCTGACCACACGACTAACTCTACACAGCGTGTTTTTTCCAGACACGGCATGTACTTGAAAGATTTCACTGACCCGTGTTGTTTGTTACACGGTTGGATACAAGGGGCACTCAACATGGCATGTTCAAGCTTGACACGGTGCGTATAACCTATGTTTTATCCATCTGTGTTTTTGGTCACACTTGTGGACACATGTTCTAATCAACACGGTATGTACTTTTGATACACGGTGAGTCCCACCATTATATCCCAACCCCATGTCCCTGCCAATACAGACAGGGACACTATTTGAGACTACATGAGGTGTACATAAAGAACATGACATGTACTTATGAAAAATAGTTCCTTCCTAAATAGAAGGACCCTTGGCATTTATTCATCATTAGATACCTAGTATTCTAGGTTTTTAATGACTATAAGCCTCATAATCTACACCAAAATCCCAGAAAAACACTGAAATTAACATTAAAGTGCCTAATTCTGATATGTGTGGGCCCATACTCCACACGAATCAAAGCATGGAATCTTATACATTTCATATATAAACATAGCAGATCAATGATCCACTAAATTCTAGTTCATGTGGTCCCATAACACCTCAAGAACCAATGTTTGATGTTCTTTCAAACTAAGGTTGTACATAAATCAATACCTTATCATATAGTAGGTATTTTATCAAGGCATCTATCATAACAACATGCAGATCTAGAACAACATCTATCACAACAACATGCAATCATTAATGCACCGTAAATGGTATGGAAAGAATGCATAAAATGTGATTTCTAGAAAGTGCCTATATGATGCATGAGATGGAATACCATCATCTCATCAGGTTGCAAAAAAAATATAACCTCAATAAAAACTACTATAATAGAACAATACATGTGAATCACCCAATGGTGAAATCAAATCAACCAAAAAAATAGCAAAACAAAAAAAAATCAATAAACGAGGTAGGTTGGTTTTTCTCTATACATGAGTTATCTACTCCCGAGCACAGCTTATTACCAAGTACCTATTCCTTACTATCCCTAGATATAGGCTTAAAATAGTAAATCATAAGAAAAGAATCCATTTGATACCAATTTGTAATGTCCCAGTTTTGGGAGCCGCCTAGACGTGCCCCGTACCCGGTTGGTCACATGGGCTCTAGCGCGTTTCCCCAAATGCCAATGGCTGCCAACTAGTAGTGATGGCCTTGGGTGTGATAGTGGGGAATGTATGCCCTCATTGACAGAGTAACATAGCAGAAGTAAAACAGGTTGCAATAATGGAAGCATTAAAACATGCAATAGGTAAACAACGGAAGTAAGAAACAACTAGAGAACACATATATGTATATATATAATGCATGATACATATTTCGAGGAAGGTATCCAAAAAATTCACAATTATATAATAAAATATTAAAGAAAGTACATCTAAAAATAGATAATAATAAAATCCACAGCATCACAAGCCACAGATTGGTCCTATGCTCCCCAGCTCAGCAGCAATCAAATACCTGATGTATAAGGGCCCTTTCACTTATCTATACTTGTAGCAGTATAATCTTTTTTGGCCAAAAATCATTTCCCAAATAGGGTGTGAGATGAATCCTAGTAAGAAACCATCCAAATATTAGTTCATAATAGTCAGTGAATATATATGGAAGGCAATAAACAAAATAAAGCAGCAAACAAGGAAGTACACATAGTAACAGTCATAAAATTTATATTGCAACCATTTTTATATATCAAGTATGCAACTAATCAAATGTAGGTAACCCTATGGGAAGCACTCATACACTAACCCTTTAGTTTCATCCAATACAACAAAAGCAACCCTCTGGGAATAACACACAGTCTAACCCCTCTAGTTCATCTCTTACACATACTCTCTGAGGAAACACTCACTGTGAATTCCCCCTATAGTCTCATATCAGTAACTAAACGGCTCTATAAGGAATAAATCAACATAAAATTCCCCATGTGTCCCTCATCAAGGAAAAACATATACTCTGAGGAAGCACTTACGTCCATTCCCCCAATGGTCTCGCATCATAACAGTAAAACAGACACTCTGGGGAAGCCCTTATCATCCATTCCCCCTACGGTCTACTACACTAGGTTACTACAACCCTATGTAAGTAAATTGAGCAGAGTGATATATGACGGAAAAATTATACCTCATTAAATACTTGGATAAATAGTCTATAGCATAATAGAATGTTGGATAACATAATATCACTTCATCCTATCAAAACTAGGAAAGGAAAGCAAGCTGCCTAACTGGATAAGCAAGACCAAGGGTCAAAAACAAGCGGACAAGTAAAAAACATCCATAGCATAGAAAAGTTAACCCTATTCACAAAAAATAACCTCTATCTAGATAAACAAGACATAGCAGGCAAATAATAGGGTCAAATCTGTAAACACGCAATACCTCGATCAAGGGTATTGAGAACTTTTTCCCATATTACTCAAATACTATCTACGAAAAGGCACAAACCACCTACCTCGGCATCATACGATCAATATACCTCGTCTTTAGCCCTTGGATAGACCTATAATGTGGTAGATCTAAAAAAAGTCTAAAATTATCAACCAAGGATTACTCATGAGAGAAGATAAATCAGGAAATAAAGTTCAAGAAGAGGAGATAAATCACAGATGCGATTCCAACATAACTGACAGAGTTCGATTAAGAAAATGGATTCTAAGTTGGGGTCTCGAGGAAGGATTGACTTCGTATGGATGATATCAATCGAAGAAGGTGAATAAAAACACGTGTCTACCAATTAGACATGACCCCAATTTGTTTAATGAAAAAAAATAAACTACACAACATGTAATTTATAATTACATGACATGTGCTTTCCTTAATAATCCCTTGCATTAGGTGGTCTCCAGGTCACTACACATGTCCATGTGCATGGCCGTTATATTTCCAGCACCCTACTACCTACGATAACCAAGTACATGGTGTGTACTCATAATGACATGGTGTGTACTTAAGAAATCACCAAAATCACCTCTTTTCCTCAAAAACAACAAAAAAATAAGAACATACAAGAAAGGAAGATCTGGGTTCATACAATATCAATTGAGATAATGACCAATTTACATAGTTATCAAGGAGGCTATGATGTTATATGGGTGATATTGGATCATTTGATGTAATCACATAACTTTATAGTGTTTAGGAAGTCAATACTTGTGAATGTTTTTTCAAGGAAGTATTTGGTGTAGGTGGTGTAAAATCCATGGAGTCTCAAAGATGATGAACTTTGATCAAGATCCTAATTTTACCTCTAGGGTGTAAAGAGGTCTACAGCATGATTTTTTATCTTAGTTATGCTTAACCACTACATTTTATCCACATATAGATGCTCAGAGAAAGTAGACCATCGAAAATTTTGAATACTTATTATGATCTTGTGCCCTAAATTTTGGATGTTATTAGAGTGGCACATGAACCTAGTTGAGTTTACATACAATAATAGCTTTTACTCCACCATTTGTATGGTTCCATTTGAATATTTTTACACATGACCTTTCCAATATTCATTAGGATAGGCCTGGTTCAGATAGGTAGTAATTTTGGGCCAAAACTAGTATTGAATATGATTAATATGGTTAAAATAATCCAAGAGAGGATCAAGGTAGTGTAGGATAATTGGAAATCCTATGCCAATCATAGGCAGATACCTATAGATCTTAATTTTGTAGATCATGTGTTCAAAATATGACTCCTCTCCATGGGTAATGAATGTTTGGTCTTGGGTGAATGATATATCTTTTTTTTGGCCTATTAAGGTGTTGGTTCATATTGGATATGTAGAATATATGATAGCACATCCCCCATTGATGAAACAATGTATGATTTTTTTCATTTTTCGAAACATTTTTGTTACTTTCATGGTGACTCGTGTAATTTATTGGGGTGATATTGATGTTTAAAATGATGAAACCTTCAAGGAGGTTCTTTTTAAAATCTATGACAACTAGGAGAAAGTGTTTAATTGGAATAAAATTCCCTTAGATCATGTTTCATGTTGGCATGATGGAATAGAGGATTGTACATTCGAACATGAGTGGAAGATGAACACTCAGTGCCCTAATTTTTTTGATGTTTATCTCTTATCTTATAAAATTTTTTATTTTTATGGATGATAAACTTTCTATATTATGATATGGTTCCCTCTTGTTTCTTTTTGGTAATCGTGCTCTCATTTGAGAGGTATCTCCCCCACATGAGTACTTATGAGAGGGTTGTTTTTTTCATAGTTTTTCACTATTCCATTAGTGAGGTGGTTGATCTCCTTTGAGGGTGAGATTATTAAGATGTATCTCACAGGGTGGTTGTTCAGACAACCCCTTTTTTCATTAGGTTTGGTATTAGATTCTCAAGGATGAGAATTGTATGATTGGTATATATTATAATGGACCTAATCCATCTAGTCTGGTCCTTTGTGTGTTTCAAAATTCCAAGGTTCTCAAAGGAGTCCTTGAGAATGTATGGAGATGTTTGGGTAATAAATGTTGGGATAAGGGAGAATTCATGATATGTAAAAATTTCATTTCATGAATATTCAGTTCAGGGATTAAGTGAGACCTTGATTTATGGGATGATTCACAACATTTCAGGGTCACATCTTGAATGTTTGGTCTAAAACTTATGTAATGATTATTCATTCGATGGCTCACAATATTAAATAATTTAGGGTACAAATGTTTCAGGTGATTGTTTTCTCATAGGAATATAAAACCTAATATATTCATGATGTGAAAGGGTTTCATGCCATGAAAATATATTATACAACACAAATTTATAAATGATAGTGGCTCAAGATTTCTCAAAACCTATATATTTTCTTTAAATTTTTAGGTTATCTATAGTGTTGTATTTGTGAATTTTGGAATTCCTTCATTGGTGATCGATTCTTGTCCTCAAATGTTAATCAGTTGTGATATGAGTTGTCTCCTACCTTATATATTTTGGTTCTTTGATATGGATCAAGCCATTTTTCTTGAAATACAAGGGATGTTTCTCTTCACCATAGTAATGAATTTTTCTTAGTTGTTTCTTAGTCTAGTTTTGGTGTAGTATCTTTGTAAGGATCAATTCGTTCAGGAAAGGTGATGAGGATCTACATTGTTATTCTATTACTCAACAAAGAATGTTGATTCCATTAAGTTAGGGTATTTTTTACTTCTCCTATTTAGTTACATGAATTCATAGTATTATCATGGTTTAGACCTTTCATTGGAAATGGAATTAACCAAAAAATTATTGAACCAGATTAATAATGATTTTTTGTGATCACATGTTGATTATTTCTACCATGATAACAATTTGCCTCTTTATTTTCCAAATAGTGTACTATATATTTTATGATTATTATCATGTCTTGGGATTATATGGATTATCATGTTATTACTGATGGAAAATGATAAAAAAATTAAAGTTGTTAATTATTAATTATTTGGTAAAATAATTAAATAAGATCCATGACAAATGAATCAAGTGTTTCTTGTAATTTGATTGTAATTAAAATTGATCAAAATTTAGTTCTTAAATGATTTTTTTATTCTATGATAATAAAAATTTCTAAACATTAGGAATCATGATAATTCTAATTGAGAATGTTTAAGTGAAAAGGCATGATAATGAGGACGATACTTATTAATGTTTTTTTAAACTAGTTTTAATGACAGGAACATGTTTAAATATTTAATGCTTTTTATATCCTAATGCCTTATGTTTCCCTTAGTTAGAACCTAATAATATTGAATATATTATTTTAATATGGAATATGACATTATTTTAAAAAAAATTAATTATTATGGCATGATTTTTCTGTCATATTATAGATTCCAAGTTCCTTTAGTTTGAAACCACAAGAGTTTTGTTATTTATAAAGGTTGGATTTCTTGTTTTAGGGCCTAGATTTCCACTTAAGCTATTTTGTTATGCATTTTATTGATTTTTTGATATACATAGGATGTGATATTTACTTCATGATGTGATATAATTATTGGATAGCTGATGTGATATGGGTAGCGAGTCCCAAATTATGTGGAAGTAGTTGATACCTATAATGGAGAGATGCTTCGGGATATGCATGTGGGTGTCAAGGATGGCACAAGAGATGATGGAATATTTTAAAGTCGGGCTTACATGTTGATGTAATAAACATGGATGCATACTTGAAATGAATTTGTTTAATGGACGATATTTGGGTTGCTTGTTTTATTTTCATTCCTTTACCTACTAAATATGGTGGTTGGATGTTCTTGGTTCCACATTTCTTCTCGGGGTGGCTTAGGATGGTTTTCTTAGCATAAATTATATAATGAACGAAAATTATGAATATACGTTAAGCTTTGGAAATCATCGAATCATTTTTTATTATTCATGGAGGGAATATAATTCCTACTGATGGTCAAATAATATATCATGAAATAATATTAATGGTTAATTTAATTGATAATAAATTAATTAACAAAAGTCGATTATAAAATGAAAAGAAGTAATTAATGGATCTCTTTAAATGATTATGTAATTGTGGGATATAGAATCCCTAGTGGTAGTCGTTGGGTGTCCAAGAGATGATAGATTCATTTGATATTAGGATTAGATTATTACCATTATTTTGTAGTAAGGTTTATTTTACATTTTATATTTTTTAAATTTCATATGCTACCCCTCCAACATTTGTTAGAGAAACTGACAATGAGGTGACTCTAGGAGGGTGTTTTCCCTAACATATTGTTGGGAGGATTTATGGTTGAATGATAGAACAAATATTTTCAATTATTTTATACAAAATTTAATTTGTTTTATCCCATAATAGTGTTATTTAATTGGAAATTGTCACATTTTATAGTTCTTGTATTATTTTCAGCTTAATTGCTAAAATGGATTATTTTGGAATTTAACTGTTTTAAATTATTTAAAGTTTTTCACCATTACTATTTATAAAATGATCCAAATAGAACAATTATTATTTTATAGGTTCCTATATTTTATGTGATTCATTTTATCCTTCTGGAACCAAATCTCAATCCATCGTTTGGATGCTCAAATCCAGCTCACCTGTCAAGCCTTAAGAACTGTGCGCAGAATAGAACAATTTTATTTTTTGGCCCATATCTCATAATTGGAGAAACTGAATGATCTGATATTTTACATGGAACAAGAATAAATATGGAGGAAGAGGTTTAATTAATATTTTAGCACAAGAATCTTTAATTTTAAAGGACATTGATGCATTGTAACTTAATGCATTGGAATACAAATAGCCAGAATGGGAAGAATAAATATCCCTAGTAAACCCGATGTACCTCTCTCCAAACCTGTCCAAAGAAGCTGATATTTTATCGGTGTAAAGGGAAAAAATAAAATAACAACTTTTAATAATAAAAAATTCCCAAATTCTATTATTAAAGAGTCCATATAGGCACATTATTTCGTTGGAAGAGTTTTTGTGCCAAAATTACCCCCTCACCTTATGAAAGAGTGTTTCTTCTTCTTTTCAAAGGATTAGAAACATAGAGGTAGCCTTTTTTTCAATTTTCGATAGTTTAGTATTTTATTTCATTTTCATTTCATTCTGCAATTGGATTTCATATTTTAATTCAACCTCTATCCTCTCTCTTTTTTTCTCTCTTTTTTTTTCTTTTGTCGTTTTCCTTCCACTGTGAACTCTTACATTCATGATCATGAGTAGATAACCTGAGGATGTTCCTAGGGGATAATCCATTGATGAACCCAAGTCCTTGAGAATTTATATTTTATGTTTCTTATTTTATTTTATTTTGGATGAGGTGGATCTTAATGGGGAAGGCGCCTTTTTGTCTCTACTTTCCATATGAGGATTAACTTTTACTTCTATCACATTCTCCCTCGATCAAGGAGATTGATGTGAAGTCTCTCGATGATAATTGAGTTCACCATATATTCACAACCATATAAAGAAGGGGGAGTTCATTAATATTGTGGATCATGTTCATTATGTAAATATGAAACTAAAAAGGAGACGATGAAGGTTCACTCTAGATAGTCTCTTGAGATGATCTCCTTTCTGTCTAACATCATTATTTTTTCATTCATTCTGTTTTAATTGAATTGTCATATTTAGTTTTTGTATTTCATTATCATTTTTCAAATATCTATTTCTGTCCATCTTGTTTCATATGTATATGTATATATATATATATAAAGTTAATTATAAGTAGTGAGTGCTTGACGACGAAATCTCTACAAGAGATCGACCTAGGTCAGCCACTGTGCTGCACTTACTATAAATATTTTTGGGTGCATGCATGGCAACACTTAACAAAATTGGCATCGTTGTTAGGGAGGCAAGTGGTCTTCACTCACTATTTTTATTCACATTTTTCTAAAATTATCTTCCTTTAATTTTAAAAAAACCCAAAAAATCAAATATTTAAAAAAAATAAAAAAAATCGTTTTTCATGATGCCTTTCAATTCAAATTTTTATGCATGGAATGATGAATCATGGGTGCCAGAATAAGTTTACAATGATCTTGATGCTATGTTTAAAAGGATTAGGGATGTTGTGGAAAATTTGGAGATCCAAATAGAGTTGATATCTGAATACATACATGCATTTCCAGAGAAACCCAGACCTGAATCTAAGCCGAAACCTGAACAAAAATGTGTGGTGGAAGAGATTTCACCGATCATTTCTTATGTCAGAGAACCTGAGGCGGGTGAGAAATTGATTATAGAGGAATTAATAATATCATCTCCTACTCAAAAATTTCTTGAGGAGGTCCCTGAAGTACACATGCCAGTTGATTCACTTATGGGAGATCAACATTTTTTAGAAGAACCAAGGAACCACTTTGTTGAAGATAACCTAAAACATGATTTTCACATCCTTGATATTGAACAATTAGAACCTTTTAACCTCAATCTTTACTTGTAAGAAAATGAAGATGAAGCACCTGCTGAGATGGAGTTTCAAATGGTCTTGATCAAAGAGATCAATTTCCAAGCTGACTTACTTGAGAGGGAATATTTCTTTTTTGAATCATCTTGTTTTATTTTTATTCATATAGAATTGTTTTATGACTTCTCCTTTCTTGAAATTTATGATACAACAAAAATGAATCAGACCGTTGATGTTAAGGAAGTGATTGCACATGTGGTGGTGATTGGAGAATAGGAACTGGGGAATAATGTGGTGTGACTTCCTCCTCTACATCAACTTACATATAATATGGAAGAAGACACTACAAAATTTCATAAGGCGGACCCCTATTTTCTTTTTCCTCCCACTTTGGACATTGAATTTTATATGAATTCATTCTTCTGGGTTGGGAAGTTTATTATATTATTTTGGGTTCTCCAATATTTGTGTCTACTCATGGAAACTATAAAAATTCACATGTGGTGGTTCTTCTCAAAGAAACCACATCCACCTTCTTATTGGGGATAACTCACTGTAACTGCCTGACTAGGGGTAGAAAAAACCTAGAACCTGTTTGGGTGGTGAAACTTAGCATTGATCTTTTTCTATCCCCTTTCTTATTTATTTTTATTTATTTTTATTATGTCTTGTCATCATCTTTCCTGTAGTTTTAATGTGGTAGCATCTTTGAGATTAACTCGAGGCTTACACTAAAAAATAAATCAAGTCATATCTTTCCTTTTCTTTATTTTATTTTCTGCCAAATATAAATTCTATGTGAAAATTTATCTTGATCTAATTTGAGATAAAAAGATGTTAGTAAATGGAATAATGGTGGGGGAAGGATTTCTACTTGTATTTAAGAATTTTGTGTGTGTTTTCATTTTATTCTTCATGAATTCTTTTTTGAAATTTTCATGTTCTCCTTTTTCATTAATTTGGTGTTTTTTAGGATTCAGGAGTTGAATTGAAGACTTTGGAAAATTCAAACCATCTTGGTATTTTTTTCACATTGATTGATTTTAGGATTTGAGGATTTAAATTATTGTTGAATGGATTTTTTTCTCAATTTATGATATTTTCATTTCATGATGTTTGGTTGATTTTGAAACCCATGTCCACAAGTACTGTCTAAATTTAAAATCATGCCCTACTGTAGGGTCCTGAAAAATTTGCAAAGAGGAATGGGAATTCCACTTAATTTGAGAAAGGATTCTACCCAATTTCCCTCATAGGATCGTGCAAAAACATGAAGAATACTCAAAAATTGAAAAATTATTGACCAACCCATGTACCAGTTCAACATTGATGGTATGTGTCCGGTTCAGCGAGGCTCCCCCTCTATGGACCAGCATCTTCCATGAAATGGAGGCGGGAACCCCTATGCGGGTGCGAAGCAGGACAGACATCGGGCCAGTCCACCGCCATGAATTGCGCCAACCAGCCAATGTCGCGCGTGCCATCATTCGCAAAACAGAGGCTTAAGTCGTATGCGACCACATACCTTGTCATTTTGAAAATAGAGGTAGAGGGGTTCATGGTCGTGGAGCAATTCCGCGAAACTCGGTTCCATAAATATCGATTGACTGAGTCATACGCGGGCGAGGTTTTCTTCATGGGCTTCCTCAAAAAGCGTCGTGTTCTCCATCGATACAACATCTTGATTACTCTATAAATAGACCCTGAGGGGGGGTCAAAATTGTGGGAAGGAAAGGATGGGTGAAAACCCATGGGGAGACGCTAGAGAAATCGCTCCTAGCGGTAATGTTATGGGACCATCCGCCAACACCATATCAACTGCGGATGCACACTTCTGCATAGAGGAGAAACCAAAATGCGAACCACATGGAGCCAGCTCCTCCGCGGCCAGCCCTTAGCAGTCATTTCCTTCGCGGACATCCTAGGCGGTCAGCTTCTACGCAGCCCGCCTCATCCACAGCCATCTCATCCATGGTCACCCTTCACGGAAAGCCTCTCTGCGGCTACTCCTATGCGGCCAGCTCCTCTACTGATACCCTCCGCGACCATCTATTATGCGTCCAACTCCTATGTGGCCAGCATCGCCGTGGATCTCCTCTACGTCCATCTCCTACGCGGATAGCTCCTCCACGGATACCCTCCACGACCATCTCCTATACAGCCAGCTCATACGCAGATCGCTCCTCCGCGGACACCCTAGGTGGCTTACTCCGCTGTAGCCAGCACTCCATGGTCAGCTCCTATGCAGCCCATCCCATGCCAAAAACCCCATGCACTCGTTGGTCCATACTGCAGCCCCCACACCCCCACTCGGGCTCAGGGTCGGGTTGCAGCCCTAGCCCTCTGGGATTGTCCCTTCACTACCATCACTAACCCCAATGAAAAATGGAGAGTTTCTCCATGGGGTTTTTGTGGTGGGTCAACAATATATTCTATTGCACCCTTATTCCACTGCAACATCCATCCTATACATGACATGAGTTGATCTACTCCTCATGGCTCTCCTATAACCCCATTACCTAGCTTCTTTTGCTAGGTTCATCCAGAAAGGGCCACCCTTGCGTAATTCCCACACCAACCATTGATAGGTATCTCCTACATAGTCATCCTGACCACATGTCGTTAAATTGTATGGCCCTCGTCCTATCCATATGATGTTAAACTATATGGAAATAGTCCCTTCTACACGACATTAAATTCTGATGTCTTTATCCAAGCTATATGAATTTAAACTGTAGCACACCTAAACCCCATAAAATATTCTAGGCATCCCTCCTGGAGTAAGCCCCACACCATCCTCATCGGAAGCTAGTGGCCCTTCTCCTCTCATCATGGAAGGTTCATTGCTCCACTGTGCGACTCCTACCTTCCCCCAACATCAGGGAGAATGACAGTTTAGTGGTCCCAGCCTTCTCCACTACTTGTCTTCTTTCTCCCCTTCCCTCAGTAGGGAGAATGTGTGAGGCTTTCCAAGTCTGCTGCACTCTCTTGTTTCTCACACCGAGCATGACCCACGTGTGCTTAGAGATTTTTGATGGTCACGGTGTCCGCACAACGACACCCCTAAAAAAGAATTATGTGGGTTTTGATCCCTGTCTCCTAAGCAGGGTACGTAGGAAGCCTCCCTGAGGTTCAATCCCAATTCAGGGCACTAACCATTTGTAAGTACCAATCATGCTCCTCAAAATTAACTACATGGGTTTTGATCCCTTTATCCTAAGCAGGGTACGTAGGAAGCCTCCCCGAGGTTCAATCCTAATTTGGGCCACCAACCATGTGTAAGTCCCAATCATTCCCCTCAAAATGAACTAAATGGATTCTGATTCCTCTCATAAGGATATGTAGGAAGCCCATATCATGGGCTCGATCCAAACTCTCAGGTCATTATTTGTCACCCCTATATGACAATAAACTCCAGAGCGCCCACTTATGAGGTTTCAAACTCGTGCTGTCAAAATGAATCCAAACTACTCTAAGTCATTAATCACAATGATGGATGGTAAACCTCAGGCCTTAATGACTCTGAATCCCTGCATTCAGTTGATCATTTCCATATAAGGGGTAATCCATGGATACTATGCTTGGGGATAAACCAAAGATTCGCGAACATATGAATAAGTCTTAAATTTATAAGAGAGTACCAGAACAGGAAATAATCCCCCCCCAAAAGGGAATGATGAGCTCGACATCCCATCCTCTCGACCAATTTGAGTTCTTAAGCATCACTGGATGAATCACCTAGTGAATGCCTGCCTTTGGAAAGCAGGTCCACATATTTTTGGATACAGAACCGTTGGGCATTTCGAAAAAAAAGGGCGATATACCTAACCTGAGCGATTGAGCGGAACTCAGCCCTCTGTAAGATCGACCGTCGGGCGCGTCGGTCTACCCACCACTCGATCAAAACAAAAATGGGGGATCCTACGTGAATCGTTAACTAAGCATGACAGATTTTACTTAATCCCACTATTTTCCACCTTATACTCACAAGTAGGGCCATGCAAGGTCATTAATTACGCATGGGATCATGAGATGCTCCTTTGATGGGTTTTCAATTTGTATTTGTTAATATATTTTACAGGTACCACTCAGAACTCCCTTTGATTCAATAGAATAATGGAGGAACTCAGAAATGTGTACTTCAAGAAATGTAATGACCAGACATCCCCAACAATGAATGACCTCGTCACCTACTCAGCGTCTTCAATGTTGGGTCTCAGATGCGTTGATCTGAGAGTAACACTTGAATGGTACTCTCCTGATGGTGGAGGCGGCTATGCATGCCCTCTAATCCACCAAGACCCACCAGTCGCCTGTCCAGAAGCACCTGTGAAAGCAGATCTAGAAGGCTCTTGTTTCCGTCTCAAACCCTTTCGGGAGTCTATCCCCGGAACGGGACAACGCGTACCTCCCTTATCATAGGGAGATGGATGAGGTCAACACCAAGGAATTCATCCCCGTTGAATGGGAGTTCTTCTCTAAGACCCACGCTTGAAGATCTTGTCACGCTTACGCCGCAACTCAGTATCCTCATACTAAGGAGGATGTCTCCCCGAGGATCCGGGCCCACTCTCCCCGAGCTCTGTCCTCTCGGACCGCCCGATGAGGGAGGAAAAAAACAACCGGGTACCAGTCATCACCTTTGTCTCTAAGGAGGAGCTCTGCTACCCAGTCACGGAGATGTATTGTTATCTAGAACATACACATGTTTTCTCCTCCAAAGCCTGTCATCCAGACATGGCAACATCATATGAGCAGGCGCACATCCCCACCGAGCTCCATCAAGATCGTCACTCACACAGGATGACACCTACGTGACATGTACCTCTCCCTACCCAGGATCATGAAGCCCACCAACCAGATGTGGTGGCAACCCAGTGCCTGCTAGACCAGCTCCTAGAAGATGCTCCTGATGGCATACCATCCCGATGTGGTGGCAATCAACAAAGCCCTCCATCTAGATGTGGCACCAATTAATAAATGGGAACGTCACCCTTTCAAAAAAGGCCACATACTCAATATGGTGGGGAACCAACATATGAAGGGCCAGCTCCCTACGAATGCTGGTAAACTTCACCATCCTGATTTGGTGGAAAACAGAGAGATAAACCAACAAATCCTAGCACAGGGGTAGACTTGTTCACCTACCCCAACATTGGAGAATTCTCAGTACCCACTTACCACCGGAGGACTAGAGCAGGATATTACTACTCTAATACCGGATTGGGCCTTCATACACGTTCCAACCAAATATGTCTCTCTGCATATCCTGTAAATGATGGAGGAGCAGGTATCGATCCCAAATCATATCTTGCAGACTTTCCATAATGTAGTTGCATCAGCAGAAATAGCAAGGACAAGGGCATGTGAGCCTGTCTCCCCAATTGAGGGGACTCATCTAAGAGACGAGATAACCACCTCAGAGTAGATCTGTATCTCTGCTTCCTCCTAAGAGAATCTTCATCCATATTCCGCGATACAAGGGAAACTGGATCAAGCAGCTTCACTCGTTCCCACTGGGGGACACTCGTCCATCATGGTGAATGCTCCAGAGCAGGAATATATCCATACTAAAAGTCAAGATGTTTGTTGTAATATCCTAGTAGAATCACGGGACCCAATTAGAAAGGGACCCAAAGGTAAAGGCAGTTATCGATAGAAAACAGTCCACGCTGCCCGCAAGAAAGCGTCCCGAACGTGGCCAAGGCAGCCCGAAAATAAAGAGTGGGTTCATGACTCCGCTCTGCTAAAAGCTGGGGTTCCCAATACTGATAAGAACATATCGAAGGCTCATAACCCAACCCACCCATTACCATATTATGGGAGTGGCAATAGTAGTTGTGAAGGTCCTCCCCACAATGTCACTACCAGCAGCTCTGAAGGTCCTCCCCAGAGCACCTGCAGGGGCCTCCCCCACGGTCATATAATGATCGATCACGAGAGGTTCTCTTTTGATGTGAGTCATGGAAGCCCTCAGCATGACTAGAAGATCGATCAGCAACAAGGCCCTCCACTTGTTGCGGTCCACCCTGATGTTCCTCCTCGTGGTATACACTACATTCACTCTCCGTGCGGTGGGGCCAGAGATTAAGATAGTAGTCCCCGCTATCTTAGTCACAACAACGGAGGCCCTCCCCGTAGTGACGTCTCATCATGACAAGAAAGCCCTCCCCTTGTCATGGCTTGCCTTGAAGGTCCTCCCCAGGGCTTATGTTGCAATGACACTCCGTGTAGACGAGCATCAGATCATGATGGTAGTCCTCGCCACTCTGATAAGAGAGGTCCTCCCCATAGAGACGTGAAGAAACGAGAAGGCCCTCCCCTCATTGTGGTACATTCTGAAGGCCCTCCCCAGGGTGTACCCCATAGACATTCTCCCTACGGCAGCTGCGATGGTAGTCCTCGTCACCATGGCTTACATTGATAAGGTCCTCCCTACAATGGCCCCAAGCAACAAGAAGTTCCTCCCCTTGTCGCAGTTTGTCTTGAAGGTCCTCCCCAGGATACTCAATGAACGTCAAACCATGATGGTCATCCTCCCCATGATGGAAATTATTGTGAAGGTCCTCCCCAAAGTGATATATCATATCGACGGGAAGGTCCTCCCCCAATCGAATCAAGCACAGAAAATCCCTCATATGCTGAGGCACTCAGAAGGATGGGATCAAGCATTTCAGATTCCCAGCTAGTCACAAACAACACCCTTCTTCAACCAAGAGATGGTCTGGGGCCACGTTCATCTTCCAGACCACATCAGAATTTCCCACATGATAATTCAATACCTACTGGCCCCACTACCTCTAAACACACTATCGGTGAGCATCACAGTTGGGATGACTAGGTAGAGGAATTGCAAGCAGAGGAGCATACCGATATGTTGCACCAGAGGAAACGACTGGCCAGAGATGATGTACCAGTTATGTTTTGGCCCATGACCACCTCTCAATTTGACATGCCCAGAAAGTTTTTAGAAGAATGTGTGCATGAAATCCGCTCAAATATAAGGAGAACCCTCCGCCGGATGAAATCAAGCTTCCTACCCTACGATGGTTATGTAGACCATGTCAAGATAATAGGAGACCTTCTGCATCACATCGACCTGGAAGCTCTTCCTTCGGCGCGGTAACTTCGACCTGAGAGGCGTAAAGGAAACCTTGAGTTATCCAACCTCCGTACACTAGACCAGTTGCGCCGCCTCATTGGTGATTCTCCGATGAGAGTCCATATCAGAGGATGAGGAGAACATGGAGAACTTCATTTCACTCCGCTCCCCACCCAAAAGAACCCATTCGGCATAATTTATTGAAACATCATCACGTCAAGATAGAAATCGAGTGGGGTCCCTGTTCCGGAAAGGCGACCCACCCAATAGAGACAGGCCTTGAGTAAGTCCCAGAAGCGTTAGGGCAGACAGGAACAAGCCATTCAAGAACTCCTGAATCAGGCCACCAAAAGCATACAACATGCCTCTCACCTAAGAGAGGCCAATCAGTAGTCATTACTTGCCTCCCCAGACTGGATTGATTCACATGTGAACTCTGCATCAGATCCAGTTCACCCCCGAATGGGGGAATTCAATATCAGGCAGGTAGCAATAGCAGTAGCCAATGCTGCAATCTAGGGTCAACCCAAGCCTACAGAGCTGGGGGCATTTTTAACAATAAATGCCCCCCCCCCCCATAACACCAAAAAGATGGGAAGAGACTCAATGTCCAAGTAACAGAGCCAACCCCCGCCCTTAGGGATGGGGACATTATTACCACCTCAACAACAACCTCCCCCATCAGAATCAATATTCACTTGTCTAGGGAGGAATATCAGAATAGGAGGTTACTGCCCTATCCCGTTTTTTGAATCATCATCCCCTTCAAGAGGGAGGCGTACCGTAAGGATTCATCAAATAACTCTCTACATCACCCTTCGTCAAGGAGTCCGAAAGCAATCCCAGGACAGGAAGGGGAAGACCAGTAAAAGGAGTGGGAGATCCTATTCCTATTTGGATGATTACGTATCCTCTACCCCGTGATAGGCATCCATAAACACCATAGAGGTTAACCCCATGGGTGACATCGAAGATGAGGCAAATCCAGATGGATCAGGATACAACGGTTCCGGTCAGGCTATGGTTCACAACGAACCATCGGGTTTGCACACCCGGAACTAGAGGGCCACCCTAAATATGGCCTCCCCTCTAGCTTACCCTCCTCCTCTTACCCTGAGAACTTACAACAAGGATAAGAACAAAGCACAGGTTTCCCTTAACCTTCCTCCTTCTCTCAATTAAAACATGCCACTTACGCTCGCTGAGAGATTCACTCGACAGGAAGGGGAAATGAAATAATTGAGCTAGCTTAACGCCAAGCTACTCTAGAGGAACCGTCTTATTGAAAGTGATTCCCAAGAAGAGCCACACCTTGAACTCCCATCAATTGCACCTCAAAGTCCAAGGTTTTCCCCGAAAAATGAAATGTGGTATGGGCCCCCACCCAATGTGATGCCTGACCAATCCAACTACCTGAACATGGATTTGGATAAATTCGAAGACTTACCTCTACTCATGAAGCAACCAGAGAAAGTACGTCTAAACCCTCTGAAGGTGTCACAAACTGAACATGCACCATTGGTGCCAGCTGAGCCAGATCCTCAAGCAATGCCTCGGGCTACACTTTCCCAAGACCGATCCCAACAGGATTTAAACAAGGGACTCGCCAGCACCATCGAGGCACTGATAGCTCAATTGGAAGCAATAGAAGGTCGACGTGATTCGGTATAGCCAGAGTGAAATCCCTACCATGATTGGGTGAGCAACACGCCTCCACCCAATTTTGGGAGCCCTGTATTCCCTATTTTCAATGGATCAGGTGATCTAAAACAGCATTTGATGCACTACGCATCTTATTGCAACCCAAAGATGGGAACTCCGGAACAACAAGAAGCAGTGAAACACAGATTCTTCGTGTGGAACTTGCAAGGATCTTCCTTCATTTGGTATATTAGTCTGCCAACTCAGTCAATAAAAATATGGATAGATCTTCGGTAGCAGTTCATGTTCCACTTCAGCTCAACGTTGCCTAAAACAACGGTCAGTGAACTCCTGAATTAAAAATAGAGGGAGAACAAGAGGGTATCATATTTCATCTCTAGATGGAAGGGTCTAACCTACTCTTTGGATAGGACAATGCCCTAAGATGATATGCTTTCCATATGCATAGATAACCTTCGAGATGAGCTGCGAACACCACTCATACTAGTGGACTGCACCACTGGATTCCGCAATCTCTCTGACATTGCTCATAGAATTGAAGACTCCCTGCAGCGGACTAATCAGAAGTCTCAAATAACCTCACAGGCTACTGCAAAGAGAGCAGTTAGAGCTGAAGCATCCTCTGTCACGCTCAAGCCATCCCCTGAGCCTGCTCCACCGCCTAGGGCTCGACAAAATTGTCAAGGGCCCCGGTATATCAGTGGCCGCCTCCGCCCAAGCCGAAAAATCAGAGAGGATTGAAGTGGAACCAGTTTGAGGAACTAAGAAACAATGTATACTCATTCTTAGAGGACCAGGTCCGTGGTTACTTCATCGCCGCCATGAATTGCAATTTGCTCCACCTCTCGGAGTAAATGAAGCCCGAAGAAGTTAGTCGTGATGACAGGCCAGATTGCTGTCCCTATCATCGAATGTTGGGGAACAATATCCAAGAATGATTCATCTTAAAAGACCACATGCAAAGGAAGGTAGACTCCGGGGCAGGTCGAGCTGGGACCACCCCCATTACATGTGACGTATATTTCTACCACCGACTCCGACAAAGGGGAGGGGTGGCTGGAAGTCTCTAGAAATAAGGGGCATAAATTTGATGACTGGATGACTCGGAAGACTATCAATCGAGCTCAGAGAATACTCTGAGCTCAACTACAGTAGATGGTGTTGCCGCCAATAGCCTCTAATGCTACACAGCAGACAATATCAGCCTCACAACCCTCCACGATCCAGTCATCCAGGCATAATCTAAAAGGGAGGAGACATGTGCAAGAGTAGCATTCCGCAATGAGGCCGAAGTTAGCCCTGACACTATCAGACATTATTCCCTCAAACTTGGTGCCACGGGAACCAACCCACCAAACAACACCCTTAGGGACAACCGAAAAGGTTGACCTGTCACAGGACGAGGAGCTAATCTTCTATTCCATCAATGTAATCCATCTAATGGAATTTTTCCCTGAAAAAGGTTATGGTTATGAACCCAAGTTCCTAATACAAGGGGCTGGGAGGAGGAATCGTAGAAGAAGGGGATACTAGGGGAGGTGCAGTCGCAGCCAAAACCAACCATACGGTTTTTACCCAACCCAAACTGTTAATATCACGAAAACCCATGGGAGGGCCCTTCAATGGACTCAGAAGGAGAAAGAATATCCCTCCACCTCTACAAGAAGCCACTCTGGCCCCGTCATTCTGTGGTACCCATCAAAGGAGGAATAAGTTTCTAGCCACCTAGTGTGCACAAACAGACCAGTCGAGCTGAGTCCCCAGAATGTGGGAACACTGTTCGAGATTTGACCCCACGGCTAGTACCTCCTCATCACATACTCCATCTCCCAAAGTGCCTGCTAAAACTCTCCCACCAAAGGAGAAGCCTCGGACGCTGGCGCCAAAATATGATATCCTTAAGCAGCTGGCATCTGTACCAGCCAAACCATAAATCTAGGATGCCCTGAGTTAGTCAGTAGATCTCAGGAAGCCGTTTATAGAAGCCTTGCTCAGCCCCCATGAGTTTCAAGATGAGGTCACTGCCACCAAGATTTACTGGATGGAGGATGGCTTGGATAAATGCAATTCGGTGATTTCCTTCATTGGTCAGGATGAAGATGCCATCATGCAAGGACACATCAAACCACGATATGTGCCCGGTTGACCAAATGATGTTGAGATCCAGAAAGTCTTTATTGAAAACATCTCTAGAGTTAACCTCATTCCCTTATGGACACTTCGTAAGTTAGGCTACATTGAGGATGATCTAATACCCTCATACACAACTCTTTTGGGTTACGACAAGAGTGAACAGAAGCCAATGGGAAAAATCAAGCTAAAAACAATTTTGGCAACCTTGTGGCCTACTTGGAATTCCTGGTGGTCTAGCAGAACACAACATTCAATGCCGTACTGGGAAGGTCATGGCTCCATAAGCACATGGCCATTACTTTATCCTACCACCAGTGTATTAAGTATTGCGTAATGGACAAGGTGAAACATTGAACACTTACAAGGAAACTTTCGAGCTCTCTGAGTCACACTACATTGACATTGGTTTTTTATAAGCAAAATAAGAAGAAGCCTTCAATCGATGGTATCCACTGGATCCCCGCACCAAACGGCCTAGAAATAGTTCCTAATAAACCCCTCAATTATCACGGCGAAGAATACGTACTAGCCATCAACCATGTTGAGATAAGGAGTTCATGTCCGGACACGTACTCTGCTAACCTCATGACATCATCCATGACGTCTGAGCATAGCGGTGCAGAAACAACCGCTAACCCTCAATTTGGGGGAGAATACTTGAGCATGGATGCTGAAAATGCCTCACTTCCAGACTCCCAAGATCCCACGCCAAGAACACTCCCCCCAAAGGATAAAAAAGATGAGAATGTGGGGGAAGAAGAAGAAGATGATCTTAGGGATGAACCTCTCGAATTTGAGGAAGGTATCTCCACCACTATGGACGAGCTCAGGGAAATAGACCTGGGTACTGAGGAAGACCTTAGGACCACTCTCATTAGTACAACCATTTCTCCTGAGGAGCATGAGGTATATACCTCTTTCCTGAGGCAACATCGACATGTTTTTTCCTGGAATTACACAGAAATGCCGGGACTCAATCCCGAAGTGGTGACACACCACTTAGGTCTTCCAGAAGACCACTAGGGCTATAAACAAGCCACCAGAAGGATGCACCCACCACATGCTGCCAAAATAGAGGCGTAAGTCGATAAGCTTATTAAAAAAGTCTTCACTCGAGAGGTTTAATACCCCATTTGGCTAGCCAACATTGTCCCTGCCAAGAAAAAGAACGAAAAAATCCGTGTCTGTGTTGATTTATGAGATCTCAATTGGTATTTCCCAAAAGATAATTTTTCGATCCCAATCACTGAGTTATTAATCGACGCAATGGCCAGGAATGGGTCTCTCTCCTTCATGGATGGTTATTTTGGGTATAATAAAATCAGGATGGCCTGAGAAGACAAAAAATCCACTACCTTTAGTGCCCCTCAAGAAGTATTATGTTACAGGGTCATGCCCTTTGGTCTCATGAACGCTAGTGCCACATATCAATGTGCCAGGCATCATATCTTTAAACAACTCCTGGGGAGATTTGTCAAATGCTACGGGGATGAGTTGGTGGTCAAATAAAGACAGTTCTCAGATCACCTGTCAGACCTTGAAACTGTCTTCAACAAACTTCGACAACATAACCAGAATATGAACCCCTTGAAATGTGCCTTTGGGGTTACCTTAAGGAAATTCCTTGGCTTCTTCGTATGCCATCACGACATCGAAGTAGTCCCTGAAAAGGAAAAGTCTATCCTTGGTTTACCACCTCCCCACAATCTCACTGAGTTGAGAGGATTCCAAGGACATCTGTCCTACATTAGGCGGTTCATAGCCAACCTAGTGGGTAAATGTTTTCCCTTCACTAGGTTAATGAAAAAGGTGGTTACATACTAAAGGAAAAATGATTTCCAAGAGGCATTCAACAGTCTAAAGAAGTACCTATTAATCCCACATGTGATCATTCCTTTAGTTGAAGGAAGACCTCTTATCTTATACATGACGGCCCTATAGCGGTCACTGGGAGCCTTCCTCGCACAGAAAAATGATGCGGGAAGTGAAAACAGTTTCTATTACCTCATCCAAATCATGATCGATGTTGAAACTCAATACTCAAACATCAAGAATATTTTTTTGGCCTTGGTATTTGTAGTTCAAAAATTGTGACCTTATCTGCAGCATCATTATGTCCATTTGTTCTCGTGTAGTAACCCGATCATGTACATCCTCAGCCGCCTGATGTTGACCAGGTGCCTATCTCAATGGGCATTCATCCTAAAACAGTTTGACATCTGGTTTGTGCCTCAGAAATCCATCAAAGTCCAGGAATTAGCAGATTTTCTGGTAGAGCACCCCTCGATAGGGACCACCACACTGGACATTGAACTACCTAATGAAGACATCTTCTCGGTTCAAGAGGAGTTCCCAACATGGGAAACGTACTTTGACGGTGCATCTGAATGCCCGACAGGGAAGAGGATGGTGGATCCCAAATTTAACAAGGTGGGTTTGGGGATCATACTCATGTCCCTAGAAAAGGCAGTTCTTCTATATTCCTTCCTCCTGTCTGAAGTATGTACGAACAATGAGGTGGAGTATCAAGCCCTCATTTCATTCCTGGAGCTCGCACTCCAGGAACAAGTAAAACCCCTTAAGTTAAAAGGTGACTCGTAACTGTTCGTCAAGGAAGTCAATAGTGACTATGCTGTTAAAAAGGAAGAGCTGATTCCCATGTTTGACCATGTCCAAGGGTTAATGGTGGAATTCTCCACGTAACCAACATTGACCTATATTCCCCGGTCTTAGAATGCACAGGACGATGCATTATCTAATGTTGCCCCAGCCCTAGTTGACCCAAACTGGGATGAAATAATTATCAATATTTCTCATCATTGAATGGTCTTTCCATTTTTTCAGACTAATATAGAAGAAATCAACGAAGTAAGTCTTGTCCCTAATCTATATTCTCCTACCACCGGCTGGATGACCCCCATTGAAAACTACCTTTGAAGGGGAGAACTTCCATCAGACAAGGCTGAACGAGAGCAAATACGGAGAAGGGAAATCAACTTTGTCCTATATGGTGGAATGGGTCAGTAAGAGGTCATTTACAAAGGATCCATCGACAGAGTCCTCCTTAGATGTATTGATGGAGAGGAAACTGATGCTGTCATAAATGAAGTACATGCCTGAGTATGTGGAGCATATCAATCAGGGTCTAAGCTTTCCCATCAGGTTCGAAGGCTTGGGTACAATTGGCCCACCATGGAATGAGATTGCGTGCACTTTACCACAAAATGCTACTCCATCCAAATTAATTCCAACTTCATTCACCAACCCCCAGAGTTACTTAATCAGGCCAAGTACTTCTGGCCATTTTCCATCTGGGGAATGAACTTCGTGAGGCCATATCCTCCTTCCACGACCAAACAAATGAAGTACATCCACATAGTAACCAACTTCATTTCCAAATGGGTAGAAGTTGTACCCATCAAGGAAGTCAGGCCAAGAAACATTGTCATTTTTGTGAAATCCAATATCATCACCAGATTTGGTGTCCCTCATACTATACTGACAGATAATGGAACCAACTTCTGCTCTGTTGAATTGGAAAAATTGTACCAAGAATATGGTATCAAGGCTAACCACTCATCCCGCTACCATGAAGCAGCCAACGGACAGAAAGAGGCTTTCACCAAGACCCTGTCCAACATTCTCTTCAAAATGGTTGACAAAGACAAGAAATCATGGTCAGATAAACTCTTTCATGCATTGTGGGGTTATCAAACCATAATTTGCACTACTACTCGGGCTACTCTGTACTCATTATTATATGGAATAGAAGTGGTCATGCCCATTGAGCTCCAATTTACCTCGCTCCGTGTTTCCATTTGTGATCAGTTATCCAATAATAGGCAATCAGAAAAATGACTAGGAGAATTGGAACTGCTGGATGAGAAGCAGTTTCACACTTTGAACCATCTGGAAGTATATCATAATCGGATCGCATGAGCATTCAATAAAATGGTTCCCCATATATCTTGTTTGATGGGTTTTTCGCTCATTGTGTCACCCTCTTTCAGGCTCCTCTAGTATTGATTGATTCAGAGTTTAAGCCTCAGGTTGTGGTCCTCTGTCTTGATTGTTTCAGATCCCGTTCCTGGGGGTCCCCTGCGGATCAAGTGGTGGTACTTCCAACCCTGAGAGGCACTGTATATTCCTCTATTTCCTTGCGATGACTGGATGCTTCGTCATGCTCCTCTGGAGTAAGTGTGGCGAATTCATTGCCTACGGAAGGTGTTTCTTTGAATTTTGGTTTTTTGTCTTCGTTTCCTTGGGGATCCTACAGGCAGTTCTCTCTTAGTGTTCATTATGGTTCAGCAATGGTGGATGAAGTTTTCTGATGTTGGTATTGGTTCATTGTTCAACGATGTGCCTATTTTCTTTTAGTGTTATGGTGGTTCTAGCGGTAACAGGGTCAACGCAAATGGCGGTGGTAGAAGACGTTGGTACTGTATTTTTTCGTTGTTGGTTCTGTTCGATGATGATACTAGCATGGCCAGAATTTTTGGTGCGATGTTGTTCATTGTGGTGTGCTGGGTTTGTTCCTGTCTAAAAGCTCGTTCCATGGAAGCTTACGCTGCTTTAACCCTACTCTGGCCCCGAGTTCCATTTATCCTCTCCAGGTCAGTCGGGAGTAATGGTTCGTCGAAGCTTTGGGAGGTGGTATTTAGGCAGTTCTCGGTTCTCTAGGTAATGATCCCTTAGCTTGGTTGTTCAGTGAAGGTGAATCATGGATGATCGGGTCTCTGTGTTTTCGGTCGCTCTGGTTATCATCTCCGGCGATGAAAGGGAAACAGTGATGTCTGAGTTTCTTTCTCAAAGCTTTGATGAAAACGGTGATCAGGCATGATGTACGATGATGGTTTTGACAAAGGTGAGCAATGCCGACGGTGATGATGGTAGGTTTACATCATGATTATGGCGGCTAGGTGGCGGTGATAGGTTGGCAGTGCAATGATTTGGTTTCTCAGTATGATAGTTTTTTAAAATTTGAATTTTGAAATGTGTATCTGGCGTGGTGGTTTTTAACAGTTTGTGGATTTTTGAATTTTTGAATGTGGTGTGTAGTGGTTTAAGGTTACGTGGGATTTTCATTTACTGGTGGCTTACGTATGGTTCCCACTTACCCAAAAAGTGGCGTTTTAAATAATAAAAAAATGGATTGTGGAAAAATCCTATCGTATGAGCTGCATGACGTTAAACTGCCAAGCGCCTATCGTCTGAGATGCATGATGTTAAACTGCCAAGTGCCTATCATCCGAGATGCATGACGATAAACTGACAAGCACCTATCGTCTGATCTTCATGACGTTAAACTGCCAAGCCTCTATCGTCCGAGATTCATGACGTTAAACTCTCAAGCACCTCTCATCCGAGCATCATGATGTTAAACTGTCATGCGCCTATCATCTGAGCTGCATGATGTTAAACTGCCAAGCGCCTATCATCCAAGCTGCATGACTTTAAACTGGAAAGCGCCTATCATTCGAGCTGCATGACATTAAACTTCCAAGTGCCTATCGTCCAAGCTGCAGGACGTTAAACTGCCAATTACCTTTCATCCGAGCTATAGGACGTTAAACTGCCATGCCCCAATGGTCCAAACTCTTTGACCCTAAACTAAGAGTATTTCGATGTTATACTACCTCTTTAAATGAACTATGTGTGGCTTTATTCCTGTTCTAATAGTATATGTAGTGACACACAGACCCCATGACCGGGTCCAGCCACCACCTAAATCACCACCCTCTTAGCATGCCTATTCACACATTATGAAACCGGGACTTCCGCCATTACTTGTTTCTCACAACGAGTATTACTCACATGGGCTTAGGAATTATGGTTGGGTCCCTTTGTGTGAACACAAACTACATGGATTTCAGAGAACTACATGCGGCTTGATTCCTGTCCTTGTAGGATACGTAGCGATGCTAGGATTCTGTATCTTGGCCCAGGCATCCTCAAATAAAGTTGAAAGTGCCCTTTTTTCCCCTCGTGTACAGACCAACCCTGCATGGGGTGTACCCCTTTCAGACAACTACATACAGATTTATTCCCACTTTTGTAGGATATGTAGAGACACTGGGATCCCATATCCTAGCCCAGCCACCCCCGAATGAAGATTAAAAATGTCATTTTCCCTCGTGTACGGACCAGACCTGCACGGGGTGTATTATCTTCTAAAAAACTACGTACGGCTTGATTCCTACCCCCATAGGATATGTATTGATGAAAGAATTCCACACCCTATCCTAATCAACCCAAATGAAGCTAAAAATACCTCCTTTCCCCCGTTTAAGGATCAGACCTGCATGTGGTGTATTCCTCATCCTTACTGCATGACATTAAACTGCACAGATAAGAAAGAAATTTTTTCCCCTTTCCCTCATACGAACCAGACCTACACAGGGTGTATTCCCCAAAAGAACTACTTGTGGATTGATTTCTTCTCTTATAGGATACGTAACGACACTGTGATCTTATCTCATAGCCCAGCCGACGATAAAAGAAAACACAGGTATATATACCCCATTTCACATCTACACAGACTTCTTCCTCACGATATGACGTTAGAACTATGCGGACTTCATCCTCACCGCATGACGTTAAACTGCACGGACTTCGTCATGACCCACCCAAGATATATGGTGACACAGGATTGGATTACTCCTTGTGCATTTGGATGCATCCTCTCCATACATCAGACTCCACGACCTAGATTATTGCGGATTTTCATAACCACCCATGGCCATCAAAAGTGGAAAGTTATCAACCCGTGGACACCTTTGTATGACTATGCATACCATGCCCTAAGTGGCTCTTCATATTGATAGCACCTGGACCGTCTATCAAAGGAAATATTTCCTTAGGAGATAATTTTCTTATCTCCATACGATAACTGGCCTCAGATCCCCCATATCATATCTCCCGATCCAAAAATTTATGGAGCAATGGTTTACAAGTATGTTCCCATCTCACATCCAAATGTTGCATGGGTATCCCAACCTATTTATGTAACAACACAAAATTTTATGATAAGTATTCTTTTTAATTTATTTGATGTCATGTGTTTTATGCTACAACAAGATTATCTTGTGCTATACGCAACACCGTATTATCTTGAAATATACGCAACACTATTCTTAGATTGTGTTACACACAATTTCAAGTTCGTTTGATAATAGTCATTCTATGCAACATTGAGTGTATATATATATATTCAATGTATAAATGAAATATGGTTGGATAATGTTATATGAAACAACAAAGGAGTCTTGCACAACACGCAACCCTAACTTGGCTTTCATTACACGCAATCGTGACCTTCCTCGATAGCGTGTGTTGTACGCAATACCGGATTTTACTAAACAACAGTATATTATTATAATATTATTATGAACTAGCCGTTATGAATAGTATTAAATAAATTTTAAATTTTATAACATTATTATTCATCTTACTCATTTTCTAGAACATGGTAAAAGAAAAAAATAGATTTTTCGGGTAAAATAAGTATTTTTCAAAAAATGCAGTTTTGCTGCCTTTTCATGGTGCACCCACATTAAATCTAGTTGTTGACATGTTTATAAGTTCAATTTGACAAAATAAAATTCTTCTTTTGAATCAGGAAATAAATGTTAACATTGTATAAAGTTTTGATATTTTTCTCATAACTTTCATATTTTAATGAATATTAAAAACACGCTATATTTTAATTAAAAACAACTTTTTTCAACATAATAACTGATGTGGTTAAATTAAAATATTGAATGGTTTTAATGTAAAAATATAATATATTGTTACCATTTAATATAATTTATGTCATTATCATTGATTTTACATTGAATTCGTAGGTTAAATCAATTCAATCTTTTGCAATGTTTTAATCAAAACCCCGTTTTCATTCAACAACGGGATTAATTTTAATTTAATTTCTAAAACTTCTGTGTATTGAATTTGAAAAAATGTATTCCATATTTGGAATCATTAGGTCCAAATTATGTTAATAGGCTACTTTTTATTTTTGGGAATTATGAATAGTAACTACGGTAAATTTTATTTACCATAGTTAAAGGTAAATCGGGTAATTAAGGGTAAATATAATATTATAAAATTACCATAACACATGAAAAAGTTCTATTGGATGGCTAAAAGTTTACCCATATCACCTATAGGTGGGATTAGATTCATTTTATAGACTTTCGACCATGAAAATATTTTAATTATTATTAAAACCAAAGAAAGTGACAACATGTCACTCTCTTAAATCTTATATGTATAATAATTTTAATTTAGTGATAAACATCATAAAACATAGAACATTAATCGTCTCCAGAAAGATAATAAAATTATCGACATCATGATAATTTGTTTAGTATATTTAGGGATTAAATAATTGTCATTAATGGTGATACATTAATGATGCCGAAATTATTTATTAAGTGAAAAATCAGTAATATAGTTTTTATTGAAATAATAATACCCATTAAAAGGCCCAAAAACCTGACCAAAAATTACTGGTAGTGTATATCTACACCTTAATCATCCAATGACCTAATATATAACCGTTTGGAGTCTTATAAAAGTGATTATGACACTTATATTATTTAATTTTAAATGATGCCAATGTTGTCACGTTCATAATTTAATAAATATAACAATTTAAATATTGTGATTTTAAGATGATAAATTAGATTAAAAGTATTATTTTGAAATTTAATATATTTATATTCATCTTATGATTTTATTTTTAATTTTTATGCATATATTAGTATATTAAATAATTATACAAAAATGTTGTAGTAATTATTTTATTAAGAGAAAAACCAAATAAATGGTTTTAAAAATACTATAATAAATATTATATGAACTATTTAATGTTATCCACTAATTTTATAGATACATATGACCTTTTATGAATCTATTAAATCTTTTATTTCGAACATATCTTCTGTATATATTTTATTTAAATTCAAATAAATGAATAGTGTCAAAATTGACACTATTGTTTTTTTATAAAAATAACATATTATAAAATTGTTTAAAAATCACAAAAATATATAAAAATTATAAATTTAAATTTATATGGTGTAAGATTTAATAAAGTATCCAATTATGGACAATTCACAACAAATAAGTAATTATTTGTTATAAATTAAAATTTAGAATGTTATTACCACAAATAAAATAAAAAATGATTAAGGATAAATCAAGTTGATAATGTTTAAAATAATTTCCTAAAATGTCTAAATTTTATTGTTTTATGGGATTACAACCCTATATCATCTAATATTCGAATATGAGTTATTTTTTGTGGTTTTTAAGTGGGGTTAGATTTATTATAAATTAAAATTTTTAAGATTTCCAAAGGTGCCCCTCCCCTCCCTTATAAAAGGGCACCTCCTCCATCTCTTCCTCACACCAATTTGAGCCTTCAAGCTCGGACAACCCCTGCCAAATTCGCTTCTAAACTTCCCTAGAAACATCCTAGAGGTCCTGGTCTTCTTCAAAGACCAATGTTAGTGCCCTAAGAGGAGGTCTCAAAGAGGCGCTTCAAAGAAGAGGTAATGTTTGTTACCGATTCTTTCAACTTTATTTCTTCTTCCAATTCTTCTTCTTTAGTTGTTTCATCATGAAGTAATAAAATAAGTATCACTCATATACTGATATGTTATTATAAGTATGAAACAACCATATTTCACCATTTATCCATCCTACGGAAAACGAAATCACTACGCGTGCGTACGTACGGAATACCGTCTCCACGCCGTGGTGTAATTTATTTTCCACCACCACCATACTTGGATGGGTATAATGGTGTAAATAATAACTATATATTATTATTTTAAAGTTATATTGATTCTTAAATATTATACATATACTTTAATACAATTCCATGATCATGGAAATGATATCATCACTCGTGTGTACGTACGGACTACCGTCTCCACGACGCGATGAGATTCATTCTCAATGATTAACCATTCATGAATGATTATAATGTATATATAATAAGTAATAATGAAATATATGACATAATAATGATACTAGATTTATGTATATATATATGTATGTCATCTACTGAAGTCCATTCAATTCAATAAGGAAACGAAAACAGTGTTCATGCATACGTACGGCCTACCGTCTCCATGAACGGTGTATTTCTTTCCATTTATCGATCTATTATATATATGTATATTATGAATATATAATATATATGAATCATGTTTTACATTCTGGATTTAAGTAACCATGATCTAAGTAATCATATGAATAATTACAAGTTAAAACACGGATGACAAATGAAACGATTTTACCCAAAGCGCTACTTTAACATTAATTTACAAAAGAATGGGTAATATAAAGTCATAAGTGAACCATATATGATATCATAACAATGAATATGATTCTTTAACAAGTCAATGACACTACTTAAATCATTATACAGGAGGTTAGGATCCATACGAAGCATATCGGACCTAAGGTTAGGGAAAATATCACAATCTCATTTTTTTCGAGATTGTTTATATTTTGGTATTTACTGGGGTGTATTTTATCATCAACATCCATGTTTCCTCAATATTTAATATTATTTCCATATACCTACAATTTTTAAATCCAATTTTAACCTTCGGTGAGTTTTTAGTAAAAGATATGAAAGGAATCTTTTGTCATTTTTCGTACAAGGTACTTTTTTACTTTTCCGACAAGAGTATGAGAAGAATGTTTTTTAACGTATATGGAATGAAAAGATTTTTATGGTTTTATAAAGCCTTATTTTCATGAATAATCCTCCAAAATATTTCATTACTATTTTCATAAAATACTTTTCTTTTAAAATTTCATGAAATTTTGTGAAAAGAAAATGATTTTGAAGAAGAAAGGATATTTTCCTCAAGAATTCATTTCAAGTGTTTTATCAAAAACCATTTTTCATATAAGATGAAATTCATTCATATGTGTATGTTTCAAGTATAATGTCCCTATGATTTAAATGGTTTCACTTTCCTTATTATGAAATGATATCCATTTCTTTTATGTGGATTATGTAATGATGGGATGATGTTTATGAAACCCATTTTATTTATTGGGTTTTTATGAATGATGTATATTTATTTTGTGGCACAAGTACGAATGATTTAATTATGAGATGGTTGGGGCCTATATCTCCCTCCAATGCATTGGGTAATGATTTGTATCTCATGATATAGACATGGCTGGAACGGTATGTTAATCCGGTTCAGTGTTACAGGACTGAAACGAGGAGTGAACTCGATTCAGAAAGGGACTTTGCCCACTAAGATGGTCATGGCAGTAGTGCCTTGGCTACTATGAAAATCATTACATGTGCTTAATGGATTCCATAATTACATGCTTTATTCCCATGATATTTTATCATGATTGATGATCCCTTATGATTTGTGCCATATGTACTGCCATGTTTTATGTCATTGCTCAAGATTTTGAGGTTTAAATATTACATTCATGTTTTTTAGTTCAAATGTATATGGTTTGTTTTAATTTCTCCATGCTTACCCTTACTGAGCATTTGAGCTCACCATTTTTATGTTTCTTTTCCCCCAGGATTAAAAGAATGGTTTTAGGTAAGGTAACAAAAAGGGTAGGATCGTTATAGGATATGTTGAAGATCTTTCAACATGATTAGAAGTTTATATTCCAAGTTTCCAAAGACAATAAACAATTACGGTCCTTGTGTGTCTGTTTTTGTTATGTATTAGATATTCCTCTAAAGTAATGTAATGTCCATGAACGTCAAGCTTCGGGTCTCTACAGTTGGTATCAGAGGAAAGGTTTAGTCAACCTTTGGAAAATATGATGTGAAAACGATAGTGAGATCCCTATAGATATTTCTAAGTTATGTCTAAGGATAAGTATACGTATAAGATATAGTCCTAGAACTATAGTAATGATCATATAATTTAACCTAAGAGGTTAGATATCGAGGGTACTCCCCCTTTACTATGTTGTTTTCCCTACCATGATTTTTTGCCTCTCACACTATTCATTTTGGGTTTTAGAAAATGGCTGGAAACAGGAAGATTCGCGATAATAGAGGATATGACGGACAATGGAATGATATTCTTCAAGATAAACCAAATGAAATGGGATTTGGAAGTCCAAACATCGTTATTATGGCTAATCAGCAATCTCATAATGTGATCAATAATCTCAACTTTGGTATGATTCCCGACTCAGATAATAATAGAAAGATGGAGTTTCATGATGATCATAGAGGAAAGAAAGTTCAATTTCCCTCATGTAAATCATTTGGGAGGAGGCATCAGCGAGATTGTTTCAAAGGAACTAGAAGTTGATTTGGGTGTGGAAAAGAAGGACACAAATCCAGTAAGTGCAAAGGAAAAGGTTCAGTTAACACCATAGACAAGGATAATGGTATTGCTACGACATCAACAATGATTATATGTTTTAAATGTAGAATGTATGCGCATTATGCAAACCAATGCCCTAAAGGAAAATCTCATGAAGAGAATCAGCATGGTCATACGGGTAGTATTTATGTGGATGATGATGAAGAGACTACAAATGAAATGTGAGATGAAATAAATGATGAAGCTCAGCTAGTGGTTTAAGAAGTTAGTGGAATTATTGTATGTTTATAAAGAATAATGTATGGTACTATGGAATAAATAATCATCTAAGGATTGTTACACTGTTGTTTTTCCTAAAGTATATGAAAGTATATGTTGAATGGTACCGGTAACCATGGAAGGTTATTCAGATATTTTTGGAAAGTAGATGATATGCGTATAATGAAGGGATGAGAAGATAATGAGATGTTTTATTGTATTCATGAGCTCATGACTGATATAAGGACTAAGTGATATTATGGTTTGATTATATAGATTTTTTGGGATTTTGGTATGTGGAAAGAGTTACCTTTTGACATTATTTATGTTTTCACTAAGGTTCTATGGTAATTTATGTTTCAAAAGAATATATGACTAATGTATTCATGTGTTTGGAATGAAACCAATAAGATATATCTTATGATATACGTGGGATAAATGCTTGTATTCACATTCTCGGTAGATAACCTTTCTAGTAATTGTTTTCATTATACTATCAGCTTGGACCAAAGTATTTTAGATAAGCCTAAAGATTGGAATGGATTATGTTGGACATAAGTTAGTATTGTTTTAGGGATAGAACTTTTTTTGATATTATTTATGGGATGTTATAGTAATGTAGTTTTAGAAAAAGGACAACCTACAGGACGGGCGACAACCCATGGCATCGGACAAGGTTGTGGAAATCGAACCCACAACCGAAGTGCGACAGGCCTTTATCACATACCACTGGCCTACAAGAAGTCCATGGTTAGTAGAAACTAGTTTTATTTTATTAAGAGGTATGATATATGAAGTATAAGTTCATTTTTGGAACCATATACGATTAATCTAACCATAAGATGGAATTATAAGCCTTTTGTTTGAAACAGATGGAATAACCAATCATTCTATCACATGATCTGCTAACACTTCACGAATAACAAACTCAACTTCATTTCATTAAGAGATGAAGTGGAAATTGTTCAAAGAACGAACAATAGTGAGATTGTACCAAAATCAAGCAAGTATTTCTTCTAATTCAAATTCTTCATCTTTTCGGAAATGATCTTGAAAACCAAAAATGTTGTCCTAGTTCCCTTATATCCGATGAATCATATGGTACCTTAGATCATCACAAATACATGGCTTTGTGATTGTTGGCTTTTTCATAGTCATGATCTCTACCACTCTCCGTCAGAACATGACAGTTAGATTTCTCTTCCATATTGATATTTTCACCTATGTTCTCCTACGTGGAAACATAGTGATGAGTTAATTTGGGTAACCGTTATGTTTCATACTTAAGTTTTGAAAGTTACGTTTTGGTATTTCATTTTACGATGTGGGTTTTAATTAAAGAAACTTTCAAGTAGAAAACCATGCATAACCCCCGACGAATTTCGAGGGCGAAATTCATTTTAAGGGGGGTAGAATGTAACAACCCGATATTTTATGATAAGTATTCTTTTTAATTTTTTTGATGTCATGTGTTTTATGCTACAACAATATTATCTTGTGCTATACGCAACACCGTATTATCTTGCAGTATACGCAACACTTTTCTTAGATTGTGTTACACACAATTTCAAGTTCGTTTGATAATAGTCATTCTACACAACATTGAGTGTATATATATAAATATATATATTCAATGTATAAATGAAATATGGTTGGATTCTGTTATATGAAACAACAAAGGAGTCTTTCACAAAATTCAACCCTAACTTGGATTTCATTACACGTAATCGCGGTCTTCCTCGATAGCGTGTGTTGTACGCAATACTGGGTTTTACTAAACAATGGTATATTGTTATAATATTATTATGAACTAGCCGTTATCAATAGTATTAACTAAATTTTGAATTTTATAACATTATTATTCATCTTGAACATTTTCTAGAACATGGTATAAGAACAAAATAAATTTTTTGGGTAAAATAAGTATTTTTAAAAAAATGCAGTTTTGCCACCTTTTGATGGCGCACACACTTTAAATCTAGTTGTTGAAATTTTTATAAGTTTAATTTGACAAAATAAAATTCTTATTTTGAATTAGGATATTAAAATTTACATTGGATAAAGTTTTGATATTTTTCTGATAACTTTCATATTTTAATGAATAGTAAAAACACACAATATTTTAATTAAAAAAACTTTTTTCATCGTAATAAATTATGTGGTTAAATTATAATATTGAATGGTTTTAAAGTATAAATAGAATAAATTATTACCATTTAATATAATGAATGTAATTAGCATTTATTTTACAATGAATTTGTAGGTTAAATCAATTCAATGTTTTGAAATGTTTTAATCAAAAACCCGTTTTCATTCGACAACGGGGTTAATTTTAATTTAATTTCTGAAACATCTGTGTATTGAATTTGAAAAAATGTATTCCATATTTGGAATAAGTGGGTCCAAATTATTTTAATAGGCTACTTTATATTTTTGGGAATTATGAATAGTAACTATGGTAAATTTTATTTACCATAGTTAAAGGTAAATTAGGTAATTAAGGGTAAATATAATATTATAAAATTACCCTAACACATTACAAAAATATATTGGATGGCTAAAAGTATACCCATATAACCTAAGGTTCGGATTAGATTCATTTTATGGACTTTTGACCATGAAAATAATTTAATTATTTTTAAAACCAAAGAAAGTGACAACATGTCACTCTCTTAAATCTTATAAGTATAATAATTTTAATTTATTGATAAACATCCTAAAACATCGAAAATAAATAGTCTCCAGAATTATAATAAAATTATCTACATCATGATAATTTATTTAGAATTATTAGGGATTAAATAATTATCATTAATGGTGATTCATTAATGATGCAGAAATTATTTATTAAGTGAAAAATCAGTAATATAGTTTTTATTGAAATAATAATACCCATTAAAAGGCCCACAAACCTGACCAAAACTTATTGGTAGTGTGTATATACACCTTAAGCATCCAATTACCTAATATATAACCGTTTAGAGTCTTATAAAATTTATTATGACACTTATATTATTTTATTTTAAATGATGCCAAAGTTGTCACCTTCATAATTTAATAAATATAACAATTTAAATATTCTGATTTTAAGATGATAAATTCAAGTAAATATATTATTCTGAAATTTAATAGATTTATAATTATTATAGGATTTTAGTTTTAATTTTTATGCAACAATTATGTATATTAAATAATTATACAAAAATGTTGTTGTAATTATTTTATTAAGAGAAAAAACAAATAAATAGTTTTAAAAATAATAAAATAAATATTATATGAACTATTTAATGTTCTCCACTAACTCTCTAGAAACATATGACCTTTTATTAATATATTAAATCTTTTAGTTCGAACATATCTTCTATATATATTTTATTTAAATTGAAATAATTGAATAGTGTCAAAATTGACACTATTGTTATTTTATAAAAATAACATATTATAAAATTGTTTAAAAATCACAAAAATATATAAAAATTATAAATTTCAATTTATATGGTCTAAAATGTAATAAAGTATCCAATTATGGACAATTCACAACAAATAAGTAATTATTTGTTATAATTTAAAATTTAGAATGTTATTACAACAAATAAAAATAAATTGATTAAGGATAAATCAAGTTGATAATGTTTAAAATAATTTCCTAACATGTCTAAATTTTATTGGTTGATGATATTAAAACCCTATCGCATCTAATATTTGAATATGAGTCATTTTTGGAGGTTGTTAAGTGGGTTAGATTTATTATAAATTAATATTTTTAAGATTTCCAAAGGTGCCCCTCCCCTCCCTTATAAAAGGGTACCTCCTCCCTCTCTTCCTCACACCAATTTGAGCCTTCAAGATCTGGAAAACCCTGAACAATTCTCTTCTCCACTTCCCTAGAAACATCCTAGAGGTCCTGGTCTTCTTCAAAGATCAATTGTAGTCTCCTAAGAGGAGGTCTCAAAGAGGCGCTTCAAAGAAGAGGTAATGTTCGTTACCGATTCTTTCAACTTTATTTCCTCTTCCACTTCTTATTCTTTAGTTGTTTCATTATGAAGTAAGAACATAAGTATCACTCATATACGGATATTTTATTATAAGTATGAAACAACCCTATTTCACCATTTATCCATCCTATAGAAAACGAAATCACCGCGCGTGCGTACGTACGGAATACCGTCTCCACGCCGTGGTGTAATCTATTTTCCACCACCACCTTACTTGGATGGGTTTAATGGTTTAAATAATGACTATATATGATTATGGTAAAGTTATATTGATTATTAAATATTATACATACACTTCAATACAATTCCACGATCATGGGAATGATATCATCGCTCGTGCATACGTACGAACTACCGTCTCCACGACGCGATGAGATTCATTCTCAATGATTAACCATTCATGAATGATTTTAATGTATATATAATAATTAATCATGAAATATATGTTATAATAATGATACTGTATTTATGTATATATATATGTATGTCATAAACTTAATTCCATTCAATACAATAAGGAAACGAAAACAGCGTTCATGCATACGTACGACCTACCGTCTCCATTAACGATGTATTTCTTTCCATTTATCGATCTATTATATATATGTATATTCTGAATATATAATATATTTAAATAATGTTTTACATTCTGGATCTAAGTAACCATGATCTAATTAATCATATGAATAATTACAAGTTAAAACACGAACGACAAATGAAACGATTTTACCCAAAGCGCTACTTTAACATTAATTTACAAAATAATGGGTAATATAAAGTCATAAGTGAACCATATATGATATCATAACAATGAATATGATTCTGTAATAAGTCAATGAAATTATTTAAATCATTATAGAGAAGGTTCGGATCCATATGAAGCATATCAGACCTAAGGTAAGGGAAAATATCACAATCTAATTTTTATCAAAGATTGTTTATACTTTGGTATTTACTGTGGTGTATTTTATCATCCACATCCATGTTTCCTCAATATTTAATATTATTTCCATCCACCTACAATTTTTTAATTCCAATTTCTCCCTTCGGTGAGTTTTTAGTAAAATATATTGAAGGAATCTTTTGTCGTTTTTCGTACGAGGTACTTTTTTTACTTTTCCGACAAAAGTACGAGAAGAATGTTTTTTAACGTATACAAAATTAAAGGATTTTTACAGTTTTATAAAGGCTTATTTTCATGAAGAATCCTCAAAAATATTTCATGACTATTTTCAACAAAATCCTTTTCTTTTAAAATTTCATGACATTTTGTGAAAACAAAATGATTTTGAAGAAGAATGGATATTTTCCTCAAAAATTCATTTCAAGTGTTTTATCAAAACCATTTTTCATCTAAGATAAAATTATTTCATATGTGTATGTTTCAAGTATAATGTCTCTATGATTTAAATGGTTTCACTTTCCTTATTATGAAATGATATCCATTTTTTTATATGGATTATGTAATGATGGGATGATGTTTATGAAACCCATTTTATTTATTAGGTTATTATGAATGATGTATGATTATTTTGTGGAACAAGTAAGAATGATTTCATTATGAGATGGGTGGGACCTATATCTCCCTCTAATGCATTGGGTAAAGATTTATATCTCATGAGATAGACATGGCTAGAACAGTAAGTTAATCTGGTTCACTGTTACAGGACTGAAATGAGGAGTGAACTCGATTCAGAAAGGGACTCTGTATACTAAGATGGTCATGGCAGTAATGCCATGGCTACTATGGAAATCATTACATGTGCTTAATGGATGCCACAATTACATGCTTTATTACTATTATATTTTATCATGATTGATGATCCATTATGATCTATGCCTTATGTACTGCATTGTTTTATGTCATTGCTCATGATTTTGATGCTTAAATATTATGTTCATGTTTTTAAGTTCAAATGTATATGTTTTGTTTTATTTTATCCATGCTTACCCTTACTGAGAATTTGATCTCACCCTTTTTATGTTTCTTTCCCCTAGGATTAAAAGAACGGTTTTAGGTAAGGAAACAAACAGGGTAGGATTGTTATGGGAGATGTTGAAGAACTTTCAACATGATTAGAAGTTTATATTCCAAGTTTCCAAAGACACTAAACTATTACGGTCCTTGTGTGTCTGTTTTTGTTATGTATTAGATAATCTGCAAAATTAATGTAATGTCCATGAACGTCAAGCTTCGGGTCTCTATAGTTTGTATCAGATGAAAGGTTTAGTCAACCTTTGGAAACTAGGATGTGAAAACGTTAGTGATATCCCTAGGGATATTTCTAAGGTATGTCTAGGGATATCCCTATGGGTAAGTATACGTATAGGATATAGTCCTAGAAATATGGTAACGATCATAGAATTTAACCTAAGATGTTAGATATTGAAAGTACTCCCCCTTTACTATGTTTTTTCCCCTGGCATGATTTTTGCCTCTCACACTATTCTTTTTGGGTTTTAGAAAATGGCTGGAAACAGGAAGATTCACGATAATGGAGGATATGACAGATAATGGAATGATATTATTCATGAGCAACCAAATGAAACAGGATTTGGAATTCCAAACATCGTTATTATGCCTAATCATCAATATCATAATATGATCAATAATCTCAACTTTGGTAAGTTTCCCGACTTAGATAATAAGAGAAAGATGGAGTTTCATGATGATCATAGAGGAAAGAAAGTTTAATTTCCCTCATGTAAATCATGTGGGAAGAGGAATGAGGGAGATTGTTTCAAAGGAACCAGAAGATGCTTTGGGTGGGGAAAAGAAGGACACAAATCCAGTAAGTTCAAATGAAAAGGTTTATTTAACACCATGGACAAGGATAATGGTATTTCTATGACCCAAACAGTGATTAGAGGTTTTAAATGTAGAATGTATGGGCATTATGCAAACCAATTCCCTAAGGGAAAATCTCGTGAAGAGAATCAGCATGGTCATACGGGTAGTATTTATGTGGATGATGATGAAGAGACTACAAATGAAATATGAGATGAAATAAATGATGAAGCTCAGATAGTGGTTTAAGAAGTTATTGGAATGATTATATGTTTATAAAGAATAATGTATTGTACTATGGAATAATGAATCTTCTAAGGATTGTTACACTATTGTTTTTTTTAAAGTATATGAAAGTATATGTTGAATGGTACTGGTAACCATGGAAGTTTATTCAGATATTTTTGGAAAGTAGATGATATGAACGTAATGAAGGGATAAGAAGATAATGAGATGTTTGATTGTATTCATGAGATCATAATTGATATAAGGACTAAGTGATATTATGGTTTGATTGTATAGATTTTTTGGGATTTTGGTATGTGGAAAGAGTTACCTTTTGACAGTATTCATGTTCTCACTAAGGTTCTATGGAAATTTATGTTTCAAGAGAATATATGACTAAGGTATTCATGTGTTTGGAATGCAACCAATAAGATATATCTTATGATATATGTGGGATAAATGATTGTATTCACATTCTTGGTAGATAACCTTTCTAGTAATTGTTTTCTTTATACTTTGAGCTTGGACCGAAGTATTTTAGACAAGCCTAAATATTGGAATGTATTACGTTGGAAATAAGTTAGTATTGATTAAGGATAGAACTTTTTTCGATATTATTGAGGGGATGTTATAGTAATGTAGTTTTAGAAAAAGGACAACCTGCAGGACGGGAGACAGCCCATCGCATCGGACAAGGCTGTGGAAATCGAACCCACAACCGAAGTGCGACATGCCTTTATCGCCTACCACTAGCCTACAGGAAGACCATGGTTAGTAGAAACTAGTTTTAATTTGTTAAGCGGTATGATATATGAAGTATAAGTTTAGTTTTGGAACCATATACGATAAATCGAACCATAATATGGACTTATAACTTTTGTTAACCTTTTGTTTGAAATAGATGGAATGACCCATAATTCTATCACATGATCTACTCACACTTCACAAATAGAAAATTCAAATTCATTTATTTAAGAGATGAAGTGGAAATTGTTCAAAGAACAAACAACAGTGAGATTGTAACAAAATCAAGCAAGTATTTCTTGTAATTCAAATTCTTAAACTTTTGGGAAATGATCTTGAAAACCAAAAATGTTGTCCTAGTGCCCTTATATCCGATGAATCATATGGTACCTTAGATCATCACAAATATATGGATTTGTGATTGTTGTCTTTTTCATAGCCATGTTCTCTACCACTCTCCATCAGAACATGATGGTTAGATTTCTCTTCCATATTCATATTTTCACCTATGTTCACCTACGTGGAAACCCAGTGATGAGTTAATTTGGGTAACTGTTACATTTCATAATTTAGTTTTCAAAGTTATGTTTTGGTATTTCATTTTACGATGTGGGTTTTAATTAAAGAAACTTTCAAGTAGAAAACCATGCATAACCCCGACGAATTTCGGGGGCGAAATTCATTTTAAGCGGGGTAGAATGTAACAACCCGATATTTTATGATAAGTATTCTTTTTAATTTATTTTATGTCATGTGTTTTATGATACAACAAGATTATCTTGTGCTATATGCAACACCGTATTAGCTTTCAGTATACGCAACTCTATTCTTAGATTGTGTTACACACAATTTCAAGTTCGTTTGATAATAGTAATTCTACGCAACATTGAGTGTGTGTATATATATATATATATATATTCAATGTATAAATGAAATATGGTTGGATTTTGTTATATGGAACAACAAAGGAGTCTTGCACAACACGCAACCCTAACTTGGCTTTCATTACACGCAATCGCAACCTTCCTCGATAGTGTGTCTTGTACGCAATACCGAGTTTTACTAAACAACGGTATATTATTATAATATTCTTATGAACTAGCCGTTAGGAATAGTATTAATTAAATTTTGAATTTTATAACATTATTATTCATCTTACACATTTTCTAGAACATGGTATAAGAACAAAATAAATGTTTCGGGTAAAATAAGTATTTTTCAAAAATGTAGTTTTGCCGCCTTTTGATGGTGCACCCACTTTAAATCTAGTTGTTGACATGTTTATAAGTTCAATTTGAAAAAATAAAATTCTTCTTTTTAATCAGGATATAAAAATTTACAGTGGATAATGTTTTGATATTTTTCCGATAACTTTCATATTTTAATGAATAATAAAAACACACTATATTTTAATTAAAAACAAATTTTTTCATCGTAGTAACTTATGTGGTTAAATTATAATATTGAATGGTTTTAAAGTATAAATAGAATATATTTTTACCATTTAATATAATGTATGTCATTATCATTGATTTTACGTTTACTTCGTAGGTTAAATCAATTCAATCTTTTACAATGTTTTAATCGAAAACCCGTTTTCATTTGACAACGGGATTAATTTTAATTTTATTTCTGAAAATTCTATGTATTGAATTTGAAAAAATAGATTCCATATTTGGAATAAGTGGGTCAAAATTATGTTGATATGCTACTTTTTTTTGAATTATGAATAGTAACTACGGTAAATTTTATTTACCATAGTAAAAGGTAAATCGGGTAATTAAGGGTAAATATAATATTATAAAATTACCCTAACACATGATAAAATTATATTGGATGGCTAAAAGTATACTCATATCACCTAAGGGTCGGATTATATTCATTTTATGGACTTTTGACCATGAAAATAATTTAATTATTATTAAAACCAAAGAAAGTGACAACATGCCACTCTCTTACATCTTATAAGTATAATATTTTTACTTTAGTGATAAATATCATAACACTTCGAACATGAATAGTCTGAAGAAAGCTAATAAAATTATCTACATCATGATAATTTATTTAGAATTTTTAGGGATTAAATAATTGTCATTAATGGTGATACATTAATGATGCAGAAATTATTTATTAAGTGAAAAATCAGTAATATAGTTTTTATTGAAATAATAATACCCATTAAAAGGCCCCAAAACCTATCCCAAACTTATTGGTAGTGTATATATACACTGTAATCCTCTAATGACCGAATATATAACCATTTGGAGTCTTATAAAAGTGATTATGACACTTATATTATTTTATTTTAAATGATGCCAAAGTTGTCACCTTCATAATTTAATAAATATAACAATTTAAATATTTTGATTTTAAGATGATAAATTCGAGTAAAAGTATTATTGTGAAAGTTAATATTTTATCTTCATTATAGGATTTTATTTTTAATTTTTATGAAACAAATAAGTATGTTAAATAATTATACAAAAATGTTGTAGTAATTATTTTATTAAGAGAAAAACCAAATAAATGGTTTTAAAAATAATAAAATAAATATTATATGAACTATTTAATGTTCTCCACTAATTTTCTAGATACATATGACCTTTTATTATTCTATTAAAGCTTTTATATCGAACATATCTTATGTATATATTTTATTTAAATTCAAATAAATGAATAGTATCAAAATTGACACTATTGTTATTTTATAAAAATAACATATTATAAAATTGTTTAAAAATCACAAAAACATATAAAAATTATAAATTTACAATTATATGGTTTAAAATGTTATAAAGTAACCAATTATTGTAACGCCCCGACCCTAGTTGCCTAGAGTCGGTGCATTATTACATAACATTGGCATGATCACAAGAAAGATCAAATTTCGAAAGACCGATTGGTTTAGTAGCCTTGGAAACACTAGATATATTCATAAGTTTTACATTACATCATAAAATGAAAAACTAATACAACAACATAATATTTCCACAATCCACACTATTAACCCCTCATAAAATCCCTGCAAGTCATTCATAATTTACTTCTTCACTACCTGGGAAAAATAAAACATAGAAAAGGGGTGAGCTCAAATGCCCAGTAAGGATAACAATATAGAGGAAACTTTCATAAATAAAAATAAACATTTAAGGCAATGTATAACTAAAACAAAAGCCTTTTAAACTTGAACATTTAACATAGTATGGCATAAATAAAATGAAATAATGCCATTTACTTATTCACATGGATATTCTACTAATCGAATAATCACATGCAAAAATCAATAACCACTTTCATAATGTTGGAATGCATAATGCCAGACTATCATAACCACATAGCCAAGGCCTCGTGCCAAGACTACAAATAAGATTTTGTCAAGGCCTTGTGCCAAGACACTAGTTTGTCTCATGAGACCTACCGATGCATCGAGGAGCTATAGCGGGCTCCACCCGTCACTTATTAAGTCCAATGCATTCCCATATGAAAAGGTTTAAACATAACATAAACATTCGTATTAAAACTAGCATACGAAATGTCAATACTTTCACAATAAACTATGAATGGTATAAAAATAGCACATCCACAGTCAAACATATCACAAAACCTTCAATACAATATAGAAGTTTTGTATCATAATAAATCAACTTCAAATAATCTTAAAATCCATCAAAGGATGTTGACATAGATGAAATCAAAATTCTTTTTAAAGAAATATCTCCTTTTATTTTGAAATCATTTAAGATCCATATAAAATAAAACATTTTCTTTGAAAATATTCTTATAAGCTTGTAAGGAAAGCTTTGAAGATTTTATAACGGCGTAAAATAACCGCACCCGCCGTATAAGTTAAAAAAAACATTCTTACCTCAATTCTGTCGAAAAGGTTAAAAAGGACCTTGTTTTGAAAACGACGGAAAGATTCCTTTATAAACCTCTTATAAAAAGTCAAACAAGGGTATAAATGACTTTAACCCATATTCTTGTAAATAGTAAAAATGTTTTGAAATACATTTTGAAGAAACATGGATGTGGATGATAAAGAGATCCCAGTAGATTATTACATATAAACAACCTCGGATAATGAAGAGATTGTGAAATAACCCTTACCTTGTACTTTTCCTTGGTTGGGGTAGGTTAACCTCCTGTATAATGGTGAAATAGTTGTTATTAAATTATACAAGAATCATATATATTAATATGATATCATATATGATCTTTTAACATTGATTTGTTAATAATATCTTAGAATTATCGTCGTTTCGGGAGTTAACTTACTCATTTTCTTTTATATGTTTTGTTAAATAAGCCATGGTTGTTGTATCTTATTCATATCCAGAATGATATACAGTCCTTAAACATCATTTTTAAATCATCAAATGATAATTATACTTGAATGGATACGATGGAGAATGAATCTCATCGCGTTCGTGGAGACGGTAGTCCGTACGTACGCACGAGCGACAATATCATTCTTTTGATATTAAAATAATATATAAATGGATGGTATATCATATATACAGAATCATTAACATGTTATATTTATTATTTACATGAGTTACACATCATTATTATACCCATCCAAATAATATTATATTGAATAACAATTACACCACGACGTGGAGACGGTAAGCCGTACGTACGCACGTATGGTGACATGTTATTCAAAGGGTGGATAGAATACTGAATATGACTGTACCATATTTATAATAACATCACAGTATATGTGAGATACTGGAGTTATTATTTCAGAATGGTAAGAACAAAGGAAGAAGAAGTGGAAGAAGAAATGAACTTAGAAAAGGGTGGTGAAATCATTACCTCTTCTTCGGGTTCTTCCTTTTGATTTGATCAAAAGGGCTCCTTAGGTTGGCTTTCTGATCAAACTAAGGCCTCTATGTTGTAGTGAGGGATGTTGGGAGAGTATTTGGGCAGAGTTTGGCCGAACCAAAAGGCTTTGAAGGTGTGAAGAAATGAGAAGGAGGAGTGCCCTTTTATAAGAGGGGTGAGGGGCACCTTTGGAAAAGTTAGAAATATTAATTTATAATAAATTCATATTCAGTTTACAAAGGCTCCAAAGTTGACTATTCAAAGGATGAGGTGGGGATAGGTCGAAAACAACTCATCCAATAGAATTTAGACCGGTTTGGGTACTTATATTAACCTTATCTTTAAGTATTAACTCTAAGTTAATTAGTTTCACTTTTACAATGTCTCTTTGTATGTTTATATAATATGGTTAATAAACTTACTATATACATCCAAGCGACCCCCAAGTGGTCCATTAATGAGGAACCTATCATAATATAAGTCTCTTGGCCGAACCTTAGATTTTTAGGAATTTAATATCAATTAATAATATAATATTTGTTTTAAGAATTCTTTTATGTCAATTTTGACACTATTCATTAGTTGATTTTTGTGAAACTCATAACAGATTTATTACTTCGAACAAAGTCAATTAAATCAATCCTAATATATCATATTATCCTAGAAAATTAGTTTAATTCATTAAAAGTTTCATATTATATTTATTTGGGTATTTATAATATCACTTATTTTAATTTTTCACTATTATAGTAATTACTGCATCATCATTGTGTCATAAATAAAATAAATTATTTAATGTCTAAAAATTATAAGTAAAATATCATTATGTAGGAAATCGTTTTATCTTTCTAATGAATATTTATAATCGAAAATCCAACATGTATAACCCTATGTAAAAATTGTTCTTCTAAAAGATGTAAGCTTATGCCATTTTTATTTTTATTTTAACTTTATTAATATAAAGTGTCCCTACCACATACAAGTGGCTCCAAGGGGTCCCCAAATTGACCCAAGGATGCCCATGGTCGGGTATGTGTCCACCAATAAGGTTAGGACACGTTTTAGGGTAATTTTGTATTATTATAATATTATTTTTTTAACCCTTATTTACCGGATTTACCCTTTAACCATGGTAAATAAAATATTTACCACAGTAACTATTCAAAATGTCTAAAAATAAAAGTTACCTATTTACACAATTTGAAAATCCTGATTCCAAATATGGAATCCATTTTCCTAAATTCAAAACACAGAAGTGGCAGAAATTAATTTAAAATTAATTCCCGCTGTTAAAACAAAAAGCGTGTTTTTAAGAGATAATAACTATCAAAAGATTGACACTTGTTTATGTTCGGTTTAATTGTAAAATTATGTCCAATGACCAAAATTATATTAAATGGTAAAAATATATTCTAAATATAATTTAAAACCACTCAAATTCATAATTTATCACTAGTAATTAATTTGATTAAAAAAGTTGTTTTTAATTAAAATTTAGTAATTTTCACTATTCATCAAAATATGAAAGTTATCCGAAATGTACCAAAATTTCACCCTAGGCTAAATTCGATATTTCGAATCCAAAAATGAAGTCCATTTTCAAATATAAAATATATATAATTTCAAAAAGTAGGTATTACTATTCATAACGGCTAGTTTGATTAGTTATGGTGTGTTAGAACTTGGTGTTGCGTACAACACACGCTATCACATTATTCAAAGAGAAGTGTACCATAGAAGCTTGGGGTGTTACATTCTCCCCTCCTTCAAATAATTGCGTCCTCGCAATTTCTAGGGTATTACTGCATAAAAATACTCGGGTGGTTCTTCATCATAAGTTCCTCGGGTTCCCACGTTGCCTCTTCCATCTTATGATTTCTCCACAAAACTTTTACCAGACGCGTCGTCCGATTTCTCAGTACTTGTTCTCTTGTATCAAGAATCCTGACGGGCTCTTCACAATAAGACAGATCCGGTTCCAGTTCTAATTCCTCATAGGTGAGTACATGCGTTGGGTCAGGCATGTATTTTCTCAACAGAGATACGTGGAACACATCGTGAACTTTGGAGAGACTTGGCGGCATTGCCAATCGGTAAGCTACAGCCCCAATTCGTTCTAGAATTTCGAAAGGTCCGATGTACCTGGGACTCAATTTACCTTTCTTACCAAAACGTATGACTCCCTTCCACGGAGATACCTTCAGGAAAACATGATCACCGACTTGAAATTCCAAATCCTTCCTTCGATTATCGGCATAGCTCTTCTGCCTACTTTGAGCTGCTTTGATGTGATTTTGGATTACTTTCACCTTTTCCACCGTTTCCTCCACCAGTTCTGGGCCTACAAGTTTTCTTTCACCAACGTCATCCCAACAGGTTGGTGTACGACATCTCTTTCCGTATAACGCTTCATATGGTGCCATCTGAATACTCGAATGGAAGCTATTGTTATAGGAAAATTCTACCAGAGGTAAATATTGATCCCACATACCCTGAAAATCAAGTGAGCAAGATCTCAACATGTCTTCTAAGGTTTGAATAGTCCGTTCTGATTGTCCGTCTGTCTGAGGGTGGTAAGCAGTGCTCAAATGAAGTTCAGTATCCAGGGATTTCTGAAGACTTTTCCAGAATCTTGAAGTAAAACGGGGATCACGATCAGAAACAATCGATAGGGGTACACCATGAAGTCTCACAACTTCATTAATGTATAGTCTTGCTAGACGTTCCAGGGGTAGATCTTCTCTTATAGCAAGAAAATGTGCTGACTTGGTAAGACGATCAACAATAACCCATATTGCATCGTTCCTTCTAGGAGTCTTTGGTAGCCCCATGACAAAGTCCATCGTAATATTGTCCCATTTCCACTCCGGTATGGGAAGAGGTTGCATGACTCCTCCAGGCTGTTGCCTTCCAGCTTTCACTTGTTGACAAACCATACATCTTGACACAAAATCAGAAATCTCCCTCTTCATGTTGTCCCACCAAAAATGTTCCTTCAAATCTCTATACATTTTGGTGCTCCCAGGGTGTATAGAGAAATTGGAACTATGAGCATCATCCAACAATTCCCTTTTCAGATCAGGTAAATCGGGAACACAAAGTCTCTTCCCGAATTTCAAAATTCCATCTTCATACACAAAGTCTCTCAATCTCCCATCATTCACAGCTTTAATCTTCTTTTGGAATTCTTCATCATTGGTCTGAGAACTCTTAATCCTTTCTAGTAAAGATGGTTTGGCAACCATTTGAAAAAGCATTGATGTTTCACCTTCCCTGGTTATTCCCATGTCCATCTTCTCTAGATCCATGAAAATTGGGTCCCTTTCAATTCTCATCATGTTCAGAACTCCATGGTCTTTTCTGCTCAAAGCATCTGCTACTTTGTTTTCTTTCCCCGGGTGGTAGTGTATCGTGCAATCATAATCCTTGAGTAATTCAAGCCATCTCCTTTGCCTCATGTTGAGTTCTTTTTGTGAGAAAATATACTTCAAACTCTTGTGATCAGTATAAATCTCACATTTTTCACCATAGAGGTAGTGCCTCCATATCTTCAAAGCAAAGATCACAGATGCTAACTCAAGATCATGAGTAGGATAGTTTTGTTCATGAATTTTCAACTGTCGTGATGCATAGGCAATAACTCTATCATTCTGCATAAGGACACAGCCAAGTCCTTTCTTTGATGCATCACTATAAATAACGAACCCATCATTCCCCGATGGTAGAGTCAATATAGGAGCATTGACTAATCTTCTCTTCAGTTCTTCGAAACATTCTTCACACTCTTTTGTCCAAACAAATTTAACCCCTTTACGTGTGAGCTTCGTTAATGGGTTTGCCAATCGGGCAAAATTCTGGACGAAACGTCGATAATAACCTGCCAAACCAATAAAACTACGTACCTCAGTTATAATCGTAGGTGCTGGCCATTCTTGGATTGCCTTGGTCTTAGAAGGATCAACAGAGATTCCATCTTTAGAGACAATATGGCCAAGAAAAGAAATCTCCTGAAGCCAGAATTCACACTTGCTAAACTTTCCATATAATTCATGCCTCCTCAGAGTCTTCAAGATAATGCGCAAGTGATTTTCATGATCTTCATAGGTTTTGGAGTATACCAATATATCATCAATAAATACTACCACAAATTCATCGAGATACTCCTTGAAAACTCTATTCATCAGATCCATGAATACAGAGGGTGCATTGGTCAATCCAAACGGAATTACAGTAAACTCGTAATGCCCGTACCTGGTTCGAAATGCTGTTTTCGGAATGTCTTCCTTCTTCACACACAACTGATGGTATCCAGATCGAAGGTCAATCTTTGAAAAGTATTGAGCTCCATGCAGTTGGTCAAATAAATCATCAATACGAGGTAGGGGATACTTGTTCTTTATCGTTATAGCATTGATCTCCCTGTAGTCAATACATAACCTCATAGATCCATCTTTCTTTTTAACAAAAAGAACAGGGGCTCCCCATGGAGAAACACTAGGGCGAATAAATCCCTTATTACTCAATTCCTCTAGTTGTTTCTTTAGTTCGACTAACTCTACAGTGGCCATTCTATAAGGGGTCTTCGATATAGGCCTTGATCCAGGAATCAAATCAATAGAAAACTCAACTTCTCGTTCTGGAGGATGTCCAGGTAAATCTTCCGGAAATACATCTACAAATTCTTTCACAACAGGTACATCCTCTATTTGAACATTCCTTTCCTCACCGATAGTTACTTCATTCTCTTCCTCCCCAATAATTGAATTAAGTTGAGCTACTGGGGGTGGGTCTAAATAAGAATTAGGTGGTGACGATTCTGCTCTAAAAATAAGGTGCTCCTTATCATTATCATCATGAATCGTAACCTCTTTCTTCTTACAATAAATCTTCGCATCATAGTCCGAAAGCCAGTCCATACCGAGGATTATATCAAACTCAATCATAGCTATGACGATGAAATCAGCAGATAAAGAAAATTTATGTGCTCTAATGGGGACTGATTCACAAAACTTTGTTGCAACGATACTTCCCTTAGGAGTTTTAACTGACAACTCCCTTATTAAATCAAATTGGAAATATCTAATTTTCTTAGCAAACTGGGAAGATATGAAACAATGCGATGATCCAGAATCAAATAATGCATTTGCTAAACTTGAGGAAACCATTAAATTACCTGCCACCACGTCTTTCGGAGTTTCTACCTCAGCAGTAGTGATAGCATAAGCTTGGCCTTGATCCCTTGACCTTTTCTGAGGTAAGTTCTCCTGACGCTTAGGACATGCATTTGCATAATGCCCCATCTCCCTGCAATTGTAGCACTGAACATTGGTAGCTTCCTTCTTCCCCTTGCAATCATGAGCTTGGTGGCCTTTTTCACCACACTTGTAACAGACTCCCATTCCCTTCAGGCAAGCACCGGGGTGTTTCTTCCCGCACTTACCACAAGATGGATATTCAACCTTTCCCTTCTTCCCCTTATTTCCATTCCCAGATTGATCAGCAGGTCTCTTCTTCTCTTGCTTTGCTTTAAAGTCATAAGACTTAGAGAATTCCTTTTCGGTCTTGATAGCACATGAGACAATGTCTTCGTACGATGAAAAGGATTGTGAGACTAATGCTCGACGGAGAAATGGTTTTAACCCATCAAAGAAACGATCAATCTTACTTCTTGGGTTGCGAATATAATCACCAGCGTACCTCGCTAACCTTGTAAAGTTAGCCTCATACTTTGTGACATTATCATCCTCCTTTTGTCTCAGACTCAGAAATTGCCTTTCCATATCTGCTCGATGGTCGCGAGGAAAGTATTTTTCTAAAAACAGATCTTTGAACTCCCTCCATTCCATGTTTGATACTTCATCATCTTCCTTCATGTTTTGAATCAATGACCACCATTGATCAGCATCTCCAGTTAGGCGGTAAACTGCCATGGTAACTTTTTCCCTTTCACTACTCCCCAAAGCCTGAAATATTTTCTCTAGGGAAAATATCCATTGCTCAGCTACTAAGGGATTTGTACTCCCATTGAACGTTGGTGGTTGTTGTCTCATGAATCGATCTAACATTGATCCTCCACGCTGCGGATCAGGGTGCTCCATACGGGTAAGGTTATTATTCATAACCTGAGTAAGTTGTCCCAGTATGGTGATTAGCTGATCGGCACCAGTTGCATCACCAGCCCCACTATAATTATCTTGAGCAGGAGGGCAATCCCTACATGGAGTGCGCGCATTGATACGGTTTCCATTTCTTCCACTAGGCGCCATTTCTAAACAATGGCATAAACTAGATCAGTTTATGAATCAAAATACATAATCCCATACTTATAAAACACTTAACATAAATTGAACTATTTATGGATATAATCCATAATAATAAAAATGTTTTTCTTTGAGGAAGTATATACTCATAAACTCTTCATAATGATTTGTAAAGATAATGAGAGTTATCCTAAGCATATCCCCCGGGAGTGTCGTAACCAAGAGTGCAGCAAGGCCCGTTGTCATGCACCAGTTCCCGTTCGAGTCTAGCTCAAAGCGGTGTTTTCGGGTTTTACCCCTAGGTACATCTGTGCCAGAGCCGCCTCTACCTGCTTGTATCCAGACAGGGATGTATTGCTCAGAAAACTCACAAAATCTCTACAATACCAAAATTCTAGGAAGTTCTTCTATACTAATCCTCAAAGTTCATCTTAGGTCTACGTGCTCTAATCAGAGTTTATCTAAATCTAGCTTCCAAGGTTTGTACTAAACTTCCTCTGATACCAACTGTAACGCCCCGACCCTAGTTGCCTAGAGTCGGTGCATTATTACATAACATTGGCATGATCACAAGAAAGATCAAATTTCGAAAGACCGATTGGTTTAGTAGCCTTGGAAACACTAGATATATTCATAAGTTTTACATTACATCATAAAATGAAAAACTAATACAACAACATAATATTTCCACAATCCACACTATTAACCCCTCATAAAATCCCTGCAAGTCATTCATAATTTACTTCTTCACTACCTGGGAAAAATAAAACATAGAAAAGGGGTGAGCTCAAATGCCCAGTAAGGATAACAATATAGAGGAAACTTTCATAAATAAAAATAAACATTTAAGGCAATGTATAACTAAAACAAAAGCCTTTTAAACTTGAACATTTAACATAGTATGGCATAAATAAAATGAAATAATTCCATTTACTTATTCACATGGATATTCTACTAATCGAATAATCACATGCAAAAATCAATAACCACTTTCATAATGTTGGAATGCATAATGCCAGACTATCATAACCACATAGCCAAGGCCTCGTGCCAAGACTACAAATAAGATTTTGTCAAGGCCTTGTGCCAAGACACTAGTTTGTCTCATGAGACCTACCGATGCATCGAGGAGCTATAGCGGGCTCCACCCGTCACTTATTAAGTCCAATGCATTCCCATATGAAAAGGTTTAAACATAACATAAACATTCGTATTAAAACTAGCATACGAAATGTCAATACTTTCACAATAAACTATGAATGGTATAAAAATAGCACATCCACAGTCAAACATATCACAAAACCTTCAATACAATATAGAAGTTTTGTATCATAATAAATCAACTTCAAATAATCTTAAAATCCATCAAAGGATGTTGACATAGATGAAATCAAAATTCTTTTTAAAGAAATATCTCCTTTTATTTTGAAATCATTTAAGATCCATATAAAATAAAACATTTTCTTTGAAAATATTCTTATAAGCTTGTAAGGAAAGCTTTGAAGATTTTATAACGGCGTAAAATAACCGCACCCGCCGTATAAGTTAAAAAAAACATTCTTACCTCAATTCTGTCGAAAAGGTTAAAAAGGACCTTGTTTTGAAAACGACGGAAAGATTCCTTTATAAACCTCTTATAAAAAGTCAAACAAGGGTATAAATGACTTTAACCCATATTCTTGTAAATAGTAAAAATGTTTTGAAATACATTTTGAAGAAACATGGATGTGGATGATAAAGAGATCCCAGTAGATTATTACATATAAACAACCTCGGATAATGAAGAGATTGTGAAATAACCCTTACCTTGTACTTTTCCTTGGTTGGGGTAGGTTAACCTCCTGTATAATGGTGAAATAGTTGTTATTAAATTATACAAGAATCATATATATTAATATGATATCATATATGATCTTTTAACATTGATTTGTTAATAATATCTTAGAATTATCGTCGTTTCGGGAGTTAACTTACTCATTTTCTTTTATATGTTTTGTTAAATAAGCCATGGTTGTTGTATCTTATTCATATCCAGAATGATATACAGTCCTTAAACATCATTTTTAAATCATCAAATGATAATTATACTTGAATGGATACGATGGAGAATGAATCTCATCGCGTTCGTGGAGACGGTAGTCCGTACGTACGCACGAGCGACAATATCATTCTTTTGATATTAAAATAATATATAAATGGATGGTATATCATATATACAGAATCATTAACATGTTATATTTATTATTTACATGAGTTACACATCATTATTATACCCATCCAAATAATATTATATTGAATAACAATTACACCACGACGTGGAGACGGTAAGCCGTACGTACGCACGTATGGTGACATGTTATTCAAAGGGTGGATAGAATACTGAATATGATTGTACCATATTTATAATAACATCACAGTATATGTGAGATACTGGAGTTATTATTTCAGAATGGTAAGAACAAAGGAAGAAGAAGTGGAAGAAGAAATGAACTTAGAAAAGGGTGGTGAAATCATTACCTCTTCTTCGGGTTCTTCCTTTTGATTTGATCAAAAGGGCTCCTTAGGTTGGCTTTCTGATCAAACTAAGGCCTCTAGGTTGTAGTGAGGGATGTTGGGAGAGTATTTGGGCAGAGTTTGGCCGAACCAAAAGGCTTTGAAGATGTGAAGAAATGAGAAGGAGGAGTGCCCTTTTATAAGAGGGGTGAGGGGCACCTTTGGAAAAGTTAGAAATATTAATTTATAATAAATTCATATTCGGTTTACAAAGGCTCCAAAGTTGACTATTCAAAGGCTGAGGTGGGGATAGGTCGAAAACAACTCATCCAATAGAATTTAGACAGGTTTGGGTACTTATATTAACCTTATCTTTAAGTATTAACTCTAAGTTAATTAGTTTCACTTTTACAATGTCTCTTTGTATTTTTATATAATATGGTTAATAAACTTACTATATACATCCAAGCGACCCCCAAGTGGTCCATTAATGAGGAACCTATCATAATATAAGTCTCTTGGCCGAACCTTAGATTTTTAGGAATTTAATATCAATTAATAATATAATATTTGTTTTAAGAATTCTTTTATGTCAATTTTGACACTATTCATTAGTTGATTTTTGTGAAACTCATAACAGATTTATTACTTCGAACAAAGTCAATTAAATCAATCCTAATATATCATATTATCCTAGAAAATTAGTTTAATTTATTAAAAGTTTCATATTATATTTATTTGGGTATTTATAATATCACTTATTTTAATTTTTCACTATTATAGTAATTACTGCATCATCATTGTGTCATAAATAAAATAAATTATTTAATGTCTAAAAATTATAAGTAAAATATAATTATGTAGGAAATCTTTTTATCTTTCTAATGAATATTTATAATCGAAAATCCAACATGTATAACCCTATGTAAAAATTGTTCTTCTAAAAGATGTAAGCTTATGCCATTTTTATTTTTATTTTAACTTTATTAATATAAAGTGTCCCTACCACATACAAGTGGCTCCAAGGGGTCCCCAAATTGACCCAAGGATGCCCATGGTCGGGTATGTGTCCACCAATAAGGTTAGGACACGTTTTAGGGTAATTTTGTATTATTATAATATTATTTTTTTAACCCTTATTTACCGGATTTACCCTTTAACCATGGTAAATAAAATATTTACCACAGTAACTATTCAAAATGTCTAAAAATAAAAGTTACCTATTTACACAATTTGAACATCCTGATTCCAAATATGGAATCCATTTTCCTAAATTCAAAACACAGAAGTGGCAGAAATTAATTTCAAATTAATTCCCGCTGTTAAAACAAAAAGCGTGTTTTTAAGAGATAATAACTATCAAAAGATTGACACTTGTTTATGTTCGGTTTAATTGTAAAATTATGTCCAATGACCAAAATTATATTAAATGGTAAAAATATATTCTAAATATACTTTAAAACCACTCAAATTCATAATTTATCACTAGTAATTAATTTGATTAAAAAAGTTGTTTTTAATTAAAATTTAGTAATTTTCACTATTCATCAAAATATGAAAGTTATCCGAAATGTACCAAAATTTCACCCTAGGCTAAATTCGATATTTCGAATCCAAAAATGAAGTCCATTTTCAAATATAAAATATATATAATTTCAAAAAGTAGGTATTACTATTCATAACGGCTAGTTTGATTAGTTATGGTGTGTTAGAACTTGGTGTTGCGTACAACACACGCTATCACATTATTCAAAGAGAAGCGTACCATAGAAGCTTGGGGTGTTACAATTATGGAAAATTCACAACAAATAAGTTATTATTTGTTATAATTTAAAATTTAGAATGTTATTACCACAAATAAAGTTAAATTAATTAAGGATAAATCAAGCTGATAATGTTTACGATAATTACCTAACATGTCTAAATTTTATTGGTTGATGCGATTACAACCATATATCATCTAATATTATAATATGAGTCATTTTTGGTGGTTTTTATGTGGGGTTATATATATTATAAATTAATATTTTATATATTTCCAAAGGTGCCCCTCCCCTCCCTTATAAAAGGGCACCTCCTCCCTCTCTTTCTCACACCAATTGGAGCCCCCTAGATCGGCAAAACCATACCAAATTATCTTCCCCACTTCCCTAGAATCATCCTAGAGGTCCTGGTTTTCTTCAATGACCAATTGTAGTGCCCTAATAAGAGGTATCAAAGAGGCGCTTCAAAGAAGAGGTAATGTTCGTTATAGATTCATTCAACTTTATTTCTTCTTCCACTTCTTCTCCTTTAGTTGTTTCATTATGAAGTAATAACATCAGTCTCAATCATATACTGATATTTTATTATAAGAATGAAAAACCCCTATTTCACCATTTATCCATCCTACAGAAAACGAAATCACCGCGCGTGCGTACCTACGGAATACCGTCTCCACGTCGTGGTGTAATCTATTTTCCACCACCACCTTACTTGGATGGGTATAATGGTGTAAATAATGACTATATATGATTATTTTAATTTGATATTGATTCTTAAATATTATACATACACTTCAATACAATTGCACGATCATGGGAATGATATCATCGCTCGTGCGTACGTACGGACTACCGTCTCCACGACGCGATGAGATTCATTCTAAATGATTAACCATTCATGAATGATTATAAAGTATATATAGTAAGTAATCATAAATTATGTGACATAATAATGATACTGGATTTATGTATATATATATATATATATATATGTATGTATGTCATCTACTTAATTCCATTCAATTCAATAAGGAAACGAAAACAGCGTTCTTGCGTACGTACGGCCTACCGTTTCCATGAACGGTGTATTTCTTTCTATTTATCGATCTATTATATATATTTATATTCTAAATATATATTATATATAAATCATTTTTTACATTCTGTATGTAAGTAAACATGATCTAAGTAATCATATTACAAGTTAAAACATGAACGACAAATGAAACGATTTTACCCAAAGCACTACTTTAACATTAATTTACAAAAGAATGGGTAATATAAAGTCATAAGTGAACCATATATGATATCATAAAAATGAATATGATTCTGTAATAAGTCAATGACATTATTTAAATCATTATAGAGGAGGTTCGGATCCATACGAAGCATATCGGACCTAAGGTAAGGGAAAATATCACAATCTCATTTTTATCCGAGATTGTTTATACTTTGATATTTACTGGGGTGTATTTTATCATCAAAATCCATGTTTCCTCAATATTTAATATTATTTCCATACACCTAAAATTGTTTAAATACAATTTTACCCTTCAGTGTGTTTTTAGTAAAAGATATGAAAGGAGTATTTTTTTTCATACGAGGTGCTTTTTTGACTTTTCCGACAAAAGTACGAGAAGAATGTTTTTTTAACGTATACGGAATGAAAGGATTTTTACGGTTTTATAAAGCCTTATTTTCATGAAGAATCCTGCAAAATATTTCATGACTATTTTCAACAAAATCCTTTTCTTTTAAAATTGCATGACATTTTGTGAAAAGAAAATGATTTTGAAGAAGAAAGGATATTTTCCTCAAGAATTAATTTCAAGTGTTTTATCAAAACCATTTTTCATATAAGATGAAATTATTTCATATGTTTATGTTTCAAGTATAGTGTCTCTATGATTTAAATGGTTTCACTTTCCTTATTATTAAATGATATCCATTTCTTTTATATGGATTATGTAATGATGGGATGATGTTTATGAAACCCATTTTATTTGTTGGGTTATTATGAATGATGTATGTTTATTTTGTGGCCCAAGTAAGAATGATTTCAATATGAGATGGGTGGGACCTATATCTCCATCCAATGCATTGGGTAAAGATTTATATCTCATGAGATAGACATGGCTGGAACGGTAAGTTAATCCAGTTCAGTGTTACAGGACTGAAATGAGGAGTGAACTCGATTCAGAAAGGGACTTTGTCCTCTAAGATGGTCATGGCAGTAATGCCTTGGATACTATGAAATAAATACATGTGATTAATGGATTCCACAATTACATGCTTTATTCCTATGCTATTTTATCATGATTGATGATTCATTACGATCTATGCCTTACGTACTGCCATGTTTTATGTCATTGCTCAAGATTTTGATGTTTAAATATTATGTTCATGTTTTTATGTTCAAATTTATATGGTTTGTTTTATTTTCTCAATGATTACCCTTACTGAGCATTTGAGCTCACCCTTTTTATGTTTCTTTTCCCCAAGGAATAAAAGAATGTTTTTAGGTAAGGAAACAAAAAGGTGAGGATTGTTATGGTAGATGTTGAAGATCTTTCAACATGATTAGAAGTTTATATTCCAAGTTTCCAAAGACACTAAACTATTACGGTCCTTGTGTGTCTATTTTTGTTATGTATTTGATATTCCACAAAAGTAATGTAATGTCCATGAACGAAAAGCTTCAGGTCTCTACAATTTAGCCTATGTATCCGCCCGTGGTTCACATGACGATCTGCATCTACAAACATCAAGCCAGGGATAAGCTAGCTTGACTCAATGAGAAATTACATTGAAGATGTTTCTTGTATTCTTTGACACCATTATTCCTATATGTCTAACTTTGTGCTATGATAAATCCCATATTTTCATAGTCATCCATGGCCATCGGAAGTGGAGAGTCATCGACCCATGGACACCTTTTTATGACTATGCATACCATGCCCTCAGTGGCTCGGCATATTGATCGCCCCTGGCCTCTCTACAAAAAGCAAGATTTCCTCAGGCGATAACCTTCCCATCTTCGTATGCTTACTGGCATCAGAGCCCCACACCATATCCCATGATACGGGATACCCCAAAGTTATAGTTTAGACCCTCATTCCCTCATACTTGATCAGAGTATACTAGAGCATCTTAACTCAATTTCCCTCTGGGTGGTTGTAGCAATAGTCACCCAATGGTTCGAACTATATGACCATTAAACTAAGAGTAATTGGTCCTTACCGCATGACATTAAACTGCATGGAGTAAAGGTACACCCAATGCGCAAGATAAATCAGAATAGGGAACTCCCCAAGCTTTAACAGCAACCAGAGACGAACATCCCTGATATGTCCATATATTTCCTTACCAAATGAAAGACTTCGCGGCCTAGATAATCGCGGATCCTCATAATTATTCAAGGCCATCAGAAGTGGAAAGTAATCAACCCATGGACACCTTTGCATGACTATGCATACCATTCCCTCAGTGGCTCTTCATATTGATATCCCCTGGCCCATCTGCCAAATGAAAGATTTCATCAGGCGATACTCTCCCCCGATTCGTACGCTTACCGGCCTCAGAGCCCTTATATAATTTTTCCTGATCCAAGAAGCCTCGGGACCACAATTTATTCCATCAATCTCTCTCCATGTCTTGTACATGCAGAGATATTCAAGCCCAGTTACATTCAAATCAAGAGTGGCCTTTTCAACAATGTATTTACTGCATGACGCTAAAACTGCACATAGCATGTCTTTTCCAGTTGGCATGAAGCTACAAGGATTGGGCCTTAATCATTCAGGGAAATTCCTCCAACTACAAGCATTTTCATGGACTATCTAAATGCCCCCTGTCCGCACTGCAAGATGTTAAACTGCACAGTATCTATTTAAATGCTCCCCTTCCTCACCACATGATTCTAAACTGCATGGAATTTAAAATACTCATACGTCCTTACTGCATGACAATAAACTGCACAGTATGAAACAATAATAATGCCCTCCGTCCTCACTACATGACATTCAACTGCACGAAAGCCGTCCTCACCGCATGACGTTAAACTGCACGGAAGACATCCTCACCGCATGCCGTTAAATTGCACGGTCAAACCTATCATGGGTTCAGTCAGGAATGGAGGCTTTCCTCTATCCCTTAGTTCATAGGCTAGACCTGCACAAACCACCGTCTCACACTCGTGTGAGAAGGGATGACTTCACCCATTCCTGGGAAGTTTAGACTAGATGTTTCTCCCGTATCCAGGCACCCTTTTTTAATAAACCATACTCTGTACTCAGAAAAATCCGAACTCTCGTAAGCCACCACTGGTGGTCCCAATTCTCAACTTCCCTGATGTTTCCCAGCTATCGGGAGAATAAAATCATCATCCAAAGGACACCTTCGCATGACTATGTATACCATGCCCTTAGTGGCTCTGCATATTGATCACCCCTGGCACGTCTACCAAAGGCATGATTTCCTTAGGCAATACTTCTCTCTATACACCTATTGGCCTCTGAGCCCCCATATCCATCCTGGGATTCGAAAACTCTTTGAGCTTCAATTTACCAACATCTTTCACAACCCTTACTAAATATGGTGGAACGTATCTGATGAGATTACTGAGAAATAGGAGAAGCCATTCCATTTTAAGGAATGTCCCAGCTGCATGACTTTAAACTGCACCAAGCTCCAACCATCCTTCACGCTAGCTAAATTCATAGAATAGGGACCCTTCATCCACACTCTTAATTAATACAGATGTTCCCAAACCCTTCTAGACGTCACATACCCTTTCCGATACACACCTGGTGGTTTTAATAATTCTCCAAGCCACCCATGGTGGTTTCTATAATCCGTAATTCCATAAATTCCTCAGGCCATCAGTAATGGAAATGCATTTACTTAAGTACACCTTTTCATTGCTATGAAAACCGCGCCCTTAGTAGCTCTGCATATTGATCACCCCTAGCCTGTCTAACAATGTCAATTCTTCCTTTGGCGATGCTTTTCCTTCCTCTGCATACTAATACGGCTCCCATGCCTTGTGGCCTGCCCAGCATATTTTTCATATCTAAACATGTTCCCCCCACATGCGTTTGAAAGGTATTGAGTAATATTTTAATCAACCAAACCTTTTTGGGGCCCTCACCCCCCCCATATCTGGTCAAAGATGTTCGACCTAAAACATTAGTAATGATAGTATTGTCGGTGGGACTTTAAACCGCTCACAAAAAGAGGCGCAAAGCCCGTTAGGCCTAAAACCTGAAAAGGGTGACCTATGAAAAACGTGGGCTATACCCACTGGTTCCACACTAAATGCGTCCAGGAAAAACATAGGGTATTGTCATAAAAGACAAAAAGTTTGTAGGGTTTTTCTAAAAAAACCCTTGAAAAGGTCAAACTATGCTGGCTGAGTCCCTTGGCTCGGGAAAAATTTAGAGCATTGTCCAATCACTCATCGATTTTCAGGACAACTCTACATCAGAATAGCCTCTTCTTCATTCCGATCATACCCCCTTCCAATTTGGGGCGTTTATAGGGTCCTTAAAAATCCACAAAGAGGAATGGGAATTCCACTTAATTTGAGAAATGATTCTACCCAATTTACCTCAAAGGATCGGGCAAAAACATGAAGAATACTCAAAAATTGACAAAGGACCGACCAACCCACATACCGGTTCAAAATCGAGGGTACATGGCTGGTTCAGCGAGCCACCCACTCCATGGACCAGCGTTGTCTGTGAAACAGAGGTGGGAACCCCTACGCAGGCGCAAAGTAGGACAGACGCCAGGTCAGTCCACTATTGCGAACCGCACCAACCAACCCATGTCGTGTGCGCCATCATTCGCGAAATGAATGTGGAAGTCATATGCGACCGCGGACCTTGTCATTTTCCAAATACAGGCAGAGTGGTGCATTGCCATGAAGCAATTCCATGAAACTCGGTTCCATAAATATCAGTTGACCGAGTCATACGCGAGTGAGGCTTTCTTCATGGGCTTCCTCAAAAAGTGCCATGTGCCCGGTCGATACCACATCTTCATTACTATATAAATAAACACCGAAGGGGGTAAAAAATGAGGGGAGGAAAGGATGGGTGAAATCCCATGGGGAGATGCTGGAGATATCTCTCCCAGCAGTAAATTTACACAACCAATCGTGGACCCCATATAATTCGCAGATGCACTCTTCCGCATAGAGAAGAAACGAAACTGTGAACCACATGTGGCCAGCTCATTCGCGGCCAGCCCATAGCGGCCATTTCCTTCATGAACATCCTAGGAGGCCAGCTTCTACACTGCCCACCTCTTCTATGACCATCTCATCCGCATACACCCTTCGCGGTCAGCCTCACCGCAACTGCTCCTACACGGCCAACTCCTCCGTGAATACCCTCCGCGGCCATCTCTTATGTGACCATATCCTACGCGTCCAGCTCCTCCATGAATCCCCTCTACGGCCATCTCTTACATGGCTAGCTCCTCTGTGGATATCCTCTATGGCCATCTCCTATGCTGCCAGCTCCTACGTGGCTCGCTCCTCCGCGGACACCCTATGCAGCCTACTCTGCTGCGGCCAGTACTACGCAGCCCGCCCCATGTCGAAAACCCCATGCACTCGCTAGTCCATACCATGGCCCCTGCACCCACACTCGGGATTAGTGGCGGGCTGCAGCCCCGGCCCTCCGGGCCTGTCCCTTCATTACCGTCACTGACCCCTATGAAAAATGGAGAGTCGCACCGCAGACTTTTCAGGGTGGGTCAACAATATATTCTATTGCACCCTTATGTCACTGCAACATCCATCCTATACATGCCATGATTCGAGCTACTCCTCATGACTCTCCTATAACCCCATTACTTAGTTCCCTTTATTATGTTAATCCAGAAAGGGCCGCCCTTGCGTAATTCCCACACCATCCATTGCTAGGTATCTCTTACCTAGTCATCCTGACCACATGACATTAAACTGTATTGCCCTCATCTTATCTATATGACATTAAACTATATGGAAATAGTCCATGCAATATGACATTAAACCATGATGTCTTTATCCAAGATATATGACTTTAAACTATAGCACACCTATAACCTCATATAAAATTCTAGGTATCCCTCCTGGGGTAATCCCCACACCATCCTCGTCAGAAGCCAATGGCCCTTACCCTCTAATCATGGAAGATTTATTGCTCCACTGGCTGACTCCTATCTTCCTCTAACATCAGGGATAAGGAGAGTCTAGTAGTCCCGACCTTCTCCTCTGCTCGTAGTCTTCCTCCCCTTCCCTCGGTAGGGATAATGTGAGATGCTTACCAAGTCAGTTGCACTCTCTTGTTTCTCACACCGAGAAAGAATCATGTGGGCTTAGAGATTTTTGATGGTCATGGCGTCCGCACAATGACGCCCCTCAAAACAATCTATGTTGGTTTTGGTACCTATCTCTTAAGCAGGGTACATAGGAAGCCTCTTGGAGGTTCAATCCCAATTTGGGCCACTAAACATGTGTAAGTCCCAATCATGTCCTTCAAAACGAACTACATGGGTTTTGATCCATGTCTCCTAAACAGTGTACATTGGAAGCCTCCCCGAGGATCAATCCAAATTCAGGCCACCAACCATGTGTAAGTCCCAATCATTCCCCTCAAAATGATCTACGTGGATTCTTATTCCTCTCACGAGGATACGTAAGAAGCCCGTATCATGGGTTCGATCCAAATTCTCAAGTTGTTATCTGTCCCCCATGGATGACAATAAACTCCAGAGTGCCCAGTTATGAGGCTTGAAACCCATGCCATATCAATGAATCCAAACTCCTCTGAGTCATTAATCCCAATGAGGGATGGTAAACCTCGTTCCTAAATGACTTCACATCCCTATGTTCAGTTGATCATTTCCAACTAAGGGGTAAACCATTGATACTATGCATAGGGATAAACCAAAGATTCATGAACATATGAAAATGTCTTAAATTTATAAGAGAGTCCCAAAACAGGTAATAATTCCCCCCAAAAGGGTGTGATGAGCCCAACTTCCCATCCTCTCAACCAATGTGAGTTCGTAAGCATCACTGGCCAAATCGCCTAGCGAACACTTTCCTTTGGAAAGCAGGTCCATGGATCATTGGATACGGAACTGTTGGGAATTTCGAAAAGAAGACTTATATACCCGACCTGAGCGATTGAGTGGAACTCAGCCCTCCGTAAGATTGACCGTCGGGCACATCGGTCTTCCCACCCATTGGTTGAAACACCTACCTTGGAGTTTCTACGCTTTTTGACATTTTCTTACATTCCTCTATTTCTTAAGAGTCTTGAGAAAAGCTGTGTGATCCATAACTTTCTGTTTTTTACTTTTTAAAAGCTTTTAGAGTTCATTGAATGTGTTAAGTATGATTGAGGCACCACTTTGAAATCTCGTTTCCATTAAACTCACATTTTGGGAAAACTTTACATTTGAAATTCATTAATCCCCATGTATCAATAAATTACATAGTTAGGAAGCCACATTACAAGCCATTTATCACTTTACAACCTTCTCTATAAGTTAAAAGCATGATTATTGTTGAACTCAAGTGTGGGGGAGGGAGAAGATGGGATATAGTTTTTTTCTGAAAAACCTATCTAAGATGAATTAAATTTGTTTATCTAATTTTTTCTATTTTGGTGGAGGAAATTTCATGATTGGAATACTAATGGGTGTCCCAAAATATCATTTCACTTTTGGGCCCAGTTTTCACCAATTTTTGAAGATCAAAAGTTTCCCCTCTTTTCCTCAAAAAACATGATTTTGAAGAGAAATCCAGATCTACATGCAAGCTAAAACAATGTTAGAATTGGGGAAAAGACGGTATAAATTAATTGATTCTAAAAATACAAGTGTGAACATCTCAAAGGAAGATGTGTTTGGAGGTGATTCATTTTTGAGAAGATTGGGTAGCACAACATTCTTGAGCATAACTAATTTTCTGCATTTACTTCACCTTAGAGCATAACCCTTCTGACACACGCATGTCGTGAGGTGTGGAAAAAACAATTAAATCCCCCTAATGGTGTAGTATGAATGGTAACCAGAATGTCATTCTCCAAGGATTAGTTTTTTAATCTTGGTGTCACTTAAAAAATAACAAGTTTGAATGATTTAATAAAGAAAGATGTTTCCGTAAAAAGGTTTTTTAATTTAATATGAGAGAGAAGTGATTGGATTTAGGTTGGGTTTTCCCATTTCTAATGTCAACATAGTTTTTAAGAAAAGATGAATCCTTTGGTTTTAGAAAAAGTAATTAAGTAAACTGAATAATAATTGTTTCTTCGTTTCACCTTTGATTTAATTATTTATCAAAGTTTAGAAATCTTAATGGACTAATATTAATTACTTAGGAAATACCAAATCTGGTATTTATTTCCCTAAATAATTAAATTAATATATCTTAATTTCTCCACATGATTTATCAATCACCAAATCACTCCCTTAGTAGATTTTCTTCATAGATTAACCAATTGGTGTAAAAATGAATAGATCAAGAAATGGTAGAATAATATTTAAATCAAAGGAATTTAATATTTAAGAATAAATGAAAATACAATCTTATTTAATTTAAATTCCAAAACAAATTAAATTGATAATAATTCAATTAAAAGAAAAGAATTCCTTTGAATTAAACTTCAGATACTCAAACATCACAGAATGGGGTCCCCCTTCCCTTCACCCAATCACAAAATATTCTACCCCTCCATGCAAGGTGGGGTCATCAAATAAAAATAAAAAATAAACATGGAGGAAGGAATTATTAATGAAGAACAAGTAGTAGGATCCTCTCCTCTTCTTCGATGATTGTCGCTGGCTGGAATGGGATGTGAAGGAATGAATAGAGAGGCAGGAGCTCCTCTCCTTTTATAGGAAGATTTCTGTCCTCCGAAATATTGTGCGTTGTTGGACCCATAAATGGCTTCTTTACGCGTGGACCACTTCTTCAATGTTGTTCATAAATGTTTAGTACGTTCACCCTAAAACTTTAAGATTATTTGGACACCGGATGAAGATGTTATGAATTTTCCATTGAAGGCTTCTGTTTCTGGACGAAGCTTCCAGGAAGGTTCCTTTAAGAATATTTCATTCAATAGCTACCTTACTGGATTCCAAACTCCATGTAATTTATTGTGTGAACTCCTATTTGAGTCCTCTTTCCTCCCCAGGTATAATAAACGGATTTAAATATGTCTAGGCCTAGTTGTGGTTCCGTTACATTGGTGTGGTCCACGCTGTCCGCCCGGAAAAATGTCAAAATTCAATGATTTTTTAGGACCACTAGATGGCCGAATAAACTCCTGGTCTAGAAGACAAAGATTAAGGAACGTAAATCAGGATTATAACAAAATTAGATTCACGGAATTTGAAATTATATTTTTTATGAAATGGTAAAAATACCCTTGTGTAAAAAATCTGTCCTAAAATCCGGAATTAGGCACTTTTCACAATTTTTCTCATTTTCATTCTAAAACTCAAATTACCCATTATTTTAATAAAACAATGAAATACAAGGGTTTTATCATCTAAAAATATTAAAAAATACTCATTATTTGATCAAAAATATGCATGTAAATTTGCTCCGTCAAATACCCCCACATTTAAACCATGCTTATCCTCAAGCATTAAATCTCAACATGGAAATCATAGGACACCAATGTTACCAATATTCAAATTTCAATGCAATAAAATCAAACAATTTTCAATATAAAATAAAACGTTCAAAAATCTGCATAAAATATCAAATTAATTTCCCATTTTTTCAAAGAAACCAATAATTCACATATTTTACTTTTCCCATTTGAAAATTGATGGAACTTATCTTTTCATTCATTCAAGATCCTTGATTCATCATTATTAAATATGTCATGTCATGTTTTACCTCACTTTTGTTTCTCTCATAACTCATAATACAATTCAAGTAGATTTATGCTCATATCATGAGAACATGCTCCTTATCCATCGGCTTGTAAATGAACTACTTTCTCCACTTTGTAAAGACAAAAGACAAATAAAATCTTGAGGACTTGCAAGAAAGGTTCAAATGACTTTGAGGATTAAGGATGGAAGGATTTGATGCTTTAAAAATTAACGCTCAAGGAGGAGGCTAATCTCTAAAGTATAGTGCATGATATTAAAAGTAAAACTGTAAAGAAATTCCCCCCTTCAAAATAGCAACACCCACTTCTCAAAATGCAAAGAAAGGGTTATGATCAAGTAAGCATATTGGATGATTTGTGCACCCTCTTGATTTTTTTTATTTTGTACTTTTTTTTATTTTTTCGAAAGTTATGATTATATCAAACTTCACATCCATCACCTAACCACATACAATCATAAGATCATCAGTCTGGAAAATGGATATTTTTGGTTCTCTAAAATCAAAACCCATTTTTCTATTTTTTTTCTTTTTTTCATTTTTATTTATTATTATTTTTAATTAAAGAGGGGAAAACAATAGAGTATAATGAATGATTTCACAACCTTTTATAATTCCCACAATAACACCCCTACACTTCTTCCTCACAATGTGTATCATCCCGTCCACCATGATTCCCTTTACCCCCACACTTCAACTTAAAAATATCATGCAAATACCAAGAGTTGGGTAGGAATGGATACAAATGGATTGATAAATAGATCATCCCTATAAATATCATTCATGGTCTCTATGGGCTTAATGAAGGATTGTTGTAAAGGTGGTCTTTTAAGGAAATGTAGCTTTTGAAAGGATGCCTCAATCATTTTAAATGTGTTTTTGCGCATTCATAGCTTTGACACGTTTCAATACAAGTTCTGGTCAGTTACATGTCCCAAGATCACTCAAGAAATATGCTCAAGAATAAATAGAAAGTATGTGGTCTATAAATCCTCTCGGGAATGAGAAATATAAAATAGAAAATCACTCATGGTATGAATAATAATAATAAATTAATTCAAATAAATTTCAGAAATTCAAAGCATGAAATATGGTTGAGAATTTTATTTACATGAATTAATTAATTCCTTCAAATCATGAGACATAATTTCAATATCTATGCTTCATATTTAAAAATTCAATTATGTATTTCAATCATTTAATCATATCAACATTGAAATATAAAACATGGAATCATTGGGTTCCTAAGCAAATCATGTCTCCTAGATAAGTCGAGTAAAATATGAGTTCAAGTATGGGCATAGAATTTTAAATTTAAAGCTCAAAACATGATTTTGATGAAAAAAAATGAAGGGAGTTTAAATGATAATCATGAAAATTGAACTCCATTTTGACATAAATCTTTTGTTCCTCTTCCTCTTGTTCTTGGGTGCACCTTGTGGTTTCCTTCCATGATGGTTCTTGAAAAATTAAAACCACTCATACCAGTATAAGAAACATTCCATTATAGCTCAATTGGGTGATGTAAGAGGTAACTGACTACTAAATCCGATGAAAACAGTGAAACTCGGGTTGTCTCCTGGAAGCTCCTTTGTTTAATGTCGTTGTCTTGACCTGAACTCATGAGAATAAATTAGTAGATGGGTTATAGGAGATTGACCTCCTCCACCGGTTCTTAAGGTAAACATCCAAAGAACTTCATCAGCCTTTTCCCTTTTATAGTGAATTGGTTTTCTCCTTTCAAATCAACCTGAATCGTACCAAACTGATATATATTAGTAATAAGAAATGGACCATCCCACCTAGAATGATGCTTAACTAGAATTTTCTTTAATCTGGAATTGTATGGTAGAATATGGTCTCCTGGTTGAAAGGTATTTGGTTGGATCAGTCTATCTTGTTCCACCCTGTTTCTTCATTTGTAAGTCCTCGAATTTCAAAAAGATTCTATTCTGATTTATTTCAGCTCCTGTAATGATAGTTTTCTCTCTGAATCATTAATGGGATCACTAGCTTCTCCATGGGAAATTTCAAAGAGGGAATGGTCGCTTGACGGGCTTCTTTTTGAGTCAAGTACATTAAAGTTGACCTTGCTATCTCTTAGCTCCGTGGTCAGAGATCCTTCATGTACATTGATGACTATTTTTTCGTTTTCAGGAATGGTATTCCCAAAGTTATGGGTGAATGTTTGGGTGCATTGTCCTCCTCCATGGTGAGTACATAATAGTCTACTGAAAAATTGAGTTCTTTAACTCTTACTATCTCGTCTTCCACAACTCCAGCTGGATAAACAGTGGATCTATTTGCGAGTTGGATAACCACTCTTGTGGGCTTCAGCTCACCTATTTTCAAAGAATAGAAAACAGAATTAGACATTACATTTATGGATGCACCAAGGTTACACAAAGCATCAGAAAAATCTAAAGAACCCATTGTATAGAGAATAGAGAATGTCCCTAAATCTTTACATTTTTTGGGTAATGGTTGGGTGGAAATGGCTGAGACACTCTTTCCGAAACTAATTTTATCATCCTCATCACGCTTCTTTTTCTGGGTGCATATTTCCTTTAGAAGCTTTGCATATTTGGGTATTTTGTGGATTTCCTCCAATAAGGGAATATTGATTTCCACTTTTCAGAACGTTTCATGGATTTCCCTTTGAAGTTGTTCTTCTTCAGCCTTCGATGATTGAGTTAGTGTAGAAGGGAATGGTACCTTGTTTCCTCCTTTCTGTCTTTGTTTCCTTCGAATTGTTTTTTCTGCCTTCTTCTTGGGGTTGATGAGTTTTTCTTCAGGTTTTTGTTTGGAATCATCAAACTTACTTTGCTCAGGTGGTGGAAGCTCCTTACCGCTTCGAGTCGTAATTTCACTAATATTCTCCTTTGGATTTGGGATAGTTTGGGATGGGAGTTTTCCTTGATTCATAGTTAAAAGATCCATAAGGTTATCAAACATTTTATCCAAATTTCCCACAGTCTTCTTCAGCTCTTCATTCTCTGTTTCTTGGTGGAACTTCTCAGAACTTATTGGAGGCTGTTCAAAATTCCTTCATTGGAATATTGTTGGTTGAAATGATTGTTGTCGTTGAAAGGGATTCTTGTACGGTGTCTGGTTCTGAAATTGTTGTTGAAATGGTAGTCTAGCCTGGTTTTGTTTTCCTTTGTATCCTTGTTGGGGTTAACCTTCAATCCATTGTTGATTTTGTGGGAATTGTATTTGCTGGAATGAAGCTAAACAACATTATGTATCTTGTATCTCAGCACATTGATCAGTGTAATGATTTGGTGATGAACATAACCCACATACCTGAGGTGCAGATGGATTCTAATTCACCTGCTTGATGGCCATTTTCCTCACAAGGCTTGTTAGTTCTTGAATATTTGTAGTAATAAGAGTAGATGAGTCAGAAGTTCTTACCTCTTGCATCCCTCTTGTATTAGAGATTCTTGTCCCGAATTGTTGGGAATTCTAGGCGATCTTCTCAATCAGGCTTCGGGCTTCTCCGGGTAATTTCTCAATCAATGCTCCTCCAGAGGATGCATCCAAAAGGTTTCTATCTCTGTCCAAGAGTCCTTGGTAGAAAAAGACAAGGAAGTGGTGCTCCTCTATAGCTTGGTGTGGGAAACTCGCACTAAGCTTCTTTAATTGTTCCCAATACTCGTAAAGATTCTCACTGGTAGCATGTAGAATGGCGTATATCTCCTTCCTGATTGTTGTACTCTGGGAGGCCGGGAAGAACCTTTTCATGAAACTTTGTTGGAGATCATCCTAGTCTTGGATTTCTCCGGGTTGTAAGGTATACAACCACTCCTTCGCTGCTCCCTCAAGTGAAAAAGGGAATGCTTTCCACTTCATTTTATCCTCTACTACTCATCATAGTTTGAAGCTTGAACACACATGGCTAAATTCTTGAATGTTTCAATTGGTATCCTCACCTGAAAGGCCATGAAATTTAGGTATCAAATCATGTTTACTCATAACTCAAAATCATTTGGTTGTTCAGGCATGTTTAACCGATTCTGGGGGATAGAAAATTGTTGGACACAAAGGTCCCTCAAGGTTTCTCTAGGGTTTTGTGCCATTATTGGTGGTTCTAATTGGACACTTGAGTCTACTAAAATTATTTATTCAAAATTGATTTCAATATTGCTCCCCGGCAGCGACAGCACTGCAGCGGTGGAGGGACTGTTGCAGGTACTGTAGCGGCAACTGTACTGTATACGGGACTGTAGCAGTGCGGGTACTGTAGCAGTACTGTTCACTGAGGGGTCCTTTGGGCCAAAAAATGGGCTTTCTAGCCCTGTTTGTAGGCCACTTGGCTTGGGCCTTCAGGCTATGTAATGGGTCACCCTCAACCTAGCCTAAAGAGGACTTTTCTTTAATAATAAATTGAGGCTTTGGCCCCAACCTTTAAAAAAAAATTTCTTCGTTTCAACATTGATTTAATTATTTATCAAAGTGTAGAAATCTTAATAGACTAATATTAATTACTCAGGAAATACCAAATCTGGTATTTACTTCCCTAAATAATTAAATTAATCTATCTTAATTTCTCCACGTGATTTAGCAATCACCAAATCACTCCCTTAGTTTATTTTCTTCATAGATTAACCAATCGGTGTAAAAATGAATTGATCAATCAAGGGTAATATAATATTTAAATCAAAGATATTTAATATTTAATAATAAATAAAAATACAATAGTATTTAATTTAAATTCAAAAATAAATTAAATTGATAATCATTCAATTAAATGAAAATAATTCCTTTGAATTAAACATCAGAAACTCATACATTACAAAATGGGGTCCCCCTTCCCTTCACCTAATCACAAAATATTCTACCACTCCATGAAAGGTGGGGTCATTGAATAAAAATAAAAAATAAACATGGAGGAAGGAATTATTAATGAAGAACAAGTAGGAGGATTCTCTCCTCCTCTTAGATGCTTGTCGCAAGCTGGGATGGGATGTGAAGGAATGAATTGAGAGGTAGGAGCTCATCTCCTTTTATAGGTAGATTTATATCCTCCAAAATATTGCACGTTGTTGGACCCTTAAATGGATGCATTACGCATGGACCCCTTCTTCAATGTTGTTCATAAATGTGTTGGCCTTTCACCCTAAATATTTCAGATTATTTGGTCCCCGAATGAAGACGTTATGAATTTTTCATTGAAGGCTTTTGTTTCTCAATGAAGCTTCAGGAAGGTTTCTTTAGTAATATTTCATTCAATAGCTACCTTAATCAATTCTAAACTCCCTGTAATTTGTTGAGTGAACTCCTATTTGAATATTCTTTCCTCCCAAAGTGTAATAAACGGATTTGAAGATGTTTTGGCCGAGTTGTGGTTCCGTTACATTGGTGTGGTCCACGCTGTCCGCCCGAAAAAATGTCAAACTTCAATGATTTTTTTAGGACCACTAGATGGATGAATCAGCTCCTAGTCTTGAAGCCAAAGATGAAGAAAATAAAATCAGAATTATAACAAAATTTTATTCACTAAATTTGAAATTATATTTGTTATGAAATGACAAAAATATCCTTGTGTTAAAAATCTGTCCAAAATCCAGAATTATGCACTTTTCACAATTTTGTTCATTTTCATTGTAAAACTCAAATTACAATTTATTTTAATAAAACAATGAAATAAATGGGTTGTATCATCTAAAATCATTAAAAAATACTCATTATTTGATCAAAAATATGCATGTAAATTTTCTCTGTCACCTCCTTATTCTACCTCAGATGTTTTTAAATTTAAATCCTTACAAACCTTATCCTTAGAACAACAAATGAAAAAGGCCTCATTATTGATGCATTTTTGACTCATGGAAGTGGAGATATTAGAAGGATATCAAGCCTATAAAGATCACACGTGTTCTTGAGAATGAGAAAAACTCCACATTAAATATCCTTGAGTGAAGAGAAAAATATTTTTCTAGCAAGGCAGGTATGAAATTCATGTGGGTATTAACATTAAATTTAATAGATTATTATAATTTTTGAGGAGTTCTAAAATTTTTATCCAGGTAGGATGCATCATATTTTCTTTGATATGATAATTGAGTTTTGTTGTCATTTATGCTTTGAGCTGTTTGTTTTAGCCTAGGTATAATATGATTGCCCAGGAGTGCAATGTTTTAGTGTGGTGGAATTGATATAACAAATAATTTCAATTATTTTATTCATAATTTTATTATTTTTAATCCCAAAAATGTGTTATTTAAAGGTAAATTGTCAAATTTTGTATTTCTTGAATTATTTTCAGCTTAATTTCTAAAATGGATTATTTTGGAATTTAACGGTTTTAAATTATTTAACTATTTTTGACATGCCTATTTCTAAATGGTTCTAAATTGAAAAATTATTATTTTATAGGTTTATATGTTCAATGGGATTCATTTTATCCATCTGGACCCAAAGCACAATCCACTATTTAGAATATCAAATCCATCTCATAAGTCAGGCCTCAAAAATTGTACACATAACTAAAGTGTTGTATTGTTGGGCCACTATCGCATACATGTATGAATCAAATGAGATGATAGTTTACATGGAGAAATAATACATCCAAAGTAAGATGTTTCTAGAATATGGTCTCACATTATTCTTTCATTTCCATGGACATAAATGCATTAGAACTTGATGCATTGGAATACGAACCGTCAGAATGGTCAGAGGAAATATCCATAGTAAATATGATGTATCTCTCTCCACACGTGTCCAAATAAGATTAGATTTTGTGGGTGTAAAAGGATGAAATAATAGAACAACTTTAAAAAATAACACATTCCAAAATTTTGTCATTAAATAGGCCATACATGCACATTATTTCAGAGGAACATTTTTTAAACCAAAATGTCACCCCCTCTCACTATAAAATACTGTGTCTTATTCTTTTCAAAGGGTTGGCAACTTTTGGGTATCCCCTGTTGTCTATTTTTTATAGTTAAGTATTTTATTTCTTTTAATTTAATTCTGTAGTTGTATTTAATATTTTAATTCAAGTGTTATCCTTTCTCTCTTTTTCTTTCTCAATCTAGTTTTCTACCCCCGTTTTCTTTCCATTGTTAAATCATATGATCATGATCATGAGTAGCTAACCCAAGGATGTTTCTGGGGGATTAATCCAGTGTGAAACCAAGTACATGGACATTATTATTTTATGTTTCTTATTTTCTTAGATGTAGGCTAAGGGGGGTCTTAGTGGACATTGTGCCTTTGTGTCTCAACTTTCCACCTGGTGCTTAACTTTCACTTCTATCACATTCTCCCTCGATCAAGTATGTGGATGTGCGGTCTCTCAGTGATCGTTGAGTGTACCATATGTTCACAACCATAGGAAGAAGGGTATGTTCATCGATACGATGGATCATATTCATTAAGTAAATTTGAAACTAAAAAAGAGATGATGAATGTTCACTCTGGATAATCTATTGGGTAGATCTTTTTTCTGTCTAACATCATTCTATTTTCATTCATTCTGTTAGCATTGCATTTGAATATATAATTTTATTATTTAATAATAATTTTTCAAATATCTATTTTTGGTCATATAGATTCATATATATATATATATATAAAGTGAATTAAAAGTAGTGAGAGCTTGGTCATGAAAGATCCTCAAGATATTGACCTATGCCATCCACTATGTTGCACATAGTATAAATATTTTTGATAGTGTGCATGAAAACGCTTCATCACTAAAAACCCCTTATGGCCTCACTCTCTTTTATTATTAGTTACATGTGCTAGTACAAAAAGTGATTAGCTTCCCGTATATGTTTGTAAAGGTATGTGATGGATTCTGGTTATTTTACAAACATGTATCTCTAAATATAGTATCCAAAGTATGATTATATGTATGACATGTATATGTTTTGATGGTGTGAGGTTCCTTACTCAGTGTATGGTTTGTGATGTTTTGATTTATAATACTTGATATATGGTACATGTTATATAGGCTATGGTGAATCCTAGAAACTACTAAATTATTAAATGGGTATGTGATATGGGATGATGATATGAAGTTATATAAAAGTTTGAGGTTTTGATGCCTTTCCCATGTGTCCCTAGGATAGCTTATTTTTTAGAGGGATTGCTATAACGACCCATACTTTACATACATTGATATTACTTCATAATTGAAGCACACTTATTACAACATATAACAAAACTAGGAAAGGACCGTATAGGTATAGTGTCTTTAGAAACTGGGAAACATAAACAACTGGTTCATAAAGCATCTACTTTGCCTCCCATTTATTTCATCATTTATAGAGTCCCTTTTGGCATATCCTACTTAATAACCTTCTTCCTGACCTGGGGAAATAAAACATACAAAATGGTGAGCTCAAATTCTCAGTAAGGGTAAACAAAAGAAATATCAATCACATCATATACATAAGAACATAACTTTTGGAAATTTTAACCTGCAAAAGAAATCATAATTTCATAACATGGGGTAAATCATAATAGTGAAATGTAATCCCAATAATCATAACTTAAAACATGAAACTTTGTTTCATACACACATAATCATAGAGAATCATTTCTTATTAGTCAAGACTCATTGCCAAGACTATCTTAGTGGACAAAGTCCATTTCTGAACCGGGTTCACTCCTCGTTTCAGTCCTGTTTCACTGAACCGTTTTAACCTGCCGTTCCAGCCATGTCTATCTCATGAGATATAAAATCTTTACCCAATTCATTGTAGGGAGATATAGGTCCCACCCATCTCATAATGATACCATTCTTATGTGTGCCACAAAATCCTAAATCATACATCATTGCATAACCCATGTAATAAAAATGGGATTCTTAAACATCATGACATCATAAAACAATTCATATAAGATAAACGAATTCATAAAAATAATTCCATCACAACATAACCAAATCAATTTAATAATAGGGATAGAAACATAACCCTTTATTATCTTAAATGGAAAATAATTTTGATAAAACACTTGAACTCCATTCTTGAGGAAAATATCCTTTCTACTTCAAAAATACTTTTCCTTTCTAAACATGTCATACAATTATAAACTAAAAGAAGTTGATTAAAAATAAACTTGAAAACTTGCAAAGGAATCTTCTTGGATATAATGTTTTAAAAATCCATTCAAGCCGTATAAGTTAAAAAAACATTCTTCGTACTTTTGTCGGAAAAGTCAATAAGTACCTCGTACGCAAAACAAAAAAATATTCCTTTTATATATTTTACTAAAAACTCGCAGAAGGGTAAAATTGGATTTAAAAAACTCTAGGTGGATGGAAATAATATTACATATTGAGTAAACATGGATGTGGATGATAAAATACACCCCAGTAAATGCCGAAGTATAAAAAATTTAGGATAAAAAAATGAGATTGTGATATTTCCCTTACCTTAGGTCTGATATGCTTTGTACGTGTCCGAACCTCCTGTATAATGATTTAAATAATGTTATTGACTTATTCTAGAATCATACTTATTTTTATGATATCATATATGGTCATATTCTTATCTTCTTATTAGTAATATTTCATTACTACTTGTTATTCGGGTGTTCATTACTTTTTGTTCTTATGCGTGTCTTGTCAAATAAATTCTTATTTTTCTTTTTTAGTTTATAGATACCTTATTTCCAGAATGGTATTAGTGTAATATATATCATATTTATTCACTCAATTCATTTATGTAATCATTATGCAATGAAAATCATGTAGAACGAGTCGCATCACATCGTGGAGACGGTATTCCGTACGTACGCACGAGCGATGATATCATTCCCATGATCATGGAATTGTATTGGAGTGTATGTATACTATTTCATAATCAGTATCACATTACAATAGTCATATATAGTCATTATTTACACCATTATACCCATCCAATTAAGGTGGTGGTGGAAACTAGATTACACCACGGTGTGGAGACTGTATTTCGTACGTACGCATGCGCGGTGATTTCGTTTTCCGTAGGATGGATAGATGGTGAAAAAAGGTTGTTTCATACTTATAATAACATATCATTATATGAGTGATACTGATTTTATTACTTCGTAATGAAACAACTAAAGAATAAGAAGTGGAAGAAGAAATAAAGTTGAAAGAATTGGTAACAGACATTACCTCTTCTTTGAAATGCCTCTTTGAGACCTCCTTTTAGGGCACTAAAATTGGTCTTTGAAGAATACCAGGACCTCTAGGATGTCTCTAGGGAAGTGGAGAGGAGAAATTGGTAGGGGTTGGCCGAGGTTGAAGGCTCAAAGTGGTGTGAGGAAGAGGGGGAGGAGGTGCCCTTTTATAAGAGAGGAGAGGGGCTCCTTTGAAAAAACTAAAAATATTATTTTATTATAAAGTCATGTTCGGTTTTAAATAGCTCCAAAATAATTTATTTTGAATCTAAGGTGGTGATGGGTCGAAACCCACTCATCAAATAGAATTTAGAAAAGTTTAGGTTCCTATTTTAACCTTATCATTTAGATTTACCATTAAGTTAAATAATTTTACTTTTACCGTGTCTTCTTGTGTTCTTATACTATAAGATTAATAAACTTACTATAAGCAGCCAAACGAACCCCAAGTTGTTTATTATTAATATATATAACCTTATCTAAGTCATTTGGCCAAACCTTATATTTTTAGGAATAAAATAAACATTACTAATATAATATTTGTTTTAAAAACTATTTTATGTCAATTTTGACACTATTTAGTAATTGATTTTTGTGAAAATCATAACATAATGATTAGTTCGAAAAAAGTTAATTAAATAAATACTAACATGTCATATTAACATAGAAAATTAGTTTAATTTATAAAAAGTCTCAAATTATATTTATTTGGGTATTTATAACATCAATTATGTCAATATTTATTTAATAAGATAATTACTACATCATCTTTGTGTCATAAATAAATTAAATTATTTAAAGTCTAAAAATTACAAATAAAATATCATTATGTAGGAAATCTTTTTGGATTTCTAATTAATATTTATAGTCGAATTTATCTTATGTATAACCCTATATTAAAAATGATTTATTTATTAAACTTCGATTTTAACTATTTTAACCCTTCTTTAAATAAATTAATAATAAATGTCCTAATCTAATCCAAGTGGGACTAAATGGTCATATTTTACTCCTAAGTTTGTTTTTGGTCGAATTACACTTATCCAATAGAATTAGGACATGTGTTAGGGTAATAATAATATCATTTTTACCCTTAATTACCCTATTTACTTTTAACCGTAAATAAAAGTAAAAAGTTACTATTCACCAATAATTATTTTCATCTCATTGAACCACATTTTACTTACTGACATCAACCGTGTCTCTCGGATTTTTAAAATTCCACTCACAAAAGCGGTAAAATTATGTTTTATGAAAAATTATGTTTTTTTTACTACCACTTAGTGGTTTCACTATTCATCAAAAATTGAAAGTTTTCAGAAAAATACAAAAAATTAGGCCTAAGCTATATTTGATATTATGAACTCAAAAATGATGTCTATTTTACCAAATTCAAAACATATCAGTTGCATTACTTAATTTAAAAATTAATTCCCGTCGTCAAAACAAATAGCGTGTTCTTAAGAGATAATAACTATCAAAAGATTGACAATTGTTTATGTCTGGTTTAAATGTGAAATTACATCCAATGACCAAGATTGTATTAAATTGTAAAAATATACTCTAAATATACTTTAAAACCCCTCAAATTAATAATTTATCACTATTAATTATTTCGATTAAAAAAGTTGTTTTTAATTAAAATTTAGTAATTTTCACTATTCATCAGAATATGAAAGTTATCCAAAAAGTACCAAAATTTCACCCTAAGCTAATTTCGATATTCCGAATCCATTTTGAATAATAAAATTTATAAAATTATAAAAATTTGTTATTATTATTCATAACGGGTAGTTTTAATAATATTTTAATAGTATATCGTTGTTTAGAAAAACTCGGTATTGCGTACGACGCAAGCTATCGAGGAAGGTCGCGATTTCGTGTAAAGCAATCCAAGCAAGTGAAATATTCCTTTGATGATTTATATAACATAAAAGTCTCGGGTGTTACATTCTACCCCCCTTAAAATGAATTTCGCCCTCAAAATTCGTCACTTTGTAACAAACAGATGAGGATACCTCTCCCTCATCAAATCCCCAAGCTCCCATTTAGCTACTTCTAATTGGTGGTTCCTCCATAAAACCTTCACCAAGAGAGTGGTCTTGTTTCGTAGGACTTTTTCGCTACGATCCAGAATCTCTATCGGCTGTTTTTCATAAGAAAGATCTTGCTCTAGCCGTACAACTTCTGAGCAGAGTACATGTGAAGGATCAGGTATGTACACTCTCAGGAGAGATACATGGAACACATCGTGAACTTGAGAGAGATTCGGTGGAAGCGTCAATCAGTAAGCTACCTTCCCAACACGATCTAGTATTTCGAAAGGACCGATATATCTAGGGCTCAACTTCCCCTTCTTTCCAAATCTCATGACCCTCTTCCAGGGAGATATTCGTAAGAACACTTTATCACCCACTTCAAACTCTAGGTATTTTCTTCAGTTGTCGGCATAACTTTTATATCGACTCTGAGCTGCTCTTATGTGTTGTTGAATAGATCTAACCTTTTCTGCCATTTCATCAACGAGATCAGGTCCTAATAGATTTCTTTCCCCAAATTTATCCCAGCAAGTTGGAGTCCTGCATTTCATTCCATAGAGAGCTTCATAAGGAGCCATCTGAATACTGTAGTTAAAGCTATTATTATAAGAAATTACACCAAAGGCAGGTGTTGATCCAAACCACCTTTGAAATCCATAGAGCAAGCTCTCAACATATCTTATAGAGTTTGAATTGTTCTCTCAGACTGACCATCTGTCTGAGGATGATAAGCAGTGCTGAATCTCAACTCTGTATCCAGAGTATGCTGATGACTTCGCCAAAACTTTGAGATAAACCTTGGATCCCGATCAGATATAATAGAAAGTGGTACTCCATGCAATCTTACCACTTCCTTCACATATATCCTGTCAAGCTTATCTAGAGATAAATCCTCTCTAATAGTGATGAAGTGTGAAGAATTTGTAAGATGATCAACTATGACCCAGATAGTATCATTGCCTTTGGATGTTTTAGGAAGTCCGGTGACAAAGTCCATAGTGATGTTTTCCCATTTCCATTCGGGTATGGGTAATGGTTGTAACATCCCCTTAGACTTCTGTCTCTCAACTTTAACTTGCTGACAAACCAAGCATCGAGAGACATATTCAGCAACATCTCTTTCATGCCATCCCACCAGAAGTACTCTTTCAGGTCCCTATACATCTTAGTGCTTCCAGGATTAATAGAGAATGAAGAACTATGAGCCTCATCTAGCAGCACCTTCTTTAATTCGGGGATGGGAGGAACACAAACCCATTTCCTAAACTTTATTATCCCATCACAATCAAGGTTGAATTCAGGAACATTTCTCACCTTCTTTTGTAACTCTACATCTTCTTTTTGTGCCTCTTTAATCTTCACATGTATAGATGGTTGAACATTCATTTGAGAAAGATACAATTTTCCCCCTTCCATTATAATTCCAAGATCCATCCTTTGTAAATCCATAAATATTGGATCTTTTGTGATCCTCATCATGGATAAACTGGCATGGTCTTTTCGACTTAATGCATCTGCCACCTTGTTTGCTTTCCCAGGGTGGTAATGGATTGAGCAATCGTAATCCTTAATCAGCTCCAACCATCTTATTTGGCGCATATTCAGCTCCTTTTGTGTGAAAATATACTTTAAAATTTTATGATCAGTATAAATGTCACACCTTTCTCCATAAAGATAATGCCTCGAAATCTTTAATGCAAAGATTACCGCAGATAACTCCAAATCATGAGTTGGGTAATTTTGCTCATGTATTTTCAATTGTCATGAGGCATAAGCTATCACCATATCATTTTTCATGAGAGAACATCCCAGTCCCTTCTTGGATGCATCACTATAAATCAAAAACCTTTATCCACTACAAGGAAGTGTGAGTACAGGTGCACTGGATAACCTTCTTTTCAACTCCTTGAAATTCTCTTCACATTCCTCCATCCAAACAAACTTAACTCCTTTCTGAGTCAACTTGGTGAGTGGATTAGATAATCGTGAAAAATCTTTCACAAAGCGTCGATAATATCCAGCCAAACCAAGAAAACTTCAGATCTCGGTTACTGTTGTTGGTCTCAGCCATATTTTGATAACCTCTGTTTTTGCTGGATCCACAGATATCCCCTCTTTTGAGACTATGTGACCCAAAAATGAAACTTTTTGAAGCCAAAATTCACACTTAGTAAATTTGGCATAAAGCTTCTCCTTTCTCAGGGTCTTCAATATAATTCTCAAGTGATCTTCATGTTCTTCCTTGCTCTTTGAATAGACAAGAATATCGTCTATAAAGACTAACACAAACTGATCAAGATAGTCTCTAAAAACTCTATTCATCAAATCCATGAAGATAGCAGGGGCATTAGTAAGACCAAATGGCATCACTATAAATTCATAGTGTCCATACCTTGTACGGAAAGCCGTCTTTAGTATATCCTCCCTTTTGACCCTTAATTGATGATACCCTGAATAAAGATCAATCTTGGAAAAGTATTGAGCTCTGCGTAGTTGGTCAAATAGGTCATCAATGTGCGGGAGAGGATATTTGTTCTTGATAGCGATCTTGTTAAGTTCTCGATAATCAATGCAGAGTCTCATTGATCCATATTTCTTCTTAACAAACAGAACAGGTGCTCCCAAAGGTCACGCACTAGGGCGTATGAACCCCTTATCAATATTCTCTTAGAGTTGCTTCTTCAATTCCTACAACTCAATTGGGGTCATTCTATAAGGTATCTTTGAAATAGGAAAAGCACCCGGTACGAGTTCTATTGAAAACACAACTTCACGATTTGGTGGAAGACCCAATAATTCCTCCGGAAAGACATTATAAAACTCTCGTACAATGGGTATATTCTTAATCATGAGTTTCTCACAAACCATTTGAGATAAATAACCTTAATTTAGTGGAATCAAGACTCATAATATGGAAGAAATTTCCACTGGGAGGTTATGTTCATCCTTGCATTGATAGACGATCATAGATTGATCTGGAATATGAAATGTGACTTCCCTTCTTTGGAAATTGATATTAGCTCCATATAAAGAAATCCAATCCAGGCCAAGAATCACATCAAATTCGACTATAGGAAGGATCACAAGATTTGCAGGAAAGACTTTCCCACAAACTTCGATCGGAGAAGAATGATAAACTTTTGATGCGACTGTTGTGCCATTAGGGGTTGTCACAGCTAACTCAACATCTAATTGTTGAGGTAATAGGGTGATATCCTTAAAAAATTCTTCAGAAATAAAGGAGTGGGTGGATCCAGAATCAAATTAAACATTTGCTACTTTAGAGTGGATGGTAAGTGTACCTTTCACCACATCGTTATCGTACTCCACATTGCTGATAGAAATTTCATGTGACTTTCCTTTGTCTTTAGCCTTAAGAGTTTGTTGACGTCGACCATCATCATCAACCCTTGGATTTGAGTATTGATTGGCATAATGCCCCATATCCTTGCACTTGAAACATTGAAGTGTAGTAGGTTCATTCTGTGCATCCCTTCCTTTTTTTGCATCATTAGACATCTTCTTCCCATCATTACGGCATTCAAATGCCCGATGACCTTCCTTTCCACATTTGAAACATTTACTTGTCCCTTTAAGACAACTCTCTCCATGTTTCTTTCCACACATTGAGCATAAGGGAAAGCTCGTCTTCTTTTTAGTGTTATCTTTAGATTTTCCTTTGAATTCCATTTTCCTCTTCTTATCAAACCCATACGACTAATGGGTTACTCCAATATCCATCTCGACTTTGAGAGCACATCGAACGATTTCCTAGTAGCTATTGAAGTCCCTTATGGCTAACACCCTTCGAAGACTTGGTTTTAAGCCACCAAAGAATCGATCGATCTTACTCTCAGGTTGGATAATAATACCAGAAGCGTACCTTGCAAGTCTTGTAAAATTTGATCCATAGGTACCAATAGATTTATCATCCTTTTGCTTTAGTTCAAGAAACCCCTTCTCCATCTTTGTTCGGATAATACGAGGGAAGTAATTATTAAAAAATAAGTTCTTGAACTCGTCTCATTCCATGGACTCAATTTCATCTCTTTCTGTCGTATTCTTGATAAGATTCCACCATTGATCAGCATCACCTTCCAAACGATACACTGCTAAGATGACTTTATCATGTTCAGAACATTAAAGAACTGAAAATATCTTTTCAGTAGTACTAATCCATTGTTCAGCAACTAATGGATCAGTAGACCCGCTGAATGAAGGTGGACGCTGCCTCATGAAGGATTCAACATAATTTTCCTCCTTCCTTTGCTCATTTGGAAGTCCTGCATGATTCATATCTTGAGAAAGTTGTGTGAGCAAAACTAATTATATTAGGAAAACCACATAATCAAAAATAAAAATTTCACACTTAATTTCTTATCCTAAGTTATTCATGGACATTTCTAAAACACTATGATTGTGTTCTATGCTTAGACTTATCCTTAGGGTTCTTACTAAGGCTTTCACATCCTAGTTTCCAAAGGTTGACTATACCTTTCCTCTGATACCAACTATAACGACCCATACTTTACATACATTGTTTTTACTTCAGAATTGTAGCACACTTATTACAATATATAACAAAACCAGGAAAGGATTGTATAGGTATAGTGTCTTTAGAAACTGGGAAACATAAACAACTAGTTCATAAAGCATCTACTTTGCCTCCCATTTATTTCATCATCTCTAGAGTCCCTTTTTGGAATATCCTACTTAATAACCTTCTTCCTGACCTGGGGAAATAAAACATACAAAAGGGTGAGCTCAAATTCTCAGTAAGGGTAAGAAAAAGAAATATCAATCACATCATATACATAAGAAAATAACTTTTGGAAATCTTAACCTGCAAAAGAAATCATAATTTCATAACATGGGATAAATCATAGTAGTGAAATGTAATCCCAATAATCATAAATTAAAACACGAAACTTTGTGGCATACACACATAATCATAGAGAATCATTTCTTATTAGTCAAGACTCATTTCCAAGACTATCTTAGTGGAGAAAGTCCGTTTCTGAACCGAGTTCACTCCTCGTTTTAGTCCTGTTTCACTGAACCGGTTTAACCTGCCATTCCAGCCATGTCTATCTCATGAGATATAAAATCTTCACCCAATGCATTGGAGGGAGATATAGGTCCCACCCATCTCATAATGATACCATTCTTATGTGTGCCACAAAATCATAAATCATACATCATTGCATAACCCATAAAATAAAAATGGGATTCTTAAACATCATGACATCATAAAACAATTCATATAAGATAAAGGAATTCATAAAAATAATTCCATCACAACATAATCATATCAATGTAATAATAGGGATAGAAATAGAACCCTTTATTATCTTAGATGGAAAATAATTTTGATAAAACACTTGAACTCCATTCTTGAGGAAAATATCCTTTCTACTCCAAAAATACTTTTCCTTTATAAACATGTCATACAATTATAAACTAAAATAAGTTGATTAAAAATAAACTTGAAAACTTGTAAAGGAAGCTTCTTGGAAATAATGTTTTAAAAATCCATCCATTCCGTATAAGTTAAAAAAACATTCTTCGTACTTTTGTCAGAAAAGTCAAAAAGTACATCATACGAAAAACAAAAAAAAAGATTCCTTTCATATATTTTACTAAAAACTCACCGAAGGGTAAAATTGGATTTAAAAAATTTAAGTGGATGGAAATAATATTACATATTGAGGAAACATGGATGTGGATGATAAAATACACCCCAGTAAATGACGAAATATAAACAATCTCGGATAAAAAAATGAGATTGTGATATTTCCCTTACCTTAGGTCTGATATTCTTTGTACGTGTCTGAACCTCCTGTATAATGATTTAAATAATGTTATTGACTTATTCCAGAATCATACTTATTTTTATGATATCATATATGGTCATATTATTAGCTTCTTATTAGTAATATTTCATTACTACTTGTTATTCGGGTGTTTATTACTTTTTGTTCTTATGCGTGTCTTGTCGAATAAATTCTTATTTTTCTTTTTTAGTTTATAGATACCTCATTTCCAGAATGGTATTAGTGTAATATATATCATATTTATTCACTCAATTCATTTATGTAATCATTATGAAATGAAAATCATGTAGAACCAGTCGCATCACATCGTGGAGACGGTATTCCGTACGTACGCACGAGCGATGATATCGTTCCCATGATCGTGGAATTGTATTGGAGTGTATGTATACAATTTCATAATCAATATCACCTTAAAATAGTCATATATAGTCATTATTTACACCATTATACCCATCCAAGTAAGGTGGTGGTGGAAACTAGATTACACCACGGTGTGGAGACTGTATTCTGTATGTACGCATGCGCGGTGATTTCGTTTTCCGTAGGATGGATAGATGGAGAAATAGGGTTGTTTAATACTTATAATAACATATCAGTATATGAGTTATACTGATGTTATTACTTCATAATGAAACAACTAAAGAATAAGAAGTGGAAGAAGAAATAAAGTTGAAAGAATTGGTAACGGACATTACCTCTTCTTTGAAACGCCTCTTTGAGACCTCCTTTTAGGGCACTAAAAATGGTCTTTGAATAAGACCAGGACCTCTAGGATGTCTCTAGGAAAGTGGAGAGGAGAAATTGGCAGGGGTTGGCCGAGCTTGAAGGCTCAAAGTGGTTTGAGGAAGAGGGGCAGGAGGTTCCCTTTTATAAGAGAGGAGAGGGGCTCCTTTGGAAAAACTAAACATATTATTTTATTATAAAGTCAGGTTCGGTTTTAAATAGCTGAAAATTTATTTATTTAGAATATAAGGTGGGGATGGGTCTAAATCCTCTCATAAAATAGAATTTAGACAAGTTTAGGTTCCTATTTTAACCTTATCATTTAGATTTAACATTAAGTTAAATGATTTTACTTTTACCGTGTCTTCTTGTATTCTTATACTATAAGGTTAATAAACATACTATAAGCAGCCAAACGAACCCCAAGATGTTTATTATTAATATATATAACCGTATCTAAGTAATTTGGCCGAACCATATATTGTTAGGAATAAAATAACAATTACTAATATAATATTTGTTTTAAAAACTATTTTACATCAATTTTGACACTATTTATTAATTGATTTTTGTGAAAATCATAACAGAATGATTAGTTCGAAACAAGTTAATTAAATCCATAATAAAATGTCATATTAACCTTGAAAATTAGTTTAATTCATAAAAAGTCTCAAATTATATTTATTTGGGTATTTATAACATCAATTATATCAATATTTCATTAATAAGATAATTACTGCATCATCTTTGTGTCATAAATAAATTAAATTATTTAAAGTATAAAAATTAAAAATAAAATATAATTATGTAGTAAATCTTTTTAGCTTTCTAATTAATATTTATAGTCTAATCTATCTTATGTATAACCCTATATTAAAAATTATTTAGTTATTAAACAGTGATTTTAACTATTTTAACCCTTCTTTAAATAAATTAATAATAAATGTCCTAATCTAATCCAAGTGGGCCTAAATGGTCATATTTTATTCCAAAGTTTGTTTTTGGTCGAATGACACTTATCCAATAGAATTAGGACATGTGTTAGGGTAATAATAATATCATTTTTACCCTTAATTACCCTATTTACTTTTAATCGTGGTAAATAAAAGAAAAAAGTTACTATTCACCAAAAATTATTTTCATCTCATTGAACAACATTTTACTTACTGACATCAACCGTGTCTCTAAGATTTTTGAAATTCCACTCACAGAAGCGGTAAAATTGTGTTTTATGAAAAAATCAGTTTTTTTTTACTACCACTTAGTGGTTTCACTATTCATCAAAAATTGAAAGTTTTCAGAAAAATACAAAAAAATAGGCCTAAGATATATTTGATATTATAAACATAAAAATGATGTCTATTTTACCAAATTCAAAACATATCAGTTGCATTACATAATTTAAAAATCAATTCCCATCGTCAAAACAAATAGCGAGTTCTTAAGAGATAATAACTATCAAAAGATTGACACTTGTTTATGTCTGGTTTAAATGTGAAATTACATCCAATGACCAAAATTGTATTAAATTGTAAAAATATATTCTAAATATACTTTAAAACCACTCAAATTAATAATTTATCACTATTAATTATTTCTATTAAAAAAGTTGTTTTTAATTAAAATTTAATAATTTTCACTATTCATCAGAATATGAAAGTTATCCGAAAAGTACCAAAATTTCACCCTAAGCTAATTTCGACATTCTTAATCCAAAAATGAAGTCCATTTTGAAAAAATAAAATTTATAAAATTTCAAAAAGTGGTTATTACTATTCATAACAGCTAGTTTTAATAATATTTTAATAGTATATCATTGTTTAGTGAAACTCGGTATTGCGTACGACGCAAGCTATCGAGGAAGGTCGCGATTTCATGTAAAGAAAGCCAAGAAAGTGAAATATTCCTTTGATGATTTATATAACATAAAAGTCTCGGGTGTTACAATTGCTCTGGACCTATAACATTGGGATGTAGAAGAAAACCAGTAGGGAACCAAGAGTGGGGTACCATTTATGTTTCATTATTATATTATATTCTCTATTATATTTGACAATTGGTAAGATTTAGCCATGGTGAGTCTGGGAACTTTGTATACCTATTTTGGTGACGAGTTAGATTTACTATTGTTCATTGTGCTTTAGTATGCATTCATTTTCTTTTTTACAAGATTCTCTTGGTAAGCTCTAACTAATTATACTATTCTTCTCTTTCCAGATGTATGTGAAATATTTTCAATTAAACATAATAAGGTTGAAGTTTAGGCTGGATGTTACTATCTCTTGTTTTTTCATGAGCTGTTTGGGATTCATGGTTACTATCATCTTTACCTTTTGGTACTTGTAGTTTCTTTTTGATTATTTCAGTATTGTATGACATATCATGTTAGAATGTGTGATTTATTTTATGTTTTCTAGCATGTGTTTATTGGTGTATCATCTTTTTCTCTCTCTTCTTCATGTTCTCTTAGAGAATAATTCCTCTAAAATTTATGTTTATTATACCCTTAGTGTTAGTCTCCAATATAGGGCCTACTAGAGGTGGGAATCAGACAGTCGCTGTCTCCCTCATCTCATTTCAAGCTAAGGAGGGGTACACTTTGGGGGGTGGTCTCATAATTGAAATTGTGTTTTTATGATCACCTAGTATTTAGAGAATGTTTTCAAAAAATAAGTACATTTTCCAAGAAAATTGTTTTCAATTTCAATGGAAAAGACCCAATTGGTACCTTCTAATGTTTTCCTAAAATGTGTTAACCACTATAAAATTTCTTTAATTTAGGGAAGGTATTAACATTGATTGTTTCAGGATATGGTCATGGAATTCATATTTAATTTTTTTTTATTTATGAATGGTTTATTTCATTTTTTTCTTGATCACCACACTTTTACTAAATTCAGGGGAACCTTTCCCTCATAGTGAGGGGTGAGAGAAATTTATTATTTAGTCTTGATTATATAGACTAGATCTTATATAATATGAGAAGATCATGATTGTTTGTGCCATCAATGCCGAAATTTGAGAGCCACTATATTGGTTATTAACATTGGAATACATTGATAGGGTAGCAGATAGTTATTAACCGAGTTTGTCTATGGTCTATTCAGGTGACGATTAATAATTAGCCATGATTACCTACATTTAATTCCTCTTATTTATTTTTATATATTTACTTTCATTTCTAGTTTCATATATATTTTATTACAAATTTATTACTATCTGTTTTTATTTCATTTTGACATATGTTTTAGATTTTACTTAGTTTTTATCTCACTTTTTTATACATTTCCCTAGGTTGTGCTTCTTTCTATTGGGTTTCTTTTTAAATCATAATCATTAAACTATAATCGTTTCCAATAAATATTTAAAAAGGGATTTTAAATAGGATTTGATAAAGTGTTGTGTTTGGTTTATAAGATTTTGAAAATCATTTTCTACTTGAATTTTCAAACTAGGTTTTATAGATTGTTTTTGGAAATGAAATTAATATATTCTATGGATCTTGCCTACTTATTTTTTGTATGCCCAAACCTTACTTATGAAACTCAATATCGATAGAACAAAGATGTTTTTTAAGATCATGTTTTATTTCTAGTTTTTTTATAGATCATGGTTTGTTTTGTGGATTAATTTTGTCCATCAGGAAACTTTGAGAAATTTTCAAGTATTTTGGTTTTTTGATTTGTATTTGGGATTTATCAGGTTGGTCTACCTCTTTATATTTATTCTTTGTTTATTTTTTATTTTATTTTCTAGTAATCAGTTATTTATTTTGGTTTTTCATTATTCATGTTATTTTTATTTACATTCATCATCGATATATTCTAAACGTGGAAACTGATATATTGGTTGACCATGTTGGTATTTCTTGAGGAACCCCTATTATTTATTTATTTATTGGTAAAAAATTCACTATTGATGGTCTTGTGATTCCATTGATACTTTTTAGTAACCCATGGGGATCAAGGATGTCACTTGGTAATGTTCCGAGATTTATCATGTGTCTGATTTAGGGATGAACTAGGCTACATTGTAAAAAAGAAATAAAAAAAATATCTTCAAATAGAGAATTTACGAATAGTCTTTTTGCGTGGATTTATGTTACCAAATAACTTCATACCTAAACACTTGTATGTTCTCAAGAAAAGATATCCACATCATCAGAAATAAAGTCCACCATGTCTAATAGTTCAACATCCATATTAAATAAAACCATAAAATGATTAATGAAAAATAAAATTTCAAGAATTATATAAAAACATTAATCTCAACTCCTTACATTTCACGAAAACCAATAAACCAAGAATTTTAATTTTCCTTTTGAAATTATTATGCTTTTCTTTCCTAGCATTTCTTTCTTGTAAAATAATACTAGTATTCAAAAACACTACCTGATCTTCTTTATTCGAAAAATTTTATCTCTCATCATTCAACATCATTTAATTATATGCATGCTCAATATCAAGTATACAAAATCTATTCATATACTATAATTAAATAAAATTCAGCATATTTGAATAAAACTCGCCAAAATCTTACGAATCTTTAATAAGGTTCTAATGATACTAATGATAAGATTTGGAAGGTGTTTGTGTAAAATTATCAAAAAAAAGTCATAAAAGGGGTGTTTCACTCTTATGTATAATTCATGATATAAAATCAAATGTCAACGAAAAACTTCTTCATCAAGATATATCATCAACTTGTAACACCCAAAAAAACATTTCACCTCTTCTCATGGGTTCACAAATTATGAAAACAAGCATAATGAAATAATACCCTAGTTTTCAACATATATGTTTCTTCACTTTTTAAAAAGGTATATAATAAAGTACATTTGAAAAGAGATTTATCAACCTTTTCCCCCTTCATACAATAAAAAAACATCAAACTATCCACTTTAATGAATATCATCACTATCAACCATCACGAATCAACCCTTCTACAACACTTATTCCAACATAAATCACATATATATACTAACAGGATAGGTAGGAAATATAGTATTGTAATGTTCCTTCCATTCAAATAAATTCATGGTCTCTAAGGTGTAAAAAATATAAAATGTTAGGCAGTTACAAATTGTCAAAGAGAAAAAAAATAGTCAATCTATTTACTCAATCACCTTTATGTGGTTAAAAATAAATATGTTTTTATGAGATTAGAATGAAATTTATTGAAGGGATATGTATCCCAAGAATAACTCAAGAAATATGGTATAAGAGATAATATGTCAAATTGGTTTAAAATTCCTCTTTGAAATGGGAATTCAAAATATCATAAAATCACTCATAGCCTGAATAATAATAACATTTCAATGAATATAAACATAAAAAATATCATGAAATAAATGTGCTAATAAATTTCATTTAAATAAATTAATCAATCCTCTTAAATCCTAGTTTATCAAAAAAACATTATCATGTTTAGGTTCATTTATCCATCAATCATGTTACTCATTCAATTATATCTAAAATTTCCTTTAAAACATATAATGATGATATTAATAAACAAATATTTGAATTATAGATCAAATATATAGAATATACTCTAATTAGGGAATAAAAATTTATTACTAAAAAAATTAAATGAAAACATTTATGGAATTTTAGAATATAATGAATTGAAAACAACATTAACCCATTCATTGAAGCTCATCGCTTTATCTTTTTTATTGTCACCATCCCGTGTAATCATATGTTGTCTCCATTAACCTAAAAAATATATTTAAAAATATGAAAGTATGACATCCATTCTATTAAAGTAAAAAAATTTATAGTTGATTTAATTATAGATCAAAAAAATCATAAGACAAATTTATAAATAATAATTCATATGAAATAATTATTAACCGAGGTTTCCTCCCACAAGTACTTTGTTTTATTCCTTGTACCTAGTCACAAAATCACCATATTATATAATTTAGTATTGGAAAGAAGTTACCTTATTTGGATCAATAAATAGTCTAACTTGATATTCCTTCACTTGGATATTTTTGCATTGATATTTTAATGTAATATTTTGTATCACTTTATATAGAAAATTTATATCTTTTATAGGACTAATCCATGAATTCTTAGTTAATATTAATATATAAAATATTAATTAATGAATAAAAAAACTATTTATCCTTTTTTTAACTATTTTTCTTCATTTTCCAATCCAAAATCTTATATCCTTTCCACTAACCCTCATCTCTCATTCTTATCAATTTATACTTTCTATTTATTTTCCACAAAAAATCATTTTCATTCAGAAATGGTGGAAACATCTTATAATTATTAAGATCTATCCTCCCTTAAATTATCGTCTTTCACATCAATATTATTCATCACTAAATAACTATTAAACTTAACATTCTCACCACTCAACCTAAAATATAACTCCACACTTTTAGCATCAATAAAGTCCCCTTCCATTACTAAAACTTTTCTTCCAACTATAGGGTTTATTTTTACTTCAACCATCAGAATCATAAGGAAATAATTTGGAAAGAAAAGATTGTCCACATTAACCAAAACATCTTCAATAAAACCTTATAGTTATCTCACCATTGTATTTTACATTTAAAGAGAATACTTGGTGGGATCCATTTCCTCCAATAACAATATATTAATTATTGAGTATGATAGGATGCTCACACTCTCACACAAATCACAAAAATATTTTCTAAACTCAAAAGTTAAAATATTGATTGGAATTAATAAACTTCCTAGATTGTGCTTTATATTCAGTAAAATCATTAAAACTATGGATGAAGATTCTAGTATGATTATTATTGTTCCCATAACCACATTCTACGTCTAGATTAAAAAAATCTCCTTCATGGAAATTTTATATATTTTAATAATTACTAAATCCTATACAAATGTAATGTTAATATTATTTTTATTATAAAAAATTTAGAAACATAATATTTTTTCCTAAAGTTATTATTACTTCAAAAATTCCATGAATAATGGTAGTGGTTTATAAGGTAGTAGAGATTCTTCCCAACCTTATCTTTCAACATAATTTTAATTCCCCTTCAAATTTTCTTATAATTACCATATAATATCAGAAATACATAATATATCCTTTTACAGGACTACTAAGTACATCTCACAATAAATCAAACCCTATAAAATATATTTCTAGTTTATGTGGAGATTAAATATATAACCATCATGTTTACAACATATTGAATATCTCCCATAAAATTTTCATCACATAATATCCTTGTAGACATATCATATGTAATATTATCTTTTATAACCTAGGGAAAAGTAAACATAGTGTTGGGTGAGCTCATAAAATTATCATAAGTAAGAATAAGATAAACCCATGGTTATGAGAATAGAATAAAGGTAAATGAACATAACATGACGAAATAATACACAAAAAATAGATGAAAATCAAGAATAATGAAAAAAATAATTAGGAAAACATAATACATGAGGCATATGAGTGGGTAAATCATAACATTTTTCAACATCAACCACCATAAAATTCATGTAATAATGGACTATGATAAATACCAACTCATAATACAGTAGATAATGAAAACAACTTTTTTCCCATAACCATTGGGACTTGGGATAACCAAATGCACCCCCCAAAACCATTTAGAGTAAAGAAAACCACTATTATCCCATTATATTCTAATTGGATATTAAAATTTACCCAATTAATTGGATTAAATAATCAAATAAACTCGTAAATTAACTATAAATCATACATATTTGTGCCACATGAACATGAGATAAATCAAAATTCAATAATTGCTTAATTAACCTATGTGAAAAAATGTATTTCCGGAAAATAAATACAATACTTTGTTTAAAAAAATCGATATAATGAAAATTTTAAGGTTTTAATGGAAAATATACCATATGAATCATAAGAAACATTAAATGATTGTAACATAGACTAAATACACTTTTTATGAGAATTAAAAATTAGTTTGACCTGAAAGTTAAATTTATTATTTCAAAAGAACTTTTAAGGAAAATGGGAAACTGCAAATGTTCAACATCAAGAATCAATGATCACAGTAAGAAATAACAAAATAATTGAATGATATGTGAGATGTATGGAAATCCATATGCAGATGTCCAAGACAATGACAAGACAAACAAAATTTGAACGAGTTCTCAAAATCCACAGATTGAAGGTAGCACAATTCATCATTAACCTCAATCCAGACACCTTCAATCGGAGGATTCAATATGTCCACTTCCATGCATATACGGTGAGAAATTGGATGGAATAATGATCTCTAACTCTCATCAAAGTCTAGGAATATCTGGACTAGAATACCTAACATCCTGAGAATGGCAGGTATTGGAATGGAAGGGGAAGTCCCATGAAAATTACCCAAATCACCACAATTGGAAGATCATGTTTCCAGTGAAACTCATAGATCCATCTTAGAAAGAATAAAAGGGAACCATTGTAGGATAAAATCCCTTTTGACCATGCTGTAGGAAGATCTTCATCATAATAAAAGATCAAGTGAAAGTGGTGCAGATCCAGAAGACTGATGACGACTTGTTCTTGTAGGGGCCAGATGCTATTAACAAACCTATCGAAATTATCAAGCGACGACCATTGATGACCGAAATGAGTAGACATGGATAATATGTGGAAAGATATAAATTTATTTTAAAAACTATGAAATCATGGATATGAATCTTTGTGATGAAATGTTTGAAGATATATATAAAATTCATTCATGCAAAAAAATCTAAAACTATCCATTTTACACCTTTGTATCGAAGTTCTTAAAAAACATAAACTAACACAAAAATAATGTAAAAGAGAGAATAAAATGACCATATGAAATCATAAGAGTATAGGTAAAATTTTTAAAATATATAAAAAATATGGACATATATAAAAATATTATCAGTTTAAAAGAATAGATAAGATTTGTCTCATTTACCAGCATTATTAGCATAAAATTATGAACCAAATGAAGGTAAAATGGAAATAATATATGTAAAACCCCTGAATAACTAGAAGAGAAAAAATATATGTTGATTTAGATTGAAATACCATAAAAAGTATATATATATAAATTCAAAAATAAAAAACCTCAATTTGAAAATGATATTTGTAACGAAATTGTTACTTTTACTCATGAATTCTGTAAAAGTTTTTTAGCCACCTCTAGGTTAATAATAATTATCTTAATCACTTATTTTATAACATTATTCTTATATATTAACTTTAATGAACATAAATTATAATCATTAATTACTTATATAAATTATTTAGTTATTATTTAATTTTGTCATTGGATGTTAGTAGTATTGATTATTTCATATGTGCTTCATAATAGAGATGTTGATCCTTATTATTTGATATGAAATTAATCATTTTTAGATTAGTAAACATAGTGGAAGAATTGTATTTCAAAGATTTATGTAGTAGAAAATTCATTTTATGGATGTTGTGGGAATGGTTCGCAAGAATCGAGTCTATAATGAATGAGTTTCAGTTAATTTATGGATAACCACATGTTAATTTATAATGATTGTCCATTTTTGTTATCAAAACCTCATACCTACATACGTACCCCACCTAGGTTAGTAATTAAGGAAGAGATATGATGAATGATGATTCATGCCACCAATACGCCCTAAGTTGGTTATAAGCACCAAGGGTATAAAAATCTCACCCAATTGAGGAAATACACTCTATAATAATATCGGATCGAGAGATATGATAAAAACCCACCACAAAACCATATAATATAATATAAATGTAAACCTAAAAACATAAAAAAATCCATGAAAAATTTCAACAAATATAAATAAAAATATTCAATTAAATACCTTAAGATAGTCCTATGAGAGAAACATGACAGAAGCTTTCAATCCCAAATTAGTAATTTCCAGATCAGTCCTCATAACCTTCCTAAAAACTGTAAAAATAATTTATTTAAATACGGTGATAATAAATTTAAGACATAATAGGATCATATCCAAGGTCTCAATTACACAGGTGAAAAGATTAGTCTAATGTTCCAGTGATCAAACAGTAGAACCAGCATGAATTTAATCAGTCAACTAATCAATGTCAGCCTCACCATGGCTCTCCCAAGAAATTATGCATCTTGTATAGTAACATAATATCATAATAATACAAATAAGGAATGCCAAAGCTATTTCCCCCATGATTTTCTTATCTCATTATCCAACATAAAATGTTTTCTTCTCTTATTCCTTCCTTATATATCTCATCACATAACCATCCATGTCTAATTTGGTTAATTATGAATCCCTTTCTTATATATCTCATTGCATAACCATCAATCTCTAATGTGGGTCGTGATGCATCCTAACCTATTCCAAACTTATTCTGGGTGTAGCATCAGGTTTTACATAAATCATCATCACATTAAAACCTAATAGCATATTTCAACCACATTACATATGTAGGCTTTTATGGTATCATTAATGTTAAGGAAATCAACCTTATTCCTTCCTCACACCACACATGAACCCTGCCACATCTCACATCTTCATCACTATAGGGTAATCTCTAACACCCAATAGTAGAATCACTAGGTAATCTATATAATAAATCCTTATCATCAATGGAAAATCTCAAGGAATAACACATATCATCACTATTGGTGATGTAAGAGTGGAGAAGAAGGGGTATCCAACCATCTGTATCACCACCAACCTATATGCTGGGAAAAATTCCAAGAACCCAAAATATTTGGTTGTTGGTAAGGTTTTCCAACTCAGGTTGGTGCATATAAATATAAAATAAAATACATGATACATATAAAGAATATAATTATAAACATATGGATTAACTATAACAACACAATCATACTCCACATCAGCACCACTACACGACATGACATCCACCTCAACCGCTTCCTCTACTAAATGTGTCACACCACATAACCAGCACATATAACCACAAATTTCCCCTTCCAAATATTGGTTCATCCATTATCAATATTTAAAAAATTTATACTAACTCCCATTTATTTAAACATTTCATTCTTGTTTATATATCCCATTCATTTATCATTCAATTTATTTATAAAAATTACTATACATCAATTCCTACGCATTCTTATATATTTACCAATATAATAAATTTCATTTGAGTATTAAAATTTATTCCATGGCTAACCAAGAAACTATAACAACCACACCACATAATACCTCTCCCATATCACATCATCTATTACCACAACTACAACACCAGAGCATCAATTATAGTATATGTTTCAATTTTTAAAAGAAACAATAAAAAAGACACATAGATTTATTCAAGAATTTGATTGAAACATAAATTATAAAATTTTATAAATTTAATTTATTAAATTAATTTCATTATTTAGATATTCATAACACAATTCACTTTGGGTTAAATTTTATTATTTCCCAAAAATGATTAATGTTTTAGTGAATTTTGAACAATACCGATTTTTTACAATACTACCATTTATTTTAATTAAATAAAGTAATTTAAAAGTTCCAATATATTTTGTATTTACACATAGAGTAATATAGGATCCATCTGTTTATTAATAATTTAATTTTAATCAATTATTTTAACTATTTTAATATAAGTTAACTTTTATGTTTAAAACTCATTTTTTTTCCAAAAAATGGGTTTTCATTGTGTTTTATGCATTTATTTTAAAATTAATTTCTTACACTTATAGAAAATAATTATTTAAAAAATAATAATATTTTTTGGAGTCATGTGGTTAAAATTTATAAATAGGACCATTTATTTGGAATTATTAATTGTAACCTAATAAAATTTATTACATCAATAATGGCTAAATCAAGTAATTAAGGTTACAAATCATGTGGCAAGGAATTGAAAATCAACCCAATACTAGAAATTATTTAGTTTCATGGGATTAATTCTTACATGTACATCTAAATTTATAATGTATTTAATTTTTTATCCATTTTACCCTGATAAAGACATTTATTTTATTTTATGTAATGAAATTTTCAAAATATTCCTCTCAAATTAAATTTATTTTATATGTTCACATGAGGATAACAATATGTTATGAATGTATATAAAAGTTTATTTTGAACATAGTTATTTTATTTTTTTCATGGAATATTATTCTTTATTTTTAATTATTGATTCTTATATGCTTATGAGACATAAACACAACATTTATCAAATTAATAGAAAAATGAAATAAATGATTTTAGAAAAACTAAAACTAATACAATTTTGTCGGTTTTTTATTTACTATGAATTTTATAGATAAATATAACATATTAATTATGTTTTAATGTTTTATGTTATAATTTAATATTTTTCATGATGTTTTTAAAATCAAATTAAATTAGTAGTGTCAAAATTAGCATTAATCATATTTTATGAAAATTATATTTTATTTAATTATTTAAAAATTCTAAAAATGTTAAAATAAGAAAATAGGGGTAATATATGGTCTAAATTTTCATCCCTTTCCAATTTATGGTACAATTTTAATTTTATAACAACCATATATACCCTTAAAGTGTAGAAAATGTTTATATCAATGTAATTGTCAAAAGGGTTAAGAGGGTTTACAAAAAAATGATAAGGGTGAAAATCATCTAAAATAGTACCAATTTAATTTGGTAATTTATTTATGCTCATAATCATATTAAACTATAATTATAATATTTTTAAACCGTTTTTAATTGATAATTAGTTTATAGTAATTTAATATTTTAAAAAATTTAAAGAATTCTCCTCCTTTCACTTATAAAAGGGAACTCATCTCTCGTTTCTTTTCAATGTATTTAGAAACATAGATTGAAAAAAACATAACCATTTCTCTTATAAAAATCTTTATTCATGTTATAGATTTTCTTTTCTTTCTAAAATATCAACCCTTCATCCTTTAACAGGTTATCTAAAAGAGATCCTTCAAAGAAGATGAAATCGTCTTTACTGACTCTTTTAAATAATTTCTACATAAAATTAATTTAAATTTCATGTAAATGTATTAAAATAAATACTTTAGTATCCAAAAAACACCAACATGTTTTTATTATTATGTTACAACCTTTTTATAACTATTTTATATCCAACAAAAAAAGAAAAATCATCACTCATGTGTATGTACGTCTTGTCGTATCTACATAAAACTGTAATTCATTTTTTCATCACCACTTTACATTAATGTTAATAAATATATGAAAAATAAATTCATATTGTACTCATGAAATATATAGACATCAAAAATTATAAAATCATATATACCTTTTTACCTTCTAATCTGTTGGAAAATTATTACATTACTCGTGTGTATCTATGGACTACCACTTCCATGTAACAATGAGATTCATTTTTCATTTCAGTTTTACATGAATGGTAATAAAGATATATTTAATAGATATATTTAAAATTTATATAATGATTAAAATTTATATGATAATGTATTAACAATAAAATTACATGGACTATAAATTTTTTGGTAATACATGCCTGGGAAAATAAAGTCATTAATACACAAAAAAATGAATATAATGAAAGCTTTTTGATGAACATGTGACAAAATGTTTTAATAAGGTCATATATAATATTATTAATATTTATATAATTATATTTTAAATTAATTACATGTTAAAATGAATTATACATGTATTTAAATCATGTTTAACTATGGGGAAACATGTGGTGATGGATGTTGTCTCAATTTCCACTCCTTTGAGGCATATTTGGTAAAATGAACCTATTTATCATTATATGGTGTATATAATACTCTATTAAGGTATTTAATAGGAATATATATTTATTAATTATTATTAAATATTCATTTAATGTTTAATCTTGCAAGTGGTTACATTTTAAAAGTTACCAAATAAGTAATAATTTATTTTACAATCACTGTTTCTTTTGGGATTGCTTATGTTTTCATTGAAATAATTTTATAATTTAACCTCCATGAGAACCAATAATTTTATTATCTTATGAATATTTATGTATTTAAAATATATTCTTCCAAATTTTCATCACTTTGGATCTTTAATCACGAAAATAAATGTTTAAAAGAAAAGAACATCTTATTTCTATTTTTGATTGGGAATATTTTCCTTCAATGTCCATATTTTTCAAAAACAAATTACAAGTATATTTTTTATTTAATAAAAGGAAATAATAAGTAATTATTAACTTTTAAAATGTTTTTAAATGAATATTTATAATTTTTTTAAAAGGTTTTTTAAATTTGTTACAAAAAAGGAAGTGTGATTGTTTTTACCATATACGGGGTTAATATAGTTTCCTACCGCCATTAAAATTTTACACTCTTTAGGTAAATCTATAAATATTAAATGGTTTTACAAATAAAAGTATTTAATGAAATAATATCTTAATATTTAACTTTAATTCTCTTTATTTCAATAGAGTAAATGATTTAATTATAAAACCTATATTTTTGGTGAATTTATAGTCATATCTTATCTCTTATTAATTTTTTTGTCATTAATTTCCCTTGAAACAATAACTTTTTAAAGAAAATTTTTCATTGAACATTAAATTTTCATTAAATTTACATATTTTTTCCATTTATATGATTATTTACTAAATTTTATAACATTCCGACATATGATTTTTTATTATGAAAGTTATTTGATTGACTGGGGAATCTTGAAATTTTGTATCCTTCACTCAATATAGTTATTTATTTAAAAGAAATTTTATTTACAAATTAAAGCAACCATTCAACATATGATTAATTCATTAGATATTCATTGACATATTTGGATATAATTAGATATCCCATCAATTCATCAAGAGGTCTCAAGAGACAAATTAGTTATCCAAAATTATTAAATGGGTGTTTGGTGTTTTATTAACCATAGAATAAATTTTCATGGAATAAGGGCTTATTGGTAGAGATATCATGATGTCCGAGATCATGAGATCCAAAAGTATGATTTTTTTCATTGAGGATTTAGTCATTATTATACATGATATTATTTCATTGATATTATCCTTGTTTTCATTTTTTGTTCATGTTGTTGATTAATGCGAATGTGTTTCTAGTTATTTACTAATCCATATTGATTATGCCTTATTTACTCATAATATTTTCTATTGTACTCAATCTTCACTAAGAATATGATATCACCCTTAATTTTTTTCGTTTCCTTGGGATATGAAGAATAAGTCCTTGAATTTGGTTTAAGGATTTTTAATGTTTTATTTCTGTAGGTTTTATATTTTATTCCCAATGTAAAATGGGTATCACGTATGTATCTAGTTCTCTAAGACTACTAACATGACTATTCCTTCAGGATGTCAAGCCTTGTATCTTATTCCAAAGTAATAAATTTTCCACAAAATTTATATTATTAGAGTCAGTGTTTTACAATAACTCAACATTATCCAAGCCATCTAACCACAACAACCATCAATCTCAACAATTCCACAACACAACCACCACACATTACCAACACCACACAACCACTAACATTTCTCCCCATACTAACAAACCATGCATCATTGTTGCACACATTCACAACCCAGTTGGTCACCAACATCATAACATGACAAACTATATTACATGAGGATACACATCAAGAAAAACTATAAATATCATTATATATTGGCTTCCAAAATTTAGTTTCAAGGACAAAAATTACATTAATTCAATATTTAACATGGGTATTCTTAATCAATTATATATTTCCATGGGTAACTAATTATTTGGAAATATATAAGTTCTTAGCTATTAATTGATGGTTATATTATAAAATAATCATATCTAGGTTCTCACTTTCATATCACCTATAACACGAGAAAGGATTCCAGTAATTATGATTTTATGTAATGGAAACAATCAAGCATAAACTCATCAAAGTAGTAAAACATGAAATTTATCCTCATTACCACCAATAAAATATTAATAAAAATAATTATTTACATTAATAAATAGTTTATTATCCACATAATGGAATTAAAATTCATGTAATCCTTTTATATGACCATAAATAGAGAGATAATGAGGATCTCCTACCTTAAAGAAACTTTCAAATTCACAACGCACAATAGGGCATTGCAAAAAGAACCAGAAGACCATAACCACACAAGAAAACCAAAAATAAAGCTAGGTCTCACCAAGGGATCATCAAAAACAAATCCCAAACATTCCATGAACTAGTTCAACATCACCCCCATGAATTACTAAGGAGGAACTGTAGAAAATAAGGGAGAAAGGTGGATTTACCCCCCCCCCTCGGATTCTCAAAGATTTTCCTCTCAAATACAAGGATAAATGTAGGAGGAAGGGGCTAGAAGATATTATTAAAACACCTATTATTCACCCATGCTTTTAAGGGACTGAGAGAAGGAAATAATAATCTGGGTGAGCACAGATAATTTCAAAGATGTTGGTACTCACCGAATTAATTTCATGAATAACATATTCACATTGTGAGTTTTTTGAGGACCTATATTTTACACCACGAACCAAGTTCAATCCTGGAACTCCTAAAATACAAAACTCAGTGAATATATACCAATTTTCATGGTGATGAACCCTGATTTAATTTCACATCATTAATATCTCTTTCACATCATAGGTTAATTTATTATAGAACCACAATCTAAAATTCATGTTTAAATCACTAACCTTATATCGATGAATAAAAATATGATGATGTTAATATATATTCATGTTATAAACTACCTAATATAGTAAAGATATAAAACCAACTCCATTTAACCCTCCTCAAGCCTCCTCCACACAACTATAACTTCCAAACAAACAAATTAAGAGATTTAGAAGTCATCAACTATTACATTTGATACCTATTAAATGATTCTCATCATTGAGATTTTAAACCAAACACACACAAAATAATGTGGATGATACAAATAACCATCCCTTGACATAACTCTTTGGGATCAAGTCACACCCCCAAACACTACCATAAACTAAAAATACTAGACCAAAATGTCCACATAACACCCCATACATCTGCATCAGCAAATCACTTGGTACAACACTATACAGTCTCCCACCAACCAAAATCCACAACTTTCCCAAATAATATTCATCACTACCATTTCAAACTCTACAAACCCCAAGACAAAAAACTCATTGAACATCACATAACTCTTCTCTAATCACATTTATTATTAAAACCCAACATCCATATCAAGGTATTTTGTTCTTTTTGTGGCATTGTCCCACCCACCTAGTTTTCAAACATGTAATAAACATAATACTCCACAATTATGAAGAGGAATTCCCATCTTCATATACTAAAAACCATAATAGACATTACCAATAAAGAAAAAAAAGACATATCTAAAAACATAATGGGTAAAACATGACATCATCAAAGAAAAATAGGATTAGGAAAAACTCAAAATAACTAAAGGTACTAAGTAAAAATTGGTGTATCATACTCCCATGTAATCTCCTCCATACCACCATGCCTATATAGAAAATTAACCAAGAGTTCATTTATCCATGCAGTACCTTATATTGATGATCCTATATCTCTAGTGTTAACTCTAGAAACATTGAATCATCCTCGATATATAACTCTCTCTGGTAAATGATGTGCCATCCATTGTGAAGATATAAATGAATTAGGGACATATAGATGAGATTGTGGATCTTTTTTAGAAGTGGTTGATGTGACAACTAATATTTCAAATCACTAACACACCCCAACACCTCAAAAGTCTTATTAAATTGGGGATAAAGGTTACACCCATTGAAACATGGGGAAGAACTTGTCACTTTGGTGAATTGTCTCCATGAAATGAGTTATTTCATAGTGAATTATTTTGGATTCCTTCTTGGGACCATAAGAAACAAAAAATCTAAGATGGATTTAAGAGAGATAAAATTGGTTTGTTTTCAAGAGGTAACTGAAGGCAATGATTTGTTTGTGATGGGAGAATGAGGGATTATTTTATAGGTTATTTTTGAGTGTTTCTTACTTCAATATTCATTACTTGATATATAAAGAATTCATATTAAAATGATATTTGATAAAACTGAAAAACTAATAGATATGGGTCATTAATCCCATAATAAATAAATTTATATTTTGGTTTCGTGATATTTTCAGTCTTTTCCCACTTAGTTTAATAGTTTTTATCTCATTTTACCTTTAACGTGGTAACTCAATTTTTACCTCAGTTGTTTATTTTTATGCCTAAACAATTGATGTTAAAAAATAATTAAAATATGATGATTAAAAATTTAGATTATATTTAAAATAATTCAATTTTTAAATTTTATAAATTTAACTTTATAATGAAAACATAATATATATAGAAGAAAAATTTTTATAAAAAAATCACTTTTAAAAAATTAAGTGTTATTAGTTTTATTTAATATAAATTATTATTATAAATGTTTTAATTATTTTTTATATGAGGTGACATTAAACATGATTTAGAATTCAAATGTGATCAATTTAATTTATTAATATAAATAAAAATACATAACACTTAAAAATAGTTCTTCAAAATATATCAAATTTTTAAAATTCAATGATCATCATCACATTCAATTGAAATTAATTAGTTACCCTTTAACCATTCTGATTTTTTAACTGTAGTAAGTATATTATTTTATTGAATTTTATTAACACATAAAAACAATATTTTTCAATAATAATAATAATAATAATTTATAATGAAATAAGTATATTTATTTATATAAAAATATTTTATTTTGTTATCTGTATTTAATTCTTGAATTATTTATTATTTACTAAATATATTAATTTGAATGTTTTACTAGCAATTAAACTGATTCAATGTAATTTTTTGATACCAGTATATAAAATGACCATATATCCAATTCTTATATGTCCAACTACCAAATGTCTAAAGTTCATATGTCCAACAACAATATATATAACGGTCATATTACATTCCTATATGTATTCTTACATATATATATTAAATCTTTCAACCTATTCATTTAATTCATTCCCAATATTTATATTGTATTGATAATGGTTTTAATTTTTTACATTGTTAAAATTGATGTTATGGTCTTTAATTAAACCAATGATGACAAGGATTTCATGTTCATCATTTTATTTACTTACTGTTTAATTCTCCTTGTAATTTTCTTAATGAATTTTAATATTATAGTATAATAATTTATTAATTTTATCTTGTATTGCAATATTTTATCTCAATAAAATTTATAATTATTTGTTTTAGTTCAGTGTGGTGTGTGACGCAATATAATCAACACATTATATATTTAAAAGAAAATACATAATAAAATCCTGGGTTGTAACATTACACTCCCTTTAAAAGAATTTATAACATGAAATTTCATAACTATAATGAAAACAATCATGGCATTTCTTCCTTATTTTATATTTGGGTTCCCACATTACTTCTTTAATATTATGATTCCTTTATATAACATTAAATAGTTGATTTTTCATGTTTCTTTGTACTATAGAATCCAATATCTCTACTAGTTATTCCTCATAATATAGGTCAAATTCTAGAATAATTATCTCCGAGTTTAACACATATAATGCATCATATATTTACTTCCTTTAAAGTGATACATGGAATGAATCAGGCACTTGGGAGAGGTTCGATGGAATAAAAAGATGATAAGTTATTATCGGAAAATGATCGATGATTTTGAATATGAAAATTTATCTTGGGATCAACTTTCCATTTTTTAAAAATATCATAACCATCTTCTAGGTTGATAGCCAAAGGAATTTTTTATCCACAATTTCAAACACAAAATATCTTGTATTATTATCATCTTAGCTCTTCTATTGAATTTTTGATGAGTTAATGTGATGATAAATGGCTTGAATTTTCTTTGACATATCATGAAAAAAATGTTCTACATGTAATTTATGTTCTTCAAATTTATCAAAACATGTTGGAATTCTACAGATCTTCGGATAGATATCCAAATATGGTTTTATTTGAATTCTATAATTAATATAGTTGTTATATGAGTACACTTGTAATGGAATTTTATAATCTGAACATCATTTTAAATAAATTTAATAGGGTCATAGTATATTTTAAATATTTCTAATGGTTTTATAAAATTAGTAAATAATTTGAGGAGGATAAATAGTGCTTAAGATCATCTCTGTGTCCAATTTCTGTTAAAGAATTCTCTAAGGAGATGACTAAAAACTCATATCATGATCCAATAAACATGAGAGTAGTACTTCATGAAACCTTACTAATTCATTTATGTATATTTTTTATTGTTTATTGAGTGAAAAAATTTCTCAAATAGAAATTAATTTCACATACTTATTAATGTTATCAACAAAAAACAAGTGACATTAAAACCGTTATATGTATTAGGAAGGACTACCATGAAATACATGTTTATATTCTCCCATTTCCATATATGTAATAGTTATTATTTCATTATCCCCTTAGACTTTTTCAATTATTTCTTAACAAGATTTCATAAAAATTATTCAGATATATATTCTAAAATCCCCCTCTTCATGTGTCCTGCTATAAATTCTACATAATATCATTATAAATTATTATTCTTCTGGGATAGATTGTAAATGATGAGCTATGCACGTCATCCAAAAGATTGTTACTAAATTTTAGAATATAAATAACTCGTATTCATTTCCTAATTTTTATAGTTATAGAAATTTTAAATTTGAACTCCAAAATATTCAGTACCTTCTTCTGTAGCTCCATATAATCATTATGTGGGTATTTATTCTTCATGTGGATGGATTGTTGAGTAATAGTTTTTAAAATATCGATATTTTCTCCTTCCATTATGATTTCAAGGTCTCTCCGTTAAAAATACATTATTTCTGGGTCACTTTAAATCTTCATCACAGATAATCTATTATGATCATTCCTTATCAAAACATCAGTAAACTTTTTTCCTTCCACAAGTGGTAATGTATTGAGCAGTATTAGTATTGTTCAACTCCAACCATATCATTTAGAACATATTAAACTCATTTTGTGTGAATATATACATTATTATCTTGTAATAAGAATATATTTCACATTATTTACTATAGATAAAATTTCATTATATATTTAATGAAAATATTAATAATTATAGCTCTAAATCATATGTTGGGTAATTTTTCGCATGAACCATTGAAAAGAGTCTTATGCAACCACAAATTCATTTTTCTTGTAGAAAAATCCTAAAGACATTACTGATGAATAAAAACATATAAAAACCATCAAAAAAATAGTGTTGTGTGAGTATAGGTGCAGTGAGAAATTTTCTCCTAATCTCAGTGAGATTTTTGTCACATTAAACTACCAAAAGGAGCTTGACTCCTTTATTAGTTAACTATATTAGTAAAATTCACATTTGTTAGAAATATCTCATAGAGTTCCAATTATATCTAAAAATAAAAAAATACTATTGATATATGTTATATTTGATGTTATAGGTCATTATTCAATTATATTATTTTCAAGAACCCACAGATATACCATCACTTATGATTACATGACCCAATAATGATACTTTTTAAACCAAAATTCATCCTTCATAAATTTGGAATATATTTTCCCTTTTCTCAAGGTATTAATCACAATACTAAAATGATTTTAATTTGATTAATTTATCTTGGAATATATGATATTATCATCTATAAATACTACCAATAATTGATACATGAAATCTCTAAAGACTCTATTCATAAAGTCCATAAAGAACTAAGGGAATTTATAAGTCTGAATAGAATCACTTTGAATTCATATGGCCCATATATTTTATATAAGTTTTTATTTGATATATCTACCATTTTGACTCATAATAGATTATATATAGATCAAAGTTAAATCTATGAGTAGTATCGATCCCCTCGTTTTTGATCGAACAATTAATCAATATGCGGTAGAGTGTATTTTCTTTGTCCATGATCTTGTTAAGTATATGACAATCAGTGAAATGATTAATTGATACATTTTTCTTTTTAACAAATAGGAATGGTTCACCTCATTGTGAATAAAGTTTTTGTATAAAATCATTATCCATTTTATAATTGAGTTTCATTTTAAATTAATATAATTCAATTTGGGTCATTATATAAGGTTTCATTGATAAAGGTATCACACCAGGTATAAGTTATATAAAAAATCAACCTTTTGATGTTGGGGAAGACTGAGAAACTCATTAGAAAAAACACCAATGAGTTTATTCACAATGGAAAGATCCTTAATATTGAGTTTTTTTCCAACCATTTCAGTTAAATACCCATCATAATTAAATATTATGACCCATATATAGAAGTAATTTCTATAATAAGTTTCGGTTAAACCACTCTATGATGTATGATAAAATATTGATTTAGGATATGAAATGTGGCTATCTACCTAGAAAATTTGTATATAATCAATGTAGATAGAGTAAATCCATTCGAAAAATCATATCAAATTCACCTAAAGAGAGAATAATAAGAAGTAATTTAATCATAATCCAATTAAATTAAACAAGAGAGGAGTTGTAGAATCAAGATGAAGTTATCATAAAACTAATTTTTTTCACTGGTAATTAAATAACTTACATTATGGTTGTTATTTTATTATCATATAAAACTTTCTTTATATGAATGAGTATGTAGATCCATGATCAAATAATACATTTGTAGTTCTATAGTAGATGATGAGTTTACCTTTCACCGCTTTTTCTCATTTCCCACTTAAATAATTTTGATTTCATAGGATTCGAATTTCTTCCTTAATTTTTTAGGTTTCTGATGTCGATTATCATCCTTAAACCTTTGTTTGGTTAACATGTTAGTGTAATTTTCATACACATTAAAATTTAATCATTGAAGTTTGGGTGGTGAAATTGGATAATTTTTCTTTTTATTCTTCATATCACATTGAAATACATGTTCTTGATGGCCCTCTCTCCCAAACATGAAATATTTCTCTATTCTATTGAGAAAATTCTCTCAGTTCTTCTTCCCACATCTGCATCACATAGGAATACAAAAAAATCTCCATGGTTATTATCATTTTTCTTTTCAAGAAACTATATTTTTCTAATATTTTTCCCAAAACACTAAGAATAATGGGAGTCTAAAAAAAATTTCTACCTTGAAATCACATAAAAATGTTTATTTATAGCTACCAAAGTCACTTATAGCTGATGAATTTTAGATACTAGGGTTTAAGCCACTAAATAAATTATATTTTTAGGGTCAATGATAAAACTCAAAGTGTACCTTCTATGAATTTTGATTTTTTATTAATAGGTATTAATGGGTTCATCTTATTTTTTTCATAAACTTAAATAATTCCCTCTCTTTTTTAATGTGTGGAATACATAGAAAATACTTATTGTAAAATATATTTATAAACTCCTCTCATTCCATTGATTCAATATTAACCTTTTTCCTTGTATTAGTAATGACGATCCACTATTGGTAATCTACACCATCAAAATGATAAATAACTTAAACAAAATTTTAACACCCTTAACACTAGAGACAAGTAAAAATATATTATATAATTTTTTTATTAATTTATTAGAAATTGGTTGATTATAAGACCGACTAAAGGATCACCAACATTACCACACTCAATAGAGAGATGGATTTTTTTAGAACATTTGGATATTTTGAATGACTCGTGTTGTTATTCATATCTTTAGAGAGTTAGGTAAGCATATCCATGATATTTTTTACTCTATCTCAAATCCTGTTTAGTTACTCATTTGAACATTCATTGCACAGTGCATCACAATCATTATTGAATCAATACCTAAAAATTCTAGTAGTTGATTAAAACCAAAAAGGGTAGTGGTAATATCAATAAATAAAAATAAAATTAATAAATTATATGATAGTGAAAATCAATCCTAATATGTTTTAAATTACAACATAATGGTTTTAACCTATGAAATTTTAGTTTCAACCCAAAAAAAACTTTTTGTTTTATCATAGGTTATTTTAGGTTCTATACTCTTCATAACCAAATCCCCAAAAATAACTACACCCTTCTCTAATTCCAATTGATAAGGCCCAAGTACATCATACATACAAAATAAAGTATTTTATAGGATTATAAATTATAGATCAAGTTAAATCACACTTAAAAACTTACTGGTCTAGTGTATTTAGATATTAGATACATAACTAACATATTTTACAATGTCTTAAATGTCTCCCACAAATAATCTTCTCATATGATAAATTTATGTACATATCAGACCTAATGATTTTTTTTTTGAAACCAATGGGAAAGGAAACATCATAAACGGTGAACTCATAAACTCTGTAAGGGGTGAACTGACTGAAAATTATTTTTATTTTCATATCAAATCACTTTTTAAGGAAAGTGATAAATCGTATTGTTCAGCAAAACAACCAAAAACAGAAAGTTCCCAAGCACAAAAAGAGTCTACCTATGCCCAGCATTTTCAATGTGAATGGGTCTGCCACCAAGACATGAGAACTCAGACGGTCCCTTGAAAAGATGCACATGCACAATCCCGATGGCCAGGCCATACCCACTCAGAGTCCAAGTGCCATGCCGAAGTGGTGAACTCGTGCTCTGAACCTCATCTGAAGTAGAACCAGAAAATGATGGGAACATAACCCCAAAATCACCTTTAACCCAATGCCTAAAGATAGGTCCTCATAATCAGACACTCAATCAAAATGAAAGACCGAACTTTAGTCAGAAAAAGAAAGAATAGAGTCATTGAAATAAAATCTCAACATGCTAGAGTTCATATCCCTAAAGTTCTTCCATGAAATATCTGTTACCTGAATATGTGGCACTTCCGTTAACAGGACTTCTAAAGAAGAAGATAGTTTATCCCATACCTGTATGTATTCCTCTAGTTTTAACAACCCCTGGTTGAATCCCCAAACCAGAATCGAGTCTTGTTTGTCAACCCAAGAGTATTGCTCCTCCTTAATATTGATTTCAATATTCCGGCCCATCATCTTGGATGCATCCTCTTCAGACGCATTGAGATACAACACCTTCTCTTTAACCTCATCAACCGATCTTAGAATTAAACCCCATGATCCGGGTTGATCAGGGTGCTTTATATTACATACAGCCTCACATGACACCCTCTCATCCACTCTCTTTTTTGCAGACCGAGTCCTCGCATGAGGTGGCAAGGTGGAGTAGTCCTTCTTGCCATTCCTCCTTCTGTTGCTTCTACCCCTCGGGCTTGTTTCACCAGCTGAGATAAACTTATTGCCTCCCATGGAACGCTCCACTCGGTCCCTATTTTCACAATCTGATTCTTCATGATTATTGTTAAGACCTTGTATATTGAGCCCATCAAATTGATTTCCAACCAGTATGGAGTAATGGACCCCCTGACCACTTCTTCACAGGAGGAAACACCAGCATGCTCGACCCCTGAAGAAACCACATGGCTTGAAGGGACCACCTCCTTATTCAGCCCCTGCCTTCCCAACCTCCGGTCATCCTGTTTGGGACCCTCCACTCCCGCTATAAACTCTTCCAGCAGAACCCCCCGTTTCTCTGGCACCTACGAAATCCCAGACACCCTTGGCGGGGTCAGTTCCCCTTCCTCCAACATATGAACAATCCTGTTAGTCCTGTCCTCATTAACTCCTAGAAGAGTATTTTCCCTGCTCAAATCAGCCTCCTCATCCGTCGTTGTCATACCAAGATTCTCGGCCTGGCTGGGTTGAATGAAACCACACCCCATGAACTGTGGTTGTGTGCAAAAGTCCTCAAGAACCACTCTCTGCATAGCACCATTAGTCTATATTCCAGTACACTCCACATTGATACCAGGAGTGGAGTCACATGCGAGTTGATATTGGACATTCCTATCCACTATATTGCCTTTGTGCTCTGTGAAAGATCTGCTCCCACAACTGAGGTCACTTATGAGTCTACTAAGAACCTATTTAACTTTTGGATTACCAGGACTAACCTACAGTTTCTCCTTCCTCACTTGATTGTCACCAGAAAGCAGCCCCATGCCAATTGCCTCCGTGCGAGTCCCTGTATCACCTTTTCCCAGATCTGCAAACTGAGTCACCGTAGCAGCACTCAGTGGACCACTTCCCGCACCACAACTACAACCTCCAACCCCATAAATTCCTTTAGCTATAACATCCTCCATCACACCATTCACAGGAGTTCCATGATTTCCATTGTGCACGTCCTCTAGAATTTCAGAAACCTTAGCTTCCCGCCTGCAACTCTCCAGAGAATGACCCAACTGATTGCAAACCTTACAGAACTAAAACCACGACTCATATACCACAGGTTGCTTACACCAGAATTCTTCCCCGATGGTAATCCAGATGAATTCTAAAGGAGACTTGGATGTGTCCACCTCTACACACACACGAGGAATAATTGGGTGAGAGACCGCATTGGTCCGACTATCCGAACACAAGTATCTACCCAGAAGATTTCCAAGGGCTTTAACAATTGATGGATTCTGAAAAGGAAGCGGTAGATTCGAGAAACTTACATAGACTACCACTGATGGATATTCGCGCATCATATGAAAGTCGTACGACCATCCAGATAGGAAGAATCAAGAGCCGTTGCAGATGAGGGGAGCCCTCTACCATGCCTTTATTAGGTCTTCCACCGAAGCGAAACGAATCAAAATGGTTTGGTTGTCCAGTAAACTTACGATTGCCCTTTCTTGAAAATACCATGAACCGAACACAAACCTGTCAAATAAATCAACTAGAGGTATTCTCTTTGAGAATCAAGCGATTAACGAGAAGCTATGGAGGCTCGACGCCTCGTTAAACCCAGCGATCGAAATTGGAAGGTTGGGGCGCCCATCGTTAATCTCTTACACCTTAGGGCTCAGAAAACATGGGGAAAACTGCGGAAGGAAATCCGGGTTTGAAAATGGTGTGAAAGACGGTGGAGGTCCCTCCCTGGAAGGGGGGGGAACCTACTCGGAGGCCACCACCGTCACTGTAAGGGGTGAACATAAGAGATATTAATCGAATATCATAAGTAATCATAGGATAAAAATATGGATATGATAACATAATCAATATACAAGAGAATAATATAAGAAAATAGTACACAATAAACATGGATCATAAATCATGAATCCTGAAATAAATATTTGATAATTACATTATACATGATGCATAGGAGTGTGGAAACAAGATTCAATAACAAAGATTCGTGAAAAAATGACCTATGTATGTGGCCTAACGCATACATTTTTCACAAACATAATCATATAAATAATAAATTATGTAGAGTTTAAACTGTAATTAATTTATATCATAGGAAAATAGGCTAACCATCGACCAATAACATATTGTACATTGACTAATAACTGTCACCCTGAAACATTTTTGACATTGGCTAACCACCCATGCTATATAAACTTTTGTACTTCATATAACCACATAGGTCTCATATTCATCACATGAAATATAAAAAAAATCAATGGATTGTATAGATATATATAAAAAAACAAATAAAATAATGATAAAACATACATCTTTATCTATAAGAACATGAAATTAATCATAATTCCATCATATCATAATTAATATGTTGGAAACAAACTGGTTCCCCAAACATTTCTACACAACCCTGTTATAAGTCATACTGAGGAATACATTGGATAGTATCATTAAATAATAAACCTAATGAAGCATAAGAATCATTAAAGGGTATTGAATTATATTAAAAACAAATTTTAAGTGAATTAAAATTTATTTTTAAAAAATAAAATAAATATCCTTTAAATATTTGATATTTCTTATTTTAGAAAAAAAATCTAAAAAAGGTATAAAAATTAAATTAGGAATGCAAGAAATATTATAAATAATTTATTGTAAATAAAATTGAAAATGATAGTGGGAAAATTCAATCATGTTGAAAAAATTAAAAAATATTTCTTTTATACCCATGTACTGAAATTTAAAGACAATAAAAATAACTCATATAGAAAATGTTAAAAGAATATATTTTTCATTATATTGTAAATAAATTCATTAGAAAAAATGGACATAATAAATCATATTAATATGAAGAATGAAATTTATAAATCAAACTAAAAAATTTTGATATTGTTGATAAATATCCCCAATAGAAAATAAGAGTTATGGTTAATCTCATTTGGGAGCAACATATTAGTTCATTTGTGAACAAAAGGGAGTTAAAATAGTAATAATACATGTAAAAACTATGAATAAACATAGAATAATATAATATAGGTTGGTTTAAATAGAAATATGAAAAAATATCCCCAGATCTAAATTCTAACATAAACAATTTAGATTTCGAAATGATTTTGGTAATGAAACCCTTTCCTTTAATCTTGACTTCCACAAAAGTGTTTTAACCTCATGTATAATAAATATTATCATATTAATCACATATTCTATAAACTTATTCATATATATTACCATTAATAAACATTAATTATAGTCATCAATTACATGTATATTATTCATTTATTATTTATTTTCATCATCGGATGATTGTATTATTGATTATTTCAAACATGTTTTGTAATGGGGATGTCAATCCTTATTCTTTGATAACAAGTCAATATTTCACATATTATTAAAATTATTAGAATAATATTGATTCAATTAGTTATATAATAAATTTTTTGTTTTTTAAAATTATATGTATGGTTATTTAGAATGGAATCTATGAAATACATGTTTCGAGTAATTTACCAATAACCATGAGTTACTTTCTAATGATCATTCATATTTGTGACATCATTAAAAAACCATATTCCGGAATTATGTAACTCCAGAAAATAATATTTTTTTCATTTTCAATTTATTGAGAATTATTCATGTTGAATTTTATGTTTCTGAAATATCATTATTCGTGTTGGTTATTAAACTACCCCAAACAAGAACAAGTTATACTACTGAAATGAATTTGAATTTAGAGATATATAATATTAGTATATTTCTATATAATCGTAATTATGTTAATATAACATCAATATAGTGTATAAATAGATTTATAATTACATGATATGAGAAGGTAATTAATAAAATTTGTGAAGAACTGGGTACTTTGGTGAATTCTATCCTTCTCAAAATAGGTTCCTTCTGAATAAATGATTTAGGATTTACTTTATGTACCAAAATAAACCCATCATCTAAGAAGTATTTTAGAGACTAAAAATCTGTTATTATTATAAGGATAAATTAATTTATTGATTAATTTAGGATACATATTGGAGGGTTCCCTTTATAGGTGAGTTTTGAGTGGAATTTCTATAAATATTCATTCATTATTGTATAAGGTTTTATTTTTAAGTAATGTGGGTGAAATGTGGAAAAGTAATGGAAATGTTTCCTCAATCCCCACATCCAATAAAATAGATATAAGGTTTCATGATATTTTAATTCTTTAACAATTATTTTAACCCTTTTTACCTTATTTTAACTTTATTTCAACAACCCAATTTCTACCTGAGTAACTTATTTTTATACATAAAAATGAAAAGAAAATAATATATAATTATAAAAGGATGATTAAAATTTTATATTTAATTTAATTTAACTAAATTTCTAATTATAATAAATATAACTTTCAAATGAATTCTGAATATATATATATAACGTTTTTATAGAAATATAAATTCTCAAACCTCAAGTGTTCTTAATCTTATTTAATGTTTATTAATAATTAAATAAGTGTTAGTCAATAACATTATACATTGATTGATTGCATTAAATTAATTATTTTTAAGTGATAAATTTAATTTAATTTGATACAAAATATTAATAACACTTAAAAAATAGTTATTTGAAAAATATACCTTTTAATAATAAAGGATTCTTATCGCATTCAATTGAAATTAATTTTTTATCTGCTAAACATTCATTTTTTCATCCCATTGGTATTAAAATATTTCTCTGTATTTTATAAAAACATTAAATCAATATTTTTCAAAATAATATTTTAATAATAATAATAATAAGGTATTTATATTTATAATAAAAAAAATTATTATTTATTTTATTTGATTCTATAAAAATTTATTATCGTTTAATGATGTTAATTTTATTTTATTTTTTATTAAAAATTACACATACTAAATGTACCTATCAGATATAAGTATATACATAACCGATATATCTAATGATCATATATCCAACTGCCATATGTCTAATATATATATGTCCAATATAAATATATATATAATTGTGACATCCCAGGTAAATAAATAATATTACATTCTAATGTTTATCAATATTTGTTAATAAAATCTTAATACTACTTTCAATGAAATGCTATGCTCGATGGCGTACCCAATACGCAACAACGAGTTTCTTTAAAATCTTACGTTGCACACTAATATAATAATAATATAATAGTTAACGCCTAGCCATTGTAATGGAGACAATGAACAGAAATAACTACAAAATGATTACATATATTTTTTAAATATTTTTATATTTATTCAATAAATGTTAGTGGCTTAAAATCCAAATGAATCCAATTTTAAGAATAAATACTCTAATATATTTAAATGATTGTTTTACCGCCTTTTGATGGTGAACCATTTTTTTAATCTATATTTTGAAAATTTTATAATCTATATTTGTCAAAATAAACTTATTCTGTATGATTGGGACATTGAAATTTACTTTGGATAAATTTCTGGTATTTTTCTGATAATGTTTATTTTTTAATGAATAGTGAAAAGTGTTGTATTTTAATTCAAAACCTCTTTTTAATCTAATTTTTTTTATAGTTAGATTATATTTTTAATTGGTTTTAAATTGAAATTAGAATATATTTTTTCCATTTTATCCAATGGTGGTCATTGGAATTAATATCACTTTGATATTGGACATAAACGAGTGTCAATCGTTTGATAGATATGGTTTCTTAAAAACACGCTATTTGATTTGACAGCGGGATTTAATTATAAAATTAATTAATGAAAATTCTATGTTATGAATTTGGTAAAATAGACATCATTTTTTAATTTGGAATATCAAATAAATCTTAGGGTGAATTTTTGGTATTTTTCTGAAAAAACCTTAATTTTTGATGAATAGTGAAACCACAAAGTGGTAGTTACAAAAACTGATTTTTCCTTTAAATGGATCTTTACCACTTCTGTGATTTGAATTTAAAAAATACAATATAAATGATTTTCATTATTAAGTAAAATGTGGTTCAATGGGATGAAAATAATTTTTGATGAAAAGTAACTTTTATGTTTTATTAATCGCGATTAAAGGTAATTAGTATGATTTAAGGTAAAAATGATATTATAATAAAATGAAAATATCTTGACACTTGTCCTAGCTCTATTGGATGAGTCATGGACAACCAAGAAAACCCATGGGTAGATTTTTTGGACCCCATGGAGCCACATGGGTAGGATAATGACATTAATGCCTTTTATTTAAAGTAAAAGTAAAAATGACACAAACATGTATTGTTTTACTAAAACAATTTTTAAATGGGGTTATACATGTCCTATTTTTGACTATAAATAGTCATTGGAAACATAAAAATATTTCCTACATCATATTATTTTTTTATAATTTTTAAACATTAAATAAATTAAATTATTTATGACATCATAATGATGCAACGATTACCTCATTATTTAACGATTTAACTAAAATGGAAAGATAATGTAAATTATAAGACCTAACCATGTCAAAAACTTATTGTATGGGTGTATTTTGAACCCTTATCACCGTATCATTGAAATATATGAATGTGGGACATTTAAAATCTGAAACTCATTTGAAAATAATATAACCTTTCTTGACTTTCCAAGAGTGCCCCTCCTCTCCTCTTATAAAAGGCCCCCACCTCTAGCTCCTTACCCACACCTCTCAAGCCTTTTTCTCGGCCAACCCCTTCCCATTTCATCTCTCCACATACCTCTATTCATCATTTAAGCCTCTCCTTGGGAATAATTCTCTTCAAGAAACCCTTTTGGTTCAAACCAAAGGGAGTTACCCGATTTAAAGGTAACGTCTTCTTTAATGTTCTTTTGTTTTATTTTGCTTCTCCAACCCCATAAAATCTTTTTATTCATTTCTTTTGTAACAACACCAGTAACTTAAATATACTAGGATGTTTTTATAAGAATTATTCAAGTTACACTTCCACACACCTTTGTCTAATGGTTAAAGAACATATTGTTTCTGTGGATGGTGAATTTCTGCCTCACAAAACGATGATTATTCAATATTCTTTTAACGCCTTCAAAGGTGGCCATTATGATGTCACTATATTTATATATGATATATAATATTTTTATTTTTTCCTTAATCTTCTGTATTTTCCATTTATGTAATACCTTTATGGTTTCCATTATGGGTAAACGTGATATCTTCATTTTAGGAAGTGCGGACTACCGCCCCCTCAAAGTGATTAGATTTGTTAATGCCATATGAGGGATGTATAAAGGATAAAGTTAGTGATATTATATTTGATAATATACTTGAATTATAATATAGCTTTATATCATTATTATTTATTTCCATTAAAGTACGAAATAGAAATGAAAGTAGCGTTCATGCGTACGTACGGCTTACCGTATCCATGAACGGTGCATTTCATTTCTTACCTCTAAATGATTATGTAATATTATAAATGAATTTATATACTGTATATATATGGTATATATGATATCTACATCATGAATATCATTCTTGAGATAATTTATATTTTACTACATGAACAACTAGTAAATATAAGAAGTTTACTTTTGACTCAAGTACCAAGTATCGACAACATGACCGTTATTAACATAAATGATTACATAATGTTCATAATGTGGTAATAAGTGATATAAAAGGAATAATTAACTTCAAAAAGTTTCTTAAGCAAGTATAAATTAACTCAAGTCGGACACGAGGTAAGGGATCCTACCTCTCTCTTTCTTTCCAAGTACTCTCTTTTATGTCATTTCTTTTATGCTCCATGTTCTTATGTTGGAGGTTGTTATTTTATAATCCTCTGATAGTATGTTTTATTTTCATGTGAGGAGAGACCCTATTTGATCTCATCAATCCAATTTTGGAAGTTTTATGTGGTGTCGTTAGGCTGCCGAATTATCATAAGGGGATTTTCATCTCACTTTTTATTCCCGTGAGATTCATGCTACATTTTCCACTATTTCCTTTTGTGTGGTGTATGTACTTCCCATTATTATACTATTTTTATAATAAACTCTCATTTATGGGTATTTACATCTTCATTTTATGACCCTTCTTTCATGGGTTGTATGTTTCGAAAGTTTTCCAAATCGGTAAGGGAACCATTCACACTCCTCTTTTTAAAAACCTTATTTTGTTATGTCTTTTAATTTACATATTTTTATGATGGGATATGTTCTCATATATCCTTATTAATGTAAATTTTATTTCCAAGTGATGAGATACCATTTTCTCTCTCATCAACTAATTTTATGAATTTTAAAGTGACGTCGTTAGGCTGTCGAATTTTACCAAGGGAACTTCTTAACCCAATTTCGATTTCTTTGGGTTCAACATGTAGTTATTTAATATGTCATCCTCTGAATATGTGTGAATGAAATTTGATTGTTTTACACTTAATATCCAATAATATTTTGTGTATTAATATTTTTCACACATAATTATGAGATTGATTTATCCTTAATTTAAGGATACCTTCTTTAGAAAGGATTTTATCTCATTTTATATTTCTATTGAGACTTCATTATTGTTATGCACCAATTCACTCTTATATAGTGTATATACTATCCTTTGGAATATTATATCATGAATCCATTTATTCTCATGATATTATAAAGTTCTGATTAAATGTTATTCCTCAATTATTTTATTCAAGTGTATCTCATTTTGTTAAAGACCCTTTAACTAAAATATCATTTTAAATGTTTTAATTATTTATTCTTATAAATATTTCTCATTAATATCCATGTTTTCAAAATGGTTTCAAGGATTTATTTATATGTATATTAATGGTTTAAAATTCTAAAATCTTCAAAGTGGTATGGGACACTTTGATTCAAAAATATCTTTATTAAATGTTTTTGAAAATGGTTTGTTAGAATTGATTCATTATTTCAATATCTTAAAATGTTATATTGTTATTGCAATATGGGAATGTTATCTTTCCTTTATACTTATGTTATGTGCTATGTTTATGTTATGGTTCTTGGGAATTGTTTATGAAGACGGGTGGTTCCGTGATAAACTAAGGGCGGGTGAGCCCGATATAGCTCTCCAATGCGTTGGGTAACGCAAAGGGGTTAAACATTAAGGTTTATCCAAAAAGATTTAGGGAATATATTGTGATGGGTATTCAAAATGTAACCAGGAGGGTTACTCCCTACGTAATAATGTTATGAATGCCTCAAGTTACCTTTATGTCTTATGATTTCTATGATTTATTCATGATTTCATGAGGTATGTTAAAGTGATCATGTTTTATGAGTAAAGGAGGATTTCATTGATTCTCATGTATACATGTAATAATGTTTCCTTTCCATATCTCTATATCCCTTACTGAGCTTTTTATGCTCATCCCAAGCTTTTGAAATGTTTTTCACAGGTCAAGGAAAAGGTACATGATGTGATGATAGTGTCGAGGAAGTGTCAAGAAAGAATCCATGATTTATTTTAAATATGTTTCTTTTGATGGAAAAAAATGAATATTGTCTTGTTGTAACCACCTTGTTTAAATGTGGAATGTAATGAATGGTTTTATGACCTAATTCTCTAAAACTCTAAACCTAAAAAGATCCTCAATGTGTATTCTTGAAATAACTCAAGATTAAGTAATGTTTAAGGTTGGGGCCTTATAGTTGGTATCAAAGGGAGGTTTAGATAACTTTAGAGGTTAGGGTACTCTTTAATCATAAGTGACACGTTGTGTTTAACCACAATGGTTAGTATATTATATGGAGTCATTGTTGTTTTTTTTAAGGTTGGAATGAGTTTGAGATAACTTGGATAAGTATATCTTAGTGTTTATCTTACTCTTTAGTACATGATGATTTTGTTGATGTACTCACACGGAATTTTTTTTTGTTTTAGTAAATGGATGGATCTAGCAGAAACCAAAGTGACATTGGGTATGAAGGAAAATATAGTGGTTCTCTGATTAAGATACTGGATGAAATAGGGGATTCAATGAGAAATCTCATGGTTATTCCAAACCAACTATCAAGGAGTCATGACTAACCACTTGAACTTTAGTGAGTTCTCTAATACATCGTGTATGAGAGAACCAACTCGATGTGGAAGTTCAGGTAATAATTATAAAGGTAACCATTAGGGTTTATATGATCCTTCCTTTGAGGTAATTATGGGTTACTACATGATATTATGGAATACGAAAGGCATGAGATAAACTTGTGGTTAAAATATGTTATGGTTATTTTTGATAAATTTATATCTTTTTGAGGAATGTTATAAAATTATATAGTTTTGGAAAAAGGACAACATGCAGACCGTGTGACAACCCGTCGCGTCAGACGAAGCTGCGGGAATCGAACCCATAACTAAAGTGAAACTGGTATTTATCGCCTACCACTGGACTATGTGAAGTCCCTGGTAATATTGACTAATTATTTATAGTTAGATGATTTTATGAATCAAGAATAAGATTATTTTGGGATATCTATGGAAGTGATTATCCTATCATGGAGAATATGTGGTTAGGATAATTACTTTTCAATGTGAGACTTTAAGAGTAACTGGTGTTATTTGGAGATAAATGTTAATATTTACTTTGGAAGACAATGTGATTAAATCCTTTAGAGATTTGGTCTTCAATCATAGTTTGTATTACTTTGAATAATTTTATGGATAGCTATTTATTGAATGGCCTTTGTTGAACTTTGGGTATTGTTGGACAAATTTTGGAGATTAGGAGTAGTTTTTCTTTTTGTAAAAAAATATCTTTTTGGGTATTATCTGATCTCGTACTAAACATTTTGGTTTGGTTTTGGTTGATATCTAAAGACATGGGAAATATATAGTTCTCTTTTGTGGATTAGGCGATTCTCATGAAGTTGATTATAGTACTCTTAATGCGAACAAGTCTTCCTAAATACTCATCTTTTGGAGAAAATATGAGTTTGATTAAGGAATCTAGTAAAAGTTGAAAGTTTGTGTGACAAGTAATTATGTTTCATTATGATTTAGTTAAGCTCAAAAATAAATTGCTCAATTAAAAGTAACTTAAAACAAAAATGTTGTCTGTTAACTTTTCCTACTGGGGAATCAAATACCGTTTAACCCATCACAAGCTTGTGATTTTCTTGTGGTTAACATTCTCCTAGACATGTTTAATATCACTCTCCATCAGAACATGACTTTTTGTTTTTTCCTCCATATCCATATTTTCATACTTGGAATCCTAGTATGGGTTAACTTGGGTGACCTTTGTACTTCTCTCCCATTCTTTTTAAGTGATAGTTTTAGTGACTCTTGTTCCGATGTGGGACTTTCAATGAAGTTTCCAAGCCCAATTTTGAAATTGTGAAGAATCAATTCCCAAAGGGGGGGAAGGATGTAACATCCCAGGTAAATAAATAATATTACATTCTTATTTTTATCAATATTTGTGAATAAAATGTTAATATTTCTTTAAAGGGAATGATATGCTCGATGGCATACCCAATACGCACAAACGAGTTTCTTTGAAATCTTACGTTGCACACTAATAACATAATAATATTATAATAGTTAACGCCTAGTTATTGTAATGGAGGGAATTAAGAGAAATAACTACAAAATGATTACATATGTTTGTTAAATATTTTTACATTTATCCAATAAATGTTATAGGCTTAAAATTCAAATGAATCTAATTTTAAGAATAAATACTCTAATATCTTTTAAAGATTATTTTCCCGCCTTTTGATAGAGAACGATTTTTTAAATCTACATTTTGAAAATTTTAAAAGCTATATTTGTCAAAATAAACTTATTATTTATTATTGGGACATTTAAATTTACTTTGAATAAATTTCTGGTATTTTTCTGATAATGTTCATTTTTTAATGAATAGTGAAAAGTGTTGTATTTTAATTCAAAACCTCTTTTTAATCTAATTTAGTTATATAGTTAGATTATCTTTTTAATTGGTTTTAAAGTGAAATTAGAATATATTTTTACCATTTAATCTAATGGTGGTCATTTGAATTAATATGACTTTTAGATTGGACATAAATGAGTGTCAATCTTTTGATAGATATTGTTTCTTAAAACACGCTATTTGATTTGACACTGGGATTTAATTATAAAATTAATTAATGAAACTTCTATGTTATGAATTTGGTAAAATATAAATAATTTTTGAATTCAGAATATCAAATATAGCTTAGGGTGAGTTTTTGGTATTTTTCTGAAAAGCCTTAATTTTTGATGAATAGTGAAACCACAAAGTGGTAGTTACAAAAACTGATTTTTCTTTTAAATGGAACTTTACCACTTTTGTGATTTGAATTTAAAAATTCCAATATAAATGATTTTCATTATTAAGTAAAATTTGGTCCAATGGGATGAAAATAATTTTTGATGAGAAGTAACTTTTAGGTTTTATTAATCGCGATTAAAGGTAATTAGTGTGATTTAAGGTAAAAATGATATTATAATAAAATGAAAATATCTTGAAAATTTTCCTAACCCTTTTTTATGAGTAATGGCCGACCCAGACAACACATGGGTCGATTTTTGGGACCCCATGGAGCCACATGGGTATGATACTGACATTAATGCCTTTTATTTAAAGTAAAAGTAAAAAAATGAAACAAACATGTATTGTTTTACAAAAACAATTTTTACATGGGGTTATACAGGTCATATTTTTTACTATAAATATTAATTGGAAAGATAAAAATATTTCCTAGATCATAGTATTTTTTTATAATTTTTAGACATTAAATAAATTAAATTATTTATGACATCATGATCATGCAGCGATTACCTCATTATTTAACGATTTAAATAAAAAGAAAGGATAATGTAAAATCTATGACCTAAACATGTCAAAATCCTGATGTATGGGTGGATTTAGAACCCTTATCACCTTATACTCTAAATATATAAATGTGGGACCTTTAAAATCAGAAACGCATTTGAAAATAATGTAACCTTTCTTGACTTTCCAAGAGTGCCCCTCCTCTCCTCTTATAAAAGGCCCCCACCTCTACCTCCTTACCCACACCTCTCAAGCCTTTGGCTCAGCCAAACCATGCCCATTCCATCTCTCCGCATCCCCATATTAATCATTTAAGCCTCACCTTGGGCAGAAAGCTCTTCAAGATACTCTTTTGCTTCAAACCAAAGGGAGTTACCCGATTTAAAGGTAAAGTCTTCTTTAATGTTCTTTTGTTTTATTTTGCTTCTCCAACCCCCTAAAATCTTTTTATTCATTTATTTTGTAAAAACACCAGTATCTTAAATATAATATGATGTTTTTATAAGAATTATTCGCACTACACTTCCACACATCTCCGTCTAATGGTTAAAGAACATACTGTTTTTATGGATGGCGAATTTCTGCCTCACGAAACGATGATTGTTTAATATTCTTTTAACACCATCAAAGGTGGCCATGATGATGTCACTATATTTATATATGAAATATAATATGTTTATGTTTTCCTTAATCTTCTGTATTTTTTATTTATGGCGTACCATTATGTTTTCCATTATGGGTAAACGCGATATCATCATTTTAAGAAGTGCGGACTACCGCTCCCTCAAAGTGATTTGATTCGTTAATGCCATATGTGGGAAGTATAAAGGATAAAGTTAATGATATTATATATGATAATATACTGGAATTATAATATACCTTTATATCATTATTATTTCATTCCATTGAAGTATGAAATAGAAATGAATGTAGCATTCATGCGTACGTACGGCTTACTGTCTCCATCAACGGTGCATTTCATTTCTTACCTCTAAATGATTATGTAATATTATAAATGCATGTATATAATGGATATATATATGTTATATATGATATCTAAATCATGAATATAATTCTTGAGATAATGGATATTTGACTACATGAACAACTAGTAAATATAAGAAGTTCACTTTTGACTCCAGTACCATGTATCGACAAAACGACCATTATTAACTTAAATGGTTACATAATGTTCATAACATGGTAATATGTTTTATAAAAATAATAATGACCTTGAAAAAGTCTCTTAAGCAAGTAGAAATTAACTCAGGTTTATTATTCAGGAGATTAAAGAATGATCGAGTCAAGTCGGACACGAGGTAATGGATCATACCTCTCTCTTTCATTCCAAGTACTCTCTTTTATGTCATTTCTTTTGTGCTCCTTGTTCTTATGTTGGAGGATGTTATTTTATAATCCTATTTATTTACTTTTTATGTTCAGGTGATGAGATACCCTATTGTATCTCATCAATCCATTTTTTGGATGTTTTATGTGGCGTCGTTAGGCTGCCGAATTTTCATAAGGGGATTTTCATATCACTTTTTATAATCGTGAGATTCATTCTACATTTGCCACTATTTTCTTTTGTGTGGTGTATGTAATACCCATTATTATAAAATTTGTATAATATAATCTCATTTATGGGTATTTACATCTTCATTTTATGACCCTTCTTTCATGGGGTGTACGTTTCGAAAGTTTCCCAAATCTGTAAGGGAACCTTTCATACTCATCTTTTTAAAAGACTTATTTTGTTATGTCATTTAATTTACATCTTTTTATGTTGGGATATGTTCTCATATATCCTTATTGATGTAAATTTTATTTCCAAGAGATGAGATACCATTTTCTCTCTCATCAACTAATTTTATGAATTTTAATGTGACGTTGTTAGGCTGTCAAATTTTACCAAGGAAACTTCTTAACCCAATTTCTATTTCTTTGGGTTCAACATGTAGTTATGGAATATGTCATCCTCTGAATATGTGTGAATGACATTTGATTGTTTTAAACTTAATATCCATTAATATTGGGTGTATTTATATTTTTCACACATAATTATGAGAGTGATTTATCCTTAATTTAAGGATACCTTCTATATAAGGGATTTTATCTCATTTTACATTTCTATTGAGACTTCATTGTTGTTACGCACCAATTCACTCTTATATGGTGTATATACTGTCCTTTTGAATATTATATCATTAATCCCTTTATTCCCATGATATTATAAAGTTCTGATTAAATGTTATTCCTCAATTATTGTATTCAAGTGTATCTCATTTTGTTAAAGAACCTTTAACTAAAATATCATTTTAAATATTTTAATGATTTATTCTTATAAATATTTCTCATTAATATCAATGTTTTCAAAATGGTTTCAAAGATTTATTTATATGGATATTAATGGTTTAAAATTTTTAAAGCTTCAAAGTGGTATGGGACACTTTGATTAAAAAATATCTTTATTAAATGGTTTTGAAAATGTTTTTTTAGAATGGATTCATTATTTCAATATATTAAAATGTTATATTGTTATTGAAATGTGGGAATGTTATCTTTCCTTTATGCTTATTTTATGTGTTATGTTTATGTTATGGTTCTTGGGCATTGTTTATGAAGACGGGTGGTTCTGTGATAGACTAAGGGCGGGTGAGCCCGATATAGCTCTTCAATGCATTGGGTAACGTGAAGGGGTTAAACGTTAAGGTTTCTCCGAAGAGATTTAGGGAATATACTATGATGGGTATTCCAAACGTAACCAAGAGGGTTACTCCCTACGTAAGAATGTTATGAATTCCTCAGGTTACCTTTATGTCTTATGATTTCTATGATTTATTCATGATTTCATGAGGTATGTTAAAGTGATCATGTTTCATGAGTAAAGTAGGATTTCATTGATTCTCATGTATACATGTACTAATGTTTCCTTTCTGTATCTCTATATCCCTTACTGAGCTTTTTATGCTCATCCCAAACTTTTGAAATGTTTTCCACAGGTCAAGGGAAAGGTACATTATGTAATGATAGTGTCGAGGAAGTGTCAAGAAATAATCCATGATTTATTTTAAATATGTTTCCATTGATGGAAAAAAAGGAATATTGTCTTGTTGTAACCACCTTGTTTAAATGTGGAATGTAATGCATAGTTTTATGACCTAATTCTCTAAAACTTTAAACCTGAAAAGATCCTCAATGTGTATTCTTGAAATAACTCAAGATTAAGTAATGTTTAATCCTAGGGCCTTATAATAATAGTCATATTATATTATTATATATAGCTTTACATACATCTATAGATTCAATAATACTATTCATTTACTTAATTCTCAATGTTTTTAATAAATTTTATATATTTTTCCTTTATTCCATAGTTATAATTGAATGTATGATCTTCAATACAAACCATGAGGAAAAAGATCTCTTGTTCATGGACTTTTCCTATACTTTTGTTTTATAAATATTTTAATTTTTTTAATTATGTTCCATATTTTATTTTAAAAATATATTAATTTTTTCTTTATATTGTAATATTTTATCTCAAAAAATATATAATGGTTTGTTTGAGTTCAATTTGGTGTGTAAAATAAGCTATTTTAAAGAATATGTATATAGAGGGAAATATATACTAAAATTATAGTGTGTTATATTGCCTCTTATTTCCTTCACTTTAGATTCATTATCATGAAGAATTATCCTTTTTTTAAATATTAATCAATGGATTTTACACTCCTATGGATAATGGGATTTAATTCTTTACATGGTTTATGCTCTGTGTCACCCAAAATTACACCCCTATACCTATACTTGATCTAAGTTTCCCTTTCTCAAACCTGAAATCCTATATTTATCAAATTATATTTTCAATCATTGGTATCCACTTTCAACACATTAATATAATCCTTAATGTCTTTCATGAATTTTAACAAGGTTCCCTTCAGTGAATGGATGTCACTTTGTAGTGATGGTCCTTGAAATTATTAAAACCTTGTTACTATTTTTTGAAATCCTTATTCTCTTTATAGATTTCATCCCTTTAAATTATTATGTCAAATAAAATTAGTGTAATTCACATATCCAGTGTGAATATCATTTCTTTTTTTCAGGAACTAAATAATAGTAGTAATGATTGTTGAGATTCCATTTATCCACACATCAGTGTTTACTATAATATAACATTATAGTTTCCTCAGTTTCTCAACATTACATTGAAAATAATTTCTATACATATCATATAACAAGTTAAAAATATCTTATAACATCTTCTTCTTCAATGATCACACTACAACAACATCTACAATAGACCTATCACCTTGATAAATCTGTTATAGAATATTATCATTATTATACTTGTTTCTTGACAATGATAGGGAAACATTATTAACAACTCTTTAAATCTATCATGTATAGTATAAAGTGATTATAATACATTTTGTTTAAATTTTTAAATTTTTAATATCAGATTTAATTTTTTTTTATTTGGGAAAGAGTCATGTTATGAAGTTTCTTACCCTCTCATCTCATATAGTAATGGAATGTGGTTCCATGCTTTGAATCTAATGTTTTTATTTTTATTTTACTAAAGGAATGAAAATCCAAGAATATGTGTATCAAAAGAAACAATTCATATTAGAATGTATAAAAATAATTTATAAAACATTAAAATTATGTGTTCAAATCTTCATGTGGTTTCTAGAAGATTTTTTAGTGAAAATTTTATCTTTTTAATGATCATCACCATTATCCCAAAGTGATTCCTAGTAATTGAAGGTACTAAAAGTATTTTTTTATCCTCTCTTTTGAGGTTAAATCTTAGTCCATCAATTTCCCCGACCTCGTTTTTATTTATCATGGAAATTGATATATATTGTATTCTCTCTCTACTCAAGACATGTTCTCTTTTTTTTGTTTCTTTAAACTCTCTTCCAACTCACGATTAAATTCAAATTTCTCTTTTCTTTTTCCCCGACTTGAGTAGTTGTATGTTAATTACTTAACCTAAAAATCACTAAAAAAGCACACAAGGTTTAATAAAATGTTTAAAATAGAAAATAAATTTGGGGATAATAAGCCTGTTTTAATTTATCAAATCAAGGCCACTGCTAAATTTTAGTTATTTGAAAATAAAAACAAAATATATGATTCCTCATAAGGATTTTTAAATTTTTAAAAGGTTTTATTTTTATAATTTATAATTTATATCTTTCCAAATACTTACTACAATGGCATAGAAAGTGTTTTTTCTAAGGTCAAACCCATAACAATAAGTACTTAGTATAAACAAATTTTTCATAAAGTTGAATCTAATTGTTGAAATGATTGAAAAAAAGTGAAACTATTTTTTAAAATAAATTATGATTGATGAAGGAATACTAAGATTAATAAATCAAGTTCATAAAGTATTTAAGTGAAAAAATGAATGAATAAATAGTATATTAATCAAATTGGATCAATGTGAGGCCTTAGTATTGGAATTTAATTTATAAATAAAAAAATACACATTTAATGTAATCTATTAAATCAATTAATTTAGAAATTATGTGATCTAAATCCATATTTAAGATAACTACTCTAAATCATACAATAAATTATCATGAATAAAATTAATTAGTTAATGTTTTAAAAAGTCAACCACTAATAAATACATACTAATAATGTAAGAAGAATAGAGATAATACGTAAAAGAATATTCAAATTAAAAAACTATAATTATCAGATCATTTATGAATAAAATTCCATTTATTTTATTGTCTTATGGATATAGAAAACACATGCACCATTTTTTATTATTATTGGGTTTAAATGACAATTAAGTATCATTACCATTGATAATATAGTCATTAAACAGTGATCACATGACTAATATGAATATAAGGATTTAACAAATCCTTTCGACATAGAAAAAGGAGAGAATGGCCTCATTCAGTAGACATGGGTTGTACAAAGCTCATTTATCAGATCTTGGAAAGGAGTTAGCGTCACTAGTCTTATTTATTGACCAAGACCAAGATGAACTTCAATATGTCAAGCTTGAAAGAAATTTCCTACGTGATAATTTCATTTAATAGAGATTACCACTCAAGTGATGTTTTCTAAGCCACCCCAAGAGTCTCTCACCATCGCACACCTTACCCTCAGGTCTTACAAAGGTTTTATAAGGGGTTATGTAACAAGTTATTAGTTACTTATTATGTAATCAATTTCTATAAATATAATTCTTTTTCTATCAATTATTTTATGGGAATAGTCTTTCTTAAAAATGATGTATTTGATAAATTCATTTTTCAAGTAAAAATGGTACTTTTGAGTAATATATACATTATTATACTAAACTATAGTTTTTATAAATAATATTATGAAAACAATTATTTTAAACGATTACTATATCAATTATTTATCTATAAATGATTAATTAATTAGTTTTATAAGAGTTATATTTTTTAAACGATAAAACAAAAAGTGTAATTTTAAAGAATTTATTTTAAGGAATTTTTGAATTTTTGAAATAGATAATATTTTAATAAAATATTTTTATCAAATTAATTTTATTAATAACTAATGAGTATATAATTTTTATGAATTCAATTTTAATTTTTATTAACGTTTAAAAACTATTTTTGTCTCAATTTTCAATAAATTTTGATTATCATTTTAAAAGTAAAAAATTAACATAATGAAAAAAATTGTTTACATAAAATGAATATTTTTTTTTTGAATTAGTATGTCAAAATTATCCAGTAATGATTTTTTTATAATTATTTTAGACTATGGAATTTTTGGGTAAAACTTAAATAATATATAAATATATAGTGTATTTTCCCCACCATTAGTGGTGGGTTGGTAAGGGTTTTCCGGGGTAAGGGATAGGTTGTGGGGTCAAGTCCCCGAGCTTGCAATTTAATGTAATTTTCTTCCTTGCGTCGTGTGCTGCTTTCGCGGTTGTACCCACTTTTTTATAAATATATAGTGTGTTTTATGACATCATAATGAGCCAATATTGATGTAATAAATATCAAAAATAAATATTCAACCAAATAAAATTTTTAACATTAAAATAATTTTATTTTAGATTTTTTTGACTTATTTTATAATGCCTTAGTGAATCCTCCAAAATGTATAATATATTTTACGTTTTTAAATTCATTTCCTTGTGAATGTGACTCACATCCACATAAGCAAGGGGAATATTTTAGTATATTAAGACATTTTACTAATAAAAAAATATTTTCTTATCCCCTTGACAATAAATCATGGGAAAACCATATTTTTGGTTTGTGGTTTTCAATATTTTAGTGTGTAGTTTCCAAAAACTAAATAATAAAGATTTCCCCCTCATTTCCAATATAAATCACAAAATTACCTATTACTCTTCACTAAAACTCCTTGAATATCATCCTAACTATTCTATACTCTCTCTAGAGGCCTTCCAAGGTTCCCCCAATCTCCCAATAATCCTCTCCCAATTCTTTTGAATCACACATCCAAGTAATGGTTCCTTCCTTTCTCATTTTTGTCCAAGTTTCCATATATTATTATACTCTTTTATTTTTCAATTACAAATGATGGGGTATATTTTCACACCTCCCCCATACTTCCCTTAATATGTTCATATGATGTTATACCTATATATCTCTCATTAATCCCTCCCACATACACCTGTTACCATGTAGAAATTTCATAAGAGTTATTCCATTTCTCCTCTTTCTTCAAGTTTCTTTATTGTGTCACGCCTTCTATTTCCAAATTATTTATGTTGGGATATGTATTTATTTGAATCCATTACATTGAATTTCATGTATATATGATTATATACCCATTTCTCACTCATCAACCATTTTTATGAATTTTTATGTCATGCTGTTAGGCTGCTGAAATTGCACCATGATTTTTCATACCAAAATCATCATGTAGTGAATACCCTACCGATTTCTCTATTAAGGGTATTTACCTTTATGATGATATACCTATTGATTATATACATTCATTAATTTATTCCACATTCCATTATCATGTAGTAAATGATTATGTTGAATGGATCCATGTTATATGATCTATGTGGCACAATTAAGAATGATATTAAAATGATTATGAAGGGTGAACCCAGATAGCACTCCATTGAATTGGGTAATGTTTAGTATAATTATACGTCTTGTCAGGACATGGGTTTACCTTCTTCCTTTTAGTACATTTTCCACCAAGTTGGTATAGGGATTACCTGATTCCTTTATGTCTATGATGTAGTGCTTTAAGATGTTTCCCCATTTCCATGTTATGATGTTCATACTATATCATGCCTTTATGTTCATGTTTCTCTTATACTCCATTAAGATTTATATTGCCTAATAGGTAATGTATTATTTAGGTTTCAACTTTTTTATTCCCTTACTATTCTTAATATCTCACCCTTTTATTATGTATGTCCTCAGGTAATCCCATACAATGCTATGTATGACGGAATGTTTCGGTCATGTACAAACAGTTTTCTATAAAGATGTTGTATTTTATATCTTAAGTTGTCAAGTAATGTTCCTAAACCCCAAAAACAATAGACCTATCTACATTATGGGTTGTATTAATTCCAATATTATGTAATAATTCATGCTTACTTGTGTAATTAATACCATGATCATAATAGTTGGTGTCAAAGGATATGTTTATTTATTTTTGTGATTAGGATTTGAAAACCCTAGTAAAATCCTTAAGGATAAGACTATGTATAATAAAAACATCCATAAAGTTTGGGGAGTATATATTTGGTGGTTTATCAATTGAATATATTACATTATATATATGAACAAATAGTGGTCCCTTTGGCATAGTTGTATCTAGGGGTAAAAACTGAAAGCACCACTTTGAGCTAGACTCGAATAAGAACGGGTGCATGACATTGAGCCATGTTGCACTCCTAGTTTTACACTCCTAGGGGATATGCATTGTTAAATTCATAATATTAGTATAAATCATTATTAATTGAGAAATAAAAAACATATCATAGGAATATATGTTAGGAAATAGATCATGGACAACATAGATTGAAGACTAGAAATTCATAAGTTAATAAAATAAATGTAATTTATAAGTTATCCATTTTATCATTGGATTCCCCTTCATGTGTTTAATAGTTTAAAATACTTACCCTTAATTTTCCTTTTATTTTAGCTAATGGCTAGTAATATGAGGACTCGGGCTGAAAACCGATGCGAAGATCAATGTGATGATTGTTCTAATGAGATGCCCAACCCGATGGGAGTGGGAATCACAAACTTTCTCATGATACTCTCTTAGCTAACTTTATTTTTGAATAGAAACATGGGTCAAGAGTAATGTCCACCCCCCACAAGAAATAACATGTCAAAATCTAGATATTCATGATACAAAGGCCTCCAAATTTCAATGGATCATACGATCCCACAATCACCGAACAATGGATCAACACCATTTAGAAGATCTTATCCATACTTTTATGTTCTAACCAAGAGAAGGTACTTATAGATGCTTATCATATGGAGGGTGAAGCTGATAAATGGGGGACATTAATCAAAAATACGAATCATGAGGAAGAGATCAAATCAATGGGATGAAATGGTTTCTGAAAATTATTTTTCAATAAATATTTTTCCCTCACCCTCCATCTTAAGAAGGAAAGAGATTCTATTTCACTCAAGAAAAAGGATGATGAATCTATTGGGGTGCGTGAGGAAAAAGACACCAGACTTTCATGATATGCCTCTAGTTTTCTTTTTACCCTTGAATTCAATGTTTACCACTTCTTTGGTTGGATAAAACCTATCTGATAGAAATATATAGAGATCTGTGACATTGAAATATCTGAGTAGATAGTCAAATGTTCCTTCAAAATAAAAATGGTGATCAGAGAATCTTAAGGGTATCATGGGATTAAGAATAGGAAATTGGACACTAATCTTTGTGTTCTGATGGATAAATACAATAGTGCTAATAAATTCTACCATTCCACTTTATAAAGGTGTGTAAATAAGAACCCTAGAAGATTTCTTAAATGGGAGAAGAAATGCTTTTGCTGCGGGAAGGGAACCAATATTGTGATTACAGACAAAAAAACACACTACTGTGATATAAGAAAAGAATTATACATTCAAACCTCAACGCATTTTTCATTTCTACTACTTCAAATAACTGGGGGACTTTTCAAATAAGTTATTTAATCCATGGGTTTTCAGAGGCAACTAACAACCTCCAAGGCAGCAAGGGTGAGCCTTTTCCATCTCTACCTCTGAAGAAAATCCCAAAAAGGTGGTGGTAGGTATTCTAGTTATTCATTCAAAAATATAAAACAAAATTTTTTAGTATAGTTATTCCCATTATTCTATATCTCTAAAGTATAGTACAACCATACAAACACCATCACAAATCATGGAAGTAGAGATGTCAGTGAGAATGGAAAATGGGGAAATTATAGTATCCCATGCATATAACCCCACCTGTGTCACAATTTGTGGATTGAACTTCTTGAAAACCTCATCATACTTCCCATGGTGAAATTTTATGTAATTATTGGAATGTTTTGGATTACCCTATATAGAGCCAAACAAAATTCTCTAGAGGGAAATCACTCTTCATATGGTGAATCGACCCCCAATTCAATAAAAGTGCAAGGAGGAGAATGGATATTATTTAGAACCATCATCTCATGAATGGATATTACTTCCATATGTGCATGAATATATTTCTCAGATTATTGAGACTATAGAAGGAACCGTCCTCAAATACATGACTATTTTAAGGGAATTAACTGATATATTTCTTGAGGAATTTTCAGGTCTTTCTTCTAGAAGAGATGTTGAATTCTCAGTTGATCTAATAATTAGGGAATTACCAATATCTAATACTCCATATGGAATGGATGTTATAGAGTTTGAATAACTAATGAAAAAAACTACAGGAAAATATGTACAAAGGGTTTATATTCCCAAGTGCTTCATCATGGTGTGCACTGGTCCTCTTCATTATGAAGAATTATGGGTCAATGTGCTATTAAATTGATTATCACACTCTTAACAAAATCATGATAAAGTACATGTTTATTTTACCATGAATTTATGACGTGTTTGATTAGCTATGTGGAGAACAATACTTCTCCAAGGTTGATTTGTGGTCATGATATTACCAACTAACTATGAAGAAGGAAGATATCCCCAAGACGGCTTTTCTTACAAGGTACGGGCACTATGAATTCAAAGTATTTCCTTTCAGACTCACAAATGTTCTAGAAATCATCATGGACTAGATATATAGATAATTTATATATTACCTCGAAAAATTAAGAGTATTATATATAAATGATACTCTAATATACTCTAAAACATAGGAGGAGCATGAAAAGAATCCAAGCACTTTACTAGTGACCTTGTGAAAGTATAAGCTCTATGAAAATTACAGAAAGTGTGAGTTCTAGTTGAAGTAAGTCTCATTATTGGGTCATATCCTCATAATCAATGGAATATCTCTAGATCCTTCCAAAATAAAATCAATTTAGGGATGGTTGAGGCCTACATTTGTAACGAATATTCATAGATTTTTGGGGTTAGCAGGATATAATCTCTGATTTTTGAAAAATTTATCATGATTTTAAAACCCTCTTACCAAGAAAAATCATATGGGAGTCATGTTTTTATGGAATGTTTAATGTGAAGAAATATTAATGGAGTTAAAGAAGAAGCTTATCAATTCCCCTTTGCTCACACAACCCACAATTAGGGAGCTTTTGTAATCTTTAGAGATTCTTTAGAGAAAGGAAGGGGTTGTGTGTTGATGAAAAATTAAAAAGTCATCGCCTATGCCTCAAGGAAGTTGGAAATTCATGAAACAAATTGTCACACGCATGATCTGGAGTTGGAAGTAGTAATATTTTCATTAAAAATATGGCATAATTTTCTTTGTGGAGAAAAGTGTGAAATATAAACAGATCACAAAAGTTTCAAATATATATTCACACATAAATATTGGAACATGTTCCCATGAAGATGGTTAGAGATCGTCAAGGATTAAAACTTCTTAATCAATTACCACACTAGGGAAGAAAAAAATGTGGAAGATCCTCCAAATAAAAAGGACCCAGTGATTATATCATTTATTAGAATTTAAAAGGATCCAATCATTTTATTTTTAATGAATATAGATGTGGGAATAATAAATAATGGAAAATCATCAATCCTTTCACAAATAATTTCTCAACCATCTCTTTTGGAAAGGTTAAAGGATACTCAAAAAGATTATGTGGGAATTCAGAAGAAAGTGTAATCTATAAAAAAGGAGAAATCCTCATAGTTAAATGTTAATTAAGAAGGAATTGTGAGATTTGGGTCAATAATATGTGTTCCATAAAATCAGGAGTTAAATAAAGACCTTTTGGATAATGCACATAGTTAGAATTTTTACATTCACCCAAGAAACAAAATGATGTACTGATATCTCAAAGATCATTATTGAAGGGATAACCGAAAGAAGTAGATCGCCGAATTTACATCAATGTTTTTAGTATGTTAGCAAGTGAATGCAAAGAGGTAGAATTATAAGGGGATGATGCAACAATTATCCATACCAACATGGAAATGGTAGAACATCACCATAGTCTATTTCACCAGACATTCAAAGAAATCTAAAGGAAATAGTGTTATCTGGGTCATGGTGGATCGTCTTACAAGGACTACACACTTAATTGTTATTTGAGAGGATTTCTCATTGGATCAACTGGCAAGGATATACATCATATAAGTAGTTAGCTATCATGGTGTACCACTGTCAATTATATCTGATTGATATCTAGGATTCACCTTTACATTTTGGAAGAGTCTCCAACACACTCTGAAAACTGAGTTGAACATCATTATGGCATATCATCCTAAAACTGATTGCCAATATGAGTGGACTATCCAAACACTTGAGGAAAAGTTGAGAGCATGCTCAATGGACTTCAAAGGATGATGGGATCAACGTCATCCTTTGGTTCAGTTCACTTACAACAACAGTTTCCACTCATGCATCCAAAGGGATCATTATAAAGCCCTTTATGGGAAGAGGTGAAGAACACCTGCATGTTGGGATTAAGTTAGGGACAAAACTTCAAGGTCAATAAATAGTTGAAGAAAAGGTGGAGAAGGTTAAGACCATCTAGTAACAGATAAAATATTAATAGAGTCACCAAAAGAGATATGTTTAAAACCATCGATGAGACCTAGAGTTTTATGATAGAGTTAAGATTTTCCTTTACATGTTTTCATGGAAGAAGGTTATGAGATTTTGGAAGAAGGTAAATCTTATTCCAAGGCAAATCAGCCTTTTTAGATCCTTAATCACATCAAATCCGTGGCATATCAACTAGAATGACCTCAACCCAAAGTTGGTGCCATTGGAGAATGACCTCTCTTATGAAGATAATCTATTGATGATCATATATTGTTGAGAAAAATTTCTACAAAATAAGATGATGCCCCTCGATAAGGAGTGGTCAAGAAACTATAAGTTTGAAAAATTAATGTTGGAATCAAATGAAGTGATGAGGAATATTTAACCACATCTATTTCAGTATGGGAAAAGTAAATTTTGAGGGTGAAATTTCCTGGGGGGTTGTAATGACCCTGTCATATAGGAATAAAATTCCTTTATTTTAAATTATTGTTTATATATAAAACACATGAACTCTTTATTATTATTATTATTGGGTTTAAATGACAATTAAGTATCATTACCATTAATAATATAGATGTTTAACAATGATCACATTAATAATATAAATATAAGGTATAAAAAATCCTTTTGACATAGACAAAGGATATGATGGACTCATCTAGTAGACTTGGGCCACACAAAGCACATTATTTGGAGCTCGAATTGGAGGTAGTGTTAATGGGATTATCTCTTGATCAATCCCAAGTCTGGCTTCAATATGTTAAGCTTTAACAGAATCACCTACAATAAAAGTTCTAGTTAATAGAGATTACCACCTAGAAGATGTTATGTGAGACACCTTAAAAGTTTATCATCATCACACACCTTACCCTTATGTATTATGGAGGTGTTAAAATGTGTTATGTAAGATGGTAGTAGTTACTTATTGTGTAATACGTTTCTATACAAAAAAGTCATATTCCATCAATATTGTTATGGAAATAGTATTTCTTAAAAAATGATGAATTCGATAAATTGGTTTTTAGGTAAAAATAGTACTCTGAGAAATATATAAATTATTATATTAAATAATAGTTTTTTATTAATAATAATATAAAAAAATTCTTATAAATGATGATTATATTAATTCATTTTCTATAAATGATTAGGTAATCAGTTTAATAAGAGTTATATTTTTATATGATAAAATACGAAGTGTCATTTTATAGAATTTATTTAATTAAATTAATGAATTATTCAATGAATTAATATTTTGATGAATTATTATCATCAAATTATATATATTAATAACAAATGAGTTTATAATTTTTATGATGTCAAATGTAATTTTTATTAATGTTTAAAAAGTGTTTTTGTCAAAACCCATCAATTTTAGATAAATTTCGGTTCTCATTTTAAAAGAGAAAATTAATATATTTAAATAATTATTTAGATAAAATAAATATTATTTTTTGGAATCAGGGCTTAGAAATTATCCAAAAAGTAATTTTTCAAAAAAAATTGAGAGACGAATTTTTGGGTAAAAATTAAATAATATATAAATATATAGTGTGTTTTATGACATCATAATGACCCAATAGTGTTGTAATAAATTCCATAAAAGAGTTATTCAACCAAATGTATGATTCAACATTATTATAATTTGATTTTAGATTTATTTGAATTATTTTATAATTCCTTAATGAATCCTCCCAAATGTATAATATTTTTGACGGTTTTAAATTCATTTCCTTGAGAGTGTGACTCACCTCCATATAATAAAGAGAAATATTTTAATATCTTTGGAACCTAGAATAATAAATTAATATTTTTCACTTACCTGGGATAGAAACCATGTGAAAAAATGATGGTTTGTTTTGTGGTTTTGAATATGTTATTTTTTTGTGTCCAAAACCAAAATAATAAAGAATTCCCCCACTTTTCCTATATAAACCCACCCAATAATGCATTACTCTTCACACAAAATCCTTTAATCCTGTTCTAACTCTTCTATAAACTAACTAGAGTCTTCTTGAGGTGCCCTCAAGCTCCCATAAAGCCTCTCCCAAATTTTTGGGATCACACATCCAAGTAAGGGTTTCTCCCATTCTCATTTTTGTCCTAGTTTCCTTATATTGTTATACCCTTTTATTTTTCAATCATAAGTGATGGGGTATGTTTTCACACCTCCCCAAACTTACTTTATTATGTTTTTATGATGATACACGTCTTTATCTCTCATTAATCCCACCAATGTACACTCATTATCATGCTGAAATTTCGTAAGTGATATTTCATTTCTCCTCTTTCTTCAAGTTTCTTTATTACGTTTTGAATTATATTTCCTAATTACTTGTGTTGGGACATGTTTTTATATGACCCCATTACTGTCCAATTCATTTATATATTATTATATAATCCTTTATCTCCCATCACTCATTTTTATGAATTTTTATGTCACGTTGTTAGGCTGCTAAAATTGCACCATGTTTTTCCATGCCAAAATTATTATGTATCAAATACCATGAACATTTCTCTATCAAGGTTATTCACCTTTATGTACATATATTTATTGATTAAATACTTAAATTAGTGTATTACACATTCCTTCATCATGGAAAAAATTATGATGTTGAATGAATCCAGGTTATATGATCTATGTCGCACACTTAAGCATGAGATTAAAATGTTCATAAAGGGTGCTCCCTAATAGCACTCCAATGCATATGGTAGTGGGTATAATCATGATATTTCATGCATGGACCTAGATTTACATAATTATTTTTAGAAAATGTTTCTATCATGTTGGGATATGGGTTAAAAAATTCCTTTATGTTTATGATGCAGTGTTTTAAGTTGTTTCCACATTTCCATATTATGATGATCATGTTATATTGTGCCTTTATGTAAATGTGTATCCTTTTATCCATTGATATTTTTATTGCCTAAAATGAATTGTATTCTTTATTTTATTCCTTTTTTACTCCCTTATTGGGATTTATATCTCACCCTTTTATTATGTATGTTCTTAGGTTGTCTCATGAAATGATAAGAGAAAAATAATGTTGTGCTCATGTAAAATAAGTTTTCAATAAAGATATTGTATTTTATGTCTTAAGTTTTCATGTAATGTTCCTAATCCCCAATGACACTAGACATCTCAAAATTATGGGTTTTGTTAAGTGCAATTTTATGTAATAAATCATGTTTAAGTGTGTAATAAAGACCATGGTCATTATAAATACCCAACAGGTTCTATTATTGAAAAATAAATTCACTAAATCAATCACCCTTAATTAAATTATTTGGAATAATAAATTACCCCTCATGATAATCATAATAGTTAGTATAAATCTATTACTGAAAACATTGTAGCCTTCAAACATGTAACAAAGAACTGTAATAGTGATACTACCAATGAATCAATTCCATAAACATTGATGAATAGACCTCATTTATAGAAGAATTATCCCTTTAAATATCCCATTATATATCCATCTATCTATCACACATCAACTAAAATTTAATTCCTCAAATATATAACATAAAATTTTATCAAGGATAACACAAAAAAACTTATAAAATATTATCATTTAAATAGAAATAAATATAAGTGTGACATACTTTCCCAAAAAATAAAAATTATCACCAAATAGATTAAAAAATTTGAAAAAATAGTGGTGAATATTAATTGTAATTTAAATTTCACCAGTCATTTCCCTTTTAAATTTTTTATATCATAGAACTTATATAATCAAAATATCATCACCCCTAAACTCTTGTACCTTTTTCCACAATGTAATTTATATAATTTTAAGGGTAGTTTCATTTTCCATATCTATAGTTTTACTATCCATCATGGAATATTTAATAAAATTCCCATTTCAGTTCATTTCATCTTTTATCATAGATAAATATCATGTCAGACACACTGTATTAAAATCACTAAATTATCCCCAAATATTCTAAAATAACAATATCACTTTATCATGTCTATTTTATGTGTATCATTCTTATATATCTTTATGTATAAAAAAATCCACGTTAAAGGTTACCATGAAGTAATCCTTTTAGTAGCTTAAAATGATTCACGTAGTCTATGGTATAATTCTCTATTATCATTTATAATGTTTTCTACAATAATAAAATATTCCCCAATCTTATTTATACACTTTTATAATTCATTTCAAGGAATTTTTTATACCATTTCAGTTGTCATTTCATTCATGTAGACCATATACGAATATAAAACTATTCCCACTTCCTTTTTACTAAACTCATATAAAAATATAATATATTATACATATCATCCATTTCAATTTTAAAACTCATCATTTCATGCTTTTCAAAACTCATAAAAGGTAGTGGAAGTGATCATTTTCTTCGTATAGGAATGTGTTTCACTATGACTTCCCTTGGATTGAGCTTGATAATTATCCATAGTATATAATTTGAATTCATCAATTTTTTCCCACAAGTTACCCTTAAAAACCTAGGTGATGGGAATATATGACAAGGAAAACATTATTCATTTTCATAAAAAATGGTTCAAATTTTAACTATGGATCGCTTTCTAACATTATAGTAATTTTTTATTTTCTCCAAAATATTTCATATTTTTTTCCAAAATTTTTTTTATTATTCATTATAATTAAATTCCTATTTTAAATAATAAAAATACCAAAAATTATGAAATAAAAAATATCAAAATAATAAATTTATGTATTAATTTAATTTACAAGAATAACAACCCCTAGAAAAGAACTTATGGCCCTATTAAATAGTATTCACTCCTCTAGAAACAATGAAAGAAGGTTTTGATTAATCAAAGGTAAATCTGACATAGTTTTTATGACCATATATCACATGAATCGTGAAAATGTACATAAAACATTAGAAATGTATGGGTACCACATATCTCTACTAAACTGGGTCCCCCTTATTAAAAAGGTTTGTCCTATTTAGATTCATTTAATAGAAATCTTGAAATATAACTAAAAACCACTCAAATTAGGATATAGTTGATGATAAATGGTAAAACATTGATAAAAATGATGAAATTATTGAATAGAAAATATATCATTATTATAGGAATCCTTTTATGATTAATAATTATAAGGTAAGAGTTGTAATGATGGATTTGCACTACTATAGAGGAGAAAAATGAGAGGGAATAGAGGAAGGGTCATACGGTATTGAATGAGAATAGAGGGGGAGAGTTTTGTTGTAATAAAATTGATCATTTAATTTAAATAATTAAATGTTTTAAATAAACAAAAATGAACCCATTGAGTACCCTCAACGAATCTACCGGGTACCAGATATCAATCAAGTACCCACTCTAGGGTTATTGGCCACCTGATGTCTCGCTTGGGGATACTTCCTTTACATTAGTCCACTAGTTACCTTGTACTAATCAACTAGTTACCCATTAAAATCTATAAAAATGAATGATGTTCCAGTACCATGCTTGACTCCTTGAAATAGACCCTTGGTAACAAAAAGTACTTATAACCATTAAAACTCGCTAAATTCACTAGGAGTATTAAAAATAAGATAAAAATACACCTCAAAATATGTGTTGTGTTATAACCTTTTCTGTTGAAAAAATAATATCATTAATATTTTATATAATAATTGGATTTTATGTCCTAATATACTTCACATAAGGTTTTTTTATATAGTTCCCTAATTAAAATTTAGTATACATAAGAAAATTTCCTTCTTACAAAACAAAGCCCTTGGTTTTTTTTTGAATCTATAAAGTTACATATTCAACTTACACATGTTGTCTCACACATAATCAATGATAAAAACCTTTAGTCATTTAATAAACAACAATCCACAGATTTTTATTATAGAATGTAAATTTTATATCCATTTGATAAAATTTATTATTATTTTGATATATATGATAATGAAATAACATGATTGCATAAAATATTGAAAATGTATAAAATGTTTATTTAAAATTAATTCCCTAAACATATAAATATTTGTTACTATTATCCTTTCATTTCTTATCACAACATCCCATTTTTCATTCACATTATTCTTGTACAACCACTCCTTTAAATGATATTTTTCCATTATATATCATATATAAGAAGAAAATTAATTTTATATCAAATTTGATCCATATTTTCATTCCTAGAATTTACCATTTTTTTCTATATATTCTTTCTCTATTTGAAAAATTGATGTTGTTTAGTCCAGGAATTCTAGTTTTCTTTTTTTTTTGATAGATATTCATTACCTCTAATGATATTATCATCATTAAACTATCTTTTAAATTTGATTAATATTATCTTTTAACCTTTAATATTAAGTTCTTATTCATCATCAATGTTATTATAAGAAACTTCACTATAAAATATCACAGCATCAAATTCTTTTTATTTTACACACATAGGACAATGAAATTATAATTTCTCACTACCTTCAACCTATATAATTTTTATTATGGGTTCTTAAATTTATTTTATATCATAAATTTATACTATTTTATATATCAATTTTATTTATAATGTTTATATATTTTTATTCATTATTGTGTCTTAATCATACATTTCATTAAATTAACCCAAGATCTACTATTTATTTTTATCATATATAGGATTAAAAATAATTTAAATTGTTTAAAAAGGACTAATTTTAAATAATAACTCAAAAAAATATTTGAATTTTTATAATGTAAAATTATATTCTGAATGTGAACAATAATTGATATTACTTTTTTATATAAGTAATTTTTGAGTTTTGTACTTTATAATAAATGTAATTTTTATTACCATAAGACTATTATTCTGTATTATGTTAGATTTGGTTCCCTAGAACAAACAAACCATTTAATTTTAATTAAAAAATATTAACATGATAATTCATATAAAATAATGGTAGTTCTTTTATATAACATTGATGTGATAATTTCTTTATATTATTTTTCTTGTCAAATGGTTATAATCAATTCCCCTCAATAATTAAATCTTAGAGATTTCATGACAATATTCTAAAAATTCATATGTCTTATGGTCTAGATATATTTTTTTATGGGACATATATGGTGTTTTATTATTAGATGTTGAGGGTAAATAATATATAGAAACATGTTCTCTTGAAGTTTATACTTGGTTATCTACAACAAATAGAGGTCATGAGGATAGACATATTAATAAAACTTCTATATGTTTTATGTCCTTGGATATTATTATCTAAAAATATGTGTATTGTTCCTTAGACTTTATATTATTATTAATGTGTATCATGGATTATATAATTTACCATATGGATAGATACTATGATGACATATACTCACAATGAGGTATAATGTAGTGGGTGTTTCATAATTGATATGGAATTAATTGAATAATTCATTAAAATATTTATTCCTTAGATATTAATAAAATAATATATCACTATCACTTTGATTGAGGTATCAATTTATAATCAAAATCCATGTCCTTGTTAATTTATAGAAAATTTCATTTCTAAATGTCAAATAAATAGAAACCGACCATATATGGTGATGACACAAATATGTATCTTGTTAAATAGTATAAGTGGAGATAAAGGAATTATATTACACAATAGCATTCATAGGAAGGTTTTTTGTAGTTGTGGTATTAACCTGTCTTTATGGGTGTCTTTAAGTGTTTATAGAAATTTATCTTGAACGTTAGGTATGTTTATGTATTTTTATTAAGAAAGAATCCTAGAGGGTCACGCACCATGTAATCCAAAACCATATTAAATTTTATTGAATTTAAATTTATATGTAAATTTATTCTCTAGTTTGTGGAAAAGTATTTATTCTACTAAATGTTTATTATATAAGTTCAATAATGAGATATTTGAGTTTAGAATGTTTTGGTTTAATTTTATCTCTTATTGAAATATTTACATGGTAATAAATATTTATTTATTTATTCACAAGTTTAGTGAATTGATTAAAATAAATATTAATTTTACAATATTTGAATAGTTAAATAAATGTTTGTTCACAATTCTAGGGAAGATAATATTTATTTTAATGAATGGCTATATATTTTATTATTATTTACTATTAAATAAATTTTTGGATTGGATGTGGATCTAGTTTAATGATCTGATTGAAAAGATATAATAATGTTATTTAAGTAAATTGTTTTTTATTTATTTACGAAATGATATTAAAATAAACAAATTTATTGGAATATAATAAAATTATCATTATTATTGTTAAACATTTTCTTTTATACAAATTTAAAAAAAAATTATATGGTCTATTGTGTAATTATTATTATTTATCTCTAATTACATAATCAAAATTATATCATTTGACTTGAGTGGCGTTATTAAACTAATAGAGACAATCCTCAGGAATTATATCAATCTCTATAGAGAAATAATCTCTTTGTCCCCCTCTTACAAACCTATAGATAGAGTAATATATAATTATTTCTATCAATAGTGAACAATGTGAAGTACTAGATTCTTTCACTCTAACAATCAAAGTTTCTATAATTCCATTCAAAGATTCATGGAGAATGTGTAGTTATGTATAGAAGTATACTCACTTGGATTATCCATGGAAATTACCAATAAAATAAGTGTGGTGATGGAATTTTTCTCAAGTATTTATTTTTATTTATCAATTGATTTAGATGGAAAAAACTTGGGCATCAAGACATGCTTCCATTGCACCACAGAATGATCAAGAAGATTCATATAAGTAACATTATAACTTTTAATTATTTATAATTTATTTGGTTAATTTAATTAATTTTTTTTTTGGGTATTATATTTTAGGATTTCATTATGTTTATAGTTGTTAAGATCATTTATTATTCTGACGTTGTATGGGAAAGCATGGGAAAACACATGAAGAACATTCAAAGATCAAATTTGTATGTACTGTGGTTATTGGATGTATGCCAAAGTTACATAGCATGTAATGGTAAATTAAATGATATATAATATGTTTTTAAATCCATAACAAACTTGTTTTTTAAACCAAAACATGTATTGTGGGTCTATATGTGGCCCTATTACACATCCCATATTGACCGCCATTGCGACACATAGTTTGACAAAACATACACAACATGTAGCCAACATGTACGCACAATGTAAACCCACATTAATTACTAAATACATAATTTGTGGTGTTACATGTTCATTAGTACACGTCATTGTTACATTTCATCAATTAACTATTAGTCCATCGACATCACAGGAGATAGACTAAGTGGCTTGTAGGTTGTTTTACAGACAGTTTGGCACATGTCCTTCCACACAAGTTGAAATCCAAATAATTTATTGAATGTAATTTGGGTCAAAATGTGGATTAATATACACTACATGGGGTGTAGATGGTTTACTCATTGTGTGAAACATGTTAATCCACACTGGGTACATGCTATGTGATTTTTGTCATGTCATATAGGTCAGCTCTCAGAGTAATTACCTGATGCATACTGATGAGGGGCACATAACATGTAGATTTCACTTACACATTGTGTACTACCATCCCTTTTAAATATTACACATCATGTACATTAATAGGACTTTACGTGGTCATACACATTATTTATACTACATTGTTTGAAAATTAACAATGAAATGTTATGTATGTTGTGACACACCATGTGGAGTAACTTTATGTGTAATTACATGATAAAAGGCATGAACATTTTGTGACATATTAAATTCTATATATATGATTTTAATAACATTAGAGTAGTACACATCATATTTCCACTAAATTTTATGTTTTTTAATTAATTATTTTATATTTTAAAATTAAATTGATTAAATTTATTTAGTAATAATTGATGGAATTCTTAAAACATCTCATGGACTAGAAAATAAAGGGAAATTAAAAATAATGAATTGAATTATTAATTATTTCTTTAATTTTTTAATTAAAGTTAATTTCTCTTAAATAGAATTATTGGAAATAAATAATATAAATACAAAAAGTTCTCTTTATTTTATGTCATGAATGATCATGATATTGGCATGCCGTATGAATGTGTTGGATTTATATGGTTAATTTAATTATTTATTTCTCGGTTTTTATATTATAATTATTATTAAATTTAATATTATTATTACTAAACATGGTATTGTGTATTCAATTATTATTATTTTTACCCTTAAACACTCGGTTCCCTCACTTGAATGTGATTATGTATTTTTAATGGAATGATTTCTCTGTCAACTGGTATGGTTAGGACATGAGCTGTGGGGAATCCAAACAACAAGTTACATAGAAAAATCGTGAATATTATAACTAGAACAAAGATAGATTCTATAATAGTTATTTCCCCTATGATTGAGGTTGGTTTATTTTTTCTCGATAAACCAACCATTACATAAAATTCATGGACCATATCATGCAATTATTTTATTTTTTAAGTTAATAGTTATTTATTTATTTATATGATATATGGTTTATTTGGATGAAATAAATAGATAATTAAAATTAATTAAAATAAGTGATTAAATAAAATAAGATAAAATATATAATATTATTTTATCAAGTATATTAAATTACATATATAAATCCCCCATAAGTTAATTAACAAGTATACAAAAGATAAAATATATATATATATATATAATATACAAGTATGATTAATAAGTGTAATTTATTTTACAGGATCTTGTTAATTTTTTTGTAATATCCTTATAAAAATAACAGTATTATGAAGAATAAAATAAATAATATCTATACATAAGATAAATAAAAAACTCCCTGCTAAAATATTTTTTCATTAAATAGATTCCACTTATAATTTTAGGATGAAACCATAAGAAAAGTGGTGATTCATAAGAAGTTGAGAATAATTTGAAATATATAATATTATTAAAAATGATAATGTGTTGAATTATCCATTTTAGTATTAATGTTAATAGTTAAATCATAATTTGTACTAATAAGAGACAAGTTTGAGGAAAGTTTAGTATTAGACTTTTTTTATTGTAGATACCACTAAATAGAATAAGGAGATGATATTTTATATAGCTAGAAATAAATTCCTATCTTAATACCTTTGGATACTTTTCATTTCCATATAAAGGTTTATGTAAAAAGAAATGTAGATCCTTGCTATAATGAAATTCAAGTAACTTGATATTAATAATCAAATGGTGTGGTATGTTGATATTTGATTAAATAGTGGGTTACTAAATTAAATATTTAATTGTCTTACAACCACAAATGAATATAAAGTACTAAATATATTAGTTTTTTTGTTATAAAACTTGTCAACTAAAACCATGGAATCATTTTGATCATTCCTCAACAAATATAATGTCCTCTCTAGTAAAAATTTCTATGAGTGTTAAATGTACTTTCATATTAAACTACAATAGTAAAATAATTTTTTTTGTTGGAATACCATATTCGTGATCAGCCACCTCAAGTAGTTAGTGATGGTGGAAAATATTCCTACAAGATTCTCAGGTATGATGAATCAAATGTTTTATACATCATGTTATCTATTATATCTAATGTACTAAAGTTTTAGTATCATAATTTTTATGGATACACCATCTTGACTCTTCTCTGGGAACTTATGAATGAATAACTTTGTTAGGAAACCCTCATTGAAATTTTATTATTTATTCAAGCATGAATTATAGTGGAATAAACTAGGTTTAATCTCTCAATGAGGCTACTCGAACAATTTGTTCTTCTATTACCACATATTTATTCATATAATATACTAAAAAATAAAAATATAAAAAATATTTGGGGTTTTAAAATGGAAAGGATATATGTACATACAAAACCAAAAAGAAAGATGAAATGAAGAATAATGTTAGTAATAAGGAATTGGTTGTCCTCATGACATCACAGTAATAAAAATCATAATCCTTGGAAAATATTCTCATTGTCATATTCAATGTAGGGATGAAGACTTTTAAATTTATACCATATTGAATGAATTATTATTATCACACACTCAGACCTCAACATGATGGAATAATATATTCCACAAAATACCTAATCTGAACACTATTGTAGGAATTGCATGAATATTAAAGCTATGGAAATATATGAATGAAGAAGAATAATGTAGAATAAGGGACTGCAAATAAACCACACTATATATTAGTTAAACCATTGGTGAATTCTCAAAATTGAAAAATAAGAAAACATTATACCGTAAGAAAACACAATGATTCATTGTTATCCGCCCTAAGAACAGTTTTACAATTAGTTCTTTGTAACCATGGAGATGATAAATTTACAATGTAAGAAACACAAAAGTGAAAATTAAAAAATAGAGAAAAAGATAGAACACTATAATATATATATAAATTAACAATTATTATAAAATAATAAATCCTTGGAATAGTTTTTTGGATAGAATCTACCCCTTTACTTCACACAACTGGTTATCCCCACTAAATTTAAATGGACACATATTTTTATAAGAAGGAGGTCTTGTATATTATAATTTTAATTATTTCCTTGTAATTTGAATTCATTTTTGATCCCAGAGACTGTTGAATCTCAAAAATTAATCAATAAGGTTATTATAAATATATTTACTAACTATTAAAATAAAAATATTTAGGTCTATTAGACATTTGTATAAAATGGTATACTTTAATTGATAAAGATGATGTTTCATTTATTGATGATTTTCCATTTCCCAAACATTAACTTATCATCCTATATAATTAATGACCAAATATTTCCACGACACGTTTTAGATATATTATTTATTGATTTTTAATTCCTTTACAACTTAAATATTCCCATTTAGAAAATTTTCTCTCATTTTATAACCCATTTACTAAATGTTTTAAAAATATTTCAACACAAAGGTATTCTAATTTTTAGGCATTATTTTAGACCCATAGGGTTTGATTTAGTACTGGTTCTGTTGAATGAAATCAATAAAAATATTAGTGGAATCCAAAAAGTTGAATACTTCAACTTTGATCTATGTAGTGAATGGTATGACAATAATATTGAACTGATCTTTTTCTATAAAATAACAAAAATACTGAAATTTCACATTATTATGTATTTTTATATAATGAATTGAAAATGACAGTTGAATAAAAATTTATTAAATTATGGGATTTAGGACCATGTAAAAATTATAAATCTTATGTGTAGGTGTGATAATATTAGAGAATTCAATTCTCAATCATACCCCCAATCCTAATCATTTTCACTACTATGAAAAATCATATAATATTCATATAAAATTCACAAAAAAACAAAAATTATTTCATTAAAAATATACTTCTAAAAATATAATTTTCAAGTATTTTCTATGAAAAATAATTCACCTTCATTTTCTTGTCTCATGTTTAATTTTTTAAAAACTCTAAAATTCATCCATGGCCTAATCACAACTATCCTCACATAGAAATTCATGCCACACATCACTTAAGATAAATTTAATCAAGATTTATAATCATATTTGTAAAATTAATTTATCACTATGGGATTATAAAAACTCTCATTTATCTACACCATGATGCATATAGTTGTTTTTAATGACAAGTTATTTTTCATGGTGATTTTAGTAGTTAATGGTTTGTGGGTAAAAACATTGAAAATTTTAAAGATGTAAAGTGGTTGATAAACTATTTAATATGATATATAAATATTCAATAAAACCTATATAAATATTTTCCCCCACTTACACCTATAAGATATTCAATACACCTTCTTTTTAGTGACATATTCGGTGAGCCAAATAATAAATGAAATGAATGGTTTTATCCTAATTATCACCTTTTTTATTTTCAATTTTTTTATATAGGATAATCTGGTAGTTGAATATAGTTATTTAATGATAGTTTCTTGACATTTATTTTTGGAAGTTATATTATTAATATAAGTAAGCATGATGAATAATTTAATCCCATATATATTTTATCTTTATTTTGTTTTTTGGTATGAAAGGATTATCTAAATGAACCACAAATGATAATAATGAGTCATGTATGTTTTATCTCCACTACTAAGAATTATAAAACACACCCAAAAATGATATCCTTGCCAAATAACACACATAGAAGTCCCTTTCTATATACTAAAAATTGAAATTGGTGTAAAAATATAATAATACTGAATGTTAATAAGTATTAATCATCTTTAAATATGGATTAAAACTAAAGGTAATTTCCAATAATATAATGGCTAAAAAGCCTAGATATAAAGGGTAGGTCGCAAGTTAAAAATTTTAATATCCAAATTACTGAATTAGTTATATTAAAAACATTTGAGTGACTCCAATTTTTTAAAATAGATATAATAAAAACGTATAGTTATCATATATAATAAATGTTTCTTTATATAATATTATGTTATTTCATTGAATATTTCACAAGTATCTTATAATACTTCATAGGATTGGAAAAATACTTTTGGCGAGTGTTTTATGAACATAGACTTCAATAATTTTTCAAAATCATAAAAAAAGTTTGAAAACAAAATTAAAGAAAAAATATTTCATGTAAACAATCAGTTAAAAAAATAATTTCTTAAAAATCTTGTTAAATATATAAAATTCCAATTCAAAAGTGAAAATTATAATGAATATTCATAAAAGATAAATTTTCTACTTAAAACATACAAAAGGGAAGAACATCTAAAATAGTTTTATATGCCCCTACGCTTAAATTTAAATACCCTTCATTTTTATTTAATTGATTAAAAAGTATATGTTATCTAAAACTATTAAGAGGGTGAAATAAAAAATGGTTTATTTGGCATGGATAAGATTAAGTTATGCTCAAAAATTATAATTTATGCAATCTTATAAGAAAAACATGAATGAGAAAATTATTTTAAGAAATAGATTTAGTAAAAAAGAAAACATATAGAAAAAAGGGGATAGATCTTGGATAAATCACCTAAAAAGGTTGATAGATTTTTATTTCTATTAGTCAATAATTTGGAACAATTTTTCCCAAATATGATGAAGGGTTAGGTTTCTTCCTCAAAAAACACCACATGTTATTTTTCCTAATAACCATTACTATATTCCATGAATGGGAACCATCAAAGAAAAAAGAAGAAATGTTCCAACCTTGTAAAGAGAATAAAGAGATAAATTGAAGTGAAAAGGGGTGAAGAAAAGATATCTGGTATCCCAGTTGAATTTCATGTTATCCTCCAATATGATATATAAATGCTGATATAGAGGAGACAATCTCATCACTATAAGAACTCTAATATCTTCTTCTAGTTTAAATTCTACAACCATATTCTCCTTGATGGTGGTAAATTTAGTTTCATCATCACTCTCTTAATCTATCACTATTGTATCCAAATATTTAATTTTAGTATAACGAATATGATTTTGAAATTAATTTTCAATGAACATTGCTAAAAATTAATTCTAAAATAAATTAATCTCTATCAAAAATTTCATCTTCAATTATATTATCCTCAAGAAAATAAGCTAGTAATTTATATATTAGAGAGTGAAGTGGAAACTAAAAAAATTAGAACTATTTTAAATCAAAAAAATATAATTTTTACATATAAAAGTGTTCAATATAACTGATTTTACATTATAAAAGTGTGGTTGAACATATTTAATTTCCATTTTGATAAAGTCATCCCAATAATTATTTATATTTTTTGATATCTAAAATTATAATAAACTAGTATTTCATCAATAATTTCATACATTTACCATGAAATAAAAAAAACTAATTCACTTGTTAATTCAACCTTAAATGGTTCCTCAATAAAAAAACCCATGGAAAAAAGGTCAATTTTTTCTTGATCAACATTTTTCAATTCATTCAAGGTAGTGGTAGGAAGATCTATTTGTTTAATAACTTATTCACGCATTTTAAAATTTTATTGATCTTTTTTCCTAAAATAATATTCCTCATTGGATTAATACACTTATTTATTGATCGGTTAATAATAATAATAATTACTAATAAAATGCATCATTAAGATACTTTAATTAGTTTTAAAATTATTTTTTTAAGAAACATAGTTAGTGTAAGTAATTAACTTCCCTTGAAATGGTGATAATTTAAGGAAATAATTTTTTCACAAAATAATCATTAAAATTTTATTATTTTCTAAATAATACACTATTTTTTTATGATTTTGGGTCGATATATTAATGTGTCCACTCACACAAATACTTATTCTATTATCACTATATAGTATTAAAATATACTTCAAAAATAAAATCTAAAAAATGTGGGGTCCTAAAATATATGTGACATATATATGGGAATATATAAAAATAATATGTAAAGAAGACTAAAGTTAATAAAAAATAACTTGTTTTCCTTGGGAGTTAACCGTAATTCAAATCCTTGTTATTTAAAAATATTCTCATTATCCTATTAAATATATAAATCAAGACATAAAACTCTACACTATCTTAATAAAATTGTGATTATCCCACATTAAGACCTCTCTCTATAGAAATAATATCTTCTAACTATATGAGTAAAATAATTATTGAAGGGAAGGAAATAGATGAGTGAAGAATAAAAAATAAATGGCAAGGGTAGAAAGGTAACTGAAAAAACCTATTATTTTACCCACTAAAGAATTCATAAAATAGAATAATAAGGAGAAAATAAAATAAAATAAAACCCAAATAATCACTTTTAAAACACATTAAATTGAATGAGAATTATTTCTCTATGACCATGGAGAAAAGAAGTTGTAGTGAAAGAAATAAAAAATAAAAGACAAGAGAGAGTGAAAATATAAAATGATAATATGTATTATAAATCAAGATTTCTTGAAAAAAAATATAACCCCAAAATACATAATATCGGATATAATTTCCCCTTTTGATTTTGAAATATTGCTAACTAACCCACCTGAGTTGAAGTGGGGCCACCTACTTATAAGAAAGATTTGTGACAAGTTTTCTAATATTTTTATCCATCATTTTGGAATGAATTTTTGAACTCAATATTGCAGAATTTAGAAACATCATTAACTATGTTATTTATTATACATATTATAAATTTTAACACATAATTTTAGGTCCATTATTTATGTTTATAAGAAGATAAATTGGAACAACTGAAGTAAAACTTTATAGTCATGTAGACAACTCAGTTTTACCCACATACATGTGCCAACATATATTATTAATGATTGAATATTAATATGATATTTTTTGAAGATATTAACCATCAAGTCATATTTAATTACCCACAAGAATATGTATATTTTATATCATGTATCATGATTCATGAAAAATTTAGTTAAGGTTGTACAATTATGTATAGCCAAATGTTTTCCAATTTTCATGCTTTGGTTGAGTCCCATATAGTTGGATTTTGGACTATGTACACATGAATGAAATGAATCCAAAAAACCATAGAATCATAAAAAAATGAAATTTTTTAAGTTATATTTTTTTTTTTAATTTCATGAAAAGAAAAAACAAAATCATTTTTTCATATAAAAATATCAAAAACAATAAAAAATAGCTTTTTTAATAACTTTAATATAATGAATAAAAAGGAGGGTTGAGTGAAAAAAATATTGAATGATGGGACACTATAACATGTAAAAATTATAAATAAAATATGAAAGTATAAAAATGTAGGACAATTCATTTCATAATTAACTCTATATGGAAAAATATAGGCAAAAGTTAAATGAGATTATCACTATATATTATAAGTGAAAACATGAATAATTAGAGCTAACTAGTGATTTCATAGTAACTATGATGAAGAATATTTATCATTAAGCTAAGTTGGAGTTCCATGTGGATAATTAACTGTCCATTATTCCCATTATATCATCATTACCACCCAAATTCGTCGTATTCATTAAAATTTATAAATTTAACTATATGTTTTATCTGCCCATGAAAATTTTTTACATGGTCTGTTAAGTTGATAGGGATATATGGGAATTGTTTCCTTCGATTCTTATAATGAACAATTTTAAAGACTAGGTTAGTGTACCAATGAAAAATACAAAGTTAGTGATGTATTTATAACATCCATTGAATGGGACAAAGATAATAAGAGACAACAAAGATCATGAAGTTTTTTTCTTCACATGTGGTCATATAAATAACTATATAAACAAATAAAATAAATTAAAGAAGAATAAATAAAAAGCATATAATTTGGGTATATTGATCCTTTTATGTAATATTTTTTATTTCATTTCTTGGTTAAAATTATAATATGTGTGTCAAAAATTTATCTGATTATAGGGACCAATGAAAATAAATAAAATACACAATTGAATAATTTCTTTAAGTTTCTGATGGATCCAAACTCAAAAAAAAAGCTAGGTAGGGTCATAAATTTACATTTCTATGTGGATTAATTCTCTTGAAATGATTTTTTGTGTTGGTGTTTACACAATAATTATCTCAATTCCAATTTTTATACATAATGAGACATTATTTAATTTTTGAAATGAATATTGTTTTAGTATACCATACTCAATTAATAATTTATTTACACATGGATTGTATAAGTCTAATATCACCAATTAATGATGTAATTAAAAATATATTAGTCGAAAAATAATTTTTTTTGAAAGATAATTCTTTTATAAGTAAATCTAGAATAAAATGTTATGTATTTACCTAGAACAATATATATACTCCATGGATCTACACGTTGATGTCATTATACATGCTTACTTACATTTCTGAATGATAAAATACCTTTATATTTGAAAAGGTTGTAATTAAACAAATCTTATAGAATATTTTCAAAAATATGTGTGTGAACTATTCTATGAATAAACAAAAAGTAAATTCATTTAATTGATAAAATTACATTAAAAGGTTTATGTAATGAGAAACTGATATAAAAATTAAGCTTCGTAAAAGATAAGAGGTTCTCTAGGTGGGTTTTCAAAATAATATATTAAAAAATAATTCATCAATCATACAGATATAGAGTTGTTTTATTTCAATACTCACATTACCTTATACATATCATTTTTAGGATTTTAGTAAAAGTAGGATTAATGATAGGTATTATATGTTATAAAAATCCTATATTTATTCTTTTAATGAAATCTTGAAAATATCAGTGCTAACAGTTGACTTTATTCTAGCTATAATAAACAAATATGTCATATTAGTTATGATATGAGATAAATCCATTATTTCATAGATTCATATGTTTATATGAAAAGTTTTTATTAAGGATTATTTTAGTAATGAAGTTGCAACAATTAAACACAAAGTAAATCTTTCTTAATGTGCCAATGTTACTAAGGATATTACTATTATTAAAATATAAAATTTATATACATCTGATAAAATATATTTCTATAAGGTAGTTCACATATTTAATTAATATAGTGGGAGAAAGTTAGAATGCAATGGATTTATGGATCACAAATCACATAAGTTATTCTAGGAACAAAAACTCCATGAGACTTAGTATAAGGAGTTATTCCAAAAAAAATATTTTGTAGGAATGATATGACCAAATAGATAGGGTTTTATAATCACTGAGTTATGTGATATATATTATTCATTGAAAATAAAGGATACATATCCAATAAGAAAATAATAAATAAAAATAAGCTTAATTTTAATGTTTATAAAATCTCAAAATTCATTCCAGGTATCAAAATAATATTTTATATTTTAGTAGTATCTTAATTTATAGAAAATTACATGGAGTACATATGGGTATTCCAGAATTATCTAGCCATGGATGGTAAAGTGACTACCTATAAATAATGGTTGGTTATTAAATTTTTAAGATCAATTAATGTGTTTATTTTATAAAATCATTTCACCAATTCATATTCTAAAACTCATTTTGAATTCATGTTTTCATTATATCTACCATGATTATTATATAGTGAGTTATAAAACTATTTGTTAATCAAAAAATCATTAAATATTGGAAGGTAATTTTTCCAAATTTATGTAAAATTTAAGCAGGATAATCATATTTTTATAAGTGAAATATGTTTTAAAAATATTGAAAATAGATATTATTCAAATAATTAAATTATACTACGTTGAATGTTATTTCTTCAAAAATTATTTAAAAATCATACCCAAGTTCTATGATTCATATTCTACTAAAATTGATTTATGGGGTTTCCTACAATAACTCATAGTATATACATTGAAACTTTATTTAAAATAAAAGACAAAATAATTAAATGAGAAAATTATTATCCATGTCACATGGAATAAATCACCCTAAGGTAATCTGTTAAGGAATGTGAAGATACTCAGATGATGAGTAAAATAAATATTCTGAATAAATTATATCAACCACATATTCCAAGAAATCTATTGATATTTTATATTTATTATTTATAAATAAAGGGTGATATCAAATAAGAACCAGGACAACTATTTGAGGTAGTTTCCAAAGCTATCCAATAGTACTTGAGAAAGGAAGAAGTATACATTCATGGTTAATGGGGAAATGGTCATGACTGTTGTCAATGGTAGAAAAAACTATTCTTCCTATAAATAATTTTTGAAATAGTATTTCAATTACATAATTTAAAAATGTAACATAATCTTACTAAATTAGGTGGTGTCTGTATCTATATATATTGAGTTTGAAATATTTTGACGTGGAAAATAAGTAATATGTAATATGAAATTATATATTTTATAAATTGGAATTTTAAAAATAATGTAATATTATTTTCTCAATTTATATTATAATAATATGTGTACTATGATACAGGTATGTATATCATGTTAAGGAAAGAGGGAAAAATATATATAATCAAAGATATTTCTGATTATGATATTTTAATCAAAGAGGTAAAGTTACAATAAGAAAATTATCCATGGATAAATAGGTTGAATTCCTAGGGACTATATCCATCATAATTAGAATCATGAATACCATGTGATAGATAATTAGTTGATAAATGATATAAATTTAATCTAGTTTTTGTGGGAGTCTATTGGATTAGGTTCCCTAGAGCACACAAAATATTATATTAAATTACATGAATATTAATATACCTATTCTAATCATGAAATATTTTTTATATGTAATAATAATAATATATTTTTTCACATTAAATAGTTATAGGTAGTTCATTTCTATAATGAGAACCTATGAATGTAATAATAATATTATTAAATAAATATTTCATATGGTTTGGATACATGTTATTAATGGGGAATAGATTATATTTAGATATTAGGTGTTGTGGGATCATAAGACATAGATAATTCCTCTAATTAGTTTTATAAATGGTGATATCCAATAGATAGAGGTTATAAGAACAAGATTATCAGTTGGACTTACACATTTTTTATGTGTCAGGATATTTCTATCCAATATTTTTTGAATTGGTAATTATAATTGATATTATTAAAAATCTATATAATTAAACATTTACTTTTATGTATTGAAAAAAACCATGATAACCTATTATCAGAGTGAGGAAGCATACATTGGGTGCATTATAAGTAATATGGAATTAATTTAATATGTTAAGAAATGTATTGTTTCCCTTATATATTAATGGAATAAAATATATATCTGTCTTTTTGAATGAAATCAAGATTTTTAAACAAATAAATATCCATATTATTTTGTAGAAAATCAATTTATAATGACAATGAAAGATAAATTGAGAATATATGGTGATGACATAAGTATATATCCTTCCTGGTGATATATGAAGAGATAATGGGATTATATTACATAATATAGTTCATAGGGATAATTTTTTTTGTTTTTTCATTAACATCATTATCTATGAGTTTTTAGGAACAATATTTTGATTTTTGTTGTATTATTTATCAATAAGGATCAAATCCTCTAAGTTAAGATGTATGATTTCATTAATAATGATGTTGAGTTGTTTGGAAGGTTATTAGAGTTCTAGAGCATATTGAGAAGAATAATGAAGTCTTTGAGGTTGTTTAAATATCCCCAAGCCCATTAAAAATGATGACCAGATAATGGTTTTTTATGAATATTTATATTGTTAATTACTGATATTTTGGGAAAGGAACTCTAATAATTTTTGTAACGCCCCGACCCTAGTTACCGAGAGTCAGTGCATCATTTTAATACTTTGGCAAGATTACAAGGAGTCAAGTCCCGAAAGACTGATCGGTTTAGCAGTCTTGGAAAATAGATTGCATACATGAACATTAAATTATACTTTCTAACATACAATAAAAAAAATATTTCTTTGAGATTTCCATTATTCCCTTTAGCTTAACCCTGTATATAAATCAAAATACACTTCTTGGAATCCTGGGAAAATAAAACTTAAGAAAGGGGTGAGCTTAGATGCCCAGTAGGGGTAAATAATTTAGTGGAAGCTAAACACTTTTAAGGAAAGATGTGTGATAAAAAAACATAAACTTGAACATAATATAAAAAAATCAAACATTACCATATAAACATGCACATGGATATTCTACTAGGCGAATAATAACATGTTATAACTAATCTCGTAATGAGGGAATGCCTAATGCCAGACATCATTACCACATAGTCAAGGCCTCCTTCCAAGACTACAAATAAATTTTTTGTCAAGGCCTTGTGCCAAGACACTAGTTTCTCTCATTAGACCTACCGATGCATCGAGGAGCTATAGTGGTCTCCCCCCTTCACTTAATAAGTCCACTGCATTCCTCATAAGAAAAATATGAAGTATAACATAAAAATTCGTATTAAAACTAGCATACGAAATTTCAATACATTAACCATATACCATTAATGGTATAAAAAAAGAACATCTACAGTCTGACATATCTTAACTCATTCAATAAAATATGGAAGATTTTATTGTAATAAATCATCCTCAATCAAAAATAATATATAGTAAAGGATGCTGATATAGTTGAAAATTATGAGTAAAACATTTTGAGAGAAATATCCTTTTGTAAAAATCATTTAAAAATCACACATTTATAAATGACATAATTGAAAAGATATTTTTGAATCAAAGTTTCCCATAAAACTTTGAAACTTTATAAAAGAATTATCATTTCAAAAAAATTCATGTCTATATAAATAAATCCTTAAAATCATTTTGAAAACATCGACATTAATTAAAAATAATTAAAAAGATAAATATTTTAAAATTTTAAAATTATTGTTTTGATAAAGAGTACCTTTCATAAATCCTTTAAATATTCATTTTGAAATCATTTTTATAAAAAATGGACATGCATGATAAAAATGTCCCAGTAAATACTTACACATAAACAATCTCAGATAATAATGAGATTGAGGAATTAACCCTTACCTTGCAATTTCCTTTAGTCGATGGTAGGTTTAACCTTCTGTATGAATATAGTAATATGTTATTAAATTATACCAGAACCATATTAATATTTATCATATTATACATTATTATTTTATGACTTTATACTACCCATTTAATAAAAAATTCCAAGTTAAATTAACATTTCGGGTAATAATTGTTTTCTTTATCATACGTGTTTTAATATATTACTCTTGATCCTATCACTTAGATAAATATTTATATACTTCCAGAATATTAAATATTATATATATATCATATATATTTAAAATATAAATTTTTATAATAGACATATATATGAAATTTAAAAAACCATTTATGGAGACGGTAGTCCGTACGTACGCATAAACTTTGTTTCTGTTTTCATATCATATTGAACAGAACTAAGTGAATAAGATATATGTAAGTACACATACATACAAACACACACACACAGAGAAATATATATATATATATATCTAGTATCATTATTATGTCATATATTACAAACATATTAGTAATATATATTTTTATAATCGTTGATGAATGGTGAATGTGGAAATGAATCTCATCGCGTCGTGGAGACAGTAATCCATACGTACGCATGAGCGACAATATCATTTCCTTAAAGGTGTGGAATTGGATGGTATATTATTTTTATATAGATATTATCATGTTATTTTGAATATTTATATACATATTACTCATCATTATATTTATCCAAATAACATAGTGTTGAATAACAAATTACACCACGGCGTGGAGACGCTAAGCCGTATGTACGCACGCATATTGACATTATCATTCATGAGATGGATAGAATAATGAATATAGTTGTGCACTATTTATAATAACATCAATTTATATAGAATATACTAGAGTTATTATTTTATAATGGAAATAACAAAGAAATAATAAGTGGTAGAAGAAAGGAACTTGAAAGAGGGTGGTGAAATCATTTCCTCTTCTTCGGGTTTTTCCTTTTGATTTGATGAAAATGGATACTTAGGATAGATTTATGATCAAACTACGGAATCTAGGTTGAATTTATGGAATTTGGGAGAATATTTGGGCTGGGTTTGGTCGAGCCAAATGGATTTGGAGGTGTGATATTGAGAGAGGGGAAGTGCCCTTTTATAAGAGGTGTGAGGGTCACTTTAGGAAAAGATTAAAGTATTAATTTATTATACAATCATATTCAATTTATAATGGTTCCAAATGAATTTATTTTTCTACTTAGGTGGTTATGGGTCGAAATAATCTCAACTAATAGTTTTTAGAAAAGTTTAGGATAATATTTTAACCTTATCATTTAGATTTAACTCTTAGTTAAATAATTTAACTTTTACAGTGTCTTCTTGTATTATTACAATATATGGTTATTAAACTTACTCTAAACATCCTAGCAAACCTCCATTGGCTCATTAATGACATATATAATATTATTTAAGCCCTTTGGCTGAACCTTGCGTTTTTAGGAATATTATATCAACCAATAATATCGTATTTTTTTTAAATATTAATTTATGTCAATTTTGACGCATTTGGTATTTTGTTTTTTTTGAAAGTCATCACAACTTGATTACTTTGAAAAAGATACATTTAATAATACCTAACATGTCATTTCCAACTATAAATTTCGTGGATGTCATAAAAATTTGAAATTATATTTATTTTAATTTTTATAATACCATTTATTTGATTCTGTCATTAATAAGGTAATTACGACATAATCATTGAGTCATAAATAAGTTTAATTATTTAATATCTAAAAATTATAAATAAAATAAAATGATGTAGGAAATATTTTTATCTTTATAATGAATATTTATGGTCGAATTTATATTATGTATAACCCTGTATTAAAAATGTTTTAGTTAATAAACTTTGAATTTAACACTTTTAACTCATCTTTAAATTAAATAATAATAAATGTCCTAATCTAATACAAGTGGACCTAAAGGGTAATATTTTATTCCTAAGGTTGTTTTTCCTCTAATTACACTTATCCAATAGGATTAAGACATGTGTTAGGGTAATAATAATATCATTTTTACCCATAATTACACTATTTACTTTTAATCGTGGTAAATAAAAGTAAAAAGTTACTATTCACCAAAAATTATTTTCATCTTATTGAACCATATTTTAATCCTTGATATTAACCTTGTCTATCATATTTTTGAAATTCCACTAACAGAAGTGGTAAAATTATGTTTTATGTAAATTTAGAAAAATCTCCTAGGACGTGGGTAAAAGATGGTGAAAAGATCAATAAAAATTTTATATATCTAAAATTATTAAAAACTAACACCAATGAATTGAATTGAAATTATATAGGTATTATGTATCTATTTTTACATAAAATAAATATAAATAAAATAAATAATTATTTAAATAAAAATTTGGTTTTAAACTATATCTTAGTGTTTTTCACAATTCATCAAAAATTAAAAGTTTTCAGAAAAATACCAAAAATTCACCCAAATCTAATTTTGATATTAGGAATTAAAAAATGAATCCTATTTTACCAAAATTCAAAAAATATAAGTTGCATTTATTTATTTAAAATTAATTCTTGCTATCAAAACCTAAAGACTTATTTTAAATAAACAATAACTATCAAAAGTTTGACACTTGTTTATGTCCAATTTCAAAGTGAAATTACCTACAATGACCAGAATTTGATTAAATGGTAAAAATATAATCTATCCATACTTCCAAACCACTAAAATGTATAATTTAACACTACAAATTATTTTTATTAAAAAAGTTGTTTTCAGTTAAAATATAGTATTTTTCACTATTCACCCAAATATGAAAGTTGTCAGAAAAACACCAAAAATTTATTAAAACAAAATTCTTATGTCTTGACTCTTAAGAATATGTTTATATTGTCAAATTAAATATATAAAAGTTTCAAATATTTTATTTAAAAAGGGTTCACCATTAAAAGGCAGTAAAAGTATATTTTTTGAAAAATACTTCTTTTATTTGAAAAAATTGAATTAGTTCTTACATTATGTCTATGAAACTCATAAAATGGATTAAAAAATTATAAGGATTATATATAGTCAAAATTCAGTTAATAATATTCATAACTGCTTTTGAATGGCTAGTTTGGTAAGTCGTGGTGCGCTTGAACTCGATCTTTCGTGTAGTGTAATTTATTAAATTACTTTGAAGAACTAGAGTAATATAAAATCATGGGGTGTTACATTCTTCCCTACTTCAATAAAATGTGTCCTCACAATTTGAAAAAAAATTCAAAAATAAAAGGTTGAAAAAAGAAAATACCTTTGGGAAAACACACATCAGTAATTAGGTTAATAAAATTTAGTCTTAATAAGAGGAAAAGAAAAATGAAAGGGTAACCAAAAAATTATGATCTCGGTTAAGAGAACATTGGTGGAAATTAGAGACATATAATTGGAGGAAAATTTAAATATTTATAGGTAGTTATTGAGGTCATAGATCACAAACAAGTGTAAAATTTAGGGCCTTAAATTCATCAATCTATGATGATTTAAAATACCATCGGTTCATCAAAACATGTGGTATTAGGATGACACATTTTTTGGTTTTAAGATCCCTACACTAAGGTATAAGAATTAATTTCTTCATAGAATAAGAGAAGAATAAAAATATATACTTGACAAGTAGACTCCCATCCTTTAACTAATTTCTACCAAAAACACATCTTTCACTCTAAAAGATAATAGAACTTAAAAATAATATTCTATTTATACTTTTCGTATAGGGTTCAAAAAAATATATTTATAATTTATCTACAAGATTTTTTTTAAATGACTACATTATTAAATCTAGGAAATCATGTGGGCCAGTGGTAGGTGATACACCCTTGTCGCCCTTTGGTTGCAGGTTCAAGTCTCACGGCCTTTCCGGATTCGACGGGTTTACGCCCAACCTCTGGGTTATCCTTTTATGACAGTCCAAAAATAATCTCAAACTAGAATTATCCAAAATAATTCTGTCCAAAATCATAGTCAATAAATGATAAGAATGGTAAACACAATGAAGATCCTTTTTTCCGCGTAATAACATGTGAACACCTTTGTCATGTATTCTTTTAAAACACTGCAACATCTTGAATTACCATAAAACCTTATTGATTACATTCATGATCCCTTATTCCCTATAGAATACCGGATATACTCCTTCTATCAAAAAATGTGGTAAACTCCAACAATGATGGAATATACAAATCATTAATCAGTTACAAGGTAGTCAATAATATCCAATATAATTTCTCCAAATCAATCATGTATTATTCCAAAATCACAACCTTAGTATCAGAACCATATTATGGTTTATCTTTCTCTTAACCATATATTTTCCAAAAATTTAACTTGTTATTGAGTCACTTTTATTGGTTCCACACAATCTCAATTCATTAATGAAATAGTAATGTTTTACAATACTTATATACTCCTTGTAGATGAAGCATTGTACATTTGAAACCTTTTTATTACCCTTGCAGTCACGTATATGGTGTCCTTTTTCTCCACACATATAACAAACTCCCATTCCCTTCAGGCAAGTTCCAGGGTGTTTCTTCCCATAGTTATCACATATGGGAAAATTCTTCTTTTCCCTTTTCCCTTAATCCATCTTTCTCTCTTCCATCCTTTTCTTCTCTTACTTCCCTTCAAAGCCATAGGACATAGAGAATTATTTACTTATCTTATTAACACGTGATACTATTTCTTCATATGTTGAGAATACATTGGAGAATATTTATCTTCTAGATGTTGGCTTAATATCGTGAAAGATATGATCCTTCTTACTCTTTGGATCATACATATTGCTATAGTTCACACTCCTTCTACTGGGTGTCGTTTCTATATAATAGCATAAACTAGTTCAGTTTATGAATTGAAATAATTCCAAACTTATAAAACACCTAACGTAAATTGAACAATTTATGGATACAATCCATAATCATAAAGATGTTTTCATTGAAGAACTATATACTCATAAACCCTTCATAATGATTTATAAAGAAAATGAGAATTATCCTAAGCATATCCCTTGGGAGTGTCGTAACCAAGAGTGCAGCAAGGCCCATTGTCGTGCACCAGTTCCCATTCAAGTCTAGCTCAAAGTAGTGTTTTCGGGTTTTACCCCTAAGTACATCTGTCCCAGAGCCACCTCTACCTACTCGTATCCAGATAGGGATTTATTTTCTTGGAAAACTAACAAATTCTCTACATTACCAAAATTCTAGGAATTTCTTCTAAACTAATCCTCAAAGTCTATCTTAGGACTATGTACTCTAATCAGAGTTTATCTGAATATAGCTTCCAAGGTTATTTCTAAACTTCATCAGATACCAACTGTAACTCTCCGACCCCAGTTACCCAAATTCAGTGCATTATTTTAATACATAGGCATGATTACGAGGAATCAAGTCCCGAAATACTAATCAGTTTAGCAGTCTTGGAAAATAGATTGCATACATGAACATTACATTACACTTTCTAACATACAATACAAAAAAAATAGTTCTTTGATAATTCCATTATTCCTTTTAGATTAACCATGTATATCTATAATAATACACTTCTTGGAATCCTGGGAAAATAAAACATAAGAAAGGGGTGAGCTCAGATGCCCAGTATGGGAAAATAATTTAGCGGAAGCTATAAAATTTTAAAGAAAGATGATTCATAAAAACAAAAAACTTTTTAAACATAAACATGAACACAATATAAAAAATAAATCAAACATTACCATATAAACATACACATGGATATTCTTCTAGAATAATAATCACATGTAATAACTAATTTCATAATGAGGTAATGCCTAATGTTGGACATCATTACCACATAGTCAAGGCCTTTTTCCAAGACTAAAAATAAATTTGTTTTCAAGGACTTGTTCCAAGACACTATTTTGTCTCATGAGACCAACCGATGCAATGAGGAGTTATGGCGGGCTCTCCCCGTCACTTACTAAGCCCACTTCATTCCTCATATGAAAAAGTTGAAATATAACATAAACATTTGTATTAAATCTAGCATACAAAATGTCAATACATAAACCATAAACCATGAATGGTATAAAAATATAACATCCATAGTCAAACATATCTCAACTCATTAAATAAAATATGGAAGATTGTATTATAATAAATCAACCTCAATGAAAAATAATATCTAGTAAAGGATGCTGACAAAGTTGAAAATGATGGGTAAAACTTTTTGAGAGAAATATCCATTTTGTAAAAATCATTTAAAAATCACACATTTATAAAGGAAGTAATTTAAAAGATATTTTTGAATCAAAGTGTCTCATACAACATTGAAACTTTTGAAAAGAATTAACATTTAAAAACATTCATGTCCATATAAATAAATCCTTAAAATCATATTGAAAACATGGACATCAATTAAAAAGATTTAGAAAGATAAATATTTAAAACATTTAAAATTCAGATTTTGATAAATATTACCTTTCATAAATCCTTGAAATATTCATTTTGAAATCATTTTTATAAAAAATGGACAAGGATGATAAAAATTTCCCAGTAAATACTTACACATAAACAATCTCGGATAATAATGAGATTGAAGAATTAAACCTTACCTTGCACTTTCCTTTGTCGAGGGTACGTTTAACATACTTTGTGAAGATCGTAGTATGTTATTAAATTATAATATAACCATATTAATATTTATGATATCATCATACATGATTCTTTTATAACTTTATACTACCCATTTAATAATAATTTTCAAGTTAAATTAACAATTCGGGTAATCGTTTTCTTTATCGTACGTGTTTTAACTTGTTACTCTTGATCCTATCACTTAGATAAAGATTTATATAATTCCAGAATATGAAAAATTATTTATATATCATATATATTTAGAATATAAATATGTATAAGAGACATATATATGAAATGAAATACACCATTTATGGAGACGGTAGTCCGTACGTACGCATAAACGTTGTTTCAGTCTTCATATCATATTGAACAGGACTAAGTGAATAACATATATGTAAGTAAATATATATATATATATATCAAAAGTATAATTATTATTTCATATATTACAAACATATTAGTAATATATATTTTTATAATCGTCGATGAATTGTGAATGTGGAAATGAATCTCATCGTGTCGTGGAGACGGTAATCTGTACGTACGCACGAGCGAGAATATCATTTCCTTAAAGGTGTGGAATTGGATGCTATATTAATTTTATAGAGACATTATCATGTTATTTTTATTATTTATATACATATTACTCATCATTTATCCATCCATATAACATAGTGTTGAATAACAAATTACACCACGACGTGGAGATGGTAAGTCGTACGTACGCACGCATAGTGACATTATCATTAATAAGATGGATAGAATAATTAATATAGTTGTGAAATATATATAATAACATCACAGCATATATAAGACACTGGAGTTATTATTTTAGAATTGAAATAATAAATAATGAAGAACTGGAATAAGAAATGAACTTGAAAGAGGGTGGTGAAATCTGTACCTCTCCTTCGGGTTCTTCCTTTTGATTTGATCAAAAGAGCTCCTTAGGTTGGCTTTCTAATAAAAATAATGCCTCTAGGTTAAATTTAGGGAAGTTGGGAGGATATTTGGGCTGGGTTTGGCTGATCCAAATGGCTTTGGAGGTGTGATTTTGAGAGAAGGGGAAGCGCCCTTTTATAAGAGGGGTGAGGGTCACTTTAGGAAAATATTAAAGTATTAATTTATTATACAATAATATTAAGTTTTTAATGGTTCAAAATTAATTTATTTAAATCATTAGGTTTTTAGGGGTCGAAAAAATCTCAACCAATAGGTTTTAGACAAGCTTAGGTTACCATTTTTGCCTTATCATATAGATCTAACTCTTAGTTAAATAATTTTACTTTTACCATGTCTTCTTGTATTCTTAATATATATGGTTAATAAACATACTCTAAACTTCTAAGAGAACCTCAAGTGGATAATTAATGACATATATAATATTATTTAATCCCTTTGTCTGATCCTTACATTTTTAGGAATATTATATCAACCAATAATATAGTATTTGTTTTAAATAATAATTTATGTCCATTTTGACACAATTTGGTATTTTGTTTTTGTGAAAGTCATAACAACTTGATTACCCCGAACATGATACATTTAATATTCCCTAACATGTCATAGTTAACTAAAAATTTCGTGGATGTCATAAAAACATTGAAATTATATTTATTTTAATATTTATAATACCATTTATTTGATTATTTCATTAATAAGGTAATTACTGCAACATTATTGTGTTATAAATAAATTTACTTATTTAATGTATAAAATTTAAAAATAAAATACCATGATGTAGGAAATATTTTTATCTTTATAATGAGTATTTATAGTCGAATTTAACTTATGTATAACCTTATATTAAAAAAGGATTAATTAATAAACTTTGATTTTAACACTTTTAACTCTTTTTTAAATTAAATAATAATAAATGTCCTAATCTAATCCAAGTGGAAATAAAGGGTCATAATTTATTCCTAAGGGTTTTTTGGTCTAATTACACTTATCCAATAGGATTAGGACATGTGTTGTGGTAATAATAATATCATTTTTACCCTTAATTACCCTATTTACTTTTAGTCGTGGTAAATAAAAGTAAAAAGTTACTATAAACCAAAAATTATTATTATCTTATTGAACCACATTTTACTCCTTTATATTAACAATCTGTCTCAGATTTTCGAAATTGCACTCACAGAAGCGGTAAAATTAAGTTTTATGTGAATTTACAAATTCTTCTAGGTGGTGGGTAAAAGACGGTGAAAAGTTCAATAAGATTTTTATATATCTGAAATTATTATAAACTGACTCCAGTGAATTACATTGAACTTATATAGGTATTATGTATCTATTTTTACCAAAATAAAATTTAAATAAAATAAATAATTATTTAAATAAAAATTCATTTTTAAACTATAACTTAGTGTTTTTCACTATTCATCAAAAATTAAAAGTTTTCAGAAAAATACCAAAAATCACCTTAAGCTAACTTTGATATTCCAAATTCAATAATTAAGTCTATTTTAACAAATTATAAACATATAAGTTTCATTTATTAATTTAAAATTAATTCCCACTATCAAAACCAAAAGTCATATTTTAAAGAAATAATAACAATCAAAAGTTTGACACTTGTTTATGTCCAATTTCAAAGTGAAATTACTTACAATAACCAGCATTGGATTAAATGGTAAAAATATAGTCTGTTTATACTTCCAAACCATTAAAATGTATAATTTAACACTACAAATTATTTTGATTAAAAAAGTTTTTCCAGTTAAAATATAGTTTTTTCACTATTCACCCAAATATGAATGTTATCAGAAAAACACCAAAACTTTATTGAAACTAGATTATTATGTACCTACACTAAAGAAGATGTTTATATTGTCAAATTAAATATATAAAAGTTTCAAATATTGGATTTAAAAATGTTTCACCATTAAAATGTGGTAAAAGTATATTTTTTTAAAAATACTTCTTTTATTTAAAAAACTGATTTAGTTATTACATTATGTCTAAGAAACTCATAATATGGATTTAAAAATTATAAGGATTATATATAGTTAAAAATTCAGTTAATACTGTTCATAACCGCTTTTCAACGGCTAGTTTGGTAAGAGTGGTATGCTTGAACTCGATGTTGTGTATAGTGTAATTTATTGAATTACTTTGAAGAACTAACGTAATATGAAATATTGGGTGTTACAATTTTAGAGTAAAAAATTTACATTTTTTATTCAACTCAACTAGACAAGAATCCAGGCCATCATTAGTAGTTTTCCAAGAAGAAAGATTGGATACATCTAATAGTGGCATAGAGGGTGTAAAGAGCATGAATAGGTTGGTGAATGTTTGTGAATATATTTAAGATAAGGGTTCTTAGTATCGACCACATGTGGGTCGCTTGTTGGGCCATGAGAAAGAATCAGATCTCATTGGACTTTATCGAGAGGCTAGGAGACTATAGTGGTTAATAAATCAATCATATCACAAGTTCCATTTTGATTTGGGTTGATTAATTAGGGTAATTTTCATCATATAAGTTGGGTTCATGGTTTATAAAATTAAACAGTGTTATATAATTTTACTCCTTACATCATGTAAAGGATCACACCTGATTTAATTACACTACAAGAACAACTAATTGAGAATTTCACACCCACATAATCAACTAGAAAGCATAAATCCTATATAAATACAGTATATTTCAAATATCATTCATAGAAATTGTTTATTCCTAACTAATATATTCATAAAATAATAATCATGGTATATTGATAATATGATCTAATATGATATTTGAAATTAAATTCTTCATAATATAATCTGGATGAGTTCTTGATTTATGTGAATGAGTTTCATTCAAAAAAATATGTTTCAAAGTAAATAATGGTTGTGTAAATATTATTTTCTTAAACATGATGTTAATAAATATCATTTACGTAAACATTATTTTTATACATATGAATTCTGTACGCATCAATTAATACTTCCATAATCATAAACTGATCATGTGTAAACATAATGTTTTTTAGTAGAAGACTATTCATGGAGATCCTTGTTTTATGAAGTTGGGAATCCCACAGTGTCACGACGCATATATTAGAAGGAAGTGAAATGATAAAAAAAAGATGGTAATTCCATGATAGAATTTATGGGAATAGTTTTGATTATAGAATAGTCATAAAATGGCCATTTTTTGATGTAGTAGTGATAATTTAAATAATAATGTTTGTATATGAGGAACAGGGAGTTAGAGATTTAGTTGTAGGTGTTGGTGGTAATTCACATGAGATATGAGTCTCCATACCGAAGAATTTCAAAAAAAACTATGAAATATGCATGAAATTTATGCATACATCAAACATAACTATATAGAATTTTTGGAGAATATAAATTCTGATAATACCATGACTTTTTCAAATATAATTAGGATACAAAGAGAAGATTCTTCATCTAGATTTATTGGATGATTTTTAATGAAAGAAATACAGAAGATACTATATTGTTATATGGAAAATATTTCAATAACTTGAATACTAAAAAATATAGATATTAAATGATAAAAATTCTCATGGTCTTGTAAATATATATATTGAGAATAAGAAAGGAAAATTTTTTATTCATGAATGTGTGTGTACATGATATATTATGAAAGTCAAAATAAGAAGAAGGGAGATACTCAAATCTACATTTATCTATTTATTCTGTGAATTTGAAGAGATAAAATGGATATTTAGTGTTCCATATAGAGATTCTTTCATATATGGTGAAAAAGGAGAAGAATATAAAGTGAAGAGAGGATTTTTCCATGTCTATAACTAATTATATTCAGGTCAAGAAGATGATAAATTCTTCCAAAATTCATCTACTATATAAGTCTATGGAATCTTGAGGAAACCCTTAAAATTCATTAATCATTGAAGAAAATCATTCACATTGTTTGGGAGGGACATAATAGCTTCATTTTTTACCTACATCACAAGGATCATGTTCAATCCTATATTATATATAGATATTATAATAGAAATATATTTTACGCATTGTACCTAGTCACTGCTAGGATAACAAGTTTAAGGTCATACCATTGTCTATAATTATTTTAATAAAAATAATAATGCTATATATAGGGAAAAATATCAATGATCCACCAAGGACAGAGCCATCCTTTCGGAGGTGAACCTCACCAAAAAAATTGGTGCTTTCTTCTACTACTTTAATATTTCATATCGATATGTGTATTGACCATAGGGGAGGTAGAGATAAAGTGATATCTTCTAACAAAATAAGTGAAGATTTGATTAATGGAAAAAATAGAAAACTGGTTTTAATGTACACCAAGATTGATTTACCACCCCCCCCCCCACCCAACAATGTTTTATACATTCCTATGTGATCCTAACAATTGTTATCAATGTGGGTGTCATATCTATAGTTATTATTCATAAATTCTATCTCAGGATTCTCATAGATGCAGAATTAAGTAGACACAACATGTTTGTAAATCAGGTTCACCTCTTTTAGGTATTACTACGCCTCCAGTGTTTCATGTTTATTATCACACACATATATTCCCCTAATTATTATCAAAAGGAACTCAAGAAATGGTATGACTTAAACATCAAACAATTTTTGGCACCTAGAATCTACAATCTCTCATCGATAGAAAAAACTACTCTTTATTCATGAATGATTATAGATGAGTATAATATCCTCCATATGACCTTCATATAATGATCTTATTCCTCTTAATCGCACAATAATATCCTCTAAATGTTCTCATTTTTTCTTCTTATTCTTCTTCTTTTCTAATAAAGTTTTGTGTCTGTTCTTTTTTATAGAAATCCCTCACACTAATCATTAATTATTTCATTGTATTTTTATATTCATTTAGTATCATTTGAATAATATTCTCATATTAAATTATGAAAAACAATATTTGTTTTTAATGGAATGAATCATCTAATTCAAACTCGTAATCTTTTCATCAAGGATTGATTTAAAATATTCATAAAAGTATGGTAGAAGAATAGATTTGTTTCCTTCATGTGAAATTTGAATTACCATTGTATTACCCTTTATTTGGATCCTCTATAAAATCAAATTCATTTAAATAATATGGGATTCCATTCATGTGTCAATGAAATCAGGAAAAGTGAAATGGAACCTCATTCTATGACATAGAACTCTCTCAATATAACTAATTTCTCCCTCAGAAAGATCAATCTTCTCCTCCACATGATTTTTTATCATATTGTTTACCATGGTATTTGGGCCATGAAGGGTATCAAAAAATTTATAATCAAGATATCTTCTCCTTTCATATCCTTATAATATAAATTATATAATACTAACATTTCAAAAAGAAAAAAAATCAAAAAATATCAAATAGTAGGAGTCTTATGGTCGACCTATAGATGAATATACACTATATTACCTTATTGTATTATGGTAGTCTAAAACACATAAGGTGAATCCATACAATCCATGAACTCTTACAATAAATACCTATGTTCTGGCCCAAAGTCATATACTTGTGACTTTACCCATTTTTTTCTCTATAAAAATTCATACAATAACTTAATGTATTACAATGAAGATTTATGATATCTTAAACTTCTTATTTTTAATAAGAAAATTATTATGATTATGGAGTTTTCCATTTTTCCAATTTCATCTCTAAATTGTATACTTTCTTCAAATAAATGTTTTCTTTATTTAAAGTAACTTCAGTCCTTCCAAAACACATTAAATCATCATCTATGTAGTCATCATAGTTCACATCAGGATCAAAACACTTTGTATGGTATTTCCATTACTTCAACACATCTATCTTCAATTCCAAATATCTTTTATCTTTAAAACTAACATCTCTCAAACTGTATATAGAAGTTTCACATCAATCTTTATCCAAATTATTATATAAAGTTCATTCATAACTCCATAACTTGTCATGTGTCATGAAGAATAACACTAACAATCATATCACTAAACAAGTATGTAAAAAAAGTCTACATCATCCTTATTGGGGTTAAAAAATATACCGCTTTAGATAAGTGTTCAATACCATTAACTTCTCTTCCCCTTCTTGATTAAACCCCAAAGAGGATAATTGTTTGGGATGAATTCAAACTTCTATTAGAAAACGAATCATGAATTAATCATCTTTAAATATATGTGATATAGATTTTTGTATAAGACAAGGGTGATTAAATCAATCATCAATGTTTTCACAAAAAAAATCAACATAACACTATCAAAACATCATGAATTAACAACATTAAGCAGTAAAATATTTATTAGATTCATTCCTACACGTCTTATCAAAAAAATTAAAAATTTCACATATAGAGGAAAAACATTCTCCCCAAAAAATAGCTCCCCCTCAAGAGTATAAGTATAAATTATATATTAATAAACTCAAACAAATGTTGTACCATAATTATAATGGTTTGGATGTACTGTAATTAGTAGCCTTAGATTCTAACAGTATTCAGTTCTTAGTTTTTTAGTGAAAATTTTAGAAATATGTTCTTTATAGGGAACAAGTTCCAACCTAATAATACCATGTTTAACCTTATCATTTAAAAATAGTATTTTATCTTGATGTTATTTTTTCCTTTAGTTATCCACATAATTTTTAGATATGTTTATGGAACTCCAATTTTCATAACCCTTAATTAGATGATAATTTGCTTCATTATCCAATTATTATATTAATGTCTTCATATTTATAATTTTATTGTTTCTTATGATGATGTCTCATATTCGGACTTAGTATATCATAGTTTTATTCATGTTTTATTATTTTAATGTGAATAAAAACTTCTTTTTCAAATGAAAATAATCTTCAAGATATATGGATTTCTATTCATCCACTACCCATACCTAGTTTATATCAATAAATCCCTTTATTTTTAGTGCACATATCTTTTTATACATAAACACATTATTGAGAGTTTTTGAAATGTATCTTAAGATACACTTTTCCCCTATATATGTTTTTCCTTTGAATTGGATTGATATTGAGAAAAAATGGTGAAAACATATACAATGTTAGGTTTGGATGATGTCAAGTACATAAGATATCTAATAAAACCTCTAAACATGTTATCATTAATATTTTTCCCTTCATCATCCTTAATAATATTTTTACTAACCTAAATTGGTTTCTACACACCTCTAAAATATTGTATGTCAAACTGCTTCAATAATTAATTTTCATATCATTCTTGTAAGAGAAAAATATAATTTGCATCCGACATAATTTTTATCATAAAGAAAAATATTTTCCCCCCCAATATCGACATTTCAAACCTTTCATTCATGTTCCTTATTAAATCCTTATATAAACATTCTTCATTAGTGGAAATTATTATATCATCAACATACACAATAACAAAGAGTGATGTGGTTTTGGTATTTTTCATATATATATTATTTTCCATATTTTCATTTTGAAGCATAATGATTTTTATATATTCATAGATCTTAATATGACAATATCTTTGAGCTTAATTCAAAACATATGAATATTAATTCATCTTACATACCCTAATTCTATTTGAATTTAGTACAAAATGTTTAGGTTGTTCAATGTACACTTCTTCATTAATCTAACAGTTTAAAAATTTTAATTTTACATCCCAAAGAAATGGTTTAAATATTATATGATATAACTGTTTTAGAATTAAAACCCATAATTAAATTATCTATAAAAAGAGTTCAAATTTTAATCATCTTAATGATCTTTAAGATTTAGAGTTTTTATGATTTATTTAATCCATTACATAAATAATTGAACATTTATATGATATTTACATTTCATACACAATATAATGTTCTCATGTTTAAACACATGTTTCATTTATAAAATGTTATCTTCATTCAATAAATTTATCCATTGACCTTTCTAAAAATCCTAAAAATATTAAAGACTTGATAAAAACAATTGAAAATGTGGGATAATAAAAATAATTCTTAGTAAGGGGTATAAAAATAAATCAAAATTTTTAACCATTTGAAAATCATAAAAATCAATATTGAAGTTTTACTTTTAAAAAATAACCTTTTAGATAAAATAATAATTTAATTACTCATGAAATAAAACTTATTGAACATTGATTTTCATAAAACATTTTTACCAAGAATAATGTGAAAATTATAACCATTATAGTTCCTTAAAAATATAGAATAACTAATTAAGAAATCTTATTAAGAATAAACTTTTCATATTTTAAAGTTCAAAAACAATCATAAACTCATCTAATTATATAATTAAATAAAAATATTTCAATTAAAATCCATAGAAATCATATAAAACCAAAGTACTTATAATGGTATATTATCCTTATAAGAACACTAACAAAGCAATAACATTTTATGTTAATTCCAACATGTCTTAACTCATGATAATATCATTCCCCAACGCATTAGAGGGATTTATCAAACCCAATTATCATCATATAAAATTACTAAGAACCATTTCATGTAAAAAAACATTTATAATATTTCATTTTTTCATCCTAAAACCTTATAAAAACACATTTGAACCCATAAGTAAAATAGAATTAATTTTTTCATGAAAATATGAGGAATTATCCATTTCATTATAACACTCTGTTAAATAAAAAATTCCTATGAGAATTATAATAGGATAATATATGAAAATACATAGATATTTTTAGATTAAGATTTATAATTAATAAAAATTAGTATGATTGATACAGGTGGTTAGGAGGTAAACATTAAAAAATATTATCTTATCCCTTTTGTAAATAAAGTCAAAAATATCCCATATAGTAAACATTGAAAATATTCCTTTAAAAAAATTAAATAAAGTGAAAAATTATCTCGAATGAAATTTAAAAATTAATAATTTTAAATAATAAAATTATTAAAATAATTAAAATAACATGGATATGGAGAAGAAAATGTTTAATCATTTTAAATAAGGTTTTAACGAAAAATACCTTACGAAATTTGTAACTTTTGAATCTAAAGAACACTAAAAGAAAGAATTTAAAGGATTTATAGGCCTAGTTAATTTTTTTAAAATTAATTAAAAAAATAAATCCATGTGTTATTTCATTCACCACACAAAATAAAATATTTTTTGAAAATGGTATAAGCCTCAAATAAATTAAATTCAGACTAGAATTCCCTTACATAAAGTCCAAATATTCGACATATGACATTAAATTTCCTAAATAGTATTCTTATACTGATTATTAAATATATTATGAAAAAAAATACTTAAATTATTATTATTCTATTTATTTCATTTATTAAAATATTGTATTTAATTAACAAATCAGTTAAGTTGACATCAAATGTTTTGAGGTTGTTTGGTTTAAAACAACTTCAGTTTCTGGCTTGTCATCAGTGGGGTCAAGGTTCCACAATATCTATAATCATAAAAATGTTATAATTATTATTTTTTCACATTATATATACTTTTCAAAACATCAATATAATTCAAAAAATAAAAAATAAATAAGTCATTCATGGAGATGTTAGTATTCATATATGCATGAGAAATGTTTACATTTTTCTTATACATGAAAAAGAAATAAAGAATATAATGAATTAACATTAAAAATTAATAAGAACATGATAAATATCATATTTATTCATCAAATTCATTATTATGAATATCCATCTTGTGTGGTGATAAAATATGAATTACATCGCTTTGTGGAGGTGGAATTTCACATGTATGCATTATCGACATTTCCATATTCCAATGAATGAGAGGATAATAAGGTAAATAATATTTCATCATAAAATTATCATAATTATGAAATAAAATCATATTTACCAATTAAATACATATTTATAACAATATTTATGAGCTTTTAATGCAAAATGAAACACATCTCTTCATGGAGGCAGTAGTACACATGTACGCACAAGGAATGTTTTCATTTTCCATGGGTTATCAAGGGGGTAGAATTTAGTTGTTCAATAAAAATAATAACCTTTAAATATATTATATATACGAACATTGTTATATTAGGTTGTTTTATGTTGATAAATAAATGACATTGGAATAATTTATTTAAGATTTATACTTCCTCCTTGGATATATTTTATTGGACTACATATTAATACATCTACAATTAGTCTTTTAGTGAAAACAGATGCTCTAGAATTTGGGGAGGAGGGTTGGGAATGCAATTTTCTACATATTGGTAGTTATTATATTCTAAAAGTGTGTAAAAATATTTGGATAATACTTTCCCTTTTACAAGTGAGAGGATCAGAACCCTTGTAAATATTAATAACTTTAACATATAATAATTTTCTTTTTCATGAAATGTAGCCCAAATTTAGACCAATTTAAAAAGTATTATAAATTATTGTATTAATCCACTTATAAAATTATATTTATATATTTTTTTATAGATATATTAGAATTTATACCTTAGTTTAACGACTATAATAAACCTTTTATCTTTTACTGTTGTTATAAAATTTTACCATTAGGAAAAAATGAAATTAAAATCATTAAAAAATTAAAATATGTTAATCCAAAATATAGAATCCATTCTCTATGATTCAATTTAAATAATTTGTAAAAAAATACATTTATGATATGTACACAAAACACAATGAAAATTTTTATAGAATAATGTATTTTTTAAGCATAAATAAGATTTACACCAATATAAATTGAAATTTCGATTCCGAAGGATTAATTATATTATTATTGACAAAAAATATTTAATTTCAAACCAAACTAAAAATAAAAAAAATTATTTGTGATTACATTATTAAAAAAACCAAACATAGTTTTTATTTTAATAAATACCTTACTTATATTTTTAAAATGTCAAAAAATGATTTCTTAGTTAACCACTATATTTTTAATTGAAATAGATAACTTTTAAAAAATATGTGGTATATAAAAAGGACTTTATAAAATTTAATTTAATGTTTATTCAATTATAATTTCATGAAATTGAATGTATTTTTAAAATTTGTATTTTCACTATTCACTAAAAAATCCACTATTTTAGAAGAATTTAAAAAAAACTATAAAAATTTAAAATAAATAATTAAAATATAATGTTCAAATAATAATATTACAATTCCAAAATTGATTAATATATATTTTAAATGAAAATAAAAAATATAAATAAAACCCACTTTTTACAGAAAAATTATCCTTTTAAATAGTAATGTGTTTTAACCTTATTTCATATCATTAACCAAATAGTATTAATTTATATTTTTTACACATTTTATAATCCTATTATATTGACGTTTATATGAAATTTTAATGAAGTGTTATACAATTTATTTTAGTGTTATATATAGCATAAGCTATCAAATATAATGTTATTTAAAGAAAACACATTCTAAAATCTCAGGATTTTACATATGAGGTGTTATGGAAGGGAATATTCTAATGGACTCAAGTCCAAAAATTATAGAAAAGGGTTCAAAAAAATTAAACCCCCTTGATTTGAGAGTATCCATTGAATACTATTCTAGATTTATTTCTAAGAACATCTCTTTGCATATCAAGCTAATTTCTGAAAAACAATCTTCCTCCAATCACTTTCTTTTCAGTCAGTCTTGGAAGAAGAGCCCATGTTTTAATCATTAAAGTTTTTTCCTATTATTTATTCATGGAATGAATCTACCCCATATATTCAAGATCTTTCTCAACTGTATAAGGTTCAAATTTTTAAAAATGAATCATATGGACCGTTCCCATTATCTTCCTACTTATCGGCGCACCCAAATTCTAATACCCAATAATGTTATTATCTTTAACATGTTTTCTAAGACTTTTATTTTCCTATTTAGACATAAATTTTCCATATTCATCACTATGAAATATATAATATCCATATTTAGTTTGAATCTATGTGTTTTATATATTTTCTTCAATAGGTTCATAAATGAAATCATCATCCCTATTATCTTCAAGGATATTATTCCTAATTCCCTCTTAATTTTAAAAAACAATGATATTATCACTATAAATAATTCTTTAATATTTATTACAGTAGCACCCATGGGATTTTCTATTCAGTGTGTGCATGAGAAAAATTACATTTTTATCCTTATCATAAAACTTTCCTCAAATTATATTCTTTTCTTTATCAAACAAAGACATTCAAGCAACCTAAAATTCCTAACATTTGTATTTCTTTTAAAACATATTCATTGGGGTCATGTCTGAATTTGGTCTAATGATACATGTGTTCAAAATTATTTAAATAATTATGATGTCCTATAGACAATAATACAACAAGGATTTATGTTATTCCATCGTATTTCTAGTCATATTGACTAGACACATATTATTCCTTTCAACAAATTTATTTTATTGAGGTGTTTAAATATAATTATATACATTTTGTATCCATATTTATTTAGATATTTATTGAATATTATATTGACATATAACTCCCATTATTTGACCTAAATAATTTTAGGTATATGTATATTTGATTCTTTGTATGTATTTTAAAATTATTAAATATATCTAAGGCCTATGATTTATGTGACATGAACATGATATATGGAATCATTTCAAAATAATACATGAAATTGATGAAATATATTTCACAATTTATTAATTTCTTGGTCATAGTACCATATATCTTAGATTGAATCACTTCAAGAAGCATTGAAGTTTGAATTTCAACTACCATATGTGTTTTAGTCACCATTTACTTTTTGAACCTATATTACCAATAGTTATGGTGTCTTCTTTTAGTAGGGTAAAATTTCGCATATATTCCTAATGGATCAGCTTCTTCATATTATTTTAGATAACGTGATCAAGCCTTTTCTACCATAACTCATTTGTGGATCGATTACTTAAGTAGCAGCCTACTTTTTATTCTCCCACTTGATATATATTTCTCGAGGTTGAAAAATGACTTGCTAAAATAGCCCCATATTTCATTATTTTGAATATGAATCTATATTTCATGAAAATAAACACATTTCCTACATCACACAACTTTCAAACACTCTATATATTATGCATTATCCCATCAAAAACTAAAACACTGTCTGGATTTATTTGACTTTAACCAATGTTTGTTGTTCTAATAAATTTAATCTTTAAATAACTATAATTTAAAATTTTCATATCTACACATTCATATTTAAAAAAAATAGATTTTACAGATCATTTTTCTTTTTATTTGAAAACTAAATTCCATTACCTAATTCTTTATAGATTTAAAACATTTAAATGAACCTTAAAATATATTTTTATGTTTCCCCAATGGGATTTAATTATAGTTTTTATTGAAAACATGATATATATATATATATATATATATATATTCATCTAATTCACGATAAAAGAAACATATAGATTTTAGTTTTTCACCATTTAATCACATCTTCCGTATACTTCTTACAAGCAATAATTTTTTTTCACTTTAACATTATTTACAAATAGTTAGTGCCTTGTAAGAGTTATAAACTATGCTTGATGACACCAATATTATTTATAATATCTTCTTTATCTGGTAATATATATTGTAATAAAATTTATAATAATTGTGTCCAAACATGCCACAGCACCAGCAATACCCTTAAAATCTTTTGTTTTGATAAAAAATATATTTTTGAAAGTTTTGTTTTCTTTTTTCTTATTTAAAACCGTTTAATGTTTATATTTCACTAATTAATTTTTAAAATTTATTACATGAATATTTTTAACAAATTACTACAACTTTTTTAATATATTTCTCTCCAGTTTTGTTCATAGTTGATTTATTATTTAAAACATTCATTGATTCTAGAATAAAATTCATTATATGTTTCTTCAATAAAAGAAATATCACTTTTCACTAAAACCATTTTAGGATTTCCCATTTCATATATTTAATATTACTTAGAGTATCTACTTGTTATTGGATTCATAGAAATTTTTCCTTTCCCTCTAATAGAAATGTTATCGTTATATTTAATATTCTCATCATGATTATTGGTTTCATCATTATTTCTTCTCAAATCATCAATTTCCTTATTCCATAAGATAATATTAGAGGTCATGTATTTATTTATTTTTTCATATTTTGATAAATCAAGATTTATTATCTCAATATATTTTTGATTATTTACTTTTTCATTGAGATGTTTACTTTCCACCATTTTATTCTGAGTGTTGTCTTCTCTCTACCTTCCAATTTATTTCAAACGCATGTTGAAATCTATTCTTATAATATATTCTTTAGTAGAATCTCCTTCCTTCAGTTCATACTCACCATTATACTAAGATTTATCCTCTAATGTTTTTTCTTTCATTCTTTTTGTTTCATAGACACTCTTTGAGATACACCTCTAAGAAATTCCTCATCACAACTTTCTAAACTTTTAGACACACCATCTTCAATTGATAGAATTTTACTTCTAAAGAAAATAGTAAAAACTTTTTATAAACTTTTTATTGAGTATATTATGGATATCAATTGTTTTTTTTTACTATAATGTTCAACTTTATCATTTTTTATTCTAAATTTCATAGGGAAGTTAGCAAATAAATGACCATCCTTTAATAATTAAAATATTTAAAGAGTAGTTGTCCTATGTATTTACACCTACCACTTCCTATGAAATTTATTAAAAATAGATAAATAGTGTATGCATAATCATATATGTTTTCTACTTCTTCAAGATAGTCTTATTTTCTTAAATCTTCATATATTTGAGATATTTAAAAGAAATTTCATTTTTATTATTTCCTTTTCTTTTAAATTCAGGTCCTCTTCTCATTTTACAGTTAATGAGAGTATTTAATATTTCATAAATGGTGAATTTATTGAGATCTAAAACTTCTAAGGATGATATATTCACATAAAATTAATCTTACAAGATTCTCATAATCATTTTTACCATAGTAGAGTATTCAAGAGTCTCTCTAAATACTTTCATATTACTAACAATAAATTTTAAACTAGTAAAAAAGTCATCAATCGATTAATTATCTTTCATTCTAACATATTCCAATTTTTTTAATTAATTTGTATTTTTTTTACCATTTGTTTTGTTCATAAATACTATAAAGCTTCATCTAAATATAATTAGCAGTTATTTATCCCAAAAACATTGTCATCTCATTTTTTGATAAGGTCTAGAATAAGGTATTATTGTCCTTCCGATAATATTTAGATTTTATTCAATCAATAATTATTTATTTTGATATTTTATTTAGCATAATTAATCAATATTTGATTGAATCAAGAAAATCAAGACCCAAAGAATAAATATAGGGTATCATTTCTTATTTCCATTAATAGAACCCATTTCCACCAAACATTGGGATACATTTGTTATTAAAAGAAATATGATGAGCCCTAGTTGGTTCTTAATAGAAAAAAGATATTTATCTTGTAACACTCTAACTCTTCTAACTTAGATCCAGCAGTTATCTTACTATGTTAGCTCAAGATACAGTTGATAACATCCTGAAATATCAAATATTTTAGTACCCTTGGGAGACAAGATTCTTACATTATTTTCAAATTACATTTCTAAGAATAAAATATAACTTAAAATTCTAGTTTGAACAATATTATTTATTCTAGTATATCCATGGAATTTTTTATAGATCCCAACTTGGTATCTTGGGTAAAGGAAAATATAATAAATTTTAGAGTTAATATTCTTATTATGGGTAAAAATATGAGATATAAATCAATGATCATAAGTGATCATAAGAGTAAGGGTTTGATAAAATGATCATAGTTTGAGAAATTAATACAAAATCAGTCAAAAAACATTAATCATGAATCATAGAATATGGTTTTATTATAAAATGTATAAGACATAATCTTAGAAAATAATAAATAATCATTCATAATTCACAGAAACATATCATAATCATTAGACATAATATTATAGAATACACATAATCCTAGAAAAGCATTTCCTTTTTCAAGGTTCACAGCCAAAACAATCATAGTGGATTGACTTCACTCCCAATTCTATCAATTAATTAATCAAGTATGACTCCCAATAATATCATAGTAGACATATTTCCTTATATAATTGGGTTCACTTCCCATTCCAATCCTTCATATCTCACAATATATCATTCTCTACAAAATTCATTAGACAACTATAAAGGACCCACCTAATCTGGTTCGTAGCATAACCACATATCATTGTTTATAATAAAACCATAACTTATTTTTTTATATAACTACCATTAATTGGTATATAACATAACCACACAACACATAATGAAAATCATACATATGTTTTCCACAATATCATCAAACATTAATAATATCATCATATCAAAACCCTTTGAAAATAAAAAACATTCATGAAGATATTATTATAATAATAATAAACCATCCATAGAGGAAATAAAGAATGTATAATTTTATTATGCCCCCATTAAACTATATATAATATAAAAAGATGTTATCTTAGATTATAAATTCTTTTAAAATAAAACTTAAATATTTCTTAAGGAAAATACCATTTTTATTTTGAAATAACTTATATAAAACATAAAAAATTCAAAAATATTATTGAAAACATCTTATTCAAAAAAATAAAAAAAAAATTAAATTAATATTCTAATAAAAGAACATACACGGTTTTGATAAAACTCGTTCGTACTGTATATGTTAAAAGAGAACATTCTTTTCACATTTTTGTGAAAATTAAAAAAGACTTGTTTGTAAAAAGTTTCATTAAAATTATTCCATTTAAAAAATAATTAATTAATTAATAAGTAATGATAATTTAATTTAAATTTTTTTTTATATTTGCAAACATTCATAGAATAATTTTTAAGAGCATGGATATTGAATAAAAGGTTCATCAACCAAAGAGTAAATAAGGTCCTATTTTTCTTAAAAAGATTCATCAATAATTTTAAGTTCTAAAATGAATAAAATTGTAATAAAATATAAAACCTCCTAGAATATTCATAGGAGAATAAAATAAATTTATTTTAAAGGGTAAGACTTATATAATTACTCTAAATGAAAATTTATCATAGAAAATCCAAAAAAGGAATGATATTGTGACTAAATCACTTACCACTTTGGTAATCTCTGAATCAAAACCTCATCAAAGAGAAAAAGTTTCGTGTTATTTATAAATAAAATTAACATTTATGAGGATAATAATAAAATACATTAATGGTAAGTACATACACTAAAAAAACAAACAAGTGGTGAATATTGTAAATGTCGCATTAAAAAAAGTGAGATGAGAATCCCTTACCCCAAGTCATGTCTTGCTTCATACAGGTTCAAACCACTTTTTATTAGATAGGACTCTTTCTTATTACACCTAAAAACTTTTTTATGGTGTTAATTTAAGATAATAAGATCTAGTATTAGTGTAAGGAAGCTATGAAGGTATTAGGGTAAGTCTGTTTTGAGTAATAGTGCTCAAACATGGTGAATTAATTTGAGGATTTAAATATAATATATATCATAATCATGTAAATTGGAACAAAATGGGCCTAATTTTTTATTTATGACATTTTTGTAGGACCCTGGGACACCCTGAGAGGGGAGAGGTGAGTCAGGGTGTCAACTTTTTCTTTTAAAAACAAGGATCCTTTTCCCACGTTGGTAGGAACTAGTTAAACCTATATGATGAATATGATCAGCAATGAAACATTCACATGAAAAGATACGGAACAACAATTTTTACTTGGTTCACCGCTAAGGGCTACGTCCAAGGATCATACACCTACAAGTTATCAGTCATACCAAATTCAACTAATCTTCACTAGTTGTGGATTAAAAAGGTTCGGTAATAGTCATTCTATCCTAGGCTCACTGCCTTTACAAAAGTTTAGGGATAGATCACTGCATCCCTCAGGTCACTCTCGTTGACTCCCCCTGGCTCACTGCCTTTGGTGAAGTCCCACTCAGTTTATAGATGTGAAGGTATATTCATGATTTCAAAATAATGCATCCTCTGTTGAATGTAGATACTCTGTTGAAGTCCAACTTTCACTCGTATACAAATCCCACTTTGCACCGAAGGTATCAGGCAATCTTCAAGTTTTTGTGCAGCTCCAAAATGACCTGCGTACAACAACCTCACCTGGGGTGCTTCTCCAAGATCGGCGCACAAGTTTCAAGAACGACGTGCAAGTCACTTGCGCGGTACAAAATCGGCGCGCAGGTGACACCAACACACTTGTGCGACACTGCCTCCTTCAACTCCAAACTTGAACGACTCTACACCTTTTACTCCCAAACAGCCACGGTCGCGCAGCCAACAACCGGCGCACAACCTCTACTTGCGTGACCAAACTACCACTTGTGTGACTCAACCACTTGCGAGATGAGAGTTCTAAAAATCTCTAAGTCTTGAACTTCGTTCCAAATGAGGAGGGGTGGTCCTCTATTTATAGGAAAATTGGACCCCCTGTGCGGTGACACGCAAGTGTCCCCACAGCACGCATGTTTCGGGGCGCAGCTCCAACTACCTTAGCCTCTATCGCATAACTCAGTTGTGTGACCAAAACAATACATGTGTGATCCTCTTCCCTATGCCGTATTTTGAAGTTCGGAACAAGAATAAAAATAGGCATGCAAGTTTCTAGACCTCTTAGGCATCGGCGCGCAAGTCCCTCCTCGGTGCAGAGGTCACTTGCGCGACCACACCAATACTTGCGCGGCCCTTATCCCTTTTCCACTTTTCCATGTTCTAATCTTGAAAAACATATGGCCCGCAAGTTTCCTCTCCTTAAAGTAAACGGCACGCAAGTCTCTTTTCCAAAAACACTTTTCTCCATTTGTCAATTTTGAGGCCCAAAAATTTGGCAAACACTGGGAAACGGCGCCACCTTCAATACTGTTGTCTGCTTGAACTATATGATCACTTTTCTGGTACACATTTCGAACTTCCAGTAAGGATTGGCAACAAACACAAAACATTCTCCAATTCATGCATAGATGAACATGGTTCCAACAATGTTAAGGTCAAAATAATTTCAACCAGTAAAATTTAGACATGTTTTTTTCATTTTAACCCTTATATTTGTTTACCCCCTCTTTAACCATTTTTTACCTTAGCCATGGAAACACATGTTTTAGCATTTAAGGGCCATAGATTTACTTCTAATGTGCAAAGTGGATCAAAAATGGTATGTGGAAGAAATTTAAAAATATTTCCCATCCAAGTCATCCTCTTTCAATATTTTATTTATTTTTCAATCATTTAATACATTTTTATTTATCATAAAATATCATTAAAGTCATTTTTGAAACTATTTATTAAATTTGATTTCATAAAAATCAAGACATAAATGGAATTAGAATATATGAAAATTTATTTACATTAATACATTATTATTTTTGTTTAAATCCATTTCTTACCATAATTCATGCAATACATATAAATTTTATGATTTTTAAAATCATTTACCTTCATTTTTCTACGACTTTCACTTGCACTTTATCAGTGTCGGGTAAGTATTTATGGAAATTATACCATCAAAAAAATTAAAAACTTATTATAATATATATAATTTATTTATGTTCATAATAATATTTTATATTTATTAATAATCTCTTTTTTTCCAAGGATAACATATTATAGAAATAAAAATCAAGAAAGTGACATTTTATGGTTATCCTTATCGTAAAATAATTTAATTGTTATAATCACTATATTGTGGAAATAAATTTCAATATTTTATTATAATGGATGTATTTGGTCAATAAAAATCAAAAAATAGGATAAATGCTTGTCATGGGGAGATTTTTAGGCCTTATCTTAATGTTTTAACCCCATTTTACCCTTAAAAAGGTGAGCAATATTTACAACGGTTATTATTCATAAGGACTAAAAATAAAATTAAACTATTTAAAATATTTTAGAATAATAATTATATATATGTAAGAATTTTTTTTAATTAAATTTATAGTGTGGTATAAAATATTTAATATAAATACATAAACGCAATGAAAAATAGATTTTAGAAAATTATATTTTTAAGCATAAAAATAAACTTATACCAAAGACAAATATAACATTGATTCCTATAAAATTATTTAGATTATTTTTAATAAAATTGATCTTATTAAAATTTATAACCAAATACCAAATATTAAGGTATTTTTGAATTAATTGATTTAAAGAAAATAAAGGAATGTTTAACAAATATCAATATTTTTCAATATTCACCAAAAAATATATTTTTTAGAAACAGTCTACTAATTTAACCCCGAGATAATATATAAATGGTTATCTAAAAAATTATATCCATTACCTAAAATAAAATTCTGAAAAATTTTATAAATTAATTATAATGTTTTCACACAAAATATGACAAAAACTATTTTTGAAGAAAACATATTTTTAAATCATAAAATGACATTACAGAAAATTGGGTACATGTTTATTATGAATTTATAAATATAAATTAATTATATAAAACCTTTATACATTTTATTTATAATTTTTTAATTCTAATTCATACATATAATTTAATATCTAGGTTGTAGTGGTCATATTTAAATGATAATATTTTTATAGTATATCGCAGTTCACTAAAGGCCTAGTGTTTCTTTTTAAACAAGCTATCAGTAATAATATTATTTAAAAAAATAAGATTTATAAATTGTACACATATTAAATAAATTATCTTCCCAAAAAATTTATCTTGGTAATCAAAGGTTTGATATTTTAAAATACATTTTCTAAAAACTCACATCGTACAAATGGATAATAAAACATCCATTGAAAAGGGGATGTGGGAAATATTAATGATACCTAATATATTATATAATAGAGTTCTGATATTATGAAAAAATTAGTGGGAAGAGAAAATATGGGCATGTAAGAGAAAATTAACATTCTAGGAATAGTAGAGAGTGATATAGAACATGGTTTGATAGAGTTAATGGAAAAAAATCATAAATCAGTTGGGTATAAAGAACACCTTCAATTTATTATAAATTAATATAAAAGGATAAAAAATTTATTTCAAGATCCTTTTATTATAATTGAATAATGTTTTTACTATTAAGATAGAGAATATGAGAAAATATACTTACTCTATTTTATTCCATTTCATAAGGAAAATTTCATCCCTCGGTTTTTCTTCAATAAATTTAAACTTATATCTCATATATTACTTCAATAAAAGAATATTCAAGATCAATTTTTCATTCTTGAAGAACTAAAATTAAATTTCAATGGATCATAAGATTTATAAACGAAGGGAAATTCATTCCATCAATCACTGGATATTCACCAAAACCAAATTTTTTTGCATATGATTTCCAATATAGAAAAATCATCATATGAGGAAATAATCAGTTAAAATCCAAAACCTCAACAGTAACTCAAAATGTTAAAATTAAACCATTATATAAATATTTAACCATAAGAATCCACTAAAATATATCCCACTAAATTCAAAAACCAAAAATTCAAAATATTTGATCATATATTTTTTCCATGATCAACTTTAATATTTTTTCCCAAACAACATAAATTATATCATAATGGAAATACAAAACATGTGAATACCATTATCATATATTCTCTTAAAATAATGATTATCATTCCCCAAAAATAACCTTATTCATTATAAAACCACAATAAAATCATATATTCTTCCATAAATTAACTCAATATTTATTTATCAAATTATGTTTACCTTAATTATATAATTATTCAAATAATATGTACTTCTAAAAAATATGGCATTAATCACTTAGTCACCAAATCACTTTTTAATCCCATGGTCATCTATGAAATAAAACTTATATTCCCAAAATATGATAGACTGTTTATCTTAATTAACCATAATAGCCTCAAAGATCAAATTAAACCTAAACTTTTTCAATAAAATTAATCTTATGATTAAAAAATATAAAATAATTCTTCATCAAATAAACATTTTACTAAAAACATGTACTTATACAAACATTTTAATTCATATAAATGTCTCTAAAAATATCCTTAATCATCTTAAACTCTAATCTCATAAAACCTAAGAATTTGTATCTATGCATTAAAAATCATGATCATTATTAAACATATAAAACCATAACTCTTTAGTTTTATCCCATATCACTTTTTCATATCTTAGGTTTTCATAGGTTCTATCCTCATATTCATCATAATGGTTCAAAAGGAAAATGTGAGTTAACTTGAGCATACCACTTGTGAGTCCACTCATCATGCACCTATGGAAATCAAGTTAATACCCAAACCTTCTCATTCATAGTTTTTACCCCTAGGTTCATCTATTTCATATCCACATCCACTTTATAGTGACTAAATAGGGGTTTATTTTCTAGGAAAACCACACAATATCTACTTTACCAAATCTTTATTATGTTACTCTATACTTAGACTTATCTCTAGAATCTATCATAGGGTTTTGTTTTATAATCTATGTTTAATAAACTTTTATTCTCAAGGTTTCTACTAAACTAACTCTAATAAAAATTATAACACCATAAAACAAATAACCCTAAGTTGGTGGTTATTTTACTACATTGTAAAAAAGATACAAGAGATTTCATCTTGAATGATTGAATAGTTTAATAGTATTAAGAGACTAGAAATAAAAAATGATTCCCATATTTCATTTGAAAACATGAAATAAAATTTAACATTGTAGTGTGAAATTTATTTTTTCTTCTATTGTATCCATTAAATAACTCATATAACCCTTTATATTATCCTTAGAAAAGAAAATGATAATAAATGGTGAGATTAGATGCTCAATATGGGTAAACATAGAATATTTAAATCAATTATCATAGGTGTATATAAGCATAAGTGTATGAGAACATAATCATGAGATAAGAATGTATTACCCAATAAGTTAAAGATCTTTAATCATGAATCATGGAAGGAGGTTTTATCATTAAATAAATAAGAAAAAATAGTATAAACCATCATTAATTAATAATTATCCATGATAACATATCATAAACATAAGATATATTTTTGTGTCATATGAATAAGTATAGAAAATCATTTTTGTAGTTAAGGATCATTAAAAAAACTATCATAGTGTATTGATTTAAATCACCTTTCAATCATTTAAATAGTCATGTATTACTACCAATATAATCATAGTGTATATATTCCTTTATTGAACTAGGTTCACTCCCCATTATAGTCCACATTTTCTCATAAGATATCATTATTTTCGCAACACATTGGAGGGTTATAACAAACCCACTCATCTCTAGTTTATATAATATAAACTCATCCATTGTTTATAATGGAACCAAAAATCCATTGTTTATAATTTAAATAACCTTACTTTATCTATAATTTAATCAGACCTCACATAATTAAAACCACACATATATGTGCCAAAATATCATAAAAACCCAATCATAGAATCAAAGTATAAACCATAAAAAATAATAAGTTTCATAAATATTTCATCATCATCATAATAAATCATCTAGAGAAAGAATAAATATTTTATCATTAGATCATATCCTTAGTAAATCATAAGAAACATCAAATGATGTTATTATAGATGAAAATTCTTTTAAAAGATAACTGGACATTTTATTAACTAAAATACCCTTTTCATTTTGAAATCACTTATTTAAAATATTAAAATTTCAAAAACATTATGGAAAATATTTTATTTTAAATGTACCATGGAGACTTATAGATGAATGTTCAAATTAAATAATGGATATGATGTTAGGAAAATCCATTCATATTGTATTGTTTAATGATAACATTATTTTTGCACTTCTGTAAAATGTAAAAAGTGACTTATTTAAAAAATATTTCTTTCAAAATATTCCTTTTGATGATTTGTAAAAAAATAAATATTTAATAAATATTTAATTTTAAAAATACATCATATATAGGTAAAAATATCAATAAAACGTTTCTAAGGATCATGGATATGAAAGAAAAGTTTGTCAACAAGAGAGTACATAAGGTTGATCTTTCTTTTAAAACATTATTCGATAATTTTATGTTATAAATAGAGGAAAATGGGACTAATTAATAATATATATAGAGAGAGATAGGATTAAAAAATATTTGTGGGTTAAATAATATGATCTAAATTATTCCCCTCAATATAAATTTAGCATAGAAAGTCTAGAGTATAATTGAGATTATATCATACAGTCTTACCTCTTTAATAATCTCATAATCAAAACCCCCGGAAAGAGAGAACTTATTATGTATTCATAAATCCCAATAATATTCATTAAAAGAATCATTAAATACATTCCTTGTTAGTATATAAGTATTATCCTGGCTTTTTCATTTGAGGAATAGATTTTTTAAATTTTATTAAACCATTTTGATGTTTTTCTTTTTAGGTTAGACTCAGTAACCGCACCTTTATGATGATTGGTTTTTTTTTTGGAGAGGATATAAAGGGATAGATCCCAGATGACTAACAAATTCATGAAATGAATTAAATTCATGACATTAATTCAATTCATTATGTGAATCACTCTAGGCTAACCCCAAGAATTTTATTCAGAGCATGATTGTTTTTCAACTAACCCAAGGAGTTCATGATGTGAATCGTAATCACATCATGAATATATCTTATCCCATTTATTTTAAATGTGGGAAAAACTCCTCTTTTACCCAAAATATCTTCTCCCATGTTTTTAGTTGCAGCACACTGAAAGAGAGCTCCCCTTATCTTTCAAATTAGGATTTGAATCCTCTCCCTCATCTGGAAACTCATTTCATCGTCATCTATCACATTGGAAGCATATAAGTAATAAATTAATTACAATATGTTCTTCTATTATTTAATATTTCCTTATTATGAGTTATTTTAGTGGAATCTAAAATTCCATATTTTTATGTTATTTTTTTGGTTTTTCCATTTCTTACATTCTAGATCGAATCGGAAGCTGATATAGGATGAGTACTCCTCTACCACCATATGGTATGTGGTATAGTAATTATACCTCATGTCTTGTTTATTTATATTATGAATCATGATTTTTCCGGTCTAATTTCCCATGTGTTTCCATAAAAATAAAATTTCCCCATAATTAATTTGTTATACATGATAGAAAAGACCATTTTCCTCCTTTTTCTTATTAGAATAGGTCTATATCTACTAGTGACACCCATTGAGGTGTGCTTATGGAATTTCCCCATGATATTATAATTTATTATGTGACCATAACACCTATGAAGTTTTTATGGTTCAAATATAAATTAACTGACTATAATGAATTAAATGTAAAGTTAGTGGTTCGGCCTTGTCACATTATTTTATAAAAAAATGGTTTCACCATTTTATAAGTGGAATAGTAATGAATTATAAACCATTTGTTAGATCACACTAAAGCCTATTTTATTGATTATAGCTTATGATACTTGGGTATGTTGTCTCTAATGATATGATTCCTTATCGTGGCATCCTATATAATTATAATACTTTGGAAAGGAATCCCACATACCTTCAATACTCATAAATGGAATCAATTTAGGGTCTTGAAAACTTCACCAAGGGAGGAAAATACTCCCACAATCACTTTGAAGAAGGAATAAATAATTCATACATGTTTATTAAAATTAATGGACTCAAATTGAGTTGAAAACATTGTAATAAACATGAAGGAATTAAATTTCTCAAGATGTTTTAAGTGACCCATGTACCATCACTGGGAAGGGTTCACAGACCGCATCAATCATGAACCACCAGTATTCAGAACAACACATGAGGCATTGGCCCACATATTGATGGCCAATGAACCCAGTTGACAGCGAAGTGCATCACTGAGGGAATCAAGCATGTGATGTCCATCCACATTCTATCTCTCAAACTTATTAGTGCACAGATATAGAAAATTGGGAAGGTTTCGAAATACATGACTCATGAACCACATCCTCTACAAACCCCGGTTTACTGAGTCTTTCAGGGGTCAAGATATCTCTTCATTGAATTCCTCAAATGGTGTCGTATTCCTATAGTTATGATTACCCCAATTCTTTATAAAATAAGAACATAAGGAACTAAGAAAGGATGAATGAAGAGAGCATGGAGAAGACCTCAGAGGTTAGAAGTAATAAATCGGAGACGATTTCAACTTTATTCTTGAATCAACACTGGAGGCCGAATTGCAAACCACATTTTTGTAGGTATCAAAAGCTGTGAACCATAAAATAAAAAAAACATAATAATAATGGGAGAACCTGGAACCAAGTTAGTGAAATCGCGAACCAAATATTACTCACGGATGAACTACCAATAAATGATAGTCCCCATAACCCTCCTTTAATATGGTGTCATGCATAGTGTATCTATATGTGGATTTTTACCATCACCACATACCGCATCAGTACGTGGATGGAACCCGAAGTAGCATGACAGACTGTATTCAGAACCACGTAACATTGTGGTGTATGGTAGTCCATGCTCAATCCCATGTACTAATTCAGTATAAGGATGACCCCTCTACTCGCATGCCACTATGGTATGTAGAGCTCCCCCCATCCTGTATAACAAAACAGTATGTGGAATGGGATATTTTCAGGTATTCTTTCTTTCGGCTCTAATTTCTCCCCTTCATTGTCGTCCAGTCCTCTATAGCCCCTCTATGAACCAGTCCCCCAGTACTAGGCCAAAGCCACTGAACCCATATGATCAGATCATCAGTTGCATCAGTGTTCTGCTTTGAGTCTACATACCCATGGTAAGCAGAGTCATGAAGGCTCTCCCCACAACTGTTTAGGTTCCATGGATGTCTGTAAGTCTACATTCCCATGGTAACAAGGAGTACAACCTTGGGACACTAACGTGAACCTCTATGTTCTAGGGATTATGTTGATCATGTGCTTTTTCTTTTAATGGACAACAGTGATCAGTCGAAGGATTTATGTTTGCTCCTCTTTTTTACAAGAGGTGATAGTCCTCCCCTTTCCCAGAACGCGTTCCAGGGCACTCCCCCTAAGGTAAGTCCCTAATATTCTTAGGGTCGAGCTGTATGACCTCCAATGTCATCCCACATTAAAAGTATCATCACTATGATCCCCCACCCATGGTCACCCAGGATTCTTCGACCATAGGCCCACCCTCTCCCATTAGTGGGAGAGGAGGTTTGAGGTTAGTTGGATCTCTCACATCCTCTTCTTTCTCAAACTAAGCCTGACTCACATGGGATTAGATATTTGTGGAGATTACAACAACCCCACTATTCTAGACTACAATAACTCTGATTCCTGATCTACGAAGATATGTAGGACGCCTGATTGAAGGCCCAAGCTCAAAAGGGGGTTCCCTTCCAAAAGGGTCCACCCAACCATGTCCCCTCAAATGGGAAGCTCTCATATGTAAGACCAATGTTTTTCTGAACTATGTGGGCTCTGATTCCTCTAACAAGGATATATAGGAAGACCATATTATGGGTCTGATCCCAACATCAAGTTGCCTTCCATCCCCCTTAGATGATGATAAACTCCGGATCACCTTATTGTAGGGCTTAAGTCATCATTACCTCTGTAGCATCAAATCCATGCATGCGTATGATGATCCTCCAAAATAGGGGTATCCAATGGATGCACTCTTCATGAATGAACCAAGGATTCATGAAAATATTAACATGACATTAATCAATAAGAGAGTCCTAGAATAGGAAATAATCCCCCCCCCCCAAAGGGGTACGGTGATCCTGAATCCCCATCCTCTTGACTAATGGAGTCCATATTTGTCGTTGGCTAGATCATCATCCAACAAGTTCCTGACTTTGGAAAGAATTTCCATGAATCATTGATACCTAGGCGGTTGGATGTTTCTAGCTCCATGAATAATCTCATTGGAGACCATTTGAGGAGGTTATATCCTAAGAAGACTGATTGCACAAGTACTTGACCTCATGAAAATTCCCACTTGGACCATTCGGTTGTGGTAAATCAATCACAATACAGAAGGGATAAAATACCCAGTCCCCTTGGGGTCAATCTAATCCTTTTTTAAAGGATGACAACATGAATCAAGATAAGACCAAAATAATGAACCCTACATGAAACTCCCTCTACAAAAAGAGATAGTTGATGATCCAAGTCGGACCACATGGTCTTCTCCTTAAACTCTCACCTCAGGTCAAAACAAAAATAGTCAACCTGATGTGAGTCTTTAACCAAGGTGGTGGTCTTATCCAAATCAAGCCCCTTTTCCTCACAAAAATAAAAGTGGGGGGAGGAGGACAAACTTGAATTGTCAAATATTCATATGTTCAAGAGAATGATACTTTGACGAGGTTTTGTGGTATGTATATGTCATATGTGTGTGTGTGTGTGTGTGTGTGTGTGTGTGTGTGTGGTTCTCTTAGAGAAACCTTCGATAAAAATGACTTCTCGACGACCAATGAAGACATGTGCCTCAATGATCTCATAGGCATCCAGCGCCCTGATGAAGAGTAGGACCCCCTTTCCAACCCAGTGTCTTCAATGTTGGCTATCCAACATGGTAGTCAAAGAATACCACTGAAATTAAAATATCCCTACAGTGGAGGCTACAAGAAAATCCCTCCAGTTTGCAAAATCTTGCCAGCCACCACCTCCACCATGACCGGCACCTCAGCATAAGATGGCCCCAGTGGTCATCTCAAACTGTTTTAGGAGATTGTCCACATAACATGACAATGATTACCTCCCTTATCTTGGGGAGGTAGATGAATTAAAAGCTAAAAACTTCATCTCAACTGCATAGGACTCCTACTCATGGGCCCCTGCCAGAGAGCATCACAGCAGACATCGGGCATCCAGATCTCCTCACACTGAAGAGGACCTTATGTCGAGGGAACAAGTTGAAGTCCAAAAGACCTGAGTCCCTCGGGCTTCCCACCAAGGTTGAAGAATATATAATCGGTAACATGCTGTCACCATGGTTCCTGAGGAGAAAATCCGTCATACAAATGTGGTGGCATTCAACAGGCAGACATAGAACTCTGTCCACTCTACCCAATCCAACCACATAAATATAGTGGCACAATACGAGCATGTGCACATTCCTGCTAGTTCTTGTCTGCCCCTCTATGTAGATAGAGCAGAAAACTATAGGCAGATGTAGATATCTTCTGATTCATAAGAATCTTGTCCTCCAAATATTACAGAAACCAGCTATACGTAGGCACAAATACCTACTGATTTGTATCAATCCCATCATCCAAATAGGAGGTAATCCAGCTACACATAGGCCCAAAAACCTACTGATTCATATCAACCCCACCATCCAAATAGGGAGGAAATAAATTATGATCAGATTCAGACTCATGCACACACATACAAAGATCATGAAACAAATACATTGACAAGTGAGTAGATAAAAATCCCTACTTCTAATTATAAATCCCATCAGTAAAATACAGTGGAAACCGAAAAAGAAAACTTTGGGTACAATCATTTCTCTATCCCAGAATAGGAGAAATAACAGTATCTACAAGAATCCCATTTAGACCTTCGCAGGCACAAACTCCTGCTCAGATATCGGAATGGGCCTTCATAACAATTCTATCAAATGATGTATCTCACCACATGCTGGTAATGATGGAATATCATAAATTGATTCCAGAACATATCCTCCAAGCATGAAAAGATATCATAAAATTGGCTGCAAAGGTGAGAAACTAGGCCCATGACCTAGTATCCTAAAATGGAATGACTTACTCACAAAATGGGTTAGACACTCCGAAGCAGTTATGCATCCCGGCTCCAGTCCTGGAGGATCGACAAAAAAATCCTGCGATATACGGACTCCAGATTGGGAACAAATACCTATTGCAACTAGGGGATATTGGTCCAATGTGGTGGTCTCTCTAGGGCAGGCATAAATCCCTACCAAATCTAAAGATGCTCGTCAATGTACCATGGTAGCATCATGGGACCCAAAAAGATATGGACCCATATATGAAGGCTCTTACCAATAGAATGTCACCTTGGTTACACACATGGGAGTGCCCAAAAATGAAATCCACCAAAGGCAACCAGAAAATGAAGAGCACATACATGATCCAACTCTGCTATAATATGGGTTTCTTGATGCCCTAAATTATATATTAATAAAGGATCCAGAATTTTTCAATCCATTGCCAAATTATAGAAGTGATAGTAGCATTTGTAAAGGTCCTCCCCACAATGTTGCTACCAGTAGCTCGGAAGGTCCTCCCTAGAGTACCCATGAGGGCTTAATCCGTGGTCCAGGAATGATCAATCCTGAGAGCCTATCTCTTGATGCGTGTTATGGTATCCCTCCCCTTGACCTGAATATCATATAGAAAAAAGGTCATACCATTGTTTTCATCCACCCTGGTGGTCCTCCCCAGGGTATACGTTGCAGATATTTTTCTCCCTATAGTCGGATGTCGTGCCATGATGGTAGTCTTCCTCATGATGACAGTTATTGTGAATACCCTCCCTACAATGGTAGTTGTCGCAAAGGTCCTACCCCTAGTGACATAACGCAATAAGAAGGTCCAACCCTCATTTCAGTACATCCTGAAGGCCTTCCCCAAGTTGTACACTATAGATATTCTCCCTACAGCTAGGTATCAAGTTTTTATGGTAGTTATTTCCATCATTATAGTCATCAAGAAGGTCCTCCCCTCAGTGACATCAAGAAATGATAAGTTCCTCCCTCATTGTATTATATACTTAAGACCCTCTCCAAGATGTACACTATATAAATTCTCGATACATCTAGCTATCAAGCTATGATGGTAGTCTGTGCCATCATAGCAGTCATTAATAAGGTCCACCCATTAATGACATCAAGAAACAAGAAGTTCATCCCCTTGTTGTATCCCACCATAAAGGTCCTCCCTAGGGTATATGTTTCAGGGACACTCACCATGATTAGGAATCAAGTTTCAATGGTAGCCCTCACCATTTCGACACCAATTGCAGAAGTCCTCCCCTTAATGAAAATTCATACTAGCAAGAAGGACCTCCCCTCTCCAGAACAAGTGTGATAAATCCCTTCTACACTAAGACACTTAGAAAGATGGATTCATACATATCAGGCACTTCATCTATGATGAGTGATATCATTTCTCAACCAGTGGATGGTATGTAGAAATTCTCATATTCTGAGCAACCCTAGAATCATTCACATATCAATGAGGCTCCCACCAACTAGGACGCTTGGAATGAAATTTTTAATAAGAATTCAAGTTGGTAATATCAAGTAGAGGAGTCCCTAGAGGAAAAAAAGAAGTATATGTTTCTCATGAGAAGACAACTAGCTAAGGAGAATATACAAATGATGTATTTCCCTATGGCCACTTCTCACTTTAACATACTAGGGGAGTGGTCTGGGGAATGTATTCATGACATTCGCCTTAATATATGGATGAATCATCACTAGAAAAAAGAAAAATTCCTACCCTACGAAGGGTATGCAGACTATGCCAACACGTTAGGGGAGCCTTGACATCTAATTGTCTAGGAAGCCCTCCCATCCACATGACAGCCACAATCAGAAATGCCAAGGAAAAACATTTAATTTTATTTCCTACATGAAATGAACATGTTGTGTCGCCTCATTGGTGACTCCCCTGACTGGAGATCATATTCGGGGATGGGGAGAACATAGAGCACTAAACTTCACCCCACATCCTATCTAGACAACCTCATTGGAAATTACATCTTGTAATGTCATTACATAGAGAAAGTAGTAAAATAAAATTCCTACTCAAGAAATATGGAATACTCAACAAAACCCAACCTAGAGTAAGTCTCAAAGTGTTATTCCCAAAGAGATCAATCCATAAAAATGCTTCTGATCTGGGTAACTGAGAACATTCAGCAGGCTTCTCGCCTAACGGAATCCAACCGACAAGCAGTGATCATGTCTTCAAAAGACCATAAATCCCATATAGGTCCAATACCATACTCATCTCATACCCATTTGGGAGTGTTTTAAATTAAAAGTGTGGAAATGGAAGTATCTTCCACCCCAATATGGTAACATCCCCAACCTACAGAGCTGGGGGAATTTTTAACTCAAAGTGGCCCTGTGAGACCAACAAATCTAGGTCAGAGTGCATCAATAGAAGAATGGGACCAACCACGTCCTGCAAGGATAGGGGAAATTTTACCTCAAGTTCTTGCACAATATACGTCTATATTCTCCCATCTATGAAGGAAGATTAGAAGTGAAGCCACTTGTTCCACCCTGTCTGGTGGTTCACACCCTCTGAGACAAAGGTTAATTATGGGGTCAGATTAGGGATCCATTCAGGTTAACCTTCACCAAGAATCCGGAAGAATACCATAGAAAGGAAGGATAAATTCGAACAAAGTATGAAGAAATCCTTCCTACCATTTTGGCACTGAGTACATCACCCCCAGTGCGGTATGCAAAACTGAACATGGTAAACGTCAACCCCGTGGATCTCATAGGAAATGATACAAATGGAGAGGATTCAAAAGAAGATGGTTCCCTCACATAGGTATTGAACACCGATCATGATGGTGTGCATACCGAAAACCAGAGAGTAGCCTTAAATTTAGGTGCCCCCTTAATTAATCTGTCATTACCTCCCTCAAAAAATACCAACAAAGAGAAGAATAAATCACATGTCATCTATAACCCACCTCTTCTTTCCCCTGAGAATGTGTTCCCCACTCTCGAATAAAGATTCTCCATGTATGAGGAATAAATGAAAGAGCTCAGGTAAATTAATTTAATGTTGCATTGAGGGAGCTATCTTTCTGGATGTGTCCCCCTGTAGAAAGTTAACATGTATTTCCGGAAGAGGTTCCCTTGCCACAGGAACTCATCTTGATAAATAAAGTCAAGCTCATAACCTCATCTAACCTAGAACTGGGACTGTAAACCTACTTAAATTTGGCCTCAAAAGGACCTCATCACTTCCCACCACTTGGAATGAATTTGGAGTATATTATGGTAAACCCACAAAGGATACCCCCAGCTGGGTACACACCCCAAAATCCAGCTGCACCATCATGCCCACCATTGGTCGCTACCACACCATCCCAAACTCATGCTCGACAGGATATGCATCAAGGGATCTTGAATACCATTGAGAAGTTAATATCTTGACTATAATCCATGTAGGGGTAGCTTTCTCTGATGCAACCAGAGGAAAAAATCCTTCCCTGATTTGGTGAGGAATGTTTTTCCACCACCAAACTTCAGAAACCCCATATTCCCAGTGTTCAATGGCTTGGGAGACCCGGAATAACATCTATTGCACTACACTTCTCACTGTAAACCCTTGATGGGAACTCCAAAGCAGCAAGAAGCAGTAGAAGTCATATTCTTTATGTGAACCTTATAGGGTTCGGCATTTTATGGTATACGAGCTACCCAACAAATTCAATCACAGGCTGGGAGGACCTCCGGCATCATTTTCTCTTCCAGTTTAGTTCGAAATTGTCTAAGAAAATATTTAGTGATATCATGAACTCCATGTAGTGAGAGAATGAAAGAGTTTTAGACTTCATTTCCAGATTGAGTGTCCTAACTTATTCCCTAAATTGATCACTCTTCCAAGATGAAATGATTGCTATGTAAATTGATAATCTTCGGGATGAATTACAAAAACTAGTCATCCTGGTGAGGTAAACAAGTGGGTTTTGATATTTCTCATTGATTTCCCAAAGTATAGAAGACACCTTTCATCGGACAAATCTAATGTCTCGAGTGGCCCCATCATCTCTAGGAAAAAATAGTGTGAAAAGATAAAGTTTCTTATATCATGCGTAATCCACCCCCACCACCATCTCTATTTATGAGGCCTCCAACAAATCATGTGGGACCCCTTGGATGCCAAAAGCCACACCCACCTCAGAAAGAAGGGAAAAGGGGTGATAAAAGAAATCATTTCAAGGAATGAAGAAATAAAGCCTACTCATTCTGAGATGACCAGTTTTGTGACTATTTCATAGCCTCAATGAATTGAAACTTGCTCTTGCTACTAGAGAAAAAGTGATCTGAGTAAGTGGGTCAACCATCAAAATTATTGTCCTTATCACCAGATATTGGGACACAACATCCATGAATGCTTCATCTTTAAGGATCTATTAAAAAATGGTTGATTTCAAGAAATTCAAGTTGGGTACTCCACTAGCTCAAGTGGTGTAAGTTTCCACCTGAGACGCATGAGAAGAAGAATAATGACATACGGTCACCAGTAAAAAGTATAAAAAAATTGATAGTTGGATGACCTAAAAAATAGTCAACCAAGTTCATGTAATCTTCTAAGAAAAGTTGAAGAAACCAGTTATGCCCCCAATAGCTATTAATGCAACACATTTTTCATCCATATCCCCTCAATCCTATAAAAGTCAAAAGGGTAGAAAGTAGGATTAATAATATGGGCTGACACTGAAGCCAAAGCCAGTATTGATACATTCAAACTTCATGTTAGTAGACTTAGTACAATGGGCACCACCCTACCAAATGGTACAATGAGAACTGACCCGCCCAATGGAACCATCAGAAAGAGGCAGTCAGAGATAAACATTGTGGGATCAAGAACTGATCTTCATCTCTGTTAATGTAATCCATTTGAAAAAACCCTTCTCTGATAGAGACTATGGCCATGAACCTGAATTCCCTTCTCCCAACCAGAGATCCGAAAGAAGAGTCTATAGAGGCCAACGGTTTATTGGAAGGAATGATCGTGGTAGGAGTCAAATTCTTAGCCACACCATAACTCAAACAGTTAATATTGTAGAAACTCAAGGAAGGACCCTCCGATAGATACAATGAGAACCGGAATGCTCCTCCACCCTCTCCGGAAGATATCTGAGCCCAGTTATCTTTGAGTTCCTATTAAAGGATGATAAAATATCAAATCACCCAAGGCATATGGGTGAACTAGTTCGTCTGATCCCGAAAAGGACTACAATGCCACCAGCTCCTATCACAGAGGCTAGACCATCTACGTCTAAATTTCAAGATCCTAAAGTGATTATGAAAGAGAAACCCTGATCTGGGAAGCACCAAACATTAGAGAAGAAATATGGTATTCTAAAGTAGCTGGCTTCAGTACCAACAAATATATTAATACTGGATACTTTGAGACTGTCCACAAACCATAGGGATTTACTCATCGAAGCCTTACTAAGTCCCCAGGAATTCAAGGCTGAAGTATTTGTAGTCGAAGTATACCAGATGTTGACCAATACCAAATAATGACACATCGTTATCTCTTTCACATACATAAATGAATACGCCCCCATTCAAGGGCACATAAAACCCTTATATGTGTCCAGAAAGATAAATGGTATTGATGTTTGTTGGATTTTCATCAAAAATGGGTCAAGATTTAGCATCCTATGATAGTGAACACTTTTCCCCCTAGGATATGATGAAGAAAGTTTGACACCCTTCACCACAACACTTCTAGTATATGATAAAATCTCGGGAAAGCCATTGGGATGAATCAAGCTTGAAACTTTGCTGGGAGACATCATGTTGGATTTTGAGTTATTGGTAGTGAGGCAAAGTAAGACATTCAACATCCTATTAGGGAGGCCCTAACTGCATCATCACACTACAATTTTGTCATCATTTGCGTCAAATATTGTGCTAATGGGAAAAATAGAAAATTGCACACTGATATATCCTCGTTCGAATCATGAGAGTCACATTACATCGATGCAGGTTTATATAAACAGAAAGAGAATCAGCCTTTGGATGATGACATTGACTAGATCACTTCCCATGATGGATTGGAAGTGGCTCCCACCAACCCCCTCCAATACCTTGGGGAAGATTATCCATTACCCATCAACCAAGTTGAATGTATCAGTTCAAGCCCATATACAGGCTCAATTGTTTGAATGACTTCTGATACGACCACCAAATTCAAAGACACTGGAGAATGGGCTGACTCTAATAATGTTTGAAAAATCACTGACAAAGATGCTCTCAACTAGTCCTCAGGGCCCCAAACTGTCCCCTCCTTACTCACTAAGGAAAAAATATTATTTCTCTCCCAACATTGGAGATTTCAACTCAAGAATCCTCCCTCCATCCGAAGAGGAAGAAGATGATGTAGAAGAAGAAAAGGAAGAAGAAGAAGAAGAAGAAGAAGAAGACCTCAATGATGCCCCTCCCACGTTTGAAGGTGTCTCCACCACAATTAATGAGCTTAAGGAGATAAATCTAGGCTTTGAAGATGACTCGTGACCCACTCTGATTAGTGTGTCTATGCCTGTCAAGGAAAAAGAGGCTTATACCTCCTTAAAAACAAATCGTGATGTGTTGGCTAGGAACTCACAGAAATATTAGGAAATGATCCTAACGTCACCACTCATCATCTAGGTCTGGCAGAAGATCAATAGGGCTATAAGAAGGCATCCAGAAGGACCCACCTGATGCATGCTGCCAAAATAGAAGCTGAAATTGATAATATAATCAAATCCAATTTCATACGTGAATTCCAATACCTGGTATGGATAGCGAACATAGACCCTATCAAAAAGAATAATGGACATATTAGAATCTTCATCGACTTCAGCGACTTTAATTGGCACTACCCAAAAGTTGATTTTTTTGTCCTGATTACAAAATTGTTGATCGACACAACCCCCAGATATGAGTCCCTCTCTTTCATGGACGTCTAATCTAGATACAACCAGATCTGAATGGCCCAAGGAGATGAATAAGCTATTGATTTTAGGGCCCCTTAAGGAGTGTTTTGTTATAAGTTTATTCCCTTTGGTCTAAAAAATTTGGATTCTACATATCAGCACACCATGCACTACATCTTCAAGCCCTTCCATGGAATGTCTATCGAGTGCTATATCACTAATTTGGTATTCAAATCCTGATAGCTCTCAAACCACCTATCTAATCTTTGAAATTTCTTCAACAAACTATGAAAACATGGTTTAAATATGAATCCCCTAAATTGTGAGTTCGGAATTACCTCTAGAAAATTACTCAGCTTCATTATACGTCATCATGGAATTGAAGTCGACCATAATAATATAATATACATCTTTAGAATGTCCCCACCTCACAACCTCACCGAGTTGAAAGGTCTCCAATGGCACCTGGCCTACATTTGGTGCTTCATAGCTGACCTGATAGGTAAATGTTTACCTTTCACCAGGTTAATGAAGAAATGGGTTACGTATGTTTGGGATTATGAATGTCAATAAGTGTTTGAAAATATCAAAATATATATCCTAAACCCACTAGTTATGATGCCAACATTTTAGGGGACACCACTCATTTGGTACATAACAACCTTGGAACAGTCATTAGGATCCTTCCTCACACAAAATAATGATGTTGGCAGCGAGAACAACCTCTATTACCTCAATCGAATAGTGATTGATGCTGAAACTTGATATTAAAGGATCGAAAAAAACTACCTTTCCCTAATTATCATGGTTCAAAAACTCAGTAATTTCCTACATCCCCATGAGCTCCACCTAGTCTCTCACTACAACCCACTCAAATATATGCTCAACTGTCCCATTATAACTAGATTCGTATCATGATGGGGATTCATCCTACAATAGTTTTACATATGTTACATACCCAAGAAGGACATTAAAGGCTAGGTGTTAGAATACTTCCTAGAAGAGAACCCCTTGGAAGAAACAACAATATTGGATGCCAAAAAATCCCTATGAAAAAGTGTTCTCCGTCCAAGAGGACCCCCAGACATGGAAAATGTACTTCAATGGTACTTCCAGAATCATGATAGTGAAAAGGATGGAGGACCCCATGCTCAAAAAAGTGGGTCTAGGAGTTATACTCATGTCACCCAAAAAGGTATTCTTGCCTTATTCCTTACACATTTCAGAGGGATGTACAAATAATGAAGCAGAATACCATGCCCTCAATGGGGGCCTAGACCTGGAACTTCATGGACAAGCCAAACACCGAAAGATAAAACATGATTCAAATCTAGTCATCAAGAAGGTCAATGGTGAATATTCTATTAAGAAAGAATTATTTGACCCCATGTTGAACCATGTTCAAGAACTGATGGAAAAATTCCCATCAAAACCCACACTGACTTATGTCCCCTGGTAATGAAATTCTCAAGCCGATGCTTTGGAAAATATAGCCACTACAATGGATTATCTATATTGGGATTAAACAATTATTAGAGTTTCCCACCTTAGAATAGTCTTTCCATTTATCCAAAACAATATAGAGTAAATTGATGTGATTTTCGCCATTTCAGAGCTTTATGGTCACACCAACGGTTGGATGACTCCCATTGAAAATTACCTTTAGAAGGGGTAACCCCCGCAAGATAGGGATGGAAGGGAACAGATCTGGAGATGGGTAGTCAACTTTTTCTTGTATAATGGGGTAAACCAAGATAAGCTTCTCTACAAATAAGGCCTTTACATATTCCTTCTTAAGTTCATTGATGGAGGTTAGACTGCTACCATAATCAAAGAAGTGATCGTTGGAGCCTGTGGAGTGAATCAATTGGAAACCAATATCTCTCATCAAATCTAAATGCTTGGATACTATTTTCCCACTATGATACATGACTGCATCATATTCACTAAGAAGTGCCATTCCTACCAATTTCATGCCAATTTTATTCACGGACCCCCGAAGTTACTTTATACAGCTAAGTGATCCTAGCCATTTTGTGTCAGGTGGATTGATGTTTTGGGACTATATCCCCCTGCTATAGCACAAAAATTCAAGTTGATACACACAGTAACTAACTTCTTTTCCAAATGGGACTAATCCATACCCCTTAAAGACGTTGTGGTGAAAAGAATCATTATCTTTGTGAAGGCCATTATCATTACTAGAATTTGTGGCCCTTATACAATTATAATGGACAACAAAACCAACATCCACTCTTCTGAGTTAGATAATTTATAACAAGAGTATAGAATCAAATCCAATCATTTATCCCGTTACCATGTGGTAGCCAATGGGATGATAGAGTCTATCAACAAGAATATGTCCAACATACTCTAAAAGATTGTAGATAAGGATAATAAATCATATCCTAATAAGCTCTTTCATGCTTTATGGGAATACTGGACCATGACCCGTACTGACACCCAGGAAACCCCATACTTAATAGTGTACAGGGTAGAGGTAGTTTTACCGATCGAAAATCAAGTTCCATAACTTCGTGTGACCATTTTTTATCAACTTTCCCTATACTAGTAATCCCAAATAAGGTTTGGTGAGTTAGAGAAACTAGATGAGAAAAGATTTCACACTTTGGACTATTTGTAAGTTTATCATAAATTAGATCACATGAGCTTTCAACAAAAAGGATTTCCTCTGATCTTTCCTCGAAGGAGAGATGGTGTGGGTCCCCAAAACACTAATGATACTCGGGAAGAAGACCCCAAACCTTAAACAAAGTGGGAGGCACCATATGTAATACATGGGGTCTATTCCAATAGAGCATATGCCTTGATATGAATGGATCTCATCACGGCTCCTAGAAATGAAAAGTAAGAAGTACTTTGTGTGGATGCGATGTCTGATTCTAACAGTCCAAACTCTGTGACCCTAAACTATGAGTTATAGTTCTAACAACATGATGTTAAACTATATGAAACACATCCCTGAAATATGACATTAAAATGTGATGCTATTTTCCTCAAATTATGACTCTAAACTACACATCATAGCGTCCAAGCTATGAGATGTTAAACCGCATAGCATAAATCATCCTAATCTTGTGATGATAAAATGCATGATCCCTCAAAGAAATATGTATGGCTTGATTCCCATTCATTATTGGGATATGTAGTGATTCCTTGATTCTGGATCATGTCCCATCCCCCACCATATAATGAAACAAAATTCATCTATCATGTCCTCCATTTCCCTATATTTACAAGGGAAATACTTTTCACTCCTTGTTTCTCAAATAGAGTGTAGCTCACATGAGCTTAGGATTGGTGGTAAGGATTGTTTTAAAAAAACAATCTATAGAGAAATATGGTACAAGCGACATATGTAGTGGATGAAACCCAAATTCCCCTACTCCTTTATCCAAGTAAGATTTGTATAGGGAACATTCAGAACTACATGCAGCTTGATTCTTGTCCTTGTAGGATATGTATTGATGAATGGATTGGAATCCCACCCAAGCCACCAACAAAACGAATGTCCTTACATGTCCCTATGCATGGACTGATCCTTTGTAGGGAACATTCAGTACAATTTTCATCTTGATTCCTGCCCTTGCAAGATATCTTGCGATGCACGGATCTTGAATCCTGGCCCAACCACCATTTAAAAAAATGCCCTTTCCTCCATGTGTAGGTCAAACTCATATAGGGATTTCATGAGAGGCCATAACCGCATAATAATAAACTATAAGATTCTTCATGATTCACGTGCATCCCAATTATTAATTTTATAAGATCCCGTAATTCCCCCACACATAAGAAGACAAAAGATCATTCTTACCCCTAGACATATGAGTCAGATCTATGTGGGAGATCTAGTAGTTCATGTATAATTAGGGTCTTGGTATTTCTTACATTCCCATACACATCTTTCCCATTTTTCAAACTTCATACTCTATGAAAACATGGATCCCCATAAACATTCATGGCCATATTATATGGAACGCTAGTGTCATGTGGACACATTCATTTTGACTATGCACATCATGACCCAGTGACTCTGTATATGTCTCCTAAAAAATTTCCATCGATCAAAGGAAAATTTGTCCTCAGAAGAGTCAACTCCTACCTTGGAATGCTCAATGGAATACAAGCCCCATGTCATTCCTCATGATCCATGTTTCCCATCAGGACAATGGTTTACACCTTATATCATCACTCATGTCTAAGTAACACCAGAACATCCCAATCATGATTAACTCAATGCTATTAATAATATGTGTGATGGTATAACATCCTTGTTGCATGACTCTAAATTGCACAGCATAATGTCCTCACTGCATGATGTTAAACTGCATGGCCAGAATCATCCTTGTTGTATAACGTTAAACAACATAGAATTGGTTTAACCCTAAAGTGCTCGTTGTTGTTGATTTTTATACTTTTAAGTGGTGATCTGGAATCCACATAATCCTTGTTTTCTAACACCGAGAATTGATCACATAAGATTAGGGATTTCAGTGAGATATCCACCATGATATCATGGAAAATCAGTCCAAGGATTTGGTCCCAGCAGCATGACCCTAAAAGGCATATGTCATAGTTCCCTTCCCCATAAGGAACCCCGTGTCCTAGTTGTGCGACATTAAATGATAGGGTACCCCAAAGATGGGACGAATGCTTCACCCTGAGTATGAGTCAGATCTACTTAAGGGATACCTAATTCCATGATTGAATCACATCACAAATTTCTCTAATGTATATGGATACACTCCTGTTATACCTCAAACTTTGTGATCTGAGTGATCTTGAATCCCCATAATCCTCCATTGCCATTGGAGATGGATGGCCAGTGTCCTGTGGACACTTTTGTTTGGAAAAGCACATCATGCCCCATGGCTCTGCATATGATTCCTCTAAGGCAACTGTCAAAAAAAGGAAAAAATTTCCCCAAGAGAGTCCTCTCCTATCTTAGTACACCCAATGGCTTCCAAGCCTCGTGTCCAACCTCTTGATTCAAGGGCCCTCAATGTCATGGTTTACATTCTCCTTCCTACCCACATCTTAGATATATCAGAACATATTGGCTCAATTCACCTCTGGTCACTCTTGATGTTTTTGTAAAATAAAGATACCCCATCTATATGTGTGAAGTCGATCTGCATATAAGAGTTAAAAATGTCCCCACTTATTTTTAGGTTCATCGGAATTGTTTGACTAAAATAAATTTCCATTTTCATGCTTAGGATCACCCCTTGACAAAGGTCATATGTCATGTTCAGAAATTTCCTAATCTCCATTGTCCTTCATAGTAGTTGGAGATGGAAGGAAAATGTACTGCAGACACCTTTGTTTGAATATGCACATCATTCCCTGGAGGCTTTTCATATGTCTCCTACAAAATGGTCATCAATCATAGGAAAATTCATCCTCAGGAGAGTCCTTTCATGTTTTCATATTCTCATATGACATTCATGTCTAGTATCGACCCCTGGATTTGGAAAACCCCTCAAGATAATTTCTCACATACCCTCCCATTTTTTAAATGCACCGACATGAAAAAGATTTCTAATTGAACTTACTATTCACCTACTCTCCCTTACACAAGTAAGAATCGTGTGGGAGTTGTTTCCCTCTCAAATCTGAAATGAATTTCCCTAATAATTTTGGACATCACCACTCAAACAGGCCACACACTATGGCTCCCAACATCAAAATAAATTCAATGTGTTGTAAATCCTCATAGACCATTAGAAATGGAAGGCCAGTGTCTTCCAGACACCCTTGTTTGACTATGTATATCATTCCCTTATGGAACTACATATGGAACCTACAAAACGGTCATCAATCAAAGGCCAATTCTTCCTCATGAGAGTCATCTCCTACCAATGTAGGCCTGAAATGGCTCTTGAGCCTCATACATATCCAAAACTCACAAATTTAGGCTCAAGAGAAATCCCCCATTCATGTTTGAAAGTAATTAAGACATTCCTGGAAGATGAATCCTAAATTGGGGACCTTTCCCCATCAGGTTTGGTCAAAGTTGTTCATCATAAAACATTATTAATAAATTTTAATAGAATATTGTAAACTACCAGTGAAAAAGACGCCATACTCGTTAGAGTGAAAATATGCAAAGGGCGCCTTTGGATAAAAGTCGACTATTAGTTCATTAATCCTACGCCATGTATGGTTAGGAAAAATATTTTTCAGGATATCAAGAGAGATATAAAGCTTGTTAGGTCAATAATCAACAAAGGGAGACCTAAGAAAAAGTCATTATTATACCCTCTAAGCCTGTTTCAAGCAGGCTTGAGAAAAAAAAGGGTGATAATGAAAAAAAACAAATGTTCGCAAGGTTTTCCATAAAACCTCAACAATTGTCAAACTACACTCATTGAGTCCTGCAAGTCATGCAATAATTAGATCCCAATTAAATCCTTTCAATTTACTAGTTTTGATTCAAAGTTTAAAAGTAATACATTATTGAAATGATGTTTATATGATTGATTGTGATCAATTGACATGATAATAATATAAAAAATAAAAATAATTTGAAGTCAAATTAGCTTCATTGAGTTCAACAAAAAATGGATGAAAATCCCCATTTTAGAGTCACTCTAAAGTATCAAAAGAAAAATTAGTGCATATAATGATTTGGGGAAAGTTACAATAAGTTCGGGCTCACTCTTTCCATAAAAATGGAAAGTTACTGCCATGGGATGTAAATAGTTTGTTCTAAATAAGCTCTCTCATCCACTTTAGCATTCATCATCAGGTGAAAACTTTCTATGAAAGCTTTAATATCCCACATTTTCTTCTAGATAGCTTTGTAATTGGCATACGAAGAGGCCACATGAGCCTTAAACCTTGCTACTTGGGCCTCACACTCCCACATCTCTTCCTTTTGGGTTTTCACCAAATCATGAGCCTTCAACTCTTCAGCCAATAGGTAATTGAGTTCCTCTGAAACATCATAGAAGGTCGTCACCTGATGTTGGGAAGAATTGAATTGGTCTAGTTTATCTTCAGAAGAAGCAAGGTCATCAAGGGATGTGATGATCTGGTAGATGAGAATATGTAATTACTGATAATCAAAGCCACCAGAGCCTAGCTTAGTGAATAACTGCTAAATGTTTTCAGTCTCTTCAGTAATGCTATCCAGAGGTGTTTCTACAGAAAGGGCACATAACTGACACCATGCCTATTTTTGTACTACCTAGTGCCTCCCCGCATCACCAATACCTTTATCCTCCCCCACTACAATGGTTCAATAGGTATAATGTGTCGTCGCGGGAGTGCGGAGGGACCTAAGATAGGATACCCAAGATGGGAGGCTTTCCTTACCCTTACATGGTTTGACTACTAGAGATGGACGCGAAGGACTTGTTGCTACTTCCAGGCTTTCTGGTGATACTCTGCTAGGGCCAGCCTCATTTGATTCATGGTTAGTATCTACAGGATAGGAGTAGTATGAATCAATCTCCACTGATATAGGTCATACCGATGTAGCCCCTTCCAGATGCTTTCATTGGATAATCAAGTGTCTTCTTTCCCTAGGGGAGAGAACAGACGGTGTATCTATTGAGGAAAATACAAGGACAGGAATATAAGACATAGCCATCACACTCATCCCATAATAAGGAATTTTTGGAATGGTATTTAGGGTTAGATCAGGGAGAAGAATGGTTAAAGTATTCTGGACCTGTCGAACTAGTTTTCTAAGCACCCCATCAGCATAACATCCCACCCACATATAGGCATATTAAGGTGATAAAAAAGTGGATATCGTCATATTGGGTATGATAACTTACATAGTGGCACATTCCCACATCATCATAATCTATAACTAGAGAAGAATTACGGTATTCTATTCTCCCCTTAAATAAATAGCCGAAGGGATTGTAGTTTGTTGAAGCCACCCAAATTGTCTGGCGAACCGGTAAGGGAGGTTTAGATCACAAATGGCCACATGATCTATGTGAATAGTGACAATCACATCCCAAACTATGATAATGTATGTGTGTTTCTCTAAAGAACCACCCATGTCACCTCTTAATGGCCCATAAGGGGTGGGTGCGTTGCAAATGATAAGAATGAAGAGTCATTCAGCATCCCAACTGCATTGCTAATGCTTAAAGTCTTGGGTTGAATAGTGGAAATGTTGAGAAGGGCAGGTTGAAAGTATAAATGAGGAACCTTTGTTGTGCGTCGATATTCATATCAAAGGAAGTTTTCTTCCATCCACCCATACAAGAATTGAAATAGTCTGATGAGATGATATGGAGTCATACCTTCTTGTATCTGTCCAAATAGTGCATAAAGTCGGGCAATAGTAGGAGTGGCCAAATTAATTGGTCAATCCACTTTCAGCATAAGTGTCATCATCGAAGTATAGGCCCAAACCCCAGTATATACATCACTGGATGGGAAAATCCATCCACTCAAAAACATAGAAAATAAAATTGATAATCTAAGTGTAAGTGGCACCTCTGGTTGAAACTCATATCCCCAGGTGGTATATCCTCCCGCTTCAAGGGTAGCATAATAACACCCTTGAGTCTGTCAAGACTGGTGGGGTGGATGAGTTTGACTAGGAATGATCTCAGATTAAGACCTTTTTTCTACAATAATAAACTTATCCACACCTCAAATGGGATAAGAGGAGAGCCTGGATGAGATGATTAATTAATCCCTCTGCCATAACCAGTAGGGTCCTTGTTAATGGGGACACATGGTCAGTATTATCTCAATTAGTGGTTTTTGGAAGAAACTCATCATACATCTCTCTAAGGATGGGGAGTCCTCCAAGCTGATGGATGTCCTCTAAGATGATTCCTACCTCTCCATGCGACAAATGATAGGTGTTGGTGCTTGAACACCAGTGAGTCAATAGCTCATTAAGGATTTCACCAGGGTAGAAGGCTGTGAACTGAGAAACCCATGCTTCCTAAAATATGTTCACTATCTCCAACTGGTGAGGGGACTCCAAATAGGTTTTATGTACCTAGAATTATTAGGCTCATTCTTCAGAGATGAATCTTCTAGAACGCAGGTCCCACTTGGTGTTCCAACTGTTGTTAGGGTTTTCTTTGGAAATATTGATAATATATGGGTACTCTCGGGAAACTAGTCTCAAGGTAGTGTTGCAACACCTGTTATCGCATAGAGTCCACACTAAGCCTTCCAATATGAACACATTTTCTTGAATCAGAGTAGCTATGACTTATCCTACTGGGGAATTATTGGTCTGATTATGTCCTTGCAGTGCTTCTAAGAGAATGAAAGGGGTATAGGGGTCATCCAATTGTAGAGGAGCATCATCAAGATAAACAAAACCATAAAGTGGAAACTATACAAAAAATGGGAAAGCTATGAGATCTGGTGTGAGGAGATATTTTAAGAATTTTTTACAAGGAACAATGTAGGATTTAAGATGGTCCTCACTATCCCCCACCATGGTTTCCCTCGTCTTCATCGATTTCATCAAATCTAGTGAGGGAGTCATTGAAGCATGTACAAAAATATCGAAAAATCCCACAAAACGTTTTTCCAATAAAAATTGATGGAAGAATGCCACAAAAAATGGCTAAAGAACATAAAAAGGTATTTTCATGGGGTTCCACATAATGTTTCTAGTAATGATACGCAAAAACCATTTCATGTGTGGTGCATGATACGCATAAGCAATCCTCGTGTGCTAAACAATACATAGAGATAATCCATGCATAATGATGCGGTAAATGAAAGCATTATACCATGAACAACCATGGTATGTGAAACACCTGTGAGGTGTTGGCCCATGGAGTGTTGGATAGGAAAAGAAGGGTTTGTGGAAGGCGGATACCTCAAACCAAATCCTCAACAAGTCCTTATTCAAAGTTTCAGTTTAAAAGATTAATTTTGGACTAATAAGGATTAAATTTCAGTTCGTCGGTTCATATTTAGTGAGTGGGACACACAAACCATGTAGTGTTCTCCTAAGAGAAAGTCTATATTTTAGTTTTAAACTCCAAAACACAGTTTATGAAACCCAAAATCCAGTTCATGGGTAGAAGAAATGGTGAAAAGTTCATTTCATGGCATGTATGAATTAGTTTGTGAAAACATTTTTTTTTTCAAAAGAAGCAGTACGCGAAGTCTTAGAATTTTGAGGGAGAGTCAAGAGCACCTTTCATCATGAGAAATAGTAAGATAAAAATGATATTACCCACAATATATTGGTGTGGTCCCTTCATACTAGACCGACCTGTTCTACCACAATCCACTTCAATTTGGGATCGCTTCTACATCATAATAATATCCTCTTCATTCAAAACAGATCCCATTCCTATGGGGGGATTTGTAGTGTCTTGAAAACATTGTAAAGGGTTGAAAATACTCCCACAGTCACTTTTTATAAGGAAGAAATAATTCTTATAAGTTTATTAAAGTGAATAGACTCAAATTGAGTTTCCAACTTTAGAAGAAACTTGCAGGAATTAAATTTCTCAAGGAGTTTTAAGTGAACTATGTACCATCACTGGGAAGGGTTCATGGACCACATAAATTATGAAACACCAGTATGTGGAATGACCCATGAGGCACTGGCCCATGGGGTGATGTCCAGCAAACCCAATTGACTGAAACCGCATTGCATAGGGAATCAAGTGCGTGAAGGTATTCTAAATACCCTCTCTCAAACTCAGCAGTGCATGGATGAAGAAAATTGGAAACATTCCATGAACCATGACTCTAAAACCATATCCTCTGCAAAACCCAGTTGAATGATTCTTCTGTGATTCAATATATCTCTTCATGGGATTATGAAAACGGTGTCGTATGCCCATAGATATGATTTCCCTAATGCACTGTAAAAAGAACTCATAAGGAATTGAGAAATGACAGATGAAGAAATCATGGAGGAGACCCTAGAGGTTAGAAGTAATAATTTAGAGAGGATTCTAGCATCATCCTCAAATCATTAGTGGAGCCCAAATTGCAAACCACGTTTGTCGCAGGTATAAGTAGCCATGAACCATAAAATGAAGGAACTTAATAATAATAGGAGAACTACTAACCTATGTAACGTCCCAAACTTTTTAATTATATTTGTTTCCGAGTTTTTTGTGTTTTTTTATTTTATACTCAACAAAATTATATCCTTTAATTAATTAACTATGTATAATTATAATGAGACCGTTGGGTTTCGACTGTTATATGACTGTTGGTAAATATGACCGTTGGAAACTATAATCATAATGTTTTGTTTTTATAAATACAGTTATCTTGGTTAATTAATACAGAAAGAAGATATAATGGCCTCATCCAGTAGACTCGATCCATATGAAGCCCATCTATCGGAGCTTGGGAAGGAGGTAGCATCCCTGGTCTTTTCTCTAGACCAAGCTCAAGCCGAACATCAACATATGAAGCTTGAATGGAATTTCTTAAGGGAGAAGTTCAAGCTAATAGAAGTCACCACTTGGGCAATGTTGTCCGAGACACCCCAAGATTCTATCACCATAGCACACCATACACTTAGGTCCTATGCTCGTGTTATAAAGGGATAAGTAATGAGACCTTAGAAGCTTTGTGTAATCCCTTTTATATGAATAAAATTGTAATTTCTTCTTATGGACAAGTTTTTGAATTTCAAATATCTAGATAAATATGGGATGTCTATTATTGATGAATTTAAGAAAAAAGGGTCTTTTAAAATATTTATGTATTCTTTAAATAATTAATAATGTGAAATGATTTTCAAGATATGGTCTTCTACGGTTATGTTCAATATGAAATTTCGAGTCTAAAAAGATCAACTTGGTTTTTAGTGAATAGTAAAATAGGAATAGTAACATACCAATATGAATATTAATGAATAGTAAATTGACCCAAAAAATAGAAACTTCACCCATGAATTTATAAATATATTTTTGACATCTTAAAAAGAAAAAAATGATCATATTTTAAGTTTTGGTATTTTTGTATGTCATAAATATTTTATTTACAATTCAATAATTAATTTAATAATTTAAAATGGAAATTTATTTTCATAAAATTTAATCATAAATTGTTACTTTATTGTCTCATAGTTATACGATAATTTTATGGGACCTTGATTACTTTTTAAGGTGTTATAAAATAAGTTATAGTTTTAAAGTTGTATTTTTTGAATAAATAATGATTTTATTTAAAAATTAAGTTGAAAATAACTATAAAATTATTTTCATAAGATGGAGTTCACTTTTAAATTTATAGAATCAATATTAGGTTAAGATGAATTTTTTGGATTTTTCTGAAACAGTTGAATTTTCTGTGAATGGTAAAAATACAGTTTTGAGTTTCGGGTGATTAATGACATCATTAATGGTGTAATAATGATGTAAGATTTTTGGTCGACTTATGAATATATAGATATTCTATGAGGTTTCCCAAGCGGTCAATACCATGGGCAAGCCCGTGGTTTTGCAAATACCACCGATGAGGTGTCCCTTAGAAATTAATAATTTATTCCCTCACTTTTCCTATAAATGCCAAGCCATTTCCCTCATTAATTTCATTCCAAAATCATCCTCAACGAATTTATGGTCTTCTTACCTTCCAAGGAGTCCTCCCAAGGTGCCATCAAGCCTTCCATGGTCCCGACCTTCATGTTTTTGAAGTTAATCTTCAAGGTAAGGGATCCTTTCACTCTCCTATTTTAAGTCATGACTTCCTTTATGTTGTGTCTTCTAATTTCCATCTCTTTATGTTGAGTGTATGTTATTATATGTTCTAATTTAATTCCTTTTCAGGTTTAATTGTTGATATACCCTTACCACTCTCATCAATTTGTTTTCTGAATTTTTAAGTTACACCGTTAGGCTGTCGAATTTTTCTTAAATGGAATCACATCTTTTCTTTTCTTTCATGTTTATTTTCACATGGTATGTCATTAAAATATCCATACCATGATCTTATTCACTACCCATACTTTATTATTAATTATTTATTAGTGTGTGACCTTTTTCCCCTCTCTTTTCAATGTTTTCTAAAACCATGTTATATAGCCATTATGCTGCAGAAATTTCATTTCAAAATTTCTCTTTCATTAAAAAGATTCTCTTATTTGATATATGTGAATACCCATACATATTTCATTTATATGGGTGTTCATAAATATATAAAGATTATATATTTTATTCTATAATTGACATACATATAACCCTCACCCCCTTTCCATGGGTTATAAATGACATAATCATCTTATTTTTAAGCTCTTTTTAAAACGTCACGATTTTGAAATGAAACCCATTTCTTTTATTCTCTATGGGTTATTTATGAAATGTTTGATTAGGTTCTATGTAGATCACATGAAATTAAAGACATATTAAGGGTTCCCCATAATATCACTCCAATGCATTGGGTAAAGAATTAATCTCTAGTGATGACAAGTTTCATGATACCTTGGTGAATAACCTTGGTAAGTTTTATGGCACCTCAGGGATAAACCTTGGAGATACATTCATGAATGTATAAATGAAATGTTGTAGCCACATATTAAAGTTATGATTCAAGTTCTTTTTATTATGATATTCCTATTCTTCCATTACTCATTCCCTTATGACTTTTATCATGTTCTTATTAATATTTCTCAAGATCACATGTCAACTATTTGACTTATTTACCTTACATAGCCTTTTGCTGACCCTTTCCTTTGATGTATGTCTCTAGGATATGAGATGTAGTAATTGTACATAGGAATAACTTATGATGAAGCCTTACAAGTGTATTAGAATAATTTTTTATTTTTTATTCATTTTTTTCCTGATTTCCAAGACACTAGACTTTAAAGATACTCTGTATGTAAAATGTAATGTAAAGTTATGTAATAAAATAGTAGGATTCCATAGTTGGTATCAGATGACAGTTTATTTATTTAGGGAAATTAGGCTATGAAAAATTTAGGATTAATCCTATATAAAATATTAAATATAGGAAAACTTCCTGGAATTTTGGTGAGTATTAATTAAGTGGTTTATCAATAAATTACATCCATGTCTGGATAAGAGCAGGTAAGGGAGGCTCTGGCACAGAGGTACCTAGGAGTGAAAACTCTGACAATGAGTTTCGAGCTTGACCCGGGGTATCCTGGTACACAACCATGGGCCTTGCTGCACTCTTGGTTATGACACTCCTGGGGGATATTTTTGGTTAATCATTAGCTTTTTATGAATCATTATGATGAATTTATAAAGAAATGTAATTGTTTAAAAAAAATTAAGACATAAACCCTTTATAGTTAAAATATTTTTAAATGAAATAAGTTTCTCATTAAGGTTTTATTCTTTTAGAAACAGTGGGAAATGGGAGGAACCATAAAAATGGTGACTATAATGGACCATGCTCTAACAGCCCTCTGATTGAAGCCAGAATAGAAACATTCATGCGAATGATGAACCAATTGACTCTAGTTATGGGAAATAACTTGAATCAAGCTGAGAGACCGATCTGACTGCGAAGGGAACAACATTCTATTGAGTCCTTTACACATCAACAACCACCAACCTTCATTGGATTGACTGGCCCATTGTTTACTGAGAAATTTAATAGCTCTATCGAGAAGATCTTTTCTGTGCTCTGCTGTTCAGAGCAAGAGAAGGTCTCTCTGGAGGTCTATCACTTAGAAGGAGAAGATGATCAGCGGTGGGGACTGATTAAAAACAAAATTACAAGAGTGTAATTTTATGCTATGGAGTGGAAGTGTTCAGAGGGATCTTCTTCATTAAGTATTTATCTCGTTCTATGAGAACAAGAATGGAGAAGGAGTTTCTCTAGTTGAAGTAGAAGGATAACGAATCTATCATAAGCTATGAGATGAACTTCACCCAACATTCAAAATATACCTCTATCTTTTTCATGGATCCAAATGGTATGGTTGATAGATTCTTCAATGGATTGAGACCTCTTCTATGAAAAGAATCTAGTCAACTAAGATTATGACAGCTATGAGGAGATCATGTGAAGTGCGATGAAATTTGAACTGGAGTTTGGGGAGACGTAGTGGTCTCATAAATCCAATGACCAAAAGAGATCCATGTATCCAAACTTAGGTAGGATCTTTGATCATGGAAGAGTAGGAAAGTAAGTGCAACATCCCATGTGTACTAAATGTGGGAAGAAGAAATCAGGGAACTACCTGCTTGAGATAGGGGAATGATAAAAGGCTGGAAGGGATGGCCATATTGTGAGGAATTGTCATATTGTGGTGAAAACTCAACTTCCAAACACTAATGAAAAGGGGAAGATGGTGTAGGCCCTACCAAATGTCCAGTACTTTAAGTTTGGACAACTTGGGAACTTTTCCAATCACTATTTAAATAGAAGGGTAGTGGAGGGGAACCACCATCAGCCTTAGCAAAGGCCAAGGGAGCAAGGTTGTACTTTTTCTATCATGATTTTGGAAGTTGAAGCTCCAAATTATGTGGTAGCAGGTACACTTTTTGTTCTCTCAAAGCTATCAAGTACTTTGTTTGTTTCTGGTTCTACACATTCCTTTATTTCCTCCAAGTTTACAATGAAATTAGAATCAACCCCCCATTTTCTAAAAGTAAAGTTATCAGTCAAGACTCCTTGTGGGGTTATCTAAGCATCATCAGTGTTTTGAAAATCCATTATTTACTTTGGTGAGAACAATCTTATCACAAATCTAGTAGGAATTCCCATGCTGGAATTCAACATTATACTAGGGATAGACTAGATCTCAAAGTATAATGCTAAGATAAAATGCATAAGTAATGAAATATCAGTAGTCTTGAATGGAAAACCCATAGTTATCTTCCATGGAGAGATATCTCAACAAGATCTTTATCTAGAAGAACATCCAATAACCTTCTTTATGGAATTGATTAGTGAAGAAGAAGAATTAAATGGGAGATTGAGGATAGAATATGCACCCATCGTCTAGGAATACATTGACGTATTTCCTGAGGAGTTGCCTGGACCTCCCCAGAAATAGAGGTAGAGTTCTCCATTGAACTCGTATCTGGATCTCACATGATATCAAAGACCCCATATAGGATGGCCAATGTGGAGCTGGAGGAATTAAAGAAACAACTCCAAGATCTTTTGGAGAAGGGTTTTATCCGCCCAAGTGTGTCTCCTTGAGGAGCACATGTTATCTTTTTGAAGAAGAAGGATGGATCGATGCGGCTATGCATTGATTATAGAGAACTAAACAGGATCATAGTAAAGATAAAATACCCTCTTCCATGATTTGATGACTTATTTGACCAACTTCGTGGGGGCAAATTCTTTTCAAAGATTGATCTTCGATCTGGTTATCATCAATTGGGGGTGAAGAAAAAAGATATTCCAAAAACTGCCTTGTGATCAAGATATGGGCATTATGAGTTTGTTGTTATGCCCTTCAGACTGACTAATGCACCTGTCAATTTTATGGATTTGAGGAATAGAGTCTTTAAGATCTACCTTGATAACTTTGTGGTATTTTTTATTGATGATATTTGGATATATTCCAAAATTATTGGGGAGCATAAGGATCATCTAAGGGTTATTTTACAAACTCTGCAGAAGGAGAGGCATTTTGGAAAGTTTAGTAAATGTGAATTTTGGTTACAAAACGTTTCTTTCTTGGGGAACATTGTTACCAATGAAAGAATCACAGTTGACCTTACAAAGACAAAATTTGTATAGGAGTGGCCTCAGCTTACCATAATAATTGAGATTCAAAGTTTCCTTGGATTAGAAGGATATTATAAAAGGTTTGTGAAAAACTTTTCACGACATTATTATACATTAACCATGTTAACTAAAAAATGGGTCAAGTTTATCTATAAAAAGGAGTGTGAGGAATGTTTCCAATATCTGAAGAAGATATTGGTTACTATACTTGTATTAAATCTGCCCTCAAGTGGAGAAGGATTCAATATTTTTAGCGATGCATCTGTGAAAGGGATTGGGTGTGTCCTCATGAAAAATTAAAAGGTCATTGCTTATGCATCTCAATAGTTGAAGACTCATGAGGAAAACTATCCTATACATGATCTGGAGATGGCTTCGGTCGTTTTTTATCTTAATATATCGAGGCACTATATTTATGGGAAGAAATTTGATATATACATAGACCATCAAATTTTGAATTATATTTTCACACAAAAGAAATTGAACATGATACAAAAGAGATGTTTGGAACTTCTTAAAGACTATGATTTTTCAATTCATTATCATCCCAGAAGATCAAACAAAGTCATTGATGCATTAAGCAAGAAATATCCAGTTGTTCTTTTCATGATAAGGATTCAAAGAGATCCTTTGATAAATGACCCAGTAAAGTTGTACATGGGAATTATAAGGGAAGGTAAATCATCAACCCTAACCCAAATGATTTATCCACCATCATTACAAGAGAAGATCAATAAATATCATATAGAAGATCCTTTGTTACAGAAGAAGTTTGAGGTTATGAAGGATGGGAAGTTTTCTGAGTTCAATACTAATCAAGAAGGTGTACTAAAATTTTGTACAAAACTATGTGTTCCATCTATTCTGGAAATAAAGAAGGATATGATGGATGAAGCTCATAGCTCTACTTTATTTATACATCCTGGTAGCATGAAATTGTATAGGGACCTTCGTGATCATTATTGGAGGGATAATATGAAGAGGGAGATTGCTGACTACACTTCAAGGTGCCTGGTATGTCAGGAAGTGAATGCGGAGCGACAACTTTCTAAAGGGGAACTGCAACCACTACCCATACCAGCAGAGAAGTGGGACAATATCACTATGGACTTCGTCACTAGTCTCCCAAGAACATCGAAAGGAAATAATGGGATATGGGTTACTGTGAACCATCTCACCAAGAATACCCATTTTACCTCCATTCGGGAAGATTTCTCTCTTGATTGACTTGCCAGGATTTACATTAAGGAAGTGGTAAGGTAGAATGGAGTCCACTTTCTATCAAATTTGATCATGATCCAAGGTTAACATCAAAATTCTGGAGAAGTATTCAACAAGATCTAAGCACTGAATTGAATTTTAGTACGGCCTATCACTCCCAAACTGATGGCCAATCTGAAAGGACTATTCAAACACTCGAGTATATGCTCATAACATGCTCGATAAAATTTGAAGGTGGATGGGATCAACATCTCACTTTAGTTGAGTTCTCTTACAACAACAGCTTCCACTCGAGCATTCAAATGGCACCCTATGAAGCTCTATATGGAAAGCTATGTACAACTCATACTTGTTGGGATGAAGTTGGTGAGAGAAAGCTTCTTGGGCCTGATCTTGTGCAAGAGATGACAGAAAAGGTCCATGCCATCCAGTAACACATTTAGGATGCTCAGAGTCGTCAAAAGAGCTATGCTGACAACCATCGAAGGGACTTTGAGTTTGATGTTGGTGACAAAATCTTTCTGCGGATTTCACCTTGGAAGAGAGTCATGAGTTTTTGGAAGAAAGGGAAGCTTAGCCCTAGGTACATTGGCCCCAATGAAATCCTTGATCATGTGGGAGCAGTGGCCTATTGGATTGCACTTCCTCGAAATCTAGCACATGTTCATGATGTCTTCCACATATCCCTCTTGAAAAAGTACATACCTGACCCTTCACATGTACTAAATCCAGAGGTGGTACAATTGGAACATGACATCTCTTATGAGGAGCATCCAGTAGAGATCTCGGATCGTAGAGACAAGGTTCTATGCTACCAGACTACCCACCTTGTTAAGGTGTTGTGCAGGAACCACAAATATGAAGAAGCCATGTGGGAACCAGAGGATTCTATGAGGCAGAAGTACCCACACCTTTTCTCTTTAGAGGGTACAAGATTAAAATTTCAGGGATGAAATTTCTTAAGGTGGGAGTAAAGTAACGACACAAACATTTTAATTATATTTGTTTCCTAAATATGTGGGTTTTTGTATTTTATACTCAACAAAATAAATCCTTTAATTAATTAAGTGGGTATAATTAAAATGAGAACATTGGGTTTTGACTATTATATGACCATTGGTCAATATGACCGTTGGAAACTACAATCTTAATTTTGTGTTTTTATAAATACAGTTATCTTGGTTAATTAATAAAGAAATAAGATTGAATGGCCTCATCCAGTAGACTCGAGCCATATGAAGCCCATCTGTCAGAGCTTGGGAAGGAGGTAGCATCACTGGGCTTTGCTCTGGATCAAGCCCAAGCTGAACTTCAATGTATTAAGCTTGAACGGAATCACCTAAGGTACAATTTGAAGATCATAGAAATCACCACTCGGTTGATTTTGTCTGAGCCATCCCAAGATTCTATCACCATAGCACACCATACACTTTGGTCTTATGCTGGTGTTATAAGAGGCTATGTAACGAGACCTCAGCTACTTTGTGTAAACCCTTTTATATAAATAAAATTGTTATTTATTCTTATGTCCATGTTTGTGAATGTCAAATATCCAGATAAATATAGGATGTGTATTATTGATGAATTTAGGAAAAAATGGTATTTTAAAATATTTTTGTATTCTTTAAATAATTAATAAAGTAAAATGATTTTCAAGAAATGGTCCTCCATAGTTGTGTTCAATATGAAATTTAGAGTCTAATAAGATTAACATGGTTTTAGTGAATAGGAAAGTAAGAATAGTAACATACCCATATTTATAGTAATAAATAGTAAATTGACAAAAAAATAGAAACTTCACCCATGAATGTATAAATACATTTTTGACATCTTAAAAATGAAAAAAATGATCATAGTTTAAGTTTTCATATTTTTGTATGTCATAAATATTTTATTTAAAATTTTATAATTAATTTAATAATTTAAAATGGAAATGTATTTTCATAAAATTTAATCATAATTTTTTACTTTATTGTCTATAGTTATACGATAATTTTATGGGACCATGATAATTGTTTACTGTGTTACAGAATAAGTTATAGTTTTAATTTTTTATTTTTAAAATAAATAATTATTTTATTTAAAAATAAAATTAAAAATTATTAGAAAATTATTTTCAAAAAATTTAATTCATTTTTAAATTTAGAGCGTCGATGTTAGGTTGAGATGATGTTTTGGGATTTTTCTGAAACAGTTGAATTTTCGGTGAATAGTAAAAATCTAGTTTTGAGTTTCGGTTGATTAATGACGTCATTAATGATGTAATAATGATGTAAGATTTCTGGTCAACTTATTTATAGTTATATATGATATTATGTGTCCCAAGTGGCCAATACCGTTGGAAAATACCACGGGAAATCCCATGGTTTTTCAAATACCACTGATGAGGTGTCCCTTGGAAATTAATACTTTATTGCCTCACTTTTCTTATAAATACCAAGCCATTTCCCTCATTAATTTCCTTCCAAAATAATCCTCAACGAATTTCAGGTGTTCCTACCACCCAAGGAGTCCTCCCAAGGTGCCCTCAATCCTTCCAAAGTCCCGATCATCAAGTTTTGGAAGTTACACTTCAAGGTAAGGGAACCTTTCACTCTCCTCTTTTAAGTCGTGACTTCTTCTATGTTGTGTCATCTAATTTCCATCTCATTATGTTGAGGGTATGTTCTTATATGTTATCATTTCTCTCCATTTCATGTCTAATTATTTATAGACCCTTACCTCTCTCATTAATTTGATTTCTGAATTTTTTAGTGATGCCATTAGGCTGCTGAATGTTTCGTAAAAGGAATTTCATCTTCTCTTTTCTTTCATGTATCCTTTTCACGTTGTATGTCATTCAAATATTCATGACATGATCTTATTCAGTACCCATAATTTATTATGAATTATTTATGAGTGGTTGGCCCTTTTCCCCTCTCTTTTCAATGTTTTCTAAAACCATGTTATATAGCCATTATGCTGCATAAATTTCATCTCAAAATTTCTCTCTCTTTCTTTAAAACAAATTCTCTTATTTATATATATTTGAATACCCATACCTATTTATTTTATATGGGTGTTCATAAATATATAAAGATTATATATTTGATTCTAGAATTGAAATACATATAACCCTAACACCCTTTCCATGGGTTATAAATGACATAATGATCTTATTTTTAAGCTCTTTTTAAAACGTCACGATTTTGAAATAAAACCCATTTCTTTTATTCTCTATGGCTTATTTATGAAATGTTTGATTATGTTATATGTGGATCACATGAAATTAAATACATATTAAAAGTTCACCCGGATATCTCTGCAATGCATTAGGTAAAGAATTAATCTCTAGAGATGACAAGTTTCATGATACCTTGGTGAGTAACCTTGGTAATATTTATGACACCTTGGGGATAAACCTTGGTGATATGTTCATGAATGTCTAAATGAAATGTTTTATCCACATATTAATGTTATGATTCAAGTTATTTTTATTATTATATTCCTATTCTTCCATTTCTCATGCCTTTATGACTTTTATCACATTCTTATTAATATTGCTCAAGATCACATGTCAACTGTTTCACTTGTTTACCTTACTAAGCCTTTTGCTCACCCTTTCCATGGATGTATGTATCCAGGATATGAGATGCAGTAATTGTACTTAGGAAGAACTTATTATGAATCCTTACAAGTGGATTAGAATCATTTTTTATATTGTATTCAGGTTTTTTTTGTTCCTGATTTCAAAGACACTAGACTTTAAAGATCCTATGTATGTAAAATGTAATGTAAAGTTATGTAATAAAAAGGTGGGATGCCATAACCTAATTGGTGAAATTTCAAACTATATATTCCTCATTTATGAACTCCCTATGAATGATAAAACCTAATAACCCCCTTTGATATGGTGTTCCACGTAGTCTATCATTATGTGGATTTAACCTGGTGTTGTGTACCGCATTTTTATGTAGATGGAACCCGAAGCAGTGTGACAGACCGAAATTAGGGCCGCATACCACTATGGTGTGTGGTAGTCCATGCTCAAGCCCTCCTACTGCTTTGGTGTGTGGACGATCCCTCTACTCGCATACCACTATGGTATGTAGATCTTCCCTCATCCCTCATAAGAAAATAGTGTGTGGAATAGGGTGTCTTTGGTTATTCTTTCCTCCAACTCCAATATCACCCATCTGTTGTTGTCTAGTCCTCCATAGCCCCTCAGTGAACTAGTCTCATATCATCATGCCAAAGCCTCATCTAAATCCACTGTACCCATATGATCAGATCATTGGGTGCATTAATGTGCCCCTTTGAGTCTACATACCCATGGTAAGTGGAGTCACAAAGGCTCACCCCACAATGGTTTGGGCTCTAGGGATTTCTGTAAGTCTACATTCTCATGGTAACCTGGAGCCCAAACATGGGACACTGATGTGAACCTCCCCATTCTAGGGATTAGTTTGATCACTTTCTTTTCCATTAAATGAGGAATGGTGATCAGTTTAAGGAGTTATGTTCACTCATCCTTTTTATGGATGTGACATTCCTCCCCTTTCCCAGAATGCGTTCTGGGGAACTCCCACTGAGGTAAGTCCCTAATATTTTGAGGGCTGAGCCGCATGACCTCCAATTTCATCCCACATTGAAAGGTTCATCACTCCGCACCCTCACCCATGATCTCCCCGGCCTCTTCTGTCATAGGCCTATCCTCTCCCATCAGTGGGAGAGGAGTTATGTGGTTGGTTGGATCACTCACATCCTCTTGTTACTCACACCAAGCATGAATCACATGGGCATAGAGATTTGTGGTGATTATAACATCCACACAATTATGAACTATAAGAAATATTATTCATAATCAAAACAGTATACATAGGATGCATGCTTGAAGGCCTAAGCACAAAAGGTGGTGCCCTTCAAAAAGGTTCCACCCAACCATGTTCCCTCAAATGGGAAGATCTCATGTGTAAGCCCCATGTTTTTATGAACTACGTGGGCTCTGATTCCTCTACCAAGGATTCGTAGGAATCCCATCTTATGGGTCTGATCCCCGCAATACGTCACCTTCTATCCCCCTATATAGAGATAAACTCCAGAGCACCGTATTGCATAGCTTAAGTCATCCTTACCTCCATAGCATCAAATCTGTGAATACGTATGACGATACTGCAAACTAGGTGTAGCCCATGGATGCACTCTTTAAGAATTAACCATGGATTAAAGAACATATGAACATAGATTAAATCTATAAGAGTCCTGGAATTTGAAATGATCCCTCCCCCAAGGGGTGCGGTGAGCCTGAATTCCCACATCCTCTTGACCAATATAGTCCTTAAGTGTCGTTGGCCAAATCATCATCCAATGAGCACCTGACTTTGGAAAGCATGTCCATGTATCAGAGATACCAGGGTTGTTGGTCGACTCTGGCTCTACAAATAAACCCATTGGAGACCATCTGGGGAAGTTATATCCTAAGAGGACTAATTCCACAAGTACTTGATCCCATGGAATTTCCATCTAGGGCCATTTGACTCTAGCACCTCCTTCACAATACAGAACAAATAAACTACCTATTCCCCATAGGGTCAATCCAATCCTATTTTAATGGATGATGATTCAAATTGGGTTGAAACACAGATGGTGAACCTGACGTGAAACTCTCTCTACATTGAGAGATGTGTGATGATCCTCATCAGGACATTTGGTCTTTTTCCTAAACGCTCACCTAAGCTCGAAATAATCACATATACCAGTGGTACTTAGTTAGGGAATCTCATATACCTAGGATACTTTGTAGAGGTGACCCTTATGATTTATAATACTCATGCATGGCATCATCTAATACTTAAAGATTCTCTAGTGATTATACATGGACTCTTGATTTATGACTTGGGTCCTACCTAAAAGTACATATCTATATATATGGTTATAGATGAAATTACCTATAATGTGAATATATATACATGCATGCATATATATGTGTGTGTGTGTGTGTGTGTGTGTGTCCATGGTGGCATATATTTAGAGGTTTCCCAGTATGGGCCAAATCAGGTGGTAAAAGTCTAGAGTTCTTCAGGAACCAGAGCTGACCATTTATACTTTGCATTTCTATTTTATAATTACTATATATATACACTCCTCTTATTATATTCACTTTCTTGATAGTTCTAGACATAGTTGGTGGTGGACTACTGAGTATATCTCACACCCCATTTGGGCTACTCATGGTACCTGAACAAACTTCTTAATTTCTGGTATGGAGAAAGATAAGTTCCCAACTTTTGATGCTTGATTATTAGTATTATTATGGAGTAAAATATAATAGGAATGAGCACCTACTCTTTATTCCATTAGTGAAGTCTCTGGCCTTTTTTATTTTTATTGTAGCATGTTCTATCAACTTTATGAAATGTATTCTTATTTTTTTCATTTTTTATAGAATATATTCATTACATCATTTTTTATATGACGCCTTTTATGATTTCTACATTTTATTATCTGAGACAATGTGTTAACTATAATCAGTTGTTTCTCCTTTTTTATTATGACTCCACTTATTAAGCCACCTATTATACCAATGTGACACTCTTTCACAAGAGGGTATAGTCTAATCATGGTATCTTCGTAGACCCTCTCTACTAGTCAGCATCCTCTGGCATATGAGGAGGTACACTTTATGCTATGTGGAAACAAGTTTTGCCACTGGTATCAAGTGAGTCAGTATGGGCATCACAAACTAGTATCACAGATTTATTTTATTTACCATAATATTTTTAGAAAGGTATAAATTAGACTAGGACATGTCAGAATTTGGTAATGAGAATGTTCCTAGGATTATCTTTCCCATGTATAGGTAAAATCCAAATTTCCAGGGATGGTAAATGTTTTTTTTTATTCTACTTATTACAGATGTTTTTATTTTACCATTGGGTGATGCACATGATATGTGATGTTTATTATTATTATGATTGTGGATTCCATTTTACCCTTGACCTGATATAGAAAGGATGTTTTGAATCATGCATCATCATAGTAATGTAGATATTCACATGTCATGCATTATACCATTCCATATAGGTGTGTCTCATTTCTTGTATTGCCTATAAATTTTATGAGTGCCCTAACTACGATATATGTAATTGATCTAACATCTCTTATAGGGGAATATGAAACATAATTGGTTAATTAAAATCCATGCATTAATCTAACAGGTTTTTCCTACACAGCTTGATGATGACACCTTAACTGGTCACTTTTGGATTGTTCATCCATGCACCATTAGTCGCATGGGCTGGAACATGTTTATGGTTGTGATTAAATGCATTTCGCATTTTAATTTAAAATTTTTATGTACTTTTATATATCAGAAAAGGGTATCTATATAATTCAACCATTTTAAAAAATATATAAATTAGTATGAATTTAAATTATAAAATGAACAGTTGTCGTTAAATGGGGATTCCAATTGAATATTCAAGGGTTATTTACTCTGTAAATTTCAATTAAAAATATGTATACTGGAATGTAACACCCTAAGATTTTATGAATTAATTTTTCTGAATTAATTTTATCTTTTGATATTTTTCATTTCACAAAACACTGAAAATATTTTTTTTATTAAATAACTAAGTAAAACATTCCTTTCACATAGAATCAACTTATAAAACATTACACGTTACCAACTCAGCATACGATACATGGAACGTCGACTCTTCCTACGTTACACGCAACCACAACATTATAGGGAACCAACTCAGCATACGTTGCATGGAACATTTTCAGTGTTTTTTATAACCTTCCCATCAGTTCCTAATGGGATAAGATCTGTATCAGCACCACCTTTAGGACCAAGATCATTATCACCTCACTACATAGTTAGTAGGAGTATTTCCACCTATTCAAAAACAGGAGGTGGTCATAGATAAGGTATCTAGGCTACATATGCATAGCACCAGTAGGTTGGACCAACCTAGAGAAGTTAAGTTATATATTAGTGTTGCATATCCAGTAATATCTATAAAATGTATCCATTTTTATATGATCAAAGTATCAAGACATATATATTTTTTTGTACTATTATCATACCCTCTCATTTAGTTTCTACCTTATTCAATATCATTTCTTTATATTAATTCATATCTGTGGCAATATTAGAAATTACCATACTTTAATTCTAGTACCTTGGTGATTTGATGACCCTTTACCCTCCTTTGGATATATGTTTAGAGAATTTTTACCAATGTAAAGAGTTACCCCTTGAGATAGGTGGGCATCGTTGTCTATGGAACCTCTTCTTCCACAAGATGACTGGTTTGGACATCATTCTCAAGATTGACTATTTGGTTCCTTACCATACCTACATGGATAGGTATCACTTAAGGGTGTCCTTTACATCACAATAGGTAGTTATTTATATACATAAGGGTCAATGGGATGTTCTAGGGATCCAAACTATACCATGTCATCGTGGACTTAGTGGACTGATTGTCTAGAATGCTATCCCTTTTATTGAAAATCATGGATTACATCAAGCTCATTTCCCTCCATTAGTATATCACTTTAGAGACCTCTTTCTTGAAAAATTATATGGGCAACTTCCTAAGAGAAATAATATTTTTCTATTGAGATAGTGTCTACTACTACACTGATATCCATTCCCCCTTACATGAGGGATACTACTATGTTGAAGGAGCTCATGAGGTAACTAGAGGATTTGGAGGATAAGGATTTCATATGACCGAACACTTCACCATGGAGTTCACCTATCCTTTATGTCACAACACCCTCCAAACAAAGTGTACCCATCTTGGGTCGGCAATATGATAATAGAGATAATAACCCCTGAGTTCTACCTCTAGTAGGCCCTGGGTTTGCAACCTACTCTAAGGGTATATAAAACACAAAGATGGGAGGCATTACCCTACAAGAAAATAAATCTGAAAGAGAGAGATAATATAGACACCAACCAACTCCTAATAAGACCATAAAGTAAAATAAATCTCATATAAACATATGTAATGTCATGAAAAAATACTACAACTGAAAGGGGAAAACTATAAGTACCGAAATAATGTAAAACAGTAGCGACCACAAAGCCCAAATAGCTCTTAAAAAACATTATGCTGGTATTAACAAGCCTAATCTCCAAACTAGTCCAAGTGACCTGAAAATGGTTTATATAACATATGGTGAGTATATAATTATACTCAGTAGGATCCTCCATATAGCTTCTCATACAAAATTAAAGAAATCCTACCAATGCACAGTGAACAACAAGTGAAACTAACTCTTCACCTAAATAGGTATGTTATGTTCCTTTTCTCACTATGGATACTCTCACCAAGTATCTCATACAAGAGTATATAGTATAATAAATAATTTCAATGGTACCCCACTAACACTTTTTCACTAGTTTTCCTCTTTCCCCCATTATCACACATCCTGAGAATATCTCTCCAAAAAGGCTTACCCGCAAGCACCTGGGTGAAGTACCACAACATGAACCTCAAGTATCAACATGCACCTCATCCATCACACCACTACATCCATGTAACCAAAGAAACCAATTTATTTATGGGGGCCACCATAGCTCGCATAACATGTATCATACATCGGGTATTATACCTCAATCCATTACATCTCATACATTGAGTAATGATCCTCAATTCATCACAGCCTATACATGTTACAGCTATAGTAATCCATAGGAAACAATATACAGAATATATGTGTTTTAATAACCACATTACATTACATCCCTCTACACACATATATGGGAAAATGAACCATCGTGCATACCATCACAAGTAACTACCAAGAGAAGAGAGAAGGTCCAAAGGGGGTAGTCATCCATCCAATCCCCCATCGGGATTTTGGGGAAAACACCCGCCCCCCCATGGTTCAGAATCCCTAAGGTGTCAGTTTCCCTAAAAAAATAGGGTGGATTAGTGTATAGAAACATAAAATTATAGGATATAATTTGGATCATAGCCACATTATGGGAATCACCTAGTCTTAGACATAATTGTAGCAAACATCTCTCAGACTCCCATCTGCCACTGCTAAGACTAGATAACCTATAAGAACGCAACCATATAAAGAGATATATTAAGATACTTTTTCCATTTTTATCAATTTCACTTTAATTTAATTAATTCTTTAGACATTAATTAATTGTTATCATTTTCCATATTTTATTACATTAGCATCAAAACAAAGTTCCATGCCCACCAAGCCTAACCAAACTGAGTCCACAGCTTCTCAAAATCATAACCTTTGAATTACAACCCCGCAAGATCCAAACCCATGGGTTAAATATTTATTCAATAATTTATTTAACATCATTACCACATTCCATATTTCTAGTAATTCTATGAATGAATTCAAAGCTACCAAACACATGTGTCTCAACTCTATCAGTAGGTGAGCTACCCATTGAGTCTTTTCCACCTAAAGTAGAAGCTTAGATCCATTCATCCTTGAGAAGATAAACAATAAAATCATGTGAGATACCTCTTGAATCATCACATATTTTGGAAAGAGAGTAATAAAAACCCACTACAACCATAAGTGGGTAAATTAAAGAAGGTAACAAACAATATATTCAACATCATCCACTATCATATCAATGGGTAAGCCCTGCTTCAACCCGTTCCATCATCTCTAGTGTCCTAACTGAAACTCATATGCATAACACAATGCATCTCACCTCTCCATGTATCAACTACTACCATAACCACTAGGAATCCTTGCCCAAACATATCACAATAGCCCTCCATGATCATCCCTCCTAGGTTCACATCACATCTGGGCCTCCCTTCCCCCACAACCACAAGTCTCATATCCAAAACATATCATAAGAAGAAGAAACAAACATAGTAATGGTATCTCGGCCCTAAAACAAGGTATCTAGCCTTCACACATAATGATCTATCATGGCTCAAAATCACAAGGCACTCATCATTTACAAGAAGGAAGGAATCTCAGTCTCTACAAGGAATTATCTAAATAACACAACTAGTTACTATTCCATCTTTAATAAACCGATTCATTGTTCATAGGTTCCAACTATGGGTCAACTAATTAAAAAGATATAAAAAATTAAATAACAAGTTAATTTAACATTCCTTTAATACTTCTATCTACAAGTATCAACATGCTTTAGGTTCATTAACCAATACTGTTAAACATGATCACTTCAATCAATTTGATTATCATCAAATTACAAAAACAATAATAACTAGATTCTTTAGACATGCCTCTTTATCATTTACCCAATTTATTAAACAATTAATTCCCAATTTATGTTATTTAGAAATTTCCATCAAGAACAATATTCTAACCAATCAGGGAATAAATATCACAGTATCTAGAAAATCAAGAGGAAAAACATTATCATGGTATATTGAAACAACATACGATTGTTGCAAATTATTTAATCTGGTTCAAATAATTATTAGGTCTCTTCCATTATAATCCAAGGGATAAACCAAGCTAACACTATGATTGAATTTAAATAAATAGAGAAGTAGAAAATCCCATGCCTCAAAAGGTTGTTGACATTCTTCACTTAAGAATGGATCAAAGCAATGGATCATGATCACCTCTCCCACTACAAATGCATCCACCTGAGGACGCTACAGCTTAGCCGCACCAACAAACCTCCGTGAAAACTCCATTAGAAACATGTAGATCATGCACTATCATACATAAAAGAGAAATGGGAGGAAATATATTTAATAAACCTCAAGAATGGATGTATAGCATACCATATATGGAAGAATTATTACTACAAATCAAAGAAGTGGGCTATAGATCATTCCTTGATTAAGGAATCCCCAAAACAATAAAGAGAGGGTTATAGGGTCACCTAGGGTCAAGGGAGATCTACTACAGCTATTGGTTTTGAAAAAAACTAGGTATCTAGAAAACATAAAAAAACATACAGCATTGGGGCATTACACGACATGTAATACCCATTCACATCATGTAATGCCTCATGGTCGAGTTCTTCCAAAAAATGAATCACCTACATATTTTTTTATTTTTAGAATCCTGAAACATTTCACACTATGAATCCCTATATCACACCATGAAACAACCAATGAAATAAGATGTCATGCCATGTAATATAATTACACGATGTGTAATCCCCCCATCCCCTTCCCATCTTCTACTTAACCAAACTTCTCCAAAATTCTTATAATCTTCATTTGAGCACTTTGATCTTCCAAAACATGTAATGGGTAGATCCATGTGGATCCAGACCCTTTCGTTAGATACATCTCAAAAAATTATCATCCTCAAGAATCCAAAACAAAATTAAAGAGGAAATAGGAATGGGTCATCCAAAAATCCACCCAATTAGATACCTCTCAAGGATCTCGCCACCATAGTACACTACTACAAAAAAGGGCAACATAAGTGCTACCCTTTTATCAGCGCTAAAAAAAGTGCTGATAAACGGGGGCCTTTATCAGTGCTAAAAAAGCCCTCATAAAGGGGTACTTTTAACAGTGCAAAAAAAAGTACTGCTAAAAGTGACCCTTTATCAGCGCTTGTTTTAGCGCTGATAAAGGCCCATCCTTTATCAGCACTTTTTTAGTGCTCTTAATGGGGACCTCTTTATCAGTGCTTCTTTTAGTAGCGCTAATAAAGGGCAGATTTATCAGCAATTTTTCCTAGAGTTGATAAATTTTATGTTTCAAAAAAAATTCATTAAAAATAATATATTGTTATATAAGTATATTTATATTGATATAAATATAATATATATTTTTTAAATATGTTTTAGATAAGTATAAATAGACTATTACATTTAATATATAAGAAATATTGTTAAAATGGATTTAAAATATTTTAAATAATATAATTAATTAATAATTTTATAATTACCATCAATTAAAAATAATTTAATAACAATTTGAAGACACATAAAATAAAAAAATTAATAAAAGATCTAAAATAAGTTGAAAATATAACTCAAACTTGAAAGGACCATAACTTTTGATCCGGGTGTCTGTTTGAGCTCTACAACATGTCAAATCGAAGCATGCGACGAGCTCTACATGTTAGGGATCCAAGAAAAGCTTTAGTCACATTTTTTGGGGCTAAAAGTCTCAAAAGGACTCAAAAACTATGTTATTAGTCGGGATACCCTGATTTGTTAACATTCAAACAGGTATAACTTCTGATCCAGATGTTCTTTAGGCCTTTACCACATTGCATATCAAATATTGTTTCACTTTATTTAATTTGACTAGTTTTGGAGTTGAAAAAGGCTTCTAGATTTGAAGTTATGGTCATTTTAACATTCTCTGGCTATTCAAATACACATATATATGTATTTATTCATAAATATATATGTTTGTGTGAGTTTGTGTGTGTGTCTGTGTGTGTGTTGAATATATGTATATATGTATTTATTTATTTATTTATAAACACACATAAAAACATATTTTATAAATGTATTTGAAACTAATCTTATAAATATATATTATTATACAAATAAATATATTGAAAAAAATGATAACTAAAAATATATATATAAATAAATATAAATATAAATTAATATACAAATAAATAAATATATACTAATATATGAATTAATATATATATGTATTAATATAACTAAATTTTTTTATATTAATATGAATCTATATTATTATATGAATAAATATAACTATATATATAAATATAAATATATATTAATATATTAATAAATATATATGTTTTAATATAAAAAAATATATTTATATTAATATGAATATATATTAATATATGAATAAATATAACTATATATATATAATTATATAGATATATCATTAAACATAAAAAATTGAAATGGCTTAGTGGTAAAGGTGCAGGCGCACGAGGGGGGGTCACAGGTTCGAGTTCTGGTGGAAGCAAGGAGGTACGCGGGGGGGGGGGGGGGGCATGTCTTGGATGGGTGGTCAAGGGCAGCGCATGGGAGTGGTATGCCTAGCACTGATAAAGGGGGGGGTTCAAGCGCTATTAAAACCCCCCTAATTATAATATAATTTTTTTCTTTGTTTTTTTGACTTTTATGAGCGATTTTTAAAAGATCTGATAAAAGGGGCCTTTATCAGCGCTATTTTTAGGGCTGATAAAAGAACCCTTTATCAGTTCTTTTCTGAGTGCTGATAAAAGGGACTCCCCTTTATCTTTGCCTCAATTAATAGCGCTTGTTTTAGGGTTGTTAATTCACTTTTCTAGTGCTGATAAAAGCCATATTTGTAGTAGTGGGAGCTCAACTGCTTCACTAGAGAAAAAAGTGAAAAACCATGAAACAACCCTAATAATTCCCTAAACACTCTCCTAGGGTATATACCTCTCAAGATAGAGTAAGAAACAAAAATTGATAAGGGAAATCCATATTATAAACAGAAACAGTTTACAACCATTAAACGAATGATGTTACAAGAGAAGAACTAAACATAAAATAGATTGGGGTACTGAGCGCATATCTATGAATCACCTTCCCAGGTACTCTCCCCTATTCCACTTTTCCACCACAAGACATGAACCAATGAGATAGAATTCCCCTGAAACACCTTCACCTGGCAGTCATATATCTCTACAGGCCGCTCCTCAAAGGTTGAATCATTATTAAAATCAATCTTCCCCCAATCGATGATGTGACAGTCATCATTAAGATAACAATAGAGTTTTGACACATGAAAAAAACATCATGTATCCTGATCATCTATAGTGGAAGTGTTATCTGGTACCCCATGGCTCCAACACGAGGCAACACCTCGAAAGGCCCTACAAATCAGGGAGAATGCTTACTCCCATAACCAAACCTTCACTGCCCATGATGGGTAGTCTCCTTCATAAATGTGTGATCTCTAACATCAAACTATAGAGGTCTCCTCCTTTGATCATCATTGGAATTTTGATGATCATGTGCGGCCTTCATCAGCTCGCAAATCACTTAAACCATATCTATCGTATTCTGTACCAGTTTCATCCCTAGAATTTCTAACTTTTTGACCCCAGTCCATCACAATAGATAATGGCATGGTTGGCCACAAAATGTTTCAAATGGATCCATAATTATGGTGTAGTGAAAACTATTATTTTAAGATAACTCTACCAAGGGTATGTTTCTCATCCACAAACCTCCAAAATTCCAGACACAATAGCACAACATGTATTCAAGAGTCTGGATGGTCCGCTATGTCTGCCCATCCATATGTGGATGAAAATCATTGATGAGGAATATATTTGATCCAAAATATTGATGGAGATATCTCCACACGCTGAAGGTAAAATTAGGATCTTGGTAAAAAATGGCCATCTTCAGAACTCCTTAGAGTCTCACCAATTCCTCTAGATACCACCTTGACAGAACCTCTAATGATATTGACTCCTTGATCACTATAAAGTGGGTTTATTTAATCAAATTATCCACTACTACTCATATAAATTCATAGCCTCCCTGAACTCAAGGTAAACATGTAACAAAATTCCATTGATATGCCTTCCCACTTATATTGGGGAATATCTTATAGCTAGAGAAAATCATTGGGAAAATGTTGTTCGATCTTCACCTTCTAGTAGACTAAATATCGAGAACCAAACTCTATAACATCACACTTCAACCTAGGCCACCAAAAATGACTTCTCAAAGATCGGTACATATTTTTCATGCTAGGACATACCACTAAGGTTGAACTATGGATCTCTCTGAGAACCATATTACTCAATAGAAATTTAATGAAAATCCTTCCTTAAAACCACACTCGGTGTTGTTCATCCTTATACCAACCATCAGGGGCCTCATCACAAACATCTCGGTCTCTCCAAACCACCACCACAATATCCTCCAACTGGGATTCTTATACTTACTGCACTAGATATGAATGCATCATCATCTAAAAAATTCATCCTCTATCCCCAACTTCTCCTATATCTAGATGTAATGCTAAAACTTCTTTTATTACTCTACTGGAATTTCCGGATTCCCGCACTGTATCACTACATGACTTCCTACTCAAAACATCATCTAATAATTTCCCCTTTCTAGGTTTATAAAAAAATTTAAAGTTGTAATCCTGTAATAAATCCATCCACCAATGTTGGTGCAAGTTCAAGTCACGCATGGAGAAAACGTACCTCGGGATTTTATGATCGGTGAAGACAACAAAGCACTCGTAGATGACGTAATGTCTCTACAACTTCAAGGAGAAAACCACTACCGCCAACTAGAGATCATGGGTGGGATAGTTACATTTGTGGGGATGCAACTATTTATACCCATAAAAAACAGCTGATCTCTACTACATTAAAACACATCCTAACCCCAAATGTGAAACATCAAAGAAAACCTCAAATTGAACTCTTTCTGCTAGAAAACAAAGAACTGGAGCAGTAACCAACTCCTCTTTCAGATACTCAAAAGCTAGCTAAAAATGATCATCCTACAAGAATTATTGATCCTTTCTGGTCAACATTGTGAGATGTGTATCAACATGAGAGAAATCATCTATGAACATCATGTAATAGCCTGAAAAACCAAGGAAACTTTGCACCTTTTCTATTATCTTGGGGGCTTCCCAAGACACAACTTATTATAACTTCAATGGATCCACAATTACTCCATGATGGGATACAGCATGCGCCAATAAATGGACTTATTGATCCCAAAAATTACACTTTTCAAACTTCCCCAATAGCTAATGTCAACAATGAACTCCCAAAACAGCATGCATGTGCTCTGTATGCTCATCCTCATATGCGGAGTACACAAGGACTTCATTGATGAAGACCACCAAGAACATATCTTGGAACTCATGAAACACAGTATTCATTAACCCCACGAACATAGCTATAGAATTTTTCACACTGAACGGCATCACAACAAACTCATAATTCTCATAATGACAATGTAAAGTAGTCTTTGGTATATCCTCAACCTTCATACACATCTGATGATATCTTGATCACAAGTTGATCTTTGAGAACAAACTTACATGCTTCAGTTTAACGAAAAAAAATCATAAATCCATGAAAGATGATGGTTATTATTCACTTTCACATTGTTTATGTGATGATAATCGACACACAACTGCAAACTTCTATCAGCCTTCTCCATGAACAAAACCGGTAGACCACATGGTGACATGCTTGACTAAACAAAACTGCACTGTAACAGACCATCGAGCAATATATGGAGATCCGGAAAATTAGAAGGTTCCATCCTATATGGAAACATTTTCATTGGAGATATTTCTGGATGTATTTTGATCCCAAACTCAATCTCTCATATAGTGGGTAATGGTACAACCTATTCTGGAAAGACATCAGGGTACTCTTTTATGAACATGGGAAATTCCAACTACAAAAACTCCAATGAACTCAACACCATCTCATCCATCATAAATGACAAGGTTGGAATGCACCTATGGCCCATCTGAGGTTCTTTCTCTCCAACCAACACTTATGGTTATCCATGAATTAGATCATAGGGGGACCTAAATAGTTATGTCTCAATCGGTCTATAGTGTTTATATCACTTACTAAACATGACAGACATTGTTTCCCTACCAACCCATGAAACCTCAACATTGCCAAACTCCAAACTCTATCCAATCCCTCAACCAGACCTATGATACCACTCTATCATGACCCCCACCCCATAAATTCTACCCCTCTTAGGCTCGCAATGTTATAAGAGATATAATGACCCCTGAATCATGCTTCCAGTAGGCCCTGGTTTGGCGACTACAACCAAGGGTATAGTAAACACACAGATGGGAGGAATTACCCTCTAAGATAACACATGAAAAAGAGAGAGATAAGATAGACATCAACCAACTCCTTATCAAACAAAAAATTAAAATAAATATCAATTAAAAATATGCAATTTCATGAAAAACTACAACAATTTGAAGGGTAAAAAATCAAGTACCAACAGAATGTAAAACAATAGTGACCATGAAGCCCAAACTGCTCTTGAAAAACCCAAAGCTAGTAGTAACCAGCCTGATCTCCATCCTTCCCCAAGTATCTTGAAAACAATTTATATAACATAGGGTGAGTATAATAGTCTACTCAGTAGGATACGCCTTGAAGAATCCAGTGAAAAAGTGAAAAAATCATGCTAAAGAATAGTGAACAACAGGTAAAACTATCTCACCACCAAAATAGGTATGTTATGTTCCTAGAATTTCCAGGGATACTCTCACCATGTGTCACATACAAGAGTATATAATATAATAAATAATGTCAAGGGTACCCCACTACCACTTCCCCCTAGTTTTCAACTTTTCCCCAATGTCGAACGTCCTAAGAATCACTCTCAAAAAAGGATTAACCACAGATACCTGGGCGAAGCACCACAACACGCACTTCATGCATCAACATGCACCTCGTGCATAACACCACCATGTCCACATAACCAAAGTAACAAGGTATTCAAGAACCACCACATATCACATAACATGTGTCATATATCAGGTATTATACATCAATTCATTGCATCCCATACACTAAGTCAATATCCTCAAGCCATCAAAACCTATAAAAGTTACACCTATACTATTCCATAGGAAACTCTATCAAGAATATATGTGTATAAATAACCAAAATCCACTACATGCCTCTATACACATATATGGGGAAAACTAACCACCATGCATACCATTAAAAGTAACTACCAAGAGAAGTAGGTGGGGTCAAAGGGGGTAGTTATACATCCAACCTCCCATCAGGATGTTGGGGAAAACACCCCCCAAGGTTCAGAATCCCTGGGGTGTCAGTTTACCTAACTGAAATGGAAGAGTGGTGTATAGAAACACAAAAATTAGAGGATATAATATATCTCACAACCACACTATGAGAATCACCTAGTATTGGAATCAATTGTAGCTAATGTCTCTCAGACTCTCAGCTTCCACTATTAAGACTAGATATCTTATAAGCACACAACCATTTAAAAAGATGCATTAAGTTACTATATTCATTTTTATCAATTCCACTTTAAGTTAATTAATTCTTTAGACATTAATGAACCATTATCATTTCCCACATTTCATTACATTTCCATTAAAAAAAGGTCCATGACCTCCAGACAAAACTAAATAGAGTCCACAACTTCTCATAATCATAACCGCAATATTGCACCACAACAAGTTCCAACCCCATGGTTAAAACATTTATTCAATCATTTATTTAACAGAATTAACACTTTCCATATTTCTAGGTGTTCTAAGAAAGAAACTATAATCTAACAAACACAAGGGGCTCAACATGGTGAGTAGGTGACCTACCTGTCAATTTTTTACAACCTATAAGAGTAGCCTAGACCCATCCATACTCAATAAGATAAACACGGAAATCATGTGGCATACCCCATAGGTCTTCGCCTATTTTGGAAATAGATTAAGTAAAACCAACTACCTCCTGCAACGGGGAAAGTAAAGCATATAACAAATAAAAAATTCAATAGAAACCACTTTCCTATCAATGGGTAATCCCTGCTTCAGCATGTTTCATCATATTTGGTACCCTCCCAGACACCCATATGCATAAGCTGATGTATCTCGCCACTCTAGGAATAAACTTCTTCCAAAACCATTGGACCTCCCCCTCCCCACATATCACAGCATCCCTTCAGGTTCTGACAACCCAATCATACGTCACATCTGGACCTGTCTACCCCCACAACCACAAGTCTAGTATCCAAGGCATATCTCAAGCAGTATGAAAAAATATAGTAATAAGCTCTTGACCCTGAAACAAGGCATCCAACCTTCACACACTATGAGCTCCCATGGATCCAAATCACAAGTCACCTGACCATTATTAGAAAGAAGGAAACATAGGACCTATGACTCATTATCTTGATCACACAACTAATTCTTATTCCATCTTGAATTAACTGATTCATTATGCATAGGTTTTGACTACGGGAATCCTATGAAAAAATCTATTACAAATTAATTAACTAATTAAATTAACAGACCTTTAATACTTTTATCAATGAGAATCAACATGTATCAGGTTTATTAACCAATTACATTAAAAATTATCACTTGCATCAATTTGATTATCATCAAATTACAACAACAACAACAACAACAACAACCAGATTCATTAAACATGCCTCTTTATCTTTTATCCAATTAATTAAATAATTAATTACATATTTACATTATTTACCAATTCCCATCAAGAACAATATGATAACAAAGAAAGTCATTGATATCAAACTATTTATAAAATAAAGAGGGAAACTATTATCACGACATAAAGGAACAACATATGATCAATACTGTTGACACTCCTTTCGCCACAGAATATAAAGATCGGAAAAGGGGAATATTTAAGCAAAAAGTGATTCATCCTTTGAAGAAACATCAAAAATCGACAAAGGGATGAACAAGGAGAACATTGCCCATAGGTCGCGCAAGTTCCCTCATGGTCGCGCAAGTACACTTGCGCGCCGCCTAGTGGTCGTGCAAGTACTTGCGCGACGCCTTATGGTCGTGCAAGTGACTTGCGCGACCTAAGTGGTAACCGCCCGGTAACCACTCGGGGTCTTCTTTTGCCTATAAATAGACCCTGTGGGCCCCCCATTAGAGAGGATCTTTTTCCAGAAACTCGGATTGAAGCTCCCGACGCCCAAGTCTCTTCTCAAAGCTTCCGGAACACTTCTAAGGTAATTTCTTACCTAGAATGGAAGATCTAAAGAGAAGAAGGAAGGCCTAAGTGTTGAAACTTATCAAACACTTGCGCGCCGACTTAATTCCTTCAATATAACTTGCACGTCCCTTTTCTGGAAGAACCTAAAGGGGATTCTAAAGGGTTTTATCAAGAGTCGCTCAAGTATTTCAAATCTGATTGAAAATCGCGCAAGTACACCATGTGTCGTGCAAGTATACTTGCGCGACCAATACTTGCGCGCCGCCGCAGGACTTGCGCGCCTTTCAAGACTTGCGCGCCCCTATCTTTTTGGGTGCCCATCTTGCCCATTTTACCCCTCTTAAGCCATTTCACCTTTCCTTTTTAAGATTCAGTCTTCAAGACACTCTTCAAAGCCATTTATGGCATGATTTCTTGATTTGACTTTCTTATCTGAAAGGAATTCTGTGGAATCTCTCTCAAAGTCTAGTGATTTAAATATCCTTATGTCACTAAAATACGGAGAGTTCATTCATTCAACCTCATCCTTTAAGATGAGAAAATCCTAACTTGGCTCTCCTTTTTAGGAATAATCCCCAGTTATAAAACCTTTGATCTGGGCATCTTCCTCAGGAGTAAGCCCCAATCAAGTCCTCTAATCTTGGGCATCTTTCTTAGGAATAAGCCCCAACCTCAAATATGGGCATCCTCCTTAGGAGTAAGCCCCAAACCTTAATCCCTAACTTGGGTATCCTTTTTCAGGAATAAAGACTCAGTCATAATCTTGGGATTCCTTTTCAGGAGTAAGCCCTAAGTCCCTTAACCTGGGTCTCCTTTTTCATGAATAAGACTCAGTCATAACCTTGGGCTTCCTTTTCAGGAGTAAGCTCCAAGTCCCTTAACCTGGGTCTCCTTTTCAGGAATAAGACTCAGTTATAACCTTGGGTCTCCTTTTCAGGAGTAAGCTCCAAGTCCCCTTAAAATTCTCTTAACCTGTCATAATTTACCTTTGATTTGGGTTTCCTTTTCAGGAATAAAACCCAATCATAAGTCCCCTCCTAACTTGGGCATCCTCCTTAGGAGTAAGCCCCAAGATTAGAGTATTCAAATCTCTATGAAGCACATATAACTTTATGGACCCTGTTCATGGATTTTCTCCCTAAAAGTAAATCCTAAACCTTCATTTATCTGGGCAGTCATCTATACATAAGCCCCAAACAAATTCTTATGATTGCATCTTTTATGGCACAATTGTCTAAATTTTATCAATACCTCTTGTTTCTCACACCGAGCATTACTCACGTGAGCTTAGAGTGTAAAAGTAATTATGACATTCATCTTTGAGCCATCAATCATAAACATCATACCCCATTCCTCGAACTACGTGGGTTCTGATTCCTTTTCCAAAAGAAAGGATACGTAGGTAGCCCATTTATGGGTTTGATCCCAACTTTGAAATAATCTATGTCCTTCTGAATGACGATAAACTTCAAGTGCCCCACTGAGTGGCTTTAAACCAGCATGGTCATCATAATGACCAAGAGACTTTTATATAAATGTTTTGAAGGATACCATTGACCAAGAATCTCTAAACAGATATAGATGATTCTCTATTGATGAAGAACCTCGAATACATATAAAAGATTCTCTAAATTTCTTGCATATTTAATTATTGATTGTTAAAACTAAAAGAAAGCACATTTTATACTTGGTAATGTAATAAGGATTCACGAACATAACTTAAATCTATAAAGAGAGTCCCGGAGTAGACAATAATTCCCCTCAAAAAGGTGTGATGAGTCCGACCTCCCATCCTCTCGACCAATGCAAATTCCTAAGTCTCATTTGTCCACAAGCTAATGAGCGCCTGCCTTTGGAAAGTAGGTCCAAACGGATGTGGAATCATTGGATGTTTCCGGTTCTACGAACAAGCCCATTAGAAACCGATCGGAACGTTTGAATCTCCCATCCAGGAGGTCATCCCTGGATTCCATGCGAAACAAAAATGGTGAACCCGACGTGAATCCTTAACCAAGTGAAAGTGATGTTCTTCTTATTTGTTAGGCCCCTTGGGCCAACAAGGCAATCATTGACATATGCTCATCCAAAAGATGCAGTGGCCGGATTCATCTTGATTATGTCTGTTACATGGAACAGGCACTCTTTTCTCAAGATCTTCTGCAAAAATGGCTTTCCTTAAATTCACCCCTGTGAATACTACTGCTGTGAACACCTCTACTGTGAGGTATGCTGCTGTGAAAACCAATGCTGCTACTCCTACTGGAACATCATCCGCTCTGAGGATGACATCACCAACTCAGCGTCTTCAACGCTGTGTTTCTAATGCACTGGTTAAGGAGTACCGTCGCAACGGTACTATCCCCACTCTGGAGGCCGCTCGTCAAACCCTCCAAGTTAACAACTCTACCTGGTCGTCCAGACAATGGCGGCCAGCAATCAAGAAGCAGGCGGTGCTGACTACCGTCTCCAACCGTTTCGGGTCGTTATCCCCGGAACGCAATTTCCATTCACTCCCTTACTCCGAGGAAGTGATTGAGAAGGTCCCTCGGGGCCTTAATTCAAAAAGACAGGAGTCCTTCCCGAGGGCTCCCATCAACAATCGCCGCCAGGCTCGTGCGGTAGTGCGCCCTCAACATGATGAGGGTACCGACTCCAGGCATTCAGCTCAGGTTCCTCGAACCCGAGCAGGCAAGATGAACCGCCAGAGACGGAATCCGGTTAACAATAGGCAGGTTGTCATCCCTACCATCTCCGAAGAAGTCCACCAACCTAACTTGGTGGCAAACAACGAGCAGGCATACACACCTTCCCGTTTTAATTCAGCTGTCCAGCAGACTCGTCTGGCAGCATCAAGCTGATCCCGCCAGGCAATTCCGGCGGAGTACCATAGGCAGGAACATACACCTGCTTATACATCACCAGTTAGTCAGCAGGCTCGTCTGACTACATATGATGGATCTCGTCAACCGCATTTGGCGAAGTGTAATCAGCAGGCACATACACCTGCTAATACTAATCAGGCCTACCAACAGTCTCGCTTGGTAGCACCCGGAGAAGTCAGTCGGAAAGTTCCGACGACAAACAGGGGGCAGACTCAACTCTCTGCCTCCACACTTGAGTACTGTCAGGATTCACTAACAGGAAAAGGAGGACAGGAGCAGGCACATACACCTACTCCAAGCCCGGAATGGACGTATATCCCTGTTCCGGCGGCTGAAGTCACCAAACATATTTTGTCAATGGTGAAAGAGCAGAAGCAAATTCCTGCTCATATTCTGGATGCTTGCCAGGATATCATAACAGCTTCAGCATCATCTCAGGGACAGACACATAAATCTATCCCTATCAATGGAGTGACACATCAACGATTCACTCCGGAACAGACACACACATCTGTTCCAGTCCAAGAGGGTTATGGGGCATACTCCCCCATATCATACGGACAACCAAGTCAGGCACATACACCTGATTTGAGTGGAGATCGTCAACCTAACCTGACCATCTTTCCTGATTAGGCACATACACCTGCTCAGAGCAATCACTTTCGTCATCAAGTGGTTTCTAAAGCGAGCAAGAAGGCATCTAAGAAGAAGATCTGCCCAGCACAGTCAGGAGATCAAAGGCCAATCTGTAACCAAGCCTTGCTCGATGCTGGAGTTCTTGAAGCTCTCAGACATTTATCTGTCAGAATTCAAGATTCTACTCCCTTAGTTCCCAATAACTGGAACATTAATTCTGAAGGTCTTCAACAGACACTTCCTCATGAAGACTTGCTTCATGAAAATTCGGTCAATCTTGAAGTTTCTTCTTCAGATGAGAGCCACAGGAACCCTCTGTGTGGTCAGAAGGCCAAGGAGAAAGAGATTTCATCTTTTGCTGTAACCCATCATGACGGTCCTCCTCATGGTGATGAACTTCTCTGCGAAAGTCCTCTCCGCAGTAGTGATTCACATTGTCTCGAAAATTCTTCATAAGGCAATGTAGTGACGAGAAAGCCCTCCTATCTCGAGGCACTTGAAAACGTAAAACCAGTCATGTCTGATGCTTTACTATCGGCAGGTGAAACTCTTTCTCCATCAGAAGATAGCCTGGGGTTCAGGTTATTCTCCGAACCTTCCCTGGGTCATTCATCTTCCAGCATGAATAGTGATTTCTCTACCAATCTTGTTGAATCCGATGAAGCAACAAGGAAACACCAACTCTGGTCCAAACAGGTAGAAGAATCTTCATTTAATGATAAAGAGGAAATGCTGAACATGAGAAAAAAACTGGCAAAAGGTGAAGTACCAGTCATGTTTTGGCCTTTGGCTGATTCCCAGTACGATATTCCAAAGATGTTGACAGATGATGGAATCCATGATATTCGTCTCAACATATGGAAAACTCTTTGTCAATTAAATAAGAAGGTATTATCTTACGATGAATATGAAAATCATCTTAAGATAATAGAAGGGTTACAACGCCGGATTGATTTGGCATCTCTATCAGTCTCTCGGTATCCGAAGGCTGAAAAGCAACAGAGAACCCTTTAACGTTCATGCCTTGGCGCACTAAGAAGATTGCGTCAGTTAATTGCCAATGCTCCATCTGATGTTCATATCAGAGGATGGGGTGTTCACGGAGCACTACATTTCACAGTGCTTTCCGGTCAGCAAAGCCCGCCGAAAATGGTCTCATGCAATGTTATTTCCCATGGCCGGTCACAGTCAATGGGCTTTGTTTATAATCAAAAGATTTCTCAAGAACAAGCTTCAACTAGTTCCTCTCAAAATCAAGTATATAGAGAACAGGTTGTTGAATTGCTCCTACATCAACCAGGCGAGAATATTGCACAAGCCTCTCGTCTGGAGCAAACACGTCATCAAATGACAGAAGTTTCGGAAATCATCCAACGGTCTGTTGAACCAGGTGATAAAAGTGGATACAGGTTAATGCATCCAGCTAATTTCCGAACTAAGATTCGCAAGATCAAGAGAGATTTTAAGAAGATCTCAGACATAGCTTGTCAAGAGACACCCCAGCTTTCCAGACTGGGGACTTCTCTAACCCAACCCTCAGAGTCAACGAATGGGATTCGAGGAGTTGAGCGGAAGCAGCAAGAACACCCCCAGTCCACCGGACTGGGGACTTTTTCAAATCTTCAATCCCTCCCTCAGAGAAAGTCAGTATTCTCTCGATTAGGGAATAATCCTCAAGAGGAACGAAGAACCAAGCTGTCAGGAGATTCTCTCCAAGTGACGGTTCTCCAAGAAATTCCTGAGGGATCAAGTCAACGGAATGCCATGTCTCATCATGGACATAGAAGGAGACAATATCACAGAAATGCTGATAGAAAGGATTCCATGAAATATGCATCCATTAATGTCATCAATGTCGTTGCTGCTGATTCACCAGATGAGGCTCAATCAGAGGGATCAGACGAAGAGGTTCCTGCTCAAGAAGTTGCGCACACAGACCTAAATGAAGAAGGTGTGCGCACACGTAATCAAAGGCTTACCCAAAATCTGGGTATTCCTTCAAGTAACCCACTTCCCCCTCTCCGAAAAGGATCCAATAAGGGGAAAGGAAAGAATCAGGTTACTTCTCACCCTTCCTCTGAAGGAGGTCAATCGCTCTCATTAGAGCAAAGGTTTGCACAACAGGAGGAAGAAATGAAGGAATTAAGAAGGTTGAATGCAGAACTACTTCAGAATAGTCTTCTTCTTAAGAATGCTGAAGTCCGACAGCCGAAGGAATTTGTTGTAACTACTGAGATGGATCAAGAATATCCTCCTTTGTCAGTACACCCACGGAGGTCTAATCCTACGGGTCAAAGGCAACAACGGTTGGCAGCACTACCATCAGTTGCAGCACCAACCACCACGTCTGTCCAAGCTCCATTCATTGCACCTACCCAAAACCAAGTTCAACCTGACGTTTCTCAAAAGTTAATAACTACTATTGAGTCATTAACAGCTCGGTTAGAAACGATGGAAGGGAAACGGGCGCAAGTTCAACCTGAAAATAAAGTTTACCCTGAATGGGTAGATTCAATTTCTCCTCCATCCAGTTTTGGAAACCCTATTTTCCCTACTTTCAATGGATCAGGCGACCCTGAACAACATTTGACGCATTACGTGTCTTGTTGTGATCCTGTGATGGGAACTCCAGAGCAGCAAGAAGCAGTGAAACTCAGATGCTTCGTGCGAACCTTGCAAGGACCAGTTTTTTTCTGGTATACAAGCTTGAAATCCCGGTCAGTCATCGGATGGGAGGATCTTCGTCAAAAATTCCTTCTTCAGTTTAGCTCAACTTTGCCAAAAACGACAGTTTTTGATCTTACAAACTGCAAGCAAAGGGAGAATGAAAGAGTCTCTGATTTCATTTCTCATTGGAAGGGATTAACGTATTCCTTGAGTTTATCACTCCCTCAGGAGGAATTGTTTCCAATCTGTGTGGCAAATTTGCGTGACGAATTACTCACGCCATTGATCCCTGTGAAATACACAGGAGGGTTTCGAGACCTTACTTCAATCGCTCAACAGATTGAAGATTCCCTTATACAGGCTAAGGTTAAATCTCGTGTAATTCCATCAGCTCCAGGAAGAAGAATGGGTAAAGCAGAAACTGCTACAGTTATGCTTAAACAGGCACCTGTACCTATTTCTACTTCAAAACCTTCATCTTCTCGAAGGGCTCCACCTCCTGAACGCCAACAACAAAGGCTGTTTCTTCCAAATGATCAAAAAGATCAACGACGAAAACAATTTGAGGATATGAAGAGTAAAACATACTCTTTCCGAAGTGAGAAAGTTCTTGGTTACTTCATTTCAGCTCTGGAAAATAATTTGGTTCAATTACCAGTGCCGAAGAGGCCAAACAAGGAAGGAGATGAAGACCGTCCCAATTATTGTCCCTTTCATCAAATGTTGGGGCATCCCATCCAGGAGTGTTTTGTCTTTAAAGACCTCCTGCAAAAGATGGTCGACTTGGGACAAGTCAAATTGAAGGGTTCTTCAGCTCATGTAGCATGTATTACCGCTACAGATCCAGAAGAAGGAGGCGAGTGGCAGGATGTCAAAAGCAAAACTGCGAAAAAATATGATGATTGGATGGTCAGAAAGACAATCAATCGGACCCATTCCATTTTGCGAACACAATTGAAGAAGCCAATTGTGTCTCCTACAAAATCTGCAGTAAAGCCTCCATCAAAAGACAAATCCTCAAAAGGGCAGAACAATTCAAAGAAGAAAGAGGAATCAGGAGAAGATGAGTATCCATCAAAGCCTAAATTGTCTTTGAATCTGGCAGATTTCATGCCATCTACTTCAAAACCACGGGCACCGTCCCACCAAACGGCACAGCCTAAACAGGATAACCAGGCAGAGTCTTTATCAGACGAAGAGTTAATCTTTGGTTCTGTTAATATGATTCAATTAACAGATTCATATTCCAGTCTTGATGAGCCTGAATTCCCTGTATCAAAAAAGGGAACCCGAGGAAGTTCTAGAGGTTCAGGATATAGGGGAAGACGTGGATCTTTCCGAAGCCACTACTCTAATTCTACCCCTGCTAGCACTGTATATGTAGCAGAAACTCGTGGTAGAGCCTTTCAGCGAGCTCAAAAAGAACAAGCAAGTTCTTCTGCCAATGGCCAACTCAGCTTCGGCACAGTTATTTTGGAAGACCGATTAAAGGTTCCATCTTCTTTATCTCAGTAAGTAAATGGATCTAATCAGTCTAATTTTCCAAAACCAAAGATGTTTCCAACTTCAATACAAGATGCATCAGCTTCCAAAGCATTTGCTTCCAAGGTACCTGCTAAACCGCATATTCCTATTGGGAAACGCAGACCTCTAGATCAAAAGTATGATATATTGAAACACTTGGCCCAAGTACCAGCCAAATTATCAATTTTGGATGCTTTGAATCTATCAAGAGATCTTCGGGAAGCACTCATCGAAGCTTTGTCAAGTCCTCAGGAGTTTGAAGCTGAAATTGTTGCAGCTGAAATTTATCACATAGAGAATAATCCTGCAGAATTCCATGAAGTGATATCTTTTACTGATAAAGATGAAGATGATGTTGTGCATGGGCATATAAAACCTTTGTACTTATCTGGAAAAGTCAATGGTATAGATGTTCGAAGAGCTTTTATTGACAATGGTTCAGGAGTCAACCTCATGCCCATTCGCACACTTCGTCGATTGGGCCTCACGGAATCTGATTTATCTCCTTCTACCATGATGTTGCAAGGATATGATAAAAATGAACAAGAACCACTGGGAGAAGTTACGCTCAGAACTCAGTTTGGAGATCTTGTTTCCAATTCGGATTTCATGATTGTTGATCAAGACTCATCTTTCAATATCTTTCTTGGAAGACCCTGGCTACATCAGCATGCAGTTATTCTGTCATCATACCATCAATGTCTCAAATACTGTTTCGATGGTCAAGTTGGAACATTGTATGGTGATAAGGCCCCGTTCAAGACATGTGAGTCTCAATACATTGAGGCGGAATTTTATCACATGAAGGGAAGAGAAAAATCTACAATGAAGGAAATTACCAAAGTTAATGCTCCATATGGTTTGGAAAACATTCTAATAAATCCATTTTCACATGTGAGTACAGATTATGTGTTACCTATCAGTAAAATTGACAAAATAGGCCCAAATCAAAATACTCTTATGGAAAGATCCATAATGTCAATTACGGCAATCGAGCCAGACAACATGGGAGAAATTGGTAACTTACCAAGCAGTGATGAAAGCATAAGTGGTGACGTTTTCATTTCATCTGCTGAAATCCAACAAGTCTATACTTCGCTAATCAGGCCAGAAGAAGTTATAGCAACACCAGAGGTGAATATTGATGTCGATTCTCAATCCATCATCTCCTCTTTATTTCCCAAAGAAGACCCTTTTTCATCAATAGGGTCGGAAATGGAAGCTTCTTCTTCAAAATGTGAAAATTTTGACATCTCTTATGATAATGATAATTTCGTTTTTTCATCTACTTTGCAAGTAGAAACGGAAGAAATAACACATGATGAAGAGGAAGAGGAAGATCTTAGATATGATCCTCCAGCATTTGAAGAGGGTATCTCTACCACTGTGGATGAACTCAGAGAAGTAAATCTGGGTACAGAGAAAGATCCATGCCCCACTTTAATTAGTGCGGCCATGACCCTTGAAGAACAAGAGATATATATTTCTTTTCTAAATCAAAATAAAGATATTTTTGTTTGGAGTTATACAGAGATGCCTGGCCTTGATCCTGATGTTGCCACCCATCATTTGGGTTTGCCAAAAGAACATCGAGGATTCAAGCAAGCCGCGAGAAGAACACACCCAACCTATGCTTCCAAAATCGAGGCTGAAGTGGATAAGATTATCAAAGCTAACTTCGTCAGAGAAGTTCAATATCCCAAGTGGTTGGCTAATATTGTCCCTGTAAAGAAGAAGAACGGACAAATTATGGTTTGCATCGATTTCAGAGATCTTAATCGGTATTGTCCTAAAGATGATTTCCCAGTTCCGATTACAGAACTCTTAATTGATGCGACGGCTGGCTATGAAGTACTTTCTTTCATGGATGGATATTATGGATATAATCAGATCCGAATGGCCCCAGAAGATGAGGAATATACAGCCTTCAGAGCTCCTCAAGGTGTGTTTTGTTACCGGGTGATGCCCTTTGGTTTAAAGAATGCAGGTGCAACATATCAACGCGCCATGCATCGTATCTTCAAACCTTTTCTAGGGAAATTTGTTGAATGCTATGTAGATGATCTGGTGGTTAAATCCAAACAACGTTTTTATCACTTGGCTGATTTGGAAGTCGTATTCCACAAGCTTCGACAACATAATTTGAAGATGAACCCCTTAAAATGTTCTTTTGGGGTAACCTCAGGAAAATTCCTCGGCTTTGTTGTACGCCATCGTGGTATTGAAGTCGATCCTGAGAAGACCAAATCAATCCTTGGTATTTCACCTCCTCAGAATTTGAAAGAATTAAGAGGACTTCAAGGACACTTAGCCTATATTCAGCATTTCATCGCCAATTTGGCAGGCAAAATTTTACCCTTTACCAAATTATTGAAGAAAGGAGTCACTTACCAGTGGACTGAAGAATGTCAAGAAGCATTTGATGTTCTCAAAAATACCTCTTGAGTCCACCAGTACTCATGCCACCTGTTGAGGGTAGGCCTCTTATCCTCTATGTGACAGCTTTAGAGCGATCATTGGGTGCCTTTCTCGCTCAAAAGAATGATGCTAGGAATGAAAATAGTCTCTACTATCTCAGTAGAACTATGCTTGAAGCAGAAACCCGGTATTCGAGTATTGAAAAGTGTTGCCTAGCATTAATCTTTGCAGTTCAGAAACTGATACACTACCTGCAACATCACGAGGTCCAATTGGTATCTCGTAATAATCCACTCAAATTCATCCTTAGTCGTCCAATGCTTACAGGACGTTTGGCAAGGTGGGCGGTTATTCTACAGCAGTTCGACATCCAGTATGTGTCTCAAAAGGCAATTAAGGGCCAAGCTCTGGCTGATTTCCTGGCTGAACATCCTTCAGTGGAATACACGTATTCAGATATCGAACTCCCTGATGAGGAAGTTTTCTCTATTCAAGAGAGTCCTCAAACATGGGAAATGTATTTTGATGGTGCTTCTAGAAGTCCAACAGGGAAGAAAATGGAAAATCCTAAATTCAACAAAGTTGGTTTAGGAATTGTGCTCATTTCTCCAGATAAGGCAGTGTTACCTTATTCCTTTTTGTTGTGGGAAGGTGGTACCAATAATGAAGCTGAATACCAAGCTCTCATTGCAGGCTTGGAGTTAGCGCTTCAAGCACAAGTGAATCACTTAAAGGTGAAAGGTGATTCAGACCTGGTAATCAAACAAGTCAATGGGGATTATGCCATCAGAAAAGAAGAATTAATCCCTTTGTATGATTACGTCAGAGAGTTAATGTCGGAATTCCCTTCAGAACTGACATTTTCTTATGTCCCAAGATCACAAAATGCTCAAGCTGATGCACTGGCTAATATAGCCACAACTTTAGCAGATCCAAATCGGGACGAGACAACCATCGGTATTGCCCACCGTCGTGCAATTTCACCTTATGTTCAAGTCAGAACAGAGGAAATTAATGAAATTAGTCCCATTCCTGAACCGTATGGTCATACTACAGGATGGATGTCACCTATCAAGGAATGCCTTCAAAATGGAACACTTCCACCTGATAGAGCCGAGAAAGAACAAATTCGGCGACGTGTGGTCAATTTTACTCTTTATGATGGTCCAAACCACCTCGAGAAAATTCTCTACAAACGTGGTTTTGATGGAGTTCTCTTCAGATGTATTGATGGTGAAGAGACAATGGCTGTCATTAAAGAAGTGCATACAGGAGTCTGTGGTGCCCACCAATCTGAACATAGATTGTCTGATCAAATTTGAAGGCTTGGATACTTCTGGCCTTCAATGATACAAGATTGTGTTAATTTCACAAAGAAGTGTCATTCATGCCAAGTATATGCCAACTTCATTAATCAACCTCCAGAGTTACTTCATACAGCTAAATACTCATGGTCATTTTCCACATGGGGAATGGATGTGGTGGGACCTTACCCTTCAGCTACGGCCAAACAGTTTAAGTACATTCTTACTGCTACTGATTTCTTTTCCAAATGGGCAGAGGCAGTACCTCTCAAAGAAGTCAGTTCTACATGCATTGTTAGCTTCATCAAGTCTAACATCATTACTAGATTTGGTGTCCCTCATACCATATTGACGGACAATGGCACCAACTTCTGTTCTTCTGAGGTAAAGAAATTGTATCAAGAATACAACATTAAGTCCAACCATTCATCTCGATATCATGCAGCGGATAATGGCCAGATAGAGGCCTTCAACAAGAATCTTTCAAATATACTGCAAAGGATGGTGGGTAAAGATAAGAGGTCATGGCCTGATAAACTCTATCATGCTTTATGGTCTTATCGGACTACCACTCGCAATGCAACGCGGTCTACTCCATATTCATTGGTATATGGAACAGAAGCAGTCTTGCCAATTGAAGTTCAATTGCCCTCACTCAGAATAGCCATTTGTGATCAGTTGTCAACAGATGAGCAATCCCAAAAGCGGTTGAATGAATTGGAACAGTTAGATGAGAAAAGATTGTGCACTTTGCACCACTTGGAAATCTATCAGAATCGGATAGCACGAGCTTTTAACAAAAAAGTTCGTCTTCGTTCATTCATTCAGGGAGAATTGGTATTGGTTCTCAGAGCACCAATGATACCAGGAAAGAAGCCTCCCAAGCTTGAACCAAAATGGGAAGGACCTTATTCAATACATAAGGTCTACTCCAATGGAGCATATTCTCTGATCTCAATAGATGGAGAACACATCACGACTCCAACTAATGCCAGATTTCTGAAGAAGTATTTTGTATAAACACAAAATATTGTTCCCAGATCCAAAACAATCGCATTAGATCAAACTTTGTCCAACATGACATTAAACTGTTATAATGTCCAGCAAGACGTTAAACTGTGATGTCCTATCTACATGACATTAAACTGTACAGAAGTTCCTTATTTGTCTGAGATGACATTAAACTATATTGTGTCCTAGCAACATGACATTAAACTGTGTGGCACTTCCAACGTCCAGCATGACGATAAACTGTAAAAAAAAGAGTCCCCAGAACTGATATCCTCATATTGGTTCACCTTAGTCCTAGCTACATGACTTTAAACTGTACATCACCAGTTCGTCCTTGCTATATGATGTTAAAATATACAGTAATGGTCCAGTATGAACTTAAACTACAACTTCGTCCAACATGACGTTAAACTGTGTCACCTTCAATGTCCGAGATGACATTAAACTATATTGTGTCCTAGCAACATGACATTAAACTGTGTGGCACTTCCAACGTCCAGCATGACGTTAAACTGTAAAAAAGTCCCCAGAATTGATATCCTCATATTGGTTCACCTTAGTCCTAGCTACATGACTTTAAACTGTACAGCAATGGTCCATCGTCCCACATGACATTAAACTGTGAAAACGTTCCCTAACCTTCCAGTATGACCTTAAACTGCATCATCCCTGGTCCATATATATGACCATAAACTATTTGCAAATCCCTTATGTCCAGCAAGACGTTAAACTGTGACGTCCTAAACTACATGACGCTAAACTGTATAAAAGTCCCTCACGTCCGAAAAGACGTTAAACAATATAATCTCAAAGGTCCAGTATGACATTAAACTGTACCATTCACGGTCCATGCATATGACCTTAAACTATTCGCACTTTCGTCCGACATGACGTTAAAATGGTACACTCTTTTGTCCTTATTGCATGACATTAAAACTGCACAATTCCCCTTTCGTCCAATATGACGTTAAACTATTTTATCCCCATCGTCCTAACTACATGACGCTAAACTGTACAGAAAGTCCTTGATATGTCCTATATGACATTAAACTGTTATTTTGTCCCTGCTACATGACACTAAACTGTGCAGCACCAATAGTCCTAACTGCAAGACTTTAAACTGCATAGTCCCTTTTTTATGTCCTACATGACATTAAACTGTGCATCGTTAAGGTTGTTATTATCTCTTGTTTCTCACACCGAGTATGACTCATGTGAGCTTAGAGCGAACATCAACCATAACACTCCCTTTGGGCCACTAACCATGTGTAAGTCCCAACATTTTTTTTATTAGATCATTATCCACAAGAATAACTTGATCATTGATTCATTCTTTAATTGAACTACACGGACTTTGATCCTTGCCCTCCAGGATGGGTATGTAGGCAACCTCCCAGGGTTCAAGCCCAAAAACAATCTCTTCACATCGGTTCACCACAACCTCATATGATGTTGATTTGTGAAACCCCCCTGGAATCAATATCTTTACATTGATTCACTTTCGTCCTTGTTATATGACGTTAAACTATACAACACTTTTGTCCGGTACGACAATAAACTACAATATTCTTTGATTTCATCATTTGAGAAGGAACCATTATTAACATTGATTTTTTTTCAATCATGGTTTTCATTTTCAAAAGACTACGTGCATACATGGTAATGCCTGAACTTTTTATCTTAGGTTAAACCATCATTGCACTAAAGTCCCCTTTCACCCTTCACATGTACGAACCAAATTTGTACTAAGGGTAATTATAGAACTACGTGGACTTGATTCCCATCCTTATGGGATACGTAGGAACATTCGAGTGTCCCTCGAATCCAGTCCCAAGTCTTTTGGGCCTAACCCCAAATTTCACTTTCAGTCCCTTGGCTGAAAAGTCCTCATGAAAACACACACTGTGTATTCATTATTATGGTCCGAATTCTATGACCCTAAACTAAGATCACTCATACTTTCGTCCTGCACGACGTTAAACTGCATTTCAAGAACTACGTATGGCTTGATTCTCATTCTTATGAGATACGTAGTGAAGTCCAAGTTTCAATTCAGGACCCAGCCACAACATGATTATGGTTTTCATTGACCCAAGTATCTCTATATACATTGGAAAATACCCATATTTATGTATTATAATCCTAACCTTAAATATTTTCAGATCTTCATAACCCTTTTCATGACTTCTAGTCACAAAAATGTCAAACTTCTGAGAAATTATTTTGCCTGACTATGCAGCACGTGCCCATAGGTGGCCTTGCATAAACAGTCCACATAACAGACTTGTCAGCCAAAAGATGCTATTTTATTTGACTATGCAGCCAATGGCCATAGGTGGCCCTGCATGTATCAACCCCCTAACGGGTTTTGTTAAATAATAGTAACTTCATTCTTGGGAAGAATGCCTCTTTTGTCCTTATTTGTCTTAAACGACAGTATGTAGGGATCCGCAAAAAATAGCCATCCTTAACATATTTGTCCCATATCCTTTTTCATGATCTGAAAGTATTCAAGTCTATGGTTTATTCTTCTTCCCTACGTTTGGGTCAGACCTTCGTAGGAGTGATATTCATCCAGTTCTTCGATATTCTTGTTTGGAAATATCTTCTCCATATTCAAGTACCTCTTTCCATACAACAAACTCTATACTTTAGAAAATTTGAATCTCCATAAACTTTCACTGGCTTTTAGTACTAGGAAAGTAAATTTCTGGGAGTTCTTTTGCCTGACTATGCAGCACGTGCCCATAGGTGGCCTTGCATAAACAGTCCACATAACAGACTTGTCAGCCAAAAGATGCTATTTATTTGACCATGCAGCCAATGCCCATAGGTGGCCCTGCATATTTCAACCCCCTAACGGGTTTTGTTAAATAATAGTAACTTCATTCTTGGAAACTACTTCTTCTAATGCCTTTTAGCTCTTTTTCATATCATTCCTCAGATTCAAATATTCTTAATCCATAGTTTACATTTTTTTCCTCATACTTGAGTATGGTAATATGTTTTCAGATAAATTGTCAAGGAATTGAATCCATTTTAATCCATTTCGGTCAAAGCTATTTCGACCTTAAACATTAGCCCCTTTATGTCCGGCATGCATGACTTTAAACTGCCCACAAAAGACAAAGGAACTCTGAATAAAAGTCAAGTTCTAGCACACTTGCGCGCTGCCTTCTGTGCCTTGAAGACTTGCGTGCCCCTTATCCTTTGGATGGATTCAATTTCCTCAGAGTCAAATCCTCATTTCATTCCGGATCCAACTCTAAGGGGGGACTTTTGTTGACACTCCTTTCGCCACAGAATATAAAGATCGGAAAAGGGAAATATCTAAGAAAAAAGTGATTCATCCTTTGAAGAAACATCAAAAATCGACAAAGGGATGAACAAGGAGAACATTGCCCATAGGTCGCGCAAGTTCCCTCATGGTCGCGCAAGTACACTTGCGCGCCGCCTAGTGGTCGTGCAAGTACTTGCGCGACGCCTTATGGTCGTGCAAGTGACTTGCACGACCTAAGTGGTAACCGCCCGGTAACCGCCCGGTAACCGCACGGGGTCTTCTTTTGCCTATAAATAGACCCTGTGGGCCCCCCATTAGAGAGGATCTTTTTCCAGAAACTCGGATTGAAGCTCCCGACGCCCAAGTCTCTTCTCAAAGCTTCTGGAACACTTCTAAGGTAATTTCTTACCTAGAATGGAAGATCTAAAGAGAAGAAGGAAGGCCTAAGTGTTGAAACTTATCAAACACTTGCGCGCCGACTTAATTCCTTCAATATAACTTGCGCGTCCCTTTTCTGGAAGAACCTAAAGGGGATTCTAAAGGGTTTTATCAAGAGTCGCTCAAGTATTTCAAATCTGATTGAAAATCGCGCAAGTACACCATGTGTCGCGCAAGTATACTTGCGCGACCAATACTTGCGCGCCGCCGCAGGACTTGCGCGCCTTTCAAGACTTGTGCGCCCCTATCTTTTTGGGTGCCCATCTTGCCCATTTTACCCCTCTTAATCCATTTCACCTTTCCTTTTTAATATTCAGTCTTCAAGACACTCTTCAAAGCCATTTATGGCATGATTTCTTGATTTGACTTTCTTATCTGAAAGGAATTCTGTGGAATCTCTCTCAAAGTCTAGTGATTTAAATATCCTTATGTCACTAAAATACGGAGAGTTCATTCATTCAACCTCATCCTTTAAGATGAGAAAATCCTAACTTGGGTCTCCTTTTCAGGAATAATCCCCAGTTATAAAACCTTTGATCTGGGCATCTTCCTCAGGAGTAAGCCCCAATCAAGTCCTCTAATCTTGGGCATCTTTCTTAGGAATAAGCCCCAACCTCAAATATGTGCATCCTCCTCAGGAGTAAGCCCCAAACCTTAATCCCTAACTTGGGTCTCCTTTTTCAGGAATAAAGACTTAGTCATAACCTTGGGCTTCCTTTTCAGGAGTAAGCCCTAAGTCCCTTAACCTGGGTCTCCTTTTTCAGGAATAAGACTCAGTCATAACCTTGGGCTTCCTTTTCAGGAGTAAGCTCCAAGTCCCTTAACCTGGGTCTCCTTTTCTGGAATAAGACTCAGTTATAACCTTGGGTCTCCTTTTCAGGAGTAAGCTCCAAGTCCCCTTAAACTTCTCTTAACCAGTCATAATTTACCTTTGATTTGGGTTTCCTTTTCAGGAATAAAACCCAATCATAAGTCCCCTCCTAACTTGGGCATCCTCCTTAGGAGTAAGCCCCAAGATTAGAGTATTCAAATCTCCATGAAGCACGTATAACTTTATAGACCCTGTTCATGGATTTTCTCCCTAAAAGTAAATCCTAAACCTTCATTTATCTGGGCAGTCATCTATACATAATCCCCAAACAAATTCTTATGATTGCATCTTTTATGGCACAATTGTCTAAATTTTCTCAATACCTCTTGTTTCTCACACCGAGCATGACTCACGTGAGCATAGAGTGTAAAAGTAATTATGAAATTCATCTTTGAGCCATCAATCATAAACATCATACCCCATTCCTCGAACTACGTGGGTTCTGATTCCTTTTCCAAAAGAAAGGATACGTAGGTAGCCCATTTATGGGTTCGATCCCAACTTTGAAATAATCTCTGTCCTTCTGAATGACGATAAACTTCAAGTGCCCCACTGAGTGGCTTTAAAACCAGCCTGGTCATCATAATGACCAAGATACTTTTATATAAATGTTTTGAAGGATACCATTGACCAAGAATCTCTAAACAGATATAGATGATTCTATATTGATGAAGAACCTCAAATACATATAAAAGATTCTCTAAATTTCTTGCATATTTAATCATTGATTGTTAAAAATAAAAGAAAGCACATTTTATACTTGGTAATGTAATAAGGATTCACGAACATAACTTAAATCTATAAAGAGAGTCCCGGAGTAGACAATAATTCCCCTCAAAAAGGTGTGATGAGTCCGACCTCCCATCCTCTCGACCAATGCAAATTCCTAAGTCTCATTAGTCCACAAGCTAATGAGCGCCTGCCTTTGGAAAGTAGGTCCAAACGGATGTGGAATCATTGGATGTTTCCGGTTCTACGAACAAACCCGTTAGAAACCGATCGGAACGTTTGAATCTCCTGTCCAGGAGGTCATCCCCGGATTCCGTGCGAAACAAATACCAATTAATTAATCTTGTTCATATAATTACATGGTCTATTCCATTGTGATCAGAGGGATAAATCATGCTAACTTTACAATTTCACATAAATAAATATAGAAATAGTGAATCCCCTACCTCAAAAGGTTGTTGACATTCTCCACATGATAATGGATCATGATCACCTCTCCAATAACAACTACATCCACCCAAGGAGGTCGCCGCACAGCCCCACCAAATAATAACCATAAAAACTCCCTTAGCAAAAAGGATATCACGTTCCATCATATGGAAAAGAGAAAATGAAATATTAAGATTGAATAAACCTCAATAAACTAGGTAGATTATACCTAATATTGAAGAAGGATTGATATGAATTAAATAAGGGAGATAGGTATTGTTCTTTGATGAAGGATTACCAAAAATGATAAAGATAGAGTCATTGGCTTTCCTAGGGTCAAGGTAGATCTTCAACATTCGTTGGTTTTAAAAAAACCAGTCAAATAAAAGACACTTAAAACATATACCGTCGGGGAATTACATGATGTGTAATACTTTTTCATGCCATGTAATTCCTCCATGTCGAGTTTCTCCAAAAAATGCATCACCTTGGAATTTTTTTTGTTTTTCAAACCGCAAAACATTTCATGTCATGAATAAGAATTTCATGTTGTGAAACAACCTGTGAAATAGGATGTCACTGCGGGTAATACAGTTACATGATGTGTAATCCCCCTTCTTGGGTTCTACTTAACCTAACATCTCCAAAATTCTTCGGAGCCTCCTCTGAGTACTTTCATCTTCAAAAACATGCAAAGGGTCCGACCATGCAGATCTGGGACTTTACACTTTTCTCTAAGAAGGAGGATTATACCCTTAGGATTTATGTGGATTATCATCATTTGAACTAGATTAAAATTATGAATCAGTATCTACTACCTCATATTGATGACATATTTTACCAGAACATAGGAGAAATGGATTTTAAAAAGATTGGTCTATGGTAGAGCTTCCATTAGGTGTGACTAGTACCTTAGGATATACCACATATGACTTTCTGAAATTGGTGAATTCTGTATGAGTTTATTTTAATTCCTTTCAATCTCACTAATGTTCATGCAGTCTTTATAGCCTTATTGAACTAGTTTTTTCCATCCATGTCTGGATAAATTCATGGTAGTCATTCTGGAATATACCTTAGTGTATTCACATACACGACATGAACATTCCCAAAATATTGATATCATATTGAATACCCTAAGAGATCACCATATAAATTGACCGACATGGTTCACATTTTGGGTTATGTTATCTCAAGATAGGAATATCAGTTGACCCAGAGAAGGTGAGTGTTGTTGTTTCTTTATAGCTTCTCTAGAACATATTTCACATACGAAGTTCTTGGGGCTATATGGATATTATGAATTCTTGATACCAGAATTATCATTCCTTGAATCACCTATTACTAGCTTGACAAAGAAGGGTATCAAGTTATTGTGGTCTAAATAATGTGAGAAGGCCTTTGAGGAGTTGAAAGGAAGATGAATTCCAGCACCAATCCTAATTCTACCAGATCCAGGAAGAGGCAATATGGTGTTTTATGATGCATTAGGTATTGGGAAGGGAATAGTTCAGATGTTTCAAGATTGAGTTATTATATATGGGTCTTCCCAGTTGAGGCCTCAATGGAGGAATTATCTGGCATACGATATCGGTCAAATAGATACCATTCCTACCTGGTGTTTTTGGAGGCATTACTTATTAGTATAGTAGTTATTATAATTTATGAAACATAAAAAGGCATCAAATATATCATTACATAGTGTGACATGAACCTCAGATAGATAATTTTGGTTGAATATCTTTATTCCTTCAACTATGATCATTCTTAAATGCTTGGTAAAGGAAATTCAGTTGTTGATTCTCGGAGCTAGAAAACTCAAATACAAGTTATTCAAGAATCCAATGATGAATGGAGGTGGGTGGATCTTGTTTTTGAGATGCATTACGAGGTTTAGAAGTTTCATATCTAATCTTTCCTTATGGAATTAGGGGTAACCCTGACACTTCTATGTTGATTCAAGAAGTGGCAGTTATCTGATCCTGAGGACTTAATCCTAAGGGTGATCATTTTAGTTGGGGATTAACCACTGGTTTGGTCCATCAATGGAGATAAGATCCTTCTTGTTCGTGGGAGAGTTTAGGTGCTTCTAGAAATATGAGAGGAAATGATACAAGAATCCCATGCTTTAAAATTTGCAATATACCTAGGGATTTTTATGATGTATTATAACATTCCCCACCAGTATTGGTGGCCTAAAACGAAATTTCATATCATGGGTTTTATCACTAGGTTTTCCATCTATTAGAAATTGATGGTTGAGTTCCAGTAGATTGTTGGCTTGTTACAGTCGTTACCAATCAAGGAATGGAAATGGGGTGATGTTACTATGGATTTTGTGAGCAGTTTACATAGGTTTCCTTGAGGTAGAAATGATGTTTTTCTAGTCATGGATAGGATAATGAATGTCACCCACTTTAATCCTATCAGAGAAACCTTCTTAGTGGATGATTTTGGGATACTTTATGTAAATGAGATAATGTTCCTACATGGGGTCCCTCAAACCATTATTTTATATAAGGATACTAATTTTATATTTAGGTTATAGAATGGGTTGCAGAATGCTCTCAGGGTACAGGTGTTGATGATCGCATCCTTTTACCCACAGACTGACAACCTATCAGAGTGGATAATAAAGGTATTGGAACACGAGATCTATGAATGTTTCCTTTATTTCATACATTTTTAATAAAAATATACATCTCATTAATTTTCCATACAATAAAAACATCCAAAGTACTATAAATATGAATCCTTATAAGGGCATATATGATAGGTCAGTTTTTCACCCCTATGATGGTTAGGGGTTGGAGAGGTAGCACTACTAGGACCTTATCTCATTTAAAAGAATTAGGATATGGTAAAACTTATTAGAAAGTGGATGTTTGTAATTCATTATGGATAGAATTCATATATAGACCGATGTCACTGACCTCTAGATTTCAATGTAGGGGATCGAGTTTTCTTATGTGTTTCACCAAGAAAAGAGTATAAAAAAATTTAGAGATAAGGTAAGCTATCTACCTTTTAGGTCAAGCCTTTCAAGACATTAGATATATTTAGTCTAGTGTCATATTGAATAGATCTTCCTTATAGGTATTGAATCATGCACAATATCGTCCACATATCACAGCTTCACTGATGTCATGCTGACTCATCTCATACATTTGATCTTGAGGGTGTTGAATTGGAGGAAGATTATTCTTTTTAGCAGTATCGTGTTTGTATAATTAATCATAATGAAAAGGTCCTTTAATTTAGGTTTTTCCCTCTAGTATGGGTGTTATAGTATCATGTTCATGTATAGGATGAGACTTTGGAGAGAGAGTTTGATGTACATTCTTAGTGGATAATGTTTTTCTCAGACGAATCATTATCACCATTGGATGGGAAACTTGGGGATGAGTTTTTTAAGGGGGAAAGACTGTAAGGTCCTAGATTTTTCATATGAGTTATGGATCCTTAAAATTTAGTTAAACACTCATAAAGTTTGTATTTTTTTTCTTTGGCCTAGTAATCATACCTTTAGGATAGTTATCTAGTTTTTTGGGAAGTGGATAGTAGAGGGTTGGAGCCTGGTTATAGAACCAATTCCTTCCAAGAATGAAATTCAATATGTGAGTGAAATTAATTATGTGAATGTAATTCATGATGTGAATCACTCTATCTGGACACAATGAATTTAATTTATGTCATAATAGGTATTTCCCCTAACCCAAGGAATTCACGATGTGAATCCTATTCATGTATTGAATAAATCATGACCATTTAGAAAAAAGGGAACGACACCACTTTTACCAAAAATCTCCTCTCCTTGTTTTTTAGCATCCTCTCTTTGAAATTGATATCCTCTTATACTTCTTCTTAGTATTTGAAACCTCTCCCCTATTTGGACTCCAATTTCATCATTATCTATCATGTTGGAATCTTATCGGTAATAGATTAGATCTGTTACCTTATTTTCCCATTCTATCATGACTACTTCAGAGTTATTTTAGTGAAAGCTAATATTCCCTATATTTAGTACTTTTTTCTTATTTCTTTCATTCTAGGAAAAATCAGAATTCAGTATTAGATGAGAACTCCTCTACCACCATAGGGTATGTTGTCTAATAATTATACCTTAAGTCAAGTTTCTTTATATTATGCGTCATGATTCCTCATTTTGTATTTTTTCAATTAATATACACTTTTCCATTGATTAAATTGCTATCCTTGATAATAATGACCATGTGCATCCTTGTTCCAATTTGAATAGGTCCATATTGACTAATTCCACCCCATGAGGTGTGCTTATGGAATTTACCCTTGATATTATAAATTAATATGGGACCAAACCACCTCTTAAGTGGTTATGGATTGGAATATAAATGAAAATACTATAATTAATTACATGGAAAGTGAGTGGTGTGACCATGTTACATGATTTTATATAAAAAAATGGTTAATCCCTTGTTTAATTGGAACACTAATTAATTATAAACCATTTATTGGCTCATTATAAAGCCTATTAGACTAGTTATTTCTTTTTATATTTGATCATGGAATCCCTAATGATATGATAAAAAAGCATGAAGACTCAAATACCTATGATACATAGGTGTGGAGTCCTATATACATGTGATACTCATGTACGGTGTCCCATATACCTGTGATATATAGGCATGGTGTCCCATATACCTAGGATAACTGGGCATGGCCAACCTTATAACTTATGATACTCAGATATGGAATCCCCTATTACTTCATGACACTATAGTGACTAGACATGAATGCCTAAGTTATGACTCGGGTCCTATCCAACAAAGAACCCAAATGTATTGAATTAATATCTGGGTTGTAATTTAGGTCAATAAACTTGTTTGATGAAAATTCAATCTCACTGTGATTGAATTTTGAAGATTTTTCCATAGAATTGTTCTGGATAATTTTTCATTGTTGTCATGGGTTCTTTGGTTGGAAGAGTGTATTTTAAATAAAGCAACAATTAATTATGATGATCATAGATCTGGTATTTATTTCTAAAATAAGTGCCAATATGAATGCACATTGTTTACAAAAATGTTTTGAATTAGATTAAGATGATCCATGAAAAATATTATTTATTTTCTATGCGGGTTTGAAGGATGGTTTAAGAATACGTAAGGAGTTTGTAATTTCATTTTAAGAGACCTTTTTATTTCATTTTTAACTTAAAATTTATTTATGTGTAAAATTTATCCAAATATAAAAAATAATCAAGCCCACACCGGCTAGTCTAGGTGAAATGTTACCACTACTGAGGTGGGAAGTCGACACCCTAGTAGGCCAGCATGGGTGGCATGGTTGAATAGGGATTTAAGGAATTCTTAAAGGTCCACATGTATAAGAAAATCCCCCACAATGTGGGGTTGCATGACTGTGGATGAGGGTGTAGGAATGGGGTAATTCCAGTGCATTATATGTGTTTAGTAAAAAATTATCGAGGGTGGAAGACACACCTTTTATTATTAGAGGGAATCAAACAATGAGAATATTGATGTGGTATCACGTTACTATATCTCCAAAAGAACCAAAACTGTATGATTTGTCTAGTATGATCATATCGGTCATCCAATCCATTTGGTGTGTCATCTTCTCCACTAAGCCCATCTGAGATCTACATTTGTTCATTCTTCTTCTGTACAGTAATGTATAAGTATCGAACCAAGATTTTAATCAATGTTTTATTATTATAAAAAACTGAACTTGATCAATATAACCTGAAACTTCATTTTCATATTAAAAATATGATCAAACATAAGTAAAATTAAATTGAAGTCATCGTAATTTTTTGTACACTAGGATCTCCATGTAGTGACATAGAAAGAAGTTTGAACCATAGATTATGAGAACCGTTTGATTCTTTTGATGATATTAAATTTATCAAAATGGGATGAAACATCATTTTTATCATATAAAATTGTTCTAACCCAAGTTTTTCAATGAATCTAAAAATGGTTTTTATTATTGATGGTGTTCATCTATAGTCATGAAACAGAGGTAGTCTGATTTAATATACCTAATAAAAACATGAAATTTTGGTGGTGTAGTTTACTATAAATACTAGTGGCCAAGATCATTAGTTTTGTGAAGTTATATTTCTCTTCTAATAGAATATTTATAAAAAAATAGAGTCATGAAATTTGTTGGTTCATCAATGATAGGAGTTTTTCACTATTTCTATTTGTGTGAATGATAATAGAATTTGTGAGGCACTTAACATGTGCATAACAAATTTATAGTGGTTCATAAAATACAATGGGTTATGTGCTATTTTTTTTTGTGTGAATGGTAAGGTAATCTGTGAGGCACTTGAAATGTTCATAGAACACTCATAGTAGTTCATGAAGAAACGTTTTTTGGTGAAACCACTCAAGATAACATGATGAACATATCCTGGTCTTGCATAATGATCATCAAGAATCCATGCATCCTCATTCTTTCCTGAATACAGTGTATTACATAGTTCCATGAAAAAAACACCTAAGAACCCATGAATTCTTTTGTGAAGGATTTTTTAGTATATATATTTCAGGAAGAAAGTTTTTAATGTATTAGAATAGTTAGAATTACATGTATAGTTTAATAAATATATGAATTCACATTCATTACGAAGCATATTGAATAGTGTGTACTATTTTTGTAGCATGTAGTGTAGAATAGTGAAAATATCTATTGTGTGTATAGGTTTAGTGTGCACAAGGCAGAATGGTAGAAGACATATATTTCGATGTGCATAAAAGAGTACGTTTGGGAACATGAATGATATCAATGCTTTGAACACAATTATTTTGCTTGTGTAAAATAGGGTTGATAAAGAGAATAAAATAGTTCACAACTATTCTAGTTTGTGAAATCGATAGATAATGAAATGCATAATGTATGTATTATTCATGAAGATTATTCTTATATTGTACCTAAATGAAAAGAGAGAGAAATTTGGTGTATGTGTTCAAGTTTTCAATAAAAAATAGTGGTCTATGTGTGTGAACAAACCAGGTCTACATGATGGAACAAAATATTTGATAGTGTATTGAACACACCATTTTGAAAATGATTTTCAGGGTACATATAAGGAATACACATGCATATGATTACATGTATCCATTAAAATATAATTATTATCATACTTGAAAGAAAAAACTTGATGATTCATGTGTGTAATAATTGAGTTTTTCTGAACGAATATTTTTTAGTAAATTGTGGAAGAAGGAAACTAGTAGTGTGTTGATAAATATTCAGTTTTTCATCCTAGAATTTTAGTTAATTGAAGTGGAAGCGATATCTTCTATAATTTAGAAGATTTTACTTAGACAACTTTCATATAGTATTATTCATTATAATTAATGTAAGTAAAATTGATACAGTTAAAGTGAGAAAGTGTAGAATCATTTTAATTTTATTGGATTGGAGAGGAAGATCATTTATTGTATTATAGTGTAATCTTAAGGTTCTTGTGATCATTATCATTGTGTTAATATTATGTTTTTGAATCACTGGTGGGATGAAAGTATAAATAACCCTGGTGGGATTCCCGAATAAAGATTCTTGGTGGGATATTAGTATGGTTTTGGAAAAGGTTCATACATTCCCACAATGGTCTCAGGGTGATACCTGACCAACCCACTTGTAATTGTTGATTGATTTATAGTGGAGAATCTATGTATCAGATCATCTAGAACATAGAAAGTAGGTAGTCATCCACATTTGGGGAGAACCATTTAAAAATAATGTGTGATGTGATTCCTTTACTTTGTTTCATGCATATTTTATAATATCATTTTTAAATAGGTTAGATTCATTCAATCTAATTAGTGAATGTGTTATAATTAAAAGTTGTAAGAGAAAAGAAAAGAAAAATTTGTAAAAACTTGTCCACATTGATTCACCCCCCCCCCACTCAGTGTACCTTCATGATCCACTGGGCACATCAATTTGTATCAGAACCTATATTACACATCTGATTAGATCTATCGTATTGTCCTAGTTTTTTTATAGACATATATTTGGTACGTATTTGACATAGAATAAGTGATAGATTTTTCTCAAATGAACAATTCAATTATTATCTTTGTAGGTGATAAAAAGAAGATTTATACAAAACCCTTAAAGAATATATAGATGAAAGAGGTAAGAATGCTGATAAATAATTTTAAAAATAAAGAGGATAAACTACAAACTAAATATTTTCAGGATGGTAGTCTATAAAAAGTATTTGTTAATTCAGCTGATAAAGATCCTTTTGTTGGCTCTGGTGAAATTGGTGATGAAAAATAATTTATTCAATCACTTAATGATTTTTATTCAGAAGTTAATGATTATATGAATAAATTTACAACTAATTTTTTCACTTATATAGTTTCTTTTATCAAGGGACTATATGATGAAAAGTTACAGTATGAATAGAGAGATGAGGATATGGAGATATCCACAAAAAATAATTTTCAATGATGTAAACATTTCACTCAAATAATTAGCACCAATGAAGACACTATATCAATTTACATTGAATATTTCTCCTATGTTGAATAAGAATTGAAAATAATTTTTTGTAAGAAAGAAATAACCAAAAAATTTCATACAGAGATGATTCATATACTTGAAGAATATCATAAATCTATCATGAATATCAAGGAATATCAGTTTGAAATCAAATAAAAGGGTGAGAAAATTTCCTAGACCAAGAATAAAAAATAATAGTTTGTATTACATTGAAATGAATGATTCAATTATATTCACTAAAAATTACAAATGACTATTTGGGAGAAGGATCTGGCTGAAATAGTCCATAGAAAAGTGATTCTTGCATTAGATAAATTATACATGACCTTTATGAATGTTAAATAGTACCAATTAGAAGTTAAGGAAAAGAAAACTAAAGAGTGTAATAATTATCTTCTAATAGAAATCAAATGCATGATGATAATGTTCAAAAAATGATTGGTCAATGGGAAGACAATTTGGAATTTTTTTTGGATGAGAAAAAAAATCAACATGAAGTGTCTTGAAATGAAAGTTAATTTAAAAATTATGAAGGAAATAAAATTAAAAATTACCTATAAAGAATGTGAATATATGGTGAAATCACTATAATACCAAAATATCTCTCTAAATCTAATAATCTAGAGTTTGAGGTCATGTTCAGAAATAATGAGAACATTCAAGATGATTCTTCAAAAAAATGATGAGATCAAAAAAGATTCTAAGTGTAATTATTAAAAGGGTCTTACTTCTGACAAGACTAATTAAAGTGTCCAGAAGAACTTGATATTATTTAAAGATAAATATATTGAAATATCATTGAAATAAGTAACCCTTATTACAGAAGATTTTGTTATTACTAATATTGTATCATATATAAGTACTAGTTCCTAAAGGAATTATGGTAAAACATGGGTGAAGAAGAGAGATGATATATCCACCATATCATCAAAGGTAGATATGAATAAGAGTATAGATTCTTGTTCCACACAAAGAGATGATATGAATAGTCTTATTATCCAAAATTAATAACATGTAAAAACGATCCAAGTTGTGTAACATAAGAACAAATCAAAATTTGTTTGAAAATTTTGGAGTTTTTAGAAATTAGGGCATGAGGTCATTGACTATTGGAATAATTTTTCAAAGCACTGTAATTTACACAGGTATTGTATTAAGTGGGAGTATATTATAAGTAATGAGTACTTATTTATAATTTAATCATAATTCACATATAAATAAGAATATGGATATCAATAATATATTTTAATGTCTTAAAGACTTCTATAATTATTACAATATATGTGGTCACTGTTATGATGGGTATTGGTATGTACCAACCATGCACTATTCATATCCTAATATTTAGAAAATACCAAATCAAATGTAAAGGAGAAGAATAAATATAGATAAGTCTACCATGGAGTTTGAGAGAGAGAATATATTTAACAAAATTGTAATACAAGTTACACTAAAAAATAATGATCTAATGAATGTCACACCAATGAAAATATTCTTCTACTATGGAAGAAAATTCCATATATTGGAACATTAAAAATAGTTCACAAACATCAATACTAGTAGAAGAAAGCTAAATAAGAAAGGGAAATAAATATCAGAAAAAAATAACAATATTAATTTTTCTCATGGAAATAAAGATGAAAATATAAAATTTCATGATAGATTTTTTAAAAATTATTAAAATATGATTGCTGATGATTTTTGTGTAATGTGAATAATGTTTGGGAATATTGCTGGTAAATCCATGACATTGTTTCTTGAACAAACAAAACTTGTGAAGAACAAAGGAATAACATCAGTGGATTCATATATTAAAAATGATATTATAAAGAATGGTTCTTCCCATAATAAGAATTATAAGCATGTACCAAAGAATTTATAATCATATGGCCAAAGAAGCTGGAATTAGCTAAGAAGTTGCAGTAGGAATAGAATAATGAAATTTCAATACTTTATAATTTGAAGAATCATAAGTCCATACTATCCTTAAATGATAAATTTAGAAAAGTTAAATGAGAATGTGTGAATAATTTTCATGAATATAGAGTATAATTGAAATGAGTCGATGGTTGGAGAAATAAATCTCATCCATATTGATCTAACAAAAAAATAATTAAAAAACACCTTATTCCCATGTATATATTTTTTGTTTCTCCTATGTAGGTAATTGAAGGTGAGGAATATATTTAGAGGATTACTAAATATATTAGTGTAGTGGAAATATTATAAAAAATATTATATGCTATCCATCATGGATTTGTTTAATTTAATTTCTATTAAAATTATTCTTGAAGATAATCCTTGAATAAATATAATCATGATCAAGAAAATGGATAGATATCATCTCTTTAAGAGGATAAAATCTAAATAAAAACCAGATTTGAATATCTCAAATGGTATCTGATGAATATTTTATGTTATAATAAGGGATTTATCTAATGACTTCAAATTTTCGAAATGGGAGCTAGTCATTAAAAATTTGTGTACTCTTATCTCTTTATGAATGAAAATTATAATTCAAAAAGGGGAGAAGCTGGTAATTTTATGAAAATGTAAAACAGATTCATAAAGGGGAAGTAAATTATTGTATTTTAATTTTTTTAATCTATTTGTTGAGTGGAATGTAGAATATTAGTTGAATATATTTTAATTATCCCCTACAATAAGGTTTCAATATTGGAATCATATTTTGAAAACATTATTGACAGCTTTGTTGTCTAAATTTATCACTCCTATTTTCTACACTAAGTGATCGCATGTAGAATTGGATATGATTAATTAATGAGTTGTTGCTTTAAAAAAATTAATTATTTCATTCTCTCAAGAAGATCAATTTTAATTTCCCTCAAGTGGTATCTTGTATGAAATGTAGATATGGAAAGAGAGAAGAAGTTCAGGTATTAAAAAATGATATGATTTGAATTTTTTCCCATACTTATATCTTCGGTTTTATTGTCAATTAAGGGGTAGAAAAGAACATTGACTTTTAAATTGAAATGGATAATGACAAAAAATATAAAAGATTATATTAAATAACCCAAATTGATTAAATCAATATTTTTTTTATAATTATTTTCAATATAATTTTTTGATGAAAATTAAATGTTACATGTGATTTAAGTATGGTGATGCAACCAATGAATAGTTTTGAACATTTTCAAAATTTGGAAAGGATGATTTGTTTTGAAGGTTTTATTTTAAATAAAATATCAATTAATTATGATGATTGCATAGTGGTGTTTTCAGTTTCCAAACATGTGAAAATATAAATGTACATTATTTACAATAATGATTGTACTTAGATTAAGATGATCCATGAAAAAAAATTATTTTTCAATAGGGTTTGAAGGATGGTTCAAGAATATTTAAGGGGTTTTTCAGTACATTTCAATAGACTTTTTTATTTCATTTTATTATATATAATTTTTCTATGTGTACAATTTGGCCTTATATAAAAATTATGAAAGCTCACACCAGTCAGACAAGGTGGACTATAACCACTGCAAAGGTGGGTAGTTGACACCCTAGCCAGTCAATATGGGTAGCATGGGTGCACAAGGATTTAAGAAGAACCCAAAGCGGTGAATGTATAGGTGGAGCCACCACCGTGTGAAGCTTCCTAATAGTAGATGAGGGTGCATGTATGGGGTGGTTCCAATAATTATATGTTTTCAGTATCCAATTCTATAGGGTTTAAGATGCGCCTTTTATTATAAAGAGGTTCTCAAATGAAGAGAGTTTTGAGGTGTGATAGAGTTACTATAGATCCAAAGGAACTGAAGCCATTCAATCTATCCAGTCTGATCATCTTGGCCATCTGGTCAGTTTTGTACATTGTCCTCTCCACCGACCCCATCTAAGAGATACAGTTCATCGTTCTTATGCCTTACAATGATTTCTGTGGATCGAATCAAGCTACTAATCAATGTTTCATCATTCCCAAAAAAAATTAATATTATCGATATAATATAAAATTGTTTCTATATAAAAAAATAAAGATGAGACCAAAGGAAAATTAAATTAAAGCTATCGAACAGTTCAATAAATCGGGATCTCTATGAAGTGACATTGATAGAAGATTGAACCATGAATTATAAGAACCATTTTATTATTTTTATGATCCAAAGTTTATTAAAAGGGAATTAAAATTCATTTCCATCATATAATGAAGTTTAAACCAAAGTTTTATAGTGAATATCAAAGTGGTTTTTAATGTTTATGGTGTTTATCTATAGTCGTGAAATAGTGGTAGTCTGATTGAAGAGAGGTGGTTGTCACGAGATAGGTTGGTGGTATTGTAACGTATAAATATTATTGTATTATTTCATTTTTGTGTGAAGTTACATTTCTCTTCTAAGAAAATATTTATATAAAATTAGAGCCTTGAAAATGCTCTAGGCTGTGAAAGAAAAATGGTCCACACTATTTTGTTTTGCATAAAGTAGAAGGGAATATGTGAGGCACTCGACAAGTGAATAGCACAATTGTAGTGGTTTGTGAAGAAACATGTTCCCATTAATCCCCTTAAGATAATTTTATGAATTTATCCCTATCTTTCTCTATGATCATTAAGAATCAATGCATCCTCATTATTGCATGAAGACAATGTATTACACAATTTCATGGAAAAAACACCGAAGAACCCATGAATTCTTATGAGAAAGATTTATTAGTATAGCTCTTTCATGAATAAAGGTTTTCATGAATAAGGTAAGTTATAATTATATATTTGGTTCAATTAATATATGAATTCACATTCATTATGAAGTATACTGAACAACATGTACTATTTGTGTAACATGTAGTGTAGAATAGTGAAAATCTCTATTTCACATAAAAAATATTAGTGCGCATAAGGAAAAAGGGTAGTAAACATATATCCAGGTGTGTGAAAACGAGGAAGTGCATGGACATGTATGATATCCATTCTTAGAACACATTAATTGTGTGTTTTCAAAATAGGTTTAAGAATGAGAAACAAAATAGTGCACATCTATTCTAGTTTGTGAAAAAGATAGAGAATGAAATACACGATGTATGCATTAAGAATTCATGAAGATTATGTGTATATTGAGTGTGAATGATTCAATGTATTTTCTGGGTCTTCATACAAAAGGAGTTGTCAAAGTGTGTGAACATACAAGGTGTACTTGGATGTACACAAAAGGAGACAGTTTTTTGCACACACCCTAGTGAAAACGATTTTCATGGTACATACAAGGAATACCCATGAATATCAGTACATTCATGATGAAAATATAATTATTATCAAACTTTAAAGAAGAAAACTTGTTGAATCATGTGTTTAGTAATCAATTTTAGCTGAAAGAATCAATTTTAGTTAACTGTGGGAAAAAAAACTAGTTGTGTGATGATAAATATGATTTTTTTCATTCCAGTATTGCAGTTAACTAAAGTGGAAGTGATATAATCTATAATTATGAAGTGTATACTGAGCCTACTTGCATATATTTATATTAATTACAATATGTGGTTGTCAAATAGTGTCAATTAAAGTGAGTTAGTGTAGAATAGATTTAATTTTATTGGCTCGGAGAGGAAGATCTATTTTTGTAATATAGTGGCATCTTAAAGTTCTTTGGATCATTCTCTTTATGTTAGTTTTGTGTTTTTAAAACACTAAATGGATTCCAGTATAAATGATGTTAGTGTTATTCCAATGTAAAGATTACAAGTAAGATATCAGTATAATTTTGGAAAAGGTTCATGCCTACCAACAATGATCTCAGGGTGATACCTGACCAACACACTTGTAATGTTTTATTTATTTTTAGTAGAAAATATGTGTCCCATATCATCTCAAATAGAATATGGATATGGTCTCCCACATTGTGGGTGAACCTTGTAAAATCATTGTGTTTTGTGCTTAATTTACTTTATGTCTTGCATATGGTAAAAAAATTTAAACATGTTAGATTCATTTGATTTAACAAGTGAAAAGATTTTAATTATAGTTTAAGATAAAATAGAAGAAAAATTGGTAAAAATATATGCACACGGATTCACCCCCCTCCCTTATTAGTGCACCTGCATGATCCACTGTTCACTTCACCTAGAAATGTGTGTCTAAATGTATGTCTATAGAAGGAATTACTTACATAGTGCATATATATATATGAATATATATATATATATATATCTGTGTGTGTGTGTGTGTGTTTGTTCATGGTGATATCGATTCAAAGGTTTCCCAACATGGGATGATGTAGGTAGTGTCAGCCTAGTGTTATTCGGAAACCAGATCCAACCATTTTCAGTTTACATTTCTATTGTATATTTACTATATCTTCACATTGATCATATTAGATTCACAATGTGGATAGTTCTAGAAAACATTGGTTGTGCCTCACTAAGTATATCTCACACCCTGTTTAGGTCATCGATGGTACTTGAGAAAACTTCATGATTTTAGGTATGGACAAACGGAACCACCAAACTCCTAAATCTTGATTCCCAATATTAAGATGGATTACAAGAGGTGAGGACTGAGTTCATGCTCGTGATTCCAATAGAAATAGTTTTTTCACTATTTTATTTTCAGTATATCATGTTTTATCTTCTTACTACTATGTATTCATTTTTTCAATTTTATAGCATACATAACATCATTTTATATATGAAATTAGTGATGGTTTATACATTTTTTTTATGTGAGATGATAATTTACATATTCTCTATTATTTCTACATTTTTACTATGAATATGATACTTATGTATTCTATTATACAATTTTTCTACTCTTACATAAGAGGGTATAGTCTCCCCATTTTAGATTCATAGACACTTGATACTATCCAGTATTCTCTGTATTATAGGAAAGTTCTCTTGAGTCCATGTGGACACTAATTCAGCTATTATTACTAGGTTAGCTAGTCTGGGATATCACAATATGTAACACACAAAAGAAACAAGTGGTTGATATATAATATGTCTCCCACAAATAAACTTTAGGTGAAATACCCTTACCACAAATTTTTAATACTTTTTATGGGTCCAAACATCCTCTTCTTTAAGGGATTTTCTTTGGTTACACCTTCACCCTTATTGGGATGGTATTATAGGAATAAAAGAATATTTAGTGTAAATGGAAGGAAGATAATAAGTTATTAGGATAGGTATTGTTCGATCTAGAGTGCTCAAAATTTTTGAATAAAGGGGAAGAGGAGGTTACCATTTATAAGTGAGGGAAATGACACACTTGGAATTACTAAAACTTTTAAATTTAATATATATTATAATCAGGTTAACTGGAACAAAATTGACATAATTCCATTTTTATGTTATGATATGGTCTAAATAATTCCAAATAATAAAATTTAGACATGTTTAATTAAAATTTTAAACCTAATCTTTTGTTTTAACTCCCTCAATTAACATTTTTTAACCTTAACTATGATAAAATAGTTTTATCAATTAATAGTCATAAATTTAATTTTAACATGACAAGTGCCTCATAAATGGTACATTGATGACATTTTAGACCATTTCCCATCTTACTTATCCTAATTTTAATTTTTTAAATCATTTAATAAAATATTGTTTATTATAAAATATCATTAAAATTGTTTTTGGGATTATTAATTTAATTTGACATAATATACATCAACACAGAAATGTTATTAGATTATAAACACATTTTAAAAAATTATACATAATGGTTACTTATGAAATTATTGTAAAGCCACAATTTATTCAAAAAATTAATAATTTTATTTCTTTCAAAACCATTTACATTTATTTTTCTACTATTTTCACAAGTGTTGTATTGGAATTGTGTAAGTGTTTAAGGTAATTATATCATCACTAAATAGAAGAGGTTAAGGTGATATAATAATGACCTAATCATCAATGGTAGTATATTCACCTCTGAAAATGATATTTTGGACTATTTTAAAGAGCTATTCTCAGAAGATAGAGTGGATAGAACCCAAATGATGATTGAGGACCACCAAGACCAAAGTATCACCATAAATCCTTCTTAAGAGGAAGAGAAAGTTGCTATATTCTCCCCTAGTATTGATAGTGTTATTGGCCTTGATGGTTTCACTAACAAATTCATTATGTTATATTGAGAAAGTTTTCATGATGAGGTAATGAATACTGCTGGGGAATTATTTAGTAATTCCTCTATGCCATATGAAGTTAATTCAAATTTAATTACTCTAATAAGAAAGAAATATAATTCCAATTAAATTATAAAGTTATGGAAAGTTTCACTTGGGAAAACTATTCCTAAAATTATCATCAATGTAATTGTGACTAGGATGGGGACGCATGGTTAGGGACATCATGTAACACCCTGATATTCTAAATGAGGAACATCATGTTTGGTAACATATATAACATGCAACACCAATATTATAAGACAATGTAACACCTAGATACTTTATGATACTTTTTTAAAATAAATCCCATGGTAATATATAAATTATATATATATAATAAAAAAATTAAAGAAAAATAATTTTTTTTTGAAAAAACTGTATTTCTCTGAAAGGATGTTTCATTTCTCCATGAAACATATTTTAAAATAAATTTTAACCATTGATAGAAGACTTATTTGATAAAATTAAATTCATATTTTAAATTATCTTATCAAAATTAACTTAGGATGAATTTTTTGGATTTTATGGAAAGTTTATTTTTTCAATGATTAGTGAAAAATACTTGTTTCTATTAAAAATTACCTTTTTATTTAAATCATTTAAAGAATAATTTTTAATTTAAAATTGTTTTTAAAGTAAAATTAGTTCAATTATATTATATTAAATAATACTTAGCTGAAAGGATCAATTTATTATTCAATTTTGATATCAAAACATTTTACACTTAAGAGAATTTTCTCTTTGGAAAATCATTTTTCGTCGCATCTACATGTTTAATTTTAAATTAAATATTTTCACCTATGTTAGTTTAATTTGATAAATAGGATTAAATATGTGGAATAATGATAATTAATATTACATAATAAGGACAACGTAATTTCCTCTCTTAATTAATAGTTAAAATATTAAAAATTAATTAACAAAGTTATGGTTAAAATGAGTTATCGTGGGATTAAACTAAAAATATAAGTGTTACAATGACCTAAAATCTTGAACCAATCAACTTTTCTAACCATATTTAAACCTTTATCACCATAGTATTTATTTTTATGAGTTTTTTGACACTTTTTTATGAATGTGTCTAATATAATAAGTTAAGTAAAGAAAAAGACAAAATGCTTCTCTCTTTCTTTTAAATTTCAATTATGTGTTCATGTAGGTATAAAAGAATGATGCTAATGAATATGGATAGTAATTTTGAGAATAATGAATTTAATTTCATGAGGGAAATTTATTTTTAAATTTTATTAATCATTTAATTACATTAAATGCTTAATAAATGCCAACGTAGTAATTATTCAATTAATAAAAAATATAATAAATGATTTTTTATTAAATAATTTAAAAATCCAAAAATATTTATATTTTTAAAAAAAAAATTAAATTTTTTAAAAATATAAACTATTATACATTCATGGACCAATTTTCTTTTTATAGTGACAATATTAACACCAAAATAGTAAAAACTCTCTTACCGCATAAAATGTTAAAGCGATGTTTTTTCACGTTACATGTTCTTGTATTAAAATTAATTTTCAACAAATATAATAATTTTATTCGATAAATTGGATTTAAAATTTATAATCAGTGATTCCATATTATCTAACAAGTATAATTTTACTTTAGTCTTAAAGTGGAAATTATCTAGGTTAAAAATACTAGTTACTATAGTGAAAAACTAAAATTGTAAAAGTAAGAAAACATAAATTTTAAAGAAAAAAATATATGAAAATGTTTTTTTTTGTGTTGGAGATATTGATAGACCGTATCACCCCTTAAACCCTTTAAATATCATTTTTGTATCCACTTTGGATGATATTGACTTCCCATTATTGAATAGTGTTTGGTATTTACAGAAATATCACTCCTCCTCAATTACAAAAGGGAACTCAATAACCTCACATATTCACAAATATCAATATATTTGGATAAACCCGAACCCAAAAAATATATCCAAAAATTGCTTATCCGCATTCTTTATATTTGTTTCTTCCAAAAATACCAACCCTAGTGTCTTTATGATGAGATTCAGAGGAGGTTTCTCTAATTGAAGGTAATCATCTTAACAAAGCCCTTTCTTTTTCATTATTATTTTACAACATTTAATTATTTCATGATAATTAAAATAAAATAAAACAATTATAATACATATTCTAATATTTTATTCTAGTAATAAAATAATATATAACCATCTTCTCTTCCATTAATCAGGAAACAAAATCATTGATTGTGTGTATGGTGGACTACTGCCTCGGGAATCGATATAACTCGTTTTATATCAACTCCTCCCAAGGTTGGATATAATGATATATTTAATTTATATATATAAATTTTTGGATATAATTATAATTATTTAATTTTAATATCATATTAAACTTCTTACTTTACATTATATTTAAAATATGATAATTTCATTCATGTGTATGGTGAACTATTATCTCACGAAGTGTGGTGATTCATTTCTCAATTACTCTTTACATTGAAATTCATATAGATAAGTTTAATTAATATATTTGATATATTTTTCAGGATAAAAATTCAATAAAACTAATATATCATACACTTCCTTACCCTTTCACCCTTTAATAGAATGATTTCATTGTTTGTGCATACGTATGTCATATCATCTCCACAAAGTGATGTGATTCACTTTCTATGTATAATTTTCAAGAATTTTTATAATGGGTAATCTAATGAAAAATTAATATTTATAAAAATAAAAAAAAATTATGGATCTTATAGAACTATATCCTACGTAAAATAACCCGAACTTTCCTAACAAAACAGTCATGGGAAAACTAGGTAATTAACACCCAAACCAATGAAACTTTTTGAACTATTTGTAACAGACAGGTGGTAAAATGTGAAAATATGGTCATATTTGATATGGAATATATGATTATTATTCTATAATAGATTTATAATAAACCTATATTTATTATACATGATTTTTTTACACATTTGAAAGAATTTTAACCTGAGGTAAGAGTTTCTCATATCACTTTTACTTCTATGAGACATATGTCATATTTTCCAATTATTCATTTGTGTAGTGTATATACTGGAAATTTTGATATTTAATATCCAGAATATATTTCTCATCATGTTATTTGATGTTTCATTTGATGTTATTTCTTTCATGGGTACTATGATTCAAAAGTTACTAATGTTCTAAGGGTTTATTTCCCAATCTCGTCACTATTAAGGATTTTTTTGTTTAAATATCCCTTGGGGGAATTATTTTGTATTTATATAATAAAAAAAATTTATGTCCTTATCCTATTTTATTAATTAACTTTTCAATTAATATAATTATTTTCAACTCTTTGGAAGTTAAAATTATTAATAAAATATTTTTAATAAAATTTAACTTTATTTCTCTCTTTGGTCGAAAATTCTTTTTTCTTCCAATACCATGATTTCTAAAAATGGTTTTAAAAAATGTTTCTAACATTATCAAAATAAAATTTTAAATAATTTTTTACCAATTTTTTACTTTTTTATAATATTTTTTGAAACAAATCATCATATCATTTTCCAAACAATTCTTATTTGGCTATTTCCAAAAATGTGAAAAGAATAATAGTTTTAATGTGAACATAATGAATGGAATTTTCCACTGGCATGAACAATCAATGTTTCAAGAAGTATCCTAAAATTTTTAAAATGTTTTTTTCAATGAAAAAAATTTACAAATATATTTTAAACTTTTTTTTAAAAAAAAATGTTTTCAATGTGAAAAGGTTAATTTCCTAAAAAATGTTGTTAATGAAATTTTTATGGAATTTGTATTTATTAATGGAATTAACATTTTATTGTAATTATAATCCACTAATGATATGTTTTATTGATATCATCCTTATTATTTATTTTGATAGTTTATGATAAATTTTACTAAGGTTGTAAAATTTTATTACCATTCATCGTATTAATCTAGATGATTTTGAGTTATGTTTATTTGGTTGGCATAAGTATTAACATTTTGTATGTTATATTTTTAATGTGATTTTTTATATTAATCATGTTTCATTCCATTCATATGAGGAATTCATTGTAATTTTTATGTAATGGGTAGGTCCTTGTTATAAATATCCCCTAGATGCATCAACGGGTCTCATAAGTCAAATTGGTAAGAAACATTAAATGGGTTTTTACCCACAGATTTAAATTATCTTTTGAAAATTCATGACAGTATGTTTCATAAGTTTATTATTTTGAATTCCCTTATAATGAGGTCAGTTATTGATTTTAATGTGCTTATTCAATTAGTTATAATATACATGGATAAATTTCATGCTCATGTTTTTTTATAAGTCTTTATTTGATCATAATTTATTCCTTCCATATTATTCTAAATTTATTGTTTATATCGAAGGTTTTTTAGTAATTCACTATACCATATTAATTATGCTTATTTATTGATAATATCATCTACTCTACACATTCCCTTACTGTTCATATGATCGCACCCCTTTCTTATGTTCTATTTTTTCAAGGATATGTTTTTTGTGATAAATATCACTACTGGAAATTCATGTTTTCCCAACACTTCTTTACCAACAGTTTAAACAAACCATTGGTAAAGAATCTCTTTCCCAATGGTTTACTAAAACCATTGGGAAAGGGGTGTCCAAGGCAGCCTTTCCCAACGGTTATAGATAACTGTTGGGAAAGGGGGTGTCCAAGACACCATTTCCCAACGGTTCTACAAGAACCATTGGGAAATGGTCACCCTTTTCCAATAGTTTGTTTAAACCATTGGTAAAGGGTCTCTTGGACACCCCTTTCCCAATGGTTTTTAAAAACTGTTGGTAAATCTTTCCCACAAATACTCAATCGGTCACTCTCTCCCCCATTCGCGACAGAACCCTAATAATGTCCAGGGCTCTGCTACTCTCGCGACTTCCCCCATCCGAACCTGTCAAACTACATCCAAATCGTCCCAAATCAGGTATTCTATTCTTAATACACATAAAATATTTAAGTGATACCTTGTTTTTATTGTTATTCATCTCATATTTTAGTTTTAAGTTTTGATTTTGATGTGTATATCATTTTTTGTGTTTTTATTTAATCTAGACTTTATCCATTCCAATCCATTCAATTAAACAAATCCTTAACCCTCCATCGAAGAAGAAGCATATCAAATTCACTGCCGTTGTATTATAGATTTTCTAAGAATGTGTTTTTATGCTTTTTTCCATATTATAATTAATTTTTACTTGGAAATTTATTTATATGTGTTTAATAATTTTTAGCAAAGTTTTTATGAATGTTTTTTTTAAAATTCCTTGAGGAAAGTGTTTTATTAAAATGAAATTTTTTTTAATAAGGCTTGTGTAATCTAATTTGTTATAGTACACTATGTGACTATGTTTGGTATTTAGTAACACATGAGATAACTGGTGTGTGAGAATGTGTTGTGACAGAGATTCCATGGTCGGTTCAAGATTATATTTATGTTTTGAGCCTATTAATGAGTTGTTTTAAAGATATTTTGAGATATTTACCTTATGTTTAATGGTGAAAACTGGGAGTTGTAGAGGTGGTTCATGATTAAGACATATAATTACTGCTAAACATGTGGATAAACCTTGCATAATAGTGAATTCTTGAAATGTTTGATGTTTTTAGTCCTTTTTTATTTGGAGTTTCTTTTGATGGTGATGTTTCATATTGTTACCTATGACGGGAATTTATTGTAGTTTCTAAATCGGCTAAGACTCCCCAACCATGCATAGTGTATGCGACCTCTACCCTTATTTAATCATTCTGTTTACACAGCGTATGCAACCTCTACCCTCATTTAATTACTGAACTCAAGTCATTAATTCAAGCTTTCATTTTCACTAGCAAGTAATAAATTGAATGATGTAAACCCATCCTCACATGATTTCTTACCTTAGATAGTGCCCAACATATGAAATACAAGCTTTTTAATTCATCAGTTAACCAGGATCATATATTCCATTTCCCCCAAGATGAATGTACTAATATAACCTTAGGGTAAATTAAATATGGTTCTCATTGTACGATGTATATTATGTGTCCTTCTTGGACAATACTCACTTTTATGAGGGTGGGGTGCTTTTCACTACCCATTCTGGCATGTGTAGACATCTATAAAAATGTTAGATAAGTCACAAGTTTAATTTAGTAATGTTTTTATCATTGACAAACTTTATTATTAATCTCAAATTTAAAAATAAATGTTTTTTTCTATACTTAATGAAATTAAATCTTTTTACAAGCCATGAACAACCTATTAGTGTAGAGGCCTAAAATTTATTCACCCATGGGGTGCACTTGACATGGGGAAGTAATTGGGTAATGATAGGTATGGCCATAGAGGTGCCAATAATGAGTTATTGTACATGAGTGAATGATTTGGGATGCCTATAACACATGATGGGACCTGAGGCATGTGCCTCTTATAGAACTAATGAAAATGAATATAAATAAATTTTATTTTAATTTATGAGTACCTGTTCTTTACATTATTTTAATAGTTCACTACATCGACTAGAAACTTCTTCCTTTATAGTTTACTTAAATGTATTTTCTATTAAAGTTCAATCCTATTGAATTGTTTATGAAAAAATGACTTATATAAATTCTTTTTACAAAATGGACAGATCTTGGATGTATGAAACCGATCGGATCTCAAGCGATTTTCAAAACAATTTGGAGAGCTTTATAGATTTTGCATTTCACAATGCTTCAGATAGTGGTCGCATACACTGCTCATGTTCCAATTGTGTTGGTAGACCTTGGTTGAGCTGTGATGAAGTCAGCTACCACATAACCAAAAATGGTTTTCAAGAAAACTACTTTTTGTGGTATCACAATGGGGAGAAAATGAAATCTAAAATTTGTGATGATCGAAATGAAAAGAATAGAATGGAGAATTTGTTAGATGATCGGTTTCCGTTTATTCGTCATCATAAAAAAGAAAGGATTTCGACTCAAGAAGACTTCGATATGAGGATAGATGACGCATCTAGTGAAAATGATGATATTGATAGGGTGAAAAAATTAAATGATTCTTCCACGACTCCAGTATATCGACAATGCGATAAAATGAAAAAGCTAGAATTTTTAATCTGATTGTTTCATGGGAAAACTATGTATGGTATTTCTAATACAGCAATAGATTACATTCTTACCCTCTTGAAGGATTTACTTCCAGATGATGCAGATATTCCCTCAAACCACTATATGGCATGGAAGTTAGTTGAGAAACTTGGATTTTCAAGAAACAAAATTCATTCTTTCCCGAAAGATTGCAGTTTAATATAGGAGGAAACCACTGAACGAAATGATTGTATAAAATGTGGCACATCTCGCTGGAAGTCAAAATCTGATGGAACACCATCCCGCGTTCCACAGAAAGTAATGTGGCACTTTCCATTGATCCCCAAACTCCAGAATCTTTTTATGTCTGATGACATATCAATAAAAATGAGATGGCATGATACCAAGAGAAAGAAGACTAATGATGAGTTGGTTCATCCTGTAGATGGATTTTTAGGGCAGAGATTTGATGCTCAACATCCTGATTTTGCAGCTGACGTGCGTAATGTGAGGATGGGTCTTTCATGTGACGGTTTTAATCCGTCTGGGAAGATGCTTACTTCGCACAGCACATGGCCAGTTTTTATACACATTTATAATCTTCCCCCATGGTTGTGTATGAAAAAACCTTTCACTTTCATGAGTATACTCATATCTGGTCTTTATGATCCCGGCATTGATATTGATGTCTACATGCAACCTTTAATAAAAGAGTTGAAACTTATTTGGGATGTGGTTGTGCGCACATATGATTCATGTTCGAAAGACATATTTCATATGTGTGTTGTACTTATGTGGACGATCAATGATTTTCCGGCTTATGAAATGATGTCTGGATGGATCACGAAGAAAAAATTGTCGTGTCCAATTTGTATGAAGAATACACGATCCATAAGATTGAAACATCGTTGTAGTTTCAGTTTTATGGGACATCGATGATTCTTGCCAAAGGATCATCCATATAGAATGAATCGTCGAAGATTTGATAATACCATAGAGACCGATGATCCACCTCAGCATATGTTTGGAACTGACGTGATTAATGAATTAAAAGATTTCAGTTTTTCGTTCAGGAAGGGTCAAATGAAATCTGGAAAGAGAAAGAATTTTTCCACTAAAACCTGTTACAATTGGAGGAAGAGGAGTATCTTTTTTGATTTTCCTTATTGGTCAACCATTTTTTTACGTCATTGCTTAGACGTAATGCATATTGAAAAGAATATATGCGAAATGTTGCTTTCGGTTCTTCTAAATGTCAAGGGGGAGACAAAAGATGATTTATGATCTCGGCATGACTTGGTGGATTGGGGAATCAGACCAGAATTACATCTTGTTCAAATCAGTGAAAATAAATGGAAACTTATGTGTGCTTCTTATGTGATGACACCTACGGAAAAAAACAATTTCTGGAAGTATTAGAGACTATTAGAGTTCCTAATGGCTATTCAAGCAACATATCTAAACGGGTCAACAGAAGAGAGTTGAAGCTAAAATCTTTGAAGACTCATGATTATCACGTTCTACTGCATGAGTTTCTTCCAATAGCAATCCATCATCTTTTTTCCAATAATGTAAGGGTGGCTGTTATTCGGTTGTGCCATTTGTTTAGAGATCTTTGTGCTAAGAAGTTGTCCAAGTATTTCTTGCAAAAAATGTTGACAGATGCCCCCATTAATTTTGTGTGACTTGGAGAAAATATTTCCTCCATCATTTTTCACATGCATGCTACATCTGGCTATCCATATTCCAACTGAAATACTTCTCGGAGGACCTTTTTCTTTTCGTTGGATGTATCCAACTGAAATAAATATGTTCACATTAAATTCTTATGTCCAAAACAGAAATCATCCCGAAGGTTCTATCGTGAACGGTTACTTGGCTCAAGAATGTATAGATTTCTGCTCGATGTATTTGTCTGTTATTACTACAAGATTGAACAGACCAATGAGAAATGAAGAAGAACAATATGAGAAAATTGAACCCAGTTTTCCATCACATCCTCAAACAGGAGGAATTCTTGGATCATATACATTGAATACATTAAGCCATGAAGAGCGGTAGATGGCACATCGCACAGTTTTTTTCAACTGTGATTTGTTCGATTACTATATCAGGTAACTAAATTGATTATGTATATCTTACATATATATCTATTAAACTATTCATATTTTTATCTACAGGGAACATAAAACAATGATAAATAGGAAGCATCGTTCTTTATCTTTGAGAAGGAGAGATACTTTTCATAGTAAAGAGTTTTATGCTTGGTTAAAATTGAAGGTAAAAAAATTAATGTTTAAAATAATTATATCAATATTTAATTAAGTTTAATAGTCATTTATATTGAAGGTATTGAGTTTGTCTGCTGACTCTGTCTCTAAGGAAATAAGAGTTTTGGCTTTTGGTCCTAATACCGTGGTTCGTGACTGTAAATCAATTGTTATCAATGGGTACAAATTTATTGTCACTGAACGAGAAAAGAACATGAGAACACAACATGATGGTGTTATGGTTAAGGCCACAATAGATTGTTATGCCAGTGCATAAGATAGTAGACCGTGATTTGAAAATGTGTGTTATTATGGAGTTGTTGAGAAAATAATAATATTAGATTATTACTCTCATGGACGAGTCACAATGATGAAATGCCATTGGTTTGATTCGATGACTAGACATGGCACATTTATTGATGATTGTGGATTTTTCATAATTAATATGACTCACACTCTTGCTACTAAAGAACCATATGTGTTGGAATCAATGGATAAACAAGTTTTTTATGTCAAAGACCAACTTCAACCTGAATTTGGTGTCATAGTTGAAGTAATTCCAAGACAAATTTTTGATAATGGTGATGATGGAATTGACACTATCCCTAGTGCCATTGGAACCAATCCATTTATTTCTTTTGAGGACTCCAATATCTTAATTGGAAGAGTTTATTGTGAACCTGAAGTTGTGGTTGAAAATATATAGAATCATTCACCCATGTTCTCAATTCTTTTGGTTTACCTCGAGTTGGGTTGTTAAGGTTGGTAATATTCAAATTTATTTAGTATTGATCACAAATATGTTTTAGCTGACTTGACCGTTATGTGAATTTTCAATGTTTATTTGTTGCAGTTTTATTTTAATTGCATTTTCTAATTTGGAATTGAACGGTATTCAAACATAGTCAAACAATATTTCTAACTTGGTGAACATTACAACTTGTATGATTTATTAAATCCATTCAATCTCTTCTAAAACAATTGATAGCTAACTTGACCGTTATGTGAATTTTAAATGTTTATTGGTTGTAGTTTTATTTGAATTTCATTGTCTAATTTGGAATTGAACTGTATTAAAACATAGTCAAACAATATTTCTAAATTGGAGAACATTACAACTTGTATGATTTATTAAATCCATTCAAGCTCTTATAAAACAATTGATAGCTAACTTTACCATTATGTTAATTTTCAATGTTTATTGGTTTTAGTTTTATTTGAATTGCAATTTCTAATTTGGAATTGAACTGTATTCAAACATAGTCAAACAATATTTCGAACTTGGTGAACATAACAACTTGTATGATTTATTAAATCCATTCAAGATCCTCTAAAACAATTGATAGCTAAATTACCAATTAATCCCCATATTCCCTCATATATTTAGTTTTTTGGGTTACATATTAGTTTACTTTTTCTAATTAATTACATATTTGTTTTCAAAAGTAGGAAATGAAGCCAATTGAAGAGACACGAAGGAAAACATAATGGAGAACAATCGTCGAATGACGGAGTTGGGAATTCCATCATTAGTGCCTGTTGTGAGTACTTTATTTCAAATTGATATATTTAAAGAATATATAATGTCATGTGATTAATTTTTTTGTAAACATTTTTGTAGGATCCACCTATACATCGACAGTTATTCGATTAGGAACCTAGTACTGGTCCTAGTACTCAGGCAGGTGGTACAAGGAGGGTTCGTACCAGAGGTGGACGAGCAGCTGCGCGTACCCGACTAGACCCTGCCCCACCCACTGACATGTCATCCTTCCCACATTCTGATCCCGATGTGTCGTTAGGGACACATGGGATATTTAGGCCTCCCATGTTTTCTCTACCTTTTGCATCTTCTGGCACATCATTTTCACATTCCATGATGATTCCCACTCCCGAGCCAGCATCCGGTTATACTGTTGTCCCATCTTCTTTTCCTTCTAATTCTGTCTCTCCGAGCTTCTATATTACATCGTCTTCTACTCCTGTTCCACCATAGGGTGTTCCATCAGTTTCTGTGGATCCAGCGGTGCTCAGCGATCAGACCGGCATAGGTACATTTATAGAACCCTAAAAAAAATTATAGAAATATTTATTTTCATTATAACATGTTTTGATAAAATAATTTTTTTCTTTCATGACAGATACATCTACTAACAAGAGGCATGGGCGAAGGTGTACATGCATTCGTTCGGTGCGGAACTTCTGCACACAGGTTAGGGTGGATTATAATGAAGACAAGAAAATGGTTGAGAAAACAGGGCAGCAATGTTAGAGTTTTTTGGCGACGCTTGCCAAATACTCCGACATCATTCCCGTCAGCCCGCTATCATGGAGACATTCTCCACGTGAGGTCAAGGATAGAGCTTGGACATAGATATGGGTAAAAAAATATGTTCTATTTAATTCCATGAATTATTTTTGTATGTATATGAATTAATATTTTGATGTCAGCTTCTATTTAATTTTCTCGATGGTGAGGGTGCACGACCGGAAGATCTAAAGGATTTAGGCGAGCTTTGGAGAGCCTACAAGTATGAGTTGTATATTGGCTGGGTTGCTAGAGTTGGCACTGAGTTAGAGGCGGTACTAGTGGTGGATGATTGTCATATAGAGTTGTATCATCAGATGAATACTCATTGGACGAGTACCCAGTTTAATGTATTAATAACATTTTGAGGTATTTAAATAATAACTTTCATGTTTTGCATTAATACTATCTGTTGAATTTTCGAATTTTATTTAGGAATCATCTGGAAAAAATAAAAAGAACATTGATGCAAAAAAATACCTCCACACACTGGGACGCTCTACGATGCCTGATCATGAGAGGAAGCAGGTATGACAATTGTTTATAAGTTTATTTATGACTTACACTTTCTTTTTTTTCCTCAATTATTTAATAGTTTTCTAAATTTTTCATATAAATTTAGTTTTCAATGTAATTTTGGAGGAAAATACAAAATATTGAAGGACGTGTGCCTTGAGCAAAACTGTTTTGCTCGAGTAGACGGAAAAAGGATGGAAGTGTCGTCAACAAAGCGACTCAGCGGCAGATTGTAAGTTTTAATCTGTTGAATTTATATTTTAATATCTATTTTGTAACTTAATGATATATTTATAATTGTAACAGGAGGATTTAGAGGCCCTCGATTCCCAAGAACCAGACAATTTTGGGCCAACAGATCACTTACATCAGGTGTTGGGAGAGGAGCATTATGGCAGAGTACGATGCCGAACTAGGATAGCCCCAACGAGGTATTGGCCCTCCTCAGGTACGAGATGTAGTTCCACCGAGCTGCAGCAAGTTAGGGAATAAGAAGAATAGGCAGATAAAAGGGCCACAGAGATGGAAAAACAGTATGCTAGGGAAAACAGTGCGTTTATGAAATTTATTGAAGTTCTACGTCCAACACTTCCAGCAGAGGCCAGCCCAGCTTTTGATTAATATATGTCGTTGATACGTTCTATATATGGTGCACCAGGTGGAAGTTATAGTGGTGGTCAGGACGATGTCCATCTTGATGATGATGATGGCGAGAAGTCTGATGCGGAAGAGGAGGGAGAGGAGGAGGGCGAGGCAGGTGGCGAGGGCGAGGAGGAGGGCGAGGGCAAGGAGGAGGGCGCTGAGGAGGGTGAGGACGATGATGGGGATGAGGACAACAGTGATTATGATGGTGATGATGGTGATGGTGATGTGGGAAAAATTGATCCATTACATTTTTGACTAATATTACTGAGATTTGATTTTTAATCTATTCTAGTTGTTGGTTTTATCTAGACTCGTAGTATAGTAATGGAGTTGAGTTATTTTTATATATTATCTATTTTTATGGATGGTGTTGTCTTTTAGTGGTTGTGTGTTTTGGAACCCCCCCTCCTTCCTGGACCCTGGACAACCCCCCACCATCCTCCTTGGACCCCGGACACCCCCCCGGACAGCCCCCAGACAGCCCCCCCCCCCCCCCCCACCTCCTCCTTGAACCCCGGACAGCCCCCCAGACAGCCCCCCACCCTCTTCCTTGGACCCCGAACAACCCCCCTGAACACCCCCCGGACACCCCCCCTACCCTCCTCCCTGGACTTCGGACTGCCCCCCAGACTGCCCCGTGGACAGCCCCCCGAACAGCCCCCTGGACAGCCCCCCGGACAGCCCCCCCCCCCCCCCACCCTCCTCCCTAGACCCTGGATAGCCCCCTGGATACCCCCCCCCCCCCCCCGACCCTCTTCCTTGGACCCCAGACAACCCCTCAAACACCCCAGGATAGCCCCTCGAACAGCCCCCCCCCCCCACACACCCTCCTCCTTGGACCCCGAACAACCCCCAGACAGCCCCCCGCACAGCCCCCTCACCCTCCTCCTTGGTCCCCGGATAGCCCCCCCACCCTCCTTGATTTCATTTAATACTAGAAAATCTATAATATATTTTTTATTTATTTTCATCACGATAATCAATGTAAATCACATTTACACATCTAATCAATATCATAGATTCTTGGTATGTTATAAAAGAGATGTATTCATTGGGTATGACATTGTTCGCTCCGAAATGTTTCATAGCATGATAAACTAAAATCTAATCCATACTAGGAATGATATAAAAATATTTTATTTGAACGTCCACGAGATTTTAAGTAAATACCATTCCACTAATAGACACATGAGGATTATCATAATATGGACAACATTTTAGGTACATACGGAAAACCGACCAAACGCATTCGGTTTCCGTTGAAACTTTAGGAGAACGATCCATGGGTCATATGTGACGTGTATGAATCAACTCTGCCTCAATCTTAGATGCGGTGTGGCCATCACCACTCAAAGTGTATATCTTCTGTTTCAAAAGGACGTCATTTTAATTGAAAAACATCAACTGGCATATAGAAAACCGACCAAACGCATTTGGTTTTGGTTGAAACTTTAGGACAACGATTCATGGGTCATATGTGATTTGTACGAGTCAACCCCGCCTCAATCTGAGACGTGGTATGGCTGACACCACTCAAAGTGTCTGTCTTTTGTTTCAAAAGGACGTCATTTTAAGTGAAAAACATCAATTGGCATACAAAAAACCGACCAAACACATTTGTTTTGTGTCAACACATTCTCACAACGATCCACTGGTCATATGTGATGTTTACGATTCAACCCTGCCTTAATCTGAGGTGCGGTTTGGCCGCCACCACTCAAAGTCTCTGTCTTTTGTTTAAAATGGACAACATTTTAAGTACATATGGAAAACTGACCAAATGCATTTGGTTTCCTTTGAAACTTTTGGAGAACGATCCATGGGTCATATATGACGTGTACGAATCAACCCTGCCTCAATCTGAGATGCGGTGTGGCCGGAACCACTCAAAGTGTATGTCTTCTATTTCAAAAGGACGTCATTTTAATTGAAAAACATCAACTGGCATATGGAAAACCGACCAAATGAATTCTGATTGGGTCGATACTTTAGCACAATGATCCATGGGTCATATGTGACGTGTACGAGTCAACCCCACCTCAATCTGAGGGGAAGTGTGGCCAGAACCACTCAAAGTGTCTGTCTTTTGTTTCAAAAGGACGTCATTTTAAGTGAAAAACATCAAATGGCATACGGAAAACTGACCAAACGCATTCGGATTGTGTCAATACTTTATCACAATGATACATAGATCATATGTGATGTGTAAAAGTCAACCCCACTTTAATCTGAGTCACGGTGTGGCCACAATCACTCTAAGTGTCTCTCTTTTGTTTAAAATGGACAACATTTTAAGTACATACGGAAAACCGACCAAACGCATTCGGTTTCCATTGAAACTTTAGGATAATGATTCATGCGTCATATGTGACGTGTGCGAATCAACCCCGCCTCAAACTAAGATGCGTTGTGGCCAGCACCACTCAAAGTGTCTGCCTTTTTCTTCAAAAGGACGTCATTTTAATTGAAAAACATCAACTGGCATACGGAAAATCGACCAAACACATTCGGATTGTGTTGATACTTTATCACAACGATCCATGGGTCATATGTGACGTGTACGAGTCAACCCCGCCTCAATCTAAGGCGTGATGTGGCCGCCACCACTCAAAGTGTATGTCTTTTGTTTCAAAAGGACGTCATTTTAAGTGAAAAACATCAACTGGCATATGGAAAACCGACCAAATGCATTTGGATTGTGTCGATACTTTATCAAAACGATCCATGGGTCATATGTGATGTGTACGAGTCAACCCCACCTTAATCTGAGGTATGGTGTGGCCGGAATTACTCTAAGTGGCTCTCTTTTGTTTAAAATGGACAACATTTTAAGTACATTCGGAAAACCGACCAAACGCATTCTGTTTCAGTTGAAACTTTAGGAGAACGATCCATGGGTCATATATGACTTGTACGAGCCAATCCGGGGTCAATCCGAGACACGGTGTGGCCGGAACCACACAATGTGTCTGTATTTTGTTTCAAAAGGACGTCATTTTAATTGAAAAACATCAACTGGCATACGAAAAACTGACCAAACGCATTCTCATTGTGTAAATACATTAGAACAACGATCTATGGGTCATATGTGACGTGTACGAGTCAACCCCGCCTCAATTCGAGGTGCGATGTGGCCTCCACCACTCAAAGTGTATGCCTTTTGTTTCAAAAGGACGTCATTTTAAGTGAAAAACATCAACTGACATACGGAAAACCGACCAAACGCATTCGGATTTTGTCGATACTTTAGAAAAATGATACATGGGTCATATGTGATGTGTACAAGTCAACCCCGCCTTAATCTGAGGCGTGGTGTGGCTTCCACCACTCAAAGTGTGTGTCTTTTGTTTAAAATGGAAAACATTTTAAGTACATATGGAAAACCAACCAAACGCATTCGGTTTCCATTGAAAATTTAGGATAACGGTTCATGGGTTATATGTGACGTGTACGAATCAACCCCGCCTCAATCTGAGATGGGGTGTGGCCAGAAACACACAAAGTGTCTGTCTTTTGTTTCTAAAGGACGTCATTTTAATTGGAAAACTTCAACTGGAATACGAAAAACTGACCAAATGCATTCAGATTGTGTCGATAATTTAGAACAATGATCCATGGGTCATATTTGATGTGTAAGAGTCAACCCCACCTCAATCCGAGGCGCGGTGTGGCCAACACCATTCACAGTGTCTCTCTTTTGTTTAAAATGGACAGGACTATAATTGAAAAGAACAACCGACATACGCAAAACCAACCAAACGTATTTGAAATGTGTTGATGCTTTAGGACAATGATCCATGGGTAATATTGTGACGTGTATGAGTCAACCCCGCCTTAAATTGAGGCATGGTGTGGTCGGAATCACTCTAAGTGTCTCTCTTTTGTTTAAAATGGACAACATTTTAATTAAATATGGAAAATCGACCAAACGCATTCAGTTTCCATTGAAACATTAGGATAAAGATCCATGGGTCATATGTGACATGTACGAGCCAACCCGGGCTCAATACGAGTCGCGGTGTGTCCGGGATCAGTCTAAGTGGCTCTCTTTTGTTTAAAATGGACATCATTTTAAGTACATACGGAAAACTGACCAAACGCATTTGGTTTCGATTAAAACTTTAGGAGAACGATCCATGGGTCATATGTGACATGTACGAATCAACCTCGCCTCAATCTGAGATGCGGTGTGGCCGACACCACTCAAAGTGTTTGTCTTTTGTTTTAAAAGGATGTCATTTTAATTGAAAAACATCAACTGGCATACGGAAAACCGAGCAAACGCTTTCGGAATATGTTGATACTTTAGAACAATGATCGATGGGTCATTTGTGATGTGTATGAGTTAACCTTGCCTCAATACGAGGCACGGTGTGGTGGGATCACTCCTTGTGTTTGTATTTTGTTTAAAATGGACAGGATTATAAGTGAAAAGAACAACTGACATACGGAAAGCTAGCCAAACGCATTTGAAATGTGTTGATTATTTAGGACAACGATCCATGGGTCATATGTGACGTTTACGAGTCAAACCCACCTTAATTTGAGGCATGGTGTGGTCGAAGTCAATCTAAGTGACTCTCGTTTGTTTAAAATGGACAACATTTTAAGTACATTCAGAAAACCAACCAAATGGATTCGGATTGTGTTGATACTTTAGCACAATGATACATAGGTCATATGCGATGTGTACGAGTCAACCCCGCCTCAATTCGAGGTGAGGTGTGGCCGACACCATTCATAGTGTCTCTCTTTTGTTTAAATTGGACAGGATTATAAGCGAAAAGATCAACTGGCATATGAAAAATGACCAAATGCATTCGGAATGTGTTAATTATTTAGGAAAACAATCCATAGGTCATATGTGATGTGTATGAGTCAACCCCGCATCAATCCGAGGCACGTTGTGGCCGACACCATTCATAGTGTCTCTCTTTTGTTTAAAATGGACAAGATTATAAGTGAAAAGAACAACTGACATACGAAAAACCGACCAAACGCATTCGGATTGTGTTGATGCTTTAGTTCAATGATCCATGGGTCATATGTGACGTGTACGAGTCAACCCGGGCTCAATTCGAGGCACAGTGTGGTTGGGATCACTCTAATTGGCTACCTTTTGTTTAAAATGGACAACATTTTATGTAAATACAAAAAACCGACCAAACGCATCTGAATTGTGTCGATACTTTAGAACAACGATCCATGGGTCATATGTGACATGTACGAGTCAACCCCTCCTCAATCCGAGGCGTGGTGTGGCCACCACCACTCAAAGTTTATGTCTTTTGTTTCAAAAGGACGTCATTTTAAGTGAAAAAACATCAACTGGCATACGGAAAACTGACCAAACGCATTCAGATTGTGTCAATACTTTATCACAACGATCCATGGGTTATATGTGATGTGTATGAGTCAACCCCACCTCAATCTGTGGTGCAGTGTGGCCGACACCACTCTAACTGTGTCTCTTTTGTTTAAAATGGACAGGATTATAAGTGAAAAGAACAACTAACATATGAAAAATCGACCAAATGTATTTGAAATGTGTTTATGCTTTAGGAAAATGATCCATGGTTCATATGTGACGTGCACGAGTCAACCCTGCCTTAATCCGAGTCGCGGTGTGGCCGGAATCAGTCTAAGTGTCTCTCTTTTATTTAAAATGGACAACATTTTAAGTACATACTGAAAACTGACCAAACGCATTCGGTTTCCATTGAAAATTTAGGAGATCCATCCATGGGTCATATGTGACATGTACGAATCAACCCTTCCTCAATCTGAGATGCGGTGTGGCTATCACCACTCAAAGTTTCTATCTTTTGTTTCAAAAGGACGTCATTTTAATTGAAAAACATCAACTGGCATATGGAAAACTAACCAAACGCATTCGGATTGTGTCGATACTTTAGCACAACGATCCATGGGTCATATGTGACGTGTACGAGTCAACCCCGCCTCAATAAGAGGTGCGGTGTGGCTGGTATCACTCCAGGTGTATATATTTTGTTTAAAATGGACATCATTTCAGGAAAAAATATATGGTATAAAAAAATCTGATCAAATTATGAATTGACATCCAGATTCCACAAATAATTGTCATCTAAATTTTAAATTGAATTCTAAATGAATTATGTATGTTTATAATTACGTTATGAATTCTAATTTAATTATGGATGTGTATAGGTCCAGGATGCATTATATGTTAAATGTGTATGAATTGTTTCTCTATATGTATGTGTTAGTTGGTTATTGCAGGTAAAATAATTGTATATGTATGTGTTAGTTCATTGCAGGTACAATAATTGGATTGAAAATGGGAGGGAATGCACAAAATGAGGCCTGGTGTCCAAATTGCAGACTTGCTGTGCAAATTGCAGGTTGTTGTGCAATTTGCACAGCATGGGCTATGCCAACAGTTTCAAACCGTTGGCATAGCATCTCTGATTCTTTTTTTACCAACGATTCATTGAACTGTTGGTAAAAACCCTTTCCCAATGGTTTAGAAACCATTGGTAAAGAGGATAATCCTTGGGATTTCTGAACAGTTCATGCAAAACCATTGGGAAAAACTATCCCAACGGTTTGGCAGAACCGTTGGGATAGGTTAGCTTTCCCCCACTATATACCAACAGTTCTCAGTAAACCATTGGGAAAAGCTTTCCCAATGGATTACTTCCCTACGGTTTGCAGAACCGTTGGTATAACATATACCAATGGTTCTGCAACCTTTCCCAAAGTTTCATAACCGTTGGAAAAGACTGTATTTTCAGTAGTGTATGTAGGGATATGCTAATGGGAATAATAGCACTCTCAAAGAAAACATTTTTTATATTTTAGGTTCCCAAATGTAGGTGAAATTAAAGTATGTATCTATTTTACCAAGAATAATGAACTATTTGGTCTTTTAGGATGTGATTCCTTGTATTTTATTCCAAGGTAATAAAGTATACCTTGCCTCTAGTCTACTAGGGTTAGGGTCTTTACAATTGATGTTAGTTAAAGTTTAATAGAAACCGTGGGAAATAGATTTTTGGAAAATGAGGATTATGGAACATAAACCTATGATAGAAATTATGGATAAGTATATAAGAACATAATAAATGTTTTTAATGTAGAGATTATGTTTTCTTTCTATAAATACATACCTTTCTGGATACTACAAGTGGATGTGGTTTTGGAATAGATATACATAGGGGTAATACAAGAAAAAATGATGTGTCAGGCTTGACTTGAGTGTTAATTGGTTAAAAAAAGTTCATACGTCACACCTGGTTTAACACTCATGAGGAATATTCTTAGGATAATTTAAATTTTATTTACAAACCATTATAAAGGATTTGAAATTATTTTTATGATTTTAAAACATTCCCAATGAAATCATCTATATCATTATGAGATTAACCATCCATTAATTTTTTAATTTATGTAAATTGTTTTAATAGTTTTGGGATTATACATTAGGATACATAATTTTATGCTCTAATATAATATATTTTATTAATTATAAATGGATCATAGTGTAAAAAATGTGAACGATATCAATGCATTTAACACAAAGAAAAATAATTCTTCTTTTCTTTGATGGTCTTAATCCAATCATTCAAAGGGAAATAGTCTGGAAAATATTCTCATCATATGAGGACATAGTATCACATGCTATCAAGATAGGGAACCAATTATATAAACATTATAGATTCAATGGGAAGAAAAATAAGAAGAGGATGGAAGAGGCAAAATTGTATAATGGAAAGAATGAAGAGTAGGGTTTTCCAACATGTGATAATTGTGGAATGAAACCCCTTGATTATTTATTTAATTAAATGGTGGTTTTCTATAAGTTTAGAGAGAAATGACACCATGTTTTTTATTTCAAGGATGAGAAATAAACCTTTTATGTTCATTATTTCAATAATAAAGAGATGGGTCGCTATGATGTAACATCCCAAGAACTACACTTCTGGATTCGATGGTAAAAACATAAACATTGCATTTACTGATTTGATATTGATAAATGTTACCCAATTTTTTCCATTAAAACATAAAACATAAATTGGAAATATTGGATCACTTATATACCCAAGGACCTTTTGGGTATATAGTATTAGATAATTTGGGAAAACTAATACATATTTTAGAAAAATATTAAATTAGCCCATATAATCTATATCATCTCCAAATATTTCTTCATGTATAACAACTTTATTATTCATATCCTACTTAAAAACAGTATTCATATCTTGAGGAAAATAAAACATAATAAAAGGGTGATCTCAGATTCTTCGTAAGGTTAACCATAAGATATCATAGATTACTTAAGAATAACAAGAGCATAAGGGTTCATGAATATAAAAATGATAATTGTACCCTATGTATTAAACATCATAATCCTAAATTATAGAATAAAAATAGGTTGTTCATAGGAAATGAATCATGATCATTGAGAGCATAATATTGACATAAAACAGGGAATTTTTGGCATACACATAGGCATATAAAATGATTTCTTTATCAGTCAAGGATCACTGCCAAGACTATCTTAGTGGAAAATTCCCTATACTAAACCGGGTTAACTCCACATTCTGGCCTTGTCTTACTAAACTAGGTTCACTCTTTGTTCTATTCTTATCTTACTGAATCAGTTTCACTTCCCATTCTAGCCTTGTCTTACTGAATCGGGTTCACTCCTCATTCCATCCATGTCCAACTGAACTAAGATCAATCCTTATTCTAATCCTATCTATCTCATGAGATATAAAAAATTACCCAATTGATTAGAGGTGTATAAAGGTCCCACCAATAACAAATTGAAAACCATACTTATGTTGTAATGACCCACAAATTCTCATTGTCTTTAGAGTACAACGAGTCATTACATGGCCTTAAGTGACATCCACATGATGCCAAAGGCTGGAAATAAATGCCGAAGTGTTTCAAGTACAAGTGGAGGATGATTTACCATTTAAGAAATTAACCCATAAACCAACCATAACCAATCATTCACTATATGATGCATGAAAAAATGAAAGACCAGTAAACACTTAATTTATTTCAAACTACATCAAAGTACACAATAGCAGAAGACCAAACTAAGCATCAAAGTACACAACAGATGAAAAACTCAAGACTCTCAAAAGAAACTACAACTCCATGATCCACAAGCTCCAAGCTCTTCTACATATTCCAAGAATCACCACAAGACACTAGCAAGAAGATGCTTTACCTTTACCTGTGTCCCGGAACATGACATCTGCAAAAGCACCAATGTGCCAATACCGGGGTGAGTATAAAACTCAGTAGGTTTCCCCAATAAATTCCCTACTCACGCCACTAGGATAGGAGAGTTATACACATTAATATAAAAGCAGTTTATATAAAAAAATCTCAAAATTAGTTTATAACTAAATATAAACAAGTTTCCAAAACCATTCATAACCAAAGGCATTCTAATAGCAATTGAAACCAATTTTTCCAGAAAGTTATTTTTTCAGAAAAATAACCAAACAAGCATAAGAACCATTTCACAAACATTCCTTTTTGGTATACCCAATAATTTCCCAATCCATGCTACCCACCATGCATGCTTTGTTATGAAAGTTTCATACTCATGAGTGGTCTCTCGTCAATCTACCAAGTCTTCACAAGGAAATTGTTTCTCATGTTCCATTACACCTTTGGCACTAAGCACAAGGCCTTATTTCAACCAAGCCTCGTACATATAGTTACTATTGTGCCATTAAACATTTGGCACTGAGAACAAGGTCATATTTCAACCAAGCCTCGTACATGAAACATAAACACACACCACATATTGCCAACAGTCATGCCAAAACACCCTTTCAATAAAAACACATTTTTATTGAAAACCATTTCCATCAAAACCATTTCAATTCCAAACCATTTCAATAAAACTCCATTTTTATTGAAAACCAAATTCATAAAAGTCATTTCAATCTTAAACAATTTAAATTCCCAACCATTTCAATAAAACTCCCTTTTTATTGAAAACCAAATCCATCAAAGTCATTTTAATCTCAAACCATTTCAATTCCAAAACATTTCAATAAAACACCCTTTTTTTTGAAAACCATATCCATCAAAGTCATTTCAATCTCAAACCATTTCATTGAAACACCCTTTTTATTGAAAACGCATTTTTTTCATCAAACCATTTACATTTTCATCAATCATAATTTAAAATCAATATTTTTAATTCAAGAAGCCAAATCACTTTTCACAATAATTCACTAAGATTTCACAATTCAATCCAAACCATAAATCATCACTAAAGAAGATATATTCCTTTATTTTCACAATCAAAACAATTCAATAAACCAATTTGAAACTAATCCAATCAATTCTAACAAGTGTAGTCGAAAGTAACTCCTCCTACCTCAAAGGTTTTGACGAAAACCACAATGGTCGAAGAATGCTCAAGAAACCCGGGTCGATTCTCAAAAAAACCCACCTTATATCTCCTATAATAGCAATATCAAGACCAAATCTCATCATATTTTTCATACACACACATAGATCTACCTATAATAGGCATATATCTCAAAAATGAAGACAAAAGGAGAAGTATCTCAAAGTATATCTAAGAAACCAATCAAGAACGATGAAGAACGATCACATACCTCGAGAATATGGCTTCGATTCACCAAGAGAATCCTTTTGATCACCTATGGAACGATGGGAGAACCCTATTTGACCTTAGGGGAAGAAAAATCCTGAGTTATGGCCACTTTGAAGCTTAAACGAGTAACTTTGAGGCAAAACAAGTGGGATACACTTTTATAATATCTCATTTAAGTGGTCACATGGTTTTCTCACATGGTTAGACAAACTTTGCTCTAATCGTGCATTAGCCACTACCTCGAAAGACCCTTCACGCACGGTTTGGCCGCATAGTTAGAAAAAATGTGCACTGATCATGCAGAATCTACTATCTCTAAGACTAACTATGCACAGTTTGGTCGCACGGTTTAGACAACTCGTGTGTTGCCCATGCGACTTCCCCTTTGTCTCAAAACATCATTTAATGTTCTATCTAATCTCCCATTCATCACCCTTAACTTTAAGACCATTAAAATCATAAAGTAAGGGTTACATACTAGAAATCGGAGGGTACAACATTCTCCTCACAATTGGTCTTTGTCCTCAGAAATTAGAAAACCTTCACCCAACTGAAAGAGTTTCGGCCACTACTCTTTCATTTCCTTTTCACGTTCCCATGTCTCTTCTAGAATCTAACCATGCTTCCATAAACCCCACACTAGACCGATGCTTTTTCCACGCAAGACTTTATCTTTCCTATCCAAGATCTATACCAGGATTTGTATCAACAAAGCATCCGGGTCTAGTTCAACGTGATCCCATCTAATCACATGGTCAGGATCAGGCTGATACTTTTTCAACTGAGATACACGGAACACATTATGCACCAAACTGAAACATGGTGGTAATGCCAACTGATATTCCACCTCTCCAACCTGATCCAGTTTCTCAAAAGGGACAATATATCTAGGTGATAACTTGCCCTGCTTTCCAAAACGACGATGTCCAAGCCTTGGGGAGATCCTCAAGAAGACATGATTACCCACAATGAATGAAACCGTTCTTCGACGGTGATCTTCATAAGATTTATGATGACTCTGAGCCATATATATCCTCTTTCTAATCAACTGGATCTTCTCTATTCTCTCCTGGAAAAGTCTTGGTCCGACTAGTGAATTTTCACCCGTTTCCACCCAGCATAGTGGAGAACGACAAGGACGGCCATACAATGCTTCAAACGGAACCATGCGTATCGAGGCTTGGTAGATGTTATTGTATGAGAACTCCACTATGGGTATATGATACTCCCATGAGCCCCCGAAATCCATTACACAATCCCACAACATATCTTCTAATGCTTGTATCATTTGCTCGGATTTCCCATCCATCTAAGGATGATACACTGTGCTCATAGTCAACTGAGTTCCAAGGGCTTGCTGTAATGATTTCTATAAAGGAGATGTGAACATAGAATCTCTATCTGAAGCTACAGATAGTGGTACATTGTGCCTCTTTACCACTTCTTGGATATATATTTTTGAAAGATCTTCCACCGTATGAGTTTCACGAATATGGATGAAATGGGCCAACTTGGTTAGATGATCCACTATCACCCAAATGGAATCATGATTCTAGACCATTCTAGGAAGACCTATAACAAAATCCATTGCTATATCGTCCCATTTCCACTTTGGGATTGACAAATTTTGTAACATACGAGCTAGTCTCTGATCCTCTACTTTAATCTAATGACAAGTTAAGCACCGCGAGACGAACTCAGCCACCTTCCTTTTCATGTCGCTCGACCAAAACTATGCCTTCAAAACCTTATACATATTCTATGTACCTGGGTGTACATCTCATCTTGAATGGTGGTAAGCATGAAGGATTTGTTTCTAACAAAACCATAGGTACAAGCATCCAATATCTAAAACACAAAACTGAACCCCCATCATGTTTCCAACCACCAACAGTCTCCCCACCATTGAGTTTTGAACTTACAACCAAACAATCACTATATAATGCATGAACAAATGAAATACCAATAAACACTTCATTTATATCAAACTACATCGAAGTACACAATAGCAGAAGACCAAACTAAGCATCAAGGTACACAGTGGATGAACACCTCAAGACTCTCAAAAGACACGACAACTCAATTCTCCACAAGCTCCATACTCCATGACATCTCCCAATCATCACCACAAGCCACTATTAATAAGATGCATTAACTTTACCTGTGTCCTGAAACATGACATATGAAAAAGCACCAAAGTGCCCACACAGGGGTGAGTATAAAACTCAGTAGGTTTCCCCAATGATGTCCCTACTCACGCCACTAGGATTAAAGAGTTAGCCAAAATTATATAAAAGAAGTTTATATAAAACATTTTCTCAAAAGCAGTTTATAACTTAATATAAACAAGTTTCCAAAACCATTTATAACCAAAGGCATTCTAATATCAATTGAAACCAATTTTTCCAGCAAGTTATTTTTCCAGAAAAACAACCAAACAAGCTTAAGAACCATTTCACAAACATTCCTTTTTGGCATACCCAACCATTTCCCAACCCATGCTACCAACCATGCATGCTTCGTTATGATAGTTCCATACTCAATAGCGGCCTCTCATCGATCTACCAAGTCATCACAGGGTAATTTTTTCCCATGTGCCATTACTCCTTTGGCACTGAGCACAATTTCATATTTGAACCAAGCCTCGTACATATAGTTAACATTGTGCCATTAAGCGTTTGGCACTGAGCACAAGGTCATATTTGAACCAAGACTTGTACATGCAACATGAACACACACCACATATTCCCAATGGTCATGCCAAAACACCCTTTCAATAAAAACACTATTTTATTGAAAACCTTTTCCATCAAAACCATTTCAATTCCAAACCATTTCAACAAAAATCCCTTTGTATTAAAAACCAAATCCATCAAAGTCATTCTAATCTAAAAACATTTAAATTCCAAACCATTTCAATAAAACTCCGTTTTGATTGAAAACTAAATCCATAAAAGTCATTTCAATCTCAAACCATTTTAATTCCAAACCATTTCAACAAAACTCACTTTTTATTGAAAACCAATCCATCAAAGTCTTTTCAATCTAAAACCATTTCAATAAAAGTCCCTTTTTATTGAAAAGACACTTTTTCATCAAACCATTTACAATTTCAGCAACCATAATTTTAAATCAACATTTTAAATTCAAGAAGCCAAATCACTTTGCACAAAAAATTCACCAAGATTTCACAATTACATCAAAACCATAAATCATAACTAGAGAAGATTTATTCCTTTCTTTTCACAATCAAAACCATTCAATAAACCAATTTTAAACTAATCCAATCAATTATAACAAGAGGAGTCGAGAGTGAAGACTCCTACCATAAAGGTTTTGATGAAAACCACAACCGTAGAAGAACGCTAAAGAAACCTGGGTCAATTCTCCCAAATCCCACCTTAGGTCTCTTCTCCTAGCATGATCAAGACCAAATCTCATCATATTTTGCATCCACACACTTAGATCTACCCATTAAAAACATAGATCTAAGAAACCGAGATAATAGGAGAAGTAGATCTAAGTAGATCTAAGAAATCGATTAAGAACAATGAAGAAAGATCACATACCTCAAGAATCCAGCTTCGATTGACCAAGAGAAGCTTTTGGATTGCCTCTGAAATGATGGGAGAACCCTCTTTTACCTTAGGAGAAGAAAAATCCCGAGTTATGGACACTTAGGAGCTTAAACAAGGAACTGAGAGGCAAAACGAGTGAGATCCACTTTTATAGGATCACATAATGATAAATTTGAAACTAAGACAATTAATTCTAATAGGAGAAGTCAAGTGTGAAGCCTCCTGCCTCAAAGGTTTTGAAAAAAACCACAACGGTCGAAGAACGCTCAAGAAACCCGGGTCGATTCTCCAAAAACCCTCCATATATCTCTTCTCCTAGAAAGATAAAGACCAAATATCATCATATTTGGTATCCAAACTCTTATATCTACTGATAAAAGGCATAGATCTAAGAAAACAAGGGAAGGGGAGAATTAGATCTAAGTAGATCTAAGAAACCAATCAAGATCAATGAAGAACGATCACATACCTCAAGAATCCAACTTCGATTCACCAAGAGAAGCCTTTGGATCGCCTCCATAATGATGGTAGAACCCTCTTTGACCTTAGGAGAAGAAAAATCCCGAGTTATGGACACTTAGGAGCTTAAACGAGGCGCTTAGAGGCAAAATGAGTGAGATCCACTTTTATAGGATGTTATTTAAGTGGTTGCACGGTTTGCACGCATAGTTAGACAAATCGTGCTCTAACCATGCATTAGACACTACCTCGACAGACCCTTCACGCGCGGTTTGGCCACAGGGTTAGACAAATCGTGTGCCGCCCGTGCAGAAGCTACTACCTCCAAGACCAAATACGCACGGTTTGGCCGCATGGTTTAGACAACTCGTGCATCATCCGTACGACTTCCCCTTTTCCTCAAAACATCATTTAATGTTCTCCCGAATCTTCTATTCGTCACCCTTAACTTTAAAACCATGAAAATCATTAAGTAAGGGTTACATACTGAAAACCGGGGTACTACATATGTGTTCCACAATAACATAATTCATTCATCATATTAGAACCCATGAATAGAAATGTGTTTCATAAAAATTTAATCATTGAATAACCCAAGGAAAAGTATTAGGATTCATAAAAATCATGACATCATAAACACAAATCATCCATAGAAAGAAAAAGGATGTAATCCTTGAATCATCTGCCCAATAAATCATAAGTAACATCAAATAATTTTACCATATAGAAAATATTATTTTTAAATATATCTTAAAATAATTCTTGAGAAAAATGTCCTTTTCATTTTGAAATCTTTTTTTAATCCGCATGGTTAAAAAGGAAATTTTTTTTTGTAAAAAATCATTTAAGATTTTATAGGAAACCTGTAATCATTAAGGCATCATGATGATGGGAAAATCCACTCATTTCGTATAAGTTTAAGAAAATTCCATCCATATTTGTGTCCAAAAAGTCAGAAAGTAAATTGTTTGGAAAATTACAAAAATATTCCTTTCAAACAATTTAATAAAAAAATCAAACATGGGTAAAAATGAATTTAAAAAGTTTTATTTTAATAGTAAATAAAATTAAAATAATTTTTAAGAAGCATGTACATGGATGAGAAATATTCCCTAGTGTATACTTAAACATAAACAATCTTGAATTATAATGAGATTTGTAAATAAACCCCTACCACTTTGTGATCAGCCAAATCTTATAAAAAATTAATGAATAACATTTAGAAAAACTTTTAGTATCTTGAGAATAAATGAATTAATCAAATAAAACGTAAAAAGTGGTTGGTTATATGCCTCATAAAAGAATGTAGGTGTACAATATCAAAATATGCCTTAATGAAATGTGATTGAGTCGAAATTCCATAAAAATATCATATAATTAAAGTGAGTGTTAATCAAATGATTTGATTATATGTATTAACTATAAATCCATATAGAAAGTGTAAATGAGACCTAGGATAATCAAAATTCATTTCAAACATAATCTTAGCATGACATAATAAATAAACTAGGGGTTTAAACTAAAGAATGTAAATCTAGTTATTAATTATCTAATCTGAGTCTAACTCATCACATATATTCTTGTAATGTACTGAACCTAGATTCCACTCAATAGTTCCCCAAGCCCGATTGGCCACATGGCCTCAAGCGCATCTCTTTAAATTCCCGAGGCTTTCGACTAGTAGTTAGGGCCTAGGTGAGCCTATGGGAAGACTATTCCCTAAATACTATATTGAAACACAATGGAATAACATATAAGAATGTAGTGAAAGTAGTAATAATAACCATAAAATAGAATAACTATATAAATAGATGAAAATACCAAAAAGGAATCATATATTTAGTGGTGATGTTACATTTTATATGTATCTAATAATGAAGCCAAAACATATATCCATAACAGGTGATGTATATAACAAATGTAAAAAAAGAAAAAAATAATGTAACCTAGCTAGCATCAAAAGCCTCAACTTGGTCACATTCTCCTCTCCTCCTAAGAAGCAGTTAAGTAATAGTAGTAGGGTGTTTTCCCTTATCAACACATACAATCATATAGTGTATTTGGGTACCCAATGGTGGCCCAAACAAGGTGTGAGATATAATACCAGTAGGTTACCACCCAATTTCAAGTTCCAATCAGATATTGAATATATATAACATAGTGTGATGGAAATAATAATAATAATGGAAGGAATTACTCAAAGTTAAAAATCCTATAAATTTATGTTCTCATTTAAAGTCCAATTCAATTATTCAATTTCATTTATAAGATAAATCTCTAATTTAGCATTCAAGAATTTTTCATTTAATTAAGTTCATTCAACAATTCAATCATATTCAATTTATAAGTGTTGAGATGTAGTTCAAGCTTGTTATCCACCATGTATTTTCAAACACAATAGATATATAAGCATTCCATCTAATAGGTTCGAGTCAAGACTAAATCCAAGATTGTACTTTGGATTGGCAGAAACATCATATATATGTCATTTCATTCTTATTAAATTTAGAAATTGGGTATGTCCTTGGAATCCCTGAGTTAGAATCCATGTCTCACTCTAGGTATAAAATAACCAACACCCTACAAGCACGTCTGTGGAAAACCTCTCAAGAACCTAGGTATCACACTAGGTGTGGTATAACATCTCATCAACTCGATTCTGTCCTTGGAAGTCCATTAAGGGAGACCAAGGATTGCCCATAAAATATATTATAAAATCACCTTGATTCCATTCTTATAAATCCATTTGGATTCCAAGTGTAACTCAACACATAACTGTGAAGCCCTAATGAGTTCATCCATGAAAAACTAAGTATCACTTAGTAATAAAGGTCAAAAGATAAATTTGTTTGTCCATGTCATTATCAGATGAATACATGTGTCACCCATGGTGAATAATCATTTAACCAATTCAGTTATCATTTAATAAATCTCATTTAAGAATGTCAATTTCATCCCCAAAGTCATCTCAAACCAATATCTCCTAGAATGGTGACTCAAGTCAAAAGGCCAAGATTATAGGGCTTTCCAATCATTTACTCACTTGGGGAAAAATCATTATAATAAGAATTATATGCTTGAGAACTATTTCATGACATATACATCAATTATATCACATTTTCATATTAATAAAAAGATAAATTCAGGCATACACAAGAATTTACATAACATGGTCCAAGTTCCATGCCATTCATCCCTTCCCATTAAACCATTTCATTTACAATTGATATTTTAATTCAAATCGCTTATTAATTTATCAATAGATAATTCAAAAACCATTATCAATTCAATTACATCATATCATGATCAAGGGAAGAGAGAAAACCCTAAGGTAACCAATTCAAAACTCACCCATAAAGGTCTATCAATATAACCAACACACCCAAATAGGATTTTCTATTTAATTAAAGGTTCTCAACATATAAAAAACATAAACAAGACTCTCCAATTTCCTTGTCCACGCCTAGTGATTCTAGGAATTCAATTTTATATCATGAAATTCCTAGAAATTGGGGTTTAATCACAATAATATATATAAACATCTCTAATTTAAGAAAAAATTCATGATACCACCAACCTTGGGTATGTGGTTGATAGATCATCTAGTATCAAATTCTGATTCGGCTCAGATCAAGAGAAATATGAAGAACTAGTGAAGAATAATAGTGCAACCTATATCAAGAAGAATCGATAATGGATAAAAAGGAATTGATATCTTATTGTTGTTCATCCAATGAGATAAATGGCCTTCGATTTTGAGATCAGATTGATAAATTAACCCTAATCCAAAACTAGGCCCCAAGGATGGATTCAAAACATTTGATTTGTTCTGTGGGAGTAAGAAGAGGCATTTAGGTTTAATAAAAAATATAATTAAATTTAAAATTATTAAAATTTCAAAAAATAAAAGAGTTTCACATTTTAGGTTCATAGATATCTACAGGAATGGGGAACCCATGTGGTTTACCAGCATCATTTGACTAACCATGTGGAAATAATGAAAAAATCCACTATTAAAACTATAAAGGTGGCCGCATGGCTGTACAGCCCAAATCGCATGATTTAGTCTAATCGTGTGGCCTCTTCCAGCTGTCGTCCCATGAATCACAAGGTTTCTTAAACCATGTGGCATGACCTGCATGGTTTACACTAACTATGTACCAGATATATTTCATCCAAAAAGATGGATTATGGGCTCCGAACTAGCCCCAGACATCCCAGATACCTCCATGGCCTTAAGGGCTTTCACATTAGGCCAGATTTAATCATTTAAACAGCTAATTTATTAGAATAAAAGGATTTTTAACTCAAAGAAGAACCAAGTGCTTACAAATATTCCCACATAAACCTATTTGTCCATGAATTTCCTTCCCAATGGTGGGGAAGCATGATCTGAGAACAAGTCATACCACTGTGATTATATATTAGCTTCTCACTCGCAAGTCTTGTCCTACACTCAACCATGATACCATAGAACCCATACTAAAGGAATGGTCCATCCTTGAAGAACTATTGTCCTATGATCCATAGTATAATTAGGATGATCATTGAAGGATGAATCAAATTGTAACTCAACCTCCATGGGATGAAAGACATGAGACTAGTCTAAATAGTATCAACATAGCTAAGAAACATATAAGATTTCATTCATTAATCAATACCTATAAGGTAACTACAAATGGAAGGCTACTAGCCAAACTCTCTCCAGTATATCAAATGATCCAACATACCTTGGTGGAAGATTACCCTTTCTCTTGATTATCTTGTGTCCCAACCTCGGTAAAACATATAAGAAAACCCAATACCAATCCTCAACCTATACAGGTTTTATTCAGAAATAAGCATATGATCTTTGATGAGAATGCAAAGTATCCATTTTCATTTTAATCAACTACACCTATTATACGATCTCATGAACATGATGATTTCCATGCAGAGTTTCCTTTCCTGCCTCTAACCAACTCTGGGGTGATTGGCATGGCCTACTGTACAAATCCTTATATGATGTCATCTGTATGGTATCTTGAAATCTATTATAGTTTGGGAAATCAATAAGGGGTATATGCCTCTCTCAAGAGACCTATAAATAGTTGACGCATCACACATCATGTCCTCAAGAACCTGAATCATGACCTCTAACCGGTCATGTATCTAGGGGTGATATGATGTGCTCAGAAGCACCTATGTACCCAATTCCCTTTCTACCACTTTCCAGAATCAAAAAGTAAACTAAGTGTCCCTATCTGAAATAATAGTATGTAAGACCCCATAAATTCATACTTTCTCATAGATATACAACCTCCCAATCTCATCCACGTTGAAGGTTTCTTTGATCACTAGGAAATGGGAAACATTATTGAGCCTTCCAACAATAACCCAAATGGAATCATTACCTCAAGGTGAACTTGGTAATCCCTATCAGAAAATCCATAGTGACATCATTCCATTTCCACTTGGGAATGGGAAGTTACTAATAGAGTCTGTTTGGTCACTGGTGTTCCTCCTTCAATTGTTGACAGGTGGAACACCTCATGAAAAAACAATAAACATACCTTTTCTTACTCAGCCACTAGTACTAGCAATGTAAATTCCAATACATCTTGGTGACCCTGGTGTGAGCTGCCCAATATAGAGCTAAAAATCTCACATAATCTCCTCGTTCATGTCTAATAAAACCTATATGCGACCCTATGCCTAAAGTATCTTATCCTCACTAATAGTCCACCTAGGAGGAGGGTCCTCACCGGCCACACTCTCCCATAGGACTAGGCCTTCTATGTCTGAAAGTTGCCTCATCCTCACATTATACAGTAGGATAGAGGTAACCATTAAGGAAGAAAAGAAAGTCTTCCCCTAACTGTCATTCACCTCCAAGTTCATCTGATAGAACAAATCCACAAGCTTCCACTTTCAACTAGCAAGTTGAACTTCCTATATCAGAGTCCTTCTCAAGGCATCGGCCACTGCATTGCCTTTACCAGTAGTGTAGGCAAGCTCAAAGTAAAAAAAATGAAGGTATTAAACCCACATTTTCCAACTCAAATTTATATCACGCTATGAAAAAATGTACTTGAGGATTTTGTGGTCCATGTACACCACAAAATTCTCTCCCAGTAAGTAATGTCTCTGATGGTGAAATGCATGAACAACTGTAGCTAACTCGAGATCGTGCATCGGGTAATTCCTCTCAAGTGTCCTTAACTACTGATACCTATACAACAACTCTATCATCCTACATAAGAACTACTTCCAACTCAATACCTTATGAATTTTAGTACATAGTTTAACTTTTTCCTATCTCTAAAAAAATCAGTATCAGTGAGGAACTCAATAACTTTTTCATCTCCGGAAAGGCCATCTCACAAGAATCTATCCAAACAAACCTCACACCCTTCTTATTCAACCCATGTCAATAGTGTTACTCTGTGTGAGAAGTCTTGTATGAAATTATAGTAGTAACTTAACAGCCCTAAAAAACTTTGTACATCAAATACATTCTTGGAATACTCCTAGAAAACTACATCTCTCAACTTCTATATGGAAACTAATACTCTTGTCTCTAAGATAATGTGACCCATAATGTGAATTTTATCCATCCACAAGTTGAAATTTTTGATCTTAGCATATAATTGATGCTCTATCAGTGTATTCAAAATGATCTCAAGATGTTTGGAATGATCATCCTAATTTTGAGAATACACTAACATATCATCCATAAAAATAACCACAAACGAATCAAGATAAGGTTGGAACACTTGGTTCATCAGTTTCATGAAGACTGATAGAGTATTTTTGAGACCAAATGGAATAACCAAATACTCATATTGACCATAAATATTATGAAAGGTCGTGTGAGAAATGTCTGATAGTATGACATGTACTTGATGATAATCGAATATCAAATAAATATTTTATAACACCTGAGATCCTCAAATCTAGTCATAGATATCATCTATATTTGGTAGAGGATATCAGTCCTTAAGAATTAGTTGGTTCAATTTCAGGTAATCCACACATATCTTAAGGGTTCTATCCAACTATTTTTCAAAAGTGCTGGTGAAACCCATAGAGAAGTATTGTGTCATATGAAACCCTTGTTCTTTAAATCCTACAGCTATATCTAGAGATATTGAAACACCATTATATCCATCCTATAATGAGGAATGGATAACATTGCTTCTCCTAACACTAGCTCAAAAGAGAACACCACCTCTCCCACTGGAGGTAATTCTGAAAAGTCATCTAAGAAGATATCCTGGAAACAATCAACAACTAGAGGTAAATCAATCTAATGTGTTTCTTGGCCATCTAGATATAAACTCGCAATATGGGTTGTCATTCTTCCCAGCCCATGATGATCAGTTCTAGAATGGCTTTCCTAGAAATCTCATTCACCCTTGTGAATAAACTCTCCATCCTTTAGTGATGTGAAACTCAACTTACAATGACATAAATCAACAAAATCATAAAAGGCAACCAACCAATCCATCCGGATAATGATACCAAATCATGTTATCTTAAGGAGAAAGAGGTCCCATATGAAGTGAAGCCCCCCAATCTCAAGGGGGAACTCTTTGCACTGATGTACATAATCCATTATAATTCCCATCAGAGTGTCCTGTGTTATAATTATATCAGAAGAATAAACACCAATCCCAAGCCTCTCCATAATAGGAGAAGATATAAAACTATGAGAATACTCTATATCAAAAAGTGTAGAAGCTAAAGTGGAGGTTAATATAATTGTACCTATGATAGTAGGTGGTCCAATATCCTGATCCTCAAGGGTTTATTGTTTTTTGTATGCCTAGAATTAACAGTGGCCCTATGACACTACTTGGCAACCCTGGGCTGATCCAACATGTTGTTAATACATAACCGGGGTCTAAATACCAAGGTCATCACCAGAACCTCAGTATTATTGGCCAGCTGTACTTCATCTCCTTGCTTAATGAGAATCTATAAAACATACTTCTGAAAGTGGATTCAGTGCATACCCTCTCTTATTTCCTACTGGTGTAAATGTTCTGAAATGTCGTTATGGATGGATCATCTTGTCTCATGATCGGTACTTCAAAGGGTCCCTCAAACACTATGGCACCTTATGTCCCATCCTACCACACTAGTTTAACCGTGGATAGTACCTAAAGATTTGTTCTGACTGCTAATATCACTATGGGGAAGATCTAGAGGATGATTTCTACTACCTGTCAATGTAGTACCAAATTGAGGTGTCGAACCACCATGTCTCGCACCCTTATCCTCTCTCAGGTTACACTCTATAATAAGTTCATAATTCAATATTCCAGAAAATTTTAGTTAGCCACAATACATTCACCTATGATTGGATGTCATACCTGAGACCATCCTCGAATCGCCTATCTTTTGATAGCTCATCACCCATAAGAATATGTGTGAAGCACTGTAGCTTAGTGAAATGGTCTGATTAATCCATAACTGATACTGAACCCTACTTCAAGCATAAGAACTAACAGTCTTTATCATCCATCAGTGTCTTTGGACAAAATTAGTCATAGAAGGCCGTATAAGAATCCCTCTATGTCATCTACTAATGATGATCCATTGGAGTGATAACATCCCACCATCTCTTGGAAGAATCATACAACACATACATTTTGAGATTTACCCAACTCTCAAGAGGAATCTCTAGGTGTTCAAAGATACAAAACATGGCGTTTAACCATGACTCTGCAACCTATGGTCTATTATCATATAAAGACATGGGCAGATGCTGCTACTAGAACTTACACATCAACTCTTCCATATTTCGGGCAAGTCGTGTTTCACCCTAAATGGTATGTATTAAATGAAAGAACCCATCAAGGAACTATGCCTCAATATCTATTTCTGGAATAATAATTGGTGTCGCGGCTAGCACGACTGGAGGATCCACCAGTAGACTATGTCCTACCACCTATCAAGTATGATTATCTCCACCCTCATGGTATACCATTAGATCCCATACTAGTGGAATGCCAATAAAATTCAAAACACGTGCCTCCTTTAAAGATCATTATCAGGGTTCATAGCTTAAAAGTGAAGATATTTTAGTTGGATTTTTAAAATCCTTCCTCTATAAGAACACTCCCTTTTTTCCTACTCCAGGTGTCAGGTCTAGGCGACGTACAGATCAATTATAAGAAAGAGACACAACAAAAAGACCACTACTAAGGTCTGTTCTAGTCAATATTCTCTTCCGTAAGAAACTCAATTTCCCATTTCATTTACACTTGGATTCACATTTTTCACTTTCATTTTCATTTGAATTTATTCTCATTTAACCTTTATATGACAATTTACTTCAAAAGGTTGAACCAATGGTTTGATAAATTATGATCCATGAGTTCCCATACTCCCCAAGGACTAAAGCCTGGAATCCATCTAATTGACGCCATAACCCATATCAATATTCCCATCACAAAATCATGCATCACAATCATGGCACCACTAGAAAGAAAAAGTAATTTAGAGACACTTTTTTGGTGATGTTTTTAAAAAAACGTCACTAATTTAGCAACATTTTCTGAAAACATTGGTAATTTAGGGATGTTACCTCTAAAATGTTGTTAAATTTGTAATGTTTCCCTTAAAAAGTCACCAATTTAATGAAATTTCCCAAAAAAACACCTCTAAATTAACAAAAGTTCCCCAAAAAATCATTAAATTAACAATGTTTTCTCAAAAACGTCACTAAATTAGTAAACTTTCCTCAAAAATGACTCTGATATAATGAAATTTCCCAAAAACACGTCAATAATTTAGAAACGTTTCCCAAAAAAACATCACTAAAAATATATATATTTATATATCCCAGTTCTCCATATCGATGTAAATATATATTTAGATATATATATATATATAAACACACACACACACAGACACACACACACATATATATATATAAACACATATATTCTTATAGAATATAAACATATATATAATATATAAACATAAAATATATATATATATATATTATTAAACATAAACATATATATATGTAATATAAACATATATATATATAACATAAAATAAAAACATATATCTATAATAAAAATATATATATATAATATAAAATATAAATATATATGTAAAGCCTAAACTTATATACATGTATAAACATAAAATATATAATAAAACATATATATATAATCTTAATTTTTAAATAATAAAATATATGTATATGTATGTATAACATAATACAATTAAATATTTTAAATATTTTCACATTTTTAAAAAATATGACTATTTTAGTGGCATTTTTACCAGTGTTTTAAAGTATGACAATATAGAAATATATGATTATAATTATATATATGTATGCATACACATATAACTAGACACACACAAACATATATATATTAATATAGACATATAATATACATAAAATATATACATGTATATATAAATAGACACACAGATATAATATATATATATATAATCATATAAATAAACATAAATAAATATACATATAATATAAACATATATATATAGTATAATTTTATAAAAACATATATATTTATATATGAATGTAAAATATAAAATCTAAAATATAAATCTAAAATCTAGAATATAAATATAAAATCAAATTATAAAATATAAACATAAAAATAAAAAAAATATAAAATATAAACATAGATATATTAATATATAAATAAATATACGTATATAATATATTAATTTATTAAATAATAAAATATTTTTATCTATATATATAAGATAATACTGTTATTTATCATATATATAAATGGATTTATTGGTTGTGTTATTCTGAGTGAAGTTTGAGGTCCACAGATCCACTCTTGGTGATTGTGGTTTTCTTCTTTTTCAAGCAGGCAGTATGCAGGTCATGGATTTTTGGAGGTTTGGTACGTGGAGGAGTAAAGAATGCATGTTATGGTATGTGTAGTATAAGAGTAGGGGCAGACTATGGGGGAGTACTGGAGGCATGTACCGGAGCATGAGGTGGGTACAAGAGAACTGGATGTCATTGGATGTGGAGTACTGTAGGGTTTAGAGGAGTAATAGAGGTACGTGTGCATATAAGAGCAGGAGGTGGGTCATGCCTTGGATAAGATGTTGGTACATGATAACTAGAGGTAGGTGAGAGTGTGTAAATTATAGAGAGATAGTCAATTTAAAAATATTTCTAAAAAATAAGAAAAAATATGAACATCAAAAGAAACAAATAGCAATGTTTTTTACAAATGTTAGTAATTTTACATGTGGTTTACCAGTATTTCAATAAAGTTTTGTAAAATGAGGTGTCACTAATTAGCAACACTTACAAATTTCAATAAAAAAAATTACAAACATTTTTCAGAAACATTAGTTAATGAGATGTGATTTACTAACATTTCTAAAAATCAGGGGTAGTTTTTTACCAATGATTGTAAGCGTCACTAATTTAGTGACACCTCATTTAATGATGCTTTTTGGAAATGTTTTTAAATGAATTAGAGACATTTATAAACGTCACTCAATCACATTTTTTTTGGTATTTCACCTATCACAACAAGATGCAATAAGTAATGCATCCTAAATAGCCTAGAGAAATGCATAGCGTGTGATTTATACTAAGTGCCTAATATAATGCATGAGATGACATGCCCTTGTCCCATTGAGTTGAAATAGAAATAGAACCCACATTCATATTAATAATAATAGAACAAATCAATTTCTTCACCCAACAGTGGAATAAAATCAACAATATTAGAAAAATCATGGAAACAACAATTTAATTCAAGGAAATTTGGATTTTTCATATATATGGGTTAGCTATGCCCAGGCACAGCCCATTACCAAACTAATATTCCTTCCCATCCCTTCATATTATCACCAAATAATATTGAAAACTAGAAAACCTGATAAGATACCACTTTGTAAAGTCTCTAACCTAGATGTCACTCAATAGTTCCCCAATGGCGGTTGGTTACATGGCATCAATCGCATCTCCCAAAATACTAGAGGCTTTCAACTAGTAGTGAGGGCCTAGGTTAGTATATGGGTATACTATGCCCTCAATACAAGAGTGTAACATAGTGGAATCAAATATAAACAATTAAAGTAAGTAGTAATAATAATCAAACAATAGAAGAATTGAAGGAATAGATTACAATACAAAAAAAAGAATCACATATACGAAGGTGATGTTACATTTCATATGTCTCTAATAAAGAAGACAAAACATGTATCCATAGAAGGTGTACAATAGGTAGAACAAAAGTACAAAATACCAAACAGTTGTCCCAGATAGCATCACCTGCCTCGGCTCGATCCTATTCCTACCAACTCCTAAGCAGCAGTCAAGTACCTATAGTAGGGTGCTTTCCCTTATCAACACTTGCAATTATATATCCTATTTTGGTACCCAAAGGTGTCCCAAATAGGATGTGAGATATAACCATAGTAGGAAACTTCCCAAGTTCAACTGCTCATCAATCAGTGAATATATATATATATATATAGCAGGATGTGAAGGTAATTATAATAATAAACAAAACAAAAGAATTACTCTAAGGTAAACATCCTATAAATCTAGGTTCTCATTTAAAGTCCAATTTAATTAATCAATTTTATTTATAATATAAATATATTATTTAGAATTATATCCTATCTAATTTGATAAATTTCATTTAACAATTTAATAATATTCAATTTATAAGTCTTGAGGCATGGCGTAAGACTAATGCCCTCTAAATGAACACAAGCATAACAAATTCCAAAGCAGGACGGCCATCTAAAAGGTATGAGTTAAAACCAAATCCAAGATTGTGCTTTGGATTGGCATATACTTCATATATATTTCATTTCATTCTTATTCAATTTAGAACTAGAGTTTTTCCTTAACATCCCAAAGATATAATCCATGTTTCACTCCATGCATTAAATAACCAACACCCTATGAGCCCATCCTTGTAGAACCTATCAAGAACCCAGGTATATCTCTATATGTGGTATAACTATTCAGCAACTCGATTCCATCCTTATTGGTCCAATAAGGGAGCCCTAGTTTCACCCATGGAACATATGATCAGAAGCCCATGAGTTCATCCTTGGAAATCCATTTGGATTCAAAGTGTCACACAACCCACAACATTCAAGCCCCTATAAGTCCATCATTGGAAAACAAAGTATCACTCAGGATTAAAGGTCAATAGCCCGATGAGTCTATCCATGGAATTATCATATGAATCAATGTGTCACCCATGGCTAATAAGCATTTAAAAAATTCAATTATCATTTAATAATACTCGTTTAAGCAGTTCAAGGTCATCACCAAAGATATCTCTATCCAATGTCACCAAGAAAGGTGACTCAAGTCAAATGTCCAAGCTTAGAAGTCTTTCCACTCATTTAATAACATGGGAAAAAATCATTACAATAAGAATTATATTCTTAACAACTACTACATGACATAGACTTCAATTATCTCAATCAGGTATATCAATAAAAATAGAAATTGATGCTTACACAAGTATTTACATAACATGGGCCAAGTTCCATGTCATTCATTCCTTCCCCTTAAACCATTTCATTTATAATTAATATTTCAATTCAACTCACATATCAATTAATAAATTGAAAATTCAACTATCATTATCAATTCAATTACAATATCCCATGATCAAGGGAAGATGGAACACCCTAAGGTAACCAAGTAAAATTCCACCAATAGTGGTATATTAATATAACCATCACACCCAGAATGGTGGTTCCATTTAATTTAAGGTTCTCAACCCATAAAAAACATAAAAATGACTTTTTTATTGTATGGTCCATGCTTAGAGATTCTGAGAATTAAATTTCATTTCAAGTGTCTCCCAGAAATTGGTAGTGTAGCACAATGACATATATAAACAGCTCGACTTTAGGTGAAAGGTATGATAGCATTTACCTTATGTCCATGGTTGATAGCTCATAGAGTATCAGCCCCTCATTTTCCACATATCATGAGAAATATAAAGAATGGATGAAGAACCAAATAGTAAGTAAACTCATCTTGCACCTAAATAATGAAACTGATATCCAAAAGAATGGAGAATGGCTAAAATGGAATCAAGATCTTACCGTTGATGATCTAATGAGATTAACAGCCTTTGATTTGGAGATTAAGTAGAGAAATTATCTCAAATCCAATCTTACACATCAAGGAGGGCCTCAAAACCATTCAGTTTTTGTGTAGGAGGAAGAATATGCATTTTGGTTTAATAAAAGGAATTTAATTTAATTTTAAAAATTCTAAATTTCCAAAATTAAAGGGGTCTCATGGTGTAGGTGCACAATTATCTCTAGGAAAGGGTCAGCTGCATGATTTACCCACATGGTTTGACTTACCATGGAGAAACCATGAAATACCCCCACTATCAAAACTGCAGAGGTGGTCGCATTTTTTGCAGCCCAAATCATATGGTTTAGTCTAATTGTACAGACTCCTCCTACTCATTTCCCATTCCTTGCATGGATTGTTAAACCATGAAACATTCCCCATATGGTTTACACTAACCATGTTTGAAGCATATTTCATCCCAAAATATGAGTTCTGGGCTCCGAACTAGTCCTAGACACCCCCGACACCTCCATTTCCATAATTACATTCACATTAGGATATATTTAAACATTTAAACTAAGAATTGATGGAAATAAAAGGATATGTTTGTCAAAGAAGAACCAGGTTCTTATAGTTATTTATCTTCATAAATAATAAACATAGGTTAATCATATAATTTTTTTAGAACCTTTTTAAATTTTATTATTCCTTTTATTTCATTTAATACCATGTTGAAAAAATTATATAATTATTTAAGTTCAAATTGGATGTTTTGCCAATATTTGGTTCTAAAGTCCAAAATTACTTAGGTATATGAACTATGGTCAACTAGTTCCTTATTCCACCATCTAAAGAATAATATTCATGACATAATTATAATTTTTATACATAAATTATAATTTTACATCAATTTATTAAATTTGGTTATAGACTATGGTCAACATGTTCGTTATTCCACCATCTAAAGAATAATATTCATGAAATAGTTATAATTTTTACACATAAATTATAATTTTACATCAATTGATTAAATTTGGTTATGAAAAATGATCTATGTTACAATCATGGTGATGGTAGGTTGTACGTATTCATTAGTAGCATTTCCATTTTTCAATGATCATTATAGAAAGGAGGTAGGTATTATTTTAAATTTAAATAATGATAGTAATATCATAAATATAATATTATTTTTTTTAAAATAATTATATATGATTCATCTTATATGGTGATGAAAAACGAATCACATCACTTCGTAGAAGAGGAAGTCCACAGATACACATGAACAACGTTATCATTTTTATATGCATGGAAATGTAAAAATTTAAGAAAAAAATTATCTATATATAGTGATAAATATTTCATTTATTCTACATCTAAACATTAAATCCATCATTATAACCAGTTTTTAAAGACAATTATGGAAAATAAACTGCATCGGTTCGTGAGGTGGTAGACCACCGTACACACGACCAATGAATTATTTTCCCATTTGATACAAGTGGATATTGATATAGTTCATTACACCACCATAATAAAAACTAATTATATTTAGGATACATGATTTTTTATTTTATCGTAGTTTAATAAGATTTTTGGGATGTGGAAGAATAAACAAAATAGAAATGCTCGATTAAAAATGATAACTCTTCTTCAGATATTCTCATTTTCATAACACTTTAAGACCACTAAGGGTGGTTTTATGCCCAAAAATACCTATATCATGAAATTAGGTACTATATTAAGGTGTTTTTTCAGTTATTATTTGAAAAAATAGGTTTTGAAGTGTGAATAAATGATAACAATAGATTCCCTTTTATAATAGAAGAGAGGGGAACACTTGTAATTTCCAAAAATATTAAATTAATATAAATTAATTTTCAATTAAAAATGGATAAAAAGTGACCTATTTTATATATAAGATAATAATAGGTATAAATCCACTCATAAAATAAAATTTAAATATGTTTCTACTATATTTATACCCTTATCTTTTTGTTTTAATCCTTATTTAACCAATTTAACTCTTACTATGACAACAAGGATTTTTACTCTTTTAAGGTTACTATAGTTACTATAAAATTTAAAAAAAGACCCATAAATGGATCATGGACAAAATTTTAAACATTATCCCAATAATATTTCCAAATATAATTTTTTTAGAAGATTTATATCATTTAATAAAATATTTTTCACTATAAAATTTCCATAATGTCAATTTTAAGGATTATACATTACTTTGACTTTAATAAGTTCAATATAATACTTTTAATTAGAAACAACTATTATATTAAACCCCTCACATGTCAAAATATATATATATAATTATTTAAACACATTAATTATATCAAATTATATTTATTTTAATATTTTTATGAAATTTAATTTGACATTTCTATTAATAAAATAAATATTGCATTAGCATTGTGTTAGAATTTAAAGTAATTATTTATTCACTAAAAATAAAAAATAAACTACCATGATGTAGTTAAATATTTTATATTTCAAATTAATATTTATAGGCAAATATATAACCAAGATAACACCATATTAAAAAAATTGCAGTTTTTAAAAATATAAGTTTGACATCTGTGACTTTTTTTAAAATAAAAAATTGTAAATGTCATAATCACTTACAAATGGAAACGAAAGACCATATATTATAACCTTGAATGATTATGGAAGAAATTTATTCATAAAGTTAAATTGGGGAAAGTGTAAGGATCATTTTATAATCCTTGTTATATTATTTTTACTCTTAATTACTTGATTAACCCGTTATTATGCTAAAAACATTACCGAGATTACTATTTATATTGTCCAAAAATAAAAGGGAAATATTTATTAAATTTGGACCCTATAATTAAAAATGTTAAATCCATTTTTAAAAATTCCAAAATATAATTTTCATAATTTAATTTAAAATTAAACTTTCAAAACATAACGAAATACAATTGTTTAAGAAAAGAACCCTTTTTAAATATAAAATGTTTTTATACTAAATTCCAGTATAAAATCATTATAAAAATAATAATTTTTTATATTTTAAATAAAATAGAGCTAATAAAAATTTAAAATTAATACAAAACATAATTTGACCATGTAAATACTTGAAATAAATATAATTTTTAATAGAACATTTTAAGGATTCCACAAATAATGGTCCTACTCAGCTAATTTTCTTGAAATATAATGGCCATCCTTAAAAAAAATTCAAAATTTCACCATAGGAAAATTATGATATGATGATTTAAAAAATTAATTTAATTTTATCAAATATGTTTTATAATATTTCTAGAAATTAATTATATTATGTTTATATAATAATAAATAAAAATCATTTTTTGAAGAAAACATTTTTTTAAAGAATAACATGAATTTTCAAAAAATATATGACTTATTTAATAAATAGTAATTAATAAATTATAAATTAGTAGAACCATTATATATTTCTTAATGTGGTTAATAACATTAATTCACTCCAATTTAATGGCTAGGTTATAAGAGTCACTTAATATAATAATATTTCATTGATCGTTTAAGCTCGATGTGGCGTATCTTGTACAGTATAAAACATATTATTTCCATCTAAAAAATTGGGATATTACATTATATCCTCCCCCACTTTTTTAAATTGTTTCCTCGCAATTTTAAATTATTCTCAGTAGCCATAGTTTGACTTTTCAAAATTCCTTTTTTGAAATCCCACATCATAAAAAGGATCAAAAAAATCATTTACATTAAAAGAAAGTAATAGAAGTATGAATGGTTATTTAGTTTAAAAAATACCAGGTTTCCATCTAAAAAAACATGGAAATGTAAGAGAAAATATGATACACATGTACTAATAGATGGTGATAGATAATATGGTTATGAGAAAGTGAACCGTCACAAACCCATAAATTTCTGATGGGCTAAAGGGCCATTGATTTCTCAATAATAAATATAAATGGATAATGTTTTTATAAAGTTGAGGAATTAATTTACTTCCTGTAGTAATAATATAATTAAATAAATTTAATTTAAAAGTATAGTTTTATCCTTTAATAAATTTCAACCACAAACTCATATTTTTCTCCAAATGATTTGTATAAAATTTTCATGCCAGAATCACTAGAATAAACTTCCACAGATCATGAACTCAAAAAATAGATAAAAATATTTTAATCCAGTATTCATACATTAACCACAACCAAAATTTTTAGCACAAGATAAGTTAATTCCCAAAAATGATAATCCTTCATATGATGAAAACTACTTTAGCACAGAAAATACAACAGTAATACCCAAATTTCAACACAAATAATTTAATAAATATATATCATTAAACTTCCTAGAAGTGTTCCTGACTATGATTGAAACTCCAAAACCCCATATTATTCTGAGATAAATGTAATATTTATCTCCAGATAGCATCAATCACTCTTAAAGTCTCATACAAAAAATGTAATTTCCCAAATCACATAATCTCCAAGATGTGTAACCATTTCTATAAATATCATAAATCACCATAAAGAAAAATTATTATTATATATGTTTAAAAATAATAATTCAACCCTTAATACTCAATAAAAATTCCATAATATTTTGTTTACCTATATCATATAAAGTTTCCAAAATAGTGTACATCTTCATAAACAACTTCACTCTCTTAATTATCAAATAACATTTCAATTTCATGGTTAAAATATATATACCCAAAATGAACATACCATTTATCTATCAAATATTATAAATTACCAATAATAATTTCATAATAACTAGGGAATCATATAGGAAAGTGGTAGGTAATGCACCAGTGTCATCCTTTAAATATGGGTTCAAACCTCACGACCTTTTTGGATGTGACGGGTTGTCACCCAAACTAAGTGTTTCCCTTTTTTAAAATTTATATTAATATAATAATTATAACTTTACCAAAAATATGAGAAATATTCTATAAATTACATTAATATATTCAGCATTAGTGAAATTTTTTAACCTCAAAAGTTATCTCATACCTTTCATTTTGTATCCCAAAATGTATTAACCCTTAAATGTCTCCAAAAATATCATTAATCACCATAGAATTACATAACCTAAAACCTAAAATGGGGTATCTAGAACTTTTAAATTATTATCTTATATACCCATGATTATATCTATTACTCTTAAGATAATTTGTGATGAAAACATCATAATCTCCAAAGTTATCTAAACCCTTCTATGATAAAAAAATGTGACATCCCAAGACCTACACTTCCAGATTCGATGAGAAAAACACAAACATTACATTTATGGATTTGATACTAAAAACTTTTACCATATTTTTCCATCAAAACATAAAAAATCAAAAGGAAATATTAGATCACTTCCATACCCAATGACCTTTTTGGATTATATTTTTACAGAATTAGGACAAACTCTTACATATCTTAGAAAAGTAAACAATCGGATCATGAAATCTATATCATCTCCAAAAAAAATTTCAGGTGTAGCACCCTTTATAGACATATCATACTTAAAAACAATCTTCATAACATAGGGAAAAGGAAACATACTAAAAGGGTAATCTCATATGATCAGTAAGGGTAACCATAAGAGATATCATAGATTATGTAAGCATAACATGAGAATAAGGGTATATGTGTAGGATTTGGTTCCCTAGAACCAACTGTTGTGTATTTTATGATAACCTATATTAATAGTTTTGAATATTAATAAACCTCTTATCACATAATTATTGATATTTTGTGCCATATAGTATGTGATAATTTTCCAAGAGTACCTATCACACTAAAAGGTTATAGTAGTTCCCTACTATGATGAGAACCTAGAAATGTTATGAAACTATTCTTAAATATATTTTTTATATTTGGATGATGCCATTTGAGGGAAACTGAAGATACATGCCATCAGGGATAGAGACTCATAATACTTTGAGGCACTTTCTCATGGTATACTCCCTTGGTAATATCCAGTAGGATATTATTAGAACGAGACCTGCCAGTAGGAAATCCATAGTTATATGTGTCATTAGATGCTCCTATATATGGATTCTTGTATTGGTATTTATACTTTAATATTATTATTAATTAGTATTATGATTCATGTACTTTGATGTATTGAGTAAATGGTGACGAATGATTTTTGTGGTGACGTAGGATATATTCGATGCATCACGAGTAATAATGCATTAATGAATAATGAGAAATATAATTAATTCCTTAAATTATTTAACCGAAGTTGATATCTCAGTCTATTTGATGGAAATGATATAGCCTATATAAATACATGGTCATGGTGTTCTATAGGAAAGTTAAATTTTTAGGAAGTCAAAGAATGAAACATCGAGAACATAGGTTGATGTCACCATTATGCAACCTAATTTATAATATATATCATTATAAAGGGATTATATTTCATATTAAGCATCTGTATGAGGAACTACGACATTACAACATTAACTACTTTCTCTATGGGTGCCTTGGTATGTTTCTGGATTCTAACCTTGGAATTTAGGCTACTTTAGATAATTCCACTGAGAAAGAGTCCTAGAGGGTCTCACACTAAGTGTATCTAGAGTCTCAATTGAATAATAATATTATTATTTATTATTTAACATGTTTTGAGAATATTATTAACACGTGTGGTTAAATAATTATTCATGTTTACTTGATTTCATATATTATGTTAACAATTATTCGAGAGAATATAATGTTAGCAGAATATTTAATAGAAATTTATTTATTATTTAATGAATATAATATTTATTTGTTTATTGGAAAATAATGCAGTGATATTTATTTAACAAATAAATATTCAAGGGTCGATAAATATTATGGATTAACAGAGGACCAAGTTTAATGGTCCGATATAAAATAATAAATACTGAATGTTATTTGATTAAGAACTATTTAATTTAATTTGCAAGTTAAGAACATGTGGAGAATTATTATTATTATTATTATTATTATTATTATTATTATTTTACATTGGGTTTCATATGGATTAAATAAATAATAAATGGAACTTGTTCAATTCTTTATTTATAACCCTAGTTATATATAAATCCAATTATATTATTTTCTCAGTGATCCAATTTAGTTTTTTTGTCCACAATGGATTTTGAGAATCATATCAAGACCTAGGGATCTCCTTTCACTGGGAATGCTCCCATGAACAGAGATCAATCTTCCTCCACCTTCTACTCTTGAGTCAAGATAGATCTATGAGAATGCTTTGGAAGTGGTTCTTAAGGAAATTAGAGGCAGATGATGCAAGTGATAAGATCTACTCTACTTGCACATAGAGATTCGTATATTGAAGTTAAGAGATTTTTGGAACCCATGTGGATCACTGATAGAGGGAATATACTTTGATTCCTATAACGCAACAAATACAACATAGATCTATTTTTATATCCATAAATGAAGAAATAATTCCATCAAGGTAATTATTTAATTGATTAAATTAATTATAAAAAATATGTGATAATCTTATCTCAGGTTCTGGTGTTTTATCCTTTGTTTTTTTATTTGATTTGATTCCTAATATTACTATGTTTATATTTGTATAAATATCGAATTGATCACCAATCATGATAAAAAACAAAGTTGGGAACACCACATCACATGCTTCTATTGTACCCAAAACCTACAAGTGGTGTCATAGTGGTCACATAATTATTTATAATTATTTAAATAATGTTGATTGATTTAAACATTTGTAATTTAGCTTTTAATTCATTTTTAATTGTTATTTCAATCTGAATTGTGAGATATTCTTCTTCCTCCTTCATTTTTTGTATATATAATCAATACGATTAATTTTTTGAATGAAATACAATTAAGGAACTCATCCAAAGGTTCCAAGGATTATAGCTAGATAACAAAAGAGTATTGTAACACCCGAGACTTTTACGTTATATAAATCATCAAAGGAATCATTTTCTACACAACACTTGCTTGGCTTGCTTTGCACGCAATCGCGACCTTCCTCGATAGCTTGCGTCGTACGCAATACCGAGTTTTACTAAACAACAATATGCTATTAAAACTAGCCGTTATGAATAGTAATAACCACTTTTTAAAATTTTATAAATTTTATTTTTCAAAATGGACTTCATTTTTGGACTCATAATATCGAAATTATCCTAGGGTGAAATTTTGATATTTTTCTGAAAACTTTCAATTTTTGATGAATAGTGAAACCACTAAGTGGTAGGTTAAAAACTGAATTTTGCATAAAACTTAATTTTACCGCTTCTGTGAATGGAATTTCGAAAATCCTACAGACACAGTTGATATCAGTAAGTAAAATGTGGTTCAATGAGATAAAAATAATTTTTTGGTGAATAGTAACTTTTTACTATTTTTACCGCGGTTAATAGTAAATAGGGTAACTAAGGGTAAATATGATATTAATATTACCCTAACACATGTCCTAATTCTATTGGATAAGTGTAATTCGACCAAAAACAACCTTATGAATAAAATATGACCATTTAGGCCCACTTGGATTAGATTAGGACATTTATTATTAATTTATTTAAAGAAGGGTTAAAATGGTTAAAAATCAAAGTTTAATAAGTATATCATTTTTAATATGGGGTTATACATAAGATAAATTAGACTATAAATATTCATTAGAAAGCTAAAAAGCTTTCCTACATAATGGTATTTTATTTGTAATTTTTAGACATCAAATAATGTAATTTATTTATGACACAAAGATGGTGCAGTAATTATCTTATTAATGAAATATTGACATAATTGATAATATAAATACCAAAATAAATGTAATTTAAGACTTTTTATGAATTACACTAATTTTATAGGTTACTATGATATATTAGTGTTGAAGTAATCAACTTGGTTCGAACATATAATTCTGTTATGACTTTCACAAAAATCATATATCAAATAGTGTCAAAATTGACGCAAAATAGTTTTAAATCAAATATTATATTATTAATTGTTATTGTATTCCTAAAAATCTAAGGTTCGGCCAAATGACTTATATAAGGATATATATATTAATAATAAACAATTTGGGGTTCTTTTGGCATGTTATAGTAAGTGTATTAACCATATAGTGAAAGAAAACAAAAAGACACGGTAAAAGTTAAATTATTTAACTTAGAGTTAAATCTAATTGATAAGGTTAAAATAATACCCTAAACTTGTATAAATCCTATTGGTTGATAGGATTTCGACCCATCCCCACCTTATCTTCGAAATAAGACCCTTTGGAACCATTATAAACCGATTTTGACTTTAATATAAAATAATATTTTGAGATATTCCTAAGGTGCCCCTCTCCTCCCTTATAAAAGGGCACCTCCTCCCCCTCCTCCTCACACCAATTTGAGCACTCAAGCTCGGCAAACCCCTGCCATTTTCTCCTCTCCACTTCCCTAGAATGATCCTAGAGGTCCTGGTCTTCTCCAAAGACCAATATTAGTTCCTTAAGTGGAGGATTCAAAGAGGCGTTCCAAAGAAGAGGTAATATCCATTACCGATCTTTTCAATTTCTTTCTTCTTCAACTTCTTCTTCTTTAGTTGTTTCATGATAAAGTAATAACATCAGTATTACTTACATACTGATATGTTATTATAAATATGAAACAACCCTAATTCACCTTCTATCCATCCTACGGAAAAATGAAATCACCGCGCGTGCGTACGTACGGAATACCGTCTCCACGCCGTGGTGTAATCTATTTTCCACCATCACCTTACAAGGATGGGTATAATGGTGTAATGAGTAACTATGTATGATTATTATAAAGTAATATTGATACTGAAATAATATATATATACTCCAATACAATTCCACGATCATAGGAACGATATCATCACTCGTGCGTACGTACGGAATACCGTCTCGACGATGTGATGCGACTCGTTCTACATGATCTTCATTTCATAATGATTATATAAATGAATTGAATGAATGAATATGGTATATACTACACTAATACCATTCTGGAAATGAATTATCTATAACCTAAAGATAAGAATAAGAATTTATTCGACAAAACACGCATAAGAACAAAAAGTTATAAAGACCCGAGTAACAAGTAACAATGAAATATTACTAACAAGAAGCTAATAATATGACCATATATGATATCATATCAATATGTATGATTCTGGAATAAGTCAATAACATTATTTAAACCATTATACAGGAGCTTCGTACACGAACAAAGCAAATCGGACCTAAGGTAAGGGAAATATCACAATCTCATTTTTATCCGAGATTGTTTATTCATAAGTATTTAACGGGGTGTATTTTATCATCCACATCCATGTTTCATCAAAATGTAATATTATTTCCATCCACCTACAATTGTTTAAATCCATTTTTACCCTTTGGTGAGTTTTTATTAATATGTATGAAAGTAATCTTTTGTCGTACGAGGTACTTTTTGACTTTTCCGACAAAAGTACGAAGAATGTTTTTTTTTAACTTATACGGCATGAATAGATTTTTAAAACATTATTTCCAAGAAGCTTCCTTTACAAGTTCTCAAGTTTATTTTTAATCAACTTCTTTTATTTTAAAGTTATATGACATGTTATGAAAGGAAAAATGTTTTTGAAGAAGAAAAGATATTTTCCTCAATAATGGAGTTCAAGTGTTTTATCAAAATTATTTTCCATCTAAGATAATAGAGGGTTCTGTTTTTATCCCTATTATTACATTGATTTGATCATGTTGTGATGGAATTATTTTTATGAATTCCTTTATCTTATATGAATTAATTTATGATGTCATGATGTTTCAAGAATCCCATTTTTGTTACATGTGTTATGCGATGATGTATGTTTTATGATTATGTGGCACACATAAGAAAGGATTCATTATAAGATGGGTGAGACCTATATCTCCCTCCAATGCATTTGGTAAAGATTTTATATCTCATGAGATAGACATGGCTGGAACGGAGGGTTATTTCGGTTCAGTGATACAGGACTGAAACGAGGAGTGAACTCGGTTCAGAAAGGGACTTTGTCCACTAAGATAGTCTTGGCAATGAGTCATGACTAACAAGAAATGATTTCCATGATTATGTGTGCATGCCACAAAGTTTCAAGTTTTATGTTATGATTATGGGGATCTCATTTTCACTTCTATGAATTATTCCATGATAAGATATTATGATCTCTTTTGCAGGTTTTGATTTTCAAAAAGATATGATATGATTTTTATTTCCTTTATTTTCCCTTGCTGAGCATTTGAGCTCACCCTTTTATGTTTTCTTTTCCCCAGGTCAGGAAGATGGATATTAAGTAGAATATGCTAAAAGGGACCCTAGATATGATGAAATAAATGGGAGACACTGTAGAAGATTTATGAACCAGTTGATTATGTTTCCCAGTTTCTAAAGACATTATACCTATACGGTCCTTTGTGGTTTTTTCATATGTTGTAATAAGTGTGCTTCAATTTTTAAGTAGTAACAATGTATGTAAAGTATGGGTCGTTATACTTGGTATCAGAGGAAAGGTATAGTCAACCTTTGGAAACTAGGATGTGAAAGCCTTAGTAAGAACCCTAAGGATAAGTCTAAGCATAGAACACAACCTTAGAAATGGCCATGAATAACCTAGGATAAGACCATAAGCATGAAAATTTTATTCTTGAATTATGTGGTTTCCTATTATAATTAGTGTTGCTCACACTATTCTTCTTGGTTTTAGTCAATGGCTGGAACCCGAAGGAACCGTGTTAATGCGGAATGCGATGGGCAATGCAATGATTGTCCCCCTGAGCAACCAAACGATATGGGAGCTGGAATGCAAAATCTTGTAGCCATGCTCACACAACTTTCTCAAGCTATGAATCATGCAGGATTTCCAAACGAACAAAGGAGGGAGCAACATTCTGTTGAATCCTTCATGAGGCAGCGTCCACCTTCTTTCAGCGGGTCTACTGATCCATTAGTTGCTGAACAATGGATTAGTACTACTGAAAAGATATTTTCAGTTCTTCAATGTTCTGAGCATGATAAAGTCATCCTAGCAGTGTATCGTTTGGAAGGAGATGCGGATCAATGGTGGAATCTTGTTAAGAATACGAGGCAAAGGGATGAAATTGAGTCTATGGAATGGGACGAGTTCAAGAACTTATTTTTCAATAAGTACTTCCCTCGTATTCTCCGAACAAAGATGGAGAAAGAGTTCCTTGAACTGAAGCAAAGGGATGATGAATCTGTTAGTAACTATGAAGCAAATTTTACAAGACTTGCAAGGTACACTTCTGGTATTATTATCCAACCTGAGAGTAAGATCGATCGATTCTTTAGTGGCTTAAAACCAAGTCTTCGAAGGGTGTTAGCCATAAGGGACTTCAATAGCTACGAGGAAATCGTTCGATGTGCTCTCAAAGTCGAGATGGAGATTGGAGTAACCCATCAGTCACATGGGTTTGATAAGAAGAGGAAGATGGAATTCAAAGAAAAATCTAAAGAGCACACGGAAAAGAAGATGAACTTTCCCTTATGCTCAAAGTGTGGAAAGAAACATGGAGGGAGTTGTCTTAAAGGGCCAAGTAAATGTTTTAAATGTGGAAAGGAAGGTCATCGGGCATTTGAATGCCGTGATAATGGGAAGAAGATGTCTAATGATGCAAAAAAAGGAAGGTATACACAGAATGAACCTACTACACTTCAATGTTTCAAGTGCAAGGAGATGGGGCATTATGCCAATCAATGCCCAAATCCAAGGGTTGATGATGATGGTCGACGTCAACAAACTCTTAAGGCTAAAGACAAAGGAAAGTCACATGCAATTTCTATCAGCGATGTGGAGTACGATAACGATGTGGTGAAAGGTAAACTTACCATCCACTCTAAAGTAACAAATGTTTTATTTGATTCTGGATCCACCCACTCTTTTATTTCTGAAGTCTTTTCTAAGGGTATCACCGTATTACCTCAACAATTAGATGTTGAGTTAGCTGCGACAACACCTAATGGCACATCAATCGCATCAAAAGTTTATAATTCTTCTCCGATCGAAGTTTGTGGGAAAGTGCTTCCTGCAAATCTTGTGATCCTTCCTTTAGTGGAATTTGATGTGATTCTTGGCATGGATTGGCTTTCTCTACATGGAGCTCATATCAATTGCCAAAGAAGGGAAGTCACATTTCATATTCCAGATCAATCTACGATCGTCTATCAATGCAAGGATGAACATAACCTTCCAGTGGAAATTTCTTCCATCTTATGGGTATTGATTCCACTAAATGAAGGTTATTTATCTCAAATGGTTGGTGAGAAACTCACGATTAAGAATATGCCCATTGTACGGGAGTTTGATGATGTCTTTCCGGAGGAATTGCCGGGTCTTCCACCAAATCGTGAAGTTGAGTTTTCAATAGAACTCGTACCGGGTGCTTTGCCTATTTCAAAGACACCTTATAGAATGGCCCCAATTGAGTTGCAGGAATTGAAGAAGCAACTCCAAGAGAATCTTGATAAGGGATTCATACGCCCTAGTGCATCACCTTGGGGAGCACCTGTTCTATTTGTTAAGAAGAAAGATGGATCAATGAGACTCTGCATTGATTATCGAGAACTTAACAAGATCACTCTCAAGAACAAATATCCTCTCCCACGCATTGATGACTTATTTGACCAACTACGCGGAGCTCAATACTTTTCCAAGATTGATCTTCGTTCAGGGTATCATCAATTAAGGGTCAAAAGGGAGGATATACCAAAGACGACTTTCCGTACAAGGTATGGACACTATGAATTTATAGTGATGCCATTTGGTCTCACTAATTCCCCTGCTATCTTCAGGGATCTAATGAATAGAGTCTTTAGAGACTATCTTGATCAATTTGTGGTAGTCTTTATAGACGATATTCTTGTCTATTCAAAGAGCAAGGAAGAGCATGAAGATCACTTGATAATTATATTGAAGACCCTGAGAAAGGAGAAGCTTTATGCCAAATTTAACAAGTGTGAATTTTGGCTTCAAAAAGTTGCATTTTTGGGTCATATAATCTCAAAAGAGGGGATATCTGTGGATCCAGCAAAAACAGAGGTTATCGAAAGATGGTCGAGACCAACAACAGTAACTGAGATCCGAAGTTTTCTTGGTTTGGCTGGATATTATCGACGTTTTGTAAAAGATTTTTCACGATTATCTAATCCACTCACCAAGTTGACTCGGAAAGGAGTTAAGTTTGTCTGGACAGAGGAATGTGAAGAGAATTTCAAGGAGTTGAAAAGAAGGTTATCCAGTGCACCTGTGCTCACACTTCCTTGTAGTGGAGAAAGGTTTGTGATCCACAGTGATGCATCCAAGAAGGGATTGGGGTGTGTTCTTATGAAAAATGATATGGTGATAGCTTATGCCTCACGATAGTTGAAAATACATGAGCAAAATTACCCAACACATGATTTGGAGTTGGTTGCGGTAATCTTTGCATTAAAGATTTGGAGGCATTACCTCTATGGTGAAAGGTGTGATATTTATACTGATCATAAAAGTTTAAAGTATATTTTCACACAAAAGGAGTTGAATATGCGTTAAAGAAGATGGTTGGAGCTGATTAAGGATTATGACTGCTCAATCCATTACCACCCTGGGAAAGCAAACAAGGTGGCAGATGCATTAAGTCGACAAGACCATGCTAGTTTATCCATGATGAGGATCACAAAAGATCCAATATTTATGGATTTACAAAGGATGGATCTTGGAATTATAATGGAAGGGGAAAAATCTTATCTTTCTCAAATTAATGTTCAACCATCTATACATGTGAAGATTAAAGAGGCACAGAAAGAAGATGTCGAGTTACAAAAGAAGGTGAGAAATGTTCCTAAATTCAACCTTGATTGTGATGGGATAATAAAGTTCAGGAATCGGGTTTGTGTTCCTCCCATCCCCGAATTAAAGAAAGATCTGCTGGATGAGGCTCATAGTTCTTCATTCTCTATTCATCCTGGAAGCATGAAGATGTATAGGGACCTGAAAGAGTACTTCTGGTGGGATGGCATGAAAAGAGATGTTGCTGAATATGTCTCTCGATGCTTGGTTTGTCAACAAGTTAAAGCTGAGAGACAGAAGTCTAAGGGGATGTTACAACCATTACCCATACCCGAATGGAAATGGGAAAACATCACTATGGACTTTGTCACAGGACTTCCTAAAACATCCAAAGGAAATAATGCTATCTGGGTCATAGTTGATCGTCTTACAAAGTCTGCACACTTCATTCCTATTAGAGAGGATTTCACTCTAGATCAGCTTGCCAGGATATATGTAAAGGAAGTGGTAAGATTACATGGAGTACCACTTTCTATTATATCTGATCGGGATCCGAGATTTACCTCGAAGTTCTGGCGAAGTCTTCAGCATACTCTGGATACAGAGTTGAGTTTCAGCACTGCTTATCATCCCCAGACAGACGGTCAGTCTGAGAGAACAATTCAAACCCTAGAAGATATGTTGAGAGCTTGCTCTATGGATTTCAAAGGAGGTTGGGATCAACACCTACCTTTGGTAGAATTTTCTTATAATAATAGCTTTCACTCTAGTATTCAGATGGCTCCTTATGAAGCACTCTATGGAAAGAAATGCAGGACTCCAACTTGCTGGGATGAAGTTGGGGAAAGAAAGATATTAGGACCTGATCTCGTTGATGAAATGGCAGAAAAGGTCAGATCTATTCAACAACACATAAGAGCAGCTCAGAGTCGACAGAAAAGTTATGCCGACAACCGAAGAAAAGACCTAGAGTTTGAAGTGGGTGATAAAGTGTTCTTACGAATATCTCCCTGGAAGAGGGTTATGAGATTTGGAAAGAAGAGGAAGTTGAGCCCTAGATATATCGGTCCTTTTGAAATACTGGATCGTGTTGGGAAGGTAGCTTACCGATTGGCGCTTCCACCGAATCTCTCTCAAGTTCACGATGTGTTCCATGTATCTCTCCTGAGAAAGTACATACCAGATCCTTCACATGTACTCAGCTCAGAAGTTGTACCGCTGGAGCAAGATCTTTCTTATGAAGAACAGCCGATAGAGATTCTGGATCGTAGCGAAAAAGTCCTACGAAACAAGACCACTCGCTTGGTGAAAGTTTTATGGAGAAACCACCAATTTGAAGAAGCTACATGGGAGCTTGAGGATATGATGAGTGAGAAGTATCCTCATCTGTTTGTTGCAAAGTGACGAATTTCGAGGGCGAAATTCTTTTTAAGGGGGGTAGAATGTAACACCCGAGACTTTTACGTTATATAAATCATCAAAGGAATCTTTTTCTACACAACACTTGCTTGGCTTGCTTTTCACGCAATCGCGACCTTCCTCGATAGCTTGCGTCGTACGCAATACCGAGTTTCACTAAACAACAATATGCTATTAAAACTAGCCGTTATGAATAGTAATAACCACTTTTTAAAATTTTATAAATTTTATTTTTCAAAATGGACTTCATTTTTGGACTCAGAATATCGAAATTAGCCTAGGGTGAAATTTTGGTATTTTTCGGAAAACATTCAATTTTTGATGAATTGTGAAACCACTAAGTGGTAGGTTAAAAACTGAATTTTGCATAAAACTTAATTTTACCGCTTCTGTGAATGGAATTTCGAAAATCCGACAGACACGGTTGATATCAGTAAGTAAAATGTGGTTCAATGAGATAATAATATTTTTTTGGTGAATAGTAACTTTTTACTATTTTTACCGCGGTTAATAGTAAATAGGGTAACTAAGGGTAAATATGATATTAATATTACCCTAACACATGTCCTAATTCTATTGGATAAGTGTAATTCGACCAAAAACAACCTTATGAATAAAATATGACCATTTAGGCCCACTTGGATTAGATTAGGACATTTATTATTAATTTATTTAAAGAAGGGTTTAAATGGTTAAAAATCAAAGTTTAATAAGTAAATCATTTTTAATATGGGGTTATACATAAGATAAATTCGACTATAAATATTCATTAGAAATCTAAAAATATTTCCTACATAATGGTATTTTATTTGTAATTTTTAGACATCAAATAATTTAATTTATTTATGACACAAAGATGGTGCAGTAATTATCTTATTAATGAAATATTGACATAATTGATAATATAAATACCAAAATAAATGTAATTTAAGACTTTTTATGAATTAAACTAATTTTATAGGTTATTATGATATATTAGTGTTTATTTAAGCAACTTGGTTCGAACATATAATTCTGTTATGACTTTCACAAAAATCATATATCAAATAGTGTCAAAATTGACGCAAAATAGTTTTTAAATAAAATATTATATTATTAATTGTTATTGTATTCATAAAAATCTAAGGTTCGGCCAAATGACTTAGATAAGGATATATATATTAATAATAAACAATTTGGGGTTCTTTTGGCATGTTATAGTAAGTGTATTAACCATATAGTGAAAGAAAACAAAAAGACACGGTAAAAGTTAAATTATTTAACTTAGAGTTAAATCTAATTGATAAGGTTAAAATAATACCCTAAACTTGTCTAAATCCTATTGGTTGATAGGATTTCGACCCATCCCCACCTTATCTTCGAAATAAGACCCTTTGGAACCATTATAAACCGATTTTGACTTTAATATAAAATAATATTTTGAGATATTCCTAAGGTGCCCCTCTCCTCCCTTATAAAAGGGCACCTCCTCCCCCTCCTCCTAACACCAATTTGAGCACTCAAGCTCGGCCAACCCCTGCCATGTTCTCCTCTCCACTTCCCTAGAATAATCCTAGAGGTCCTGGTCTTCTCCAAAGACCAATCTTAGTTCCTTAAGTGGAGGATTCAAAGAGGCGTTCCAAAGAAGAGGTAATATCCATTACCGATCTTTTCAATTTCTTTCTTCTTCAACTTCTTCTTCTTTAGTTGTTTCATGATGAAGTAATAACATAAGTATTACTTACATATTGATATGTTATTATAAATATGAAACAACCCTAATTCACCTTCTATCCATCCTACGGAAAAATGAAATCACCGCGCGTGCGTACGTACGGAATACCGTCTCCACGCCGTGGTGTAATCTATTTTCCACCATCACCTTACAAGGATTGGTATAATGGTGTAATGAGTAACTATATATGATTATTATGAAGTAATATTGATACTGAAATAATATATATATACTCCAATACAATTCCACGATCATAGGAACGATATCATCACTCGTGCGTACGTACGGAATACCGTCTCCACGATGTGATGCGACTCGTTCTACATGATCTTCATTTCATAATGATTATATAAATGAATTGAATGAATGAATATGGTATATACTACACTAATACCATTCTGGAAATGAATTATCTATAACCTAAAGATAAGAATAAGAATTTATTCAACAAAACACGCATAAGAACAAAAAGTTATAAAGACCCGAGTAACAAGTAACAATGAAATATTACTAACAAGAAGCTAATAATATGACCATATATGATATCATATCAATATGTATGATTCTGGAATAAGTCAATAACATTATTTAAACCATTATACAGGAGCTTCAGACACGAACAAAGCAAAACGGACCTAAGGTAAGGGAAATATCACAATCTCATTTTTATCCGAGATGTTTTATTCGTAAGTATTTACTGGGGTGTATTTTATCATCCACATCCATGTTTCATCAAAATGTAATATTATTTCCATCCACCTACAATTGTTTAAATCCATTTTTACCCTTTGGTGAGTTTTTAGTAATATGTATGAAAGGAATCTTTTGTCGTACGAGGTACTTTTTGACTTTTCCGACAAAAGTACGAAGAATGTTTTTTTTTAACTTATACGGCATGAATAGATTTTTAAAACATTATTTCCAAGAAGCTTCCTTTACAAGTTCTCAAGTTTATTTTTAATCAACTTCTTTTATTTTAAAGTTATATGACATGTTATGAAAGGAAAAATGTTTTTGAAGAAGAAAGGATATTTTCCTCAAGAATGGAGTTCAAGTGTTTTATCAAAATTATTTTCCATATAAGATAATAAAGGGTTCTGTTTTTATCCCTATTATTACATTGATTTGATCATGTTGTGATGGAATTATTTTTATGAATTCCTTTATCTTATATGAATTTATTTATGATTTCATGATGTTTCAAGAATCCCATTTTTGTTACATGTGTTATGCGATGATGTATGTTTTATGATTATGTGGCACACATAAGAAAGGATTCATTATAAGATGGGTGGGACCTATATCTCCCTCCAATGCATTGGGTAAAGATTTTATATCTCATGAGATAGACATGGCTGGAACGGAGGGTTATTTCGATTCAGTGATACAGGACTGAAACGAGGAGTGAACTCGGTTCAGAAAGGAACTTTGTCCACTAAGATATTCTTGGCAATGAGTCATGACTAACAAGAAATGATTTCCATGATTATGTGTGCATGCCACAAAGTTTCAAGTTTTATGTTATGATTATGGGGATCTCATTTTCACTTCTATGAATTATTCCATGATAAGATATTATGATCTCTTTTGCAGGTTTTGATTTTCAAAAAGATATGATATGATTTTTATTTCCTTTATTTGCCCTTGCTGAGCATTTGAGCTCACCCTTTTTTGTTTTATTTTCCCCAGGTTAGGAAGATGTATATTAAGTAGAATATGCTAAAAGGGACCCTAGATATGATGAAATAAATGGGAGACACTGTAGAAGATTTATGAACCAGTTGTTTATGTTTCCCAGTTTCTAAAGACACTATACCTATACGGTCCTTTGTGGTTTTGTCATATGTTGTAATAAGTGTGCTTCAATTTTGAAGTAGTAACAATGTATGTAAAGTATGGGTCGTTATAAGTATTCACCATAGAAACAGAGTTATAAGTTGTGTACTTGTGTTCAATGCATCATGAATTAATTCATATATTAATTCAATCCATGTGAATTGATGACACATGGTTTAATTATTTATTAAATCACGTGTTGACTGGACCAGGGTGCCACACATTTTGCCTGAGTACATGCCATATAGCCCATATATATGGTGTGTAGTCCCTTTGAGTCACATATGGGTCATGTATTACCATACACAGCCTACCTGACTGGTGACTGTGTAACTATTAGACCACACACTTTATAGTCACATATACTTGCAATGTACTCCAATTGTTTGAGGTATGGTTTAGAAACAGAGTCCCTAGGAATGTGCCACAGATACATTGTTAGAGGTTTACATGTCATGTATCTCACCTATACACACAATGTACATATAAAAAATTACATAGATTTAAAATTTATTTATTATAATATGAAAACCATATTGACGTGTGCTTGTTTGTGGTCATTAAGTTGATAGGACATTCCAAGTGATGGGTTTTTACTATATATATATAATATATTTGTAATGTTCAGATCTCCATATCATGTATGAATCGTATTATAGTTGTAATTTTATGGGCACTCAAGGATAACACGTGACTAAAGAATCAGGTAATTCATGTAATCATTAAGTTGATAGTACACATCATGAAACTTCATGATAATTTGTGTATGTCATATGTCACAATAGTAAACCATATACAAATATAATACTTTTTGGGTATAATTGGATGGGTATTCACTGTGTTGCCTCCATGACAAATTTATGTAAACAGTTAATTTTAAATAAATTTAATTAATTTTTTAAATTATAATGGATAAGAATCTCAAGGAAATTCATATGATAATTAAGATAACATAATTTATTAATTAAATAAGATAATTAATTGATTTGAGTGTGATTTATCTTAAATAATAATTATTTATAATTGAATGCTAGTTTTAATAAATGTGTATTTTGTTGCATGTGTGTGTATGATCATTAGTATAGACCAAACCTTTATATGTGATTACATTCATTTAATTTTTTATTAAATTAAATTTTTGGAATGTGTTTCTTATCTCTTATTATTATGTAATGGATTGTGTGCCTGTGGTTTCTTTTATGTAAACCATTTTCTCCTCACCTATGTGTGAGTAAAAGCATATGTAATGGATGGAGCTCCCAAGCAAGTAAATGTGGTTCAAGTTTAGAGGTGAGGCAATACAAATCCAATGGAGATACATTGTTGGATAAGTGTAAATCTGTAACACGAACCATAATTGGTTAAAGGTGTTTTTCCATAGGTCAACAGTTTGTTTATCGAACACTAAATAAACTAACCTATAGTAAAAGCTTGTGATCGCTCCACTAAATTATTTTATTTCTGTCAAGTTTCATGGTTGTTTCATTATGGATGTTTTGTTGTGATCACATGAATTAATGAAATTAATGAGCATGCAATGTGGAACTAAAATAAATTGTATTATATATAATTATTATCTAAGGCATGGTTAATCACTTAAGTAAATATACATAATATTAAAAATCTTGTGATAAAGGTTATAATTGGAAATTTACTCATAAAGGATAAAATCCCTCAATTATATATATTATGTTGGTATAGCCTTCCACTGCTTTAGTTAAAATCAAACCATAGTTCAAAGTGCATGACCAGCCAATGTTGGTGTGCATTCAATTATCGTGGAATTGTAACATGATGTTTTGGGATGACATAAATTAGTATACATCATGTTTTGACTTCCAAATCTGTACTTGGTGTAACTGAGAGGAAAGTCTTATTGAAATCCTATTTAAGGATTTCAGAATTGGGGTGTCCACTTAGCAGATTAGGGAAATGTGAGAAAATGTAGTTTTAATTTGGAGAACCTACCTAAAACAAATCAAGTTTCTTGACCAACCAAAGATGGGGTAATGAGAAGGGAAATAAGGATTCTTACCACTATAATGTCCAAGAAATGTGATATTTTGAAGCCAATAGTGAGGGATATTGGGTTTTGATAAAATAGTGGGAGACTAATAAATATAATTTTTATTTATTTTTCAAAATTTTATCAGATAATGTGATAAAATTATAGTCATTTTATTTCTAGAAATATTAATAAAAATGAAATCAAACATATCGCTATGATCCATACTTGAGAACGATAACCTTATCACTAGTACAAATTTACAAGAGTGGAAAAGGTTCTTAAGAATTATCCTTCACCGTGAAAGGAAATTATATGTGCTGGAAGAAACTATTCCTAAATCACCTAGTAATGAGGTAAATTATTAAGAGTTATTACTCTATGAGAAAAAAATTGATGATTCTACATATGTTCAATGTTTCATTCTAGCATGTTTACCAATGAAATTTTGAAGAAACATGAGGACATAGATGCGTATAGCATAACGTCTCACCTTTAGGATATATATCAAGAGAAGGAAAGAAAATAGAGGTACGAGATCTAAAATTCTGTGTTTACAATAAATCTTGGAGATTATATTCCATATGGGCCTCATGTAGTCAAGATTATTTACATAATTTAATGCTTATACATATTAGGGGTTAAATTATGGGATGAGTTGCATACAAATCTCATAATTTAATCATTTCCCATGACCTTCTCTAGTTTTATTATTACTTAAAATAGGATCAATAATGAGAAGATCCTTTCAAAACTTCTTTCTTTGATTTTTCAAGTGGATAAGTACATGGGGTGTGATAAACCCACCATCATTTTGGTGGATAATAAAAAGAAGAACATTGTGAAGGGGGTTGAGACTCATAATAAGTCAAATTCTACTGAGCACTATCCTTTTAAGAAGAAGAATATCCAAAGGTAGGGAAAGGAAAAGGAGGTAGTATGTTTTTCATGTGGAAATCCATACCACTGGAAGAGGAACTTCACTCAGAATTAAGGGAAAGCTATAGTTTTGTTCATTAGTGATTGTAATCTTTCAATATCTATACATTGGGTATTAGATACAGATTTTGGTGATCACGTCTATATCCAAATGAAGGAGCAAAATAGATTTCAAAATATTTCTAGAGGATAGGGGATATAAGTGCAACTAATGGTGTGAGGTTGGATTCCCTAGCCACTAGTGACTACCACCTTTCGTTTCCAACATTAATGATTTTTGTTTTAAAAAATTATTATTATGTATCTACGGTTACCAACAAGATAATATATGTACCATGCATATATTTGGATGGGTTTCTTTTCAAGTTTGTAAATAAAATTTGTTTCTTTTATAAGTAAAATAGATGTTATGTTATGGAACATTTATAAAATGGTATTTATGTATTAAATTATGAAAACCATGTATTGGAAATTTATAATGAATCATGTTCACACGACTCATATAATACCTAGCTATGACATCACCATCATGGTCATGTAAATGTGAAGCATTTGAAAAAGCTCTGTGAATATGGTTATTTAGACTCTTCTAAGATAAAACTACTTGAAATAGGTCATGCTTGTTTACAAGAAAAAATGACTAACCCACCATTTGGTGGATAGGCTGAAAGAACCACAGAGCTTCTAGCATTGGTACACACTGATGTGTGTGGTCCATTTCTAGTATAAGCTATAGGTGTATATTCTTACATCATAACTGTTATTAATGACCTGAGTAGATATTGATATGTCTAATTTATGAGGTATAAGTAAGAGTCCTTTTAGAAATTCAAGGAATTACTAAATGAGTTATAGAATCAACTTGGTAACAAGATAAAGAATCTTTGATCGGATCAAGGTAGTGAATATCTAAACCATGAGTTTATCAACTTCTTATGGGGGTTTGGGATTCTAACTCAAATCACTCCACCTTATATACCACAATGGAATGGTGTTAGTGAAAGGAAGAACAATAATGTGTTAGGCATGGTATGGTCGATAATGATTCATACAGATCATCCATTATACTTTTGAGGATATGCATTAAAATTTGTGGCATACATGCTAAACTAACTACCAACTAAAGTGGTAAATGGAATTCCCTTCAAGTTATGGAGTGGAAAGAAAAACTTTTTGTCTCATACACATGAATGGAGTTGTGAGGTGTTTATTAAGGCCTTCTCAAGCAACAAACTAGCACCCTAGGACATAAAGTGTATCTTTATAGGGTATCATAATGAAATAAAAGGAAGTACCAATACAACCCCTCAAACAAGAAATTCATTGTCACCAAAAAAATTATCTTTCATGAGAGGAATCAGACCATCAAAAATGATAGTGGGAGAAATAATAACATCAATGAAGTAAATTCTCAAGATAAACAAGTGTTAGTATAGGAATAGATTCCACAAGTCACCATGGAAGAAGTAGTTCCCAAAACACATGTACTATGTAGGAGTGTAAGATAGGTAATAGAACTAGTGAGATATGGTTTCCTAGTCACCAAATATGGTGAGTTGTTACTGGTTGAAAATGATGAACCTCTCTCCAATAAATAGGTAGGATAGATATTAAAATCTACAAGATGGATAGAATCCCTGAATCCTAAAATAGATTCCATGTATCCTAACCAAGATTGGGTTTTGGTTTATGCACTAGTTGATGTAAATCCCACTGGGTAAAAATGATTATTCAAGAGAAAATTGGAAATAGAAGGTAAATTAAATCCTTATAAAGAACGGATAGTTACTAAAGGGTATAAATATCATTAGGTAATTGACTACAATGAAACCTTTTCACCAATTTACATGTTTAAATCCATCATAACTAAACTTGATATAGCATCTTACCAAGATTTTGAGATTTGGAAGATGGATGTCAAAATAGAATTCCTAAAAGGTAACCTTCAGGAATATGCCTATATGACACAACCCAAAGGGTTTGTTTCTCTAGATGTTTCCAAATATATTTTCAAGTTGTAAAGATCCATTTATGTATTGATTTATGCATCGAGGACATGGAAATTTTGATTTAGTGAATTTATAAAAGAATTTGGCTTCATTAAGAATGAATTTGATCCATGTGTTTACAAGAGTTTTTTGTGGGAATGCGGTCCTTATCCTAGTAGTATTTTTTGTTGACATACTACTTATTGGAAATTAGATACCAGTCTTAGAGTCTCTTAATAACTGGTTAAACAAGTTTTTCTCTATAAAGAACTTAGGTCAAGTAGCCTATATTCTAGGGATCAAGATCATTTGTGATTGATCCAAGAGGCTGCTTGGACTACGTCAAAGTACATATGTTGACCAGATACTAAAGAGATTTAGTATAGAATAATCCAAGAGTGGATTAGATCTATTGTCACATATTTTACATATTTCTATAAAATTTCATCCTTAGAAACAACAGGATAAATAGAGAATGAGTAAGATCATATAAGCTTCGATAATAGGATCAATCATGCATTCCATGTTTTGTACTAGAATTGGTGTTGCCTATATATTGGTCATGGTAGATAGATATCAATAATATCCAGTAGAACAACATTGGTCTGCTATTAAAGTTTCTCTTAAGTATCTAAGAATAACTAAGGATATGTTCTATGTGTATGGAGGAGATGAGGATCCAGTTATCAAGGGATATATTGATGTTATTTTCTGACAGATCATAATGATCTGAAGTTGTAGTGAGTATATGTTTTATGTATCAATAGGGGAGTTGTGAGCTGAAAGAGTCAAAAGCAGCCAGTTTCTTCTAATTCTATAGTGGATTTTGAGTATATAGCATATTCTGATGCATCAATGGAATCCATTTGGATAAGGAAATTTGTCCAGGATTTTTATGTGGTACCTAGTATTAAATACCCTATCACATTGTATTGTGATAATACTATAATGGTGTATCTAGAAAAAGATCCAAGGACACACCAATAGAAAAATCATATACTCTATAAGTGTCACCTCTTCATGGATTTTTATCATAGGGGTGGATATGTAGTAAGAACAGTACCTAACAAAGATAACATGGTAGACCATGTAACACCCCAAGATTTCATAGTGTGTTATTTCTTCAAAATAATTCAATAACTTGCACTACACGCAACACCGAGTTCAATTGCACCAGGACTTACCAAACAAGCCGTTCAAAAGAGGTTATGAATAGTATTAACTAAATTTTAAACTTTATATATTCCTTATAATTTTAGAATCCATATTATGAGTTTCTTAGACATAATGTAAGAACAAATTCATTTTCAGTATTGCACTTTTATCAACTTTTAATAGTGAACCCTTTTTAAATACAATATTTTAAACTTTTTGACTAAATGGGGACATCAAAAATTTAAAATGAAACATCCCAAGCTTCCACAGTACACTTTCCTTTGAATAATACAGTAGCATGTGTTGTACGCAACTTCGAGTTCTAACACACACCACAACCAATCAAATAAGTCGTTATGAATAGTAATACCTACTTTTTGAAATTATATATATTTTATATTTCAAAATGGACTTCATTTTTGGATTCGGAATATCGAATTTAGCCTAGGGTGAAATTTTGGAACTTTTCGGATAACTTTAATATTTTGATGAATAGTGAAAATTACTAAATTTTAATTAAAAACAACTTTTTTAATCAAAATAATTAATATTGATAAATTATGAATTTGAGTGGTTTTAAAGTATATTTAGAATATATTTTTACCATTTAATTCAATGTTTTTCATTGGACATAATTTCACAATTAAACCAGACATAAACAAGTGTCAATCTTTTGATAGTTATTATCTCTTAAAAACAAGCTTTTTGTTTTAACAACGGGAATTAATTTTAAATTAATTTCTGCCACTTCTGTGTTTTGAATTGGTAAAAATGGATTCCATATTTGGAATAAGGATTTTAAAATTGTGTAAATAGGTAACTTTTATTTTTAGACATTTTGAATAATTACTTCGGTAAATATTTTATTTACCATGGTTAAAGGGTAAATCCGATAAATAAGGGTTAAAAAAAATAATATTATAATAATAAAAAATTACCCTAAAACGTGTATTAACCTTATTGGTTGATACATGGCCGACCATGGGCATCTTTGGGTTGATTTAGGGACCCCATGGAGCCACTTGTAGGTGATAGGGACACTTTATTTTAATTAAGTTAAAATGAATACAAAAATGACACAAGCATATATCTTTTAGAGAAAAAAACTTTACATAGAGTTATATATGTTGGATTTTCGACTATAAACATTAATTAGAAAGATAAAACGATTTCCTACATAATGCTATTTTATTTATAATTTTTAGAGTTAAATAATTTATTTTATTTTTGACGCAATGATGATGCAGTAATTACCATAATAGTGAAAAATTAAAATAATTGATATTATAAATACCCAAATAAATATAATTTTAGTCTTTTAATGCATTACACTAATTTTATAGGATAATATGGCATATTAGGATTGATTTAATTGACCGTTTTAGAAGTAATCATTCTGTTATGAGTTTCACAAAAATCAACTATTGAATAGTGTCAAAATTGACATAAAAGAGTTTTTAAAACAAATATTATATTATTTATTGATATTAAATTCCTAAAAATCTAAGGATCGGCCAAGAGACTTATATCATGATATTTATATCATTAATGGACCACTTGGGGGTCTATTGGTTGTACATAGTAAGTTTATTAACCATATAATATAAAAATACAAATAGACATTGTAAAAGTGAAACTAATTAACTTAGAGTTAATACTTAAAGATAAGGTTAATATAAGTACCCAAACCTGTCTAAATTCTATTGGTTGAGTGGTTTTTGACCCATACCCACCTTAAACTTTAAATAATAAACTTTTGAGCCATTAAAAACCGAATATGAATTTATTATAAACTAATATTTCTAGCTTTTCCAAAGGTGCCCCTCACCCCTCTTATAAAAGGGCACTCCTCCTTCTCATTTCTTCACACCTTCAAAGCCTTTTGGTTCGGCAAAACTCTGCCCAAATACTCTCCCAACTTCCCTCAATACATCCTAGAGGCCTTAGTTTGATCATAAATCCAACCTAATGATCCATTTTGATCAAATCAAAAGGAATAACCTAAAGAAGAGGTAATGATTTCACCACCCTTTTTCAAGTTCCTCTCTTCTTCCACTTCTTCTTCCTTTGTTGTTACCATTATAAAATAATAACTCCAGTATCATATATATACTGTTATGTTATTATAAATACGGTACAACCATATTCATTATTCTATCCATCCTTTGAATAACATGTCACCATACGTGCGTACGTACGGTTTACCGTCTCCACGTCGTGGTGTAATTGTCATTCAATAAATTATTATTTGGATGGGTATAATAATGATGTGTAAATCATGTAAATAATAAATATAACATGATAATGATTATGTATATATGATATACCATCCAATTATAATTTATTTTAATATCAAAATAATGATATTATCGCTCGTGCGTACGTACGGACTACCGTCTCCACGAACGCGATGAGACTCATTCTCCATTGTATCCATTCAAGTATAATTCTCATTTGATGATTAATAATAGTATCTAAGGACTTGATATCATTCTGTATATGATTAAGATACAACCTATCCATTACAAACATGGATTATGTAACAAAACATATAAAAGAAAACGAGTAAGTTAACACCCGAAATGACGATAATTCTAAGATATTATTAACAAAGCAATGTTAAAAGATCATATATGATATCATATTAATGTATATGATTATTGAATAATTTAATAACAATTATTTCACCATTATACAGGAGGTTAACCTACCCCAACCAAGGAAAAGTAAAAGGTAAGGGATTTTCATCTCACTCCTTATTTCCTTGAGATTCATGCCATATTTCCACCATTACCTTTGGTGTGGTGTATGTACTGCCCATAATTATATTGTTTGTGTAATACACTATAATTTATGTGTATTTACATATTCATTATATGATACCTCTTTCATGTGTTTTATGTTTCGTAAGTTACCAAATTGGTAAGGGTTTATTTCACAATCTCTTCATTATCCGAGGTTGTTTATACGTAATAATCTACTGGGATCTCTTTATCATCCACATCCAAGTTTCTTGAAAGTGTATTTCAAAACATTCTTACAATTTTACAGAATATGGGTTAAATTCATTTATAACCTTGTTTGACTTTTTATAAGATGTTTATAAAGGAATATTTTCGTTGTTTTCCAAACAAGGTCCTTTTTAACCTTTTCGACCGAATTAAGGTAAAAATGTTTTTTTAACTTAAACGACGGGTATGGCTATTTACCGCCGTTATAAAATCGTCAAAGCTTCCCTTACAAGCTTATAAGAATATTTTCAAAGTAAATGTTTTATTTTATAATTATGTGACTTTTAAATGATTTCAAAATGAATATTTTAAGAATTTTTGAAAGGTACTCATTATCAAGATCATAATTTTAAATGTCTTAAAGATTTATCTTTCTAAATCTTTTAATTAATGTCCATGTTTTCAAAATGATTTTAAGGATTTATTTATATGGAAATGAATGTTTTGAAATGATATTTCTTTTCAGAAGTTTCAAAGTGGTATGGGACACTTTGATTCAAAAATCTCTTTTAAATTACTTTCTTTATAAATGTGTGACTTTTCAATGATTTCGAGAAAAGATATATTTCTCTCAAATAGTTTTGATTTCATCTATGTAAACATCCTTTGATGGACTTTAAGATTATTTGAAGTTGACTTATTATGATACAAAACTTTTGTATTGTATTGAAGGTTTTGTGATATTTTTTACTGTGGATGTGTTATTTTTATACCATTCATGGTTTATGGAGAAAGTGTTGACATTTCGTATGCTAGTTTTAATAAGAATGTTTATGTTATGTTTAAACCTTTTCATATGGGATTGCATTGGACTTAGTAAGTGACGGGTGGAGCCCGCTATAGCTCATCGATGCATCGGTAGGTCTCATGAGACAAACTAGTGTCTTGGCACAAGGCCTTGACCAAATCTTATTTGTAGTCTTGGAACGAGGCCTTGGCTATGTGGTTATGATAGTCTAGCATTATGCATTCCATCATTATGAAAGTGGTTATTGATATTGCATGTGATTATTCGATTAGTATAATATCCATGTAAGTAAGTAAATGGAATTATTTCATTTTATTTTTGTCATGCTATGTTGAAGTTCATGTTTAAAAGGCTTTTGATTTAGTTATACATTTCCTTAAATGTTTATTCTTAATTATGAAAGTTTCCGCTATATTGTTATCCTTACTGGGCATTTGAGCTCACCCCTTTTCTATGTTTTATTTTTTCCAGGATGTGAAGAAGTAATTTAGGAATGACCTGTAGGGATAGTATGTGGGGATATGAGTGTGGACTATGAAGAAAATATGTTGTTGTAGTTTTCATTTTTATGATGTAATGTAAGACTTTATGAATATATCTAGTGCTTCCAAGGCTACTAAACCAATCGGTCTTTCGAGATTTGATCTTTCTTCTGATCATGACAATGTTATGTAATAATGCACCGACTCTGGGTAACTGGGGTCGAGGCATTACAGTTGGTATCAGAGGAAGTTTAGTACAAACCTTGGATGCTAGATTTAGATAAACTCTGATTAGAGCACATAGACCTAAGATGGATTTTGAGGATTTGTATAGAAGAACTTCCTAGAATTTTGGTATTGTAGAGATTTTGTGAGTTTTCCGAGCAATACATCCCTTTCTGGATACAAGCAAGTAGAGGCGGCTCTGGCACAGATGTACCTAGGGGTAAAACCCGAAAACACCGCTTTGAGCTAGACTCGAACGGGAACTGGTGCGCGACAATAGGCCTTGCTGCACTCTTGGTCACGACACACCTGGGGGATATTCTTAGGACAATTCTCATTTTATTTACAAACCATTATAAAGGGTTTATGAGTATATAATTCCTCAAAGGAGACATTTTTATGATTGTGGATTATATCCATAAACTATTTAATTTATGTTATGTGTTTTACAAGTTTGGGATTAGGTATTTTTATTCATAAACTAATCTAGTGTATGCCATTGTTTAGAAACGGCGCCCAGTAGAAGGAATGAGAACTCCAGCAATGAACATGAACCAAAGAGAAGGAAGGATCATATCTTTCATGGTCTTAAGCTAGAATTTATAAGAGAAATAGTCTCCCATCTATTATCATCATATGAAGAAATAATATCATGTGTTGATAAGATAAGTAAAGAGTTTACTGAGTCCTATGGCTTTGAAGGGAAGGAAAAGAAGAAAAGTATGGAAGAGGGAAATATGGATAAAGGGAAGAGGGAAAAGAAGAATTTTCCCATATGTGATAACTGTGGGAATAAACACCCTGGAACTTGCCTGAAAGGAATGGGAGTTTGTTATAAGTGTGGAGGAAAAGGGCACAAAGTACGTGACTACAAGGGTAAGAAAATGGTTTCAAATGTACAATGCTTCATTTGCAAGGAGTTTGGACACTACGCGAACCTATGTCTCAGTCATCAGACTATGCCGCAAATGATGCTATTGGATAATAATCAAGTTATGATACTACCACAGATGAAGAGGAATGATTAGAGTTGTTATGATGATTATGTCATTTGAGTGTTGTATCAACAATGTACTAGTTATAATAATTATGGAGTATATAAGGATTGTACTGCAGTACTATTTCATTATGGACTTGAGATTTTGGGGAACAAAGAAAAGTGACTCAATAGCAGGTTAAATTTTTGGAAAATATATGGTTGAGAGAAAGATAAACCATAATATGGTTCTGATACCAAGGTAGTGATTTTAGAATAATACATGATTGTTTTGGATAAATTATATTGGATATTCTTGACTACCTTGAAACTGATTAATGATTTGTATATTCCATCATTGTTGGGGTTTACAACATTTTTGGATTGAAGGAGTATATCTATTATTCTATAAGGAATAAGGGATCATGAATGTAATCAATAAGGTTTTATGATAATTCAGGATGTTGCAGTGTTTTAAAAGAATACATGATTTAGGTGATCACATGTTATTACGCGGCAAAAAAAAGGATCTTCATTGTGTTTACCTTCATTATAAATTTTGGACTGAAGTATTTTGGATAGTTCTAGTTTAGATTATTTTGGATTTCCATAAAAGGACAACCCGGAGGTCGGGCGGCAACCCGTCGCGTCCGGCAAGGCCGCGAGACTTGAACCCACAACCGAAGGGCGACAAGGGTGTATCACCTACCACTGACCCACGTGATGTCCAGGATTAAATAATGTAGTTTTTTTTAAAATATCTAGTAGATGAATTATAAATTCGTTTTTTTTGGAACCCTATACGAATAGGATAAATAGAACATATTTTTTCGTTATATTATCTTTTAGAGTGAAAGATGAGTTTGTGGTAGAAATTAGTTAAAGGATGGAACTCTACTTGTCAAGAATATATTTTTCTTCTTCTCTTATTCTATGAAGAAATTAATTCTTATACTTTCTTTAAGGAATCCTAAAACCAAAAATGTGTTATCCTAATACCCTATGTTTTGTTGAACCGATGGTATTTCAAATCATCGTAGATAGATGAATTTAAGGACCTCAATTTTATACTTGTTTGTGATTGATGACCTCAATCACTACCTATAAATATTTACATTTTTCCTCCAATTATATGTCTCTAATTTACACCAATGTTCTCGTAATAGAGATCATAATTTGGTGGTGACCCTTTCATTTCTCTTTTCCTCATATTAAGACTAAATTTTAGTAACCTAATTTCCGATGTGGGTTTTCCCACAAAGATATTTTCTATTTTCAACCTTTTATTTTCAAAGAACAATTTCAAATTGCGAGGACGCAATTTATTGAAGGAGGGGAGAATATAACACCCCAAGATTTCATAGTGTGTTATTTCTTCAAAATAATTCAATACCTTGCAATACACGCAACACCGAGTTCAATCGCACCATGACTTACCAAACAAGCCGTTCAAAAGAGGTTATGAATAGTATTAACTAAATTTAAAACTTTATATAATCCTTATAATTTTAGAATCCATATTATGAGTTTCTTAGACATAATGTAAGAACAAATTCATTTTCAGTATTGCACTTTTATCAACTTTTAATAGTGAACCCTTTTTAAATACAATATTTTAAACTTTTTGACTAAATGGGGACATCAAAAATTTAAAATGAAACATTCCAAGCATCCACGGTACACTTTCCTTTGAATAATACAGTAGCGTGTGTTGTACGCAACTTCGAGTTCTAACACAAACCACAACCAATCAAACTAGCCGATATGAATAGTAATACCTACTTTTTGAAATTATATATATTTTATATTTCAAAATGGACTTCATTTTTGGATTTGGAATATCGAATTTAGCCTAGGGTGAAATTTTGGAACTTTTCGAATAACTTTAATATTTTGATGAATAGTGAAAATTACTAAATTTTAATTAAAAACTACTTTTTAAATCAAAATAATTAATATTGATAAATTATGAATTTTAGTGGTTTTAAAGTATATTTAGAATATATTTTTACCATTTAATTCAATTTTTGTCATTGGACATAATTTCACAATTAAACCAAACATAAACAAGTGTCAATCTTTTGATAGTTATTATCTCTTAAAAACACGCTTTTTGTTTTAACAACGGGAATTAATTTTAAATTAATTTCTGCCACTTCTGTGTTTTGAATTTGGAAAAATGGAATCCATATTTGGAATCAGGATGTTCAAATTTTGTAAATAGGTAAATTTTAATTTTAGACATTTTGAATAATTACTTCGGTAAATATTTTATTTACCATGGTAAAAGGATAAATCCGGTAAATAAGGGTTAAAAACTAATATTATAATAATAAACAATTACCCTAAAACGTGTCCTAACCTTATTGGTTGATACATGTCCAACCATGGGCATATTTGGGTCGATTTTGGGACCCCATGGAGCCACTTTTAGGTGATAGGGACACTTTATTTTAATTAAGTTAAAACGAATACAAAAATGACACAAGAATATATCTTTTAGGAAAATAATTTTTACATAGGGTTATATATGTTTGATTTTCGACTATAAATATTAATTAGAAATATAAAACTATTTCCAACATAATTAAATTTTATTTATAATTTTTAGAGATTAAATAATTTACTTTATTTATGACACAATGATGATGCAGTAATTACCATAATAGTGAAAAATTAAAATAATTGATATTATAAATACCCAAATAAATATAATTTGAGACTTTTAATGCATTAAACTAATTTTCTAGGATAATATGACATATTAGTATTGATTGTATTGACCTTTTAAGAAGTAATCATTCTGTTATGAGTTTCACAAAAATCAACTATTGAATAGTGTCAAAATTGACATAAAAGAGTTTTTATAAAAAATATTATAATATTTATTGATATTAAATTTATAAAAATATAAGGTTCGTCCAAGAGACTTATATAATGATAGTTATATCATTAATGTACCACTTGGGGGTCGCTTGGATGTATATAGTAAGTTTATTAACCATATAATATAAAAATACAATGAGACATTGTAAAAGTGAAACTAATTAACTTAGAGTTAATACTTAATGATAAGGTTAATATAAGTATCCAAACCAGTCTAAATTCTATTGGTTGAGTGGTTTTCGACCCATCCCCACCTTAACCTTTAAATAATAAACTTTGGATCCATTAGAAACTGAATATGAATTTATTATAAACTAATATTTCTAGCTTTTCCAAAGGTGCCCCTCACCCCTCTTATAAAAGGGCACTCCTCCTTCTCATTTATTCACACCTTCAAAGCTTTTTTGTTCGGAAAAACTCTGCCTAAATACTCTCCCAACTTCCCTCACTACAACCTAGAGGCCTTAGTGTGATCAGAAAGCCAACCTAAGGAGCCCTTTTGATCAAATCAAAAGGAAGAACCCAAAGAAGAGGTAATTATTTCACCACCCTTTTTCAAGTTCCTCTCTTCTTCCACTTCTTCTGCCTTTATTGTTACCATTCTAAAATAATAACTCCAGTATCATATATTTACTGTGATTTTATTATAAATATGGTACAACCATATTCACTATTCTATCCATCCTTTGAATAACATGTCACCATACGTGCGTACGTACGGCTTACTGTCTCCACGTCGTGGTGTAATTGTTATTCAATAAATTATTATTTGGATGGGTATAATAATGATGTGTAAATCATGTAAATAATAAATATAACATGATAATGATTCTGTATATATGATATACCATCCAATTATATTTTATTTTAATATCAAAAGAATGATATTATCGCTCGTGCGTACGTACGGACTACCGTCTCCATGAACGCGATGAGATTCATTCTCCATCGTATCCATTCAAGTATAATTCTCATTTGATGATTAATAATAGTATCTAAGGACTTTATATCATTATAGATATGATTAAGATACAACCTATCCATTACAAACATGGCTTACGTAACAAAACATATAAAAGAAAACGAGTAAGTTAACACCCAAAACGACGATAATTCTAAGATATTATTAACAAAGCAATGTTAAAAGATCATATATGATATCATATTAATGAATATGATTATTGAATAATTTAATAACAATTATTTCACCATTATATAGGAGGTTAACCTGCCCCAACCAAGGAAAAGTACAAGGTAAGGGATTTTCATCTCACTCCTTATTTCTGTGAGATCCATGCCATATTTCCACCATTACCTTTTGTGTGGTGTATGTACTGCTCGTAATTATATTCTTTGTGTAATAAACTTTAATTTATGTGTATTTACATATTCATTATATGATACCTCTTTCATGGGTTTTATGTTTCGTCAGTTACCACATTGGTAAGGGTTTATTTCACAATCTCTTCATTATCCGAGGTTGTTTATACGTAATAATCTACTGGGATCTTTTTATCATCCACATCCAAGTTTCTTGAAAGTGTATTTCAAAACATTATTACTATCTTACAGAATATGGGTTAAAGTCATTTATAACCTTGTTTTACTTTTTATAAGATGTTTATAAAGGAATATTTCCGTCGTTTTCCAAACAAGGTCCTTTTTAACCTTTTCAACCGAATTAAGGTAAGAATGTTTTTTTAACTTAAACGGCGAGTGCAGCTATTTACCACCGTTATAAAATCGTCAAAGCTTCCCTTACAAGCTTATAAGAATATTTTCAAAGTAAATGTTTTATTTTATAATTATGTGACTTTTAAATGATTTCAAAATGAATATTTTATGAATTTTTGAAAGGTACTCTTTATCAAGATCATAATTTTAAATGTTTTAAAGATTTATCTTTCTAAATATTTTAATTAATGTCCTTGTTTTCAAAATTATTTTAAGGATTTATTTATATGGACATGAATGTTTTGAAATTATATTTCTTTTCAAAAGTTTCAAAGTGGTATGGGACACTTTGATTCAAAAATCTCTTTTAAATTACTTCCTTTATAAATGTGTGACTTTTCAATGATTTCAAGAAAAGAGATATTTCTCTCAAATAGTTTTGATTTCATCTATGTAAACATCCTATGATGGATTTTAAGCTTATTTGAAGTTGATTTATTATGATACAAAACTTTTGTATTGTATTGAAGGTTTTGTGATATGTTTTACTGTGGATGTGTTATTTTTATACCATTCATGGTTTATGGAGAAATTTTTTACATTTCGTATGCTAGTTTTAATACGAATGTTTATGTTATGTTTAAACCTTTTCATATGGTAATGCATTAGACTTAGTAAATGATGGGTGGAGCCCGCTATAGCTCCTCGATGCATCGGTAGGTCTCATGAGACAAACTAGTGTCTTGGCACAAGGCCTTGACAAAATCTTATATGTAGTCTTGGCACGAGGCCTTGGTTATGTGGTTATGATAGTCTGGAATTATACATTCCATCATTATGAAAGTGGTTATTGATATTTCATGTGATTATTCGATTAGTAGAATATCCATGTGAATAAGTAAATTGAATTATTTCATTTTATTTTTTCCATGCTATGTTGAAGTTCATGTTTAAAAGGCTTTTGTTTTAGTTATACATTGCCATAAATGTTTATTGTTAATTATGAAAGTTTCCGCTATATTGTTATCCTTAATGGTCATTTGAGCACACCACATTTCTATGTTTTATTTTTCCCAGGATGTGAAGAAGTAATTTATGAATGACCTGCAGGGATAGTATGTGGGGATATGAGTGTGGACTATGAAGAAAATATGTTGTTGTAGTTTTCATTTTTATGATGTAATGTAAGACTTTATGAATATATCTAGTGCTTCCAAGGCTACTAAACCAATCGGTCTTTCGAAATTTGATCTTTATTATGATCATGACAATGTTATGCAATAATGCACCGAATCTGGGTAACTGGGGTCGGGGCGTTACAGACCACTTGACTAAAGGCATATATTAGCAGAAGCATGAGTATAATGTGATAGCTAGTAGACTAATGGTTATTAGAAAATAGATCTAGTGGAAGTTGGAGTCTATTGGATTTGGTTCCCTATAACCAACTTCTGTGTACTTTATGAAAACCTTTATTCGTATTTTTGAATATTAATAAACCTTTTATTACACCATGATTGTTCTTCTATGTAAGATAGTATGTAATAATGTATCAATAGTAGTTGCTTCTCTAAAAGGTTATAGTTGTTCCCCTCTATAAGGAGAACTCGAAACTGCTATGACACTATTCTTAAATATATGTTCTATAGTTGGAAGATATCATTTGAGAAACAAAAATGATACAAGCTATCAGGGGTGGAGACTCATAGAATTTTGAGGAACCTTCTCATGGGTTACACCCTTGGTAATATCTAGTAGGATATTATGAGAATGAGAACTGCCAATAATAAATCTACAATTATATATGTTATTGGATGTTCCTTTATGTGGACTTGTGTATTGGTCCTTTGAGTTTAAGATTATTATTAATTGGTATTATGAGTCACATAGTTTGATGTACTGATGAAAACCGTTATGAAATGTGTTCCTAATGAGGTAGGATGTGTTGGGTGTTTCTTGAGTAATATTTCATTAAAGAATAATGTGAGAACAGATATTTTCTCTTTTGTTATTTAACAGAAGGTGATCTCTCTATCCCTTTAATGGAAATTATATATCCTAATTCAAGGATTTGGTGTTCTATAGGAAATTTTAATTTTAGGAAGTCAAATAAAGATACATTGTGCACATAGGTTTATGGAACCAGTAAGAAACCTACTTGATTAGATATATTTTGATAGAGGGATTATATTACATAGTAAGCATTTGTATGAGGTATTATGTCATTACAGCATTAAATAATTTATATATGTGTGCCTTGGAATGTTGTTAGATGTTAAACTTAGACTTCAGGCTGCTTCTCCTAATGCCACAGACAAATAGGCCTAGAGAGTCTCACTCTAAGTGTATTGGGAATCTCAGTTAAATAGTAATATTATTATTTATTATTTAAAAGGTTTAAAAATTATTATTCCCACACGTGGTTTAATAATTATTCATTTTTTCTTGATCACGTATATTTATTCACCAGTTATACGAGAGAATATAATGTGAGAAGATTATTTAATAAATATTTATTTTCTATTTAGTGAATATAATATTTATTTATTCATTGGTGAATAATGCATTGATATTTATTTAATAAATAAATATTAATTATTCAAGTACTAATAAATATTGTGGAGGACTGGTGGACCGATTTTAATGGTCCGATGAGAAATAATAAATATTATGTATTATTTGATTAAATTATATTCAATTTAATTCGTAAGTTAAGAACATGTCGAGAAAAATATTATTATTGTTATTATTATTTGACATGGGGTTCCATAGGGATTAAATAAATAATAATGGGAACTTTCACAATTATTTATTTCTAACCCTAGTGATATATAATCCCACACTACTGGAAAAAGCCTCTATACCCATGGTACTGTAAAAATTGTGGGAAAACGAGTATGTCCAGGCCTATACCCACGTTTTTTAGAAAACTGTGGGTATAGGTCTCAGTTTAATAAGTATACTGATAGTTTTTTATGATAACCATGGGTATAATTCTTGGAGAAAAACCCTATACCCATAGTTTTAGAGAACTGTGGGTATAGGTTTCCCACTGAAAAGGGAAAAAATTAGGCTGGGAAAACCCTATAGCGATGATTTTTTATACTATACCCACAGTTTAATTTAATATATTTTTGAAAATATAGAGTTATATTTGTAAAACATGCATGGATCGATTTGTGAAGAACCCCTTTCTGATTAAAGGAATACCAATATTGAAACCTGATGCCATTTATTTTTATATGTGGTGTTTATAATTAATATAATCATGTAAATGGAGATATAAAAACATGTAACTTCCATAGGCTAGTTGGTGAGGCACTGAGTATTTGAAATGGAGGTTGAGAATTCTTAACTCACTCTTTCTATTTTTCTAAATCATATAGATATATTAATATAATTATGTTAATTTATAAGTATATATAAATGAAATTCAAGCAGCTTAGATGGATAAATGCTTCGTAAAAAAAGTGCATGTCATGTCGTCAATACTCAACATAGAATTTTTTCAGTATATTTAGACCCACGGTTTTAAAACCATTGGTAGAAGTTTGTTCCATGGTGGAAAAAAGGCAGTGACATAGTGGACCATCTGTGCCCATGGTTTGCAAAACTGTGTGTATAGGTTGTGGACCTATATTGATGCCCCAGTTGCCCACGGTTCCCCAAACCCTGTATATAGCTCATACCCAGGGTTTTAGGGGATATACCCATAGTTTAGAACTATGGGTTTAAGTTATTTTTTCACTATGTTCAATTATATTATTTTCTCAATGATCCAATTCATTTGTTTAGTTGTGAACAGTAGATTTGGAGAATCTTTTCAATACATAGAGAGTTCTCTTCTTGAATATTGCTCCCAAGAATGGATATTTATCTTCCACCACCTCCTACTCTCAATTAAAGAGAGGTCCAGGAAAATTATTTAGAAGAAGTTCTCGTGATGATTAAAGGTGGATGACACAAACGATTGGATCTGTTGTGCTCACCCTAAGAGATTCTTACAATAATTTTCTAAGATTTTTGGAACACATGTGAATCACCACTAGAGGGAATAATTTTTTATTCCCCTAATTCAACGATCATACAATGAATATCTATTTTTAGACCTATCAACAAAGAAATAATTTCATCAAGTTAATTCTCTAATTGATTAAATTAATTATAAATAATATGTGATGATCCTATTTTGTTTTAACATTATATCCCTTATATATTTTTCTTTGATTAAATTCTATATATTACTATGTTTATCATTGTATAAATCTTACATTCATCATCAATCTTGAAAAAAAGATAGTTGGGTACGACCCATTTCATGCTTTTGTTGTGCCTCGAGCCTATAATAAGAGCATGAAATTCAGAAATTATACCCTATGTATCAAAGATCATAATATTGAATGATGGAATGAATCTTGAAAGTTCATAAGACATGAATCATGATCCATGAGATCATAATATTGGAATAAAACAAGGAATTTGTGGCATGTACATAAGTATAGAAAATCATTTCCTTATTAGTCAAGGATCACTTCTAATACTATCATAGTGGGAAAATACCTATAATAAACTAGGTTCACTCCTCATTACATCCTTGTCTTACTGAACTGGGTTTACTCCCCATTCCATCCCTATCTTACCCAACAGGGGTTGCTTCCCATTCCAGTTGTGTCTTAGTAAACTGGGTTCACTACCTATTCTAGTCATGTCATACTGAATCAGGTTCACTCCCTGTTCTAGTACTGTCTATCTCCTAAGATATAAGGATTTGTTGGCATGTACATAAGTATAGAAAACCATTTCTTTATTAGTCAAGGATCACTTCTAAGACTATCATAGTGGAAAATACCTATAATAAACTGGGTTCACTTATCATTACATCCATGTCTTACTGAACTGGGTTTACTCCCCATTCCATCCCTATCTAACTCAACAGGGGTTGCTTCTTGTTCCAGTTGTGTCTTAGTAAATCGGGTTCACTACCTATTCTAGTCATGTCTTACTAAATCAGGTTCACTCCCTATTCTAGTATTTTCTATCTCCTGGGATATAAGGAATTTGTGGCATGTACATATGTATAGAAAATCATTTCTTTATTAGTCAAGGATCACTTCTAAGACTATCATAGTGTAAAAATACCTATAATAAACTGGGTTCACTCCTCATTACATCCATGTCTTACTGAACTGGGTTTACTCCCCAATCCATCCCTATCTTACTCAGCAGGGGTTTCTTCTCGTTCCAGTTGTGTCTTAGTAAACCCGGTTCACTACTTATTCTAGCCATGTCTTACTGAATCTGGTTCACTCCATGTTCTAGTACTGTCTATCTCCTGAGATATAAAAATTTACCCAATGCAATAATGGGAGATATATTTACCAACCATTAAATTATGAAAACCATACATATATATATTCCTAAAGAACAAAAATTGTTCATCATGTCATAACCCATGAATAAAAAAGGGTTTTATAAAATTTTCATCATTTCATAACTCATGGAAAAGTTATGGAATTTTTAAAAATCATTCCATAATAAATATAAATCATCCAAAGAAATAATAAGTATGGAATTCTTGAATTGGATCTATAGTAATGAATATCTAACATCAAATAATTTTATCTAAGATAAAAAATGATTTTGAAATATCACTTGAAGTAATTATTGAAGAAAATATCCTTTCCATTTTGAAATAATTATTTCTAAAAGTTTCACAATTATAAAGGAATAAAATTTCACTAAAAAGAAACATGTAATATTGTATAGTATGATTCAAAGAATTACTAAATCATGATTATGGGAAAATATACTCATGTCATATAAGTTAAAAAAATATTCCTGCTGTATTTTTCTCAGAAAATTCACAAAGTGCCTTGTTTGGAAAATGATAAAAATATTCCTTTAAACCCATTTTGAAAAAAAAATAAAACTTTAGTAAGAATTAATTTAAAAAATTTTGTATAATATTGAAAAAAAATTTAAAAAAAAAATTAAAAATCATGTACATGAAATATAAATATTCCACAGTGGAGAGTTAAACAAAAATAATATCAAATAATAATGAGATTGGGAAATAAACCCTTACCACTTTGTAATCAGTTGAATCCTATACACCACAAATGAATACCATTTAACAAATCTTTAAATATCATGAGAATAAATAAATTAATGATATAAAATATCAAAATGGGTTTTATATACACCTCATAAAAGAAGGTAGGTGTATAATATCAAAATATGCCTCAATGTAAGGAGATTGAGATGAAATTCCTTACAGATATCATATCATTAAAGAGATCATTAATCAAAAGAATCGATTATGGTTATAAAATATAAATCCACATAAAAAAGTTTAAATGAGATATAATATAATAAAAATTAATTTCAAAAATAATCTTAGCATGATATAATCAATAAAGCATGGGTTAACCAAAAGAATGGAAACTAAGTTAGGAATTCCCTTACCTAGAGTCTGAATCATCACATACATTCTTTATATACTGGAATAATAAAAATAGGTTAATCATTAACTTATTTTAAAACCTTTTTCTTGTTTATTATTCATTTTATTTAACTTTTTACAATGTTAAAAAATTACTAAATTATTTAAGTTCACATTATATGTTTTGGCAATATTCGGTTCTGTACTCCAAAATGAATTAGGTATGTTGACTATTTCCAAAGAGGTCATTATTCCACCATATAAAAAATATAATTCGTGATATTATTATAATTTTTATACATAAATTATACTCTTAACTACATCCATTAAATATGGTTATGAGAAATAAGCTATGTTACAATAATAGAGACCATAGGTCGTACATATGAATGAGTAACATTTCCATTTTTCAACAATCATTTTAGAAAGAAGGGCACTATAATTTATATTTATAGAATTATCATAATATCATAAATATAATATTAATTATTTAAATATACTTATATATGTGTGTGTGTTTTATTTTATATAGTGGTGAAAAATGAATCACATCGCTTCTTGGAGGCGGTAGCCCACACATAAGAAAAATGATGTTATCGTTTTTCTAGTCATGGAAAGGTAAATATTTAAGTGATATATTATCTTTATATAATGATAAATATTTAATTATTATCATATAAAAATATTAATTCCCTCATTATAACCAGTCTTGAGAGACTCTGATGGAAAACACACTACATCGGTTTGTGAGTTTGTAGTTCGTCATACACATGAATGATGAATTCTTTACCCATTTGATAAAAGTGGAGATGGATAAAGGTCATGAAACTAACATAATAACACCTAATTGTATGGATGATAATATATTTATAATTTAATAATGGTTGAAAAATATTTAAGGGATGTGGAAGAATAAAAAATGGAAATGATTTATTAAAAACTATAACTCTTCTTCTGATAATTTCCTTTGCTTGACACCTCAAGACCACTAAGGGTGATTTTATGCCTAAAACAATACATATAAAAAACATTTAGGGATTATATGAAGGTTTTTTGGTAGGTATTATTTGAACTAAATGGTTTTTTATGTGTTAATGAATGATAAGAAGAGGTTCTCTTAAATAAGAGATGATAGGGACACTCTTGGAATTTCCCAAAATATTAAATTACTATAAATTAATTTTTTATTAAAAATGGAAAAAAGTGGGTTATTTAAAATATAATATGATTATGTTTCTAAAAAACCCGATCCAATAAAATTTATATTTGTTTTGACTATATTTCTACCCTTATCTTTTGGTTTTAACCCTAATTTAACCCCTTTAACTCTTACCCTGACAACATGGATTTCTACTATTTGAGGGTTAATACAGTTACTATAAAATTCCAAAAGACCCTTAAATAGATCATGTATGACATGTTAAACCTTATATAAATCATTTTTTAATTTAATATTTTTATAAATTTTATATCATTTAATAATATATTATTTTTTATAAAATATTCACAATGTCAATTTTAAGGATTATTCATTACTTTTAATTTAATAATATTAATATGATATATATAATTCAAAAAACCTATTTTATTACATCCCTAACATGCCCAGGTAATCTATAAAAAATTATCACATTAATTATCTAAAATTATATTTATTTTAATATTTTCAATAAAATTTATTTGATATTTCAATTAAGAAAATAATTATTGTGTCAGTTTTGTGTAAGAATTTAAGGTAATTATTTTTTCATTAAAAATAAAAATAAATTACCATGATGAATATAAATATATTAAATTTAAAATCAATATTTATTGTATAATATTTCCTCTAAATAAACCCATACTAAAAATGTTCTAGATATTAAAAATATGAGTGTGACATCTTTGAATTTTCTTTAAATAACTTATTATAAATGTCATAATCACTTAAAAATGGAAACTGAGACCATATATTCAGTCATTGAATTGTTATGGATGAAAATTACTCATATAATTAAATTATTCAATGTATAAGGTTCATTTTTGTTGCGCGAAAATCCCTCAAGGCGTCATTGAAGCATTTTTGAGGTGATTGTGTTTGATGACAAAGTGAACATATGTATTGTTATTGTTGACAAAGAAAACTGTGACATAAAAATTTGTTGACAAAAGGGATTTCATAGTGGCATTTTGAGTTCAAGAGTTGTGGTTAATGATCAATGTTTGATTCAAGAACATCGAAAAAGGAATGGATGATCTGCAGGTGGTTCAAAAAGAGACGAAACAAGGTGGCGCGTCATTGACTTGAAGGATAGGAAACTTGCACGCCGTATGTTTTTCAAGATCAGAGCATCAAAATATGGAAAAGGGATAAGGGTTGTGTAGGTTTCGGTTTTGTTCGTGCAAGTGGTTTGTGCGGCAGAGACTTGTGCATTGAGACTTGCGTGCTGAGGGAAGACTTGTGCACCATCAGGCAGGGTGTCCAAATTCCTATAAATACAGGTTGACCCCTCCTCATTCGTAGTAGATTTTAACACTTAGAAAAATCAAGGCTCCCATCGCGCAGGTGTGGTGGTTGCGCAAGTGGTGTGTGGACGCGCAAGTATAAGTTGTGCGCCATATGATAGTTGTGCGCCTAAGGTGGTTTGGGCGAGAAAGGAAGTGAGCCGTGAAAGTTTTGAGCTGAGGAAGAAGGCGTCGCGCAAGTGGTTAGGTGACACTTGCGTTCCAGATTTTGAAGTAGCGTGAAAGTTTTTGGTTGGGCGCAAATATTGGTTTGGTCGTAAAAGGGTATGTGTCGCGCAATTTTTGAGTTAGAGAAGCTTGTGTCGCGCAAGTGGTTGAGGTGGACTTGCATGCCAGTTTTGACTTACAGACCGAGACTTGCGCGCCAGCTTAGAGAAGGGTGCCTAGTAAAGTTGATTCACGGTAGAGATTCAGGGCTTCGTTGGAGCTAGAAGATTGCCCGATACCCTCAGTTCAAAGTGAATTTCATCTACAAGTAAAAGCTTGACATCAACAGAGCATCTACTTACAATAGAGGATGTATTCATTAGTAATAATGAAGAGACCTACAGGTCTATAAATTGTGATTAGATCCTTTCCAGAGTAGTGAGAAAAGGAAGAGGAAGAAGGTGATCCTCTCCACCGGCAGTGATCCAGAGAGAGAGAAATAGGGAGTGACCCTTGGGAAAGTAGTGAGATTACCCTAAACTTTGTAAAGGAAGTGAGCCTAGGAATAGAAGTGATCTATCCCGAACCTTGTAAACAGCAGTGTGCTTATAGTGGATTTGGTAAATTGGCACATTGTCGGTGTATTCTCCTTGGACGTAGCCCAGTGGGGGTGAACCAAGTAAAAAATTTTGTGTCATGTGTGTGCTTTACTTTCTATTTATATTGTGCAACGGGAAAGAGAGAGAAGAGTGTTTTTTCTTAACAGCAAAACAAGATCAGTTTTTTAATTAGTCATACCCTGATTCCCCCCCCCCCCTCTCAGGTTATTCAGCCTTATGGACCTAACAATTTTATTTTCCTTATCATATTATTTTTTCCCTTAATTACCTTATTTACCCTTTACCGTGGTTACAAAATTTACCAAGGTTACTATTCTTGTTATCTAAAAATGAAAGGAAACTATTTAGTTAATTTGGAACCTTTGTTTAATAATATGAAATCCATTTTTCTGAATTCAAAACAGAAATGTTTAAAATTTTAATTTATAATTAAACTGGAAAAACACAATAAAAAATAGTTTTTCAGGAAAATTCCTTTTTAAAAATATGAAATGATTTTATAATAAATTCAAGTAAAAAATCCATTTAAAAATAATAATTAGAATATTTTAAATAAAATTTAAATATTTAAAATTTAAATATAATCTGAAATATAATTTTTCATTGTAAATACTTAAAATAAATATAATTTTTAATAAAAATTAGTATTTTCCATTATTCATTGAAAAATCAATATTTTAAAAAAAAATTAAAACTTTCACTAGAGGAAAATTTTTATATTTTGATTTCAAAATTAAATTTCATTTTAACAAATAATTTTTATGATAGTTCTAGAAATTAATTATATTTTTTATACATAAAAAGCAATAAAAATCATTTTTTAAGAAAATGTGTTTTTTTAGAAAAAAAATGACATTTCGAAAAAACTAGTACTTAATTAAAAATAATTAATCAATAAGTTATAAATTAGTAGTTCCATTATATATTTCCTAATTTGGTTAATTCTATTTATTCTTACCAATTTAATGGCTAGTTTATAAGATTCACATTTAGATAATAATATTTATTTGTTCATTTAAGCTCGAGTGATATATATTATACACTATTAAACAAATTATTTCCTGATAAAATCATGAGATATTACATATGAAAACAAAATCCCAAATTTTTAAGGTAATATACCTAATAATAAGCTAAGGGATCAATATCAGGATTATGTTATTACTAAGACCGAAGTGGAATGACTAAATAACCTGTGTATTAGGATTTAAGAATTATGTTATTAGAGTATTTTATCAATGGTATTCTATTTATTAGAATTATGAAATGTATAAGGATTTTATTATAGTTCTTCTTCTTTAAGGACTTGATAGAATATGTTAAATGGTACCAATTACCTAAAAAGTGATTCATTGGCAAGTTAAACTTATTATAAAATACATTATTGGTTAAGGATAACCCATAATATGGGCTAGATATTAGGATAATAGTGATAATGTGATGGTTATGTGATGGTATTTGTGGCCTTGAAATTGGTGTGTGATTTTATGGTTCATGCCATCATTGCTTGAGTTTACTGCGTGTTTGGATTTATGGAATATATTCTACAACCTGAGAATTTATTTTTGGAAGCATGCATGTTTTCATTAAGTTCTTATGGTAAAAAAGGTATTAACATATTTGTAATGTGACATTAATAGACACTTTATATTATCTAGGGAATGTATTGTTGATTTACTGACCTTATTTCTAAATTTTATAACTTTGAATTTGGTCAAATATATTTTGTATGAGTCTTAAGGTTAACCATTTATGAAATGGATTAAGTTAAATTCTAGAAGTTACTATTGATGTATTATAGTTTAATGTGTTATATTAGATAACGTTTTATAAATATTTTCTTTTTAAAAAGTATATAGAGGCACAATGAATGACTTTTCATTATTTTATTGATCTAATGATCTGCTAAATGTTATTTTTGGTGCTTTGAGTATAAAAATTACAATTTGATATTCATTTTTGAGTAAGAGCTGGAGTAGGAATTGAACGAAGAATAGTGAAATGTTGAAATTGTGCTTATAAAATAGAAATATATCAAGTAATTATATCTTATTATCTTCATAGTCTAGATGGTAAAAGAATTATTCAAATCTAGAAAAGGTATCTTAAAATGAAAATGGTATCCTAGAATTATCATTTTTGATAAATCAATTGGTTCTCTAACTCATTACATATTTATGGATTTGTGTTCATTAAAGTTTTTAGATCATTCACTTTATTTTGATCATTGATCTCTATCACTCTCCATTATTATTTATGTTTTTCTTCCTTGTTCATGTCTTTAATTTCTTCCAATGATCTTATTTATGGAAACCTATTATGTGTTATTCTAGATGACCTTCATACTTTCCTTCATATCATATCAAGGGGATGATTTATTAAATATTTTAGGATATGTGATTCAAGAAGTTTATTTTAAAATTTAAAACCCTTTATTATTGATATAAAGATTAAATTTTATAGAAACAATTTATTTAAGGGGGTAGAAATTAAAAACCTAATATTCTAAAAGATGAATATCATGTTTGGTAGCTTATATAACATGCAACACCAATATTAGAAGAGGTTTTAACACCCATATACTTTAGGATATATTTATTTTTTAATTAATTCATTAATTATCTATTAATTATAAATAAAATGAAAAACAATTGTAAGAAAAAGAAATACTTTAAGAAAAAGTATGTTTTCAAAAAATTGGTTTCGACGCACCTTGGACACTATATTACAATTTATTATTAATAATTTTATAAATTTTATTTGATAAAAAGAACTTAATTTTTTAAATTATTATATCAAAATTATATTATAATAAAATTTTGATATTTTTCTGAAAAGTTTTATTTTTTGATGAATATTGAATAATATTTGTCTTTATTAAAAACTTATTCTTTCTTTAAATCATATAAAGATTAATTTTTTATTTATAATTATTTTTAAAGTAAAATTAGTTAAATTATATAAAAATTAATTCAATTTTGTTCAGTGTAATCATTTCCATATTAAATTTAGATATTGATGATTTTTATACTTCTTAAAATTTTCTATTTGGAAAACTCTTTTTTTATCATGTCTGTGAGTTTAATTTTAAATTAAAATTTTCTACTTATTTTAGTTGAATTTGATAAAAAGGATTACATATTTGGGATCATAATAATTAAAAATTTTAATAATTTCAACTTAATTTTCCCAATTTATGAATAGTAAAATAGGAAAAACAAATTAAAATGGTTAAGCTTAAAACGAGTTTACCATGGGGTTAAACTACAACGATAAGGGTTAAAATGACCAAAACACTTGTCAAATTCTTTTTGGATGAACGTATTTCCATCCTTATCACCTTGTTATTTTTATAATTTTTGGGGTAATTTTCCATGAAATTGACCTATAGAATAATTTATGTAATAAAAAAGACAAAATATCACCATCTTGCTTTTAAATTTCAATTATGTGTTCACATAGGGAAAATACAAATATGAAAATAAATACAGTTGGTAATTTTAATAATAATAAATTTAAATCCATGAGGTAAATTTATTTTTAATTTTTATTATTTATATAATTACTTTAAATGATTAAAAATTCCAAATCATTAATTATTTGATTAATAGAAAAATATAATAAATGATATTTTATTAAATTATTTAAAATTAATAAAAACAAATATCTTTTTTCAAGTGATTTTTAAATGTTTAAAAATATTATCTATGGCCCATTAATTGTCCATTGTTTCTTTTATAGTAATATATTGACCCCTAAAGAGTAAAAACTTTATTACTATAATTAATGTGAAAATGGTTTTTTTTGCACGTTTGTGCTTGTCTTAAAATTAATTTTCAATGCATATAGGATTTTTATTTAATAAATTGGATTAAATATTTATAATCACAGGGTAAAAATTATCTAATATGGATCATTTTATTTTAGTCTTAAATGTAATATCCTGGAAATTCTATGTAAATATTTTTTTAATTATATGGAGTCATTTCAAAACCATACTCTTTGACGACACTTGATTCTGAGGCCCGATAATCCTGGAATAGAATTTTGAAATTTTTTTATGTCTATTTAAAAAAATGTGCAAGATGTTTTTATAACTTTTAAATCAGTGGTCAGATCAAAATCTAAGGGCACCATTGAACTCAGAACGGTTGGATGTTCCTAGAATATACCTAACTTCGACCAGTAAGGGTCAACCAGAGAAGTTAATTTTTAGAAAATTCAAAAAAATAATTTAAAATTTTATTTTATATGTTTTTACCAACCGTTGGGTGGTGGAACAGTGGTAGTACGGTGTGGCGACAAATTAGCGATGAGTCTCATTAAATGAAGCTCATTAATGGATCGTAAACATGTAGTGTAACAATGTATTAGAAGTAGCTTAATTGATATTCAATTTCATAAATGAAACAACATAATTAAGCGACGATGCATTGTAACAGAAACATTGTGATGTGCTTTCTTTTAATGTGTTAATGCATTGGAAAAAGGTGGATGTATTGGTTGAATTCTTCTGAAAAACCTATAGAGATAATTCTCTCCAATGACAAACGACGAATGCCAGTGAATCACCAGTGACTTTGATGCACCTTGAAAAATGAAACTGGAAAGTAATTAATTCTAATTGAACTTGAACCCCCGTAGGCGGACTTCTTCAATGATCAACACCATTGAGGTAGTGGTTTTTTAAGTTTTTTTGTTCTTTATACCAACTAACTAACATGGATCAACCCATGAACAGGTTGATCCACATGTCACTCATTCTTGCGGGATGGAACTTTTTAGGTGTTTTATAATGGGATTATTTGATTAATTGTGATAGAACTTCAATTTTATATCTCGTGTTTCTAAAACATTAATGCAAAGGGTGTGGGTGGATACGAACAAGGCCTAAGCCCCTTCTCCTTGTGCATTTTGTGTGTTCTTTTTTACTGCATCTTCAAATTGGCTGAAAGGAGGATTCGAGGCCATAGCATGGAAGATGGAATCCCTCGAAGGTTGTAGGAACATGTGGCATGATGAAAGTACCACTTGATCATACCTAGTGGTTCATAGAAAAACCCTTCAACTCGCCTGAAGAAGCGATGTTGCTGGCTCGGACCATGGTAGTGCAGGAGGAGCCACTGACCTCTGAGCTGGCGGCTGGCAACAGGTGGACGCGGCCACCCAGCCATTTTGATGCAACACGGACGTGGCACCGCATTAGTGCACTGCGGATGAGTCACTTCATTGGTGCACCATGTATGTGGCACCGCGAACGTGGCACCGCAGATGTGGCGCCATATCGGTGAACCGCGAATGCGGCACCGCGTCGATGCACAACAGATGCGGCACCGCTTCAGTGAAACACGGATGCGGCACTACGTCGGTGCACTGCGGACATGGTACCTCACATCATCTCATGCTGAAAAGGTCATGTTAAATTGACTGTATTAGGATAGGTGGCCGCGTGGACGACCCGCGGGGCAGGGGATGGCGGACGTGACTTCCAGCAATGTCCTGACCAGGTAAGAGTTAGCCTTCCCTTGGCGGTCCGGGTAGGGTGCGGACCACCCCATCAGGCCAGAACCACACCATCTGGTCAGGTCATGTCATTTTAACTAAACTAGGGCATATGGGGCCCTCGGTCCAGGTTGTTCGGGTTGGTCAGACCAGGTTGGTCGGGTCGGTCGGGTCGGTCGGACCGGGTCATACTGGACTGAGATGAAACCATCCACTATTTACTAAAATTAAAATAACATACAAACTGGACATCTTATTGATGATCCGTTTACAGCATTGAAACCCTCGTGACAATACATAACTTTTGTAATTCTCTAAGGAGGCTTTCACTGAAGTTAAAATGTGACGAATGGCTTGTGGAACGGTTCTTCTGAATCAAGCGCACTACATGCGGAAACCCTACAGTTGGATGAGACCTGAAGACTGCTGACAAGGGACCGTTTTTTGATCATCTACCATGTCCCAATAGGAAATGGCTCTATGTGACCCAATAGGCCCATAGTGGGGAGCATCTCTATGTGACCCGGTAGAACCACTGTACTCGATAGGAGGATTATCTCAGTATAGCGAAGGTGGGAATTGGCTATGTGTGACCTATCATGCCCATGGTGGGGAGAAGATCTATGTGACCCAGCATACCCATGGAACTCATCAAGGATTAGTAACCCATTAGTCCAAAGTTAGTGGGAAGAGGCTCTGTGTGACCCTATTGGCCCACTATACTCATTTAGGAGGAGTTCTCCAGTATCCCAAGGTGTTTGATGATATGACTAATTGGTCTTACTTTCCTACTCTAAATAATACCTGGTGTGAGCTATCTATCTCTGTGGTTTTATTTTTGTATTGCTTTTTGGTTTTTCCTTATTGGATTGGGGCCCCTACAGAGTATATTGTTACTCACCAGAACATGGGTTTTGCCTGAACATTCTATGTCTGGTGCAGACGACTACCTTCTTGACAGAGGACTTGGTGGCCCAGGACCTAGTGGTTCCCAGTGAGACCAAGCAGGTGGGGCGTGCTTCTATTGGTTCTAGTGGCTACTCTACAATTACCCATCCGGTGGGGTTTTCATCAGATGACTTTCAGAGTTTCCTTGTACTTTCCAGTTTTTAGTTCATCTTTTGTTTAGTTTGTACTCTAGCCCATTTGACCTAAAGTTTGTACGTTTACTCATTGGTTGTTCAGTGGAATTCATGTTTACCTTTCCAGCATTGGGATGTGGTTGTGTTATATTCATACAAGTACTCATGAAAATGCCTCCCACTTGCCTGTTGATACCTTCGACACTAGTCTCCTACTCCTGGACTTTGGGAGGAAGGCTTGGGGGATTTCATGACAGGGTCCCTAGGGATGGGTCATGAAAAAGTGTTATCATAGGTTCTTGGTTCTACCTCATAGACCAGGAGTCTATTTTTTTGATTTTGTTAAATAGTTTTAAATGTTTCAATTTTGAATTTCATATTCTGGGAGTCCACTTTTGGTGTGGCGGTCAACGTATCCATACACCAGGACCTTCATTTTTTCTTTTTTTCTCTATATATAAAAACACTTTTTTATGCATCATATAGGAATTGAGTGTTTCCTCATATTTTTATTGAATTAGAGTTAGCTCACCAGGTATAATATATTTAACATGGTACATCTTGATTTGTATCAGGATGCCTCAATGTATACAGCCATCTAGGATTCTGATGAGTGAACTGGAGGACAAACCGCCTAGCTATGAGGTGTTGGTTTAGGGACCCATGCTAGAGATAGCCTTGCCAAGTGGTGAACTAATGGTACCACCACCCATTGATTGGTATTTACTACTAGTGTTTCCGTTAGAGGATGCACGCATGCTCAGCACCTTTCATGAGTTCTAGAGACAGAGACCTCTGAGGTTCAGGGGAGATATATATACTCAGGTCAATGAGGACTGGCTAGAGGTGGTCACGTGGGTCTTTCGCTTAGTGAGGACGTCACTCGACCAGATAGTGATCTTAGTTGTGAGCCTTATTCAGGGTTCGGTAGTGAGATGGATGATCCTAACAATTCAAACTCCTGATAAGGAGGCCCTCTCTTGGTCTAACTTCTAGGGAATTTTCTCGGAGGATTTTTTCCCCGCGACCTTGTTCTTAGTGAACATACAGGAGCTGCTTCACCTAGAGCAGGGAATTATGTTAGTGGCTGAGTACTCTGTGATGTTTACAGACCTTACTCGTTCCTTGACAAACATGGTGTAAGACCCTTTCTTTAAGTCTCAGACCATTGAGCAGGGACTCCGACAGGAGATCAGGGAATCCAGGGTGTCTCTCATCATCCCCACTCATGATGGAGTGCTGGAGAAAGCCCTTCATGTGGAGAGTTTCCTAGCAGAGAAGGGGCCAATAGCTAGGTCCACCAGTAGACACCATGTGTAAGAGTATTCAGTGGTGACCAGCAGGCAGTAGACATAGGGACCCAATCAGTTCAGATATTTCAGGGGATGACCCCAAGACTCGAGGTTGGTAGTGCGGGGATCCCAGAGTATAGGGAGTCAGTAGGGAACTAGGTTGTGCTTCATGTGCAGTAGACAGGGACACATGGCTCGTTACTACCCAACCCACTACACAAACGATATGTAGATGGTTGAGGAACCTCCAAGGTAGATGCAGTGGTTCCAGCAAGGAGGTCCGATGGGTGGAAGACGTGGAAGGAGAGAAGGAAGAGTGGATAGCGGTGGTTTATGATTTGAGGCGCTACCACCATCACCCCTAAGTGGTCCACCATGGGCTCTGTGAGCTGATGGACAGGGGTGAGGCTAGCTTAAGGCGATGGAGGCATATGACCATGGTGCTTCATAGATGATTAGATGTACGATCTATGTCTTCTCCACCTTAGCTGCAGTTCCTATAGACATAGGTTCTACTCACTCGTTCTTTACCATGGACCACTTTTAGGGCTTGGATATTCCGGTGGAGTCGTTGGCTCGATCCTTATGATTAGAGACTCTTACGGGAGGGGATTCCATGTTAACACATGGGTTCCGGCAGTGTGAGCTTACTCAAGGAGGAGAGAGCTTCGGCTAGGATCTCATAGTAGCATCATCAAGGCCTTATGATGTCATATTCGGTATGGACTGGTTATCTACAGTCCATGATTAGACTGAATGTATTAGGCGCAAAGTGCAGTGTGTCCATAAGGATTGACCAGGTTTTCCTTCATTGAAATAAGGGGACTTTTTCATCATAGATAAAACTTTCTCGAAGGAGGTTTTAGCCGATCACTCACCAATTTTGTATCCTCACCCTCATTGTAGTGGATGAGAGGATTCCAATCTTTCCTATAGTGGTGGAAGATTATAACGATGTCTTTACTATGGATGTTCCCGAACTACCTCCTCATAGGGAGGTAGACTTCAGCATCGACCTATACCCCAGGACAGCACCGAAATCCAAATTGGAATATTAGATAGATCCCATGGAGCTTCTTGAATTTAGGGTATAGTTAGAGGACTTGCAGGGGAAGGGCATCATGAGGCCTGGTGTGTCACCATGGGCAGCCCCAGTGTTGTTTGTCAAAATGGAAGATAGGATCTTGAGGCTATGCATTGACATCTAGCACCAGAACCAAGTGACTGTGAAGAACAAGTATCCACTTCTGAGGATTGATGACCTCTTTGACCAGCTAAAGGGAATGAGGTGGTTCTTCAAGATCGACCTCAGATCAGGATATAATCAGCTTTGGTAATGAGATGAGTACATACTAAAGATAGCCTTTATATGCTAATATAGCCACTATGAGTTTTTGGTGATTCCTTTCATCATGACCAATGCCCCAGTTGTGTTCATGGGACTCAAGAACAGGATCTTCCATCCTTACCTTGATCATTTCATGGTTCTCTTTATTGATGAAATCTTGGTGTACTCAGTATCAGAGGAGGAGCACACCACATACCTATGGATAGTCCTAGATACACTCCAAGAGCACCATCTTTATGGTAATCTCTCAAAGTACTGGTTCTGTATTTGAGAGGTCCAACTTCATGGAAAAGTCATCTCAGAGGCTGGAGTTATAGTAGATCTGGTGAAGATAGATGAAATTCTTTCTTGGGATCCACCTAGGAGCATGACTGAGGCAAAGAGTTTATTTGGGTTGGCTGGCTACTACTAGAGGTTCGTTCCTGACCCTTCTTGATTTTCATTACCCTTATCAGCTTTGATAATGAAGGGAAACACATCATGTGGACGGAGAAGTGATATCCAAGTTTCCAGGATCTTAGGTGGAAACTAATGAGTGCCCCCATCTTGAGACTACCAGAAGAGGGAGATGGGTATGTAGTCTTCTACAATGCATCAGGGACTAGAATGGGTTGTGTCATGATGTAGGAGTGAGTATTTATCATGTACATCTCATGATAGTTGTAGAAGAATGAGTATAACTACTCAACTCATGACATGGAGTTAGAAGAATTTGTCATTGACTTGAAGATGTGGTGGAACAACTTGATGGTTAAATGATTTACCGTATACTCCGACCACAGGATTCTAAGGTATATCTTCTCATAGAAGGACCTAAACTTAAGATAATGGTGATGGCTCTAGTTTCTCTGGGGATATGACCTTGAGGTAGTCTATACTCATTGGAAGGGGAATGTGGTGGGAGACGCACTCAGTAGGAGGTCTGGTTTACACCTGCTGAGTGAGGAAATGGAGAATTAATGCATGATGCATGCTTTAAATCCTACTTGTGGAAGGGATTGAAGGAGGCATTCAGGACTCAACTGTGATTGAGAAATTCCTTTTACCCTTAGAGAGATGTTAAATAGAGCGGACCATACAAACATTGGAAGACATTCTTCATGCTTGTTTCCTTGATTTTGGTCATAGTTTAGAGGACCACCTTCCACTAGTAGAGTTTTAATACAACAATAGTTATCACTTATCCATTAGCATGGCACCATTTAAGGCCTTGTACGAGTGGCCATTCAGATCACCTCTATGCGGGACAGACCCAGGGGAGTCCACACTCATGGTTCCAGAGTTGATACAGGATACCATTGAGAAGGTGAAGATCATCTAGGAGAGGATGAGGACTTCACATAGCTGGAAGAAATTGAATGCTGATAAAATATGGAGACACTTGGAGTTTTAGGAGGGAGACCATGTGTTCTTTCAGGTCTCACCCCAATAGCGTTTGCACAGATTTGGATGTAGAAGCAAGTTATCTCTGAGGTTCATCCAAACTTTTCAGATTCTTAGAAAAGTTGGAGAGGTGATGTATAGCCTAGATCTTCCCCCACAGATGTACCAGGTGCACAGTTGTTTTCACATGTCGTAGCTGAGGAGGTAAGTGCATGATTCATCACACGTAATCAACTGGGGAGAGATGGAAATTGATCATGAGGAATCATTTTCAGAGTTTACAGTGGAGATAGAGGATCTACAGGAGTGATTCCTTCATGGATAGTCGACTCCTCTGGTGCTTTTTAGGTAGCAACATAGGAATATCCAAGATAGAACATGGGATTGGGAGGCTCAAATTCATTCTTATAACCCCCTATTTGTTTATATATCCTTGTTTTGTCTTATGGGGATTTGAATCCCAAAAAGGGGGGATTAATGTTATGTCATGGAAATTCCATGTATTTTGTTTAATTATATGGAATTATTTAGAGACTAGATTCTTTCACTACACTTGATTCTGATGCCTGGTGTGCCTGAAATAGAATTTTGAACTTTTTTAAGATCATTTAGGTAAATGTTCAAGAAGGTATTTCTAACATTTAAACCAGTGATCAGATCAAAAATATGAGGGCACCATTGAACTCAGAACAGAGATATTCACCATGAAAGGTCCTAACATTGACTGGAAAGGGTTGGACATAAATACTAATTTCTGACTTTTAGGAAAAAATAAAATAATTTAAAAAGTTATTTTATTTATTTTTCCCTACCGTTGGGTGGTGGTACAAAGGTTTTGCGGTGTAGTGAAAAATCATAAACTTTTCTCATTAAATGAAGCTCGTTAATGGATCATAAACATGTAACAAAATGACACATTAAATGTGTCATAATATATATGTTGTTTTTAAATGAAATAGTGAAAAACGTGACAACACAGGGTAAAAAAAATGTTGTGATGTGTTTTAATTTAATGTATTAACGCGTCATAGAAAGTAGGATCAATTGGTGGAATTCCTATAATGAACCTATGATAATAATTCTCTCCAACGAAGAACGATGAATGATAGATAATCACCAGTGATTTAGAATCACCCTGAAGAATGAAACTGAAAAGTGACGAATGCCAGTGGAACTTGAACCCATACGGACGGACCACTTCAATGAAAAACACCTTTGACGTAAGGGTTTTTTTGTTTTAATTTTCACTATTCTTTATTCCAAAGGATGACCACGGATCAACCCATGAATAGGTTGATCCGTAGATCGCTCATTCTTATGGGAGGGCACTTTTCTTTGGGTTTTATGTCAGGAACATTTGATAAATTTTGATATAACTTGAATTATATATCCCATGTTTCTTAACCTCTAATGCAGAGAGCACAGTCCGATATGAACAAGGCATAATCTCCTCCACCTTGTTCATTTTGTTCTTTCTTCATGACCACATCTTCAAAGAGAAGTTAAGGATGATTCGAGGTCATCACATGGAAGATGAAATCCCCTTGAGGCTGTAGGCGCAAGTGGAACGAAGACAGGGCCACCGGAGTGGAGCTTGGGGTTCATGGTGGCGGCCACAGGCAGGTGGCGTCTTGCCATGACAGCAAGCCAAAATAAGTGTTGCATTCGGCTCAGGCTGCAGTGGTGTAGTAGGAGTTGTCGGCCTCCATGTTGGTGGCTAGCAGTGGGAAAACGTGGCCACCTAGTGACGTCGGTGCACCACAAACGCAACACTGCACCATGTTGTGCACTGAAAAGGATGCGGTCAATCGACCAAGTCAGAGGTGGCAGCCCCACGGATGACCCGTATGGTAGGGGGAGGAAAATGAGGATTCCAGCCACATTCCAGCAAGGTAAGAGTTGGCCCACCATTAGTGGGATGGGTTGGTTATAGACCGTCCAAGTGGGCCTGACCCACAGCCCGATGGGCCCAGGGCCCAATAGGTCAGACCGAGCCGACCCAAACTCAAACCGGGTCAGAATGGGTCGACCCAGAACTGAACCGAGTCAGGTCAGGTTAGTTGAACTAACCAGGGGCATGTGGTCCCCCGAGCCGGGTTGGTCGGGTCGATCCAACTAGGTTAGACTGTGTTGAGATGCAACCAGCCCCTGTTTACTTAAACACCAATAACTTACGAACCGGGTGTCTAATTGATGATCCATTTGGGGTGTTGGAACCCTCATAATGAGAAGTATAATTTGGAATATTCTAAGAAGTCTTTCATGGATGTTTAAATGTGATAAATGGATTGAGGAGCGGTTCTTCAAAAATCATGTTCACTAGATGCGAAAACCCTATGGTTGACTGAGACCTGAAGACTGCTGAAAAGTGACCTTATATGGATCTACTACTATGGCCCAATGGGAAGAGGCTCTATGTGACCCAATATGCCCATATTGGGGAATGGCACTATGTGACTCGGCAGACCCATGATACTTGATAGGAGGAGTACCTCACTATGGACAAGGTTGGAAGTGGCTCTGTGTGACTCGGCTTGCCCACGGTGGGGAGAGGCTTTGTGTGACCCAGCATACCCATGGTAATCATTATGAATGAGTACCCTATCAGTCCAAATTTAGTGGGAAGCAGCTCTGTGTGACCTGGTAGGCCCACTGTACTCATTGAGAAGGATTTCTCTAGTAGCCCATGGATTCTGATGATACGACTGATTTTTCTTACTTTCCTACTCTATATTTTACCTAGTGTGAGTTGTCTTGCTTCATGGTTCTCTTTGTGGATTGATTTGTGGTCATTCCTTTTGGTTTGGGGTCCCTACTTAGTATATTGTTACCCACCCTTCTACAAGCTTCGCCCGCACATGTTGTGTCTTTTGTAAAAGACTGTTGCCTTGATGGAGGACTTCGTGGCCCAGGACCCGGTGGTGCCCAGTGATACAAGGTAGGTGGGTCATACTTATACAGCTTCTAGTGGCTACTCTACACTTATCCATTAGGTGGGGTTTTCAGCGGACGACTTTCAGAGTTTCCATGTACTTTAATATTTTTATTTCATCTTTTCTTAGGTTTGTATACTAGCCCATTTGACCTACAATTTATACATTTACATAGTGGTTGTAAAGTGGCATTCATTTTTACCTTTCTAGCTTTGGGATGTGATTCTTTGTACGTGTGTATGGGTACTCAAGAAAATGCCTCCCACTTGTAGGTTAACGCCTTCGGTGCTAGTTTCCAACCCCTATCATTCGAGACATGGCCATGCTGGATGTCATGGCCTAGGCCCCAAGGGATGGTTTGTGACTTTAAAGGAAAAAATACCTATGTTAAAAAGACTAGTTTCCATAGTGAGAAATAAAAAATAAAAAAGGAAACATTAAAGTTATGAAACAAAATGTTTAAAACATGTTTTTTTCTGTTGTGTTAGTTTTTAACAATGATATAATCCTTATTACTATTTATTTATTAATTTATTATCCACATGGGGGAGAGTGACTTCCCATTATTGAATAGTTTGGGGTATTTACAAAAATACCACTCCTCAATTAGAAAAGAGCACTCACTCCTCTCACTTATTTACACCTATAAATCCATAAAGATATACTAAAAAATAAAAAAAAAATATCTCCCTAACATCATTATCCACATTATATAGGTTTCAATATTCCAAAAATACCAACCTTTTGGTCCTTAAGGGGATATCCAAAGGAGGGTTCTCTAAGAGAATGTAATCATCTTAATAAAGCCCTTTATTTTTCATTCTTCTTTTACAACCATCAATTATGCCTTAAAAAATACAATATAATAAAACCAATATCTCCCATATAATGAGATTTTTTTATGTTTATTTCAAAATATATATACATCTCTTCTTCTATAAAATGGGAAATGAAATTGTTGATCATGTGCACGGTGGACTACACATCGTGAACCGATATAACTTGTTTTCCATCAACACCTCTCATAATTATATTTAATGATGGATATAATGTATATATATAATATTTTTTATTATATTTATTTAATTTTAATATAACATATAAATTCTTACTTTCTATTCCATTTAAAATACAATAATGTCTCTCGTTTCTACTGAGGACCGTCACCTCGTAAAACGATGCGATTCAATTTTCAGTTACGCCTTGCATGGAAAGAAATAAGGATAAAATTAATAAATTTATGTTATATATATGAAATGATTTAAATTTAATAAAATTAGTAAATTATACACTTATTTACCATTTCTCCCTTTAAGGGAATGATATCATCGCTCGTGCGTATGTATGGTCTACTGTCTCCACAAAGAGATGCAATTCATTTTCAACGTCTAATATTCTAGAATGGTTAAGAGCATGTATCTAATGAAAAAATGATATTAATAAAATTAATATAATTTTGGAGATTATGTAACTGCATCCTATGTACAATAAATGGCACTTTCAGGGAAAATCACACTTGAGAAAATAAGGAAATGAATAGACAAAACAATCAAAATAATGAAATATTCTTAAGAAAAGAGTGGTAAAATGTTAAAAGAGGATCATATATACTATGAGAAATATGATTATAGTCCTACAATAGATTATGAAAAATATATATTTTTTATATATCATGTTCATACACATAAAAAGTATGTCAAACATAAGGTTAGGGTTTCTCATTTCACATTTACGTTTGTGAGACATATATCATATTCACTACTTATTACTTTGTGTGGTTTATATAATAAACCTTTTCATATGTTCTATCTTGAATCTTTTATTGTTCATGGTATTTAATGTTTCATTTGAATTTATTTCTTTCATGGGAATATTATTCAAAAGATACATGGTAAGGGATTATTTCATAATCTCATCATTATTTGGGATTGTTTTTTCTAAGTATCCCTTATGAGAATTATTTTTTATTTATATCATAAAATTAATATATTTATTTATAATATGTTTATTCATAGGTTTTTTATGTAATATTTCCAATTTTTCACACTTTATTACATTTAATAATTGATAAAATGTTTTTATGAAAATTCATCTTTATTCTCTCTTTGGTTGAAAATACTTTTTCTTCCAAAAGCATGTTCTCTAAAAAAATAAAAACTGTTTTTAAAATTATTAAAATTAATTATTAGAGAAATTTTTACCCATGTTTTAGTTTTTTATAATTTTTTTAAATGAATCGTTATATTATTTTCAAAAGAATGTCAATTTGGGTTTTACTGAAAATGTAAAAAGAATATTTTTTCAATGTTTATATCATGAACAAAATTGTTCCCCTTCATTACCACTCAATGTTTTAAGACATATTTTGCAATTTTTCAGAGGTTATTTTCAAGGAAACTTATTTGCAAAGACTTTTTGAAATTTTTATTTTAAAATTATTTGCAATGAGAAAATTTTATTTTCCTTAAAAATGTTTTAATGACGTTTTTATGGTATTTTTATTCACTAATGACCTCAACCATTTATTGTAGTTATTATCCACTAAGGATATGTTGTATTGGTATAATCATTATTATTTCCTTATTTTTTTATGATAAGTTAAACTAGGGATGTAAAACAATTTTACCATTCACCATATTTCTCTTGATAGTTTATGATTAACTCTTTTTTATTGGGTTAAATATTAATATATTCTATATTAGTTTTTCAATAAGAATGTTTATGTTAATCATGTTTAACACCTTTCATTTGAAGAATTCCTTAGAATTATTAAGTCATGTGTGGGACTAGTTATAGATATCACATTGATGCATCGACATGTCTCATGATAAAAATTAGTCATCCTAATTAGATTGGTTTTTACCCATAGACTTAAATTGTCTTTTGAAAGGTCTTAAATGTATGTTTTAGATGTTCGGTATTATGAATTCTTTCATTATGAGATAATTTATTGATGTTCATATGATTATTTGGTTTTTTAGAATATCCATGGACATGTTTCAAGATCTTGTGAATATTTATATGGCTTTATTTGATCATTATTTATCCATGCCATATTATGCTCGTGTTATAATTTAAATGTCATATGTTTTAGTTATTCACCTTACCATAATTATTATTATTATTTATTCATGATAGCTTTTGTTTTACACATACCATGGATGAGAATATAATCACACTCATTTCTTGTTTTTTATTTTACCCAAGATACTAGGAAGTGTTTTTGATTGATATTAAGGGATATGCTAAGAGGAAGAATGTCGTTATCAAATAAAGAACATTATGCATTTATTCTTTCCAATGTATGTGTAATTCATTTATTTATATAGTTTACCAATACTAATAAACTATTATTTCCCTTGGGTTGTGATTCCTTTTATTTAATGCTAATATAATAAAGTAGACATCAGCTCTGACCTACTGTGGCTAGGGTCTTTAGACAACAACTCCCCAAAATAATTTAGTTTTTTATATAGTCGAATCATCTAGAAATATTTATTTACATCCTCATAATGTTTCAATATAATAAAGTTGAAAATAAAGGTTGGTAATTCTTCTCTTAAATTTTACATCTATAAGTCCTTTGACACATTCAAATATAGTTTCATTTTTGTTTTCCTTAGGAAGTATGGATTCTCACATAATATTATCAGATTAACTAAAACCATCCTAAACATTGAAAAGATGACTATTATCAACAATGGATCACCCAAAGGATTATTACATTGAACTAAATGTGTAAGACAATGATTACCTCTCTCAAGTATCCAATTTTTTATTATTGAAGACTATATGAGTAGATAAATTAATGATCATTCTCAAATTGGAATCTATAAAAAAAATGTTGGTGTAGGGGCCTTTACTCCCTCACACATCATTTATATTGATGAAGTCCTCCTTCTTGGCCAATCCCCCGAGAAACCCATATTTACCATCAAAGAATATTTTTCTCACTATGAGGAAGTGGTGGGATATGTCATTAGTTGGAAAAAATCATTCATTTTCATTGGGGAAGAAGAACATATCACCAAGAAAAGTAGGGTCCCTAGAAATCTTGGTGTAAATAGGGGATCCCTTACATTTTGCTGCATTGGTGTCCCCTTGTTTTCGAGAAATGTGAGAATATTCCATCTCTTGAATATATGTTTTTTCATCATTAACCAACTAGTTATGTGGTAACGGAAGTCTATATCCCAATATTGGAGGGTTTTCTAAGTCAAATCAGTAATCACCTAAAATTTTTTCAAATCCTTTTGTATTTACAAATGGTCTATAAGTCTCATTAATGACCTTAAAAACATGATAATAAATTTTATATGGAATAGATATATCCATGAAATGAAACTAGTAACTATTTAATGTATAGGTTTTGTAAATCATAATGACATGTGGAGCATTAGGCATCAAGCACCCCAGGATTGTAAATGATGCCCTTATTATAAAATATTATTAGAACCTCTTAACAAATAATGATATTTTTTTGATGTTATCTCAAACAATTTCAATACAAGGTTGTTGGATGGATATCCTCACTACCTTGCCTCATATTTTTGGCTTTTCATTAGATACTAATTTAATGATCTCATGTGTAACTCCAAGTAGATGGTCTATATGTAGTCCAACCTCAACTATAGTAATACCCCTTGGGATGAAATTTCCTTCAAATAAATCAAGTTTGTCCCTCAAAATTGGCTCCAGAAGTCTATTGTTGACCTTATTCTATATAAAATTGTAATAATGAAATCCCCCCCCTCCATATTAGCCTATAAATATAAATTTATTCCTTCATGGATAGAGACACTCATATCTAGAATCCAAACATAAATGTCCAATTCAATTTTATGAAATTGTATAGGTTGAAATGTGAGGGTTCTTCCATTATTACACCATTGTTTCTCAAATTCAAGACACATTTTATACAGCTTGAAAGTCCAATGTTTCTATAGAAAATTAGGAAAGGTATACATCTTACCCATGACCAAATAAAGAGAGATGGACAATAGGTTATATCATCCTTCCACCTTTGTCTGATGGCTGAGGAGAATGTATATTTTCTCTTCATGGGTTGTAGTTTTTACCCCCATCTCTAGAATTATAGAGAGAACTTGTTCGGTATTATCATCTTTACAAACAACAAGTTGAGAAACCTCATGTAATCCAATAGTGATATTGTAAAAAGTGAGTAGGTATATAATCTCTATGTTGTAGCCATAGCCTTAGTAATTTCATTTTTTTGGAATGCCCAAAATGAACTAATGTTGGAAAATTAGGCACCCTCTCTCCAAGTGGGTATTCTTTCCCTGAATAAAGAGGTATTTTCCATATCCAAAGTGAAAAAATGAAGCAATGAGGAAAAAAATAATATACCTCAATATATTAAATCTTTTGGGTGTGCATGGAAGTCCTATAAAAACCATGGATCTTAGTTATATTCATTGTATCCCCATATCCCATTGTGGATCAAGGTGAACATTAATGGTGTAGCCTCAAACATGCTAGGATCCTCAGGTTGTGTATGTATCTTTTTCACCCACTTTAGTTTCTTTTAAAGTTTCTTTAATAACTAAATTGGAATTTTAATTTCATATGAGGCTAAGATATGGGATATGATACATGCCATCAAATATGTTTCCATTATTATTAGAACTCCCTTTGGATTAAGTAAGACTCCAAACTTATTGTTGGATCCCTTAAACCCAAAACCAAGAATGTTCCCTGGAAAATGATACCACACTGGATTAAATTTCTCCAATCCTCTAACCTTATTGAATTTATTGTATCATATAATTTTTTTTTTTAAAGGTTGGGGCCGAAGCCTCATTTTTATTATTAAAGCAAAGCAAAGACCTCTTTAACTGGGTAGAGGGAGACCCATTACATAGCCCGAAGGCCCAGTGGGCATTTAGCCCATTACATGACCCGTAGGCCCATTTTTTTGGCCCAAAGCCCATTCTGTGAATAGTACTGCTACAGTACCCGCGTTGCTACAGTACTGCACAGTACCCGCCGCCGCTACAGTGCTTTGCCGCCGCTACAGTGCCGCTGCTGCTACAGTACGCTACAGTACTGCTACAGTACCTGCGCCCAATGGGTTTTGAACCCCCATTTTTCATGTAGATTTTAAGGGGTGCTTTATACACACTCAAATTGCATATACCTTGTTTAATATAGAGGTCAGAGAAATGAACATGATGTTCTCCTTTCAGATCCTAGACTATTATGCACCAATGGCGGATGCAGACATGCGGGGTGTGATCCACTCCCATATTTTTGAAACCACTTAAAATTAAAAAACTTATTAATTAATCCTTATTAAAAAATTATAGTATTCGGAGAACTTTGTTCTAGAACTTTGTGGACAAAACTAATGAAGTTCCATTTTTTATTTATCCTTTTCTTAAAATAATATAAATTTTATAATCAAAGTAAATTGGTAATAACTTTCCATATTTTTAAATATAGGTTTTATTTTGTTGAAACATTCATAAAATAGGATATATTCAAGTGTTATATATATTTTTAGGCCTTATCACAAAGTCTTAACACCCTTTTAGCCTTTTTACTCTTACTGGGGTGACAAATATTTACCACAATTATTATTTACTGTGACTAAAACAAAAAGGGGATTATTTAGAAAATTTGAACCTACTAAATAAAATATATAGTATTATTTTTTTAACATGATCCAATTTATAAAACTAATCTAAATAAATTTTAATATAAATGTGTAAACTGTAATAAAAAGTAGTTTTTTGAAAATTGTGTTTTCAAGCATAAAAATGAACTTGTTCCAAAATAAAATATAATATAGATAACTATGGAACTTTTTATATTATTTTTAATAAAATGGATATTATATTCATTTAAAATAAAATCCAAAATATAATTTTACTTCTAAATTACATAGTTTAAAGAAAAGAAATGACATTTTTTCAAAAATTGTAATTTTTTCAATATTCACTAAAAAATAAATCTTTTTTAAACAAAATCTCAAACATTCATCCTAATATAAAATGGAAAATATAATTTAAAATAATTATATTCATTCCCTAAAATATAATTTCTAAAATCTATGTAAATTAATTATAATATATGTTCACAGACTTCAAGAAGACCCATTTTAAAGGAAAATATATTTTTGGAGCATAAAATGAATTTACTGAAAATTGAGTACATATTTATTATAAATTAATGAATGAATTTTCATTATACAAAACCTTTATAAATATGTTTCTTAATTTTTTTATTCATATTCATGTCATCAATTTAATAGCTATGTTTTAATGGTCAAATTTAAATAATAATATTTTTATAGGTATCGCAAGTCACTTAAAGCTCAATGTTATGTTTTAAGAAAACTATCGAGCATAGTATTATTTTAAACAATTTTTTTGGGTAATATAATATTTGTGTTCTGATACTAATGGTTGGACCACTTTAGGGGTATTACACACAGATGGGGTTGAATTATTTTCTTCAATAATTGAAATCCCCTTTTTACTCTCATGTTTATTTAGAAATTCCCTCTCATGATTCTCATTTATGGTAAAATAAGTTAACACAACATGTTTTTTATTGATTTTCATCTAATTTAAGGATTTATATTTATTTGATGTGTCGCGTTCATTATCCCATGCACACGTTCCACTTTTATTTTCAAAAGGAACTCGAGTAAGGGTATGATCGTGAACTAATACAACTGCTAGAACCAACTACTTACAATATTTCTTTGAGAAATAAATAACTCCTTATTAAATAATGATCACAAAGGATTATATTAGCCTCTAAATAAACTCTATATTACTATATTCTTCCTCTTTCTCACATAATAATATCTTTTGGTTTTCCTTGATGTTTTTTCTTCTTCTTTGATGCAGTAATGTATTGGTTATTCTTCTAAGAAATATCTCACACTGATCTTTCTCCATTTCTTGTTATTTCTATATTTACTAAATATCCTATGAATTATATTTCTATATTTATTTATGTAAAATTCCCATTTTTCAATGCAATGAATCATCTCATTTAAACTCATAATATTTAAGTCAAGGATTTATTCAAAATCTTCCAAAAAGTCTTGTAAAATACATGGATTGTTACATTCACTTAAAAATTATATTATCATGATATTCTCATTAATTTAAATCTTATAAAAAATATGATTAATTTAACTCAAATGAAATTCCATTCAATTTTTCATGAAATTTCTCATAGTGATGTAGAACATCATTCTATGACATGAAACTCTCTTAGTGTAACTATTTTCACCCATAGTAGGTTCAATCTGCAGATCATCTTGAATTATTATCATTTGTTTGATGATGATATTTGAGTTATCAATATCATCGAAAATACATCATCATGATTTATTCTTATTTTATTTCTTCAGGTAATAAACTAGGGAATATCAAATTTATATACATAAGCAACCTAAAAAACTCTAGAAGTGTTAAAGTATTACATTGATCATATAGGTGACTCAAAATCATATAAATTTAAATTAATTCAATTTTCTAAAATATTTATGGTGAATTCATACAATCCCTGAATTATTATAATGATTACATACATTTCAGATCAAAGTTGAATGCTCATGCCTTTTCCATTTTTCTTAACTTGGTTAAAATTAATATAATCAGTTAAAGTTTACAGTAAGGACTTATGATATCCTCAAAGACTTATGTTGATTAATAAAAGTCTTATAATTAGAAACTTTTATACTTTTCTAGTTTCGGCACTAAGTTGCAAACATTCTTTAAATAATTTATTGGCTTCTTCAAAGAAACTCCATCCTTTCTCAAACACTTCAAATCATTATCCAAGGAATCTTAACAATTCCCTTTAGGCTCATCACACTTTTGATGGACATTACATTGCATTAAATCGTCCAACTACCATTTGGGATATCTTTCAACATTATAATCAACTACTATTGAATTTTTTCATAGCAATTTCACATCAAAAACTATCCAAAATATTATAGACTATGCTTCTATAGCTTTAGTTCTTGTCATGTATCATGAATAATGGATCTATTAATCACTATACATAATATATAACTATAAAATATATGACATAATCTTAAAGAGGGTTAAAAATTTATATTTTTTATGTTTAATTTGAATAAATGAGTTTTTACTTTTAATGGATGGATAATTTAATGATTTAAAGAATCCTATGAATTCCCTATCAAAGCAATCATGGATAATATTTCTGCCAAGACAATGAAAAATAGGAAGAAATTAAATTCAAACAAGTTATGAAACCCCTTATTGAATAATTATGACTCAACATTAGTTGAAGGAAATCAAATTGAAAGTATTTTTGTTACATCTATTTTTTAGGATCCTCTTATAGATAATGAGAAGAAAACCCTCAAGAGAAAAGAGGGTGGGAATATTATTTCCCAATTCATTAATCCTGAAGTGGAAAATATTGGCATGAAATATGAATATATAGTGGATTAATCCATATAAAATGAACTATAAAATAGTCTAGCCACTCTTTTTATCATCTCTACATGAAAAAGGGTTACCAAAAATCTCTTGTAAAAATTTTCCTATTGTAGAACCATGTTTTAGTGTATAAGATCCAATTTTGATAACATACAAGATGAATCAACTTATTCTTTAGGATAAATCTTGAATTAATACCCAAATAAAATAGTATCATATATTTTGGTATTTTTTAAAAATATATAGGATGAGATCATCGATAATGAATATGAGTATAAAAGGGTGAAGAATACTTGGAAAGAAAGGGTAAAAACGTTTATCAATCTCTTAAAGCATTTAGGGACATAAAATACCATGATATATGAAATTCTATTAAGATATTATAGTTTTTAGAATGAATGGATCACTACAATTCAGGAGATATTAGAATCCTAGAAAAATCTTGAGTAAATGAACAATGTATTTAAAGAAGTATTTATTATTAAAAATACTCAATTGGAGATCAAGGAAAAGTGGATTAAATATCTTGACCATATACTATGATAAAAGATAAAAAATACATGAATTTGATTATATTATGACCAAGAAGAAATGTTAAGATGAAATGAATATATTTTATAATGATAAATACATTCTTAATATGAAATTCATGGAGCATAAAGTCAAATTAAGAAATCTAGAAGAAACTTAAGGCATGTATTCTCAATAATTTAAAAGAAATTTGATAACCCTAAACCATATATGGATTATTAGAATTATAAAATACCTCTATATGGTGTAATGCATCTATTTATCATCTAATGAAAAATTATAGTATCCCATGAAGAGAAGGTACCATCCACTTCTATAAATAGTGACTTTTTGAAAATTTAATATTATTTATACTTTAGTCTTAAACTCAAAATATAAACAAATGTGGACAAGTAAAACAATTATGATCCCACCACTACATCAAAATATGTTAAAATTAAGAATTTAAGTTGTTGTTCCCAAAAAATATGATTTAGTAAATGAAATGCCACAAAAACATCATGCAAATAGATCTAGTCTAGATGTGGTCCAAAAGAATAAATCAGGGTTTATGTGATTTTTTTGGTGCTATAAAATGTGTGTTATAATGTTTGATAATTATTTTCATTGTGAATAAATTTCTAGGAAAAAAGAGAAACCTACATTCAGGGCAAAAAATCCTGAGAGGAAGAAACAACCGCAAACAAAAATTATTAATCTGTATACTCAAAATAGATTTGAAAAACATAGATATCTCAATGGATGGTGAAATATAAGGGATCACTGGGATGTTTCATACTCAACTAATAAGGTATAAAAAATATAAGAAAAAAATATTACAAAATTTAGAGATAAAATATAAACTAGACATAGGAAAGAAGTAGGAGAAAGTTGTTAAATAAGATACTCTCAAGAAGAAAAAGAAAAATGTCACACCAAGAATAAAAAATGTTTCTTTTGAGGGAAGAGAGGACACATTATTTATGTTTTTAAATATTCAATGGAATTTAATATTTATAAAACAAAGAATTATTGAACTATAAGGGTGGTCCAAGAATAGAACAATAGGACTAGTTTGGTTAAAGTCATTCCAAAGAAATTGTGGGGTAGAACTAAGGATGTAATGAAGACAACCAAGGAATGTTTAATTATTTAGACAAATAATAATGAAAATGGAAAGTGAATGAAATTGGATTAATAAAAGTAAATATAATAGGGAAAAATATTATTTATGAATATGTATCCAAATTTCATAAGAGGTTTTCAAAATATGACAACATTAGATCTCATGAGGTGTTGTGTGGAATGTGAAAGTAGGTATAACATAACTCCATGGATTGTGTAATGATCAAACAAGAGGTTCTCAATATATAACAACATTAGATATCATGAGGTGTTGTGTGGAATGTGCAAGCAGGTAGGACATAACTCCATGGAAGTTGTGGGACTTTTGAGGAATATAAGACTGTAATTATTCAAATATCACAGAATTAAATGATAAGTATTAAGTCAAAAGAAGATCATGATCCGGCATGATCCGTTCCTCAAAAATAATATATAATAAAAAAGGAGTTAGGCATACATGGGGTTATTACATATGCGAGTGTACAAGACACCACATCGATCTACCTCCACCATCAGAGCACAATAATCTGGGGCCGTGAAAGACCACATCATATCAAGGTCAAGTATAGCCTTTTTGGAAAGTGTATCAGCAACCTGATTGGCCTCCCGGTACACATGAGAGACAACCATCTGTAATTGATTGGTTTTATGGAGATATTCAACCCACTGAGGCAGCACATGCCACGAAACATTTCACGTTCTAGTGCTCAGTTCATGAATAGCAATCATCGAGTCAGATTCAATCCTAAGACATTTCCTGTTAAATTGGATAGTATACCTTATCGCGTGGATCATGGCCCATAGTTCTGCTTAAAAAGTAGTTTGAAGTCCATGGTAGTGATAAGAGAATCCCTTAACAAACCCACAAAACATGAGGAAAACTCCTCTGCATCCAGCTGGACCCGGCGCACCTGATGTGGCTTCATAAACATTTACTTTGAGGCATGTTGTAATCAGTGGTATGCATCTGATATGTTTAAGCATTTGAGGTTTGTGTGGATGGACCAAAACACCAAGAAGCCTAAGAGTTTGGAGGTCAGAAATGGTGTTAGACATTGCGCCATCTTGGATCACGGATGCAGCGTACACGTCCCTGTGGATGGAGCTCATTCCCTTCCGAACATCATCAACCACACCATAAAAAAAATCCTTGTTCCTTGAGTCCAAAAAGGTTGCAATAAATGCTACAATAGTATCAGTAAAGAGGCTGAAAATCTGCTCACTGCAGCACACCTGCAGTAGCCCAGACAGCAGATCAATAATCTGGCTTCTGGAATCCACCGCGTGTCCAAACAGCACACTCAAATAGCTCCAGAGTTGACGGTCTTGATCACACTCCATAAACACATGTTTCATGGTGTCTTCCCCATCCCTGCAAACAGCACACCTGGATGCCATCTGAAATCTAGCCCACTTCAAGTGTTCAAAAGTGGGGAGTCTGTTTTTCCAGATTCTCCAAAGTAGGATAAACTGGGCTGGCCGAATGAATGGAGCTCTGAATTTTACTAGCTAGGTTGGGGCATGGTCATTACCGCCACATGCACTGTTGTTGAATTATTTGGTATCAAAGATACCATTCCTACTATGTAGCCAAATCAGTTTGTCACAATCCATAAAATCATAACAGTAAATTTGAGATAGCACCTCATCGGAAATATTCAGCTCGTGCAAAGCCTGATATGAGAGAAAATATGAGATGGATAATGAAGCGACTTCAAAAGTGACATTCATGGATTGAAAGGGATGATCCAGCCACAACGTGTTCCAACAGCTAATATTGCAATCCCTGTTGACCAGCCATTTAGAATCATGCATTATCGTTGCATAGGAATGCTTAAGGTAACCCCATACCGAAGACTGGAGGTGGTATTTGTATCCATTAACCAGCCTCTTTGTGAACCTGCTTAACAGAAATTCATCATCAACATCATTTGATATCATCCTCTAAGTGAAAATTCGAATCAGACTGTCATTAAAGGTACGAATATCCTTAACTCCTAATCCTCCCATTTCTACAGGTTTTATGCATTCCTTCCACTTCACTGTGACTAACTTCCTTTCAAAGATTGATCCTGTCCATATAAAATTTTGCACTAGGATTTGAAGTTCCTTAATCAGTCCCTGTGGCCATTTGTAGAGAGAGAATGAGTAAACGAATTTGGATGTCATCACTGAGTTCACAAGGTAAACCCTCCCAGCCATGGACATAGATTTCCCTTTCCAAATGGCAAGCTGATGAGTAATGCCAACATAAATTCCTTCAAGATATCTTCATTTCACCCTTCCCTAAAAAAGAGGCACCACAAGATACTGAAAGGAAAAACATCTCGGCTTCATACCCAGGTAATGAGTGATCCTATTCTTTTTTCCAGCAGGAATTCCATTTCCAAAAACAATTAAGGACTTGTCCTAGCTTATGGCCTATCCAACCACATATTCATAATGATTGTAAAGAGTCTTAATATTGGATATGGTTATCCTTGAAGCCTTCCCCAGCAATAAGATTTCATCATCATAGAGAAGATGGGATGGGGCGTGATCATTAATACCAGCTCTCATCCTCTTATACATACCCATATGAGCCAGCTCATTGATCCATCGGCATAAATAATCCTCTGAAATGGAAAAATTAGTACCTGATAATGGGTCACCTTTATGGATACCTCTTGATCAAGGAAAGAATCCTCTCGGTGCACCATTCACAATAATTGACATCCATGAGGATCCAATAATAGTGCTAATCAGGTTCAGAAAACAATTCGAGAACCCATGCCTATGAAGTATCTCAATTAGAATGCTCCATTTAAGGGTATAAAAAGCCTTATATATGTCAATCTTAAGGGTGAAGTTCCCTTCCTTTGACTTCCTTCACATTAGGTTATCACTCTCAGAGGCCAGGAAAATGCATTTTTGTATGATCCTTATAGGGAAAAAACCAAATTGATTCGCAGTGATCATCTGTCCAACAAGTCCACCCATCCTGCACCTAATGATCTTGCTGATGAGTTTGGGTATTGTATTCCCAAGAGTAATAGGTCTGAAGTCTTTAATGTCAAGAGCATTCTCCTTCTTTAGAATGAGTGCAATGAAGCATGAATTCATCCCATGGGGCATATATGAATGGGAGAAGAAATCTTTTATGGAATGCTCAATATAATCTTGCACAATATCCCAGTAGAACATAAAAAATTTATTAGTGAAGCCATCTGGGCCCAGAGCACTCTCAAGATTAAGAGAGAGGAGAGAAGATCTGATTTTATCCTTAGATGGAGGGGATTTAAGAGACTGATTCATCCTCTCATCAACACAGGGGATGTTGTTTTCCACCAGGTTAGTGGAACAATGTTGCCCATTGTCAGAGTACAAACCTTTGAAATAATCAATAATAGATGATGCAATCCCATTATCATCATAATAAATATGGTTACCCATTATGATCACATTGTTTTGAGAACGCGCCCTCTTCTCCTTATGTAGTCTATTGAAGAGCTTAGAGTTCCTATCACCATCCCTAAGACACTTCACATTCAGCTGATTCCTATCCATCCTATCCTTTACCATGAGAAGATCATCAAGCGTATTCTGTGCTATAATCTCTTCCCTAGACAGGGTGGGATGATGCTCATGATCAATCTGAATCTTTCCAAGATCCTCCTCAAGATTTTGAATGTCCGAATCAATTTTAGAAAAATATTTCTTGCTCTATTCCTTTAGAAATCCTTTGAGATGCTTCAGTTTGACAGAAATTTTGTAAAGAGGACTCCCAATGGGCTCATGCCTCCAAGCCTCCAAGACAATTTCCCTACATCCTGGGATGACATGACAAGCATTATTAAACTGAAAGGGTGTGGGGGATAACCTCATCCTCTAGAAATTGACATCAACAATGATTGGATTATGATCAGATTGATACTTGGGAAGAGTAAAACCAGAGGCCACATGTATGTCATTTTTTAATTCAATTTGCACAAGTCATCTATCGAGTTTACTAGCTTTCTTTCCTTCCCATGTGTATCTAAACCATGTAAAGTCAGTTCCAGAAAGAGGGATCTGAATTAAATTATAGGAATCAATACACTCAGAGAAATCATAGGTTATATCCCCATTAAAATTCATCCCAGTTTTTTCCTCATGCGTCAAAACAGTGTTGAAGTCACCAACAAGCATCCACCTTTGATTCGTCCTTATTGATGTAGCTTTAAGATCTTCCCAGAGTTCCCTCCTCCTCAAGTAAGAAGTGGAGGAATAGACAAAAGAAACATAAATATTCTTTCTAGCAATTTTACAGCTAACCAGAATATTCGGAGGTCCATTAACAAATGAGTTAATTTGGATGCTATCATGTCTCAGGACCCACAAGTGATCCATGTTCGAGAAATTATGATTTTTGGATATCATATTAAAGCCAAGATAACTCCATTTGAATCCTTTCCAATTTCCAAATAGAATCTTTGGCTCTGTAATACTAACAAGAATCGGTTTATATGTCATGATATAATTTCGAAGGGCTCTGACCATTCGGGTATTTCCCAGCCCTTGACAATTCCAATATAAAATCCTCATTAACACTGAGCCCTGCCCCTTGTCTGGGGGGCCTCTATTTTCTTAGTAGCACTTTGAATTTTACTTTTCCTGCATTTATGTTTCTTAGTTCCCTTAGAGGTGGATTTGGAGGCCTCGCAAGGTTGGACAGCCTCACAGCTCTCCTTATCTTTACTGACATCATTCACACCAGCCTGCTGGTTCCTTGCAGCATCATCCACACCAGAAACAACCTCAAGACCAATTGTCCTTTCAGCATCAAACTCTTCCATTTCATCAGACCAGAACTTTCCACTCAAAGGAGTGAACATGTTATTACCTTTCTGGTGGGAAGGATCAGTGTTAATCTCCTTTTTCTTTCTATCCACTTTAGAAGGAGAAACCTAGACAAAGACTCCAACTGGATCAGATGCAGCTGCATGAGTAGTGCCCGGACCACACCCATTCTTTCCATTGGCTATCATTTCAACCTGCTCGGGCCTCGGGGTTCCTCCAGTAATGTTATCCTCACAAGTGGGGATCATGCAAACAGCAACATGTTCCCCACTGCTCTCCCCACTCCCAGCTGCCTTGGTGGTTGTGTTCTGATCAGTCACTGGCTTAGAAATTTCAAAAGGGGCCTTTGCATTCACAATATGTGAGTTTCCTTCATCAAATGCCTCCAGAGATACCCCCTGCCCTGAAACATAAACATCCTGTGAGATCCTCTGCTCGGAACCTAATCCTTGCTCACATTCATGAAGCTCAAAGGCAGTATTCTCAGCCTGTTCCAGTTCAGTCCACACAACAGCAGGCAAGGAAACCAGATTTCCATATGTGACTTCATTTCCAGAAGCAGTTCAAATTTCATGAAGATCTTCCCCTTCAGCTAGAGGTCCTTTTTCCTCCTGAGGCTCCCCCCCCCATTAAGTAATGGCACCTATTCAGGACCACCATCACCCTATAAAGTCAAGGTCATTGCCTTTCCCTTTCTTTTATTGCAGATGGTATCATCATGCCCTTTTGCATTACAAAGCAAACATGTTTTATCTCTCCTGCACTCAAAGTTCAGGTGAACAAATATTAAACTGTTCATACAAAATTTGGGCCTCCTTTCATATCGGATTTCCAATTTCATGCTATCATCCCTCGTTGTGAGGAGAACTTCTTCCACTAAAGTGCTAGACAATTAAACTTCAACAAAGACACAGGCATAATTCCCATATCTGGGATTATCTATTTGTCTATCCATACGAATTGGATTACCCAAATCAGAGGAAATGGCCCATAGGATGCATGAATGCCAATAGAACCAGTTAAGCTTATGAATCCTAATCCATGATTGGGTGTGCGTGCATCGAACTGTCATGGGATCAACATTCCTATCCCATTCTTGGATACTTAAGATGCCAGAGTACAAAGATAAAGTACCTTTTCTCCATGCCCTCCTCTTGATCTCATCACTGGGGAAGACAACATGGTATTATCCCTTTCCCATTTCCTTCATCCTCCAATAATCAAATCCCCAGAAATCTGTGATTTTTTTGTCAATTCATTGAATTTCCAAAGTTGCGCCCCCTTGGGGGTGAGAACCCGAGCAATAATCGAGTGCCGACACAGGTTGACTCATTCTTCAACAGCTTCTTGAATGGTCGAGACATGAGAAACCCTTCCTTTCTTAATCAGACATCCAGCTGGTGGAGGGCCAAGGTCTAGAAATGATGTTCCAGATGTGCTCTTTACAACATCCGCAAATTTCTTCCACTCACCTTCTGGGCCAATGTGAGAGGGGACATTCCTATCCTTCCTGGAGAGTGAAAAAAATTCTTTGTGGCCAACATATTCTCCATTTACACCTGCCGCATCATCTCCTCGTATTTTCTCCAATGTGTTATCAGTAGATCCAGGCTTTGCGTTTATCCCTAAAACCCCTTGAGCCGCCATCTCACCCTCCTAAAATGAATATAAGTATTAAGTAGATTTAAATGGAAATATTGACTTGATTTGAAGAAGGTTGAATGATTTTAAGGATGAAAACATATCAATTCCTATAATAATAGAGTTTACATAATACTTATGGAAATATAATTCATGATAAATCTATTAATATAAGTATTGTAGGAAATAAATGTTGAGGGGTTATGAGAACACGTAGATGTTCCTATGTCTTTAAATAACTATATTTAATTCAATAAAAAGAATTATAAATGCATACAATAGAGAATTTTTTTACGAAAGAAATACAGGGATTATGATATTCATATATTATACAAATAAACTAAGAAATACGTGATAGGCAATACCCACATCTTACTACCTATGATATTAACATAACATTAGTATATCTAGTGGGAAAGGAGAATAAACCCTCTAGAAGAGAGGATGTGAGGACTTAAATGGTAATAAATATGAATATCTAAAATTCCAAATACCTACTCCAGAATAAGTTCAAGAGTACCCTTGAATAACTTTTAGAATGTTTAATAAAAACCCCAGAAAGTGGGGGTAAAGAGAACATTTTTGGGAGATGGATTCAACTAGAGGGATAATAGTATAAATAACCCTTAAGTAAGAGGATACAATAAATACTTTAAGTATAAAGACCCTAGATTTTAAAACATTAACATTACATATCATTTTCAGAATACTTAATCCTTATACAAATAGATTCCCAAACACCTAAATTGGTCTAGTGCCTTCGGAAACATGGAGACATAAACACTAGTACATAAATGAGCTGCATCATCTCCCAATAGGTTCTTCTTGACTATAACCCTTCTTAGACACCTCAAAAATAATACATATCAACATAGACTGGGGGAAAGAAGACACAAAAAGGGGTGAGATCAAATGCTCAGTAAGGGTAAACAAGGGATTCATGTAAGCATAAACTTGAGCATAAGGGTATGAGAACATGATCATGAAAATAGAAGATCATAACCTTCATATCAAAGATCATAACAGGAATAATTTCATAAATATTATAAGATCATAAGACATGAATTATAATTAAATAAATAACATAATCCATGAAAGCATAACAGAAGAATAAAACATGGAATTGTGGCAGACACAAAAGCATATAATATGATTTCCATAGATTCCAAGGAATCACTTCCAAGACCATCTTGGTAGTATGGATTCACTCCCCGTACCATCTTGTTATTCATGGTTTTATCCCATGGACATCTTAGTACCATTGGTTCACTCCTCTTACCATCTTGGTAGCCATGGTTCACTCCCATGTCTATCTTAGTATCATGAGTTCACTCCTCACACCATCTTGGTAGTCAGGGTCCACTCACATGGTCATCTTAGTAGTCAAGGTTCATTACAAAGACCATATTATTATTTCTCATTACATATAAATATTTCACCAATGAATTATAGGGAGATATAGGTCCCACCTATCTCATAATGAAATCATTCATACATGTGATATAAGATCATAAATAGTCATATCATAACCCATGAAATGAAATGGTTATTATAAACAATTAATCATATCATAACCTATGGAGAGACAAAAGGTTTTACAATCAATTAATCATGAACATAACCAATGAAAATTAGTGTGTTTGAAAATCATATAACCTATGAAATATAAATGGGTTTCAAAATTATATAACCTATGAAAGATAAATGGGTTTCAAAATCATATAACTCGTGAAAGAGAAACAAGTTTCATAAACATCATTCCATCAAAAAATAATCCATTAAGAGAAATAATATGAATGTAAACATTTAATAATTTCCTTGTAAAGGAAATATCAACACCAATAGATTTTATCTTATATGGGGAATAATTTTTGAAATACATTTTAAAAACATTTCTTTATGAAAATATCCTTTCATCTTTGAAAATTGATTTTTATAATAAAAACCTTTTGAAAAAAATTTATTTGAAAATATTTTTTAAAACGTATAAAAGAATATTTGAAAAAAATAAAATATTTTTCCAATCCTTTTTTGGTTAAAATTAACTTCAAGTATCTTTTGAAAACATTTTGGAAAACATGGTTTTTTTAATACAATAAAATTCTGACCGAAGAGAGAGACACGGTAAGATTTTACTTCAAAACATTATCTTAAGTACCATAGAATGGAAAACATGGTAATAACACATGAAAATATCTTGAATAAACATAGTATAATTAAAATCTTGAGTATTCTTGAGAGATGAATCAAAAATTTCATCAAAGTAAGCATAAACGTAAACAATCCCAAAAAGCGATTTGATTATCTCAATAAACTCTTATAACTTAGTAACCTGGGATCATACTATCCATGTAAAAAAAAGGAAATTACATGAAGATTAAAATATCATGAAAATAATTAGATTCATGATATAACATGTAAAATGGAATTATATACACCTTGAAAATGAGTTTAGGTGCATAAAAAACAAGAGTCTCAAAGAAGGCAAACTGAGACAAAACATTTTTACCGATTTCGTAACTTTTGAAAATTAAACCCCATGAATGAAAGTTAATAAAATTGATATGTCAATACCTATATATTTAGGTATAATATACATATAATAAAATCATGTTGTGTATATACATCACACAAAAGGAAAGGGTAATGAACATAACATGTATCTCACAGGAATACAAAGTGAGATGAAATCCCCTTACCTTGTGTCTTGACTCTCTTCAAACTCGTACAGGATTCATCTATAATAAATATAATTTTAGTATAAATATTTTTAAGAAGAATATTTTTATACATAATACCATATATGGTTTTATTATGACCTTATATTACCTTCTTGTTAATAATCATATGTTAAGGTTTCAATTCAGGTAATATTTTCTTTGTTCTTCGCATGTGTCTTAATTTGTTATATTGTTGGTATTTATACATATATCATGATTAAAGAATGTAAATAAAGATATAATATCATTAATATCCATTATAAATATGTATATATATTATAATAATATGTATTATAAATAATTATGAAATTTAATACACCGTTCATGGAGACGGTATGATGTACGTACGTATGAATGTTGTTTCCGTTTTAATTGTTGTTTTGAAAGAAAGAAAGAAAATGAAATAAAAGTGTATATGTATATAATAACATTATATTATAATTATAATTTTATATATATCATATAATTTCACTAAAACCATCCTTAATACATTCCATGTAGTGTGTGAACGAATCACATTTCTTTGAGGGGGTGGTAGTCCACACTTCCTCAAATGAAATTATCGTAATTACACTAAATGGAAAGTAAAAATATGTGCATGTAAAAGTAATATAAAAGCTTATATAAATAATAAATATAATATATGAAATATATAAATAGATTTTCCATCATAATTTCACCATTAGAGGTGGTAAAATAGAAATGAACAATCATCGTTTAGTGAGGTGGTAGTTCATCGTACACGTAAACATAATGTTCGATATCCATTAGATGTATGTGTGGGTAATTTTAGGTCAAAACATTTGTATAAAAACATCCTAATATATTGAGTATACTATTTTCTCATACAATGAGGGAATAAAGAGAGTGGATGGGTGGATAAGGAAAATAAAGAAAATGAGCTTCAGGGAAGATGTTACCTCTTAATCGGGAAACTCCTTTGGGTTTGTACCAAAAGGCATCCTTGAGTTGCCTTTTACCTTGGAGAATACTTCTAGGAGGAATTTATGGAATTTTGGATGTTATTTTAACTAATTTTTGGTGATCCAAGTTTCTTGATTAGTGTGAGGAAGTTGGTAGATGTGGTGGCCATTTATATGAAAGTGAAAGGACACAATTTACATTTTTGAACTCAAATTTTGTGTACACATTTTTTACCTAAAAAATCAGAAAAAACCAAAAAACACTAAATAATGGAAGTTTAACACCCAAATAATGGTCATATAATGGGTTTTGTAAAATTTTCTAGGTCGTGTTGGGTCTTATATTTAAGGTTTAGAACTTTATTAACCTAATGTTTCTCTTAACTAATGTAATTAATTTTAATTACATTCACTGATATTTTTGGTAAAAAACAATGTTTGCCTTATTATAAATTATAAATTTCTTTCATTCAAAATATGGAATCAATTTTTCAAAATTATAATCACAGAAGTGGTAGAAATTAATTTAAAATTAATCTCGTAGTCAGGTCAACAATGTGGGTTTTAAAGTAAAAATTATCAAAAGTTTTCTAAGTTTTTATATTCAGTTTCAATGTGAAATTAGTTACAATGACCAATATTGGATTAATTGATAAAAATATTATCTAATTAAACTATTAAAACAATTAAAAATATAATTTATCATTATAAATAGATAAAATAAAAAATCATTTTTGAATTAAAATATGGCATTTTTCATTATTCATCCAATAATGAAGTTTATCATAAAAACCCCAAAAAATCACCCTAAGATAATTTTGACCTTATAAATTAAAAAAATTATTATATTTTATCATATTCAATTTAAAAATGTGTCTAAAAATAATTTTATTAATTTTCACAGATGGACATTAAAAGCGGTTCATTCGAGAAAATTGTACTTTTAAACATAGAAGGACATTACCAAATATCATATATTTTATTATAAAAAATTTAAAAATTTATCTGAAAATTAGTTATTACTATTCATATAACTAATTTTAATGGCTAAACTATAATTATCTTATTTAAATAATTATAACAATAAAATGATGTTTCATAGAAACATCGGTGTTGTGTGTAATGTATTCCAAGTAGATGTTGCGTGTAACATAATCCAAGTTAGTGTTGTGTGTACAGTAAGACAATTTAGTGCCATGTGAATGGAATGTTTAAATTATTATATTGTAATATATAAATAAAAATTTAATTTTTTCATAAGGAAAAGGTCCATAAAAACTCAGGGTGTTACATTCTACCCCCCTTAAAATGAATGTTTGCATCAAAATTAATCACTCAGGTAAAAAAATGAGGATAATTCTAGTTTATCATATCCTAAATTTCCCACATAGCTTCCACTAACTGGTGATTTATCCACAAAACATTGAACAAGTGATTAGTCTTGTTTTGTAGAACTTTCTCTGATTGTTCCAGAATTTTAACAAGTTGTTCCTCATAAAAAAGATATTACTTCAACGGTATAACCTCAGGGTTTAGTAAATTTGAAGGTTAAGGTATGTACTTTCTTCAGAGAGATACATGAACACATCGTGGACTTGAGAGAGATTTTAAGTAAGTTCCAAGTGATAGGCTATAATCTCAATAAGATCAAGAATCTCAAAGGGACCAATATAACTAGGACATAGTTTCCCTTTCCTCCCGAATATCATAAAATTCTTACTGGGTGAAATTTGTAGAAACACCATTTCAAAAACATAAAATTTTAGATTAAACATATATTTATCAATATACATTTTTGATCGACTTTGAGGTACCTTGATATGTTGTTGAATGGTTCTAATAATCTCGACCATTTCTTCAGCGATCTCAGGTCCTAAGAGATTTCATTCTCCAACATCATCCCAACACATTGGGGATCTAAATTTATTCCCATATATGGTTTCATATATTCCCATATGAATTTGTGATTGAAATATATTATTATAATGAAAATTAACTAGATGAAGTTGTTGTTCCCAACTGCCATTGAAATCTAACGAACCAGATCGCATTATATTCTCTAGGATTTGAATTATTCTTTCAGACTGACCATCTGTATGAGGATGATAAGTAGTGATGAAACTCAATTCTTTATCATGTTTTTACAGAATACATAACCATAACATTGAGGTAAACCTCTGATCCGGATCTGATACAATAGAATGTGGTACTCCATGCAACCTTACCACTTCCTTAATGTAAATCCTAGGAAGACGATCCAAAGAGAAATATTCTCTGATAGCATTTAAGTGTGTTTAATTAGTAAGGAAATATAATACCACCCATATATTATTAAACCCATTAGAGGTTTTGGGTAGTCCAATGACAAAATACACAATGGTTTTCTCCCATTTCCATTATGGTATAGGTAATAGATGCAACATCCCCTTTGTTTTTTTCTTTTAACCTTAACATGTTGGGATTCCAGGCACTGAGATACAAACTCTATAATATCTCTCTTCATGTCATACCACTAGAAGTATTATTTAAAGTCCCTATACATCTTCGTACTTCTAGGATGAATAGAGAATTAAGAACTATGATCTTCCTCTAATAGCTCATCTTCAAATATGGTATGTAAGAACACATACACGGTTCCTGAACATTATCATTCCATCCTGATCAAGGTTAAACTCTAAAACATTTATGACTTTCTTTTTCAACTCTTCATCTTCCTTCTGTACCTCCTTAGTATGAAAATTCATTTGAGAAAGATAATATTTTCCCCTTCATTCAATATTTCAAGGTTCATCCTTTTTAAATCTAGAAATATTTGATCTTTTGTGATCCTTGTCATAAATAATCTAGAATAATCCTTCCAAATCAAAGAATATGCCACCTTGTTCGCTTTACTATGGCAGTAATGTATTAAGTAGTCATAATCCTTTATCAACTCTAACCATCTTTTGTGGTTCATGTTCAACTCCTTCTGTGTGAATATATATTTTAGAATTTTATGATTAGTATATATATCACACTTTTCACCATAAATATAATTCCTCAATATCTTTAATGAAAAATTACCACTGCTAACTCCAAATCATGATTTGGGTAATTTTTTCATGAATATTAAACTGTCATGAGTCATAATCTATAACCATGTTATTCTTCATATGAAAACATCCTAATCCCTTCTGGGATGCATCTCTATAGAATAAAAATCCTTCTCCACTATATAATAATGTAAGAACAGGTACACTGACCAACCTTCTCTTCATTTCTTTTAAATTTTCTTCTCATTCATCTATCCAGAGGAACATAACACCCTTTCAAGTTAACTTGGTTAGAGGATTATATAGTCTTGATAAATTCTCCATAACCCATCGATAATATCCTACTAAACCAAGAAATATATAGATCTCAGTCAATGTGGTTGGTCTAGGCTATCATTTAATAGCCTTCATCTTTTATGGATCTACTTTTTTACTATCTCTTGAGATTATAAAACCCAAAAATGAAACCTTTTACAAAAAAAGTTTTCACTTTTTAACTTTTTCATATAGACTATCCTTACTTAAGGTCCTTAGTACAATTATCATGCGCTCTTATTGTGCTTCCATTCTCTTTTAATAGATAATAAAATCATCTACAAAGATTAGCACAAACTGATTGAGGTAATCTCTAAATACTCTATTCATTCAATCCATGAATATTGCAGGGGAATTATTAAGACCGAAAGTCATCACTATATATTCATAGTGATAATACCTTGTACAAAATTCCATCATGGGTATATCTTATTTCTTTACCCTCAACTGATGATATTTGGAATGAAGGTAAATCTTGGAAAAGTATTGAGTTGTACGTAGTTGATCAAACAGGTCATCAATATGGGGAAGAGGATACTTATTCTTGATTTTGATCATGGTCAACTCTTAATAATCAATTAATAGATTCATTTATTTATATATCTTTTTCAAAAAAGAACTGTTGCACCCCAAAGTGACACACTTGTCCAAATGAATCCTTTATCAAGTTTTTCTCTGAGTTTCTCCTTCAATTCATGAAAATCAATCAATACTATTCTATAAGAATTCTTTTAAATTTTTGTGGAACTAGGTATGACTTCTATTAAAAACTCAACTTCACATTTTCATGGAAGGCTAGAAAACTCTTCTAGAAAGACATCCACGAAATACTGAATAATAGGCATATCATCGATGTCGATATTTTCCCCCACCATTTGAGATAAAAAAACATTTTTAATGGGAATTAATACCTATACCCTATATTTAATCTCCACATGAAGTTCATACCCATCATCACCTTGATGAATGATCATTGGAGGGTTTGAAATATCGAACGTAACTTACCATCCTTGAAAATTGATGTGGTATTTATGTATAGAAATCCAATCCATGCTTAAGATGACATAAAATTCAATGAAAAGAATAATTACAAGATTTACAGGAATAAAATATCTACAAAATTTAACTGGAGATGAATCATAGCCTTGAGATGTGATCATCAAACCATTAGGGGTTTGCACTAATAATTCCACATCTAATTGTTTTGGAGGAATCCTAACACCATTAGAAAATTCATTAGATGTGAAATATTGGGTGGATCCAGAATCAAATATTACATTAGGAGTTCTAGATTGGATGGTATGTGTATCTTTCATCGCATCATTATCACACCCCTCGTCATAAATAGTGATTGTATGAGATTTCCCCATGTACATCATCTTAAGAGGTTGCTGACATTGATCATCATCACCAGCCCTTGGTTTTATGTATTTTTTTTCATAATTCCCATTCTCCTTACACTTTTAGCACTGAATCATTGGAGGTGCATTTTTTGTGACTTTTTCTCCATTATCATTTTAAAGTAACTTCTTTTCATCACTTCGCCAATAAATTTCTTATTGACCTCCTTTTCCACCCTTAAAACATTTATTATACCCCTTAAGGAAATTTCCTCTATGATTCCTCCCACACTTAGAGCATAAATAAAAATCCATATTCTTTTCTTCATTGTTTTTAGATTTTACTTTAAACTACATCTTCCTCCTCTTGTCAAAACCATGAGATTGATACATGACTCCAACCTCCATTTCAACCTTAATTGCACTAAATACAATATCTTTGTAGATACTAATGCATCTTATGGTCACTTCCCTTATAAGACTTGGATTTAATCCATTTAATATCCTATCAACTTTACTTTTTGATTCTATCCATTGACTAGAACCAAAATCATAGACTAATAAATAGTTATCATATCGAGGAACCACATAATCATGGAAATTCACTTGTAGGATGTCTATGTTATGAAACATTACTTAATATATGACACATTAGGTTTATCCTATATTATTAATATCCAACTTCTATTTAAATCCTTCATAATGGTTGATGAATATTTTTTGAATTCCCGAATCATATCCCCTAAGAGTGTCAAACCAGGTGTACAGTAAGCCATGTTTTCGTGTACCAGATTACGCAGAGTTAGTCCCAAAATATCTTGTCGGAGTTTTAACCCTTAGGTACATATGTTCTAGATCCACATACTCTTTTTGTATCCAAAAATGGATGTATTTCCAGGAGACTACTCACTCTATCCTTTTCCAAAATTCTAGGACATTTTCTTATAATTTTCTTTATCCGGGGACTTATCCCTAGATATTTTCTAAGGGTTCTCACTAAGTGTTTATCATCCAGGCTTCCAAAGGTTAAATATACCTTTTCTCAGATACCAACTATAGGAACCATATATTTTTAATCATTAACATTACATAACATTTTTATAATACTTAAACATTATTCAAAGATACACCCAAAGACCATAATTGGTCTAGTGCCTTTAGAAACATTGAATCATAAACACTGGTACATAAATGAGCTACATCATCTCAAACTAGGTTATTCGTGAATAGAAACCTTCTTAGAAACCTCAAAAATTATATATATAATCATAAACAAGTGGAATTGAAACATAAAAAGGGGTGATCTCAGATGCCCAGTAAGGGTAAACAAGGGAGACATATAAGCATAAACATGAGTATAAGGGTATGAGAACATGATCATGAAAATATAAGATCATACCCTGTATATCAAATATCATAACAAGAATCATAGAACAAATATTGGAAGTTCATAAGAAATAAATCATAATGAAATAAAGATCATAATACATGAAAGCATAAAATAGGAATAAAACATGTAATTATGTATAACACATAAGTATATAATATTATTTCTACAGTAGCCAAGGCATCGCTGCCAAGACCATCTTAGTAGTATGGTTTCACTCCCTATACCATCTTGGTATTCAAGTCTCACTCTAATGGCCATTTTAGTATCATGAGTTCACTCCTCATACCATCTTGGTAGTCAGGGTTCACTATCATGGCCATCTTAGTAGTATGAGTACACTCCTCATACCATCTTGGTAGTCATGGTTCACTCTCATGGGCATCATATTAGTCAAGGTTCATTCCCAATACCATCTTAGTTTTTCTCATGAGATATAAGTATTTAGAAAATGCATTGTAGGGAGGTATAGGTACCACCCATATCATAGTTAAATCATTCATACATGTGCCACAAGATCATAAATAGTCATATCATAACCCATGGAATGAAATGGGAATTATAATCATGTAATCATATCATAACCAATGGAAAGAGACAATTTTCATAGTAATTTCATCATAAACATAACCCATTAAAATAAGTGGGTTTAAAAACAATATAACTTGTGAAATATAAAAGGTTTTCAAAAGCATATAACCCATAAAATATAAATGGGTTTCAAATATATATAACTTGTGAAAAAAAGTTTCATAAATATAATGCCATCAAAATATAATCTATTAAGAGAATGAATATGAAGGGAAACATTCAATAATTTCATCATATATTCATGATTAACACTATTTTTTATTATCTTATATGGTAAATAATTTGGAAATACCTTTTAAAAACATTTCTTGAGTAAAATATCCTTTCTTCATTGAAATATTCTTTTTATAACATTAAACATTTTGAAAACCTTTTCTTTGAATATAGATTTATAAAATTATAAAAGAATCTTTTAGAATAATAAAAAAAATTTAAAATCCTTTTTCCTTGAAAAATATCTTCATGAATATTTTTAAAACATTCTCTAAGACATTTGTTTTTTGAATATAATAGAATTATGACCAAATAGAGATATGATCGTATTTTACTTAAAAACATTATTTTAAGTATCAAAGAGTGGGAAAGTGGTACTAATAGATGTGTATATCTTGAATAAATATATGAGAAGAAAACTCATGAGTTTATTGAGATATGGATCAAAATATTTCATTAAAGGAATCATAAATGTAAATAATCTTGAAAAGCGATGAGATTGTCCTAGTAAAATATCATAAATTGGTAACATGGGATCATACTCTATATGTAAGAAAAGAAAATTAAATTAAGCTTAAAATATCATGAAAATGTTTATATTCATGACATAACATGTAAAATGGAAGTATATACACCTTCATAAAAGAGTTTAGGTGCATAAGAAAACATGAGTCACAAAGAAGAAAAATTGAGACAAAAGGTCTTAATCGATTTGGAATCTTTTGAAACAAAAACTCCATGAATGAAAGTTTATAAAATGGATATATTAATACCCTTATATTTAGGTATAATAAAAATATAATTCATTCATAGGATGTATATACACAAAAAAATGGATATAGTGGAGAGCATAGCATGTTTCTCACAGGAATGAAAAGTGAGATGAAATCCCCTTACCTTGGGTTTTGACTCTCTTCGTACTCATACAATATTCCTGTATAATAAATATATGTTTATTATAAATATTTTAAAGAAAAATATTCTTATACATAATACCATATATTTTTTTATTATGACCTTATATTACCCACTTGTTAACAATCTTGTGTTAAGGTTTTACTTCAGGTAATATTCGCTTTGTTCTTTACATGTGTGTTAATTTGTTACATCATTGGTCCTTATACTTATATCATTATTATAGAATGTAAATCATGATATAAATATCATTAATATCCATTATATTTATATTATAATAATCTATATCATAAATAAGTATTAAATGGAATACACTGTTCATGGGGATGGTTAGTCGTATGCATGCATGATTATTGTTTCCGTTTAAATTATCCTATTGAAAGAAAGAAAGAAAATGACATAAAATTTTATATGTATATAATATCATTATAGTATAATTATAGTTTTATATATATCATATAATGTCACTAAACCCATCCTTAATACATTCCATGCAGTTTTTTAATGAATCACATCGCTTTGATGGGGTGGTAGTCCACACTTCCTTAAACAAAATTATCATAATCACACCAAAGGAAATTAAAAACATGTGTGTCCTAAAAAGAATAAATAAGACTAAATAAACAATAAATATAATATATAACATATAAAAATGTATTTTACATCATAATGTCCACCATGAGATGTGGTAAAGGTTAAATTAACAATCATTGTTTAGTGAGATGGTCGTTTACAGTACATGTAAACAAAATGTTCGATATCCATTAGATGGAGGTGTGTCTCTGTTTAGGTATAACCATTTGTATAAAAAAATACTAGTATATTGAGGATACTGTTGTTGCAATAAAATAATTTAATAAAGTGAGTGTAGGTGTGGATAAGGAAAATAAAGGAAAGGAGCTTGAGAGAAGATGTTACCTCTTAATCGTGTAGCTTCTTTTGGTTTGTGCAAAAAGGCTTCATTTATTTGCCTTATTCCTAAGGAAAGGATTCTAGTTGGAAGGGAGGGGATTTGTGAAATTATTTGAGTAGTTTTTTAGTGCTCCAAGGGTTTTGAGATGTGTGAGGATGTTGGTATAAGTAGTGGCCTTTTATAGGGAAGGGAAAGGGCACACTTGGAATTATTTAAAACAAGTTAGGAGTACCCTCATTTTTACCTAATAAAAGTCATACCAAAACAAAAATAAATATAAAATGGAAGGTTCATGGCCGATTAATAGACATAAAATTGGTTTTTTATAAGTTTATAGTTCGTTTTGGGTCTTATATTTAAGGTTTAGTAATTTATTAACCTAATTTTTCTTTTAACTGATGTAATTAACTTTAATCACCTCCACTAATATTTTTTTGAAAAAACAAATTTTACCTTATTTTAAATTATAAATTATGATTATTCAAAATATGGAACCTATTTTTTCAAATTATAATCATATAATTAGAAAAAATTAATTTAAAATTAATCCCATGGTTGGGTCAACATGACGGATTTTAAAGTAAAAATGATCAAAAGTTCGTTAAGTTTTTATATCCAATTTCAAAGTAAAATTAGATAAAATGACCAATATTAAATTAATTCCTAAAAAATTTATCTAACAAAACTATTAAACAAATTAAAAATATAATTTATCCTTATAAATAAATTATAATAAAAATAAGTTTTGAATTAAAATTCGGTATTTTTATTATTCATCTAAAAATAAATTTTATCATAAAAATCCCAAAAATTCACCCTAAGATAATTTTGACATTATAAATTCAAAAATAATTATATTTTATCAAATTGAATTTCTAAAATTCTCTAAAAATAATTTTATTATTTTTCACAACAAGACATCAAAAGCGGTTCATTCAAGAAAATGGTATTTTAAAACATAGAAGGACTTTACCCAAAATCATTTTTTTATAATAAAAAAATATAAACTATATTTGATAAGTAGTTATTACTATTCATATAAATATGTTTAATGGATAGGTTATGATTATCATATTTAAATAATTATAACAATAAAATGATTCTTCATAGAAACATTGGTGTTGCGTGTAATGTACACCAAATCAGTGTTGTGTGTAACATATGCCAAGTCAGTATTTCGTGTATTGTATGATGATTTGGTGTTGTGTGAAAGGAATATTTGACTTAGTGTATTTTAATATATAAATGAAAATTTAATTTATTCAGAAAAAAAAAGACCATAAAAACTTGGGGTGTTACATTAAGACTATACATCTAGAGAGATTTATCATCAATATTTTCAAGAGATATCTTGTACATTTTATTCAAATGATTAATAATGGAGAAAACATGTCTCAAAAAAACACACAAACATATATAGGAGTAGTTTTCAAGTTAGATCCTTGTAAATCATTATATCTTATGAATTTTATAGTCTGTATACACAAGTCAGGTTTAAAGACAATAAGAGGAGTGTATCAGAGATCTAATTAGATACATTGACTGAATTAATAAGAAGGAATATTTATAAATGGAAAAGGATAATTAATTAACCACTACCCCTCTTAATGATCTCACTATACTTGGGACCATCAAGTGGTATCATAGCTCCAGTTTTATTTTGAAAGTATTTCACCTTTTCTGAAAAATAATGATAAAAAATGGATTCAATGGTAGAAGAGTTTCTTTATTTGATGGAATGAACTTTTACAGATAGAAGAACTTATTGATTCTATATCTTCTTTCATGGGGAATTTAGGTAATATATGTTATAATAATGGGATTTAATCCTCTATGAAGAGATTATCCCATGATAAATGCAGAAAATAAATTATAAAAGTGCATGGGGAAGTAAGGAATACCATCCTATAATCCCTATATCAAAAATAATTTACCAAAGTGATGGGACTTAAAACTACCAAAGAGATGTGAGAAAAAATTAAAAATATGAATGAAGGTAATGTGAAGATCAAGGAAGCCAATATTAAGATATGTAATGCAAGGATTGAAGATATTTTGATGATAGATGATGAGAAAATTGATGGTTCCTTCACATGGGTTAATGAGATACTTAGTATCATTAGAGGATTTGGCGATACTTTAGAATATTATATTGTGATGAAAAATCTGCAGAGAAATTTCCCTAATATATTTGATCTAAATATATCTTCCTTGGAAGAGATTCAGATATATTTCTAGATGAACCATGGAACACTATTCTCAAATATGATATGAGAAAAGTCCCATTGTTTATAAATAATATGAAATGAGAAATGGAATTTAAGTAGTTGAAAGATCTAAAACTGAAATACAATAAAGATGAAACACTCTTAGAATCCAAAGATGAAGGTGATGAATAATATAATAAAATAATATCTTGTATTTATAAAAAATGAGAATAATATGGGGGAATTATAAAGGTAATATCTCTATTAAGTTATTAAATTATAGAGGTGTTGGGAACATATTAGTTAATTTTATAAATGATGAAAATGATGAAACTAAGAGTGAGATGAAAAATAAAGGTTGTTATAGAAGGAATTTGGGAAAATTTTGGAAAGATGATCATATGAAGAAAAATGTTTCTAGATAATTTAGGTTGAATTTAATGATTAATTAATGGAGTGTATAATCACCATCCACATGTTATTCAGATTATGATACCTCTCAACATCACACATTCATCACTTATAAGGTTAAAAGTCATAAATTCATATAAATTCGTAAAGAAGAGGGAGAGGAAGGAAATACTAAGTATATTTTAAGGTTAGAAATTGAATCTTGGATGGATAGGAACACCAATCCCAAGAAGAAGATAAATCTGCTAGAGAAGTAGAAAGGTACTACTGATGTTAAAAGAAGAGATCACATAAAAGAGATTAAAAGTTCTACTATAAATATTCTATAACAATATAATATTATGGAATATATTAATGAAAAGTTAGATACAAATAATAACAAAGTAAATGAGTCTCAATATCAGTTCCATAAATATAAATACACCTTGAAGACCATGATAAAAGATTATGAGAAAGTAGTGGAAATTCAAGCTGAATCATCCAAGGATACTGAGAAGGCCCTCTATAAGAAAAATTTATAAACTATTTCTAAATAATCAAGTGATACTGAATCTATTTCCTTTAGTAGTATATATACTAAAATTTATTCTAATGATGTTTTAGCAGAATAAATTTTTAAAAAGTGTCCTCCAATAGTAAAGAGAGTTATATATGAACTTATAAAGTAAATATCTTCCAAGTTAGAGGAAAAAAACAAAGGAAATAATATTCATGTACAGTAAGAATATTTTTATAAAAAACTCATAAATATATGGGGAGATCATGTTTAAATGGATATTTTTGTCTCTATGGATGTTTTAGTAATAAATCCTATGATTTTTCGTACAATATTTCAATACTATTAAACTAGAATGAATCAAGTAAAAGAACACCTAAGAAGAAAATAATTTGTTCTATAAAAAGAATAAATACTCTTAGAATACAATATTTTGAGGCTGAATAAATTAAATGACATATCTACAAGACTGTTGAAGTTTACAATAATTGAATAAGTATAATATATGGTTAAAATGATATAAGACAAAGTGTATAGATGATGGAATCACAAAATTATGCTCATGAGGGAGGAAAATATGAAGTCCAAGAGAAGTCATGTGATAGATACAACATGTTTAGAAATATTATTTGAAATTTTAATCTAGATAAAATTAAAATGTGGATAATAGTAAGCTCACACATGAGGATGCATGTACCTTTGTTTCTCATATAATCAAATAATTCTCGTATAAGAATCATGTTTAGAATAGTGATACCACTAAATTAACTACTAATAAAAATGATAATAAAATTGGTAAAATAATAATGAAGAGTATTCTTAATGATTAATTTTAGAAGAATAGAAGATCCAGGTTGTGAGACATCTATCGAACATCCTTTTCTTAGTAAAGAGAAAGGTATTCCCTACTTATTACTTAAATATTTTGATTATTTATGATAAATTTGATGGAATTTAATGAGATGTGCTGAGGAAAACTCTGTTGTAAATCATGAAGTAGTCACTTATCATGGAGTATTCTCACTACCATGATGAATAAAGAGACTTCATTCCTCTAAGGAGATAAAATATAAAGATTGTCTTTCCTAAAATATCAATTTTTATTTAAATATAGACATATCTACTCAAAATAGATATTGAGTTATTCCAATCACACTTTTCACCATTATTCTAATTTTATCAAATATATTTACAAAGGGAGAGTATTGTTTAATGTGTATCTAAATAGAAAGGAGGATTTAATTACCTTGCACTTAAAATTTATGATCTCTTTGTTAAGTTTAATGCATGGTATGTATTTCTTGGTGAATCTATTTTAAATCCCTATATTTATATATTTATAAGTAGTATCATGTGTTGAATTAATATTGGGTAGTCATGTGGTCTTGGTAAAGTCCCACTTCTTTTATACATTGAGTTCACCCACATAGACTTAGAGTAAATTAACTAAATTATCTTGGCTAAGTCTTTTGGGTTTTCACCATTCTCTCAAAAAAACAAGTGGAAATTAATAATTAAATATGGAAATAATTTGATATGAGGATACCCTATTCTAAATAAGAATATGAGGAAATGAGTGAGATATCAACTCCAGCAACAACCTATGAATTTATTTTCAACAAGAGGGAGAAGAAAAAAAGTTTAAGAATGCATATTGATATGAAGGATATTGGTTGTATTGACAATAAATCCAAAGGGTAATATTATTGTGATCATGCCTTGACTATATTTTTTTGTTAACAATAAAAGATACTAGTATTGTGATAAGGTGTAAATATGTGTTGGAAATATGTGAGATGATACCATTATTCATGGAAAAATAAATAATAAGATTTATTAACTACCTTGAAGAACTTTTCTTAGAAATATTTGAGGAATAAACCTTAATTATAATGATTGTGAAGTTGTTATGTAATAAAATAATGTAAAATTTTATTGGGTGTAGAGATTTTGTCTAAAAGTTTTGATAGAATATGGAAGTAATTGGTATTGATTATGAAATTCATCATATTATTTTGAGTTAAAATGGGTACTTGCGTGTAGGTAAATATTAGTTAATTCATGTTGTGTAATGGTAATTACACCTTATATAATGATAAGACAAGAAACCCATGAGATGTGTAAAGGTATGCCTCAAATTAAGAGATTCATCAAGGTAGAGTGAGAATTATACAATTTTTTTAAAGTTATTCTCCAACCAATATAAATTTTACAAAAATATTTGGGTTCTACATAAAGTTTTTTCACACCATGTTTAAAGGTATGCATTAAATTCTAGGAGATACGTAAAGAAAACAATGGAAATCATTGGAAACATAAGTGTAAAATTGAATTTATAGAGGTTTCTTCAAGGAAATCCTAATCTTTATTAAGGTCATCTCAATTTATAAAGAGATATATAGATATTTTAGTGAAGCATTTTAAAGGTTCTCGGGATTGTGTGACTTCACAACTAAGTGTATGTGTTTGAAGCTATTTGTAATCCTTTGAATGAATCATAAGACTTGAGATGGATTTTCATATGACTTAAATATTTTCATAAGAGTTAAAAGTGTTATAAAAATCAGTTTTTCTAACATTTGGAAAATTTGGGATGTTTTTATATGACTTGACATCAAGACTTAGTAAATTTTCCAAATTTTTCAGGGTAAGAACCATAGGATTTCTAGATTCAATATTTGATGAAGAATAGATTAGATCATGTGATTCATATAAATATATTCAAGGATTAAATATCATGATCAATCAAATAGTTCATAATCCTAGATACTAGGAGTCAATGCATGAACCTAGAGGTGATTCTTTGAGTTTGAATAAGATATAATTGAATAAGAAATTGGAGACTTAGATGAGATCCATTCCAAATAAATAGAGAATAATCTATAAGGACCTAATAAATGAAGACAGTAATACACCAAAGTGGATTTTCTTTAGTTATTTTGGAGGGTATTTTAGTAAATAAGACTTCCTATGGGAAACTATGATGCAAAAAGAGACATGGAAGTGTGTGTGGTGTCTAAAAATAGAGAAAGATTAAAGATAAAATTGAAATAAACTACACATTAGTTTCATTACAGTGGTCATTTTGACAAGTAATTATTTCTGAAATCTCAGCACAGTGGGTTCTATTTCTTAGGATATGTTCTGGTGCTTCATGTATTCATGAAAATTTTGAAGATTAGTGATTTTTGAAGAATATTAGTCTTTGATTATTCAAATATCACATTGGTTCAAATGCTAATCCATAAGAAGATTTAAATGGAAACCTTGACTCGGTTTAAAGAATATTGAATTATTTCAAAGAGGCGAAGATATCGCTACCTAAAATCATAGAGTTTTCATAAAAGTTATGAATAATAATGTGAATATAATATTATAGGAGATTAATATTTTGGGGTTATCATAACTCATCGAAACTACTATGTTTTTGATGAAATACATTCAGTCAAATAATAATATTTTCCAACACATCAAGGAGATCCTATGTGTTGAAGAAATTAATAGAGGACCTATGATACTCATATATTATAGAAGGGTATGTGATGGAGGTAAGAGGAATGAGACACTTCTAACTACTAATTATATTACCATATCATTAAGAGATCTAGTGAGTAAGGTGAAGTGATCCTCAAGGAGTGAAGACATGCATATATGAAGGGGAACAAGGTCGACTATCAACCAATGAATAATTCAAAGACCCATTCAAGAAGGAATTCAAGATGACCATTTAAAACTTTTATAAAGTAGTATAAATATTCATCCAGAAGGTGGAAAGAAGAATATTTTTGAGATATTTCTTCAAATGGTGGGATACAAGTATAAATAACCCAATAGGAGGTAGATTTTGTGAACACTTAAAGACAAAATATTTTAGGAGATTATATTCTATGTATTTAAAGATATTTCTCATCTTGATTTTTAGAATATATCATTCACATTGAATTCAAATAATTTGTAGAGGAGAAACCAAGTCCCGAAACATGGCCCAAACATTACAAGGAGTATGCATTCAAGGATGAACTTTTTAAATCCTGTTGTCTTGTTCTGTTTACTTTGTTCATACTTTGATAAGGATAAGAGACAAAAAATAGGAGCACATCAAATATTTATGTGGATATAGATGTTGAATTAAAAAAGTGTGATATTTATAAAAGAAAAATAGAACATTTATTCACCCATTCCCCTCTTTGTGATTACATCAGACTTGGGAACATTGAAAGGTGTGTATTGATACTCTCTCACCCTTGGTTTCTTCAAGATTCAATACCGATATTTAGGTGGATAAATTATTTTTATCAGTTACATAAAAATGAAAATTGATAGATTTCCAAGAATTTTTTTTATGTAAAACTTACTTGTGTTCTGAATGTTTTTAATTTTTGTGTTGATATAAGTGTTGGTATATAATGTTTTTTTATTCAAAAATGATATATCCATAAATTTTTATTAGTTTACTCAACCTGAAAATTTTTTTAATAGCCTCTAAATAAAGATATGGAAAATTGTATGAGATAATTTAATTTTCTTGGTGTTATGGATAGCTTTGTTGTCTAATTAAAACCTCATTTTTTCCATACTTAGTATGCCATACATATACTTTGAGTGGGATGAATAAAGGAACATTACATTATAATTAATTGATATCTCCATATTCCATGTTTTTTTCATTTTTTATCAATAAAGGGGGAGAATAAAATGATAAAATTCATTGAGAAAAATGGAAGATTTTAAAAAAATAACATATTAAAGTACCATTTTCTAGCAATGGAATTTAAAAAAAGTAAAAAGGGTGATATTGAATAACAAAAGTCATGTTTGTGTTATTTTTGTTATCAATAAGGATCAAAGTAATTAATAGAATTTGTATGATGTCAATATGTTGATTTTATGTTTCTTGGAAGGTTATTAGAATTCCTAAGAATATTGATAAGAATAATAAGGATAATAAATGTGTGGATGTGGTTTGAAAGTCCCTAATTCCATTAAAAAGAGAAGATAAGTTTGAGGTTGTTGGATGAATATTTATAATATTTCTATTTTGGATAAGGAATTCTAAGAAGTTAAAGATAAAATTATCCAAATAACATCCTTATCTGCTATCCATGAAGCTAGAACTCTATTGGTATTCAGCCAAGATTAAATCCAGGATACAATTGATGGCATCATGGAGGGTACATAGAATTAGTACAGGTTGGTACAGTTGTGAGATAATAGTTGGGAAAAGGTTGTGATTAGGCTAAATTTTATATATATTTTATTGCCACTTTTCCATTATATTTCATTCATATACTGGATAATGAATGTGGTAGATGTACAATTTTATAGAAAACTGTGCTTCCAAAGATTCCAAGTAAGAAAGATAGAAAAACTGCAAAAATGGACAAGTATATGTCGTGACGTCAAAGTTCATGTCGTGTACTTGATGATCACAGCCCGCATCAAGCCATGAATATTAAGTCATGAACAACCACAATGACTAAAGGAATTTCCATTTCATGTTGGGACTCCCTTCTACATGTCATGACACCAGTCAAACTGAATGCTGAGAAATCCACAAGGATTCAATGTGAAAATCGAGTTGGCCATGGAGTACACATCGTGAACCACCTATACATGACGTGACCATGGTCGAAAATAATTAATCTGAGAAAGATCCATTTTCCATGATGGAGATCCTCGTCAAAATAAACCGGATTTAGGGTTCACAATGTGATGATCAAGTACATGTCATGTCCAATTTCTCCTATATAAGGAATAGCACTACAACACATTTGAAACATGCTTGGATGAGATCTCTCTCCCTTTTAGAATACTTTCGAGATTTCTTTATCTTTTCCATCTCTAAATGTAACATCCCAGGTAAATAAAGAATATTAAATTCTAATATTTATCAATATTTGTGAATTAAATTTTAATATTACTTTAAAATTAATTCTATGATCGATGGTGTACCCAATACGCAACAACGAGTTTCTTTGAAATCTTACGTTGCACACTAATAATATAATAATATTATTTTAAATAATAGTTAACGCCTAGATGTTGTAATGAAGGGAATGAACATAACTAACTACAAAATGATAAAATATGTTTTTTAAATATTTTTAAATTTATCCAATAAATTTTATAGGCTTAAAATGCAAATGAATCCAATTTTAAGAATAAATACCCTAATATTTTTTAAAGATTGTTTTAACACCTTTTGATGGAGAACCTTTTTTAACTCTAACTTTTGGCAATTTTATAAGCTCTATTTATCAAAATAAACTTATTCTTTAGAATTGGGACATTGAAATTTACTTTGGATAAATTTTTGGTATTTTTCTAACAATGTTCATTTTTTTAATGAATAGTGAAAAATAATGCATTTTACTTCAAAACTGTTTTTTCATCTAATTTAATTATACGTTTAGATTATCTTTTTAATTGTTTTTAATTTTAATTAGAATATATTTTTATCATTTAATTCAATGTTGGTCATTATAATTAATTTCACTTTGAAAATGGACATAAACAAGTATCAATCTTTTGATAGGTATTGTTTCTTAAAAACACACTATTTGTTTTGACAGCGGGATTTAACTATATAATTAATTAATGAAACTTCTATTTTTTTAATTTTATAAAATGGAAATAATTTTTGAATTTTTAATATCAAATATATCTTAGTTTGAATTTTTGTATTTTTCTGATAATGGTCATTTTTTAATGAATAATGAAAATACAGCATTTTAAATCAAAACTACCTTTTCGTCAAATTTATTTATATAGTTAGATTGTCATTTTAATTGTTTTTAAAGTATAATTTAATTATGTTTTTATCACTTAATACAATTTTGATCATTGTAAGTAATTTCACTTTTCAATTGGATGTAAAAACAAGTCAATCTTTTGATAAATGTTACTTCTTAAAAACTCGTCTTTTGTTTTGACAATGAGATTTACTTTTAAATTATTTACTACAATTTCTGTGTTTTGAATTTGGTAAAATGGGTTCCACATTTTGAAATAGAATTTCCAAATTATGTAATTAATAATCTTTTGTTTTTGGACATTATGAATAGTAACGATGGTAATTATCTTTAATTATCATGTTTAATTAGTAATCAGGAAGTTAAGGGTAATAAAATAATATCATAAAAATATAAAATTACCCCAACATGTTTCCTAATGATTTTGGTGGTATAACGGTCGACCATGTGATGCCTTGGGCCAACTTTGGGGCCCCATGGAATAACTTTAGTGTGATAGTGACTTTTTATCAAATTTTTTTTAAAGAAAAGAAATATAACAATGGTTTTTATATCCTAAGTAAAACAATTTTAATTTAGTTTATATAAATGATCGATTTAACTATAACGAGTCATTGGAAATATAAAAATATTTCCTACATGATTGTAATTTTTTTATAATTTTTAGACATTAAATAAATAAATTTATTTATGACACCGTGATGTTGTAGTGATTACCTCATTAATGAACGATTTAAATAAAATGAAAAGATAAGGTAAAATCTAAGACTTACACTTGTCAAAAACCGATTGGATGTGTGGATTTCGAACCCTTATCACATTATCCTTGAAATATATAATTTTGGGACCTTTAAAATCCGAAAAGCATTTTAAAATAAATTAACATTTCATGACCTTCCAAGAGTGCCCCTCCTCCCTCTTATAAAAGGCCCCCACCTCTACCCCCTTACCCACACCTCTCAAGCCCTTGGCTCATCCAACCTCTACTCATATTGTCCCTCCAAATCCCTCTATTACTCCTAGAAGCCTCACTTAGGGCACAATTCTTTCCAAGGAATCCTTTGGGATCAAATCAAAAAGAGTTACCTGATTTAAAGGTAATGTCTTCTCTTATGTTCTTTTGTTTTATTTTGCTTCTCCAACCCCATAAACTATTTTTATTCCTTTAATTTGTAAAAACACCAGTATCTTCAATATACTAGGATGTTTTTATGAGAATTATTTGAGCTACACTTACACACATGTCACGACCCGTCCTCAGGGCCCATGTCGTGACTACCCCAAGCCCACCTTCCATAGGCTAGGGGCTGGCGACTAGCACCAAAGGCGTAAATCCCAAAAAAGGGGAAGGGAATACCTTTATAAAAGAAAACAAACACCACAGAGTATGCAAACTGAAGTAAACACTAAGTAAACTGTAAAACAAACATGCTGATGTACAAGGGGCCAGAAATACAAGCCCAAAAGAAAGGTACAGCTACAACAGATAGTAAAGTACAACTCAAAGGAAAACAGCTGAAAGGTGACAAGCCCCTCCTAGATCATCCTCCGGTTTCCTACCTGAAGGGCAGGTAAAGATATTCTCCTTAGAATTCCACGTCCGTTCGTCTCCTCCGGGTACCTACTCGTCGTGAAATCCACCTCCGGGAACCGACTCAACCTGATATCCACCTCTGGGCACCGACTCGTCGAGATATCCTCCTCCGAGTACCATCCAGCTCTACAAGCCTCAACCACGATCAGTGATGTCCGTCGTCTGCAACCAACACAACGTAGTGCGGGCAAAGCCTGTGCAGGGGTGAGTATACTATACTTAGTAGGGACCCTGAGACCCCCAAAGGTCTCCCGGAATTCACAAAGGATAGACCACAAAGAAAAGATACAATCACGAAGTATCATCCAACACTACTTAGGTATATGCCCATACATATACCTAAGTCATAAAATCCAGTTCAGCTCCAACTCACGAGATCAAGTACAATCTAGTCCACTCATGAAAGTAAAAATTAATCCACACAGGAAAGTACGACCCAATCCACACATGAAATCATAATCCGATCCACACAGGATAAAAAGTCAATCACATCGAAGATAATGATTGAAAGTCAAGACTCAACTCACGCAGGTATCCATTTATGAAGAGGGGTGGAGATGATTAGATGTAGCCTTTGAATCATCTCCTCTGCCGAACCCACGTAGGATCCATGTTTAGTAGTCATCGCTATCGAACCCACGGAGGATCCAAGTATAGTAGTCATCGTCATCAAACCCACGGAGGATCCCAGCACGGTAGTCAAACCCACGGAGGATCCCAGGACAATAGTCATCCACGTCGAACCCATAGAGGATCTCGGCACAGTATTCATCCTCGTCAAACCCACGGAGGATCCGAGTATGGTAGTCATCCTCATCGAACCCACGGAGGATCCCAGTATGGTAGTCAAACCCATGGAGGATCCCAGTACAATAGTCGTCCTCACAGTCACAGCCAGTTCTAGGGTTCCCGCACACAGCAGGCTCGTTCTGGGAGGATCTGCTCCATGATCCAAGGGGTTCGATACATCAACTATCACGTATACCTGAGTTAATGTATCAAAAATTTCCGTCTCGACAAAAGGAATTCAACGCGATAGACGGCGCGTCAATCGGACGCCCGGTCTGAGAGTTGTTGACTTTTTCGTCCAAGGGGCCAGGTTGGTTTTTAAGTCAAAACCAACTCAACCGTACTCCAACTATGTCCAAACCTCGAGCGGGGTAAGCCAAAAGGTCTGTCTCACTGAGAGGAAACTAACAAAGTCGACGGCACGTCAATCGGACGTCCGGAGCTCAGGTTACAAGTGTTTCCACTCCAAAGGCCCGATTCGTTTCGTGTTCGAACCAACCCAGTCATACCCAAAGTTCTCCAAAACCTTGAGTGTAATATACTTAAACTAATGTCTCAATCCAAGTATCACATCTCAACTGACGGTGCGTCAATCGGAGGTCCGCAGCCCAAGTTACGGATGTTTGAACGAATCTATCCGTTTTTAGGGGGGTTTGGGCCCGGACCGACCCGGCCCAAAACCCCCTGGGCCAGCCCGAACCGGGTCGACCCGACTCGAGTTGGGGTCTGGCCCAGCGCCGCGTCCCGGCCCAGCGGGAGGCCCGGCCCAGCGCCTGGGCGCCCGGGCCCAGTGCGAGCGGCCCGACTCGGTTGGGCACTCGGTCTGTGACCGAGCAGCGCGAAGGGGGGGGGTGATGCCCCCCTCGTCCTGTAATGGCGGCCCCATGGGTGGGGACTGCCTGTCCACCATCGTGGGTTACGACCCACGGAATTCTGAACGGCCGGCCCGGTTGGCCGGCCGGTGCCACCACCGCGGGACCCCGCGGTCCCACCCTCCAAGCGTCGGCGGCCGGTTTATCCGGCTGCCGCCAGGTCTTCCGCCGCGGCCAATGGGTCATGGCTCTTGATGCTCCGGCGGCTGGGGAGTCTGGTCGCCCCCTGTCAGTGACCGCCATGTCCTTAAGTCGCGGCCCTTATTCGACCGGCGTGGCACCGCCGTGGCCCGCCCTGGTCGCGGCCCTTCAAGATACTCCGGTGCGGCACGACGGTGACGTGGCCCCTTCTTCAGTCGCGGCCTCTTTCAGCCTTAATGGTGCGGCGTGATGGCGCCACGCTCCTTCTCCGCGGTTCCCTCATTTTCGCGTGGTGCGACGGCACTGAGCCATCTCCATTTCAATCCACAATGAAGGACAACAGTAAAAAGGGAGGAGGGTCGGCCGTGTTTGTGCGGTCCGGCCCCCTCCTATTAATCGATAGAAAGCGGCTAAATGATTAACGATGAATGCCAAAATATTCACGAACATAAAATCAAACCCCAACCTCGAAGAAGGTGTTCTTCGGTGTCGCGGTAGATGGCGTCGCGGTAGACTGGCATCGTTCCATCAACGTCGGGAAGGATGAAGCCGAGGGTGGCGTCGGCATTCTTCGTTCTTCGTTGGAGGAAGAGGAAAACTCTCCAAGTGCTGGGCATCGTGCTTCGCTGCTAGCGTTCCGCTGCTTGAAGAAGTCGTCCAGAACTCCTTCCCCTGGCCTCCTTTAAATAGGAGTGGTGGGTTCGTCATTGGCACACAAGTCATAAATGGGGGATTTATGACATAGGGCCCCACTCAATTAATCTGCTGCGGTGGAACATTAAAAAGAGAGGAAGGATCCTCATTAATTAAACACGTTGGCATTTAATTAAAGAGAGGGAGGAAGGTTCCTCATAAACATAAGGGGTTGACATGTATTAAAGAGGGAGAGGGTGTTTAATGGGGTGTTAGGAAATTCAAGGAGGTGGGGGATCATGTGGGCCCCACCCCACTTCCTCACAACTTCCTTTCCCATAACTCATAAACCACTAGTGGCGTAATAAAAATATAATTGTAAAACAACTATATTTTTATTCCTAACATTTTTAACATATCATCCCGAGGAAACGCAACTCTAGAAAAAGTATTCCTAAGCGATTATCGGCACTGCAGTTTCATCAGTGCCCTAGGATTCCAATTCCGAGCACCGGATCAAAAGTTAGAAAACCCGCTCGTTCTTTCACTGAACGTACCTGAGCTAAAATTCGGAAAATTATTTTGGGAACACCGGGCCTCAGAATTAGGCGCCGTCAGAAACTGCGTAGTCGTAGAATTCCAAAGAAAATTAAGAAACAATTTCCCTTGAAATTTATGGGTCTTTACATTACTCCCACCTCAGGGTTTTACGTCCTCGTAAAGATACATCTCAAACTAGGGAAACAAAAGAGGGTACTGAGCACGCATCTGAGCCTCCCGCTCCCAAGTGCTATCCTGGAGGTTCCCATGCTGCCACTCGAGGCGCATTAGAGGAATCGACCATCCACGTAGGACCTTCTCTTGTCGATCCTTGATCTCCATCGAGACCTCCGCAAAATTCACCCATCGTCAATGATATGAGTCAGGTCACGCACGTATCTCCTCAGCTGAGATACGTGGAAGTCGTCGTGCATCTGGTGCAACTGAGGTGGATGGGTCAAGTGGTAAACCACCCCGCCTACCCTGTTGAGGACCTAGAAGGGTCTGATGAAGCACGGAGATAACTTTCCACCTCGTCCAAATCTCTATAATCCACATCGAGGTGAGACCCGTAAGAAAACGTGGGCACCATCCTCGAAATCTAGTGGCCTCCACCCCCAGTCAGCATAAGACTTTCGTCGGCACTGAGCTGTCTTCATCCGCTCCTGGATGACCTGAACCTTCTCTGGTCCTACAAGAGCTGCTAATATTTCTTCTTTGCCAATAAGAGAAATCTTGTCTCATCCCCTGTATGAACTACGTTCTTTGCCTAATACATTCAATCCCAACATGGATGATACTAATCCATACCAAGGATGATCTCGTAAGGCCTCGATGCTACTACCAAGAGATCCAACTGTTACTCTCGCCTCCAAGGGTTGAGTCACACTGTCAACATCAGTGTGTGGTCACTGGGTCTCCTCTAGTAGGTATCTCAAAAGTGAGGGTCAAGTCAACAGTTTTAAACTAGAACCTCTTATTATCAACTACATAAAAAGAACAGGGAACAAAATGTCATAGGAACAGTGTCTTTTATTACAGCAGCCCAAGGTACAAAGACACAAAACATCAACAAAGCTATAAGCAATATGAACAAAAGTCTCCATGTCTGGAGCTAGTCCCGCTCTTGTCCATCTGCTCCAGGAGCTCCATGGTCGTAATCCTCAGCTACCTGAAGCTGAGCTCTCCCCTATCCACCTGTTCCCTGCGGTCAGGGTGGTCTCCCTGGTGTTGGTGGTGGTGGTAGTAGGGCCTCAAAGTGTCACCCACCACCCGCTGTTCGGTCAGCTCCTCTGCCTCGTCTGCCTGCTCCCTGCGGAACACCATGGTTGATCCTCTTCCTAGGAGGTCCTTCTACCACCTGCTGCTCATCTGCTGGGTGGGTCGGGCAGTCTCGAGCCATGTGACACTGCCTGCCGCATGCATAGCACTGTCTGTTCCTCGTGTGGTTGGCTCTCCGTCGTCTGCCCCGCACAACCGGATCTGCATCCTGAGATTGCTCATCTGATGGCCAGGACCGCTTGGACCTCTGTGTCATCTGTCTACTGCCAGCTACAGATGACTCCTCTATGGGTCGTCCTGCGGAGGGTCTCGTCGCTGGTGACTGCTCGGCGAGAAAACTCTCCACTAGAAGGGCTCTCTCCAACACCCCCGCCTGGGTCGGAATGTTGAGGGAGACCATTGAAGCCCTTATCTCATGCCTCAGTCCCTGCTCGAAGGTCTGGGCCATGAAGAACGAGTCTTGTACCATATCTGTGGAGTAGCGCGAGAGATCAGTAAACCTCGCCGAGTACTGGTCCATAGTCATGCTACCCTTCCCCAGCTGTAGTAACTCCTAAATGCGCACCGCACGGAGGGTGGCTGGTATGAACTTCGAGCGGAAGAGGCTCTCAATGTCCATCCAAAGAAGTTATGTCTCGCCGTGCACTTGGAGCATCATGCTCCACTATCTGCCTGCTGTCGCATGCAGGAGACTCGCTGCAAGGATCACCATGAGGTCAGCTGGTGTCCCCACTAACCTGAAAACTCAAACAACAGCCTCCAACCAATCCTCGGCTGCCTGAGGGTCCATCTCCCCACAGAACCTGGGTGGTCTCTGACGCTGAAACTCGTGCAGTGCACTAAGGTAACGTTCACTCTCAGCAGCTGTGGCCGGTGGCATCGGTGGATCGGCGGGTAGAGGTACCACCGGTGCCTCCGCTATAATGGGGCCCTACACCGAGGCCTCGTCACTCGGTGGGCTGTCATCTCATACAACACTCAAAACCCTAGCTGGATACCATCGTGGGGTCATCCTAAAAGGAATAGGTGCTCCACATTCAATACAGTATACTTGGTGAGCTGACACAAAGTAATCACAAAGAAAACTTTTGAAACGCACATGCAATCAATGTTTTCGTGCACCGAGTCGGAAAACCGAAGTCAGGGTCCTGATGTATGGATACGTCGTCCACCGCACCAACACTGGACTCCCTAGACTAATAACCACACTCAATACCCTTAACACAATTGCTTCACATAGAAGAAATATCAGAGTCCTAGGTTCTACGGTAGAACCGAACTCCTCTGATACCAATTTTTCACGACCTGTCCTCGGGGCCCGTGCCAGGACTACCCCAAGCCCTCCTTCCATAGGCCATGGACTGGTGACTAGAACCAAAGGCGTAAATCCTGAAAAAAGGGAAGGAATTACCTTTATAAAAGAAAACAAACACTAGAGAGTACACAAACTGAAGTAAACACTAAGTAAACTTAATACAAACATGCTGAAGTACAAGGGTCCAGAAATACAAGCCCAAAAGAAAGGTACAGCTATAACTGAAAGTAAAGTACAACTCAAAGGACAACAACTGAAAGGTGACAAGCTGCTCCTAGATCATCCTCTGGTTTCCTACCTGAAGGGAAGGTATAGATCTCCTCCTCAGAATTCCACATTCGTCCGTCTCCTCCGGGTACCGACTTGTCGTGAAATCCACCTTCGGGCACTGACTCAACGTGATATCCACCTTTGGGCACCGACTCTTCAAGAGATCCTCCTCCGGGTACCGTCCATCTCTACAAGCCTCAACCACGATCAGTGATGTCCATTGTCTACAATCAAAACAACGTAGTACGGGCGAAGCCCGTTCAGGGGTGAGTATACGATACTCAGTAGGGACCCCGAGACCCCCGAAGGTCTCCCTGGATCCAAAAAGGATAGACCACAAAGAAAAGATACAATAACGAAGTATCATCCAACATTACTTAGGTATATCCCCATACATACACCTAAGTCATCAAATCCAGTTCAGCTCCACTCACGAGCTCAAGTATAATCCAGTCCACTCAAGAAAGTAAAACTTAATCCACATAGGAAAGTATGACCTAATCCATATAGGAAATCATAATCCAATCCACACAGGATATCAAGTCAATCACATCGAAGATAATGATTGAAATTCAAGACTCAGCTCACACGGGTATCCATTTACGAAGAGGGGTGGAGATTATTAGATGTAGCCTCTGAATCATCTCCTCTGCCGAGCCCACGTAGGATCTAAGTTTAGTAGTCGTCGTTGCTGAACCCAAGGAGGATCCAAGTATAGTAGTCATCGTTGTCGAACCCACGGAGGATCCCAGCACGGTAGTCAAACCCACGGAGGATCCCAGTAAAATAGTTGTCCTCATCGAACCCACGGAGGATCCCAGAATCGTAGTCGTCCTCGTCGAACCCACGGAGGATCCTAGTAATGTAGTTGTCCTCGTTGAACCCACGGAGGATCCCAGTACGGTAGTAGAACCCACGGAGGATCCCAGTACAATAGTCGTCCTCACTGTCGCATCCAGCTCTAGGGTTCCCGCACACAGCACGCTCGTTCCGGGAGGATCTGCTCCACGATCCAAGGGGTTCGATAAATCAACTGTCACGTAGACCTGATTTGATGTATCGTAAAGTTCTATCTCGACAAAAGGAACTCAACGTGACAAATGACGCATCAATCGGATGCCTGGTCTGAGAGTTATTGACTTTCTGGTCCCAAGGGCCTGGTTGGTTTTTAAGTCAAAACCAACCCGACCATACTCCAACTGCATCCAAACCTCGAGCGGAGTAATCCAAAAGGTCTGTCTCACTGAGAGGAAACCAAAAAAGTCGACGGCACGTCAATAGGACGTCCAGAGCTCAAGTTATAAGAGTTTCTGCTCCGAAGGCCCGGTTGGTTTTGTGTTCGATCCAACCCGAACGTGCACAAAGTTCTTCGAAACATTGAATTTAATATACCAAAACTACTGTCTCTATCCAAGGATCGCATCGCAACTGACAGTGCATCAATCGGAGGTCCGTAGCCCATGTTACGGAAGTTTGAACGAATCTGCCCGTTTTTAGGTGGGGTTTGGGCCCGGACCGACCCGGCCCAAAACCCCATGGGCTGGCCCGAACCGGGTCGACACAACCCGGGTCTAGGTCCTGCCCACTTGGGCATAGCCCGGCTCGGCTGGGCGCTTGGTCTGTGACCGAGCGACGCGAAGGGGGGGAGCTGCCCCCTCGCCTTATAACAGCGGCCCCACGTGGGGGACCTCCTGTCCACCACCGGGGGTTAAGACCCCCGGAATTCTGAATGGTCGACCCGGTTGGCTGGCCGGTTCCACCGCTGCGGGACCTCGTGGTCCCGCCCTCCATGTGTCGGCAGCCGGTTTATCCAGCCGCCTCCAGGTCTTCCGTCGCGGCAAAAGGGTCGCGGCTCTTGATGCTCCGGCGGCCGGGGAGTCTGGCCGCCCCCTATCGGTGACCGCGGTAGCCTTAGGCCGCGGGCCTTCTTCGACCGGTGTGGCCTGTCGACGCCACACCCCTCCGCTGCGGCCCGCCCCAGCCGGGGCCCTTCAATATACTCCGTCGCGGTGCGACGGCGCCGCGCCCCTCCGCCACAGCCCCTTCTCCGGACGCGGCCTCTTTTGGCCTTAACGGCGCGGCGTGATGGCGCCGCACTCCTTCGCCATGGTTCCCTCGTTACTGCACAGTGCGATGGCACCGCTCCATCTCCGTTAGAATCCACAATGAAGGAAAACATTAAAAAGGGAGGAGGGCCAGTCGTGTTTGTGCGGTCCGGCCCCCTCCCGTTAATCGATAGCAAGCGGCTAAAAGATTAACGATGAACGCCAAAATATTCACGAACATAAAATCAAACCCCTACCTCAAGAAGGAGTTCATCAGTGTCACGATATATGGGCGTCGTTCTATCAACGTTTGAAAGGATGAAGTCGAGGGTGGCATCGGCGTTCTTCATTCTTCATTGGGGGAAGAGGAAAACTATCCATGTGTTTGGCGTCGTGCTTCACTACTAGCGTTCCGCCGCTTGAAGAAGTCGTCCAGAACTCCTTCCCCTGGCCTCCTATAAATAAGAGTGGGGGGTTCATCATTGGAACGCAAGTCATAAATGGGCGATTTATGACATAGGGCCCCACTCAATTAATCCGCTGTTGTGGAACATTAAAAAGAGAGGAAGGATCCTCATTAATTAAACACGTTGGCGTTTAATTAAAGAGAGGGAGGAAGGTTCCTCATAAACATGAGGGGTTGACATGTATTAAAGAGAGAGAGGGTGTTTAATGGGGTGTTAGGAAATTTAAAGAGGTGGGGGCTCGTGTGGGCCCCACCATACTTCCTCACAACTTCCTTTCCCATAACTCATAAACCACTAGTGGTGTAATAAAAATATAATTGTAAAACAACTATATTTTTATTCCTCACATTTTTAACATATCATCCCAAGAAAACAAAACTCCAGAAAAAGTCTTCCTAAGAAATTACCGGTGTTGTGGTTTCAACGGTGCCCTCGGATTTCAATTCCGAGCACCGAATCAAAAGTTAGAAAACCCGCACGTTCGTTCACTGAACATACCTGAGCTAAACTTCGGAAAATTATTCTGGGCACACCGGGCCTCAGAATCAGACGCCGTTAGAAACTGCGTACTCGTAGAATTCCAAAAAAAATTAACAAAAAAAATCTCTTGAAATTTATGGGTCTTTACAACAAACCTCTATCTAATGGTTGAAGAACATACTGTTTCTGTGGGCGGAAAACTATTGCCTCACGAAACAATGATTGTTCAATTATCTCCTACCACCTCTCATGGAGGCCATTATGATGTCACTGTATTTTATATACGATATATATGGTATTTATGTTTTCTATATACTTCTGTATTTTATATTTAAAATGTACCTTTATGCTTTGCATGTTGTGCAAATGCGATAGTTTCATATGAGGAAGTGTGGACTACTGCCCCCTCAAGTGATGTGACTCCTTCATGCAATACATGGAATGTATAAAGAATGAAATTAATGAACTTATGTGACCTATATAACATATATATAATACTGTAATTATAATATATATATATATATCATTTATTTTTAATTCCATTAATATAACAAAGAAATGAAAGTAGCGTTCATGCGTACGTACGACCTACCGTCTCCATGAATGATGCATTTCATTTACTTTTATCTCAAAATTTTATGGAATAGTTTAAAATGAATATTAACAAGATATATATGATATTTAAATCATTAATAATATTCTGAAGATGATGTACTTATAACTACATGGACAATTCTTTTCAAACAAGTTCATTTTTGACTCATGTACCAACCATTGACAAAAACATCTGATATGAACTCACATAATTAAATAATTATTATAACATTATAATATGTGATATGAATTGAATAATAAAATTTAAAGGAGGTCCTTAAGAAATTATAAATTGACAAAAGTTTATTATTCAAGAATATAAAGAAACGAACAAGACAAGTCGGACTTGAGGTAAGAGATCCTACCTCTCTCTTTCTTTTTAAGTACTCTCTTTTATGTCACTTCTTCTAAGCTCATTTTTTATATGTTGAGGATGTTATTTTATATTCATATTACTATACTCTTTATGTTTATATTATGAGAGACCATATTTGATCTCATCAATCCATTTTTAGAAGCTTTAAGTGGCGTTGTTAGGCTGCCAAAATTCCGTAAGGGATTTCTTATCTCACTTTTAATTCCAAGATATTACCATTGTTGGCCACTTATTTATGGAATGTGGTGTATTTTGTACTGACAATTGATATATACTATCATGATTCTATTTATATTCATGGTGTTCTGTAATTCATTTGGTGGTTATTATCTTTTGGTCATACGACTCGATTGATTATATCAAGGTAAGGGGTTTTTCATCTCACTTTTATTCCCATGAGATTCATGCTAAATTTTTCACTATTTCCTTTTGTGTGGTGTATTTACTTCCCATTATTGTATTCTTTGTGTAATATAATTTAATTTATGGGTATTTACAACTTCATTTTATGACTCTTATTTCATGGGGTGTACGTTATGAAAGCTACCCAAATCGCTAAGGGAACCTTTCTCCCTCCTCTTTTAAAAAGACTTCTTTTTTTGTAAGGTCTTTTAATTTACATCTAATTATGTTGTGATATGTTATTATATATCTTTATTGGTCTAAATTTTATTTCCATGTGATGAGATACACTTTTTATCTCTCATCAACTCATTTTCTGAACTTTAAAGTGACGTCATTAGGCTGTCAAATTTCTGTAAGGGAACTTCTTAACCCAATTTCAATTGTTTGGGTTAAACCTCTCATTATTGATTATGTCGTTTCATTAATATGTGTGGATGAACTCTGATTGTTTTACACTTAATATACACTTATATTGGGTGTATTTATATTTTTCACACATAATTATGTAATTGATTTATCTGTAATCTAAGGATACCATCTTTGTACGGGACTTCGTCTCAATCTCCTTTCATTGAGGCATATTTTGTTTTATACACAACTTTATTTTATATGGTGTATAAACCCCTTTGACTTTTACTTTTATTCAAAAGTAATATTTTTATACGAAGTTTTTTACTAAAATAAAAAAGGGAATGTTTTTGTCATACGTATGCGGCGACAATGACTTCTATGCTGCCGTGACCATTACTTGAGTTTCGGCTTCCTCTACAAGCCATAACTTTTTTTAAATGAAAAATAAATACCATGTTTTACTTTTCTTTTATTTTGGTATTGAAAATGGTTTTGATAATGTTTTTATTATATCAATGTGTTTTTGATATCTTGTGATTGAAATGTGGAAATGTTATGTTTCCTTTATGCATGTTTTATATGATACGATTATGTTATGGTTCTTGGGCATTTTTTATGAGGATGGGTGGTTCCGTGATAAAATAAGGGTGGGTGATCCCGTGATAGCTCTTTAATGAATTGGGTAATGAAAAGGAGTTAAACGCAAAGGTTTCTCCGAAGAGATTTAGGAAAATATATTGTGATGGGTATTCCAAACGTAACCATGAGGGTTACTCCCTACGTAAAAATGTTATGAATGACTCAAGTTTCCTTTATATATTATGATTTCTATGAGTTATACATAAATATTATGATTTCATATAGTATGTTATGATTGAAATTTATGGTTTCATTGATTTTTATTTATTGGCGGGTTAATGTTTCCTTTCATTATGTTATATCCCTTACTGAGATTTTTATGCTCATCCTAAGTTTTTGAAATGTTTTTCCTAGGTTATAAGGAAGGGTAAGATAAAGGGATTATTCAAGAAAATTTATATCAAGAAAATAACTCTTGTTTTATATAAGTATTTTTTTTATTGTTGTGAAAAATCGGTTATAGTAGTAGTGTCTACTTTGTAATCCTTTGAGATGTAATAGTTATGTCTTAATTCTCTAAAACTCTAAACCCGAAAATATCCTCAATGTGAATTACTCATTTAATTCAAGATTAAGTAATGTTTTAAGGCCGAGTCCTTATAGTTGGTATCAGAGGTTGGTTTAGATAATTTTAGAGGTTAGGGTATACTTTAAGCACAAGTGACATTATAATAATGGTTAGGATTTCAGAAAGAGTCATAGTTTTAGATAAAGTGAATGAGTTTAAGATAAAATGAATAATTATATCTTAGTATTTACCCTCCTCATAACATATTATTTGATGATTATAATGATATTCTCACACTAACCTTTTTGGTTTTAGTAAATGGATGGATCTAGCAGGCACCAAAGTTATAGTGGATGTGAAGAAAACTGTGACGATTTTCTAAATGAACTACTGAATGATATGGGAGTTGCAATGAGAACTCTTGTGGTTATTCTCAACCAACTATCAGGAGTCATGATCAACCACTTGAAACTTGTTGAGTTCTATAATGCATCATGTATGAGAGAACCAACTCGATGTGGAAGTTCAGGTAATAATTATAAAGGTAACCATTAGGGTTTATATAATCCTTACTTTTGAGGTAATTGTGGGTTACTATATGTTATGATATAAAATGAAAGGCATGAGATAAACTTGAGGTTATATTATGTTATGGTTATTTTAATGATTTTATCTCTTTTTTAGGAATGTTTTAAGAATTATATAGTTTTGGAAAAAGTACAACACGCAGACCATGTGACAACCCATCGCGTCAGACGAAGTTGCGAGAATCGAACCCACAACCAAAGTGTGATGGGTATTTATCACCTACCACTGGGCTACGTGAAGTCCCTGGTTAGTTTGACTAATTCTTTTTAGTTAGATGATATTATGAATTTGGAATAAGTTTATTTCGGGTTATCTATGGAAATTATTAACCTACCATGGAAGATATGTGATTAGGTTAATTACTTTTCAGTATGATACTTTAAGAGTAACTGATTTTATTTGAAGATAAATGTTAAAATTTACCTTGGAAGACTATGTGATTAAATACTTAAGATATTTGGGTTCCAATCATAGTTTGGTCAATCTTTGAAGAATTTTATGGATAGATTTTTGTTGAATGGTCTTTGTTGAACTTTGGATAATGTTTGACAAATTTTGGAGATTAAGAGTAGTATTTCTTTTTATAAAGGATTATCCTTTTTGGGTATTATCTGATCTCGTACTAACAATTTTGGTTTTGGTTTTAGTCTAAAGACATGGGAAATATATAGTTCTCTTTTATGGATTAGGTGATTCTATAGAATTTGATTATAGAGCTCTTAATGTGATCAATTCATCCTAAATACTCGTCTTTTGGAGAAAATATGAGTTTGTGTAAGAAATCTAGTAGGAGATGAAAGTATACATGAAAATTAAGTATATTTCCTTATGATTTAGTTAATATCATAAATAAATTCCTTAATTAAAAGTAACATAAAACAAAAATGTGTTCTGTTAACTTTTCCTACTAGGGAATCAAATACTGTTTAACCTAACACAAGTTTGTGATTTCGGGTGGTTAACTTTCTCCTAAACATGTTTTCTATCACTCTCCATCAGAACTTGATGGTTTTTTTCTCCTCCATATCCATTTTTTCATGGAATCCTAGTATCTGTTGTCTCGGGTGACCTTTTTATTTTTCTTTATTTCTTTTAAAGTGGTAGTTTAATTTACTCATTTTCCAATGTGGGGCTTTCAATGAAGTTTTCGAGCCCAATTTTAAAATTGTGAGGACGCAATTCCCTAAAGGGGGGAAGGATGTAACATCCCGGGTAAATAAATAATATGACATTATTATATTTATCAATATTTGTGAATAAAATTTTAATATTACTTTAAAGGGAATTCAATGCTCGATGGCGTACCCAATACGCAACAACGAGTTTCTTTGAAATCTTACGTTTCACACTAATAATATAATAATATTATTTTAAATAATAGTTAACGCCTAGTCGTTGTAATGGCGGGAATGAACATAACTAAATACAAAATGATTAAATTTGTTTGTTAAATTTTTTTACATTTATCCAATAAATGTTATAGGCTTTAAATGCAAATGAATCCAATTTTAAGAATAAATACTCTAATATTTTTAAAAGATTGATTTACCGCCTTTTGATGGTGAACCTTATTTAAATCTAACTTTTGAAAATTTTATAAGCTTTATTTTTTAAAATAAACTTATTCTTTAGAATTGGGACATTGAAATTTACTTTGGATAAATTTTTGGTATTTTTCTAACAATGTTCATTTTTTAATGAATAGTGAAAAATACTGCATTTTACTTCAAAACTGATTTTTCATCTAATTTAATTATATGGTTAGATTATATTTTTAATTGTTTTAAAGTGTAATTAGAATATATGTTTACCATTTAATCCAATGGTGGTCATTATTATTAATTTCACTTTAAAAATGGACATAAACAAGTGTCAATATTTTGATAGATAATGTTTCTTAAAAACACGCTATTTGTTTTAACAACAGGAATTAACTAAATAATTTATTAATTAAACTTATATGTTTTTAAATTTTTTAAAATTGAAATCATTTTTTAATTTCTAATATCAAATATAGCTTAGGGTGAATTTTTGGTATTTTTCTGATAATGTTCATTTTTTTAATGAATAGTGAAAAATACAGCATTTTAATTCAAAACTGCCTTTTCATCCAATTTATTAATATAGTAAGATTGTCATTTTAGTTGTTTTTAAAGTATAATTGAATTATTTTTTATCACTTAATCCAACTTTGTTCATTGGAAGTAATTTCACTTTTCAATTGGATGTAAAAACAATTCAATCTTTTGATAAATTTTACTTCTTAAAAACCCGTCTTTTGTTTTGAAAATGGGATTTACTTTTAAATTAATTACTACAATTTCTGTGTTTTGAATTCGGTAAAATGGGTTACACATTTTTAATCATAAGTTCCAAATTATGTAATTAATAATCTTTTGTTTTTGGACATTATGAATAGTAACAATGGTAATTATCTTTAATTATAGTGTTTAATTAGTAATCGGGTAGTTAAGGGTAATAAAATAATATCATAAAAATATAAAATGACCCCAAAATGTGTCCTAATTCTTTTTGTGGTTTCATGGCCGACCATGGTATGCCTTGTGCCAACTTTGGGGCCCCATGGAATCACTTTAGTGTAATAGAGACTTTTTATCATATTTTTTTAAATAAAGGAAATATAACAAAGGTTTGTATATCCTAAGTAAAATAATTTTAATTTTTTTACATAAATTAACTCTTTTACTATAAATTTTCATTGAGAATATAAAAATATTTCCTACATGATGGTAATTTTTTTGTAATTTTTAGACCTTAAATAAATAAATTTATTTATGACACCGTGATGATGCAGTTATTACCTCATTAATGAACGATTTAAATAAAATGAAAAGATAAGGTAATATATAAGACTTATATTTTAAAAAAATCTATTTTATGGGTTTATTTCGAAACCTTATCAGTTTATCCTCAAAATATATAATTGTGGGACCTTTAAAATCCGAAAATCATTTTATAATAAAGTAACATTTCATGACATTCCAAGAGTGCCCCTCCTCCCTCTTATAAAAGGTCCCCACATCTAACCCCCTTACCCACACCTCTAAAGACCTTGTATAATCCAATATCTACTCATATTGTCTCTTCGCATCCCTATATTACTCGTAGAAGCCTCACTTTGGGCATAATTCTTTCCAAGGAAGCCTTTGGGCTCAAATCAAAAAGAGTTACCCGATTTAAAGGTAATGTCTTCTCTTATGTTCTTTTGTTTTATTTTGATTCTCCAACCCCTTAAAATATTTTTATTACTTTAATTTGTAACAAAACCAGTATCTTAAATATACTAGGATGTTTTTATGAGAATTATTCTAGCTATACTTACACACACATCCATCTAATGGGTGAATAACATATTGTTTCTGTGCACGGTGAACTACTGCCTCACGAAACGATGATTGTTCAATTATATCCTACCACCTATCATGGTGGCCATTATGATGTAAATGTATTTTATATATAATATATATGGTATTTATCTTCTCTATATGATTATGTATTTTATATTTAAAACATACCTTTATGCTTTTCATGTTGTGAAAATGCGATAATTTCATATAAGGAAGTGTGGACTACCGCCCCCTCAAGTGATGTGACTCGTTCATGCAATACATGGAATGTATAAAGAATGAAATTAATGAAATTATGTGACCTATATAACATATATATTATATTTTAATTATAATATATATATCTCCCATTTATTTTTAATTCCATTAATATGACAAAGAAATGAAAGTAGCATTCATGCGTACGTATGGCCTACCGTCTCCATGAATGATGCATTTCATTTCTTTTTATCTCCAAATGTTATGTAATAGTATAAAATTAATATTTACTGGATATATATTATATTTAAATAATTAATACTATTCTGGAGATGATGTACTTATAACTACATGGACAATTCTTTTCAAACAAGTTCATTTTTGACTCATGTACCAAACATCGACAAAAACATCTGATATGAACTCACATAATTAAATAATTATTAAAACATTATAATATGTGATATTAATTGAATAATAAAATTTAAATTAGTTCATTAAGCAATTATAAATTTACAAAATTTAATTATTCAGTAATATAAAGAAACGAACAAGACAAGTCGGACTTGAGGTAAGGGATCCTACCTCTCTCTTTCTTTTTAAGTACTCTCTTTTATGTCACTTCTTCTAAGATCCTATTTAATATGTTGGGGGATGTTATTTTATATTTCTCTTATTTTACTCTTTATCTTCATATGATGGGAGACCCTATTTGATCTCATCAATCCATTTTTGGATGCTTTAAGTGGTGCTGTTAGGCTGCCGAAATTTCATAAGGGATTTCTTATCTCACTTATAATTCCATGAGATTTCAATTGTTTGCCACTTATTTATGATATGTTGTGTATTGTGTACTTCAAGTTGATATATATTATCATGATTCTATTTATATTTATGGTTTTTGGTAATTAATATGGTGGTTATTATCTTTTGGTCATACGACTCAATTGATTACAGCAATGTAAGGGGTTTTTCATCTCACTTTTATTACCCTGAGATTCATGCTACATTTGACACTATTTCCTTTTTTGTGGTGTATTTACAGCCCATGATTGTATTATTTGTGTAATATAATTTAATTTATGGGTATTTACAACTTCATTTTATTACCCTTAATTCATTGGGTGTACGTTTTGAATGTTACCCAAATCGGTAAGGGAACCTTTCACCCTTCTCTTTTTAAAAGACTTCTTTTTTTGTTAGGTCTTTTAATTTACATCTTATTATGTTGGGAGATGTTCTTATATATCCTTATTGCTGTAAATGTTATGTCCATGTGATGAGATACACTTTTTATCTCTCATCAACTCATTTTTTAAACTTTAAAGTGACGTCGTTAGACTATCGAATTTCTCTAAGGGAACTTCTTAGCCCAATTTCAATTCTTTGGGTTAAACCTCTACTTCTTGATTATTTAGTTCCATGAATATTTGTGGATGACCTATGATTGTTTTACACTTAATATACACTTATATTGGGTGCATTTATATTTGTCACACATAATTATGTAATTGATTTATCCTTACTCTAAGGATATTATCTTTTTATGGGACTTCCTCTCAATCTCATTCCATTGAGGCATATTTTGTTTTATACACAACTTTATTTTATATGGTGTATAAACCCCTTTTACTTTTACTTTTATTCAAAAGGAATCTTTTTATACGAAGAGTTTTTCTAAACAACAAAAGGGAATGTTTTTTTCTTACGTATGCGGCGACAACAACTTCTCCGCTGCTGTGACCATTATTTGAGTTTCAGCTTCCCCTACAAGCCATAACTTTTTTTAAATGAAAAATAAATACCATGTTTTAATTTTATTTTATTTTGGTATTGAAAATGGTTTTGAAAATGTTTTGATTATATAAATTTGTTTTTGATATCTTGTGATTGAAATGTGGAAATGTTATGTTTCCTTTATGAATGTTTTATGTGATAAAATTATGTTATGGTTCTTGGGAATTGTTTATAAAGATGGGTGGTTCCATGATAAACTAAGGGTGGGTGAGCCCGTGATAGCTCTCCAATGAATTGGGTAATGCGAAGCAGTTAAACACTAAGGTTTCTCCGAAGATATTTAGGGAATATACTGTGATGGGTATTCCAAACGTAACCATGAGGGTTACTCCCTATGTAAGAATGTTATGAGTGCCTCAAGTTACCTTTATGTCTTATGATTTCTATAAGTTATACATAAATATTATGATTTCAGAAGGTATGTTACGATTGAATGTTATGGTTTCATTGATTTTTATTTATTGTCGGGTTAATGATTCCTTTCATTATGTTATAGCCCTTACTGATCTTTTTATGCCCATCCCAAGTTTTTGAAATGTTTTTCATAGGTTATAAGGAAGGGTAACAGAAAGGGAATATTCAAGAATATTTATATCAAGAAAAGAAATCTTGTTTTCTTTAAGGATTATTTTTTATTTTTGTGAAAAATCAGTTATAGTAGTAGTGTCTAGTTTGTAATCCTTTGAGATGTAATAGTTATGTCCTAATTCTCTAAAACTCTAAACTTGAAAAGATCCTCAATGTGAATTATTCATTTAATTAAAGATTAAGTACTGTTTTAATGCCAGGTCCTTATACTAAACACTTTAGTCCTTTGTAATTGTTTTACATTTTCAATTGAAGATCCATGGATTCCTTTTATTCAATGCCTTCAATTCCCTCATTACATCATTTTTTTTCATTCCTTTCAAAGTCATGGATTCATTTTCTTCAACACCTTCAATTCCCGCATTTCTTTATTTCTATTTCATTCCTTTCAAGTACGGTTTTATTTAAAGTTTTCTTGCATGTTCGTCACATATTTATTCAATTCCATTATCATAGTTATGATCTCTTTTACCCCTTTTATTTCTTTAATTACCATCATGAGTAGCTAAATGCATTGGGGAAAGGATCAAGATTAGATGTATTTATATGCTTAATTAAATATCTAGTTATAATTTTGGAAAACCTAAATGGATTAGTAATTTGGATAAAAACCAATGGTGAAACCCCATTTGTGTGATTGTGCCATGACCATCGAACAGTCAAGAAAACGACCCTATCGTAATTGAAGAAAAATATGACTATGACCATTAGCTTAGGGATTTTTTTGTAATAAAAGATGAACATAATGAATATTGGACTATAGTTGGCCTCCTGACCATGGAATAGTTACATCCTAGGTATAAATAGAAGACTGGACCAAGGTTGACTAGTGACTACTGCTTTCTTCGCAGATTAAGAACTTAGGACCTTGACAATATTAGAACTAGGATCATCTTTATCTAGATACTCGAACTTGATCCTAACCCCTCTTTAATCACGTGAATTCAAACCTAGAATTATTTAGAAACTACCAAACATTATTAAATTAGTAAAGACTCCTTCAAAGGATTTAATACCAGATTTATTTCACCCATAGAACAAGCATCCTTCTAGTGGGATTGACCCTGAACTTCTACTTTACTACACACTAGTAGTTAGTAAAGTTTGGTAAACATATAAATTTCAAATTTTAATCGTGCCCTAAGGAGTTAATGATGCCTTTGGGAGGTTGAGCAGGTTCCTTATTATACACACATATGGGCTACCATAGTGGGTCATGGTAGACCAATGGCTCATATCTGACATTATTGAGTTGATAATTGAGCATGATAGACAATTAATAAATTGTATCCAAAGTTTCATTTTGATGTGGGCTAAGAGAATATATGAAATTATCATTTTAACATTGTGTGTGTGGTTTAAATTAAGTGATTCCATTTATATCATCTTCAACCTCACACCATTCAACGTATCTCACCTAGTTTTATTATGATGTAATCCCAAATAATTTATAATATTCATCCCTCGTAATATATAAGAGAACATAAAGTTAATATGCATATGGGATATTTTGAATATTATCCATAAAAAATAATGATGCTTAATTGATCTCTTTATTTAACTAGAATCACAATGTGTAGTGACTATGATTAAAGTTCATATCAAAGTTTAGATGATCAGAATATAATATGAATGAGTGTTTGAGATATTTTCATGAGTTTCATGAAAAACGGGGATGATATGAAGGAAAAAATGTTTTCATAAATTCCATTTTCTTAAACATCATCTTCTTAAAAATGGAGTGTGTAAATATTAATTGATTAAACATTGGTTATGATTTTTATAAGTATAAAATGATTCTATGTAAACAACATTTATGTTTATGTTGAGCTTCATAAAGATAAAATATCATGGGAGAGATACATTGAAATCCAATGTTTCAAAATTAGAAGAAGGTGATCACTACATCATTTTGGAGAGTGTTTTATATAATCAGCTTCCTTGGGGAAAATGATGCGGCAGACCATGAGGTGGTGATGATTTTTGTGAGATTACAAACCACTTGTGAGAAATGAAGACACTCTTACCCATTGATTTTAATGGTGTACTTATTTCTATAAGTAGGATATTACTATAGATATTTATATGATGAATGAAATAAGAATGTACAGTAATAAGTCATACACCAGAAGGTAGTGAAATATGATAAATAAGATGGAAACACAATAGTTTAATCCATGGTGACAATTGTGGTTGAAAATTGTTCATACAATGAATAATATTCCATGGTTATGAATGTTTCAAGAAGAATGTTTACTTTTGAGAATCAAGGAGTTATATCTTGACTTGGAGGTGACTGTAGTGATTCAAATGAGAGATGAGAATCCACACTAAATATTAAGGAGAAACCATGACTATAATATATGTATGAAATTCAAGCATATGTGTAATCTTAATATGTGTATTTTTTTAGATAATATAAATAGAGAGAAGATTGTGATATTTTAAAATATGGTGGGGAAGAAAATATGTGAGACTTAATCCATATTTTCAGGAAGAGTTTGAATGTAAGGAGTACCGAATATACTGAGTTCTTAGAAGACATAGATTTAAAGAACTTGAATAATGAGGAAAATATAAATTAAAAAAATCCATATTTTTATGGTGTTGTAAATATATATGATGAAAATAAGAAAGGAAAAGGTTGTATTCTTGATTTTGTGTATACTAGACATATTTTTAAAGTTTAAATAAAGAAAAAATAGCGAGACTTGACTCTATATGTACCAAAATATTCTATGAATTTAAAGAGAGAAGAATTAAATTCATCAATACATATAGAGTTTCTCTCCTGTGAACTAATGAAGGAGAATAAGAATGAGATAAGAAAGGATCTAGACATGTTTACTATATGAGGGACACAAGATATTCATTATTGATCTGCATCACAAGGAGAAGTTTTCATCCTATATTATATTCATGTAGTAGACCAACAAGATCTTTATTTTATTGTACTTATTTGGTTCTAGGATAAAAGGTTCAAGGTAATACACTTACATGTGCTTCTTTTGATAATAATAGGTAATATGTGTACATGGGATAATAACCATGATACATGAATGATATAGTCATACTAAGGGAGGATAACCTCATCAAAAAATGGTGTTCTCTTATACTACTTTTTTGTCCAATATCTTCTTGTATTCCAACCAAAGGAGAGATAGTGATAGAGATTTTCTCATGGAATAAGTGAATAAGTATAAAGTTATAAAATATAAATTTATTTTAATTTTTCACCAACACTGATTCCCCCCACATCCTCTATTTGAATTATCCCTATGTGATGCTAATAGGTTCCTTGACATGTTTCTAGACACTAATCATGGAATTTTGGTAATTTAACCTACTACCACAGAGAATTGGTCCAATAGGGTCACACATTAAGTGTATCTATAATTTCATTAAATTCTATTGAATTCAAATTTAAGAATGAATTGTCTATTTTTTAGAAAAATATTTATTATAGTAAATGTTGATTGCATAAATTTAGTCATGAGATATTTGAATTTATAATAAATGAGTTAAATTTTACATATCTTTTAATTATTCTCATGGTAATAAATATATATTTTATTATTATTTAAGGTTTTATAAATTCTATGAGAGGATATATATCATGTTTAATGATACAATATAAATGATATATTAATATCCTTTAAATAAATAAATATTTATTTATTTATTTATTTAAGAAATTATATTATAATAAAATCATGCCATGGATATAATAATAAGAATAATATTTTTATTGATTAATATTTTTATTTAATTAATAAATGATGGTGTATGTGGAGCACTCATCTAGGTCGATTTGTGCTACCAATAGAGTCTCTTGATTTGTAATGGAATTCATGAGTATTTTAAGTGCTGATATTTTACCCTTACTTGTTGGTCCTATGCCAGAATCTTGTACCTTGGATGTGTCTCTGAATTTTATTTGTTCTTAAGAATATTCTAACACCTCAAAGGGGTTTTTTGTGAATCTATGTTTTTCATGTGGATATTTTTTTCTCATCAAAATAGGGAATCACATAGAATTTTTAAGAAGGGAAGCATTGCACGTGTTTGAGCATCAGGTAGTTCTACTATAGAATAAATCAATATATGTAATCATTCCATCATTACTCATATTTTTCTAGAGAAATTTTCAAATCCTTAGAAGGTCAATGATCTGGTATCTCATTTAGTTTCTATTTTGGGATTCAGTGATTGGAAATGGGCGTCCCTAGACTATAGTTTCTTCAATATTCCTTTCCCCTCTAGTAAAATGATTGAGAGGGATTAGAGTACTTTCTTAGTTAACTTAAATCTTGGTACTCTTTAAATTCATGATTGGAATCGTAATTTTAATTTGAATCATTATAAAGATACTTGTGAATGGGTTTGGGTAAAAATTAATGGTATTAATTGGGTTTTATGGAATCCAAAAATTCTATATGATATAACCACCTCTATTGGAATTATAATTAAGATGAAAAATGCTACTGAATTGGTTATATTTGATCATTTTTCAAGGTTTCTAGTTGAATATGATTTGGGATCTAATTTAATTGATAGATTTGTTCTTTCCACTCCCCAGGATGAAGTTAATGTTAGGAATGAATATGAAAGGATACCACACTTCAGTTTTCATTGTGTTATAATTGGACACTTGAAGCCTAATTATAATAATAATATTATATGATCCAATTTTCTACTTATAGGTCATGAATTCAATAAATTATAGAAAAAATTCTCTAACTAGGTATGAAATGTTCTTACCTCTAGTAATCAACTCAATAATGTAGCTAGAGAAAGTGTTGTGGAGGCTCTTCAATTTTTAAAACCCCCCACTAGATTATGTTCAAGGTAATACTTAGTATATGAATAAAAAGGGTAAGAATATAGACCATGTCCATTTCATTCCCCCAATGTAGCCTTCAATTGTGAAGAATTGAGGTGTAAAAGAGAAATCTAACATTGTTCTTTTAAAGTATCAGGCTCCTAAAGGGAAGGGAAATATGGCCTTGTGCAATGATCCCAGGACCTTAACTCAATAATAAAACATACTCATAAAAAGGTATAAGGGTTAATTGGTTGATTTAATTGATAAAGTTAAGAACTATAATTCTAGTGTTTCCTTTAAGTATCTCTTATCTCAAGGTTTTGTGGAGGATGAGGAGGATTTATCTAAGGATAGTCAAACCGATTGTGATTTTCAAACTTAAGAAGTTATTGATCAATAGTTACATTAATAAAATAATTTGTTAACTTAAAATAGTCATAAATAGAATATAAAAATGATTTATAATTCTTATAATATCTTCAATAATAAAAAGAATTTTTCTGCTATAGGGATTTTGTTTTAGGGAAAATGTATGTTTGTGGTAGATTCCTCCAATTATCTAATGTATAATAATATTGGAGAATCAAAGGGGTAATATGGGTAATTATCTCTAGTCATGGCTATTATATGTACTTTGTAAAATGAGTTAAGATTTCCTAGTGGGGGTATTAATGAATCCTAATCTTATTAGGTTGTGGAGACTTCTCTAGGTAAATATATTTCTAGTGGGGAGAAATTTGTCAAGGTTTATCATGTCAGAGCATCTGATACGGAAGAAATTTTCTTAGAGGATTCCAATATGGGAGAATCAGAATTAGTGTAGGGATAGTCCACTTGGAGGTGAAGTCTACTCATCTACTCTATAAGTATTCTACTAGTAAATCAATTCAGGTCACCTACTATACTCATATTTTGTGAATCAAGTTACCTGTCAAAAGTGAGGAATAATCCACTTTTTTATTAAAGTTTCTTCTAATCAGATTTCACCAATGATTATCAAGGTTAAGATTCGGGTTCTATAATATAATTCATTTTCTATTCTTGAAATGTTATATGTGGATATTAACCAATGATATGTTTTAAAAGAACATGAGGATAAAGTGGGTGATATTCATGGAAAATATCTTATAATTCTTCTTAATAATGGAGTTAGGAATGTTGTATTTTCTAATATGGTAGTTATAAAATCCCATATGGATAAAGTCTCCATGAAGTTTGACTTTGATGACTAGGAAAATTAGTAGCAATATACTAAAAATTATGATATGAGGATGAAGACCTCATCATCGGGGGGGTCGGGGGGCTCATCATAATATGAGTCCTCATCCTTGAGATATGTACTTTTTGACCATCCCTCTTTAACCTATGAAGGTATTTTAGATAAACCAAATTTTTTTCTTTGGAATTTACAAGATGTGTGTAGAGTTGTTCTCATTCATTCATTGATAATTGGATCGGTTTATTTTTTACTCCAAAATTTTATTTTTACAATTTCATGAGATTTTTTTAATCATTCTGTATGAGTCCAGGTTTCATTTTCTGGACTCATCCATATTTTTTGTTTTTCATATTCTTTAATAAAGGGATTATAACCCCATTCAGTTTTAATAATATTATTATTATTATTTTTCATGGGTTTTTACTTAGATTAAATAGTTTTTTAAGGTAATTGGTGAAATTATTATTATTAAACCCTAAGAAAATTATATAGTTTTTCATGGGTGGAGTTCTTAACACAATTAAGATAATCGTTTTAAATTCTCTCATTTCTTATAGAGAAATCCTTCCTTTCTCCCTACCTCAAGAAACTAAAGAGATAAAAAGGGATCATTGTTGTGATAAATATTGAAAATGTTAAGCAATAGATTATTACCAACTAACACTCATAGTTTTAGTAATTTGATTTGGATAATCATAAAGCATTACTGGATGAATCTAGAAGAGTCAACATATAGATCATCCACTATAATGAACATTGAAATATGATAAATTATAGAATGTATATCAAGGAATATTAACATGGATGAGGTAATTATTAATTTAAAATAATTTTTCATTATATTATTATGATCCATCTATGAGAATTTGAAGGAGAATTCTTCCAATTATTCAAATTTATCTACTAATTTTAATAAAAAAATAGGCATTATCCTAATGCTTTTTCTACATCCTCAAACCATTATTTTTTAGATGCACTTTTTTGGTAAGGTGTATATGGAGTGATAAACTATTTCTTTGTAAAATTATTCATTAGATATTTCTTAAGGGAATTTGTTGTGGATTTCATTACATTGGCTATCCTAAATTTTTTCATATTAATTCTATGAACGTTCTAAAATTTTTCTATAAAATTCTTAAACTTCTCAAGTTATTCTATATTATTATTTATGAACATTTTTGGGACCAAAAATTTAACAATGAATAAAAATATTTTCAATTTGGGAGGTTATAGGAAAATCAGGTAGGCAATAAATTGAGTAAAATTGGAAAGGCACATAAAACTGCATAGTGCATACACTATGAAGATACCACAACTTTGCCTAGAATCCCTTGAAAATGAAAAAAATTTACCATTAAAAAATTTTATTTCTCACCCCTCACAAATGAAAATCCCTTATGGGGTGAGGTGTTCATTTCTCACCCCCCACAAATGAAAATAATTTGTGGTGTGAGGCATACTTATAAAATTTATATAAACAAAATTCTTTTACAAATGAGGTGTCACTTATTTCCCACCACATAGTATCAGTTATGTTATGTAACTATCCATTTAGGGATGGAGGTAATTTCCATGACTCTTATAAATACATAGATATCGTTTAGGATAAGATTAAGAGAAGATAAGGTGAGAACAAAGATAGAGGAAAACCAAAAGGATATAAGAGAAGACTGAGTGAGAAACATCTTGTTCAGTAGTTAATCCTCTTACTGCATACCAAAAAGGAAAAGTAACCCCCTAAAAAGGGTTCCTCAACTAAGAGGATTTTCCTAAAAATGATATCCCCCCATTTCTTAAGGAAAATTTTCATGAAGAAAACACCATTTTTTTAACTAACCCCATTAGTTATTCCCCATCCCACATATCAAGAACATCATGTGGATTGGGTATCCTTAGGATATTTTCCTTTCATTATCACCACACCCTACCTAATAAGAATTCGGTTTCACCTTAGCCCCTCCATGGAGTTTCAAAATGGTTCCCTTTGATTTATACCAAAAAACTGAGAATTCCATCATTAATAGATCCCTTACACACACCAGATTTGTTCTTCTAGGGTATGGGACATGTCATCTTATCCCTCTTTCAATCTTTAATTATCATGGTAAAATATATCCCCCACTTAACCCTACAAGTATCTAGGATCATGAAAATTATTACAATTATTAATTCTCATGCTAACGAAGATGTCAGTCATTGGGGAGGTAGCAGGAGGCTCCTCAGTTCAGGCAACATCACTAACTTCTCACATACTACCTGAAAAGAGTAGTGAATTGGGCAGTATCCACAGATTTTTTCCAATAAATTGATATGTAGGTCATAGTTTGGGGATTATAAATATTCAAGAAGATGATAATGGGTAAACCTCATCTTTCTTCCTAACTACCCCACTATAACCTCTCCCTCATCCACAAATGGATGAGGAATAAATATCCATGGGAATCCCTCCTAGAGTAATCCCCTATCATTTATTTCAAAAAATTATACTTCTAATGCATTCTATATCCCTTCCCTCATCCAACATTGAATGAGGAAAGGAATTTCACCATGGGATTTAGATTAATATATAAATCCCTTCCCACACAAGATCATCCAATATGATAATATCCAACTATCTTTTTTTTCTCACCCAGATCATGAATCATGTGATCTTAGATATTAGCCATTATTATGTCACTAGAAAGGTCAAAAATATCCTATTAAGGGCCCCCCAAGATGTTAAATCCCCAAACCTTTCATAATATATGGTATTTTCTTCCCATAATGACAAGATGTGTAAGAATCATCTTTGAGGTTCAAACCCAATACCTTTAACCCACCATCATCTTTATTAGGCCTCCCTCATTGGTGTAATCCCCATCCCTTACAAACTATATGTGATCTTATTCTCCTTATGATGGTATATGTAGGAATCCTCCCATATATTCCAACCCAATACCTTTAACCCACCATCATCTTTATTAGGCCTCCATTGTAGGTTTAATCCCCAACCTTTCCGAACTACATGGGCTTTGATTCCCTTTATTAAGGTATGTGTTGGAAGCCTCTCTAAGGTTCAAACCCAATACCATTAACCCACCATCAACATTATTGGGACTCCCCCATAATTTTAAGCCCCAGCCATTCTAAACTACATTTTATTTTATTAAAATTATCATGGCATATATAGGAAGCCTCCCTTAGGTTTAAACCCAGTAACTTTAACCCACCATCATATTTATTTATCCATATTCCCAATAACATCAAACCCCCACCTAGTGGTCCATATTCCTTCCAGTACCTATCATCTCATTCCCATTGGCCTATATTCCTAGTGAGATAAATCTTGAAAATGCCATATTTCGGGTAAGATCAACACAATTTCTATATGAAATATTCTCTTTGGGATCAACCACAAATAGGGTTACTCATCCGTAAGTCCCACACCATCCTTTTCTAGGAATATTTTTTCTAGAATTCCTCTACCCATGAAGTTAGTCTGTATGGTCTATTCCTTATCATATAACCATAAAAGGTATTAATTTTCCCATTAAGTGGCTCTTAACTAAATGGGTTCTAATTCCTTTCATGGGGATATGTGGGAATATCTTCTCATGGGCCTAATCCCAATATTAAAACAACACCCATATCCCTATATGATAATAAATTCTAGATTTTTTTCATTACATGACTTAAAACCGACATCACAAAATGATAAACAAAACAAAATAGAGAACTTATGATATATACAGATGGTACCATTGACTGAGTAAATCTGATACATACAATTTGTACCATTTTTTTAGAAACTATGATACATACAGATTTATTACACCAAAATATTCCAATAATTAATTGTTAACATAAGGGTGACCAGTCCCACACTTGGTATTTGGGAAGGATTCATGAACATATCTTAAATCAATAATATATTCCTACAGTATGAAATAATTCCCCCAAAAAAATTTTGATGATTTAAACCTCCCATCCTATCATCTAATATGAGTTTCCAAGCATCATTGGAAAAATATTCAATGTTGACATACCTTTGGAAAGAAGGTTTTTGACATTTCATGGATATGGGAATCATTGGGTGTTTCTGGTTCCATGAATAAACCCCATTGGAAACATCTTGAAAGAGGGGTGTGGCACTAAAATGGTGAACCCAACAAGAATCATTTATTAACCAAAATTAAAATGTCACCCACACTCTATGGGATTTCAATTAAAATAATTTAATGAAGCAAAATCATGCCCAATGTGGATCCTTTTAATTAATTAATCATTCATGGGTTTTTATATTTTTGATTCTACTAGTATGGGTTTTATTATTTATGTTTTTTATATACCCTTAGGAACATCCACTAGAAATCCCTTTAATCTATAATAATGTCTTAACATCAACAAAAAAACATAATAATTTGCTTTAATATGAACTGAATACTCATCCAGCCAGAGGATACCATCACCCACCCAACATCTATAACACTAGGTTTCAAATTTAAGGATACATGAGTACCATATCAGTGGTACCATCACAACCCTATTATCCACATGAGAATATCTTCAATAAATGAATCCAAAAAGAACATCCACCCCACCGAAAATAGTTATGAGGAAGAAAATGACACAATTTTCTGTGTCAAATCTTTTTATGATCCTTTACATAGAGGACAGCTACAAGTTTATCCCTTATATTAGGGGGCTCGATCAAGAGGACAATAGTGGACTCATCTTAACATCATATAAGTTTCCATGAAAATATATTTCCATCCACCACTACTTCCAATGTCACCTGGCATCAAACCCTTAGCTTGCTGAGGATGCCACCCCATGAGGTCCGACTTAGTTCACTTAGGCCCGAGCACCTAAGATATCCCTCCAATGTTGGAAAGTCGTCAAATAGAAACAATAATATATCCATATTACTTATATAGAATAAAATCAATAGAATATATTGGTAATTAATGAGAAGGAACATATACCTGGATACACCCATCAATTCTGCCAGCATGGTTTGGTAGCATTCTCAAAAGCTTATCAGCACACCCTAGTGATAAATATGAGGCCTTATTTCCTCCCCCAAAAAATAATAATATCAGTTTATTCTAGTAGTAAATAGAGGAAAAGAGTGAGAATATATCTATACTCTAACCACATAATGGAAATATATTCTCTTTCCAGCCACAGAGGCCACCCAATATATTCTTGTGACAATGAAAGGGAAGGAATATATACCCACCCATATTCTATAAACATTCCAATATATAATAATATCATCGATAGTAGTTTGGGGTTAAACACAAAACATTACCCCTTAAATTGGATTTAATCATCATTATAATGCAAAGGTTACTCAGTATTGGTCACATACTCAGGAACCCATCCAAGAGGGTCATTGATACACTTCTGTGATAAATGGGAAACTTGATCAGGTATATATCTCAGTTCCAACTGGAGATCATTGGTCCATTTTAATGGATGATTTAGGGTATGAACATATCCCTATCGAAACCCTAGATGATTTTTTGAAGTTCCCAGCAACAACATGAGAGTCACTTAAGTGGGCCCCTACATATGAAATTCATTATCCATAGAATACAACTCCATCCACCCAGAGGAGAGAACCTAAAAAGAAGCCTCACTAAAGGTGATTTGAAAATCAAGATGAGGACTACAATCCTAATATACTTAAGGATAGTGTTCTTGAGTCCCACAAACATCTATAAATGGTGACCTAATACCTAGGTTAAAGAGGAATTGGTTTTTGTTACAAATTTCCTCCCCTTAACTTGGAAACTAGTAGCTCTGGAGGTCCTCCCAATAATATTTACCAAAAAGGATTCCTTCATGGCCATACTAAGATTGATCATGAGAACCTATCTCTTGATGAGTTCCATATAAACCCTATTCAAATTTAGAAGATGAAATATTCATAAGTCCCTTCCCTTTACATTGACAATCCTAATGGTCGAACCTAGGGAATAATCCATTGGATTTCTTTCTATGGTTTGATATTAAGTTATCATGGTAGTCCTCGCCATGGTTATATAGAATTTTAACAAGACCTTCCTCCCCTTATTGAATCAATTAAGTGAAAACCCTCATATCATGGGGAACTTAGGAAGATAGCCCAAGGTAATGATCCTTGTTTGAACCACCATTAGATCACATGTCTTTTTCCATAGTAGAAGAAATTCCAACACAAATCGTCTTTTTTAATAATGAAATTGGAAAACATATTATTTTCTTAGACAAAGTGAAAGAGTAATTTATAAAATATGAGGAGAATACATATCTTATGAATAAGAAGCTGGATAATGATAATATACTAGTCATTTTTTCCCTTATAAAATCCTTGATGTAACATTATAGATATATTTTTGGAAGAATGTGTGCATGAAATTTTCCTAAATTTGTGGCTGAAACTTTACCATTTAAAAATGAAATTATTACCTTATGAAGGATATACAATAATGTAAATTTAATAGAATAAATTCATAATCAAATTACATGGATGAACTTTTAGTTGTATGTCCCCCAAAATTATAAAAATCATGGGAGGGTATTCAATGCACAAGTCCTAATGCTTTATACAAGATACATCAGTTTATCAATGGAACCCTATCTGATGTCCAAATCAAGGGGTGGGAAGAACATGGAGTATTTCATTCCACATCACTCCTTGATAAAACAAACCCACCAAAAGTGACATATTGCAATTTTATTTCTTATAGATGTATGTGGAAAGTGACCTATACACATGTAAGATGGTATGCTCAATAGGAATCATCTTTGAAAAGATCACAGAAGCATCAGGGTCAAGGAAAGTGATCCATTGAAAGACTCATACACTAAGTAACTGAAAAGAATGAGAACACTACCTACTAAATTAATAACAGTAATCTAGTGGAAACAATGTCTTCAGAATAAAGTATCTTACATGTAGACCATATATTTAACCTATCTCATGCTCAAAAAATATCTTCTAGTTCATGAGATAAAATTTAATAGTTACATCTAGAGCCATCTGGTAGCTGCCCTAGCTCGTAGGGCTGGGGGTATTTCTAACACTGCTATTTTCTTCGAGGTCACTAAATATGGCCATAAATTTTGCAGTAATGTAACCGGAACATCCCTAGTCCAGAGGTCTAAGGGAATATTTACCTATACCTTATCCCTAAATGAATTTAGTCTTTTCACATATATAAGTATCATCACAAAGTGATTCCTCCCATTCATCTCATATCATGACTTGGATTCCTCATTGGGAATGTGTACAATGAATTTTTTTGGAGATTCTATTACAATCACCCTAATCTATGAATTTTTGGTGGGATGCTTCATGAAAGGGATGAGAATATGTAGTGATCATAAGTAAAACTCAACCTATCAAGGATATTTCAACTCCCAAAGATCATAGCCCTTCTAATTAATATCCCGAGGTCCATATTCCATACTATCATTATGAGGATAATGGGTAACCTGCAATGAATTATGCATCAATGAATAACATTAGAACTTCCCCTTTATATGGTATTAGAGATGAATCTAGTACAGGATAATAATAAGAGGATTTTTTCATTTGAAATATGTTCCACATCAAAATGACTGATGATAGTGTACCTACTAGTGATCAATAGTGGGATAATAACTTTCAGAATCCCTTGAATTTTTCGTCACCACCTCCAAGATGGGTATCAATCAATGAAAAGGGTATACTTTTGTCTATATCTCACTTTCTACCTAAAGAGGTTTAACCTCTCATACATGATGAAAAATTTTCCCAATATGAGGAAGAGATGAAGGAACCATGAAAATTCAACACAAAATTGCTCAAATGAAATATCCCTGATGGATATGTTCTTCAAATAGAACCTTATTTTACCCTCCCAATAGATATCCTACAATATGAAGAACTCGGTGTTCTACAAAATGTGTATCTAGGACTTCCATTTAATTCATGATCAATGAAACCAATTTATTTAGATCCAATAAGGGCATTATATCAATAGTTCCCTTTATTAGGTAAGAAACTAGAACCATGTCCAACGAATCATCACATGTTAGCCCATGAAGGTTATCAAAAACAACTATAGGCTGATCTACCACATCTGGCATAACCCATTACTCCCCCTATTCAATATCCTTCTTAGTTGTCCATCCTCATATATATCGTCAACACTATTTATTCATTGATAGTTCAATTAGATTTTATAGAAGGACAACATGCACTAGTACATCCAAATATGAATCCTTACCCCAAATGGGTAGACACAACTCTTCCCCTTCCTAACATTGGTAATACTACATTTATAACATTCAATGTATCAGGGGATCTATAAAATCACCTAACACATTTCATATCTCAGTGAACTGCTAAGAAATAGGCCTTTAATAGCACTAGAAATGTCCTTTATCAGCACTAGAAAATCAATTACTACAATAGTGAGGTTAAAAGCCCTGGTCTATTATCAGTGCTGAAAAATATCTAATAAAATGTTTCTTTATAGGAGTTGAAAAAAGAACAGATAAATGGGACCTTTATCTGTGCTTTTAAAACTACTCATAAAGGAACCATTTATCAGCACTTTAATTTAGCACCTCTAAAGGTACCATTTATCAGTGCTTATAAAAGCACTGATAAAGGGTCTTTTATCGGTACTTATAGAATCACTGGTAAAGTATAAATTTATATAAGCATATAAAAGAACTAGTAAAGGACATTTTATCTGTGATCATAGAAGGACTAATAAATTAGACCTCTATCAGCCTTTTAAAAGCACTGATAAAGGGTCATACTATAGTGTGCTATAACAGCACGCCGTAGCACCAGAAACACACCAGGTATCAAAAAAATAATCCCCAATACATGATTTAAATTAAATTAAATTTGCAATAAAAACACTATAAAAACACTATATTATAGACATTTTAAACATTAGTTTATATAATTACATAAATACCAATTATTACGTACATTCAAAAATGACAATGTTCCTTTTTATTTTAATCCTGAACCAACTCATTCTATTGTCGGACATACCACCCCTGATCGAACAAAATCACAAAATTGTATAAATAATAATTTTTATGTTTGTAATAATATAAAGAAATAAATTAACATAAATTTTAATTTAATAAAATTGATGTCAATTTTATATAAAAAAGATTCACTTGGAGGAATATCAGTGCCACATTGTATCAGATTGAGGTTTAGCCAATTCCATAACATCTCAGATGACTTTTGGGTCATTTTCCTAAAGTATCAAAGTAATGTGAATGTGTTTTCTTGGTTTTGAGTGTCTTTTTTATCTTTTTTACTAGAATATCATTTTAAAATGAAAACACACACTTTTGAATAATTCTGATCACATCGTGTATTGGTTTGATTTTAAATAGATTCCAACATTTCAAAAATGACTTATGAATCATTTTCCTAAATTATCAAGAAAATTCAAGCATGTTTGATAGGTTTTTAGTGGATGGAACTTTTTCAGACTAAAATTTCTATTTTAAAGTGAAAATGGACATTTTGAGTCATACCGGGAATATTATGTATTGGATTGAGGGGTGTTTGATTCCTATACATTTAAAATGACTTATAGAAAATTTTTGTAAAGTATCAAAATAATATAAATGTGTTTTCTCAGTTTTGAGTAGGATAGTTGTCCATTTTACTAAAATTGATGATAATTTTAAATAAAAAGATGTACTTTGAGTCCTAAAGGTCACACTATGTGTTTAATTAATGTGCCATTGAATCCTACAAATCCCAAATGACTTATAGATTATTTTCTTAACGTATCAAAATAATCTAATTTTGTTTTCTTGTTTTTGAGTATATCACTTGTCTTTTTTACTAAAAATTCATTTTAAAATTAAAACATGCAATTTGACTCATACTGATCACATTGTGTATCATATTGAAGTTTGTCTGATTCATACACATCAAAAATGACTTATGGATCATTTTCATAAAGTATTTAAACAATTTTAATGTGTTTTATCAGTTTTGAGTTGGTCAGTTGGCCTTTTACTAAAATTGATGTCAATTTTAAATAAAAACATGCACTTTGATCCATACTAGTCACACCATGCATCAGATTGAGGTGTGGATGATTCATAAACCTCTCAAATAAGTTATGATTAATTTTCTAAAGTATCAAAACAATATTAATGTGTTTTTTTAGCTTTTAGTAGATTAGTTTGTTTTTTTACTAAAATTGATGTCAATTTTAAATAAAGACACACTTAGAGTTATATCGGTCACACCGTGCATCAGATTCAGGAGTGGATGATTCCTAAACATTCTTAATCACTTATGTACTGTTTTATTAATGTATCAAAACAATCTAAATGTGTTTTCTTAGTTTTGAGTACATCACTTTTCTTTTTTACTAAAATGAAATTTTAAACTTGAAACACACACTTAGACTCATAGGTATCACATCGTGTATCGGTTTGAAGTGAGACCAATTCCTATATGTAAAAAATGATTTATAAATCAATGCCCTAAATTATCAAGAAAATAAAAGTTTGTTTTCTTAGTTTCCTTTAAGAGACAGTTTTTAAATTCCAATGTTGATTTTAAACTAATAATGGAAAAATTGAGTATTTTTTAGTTTTTACTAAAATTAATTTCAATTTTAAATAGAAATAAGTATTTTAATTCATATTGGTCACATCGTGTGTCAAATTTAGGTGAGGCTTATTTTTACACATCCCAAAGTCTCAAAACAATCCTAACTGTCAATGTTACCACAATTTCCATTGACTTTCTTTATTGAACTACCAACATTGCATGAGAAGCTTTGAAAAAACCATATCAATTCAAAAAAAAGATCCCACCTGTATAAGAAAATAGTTATTATAAGTAATAATAAAAATATATAAATTAAAAATAAATTTGAAATAATACTTTAATTCTATGGACAATGATTTTACTATGCAAAGATCAAGATTAACTCTATAATTGAGCAGAGGAAGCATTATTTCTCTTCCTACAAAGTTAGTGGAGGTAACTTGAAACAATGTAATAAATGCACCACTGTAGGGGTGAAAAGGATTTGAGGGAGAAGAATTTTGTTGAATTTTTTGTGCAGAAAGGCATGAAAGATGGACAGAGCATCCAAACTTGAAAAAAAGAATCCACCTATATAAGAAAACAATTATTTTGTGATTAATACTAAAAATAAATAAATAAAACATAAATATAAAAAAATACATTAAGTCTATAGACAATGATTTTACTGTTAAAACATCAATATGTCCTCTATAATTGAGTGGAGACTGTGTCATTACTCTTCCTACAAAGGCAGTGGAGGTAAGTCAAAATAAAGAGAAAAAATACACCAATATAGGGGTGAAAATGTTTTGAGGGTTAAGAAGTATGTAAAATTATTAGTGTAGAAAGGCATGAAATATGGAAAAAGCACCCCAACTCGAACAAAAGAATCCACCTATATAAGAAAAAAAATTATTATGTAAGTAATGCTAAAAATAAACAAATTAAGTATAAATATGAAATAATGAATTAATTCTATATATAGATATTTTACTATGAAAACATCAATATTACCTTTTTAATTGAAGAGATTCATCTTTATTTCTCTTCCTACAATGCTAGTGGAGGTAACTTGAAAAAAATTGATAAACGCACCATTGTAAGGGTGAAAAGATTTTGAGGGAGAAGAAGTCTATGAAAGTTTTTTTGCGGAAAGGCATGAAAGAGGGACAGATCACCCCAACTTGAAAAAAAATAATTCACCTATATAATAAAACAATTATTATGTGAGTAATATTAAAAATTAATTAAACATAAATATAAAATAATAAATTAATTATATGGAAATTGATTTTACTATTCAAACATCAATATTACCTCTATAATTTTGAATAGGCATCATTGTGGTTCTTCATGCAAAGGAAGTGGAGGTAAAATGCAAGAAAGTGTTAAATGCACCACTGAAGGGGTGAACATGTTTTTAGGGAGAATAATTTTGTAGAATTTTTGGTGCAAAAAGGCTTGAAAGATGGACAAGGTTCCCTAACTTAAACAATAGAATCCAGATGTATAAGAAAACAAATATTATATGAGTAATACTAAAAAGAAATAAATTAAACAAAAATATTAAACAATATATTAATTCTATGGACAAGGATTTTACTGTGAAAATATCAAGATTACATCTATGATTGGGCAGAGATAGTGCCATTTCTCTTCTTACAATGGAAATACATGTGGATAGAAATATAACAAAATAAACAAACTCTACAAGGAATAATGAAAATTAAACCAATGTTTCATTATATAATTTTTTGGTAAAATAGGGAAAGTATATCATAATATTACTTTTACATCTTTCTAAATGGTTTCCTTCATTATAGTTTGTTCTTCTGAGGGATTAGTAACATCATCTTGTGTAGAAAACATTATCTATATGAGTAGTCGAAATTTTAATTTAGATTATGTTAATATAGTAGAAAACATATAATATTATGAGGAAAAACTTAATGTATTAAAAAACATTTTTATCTTCACATTGAAATCTCTTTCTTTTTTTAAAGGTTTCAAGTATTTGGTTCCTCTATTGAGAATCTAAATCCCCTCTTTGTGGTCCCCTCTAACATGCAAGACATTGTCTACATGGGATCGGTATGAACTGATTGTAATATCCCAATGAAATGGTCATCCTCAATTTAATACATAATTTAAATGAATAGAAATCAATCTAGGATCATTTTCTCAGTTTTGGTGATGTGATGCGTGTTTTAAACTAAAATGATACTTATATATTGAAAAAATAAACTTTTAGTTTTACAGGCTCTCCATGAATTTGATTGAAGTGCAGTTAATTCCTACACATCACAAATGACTTATGGATCATTTTCCTAAAGTATAAAAACAATCATAATGTGTTTTCTTAGTTTTGAGTGGGTTAGTTGTCCTTTTTACTAAAATCAATGTCAATTTCAATTGAAAAGATTCACTTTGAGTCATATTGGTCATAGTGTATGTCGTATTGATGTGTGGCTAATTATTAGACATCCCAAATGGCTTATGGATAATTTTCATAAAGTATCAAAACAATTTAAATGTGTTTATTTTGTTTTGAGTTCATCTATTATCTTTTTTACTAAAATTTCATTTTAAACTGGAAACACAAAATTTGACTCATGCTGATCACATTGTGTATCGGTTTGTTGTGAGACTAATTTCCTACAAGTAAAAAATGAATTATGAATAAATTTCCTAAATTATCAAGAAAATCTGAGTGTGTTCTCTTGGTTTTTACTGTGTGAAATATTTTGAACTAAAATTTGGATTTTAAATTGATAACGGACACATTGAGTCCTACTAGGAACACCATGCGTTAGATTGAGGAGCGGATGATTCCTACACATCAAAAATGATTGATGGGTTCTTTCCTTAAATAATAAAAACAATGTGAATGTGTTTTCTCAGTTTTGAGAAGACCACTTGTCCTTTTTATTAAAATTGATGTCATTTTTAAATAAAGAGACACACTTTGAGTCATATCGGTCACACTATGCGTCAGATTGTGGTGTGGATGATTACTACACATCTCAAATGACTTATGGATCATTTTCATAAGTGTAGACAAAGTAAAAACCCTCTATCTACCTCTTTTTAGAATTATATAAAACCCTATGATTTTTTTAATAAAATAAAACCTATTTTAAAAACCAAGTTTTATAAAAAAAACAATTTAAAAAATACTCAAACAATTATTTTATTAAATTTTTATTTGGGTCCTTGTGGATAAATTCAAGAATAAAAAATAAATTAATTTATCCTTAACTCCACCTACACATAAAATTAAATGAATTAATTTTAGTAACATACACTCATCATCTGAAATTACACTGTAGCAACTCAAGACCCCCGGGCTAGGTAACACTATAGTTGCATTTTCTGATTCTTCCATCACCACCCTCTCCATTCCTTTCTCTCCCTTCACTCTATCATATCTATGGTTGAGTAGACATTTGTTCTAGAAGGAATTAGGAGAAATGAACACATTGAGTTAATAACTAGTGTCAATGGTGTAATTCTCACAAATGGGAGTCATTTCCCCATTTAGTGACACAATGATGTATAATGGGAAATGCCACCCATTTACTTTATTGTGTTCTCTAAAAGGGGAAATGCCTCCCATTTATGAGCATTACACCATTGACACTAGTTATTAACTCGATGCCTCTATTCCCACCAAATCCTTTCAGAGAAAAGTTTCACACAACTAGATAAATGATAGAGTGAAAGGTGGGAAAGAAATAGAGGGGTGGATGTGGAAGAATTAGAATACGCAATTGCAATGCTATATAGCCTGAGGGTCTTGGGTTTCTACAGTGTAATTTCAATTTACGAGTGCATTTTACTGAAATTAATTTATTTGATTTGATTTGGAGGTAGATTTAATGGTGAATTACTTTCAATTTAATCCTCAAATTTATCCACAAGAATCTGAATAAAAGGTAAATAAAATAATTGGTTAAGGATTTTTTCATATTTATTTTTTTATAAAACTCGATTTTCTTAATAGGTTTTAATTTATTAAAAAAATGATATGGTTTTATTTGATTTGAAAAAGAGGTCGGTGGAGGTGTGTACTTCATTCACATGTACCTCGATAGGCAATAAACCTGAATGGGGTTCACACCTTCCACCATTAAAAATTATAAAATGGAGGTCACTTCTCATTCAATGTATAGATAAATAAAGTAAATCTACCTAAATATTTTATATATATATATATATTTTATATATATATATTTTTGTATTATATTAGTAACTTTATTTGAATAAAATTATATATATATATATATATATTATTTACCATATTTAAATTTATTTAAATATACAATATATTATTCTGTGTATATATATATAATACTATTTTTTATAATAAAACCAAAAAAATATAATTATTTAAATTTTTAAAATTTAATTATTTCAAAAAATGTATATATAATTACCTAATTTTATTATTTTTAAATTGACATGGGTTTAAAATATTTTGTTGGTTATTAAATTATAAATTATATCACTATTAATTATATGTATATATAGACCTAAAATGTATATATAGACCTACAATGATGAATACATAAAAATAATTTCTAATATATAGAATTTGGTAACTTCAATTCTATTTTGGGAACAAATGATGTGGAAACATAAGGATTCTAGGGAGACAATCGAATATGAATTAACCCATCCTTGAGATCATAGGGAGGTCCATAAAGAAGTTTTCATAAAGCAATAATGCACATCAATAAGATATATCAGAAAAAAAGTAGAAAAACACACCAACCCTTGAAACATCTATCCCATACACATTTAAACATATATATATATAATGGAATTTATAATACACCTAATTGAACAAAAATTCACATTTAAACATAATTTTTAATGTAAAAAAATATAATACCTTCCTAATTTGGAAATCCAGAACCATAATTTGTGAATAAACAATTATAAAATCACCCTTACATTATAATTTCTAAAAACAAATATAAATAGATAGAAATATATATTTACATATATATGTATATATGTATATCTTTATAGAATAAAATTAAATTGATAAAAATATATGTAACCCATATATCAAAATATCACAACATAGTAAAATACAAACAACACCATAGTAATTTTGAAAATAAAGATCCATTGAAAATAAATAAATATTGTATCACCCTTACTAAGATTTCTCATAAAATAAAACAACTCAATTCTGTGCAAATAAATTTTTAAGGGAAACCCCTTATATAATAATATTAAAACGGAACTTAAATAAATAAATTCCCTTACATGAATTGCATAAAAAGATTGTTTGCTGCTTTGTAACATCATCAGATTGAGAATTGGCTATCTAAATCAATTTGGTCAAAACCAACAAAGGAAATTGATTCAAAATAGTAAAGAAAGATGAGGTATAGATGTAGATAGTGAAGAAAATTGATTCCAAAATAAATTAAAATGACCAAAATTGGATATCCAAAATAGTAGTTAAGAAAACAATGAATCATAAACAAAATAAAAATAGAATACAAAAACCGGATAAAAAATATAAAAAAATAGGAACCTGTGAAGGAAAATTAGAAACCCTCAGATCCAGATCTCAAAAAGATTGATATAGAAAGAAAATCGGATCCTACAAAGGAAAAAAAGGACAACCTCGCTAAGTTGAAGAAAATCTAAGACCCTCAAATATAGATCTCAATGTTTTCTTTAGAAACCCTAACTGCAACCAAACACCAGATGTCAGACGATGTTTGAGCAACTGGAGGTATTGGGTTTGTGTGATTTGAGTGGGTTTTTGTGATTTGAGCTTCGATTCACTGAGTAGGAGCTCCAGAAATGGTTGGATTCTATGGAAAGCTTCTAATATCGCGATGGGTTCTCAACAAGTTAGGTTTTTTTATTTAAATCAGGACACTTTTATCAATTCTTATTATTTAATCACTCATAAAATGCATATTTATTAGCGCTTTTTTAGTACCGATAAAGGTCAGTCTTTATCACTGTAAAAATAAATCCCTGATAAAATCTAAATCTATGAGTGCTAAAGTTCTACCACTGATAAATATGGATTTTATCATCACTGATAAACTCTCTACTTTATCAGCACTAAAGAAAGTGCTAATAAAGATTACTTTTATCATCATTTATTACTTAAGCGCTCATAAAGGGTTTATAATTATAATTATAAATAAAAAAATTATATATATATATATATACATAATGAATATATATAAATATGAATATGGTAAATATGTTCCTTTTTAAATATGTTTATTATAATTTTATAATTATTTAAATGTATAATTATTTAAATATATAATTATTTATTTATAATTATATAAATATTCTTAAAAAATAATATTTAAATTATTATATATATTTATATAATTATATATATATAATAAATATATAAATATATAAATATAGTAAATATATTCATTATTTATGTAAATTTATTATAAAATTATTAATTATTTAAATATTTATAATTATTTATTTATAATTATATAATTACTTTTAAAAATATATTTATTTATTATTATTATAAATATATAATTTTATAAATATAGTATGTACATTTTTAAATATATTTCTTTATTAATATATTTATTTATAAATGTTTTTTTGATATTTTTTACAAATATTTTTTAACATTATTAATGAATATCTAATTTTAGGTGCATGCGTGCTAAAAATGAGTGAAATCAAATAAATTAAAAATATGTACACTTTAATAATATTGAAATAATGGATAATTTTTGTGTATGTTCATTGATTATAAATATGTATTAATTATGTATATGTGAAATCAATATAACACACATTTGATCTATGTTAAATTGAGAAAATAAACGATATTCAATTATACATCTATTACTCTATGTAATTAGTCATTGTTTTTAATTCAAATTTATTTTTAATTTTGAACTAGTATACACAAAATATATGACTATTTAATGTAAAGCTCAAAATAATTTTTATTGTTTAAATCATATTTATATACATTAATATATATATATATATATATATTTAATATATATTATTTATTAACATTATCAGTAATCATCTAATTAATAAAATGTTTATTATTTTTTTCAATTTATTTATTTTTAATTTTCATTTTTTTAATTTTCATTTTTCATATCTATATATTTAATACAAACTTTTTATTAGTATTTTTAATTTATATATAGCATAGTCAATTTATTCATTTTTATCAATAATTATTTAGTTAATAAAATTTTTTATATTTTTTTTATTAAACTCATTTTTTATTTGTTTAATTATTTCCTTTCATTTATTTTTTCCTTTATCAGTGCTAAAAAACACTGATAAAGAAATAATTTATGAGATCTAAAAATATAGCGATGATAAAGGGTACCCTTTATGAGCACTACAAATATAGCACTGATATAGGGTATCCTTTATCAGTGCTAAAAATAAATCCTTGATAAAGGCTACCCCTTACCATTACTAAAAATAAATCTCTGATAAAGGGGACCTTTATCAGGACCAAAAAAAGCACTGTTAAAGGGAACCTTTATCAGTGCCAAAAAAGTGCTGATAAATAGTTAAATTTATCAGCACTTTCTTTAACACTGAAAAAGATGCCATTTATTATAACTTTTTCGATTGTTGATAAGTACTAGCATTGTGAAACATCAGTTTGGTAGTAGTGTTATATCCCCATGATGAGGACTCTTGAATAGAAAGAACCAACCAAACTCAGGTTCTTCATACAAAACTTGGAAGGACCTACCTTCATCTAGTATATAAGTTTAACTACTAGGTAGATCAAAGTATGGGAAGATCTCTATCAACAATATCTTTATCAAAATAGATAAATGTTGTGGAAGAAAATAATCTTTGAACTAAAAAATTCAAAATAGAAAAATAATGAGAGATTCTATGATTTAATTACTAGCTGGATGGGATTAACATATTTTCTAAACTTATAGATTCTTAAAGAAGACCTATTGGGTCTTTGTATAGAGGACCTCTATGACAAGTTTCAAACTCCACTCATCCCGATGAATTATTCAGGATGGTTCTAGAAACTTTGCATTTTCATATATAGGTTGTAATATTCCACTTTTTGAACCAAAACTAGGTCTCAACTGACACCAAATTTCAAGGTAATATAATGGATAAATTTAAAATTGTGACTATCTCACTTAAACTAGCTCATACACCAACTCAAGATTTGAAGCTTACACCTTATCACGTAGCACACCCTCCTGAATGGAAACAAAAATAACAATATACCCATTATAATGAGGTAAGAGAGGAAAAATATCTTTAATTTGAAGACTTGAAGAATAACCTTTATTCCTTCTGAGATGAACAAATTCCTATCTACATCAAGGAAGTTAGGGAAAAAATTCTAAATTTTTCAGACCACAAAAGGCCTAATCATGGTGGCCTCAATGGACATACAAATTATTTTCCCTTTTACATAATTTTGATCCACACCATCTAGAATTTAATTATTTTTAAATATAATTAAAAAATACTCTTGGTTATGGTTAAGAACAATTAAGAAACCCTCCAACACAAGTGGCATGTGTTTCTAGTGTCACCTAAAGGAAGAAGTTGAATAGAAAAAGGTCACCAGCAAGGGTGTAGAAAATTTTAATGATTATATGATTAGAAAAATGATCAATTAGAATCATGATATCCTTAGGGAAAAGTTAAACCAACCAATTATTCCACTATTTTCTTCTACCGTGATGTGATTAACTTCATCGGCGCCACAATCCTCCAAGAGCTGATATTCTATAAATTGGTGAAACTATAAGAAATAATCCCAATCATGGGAATATGGACCTATGTCAAAGCCAAAGTAAGTCTTGAACCTCTCAAACTTTATGCCTCCAGTCCGGGTACCACAGGCACCATCCATCAAATAAAATTCTCATCAATTGAAGAATTGATCTTAGGTTCCAATAATTTCATTCATTTGACAGGACCCTTATATAATGATGATTATGGTTATGAATATGAATCCCTTATGCATGATTTACGAACCATATGTAAAGACTGTAAGATCCAAGGTAGTAGGGTAATACATGGTCATGGACATACTCAATATGTTTTCCATTTCCCCATCAAATCTATTTATGATACCAAAACTCATGGGAAATCCCTTCAGTGATCCCAGCAAGAGTGTGATAATGAACTCACATTTTCCAGGAATTATTCAAACCTGATGATTTTGGAAGACCAAATTCAAGGTTTTCAACTATCCAATCAACCCAGAAAGGTGGGAAGACAAACTCAACCTAACCAAATAGTGACATGAGTACCCTCTACTTCCATTCAAAGGCCTAGCGTACCTACCTAAAATACTTCAACCCACAAAGTACCTTCTCAATAGCATTCTCATGATGGGAATTTTAGACCTTTAGCTAAACAATATAATATCTTAAAACAATTGGACATGGTTTTATCCAATATTTCAATTCTATATTCCCTCAATTTATCAAATAACCTTCGGTAATCACCCATAAATTAATTTATAATACCTCAAGAGTTTGAATCATAGGACTTTTCTAATCTGGTTTATTATATAGAGATTGATTCCTATAGAACTTCATATAGTTGTATCTTTTACAGAATAGGAAATGGATATTATTATACAAGGGAACATTAGACCATTTTATATATCTGTAAACTTAAATGATGTTGACATTTGATGATCCTTCATTGATAATAGATTAAGGATCAATCTATTTCCATTTAGAATGATCTATTGATTCAATTACAGTGAAGCCTACATTTCTCCTTCTACTCTAATGCTTCAGGGTTATGAAAAAGGTGATTATAATCCCATTAGAAGAATAAAACTTAGAACTCAATTTGGGAAGCTTATATTCTTCTCTAAATTACTGGTTTTTTAGATAAATCTGGGTACGTAGGAGGTTCTATGACATACATTAATCAGCACATCTATGTCTCTTGATGAAAAATAATCATATGTCATCTTTTTTAAGAAGCACTAAGATGCCTTCACCTAAATTTACCTAGAAATTTCAGGACTTGATCTTGATGTAGCTACCCACCACTTGGGTTTTCATGAATATCATCATAGTTATAAGGAAGCAACCAAGAAATCACATCCAAATTATACATCCATGTTTTAAGTCAAAGTTGATAATCTCAGCAAATACCACTTCATTTCGGAGGTTCAATGCCTAATGTTTCTTTCTAATATTGTCTGAGTAAATAGGAAAAATGGTCATATTATATTTCTCATCATACTCAAGGATATCAACTGGAATTTTCCAAAAAATTAATTCACATTTATAATTATAGAACTTATGATCGACATAACTTTTGGTTACCAAGATCTTTTTTTTTATGGATGGATACTCATGATATTGCCAAATCTAAATGTCCCTATATGATGGAGAAGCCACTAATTTCATTTTGCCTCAAGTAACATACTACTATTGAGTGATTCTATTTGGTTTGAAGAACACTATAACCACATATCAATGTGGTATGTACCATTTATTCAAACCCTTCTAGGAAAATTTAGTTGAATGTTACATCGATTACTTGGTGGTGAAATCCATACAAATTCCTAATCATGTAATAGATTTTGGGATCATTTTAAATAATATATCATATCATATCTTAAAAATGAACCCCTTGAAATTTGATTTTGATGTTGTCTCAAGAAAATTGATCAGATTCATGGTGAACTACAATGGCATCAAAGTTGACCTTGAGAAGGCTATTGTAATGCTTGATCTATCACTCCCCAAAAATATCAAATAGTTAAGGGGATTATAATGATTACTCAATTAAATTTGATGCTTAATAATGAATCTTGAAGTAAAATGTTTTCCTTTCGTTATTCTAAAGAAAACTAGAATCATTTATCAGTGGATTAGTGATTTTCATGACTAATTCAACAAGCTTGAGAAATATCTTCTATGTCCACCGGTACTAATGCCTCCTATCAAAGGAAAACAACTCATTTTGAATGTTATATCCTTAGAGTGGTAATTAGGCACCTTCCTTACATAAAACAATGATTTAAGAAATGATAAAAACCTATATTATCTCTGTTAACCCTTTCTCAATAATGAGACTTTATATTTAGGTGTTGAGAAGAGTTACCTTAAATTAATCATTGAGTTTCAAAAACTAAGTCATTATATATATTACCTTGAGTTATAATATGTATCTTGTAATAACTTTCATAATTTTATCATCAAATATCTTGTGCTAATTATACATTTGGAATGGGGTGGTCATTTTGTAGTAGTTTGACAATTAGTTTAGACCACTAAAGGCAATAAAAGGAAAGGTGATAGATAATTTCCTTACATAGAATCCTTCCACAGAAAGAACACTATTAAATATTGAATTACCTAATTAAGAGTTATTCTCCATCCAAGACCACCTCCATAGATGGAAAATAAACATTTATGGATCTTTCAAAAGTATTATAGGGAAAAGAATGGAGGACCCCAATCTCAATAGTGTCAGTTTTCAAATCATTGTTATCTCCCTAGGAATGGAAATTCTACAAAATTATTTCCTATTGATTGAAGTTTGTACCAATAATGAGACAGAATATCAAACCCTCATTACAGGTATATAACTAACACTACAAATACTAGTAGACCACCTAAAGGTCAAAGTCGTTTCAGAGTTGGTGATCAAAAATATCAATGGTGATTATGCTATCAGAAAGGAAGAGTTAATACACCTATTAGACTATGTGTGAGGGGTGATGGTATAATTCCCATAAGATCCAAAATTTACTCACATATCATGCTCATAGAGAAGCCTCGATTTATTTTTTAAATAAAATACCTCTTTAGTGTGGGTAGAGGGAGACCAATTACATTGCTCGAAGTCCCAAGGGCAAGTGGCCTGAATACAAGGCTTAAAAGCCCATTTTTTGGTCCAAAGGACCTCTTAGTGAATAGTACTGCTACAGTGCCCACACTGCTATAGTACCACCACTGCTACAGTACCCTGCAATAGTACCTCTGCCACTACAGTGTCGTCGTTGCTACAGTTCTGCTACTGCTACATTAATACTACAATACCCTGCTACAGTATTGCTACAGTACCCGAAAATTCTTCCCTGTTCGGATTTGATCTCGGGTCTTTTCGATGCCAAGTAGGAGCTTGTACTACTTGGGTACAAATTCGTTGGCGTGCTCATACAATTCACAAGCATATGTGTTATCAAATTCAGCTATAGCTTTAGTATATTTGTAATGGGATACATTCATTAATAATAGTATAAAATAAATTAATGAGGTCAATTCCATCCCCAAAATGGATATTCCTACAAATGGTTGGATGATACCCATTTTTAACTACCACCAAAATGGGTTTCTTTCATCATATGGAGTAATAAATGAAAAACATAGAAAATGGGAAGTCAATTTCACTCTTTATGACAGACAGAATCACCAAATGATCCTCTATAAGTGAGGTTTTGATGGAGTTCTCCTTAAATGTATTGATGGGGAACCACTTTCATCGTGTAAGAAGTCCAACCTAGTGCCTATGGTTCTCATTGTTCAAGGGTTATGGTTTTTCATCAAACCATATGTCTAGTATATTTTCGGTCCTCAATGACACAAAATTTTATGGAATCCACCAAAAGGTTTCATTATTTTAAGATACATACAAAATTTATAAATAAACCCCCATAGTTGTTTCAAAATACCAAATACTCTTGGCCATCTTCCAAATGGGGAATAGATGTTTTAGGTATAAATAATTCAAATAAATACAAGAAATAAAAATAAATCCTGACTTCTACTAACTTCTTCTCAAAGTGGTATGAGACTATACCCCTGAAGGGATTAGGGGAAAATTACATCATCAATTTCTTGAATACCAATATCATCAAAAGTTTTTGTGTCCCTCGCATAGTACTAATTGATAACATTGATATTTTTTCTCATCCGAATTAAATATGATGTATCATGAGTATAATATTGAGTCCAACCATTCATCCCACTATCAGGATGCAGAAAAAGGATAGATAGAGGCTTTTAATTAGACCACTCAAAAATAAACCAAAAAATTGTAGATAAAAATAATAAATCTTGGCCCAAAAATATTTTTCATGCCATGTGGGCCTATCATAAAACAACACATACTACTACATATGAAACCTCATATTTACTTGTATATGGTATAGAATAAGTTCTACCCATTGAGGTCTAATTAAATTCACTTTACATAGACATTTGTGGTCATTTATCCATAGATGAGCAATCTCATAAGTTGTTAGATGAATTTGAGTGAATCAACAAGAAAATATTATCTACCATTCATCATTTAGAGGTTCACCAAAACTAAATATATCAAGATTTTCATAAAAAATAACCTCTATTCATTCCTCCTAGGAGAACTATTTTTTGTTCTGAGGACCATGATGATACTTGGGAATAAACCTAATAATATTATTCCAAAATGGGAGAAAAAAAATTTCAACCAATAATTTGAATCCAATGGTGTGTATTTTCTAATTAACATGGACATTAAGAATATCCTTTCACCTACTAATTCAATTTTTCTCAATATATATTTCATGAAATCAAACCAATGGTCCTTTTCACATGACCTTAAAAATACATGATTGGTCCCTGTCGCAAGCCATTAAAATCCATAACCCTCATCATGGTCACATGATTATAAATAGTAAGGAAATTTTCAAGAAGAACACTTATTAACAAGGGGAGTCTTTTTTTCATAGGAGACGGCCCTTTTATCTTTGTACACCCTAACAACATTATAATTGAAGCCACCATTTGATGATGGTTTCTAGATATTCCTTGTGTACCTATCCCATGATATTTCTTTAGATCTGAGTTTCCCAAGATCCTAGTTTACAACTCTTCATCTCATGTCTAGAAGATATTGGATCATTCATGGAAGGAAAAAATTTCCCCCATGAAATAATAGATCTTGTGGTGTGTTCTAGAAACACTGCCAGAAAAATGACTTATACCCAGGGTTCAAAACAATGGGTATAACCCCCAAGACTATGGGAAATCAAGGTGTCAGTATAGCTCCACAGACTATACCCACAGTTTTCTAAACTATGGGTATAGGTTTTCTCAACTTTGTTATAGCCCTATACCCACAATTTTCAAAATTATGGGTATAGATTTTTGAAAAAAGTTATCTTTAGGTTTCGTTCCCATAACCTCCTCCTCTAACACCCAGTGCCTCACCACTCCAGCTACTTAACTTATATATATATATATATATATATATATATATATATATCATTTGAAACCATGGGTATAGTATGGAAAACCATTGGAATAGGTGTTCTAGATAAAACATTTTTGGGTCCTGTGAAATATTTTTTCTGCACCATAACGTAGGAAAGCTGTACACATGGTTTAAAAAACTATTAGAATAGGTCCTCAAGAAACAACCCTATTCCCACGGTTTTTCATAAACCGTGGATATAGGTCATGATAAAAAACATATACTAATGGTTCACCTAGAACCGTGAGTATAGGCTCCCATACTATACCTATACTCATGGTTTTCTCCAAAACAGTGGGTATAGGCCCATTTTCCAGTAGTGGAACAAGCCTTGATTGGAATTTTGGTATTATTTATATAACCCTAAAATTTCCTATTGTTTCTCACATCAGGCATGAATCATGTGATCTCAGATATTTTTTAGGACTATTCCAATTTATATAGTTAAAACATGTTATGGATAGGATCTTAGAATATTCTGTTTGTCCTGTAGGACCTTAAACTGCTTAGAGTATCCTCCCATGTATGACTTGTCCTTCCTTAAAAATGAGCCAGATCTATGTAAGGAATTTTTTTTGAACTATGTGTGTCTTGATTCTCTATTTGATGATATACATAGTGGTTCCCAAATCCTACATCTTTTCCCAGCCACGATGTAATGAAAATTCCATTTTTCCCTTTTATATAATCTAGATTTATTCAAGGAAACTATTGAGGGACATGAAAAATTGGGTATCATTATCCTAATGGGATGGTAAATAGTCATTCAAGGTAGAACCATGCATAAACACTTGCATCATGATTTCATATCATCCTCATTATATAAGAAACACTTCATTTTTTTAAGAAACTCATATCCCCAAAAACCTTCCTTTGTTATCGATGACAAGAGAATCCAAATCTGAAAAGCACATTTTTTTTACTATAAATATTATAAACAATATAATTATGCATAATATGTTCCCCTAATTTTCATGTCAACTATATTCATCATCATCATAATGATAAAGTCCTTTTATCTTTGTATTCTCAGATAGCATCGTAAATGAAACTACCTTTTGAACATCGTATGTGGTTATTAAAAATGAACCAATCCCATAAAATTATCACAGATCCGAGAACCCCGGTATCATGGTTTCTGACTCCAAACCCCCCCCCCATAATTTAGAAGATTTTGGAGCATTATTTCTTAGTTTTTTCTTCCTATTTCTCTATGTATATTTACTCATGTTATGTTCAATGTTCTCTAACTATAAACATTAGCCTTAATAGTCCCACTACAATGAAATTTAACTACCCAAAGAAATAGACATAGATCTCATTAGGTTGAGAACCATTAGAGGGAGGCCTAATGAAGAAATTTGAAGACCCTTCCCTCTAGGATTTCCCTATAGGAATATTGTTTAAAAGTGAGTTCAATAAAGGAAAAAATATTAAAATCTTATAGAGTACACCCTAAGGCCCTAAAAATGGTCAAGATATAATCACTAGGTCCCTTAACCTAAACAAAAGTTTGATAGCTATATATATCCATTCTTGATATATCAATATGGATATTCAAAAATATCTTAAAAAAGTATGATAAAAGATTAATCATTCAAGGTTTCCAACTATAGTGTTATAGTGATGTTATTCCTAATTATACATGTCCATGAGCCACTCTATGATAAATAAAGAAAATCAGGACATTTCAAATAAAGTATTAGAAATTATGATTGATGTTTTTTTGGTGGTTGAATGAACTGGGATACCTTGATTTTACCTTTAAAAGTAATGAAAGTTGTTATGAAGCAACAATAAAACTGTAAAAAAGATATATGGCTAAGAAAAACGAAGTTTTCATTTACTTATCACAAAAATGGAAAAGGAAAAGCATCCAAAATCTGGATCCTCTCCATAAAATTGAAAAAAAATGATATAATAGGCACTTTATAGTCCTCTAAAAAAAATATCCAACATCTGATGAGAGATGTTGATGGAATTTTTATGGTTTGTTCTTTGTTTGACCTCCACTTGGGATAATGGATGTTCTTGTTCTATATAACCATTTATCTATTTCCTTATTCATTCAACAACTTATAGCCTGGAATTTTTATAATGATAGTTTCACTTTAATTATCACCACATGATCCTCATACACTCACTACTATGTAGTTTTCATATCTATACAATTATGATGTTATGTCTCTTCTACAACTGATGATGAACCTCGAGAGTATCATTTTCTAGAGCTTATTCATGATATTTCACAAGATCAAAGTGGATGAGGTTGTATTCTTAGGCTATCAGATCCTCTAGAAAGATGAGAACATGATGAATAAGGGCATTTATGTGTCGGTAATTTAATCCATCAAAGCTCAATCTATGGAAGATATTAAAAAGACATTCCACCTAGTTAAAAATATTCTCTAAAGGAGTCCTTAATATAACATTGAAAACATAGAATAGAGAACATTTTCACATATCCTGAATTTCAAGGGCTTTGTTGGAATCCATACTCTTTTTTCTCGCTTTTAGAGATACATAGTCTAGAATCAGGTTCATTGTGGATAGATTTGGCTTAGCTAATAGTATGGTCACATAACGACCTTATTTAATGGCCTCCTGGTTGGATTAGGGATGAGGTTGGTGGGAAAGGAACCTATTGATGGATTGGAAACCATCATCATATTAATATAAATTTTATCCATTGTTGAAAATTTCATGTTGGTACCACTTCTCATGCAAGGGGGACTTGAAGATGAAAATCCCCTTCAATGATTTGAATGTTTGTACATATGATTTTTTGCTTCATAAATTGATATTATAAGTTTGGTAAATGAGTGGATCATGGAAATAAATGACCTATTTCTCCATATAAATGGCTTTTCTAACATTCCATTAATATAATAATCAACCCATTATTTGGAATACTCCCATGACAAGTTAGTCAGAGTGCCAATGGATATAAACATGACTTTCATTCTAGTATCCTCGTGAATCAACATCAACTAAATTTATCAGAGGATGGATGGATATAACTCCCCTATAATTCTAGTGAGAGGTTAATATATAGATTATTTTAGGAATCCAAACTTTTTGTGAAAACCTATAATGAGTTTAAGGTTCAAAAACGATCACTCCATATATCCCAAAGGTTATAATCCTATCTTGAAATGGGATGATTTAAGAACATTCTCCTGAGGTTCCACCATTGTTTTCAATTACTCTCCTAGAAGGTGAAAATAAGGAATAAATCTAAATTCAAGGGAATCATTTAGTAGATAAATAAATTCATCAATGCATAAGGATGCTTGATGGAAAATATAAATATTGAGAAATTTCATGCTAAAAATAGAAGAAGTAATTATTACGATATATTGATATTCATAACACTAAAAGTGTTCCACTATCCAGCAATATAAAAATTGGAATGGTCCACTAAGGCAATGAGAAGACCTTCCTTATTATACATGGACAATAAATTTATAAATATGATCAAGAGTCGACACATCTAAATTGATGGTTTTTCCTCCGGCTAATGTGGTCATCAACATCAAAGTTCTAATCATAATTCCTGAGTAAGAATCATAGATCAAGAAATACATATTTTTAGAAAAATTGAAAAGAATCCATCCATTAAAAAGTATGAATATATATCCATCTAGATATTTTAACCCCATGTGGTGTATTAACCTATTTCAAGGGTATCCCAATATGGGCTCATAATACACCAAGAATGTTGGTTAGGGTGAGTTTGGGTGTGTGTGACCTTTGGATTTGGCCCTCTAGGTTTCAATAATATTTTTAACCGGTCATGGAACATGATAATTGATTGAGTATAAAAAGGAATTCCCTAGTGAATTGTCCTCCAATGTTAATAAGTCTCTTTCTAGGAAAAAATCTATTTGGAATCCACCCAACTGTTAACCATAGGGAGAAACTCCCCATACGTCCCCCTAAGATTCAGGATTCCTCTAAGTTGAAAAATATCCAAAAAACTACTCCTGACTTCACCATGTGGAAGATGAAATGTTTTGGTGTCTAAACATAAATGGCAGATCAATTCAAGTAATATCCTGGTTGTAGGATACATTGTAAATTCAGAAACCCACATAGCTTGGTAAGGCCTAATAACCTCTGATTGTTTATATATTCAATGTAATTAGGATGAACATAAAAATCTTAGACCCATTATTCATAGAAACTTCTACAAGACTGCAATTCCCACTTTATACTCCACCCCAATTGGAACTATCTTGAAAAAGGTTGAAAATGGATGGGTAGTTTAGATTGGTATGTTATAGAGATATATCGTGGATATCCTAGTTACCTGGATTCCATCAAGATATATTCAAAATAAATACATTACCTTAAATTTACACTAGGATTATGTGACTTGTGGTAGAGATATTTACTTAAACATAGTTTAAGGGAACTATAAATCATGTAAATGGAAAACATTTACTAGATGATGGGATCAAGGCATCATCTTGCAACCCAAAATTATATAGGGGTAATCTCCCGGACAAAGGGTAATTCTAAAACTTAGGTTGAAGAAGATCCCTTAAGATCACATCTTGGGAATTAATATGGTATTGAGGGTTGGGATAAATATATACTGTAATAACCATTACCCTCCCGATGGAAGTCATTGAACTTGATAGGTGTCTTATATCATGAACCATTTTCCCAAAAAACAAAGGCAATAGAAATTTTAGAATCCAAAGAAACCTAGAGTGAGAAATTTTACAAATTCTAATTGTTCCACATAACATTGAAATTATTATATGGATTATCTAATTGTTATGTAGAAATACTTCCACCATGAAGAACAATATTCAAGTAATGGGAATACCAGTTCGTGGACTATGGAGCTTTAGTACGCAAAAGGATTCAGTAGTAAAGAGAGGTCATTACATGGAGAGAATCATAGGTCATGATCTAAAATACAACCTCAATATAAAAATTCTCACTATGTGAAAAATTATTTCTCTTGGAACATTTATATAGGTTTGGTCTCTCATGTTATTCAATATATATACCATGAATCATTGAAGTGATCTAAGTTCTTCCTTAGAATTGAATTCTCTTTATGGTTGTTAGAATCTATTCCAAGGTGGTGAATTTTTTTGGCACTAAAAAGTTCAAAATGAAGAAAACTATAGTAAATTTTTTAGGCCAAAATCAAACTATACGGAAAAAAATGTAGTAAAATTGGAAAATCACATAAAACCACATAGCACATATGCTATACTAAAACCACCTTTTCGGCTAGCATCCCTCACAAATGAAAATAATTTTTAGGTGATTCATTCATTTCTCACCCCCACCCCACAAATGAAAATCATTTATTGGGTGAGGCGGTCAATTCTCACCCCCTTATAAATAAAAAACATTTGTGGCATGAGGTGGATTAATCATTCTCCTGAAAAGTAAAGTCATTTTTCAGTGATGCATTATTTATTATGAACTATATAGAATCAAGAATGTTATGTGACCAGCTATTTATAGAAGGTGGTTATTTCCATTCCACTTATAAATACCTAGATATCCTCAAAGAGAAAAATAAGATACATGTATGGGAGAATAGAGATATTTGAAAACTAGTAGGAGATAGAGAAATACTGGGTGAGAAACTTCTAGTTTGGAAGTTAATCCACATACCACACATCACAAAGAAAAATTAACCCCCTATAGATGAGTACATGACTAAGAAGAGTTTTTCTGTAAAGCGGAAATCCTTCATCATCAAGGGTACCCCCCCCCCCCAACCTTGTTCATGAAGGAAACCTTCTATGAAGTAAAAACACATTTTTAAAGAACCTACCTTATAATGCCTCATCCTGTACAGCAAGAAAATGTGGTAGAACATGGTATCCTTATGATATTTTTCTTTCCATTATAACCACCCATTGTCTATGTATAATTGAGATTCACCTTATCCCCTCTATGGATTTATATAATGGTTCCCTCTAATTCGTACCAAAAATCCAATAATTACATCACTAAGACCTCTCATACATCCACAAGATTCATTCATCCATGATATGTTACACATAAGTATATTCCTCTTTCGATTATGCATTCCCATGGTAAAATATTTCCCCCACTTAACCTCCAAATTATCTAGGTTCCTCAAAATATTTACAATCATTCATTCTCATGAAAACTAGCATACCAACCATTGGGGTTGTAGCAGGAGGCTCCTTGGTTCAGATATTAGCACTCATTTCCCACATGTTTCCTAAAACATAAAGTCAATTGATACATATCCATGCATGTTTTACAATAAATGGATACATAAGTCTCAATTATAAGTTTAAAAACAATCAATAATATGAGAATGCATAAACCTTATATTTCTTACTAACTACCCCAACATAGTCTCACCCACTTCCACCAATAAACGAGTCACAAATATCCATGGGAATCCCTCATAGAGAAATCCCCTAGACATTATTTTAGGATATAATACATATCTTTATTTCCATATCCCCACCCTCTTCCACTAGTGAATGAGGAATAAAAATCAATAATGGGCTTCCAATTCAAGTGTAATTCCATTCCCACACACAATTGTGAAACATGGTGATCTCTTATTGTCTCTTATTTCTCACACCAAACATGAATCATGTAGGATAATATATCAGTGGTGATCATGTCACTAGAATAGTCAAAAATATTCTATTTGGGACTCCCCTTTAGTTGTAATCCACAACCCATCTGAACTACATGGGCTTTGATTCTTATTATGATGGGATACATAAGAAGCCTACCTAAGGTTCAAATCCAATACCTTTAACTCACTATTATATTTATTGGTCCTCTTTCATAGGTGTAATCTCAAACCATTCCAAACTATATTTTCTTTGATTCCCATTATTATGGGATATGTAGGAGTCTTCACTGGGGTTCAAACCCAGTACCTTTAACCCACCATAATCTTTATTGGGACTCCCCCATAGATGTAAGACCCTACCTTTTGAACTATATGGGGTTTGATTCCCTAAATTATGGAATAAATAGGAATCCTACCTAAGGTTTAAACCCAATACCATTAACCCTCCATCATCTTTGTTTGTCCTCCCCCATAGGTGTAAGCTCTAACCTTTCTAAACTATGTGGGATTTGATTCCCATTATGACAGGAGTCATAGGAATCATTCATATGGTTCAAAACTAATACATTTAACCCACCATTATCTTTATTAGGATATATTCCTAGTAAGGCCAAACCCCCACCCAGAGAAACACATTACTTCTAGGACCTATCATCCCATCCTTATGAGCCCATATTCCTTGTGAGATCTATCTTGACAGATCCATATTCCTTATAATATAATCATAATTTTCTTACATCATCTATTTATAAGTACCTTTCATCTAGACGTCCTCACCACATGACATTAAACTACATGGTCTGGTCCTTTTCACATGACCTTAAAAGGTACAATGTTTCCTGTTAAGTGGAATTAAACTACATGGGTTCTAATTACTTTCATGAAGGAATACCTTCTCAGGGTCCTAATTACAACATCAAATTAACACTCATCTCCCTATATGATGATAAATTCATATGTTCCACATTGTATGGATTAAAAATAGAAAGACAAAATGATAAACAAAACAAAATAGATAACCACTAATATAAATAGATGGTTCCATTGATGGAGGACCTACGATACATACATATGGTACCATTTATGGAGAACCTCTGAAACATATTAATTTTTTTACACAAAAACATGCCAATAATTTAATACTAATATAAGGGTTATCATTCCCACACTTGGGATTTGAGAAGGATTCATGAATATTTCTTAAATCTATAAGAGAGTCTCATGTTAGGATTTAATTCCCCAAAAAAAGGGTTTTTTGACCTTGAATTCCCTTTCTATCAACCAATTTGAGTTCCTAAGAATCATTTCCAAAATAATCATTGGTAACCTACATTTTGAAAGTAGGTACGTGACTTTTCATGTATGTGGGAACCATTGGGTGTTTCTAGTTCCACAAAGAAACCATGTTGGAAATCACTCAAAAGAGGGGGGTGAAAAAAGCACCACACTATTTATTCTTATATAATCATCAATGAATATGATAAAGTAATACTCACTCTAGGTATCGTGGTGTTTCATAGTTACACATAAACCAAAATGAATTAATTATTGTATCCATGTTGATTTAATATCAACTCACTTATGGCCTCCTTGAGTTATCTTTATTTAAGATATATTTTTGAAACAGTGTTATTACCCCTTTTTAGTGAAGGTATATGCCTCATTAATTCATTATTTTTCATATTTTTCATTTTACTTTGAGAAATGTTACAAAGTATTATATGTTGTAATAGTTAATATTATTACCACTGGGATAAAATTATTTTTAGAATTTATAATTTGAAACATATTATCATTGATTCTATCACTTTTATGATAATTATACCCTATTTCAATTTATTAATAATGAAACACTTACTTTTAAAAAATTAATTCATTAAAATTTTCATATAAATAGATAATATTTAGTATATGTTTGATTCCATCATAAATAAAACATCCTTTGATTCCAGATTATGAGTTTCCATCTCAGTTACACCAACTCCTTGAATTCAAAAGGAATTATCACTAATAAATGAAATTAATCAATCACTATGATATTCAAAATTATTCAACATTTTGTTTTCAAGTTTAATATGTTATAAATAGTCACTTTCAATAATCCAATGATTATTTTTCCATCTATCATTTGAAATAACCTCTAAAATATAATAATTTTCAATTATTTTTCTTCTTTTGAATAGAAAACATTTATAGTCTATTTTAATTAATATAGTAACACAATTAAACATTATTAAGTGAAGTTTCATGCCTCATATAATCCTCCACATGTATCATAAATATAATCAATTTTTTGTGCATGTAAAGAAAATTCTTCTCTAGTTGAATTATTTTTTTCTTCAGGTAGGTTGTCACTCCCTCTCTTATTCAATGTTTTGGGGCACAAAAGTTCCCAATAATATTTTTCATCTATTTAAATGGATAAAATATGAATAAATTAACAAAAATGATTTGAATTATTAATAGAGAGTTTGTTTTCACATTTAACTTATAATTAACTTAAAATGAAAATTACATCAACTTGATAATTCTTTTATTGTAATTCAAAATTTTGGTAGCACTCTAATTGTCTCATTATTATGGTGGAGAATCCAAACTAGAATCTATCTAATTGTATCCACACATGCTCCATGGATCCTGTAACTACATAATTGGTATTATAAGTTCTAACATAGAGGAACTAATCAACTTACCTCATCCACCATTGATCACAACAAGAAGTTATCTTAGGCTTGAGAGGGAGGAGCGGGAGCATCTCTTAACCTTGAGAGAATTCATGAAAAGTTCTCTCTAGGTATTTGATAGAATTATCTTGGGATAATTTGTTGTGAACAACTCTACCAAACATTAAAATGGTATAAATCATATGGTATACTTGGTTTTAATAAATTAATAATTGAATAACGAATCTTTACAAAATTATTTATCTAAGTAAACCTCATATAAAATAATAATAATTTTATTATTATTATATTTCATAACACTCATTAACTTGTGGATATTTAAATATATTTTGTTAAATAAATAAATCAATATTTATTTAAATAATATTGAATTAAATGTATTATATTCATTGGATCCTTAACTAATCTCATCAATCCTCTTTGACATTTATCAAACCTCGAATAATATATATATATATATATTATTTGATCAATAAAAAAATAAATTTTATATTCACCAAACTTTTGAAAAAATATTTATTTTAAATATTAAACTTAAAAATATTTTAAACTTGAAAAACTTGTGATTGGAGTTTTATGGTCAAAATAACCTAAATATTTATTATTCAACAAGATGAGGATAACATTTATTCTTATTATTGAATTCAAATAGAATTTAATTAACATTATAGATAAACATGGTGTGAGGCCCTATAGGCCTCTCTATTTTTGTGATTATACAAACTTTCCTAAAGTTAAAGATTAGTATCTAGCAACATTTTATGAAATCCATAGAGAAATAAATTAATATCATAATGACAAAAACCTCATATGAACATTTACTATGTAATATAATCACTTTTTTTATATCTCATAAAATAGGTTACATACTTCTGTTATCAAACTATATTATTGATTTATTTTCTTTGAATTTATGAAATAAACTCATAGATAAACTACCATTGACATGGATTTAATTAAACAATTCCATTTCAATCAAAGGTCTACAAATATCTTCTTCTATTGACTTATAAGGGATAAGTACTTTCTTTATTTATTCAATTCATTCCAAATAAATTATTAAACACCCAATGTATCATAACACATCATGAACATATTTCATCATGGTTTTCATTAATATATCAAAGTGAAATATTCATTATATACATTAATAATATTGCCATGTTTGAGGACCAATACATAGATCTGAAAAAGGAATATACAAGGACATTTATGACATGTGGAATTATTATTTGTGGGTATCCCATCATAAACTCCCTTTTTGGAGATTACCAAGTGTGAATTTCATGAGAATAAGACTCAACTACTTTTTATTCTCAAGCACCTAATAGTCAAACATCATATGTATCTCTTCAGACAAATTTCATTTACACTATATGACATATATTTAATAATATTATCATATAACTTTAAGATTATCATTATATATAGGAACTATTATAAGATTTTTATATCATAGGTTATCTAAGTAAATTATCAAATAAATTTTATATTGAATAACACTCGCCATGTGATAAGATATTAATTAATATTAATATTATAGAAATCAAAAATATAAATTTAGTTGGTTCTAGGTAACCAACTATAACAGACTCTCACTTAAATTAGATCCAATTAATAACAACTTTTATTCTACTAGATCTCATATTATAGTCATGATTTCACTGAGATAAGGATTTATTCAATGGATCTGCTACACTATCTTCCATGGAAACTCTTCTTACTATGACCTCACCCTATTAAGAACAATATACTAAGAAGTGATAAATATAGTGTTCATTCTTCATCCATTGATTTGAACTTGTATTATTATCTAGGATCACTGCATCAATATTATCACAATATGGTGTGATAGTATATTTACTACTAAGAACCACCTCATAATCCTAGATAAATTTTTGTAACCAAACTACTTATTTAGTTACATAAAAATTCATTATATATTGAGGATATATTTTAGAATTGGAAACCATAATATGCTTTGAAATATTCCAACTCAGAACTCCTCAATTAAGGAAGAATTCATATACAAGCTATAATTTCATATCATTATGATCAATCTAAAAAATAACATTGGTTTATCCCCAAATAACTAGTTCTTTATCTCCTTCATAAACTAGGAATGTATCCTATGAATGCCACAAGTAAATTAAGATAGTCTATATTTCCACTGAATATGGCTCTCTACTAGATATCTACCTATCATAATAAAATCATAGGAACCATCATTCCTACTATAAATCATGGCATATATGATGAATACTATCACAAAGTTTCAATGGATCCTACTCATTCTCTCTCTGTCCTCTTGTTTTTTAGGATATATTTTCTTAGAAAAATGAATACCATATGCCATTGAAAAAATACCCTCTTAGAATATTCCATATTGAATCTCTTAATACCAAGTTAATTTAAGTACACTAACTTAGTATAAAAATACTCTTAGATATATCATGAAATTTTTGATACCGAGAATATTAGATTATTCACCTAAGCCTTTTATATAGAAGTATTTCTCTTAACCATATCTTAAATGATGGTAACACTGATCTCATTTCCCATCACTAATATATCATAAACATATATTACAAAGAAAATAACTACACTCCCATTAAACCTTTTATAGACACAAGTGTCACATTTATCCTTTATGAAACTAAACTACCTTGTGGATTTACCAATATAAATGTTCCATGATCTTGATGTTTCCTTAACCCATAAATGGATCTCTACAACTTACACACCTTATCACTTTTCTTTAGAGTCATAAACCCTTCTAGTTGTTCCTTATATACATATTTCACAAGGTTCAAATTAAGTAAATATATATTGAAATACATTTTCCAAATATCATAATCATGGTATGATGTTATGGTAAGAATAATTCTAATATATTTTTGGTATAATGTCCATTCAAAGTTATTCATAATAGTTTATTCCTTGATGTTTCTTAAACTCTTTAAAACCCAGTTAGGATTTATAGGTAATGAATTTACTATACATGTTTATCTTATTTTTAAATACATGTTTTCACCTAATAATCTCTATATAAAATGGAGGATCCACCAAAAGTAAGACTTAGTTCTGGTATATGGAGTCCATTTTAGAATCTGTGGCTTCTTCCCAATTTGTAACTTTTTTTACGATTACTACTTCCATATAGTAAAACGGTTCATTATCATAAACCAATAATGTGTCACCTAACTCGGTGACTATAAACCTATATCTCTAGTTATATTACCTATATAGTGCTCCTATAAAGTACTTGTGTCTCTATAATAACTTCTTCCACTAGTATTTATGAAGTATTTCCTATACCTACTCTTGTGCATCTTAAGCCTTGATTTTATTGATTTCTATCCTACTCTCACTATTGATTTTGTAAATGTGTATCCCTTTCAAGGAACATTATGTGTATTTACACTCTTACCTTTTTTTATAATGGTGGTATAGATAATATTACCTTGTTTATTTAGGATATCCTATAATGATACACTTTATGTCATGAGATGCAAGTTTGTTACTAAAAGTATCCTTAAAATTTTATTTTCATCCCCACATATATATATTTAACAACATAGATTTCCTCTCATGCCATAACTCACATGGGATTTTATTTTTCCACTTTAATTAGAACTTGTTTTAGTGTGTATGTTATAGTGTTTAATGTGTATATCTAAAAGGATAATGGAATGCTCTCATGAATCATCATCGATCTCACCATGTATAACAAGGTGGGGTTCCTCCTTTCATTGAAATAATTAAATTTTGGTGTAAAATGAGGAGTGAGTTAAGATAGTATCTCAAACACCCATATATAATAAATGAACACTTGGTTAAGATATTCCCACCATTTTCTGGGTAAATTTTTTTTATCTTATTAACAAGATGATTATCAACTTCATTCTTATATTCCATAAATTTATTAAAAGAGTAAAACTTATACCTCATTAATTAGAAATATCCATATCTACTAAAGTTATCAGAAAAAGTTATAAATTAAGACTATTTACCTCTATCTTTTACTAGAAAAGGTCTGCACACATATATATAAACTAATTCTATAAGCTCTATATATCTTTCACCCTTTCCATTAAATGGGGTTTTTTTCACTTTTTTCAAACAATAATTACATATATCATGGTGGTTTAGTTCAAAATAATCTAAACATACCTATTGATATACATTTTTTAAAGGCTTGTAATTTATATGACCAAGTTAGTGATGCCATAAATAGGTTGGAAATATAGGGCCCAAACTCCCTTGGTTCATATTTTCACTCCTTAAATCAACCACTGACTGACCAATACACCTCTCATCATTATCCAACCATACCTTGAAGAGTATAACCACCTTGGATCATCGAATCGAAGTATCATATAAATTTATTCTACACTTTATTTCTTTGTCCTCATTTACCCTCTTCTTCATTATTTTTAGAAATATGTTTAGGGAGTATAACTCTCTTTTGGGTTAAGGATTCGAGATAGTTTTCATAGTGGTTTGTCTTTCTTATTATTTAGTAGTATTTTATTTGGCTTTTGTAGTTACTATTTCAACATTGGTTGTTTCTCAAATTTTATACTTTCTCAAAGAACTTCAAGATTCTAATTGAGATAGAGGGTCTATTACTTTTACATTCCTCATGTGTAATATTATATTAATTATGATTTATCTCTTTGTCTAAATGGGGTTGATTGAAATTAATAAGATAATAGTCAGAAAAGGGGATTATATATTGATTGATTATTCAATAATCTGGATATTTTAAAGAGATGAATAATTGATACATTATTTTTTAAAATTTATTCATTTGAATTAATCACATTCCATAGAATGATATTTTTTTCATTAATTCAAAAATTTAATTAGAGTTTGAATCACATGCCATAGCATAAAAGGTTATGCTTCATTAATCTAAAAATTAAAGGGACGAGAATAATAATTGTATGTTGTGGGATTTTTTTATTTTTGTTTTATGATAAGAATCGTCTTATAATTATAGAAATATAAGTATTTAAATGGGAATTATCACTTATTTAAGGTAATTAATATTTCATGTGGAGAATTAAATGAATGGTCGGGGTATGATCACATGTGCCTTGTATTTTGTTGATACTACCTCTTATTATTTATTAGGTAGTGTAACATATGTTTGGTAGTATTTTTGTTTTTGTTTGTTTAGCATGGTTTCTCAATTGAACCTATAAATAGCATAAATTTTAATGATTATATAATAAAATAGAAGAGACACAAATAGGGTGATTATTAATTATCTTGGATTCATTAAACCTAGTAAATAATTCTTAAAATCATGTCTATGTTTATCAATATATATATTTGGATAATTCCATAAGGTTTCCTTTTTTTGATAACCCATGAATAATGAAATGGTTAGTTCAATATGTAATTAAAATGGTTGTTTTCTAAGAATAAATGTTTAGGGTTTAATGAATTGGTTCTTTATTTACAGAGGCTCAAATGCATTAATGTCTTGGTCTTGGATATTTTTTCTATGTGAAGAAAAAATCATTTGAAATGTATGTGGGATATATGGATTTAGAGCCTTGACTAATTTATTAAGGAAATTATTTTGGTTTTTAACCTTTGATTAGAAATGTGTTATAGGCCCAAGGATATATTTTTTTTTTATTTGATGGAGGAGTAATGAGATAGGAGCCTAGGTTACAGGATGGTTGATGTCGATGATGGGGGGAAGTATGATACTATATATAATGGTGTGGGACATAGGGAAATACGGACGAGTTTAGATTAGGCCTTTCCCATTGATATATTTAATATTTCTTAATACTTTATTGATGTCTAGATGGTCAAATGATATTTACTTAACCAATTTCTCAATACTTTCAGAATTATTACATTATAAACTTCAAGTAAATATTTGAAGATTTAGCTTAGGATTATTCTTAAAGTACATACAATATTAAGAAATGATATATGAACTAATAAATAAATGGGGTTGGTTTATACTGTTCATAGATACTGATAACATACTTCAAAATAAGTAAAGAATTAATAGTTCCATTAGCACTTTTCTTAAAATATTAAAGTGAAAATCATGGAATTCAAATAAGAAATGATGTCAATCAATGGATAATTAATTAATTAATAATGAAATTTATGTGTTTATAATTGTTTGATATATAGACCATAGCAGTGGTAGTTGGGGGTATTGTGTGATGATAGTATCATATGAGTCTTAGGCTAGGAAGTTTCTTTTATTATGGATGTGCGGGATATTAATCTATACATTTTAATTTCATACACTACCCCCACCCACATCGGTAGGTAAGTCAACACCCAAATAGTTTGGGGGTGTTTTCTCCAATATCTAGAATGCATAGGGAATGAATAGAAGGATTCTCTATCTCCCTCACTCTCCCTTTAGACATTGATGAGTAGGAATGTCCATGTCTATAATGTCTTATGGTATAGGGTGTGTTCCTACCAAGGTTTTCATGGATCACTGTTTACAATGAATTTATGGGTGGGTTGTAATTGCTTCAGTTATAGAACATACTTGTATTTATATGTGGTGATTTTATCTTCTCATGGGTGTGCATTCATGGGTTATGACAGCTTGATGTATAATTCACATACATAGGCTATAGTGTATTTTTATATTACACTTGGTCACTACATGGATATGATGATGATGATGATGATGATGATGATGAGATTTCATCATGAATAGGATATAGTAACAGTAGTGATGCTATTGTAATGGGTGTAGGATGATATATATATGGATGATCATAAGACATAGTCCTTGGGAAATGAGAGTGAAAACCATTGAAAAATTGGAAGTGAGATACCTTCATTGATATATATATGTGTGTGTGTGTGTGTGTGCTTTTTATATAGAATGGTTTGCCTCTATGAGTCACTTGGTGAGTGAGACATGGGGAGAATGGGAAACTAATATTACCTATTTAGGTGATGAGTTATTTTCATTTTTTATTCATTGGGATATAGTATTCTTCTTAAACATTTTTCATGAGAAATTTTGAGGAGGATCCTACAGAGTATACTTATTATTATTACCCTACATATATACAAACTATTTTTCAATTCATCAGGAGTAAGTTAGTGATTGGACTAGACATTATTGTCTTGGAGAAGTAACTGAGTAGCAGATAGGAGCTATGGGAGTTCATATTCACTATTGAGAATTTTCTTTTAGTACTTGTAGTCTTTTTTCAATTTATGTATGACATTACATGTATTGGAATTTATTATTTTATTTACTCATGGTATTGGTTTGTGGTTTTTATCATCTTCTCTCTTACTAATTTAACTTATATAAAGGTTAAATCCTTCCATGTGTGTGATTGTACCCTTAGTGTTGGTCACAAAATTGCGCCATATTGGAGGTAGGATTCGGGGTTCATTATCTATCTTTCTTCATTATTAACCTAGGATGGGTACCTTTAGAGGGTGGGGTCATTAAATAGTGGTTTAAATGGATAATGGTTAATATATTGGTTGATGTTTGGAGTCAGGAAATGGTGAGGATGAATTAGTTAGAAGTGAAAAGATGTTATTTAGTCTTAGTATGTACTATGGACAAGGGTTATTATATAGAACATATGATTTTATGACCACCTTTGATTTGACATAAGGACCTTCAACTTTACTGAACTTGCTAAGAAAAGTGGTGTTGTTTTAGTGTTAAAGACTTAAGATAGGTTAATACATCATGATTTTTTTATCATGTGTTTGAATTAAATATACAGTGGGAAATAAGTTAAAATGAATTAATTAATTAATTTAAAAATGTTTTTTACTGAGTTTAGGAGTTCCTAATTAATGTATTCTATTTTGTAGATATAGGACCCAATTGATGTCCCTATCTGGTTTATATATAATAAATTTATCAATATGTTCTAGAAGATTATAATATAGTTGAGGATGATGATAAAGACATTTGTAGGAAGAAAATCATAGAGTTTTAGTGCTTGGGTATGAAGAAATATGAGGGCTTATTTCAGATTGGGATAAAGTGGGTTGGTTGGGGGATTTGGATACAACTATATGTTTGATATATTCCTAGAAATATCACTAGGGTTCATTTTTTATGATGATATTACATGGTGATAGTGGTGTATTTTATTCCTCAAGGTTCATGAAGTGTTGACTATTTCATGGGATAGTTCAGGGATCAGTTCCAGGACTAGTTTTTATCTTTGACCACTAAGTAATCTTATTGGTAAGAGATCCTTATCCTTTTACTGGCTAATTCTATGATTTTAGAGTTCAGTATCTTCTATAAGAACCTTCTATGTCATAATTTATATCTTCATCCATATTATGAGGATAATGAATGGTATTTAAAGAATGATTTATGTCCAAATATCTAATTATAGTTTACTCAATTTATTTTGAATTCATATTTTGGGATACTATAGAATGTTTAGGTTATTGAGAGGAATTTTTCTAGGACAAGACAATAAAGAGATGGGAGTCATTAAGACCTCTCCCATAGTAGAGTTGTGATTAGTATTTCCTTATTTTCTATCTAAAATAATAAGTTTCAGTTAGAAGGGAGAAGGTCTCAAAATTATTCAACTCATCTCATTGGGGATAGAAGTTCTTAGACACCTTCTAGATGGTAGAGCATGGTTTTAATCTCTTTAGGAGTTCATGGAATTCATAATACAGATTTTACATCCATTATAAGTAGTTTTCATGTGGTGGGTGGTCTAATTCAGGACTAGAAAGTATAGTAGGATGAGGCATCGGCAGAGAATCCCAACTTATAATTAGTATATAGGGGATGGGGAAAGAAAAGGAAATCCCTATGATACCTCTCATCCTCAGGGATAGTGAGAAAATAATGGATGTGGAGGTGGTAACCATCAAGACGAGAGAGGCCATGGAGCAGGATTTTTTTAGATTCATACTTTATCATTACCATCATTAGGCATTCCTAGCATCGTATGAGGTACTATCTTCCTATTTTCTACTTCAGTTTTTACCTTCTTTTATTTAGATTATTCTCACTCCATTTTTTTCACCCACTCTATTCCATCATTTCATGATTTTGGTGGAGAGGATTACAATTCCCTTTATCATTGACTATGTCTATTGTAGGTTTAGATAACTTTTATGGGATGTGTAGATATTTTTAACTGGTGCAAGGGAAGAACATTTTTAGAGAGATTTATAATATTTATGGATACAACCATATGATATCATCCTTATAATAGATTGTAATTATTCAATGTTTGATATCATGGATTACCTCAACATGCATGTCAAATTTTATGATGTTAATGGAGGATAAGCAGTGTTCATTATTGAACGAGGTCTTTAGATGGGTCAGAGGCGTGTTGGGTCTCTATCTTCTTTGTTGGTCAAGTTAATGCTGAGTTATGTAGAGTATCATTTTTTGGTATTTACCAGGGATATTGAAGAGTACCTTGGTGTATTTCCCTAAGAGTTTGTGATTCTACCCCTCTATGAGTGATCGAGTTTGGGATAGAGCTATAATTAGGTGTTTCTCTAATATCAATGTATTTATATTAGATGTCCCCTTATAAGCTATAGGATATGCATATTCAAATTTAATATCACATGAAAATAGGATTTATTTATCCTAGTGTGTCACCTTATAGATCACTAGATCTATTTGCAAAGAAAGAATATTCCATTATATGATTGTGTGTAAATTAGTGTCATTTAAATTAGGTGATGGTGAAGAGATTTTATCCCATCCTCTGTATTGGTAATTTATATGATCAATTTAAGGGATAAATATGGTTCTTGAACATCCAATTTCTATCATTATATCATTATATTCTAGTGAATTATGGGGATATCACAATGACTACTTTTAGATTTTGTTATGGGAATAAAAAGTTCATTGTGATATCATTTGGTGTAATGAATGCATTATTCATGTTTATAGGGTTGATGAATGTAGTGTTTCAAGAGTTTATAGACCTATTTTTGGTGGTATTTATGGACAACATCCTTGTGTGTTCAACATTTTAGAAGGATCGTGAAAAGAATCTATGAGATATTTGGGTATTTCTTCAGTTTCATCATATTTTTGAGAAGTTTTTGAAATGTGATGTTTGGCCTCTTGGGGTCCATTTCTTTGAGAATGACATTTCTCTGTGTGGAATAACCATTAATCTTTCAATGATTTAGGTGGTGGTTTCTTGGGTATCCCCCAAGAATTTTTCACAGGATTGGAGTTTCCCTTATCATGCTGGTACTAATAAGAGGTTAATACATGACTTATATCAGATTGTGACTCCTATGTTGACATTTACTAAAAAGGATCATAAAATCCTAAAGTATGTATTATACCATCATGAATTGAATTTATAGTATCTATGGTGGATATAGTTCTTTTAGTACCATGAATTATAGGTTTCCTTTACACATGGTAAAGGAAATATTGTGGTTGATGCCTTATGCAAGAATTTGTGTGGTGGTGGTGTGCATGAGTCAAGAGATTCTTGGAGATTTATGGGAGAGTTAGCAACATTTCACCTTAATATAGAAGATATTTATGGTAGAGGCTTCCTTTATTATATGATAGTTTATTCATCCTTAGTTTAGTAGGTGTAATAATCGTAGCTTGAGGATCCTAAGGTAGATGTTTGGCAGGATCAATTTTTTTAGTGACGCTTCTGGGGGATGGTCTAAGGATAGGTAGTATTGGTTGTTATTCTAGGAAAATATATCCATTCCTTCTATGATACATGAGGTGATTCCCCATGAATTTAATATTATTCTCTTAGTAATATAAACTAGGGTGATGAATATGTACTATGATCAGAGACGCCAATTGTTTTTGGTTTAAAGAAGTTAGTTGTGGAGTTTTTCTCTCATTTTTTGGTCTCCCAAAATTTAAAGGATGAGCACTGTGTTACCAATAATTTTTTTCATCCACTCGATGTTCCCTTATGGAAATGGTAGGAAATTTAAATAGACTTTGTCACCAGTTTACCAATAGATCAGGGTAGTTATGATTCTATATAGGTGAACATGGATAATCTAATGAAATTAACTCACTTCTTAGTTATCAATGAGACAATCTTAGTAGAGGTGTTTTCAAGGTAGTATCAAAAGGAAATAGTCAGGTTTCATGGGGTTTTTAATATGATCATATCTTACTATGATCATTATTTTACATCTAGTGTGTGGATATGTTTGAAACATGATTTTTTCTCTCAGTTTTTCTATACCACTACTTTTCATACATAAACGGAAGGTTAGACATAGCAAGTTATCTATACTTTAGTAGACATGTTGTGTGTTTGTACTCTAGATTTTAGAAGTTCATGGGTAAGTTACATACACTTTGGGGATTTTACTTACAAAAATAATGATCAATCGACTATTAGTATGGTAACTTTTGAAGAATTGTATGGATAATGTTTCTAGTATTTGTTGTACTAGAATGAGGTCAAAGAGTCACTTATTCTTTGACCAGAATTAGTGCATAGTACAATAGAGAAGGTTTTGATGATCTCTGAGTGAATGAAGTTGATACAGGATCATCATAAGTCTTCAACTTATCATAGTATGAGGTCTTGGGAGTCTGAAGTCAGATATCACATGTTATTGAAGGTGTCTTCTAATCATGGGATACAAATTTTTTGTCATGTGAGTAAGCTTTCTACTAGTTTAATTGGGTATTTTGAGGTGTTGGGTCAGGTTTAATCCATAACATATCAATTATCACTACCCACACAGATGATTCAGATTCCTGAAATATTCTTTATTCCATAGATTCTCCAATATCTTCATTAATATTCTCACATAATCATTTTGTGTGACATGGATGTTAAATAAGGTATGAACTTTGAAAAATGTTCTATAGAGAATTAATACAATTAATATAATGTGATGTGTGGGCATATTATTCCCTTGGTTAGTGTCTTTTGGCTTCATGGGGGCTTGGAGGAGATCACTAGGGAGCAAGAGGCACAGATTCATGCTCAATAACTTGATTTATTTTAATCCCTTATATGTTTAATTTTTTAAGATGAGTTATTTGACCTTTTATTGGTATATGAGATAAATTATCTTCCTAATTTTATTATTTTTTATGTTTATATTTCCTAATGTTTTGTTATTTGTGTTCTAATTATAGTAATATCCTTAAGATGTATCTCGTAGGTTGGTATTTTAGACCCTCCTCCCCTCATATTTCTAGTTTTTGTTTTAAATTTCAAGTGATGATAATTGTTTGAGAGGTATCTAATGTAAGCTATCAAATTACAAAATCCTTTCACTTTTCATTTTTCTAGGTATCAGAGGTGTCACAAGGGAGTTTAAAAGATTTTTGGAGGTTAATAAAGAGTTTTTGCCTTTTTAATTTCACCACATCATGGTAGTGCACATGGTGCAAGATGTTTTAAAGATTTCTTGGATGCTTGATCATAGAGTCTCCCATTTTGGCCTTAGCTATTTTGATATTATTCATGGTGTTTGTCATTTGGTGTTGGAGTTCACCATGATGAGTAAAACGAATTATATGGTCATTTTACAAGGAATTTATTAATGAATATTATATTATGAACAAATGAGGATAATTAAATGGATTAGGGGTACATTTTGAAGAAATTATGTTGGTCATGACACTTAGTGAGTCTCACTGTTAGAAACAGGAATCTTGGAGCTCACCATTCCATAGTGTTGGTCATAGTAGGGGTAAAATGGCTTGGGTTTTTAAACTGAACCATGGTGGAGACCATGTTGGTTGTCAAAATGGTTCAATGAATGTTTTAAAGTCGTGAAATCTAGGGGAGGAAAACACCATAAAAACCAAATATCTCTTTGATTGGAGGTATCATTGGAATTTTAAGATTTCATAATGCCATGGTGAAGGATTTTAGGATTCCTTTATAAATAAAGGGCTCGAGAACCCTTTTTTATATTTTTTATCCTTATCTCAAACCCTAAATAACCCTTGTGCCTCTCATAACTCTCCATACATTCCATTAAAAGTCTAAACACCTTAGACTACTAGATCAAAGTCTCAATTCAAGGTGTTCTCATATTTCTTCTTTCTTCCTTGTTTCCACTATTCTTTTATCCTTATAGAAATATATTTGAGGATTATACCTCTTTTTTACTTGATGTTTTGAGATACTGTTGATGGTGGTTATCATGCTTAGGTTTTTGTGTAATTTCCTTTGGTTTTGGTGGTGTTTTATTCAATAATCATTGTTCCTTGGTTATCGATTATTTCTTGGATAAAATTTAGTTATAATTGAGGTAAGGGATATATTATTTCTCCTTTATTTATGTCTAAGTGTGACTTAATCATGATTTGGATCCTTTTATAACTGTTTATGATTTACCTTAATAAAATAATAATCTGGAAATTGTATTGCATGTTGACTGATTATTCAATAATTAAGATAGTGTAAGGATAAGAAAAATTATTGCATGATTTTGTTATATTTATTCATTGTAATTAATCACATGTCATAAAATAATGTTGTTTTCATTTTTTCAATAATTGAATTAGAGTTTTAGTTTCATGTCATAGATTAATGGGTTAAGCTTCTTTAATCTAGAAATTAATGGAACAATATTAATAATTTATTATTATAGTATTACCTTTTTTTTAACTTATGATAATAATTATTTTATAATTATGGAAATAAAAGTATTAAAATAAGAAATATTTCATGTTAAAGATAATTAATATTTTATATGGACAATTAAATGAATTTTTTTGGTGTGATTTCATATGCCTTATGTTTTTTTTATATTGGATCTTGTTTTTTATTAGGTATTGTGACATATGTTTGGAAATATTTTTATAGTTTTCCATATATCTATTTTGTTTTCTTGAAACTATAAACTACATAATTCAAAATGATGATATAATTAGATTAAAGGGGAATAAACATAGTGATTACAACTCAACTTATATTTAATATGGGAAATAATTCTTGGAAGCATGTTTTTATTTATAAATATCTATAATTAGATAATACCCTTAGATTTCCTTATGTGGATAACCTATGAAAAATAAACTGGTTAATTCAAGATACAATTAAAATTGATTTTTATAATAATAAATGTTTAGGGTTGAATTATACCATTACTTATTATGAGAGGCTCAAATACATTGATTTCATAGAATTAATTCCTTTATCTATGTATAGAAAAATTTATTTAAAATATATGCATGCTCTAGGGATTTAGAACCATAATTGATTTATTGATGACTTTTATTAGTTGGGAACCTTGGATAACCAAAAGGCTAGAGCCCTGAGGTTGTATTGTTTAATGATTTGATGGAGGATCAATGGGTTGGGATCCTATGTTGTAGTGATAATCGATTACAAATATGGGGATGTAGTTTGATACTATACACAATGGTGTGGGACATCGGGTGATCGTTTAGAGTGGGGATTTCTTATTGATATATTTAATCTTTATTGATGATTTATTAATATCTACATGGGAAGAAAATATTTACTTGACTATTTTTCAACTGATTTATGTGGTTTGATGTTGTTCACTCCAATAAATATTTGAAGTGGTATCTTAGTTTGATTCCTAGAGTACCCTGATTATTATGAAATTATATTTCAACTAATAAATAAAAGGGGTTGGTTCATGGTGTTCATATATAATGATAGAATACATGATAATAGGTAATGAATTAATAGTGACATCATTACATGGCTTAAAAGATTAAGGTATTAATATTTTAATTTAAATGAGGAATAATATTATTCAATTGATGATTAATTAACTAATAATGATATTGATGTTTGTTTTTTTGTATTTTTGTTATCTAGACCTTAGAAGTAGTATTCGGGGGTCTAGTGTGATGATAAATAAATTTTAATTTAAGTCTTGGTAGTTACCCTTAGTTTGGATGTGGTTGATATTATTCTTATTTTATAATTTTATACACTACCCCACCTGTGTTGGTAAGGAAACCATCACGCAAATGTTTTGGGGTTGTTTTCTATAAATCCAGGATGATGAGGGAATATATGGAATAATTATCCATCTCCCCCACTCTCCCTATAGACATATATGAGTAGGTGTATCCCAAACTATAATGGCTTATTATATAGGGTGAATTCTTACTGAGGATATGTTGGATCACAGTTTACTATATATTTATGTCAAATATATAGTGACTTGAGTTATATCGCATAATTTAATTTGAATGTGGTGATTTCATCTTTCTATAGGTTTAAATTCATGGGTTGTGATGGTTTATGGTATAATGCACATACACAGGATATAGTGGATTCTAGGAATAAACTTGGCTACTACTTGGATAAGATGATGATGTGATGTAGGGATGTACAGGATGTAATAATAGTAGTTACACTATTACACAAGGTATAGGATGATATATATAAGAGATGAACACATGACATAGATTTTGGGGCATGAGAGTGAAAAATCAATGGGGAAGTGGAAGAAGAGTTTTTTCTTTAATAAATGAATTATTTTGATATACAATTTTTTTCCTATATATTTTAATTGGTGAGTGAGACATGGTGAATATGGAAAACTAGTATTACCTTTTTAGGTGAAGATTGAGTTACATTTTTTTATTTACTAGTCTTTAGTGTACTTATTGAACATTTTTCATGAGAGGTTTCAAGGAGTATCCTAATGACTATGCATGTTATACTCACCCTACATGTATACGAATAGTTTTTCTGGTTAGTAGGAGAAGGTTGGTGATCGAGATAGATGTTACTATCTCAGAGGAGTTACTGAGTAGCTTTCAAAATATTATTGAGTTTATAGTCACTATTGAGGATTTACTTTTGGTACTTACAGGCTTTATTTTCAATTTATATATCACATTATATTTATTAGTATTGATTCTTTAATTTATTTTGTTGTTGGATGGTGTTTCTTCATATCATGTCTCTAACTCCTTAAACTTATATAGATGGTAATGCCTCTCATGTGTTTCATTGATATACCCTCAATGTCAGTCATCAACTCGTGGCCTATAAAGAGAGAGATTTAGGGGTTATTATCTCCCTTTTTTATCATCATCTTGATAGGGGTACCTTTGGAGGGATGGGTTAATGATAAAGAATCCATAATTCTTTTCACAATAGATTTATAGGATTCAACATGAACCATTTTGAATTTGTTTTCATTATTACTCAAATTATTTATAATAAAATTAACATCTTTCATTATTGACTAAAATTTCATAAATTCATTCTTATTGGTAGTAATATCATCTTTATGTTTTTTATTAATAACATTTAATTGATCTATTTGAGATTTTAAAATTCTAATTTCTGTAATATTTTTATCTTCTTTATTCTATATTTAAAACTCATTTTTCTATGTTTTTAACTTTTTCATCAAGAATTTGATCACATTATTATGTTCAATATATTGATCATGGAGGAATTAAATTTTATCTCATCATGCATCCCAGGTGTGTTTATTCTTTTCATCTTCCCTCTTCCTAACTTGAATATTTCTCTTATTTTGTAACTTTATCCATTTGTGTTTAATAGAATTAATTAAAAAAATATTTTGTATTGGATTTAATCTCACAATTATATATTTATTCTACCAAACCCATATTTTTTAAGAGAATTATTTTATGTTTTGAGATTATATTATTTGTCCAAAATATTTTTTATGTTTTTTTAATTGGTATTTTTTTGAATCTCCACCTAGAATGAACTTATTCATGATCATTATCTTCCACTCCAATATTATTATTGCAGGGATATTCACATGAAAAGTTCCTAATAGCTACACACTTAAATAATTTAAAAGGATATTTCCCTTGAACCTACCCTTTTTTATAAGTTTTTATAATTAGGATATTTGATCCTTTTATACACTCTTTTTTCTTTTCATCAACCACAGTCAAAAGTTGATTCTTTTTCTCTTCCTTAAGTTTTGGCCTATTCGTTTATTTAATAGTAATCTTATTTTACACTTTTATCTTATTTTTAAAGATAAAACACTTTATCATATCATAATTAATTAGTATGATATATATTTCAATAAGGGAAAGATTATTGATATTTGAACGTTTTAATGAGGAAAATTTTGAATCATATGTATTGATGAGAATCCTTGAAAGTTTCTTAACAGTAGTACAATCCTCCCAATTTTATATAATGCATATAATTTTTATCATAATCACTTTGAATATTGTGAATAATTATTTAATATATTCCTCATTATCCATTTTTAAAAATTTATATAAATCTCTATAAATTTTATATATGGATTATTTCACTAGGTATTTTCAATTATAATTGTTTTCAAGTTCATACCAAATATCCTTTTTTATCATCAATCACATATCCCTTGTGAATTTTTTTTCAAATATAAAGATCAATATATAATTACTATATTTTTCATAATTTTTAATATTATTATTTTCAGTAGGTTTCTTTGGTTATTCTAAATCAATAAGAGTAAAACCAAAACTGATAGTATTAATAACTTCTATTTCTAATGATAATAGATAATATGCCTTCATTTTTTTCAACCCAAGATAATTATTTCCATAAAATATGTAAATTTCTCAACTGATGACTAAATTTAGATTATAAGTTATGAATCAATAAAAATAGTAATGATAGAAAATAACCAAGAAAAAACATTAACTATAATGGGATAGGATCCAATTAAAGGTGTAATCCATATACTTTGTTAGCAATTAAATTTAACTAAGAAATACTTATGAAAACTCTATAAAGGGGGTAAAATTAGTATTTCCTTATTTTTAATTTTCATAAACTGAATTACCTATTCACTTTTTAAATTAAATGGATATCCTTAAATTCTATTTTTAAATTAAACTATAATTAATAAAGTAAAACAATCATAGTAACATGCACTTTTTTACAATGTTCATCTCCTAGTTTATAAGACTATATCATTGTTTTTTATGGTAATGTAATGGTCTTATATATTATAAATAATATCATAAATATGTTATAATATTTACTTGTATCTCACTAAATTTTTTTGTCCCATATAATAATATCTCCTTGTTAAAAATATGTTCTTCATAGTGAGAAAAGGTCTCATTTATTCTTTAATATGTCCCAAAATCGAAGATAATATATGATTCTACCGATGATTTTATAATTTTATCAAAGATAGTTTATCACTAAATTATTTAATAATATTATTCACTATCTTTAAGATATTTCCAATAGTATATACTCACTCAAACTCTATAAAATAGTAGTTGGTGTTTTTCTCTTGAAAGTTATCTAAAATAAACAGAACCAACAACTTTTATTCCATTGAATACTTACTCCTAAAATATAGTTGATCATTCAATTAAATTTTTTTGAATAATAGAATACACTTTTGAATCATAATGTGGAATAAAATTTATTTAAATAAATATTTAGTATCATGCATGAATTTATAAAAACAATCATCACAAATATCAATTCATTTAACTTTAATATGTATTTGGAAATCTCTAAAAATTAGCAAACATTTAATTTGGATTTTCTCTCAAAAAATCTACAAATAATTATTCATGTAATATTACATGAAATATGATAGATATTAAATATTTTTATCCAATTAAACTAATAAAATATTCATTAATGAATTAATGAACTCTCACTTGTTATAAAGTTCAATCTCACGCAACCTTTTGAATTTATCATTCACACTTACAAACCATTTTGATCACTATTACATAGCCATTTAAATTATCATATCATACTTAAAAAACTTTACTTTAGCTCATATCAATGTCACACAACTTCAATATCACTATTACACAACTTCAATGCAACTCTTACACAACTCTAGATAACTGTTACACAACTATAATTCAATGTTACACAAACCTCATAAATTCAACTTCAATATTATAAAACACATTGATTAACACTTAAGAAACTTCATTTAAAAATTAAACAGGTTGTTGAAACTCTATTTAAATAATATGAAAACTTCAAAATTCTTAACTCACCATTAAATATCCTTCAAAAAACTTATCAAAAAATTTCATGGACTTCAGAAACATGAGTAAACTCTTATATACCTTCGTAAAACCAAATTTTCAATAAAGTAACCCTTAATATTTCCTCCAAATAATTCACAATTTTTTAATATCCACTTAATTAAATAAATACTATATAAATTTCAAGATTTTGAATTTTATAAATCATGTACATGTTGCTTGAAATATGTAGAAGACAAATGCAATACAAAAAATCCATATAAGCTATTATTCTCCCCCTATGACGCCAAGGGTAATTTTATAGGAAACTTATTTTATTAATATTTTGTTTAGTAGGTTTATGATAATATTTGGGAAACTAGGATGGTATGATATCAATGGATACTCCAGTATATGTTGGTAAGATCTATATTTTCATTATGTTGTAGAATTGTTTTTTAAAAAATTTAATGATATTTTTATTGTTTAATTAGAAATATAATTTAGTTTAGGTGAGTGTGAATCACTTTGATACACCCTGAGGACAACATAGATCTTATTTTGATTGAGTCTTTTCATTTTCCTTTAGGATTCATCAATTTTTTTAAAAACATATTAGATATCATGTGAAACTGTAGAATAAAAACTTACATTTCAAGGGGGAGATTTTTTAAAATGATTTAATAATCCAATTAAAAATTAAATTTTTTTTATGTTTTCATTTATATTTTCTTATTATTACTCATACAAATTTCTTGAAAGTAATGCATACAATTTTTATTGGTTTTGATAACATTTTTAATGTCTTAAGAAATGGAAGAACAATCCAGACTACAATGATCATTTATAAATATAATTAATAAAATTATGAAAAACAAGATAAATTATATAACTTAATACCCAAAAATCATTCATTGGAATGATTGATAAAAATCATCAATCAACAACCAACATACTATTTCAATTAAATTTATCCAACTAACCATAAAATAACCAAACTCATTTAGTAAGGAGCCTTTTACACCATGTTTTTCAAAAAACTCAAGAAAAAATGGATAGAAGGATAAAAAATATCTTTAATTATGATATATATTATATATTTTTTGTAAAAAATCTTTTTATAAAATCTTTTTATTAGCCATTAATCAAAAATAAAAGATCATATATGAGTTCAATTGTTTCAAAAACACTAAAAAGACACTATCCTTTTTATATTTTTCTAATAAAATTAACATTCCTACTCAAAAAAATATAATTTAAATATTAAATGAGTAATTTATATATCACACATCATAAATACATTAGTAAATTTTATAAAAATTGAACCAAATATGATATAATTGGATTCATCTAAATAATATATAAGTTTTTATAAGAAATTTCATTTATAAAATGGATAATTATTATCATTTATTTTTTATTGATGACTCAATTAGCTTTAAATAGTTAAATAATGACCCTTATTTATTATTGGGGTTGAAAGGAGCATGATCTAGGTGATTCGGGAGAAAAGGTGGGGCATCTAGATCTTTAAAGTGGAATGCACAGTTAGTGAGTTTACCCATGAACTATGCACCACCTATACATAAGAAAATTTTCATATTCGTGTTTAATGAATGGTTTCCCAAACTAAAAAACACCACCATGAATTTTTTTTTAAATTATAAGATAGTATTTTATGCATAATTATTGCACAGTTTCTTAAATTATGTGTCATAATCATTAATTTTTTCAACCAACTACTACCTAGCTCCCAAATATATATTTGATCATTAAAATTCATATTTTACGGGTTATTAAGTATAGGGTAGACATAAATATGTAGATCATCACATTTTAATGGTGTGATAACTTCTAAAATCACATTTAAAGAAGATGATAGGCCTGAATCTTGAATCGATAAGAATTTGTTGAGTTTTTTACTACTACTATTTGTTATTATTATGAAATATTTTTTTTACCTTCACTTAAATTTTTTTGGATTCTATATCTAGAAAAACATCTATTGTTTCAGTGTTGTAAATGATGATGGTTTTTTTCATTATAATGTATACTCCATGTTGTGTTTTTTTATTTTTTATTATTTTATATAAATTGTTTATTTATTTACTTCCAAAGATACTTAATTCATTTTACAAGACCAAGAACAATTCATTGAGTAAAATTAAAGTAATTTTTATAATGTTAATCTATGATCATTATATGAGATCATTTTCATAATTTAGGGTTATTTTTAAAATATTTTTTCATATTCTTTGAAATTAAAAAAATGGTGTTTCATTTAATTTTTCATAGAATCGATGATGTGGCACTCATCTAGTTGATGCAAGTAAACTTTGAGTATAAATAATATCAATTTTTGATTAATATTCTTATGATATATCCTTGTGTTGCATGAATTCTCACACATGTAGGGGTTTATACCCTTCAAAAAAATCTCATTCTGGCTATATGGTGGTGAGAACCCCCCTTTGGGAGTAGGTCTGGCATTACACCCATTCTTATGGAAAAGTCATCTCGACCAAAAAAACCTTCTTCTGGGACTTATAGGTACTTTTGTAGTTTAAAACAAGTTATATAGGGATACCCAATAGCTAGGTGGAAAACTCATTTTACAGGATTTTATTTGACAATAATTAGATTTAAAATAGACTTACGGGTCAAAATTTAAGGCCATTTTAAGTATCACTTCAACTTAGAACATAATAAAATTGATAAAGTGAATATTTTCAAAAATCAATGTAGTGATCTATGAATAATTACATCATTCATGAAACAATTCATTTATTTGTGAATAATCCCATCATTCATGAAGCAATATTTTATTAATTACTATTTTTATTCATGAAACAATGGTTTTTGAGCTCTAACTATAAGGCCCTAGACTTAAAAATTACATAATCTTGAATTAAGTTAATAATTCACATTGATTATCTTTTTAGGTTTAGATTTTTAGTGAATTAGGTTGTAACTATTACATTACATATCATAATATTACAAAGTAGACACTTATACTCTATCCAATTTTCAATAATAAAACTACTTAAATAAAAACAAGAATTATTTTCTTGATATAAATCTTCTTCAATACTTCTTTTATCTAACCCTTCCTTATACCCTGTGAAAAAAATTTCAAAAACATGGGATGAGTATAAAAATCTCAATAAGGGATATAAAATATGGAAAGAAAACATTAGTTTTTCAATTCATACAAATCAATGAAACCATACTTTCCAATCATAAAACATATGTTCTTTAACATACCTCATTAAATCATAAGATTTATGGATAACACGTAAAAATCATAAATCATAAAGTTAACTTATGGCATCCATATCATACTTACATTGTAGCTTTCATAGCTACATAGGGAGTTATGTTTGGAATACCCATCATAGTATATTACCTAAATCAATTAGGAGAAACATTAACATTTACCTCTATCACGTTACCCAATACATTAGAGAGATATCTCGGGCTCACTTATACTAAGTTTATTACGGTACCACCCATATACGTAAACAATACCTAAGAACCATAACATAATCATAACACATAACACAAGCATAAAAAAGATAACATTTCCACATTGTAATTACAATATATCATTTCAATATATTACATAATAAATCCATTATCAAAACAATTTTCAATACCAAAATATGTAAAAAGATAATATGGTATTTATTTTCCTTCTAATAACATATGGCTTGTTAAGGAATCCAAATATCAAATAATGCTCGTGGCGGCAGAAAAGTCATTGTCACCACATACATTAAAAATTGACATTCCCTTTGTCGTTTAGTAAAAATATTTGTATAAAAAATATTCCCTTTGAATTAAATTTAAAGTAAAATGTTTTTATACACCATATAAAAGAAATTCGTGTATAAATCAAAGTATGAATCAATGAAAGGAGATTGAGATGAATTCTCTTATAATGATCATTTTGTTATTCAAATAGATTGATTATGGGTATTCACTATAAATCCACATAAATAAAGTATAAATACTAGATAATATATCTAAATTCATTTCTCTCATAATCATATAACAACATAATCTGGAAGTATAAGATCAACCCAAAGAATGGAAATTGGGTTAAGAAGTTCCCTAACAAAAATTTGGCAGCCTAACGACGTCATTTAAATATTCAGAAAATGAGTTGATGAGAGAAAAAATGGTATACCATCACATCGACATACAATTTATAGAAATAGGGATATATAATAACATATTCTAACATAATAAAATTAAAATTAAAATACATAACATAAAATAAGTCTTTGATTAAATATGGATGGTGAAAGGTTCCCTTACCTTGTGTTTGGATTGTCTTATTCATTCTTTATCTCCCTAAATAATAAAATTAAATTAATTTATAATTTATTCAGAACCTTTTTCAAGTTTATTATTCCTTTTATATCACTTATTACCTTTCTATAACAATCATATAACTATTCAAGTTCATATCGGTGGTTTTGTCGATGTTAGGTACTTGAGACAAAAATGAATTTGTTATAATTACAAATTACCCATGTGGTCAAAATTCCATTATCTCTAGAATTGTATTAATGATATTAAATATAAAATATATATAGTATATATGTATTTAGATCTAGTATATATGTATTTATAATATTCTATAACATTTGGATATAAGAAATGAAATTCACTGTTCATGGAGACGGTAAGTCGTACGTACACATGAATGCTACTTTAATTTATTTTTCATATTTGAAGGAATGAAAACTAAATGATACATAGTTATATTATAATTCCAGTATAATATCTATTTTATATAAGTTACATAAGTTCATTAATTCTATCCTTTATATGTTCCATGTATAGCATGAATGAGTCATATCACTTTGAGGTGGTGGTAGTCTGCACTTCCTCAAATGAAATTATCATATTTACGCATTATGGAAAGTATAAAGTTGTGATTTAAATTAAAAATAAATAATAATAGAGAAAATATAAATATAATATATATCATATATAAACACAATTTCATCATAATTTCCACCATGAGAGTTGGTAGGAGATAATTGAACAATCATCGTTTCGTGAGGCAGTAGTTTGCCATCCACAGAAATAGAATGTTATAAATCCATTAGATAGAGGTGTGTGTGAGTGTAGGTAGAATAATTTTAATAACAACATCCTATTATATTTAAGATACTATTTATTTATAAAATTATTTAATAAATATATTTTAGGGGGTTGGAGAAGGAAAATAAATAGAATCTTGAGATAATACATTACCTAAAATCGGGTAACTCCTTTTGATTTAAGCTAAAAGGCCTTCTTGAATTACCTTCTTACCAATTTAAAGATTATAGGAGGAATATAAGGATGTTGGGAGATTATTTGGGCAGATTTAGTATGAGGAAATGGGGCTTGAGAGATGTGAGTAAGGGTTAGAGGTGGTATCCTTTTATAAGGGGGAGAAGGAGTACTTAAGGAAAGTTTGATAGATTATTTTATTATAAACCTAATTTGGATTTTAAAAAGGTCAAAAACTAATTTAATTTGAATATAAGATGATTATTCTTCTAAATCCTTTCAACCAATAGTTTTTAGACAAGTTTTGGTTTCAAATTTAACCTTATCATTTAGCTTTAACCCTTAGTTAACTTATTTGACTCCTACCATGTCTTCTTGTATATTCATACTATATAGTTAATATAGTTACTATAAAATGACAAGAGAACATCAAGTGGTTAATTAATGACATGTTAAAATTTATCTAATTCATTTGGATTAATTTTATATTTTTAGGAATATTATATCATTTAATAAAATAGTATTTTATTTAAAAACTCATTTATGTCAATTTATATACTATTCATATCATGACTTTTAAAAAATCTATAACAACTTGATTCTTTGGAAAAAACTTCATTACTACAATTATAACTATTCATAATTTTCCCTAAAATTTTTTGGATGGCATAAAAATTTTGAAAATAAATTTATTTTAATTTTTATAATCTCATTTATTTAAATCATTCATTAATAAGGTAATCACTACATTATCATTGTGTCATAAATATATTTATTTATTTCATGTCTAAAAATTATAAATAAAAATACAATGCTGTAGGAAATTGGTTTAGATTTATAATTACTATTTATATTCAAAGAAATCACTTATATAACCCCATATAAAAATTATTTTCGTAAAAAATATATGTTTATTTTATATTTTTCTTAATTTTAAATTAAAAGTAATTAAATGTCATTATCACACACAAGTGTCTCCATGGGTCCTAAAATAGACACAAGGATGCCCATGGTTAGACCTATATCATAAAATAGGGTTAGGACATGTGTTAAGATAATTTAATATTATTATAATATTATTTTTTACCCTTATGTACCAGATTTCCCCTTTAAACATGGTAAATAAAATATTTACTAAAGTTACTATTCATAATGACTAAAAATAAAAGTTACCTATTTAAAATTTGGACCTCATGATTCCAAATATGGAATCCATTTTTCCAAATTCAAAACGTTGAGTTCGTATAAATTAATTTAAAATTAATTCTAGTTGTCAAATCCAAAATGTGTGTTTTAAAGAAGTAAAATCTACCAAAGGATTGACATGTGTTTATAACAAATTTTAAAGTGAAGTTACTTAAAATGACCAAAATTGGATTAAATTATAAAAATATAATCCAATTACACTTTAAAACCAATTGAAATTACAATCTAACTGTATTAATAAATTAGATGAAAATACAGTTTTGAATTAAAATGCGGTATTTTTCACTGTTCGTTAAAAAATGAACATTATTAGAAAAATAACAAAATTTAATCCAAAGTAAATTTTTATATTCTGATTCTAAATAATAATTTTATTTTTTTCAAATAGAACATATAAATTTTAAAAAAACTATATTTAAAAATGGTTCTCCATCAAAATGCGGTAAAACGGCCTTTTAAATAATATTAGAGTATTTCATGCTTAAAATCAGATTCATTCTTATTTTAAGCCTACAAATTTTATTGGACTAATGTAAAGACATTTAACAATAATTAATAATAATATTTTAGTTTTTTCTATTCATTCTCACCAATACAATGGTTATGCGTTAACTACTATTTAAAATAATATTATTATTATATTATTTATTGGTATAACTCAACATTGTGTGCAACTTAAGATTTCAGAGAAATCCGCTACTATGTGTTGAGTACGCAATTGGAAATGGCATCCCCTTTAAATTAAAATTGATATTTAATTCAAAAATATTAATAAATATGAAAAGTTCATATTCTTTATTTACCAGGGATGTTACATACTTCCCCCCTTTTTGAAATTGTGTCCTTACAATTTTATTTACTTCTCAAATAAGTATGGGTATTTATCCCTCATAGAATTTTCATATTCCCATGTTTATTTTTCAACCATATGGTTTTTCCACAAAACCTTTACCTGGTGAATTACCTTATTCCGCAACACTTTCTCTCTCCATTCAAGATTCTAGACTAATTATTCCTCATAAGAAAGATTATCTTCCAACTAAACCACCTCTAGACTAAAAACATGAGATGGATTCGGTATATACTTTATCGACATTGAAACATGAAAAACATTGTGTGATTGGGATAACTTGGAGGTAAAGCCACTCTGTAGGAAATTGATCCAACTTTTTCCAAGATTTTATAGGGTTCAATGAACATCATACTCAGCTTTCTCTTCTTACCAAAACACAACACACTTTTCCATGGAGAAACATTGAGAAAGACATGATCACCTACCTCGAAAGAAATATTCTTCCTCCGGTTATCCGCATAACTTTTATGCCTATTCTGATCAATTTTCATGTGCTTCTGAATCAACTAAACTTTTTCTTCTATCTCTTCTACCAATTTCGGTCTCATCAACTTCCTTTCACGTACTTTATCCCAAAAAAGCTGGAGTTTGACACCGCTTTCCATATAATGCCTCAAACAATGTCATATATTTATTGGAATGAAAACTGTTATTATAAGAAAACTCAAAAAATGAAAGATGTTGGTCCCAAATTCCCTGGTAATCCATTCAACAATCATGTTTCATATCTTCCAATGTCTAAATTGTTCATTCTAACTGCCCATCTTATTATAAATGAAAAGCTTCTATAAAATTTAATTCATTTCCCAATGACTTATGAAGGCCCATCCAAAAGTTATAATTGAACCTAGGATCACGATCAGATACAATAGAGTTGATAACTCCATGTAACCTGACTATCTCTTTAATATACAATCAAGAAAGTTGATCTAGAGATAGATTATCTCGAATAGGAATAAAATGAGAATCTTTAGTGAATCGTTCAACAATAACCTATATTTCATTGATACCTCGAGAATTCTTTGGTAATCCCACTACGAAATCCATGGACACAATTTCCCATTTCCACTCTGGCACTGGAAAAGGATAAATCATCCCTTTTGGTAACTTTCGCTCTGCTTTAACCTGTTGATAATCAAACATCTTAGGGTAAAGTTATAAAAATATCTTTTAATTCCATCCCACTAGTAATACTCTAAAATATCTTTGTACATCTTAGTACTTCCAGAATGAACTAAAAATGAGGAACTACGAGCTTCACATAATAAATATTTCTTCAACTATGAATCAAAATGCACACATAATCTATTTCCTAACCTCAAAAAATAGTATCTATCAATGTTAAACTAAAGTAACTTACCCTTTTGAACCAATTCTACCATTTTCTACAATTTACTATCATCTTTCTACACTTTATTTATTCTGTATGCTAGGGATGATTATACTGAAACCTAAAACAAAATAGAGGAATCTAATGCACCAACAACTACTATGAAAAATTTCATCAAATATTTAATCAAAGGATATTTTTCCAAACGTAACATGGTTAATGTATCCTTACTTTTTTGACTCAAAGCATCAGCCACTTTATTTTATTTTCCTAGATATTAATGAATTATGCAATAATAATCCTTGATTAATTATAGTCATCTCCTCTGTCTTATGTTTAATTATTTTTTAGTGAATATATACTTAAAACTTTTTTGATCAGTATATATTTCACACTTTACTCCATGAAAATGATTCCTCTAAATTTTTAAAGAAAAAAACTACAGTATCTAATTCCAAATCATGTGTAGGGTAATTTAACTCATGATGTTTCAACAGATGTGAAGCATAAGCAATTACCTGATCATTCTGCATTAGGAAAAATCCAAGTCCTTTCAATGAAGCATCACTATAGATAACAAAGGCACCATTTCTGTAAGGCAGTTCCAAAACTGGAGCATTCACCAATCTTATTTTCAATTCCTGAAAACATTCAGGACATTCTTTTGTCCAGATGAACTAAACACCTTATCGAGTTAACTTAGTTAGTGGGCTAGATAACCGTGAAACATTTTCCAAAAACCTCCAGTAATAACCTATTAAACCAAGAAAACTATTAATCTCAGTTATATTTGTGGTTTTTGGCCATTCTTTAACAACTTTTGTTTTAATAGGATCAATAGTTATTCAATCTTTAGAAACAACATGACCAAGGAATGAAATCTTTTGTAACCAAAACTCACACTTTTTAAACTTTACATATAGTTTCTTTTCTTTTAAGGTGTGTAATACAACCCTCAAATGACTTCCATGCTCCTCTTTACTTTTATAATATACCAAAATATCATTTATAAACACAACCACTATTTATCACCTAAGTATACTAAGTTGTCACTGCAACAAACTATTCAATTATGATTTTGATCATCTCAAGATGCTAATTTGGAAAGTTATTTCCCTCTATATGCCTTCCCAGCATAGTTGTCCTATTTCCTCTATGAAAAAACATTCTGAACACAGAAATATATTATGAAAAGCAATATAGTAATCTTCCAATTATATATAATTTAAATCTTACCATAAATTAATTTATATATATAAATTTAACACTATCCTAACTCCTAAAGTAGTCTAAACTGGCCTATGATACCAACTATAAGGCCCCATCCTTAAACAATAAATAATCTTGGATTATTTTAATAATTCACATTGAGGATCTATTTAGGTTTAGAGTTTTAGAGAATTAGGCTGTAATTAATACATTACATCTCAAAATATAACAATGTAGACACTTCTACTCTATCCAATTTTCAATAATAAAACTACTTAAATAAAATAATAATTATTTTCTTGATATAAATCTTCTTTAATACTTCCTTTCTCTTACCCTTCCTTATACCCTATGAAAAACATTTCAAAAACTTGGGATGAGCATAAAAATCTCAATATGGAATATAAAATAAGGAAATAAAACAATAATCCATCAATACACACAAATCAATAAAACCATAATTTTCAATCATAAAACCTAAGTTCTTTAACATACCTCATGAAACCATAATATTTATGAATAAAACATAGAAATTGTAAATAATAAAGGTAACTTTTGTTATCTATATCATAATAACATTGTATCTTTCACAGCTATATAGGGAGTTACATTTGGAATACCAATCATATTATATTCCCTAAATCACTTAGTATAAACATTAAAATTTACCTCTATCATGTTACCCAATTCATTGGAGAGATATATCAAGCTCCCCTACCCTAGGTTTATCACAGAACAAACTGTATATGTAAACAATGCCCAAGAACCATAACATAATCATAATACATAACACAAGCATAAAGAAAATATAACATTTCCACATTGAAATCACAATATATCATTTTAATATGTTGAAATAATCAATAAATTCTCAAAAACATTTTCAATACCAAAATACGTAACAAGAGTTTATTGTATTTATTTTCCTTTTAAAAACATTACGGCTTGTTAAGGAAGCCAAATATCAAATAATGCTCGTGGTGGTGGAAAGGTCATTGTCACTGCATACATTAAAAAGAAACGTTCCCTTTGTCATTTAGTAAAACACTTCGTAGAAAAAAGATTCCCTTTGAATGAAATTTATATCCAAATCATTTTATACACCATATAAAAAAATTCATGTATAAATAAAAGTATGCCTCATTGAAAGGATATTGAGACGAAGTCCCTTATAAAGATCATTTTTTTTTTCAAATAGATTGATTATGTGTATTCACTATAAATACACATAAATCAAGTATAAATAATAGATAATAATCTAAATTAATTTCTCAAATAATCAAAAAATGGAATAATCAGGAAGTAGAAGATCAACCCACTGAATGGAAATTGGGTTTAGAAGTTCCCTTTCAAAAATTCAGCAGCCTAATAGCTTCATTTTAAAATTTAGAAAATGAGTTGATGAGAGAAAAAATGTTATCTCATCTCATGAACATAAAATTTATAGAAATAATGATATGTAATAACATATTCCAACATATGAAAATGGAAATTAAAATACATAACATAAAAAAAAATCTTTGGCTAAAAGAGGAGGGTGAAAGGTTCCCTTACCTTGTGTCTAACTTGTCTTGTTTGTTATTTATCTCCATGAATAATAAACATAAGTTAATTTATATGTGATTCAGAACCTTTTTTAAGTTTATTATTATTTTCATATCACTTATTACCTTTCTATAACAATCATATAATTATTCAAGTTCATATCGGTTGTTTTGTCGATGTTTGGTAATTGAGTCAAAAATGAACTTGTTATAATTACAAATTATCCATGTGGTCAAAAGTACATTCTATCCAGAATTGTATTAATGATTTAAATATAATATATATCAAATATATGTGTATTTATATCCAGTATATATATTTTTTTAATAGTCCATAACATTTGGATATAAGAAATGAAATCCACTGTTTATGGAGACGGTGAGTCGTACGTACGCGTGAACGCTACTTTCATTTCTTTTTCAGATTTAAAGGAATGAAAATAAATGATAAATAGGTATATTATAATTACAGTATGATATATATGTTATATATGTTACATAAGTTCATTATTTCTATCCTTTATATGTTCTATGTATATTATGAATGAGTCATATCACTTTGAGGGGGCGGTAATCCGCACTTCCTCAAATGAAATTATCATATTTACGCTTTATAGAAAGCATAATGGTATGTTGTAAATAAAAAATAAATAAGAATAAAGACAATATAAATATAATATATATCATATATAAACACAAATCCATCATAATTTCCACCATGAGAGGTAGTGGGAGGTAATTGAACAATCATTGTTTTGTGAGGCAGTAGTTCATCGTCCACAGAAATAGTATGTTCTAAGTCCATTAGATAAAGGTGTGTGTGAGTGTAGGTAGAATACAAGGAATAAAAACATCCTAGTATATTTAATATAATTTTTTATAGAATAGTGGAATAAATATATTTCATGGGGTTGGATAAGGAAAATAAATGGAAGAAGCTTGAGAGAAGACATTACCTCAAATCGCGTAACTCCTTTTGATTTAAGCTAAAAGGCCTTCTTGAATTGACTTATGCACAAGGTAAAGATTCTAAGAGGAAGTTTGGTATGTTAGGAGATTATTTTTGTAGATTTTGGATGATCCAATGGGGCTTTAGAGGTGTGAGTAAGGGTTAGAGGTGGTGTCCTTTTATAAGAAGGAGGAGGGGTACTTTAGGAAAGTTTGAAAGATTATTTTATTATAAACCGAATTTCAATTTTAAAAAGGTCCAAAACTAATTTAATTCGAATATAAGATGATTTTTTTTCTAAATCCTCTCTACCAATAGTTTTTAGACAATTTTTGGTTTCAAATTTAACCTTATCATTTAGCTTTAACCCTTAGTTAACTTATTTGACTCTTACCATATCTTCTTGTATATTCTTGATATATGGTTAGTATGAATACTATAAAATTCCAAAATAACCTCAAGTGGTTAATTAATGAAATTTTAAAACTTATCTATGTCATATGGCTGAATATTAGATTTTTAGGACAATTATATCATTTAATAAAATTGTATTTTTTTTAAAAACTCATTTATGTCAATTTATATACTATTCATATAATGACTTTTAAAAAATCCATAACTACTTTATTATTTATAAAAACCTTTATTAATTCAAATATAACAAGTCATACTTATCTCTAAAATTCTCAGATGTCATAAAAAGTTTCAAAATAAATTTATTATAATTTTTATAATCTCGTTTATTTAAATCATTCATTAATAAGGTAATTACTACATCATCATTGTGTCATAAATATATTTATTTATTTGATGTCTAAAAATAATAAATAAAAGTTCCATGATTTAGGAAATATTTTTATCTTTCTAATGAGTATTTATTGTTGAATATATCACTTATATAACCTCATATAAAAAAATTTAGAAAACCATATATGTTTTTGTTATATTTTCCCTAACTTGAAATTAAAAGTAATTAAATATCATTTTCACACACAAGTGGCTCCATGGGGTCCTAAAATATACCCAAGGATTCCCATGGTCAGAAATATCTCATCCAATATTGTTAGTACATGTGTTAGGGTAATTTAATATTATTATAATATTATTTTTTATCCTTATTTACCAAATTTACCTTTTAACCATGGTAAATAAAATATTTACAGAAGTTACTATTCATAATGTCTAAAAATAAAAGTTACCAATTTAAAAAAATTGGGACCTACTAAATCCAAATATGGAATCAATTTTTCTAAATTCAAAACACAAAAGTTTTAGTAATTAATTTAAAATTAATTACCATTGTCAAAACCAAAAAGCGTGTTTTTAAGAATTAAAAAACTACTGAAAGATTGAGAGGTGTTTATATCCAATTTCAAAGTGAAATTACTTAAAATTACTAATATTGGATTAAATGATAAAAATATAATCCAATTAAACTTTAAAACCAATTAAAATTACAATCTAACTATATAAATAAATTAGATGAAAAGGAAGTTTTGAATTAAAATATGGTATTTTTCACTGTTTATGAAAAAATGAACTTTATCAAAAAATACTAAAATTTCATCCAATGTAAATTTTGATGTTATACTTCTAAAGAATAATTTCATTTTTTAAAATAAAGCATATAAAAGTAAAAAAAACTATATTTAAAAAGGGTTCACCATCAAAAGGTGGTAAAAAGACCTTTTAAGGAATATTAGAGTATTTCATGCATAAAATCGGATTCATTCTTATTTTAAGACTCTAAAATTTATTAGATTAATATAAATTCATTTAAAAAACATTTCTAATAATATTTTAGTTAATTATTTTCATTCATTCAAATACAATGACTATGCATTAACTACCATTTAAAATAATAATATTTTTATATTATTTTTTGGTATAACTCAACATTGTGTGCAATATAAAATTTCAGAGAAATCTGTTGTTGCGTGTTGAGTACGCTATCTAACATGGAATAACATTTAAATTAAAATTAATATTTAAATCAAAAATATTAAAAAATATAAAAATTCCATATTCTTTATTTACCTAGGATGTTACACTAGCAATTTGTGGCAGTGAAGCATAGATCTTATGTGGTTGGTTCACCACTTCACAATCCTCTTTCAGTTGTGGATCTAGAGAAATAATCCCATCAAGGACACATCACTCTATTATAGAGTACCATTTATATTGAAAGCACAGTACATAACTGCATACTCACTAATCATCCACTCATTTTGGTAAGGTGACTGTTCAATATTTCCTATAAATACATTGCACTCACCTAATAACAAGGGGATAGAAGAAGTGATATTTGAGGAGAAATATTAGGTGGTATAAACCTTGAGGAATCCCTTTATATATTCAATTCCCTGTCCCATATAAATTCATTTTCAATGGACTCTCATGAATTCCCTTTCACAAATCACTCCCACATAGGGCCTTTATAAAGAACTCTCGTAGAGACCCTTTGTGAACCACTCCCATGAAGGTCATTCACCAAGAAATATCATAAAGGCCCTTCATGAAGAAGTCCTATAAAGTCCCTTCACAAAAAGAACCCATAATTACTCATTCATGAATCACTCCCATGATTACCCATTTATATATCTTACAAATATATAATGTTCTTGGAGGGTTCCCACATAAATCTTTTCATGAGTGTCCTTTAAACCACACCCTACATGAACTATCCCCTTCTTTATTATCACTTTAATAGTATGAAAAATAGGGTCTTTCAAGGGTGATTCTAGGACTCTCCTTAATGTAATCAATCCAGGACTGACTTATCTTATCAATTTATACTTCCCAAATCAACCCAAATTTGGGTAACTATGACTCTATCATTTGCTCTCTTCTTCCCAACTCACCTACATGGGATCCCATGAGTCCATACCATTAGGGATCCACATCTCCACAACTGATTGAGATTAGTGATAATCTTTTCTCCTATACCTTCTACCTAGTCCCTATTCTTACATCACTAACCACAAGAATATTCAGGAGTCACACCACGAACCTCTTTGGCCAAACAAAACAAAATTTCTGTTATATTAACTACAACCAAAACCATAAACCAAAATAATGACTTGATACAAGACGGACCTCTTTTATTCCGTAAATATAATTTGAGTTGTGGTACTCCTATTGGAATCATCATTTATTATCTCATCCCTATAACCCCATTAATGGGAAATTAATCCATATTTTCCTCCTATTGGTTGTAATCTCCAAAACCCACCTTCACTAGAGTCACCTACTGGGTCTAGAATTTATGGGAATATTTATGCATAAGCTCCACTCAATCTCTTGTTGTCATCCCTTTCATGGAACAAACTTCCTTACCACATAATTCAAAATAGAATGGTATTTTATTAAACTATTACCTTAAATTGTGAATCTTGAACTACATGGTATTATATTCCTATTAACCTTGATACATAGGATGCCTCTTTTTGTTTCAACTTAATCACCCAAATATAAATCTCTAGGCCTCCTATTATATGCAATCCCTAACATTTTTAGTCTTCCTTCATTATCTATTTACAAATATATAAGGATGATACATCCACATATGGTCCTCCTAATAGGTGTAATCCCCAACCTCTTTAGTATTATTTCTTCATCTAGTTTCCAACAGATAGGGAGATACATCAATATATGTTCCTCCTACCTAGTGTAAGACCCAACCGCTTAATTCATCCTTCCTGATCTAGTTACCAATAAATAGTGGGAATAAATCCACATATGGTCTTCTTAATATGTGTAAACCCAAACTTTTTAAATCATCCTTCATCATCTCATTACTAATATAGATGGGGTAGATAACCACATATGGTCATTCAACTAGGTGTAGTCCTCAATCATACCTCTATCTATTTAGTTACCAACAGACTAGATAAACTAGAATGGGTAGATTATCAATAATACCTTTATCAACGGCTTCTGTCAATATTCTCCTTTTGGTTTCCTTAAAAACCTTGAGTTAAGATACTTATTTTGGTTTCCTTAAGTTCCTTGAGTCAATATTCTTCTCTTATTTTCTAAAAAATACATTTTTCTAGATTATCCCCTAGAGTAAACTCAAAAGGGAATACCAAGGTGTAATCCCCACTCAATCACTTATCATGTGATTTCATGGAATATGGTTTATCATATTTAATATCTTGTTTCCAACACCAAGCATTAATCATGTGGTCTTAAAGGATTTGGTGGATTCTTTCATTATCATTATTGAGATATGTCAAGTTAAAAACAATTAATCCCTAGTCCTCAATGGATGAATATAAATCATATAGCACATGTCCTAACTTTAGGATGTTAAAATTTATAGAAACTTCTTGTCATAAGACCTTAAACTATATAACTTTAACTATATGAAATTTGATACTTGTTAAACAGGATATATAAGATTCCTTTTTGTGTTCCAACCCCAAAAAGGTCTATATAAATATTAGGATTCTAGCTATTTGTAATATCCAATTGCATCATCTTCTTTCCTTGTATAGTTACCAATATGTGGGAGTTATACATCCATCATGGGCCTCCTATAATATTAAATCCCAAACTATATCATTTTTTTCCTTATATTGTTACCAGAAATCAAGAGGTTAGAAAACCATTTATGGGACTACTAATAGGTGTCATCCCCAACCATACAGTCTTCCTTCCTCAACTATTTACTAATAGATAATAGGTATATAACCTTATATGGGCATCCAAATAGGTGTAATATCTTACTATACATTCTCCTATTTAGATTCCAATGAAAGGGATGAATCATAAATGGTTTCACATGCATGATTTTCTAGGTATCATTCAACAATTAGTCCATTCCACCTGAAATTAAACTTCTTGTAATAGGTTTTAGACATATAAACTTAAATGGAACTTCACCTAGTCATGGTTTCATGACCTTAAAAAGAAAAAATATGGACTTTTCACACAACCATAAAAGGTACAACATGTCCTATTAAGAGGCAGTGAACTATGTGGGTTCACATTCCCTTTAGATGGATATGTAGGAATCCCATTTCATGGGCCTGGTCATAACTCAAAAACACTTCCTACCACTTTTCATAGGATCCCAACACCACCCTGTATGGAAATAAACTCCAAGGGTCCAACATATATAGATCTAAAATAGAGAGTAACCAAATTCATTGATCAATTATGAGACAGTATAATCCCCAAGTGCAGTGTTTTATTAAATGAATATTGTTCATAAATCAATTTCATAAGGGTAAATAGTTGAATTAATAATTCTATAAGTAAGTATTCATTAACATGTATTAATTTTATAAGATAATTCTATATTAGAAAATAATCCCCCAACCTAAAGGGTTATATGATCCTAAACACCCATCCTATCAACCAATGTGCATTCCAAAGTGTCTCAGGTAACGTCTTAGTGATCATTTTGCATTAGAAGGTATGTACACACTAAAACAAAACCTTCACAAGTTTTTAATTAATAATAATCATATATTTTAATTATAGGAACAATGAGATATTTTCTTAATATCACAATCACACACCACTAGAACAAGGGGCCATGAGAATATTTAATTTCATTGATAAATAAAAATCAAGAAATGAATAAGAATAATTGATGGAATAATTCTTACAATTACCCCTATAGTAATTTTCAACCCTAATACATATTATTCCAATAAGTAAAACCATGTTTTATGACATTCGGTTTTTATTTGTTAAATTTTGAATTTAATTTGATTCAATTGAAACCCTTAGGTTAAGATCAATATCATAAATTAGTTTTTCAAAAAATTAGGAAAGGTATCACTGTTATCACCGCCCATGTTTTATTAGATAAATCCCCAATATTATTTTTGTACCTATTTAGAAATCATTAGGAGTTATAAATTTAATTTGTCTTGCGAAAAAATTATAATTCACATGAAATGATGAAAATTATCAAAACTATTTTTGAGGAAATAATGTATTGTTAATTTAATATGAGTTGGTACAGTTGAAAGTAAAAAAAATGATAATATTTTCTTAACAATATTTCTAGTTTAGTTTTACTTAATTAATTTTTTCCCTATTGTTCTTTGTAATTTTCTTGTACACACATGAAAATTGGTATATAAACCAACACTTGACTCATTCAAGGATTTTTGAATTAGTGCAGAATTTTATTTTTTGAATCTAGTATTGAACATACTTTGAGGTGAAACTTCATAATCTAAGGGGATATAATTCATGAAATTTAACCATTAAAACCATGTATAAACAACTAATAATTTATCTTAAAATTAGGAAATAAGATTAGTTTTTTCATAGAATTAGAAAGATATATAACCCAACCATTTTTTATCAGTATCACAAAAAAGTAGTAATTTAAATTCCTATATAATATTGGACAAGGAAAATATCCATAATTATGCACTCTTATGGAGTATCAGTTTCCCTCAATTCATGTATTTGATTAAATTGTCATTCAATTATTAGTTCATGAAAAAATTGAAATAAAAGTGGAATTTATACAACTCATTCGAAATATTGATCAATTTGGTGGTCTTAAAAGTATATATTCTAATTATTATCTTTTAAAATTTCTATAAATTTGTGACATACTCTGATACAATTAAATTTTTTATGATGTTTTATGTCTATGGTTATTTGATTTTTAACTAATATATATGGTGAAATAGTGTACTAAAGGGCATTCAGAAGAATCCATTGCTACTTGGGTGGCATTGAAATAATCTTTTCCCTTGAAATATTTTCCATTATTGAAAAAGATGAAGTTACAAACATATAATATCAACTTCTAGTAGTTTGAATTGAATCACTTTATTAATTTCGTAATTTTTCAGGTACTTTTTATGTTTTTACACTAAAAATTGATTGGGTTTAGAGGATCATGTCATTATCATCGTATTGGAAGAAACCTGTTTAAATTTATTGATCTACCATCATGAATAAACATATAGTATAAAGAATATAAAATTATAGGCATACCTAAAACACAGAATTCACCATATATATCAAACTCTAAATATTTTTATTGATTATAATCACCTATCAACATCCAACCGACTCTAACCACCATAGTGATGACATCATCTACTAAGATTATGTTTTATAATGAGAGAACCCACAAACATCGAAGGTTTGTTGGAACTTTATCTATGAAGATGAATGGTTGGTATGGAGGAAGATAGATCTTCCATGATGGATTGATAGAATCATGCTTAAATTATCAAGGGGATACCATCCCTTTATAGAGTATCCCTTCATTCAGTGGAGGGAGTTGAGTGTCAGTTTCTATCTTATGGTATCTAACATGTGTTACCCATAATGTATGCCTATTGAGAATATTATCGTTTGAACATTTTAAACAAATTTTATTCCATAAATGAATCAACTCATTAATTCAAAACTAAATAAATCTATGAAGAATTTGTAATAGTATCCATCCACCCATATTGTAATCCTATCATATGCTAGAATAGAGGCATCACATACCTTTTACTATATTAGGATATCATGATCTTTGATATGCATCCCATGAATATCATAAGCTACAACTCAGGGTATATCATAAAATACAATATACCCATTTTAGTAAATAACAAAAAATCAAACACTTTCACTAAAATACCATAAGGAATTTATGAAAAAAAAACTTTATACCTCTATATGAATCCATACAAACTCTTTAATATATTTTATCAAATTCTCTTTATTTTGGAATAAACACTATGTCCAAAACACAATCCTTATTCTAATTCCTAACTTTGTGACCCTATATGACTTTTTAGAATTGAAAACAAATATAAAATACTAATTTCATATATGTAAGAAAGGAGTGGTGCTTAGAAAAACACCAGTGATACTCAAGATATAAAGGGTTTGGTGTGATCTCAATCAAACAAACTCATATCTCTATATGAACATTTTCACCATAATTTTCATCATATGCATTGTATATATACATATATAATTCCTTTTTACATTTCATCGAGTGACCACTAGACATGGAACATGTCAATATAGTATAGACCATCTCATAAATTCATGATTCTCCAAAATATATAGGTTGGTTCAATGAATACAGCATATGTCATTCATCATATAGATGATCATAACAGATGTTTGTTATCCAAGTATATGAGAAAATAACATGTCACTAAACTAATAATGGTCATGAATTTCCTTATTATAATTTAATCAAGTTCATGTACTCATTTTCTCACCATATGTGTGAACAAATCCCATCTTGGTTGAGCTCCAACTGATGATAGGATTGGAAAAATATTTAACCACCTATGATTAGCTAAGCCTTGAATATTTTTGTAATAAATGTATCAAAGTATGATGGTTCTCATGTTAAGTATCTCACAAACCTTGTTTAATGGGAATTTATATTAAGAATATAACATTGAGTATATCAATGATTATATGACATTATGTGATATACATTAGCAGGTTAGTCCATATTATGAGAATCAGTTTATTATCTAAGAAGTATTTTCTTCGTATCTCGTAAACAAATATCTGTATTAGGTATAAGATAATACTCATGATAATATTAATATATGATCACAACCCATAATAATATATAATTATTTAAGTACTATTACTTTTATTAAAGAACTTGTCTTTATTATCAACTATATGTGAGATTTACATGTGATGGTTTTTGAACTGATCTTAATGCTCAAGGAAATTTGTAATTGTGTTTGCTGATTTCACATTATTTACAACCTGAATATATATAAAAGTTGAGATGATATGTGAAGGGAATGGAAGAATTTATTATTGTGTAATAATATTTTATATGTGATCTTAATTTTAAAATAGTTGAATATGGAAGGAATTGATTATTAGAACTTTTTAGAATAGGGATTATGGAATTAAAATTTTTATCTTAAAGAGTGTTTTATGTTTGAGTGTTTATTAAAAAATTGGGTTGGGAAAGACTAAATTGTTTACCCAAGAAGTTTAGGACATTCCTGGACCATGATTTAGGGAAACCTAGATCTAGCTGATCCATAAAGGCCTTGGAGGAGCATGTAGGTCACCTAAATGGAACATGGGTTGGAATGGGTGCATACATAGTGTTCATGGGTAGAAAGTAATAGAGTTGGGGTGCACACAGGTACAGAAAAAAGGTTAGAAGTGTGTGTGATTATTCTTAGATTCATCCTAGGTGTCATGGTTGAATGGTGTTAGATGTGTGGTATCTTAAATAGAAGATAGATGTTAAGAATATCCTTGATGAATGACACTAGAAAGGTATGGGACAATTGCTTTGTAATTTAATATATTAACATGGTTAAATGGAACAACACCACATGTTCTCGAGGAGTTTTCTTCAACCTCTAATTATGAGCATGACTACAATAATTAGTAGTCAATATTTAGGGACTGTTTTTTATGATTGAATGAAATCCACCTAACTTACCACATGATTAAAACCAATTTCATGATATAACTTACCAAAAGCATCAAACTAAGTACACCAACTAACTATGGTCATTCATGATAGCTGGACCAACCGTGGATGGAGGAACACCGACCGTGTGAACATCAACTAACTACATGACTTCTGAGCTATCAAGAGTAATTATAGTAATTGATCACATGATTTTGGTCCTATAATGAGTTAGTAAAACTAAACATGTGTTCCTACCATGGTTTAGATGAACTGAATGAATATAGAAATGACCTACCATGAGAAGAACTTGTTCTATAAAGAATAGAGAGACCATATGAAGAAAGTTGGATCAACTGTGAGCTTCGTATGGTTGGTCGACCAATCACATAAAACATCTAGGACCTACCATATATTGGATCAACCATAAAAACATGTTACTTATCACATGAATGGTTTTTTCATATCACAATGTAAATGATAAACTTGGGATCAAACAAATAAAATCATGAGAATTGAGTTTCATGGATCGCCATACATTCAGGATAGGGTTTCATTAAATCACTATATTGAGGATAAGTCCACTGTAAAGTATCACATACATGAAATAGATAAAAATGCATATAAGTGATGAGTACTCATGTCTACTCATAGTAATGTAATCATTTATGTATGAATTAGAAGGTTGTGTGAGTTTAAATGAGAAACAAGATTCATGTGATATTCAAATATATATCCATACATGAATATTGAGGATTACCACATGCTATTAATGATGTAAATAATTGAGGCAATATGAATACAATAAACATTAGGTTTTAGGAACAAAAAAGAAGAAAAAGTTTACATGCATTTATATATCACATGAGAAATTAAAATCCAAGTTCCAAGAGATATTAATGAATGTTAAATTTATGAAATCATTGGAAAATATTTAGAAATTCGATATTCAAAATTCACATGGGGGGTTATTATCTGGGCCTTTAGGATATATTATATCAAAAATAATATCAATTTTAAATGTTTTTAAATGATCAATTTTATAGGATAATTTATGGTACCTCATATCATGGAAATGAAATCATGTGTCACCTAATTCATTAAACGGTAGAATTGAAGAAGAATTTTTTGTTTGAGAATTTTTTTCTGGTCCTTGATACTCTAATGAATTTGAGATAAATAGACTAAATAAGGTCAACTAAAAATTATTTGTTATTAATGAAGTGGTCAATGAATTTTTTTCTTGTTATTGAATATTATTTTTATTTTTGTTAATAAGTAATAGTGATGTATCATGTATGCAATATATCATTCATGAGACAATTATTCTAAATAAAAGTGAGTGAAAGATTGAACTGTTGTTGTTGCATCATTATCATCTAGTTTTCAAAAACATTTATTAGAATATCCATCATATGGTTTTGAAGAATTTGGTGATTACCTATCAAATTAATTAAAATAAAAGGTAAAAGAAGAAGTTTTGAACTACTAGTGGTTCTATTATATTAACAACATAAAGATTATAATGGGAAGTGGATGATACCTGTCTATGGAGAGAATAGGATAAAATATATTGGAACCCTGTGTGTTAATTATAAACAATTTTTATCATTGAAATTTTTAGTTATAATAAAATATTTTACCCAAACAAAGGTTGATCATGGTAATAAGTAGGCTCTCACATTGAGTTCAAACCTTGTAAAAAGTTTTTGTGTGCTGAAACTATTTCTTATTTGTGCACATAGATTAGAAAGTGAATCAATTGTGTCAATTTTGACATTAACCTTTCGTAGTAGTTTAATTATAAAAAATAATTTTAAAAATTACTAGTACCAATAACTCACCCTCCCTACCACTTAGTGGTTTCATTTTGATATAGGGTCTTCAAGTGGTATTAGAGCAAAGTTTCCCCGAATATTGCACTCTTATTTGGTGCATAATGGAGAATCAAAACTCCTTTAATAGTATGGGTGTTCCCTTATTCAATTAAAATAACATTCATAGGTGTAATAATTTCATTCTACCATTTCTATTTTCATAAGTACTTTAATTTATTGATTCTAACACAATCTTTTATCCACTAAATATAAGATAAGGTGTTATGACATTTATAGATAAGAGGAATCTTGATATTGATGGAAAATTAATAAACGAAATATTATCTTTATTGTCTAAAAATGTGTACAATAAGGTGATGGGGCTACATAAAACCAAGGAAATATGGGATAATATTGAGTGTGTATGAGGTAAACATCAATATAAAATAAGTAATGTTTCAAATATGTAAGAAAATTTTTGATGAAATCATGATTGATGAAGATGAAAATTCCAATGAATATTTCACTAGGATGAATGAGATAGTTGGTAAAATTAGAGGTTTCAAAGAAAATATGGATGATTCAGTGATGTTTAAAAAATTAATAAGGAAATATTCAAATATATTTGACCTAAATATATCATCTTTGGAAGAGATTCATAAAATTACAATTGATTAGATACATAACACCCTTCTAACTTATGTGAACATAAAAAGAATTAGTTTTTGAAAAAATTTCAATATAAAAATTAATTTCATGGCTTTGAATAAGTTAAATATCAAAGATAAAGAACCATTTAACCACCCCCCCCCTAGTGATTAAAAGGAATATATATTATAATATTTATTATAATCACAAGAAAATCATATCTATCATATCTAAAAATATTAAAAGGGGTAAATGAAAATATAAAGAAAGGCCTATAACTGATTTTTTTAGATGTGGAAGAATTATAAAATATATATATATAATATTTTAATAATAATAATGTTATGTATTTTGAAGATGAAGAAGTTTAAAAAAGGCCACAATGGAGGTCAAGAGGTAAGACTGATAAAAACTACTGGAAATATGATGAAAGAAAAAAATAATACATATTGAATGTAAAAGAGAAGTATATGGAGTATATAGGAATAGGATATCTCATTCTTAAGTGTTTATTCATAGGATGAATATACTAAAATATATAATAATTTTATGGCACATGTTAAAATTAAATAAGGAAGTTTCAGTAATGGAGAAGATGAAGGACATAAAACTTTCAGGATTTAAATATTAAAGTTAGATCTTGAAGCCTATCTTGAATCGAATATAATATTCATGCATAAAGGTAAAATTTTAAATAAGTAAGTTTACAAGATTAAAAATGTTTAAGGTGAGTTTAAAAACAATTAGTATGAGCATATTGAGGAGATCAAACTTCTCAAAGTTAATGTTTTTAAGTATATGATAATTATAAAAGGGATAGAGAAGAAACTAGTTTTCTAAGAAGATAAACTTAGTAAAACTGAATAAATATTTCATAAATCTTAAAATACCTTTGAAAAAATAAATTTAAGCTTTGAAAAAATTTCTATGGTAGGGTTGAGTTGTCACAAAACACTGATAATAATTTTTCATCAGTTCAGGTAAATTCTACACCTTTTAAAACTAGAAATTTTAAATCTATATAGTTATAAAGTGAAGTCCCCATAAGAAGATATAGACAACCCTAGATTTAAAGACACCCCTAGAGGAACTCTATTATAGAAAAAGTGTTGGAGAGAATTTAAAATATGAAATACTACCCAAAATATTTTCAAAATAGGGATAATTTTGTACCAAAATAGAAAATATATTTTATAGGATAAACTCTTTAGTGTTATAAAAGATCAAACTTCAAGGTTTATTAATGGTGTTGTGGATCCTATAGACATAAAGCCAACGTTTTTTGGTACCATATATTTCTACCATAGAAAAAAAGATTTTCCCATTCTAGTAGGATCTACTTTGAAAACAAGGGAAACATATCTAGTTTTCAGCAATCTAAAATTTTAAGACTAGCATATGTTTCTACTCAAAAAATATTTGAGTATCTTGAAGAAATTTTTTGAAGGTGTGACAAACCAAGTCACTATGATAAAGAGTGTATAACAAAAATTCAAGGTAAAAAACAATATATTCAAAGAGTAATGAAGGAATTAAATAGAAATCATATAGAAAAATGTTTGATTATTAAGGCTTCCCTAAAATCTAGAAATAGTTGAGAGCCCATGATTATTGATAATGAAGGATCATCACACATGATAGAAGATACCAATCTCTTTAAAATTATTGAATAACATAAAATTGGTGGGGTAAATTTTGGAAATGGAATTTATTTAAAATCTTGGAATTTGGTTCACCTATGATGAGACCAAACAGAATTGAATCGTAAGATTTATTATTTTTTTGGGGACTCAAGAATAGCCTACTGAGTGTAATTAAATTATATGTTGAGTTTATGAGTTTATTTTCAATAAAAAATACTTATTTAATTATAATATTTTGCAATGGTAAAATCATTACAACATGAGAAAGGATTGGTGGAAATTTATTTTAGGTTGTAGATACCAGTATTTCTTATTATCTCAGTGCTGGAGAGGAAAATCATCTTTAGCACAGAATACCTAGCCATATTTTTAAAATAATCTTAGTAAATTTTAAAAATAAAATCTATTGATATATTTTCCTTGATTAATATGAGATAGTGATCATATTTTCACAACATGGAAAAAGGTGAAATGATTAAAGGGAGAAACAAAGGAGTATAATAACCATCAATGAGACCATTATAATTAGTTTACTCAAATTTGAGTGGAATAATGAGAAAAAAATATTCAAAAATTGACTTTTACTTTATCACAATCATTGATGATTATACAAGTATGAAAAAAGTATTATTTATGAACCTCAAGTTACAATAAAAATATATGTTCAAGATTTATAGAATGGAAGTTGAGAGAGAAACTAACATTAAAATCAAGAATTTGAGAACTAGTAATGGTAATAAGTACACTAGAAGTGATTTTGAATCCTATCTAAGTAATTATAGAATTAAAAATCGATATATGACTCCTTACACACCACAGAAGAATATTATTTCTAAGATAACGAATATAAATATTGTTTAAATGGGAAAAACTATGCTTTTAGAGTTTGAATGGTCAAAATTATTTTAGATGGGAAGTCATCTACAATGTTGTTATCTTTAGAAATAAATTATTTCAAGGTAGAACTCAAATAAAACTTCATATGAGATTTTTTATAACAAGAATCCAATATAGGGTTGCTTCAAATTTTTTAGAAGTCCCTACTCCATAAAAATTAAAGACTCAAATCTAGGAAAATTAAGTGAGATATCTAAGGAAGGTATCTTTATTAGGTTCCTATCTAATGGGAAAGAATACCAGTGCTAGAAAAATCTACTTCACAAGATGTTTTATTTTCATGATTCTAATATTATTAAAAAAAATCATAAATTTCATAACACCATATCTTATAATTAGCGGATAAAAAAAGTGTTAGAATCAGTAAATTAAGGTACATATGAAAATAGAAATGGTAGAATGCAATTATTATACCTATGAAAGTTATTTTAATTAAATAAGGAAACACCCATACTATTGAAGGAGTTTTGATTCCCCATTATGCAGCAAATAAGAGTGTCATATTAGGGTAACCTTTGCTATTATACCACTTGAAGACCCTATATCAAATATGAAACCACTAAGTTGTGGGGAGGGTGAATTATTGGTACTAGTATTTTTAAAAATTATTTCATATAATTAAACTAATATGAAAGGTTAATGTCAAAATTCAATCACTTGATTCACTTCCTCATCTGTATGCACAAATAAGAAATAGTAGCAGCACATAAAAACTTTTTACAAGGTTTGAGCTCAATGTGAGAGCCTACTTATTACCATGATCAACCTTTGGTTGGGTCATATATATTATTACCACTAAAATTTTGAATGATAAAAAATGTTTATAATTAACACACAGGGTTCCAATATATTTTATCTTATTCTCTCCATAGATAGGTATCATCCACTTCCCAAGATATAAAATTGAAAAATAAGTTGATTTTTAACGAAGAGCAGCAGATGATTAATCAGATAAAACAATTTATAAAGAAAATTCAATTGAAAATTGAAAAACAAAAGATTTAGAAGCTAAATAAACATGTAGAGACATAGAATATCATTAGGAAATAAACCATACCTATACAGTTTAGAAGATATCATAGATACGATGATACTATTATTGAATCAACTAGAAGAATACTAAGGTTTCAGAATCAAACATATATTATTTATTATTTTGAACCTTAGTTAGTGATGGAAGATTTTTATCATAAGGATTGGATTGAGTCTATTGATAAAGAGCTTTATTAGATTGAGAATAATTACACTTGGGACTTTGTTTCATTACCTATTAAAAAATAAATAGAACCAAGTAGGTATTTAGAAAAAGTTATACAAAAAAGGATAAGTAATAAAGAACAATGATAGACTTGTTTTCAAATGTTATTTTTAAGTTGAGGAATATATTTTGAAGAGACTTTTGAAAATGTTTCTAGATTGAAGGCAATAAGGATGTTCCTTATTGTGGTAGTACATAGACATTATAAAATATATTATATGGATATCGATTATTAATTTATAAATAGTGAGCTATAAAAACAATTTTATATTTATGATCCAAATGGTTTTGTGATTGATAAATATGTAATGAGGATGTAAATATTGAATAAGTCTATATATATCTTAAAACAGACCTCGCGATCCTAGTATTCAATATTGTTAACTTCTTAAAGGAATTTCATTTCATCAAATTCAAAGTGGACAAAACAATTTTCATAAACCAAATGAATATAGGTACTCTTACAATAATTTTATATGTTGATGATGTGATTTTTTAGGTGACCATGACAATGGCTATAATGATTTTTCTAATAAAATTAAGAAAAAAATTAACATTTCCATGTTGGGTGACCTAATATACTTCTTGGGGTTACAAGTTACACAAGTAGAAAATTTCATTTTCTTATCTCAAGAAAATTATTTTGGATATTTTTTGAACAAGTTTGAAATTGATTAATTGAAGCCAGCATATACACTCATTCTAGTGGGAAGGAAGTTTTATAAATATTTTGATAGTGAGAGTGTTAATAGATCATAATTTAGAAGATTTATTAGGAGCCTAATTTATCTAATAGTTTATAGGATAGGTATTATATATGTTTCAAGTCTATATACAATATATTAGAGTGGCCCAAAGGATTTACACCTAGTGGATATCTAAAGGGTTAATCTACATATTAAAGTAACTTCGAATTATTGACTACTTTAGAAGAAGGGAAACAATTTAAATATATTAGTGTTTATAGATAATTATTAGGTAGGTGATTATAATGATAGAAGACCAACCTTAGGTTTAGTTTTCCTCTTGGGAGATGGCTCTGTGAATTATCACTATAAGAAATAAAACTCAGTTACACTAAGTTCAATAGAGGCCGAATACATTTTTGATATTAGTAATTTCACTCAAATGATTGGGTTGAAGAAGTATCTAATTGATTTGAGGGTGATTGTTTTTAGAAAACTAAAAATTCATTGTGATAATCAATGTGATATTTAATTATTTAAAAATATAATGAAACACTCAAGGTATAATCTTATTGATATTATAATTCACTTCATCAAGGAGAAGGTAACCAATGGAGACATTAAGTTATATTTTTTTCCTAATCTTAACTATTAGCTGGATATATTCACCAATATTATCCCTAATGATAGATTTTATCTCATGAGTTTGAACATGGGTGTTCATACACTCATAAATCCTTAATAATCTCTGGGAATTGAACCCCCACAAATCCATGGATTCTTCTTTAAAATGGAAGAGAAAGTACTCAAATTGGTTTTTAAAATATACCTTTTCATTATCTATTCTCATATTATGGATGTGTTTACTATTAAAAGGGGTATTTTTTTAAAGGTGAGATGCATGGATTTCGGGGGAGAGAACTTTTTTACTTGTACAAAATGTTTATTATCACTGATATATGGAGTTATCTCAAAAACACTACTCTAACCTATGGTGTGGTGTTAAGATGATTATCTTTAGTCAGAGGTTTTTATTTTTTGTCTCTTAAATTTGAGGTAATGTTGAAAAGGAGTTTCATGTTTTAAAAAATATATAAAGGGGGGTATTGATGTGCCCTTAGTTTTTTTTCAAAGAAGTTTTCTTTATTTTCAACCATATATGAGATATACATGTGATGATTGCTGAACTAATTTTAATACTCAATATATGTGGAAATGGTGTTTGGTAAATGAAAATTGTTTACAACATGAAGATATTTTAAAGTTGAGATGATATGTTAAGGCCATGAAATAATTTATTATCCCATAAACATATTTTATATTTTCATTTAATTTTAGAATAGTTAAAGATGAAAATAATTGATGAGAAGTTATTTTTAGAAGATTCATTATGACATTGAACTTAGAATTTTACTAATTGTTTTGAATTTGAATTTTTATAAAAAATTTGGGTTAGGATAGCCAAAACTAGCTACCCAAGAATCCCATGACAAACCTAGTGCAAACCTAATGGCATCCTAGCTCGATAAATACTATAAAACCATTGGAAGATCATGGAGGTGTCTTAGCCTATGAATGGGTAGGAACATGTGTATGCATTGTGAACACAGGTGGTGAGAGGAGGGTAGGGTGAGTGCAGGTGTTCTACATAGGTAGGATGTGTGTATGAGTATTCTTTAATTCAACTTGAGTGTCATGGTTGATTCGTGTTGGATGAATGGTGGCATAAATGTAAGAAAGGTGCTGAGAAGATATTCAATGTGGGACTCTATAAAGGTCTGTAACTATTACTCTGTAATTTAATATATATAGACATAACATGTTGCTAAATGTAATAGTCCCATATGTGACCAAGTATTTTTTTTCTTCATCCTACAACCACGAGGTTTCTTCCTCATGAATGCAACAACCAATAGTGGATGTCTGACCATAGTCCATTCTGATTAACTGCATGCCTCCTAGCCTACCACATGTGTTCAACCGATGACATGAGATGAACTACCACAATATTTAGGAAAACCACACCAATTGATCATGATCCTTAATGATAGATTGAACTGCATGAATAGAGGTGCATCGATATTGTGAACCTCAACTATCTGCATGAACTATATGGTTTTGTAAGTAATCCTAACAGTAAAACACATGATGTTAGACCCGCCATGAGTGATTATAACCAACCATATATACCTAACATGGTTGAGATTAACCGAACACATATAGAAATCATATATCACGATAGGAACATACCACATGAAGAATTTAGAAACAACGTGATGAAGGATGGATCGACCATGAGCTTCATACAGTAGGAAGACTCACCACATGAAATATGCAAGACCTATCATATGTTAGATTGAACATATTTGACTTGTATTATATAACAAGACTTTATTTTTTTCATGATACGAATGAAATGAGTAACTTGGGCTCAAAAAAATGAGATCATGAGCTTCTGGTGTCATAGGAGAAAATACATTCATGGTAGGGCTTAAAAGTGAGCACCAGATTAAGGATGACTCTACTGTTGAGCATCATGTGCATGAAATAAATAAGAATATATATAATATAGGATATTTATGTGTATGTACATGAATACTATAATATATGAATTAATTAAGAGTCTAATTTTTTAAATGAGAAAACTATAAAAGGGACTAATTTAGGATATGAACCACACTGAGAGGGGGTCAGTGTTGATGACTTGTAATCCAATTTATAATTTTTATCCATTTTTTATTTACCTCTATCACTAGTTAAAGTAATTGGGTATCTTTTTTCTTTCTTCTCACATTCACTCTTTCTCATAGTATAATCAAACACGCACACATACACATAAGAGGAAGAATAATTTACAAGGTTTTCCTCTTATTGTGAGAAGTCTAATCTTTGGTGCAATCAGGTAAAGCCTGAGATCAAATGACCCACTGGTAAAACCTTGTGAGATTTATACTATTATCTCTAAAACTTTTGTGAGTAAGCATCATATTTATCTCAATTTGGAGCATCCCACACTCAAGTATATATGTACCTGTACAATAGATTTTAGGGGTAATAAATATAGAGTCGACACTAATTAAGAACTATGACTTATTATTGATGTGATGCCTCTATTATTATCCTTATTATTATTATTATTATTCTTATTATCTTATATCCATAGCATCATTTAATCAACAATTCATATATCAGTCCCTTATTGTGGTCTAGAGTGATATCACTGTGATAGGGAGTGAGTCAAGGTGTACAAGACTTATCAAATTTAACACTTTGACCTTAAATATTGTAGTTTACCTAAATATATATTTACCTCTCAATCTTAAGTATTTCATTGTATTCTATTGACATTAGACATTGATATAATTAATTGATCGATCTACCCATTTATCATATATTCTTTAAGGTTCCTTTTTCTTCATTTTTTGTGTTCATGTATAAGGTAAATATAGACATGGTGTTTTTACATGGATCACCCTCACTGGGATACATCGAATGATAATGCATTAGTATTGGGTCTTTCACCAAAATAACTATTGATATCACTAATCATATGGATCACTCCCCTTATAAAGGTTCAATCTAGGTCACCCCTTACCAAATCTCACTACCTTACAAAGTTTAGGGTCGAATCATAATCTCCTAAGGCTCACTACCATGTCACTACCTCTTCTTCCTCCTCCATTACCCACAGCTCCTAGAAGTATACATTCACAATTTATGTAAATGTAGGTCTCTTCATCAATATCACTGTATATATATTAAAATAATGATATGTGCTTCATTATATTTCTCTTTGACACTCTTTTACAATCTAAGAAAATACCTTTGATGTGGCACTTTTCTTTCTTCATTTTTTTATAGGCACAATAATGAAAACCTTTACTTGGAAAAGTATCTAATAGTTTTGAGCTCCTTATTCAATAATTTATAACACTTTCCTATAACATGAACTTCTTCTTCTATTCAATGAAATTAGATATTCAATGTGTTACTAGTCTCCTCTATTATTTTACTTATTCTTTGAATATCCAAATATATTCATAGAGACTCCCTTAATTCTCCACCTTTGTCCTTTATGATATTCCTTGATAAATAGGATATCTCATGAAAAATAAAATTACACGTGTTTTCATGAAATTGGTCCATTTTATTTTTCCATAAAACTCCTCCATGATTTTCTAACATCTCCATGAACTCTAAATCCCCAATTTGGAGATATATTCAATACACTTGGACACCTAGAATAAATATCCTTTTTAGCATAGATAAAATCCATTAAATCTATCATTTAAACAACTAAAATGAACCCTTAAAACTTATTGAAGCTTTCATTAAATAAAAGTTACAAATACCATCAAATACAATAATTCATCATAATATGTTTTTCCAAATTAGCATATTCAATCACTGAAATGGAATGCACCATGGCCTAGTGTAAAACTTCTATCCATTATTTCTCAAAAATACAGTATCCAGGAGTATCGTCTCCTCCAACTTCAAATTTCAACTCACCACTATACCTATCAACCATGATCAAATCCACCATGATCTTGGTCTTGTGTGTGTTGTCCTTCTTATACTATAGGTCTCAACTATAGCTTCTCCACTACAACATGTTGAAATTTTTTTGGATGTTTTCCACTAACATATAGATAATCATGGGAATGGTCTCTTATATTTAGGCTATGATGGATTGCAGCATCACCTATTTACCATGGCCTCCTTTACCATGGGCATGGCCTCCTAGTATAGTTGTTTCATGCAAGTACACTAGAAGTCAAATGCGAGCATCATCATAGGTGTGGCCCCTTATCAGTTTTCAATTTTAGTCATATACCATCACATACCCTACACCATGGGAATTCCCTTTCCTAGATTTTAAAAAATTCCTTCCACCATGGGTGTGGTAGAACCGGGTCTCTTTTCCATCTTCAACATGCCCTCTACCATGGGTGTGGCCTTTCCTATATTGGTAAACATCAACAAATAATGGATTGAGTTAAATAATATTCCTCCAAAAACTTCTTTAATATTCCATAAACCTTATTTATCCATTTTATTGACTATTTTCGATCATTATAGAAATTATCCTCACCTACTTATTTCCAGTGTAATTCCTTCTCTTTATGAGGACAATGATTCCAACACAACAACCATTAAGATTCCATATCAACAACTCAAAATATCAATAATTCAAACCCATTGTTAACAATACTCAAATAATATTCTCTTTTTCAACCATCCCAATATGAATACCAATAAATATTATTAAAAAAACTCACCTTGATCATTACCAATGGGATTAACCAATCTACGAATCACTCTTTCACCACATCTGTTATCTTAAATCTTGTGTTGTAAATATTTATATTGTCAACAAATTCATATTTCTTAATTGAGATAATAACATGAATATTTACTATTGTTAAAATATCCAACACAATTCTTTGGGATTTCTAATAATCTACCCCTTTGTATTTTTTGATGAGATTGATAATTTAAAATCAAATAAAACTTACTCTATATTATGGACAATGAAATAAAAAATGGACCTTACTCTTCTATAAATTATGGAGATATTCCTTTTAATCTCAATATCCCCTTTGAATGGGATCCTTCTCCTTCCATTTTTTAAAAATTTCTCCCCATTGATGGGTATGAAAAAACTCCAAGAAAGATCGAATACCCCTTTTTATTCAATATCTATGAGAGATTTCTTATGGGCTACAACTCACCCTATAAGGATAGGGAGGAATTATTTATCTTACATCATCTCCAAAATTCCAAACTCCATATCTTACTAGATTTTCTATAGATATTCATTGATTTAATTTACCACTTCACACTTGAGATATCAATAAATACTAAAAGTTTATAGAGCCTGATCTTGATGTAAAAAACAAGATTTTGTATTGACAACAACAACTATATCTATGTCACTTATGAATACCTATGAAAAACTCATAACATCTCTGGATCTTTCAATTATTAAAACACAACATGTGATCTCTATCACAATACACACCAAAACATTAGTGAAAAAAAATTAAATCACTTTGTATTAGATTCATACCACTTGATTAAGTGATTTAAAACACTTATTAAAATTTTGATTCCACTTATTGAAAGAGTGGTTCAATGTGAAAAAATGATACCACTTAAAATGTATGCCTCTTAGTTCATTAAAGGCTTCAAAAACGCATGATATGGATCAGTAGACTTTAATTTTAGTCACATATACCTATGAATATTTGGTTCAATTCATCAATTATTGTAGCTCAATTAGGGGTTAAAACTTAAGATAAATTTTATCAAATCTTATTTTAGCTTCAACCACATGTAATTTTTAGCACAATTACCACATTGATCATTTCTCCCCATTAATTTTGTACCTAATTACAAATATTTTGAAAGAATAAAGAATATGGGGAGAGGGGTACCTCAATATTCCTCATGTTGAGGATGATTCTGAGTCACTACATAACATAATTTTTCCTTTTTCTTTCATTTTAAGGTACAACTTTATAACTAAACTTGATTTGATGGAATCCAACTACCTATCATATTATTTGTTCTTTTTATCTTTAAAACAACCCAATACACAATTTTTTATTTCTTGGGAAGCTTCAGTGCTATTGGATTCTTCTATAATAATTGGTGAATTTGTCTTTCACTAAACCTTCTTATTGCCTTCAATGTTATCTAATTTTTTTCAGGCTTTCCTTTTGGTAGAATGTCTCTTTTTCATGATCCTTATTATTTTCATCATCAAGTTATCTATTTTCTTGATTCCGACCCATTTTTATATCTCTCTAGGATTTATGAGGTTTTGGGACAGTTTTTGAACCCTTTATCTACCTTGTATTTATAAAAGGATTTAACTTTATACAGTATTTGAAATTTATTTCTTAGGGAACAGGTCTTCTAAACTATGTGTACAGATATTTTATTTTAATACCTAATGAATGTATTATAAAACATACACTTTGGAATTGGTTAAAAAATATAATTATTATGATAACACCCATACATCCTTTTTGTTCTTATTAACTCGGTCTTTCATGTTTTCCACCAGCTTCATATCATTTGATATACTCTCATGGCTCAACACAAAAAACTGAATGTGTGTTCATTCGTCCCGTGAAAGTAACACATGTCATCATGCCTTCCTTGAGTCCTCATTCAGTTGTTTTTACCTCTTGTGAGGTCATTTTCAAGTCTATTTCCATCACCTTAAAAACTTTTCCTTTTATTTGGAATATTCATATCTCTCTTCTTCTTATGGCTTGGTGGTGTTCCTTTATATATAAAATAGATTTACCCATGGATTATGGTCTTAATAACATTATAATTTTTTCTAGTTTTCCTTTGAGAAGGAATATTTATTATATATTTCATCATCACCTTCTAAAGGGTGATCAAACAAAAAATTTAAAAAAATATTGATCTTAGGCTTACCTGTGGTGTCTAACTAGTTCCTGGTTGAGACTATTTCTTCTTCCAACCACTGGATCTTCATTCTCCTTTATCAAAGTTGAGTGAAAACAATTTCTTTGTGATTATTTCCACTATAAATATCCTCTTACAATTATTGTATGAGAATATCCAACATGTTATCCTACTACTTCATTTTATATTCCATGTGAGAAATAAATTCTTTTAAGAATACATTTTCTTGCTACGGCCTTCTATTCTCCCCAACCACTTTAGCCATTTGACTAGCCATATGATCCTTATTTTTCTTTATATTCTTAACCACTTTCAAGACCCTTTTTTTAAATCTAATTTTATTTTTTACAACTTTTTTGGATATATCTTAAACTCTTCTGATTGAGAATCATTTTTTCTCTAAGGTCAGTTGCAAATTCAACAAGAATTTTTTAGGCCTCTCGTCTTTTTTACTTTAATTTCCAATATTTAATCTCCTTGTAAGGATACTTTTTATATTATTAAAGTCTCAAACTTTCTTCTTTTAATTTTTTTTTCTACTTAATTTTATAAAGGGAAATATTCCCTTCTTGTCCTCTTTAGTATCTATTCATCATTGGTGGTCCCAATATCACTTGGTATAAAAGTTTACTCATCCATGCCTATGGTATCACTAAATGAGAAAATAAACCAATTATATGGCATGTTTATAACTTATATTTGTGAGCTAAAATTATCATTACAAATTATCTCTCTCTTTTCATATCCAATTCCACAATATATTGTTCTAGAAGAGTAATGTTTCTTCTTTGAAGTTGTTCAATTTTAAATGGAAACCAAAATTATAAAATTAGGTCCTAACTTTAACTTCAATGAAAAATTGAATCAAGATAGAGATAAAAAATTGATATAGGTAACATACATCTAATACCAATTGTTTATCCCTAAATAAGGGCTAGAGTGAGATCACCCTAAGAGGGTGTGAATTATGGTGTGCAAGACTTATCAAATTTAAACACTTTGACCTTAAAATAACACTTTATATAAATGGATATTGAACTCTCAGTCTTTTGGTTCACTTTTTATGCTCTTGAATTTAAACATTAAATTGATTAAATACTTGATTTACCCTTTTAATATATTTTCATTAAGGTTGCTTTGTCTTCATTTTGGTGTGCATTCATAATGTAAATAGGTAAAGGGTGTTTTTAGTTAGTTCTCTCTCATTGGGATACATAAAAGGAGAATAAATCAACATTGTGTCATGAACCAAAATTACTATTGATCTCACTACTCATAACATGGTTCACTACCCTTATAAAGGTTTTGATATACGTCACTCCTTGATCAGGATCACTACCTTACAAAGTTTAGGATCGACTCACTATCACCCAAGGAACACTACCTATTCTTCCTCCTCCTTTTCCCACTTCTCTATAAAGGATCCACACATATTTTATGGAAAAGTATGGAAATTTATAAACATCATCGTATTCATACTTAAACAAGGATATATTATTTATTATAGTCCCCTTTTTCTCATTCATAATCTATGGAAACACCCTTGATGTGGCACTTCTTATTTATTCACTTTTTGTAAGCACACAAATCATAAACTTCACTTAGAAAAGTATAAAATGGATTCTATACCTTATTAAAATAAATTCTAGCCCCTATAAAGGAAAACATTTCTTCTTATATTCAATGAAATAAGATCTTTAATTTGTTTCTAGTCTCTTCTCTTATTTTCTTTATTTTCAGAATATACAAATGTATGCACAATCACTCCCTAAATTCTCTAACTTTATCCTTCATGATCTTCCTTCATAAATAAGAGATATAATTAAAATTAAAATACCACTTATTTTAATATAATTATTCCATTTATTATCCCTTAAAAATCCTCACTTGTTTTCTATGATCTTCATGAATATCATATCTTAAAATTAGAGACACATTCAATGCACCTAGATACCTAGAATAAATCTCCTTTACCACATGGATTTAACTCCATTAAATCCATTATTTAAACCACTATAATGAACCTTAAAAACCCCTTGAAAATACTATTAAATTTTTTTTACAACTGACATGAACCTAAGAATTCATTAAAACATGTTTTTTAAGATCAACATATTTAAGTGTCGAAATAGCATGCACTACAGCTTGGTGAAAAAATTATGGTTTATTTTCCTCAAAATTCCTAGAACCATGGGAATGGCCTCATCCGATTACCTATTTTTACTCAAATCTATACATGTAAACCATGTACACCTTCACCATGGGTGTGGTATTTCACATATTGTACTTATTTAACTATAGGTCTTGACCATGGATTCTTAACTATAGAATGTTTCAAAGCTTTTTGTATTCTTCCTCTAACACATCAAGCATAATGGTAATGGTATTCGATTCTAAGGCTATTTTTTCTTAAATATTTACCTATCAACCATAGAATACTTTACCATGGGTGTGGTCTCAAACTATGATCATTTTACACAGGTGCACTGGAATTCCACCATGGGGATCACCGTGGGCATAGTCCCTTTACAACTTCATGTTTTTAGAATCTCCCATCAGTATGCCCTCCACTATTGGAGTGGAATTTCTTAGATTATTCAATACACCCTCTACCATGGGCATGGAATCACCTATCTTCTTCTCCATCTTGAACACACCCTAAACCATGGGCATGGCCTTTCCTATTTTGGTAACCTCCAACATACCATTCATTTAGCTAATTCATGGTCTGCCTATAACTTCTCCAAGATACCTTAAACCATATTTATCCCTTATATTAACCATGTAGTCTCATTGTATAAATTATCTTCACATATAAATTTTCATTATACTTAGTTCTCTTTGTGTGGATAATGAGTCTAATAAAAAACCTTCAAATACCATATCAAAAACACTGAACATGAAGAAATAGAGATCATTGTTAACAATCCTCCAAGTATTAACCTTTTTTTAACCAACCCAACATGAATATAAATCGTTATTATTTTTAAAAACTCACCTTGTTCATTACCAATGGGATAAAAAAATATCTCAAGAACTATTTTACCACATTGGTATTATTAAATCATGTGTTTTAAATAATGATACTATCAATAAGTCCAACTTGATTCATTCGGATTTCAACACACAATTTTTTATTATTGTCAAAAAATCCAACACAATACTTCGGGATTACTAGAATCATATTATTTTTTATGTGTATTGATGCACACAAAACATCTTCCTTCCTCTTCAAACTAGTTACATTATTACCTTCCTCTCCTTTCTCTGATTTCCTGTAAAAAATGATATGCATAGAACTTTACTCTTCTAAGAACTTCATGACCAACTCAAAAACTTCTTCTATCTTCATATGCATAAAAATATTTGAAAAATCATCTTCTCTTCTTCCTAATTATTATTTATTCTCTTATTTTCTTTTTTAGTGCATACAATTTTTGTTGGTTCCTCCATCTTGGATTTGACTCATATAATGTATGAGGATGATAACAATAGAATCAAGACTTCTCACTTAATAACATAATATTATATATTGGATAATAGTGTCAACCTACCAATATTTCCTTTAGCATGAAATAATATATATACATATAATAACACTATAAATCATCAGTTTCTTTTTTTTCTCTCTATTCTTTATTTCAATATTCACTCGATACCATGTGAATATTTTTAATTAAAATCTCTATAATTATATACCATAACTATCCTAATGAAATGGATTTTAATTACCCATACATCCCTAATAATTAATAATTATTATGGTCTTCTCTCATTTAAAACTTATCATCAATCGTAATTGCATGAATCATGCAGTAACTAATATGAATTCCTTCTTCCTTCGATAATCTTTTAATTCCTTATCATAAATCCATCGAATCCACATCTCATTATTCCTAAAATATTATATTAATTAATATTTATATATAAACATGAATGAATTGAACATGTATTCTTTATTTTCAGTAAGAGATCACATGAAAAACACGTACAGTAACTCCAGCATCTCAAAGCAGTCCTCAAGAATAAACCACAATATATCACATGTCATTTTTCTCCTCAGTTATTATTATATCATATTATACACAAATGGAATCTCTATGATATATTCTAGCATGTTATTTATCAAATTTGGCCACCTCATCTGAAGCACACATCAAAATGGATATAAAAATACAATAAGGAATAGTCTCATTATTTATATTTCTTTACATGCATAAATAGAACTACCACTACATAGTACTTTAACAATCATTATATGGGAATTTAATCTTTATAATTACCCTTATGTAATGTTTTATATTTCTAAATAATCCTTATGTAGCTTTTACTCAATGGATATCTTATTATCAAAATGGCCACCATTGATGCACCACATCATGGGTGTTTCCATTTTACATATCCTTATTAATATTCTATGTACTTGATCATGCAATTAATCCTCCTTATATTCAATCAACTTACCATGACTCTCACAATCACTCTACTTATTGTGAAAATTTTACAGCAGATGCAACCTATTCTTCTTCTTCTTTGTTGAAAAAATGCATCAATTAACTCGATCCAGAATTTTTAACCATCTCCTGATCTTTCATATTGAATAATATAAACTATCATGATCCTAGAATGATATTGGTATATGAAATGTGGTTCTTCCACATTTACAATAATTTATATATAGGTATCCTCACTCTAGGTTGAAGATAATAGACATGGTAGATTATCATTCGGTATGGATTTGTATAGTTCTTCTTCTTTCAGCATTCTACTTCATAATAAGAAAATTAATTCCATGAAATAGTCATAAGATTAAAAACAAGGTTTTTTTCCACTATGTGGCCGCCCTTTCTATCCCCCATGTGAAAGTATAAACACATCTTCTCTCTATGTTCTAACCCAAACTTCTATATGCATGTGTTTCTGAACCTATGCAAGCTCTGCCTACACTTCATGGTCACTCTAGTTTAGATCCACCTATGTGAGTTAGTTGGGATTACCCTATTGAGATCTTTATTATTAGTTGTTGATCTTATTCAGAGTTTGAAAATTTATTCTAAATCCTTAAACATTTTTCCTTCATAAACAAAAACCATTCAATGATGGAAAATACATACCATTCATTATAACCCCTTCTTTTCTTCTTCATAAATATTTCACCTTTAATATTCATCCATTACTTAATTATTCTCATAAATCATATAAGGTAATATCCTAAAAAACTTCTTCATCATAGAAATATAATTATCCATGTAACTTCAATCTTCAAACACTATTCCTTCAATAAAAATTGAATCATCAAATACTTCAAAAGGAATGAAATATTTCAACTTCAAACTAAACATCCAAGATATGGAATCAAATTCTTAAACACATAGAATGATTAGACACTTATTTGGAAAATTATTCTATTTTAAAAAAAATCTTGGATTCTTTATCATTCATAATCAATACCTTATCATTTCCATATTTATTCATTATCCAAGATACTTCTTCAACATATTGATATTTATAGAAAAAAATAAAACTTAAAAAAAGTGGGATTTATGGAAACTTATTATCTTCTTCAACAATCTAGTATTCCTTATCATTCATAATAAATACTTCATGATTACCATATCTATTCATCATCTAATATACTTATTCAATATATTGAAATTAATTAAAAATAAATTTAACTTACACAGAGTGGGGTCAAAAAACTCCCCCTTGGTATTTTTTACCAATACTTTCTAAATGATGTGTCAATATATGATCTTTCATATAACTTTATTTCCCCTTATTAACATGAAATAAAAAAAAGTTCTTGGGAATGTAATTGAAATTTATAATTAGATAGGTTTCCATTAACCATTACACTCTAATTCTACTTTATTCCTGATCGATATAGAAAAAGGTGGGTTTGATTTGGATAACTAAGTTATCCGTTAAAAAATTATAACAAATTAAATGATAAACAATTTAACTTTCTTATAAACTATTCAAAGATTTAAAACAAGCTACTGATGATACCAATTGAGATATAAATTTCTTATTAGATATATCAACCTTTATTTCTTATGATTACTTCAATGTATAGGTTTAAATCATTCAATTAAAAATAACAAGATTAAAAATGTCTTTGAAACTTCTTAATAAATTATAATTTTATTTTATTGATTTAAATTAATATATCCCCATTGATTTTGGTATTTTTTCTTATTTCCATTGATAAGATAGTTGAGAAAAACATACCACTTCAAGGAAATTCCTTTAAGAACATTCCATAATAATGAAGTTTCTATGAAATAATAATTATATTAGATTATTTATCATTCTTAACTTGTATCCCCCTCAAGTATACTCTCCTAGTGATATTCATAATGGTTTATCGCTTCTAAATTTTAATCACATGATTTTTTTATGTTGATAATACACCAAAATGGATCTTCTTCATGTGGTTTTCTAGATTTTAAAATTTCTAAATATTCATAAAAGATGATCACCTTTTATCTAGTTTTTCATAATACTATTTGAGGGATAAATCTCTTATGGTGAATTATTCAAAGGATGTTTTCCAGTGTTAATATCACATCTTCTATCTCAAGTTCTCCCCTTGGGATCATGCTTCACATTAAATTCCTAATATTCTAAGAAAAAATACAACACATTCTGGTTAAGAGAATAAGGTGGAGCATCTTATTCCTCAATGGGAATAGAAAGGTTAAGATACTTTTATCAAAAAAAATTATATTATTCATTCTACCACAACTATTTTAAAAATTGATTTAGAGTGGGGTATCATGGATCTTCTCACATCTTATATTTCATTGTACATGATGATTATTCTTTATTTAGTCATCAAATCATATGCCCCACATTGTGAATTATTCATCCTTTTGATGACCTATTCTTATGATGGAAATATTTTTAAACAACCTCTTATAATGTTTTCATCCTTATTGCATCGCTCACAAAGTTATTATTTGTCACAAGGGTTGTCTTTTGTTGACAACCTCTTATGAAATTTAGGTTCTACATGTGAACTATCTTTTTCTCCCATAGCATAATATTTTTATTATTCCACTTTAAACTTTCTTTCTCCCTCTAAATCTATAGGTAAAATGACTAAAATATCATTGGTCATATTAGTAGATTTTTTGGGTTCTCCACATATAATCTTGTAGGTCCCTTAAAACATACCCAAGTTTTTATATGGTGCAATCTCCCTGGTCTTCATGGATTTATTACCCAAGGATGAATCATCAACATTATTTTTAATCTTCATGGGAGTATTCAAATCTGTTGATCCCTTCTATTTCATTTTTATGTCTATATATTCTTTCTTCTGTTGTGGTATTATTTACTTATTTGAATTTTATACATACTAAGATGATAATGAACCACTATTGTGACCACCACTTTTTCCAAAATCATAGAAATTTTCAAATTCTTTGAATATATTTTAACTTTATAGATTTCTTTCAACTATGGATGTTTCTTCCTCCCTAGATTTTTTACTTTTGAAATGGGATTTTTTTAGCTTATAAAATTAAAGGATTGTACCAAAAAACCAATTCAATGTGCATAAATTTAATACAGTGCCAAAAAATCCCCATAACCCATGATCTTCTTTTTTCTACTATATACAGTCCATAATTTCCATCATTACGAGCATGTTGATTTCGGGTCTTCTCAACCACATGTTTAGAAATTTTTGGATAAACAATTTTCATAATATTTATTTTATCCACTATATAAATAGTGATAGGATTATCATGTTTTTTCTTCATCTATACTTATTTAGACTTTTTTTTCAACCTATAATATCCATGACCAAAAATTTACAAAACTCATTACAGTAAGGTTCGGATGGTACCTCTTTATTCACAACTTCTTGGGAAGGGTCATTTGACAATGTATGATTTTATGGAAATATAATAGAGTTATTTTGATCACACTATCCTCCTTATAATAATATATATGGAAGATCTTACATCAAATTCTTATAAATACATATCTTAAGTTGTCTTCAAATATTCCCATTTAATCTTTAGCTCAAGGAATCTCATATGGAGAATTTATTTTTCATTTTCAATAGCATTCATCTACTATTCACATTCCTTATTCATTCTTTTAACTTATTAATAATGCATTATAATCTTCTAATTTAATAAAGAATCAATATCTTTAATATTATTGGATTTGGTTTCTAATTGAGTATTCTTGACATCATACAATTTTTTATATTTTATTCTATTTCATGGGTCTTCTTATAAAACTCTTTAATTGACTCATCTTTTCCTAAAAATGTGTCAATCCACTATACTTAAAATTTGGATCATATTTATTCAAGCACCTCAAATTCATATTCTTTGATGATAACTTGTTTAAAGATATTTATCAAAATTAAATATTTTTATCTTAAATATTTCTCTTACTTTTATACCTCACCTTAAAATTAAGTGATCTATTCCTACTTAGAAAAATACCACAAAATAAGAGACTATTTCTTGTGTAAAAGGATGCAGAATATCTTTTAATGTTTTAAAAGATATATATTTTGTATCAAAAATTTATGATCTCTCCCACTGATACTTAAATATTCTTTGTGAAAATTGTCTTAATTATTTTCAAAAACCTTATGATAAATAGAGTTAGTGAGACTATACTTTTTCTTGTGAAAATTTAAACCACACTTTCTTCTCCGCTTCTTCCATATCTATCTTCTCTATCATCATGGCATGGGGAAAATTCTTCTTCTTTTGATAAGTGTTATAAATTCCTCATATTATTTATATTTTTATCTATTATTCATTAATGTTTTAGTAGAAACTAAATTCTAATCTAGAATTATTAATTCTTTACCAAAAATAAACTTCATTAATAATTACAAAAACCAAAAATCTTCAAATAGAATAATATCCAATTTAGAGGATCCAATCATAGGTGAATCTAGATATTATAACAAATAAAAGGGACTATTTTTGGGATATGAACCACACTGGGATGTTGTTGAATCAATGTTGAAGTCTTTTAATCCAATTTATAATTTTAATCATTTTTCTATTTACCTCTATCACTGGTTAAAGTTAATGTGTCTCTTTGTTCTCAATTCAAGATTTTGTTCATTCTAATAAAACAACCAAACACACACACACAAGAGTCAAAACCATTTATAATGTTCAACTATCAGTATAAGAAGGAAAATACTTAGTGTGATATAGTAAAAACTAACATCACACAACCCACTAGTAAAACCCTAGGAGTTTTACACTATTGTTTCCTAGTATCGTATGGGTGAGAATCCCACACATCTCAATTTGGTGCATCCCTCTTTTAGGAATATCCATATCATACCATTAAAATATATTGTAGGGGTAAAAAATTTCAATTCTATACCTCTTAATAAATATACCTTATTGATTATGTGTTTCATATATTCTTCTTCTTATTCTTCTTATTATCTTACCTTTATGACTTATATGACAAATTATATCTTTAATACGCCTTAATTCAAAATTTATTACATAAATACACTCTTAATTAAATAAAATAAGTTCATTAAGCCTAGTTTCTTTATTAAATTAGATAAATAACATAATAAATTGAAACAGGGATAAAAAATATTTAAAAACTCTACAACATGTCAATAATATCCATTGATATTCTAAAATTTCATGGGATTACTTAAAGGTATACATAAAAAAGGGGTGAGCTATAAATACCAGTTTGGGAATAATCAAAGAATAACATGATGAAAGTAATACATGTTAGTCAACAGGCATATCAAGGTGACATAAAATGGGTGAGAATCATAAACATGAACAAAAAATCATGATATAAGATGATAACTTCAATACATCATTGGAATGATGAGATGATATAAAACATGAAATCATGATCATTATTCAAGATTAACCATTAAGAGATTATAACATAGTATTCTTATTATAACCTCCATTTCACCATACATGGAATCTCATGAGATAAAAACATTACCCAACTCATTTGAGGGATATATAATTATGGTCTCACTTTTCACATTTATATCATGTTCATGCATTTGTGTTTCATATAGATCATACAACATAAGGGAATATTTCACCACATTTAATACCATGATTAAAGAGTGTGGATTAAATAAATTAAATTCCCAAATAAATTTATTATGGGTACATCTCGGTGAATACATTTGAGTGTAAATGCATATGGGTATTTGTTACACAAATGTTTGGCATGGAAAATTCACAGGTTAATTTCGGAAGCATTAAGGGTATATATAATGACTCATGAAAGGGTTTAATGAGAGTGAAATGTGGTCTTTAATTACTTTTAAATCATAATTATAGTAAATATATGTGTAAAACCAAATTATATAATGGAAAATTGGAAATAAAAAGTCCTAGTATAAATAAATTACCTGAAATAAAAAAGAGGAGTGGATCCCTTACCTTGAGAGGGTGCATCTAAAAGCTTGGGTGGAGCTTCTTAAGAGATTGGAAACACCTTGAAATGGATTTAAATAGGAAAAGGGAGATTAAATTCATGTTTAATGGGTTTTTAGTGAAGATGAGTGGGGGATGGTTGGTTATTTATATCAAAAGACGGGAAATTCTTTATTAATTTCTAAACTTAGGTTTTTTTCTCTATATAATAAAATAATCAAAACCAAAAACCTTCCTATTAATTTTCCCATGGTTTATTCCAAATATTAGATCATTTAAATATTATTTAAGTCTAAGAACTAAAATCCTTAAAATATTACCCTTGGTGATGTGTAAGTAAGTCATGTTTATAAAGAAATGATTTTAAAACTTTAAAATATAATATAGGTTTTGGAGGATTCATTAAGTATTTATAAAATTAATAAAATAACTTCAAAAACATATTTTTTAAAGGGGAACATATTTTTGGTCACTAATTCCATTTAATTGTTTATTACAATAATTTTGGGATCCTATGATGTCATAATACATATTGTATAGTTATACCATATTTAATTTTTACCCAAAAATTCAACTATCCCGAAAAATTATTATAAAAATAATCATTTTATAAATTAAATGTGGTTATTTTTAAAATAATATTTATTTTATCAAAGTAATTTTCTAAATATGGTAATTTCACTTGTAAATTAAAATCCCTATTTTCTGAAATATTATAGTTTTTATGATATGAACCACTTTTTGTACCTTATAAAAATTAGATTGTACTTCATTAAATTATATTACCATTTATATCTAAATAATTATTATCTAATAATAATATTTTATTAAAATATTATTTGATCAAAAAAAATTTATTTTATCAAAAGAGTGTCTTAATTGATACTATATATTTTTCAAAAATACAATTTTGACTTTTTTTCATGTCAAAATCTATTTTTTATCAAACACATTATATAATCATTGATAAACTAATAATAAAAATGGATAAGTATAATAATTATTTTATTAAAAATAAGAAAATAAAAAATATTTCTACCTAAATCTAGATACATAACCCCTTATTACACCAGCATACACCCTAATTTTAGGGTGTGTGATAGTGGTGCTCTATTAGGGTGGTTCAGTGAACATAGTTTGGGTCATGATCATGATAGGATTTAACTTATATCGTAAATGGTTTTGATCAAGCTTTAGTTATTAGATATTATTTTAGTATTGGTCAAGGGAAAATCCCAGTGATGTCATCTCCCTTAAAATCTCTAATAAATAGACTTCATAGCATATGATCCTGCTGGTTGAGGCTATAACTTATTTTGTCTATGTTAATTGGATTTTATCATAACCCTTAATATATATTAATAATAATGGTCTTTATATGATGGATATTTTATCAATTTTTAATATTCTTAATAATATCTTAAATCTTCTAAGCTATATTTTATAAATATCAGAAATAGAAAAAGTAGTTTATGTGTTTTATATAACTCCATTAATTAATATGGAATTTATTCATTTGAATAGGGAATTTAATTTATAAAAATTTGGATCATTACATTCTTCCCCACTTCAAAAATTTCAGCATCAAAATTTCAGCATCAAAATTTCATTTCATACACTAAAATAGATTAGGGTAATTATGTTTCATTGCCTCTTCCAGTTCCCAAGTTGCTTCCTCAAATTTTTGGTTCCATGAAAATACTTTGAACATATGAGTTTTCTTGTTCTGCATAACATTGTCTCTATGATCTAATATTATCATCGGTAGTTTTTAATATGACATATAATTATCTAAGGGTACCACCTCTATATTCAATACATGTGAGTGGTCTAGTATGTACATCCTCAAGAGGGATAAATGGAACACATCATGTGCCTGTGATAGGTTTGTCAAGAGTGAAAGATAATAGGACACAACTCTGATGTAATAAAGTATCTCAAAGGGTTTGATGTATCATGGACTAAGATTTCCCTTCATATCAAACCTCATGAGTTTATTCTATGATGATATATGAAGTAGCACCTTATCTCCAACCTCAAACTCTAGGTATAATAAATGATTATTAGCATAGATTTTATATCAAATTTTTATAGATTTTATATAACAATTAATGGTTTTAAACTTATCTTTCATCTCTTAGATAAGATCAGATCCCATCAGCTTCCACTTTCCAACCTCATCCCAGCATGGTAGAGTCTGACACATCCTCTCATACAGAGCTTCATAAGGTTCCATTTAAATGCTGAAATGGAAATTATTGTTATATTAGAACTATAATACGAGAAGGTGTTGATCAAAAAAACCTTATAAATCCATTGAGCATAATATCATCATATAATCTAGAATTTGAATGTTTCTCTCATACCGACCATCTTTCTGAGAGTGATAAGTAGTATTGAAACTCATATTTTTATCCAATGCTTCCTGAATGCTTCTTAAAAACGTTGAGGAAAACATCATATATTGATCAAAAACTATAGATATTGGAACTCCATGAATTCTTACCACTTTTCTTATGTATATATTGGAAATTTGGTCAAGATATAAATCTTTTTTGATGGAAATAAAATGCACTGACTTTGTAAAGTTATTCACTACCACCTAATTTGAGTTGTTTTCTTTAGATGTCCAGGGAATTCCTATGATAAAATACATGGTTATGTTTTCTCATTTCTATACTTGTATGGTAAATGGTTGCATCATACCCTTATACTTCTATCATTCAAACTTGACCTATTGGAATACCAAGCATCGAGATAAAAATTATACAATCTCCCTCTTCATTTTATCCCACCAGGATTTTTTCTCCATGTCTTTATACATCTTAGTAATTCCTATATAAATATATAATAATGAGATACATGAATCATCTAGAAGTTACCACTTAAGTTTTGGTTTTTATGGGACACATATCTAAGTTCAAAACTATATAACTTCATATTTAGAAAAGTTAAACTCTGAAATATTATATACCTTTTTCTATAACTCCACATTATCTTTTTTGGGCCTCCTTAGTCCTCTCAATAATGTATGGTTGAGTAGTTATTTAATAAAGGGAGGATTAAGATCCTTTTATTATTCTCATGTTAATCCTTTTCATGTAAAAGAATATTGGATCCCTTTCAATCCATATCATGGATAAGGTTGAAGGATATATTCTACTGAGATCATATACCACATTGTTCACCTTCCAGATATAGTAATGGATTTAATAGTCATAATAATTGATTAGTTATAACAACATTAATTAGAACATATTGAGAACCTTCTGTGTGAATATTTACTTGATTATTTTATAATCCTTATATATGGAAGACTTTTCCCTATAAAGATAATGTCACCAAATCTTCAACATGATGATAAATGAAGGAAATTATAGATCATGTGTTCATTATTTATTCTCATGGATATTTAATTTTATATTGGCATATGATACCCCATTATCATCTTTCATAAGTACACAACTCGAGTCCTTTTTTCGATTCACCATTATAGAACACAAATCCTTCCCTGCTAGTGGGTAATGTGGGTATAAGTGTAGTGATTAGCCTCTTCTTTAATTATTTAAATCTTTCCTTACATTAATCATTCTAGAAAAACTTCACTTACTTCTATGTTATCTTGGTTAATGGGATTGATAATCCTAAGAAGTTTCTCACATGTTCACGATAATACCCATCTAAACCAAGGAAACTATGGATCTCCATCAAAAATGTAATTTTGGTTCATCCTTTAACTATCTCTATTTTAAAATATCCACAGATATCCCTTTACTGATGATAACATTCCTCAGGAATTTTAATTTCTCTATCCAAATTGTAAATTTACAATACTTCTCATACAACTTTTACTTTTTCAAGGTCTTTAGTAATTAATTCAAATACTCCTCATATTCCTCCTTACTTTTGGAGTGGATAAGAATATCATCTATAAATAATACCATAAAATTTTCAAGTTAATCACTAAAGACTCTATTAATTAAGTTGATAAAGATAACTGGAGTACTATTGAGTGAAAATGGAATTACTATGAACTCATAGTTTCCATACCTTGCATGAAAAGTAGTCTTGGGTATATTATCCTTCTTCACCATTACTTGATAATGTCCTAGCTTAAGATCTACCTTACAGAAGTATTTTGATCAATGTTGTTGATCAAACAAGTCATCAATACATGGAAATTGATACTTATTATTTATCATGATCTTTTTGAACTCATGATAATAAATGTAGAGTCATATTGACTTGTCCTTATTCTTGGTGAAAAGGACTTGTGCACCCCATGGTAAAGCACTTGGGCATATAAAACTTTTATTTGTATTCTTCTTTAGTTTCTTATTTAAATCTTCATGTTCAAAAGTGGTCATTCTATATAGAGTCTTGGATATTAGAAAAGTTCTAGGTATAAACTTGATTGATAACTCAATATCATGGATTAGAGTAATAACATATAATTATTCAGGAAACACGTCAGTATATTTACTTATAATAGGCATGTCAACAGTGATTCTATTTTCCATTGTCTCAAAAATTTGAGCTAGATGTGCTTGCTAATAAGGTAAAAATATCTATACTTGAGATTATGATACCAAAGGATGTTTATCATCCTCCTTGAAATTGTATAGAATCAGAGGGATATTCATGATACAGAGGGTAATTTTCTTCTCTCATCAATTTATGTAGGATATATGTAAGATAGTCAATACATACCTAGAATTAAATCAAATTCAATTAAATGGAGTATCAAAAGGTTCATTGGGAGGTTTATTCCACAAATATAGATAGGGGAGAAGTTATATACTTGGGATATGATAATTTCCCCATTTTTTCACAAATAGCTTTAGTTCCATGTTTTGAGGTGGTGTTTGAATTGTTATACTAAATTGTCATGATATGAAAGAATTCATACAACCTGAATCAAATAATATATTCATTATTCTTGAATTAATAAATAGTGTACCTATAACCACATCATTATCAGAATCCACTTTATTGTTTTGATAGCATAAGCTCTCTCTTCCTATTTGGGCCTTAGAGGTTGTTGGAATCAGTTATCCTCAACATCCCTTGGCATAGTACTTGATTTCATAGTGTCCTTGTTCCTTGTAGTTGAAATAATATATATAAGTATGAGGCTTTACTAGATCATTCCTTTCTTCCATTACATTGGTGGGTTTCTCCAATTATAATTTTCTAGTTAGGATCCCTTCATCCCCACACCTAAATCATGTCCTTTTACCCATCAAGAAATTTCATGGATGCTTATTACCACACTTTTGACATGTGTGATGTAGGTCTTTCTTACCCCCACGATATTTTTTCACTATACTACCAGAATTAAAACTAATTATCCACTTCCAATATCCTGACCCATGAGACCTTTTTAGATTCAATGATCTTCATTTTGACTTTGAGGGCATATTGGAAAATTTAATTATAGTTTTCAAACTCTCAAATCACCAAAGCTTTTTGTAGACTCTAATTTATCCCACTAAAGAAGAATTCAAATTTACTTTCATGGGAGGTGAAAAATTCAAAGGCATTTTAAGAAAGTCTTGTAAAGTTTTCCTCATATTCTCTAATGGATTTATAATTATTTTTCTTGAGTCTAAGGAAAATACTCTCTATTTTAAGTTAGAGAGTATGAGAAAAATATTTATTGAAAACATTTTCTGGAAGTACTTCCACTGCATTACTTCAATATCTTCCTCAGGATTCATAGTTTTTAGTAAAATCCATTGTTGATTAGCTTCTCCTTCCATGTGATAAATAACTATCACAAACCTCTATTTCTCATAGCATTGAAGGATAGAGATGATATTTTTAATGGAGTTGATTCATTGTTCCATAATTAATGGATTGGAAGATCCACTAAATGTTGGAGAACTTTGTTACATAAAGGTATCAATTACAACTTTATATTTCTTAGGGTTATGTGTATTTTTCCCCTAATTCAATTATCTATTAATAACCCAAGTTAATTGAGAAATTATTATCCTGAATTTCTCAATGCTTTCTTCTATCTGTTTGGGCATCTCATTTGAGCAGCCATTACATTAATCGTCGCATTAATTATTGACTATGTTCCTCTTATTCCCTACCATTGACTAAAATAAATAGAAAATTAGGAATGATAATTTTAATAATACTAAACACATAAAAGGTAAACTATGAACATTGAAGGGAAAACTCATAAATGAAATATATTTCTTAACCTATGAATTTATAGGTTTTAATCTAAGTTGTCCATGATCTATTTATTAACATGAAATCTTATGATAATTTTTTCCTTCGTAATGGTTTATAAAGATATTGTGAATTTTCCAAATAATATTCCCTAGGAGTGTCAAACTAGGTGTTCATCAAGGAATTTTTGTCATGTACTAAGTGATGATTGAGTCAATGCCCAATATTCCCTTTTATGGGATATTAACCCTATGTACAATTGTGTTGGATCCACATTCACTTATAGTATCCATATAGGTATTTTGTTTCTTGGAAACCACTTAATCTATAATTTACCATAATATAGGGAGGTTTTCATATGTTTATTGTTATTCCTAATACATTCACTGAATTTTTATAATCCTAATTCTCAAAAATAACAAGACTTTTCTCTAATACCAATGATGAAAACCCATATCTTTAGAACACCTTAATTCGTGATTTATTATATAAAAATACTCTTAATGAAATCTTAGAATATTTTTTGACCTGGTGTCTTCGGTAAATTTGATACATAACATAATAACTTGAAACAGGTATAAAATGACATTTATAAAAAACTCAAAAACATCCTAAATATCCATTGATCTTCTAAAACTGCATGGGATAACCTCAGGGTGTATATAATAAAGGGGTGAACAATAAATCAAGGTAAGGGAATAATAAAATCATTGCATGATGAAATTAATGAATTTTAGTCAATTGGCATATCAATGTTACATAAAAGGGGTGATAATCATAAACATGAACATCAAAGAAATATATAAGATGATAACATCAAGGAAACATGGGAATGTGGCAACAATATAAAACATGGCATCATAAGCATAAGTCAAGTCTAACCAATGAGACAACATAATATAGTGTTCTTAGGATATCTCCCATGAACCATACATGTAAACTCATGAGATAAAAACAATACCCAATGCAATGGATGTCTATACAATTCTAGACCCACCTGTCACATTCATATCATGTACATGCATTTGGGTGCCACATAAATCATAAAACATACGGGAATATTTAAACACATTTAATTTCATGATTAAATATTTTGGGTTACATAAATGGAATTCCCAAATAAATTAAGGATATTTAAATATATGAGAATATATTTGAGTGGAAATGGTGATGGGTATTCACTACACAAATGTTTGGCATGGAAAACCCAAGGGATAATTTCAGAACAATAATATGTGTACATAACAATTCATGTACGGGTTTAATGAGAGTGTAAGTGGAATATAATTACTTTTAAATAATAAATATAATAAATTTATGTGTAAAAACATATTACAACATGAAAAAATTTAAATCAAAGGGTTTAGTACAAAGAAAATATTTTAAATAAAAAAGGAAGTGGATAGGATCCTTTACCATGAGAAGGCACTTCTAAAATATTAGGAGGAGATTATTAAGTTAGTGTAAACATATTGGGATGGATTTATAGAGGTATAGGGAGATTAAATTCACACTAATTTTATTTTTAGTGAATAGAAGTGGGATTATGGGTGGGTATTTATAGAAAAAAGATGGGGGAATTGTTTATTAATTTCTAAACATAGGATTTGGACTCTATATGATAGAATAATAATAACTAAAAATATTCCCATGATTCTTTCCCATGTATTCTTTAAAATAGTAGTGGTTTTAAATATTTTATAATTCCAAAAAATAACTCCATAAAATAATAATCTTGTTGATGTGTAAGTGAGTCAGGTTTATAAAGAAATGATTAAAATATAATATAGGTTTTGGAGGATACATTAAAGATTCATAAAATTAATCAAATAACTTCAAAAACACATTATTTTAAAGGTGAAACATATTTTCTGTCATTTATTCTCTTTATACTATTTATTAAATAACATTTAGATTATTATGATGTTATAATACATATCGTATATTTATATCATATTTATTTTTTCCCAAAAATTTGACTCTCTCAAAAAATTATGAAAAAATAACCATTAGATAATTCTAACATTATGAAATAAAAAAATAATGTTTATTTTATTAAAAAGGTAGTCTAAATATGAAAAAAAAATACATTTAATTAAAAAAACCTATTTACTGAAAAATACAAGTTTTTACGATATTAACCACTTTTGGACCTTATAAAAATTACATTCGACTTAATTAAATTATATTATAATTTATATTTAAATAATTATTATCTAATATGAATATTTTATTATAATATTATTTATTTCAAAAATTCTTGAATTTATTAAAATAGTGTCTTAATTGAAACTATATATTTTCCAAAAATACAATTTTGATTCCTTAAAGTCAAAATCTAATTTTTATCAAACATATTATATAATTACTGATAAAGTTATAATAAAATAGGATAATTATGATAATTATATTATTATAAAGGAAAAAAATATAAAAAATCATAATATAAGGGTCTAGATACATAACCCCTTATTACACTAGATAACACCATAAGGGTAAGCTATGTGATGGTGGATCAATCTTGAGGTGGTTTGGTGAACATAGTTTGGGTCGTAATCTTGATAAACTTGAACTTCTCCCATAGTTTCTTTCAATAAAGATTTATTAGTTAGATCGCATCTTGGACTTTATCAAGGGTAAATCCCAGTGATGTCATATCCCTTAGAATTTCTGGTAAATGTGATTTATAGGGTACAATGCCACTAGTTGAGGATATCGCTTGTTTTATCAGTGTCAATTTGATTTTATCATAACCCATAATATATAATAATCATAAATATCATTGAAAATGGATATATTATCAACAGTTGAGATTCTTAATGGTATTTTAAATTTGATAAGCTATATTTTATAATGATCTAAAATAGCCAAAGTGGCGCATGTGTTTTATATAGATTCATTAATTAATAATTCATTTATTTATTTGAAAAGGGGATTTCATTTAAAAAAACTTTAGGTTTTTATAGCATCATGCATAAAAACATCATATTCCTTTGTATTCACAGTGGTGCTCACACAACCTATTCTTTATACTTCACACTACATGCACTATTGAAAGCCTCTCCTCCCTCTTATTTTCTATTTATAATGTTATATACAAAACTTTATTCTTTTGTGACCATTATTGCTAACTCAACCACTTATTCATATATATTTTTATGGAAACGAATATGTACAACACTTTCTTCTCTACTTGCCACTTCTTACTTATTCTCTTATCTTATTATTTAGTGTATATTATCTGCACTAGTTCCTCCTTAGAGTCGAATCACTGAATTTATAAGGATGATATCAAGTCTTCTCACTTGACATCATAATATTGTATCTTGAATAATAGAATTGATCTACCACTATTTCCTTCAACCTATAATAATATATATACATATAATAATACCATGCAATGTTAGTTTCTTCTTTTTCTCTCTCTATTATTCATTTCAATATTCACTGGATACCTCATAAATATTTTGAATAAAAATAAATAGAATTATCAGCCATAATTATTAGAAATACATGGATATAAATTCTCTATACATCCATGATAATTAAGAACAAATGTGGTCTTCTCTCATATAAAATTGATCCTCAGTCTGTAACTGCATGAATCATTTTGCAACCAACATAACCTCCTTATTAATTCCATAATATTGTCATTATTCATCATAAATCCATAAAACTTGCATCTTATTATTTAAAAAATATTCCATGCAATTAAGGTTTCATATAAATATGAATGCATGTAGTAACAAACATGGATTCTTTATTTACGGCATGAGATCTCATGAAAAATGTGTGTTAAACCTCTAAAATATCAAAAATAACCATCATGAATGGATTATACTATAGTTCATACTAATTATCTCTTTATTTATTATTTTCTCATTTGATATACCATGTGAATCTCTATGATCTAATCTATAATGTTGTTTCTCATAGGTGGCTATCTCGTCTAAAATTCCCATCAAAATGCCTATAGAAAATCCAATATGACATGGTATCATTCTTCTTCTTATTTTACATGTGTAGATAGAAATATGTTTAATTGCCCTTTTAAAACCATTATATAGGTACTAAACCTATAGTATTACCCTTATATGGTGTTTTAGATTTCTGAAAAAACTCTTACATAGCTTCAACTCAGCGGAAATATTCTTCTCAAAATGGCCACCATGGATGCACAATATCATAGAAATTTCCATTTTAAATCTCATATTTTATCTTTTATGTAATTTATCATTCATTTAATCCATCTTATGATTACTCAACCTACAATGTTACTCATTTTCACTTTACTTACAGTGTGAATTCCATGGATGATGCAATATATTCTTCTTCATTAATATAATGCATTAATGAACCCAATCTATACTTATAGAGTATCACATGGTCTTACATATTGAATAATATAACCTTTTATGATATAGGCATGATATTAGTAAATATGATGAGTTCTTTAATAATTTATATGAATTCGTGTGCAGGGATCCTCGCTCAAGGTTAAAAAGGACAGATGTGGTAGATTATCATTTAACATGGTGTTGTATAGATCATGTTTATTTAGAAGGTGTATTCTTAATAAGAAAATCCGTTCCCTAAATCATTCATAATAATACCAATTGGTTTTCTATTCCCACCTTGTGGCCTCCCCTACCACTCTTCACATGAGATGTAAATCACCTTTTTCTCTCTATACACTGACTCGAACTCCTTCATGCATGTGTTTCTAACCCTATGTGTAATCTAACTCCTCTATATATCCTCTCTAGGTTGGATACACCTATGTGATTTGGTTGGTTTTACCATATTTAGGTATAGCTGCTCAGGTGTCGAGCTATCTTGGAGTTATAAAATTTTTAATAACTCCTTAAACATTTTTCCTTTGCAAAAAAAACTAATCAATAATGCCAAACACACACCATGAATTATAACCTTTTCTTTTATTCTTTATCAAATTCCACAATTAAAATTTTTTTATTACTTAATTATTATCATAAATAATAAATGATACTTCTAAAAAAACCTCCTTAATCATAGAAATATAATTCTCTAAAAAAATTAAATCTTAAAACACTTTTACTTCAATAAGAAATAAATCATCATATGATTCAAAAGGAAATAACTCTTTAAACTTTAGAACAAACTATCAAGATATGTCATATCATCTTTAAACACTTAGAATGAGTAGAAAATTATTTGGGAACTTTTTATCTTCTTCAAAAAAAACTTGTATTATTTATCATTTATATTCACTACTTTATCGTGACAATCTTCATTCATCATCCAAGATACTTCTACATCATATTGATATTCATTGATAATAAATACAACATATAAAACGTGATCTCAATGGGAACTTCTTCTCTTCTTAAAAAATCTTTGATTACATATAATTTATAATTAATACATCATGATTAACATCTTCATTTATCATCTAAGCTACTTCTTTATTATATAAATAAAAAATAAAACTTACACAATGTAGTATCAGTAAACCCCGCCTTTTTATTTATTGGAAATATATTCTAAATGAAAAGTCAATATATGATCTTTAATTTCAATTTGTCTCTCATTTATTGAAAATAAATACAAAGTACTTAAGAAATTAATAGAAATTCATACTTAGGAAACGTTCTAACAACCACTCTACTCTAAGTCCAATTTATCCATGATCAGTGTAGAAAATAAAAGATTTTGATTTAGGGAACTAAGATGACCCTTAAAAATGATTCCAAATGAAATTGGAAACAATTTAACTTTCTTAGAAACTATGAAAATATTTCATATTGATACAATTGATGATACTAATTAAGATATAAATTTCTTATTAAATATATTAACTGGAATTTCCTATGCTTACTCCAACATAAAGTTTATAAGTATTCAAGTAAAAATAATGGGATTTAATATAGTTTAGGACCTTATTAATAACTTCTAATTTTATGTCATTAATTTAAATTAAAATCACCCCCTTAGTTTTTGGATTTTTTTTCTTTTTACCATGGATAAGAGAGTTAAGAAACACATTCCTTTTTAATGACATTCCTTAAAGAACATTTTAGAATAATCAATTTTGTATGAAATAATAATTCTTATAGATTCTTCATTATTATTCACTTATCACCCCCTCAAATAGAATCTCATTATGATATTCACAATGGTTGATCTATTATAAAGATGAATCAGATGATTTTTTTCATGTTGAGAATACACCAAAATATATCTTCTTTATGTGGTTATCCAGATTTGAAAATTTATAAATCTTCATCAAATATTATCACCTTTCTTATAAATTTTTATAATAATATTTAAGGGACAAATATCATATAGTGACTTATTAAAAGGATTTTATACATCATTGAAAATACATTTACTCTCTTAGGTTCTCCCCCAGAGATCATGCTTCACCTTTAATTCTCTACATTGTAATAAAAAATACAACACACAATTTTCAATTGAATAAGGTGGAATATATTATTCCTCAATGGGAATTGGATGTTTGAGAGAATTTTCTCATCCAAGATTCTATATTATTCATGCTACCATATTTTTTTCCAAAAATAATATAGATTAGGGAATTATAGATCTTCTCACATCTTCCATTTCATTGTGTGAGATGCTTCTTCTTTCTTTAGTCTCTAGATCATATTCCCCACCCTATGCATTATTCATCCTTTTGATGACTTATTATTATACTGGAAATCTTTATAAATAACTTGTTGTAATGTTTCCATCCTTATATAATCACCCACATAGTTATTCTTTGTCATAGGGGTAATCTTTTGTTGATAATCTCTCCTAAAATTTGGGTTCATCATGTGAACCATCTTCTTCTCCTTTGGAACTAACTTTTTATTATTCCTATTACAACTTTCTTTATCTCTCAAAATCTACTTAACAAATGACTAAAATATAATTGGGTATAATAGAATCTGTTTTGGGTTCTCTATGTGGCGTGCCTTTCAATTATCCAAATTTTTAGATAGTGCACTTCCCCTGGTCTTCTTGGGTTTATTACCCAAGGAAAAATCATCTACATTATTTATCATATTCTTGGGAGTATTCATATTTGTAGATATCTTCAATTTGTTTTTCATGGATGAATATTATTTATTATTTTATGGTATCCTTTTATTATTTAAATTTCATACATAATGAGATGTGAATGAAACATTGTTGTGACCACCGCCTTTTCCAACATCACATAAATTTTAAAGTGCTTTGAATCTATTTGAATATGATAGATTTTTCTTCACATTTGAATATTTATTCCTTTATTTATTTTCTTCCTTTTCAAATGGGATTTATTTTAGATTCATAATTTAAATAATTGGTCAAACAAACCAATACACAATGTCAAAATTTATTATGGTGACAAAAATTCCCCACAAACCTTGAACTTTTTTGTCCATTGCATGTTATATAGAATTTATATCATTGTGAGCATGTTGTTTCTAGATCTTATCCACAACATGATGATCTATTAATGGAGAACCAACTTCCATAATCTTTATTCTATCCACCATATACATAGTGGAAGGATTATCTCTATTTTTCTTTATTTATACTTGTGTATATGTTTTTTGAAAACATGAATTTTCCATGAAATCATATTTATAAAAATAATTATAAAAATCTTGGGATGATATCTCTTTCTCCACAGTTTATTTGAATGTACCATTAGAAAAATTATGATCTTGTTTTCATATAATTTATCACTTTTGACCCCCCCCCCAAATACTCCTTATAATAATCACTGGTAGCAGCACTTCTTCTATCAGCTTATTATAAATACATAACTTGATCTATATTCAAATATGCCAATTTTATATTTATCTCAAGGTATCTCATATAGAGAATTTATTTTATATTTTCAACAAATATCAAATTTTCTTAAAATTTCTTCTTCATTGTTTTAACATCTTTATAAATCATTATTATTTTATCAAGTTACAAAGTTCTAGGTTCCTTGATCCTCTTGGATTTGATTTCCAATTGAGTATTCTTGATATCAATAATATTTTTATATTTTCTTCCAATGCATGGATCATCTTATGAAAATATTTAGTGGAATAATTCTTTTCTCATATTGTATTGATCCACTCTTCTTCAAATTTGGAGCATCTTTCTTCAAGAACCCCAGAATCGCATTCTTTTAGAGTAACTTGTTTAGATAGATTTATTCAATTTAGATCTATTTCTCTAAAAACTTTCTGAAAGTTATCTACCTAACTTTCATGTTGAGTGATCTATTCTTACTAACTTTCAAAAATACAAAAAATAAAAGAAAATATTTATTGGGTAAAATAATGCATCTTGTGTTTTAATGTTTCCAAATATATATCTTATCAATTAAAAAATGTTTGATCACTCCCACTGATACCAGGATATTATTTTTAAAAATTATCATAAGGATTTTCACAACATCATGAAAAATATAGGTAGTAAGATTATCCTTTTCATGGTGGTAATTTGAACCACCTATTATTATCTACTTATTCTAGATCTTTTTTCTTTTTCGTCATGGTATGGGGAAACTTATTCTTCTTTTGATAAGTAGGGAAACCTTCTCATCTTCTTCTTATCTTTATTTATACTATTCATCACAGTATTACGAGAAACTAAATGTTGATCTAAAACTAATAATTATTTACCAAAAATACACTTCATTATTAATCAGGAAATAAAACTTCAAATATTTAAAAGAGATAAACTTCCAATATAGAGAATTCAATCAGAGGTGAATATATATCTGATAACAAATGAAAGTGTAATGACCCAAACTTTATAAATGACATTTTTTCCTGAATAAATGTGTGTTATATTATATTGTATAATATTATACACATACCATACATAGAAAAAATAAAAAATAAGCATAATTAATAGTGATAATTGTATTAGTCAACAAATAAACCACTTAAAATACCAAATATTACAATGTGAAAAAATTGAAAATAGAAAACTAGACTTGGAAAATTTGAATCATCTTGTTTTTATAGAATCATCACCCCACGCGAACAATATTATATGAAAGTAACAAAATATTAATAAACCAATCAACACCTTAGAAAGGGAAAATATAAAACCTTAAGAGGATATATATTTAATGATGTATGATGGAATTAAGGATAATTTATATGTAGTAATATTACTATTATAAAAGTAATGTGACCATTAAGAAAAGTAACATGATAATTAGGAATAATAACAAGGTCATTGGGAATATTAACCTAACCATTGAAATAGTTTTTTGACCTCAAACTAAAAAAATAATATAAATAATATTTATATTTATTAATTTAAGAAAATTTGTATTATAGTTATTTAAAAAATATCAAGATTTAAAACTCAAAAAAATTATAACCATAATTTTAATAAACTTTATTTTAATTCATTTCATAAAAATAATATTTTTTATGTTAATAATTAAAATTAACTATTTTAGAAAATTATATTGATAAAATTAATTTCATTTTTGGAATTATTATGCCAAAATTATCTAAGGGGTATTTTTTCTAATTTTATAAAATAATTCAATTTTTATGGGAATGAAAAAAAAACATGTAACTAGTGTGTTTTAAATTATATCATTCATGGTATCATAATTACTTAATAAATTATAGAAATGTTATATTGAATAAAAAATTATTTAATGAGATAAATGATTCATTAACATGGTTTTCCGAACCTAAAAATTATTTTTCAAAGTCAAAAGTATAAAATATAACATTAAAATAACATTTTTCAACTTTTCCACTTTGATGTTTAATAAAATAATGAATCTAGTTTTGGAAAGCCTTAAAAGTATTAAAATGATTTTATTTTATTTAAATATGACTTAAAATTTCATTAATATCACTATTACAATGTTTACCATTTAAATTATATTTTATTCAATATTTTATCATAAAGATACCCCTATCCTCAAATATAAATATACCCTCTACCTCCCTTTCACAAAACACCTCACTTCCACTTACCAAATCCAAATATATATAGAATTACCTTATCATAATTCCCTTAATGTCCTTAGGGGTATTTTGGAGTAATCAAACTCCAAGATTTCAATAATTTATAGGTCATAGAAAAGGAAAAACTTCAAGAAATAAGTGAAGCCCTTTTATCTTTTTATTTAGTTTTATTTATATAATTCCTTATCCTCATTTTATTTTCTAATAAAAACCTTTTAAAAATAATTAAATAGTTTGTTAACATGATCTTGAAAATTCTAATATCCTATAAAAAATTATTTATAATATAGTAACATATTATATATCTCACACCTCTTCGTTGGTCAATGTCACATTAATGGTCGGTTAACTACCCACGAGGATGTTTCCAACTATCTAATTATCACAACAATTATGGTTGATCAAAATAAATTTTTTATCATATATAAATGTATAAATATAACTATTTAAAGTAATATTTAATTGATATTAATTTTGTATATATAGCAATGAATCAAGATCATTAAATCGAAATAAGATAGGATATTTTGAGGAAAATATGAAACCAAATGTTTCACCTTCAAAACATGGAATTTAGAAATATAATCTAATTATTATAATTTATCAAGAGTAAAAAAATTTAACATAATTTTCTTATTTTTCAGTGCTTTAATAATCCTTTGTTTATTATTCAGGAGTTATAAAAGTGATGAAATAAAGTGGTATTTAGGGTAAGTGGATTCTCAAACACAACTACATCTTTTAGATTATCTCATATTTCACATTATTTTCAGTATAGATATTCCTCTAATGTCCTTAAATTTTCCTCTAAATATTTTTTCCCTTCTCTTTTTGGGGATATTAATTTTTTCTCCTTATCAAAATAATTTCTTATCTAAATACAAATGTTTTTCAAATAGAATTTATTTTCCAAAATACCACATCGACTCCTCTTGAGATATTTCTTATCCACCCAAGAATGGTGATATTTTATTCCAAAATAGGATTTACCTTATTCATTTGGGAACCCTAAAGTTTATACATGATAGTATTCTTTACAAATCCATTATGAAACCCATTTTTCATAAACCAACTCGGGTTGACCCTAAACCGGTCACCCAGGCCGGCCCGTGACATGGTCGGAAGGGTGTTCATAATCCCCATGTGCGGGAAACTAGTTTTGTCATCAAGATTTAGTAGATGGGAATGATTTATATCATAAATTAAAGATTAATAAAAAATTGAACAACTAAAACAAAAACTAGGAGTGGCGAGAAAATAATTTTGTACATGCCTCCATGTGACCCTATGGGTCACCACAAACCTCAATCCAACATCACTCTATGGAAACTGAATCCAAAAAAGGCACAACACCCAAATTTAAAAACAAAGATAAAAATATAGGCATGAGTATTAAAACTCAGTAGGTGTGCCCAAACAATTTATTCTCAAATTAATTTTCTTTTAATAAAAGATCCATCAATTTCAAGTTTGAAATACAATGTATAGAACTAGGTTTTTACACATTTTCTTTAAAATAAATCACGATCTATTTCCCTTTTTCATTTTAAACCATGTTCTTTTTCATGAAAGAGAAATTAACATTTTATAAGAAAGAAAGGTTGTTTCCACTTAAAAATAATGAGAGAAAGTGAAAAACATTCTTAAGTAATTTTTCATAAACATTTTCAAAACAACTCACCACTTACTCAAAGAGGTTACACCGCACAAGAAAGTAAGGTCAGCAGCCACACAATCAGGGAAATGGAAAATACATCACATGATTAACTATCCAAATAGGCCACCGCATTCATCCACCATAGACAACTAAGTTCCAAAATACATGGGAGAACCTAGGAGCTCATGAATAGTCTAGAACATACTATACATGTGACTCATCCTAAAGGCATTCCCTACTCAATGACGTCATAATGCCCTAAAACCCTACCATCACCCTACCTGGCCTGGTCAAGGGGCCCAATCCCATAGAAATAATAATAATAGAGTATATCCTACTATGGGCCACTAGACAGTGCATAATCTAAAATAGTGCAGCAATCATTCACTAAACATTTGACCATAATACAAGCTTCCCATGTTAAAACTAAAAAGGGGGGTGAGCCAATAATGGAAAAAAATTATCCTTTCATAAGAACATTCCTCACACATAGTCAACACACAAAACAAAGTCACCCCTAAGTCACCCTAAGGAATGTATTCCTCACCTTTAAACCATTTGATCACAGGAATGTCCTACCCATCAGACCTCCCATAACATATAACTCAAACAAAGCAAGGGGACCACATCCAAGGATAGTTTTCTTGAGATAAATAGTTTTGAAAAAGTTCTAACCTGGCATCACATGATTTTTTCATGCCAAACCATTTCTTAAAAAATCACACACAAAAAACTTTGAAAACATGAAATACACTTCAAAACTGATTTAAGAAACCCAAACCAGCATTTTTAATATAAAACAAATTCACAAAGGCCAGAGGGGAATTTCCTCAGGAAATTGATGTGAAAACACAATAAATCCATTTATTGAAACACATTACAAGAAATAAAACACTCCAATTCAAGAAAAAAAAATTACTAACAGTTCTATATCAATAATTAATATTAAAACTAGTTGTAAAATACAAGAAATAAATGATTCTTAAATTTAAAGGTTAATGAATAGAGATCCTTCCTTAGAGTGGAACCGAACTAAAAATTGTTTCATTGATGATTTATAACTAAGATTTGTTGCTCCTCCACTGAGCATATACATATTCACATACATATAAGGACACCTAGCCCCTATTCACACACCCGCATGGCCACGAACATATGCAAGGGGATCCTTACATATATGCTTATAAGAATATACCCATATCCACTCACCTATGTATGCATTTCCATATATATACATAGAAACACCTATCCCTATACATGTATATTCACTACCATGGATGAATATACACATAATGGGGGAACCTACATATATATATATTCATACCTATGCATACACAGGTGAGTCGCCTTAGACCTTGCGACATGAAAATGCCAAGCAGTGACCAACGAACCTTAATTAAAAACAAACTGGAATCCATAAACATCATAATAACCCAAAAAAATTAATCCAAGATAAAGGATCCAAAATTATTTAGAAACAAATGGACCGTTCAAGAAATCAAGATCTAAATAAATTTAGTTATAAAGTTAGTAGTTTCAAATAGACCATTATGTTTTTCATGCCCCAAATACTTTTACCAAAAACACTTCAAAATACATTTTCAATAATATAAAATATCATTTACGTTAATCATTTTCCAAATGGTCCTCTCCCTTATTATAATTACTTTTTAAACCACTTTTAGAAATTACACAAGGAACTAACTTCATTTAGAAAATAATGAACTGTTTAAGAAACCATGATTTTAAGAAAAAACAACTTTCCATAAACAAAGTGTTTTCAATTTCACAAACACCAAAACCATTTTTCAAATTCATTTACAATTCCTTAATCAATTCATTAAACCCCTTTGAATTTATCATAAAGACACATATTCAATTCTACCATTTTTATGGTGAAATCCCCCTTTTAATACCCACATACAAAGCCAAGTTCACTCAAAAAGAAATTCCACATCATTTTCCTAATTTCCAAATCACAATTAAAGATGTGAAACAAAAGTCAAAATTCTGAAATGATCCATTACCTTTGTAAAAATACACTATCAATGCATTCACATCTCAATTTCCTTTGAAAACACAGTTCACACCTTTTTCATAATCATAAAAATAGTTATAAGAAGTACCCTCATGAGGCACACATGGAAACATAACCATATGCTTTAAAAATCCACTTTCATCATATACTCATGTAAAAAACATTTCTGAAATATATTTCACAACACATAAAACCTCTAATTTCACTATTAAAATCCAATTGACATTTAACCAAATACATTTGACACCTACGTATAGAGTCATAATTGAAGATTAACTTCGAAATATATTTTTAACAAATTATACTCTCAAGAAAACACCATAATAAATTCACTAAGATATTAAAACGAAATTGTGCATTAACATGCATAAATATAAACAAGAAACACTTAAAAAACTATTTTTAACATGTTATAACAATCTATAAATATCATAATGGATTAATTATCTATATCATTAAGCAGTGAATCAAGTAAAAATAATATTTGAAGCAACATAAGAACCAACAGATTTCTCTGAAATCGAAACGTATGAAAATTCCTACCTTGATGTTGTGCGAACCCCATGAAACTTCAACAGAAAGAAGGGATTGACCTCACGAACCAACCGTACACCCTAATACCCAAATAAAACTGGGCCAAAATTAAACCTAACCAGTTGAGTTCATCCAAGGTAAATAAAACCACAAAAATTGATAAAAATAACACACTAGGGGCACTAGTGGTGGAGGTGTGACTAGAGTAGGGAGGATGTCGGTGAGAGAAGCATCGACCAGAGAGGAGGTGGCACTGATAAGGTAGGGGGTCTTCTATTGGGGGTGTTTCATGTTGAAGATGAGTCTGGAAAGTGGTGTTGCACATTGGAGAGGGTTGTCACTGGACGAGGTTGAATCGGAGGGGAGGTTCGATCAGAAGGAGAGTCACTGGTGTGGGAGGCGGGTCGTGCAGAGAAGGGGGGATGTCATGGGCGCAATGCTCGAAGGGGAGAGGGGGTGCATGGTGACGGGATAGGGTATAATTAGGCTTAAAACATAATAATAATAATAATAATAATAATAATAAATCCAACTAAAAATTATAACAATACTAATAATATAATTATAATAATGATAATAATCTTAAAAAAATTAATAGTCATAATAATAAGATTAACATTCTTAATAATAATAATAATAATAAATATTATTATTATTATTATGACATTTACCATTTATTTTATTTTCATATCATTTTACTCTATTTTTTTCTCATTTAATTTAATTTATTCATTTTCAAAACTGGGTAAATGCGCAGTCAACACATGGTCACCTGTGACCCGATACCCACCAAAAATTCCCCATTTAAAAAATTCAAACAAGGACCCAAACCCAAACTTCAAATGAAAATATGACACTAAGAAAGGAATAAAATAAAAGAGTTTATGAGGCCAGGGTGTGAAAATTCTCCTCCCCACATACACTTTCTACCCCCAGATATTCACTAATCCAAAAGTTAACTAAAATTAGAGATGATGCCTGATCAAAGCTAAGAGAAACCATGAAGCTCGAGGTGACTATTCATCCCGTAGGTCACACATGACCGAACAATTAGAATTCACAACATGAGTATGAGAGGAGAACATGAGGGGTTTCCCCACCACAAGAACTCGGCTAACATAGAAACTTCAAAACCCAAACAACTCCACAAAGACTTGAACAAGAAACCTACTACATAGCAACCTGACAACCTCGGATCCCAAAAACCATCTTTCCCTTTCCACATTATCCAAACAACACTATCACCATAACCGAGAACTAGGGAACCCCCAACTAGAATCCCCAAAACTTCCCCACACAACTAAGTCACACCGTAAACACTTAAACAGAAATCCCATTACAACACAACTTGGAATACCGGGGAACTAGGGTGAAGAATAACTCCATAAAAACACCTCTGAAATTAAGAATTCCCCAAACTGATCTAAAACTCCCAACACACTCCACTCCCTTAGTATGAGAAAGACAGGGCCTCCACTAAAACCTAGAACTCTCAACCAAAGCCTAAAAACCCTAACACTCACATCTCCAAACAATCACTAATAAAATTAGGACCAACCCTCACAGGGGACAAATACCCTTTTAAGAAAAACAAACTCTTCTAGAGTCCACATTCGGAAGAACGCAACTACTACGATCATGAAAGAATAATTTTTTTACAGTATCACCACAAATGATGAACTTACAATAGCAGAAAAACAAGAACAAGGAAACTTTGAATGTATCTATTCCAAGATGAAATATGAAGATCCAAGCAAAGGTCTCACATGCCTCTAACACCCTGACTATACACGAGATTCACCCTGAGACCTGAGGTTGGGGCTCTAATGGCTGAAGCATCTTATTCCTCATAGTTAGACACTAGAATCCCCCAACTAGAACTCTTTCCTCTAACAGTGATTCTTAAAGAACTTTCCCTAGTGACTCGAATGGACAAAATGATGGAAATGCTTCGGAGGGATGCGATAAGGCGGCTTGGACTTCCCAAACCGTCCATACCGATGGCACATCAGAAAGTGTTCCAATGAACTAAGATCTGACATAAACAAAAGGGATTCTTTAGAGACAGGATCCTCTCATACACCCCACTCACTAGATGTGAAACCCTTATGAATGACGAGAGGCACCATGTTTTCCAAGCACTTGCGCTCTAGATTCCAACTCCTTAAAGCGGTCAACACAGTCCTTCACCAACCATTGTCCTTGTTAACTATAGATGGGATCTTACTTCTTTTCACCTTAAACTCCTCAAGTATGATCCATTGGATGAATATGGACATCAAAACCTCCCACATCATCCCAACTCCAACTACGATGAGGCATCCACCTCCATCATTCTATGGTCGGACCCTCTACTAAAACCAAGACAATATGAACTTTAACAAACTCAGGATTTCCCAATCACCCAAAGACATTATCTACGCCCCTCAAACCGCTTCACTGCCCCTAATGGAACCCAAAATCCTCAAAGGACAAGCCACACTCGATAGAAACTAGAATTATTCACAAATCATTAACAACTTCTAAGTACATTTCTAGGTGGCATATTCATAACAACATGAAAAACAAAATCAAAACAGGCATCAAGCCAAAACTCAATCAAAAGAAACACACTGATCTGAGACAACCATCCTGGAATCCTGAAAAAATCTTAAACACAACCAAAAGAAACACCCCAAGCCAAGGGTAATAGACTCATAAATCAAACATATACAAACACAAGAAAAATACACTTTTAAAAATACCAAAACCCACTTTTCAAGAAAAACCAAGTTCTAAAATCATTTTTTTTCATTCAATTATATTTTAGAAAATTCAAGCCAATACTTAAATTCCAAAACCCCACTCATGGCATCCTATTAACTGATGTATAATGCTTCATCCCTTTCCACTCAAATCACTCATACATATGTGTCAATGTGCACTTCACGTGTTTATCCACACATATGCGGATGATCCTAAGGAATACCAAGGGTCACACATTCCATTCCATTACCAAATCCAAACATAAGCCAAATTTTTCAAATCGAAACACTTGATCTTTAAAAACCCACTTCACCAATTTTAAAACAATTTGAAATAAATACCCTTTTTATCGATTTTAAAACCATTAGATAAAGATCCTTTTTAAATTCAAAACCATCTCTATTTTTAAAAACACTCTAACACCAACCAAAATCAAGACAAAGCACAACTAACACCGAACAACCGGAATGAGGAACTAGTGCTATTTCCAAACCTGGTGACATGGTAATGAGCCATTCCCCAAGTAAAACATAACACTAGAGGACCTCAAACCAGGTACTTGGGCTCCACATGGGTTACGAATCCATGTGGGGTCACAGCGTGACACTGATTCGCATCTATTGTCATCCCTCAATCCAAAAGAAAGACAAAAGACTCAAAACCCGAACTACCCTTGGTAACTCAGGTCTCATCCAGAGAAGTGGTGATCAGGCACTGATATGTAACCTAACTCCTCAGCCCCAACAATCCTAATCTCCATCTACTAGACACCCCAAATAACAAGAACCTCCTCTAATACCATTTTTTCATGAACCAGCCTAGGTCGACCATAAACCGCTCACCCGGGCCGACCTACAACATGGCCTGAAGGGTGTTCCTGATCCCCACGGGCTGACAACTAGTGTCGGGCATCAAGATTAATCATATTGGAATTATTTGGACCATAAATGAAAGAAAAAAACAATAATCAAAAACTGAACAGTGAAAATGAAATCTAGGAGCGGTGAGAAAAAAAATTATATGTACCTCCATGTGACCTTATGGGTCACCACTAGCCTCAATCCAACGTCATGCTATGGCGACTGAATCCAAGAAAGTTGCAACACCCAAAGATAAAAACAAAGATAAAACTATAGGATTGAGTATTAAATCTCAATAGGTGTGCCCAAACAATCTATTCTCATCTGCATTTCCTTTAAATAAAAGACCCATCAATTTCAAGTTTGAAATAAAATGTATAAAACTAGATTTTTGCATGTTTTCTTTAAAATAAATCACGATCCATTTCCCTTTTTCATTTAAAACCTTTTTATTGTTCAGGAAAGATGCATTAACATTTTAGAGAGAAAGAAAGTTTTTTTCACTTAAAAAGAAAGAAAGAAAGTGAAAAACATTCTTATGTTATTTTTTATAAACATTTTCAAAACAACTCATCACTTTCACAAAGAGGTTACACCACACAAGGAAGAAGGGTCAGCAACCACACAATAAGGGAAATGGAAAATATAGCACATGAATAAATAGCCAAAAAATAAATTTTTATCATCTTCCATGGGCAACTAAGTTCCAAAATACATGGGAGAACTTAGGAGCTCGTGAATAGTATAGAACATACTATACATGTTACTCATCCTGAAGGCATTCCCTACTTAATAAAGTCATAACTCTCTAATGCCCGACCATCGCCCTACCTAGCCTGGTCAAGGGGCCCAATCCCATAGAAATAATAATAATAGAGTATCTCCTACTATGGGCCATTAACTGGTGCATAATCTAAACTAGTGCAGCAATCATTCACCGAAACATCACTCGTTATGCTAGGTTCTCCTATTCAAACTAAAAAGGGGGGTGATCCAACATTGTTAAAGAAGTATACAATCACAAGTACATTCCTAACACACAGTCAACACACACAAAAAAGCCACCCCTGAGTCACCATAAGGAATATGTCCCTTTCCTTTCAACCATTTGATCACAGGAAATTCCTACCTGGCAGACCTCCCATAACATATAACCCAACCAAAACAAGGGGACCACATCCAAGGATATTTTTCTTGAGATAACTATTTTTACGAAAGTTTCAATCAAGCCTCACATGATTTTCTCATGTCAAACCATTTCTTAAAGAATCACATGCATACCACTTTGAAAACCAAAAATACACTTCGAAACCAATTTAAGAAACCCAAATTGGAATTTTAAATCTAAAAAAATCACAAAGGACAATGGAGAATTTCATTAAGAAATTGATGTGAAAACACAATCAAACCATTTATTGCAACACATTACAAGAAATAAACCACTCCAATTCAAGATAGACAATTTTACTAATAGTTCCATATCAATAATTAATATTAAAACTAGGTGTGAAATACAAGAAATAAATGATTCTTAAATTTAAAGGTTAATGCATAGAGATCCTCCCTCATAGTGGAACTAAATCAAAAATTCAGACCTTGATGCTTTCTAACTAAGAGATGATGCTCCCCCACTAAGCATATATATCTTCACATACATATAAGGACACCCATTCCTTATGAACACACCTGTATGGCCATGAACATATGCAAGGGGATCCTTACATATATTCTTATATGCGTATACCCGTCTCCACTCACCTATGTATTCATTTCCATATATATGCATAGGAACACCTAGACCCATACATGTATATTCACTGCCATGGATGAATATATACATAAAGGGGGAACCTATATATATATATACTTACCTATGCATATGCAGGTGAGTCGCCTTAGACTTGGCGACTCAAAAACACTAAGCACTGACCAACACACCTTAATTAAAAAGAAACAAGAATCTATAATAATCATAATAACCTAAAACAAAATTAATCTAAGATATAGGAACCAATATTATTTAGAAACCAATGGACTGTCCAAGAAATCAAGATCTAAATAAAAACTTTTTAAAGTGAGTAGTTTCAAACAGACCTTTGTGTTTTGTACACCCCAAATACATTTACCAAAAACACTTCAAAATCCATTTTCAATAATATAAAATCTCATTTTCATTAAGAAGTTTTTAAATGGGCCTCACCCTTCTTATACTTCCTTTTTAAACTGCTTTTAGAAACTGCATAAGGAACTAAATTCATTTAGAAAACAGTGAACCGTTTAAGAAACTGTGATTTTAAGAAAACCCCATTTTCTATAAACAAACCATTGACAATTTCATAAACACCAAAACCAATTTTCAAATGAATTTACCATTCCTTAATCAATTCATGAAACCCATTTGAAATTATCATAAGGACACAAATTCAATTCAACCATTTTTATAGGGAAATCCCCATTTTAAAACCCACACACCAAGCCAAGTTCACTCAAAAATGAATTCCACATCATTTTCCTAATTTCCAAATCACAATTAAAGATGCGAAACAAAACTCAACATGCCAAAATGATCCATTCCCTTTGTAAAAACCCATTATCAATGAATTTTCATCTAAAGTGCCTTTGAAAACACATTTATCACCTTTTTATCATCATAAAAACACTTCTAAGAAGTACCCTCATGACACACACATGAAAACATAACCATATGCTTTAGAAAATCCACTTTCATCATATAATAATGTTAGAAAAACGTCCGAAATATATTTCACACCAAATAAAACCTATAATTTAACTATTAATATCCAAATAAAATTTAACCAAATATATTTCACACCTTCTTACATAGGCATAATTGAAGATTCACTTCGAAATATATTTTTAAAAAATTATACTCTCAAGAAAACACCATAATAAATTCACTAAGTGATTAAAACAAAATTGGTCATTAACATGCATAAATATAAATAAGAAACACTTAAAAAAATATTTTTAACATGTTATAATAATCCCTAAACATCATAAGGGATTAATTAGATATATCATTAAGCAGTGAATCAAGTAAAAATAATATTTGAAGTAACACAATAACCAATAGATTTCTCTGGAATTGAAAGGTATGGAAACGCCTACCTTGACATTGTGAGAACGCCAAAAAACATCAAAAAAAAGAGGGTGAGACCTCATGGACCAACCACAGACTCTAATACCCAAAGAAAACCGGACCAAAATTAACCCTAACCATTTTAGTACCACCAAGGTAAAGAAAACCACAAAAATTGATAAAAATAACACTCCAAGGGCACCAGTGAGGGAGGCACGACTAGAGCGGGGAGGACGCAAGTTAGAGAAGCGTCGGCCGGAGAGGACGTGGTGCCAGTGTGGTAGGGGGTCAACTGTCGGGGGTGTTGTGTGCCGAAGAGGAGTTCAGATGGGGGTGTTGCGCGTCAGAGAGGGGTTTCGTCAGATGAGGCCACACCAGAAAGGAGGTTCTCCTGGAAGGATAGTCCCCGGTGTGGGAGGTGGGTCGCACAAAGAAGGGGGGAAGGAATGGGTGTGATGCTCTAAAGGGAGAGGGGGTGCATGGTGAAGGGGTAGGGTAGAATTAGGTTTAAAAAATATAATATAATAATAATAATAATAATAAAACCAACTAAAAATCATAGTAATACTAATAATATAATGATAATAGTAATAATAATCTTTAAAATAATTAATAGTCATAATAATAAGATTAACATTATTAATAATAATATTTTTAATAACAAAAATATTTTTATTATTATTATGAAATCTACCATTTATTTTATTTTCATATCATTTTACTCTATTTTTTTCCTCGTTTAATTTAATTTATTCCTTTTAAAAATAGGGTAAATGTGCGGTCAGCACATGGTCACCTACAGCCCAAAACCCACTAAAAATTCCATGTTTCAAAATTTCAAATTGGGACCCAAACACATACTTCGACTAAAAGATATGACACCAAGAAAGGAATAAAATAAAAGATTTTCTAAGGTTGGGGTGTGACAATTCTCCCCACCACAAACACTTTCTTCCCATAGAAATTCACCTAGATGAAAGTTAACTAAAATTCGAGTCCATGACTGATCAAAGAAAAGAGAAACCATGAAGATCAGAGTGACTATTCATCCCACAAGTCACACACGACCGATCAAGAGGAATTCACAACATGAGAATGAGGGGAGAACATGAGGGGTTCTCCCCAACACAAGAACTCAGCTAACATAGAAACTTAAAAACCCAAAAAGATCCACCAGGACTTAAATAAGAAACCTAGTACAATGAAACTTGAAAACCTAGGATCTAAAAAAACCATATTTCCCTCTCCACGTTATCCAAACAACACAATCACCAAAACTGGGAACAAGGGAACCCCCAACTTGGAACCCCACAACTTCCCCATACAACTAAGTCACACCAGAAAGACTTAAACAAAAAGCCCATTACAACACAACTCGGCATATTGGGGCACTAGGATGAAAGATATCTCTATAAGAACACCTCTGAAACTAGGAATTCCCCGCATGGATCTAAAACTCCCAACACATCGCGCTCCCTGAGTATGAGTGAGACAATGCCTCCACTAAAACCTGGAACTCTCAACCCAAAACAAAAATCCTCAACACTCATATCTCCAAACGATCACCAATAAAACCAGGACTAACCCTCACAAGGGTGAAATACCCTTTTAATAAAAACAAATGATTCTATAGGCCACATTCAGAAGAATGCAACTACTACGTTCATGAAAAAATAATTTTATCACAGTATCACCACAAAGGATGAACTTACAATAGTAGGAAAATAGTAACTAGGAAACCCTGAATGTCTCTATTCCAAGACGAAAGATAAAGAACTAAGCAAAGGTCTTATATGCCTCTGACACCCTGACTGTGCGCGAGCATCACCCTGAGACCTGAGTTTGGGGCTCTGATGGATGAATCATTTTATGACTCATAGTCACACACTAGAATCCACTAATTAGAACTCCTTTCTCTAACAATGCTTCTTACAGAACTTTCCCCAGTGACCCAAATGGCCAAAAGGACAGCAAGGATTCGGAGAGATGCGACAAGGCAGCTTGTAATGCCCAAACCGGCCATACCAATGGCACATCAAAAAGTGGTCTGACAAACTAAGAGACAACACTGACAAAATGGATTCTTTAGAGACATACTCCCCTCGTACACCCCACTCACCAGATGGGAAACCCTTACGAATGATGAGAGGCACAGGATTTTCCAAGCACTTGCACTCCAGATGCCGACTCCTTAAAGAGGACAACACAGGCCTTCACCAACCACTGGCCTTGTTAACTGTGGATGGGCTCTTGCCTCTTTTCGCCTTCACCTCCTCAGGTATGATCCATTAGATGAATACAGACCACAACACCTCCCACTTTGTCCCAACTCTAACTACGATGAGTCATCCACCTCCATTGGTCCAAGGATAGACCCTCCACTAATCCCAAGACAATACAAACTCTAACAAACTAGGGCATCCCCAACCACCTGAAGACATGCTCTACTCCCCTCAAACATCTTCACTACCCCTAATAGACCCCAAAATCCACTAAGGACAAGCCACACTCGATAGAAACTAGAATTGGCCATGACACGTTAACAACTTATGAGGAAATTTTTGGGTGGTATATTCAAAACAACATGAAAAACAAAATTGAAATAGGCATCAAGACAAAACTCAATCAAAAGAAACACCCCAATCCGAGATAACTGGCCCGAAATCCTGAACAAGCTTAAACACAACCAAAAGAAACACCCCAAGCCAAGGGTAATAGACTCATAAATCAAACATATAAAAACATAGGCAAAATCCACTTTTCAAAATACCAAAACCCACTTTTCAAGAAAAACTAACTCTTGAAATCATTTTTTTCATTCAAGTATGTTTTAGAAAAATCAAGCCAAGACTTAAATTCCAACCCTCCCCCTCCCCATGGCATTCTATGAACCACCACATAAGCCTTAATCCCTTTCCACTCAAATCACCCATACATATGTGTCAAAGTGAACTTCACGTGTCTACTCGCACATATGTGGATGATCCTAAGGAATACCAAGGGTTTCACTTTTCATTCCATTACCAAATCCAAACATAAGCCAAATTTTCCAAATTGAAACACTTTCTCTTTAAAATTTCCACGTCACCAATTTATAAACAATTTCAAATAAATCCCCTTTTTCAGTTTTAAAACCATTAGCAAAAGATAACCTTTAAATTCAAAACCATATTCATTTTATGAAATAGTCTCACACCAAACAAAATCAAGACAAAGAAAAACTAACACTGAACAACCAGAATAAGGAACTAGTTCTTTTTTCTAACCTAGTGACATGGTAATGAGCCACGCCCCAAGTAAAACATAACACCAGAGGACCTTGAATAGGGCACTTGGCCTCAACATGGGTCACTACTCTATGTGGGATCACAAAGTAACACTGATTCACCACAATTATCATCCCTCAATCTGAAACAAAAAAAAAGGCTCAAAACCTAGTCTACCCCTAGTAACTCAGGTCTCGTCATGAGCGGTGGTGATCAGGCACCGACACGTAACCTACATACTATGCCCCAAAAATACTAATCTCCATCTACCGGACACCCCAAATAAAAATTACCTCCTCTGATACCATTTTTTCATGAACCAACTCAGGTCAACCCTAAACTGGTCACCCAGGCTAGCCCGCGACATGGCCCGAAGGGTGTTCTCGATCCCCAAAGGCTGGCAACTAGTGTCGGGCATCATGATTAATCAGATTGGAAAGATTTTTCCCATAAATGAAATAAAAATAAATAAACAAAAACTAAAAAATGAAAATAAAAACTAGGAGTGTCAAGAAAAGAAAGTTTTATGTACCTCCATGTGACCCTATGGGTCACCACCAACCTCAATCCAACGTCATGCTATGGCGACCGAATCCATGAAAGGTGTAACACCCAAAGCTAAAAACAATGATAAAACTACAGGCTTGAGTATTAAAGCTCAGTAGTCCTACCTAAACAATATATTCTCATATAAATTTCCTTTAAATAAAAGATCCATCAATTTCAAGTTTGAAATAAAATGTATAGAACTATATTTTTACACATTTTATTTAAAATAAATCTTGATCCATTTCCCTTTTTCATTTAAACCCATGTTATTGTTCATGAAAGATACATTAATATTTTAGAGAGAAATAAATTTTGTTTTCACTTAAAAAGAAATAAATAAAGTGAAAAACATTCTTAAGTTATTTTCTGTAAACATTTTCAAAAAAACTCATCACTTTGTCAAAGAGGTTACACTACACAAGGAACCAGAGTTAGAAACCACATAATAAGGGAAATATAAAATAGATCACATGAATAAATAGCCAAACAAGGCGCCACAATCATCTTCCACAAACAACTAAGTTCCAAAATACATGGGATAACCTAGGAGATCATGAATATTCTATAACATACCAAAGGAATTCCCTACTCAATGACGTTATAATGCCCTAATTCCCAAAGGAAGTCCCTACTCAATGATTTCATAAAGTTTTAATGCTCGATTGTCTCCCAACCTGGCCTGGTCGAGGGGTCCAATCCCATAGCAATATTAATAATAGAGTATCCCCTGCTATGGGCCATTATCCAGTTCATAATCTAAACAAGTGTAGCAATCTTTCACCAAAAAATTGCTTGTTATGCTAGGTTCCCATGTTGAAACTAAAAAGGGGTGAGCTTATAATGTCAAACAAGTATCAAGTCATAAGTACATTCCTCACGCATAGTCAACACACATAACAAAGTCACCCCCAAGCCACCCTAAGGAATATGTCCTTCACCTTTCAACCATTTGATCACAGGAAAGTCCAACCCGACAGACCTCCCATAACATATAACTCAACAAAAGAAAGGGGACCACATCCAAGGAGATTTTTTTTAAGATAACTATTTTTACAAAAGTGCCAACTGGGCCTCACAAGATTTTATCATGCCAAACCATTTCCTAAAGAATCACACGCACACCACTTTTAAAAATAGAAATACACTTAGAAACTAATTTAAAAAACCCAAACCATCATTTTAAATCTAAAACACATTCACAAAGGCCAAAGGGAAATTTCGTCAGGTAATTGATGTGAAAACACAATCAAACCATTTATTGCAACACATTACAAGAAATAAACCACTCCAATTCAAGACAAACAATTTTAAAAACTGTTCAATATAAATAATTAATATTAAAACTCGGTTTGAAATGTAAGAAATAAATTATTCTTAAATTTAAAGTTTAATGCATAGAGATCCTACCTCATAGTGGAACCAAACCAAAAAATCAGCCCTTGATTCTTTCTAACTAAGAGTTGATGTTCCCCCACTGATCATATGAATCTTCACATAAATATAAGGACACCAAGCCCCTATAAACACACCTGTATGGCCATGAACATGTGCAAAGGGATCCTTACATATATACTTATATGCATATACCTGTATCCAATCCCCAACGTATGCATTTCCATATATATACATAGGCACACCTAGCCCCATACATGTATATTCACTGACATGGATGAATATACACATAAAACGGGAACCTAGATATATATATATACTAACTTATGCATATGCAGGTGAGTCACCTTAGACTCGGTGACTCGAAAACACCAAGCAGTGACCAACACACCTTAATTAAAAAGAAACAAAAATTCATAAACATCATAATACCCTAAAACAAAATTAATCCAAGAAAAATGAACCAACATTATTTAGAAACCAACGGACCATTCAAGAAATCAAGATCTAAATAAATGATATTTTAAAGTGAGTAGTTTTAAATAGAACTTTATGTTTGGCACACCCCAAATATATTTACCAAAAACACTTAAAAATACATTTTCAACAATATAAAATCTAATTTTTGTTAATAATTTTCCAAATGGGCCTCACCCTTCTTATGCTTCCTTTTTAAACCACTTTTAGAAATATCCCAAGGAACTGACTTCACTAAGAAAGCAATAAACTGTTTAAGAAACAATGATTTTAAGAAAACTCCATTTTCCATAAACATACCTCTTTTAATTTAACAAACACCAAACCCATTTTTCAAATTCATTTACCATTACTTAATCAATTCATGAAACCCATTTGGAATTATCACAAGGACACATATTCAATTCAACCATTTTTATGAGGTTGTCCCCCTTTTAAAACCCATACATAAAGACAAGTTCACACAAAAACGAATTCCACATCATTTTCCTAATTTCCAAATCACAATTAAATATGCGATACAAAATTAAACATGCCAAAATGATCCATTTCCTTCAAAAAAACACACTATCAATGAATTTGTATCTCAAGTGCCTTTTAAAACACATTTAGAACCTTTTGAATAATTATAAAAATGCTTCTAAGAAGTACCCATGTGAGGAACACATGAAAACATAACCATATGATTTAGAAAATCCAATTTCATCATATACTCATGTCAAAAACACTTCTGAAATATATTATGCACCACATAAAACCTCTAATTTCACTATTAAAATCCAAATGACTTTTAACCAAATACATTTGAAACCTACATACATAGTCATAATTTAAGATTCACTTAAAATTATATTCTCAAGAAAACACCACAATAAATTCACTAAGTGGTTAAAACAAAATTGGGGATAAACATGCATAAACATAAACAATAAACACTTCAAAAACTATTTTTAACATGTTATAATAATTCATAAACATAATAATTGACTAATTAGTTATATCATTAAGTAGAGAATCAAGTAAAAATAATATTCCAAGCAATACAAGCACCAATAGATTGATCTGGAACAGAAAGGTGTGGAAACGCCTACCTTGACATTGTGGGAATGACACGAAACTTCAACGGAACGGATGGTGAGACCTCACGGACCAACCGCACACCCTAATAACCAAATAAAACCGGACCAAAATTAACCCTAACCATTTGAGTACCTCCAAGGTAAAGAAAATCACAAAAATTGATAAAAATAACACACCATGGGCACCAGTGAGGGAGGAACTACTGGAACAAGGAGGACTCCGGTGAGATAAGCATCGACCGGAGAGGAGGCGGTGTCGGTGAGGTAGGGGGTTGGATATCAAGGGTGTTGTGTGCCGAAGAGGAGTCCAAACGAGGGTGTTTCACATCAAAGAGGGATGTCTCTAGACAAGGCCGAACCAGAGAGGAGGTCCATCCGAAAGGAAAGTCACCAGTGTGGGAGGCGGGTCACATACAGAAAGGGGGAAGGCAGGGGAACGATGCTTGAAGGGGATAGGGAGGTGCATGGTGAAGGGGTAGGGTAGAATTAGGGTTAAAAATCATAATAAAATACTACTAATAATAATAATAATAATAAAACCAACTAAAAAACATAATAATACTAATAATATAATGATAATAATAATATTACTAAAAAAATTAATAGTCATAATAATAATATTGACATTAATAATAATAAAAATAATAATAATATTATTAATTAAAAAATATTATTATTATTATTATGAAATTTTCCATTTATTTAATTTTCATATTATTTTACTCTCTTTTTTCCTCATTTAATTTAATTTATTCATTTTGAAAAACTAGGTAAATGTGTAGTCAGCACACGGTCACCTACAGCCCGAAACCCACCAAAAATTCCCCATTTCAAAAATTCAAACAGGACCCAAACCCAAACTTTGACTAAAAGATATGACACCAAGAAAGGAAAAAAATAAAAGAGTGTCCGGGGTCAGGGTGTGACACATTTCTTTCCATTAGTTTATTTACTTAATATGATTGTTATATGTTTCTATTCCATGTGTCATGCAAGATTGTTAACATTTTATGATGTAACGGGTGGGATTGGAATTATATATCCCTCTAATGAATTAGCTAATTTGATATATCACATGATATTATTTTTATTATTTATGAACATGGTGAAATATTTTTTCACAATTATAATGTTATGATTTATGCACATGTGTTATGCTTGAACATGATGCTATATTTGTACACATCTATGTGTGTAATTTGACCACTATGATTTTATATTTCATTATTATTCATATGATACATTTCATGCCTTTTGAAAATTCTTACCTCATGATTATGATGATGATCCTATGATTATTATATTATGATAATTATTATGTTTACCCATGTAATATTGATTTATTTTCCTTATTAATTCTATGTTATCCCTCCCCTTATTTCAATTTTAGCACACCCCTTTCTTTAATTTATATCCTCAAGTGATTACATTTACTAAGTATAATGTAAAATATATTTTAGAAGGAGAAAGAATAGGAATTTAAATAATTTTTTTGTTATATTATGTACAAGTGATTTATGAGCCTAATTTACCAAGGATACTAAACCTTCCAATTGTTGAATATATTATAATTATTTTATTTATCTTAAAAATGATGTAATATTCCTTATAAAATTTGGGTCTCTATACTTGGAATCAGATCAAAGTTTAGTTAATTTTTGATTTATGACTATAAAAGGATAGTGAAAAAACAAAGGATAAGTATAATTATTCATAAACATCCAAAAGCTATGGTAAAGTATAAGATCATATGGTTTATGGGAAATGAAATTCCTAATTGAATACTACAAGTGAATGTGGATCCAGCATAGTTGTACCTAGGGGTAATAGCCATGAAAGGGAAGGATTGTGTATTAATTTGATCGGTATCTAGTGCACGATAAAGAGGCCTTACTACACACCTATTTTGACACATTGGGGGGATATGCTTTAATTAATCACAAACTCTATACCAACCATTATAAAGGATATATAGATAAATTAATTATTTATTTTAAAGTTAAATAATTATTAAAGTACATGATCCTAGAAGCATCATTTGAGAAAAATGTTAAAAATAGGGATCCCATAAGATATTAATTTAGAATTAATTTGCACATAAAAAATAAAATTATTTATTCATAATTTATTAACTTATGTTTTTTTTTGAATATTTTCTATTTTAGAAAATGGTAGAATAAGAAGAAACTAGACTAATAACCTATGTATGGGATAATTCAAGAATTATCTAAATAACATTCCCAATTAAATGGGATTTGGAGTTCAAAACTTCATAGTGATGATTACCCAACAATCTCTCTCAATGGAAAATAACCTAAACCATATGTAAATTATACCTTCTCCTAAGAAGAAGCAATATTGAGTCCTTTATGTAACAATGACCATCGACATTAAATGGGTCTTGTAATCCACTTTTTATAGAATAATGGTTCAAATCAATAGAGAATATTTTTTTTATTCCACTATTCTAATATGGATAATTTTAGCATGGTAGTCTACCATTAAGATAGAAAGGTTGATCAATGGTGTTCATTAATAAAGAATATGAAGCTAAAAGATGAAATGGAATAAATGGTGTGGGAAGACTTTAAGAAGTTATTTATTGAAAATTATTTCCCTTTAAATATTCAAAAATATATAGAGATATAAATATTAGAGCTTAAGAAAAATGAGTTTGAATCATTCATGACATACATAGAAAACTTTATAAGGATTAAAAGATAAGACTCGGGTTTTTTTATCAATAATGATAGCAAAATAGACATATTTTTTAGTGGTTTAAAACAACCCCTATGAAAGGCTCTAGATATTTTAGAATTTTAGAGTTTCAAAGAAGTAGTTTTATGTGCCCTCAAAGTAGAGATTAGGTTTGGAGAATGGGCCCATAGACATAGAGATAAGAAGGGAAGAATGGACTTTCAATCAGGAGGATCAAATGAAAAATTAGAAAAGAATATATAACCACCCACATGTAAAATATGTGGGAACAAGAATCCTGGTAAATACCAAAAAGGTATATTTAAATACATCAAGTGTAGAAGATAATGTCACTAAGCTCATGAATATCGAATATATAGTAAGAATCTATCAAATGTGATGTTGGAAAGGAATGAACCTCCCATTACACCACCCATGGTTCAGTGATTAAACTATAGGGAGAAAGATAATTATAAAATTTAGTGAACTAAACTATAGTTCATTGAGGTTAATCAATGTTAGTAATGACCAAAGATAAAAAAGCATGAGAAACCTAATTATATCACTACAACTAAGGTGGAAAATAAAAATTAAGTCATACAAGGTACACTTCCTATTCAATCAAGAATGGAAAATGTTTTATTTTATTCTAGTTATATACATTCCTTTATATCCTATAATTTTTTTATAACTATTGAATCACGTCCCTACTACCTTATAGTGGAGATATGTATAAAAAACCTAGTGGTTGATCATTGCAACCCAAGTGTTCGGATCTTCTCCTATTAGAATTTGTGTGAAGATTCTCCTAGAATATCTTATAATTATTACCTTGGAAGAAGTTGATACTATAATGGTCTTGGATTGGATATTTTTATATAGATATCACATCAATTTTCTAGAAAGGGAAATAAATTTCTATATTATAAACCATCTCATGCTCTTGTACAAATGTAAGGAAGATCATGAATATCCCTTGGAGAATCCCTCAATGGTGTGGGTGTTAATACCCAGGGAAGAAGCATATCTTTTAGAGATGGTTAGGTATGATAAAAGTACCAACCATGAAGAAAGATTAATTATAAGGGAATACACTAATTTATTTTTTTAAGAGTTACCCAGCTTTCCCCCATATTATGTGGTAGAGTTATCATTAGATCGTATCCTCAGAGTCACTCCTATCTCCAAATACCCCAATAGGATGGCCCGAATTGAACTAGAGGAGTTAAATAAGAAGGTACATGATTATTTATAAAAAGGTTTCATACACCCTAGTGTGTTTCCTTGGGTTGAACCAGTGATATTTATCAATAAAAATGATTGATCAATGTGGTTTTGTATCAATTATTAGGATCTTAACAAGGTCACCATAAAGAACAAGTATTATATTCCAAGGATTAATGACTTATTTGATCAACTTCATGGAGGTCAGTACTTCTTAAATGTGTATCTTCATTTTGAATATCATCAACTAAATGAGGGAAGGAATATATTTAAAATACATCCTTTTGTATGGGGTACATACATTATGAGTTCATATTAATGCTATTTGGAATTACTAATTCCCCTACAATCTTTATGGATTTGATTAATATAGACATTAGAAACTACCTTGATAAATTTTTGGTATAATTTATTAACAATATTATCATTTAATCTAAGATAAAAGTGAAATATAAAGATCATATAAGTATTTTTTGGGGACATTAAGAAAGGGGAAAATATATTATATGTTCAGTAAGTGTCACTTTTGGAAATAGTGAGTCAGATTCTTGGGCCAGTTTATCACAAGTGAAGGAATTTATATGGACCCTTAAAATACAAATTAAATCGATTAATTTACTATACCATAAACTATCATGTAAATCTATAGTTTTATTATCTTATAAAGGTACTATTTATGTTTTGTGAGAAATTTATCATCATTTTTTAGTTCGCTAACTATGCTTTAAGAAGCTTAAAATTTTTATGTTAATAATTTAAATTACCTAATATGTCAAATTATTTTTAAAAAATAAGTACAATTTTTATAATCATCACATCACAATTATATAAGGGTTGTTTTTTAGTAATTTTTAGAAATACTTCAATTTTTAGGTGAATAGTAAAAATATAATTTTTCTATAATCGATATGGTTTAAATTACATCATTCCTGATGTAATAATGACCTAATAAATTATATAAATTTTCGACTGAACAAAAACATATTTTATGAGATAAATGATTCATTTAAATATAATAAACTCACTTTACAAACCCAAAAAGTTTTTTTCCAAATTCTAAGGTCTAAAGTATTCTATTAAAATAACAATTTGTCACTTTTTCACATTCCATTTTAATAAAATAATGATTTAGGTTTTGTAGAGGCTTAAAATTCCTAAAATAATTTTATTTTATTTAAATATGACGTAAAATTTTAATAATATCGATATTTCAATTTTTACCATGGAAATTATATTTTATTTAATATATCATCAAAAAAACACCCCTCTCCTCAAGTATAAATACCCCCTCTCACTTCCCTTCGAAAACCATATCACTTCCACCAACCAAAGACATATATATTACTAATTACTATATCATAATCCCCTTAGAATCATTAGGTAAATTTTTTAGTAAAAAAACTCTAAGATTTCAAGAAGTTAAGGGTCATAGAAAAGGAACAACTTCAAGAAAGAGGTAATGTCCTTTCATATTTTTATTTAGTTTTACTTTTCTAATTACCTTTCCTCATTTTATTTTCTAATAAAAACCCTCTTAAAAAATTAAATATAATTTTAAAATTATCTTTATAATTTTAATATCCTATAAAAAAATTATTTATAATATAATCACATATTATATATCTCACAACTCCTCTTTGGAAAATGTCACATTAACCATCGGTTAACCACCCACAAGGATGTTTCCAACTCTCTAATTATCACAAACATTATGTATGATCATAATAAATTATTTATAATATATAAATGTATAATTATAAGTATTTATAATCTTTTTTAGTTCATATTAATAATGTATAAATATAAATAAATCAAGATCATTCAATCAAAGAAATATAGGATATTTTAAGGAAAATATGATATCAAAAATTTTCACCATTAACATAGGGAGTTAAGGAATAAATTCAAGTATTATAATTGATAAATTGTAAATAAAATGAACATAATTAAATTTTGGTTATATGTTTTATTATAACAATTTTTATTATTTTGGGAAAGCGATAAAATAAAGTGGAATTTAAGGTAAGGGGATTCTTGAACCCAACTCATTATTTTAGGTTATCTCATATTTAACATTTTTTCTGTATGGATATTCATTTAATATAATTAAATTTTCATTTCAATATTAATTATATTCTCTTTTTGGGGATACATAAGTTTTCACCTTGTAGAAATGATTTCTAAAACAAATAGAAACATTTTTTCAAACAAACTTTATTTTCCAAAACACCGCATTGACTCATCTTGGTCAATTTATTATCCAATAAATAATGATGATGTTTTATACCAAAAATATGATTTAAATTATTCATTTGGGAACCCTAAATTTTATTCATGATATAATTCCTTAAAAATATTTATGAAACACATTCTTTTACATGGTTTTTTCATTACTATGATTGTTATATGTTTCATTTCTATGTTTCATGAATGATTATGAACATGTTGTGATGTGATGGGTGGGCCTAAAATTATATTTTCCTATAATGAATTGGGTAATGTGATATATCTCTTTATATTAAGTGTACTATGAATTAACCTGATGCTATATATTTTTACAGTTATGATGCTTTGATTTTTGCATATATGTTATGCATGAACATGATGCTAGCTTTGTTTACAACAATTTTTGGTATTTGACCACTATGTTATTATATTTCATTATTATTCATATTCCACATTTCATTAATTTTTCTAATTTTTACCTCATTATTATAATGATTATTCTATTCTTATGATATGATGGTGATTATTATGCTCACCCATATACTATTGATTCGTGTATCTTATTCCTTCTATTTTATCCCTCCCCTTACTGGGCTTTTAGATCACCCCTTTCTTTGATGTATATCCTCATGTGATTACACATACAAAGAAGAATGTGAGTGATTTTAAGAGGATAAAGAAGAATTATTTAAATTGTGTATAAGTTTTATTATGTACAGATGATGTATGAACCTAATTTTCCCATGATATTAAATCTTTTAATTCTATATTGTATTAATATTATATTTTTTATCTTAAAAATGATGTAATAGTCATGTTAGATAATTTGGGTCACTATATTAAAGGATAATTTTGGGATATTAACCACCTTTAGAGGGTGGTTAATTAGTGTTGATGACTTTCAATACAATTTATACTTTTATCACTTTTCTATTTGCCTCTGTCATTATTTAAAGTGAATGAGTTTCTTTTTTCTCTCTTCTAAATTTTTTTATTTCTCAAATTATAATAAAACACACACACATAAGTGTTACATAAATTTATAAGTCTCACATCTCATTATAAGAAGTTTAATCCTTTGTGTGATCTAGAAAAAAATAGGTTACACAACATAAAAGTAAATCCCTGTGACCTTTACACTATTGTCTCTAGACAGTGTACAAGTGAGAATCCCACACATATTAGTTTGTAAAATCACCCTTTCAAGTATATCCCAAACCATTAAAATAGATTTTAGTTGTATTAATTAGAGAGTATACACTAATTAATAAATCTATATTGTTGTTGATGTTATTCCTCTATTCTTATTATTATTATTATTATTATTATTATTATTATTATTATATTACCTACACAGCAACCTACAAGAAACGCTTAATATTCATTTGTATGAATAGTGGTGTGCACACAACCTCTTCCTTCTTCTTTACACTACTTTAACTATTGAAAGTATCTCCTATATCTTATTTCCTATATAAACTGATATGCACATCACTTTCTTCTTATGTCAACTTCATGAACAACTCAGTTGATTCTTCTTCTATATTATAGTGTAAAAAATATACACAACGCTTTATTTTCTTCTTCCCTCTTATTACTTATTTTCTTCTATTCTTTTTCAGTACATATGATCTACATTGGTTCCTCCTTGTATTCTACTCACAAAATGTATGAGGATAATAATAACATATTTGAGTCTTCTCACTTGACAACATAATATTATCTCTTGAATAATAGTGTTGATCTACCAATATTTTCTTTGTCTAGTAACAATATATATATATATATTATAGATCCATGCAGTGTCAGTTTATTCATTTTATCTCTCTCTTCTTCACTTTAATATTAACTCAATACTATGTGAACATTTTAAATTAAAATAACCAGGATTATCATCCATAACTTCCACGAAGATATGGATATGAATTCTCCAAAAATCCATGATTATTAAGAATTATCATGGCCTTCTCTCATATAAAATCACCCCTCAATATGTAACTACACGAATTGTGTAGTAACCAATGAAACTTCCTTATTCCTTCCATAATATTTTATTTATTACTCATAAATCCATAAAACATGCATCTCATTCTTTAATCAATATTCCATGCATTTATGGTTTCATATAAATATGCATGCATGCAATAGTGAACATAGATGCTTTATTTCTGGAATGAGATCTCATGAAAAACACATTGACTCTCAAGCGTCTCAAAATGGACATCAGGAATAAACTGTAGAATATTCCATTCCATTTATATCCTTAGTTATTATTCTATAATTTGATGCACCACATGCATCTCCATGATATAGTCTGGAATGTCATTTATCATAGGTGGATAGCTCATCAGAAACACCCACCAAAACAACTATAGAAAATTTAATATAGTATGGTCTCATTATTATTCTTCCTTTACATGCATATATAGAACAACCTTTATTTAGTCCTCTAAAACCCCTTATGTAGATACTAAAGCTTCATCATTACCCTTAAACAGTGTTCTAAATTTCTAAATAACCCTTAAATAGCTTCAACTTTGTAGATATATTCTTCCTGAAATAGCCATCCTTGATGCCACACATCGTGGTCATTGTCCGAATGGCATGAAGGCATTCTTTTTTTATTTTTTTTATGGATAATACCCCTTTTAAGGGTTTAAGGGGAACCCGTACATGACCCGTAGGCCCAAGGCACTAGGCCCGACAAACCCGCAATACATGACCCGAAGGCCCAGAGGCATACCATTCCCAATACATGACCATGTGTTTGACCATGTTTTTTATCCTACTTATGGTTATTCAACCTACCACATCACTCATAGTCACTCTACTTACTGTTTAAAGTCTATAGTCAATGCAACCTCTTATTCTTATTCATTAATTAAATGCATGGAAAAACTCATTCCCTAAATCTTAAGAATATCATGATTCTTAATTTTGAATCTTATAACCTATCATGATCTTGGAATGATCTTAGTATTCATGATTAGGTTCTTCTTTATTTACAATAATCGGTATGCAGGTAACGTCGCTCAAGGTTGAATATAACATATGTGGTAGATTATCATTCAACATGGGGTCATATAGATCATGTTCCTTTGGTAGGATGCTTCTTAATAAACAAATTAGTTCCCTAAATTGATCATAACAATAATAATTGGGTGTTAGGGTTTCCTTGTATCCTCCCCTATCACTCAAAACATGAGATTCTAAGCACCTCTTCTTTACATGCACCGACCCATGCTCATGTATGCATGTGTGCCTAGTCCTGTGCATGCTATGCCTACTATTCACAACCTCTCTAGGATAGATCCACCTATGTGAGATGGTTGGGATTCCCCTATTGATGTATGGCTACATGATTTTTGAGTTGGAGAGGACTTGGAAAAAAATTCTAACTCCTTAAATATCATTCCCTTGAAAAAAATAACAAGTCATTGATTCCAAACAAAAACCATGTATTCCATCCACTTATTTTCTTCATCATCAATATTCAACCTTGAAATGTCATCTATTACATAATTATTCTCATAAATCATGGATGAGACTTCTCCAAAAAAAATATTCTTTATCATATAAATATAATTCTCCATGGAAATTCAATCATTAAACATTTTTCCTTCAATAAAAAATGAATCATTAAATTCTTCAAAAGGTAGGAACTCTTTCAACTTTCAACCAAGATTCCAAGATATGTAATATAATATTTAAACACATAGAAAAATTAGACACTTCTTTGGAAAATTCTTCTCTTATTAAAAAATCTTAGATTCCATATCATTCATAATCAATACTTCATAATTACTATCTTCATTCATCATCCAATATGCTTCTTCAATATATCGAAATTCATTGAAAAAAGTACTACTTTTATAAAGTGGGATCAATGGTAACTTCTAATATTCTTTAACAATATCATATTTATTATGTTTCACAATTAATACTTTATTATTACCATCTTTATTCATCATCTAAGATACTTCTTCAACATATTGATATTAATTGACAACAAATAAAACTTACACAAACTGGGATCAACAAATTGGATGCATGCGATATTCATGAATATTTCCATGAATGAATATTGAGTAAAATTATCTTTAAATGATTAAAATAATTGAGGATATATGAATAAAATATCCACAAGGATTCAGGGATAAAAAGGAGATGAGTTTTTGGGTATTTATATACCACATGAGAAATTCAAAGTCAAGATCCAAGAGCTATTAATGAAGATTTAAATTAGTGAAATCATTGGACAAGATTAAGAAATATGATATTCAAATTTCATGTGGGAGTTATTATAGGATTTTTTTAGAGATATTATAAAAAAATATAATATCAGTTTTAAATGTTTTTAAACTACTAGATATATAGGATAATTTAAAGTTTCGCATATCATGGAAATGAAATTATATAGAACCTAAGTCATTAAAAGGTATAATCAAACATGAATTTTTTATTTGATAATTTTTTGATATTTCTCTATACTCTGCTAAATAAATGATAGAGAGAATAAATGAGATAAATCAGCAATTATTTCTTGCTCATGAAAATTTTAAGGAATTATTTTCTTATTGTTGAGTATTTTTGTGCTTTCTGGTGAGAAGGAATAATGGAGTCTCATATGTGAATGCTACTTTGTATGGAGTAATTATTTTGAAGAAATTGAGTGGAATATTGATCTACTATTGTTGTATCATTATAATCTATAAATTTAATACCTTCCTGAAGAAATTCATCTTATGGTGCTAAAGAATCTGGTGATTACCAAAATATACAATTCAAACACGAGGGTAAATAATAAGTTCTAATATTTTGGTGGTTCTTGTCTAAATAGTTCTATATAGATTATAGTGGGGATTTGATGATACCTTCCCATATAGAGAATTTAATAAAACCTTCTCAATTCTTGTGTGTTGATTATAGGCATTTTCAATCACTACATATTATAGTGATAATAAAATTTATTACGCAATCAAAGGTTGATAATGTAATAAGTATCCTCCCACATTGAGGTCAAACCTTGTAAAAAGTACATGTGTACTAATATTATTTATTATTTGTGTATATAGGTGAGGAAGTGACTCAAGAGAGTGAATCATGAAATTAACTAGTCACGGGTATTTAATTGTAAAGAATAATTTATAAAAATTCCATTACCACTCATTCTCCTCTAGTGGTTCACTTTTTTATCTAGACCCTTTAATGATCATTAATTAGGGAAAAATAAAAGTTTTACTTTGAGGGAATATTACCATTACACTATTCATGTAATATTATTATATCACACAAGAATGGATGGTAAATAGATATTTTATTTATTATAAAATAATTATATGTTTTTCATACACTAAATCCAATCTCTCATGTATCTAATACCAATTGATACAACATGAACATTATTATTTTATTATGCTAATGATTTTGTCAATGGATTAACTATATTATTCTCTTTAGTTTCCCAACATATCTTTATATCACCCCTTTTAATGATCTCTCGAATGAGATACTACCTTTTAATAATGTGTTTAGTCCTTTGGTTAGATTGGGGTTACTTGGCTAGAGAAAGAGATTTGTTGATTTCATAGTAAAGCTCGATTCATCCCTTGATGTTAGGAACTATCCCAAGTTCAATAATGGACTTCTTAATCCAAACAAATTCCTTCACAATATCTAATGTATCGATGTTCTGTACCTCTATTGTCAAGTATTCTACAATTAATTTTTCAGAACTCTTATATCTAATATCTTCTCTATTTAGGAAAAACAAAAATCCATCTTGAGATATCAAATCATATTTATTGGATTGGTAACTAGCATCAGTGTATCCCTTTATAATGAGCCTATCCTTTCATTCAAAGAATAATAACATATATTTACTTTTTCTTAAGTACTTAAGGATATTATTTATATCAATATAATGACTCTCACCATGATTGGATTGGTATCTATTAGTTATTCTCAAATCATAACCAACATTGAGATTAGTACACAACATGGAATACATGATAGATCCTATGAAAGAAACATAAGCTCTCCTCATTTCCAACTATATAGAAGGATCTTGAATCTTTCTAAGATTTATTCCATGCAACACTAGTAAAATCCTCTTCTTAGAGTTCTCTATGAAAAACCACTTTAATAATTTACCAATATATGTATTTTGGATCAATATAAGAAACCTATTTGATCTATATATATATTCATACCTAATATGAAGGTTGTTTCCCCTATGTATTTCATTAGGAATTATTTTCCCAACTATATCTTTACAGATTGTAAAGTCAGGATATCATTTATTATAAAGAGTATGTCATCCACATAAAATATTAGAAATACCTCCACACACCCTCTAATAAACTTTTATAAAAAAGAACCATTTGTGTTTTTATGAAATAAAATTTTTTGATTACAATATCAAACCAGATGTTCCACCTATAAGAATATTTCTTCAATCCATGAATATATTATTGTAACTTTCAAACCTTATTAAACTCATTTGAAACTTAAAAACCATCTGGAAATATTGTCTACACATCCTAAAATAAATTATCATTATGGAATATGGTTTTTATATCCACTTGATATATCTTATAACCATAATGATATATTATTTAAAGAAATATCTGGATGTACTTTGTCATAAATACTAGTGATTAGGTCTCTTCATAGTCAATAGCATGATTTTTTTTGTAATATTTATCCATAATGAGTGATTTATAGGTATACACTCTACCATCCATGTTAGTCTTATTATAAAAGACACACTTTCACCCTATGGGTCTCAATCCTTCGGGTGCATTCACTATGTTACAAACATGGTCAGTGTATATGGATTCCATTTTAGATTCCATGGATTTTAACTATTTCATGGAATCAAAACTATCAATAGTCTCTCAACAGGTAGAAGGATCATCACCTATGAACATTACTTTATCATCATTTATTAAAATAAATCCATATCTCTTAGGCTCCTAACAAATCCAACCAAACCATCAAGGTTATTATGTAACCTAAGTCAGTTATTATTCTAAAACTATTTATGGAACCATCAGAACATATTAGGAACACTTACTACTGTTTGGTCTTGAAGTTCTCCAATTTCAACTTTTCTACCACTGAATACTCAACTAATATATTCCTTCTCATGAAATATACTAATTCAGGCCAAAAATAATTTTTGTTCAGTAGGATTATAGAAATAAAATCCCACTATTTTCTTATTATAACACATAAATAGGTATTTCTATGATTTAGGGTTAAGTTTATCATAAAAAAAACAACATACAAGTTCTTCATAACCCTAAAACTTCATAAAATGCATTTTGGGATGTTTTCCAGTCCTTATATCATATAATGAATTTTGATTTCTTTATATAGAGAATTATTAAATACAAATATATTAGTTTCTAGAGGATATACCTATAATTAAATAAAAAGATCCCACTAATATTAATCGATTGAATCATGTCTAACATGGTATAATTCATTCTTTAAGATGCACTATTCCACTATAGTGTTCCAGGAGGAGTGATTTTTTGAACAATTCTACAATATCTTAGATTATTAGTGAATTAATATTTAAATTATTCAACACCCCAATATGATCAAATAATTTTAATTCTTTTTCATAAGTGATTCTTTAGATCATTATAAAACTATTGGAATTTTTCAAAAGTTTATGAAGTTTGTGGGAATTTTTTATACCACTGAGAAGGGTGGTATTGAATAATTTGAACTTATTTTACTATTTATTTTCTTTAAATAAACCTTTTTGAGTTGTTATATTCCAATCCAATCAAATTTTATTTCAAAACCTTACATGAATATATTATAAATAAAAACAACATAAGGAACACAATATTTTTACAAGGTTATACCCTATAGTGGGTGAATGCATTCTTTTTGTGATTAGTTCAAGTATAAGTAACAAATTTTACACTAATATCAATGATGATTACAAGTGGTTTTTGGAAGATATAATCATGAACCCAAAAGTGTTTCCCAACACTTTGTCTCCCAACAGAATATTATTCCAGTTCCCACCAGTTAGTGAAAACAATCCTCTAAAAAAGTGAACAAGATATTCTAAAGAGCTCTCGGATGGAATAGAATCTCTATATGATATATTATTATTCTAATTATAAGGATTTTACTTCTAAAAGATATTCCAAATAACTATATTCATGTCAAACTTCTTCTAATTTGATACACATAGATTTTTATTTTTATTCAATGTTATATCAGGTTCTCTTCTTAGAGTCTCACTTCTCTCTCATATATATTCTCATTATCCATATATTTTAAAAAAGTATCAAATCTCACTTTTATTTATCAATAATAATAAATCTAACCAAATTAAGTCAATTATATCTTCTTGATTCTTGGTCTTTTCTATATTTATATATCCCTCATTTAATCATATAATCTTTCCTCAAAAATTATTAATAACTTCTTTCACTTTTACCTCTATGTATGTATGAAAAAAATATAAAAAAACTATCATGTAATAAAGGAATATCTCGTAATGTGAATTCCTTCTTACTGCATGGAAACACATAAAAATGTAGAACCTTCTATGTTCATTATTTCATTATCAAATATGTTTCCATGACATGGTCTCCTTCTTCATGATGTATTGTCAACTCACCTTCTTTAAACTTCATCATAAAATGGTTTAAATGATAATTATAAAAATAATTATGATATTTAAAACACTAAGGAGTGGAACAAGCATCATATAATTTTATTTATAGAAGTATATTCTAGACTTTTATACATTTCCAAATTTCAAATAACAACCCTTGTATAAGAGTAAATTAATCTTAGGTTTCTTTGTAAGTCCATTCCTTTAAATATTTTCCTCTTAAATGATGGTCCTTGCATACTCCAATCAAGCTTGGAGTAATTTTACAATTTATTCTTTAATGAATATTATATATGAGTTAAATTATTCTTATGTACTTCAATGTTTCTTTAATACTTATCTAGATATTCAGTCAACAATTGAAACTACTTTTATATAAGGCCATAATTAATCTTACATATTATAAGCTTAGGAAAATTTTTGTAGTTCTTCCAAATTGTCCTTTGTATGTAAATAAGATTTAAAATTATGCATCAGGGACTTTTCCAAATATCTAATATATGCTTGAGATGACCTCTAATTATTGATAAAAATGAACATTATATATACAGGGCTCCTTGGAGCACTCATCTGATTTTTCAATCTCTACTTAGAGTTATATTCACATACCAGTAGAGTTACTTTTATTCAAACAATACCTATAACTATTTATTCAATATTCTACAACTTAAAATTAATTTAAAACTTACTTAGAACCATCTCAAAATTGTCCCAGTATCCTCATATTATCTAAAAAAATCTAAATCATCTAAAAAACCTTCTCAATAGAATAAATGATTAATACTCATAGTTTATAAAATATACAAAACCTCAACAATTCCATTGGGTTCTTCAATCTCCCACTTAGGATTTGTTGTCAACATTAACAAATCAAACCAAAAGTCATAAAATAATTGAATTTATTAGAGAGAAAAATATATACCCCATATTTCAAGATAATGTAATGTTTTTTAGAGAATTTAAACCCTTTGCAATAAGAAAATTATAGCCAGTGACATTGATTCTCTCCCATTCAATTTTATCTACCATTTAGCATTAACAACAAATTTGGATTCAATATAAGTAAACAAGAGTGGTGTACCTTTATCCCCCTTATAAAAAATAATCCAATGTGGTGTAGGGTATCTATAAAAATATCTCAAGTCATAGGGGAAGGCTAAACATGCATTTTCATCCTTAACTTAGAAAATCTCTTCCTTGATGTAACTTTTAAAAAAGACATCAACAATAATATCCTTTGTGTAGATATAATCCAATCTAGTATCCCATTATCTAATTTCTTCTTAATGAAATGACTTTTGATATCAATATCTATAGATAAATAATTTTTGACAAGATTCTTAGATAGATTAATGGTACTTTGATTATCACCATTGATCCTAAATAGATTCCTAAATTCTACTTTCAAGCCTCCCAATTTTACTTTAATCCACAACATTTATATACATTAATGTGTCGTAGCTACATATTTAACCTCATATGTACTTATAGTAATTGATATATGCTTATAATTATGCTAGTTCACATGGTGTTCACTTGAAAATAAAGTTATACCTGATGTAAATTTTTTTTCATCGCAATCATGAGCTCAATCAACATCAATGAACCATAGTAGATTTAGTTCTTTTATTTTTATATAAATCAGAAAATATATTAATGTTCCTTTAATATACCTAATTTTCATGGGATTATAATATATAGTTATCAGTTTTTATAACTTGTAATCCCATAAAGAAGCTCAAATCACCTAGTATTGACATCTCAAAATTGATCTTCATCAGTTTTCCAAATTCATCATATGTATAATCCTTGTCCCTAGAAAGAATTATATAATAAATATAAACTATATAAATAAGATCACATGTACTCATATCATTTGCATATAAGTTGTTTTCTAATTTTCCTTTATAAAAGTTCAATTTCTTAAAGAAGCAACCCAGTTTAGAGTACCTGTCTCTAAGGGACTATTTTAATCCATATAAATATTTATTCAATCTGTGTACCATGCTTCCATCACTTCAAAGTATGAATAATTTAGGTTTCTCAATAAATATATCTTCATTTAAGTCTCTATTTAAAAAAGGAAAATTTTACATCCATTTGATAAAATCTATAGTGAATGTGTGTTGAAACTACCAAAAATATTCTGATAGCCTCAAATATTGAAATGGTCAAAAAATATTTAAATTATATTTCTTTAACCATAGAATAAATTTTTCATTCCAATATAACCTTTTTTCTTTGACACCCCACCTTTTTCATTAAGTTTATTTTGGAATACCCACATGGTACCTATGACATTTTACCCATCATGTCTTAGAAAATTTTCCCAAGTGAAATTATTCATAATTTGATTCAAATATTTACTTATATAATTTATTTATTCCTTATGGTCAACAAATTTAGAGACTATTTTTTTTAATTCATGGAGTAAGATATTTTTTATTTTCCATTTTCAATCTTCTTCTAGACTGCACAAGAGCACCCTGACTACCAATTATATTCTATAATTATACAATCTTCTTTGATCTCTAATGTTTCAATTTATCATATATAGTAATATAATCCTAATCATTAGTATGATTTGAGTCAACTTTAATATACTTTGGTTCATTTCCATATTCTTCTTCATCTTCTTTACTTAAATTATTCCTTATATTCACTTTAGTGTTTTCAAAGTTTTCTTAATTTTCATAGCTATGTTGGGTTGATTTTAGAAAATATTCATATAAATATATTCCAATAATTTTTACAGCCTTTTATTCTATTATTTTGAACCTCTTACATTAGATTGGTATCCCATAAAGATCCCTTATTAAGCTTTATACTTTAATTTTCCTAGATTTGAGTTTTTTACCTCATAAACCATAGACTATAAATAAAATTGAAGTAATTACCTTTAGGATTTTTTGTACCACATTTCATATATAATGTATTTATGTCTCAAAAAATATAAATTATTTATATATATATATTTTTTTGTACACTACTTTCCTTGATAATAATTTTCAAAGTTTGTGTTCAGTAAGCATTATTCTTCCCATCTCAACCATACTCATTTTCTTTCTTTATAAAAATCCATTTTACTAGGGACTATAAGGCGTAATGTATTAATGTTTTATCCCATTATTAACAAGATAGGATTAAAAATAGTTATAATTAAACTCTTTTCCATTATTCATCCTTAACTTTTAAATAGAGAAACTCATCTCTTTCTCATCATATATTCTTAAAAACCTTAAACATTTTTATTACATATAACTTCATAAATGTGATAAATTAAAGATCGCCTTTGGAATATTGATATCTTATAGGCCAAAATAATTTGGAATTTATTAGTTCAAGTTGATTTTGGGATTTAATTTCCAATATTTTATAATTTCCATAAATCATTTGTATTTCTAGATTGTTTCACAAACAATATCTATATCTCTATCTCTGGATGGGGTAGATTTATCACAACACCATTCTTTAATATTTCACTCTAACTTATTTGAACAAGTTGAAAAAGTCTTATATACCATAATTTTTTTAATCCCTGGCACTCAAATAAAAATAATTAGAATGATCACTAATTTGACACAAATTTCCACTAGTTTTTTCTCCCTTGGTGACAATTATTTTTTCTTTTGAACATCAAATGATGCATCAATATTTATTTAAAATAACATAATTTAAATTATCACAGAGTTTTCTCATTTTTAATAAATTATGTTTAAGCCCTTTAACAAAAATATCTTCTTTGGATTTTACCTCTGAGATTTAATTTCAATAGTACCAACTTCTCTTATTTTTAGAGAGATATCATTTACAAAGGTCACTAAACCTCTATATTTCTCTTAAATATTCTTTAAGATATTTTTATCCCCAGTCATATGAGAGGAATAGACACTATCAAGAATACATAGATTACCTTTATTGAAATATTTTAAAGAAACTTCAATAATTAATGACTTTTCATCCTTCTTCATTTTTTGAATTCCATTTCCTTTTTCACCATAGGAAATGTCTCTAATAATATTAGTCATACACTCTTTATCATAATGACATAGTTGGTCACATATTCTAGAAATATATTCCCAACAATAAAATTTATTATGATTGAATAGATTTTATGGGATATTATTTTTAAATTTATCATTCCCTAAACTATTATTCATCTTCCAAGAATTTATTCTTTTATTTTCAATGTTAATACCCCCTGATTTATGCTTACTATAAGGAAATAACAAGTTATACCAAAATAAATAAGATTTTTACCCATAAATTCAATAAAATTCATAATATCCTTTGAGTGTTTCTCTTCCATATGAATATATATTCTATCCAAGAACCTATTTTCACTATCCTACCAAATTTTGTGCTTCCTTTTATCATGGGGACTTAATTATTTTAGAATTAATATTTATTAATCTTGATATAGGAGAAAAATTTTCATCACTTTTCTTATCCCAAATTTTTTCATTTTTGGTATGAGAACCTTCACTTTTAAAATTAACATATTTTCATTTAATTTTAACCGGATCAAATTTGACCTATCGTTTTAGGAAATCATTTTCAGCAGTTTGTGATTATTCAAATTTAACTTCCATATACTTATTAAAATATTCATTTTCCTTATTCATATATTTCTCAAATTCAAGACACTTTTGTTTCATCTTATTTAGATCTTCTTTTAGAGCTATTTTTTCATAAATATTTTACACCATTTTTTCTCTCTCAACAACCTTCAACTTGAGATTTTTAATTTTTTCATTATAACCATCTTTCAGTTTGAAAATATATTCTTTTAATTTATTATTATTTCCTTTATCTTTATTTAATAGTTTGATATCCTTCTTGAGTTTAATTTATTCGTTCAAGACTAGATTCAAGTTCATCCTTCAACATGTGTTCCATGTAAGTATCTTAACCAAGTTTTTCTTTACTAAATTTGGTTTCATCATGTTTTTATATATAAGAAATGAAGTTTCTTTATTTTTTAAGAAACTCTTCTTCAGATTGGCTACATGAATTTGAGTACCCTTCATCTTCTGTACTCATAATAATTATTCTCTTCACTCTAGAATATTTTTTATTTCTTCTAGTAGATTTAAGAATTCCTTTGAGATTTTACCCAACTTCTTTTCCAAAGGTATATATTCATGCGCATCATCCTCATACTTACCACCTATAAGATCCCATATTATTTTAGGTACATCTCTCTCTGATTTTTTCATTGAATTTTCTTTTAGTTTTGTTTTTATTGTGGATATCTTTCATTTGAATAAATGCAATCTTGGGTTGCGAGGAAACTTGAGAAAACTGGAGAGTATCCACATGGATAGCATTTTTTTGGGAAATGACTTAAAGTTCAGGGATGTATTCTTATTTGAAATAATGGAGTTTTTGTATGAATGGGATAAGTGTTTCATAGGTTCTTAGTATTTTGGGAAAATTTAAAGGAGGTTTGGGTTTTTTAAAGGAAAAATGGGTTGAAAAACCATCTTCAGAATGTTTACACATCGTGTAAATTAATTACACATCATGTAATTGTTTGGGTGTTTTAATAAAATAAATCTAAGGTAATATATTTTATGTTGTATCCCATTAAAAATACTTAAACTATGTGTAACTACATTACATGTTGTGTAATTCCATTATTTTATATTTTAAATTATATTGTATAGTTGAATTTTATTCTAATTTTTTATAGCTCTTATCCTCCTAACCTAGGGTAACCCTTCATGAAAATTTAGAGTATCAACCTCCCTTTTAGATATCCTGAAAACATATTTGATCCCTATTAAGTGGTTTTGATTCTATTTTTACCTTCTCTCCATTCTTCTACAACTGTTTTGGTGAAATACTTTGACTATGTGTGTTGTTGGTTTTTATCTTGATCATTTTTTATCTAGGTTTCTATTGTCGGTCATCTTCACCTTCTTACTTATGGGAGTTTTCCATTGGAAGCATTATTAGATCATTATTTAAAGGTAGGGGTCTAAATCTTATCCATATGGTTTGATAATTGTCAAGTTTATGAAATATTGTGATAGATACAATGTAGTGTGCACCCAAATCAATTAACTAAATGAATGGGATTATTAATTATATTCCTTTGGTTTCAATTGGATTCTGACCTGGATTATGGCTACCTGAGGGGTGAGAAAATAATGAATATAATTGAATTGGATAATGGTTTAAAGTTTGTTTAGCATGACATGATACCTTAGGTGAATATTTGATATAGAATCCCTATGTTGTGTCTTATTGCTTGTTGTTATGACTGTTAATCAATTTTGATTTAAGTGAAAGTGGTATATGAAAGATAAATGGTAATTATCATAATTAACCATTGAGATTTATGATGTGATATTGTGATATCCATGTTGTATGACGGGACTTTTTCTCTATATTGTAATGCTTATATATCGGGCTAGGCCTTGAAACTTGAACACTTATATGTTGTAATGCTGATATTGAGTGGTCTCAACCTAGTCCCATGTTGTAATTCTTATAGAGAGTGGAATTTTCCTAATCTTATGTTTAAATACTTATAATGATTTGACCTGGAAATTGTAATATTTATAGGGATTCGACCCAGATTTTTGTGACTATACCATGGTTATATGGTGGTGGTTGGCATGGTTGTAAGACATGCTCTAAGATATTCCGGCATGGAATTTAAGTAGGTTATTTTACCATGGTTATATGGTGGTGGTTGTCATGGTTATAATACATTCTCAAAGATATTTTGGCATAAAGCTGAAGCAGGTTGTTGCTGTTTTTTATTAATTGTTGGATTAATTAATACACATGTTAATTGATTTATTTCATACACTTATTATCAGATTGGTTAGTTTAGACATGGTGGTATTGACCTACTGAGTTATACTCGCTCCCGATTCAGTCTATCATTTGGTACATGAGAAAATTATGTGGATGCAGGTTTGAATAAGGGAAAATGACCTCGTTTCTTATTGTTTTCTTTCTAGATGGGATGGAGTTTGGAGGTGGGACCAACACGGGTTTTGGGACCAGGTAATTTTGAGTCTTTATTTTATTATTCTAGTATTTTACTTAAATTATTTTTTGTATGCCATTTATTTACATCCCAGAATATCATTACATTATTCCTTTATGATTTATTATATTATTATATTAGATCTTCTTTTTGTCATCTGTAATGTATATAATTTTATTTATTTTGTTTATTTTATTTATATGGTTTATTTTCTACTACTATTAAACTTCATACCCAAAGGTATAGTCTCCTCATTATACATTTCACACCCCTACTACTGGTCAGCAGTCTCTGGTATATAGGGAGGAATTTTTGAAGTTTTTTAACCAACCCTTTTTCCACATGAGAGAGTTCCAGATTAGAAGACATTACACCTCCATTCTTATTTGGATAATTAATTTCAAGATTCTTTATTCCTTCACATTTAGATAATTTTAGTGGGAGTTTTCCTTTGTATTTTCCTTTTCTTTTTTAGATATTCCTTGAGATAAGATCTATAATTCTTTTATGCTCTTCATCCATTTATTTTTCATCTTTATAATCACTTGATTTCTCATATTATTTTTCCTTGAGTTTGAGATTTCTCATGGATTCAAAATTAATTTCTTACTTGATTTTCTTCATGAATATTGGATATTTTTTTATCTCATAAGAAATAATAATATTAGGTAGTTCATCAAGACATAAATCATATATATCTAGTAATGAAAATATATTAGGATCAAACATTTCTAGAAAGTTCCTCATAAACTTCATGGTACTATTGGAGTATTTTAGTTTTTCTATATAACCTTCAATGTTTTGGACTATTTCATTATATATTATTAATTAATCATCAATAGTTTCATCATTATCCATCCTCATATATTTAATCATACTTCTCTATATTTTTTTATATTCTTATTTATCCTTAAAATTCCATTTAAAAATACTTTCTAGTGTGTCCCAACTCTCCTTTTCTATTTGATGTCCCGCTACTTTATTGTATAATTTTTAAACAAGTTCAAAATAATCATATTTCTTTCCTATTTATATACCTTGAAGTTTCCCTAGTCAGTAAAATAGATAGGATCATCTTTCTCAATTTTTGGGGATCCTATAATATCAGCATATATAAATTATAGGTCGAGTGAAAAGAGATAGGGAACATGCATATTATTTCATCCATGATAATTTTTTCTATCAAAGGATGGAAAAAATATATTATTAATAGAATTTAAATTATCCATCAATAATAGAATGTGGATCATATAGAGGGAATATGGTTTCTCTAATACCAATTGAAGTTCTCAGGAATTGATTGTACCATAGAGAAGGAGGGTTGAATAATTGTTTCTTATTTTGCAATTTATTTTCTAAAAATAAATCTATATGACTTGTTAGATTTAAATCCACTCAAATATTATTTCTTATACTTACAAAAACACATATAAAATAAAAATAATATAGGGAACATAATATTTTTTCAAGGTTATCCCCAAAGGTGGGTGACAACATCCTTATTTTGATTGGGTCAAGTCTTATTCATGGATTTGACAATAATATAAAATATTATTACAAGTGGTTTTGGGAATATATCATCTTGATAATGTTTCCTAACACTTTTTTTCTAGATATAATATTATAATAGTCCCCACCAGTTGATAAAAAATCTTCTAAAACATTGAGCATGATATTCATATGAACTCTAGGATTTCACGACATCACCATATGAAGTATTCTCATTCCAATTACAAGACGTCAACTATCATTAAATATTCTGAAGAACTATATACACATTTTCCATCATCTTATTTGATAAAAAGAAACATTTCTCTTTATTATACATTGTATCAAGTTCTATTCTCATAGTCTCACTACTCTCTCATTGATAGTCTCAATATTTTCACCTTTTTAATAAAGTATTAAATCCAATTTTTATTTTTTGATACAAAGATATCTAACCAAGATGAATCAATTATATCTCCCTAATTCTTAGTCTTTTCTTTATCATGATCTCTCTTAATTAATCATAGAAATTTTCACTAAAACTTAATAAATAACCTATTTCACTTTAACCTCCACTTCTACATAAAAAAAATATAGTAAAATTATCATGGTATTAAGGAATATATCAAAACATGGATTCCTTCTTAGGGTTTGGAAACACCTAAAAATATAAAACTAAATTCGGCTAATATTTCATCCATAAACTTAATTTCATGACATTGACTTATTCTTCGTAGCATTTTATCGAATCTCCTTTAAACTTTATTTTGGAATGATTATAATTATAATAATAATCATGCAATTTGAAACATTTAATAAAAGAACAATCATCATCTGATTTTATTTCTAGAAGTAACTTCTGAACTTTTGTACTTTTCTAAATTTTAGAGAAAACCCCTCACATAAGGGTACATGACTTTTACATTTCTCTATAATTCCACACCATTTTTAATTTTCACGTTAAGTTATGAACCTTACATACATTAGTGAATCTTGAAGTACTTTGATAATTTATAATGGAATCACTCTTATATACCTTAGTGTTTCTCCAATATATAGCCATATTTTCAATAGGTTGTCAGAACTAATTTTATGTAAGTCCAAAATGAATATTACTTATTTTATACTTATTTAAATTTCTAAATATCTTCTAGATATACCTTTATGTATTTATAAAATTTACCTTTATGCATCATGGAATTTTATAAATTTATGGTGTCTACTTGAGATGTCCTTTACATATTAATAAAAATGACCATTATGTATACAGGCACCTCTAATGTCTTATCTAATTTTCTATTCACTACTCAGAGTTTCTTTCACATACAAGTAGAGATATTTTAATTCACATAATACTTATACATATTTATTTAATATTATATAATGTTTAATTATTCCATAACTTCTCAAAAACCTTTTCCAAACTATTCCATAATATTTATATTATTTCAAAAACATTTTATATTATCTTAAAAATCAACATATTCAATGATTAATACTCATAATTGAAAATAAATACAACACTTCAACAATTATATTAGGATATTAAGTTTCATACATTTGTCTCATCAGAAACACATAATTATACTGACTAAAGTCATTAGAAACTTTTAATATGTACCAAAACCCACCAATTTATTATATATTAATTGGTCCGCATTCATCACTATAGCGTTTTTCCTAATAAACAGTATTCATAATTATCAAATGATTCTTAATTTAATGATTCCAAAAATCAATCTCTATAGATTCTTTGAATCTTTTTTTCATTTTTATGTCTGGTTCAATAATGCCAAAGGTAATAGGGGTTAGAATCGAACTTGACCTTCTTATTATGAATGTTAACGATAGGATTATCCATATCTATAATTTATAAATCATTTACCATATTCCCAAACCCATAAAACATCTCATTCATATATATATAACAAATATTATTCTTAATAATGAATGATAAACCCATCTTGTCCAAACAAGATACAAAAATAAAAAAAATTATGATAGGAACATAATAACAATTTTCAAATTTAATAACTAATCCAATAGGTAGACATAGATGAAACATGTTGACCAATAATACATAAAAAATTTCTCCATTTATAACACATATACCCACTTCATCTTTATTCAATTCTATCTTATCACTAAGTCTAGGTTTATCATCACAAATGTGTGATTCACTCATAGTATCTAATGCTTATGAGTTAGAGTTGTAGAAATTTATTTCTATAACATTCACATTTATATGATTAGAATGGTTATCTTTAAGAATAATCCTCAATTGTAGATACCAATATAGAATAGTTTTATAGGTTATATATATAATATATTTTAAAATGATAAACATGATGTGTTTAATAATCTATAATAAATATATATTTATGGGTGAGTATCGTGGTTTATATCTTTTCATCAAAGAATTTTAATGAAAGTAATCATACTAAAAATAATAACCTAATAAATCATATTCATTTAGTGAGCTAAGATCCATATTTTAACATCCATATATTTTAAAATAACACTATTTTTAATATCATATTCAAATGCAACACTGTATTTAAACAAACTATGATATAATATTAAAATATTATTATTTAAACATAATCTATATAATCTAGCTATAAATTGGTGGGTGTAAATAGTATTAACTAATTTATGAAATATATAAAAATTAGCTACTTAATATAAATTTATTTATAAATTATTAATAAATAAGAACTCGACTTTAATAAGGATATTTTATTCTCTAAAGAATATGTTACCTTCAAAAATGATTTTTATTACTTTTTATGAGAAAATATTACATTTAATTTTTTAGAACTTTTAAAAATATTATTTCATAAAATGATAATCATTTATTAAATTAGTACATAAATATTAACTTAGGGTTTAATATTTATATTTTTTAAAAAAATATTGATTTTTAGTGGATAGTGAAAAATACTATTTTTTTGTAAAACTGTCATTTCTTTTTAATAAATTAAGTAATTTAAAATTCATGTTACCCTTTTAATTTGATATCAAAGTAACATAATTATTATTTATTTATATTTTATTTAATTAATTACATTTAAATCATTTTTATACTGGATTTTAATATAAGTTTATTTTTAGGCTTTAAAAACATATTTTTCTAAAAACTGTTTTAAAGTAAATAATATTTCTCCATTTTAACTAATTAAAATAAACTCTAATGAATAATGATTTAAATTAAATATAATATATATATTTATATATATTTATATATGTATATATACATATATTAATCTAAATTCATTTAATTGTGATTACTTGTCACATAGTTGTTATAATATCATCTTTTTCTCAAAAAATGCCTTTATTGAAAAAAAAAACATTTTTTCAACATGTCTGTAGGGTTGATTTTAAATTAAATTATGTAACTTATGTGAATTGAATTTGATAAAATATAATCCATATTTTTAATCAGAATAATTAATATTATATAATAATTTCAACTTGATTTTTGGTCATAATGAATACTAAAAAAAGTAAAAACCTTTTATCGAGTTTAATTTTAAAACTGGTTTACCAAGAGAGGTAAACTGAAGAGGAAAATAGAATAGAATATTTAAAACTAGTTTATTTTTAATGTTATAGGTTTTTATTGAATTATATCTCCTCCAATACTTTATTTTTTTATTTTTGTAGGCACTTGGATTGAGAGTTACTTCCCATTATTAAATAGTTTTGGGTATTTACAATAATGTCACTCCTCCTCCCTTAAAAAAGGGAACCCCCTCTCATATACTTTAAAAATATAAAACCAAATAGTTTATCCAAAACTTACCCAAATATATTAATTAATTACCTTAACAAATACTATAGGCTTTATTTTTATTATAAATCCAATATTGGGAGGTTTTAGGTATAATCCTAAAGATGTTGTCCAAAGAAGAGGTATCGTTCTTAACCAAGCATCTTTGTTTTATTTCTTATTACACCTCCATAAAATATTTATCAATAATTTTTATATAATAAAATAAGTATCTCCCATATAATAAGATGTTATTATGTTGATTTCTTACCCTAAATCCATCTCCACTTCCATCAAATGGGAAATCAAACCATCGATCGTGTGTATGGAGGACTACCACCTCACGAACCAATGTAATTGATTTTTCATCATCACCTCAAATGGATATTTATTATTATAGATTTAATATATATATATATATCATATTCATTACATATTAATAATTTTTTAAAATTAACATATCATATACCTTTTAACCTTACTATCCATTGAAAAATGACAACATCATTTGTGTGTACGGCGGACTACCGTCTCGCAAAGAGATGTGATTAATTTTTGTTACCACATAACATGTATAGGATATATAACTATATTTAAAACAAATAATATAATATTTATGATATAATTATCATCCTATAAAGATAAAATAACACTTACCTTCTTTCCATCATGATCATTGAAAAATGGAAACGTCACTCATACGTACATACGGCCTACCATCTCCATGATTGTAATGTAGTTCATTTTTCATAACCATATTTTATGGTTTGTTTTGAAATTATAATTGATGTATAAAAATTATAATTATTTAATTATTATTATTCAGTATATCATGGAACAATAACCCCTTCGACCATATTCAATACACCTGTGCCGTTTTAAAATTATGAATCGAGCATCCTCAAAACACCTAACAAAGACATAAATGACTAAGAAATTCAATACATCATAAAAATAAACTAAATAAATGGTTTTGAGTATAAATTATTAAGCCTATAAAAACTCTTTAATAAAAAAAATAATTTATATGATTTTATTATACATTAGATAAAATACATACATGACAAATTAGGGACTCAAGATAAGGGTTTCATCTCAAAACTTCCTTCTTTGAGACACATTTTCTTTTTTTCACAAAATTTATTTTAAATGGTGAATATAATAACCCTTTAAATATTATATAATGAATATTTAATAATAAATTATATTTTAATTTGAAATTAATTTACTTAATTCATTGGATTTTTGATTTAAAAGTTACCAAAGAAGTAAAGTTTTGTGTTTCAATCTCATTTTAATTGGGATTATTTATGCTTGAATTTATGTTGAAGGAAATTATTTAATAATTTTCTAAGAAAACATTTAATTATATTCTCATTTTACTTTTCAGGAAATTTTCAATTAATAACCATTTTCCTCTATTTTGTACTTAGAATGATTGAGAATTTTTTGTTAATAAAAGCTGACTTCATTTTATTCTTTAGTCAAAAATCCTTTATCTTCCATATCCACATTTTCTAAAAATATTTTCAATAAAATTTTTAACAATATAAAAAATATTTATTAAAGATATTTTAACCCATGTTTGAATTTTTATAAAATGGTTTGAAAGGAATCTTATTATCATTTTCCAACCAAGGCACTTTTTAACCTTTTTAAAATAGTGTGAAAGGAATGTTTTTTAACTTATATGCCATATATGAAATTACCCATTATCATAACCACTCAACTCTTTGAATCTTACTTTATATGTTCCCTTGTATTTTTTAAAGAAAATTTATTCAATAATATTTTGTAAATTTTTATATTTTGAAGAAGTTATTTCAAAGTGAAAATTTTATTTTCTTAAAAAATGTTCTATGTAATATTTTAAATATATTTTCATCAATAAAGATAGCCTTTGATGTTATGTATTTATAATAAATTATGTATATATGTATCTCATATATATAACTATCATATTATCTCTTAATTTTATACGGTAATAAATGTCTTATGTTCATCTCTCAAATGTATTCATTATGAAATTTCCTTTTATTATGATATGAGATATCATTATGCAACCCATTTTCTATCCATAGGTAATTATTATACTTATTCCTTATGATTTATTTCATTTTTAGAGCACACGTAAATCATTAACATTCTATAAATGGTGTACCCATATATCACTCCAAAACATTGGGTAAACCTTTAGTATCGTGAGGCATCATTTATGGGATTATGGAGTAAACCTAATCCACATGGGAATTTTTACACCATGTGATATTTTTTAGAAAATTAGCCTTGAATCGTGTTTATGTCATGTTATATGTTACTACCAAATTTCAAATTTTACCATGATCTTATGATACCATGTTGTTTATGTTATTATTCTATATGTTTACTCATAAGCCTTCTCTTTTATGATATCATATTATAACTTTGAATCACACGTTATGTTTCCTTATCAGGTTTATTCTCTTACTCGGTTTCTTATCTCACTCCTTTCTTTATGTATTCCATAGTTTATCCTATACAGTTTTAGGAGATCAAATGGTTTTAGGATCTCATTATATAGAATAAAATAAAGTTGTTTTATTTTAGTCTCACTTTGATGTATTATGAACCTAGTATTCCAAAGACACCAGGCCTTTTCTATCCTTATTTTGTATAAATGGATATATATGTTAAAAATCATGCAATAATATGTGTAAAAAGTATTGGTTCACTATAGTTTGTATCATAGGAAAATTTTATGTTATCCTTTTTAAACAAGGATGATAAAAATTTATTAAGAACCCTCAGGATAATTTTAAGGATAATTTAAGTATAGGAAAATATCCTAGAATATTCATGAAGGATAGTGGGAGTGTTTTTGAGAAATTACATCCCTATTTGGATACAACAAGTTGATGTGGCTCTATAATAGTTATACCTATGGGTAATGACTCTAAAATGGGTGCATTAATCTGGAATCAATCATCACTTGATTTACAATAATGATCCTTATTGCACACCTAGTTTGACACTCATGGTGGATATTATTTAGAAATTAACAAATTCTATATGAAGCATTATGAAGGGATTGAATAAATTTTTAGGTTAGAAAACCTAATAGTAAAAATTACCATGGATAACCTAGATTGAAACCTAGAGACTCATAATTTGGTATATACTTATCATTTATAAGTTATTCCTCCCATGTTTGTAAGTTCCCCTTTTATATGTTTATTATTTTTAGTATTCTCATCTTGTTTTTATTATTTTAGTTAAAAGTGGGAAATAGGAAAAATAATTCCAACAACTAATGTGATGGGAAATTTAATTATTTTTTTAATGAGATTCCTAAACTAATGGTAATAGTAATTCGACATCTTGTGATCATGTAAAAATGTGTTATCTTTAATTACGATTAATAATTGGAAATAGTTGAATTTCTAAACATATCAAATAAGATAATTATGGAATCAAATGGAATTTAAAGTGTTAAATATTATAAAGAAAAAAAGATTAAATTTCCTACATGATAAAAATGTGGGAAGAGGCACCAAGTAAAATTCCTTAAAGAAATTGTAAGATTCTTTATGTGTAGAAAAGGAGGGAAAAAGTAGCTAATTGACAAAGAAATATTAAGATTCTGGTTAAAAATATATAATGAAATAAATTTCAACCTAAGGAACCACTAAAAAATCAATATTATATAAATGGGGAACTTATTCATTATCTGATTCAATGCATTAATCCAATGATTAATTCCTAAGGTCCAATTTTATAAAAATCATTGAATTGGAATTATTGAAGTATTTAGCTGTTGGAACTTGAGAATCATGTTGTTGAAGAATTTTTAATAATTTTATGTTGGTTATAATAATCATGAAACTTCTATGTATTATTCTGTAGTAGTTTTTATTTAAGTATTTTCAAGAATATGTTGAATGGTACTAATGACATGGAAAGGTTTTTCAGTGGTAAAGTAATATTTTATGAAAAACATGTGACTGATGAAAATAAAATATTTCATATGGTATTGATATTGAGGTAATTATATTCAATTAATATTATTTGATTTTAGGGAGAAATAAGTTGTATAGAATATTTAGTGGTTAAAAACTGATTTAATGATTAATTTTATTTTGAGTATGTTTGTCATATATTTTGGAATGTTATATTAATCATATTAATATAGTTTTATAAAAAGGAATACCTGCATGTTGGGTGACAACTCATCATATCTAATAAGGCCATGGGGATTGAACCCACAACTGAAGGGTGATAAGGGTGTAGCACATACCACTGTCCTACAATATTTATTGGTTATTATAACATTGTTTTTACTTAATAAATTTTATGGATAAATATTAATTTGATTTTGGGAAACATATTTTAGGATCAAAACTTTTTAATTTTTTTAGTATTTTGAGGTAATTTATAGTATTTTTGGAAATGTTTCATTAGGATGAGATGTATGTAACCCTTAGGTATAACATTTTATTTAACATGAAAGGTTATTTGGGAGGAATACAATGAAATCCTTGAATGTTGAAATTATTTGAGATGTAGGCTTATTTAGTTATTGGATGGTTTAAATTGAACTTTGGATTTGGATATTAATATGAAGGTGTATTCATTTTCAAAATTATCTTACCATTTTCTAAACATTTTTTGTTTTTTTTAATGTCTAAAAACAATAATAATATCTTGATATAATTTTTTTTAAACATGTGATCTATTAGAAGTTAATTTTAGTGGTTCAGCCCTAAAAAATTCATCTTGAATACTCATTTCTTGTAGAAACAAATGAGATTGTGGTAAAAAATGATTAAAAGATGAAATTATACTTTTAAAGTAAGTATATTTCTTTGTTTTCTTAGTATATATGATAAAATGATCCCTCAAATTTAGGAAAAATATCTTGAAATAAAAATATTATTCATTCTTAATAAATCAATTATCTCTATTCTTTTCAAAAAAAATGGTATAATGTTATATCCTAAATTGTTCTTATTTTAAAATCCATGTTTTCACTTCTCAATGGATCTGTTCTCCCTAGGCCTTCGGCACTCTCATACCTCCCTCTCCTTCGATTAGGTTTTTTCTTGGATTAGAGTTTCTCCTCCTCCATCACTTCCCCTTTCTATCTCATGGTCTTTACCCCCCACACTCTTCTAGGATTTATCCTTAATTTGCATCAGATCTTCTGCCTCTCATATTTATTTGGTGATCTTACCCTTCTTTTCTCCCTTCTGGAACTCATGATGTGGGTTCCCTCAAATTCCCTAACCTCATTCTAGCCTCAGGTTTCATTGTGCCTATCCTAGTTGTATTTGGAATGGTGTTAACTAAGAGGCTTTGGTTTCTGTGGTTCGGAAAACGATGGGATTTTTGGTGCTTCTGGTTTCAGTTTTTTTTCTTGGTTAGCTTCTTCCTAATCAGCCTTAACCATGCTCTGAACTTAGGTTCCATTGCTCCTCTCCAGGTCAAATATAGAGAGATGGATACACTGAGGTTTTGGGAAATTAGTTTTGGCGGTTGTGGGTCTTCCCATTTGGGTTTCACTCTTAGTTTCCTTCAGGGTTTTATCCCTTGTTTCATATTTTTGTATGTCCTTTTTGGGTTTCATTCCTGGTTATGTTCTTCCCTTATTTGGATTTGTCTCAATGGAGGTCATTTTTTCTGTTATTCTTTGGTGGTGGTGGATGTCGATGATGAGTGGATATTGGTGTTGTCGTTGATGATGATTTGAGGGTGACAGCGGTGATGGTTTTCTAACAGTAGGATAGTGGTGTTGTTGGTGGCATCAAATGGTCTTCATCTTGACTATCTTCTAGGGGTGATGGAGGATGGTAGTTTTGATGATGATTTATAGGTTTTTTATTCTATTGGTTGGTAATGGAATGTTCGTGGAAGGATGACTATGAGGTTGAATAGGTCGTTCGGCTTTAGTGGTGGGTTTCTCCAATGTATTGCAGTGGTGATGGATGGAAATAATGAAGGTAGGTTAGGTTGGATACGATGGTAGGTGCATTTCATGATGATGGAAGGAGTCATTTTTGGGTAATGTGGGACTATTGGGTTGATCCTTCATCAGTTTTTGTGTTTTTATGTGTTTTAAAATTTGAATTTGGTATCTATTTGCATTGTTTTCTAGTTCGTGATGTTTTTGAGTTTCATGTTTCGGTTACTTCTTAACCAAAAAGTGGTCATTCTGAAAATCCAAAAAAATAGAATTTTCAGTCAGTCATGTTTTTACTTCTCACCAATGTTCTCCTATGAGGAAACCTAGTTATGTGATGACCATCATATTTTCATTTCCCACTTTTTAAGAGGAATTTTTATTAACCCCAGTCTACGATGTGGGTTTTACGTAATGGAATTTTAGAATGTAACACCCTTTATTACTGAGAAAATTTTAAAATTTTGAGGACATAATTTATTTAAGTGGCTAGAATGTAACACCCTGATATTTTAAAATAACACTATGTTCTATTTCGTATTCAACACACTACATAGAATTTAAGAAAACAGTGATATAATATCAAAATATAATTATTTAAATGTAATTGATATGACCTAACTATTAAATTAGTGGCCATGAATCATATTAACTAATGTATGAAATATATATCTAATTCTTAATCAATATAAATTTATTTAAAAATTCTTAATAAATAAGCACTCGGCTATAATAAATATATTTTATTCTATAAAAAATAACTTTCCTTCAAAAATGATTTTTATTTCCTTTTATGAGAAAATATTATATTTATTTATTTTTAAATTTTAGAAATTTCATTTTATAAATTGAAAATAATTTGGGAAATTAGTTTACTTATATTAACTTTTGGTGAAATTTTTTGATTTTTCATAAAATGTTGATTTTTCAGTGAATAGTGAAAAATACTGATTTTTAGTAAAAATGTCATTTATTTTTAATAAATTAAGTAATTTAAAAGTACCTTTATCATTTTAATTTGATTTCAATGTAACATAAGAATTATTTAGATATATTTCATTTAATTAATTACATTTAAATCATCTTTATACTAGATTTTAATATAAGTTTATTTTTAGGCTTTAAAAACACATTTTTTCGAAAACTGTTTTAAAGTGCATAATGATTCTCCATTTAAAAAACTAAATTACCCTATAATGAGGAATTATTAAAATTAAATTTATATTATATATATATATATATATTAATTTAAATTCATTTAATTATTATTAATTTTCATTTAGTTATTACAATATCATCTTATGCTTGAAAAATGCATTTCTTGAAAAACTGTTTTTTTGAAAAGTTTTTGATATTGATTTTAAATTAAATTATACCAATTATATCAATTAAGTTTGCTAAAATATATTTCATATTTGGAACCATAATATTTAATATTATATAATAATTTTAACTTAATTTTTGGTCATAATGAATGGTAAAAATAGTAAAAATATGTTGTCACGGTTAATGTTAAAATCAGTTTACCAAGGGGGGTAAAACTAAAGATATAAATTGATTAACATATTTAAAAACATTATTATTTTTAATTTTAGAGGTTTATATTATCATTATATATCCTTCAATTTTTTATTTTTCAATTTTGGAGGCACTTAGCTTGGAAGTGACTTCTCATTATTGAAATGTTTTGGGTATTTACAAGAATGTCACTCCTACTCCCTTATAAAAGGGCACTATAGATCCCCTCCTTTACACACTTAAAAAACCTATTTTTCATCCAATAAATTACAAAATAAATTCCTCAATTTAATTACCATTTCCTAGATGCATTATTATTATAATAAATCCAATCTAGGGGGATTTAGGTATAATCCTAAAAAGGTGGTTCAAAGAAGAGGTATTGCTCTTAACTAAGAATCTTTGTTTTATTTCTTATTACACCTCTTAAAATATATATCAATCATGATTTTATAATAAAATAATTATAATACATATATTAAGATATTATTATGTTAATTTTGTTGGACTCCTCATGTACTACTCATGTTTTAATGATCAAAAATCTTATTCAACCTAGTTAAATCTTGTAAATTATATCAAATCATGTGTATTAATGTTTAAAGTATTCTTATGATTTAAGAAGATCCATTAAAGATCTTAATTGATCTACATTCAGTTCAATTACTTTTTACTATATTTTGACTCACTTTATAATGATTTCTCTGAAAAATGATTATGTCTAATCCATTCTATGCTCATCATTGCTTAAGTCTGAATACAGTTATCTTGAAAAGTCTAAGACATTGTGAGTCTTCCACTGGTTATGTCTTTCTGGCACCATGAAGCAGAAATCGTGAAGCAAACACAGTGAAGTAGACACCATTAACATTGAGACACCGTGACCCTGAGACACCATGATCGTGAGACACTTTGACCCTAATACATCGTGACCCTGAGACACTGTGACTGCGAGACACCATGACATTCAGACACCGTGACCAATCCAAACATCATGTAAAGGAGAAATCATTTTTATGACATACAACATATCATCGGACAGTATAAGGTATGAGGTGAAGAATACATGCAACTTTTCGGCCCCAACACGTGATTTCCAAGATAAAAGAAAAGTGATGCCCAGAAATAAGATATACATGAGAAAGAAAACTAAGCGGGCATGAGAACTATAGCGAAGTACACACTTAGATAAAGTTTTAAAAAAAATAATGGCATATTTAATGAAACTTGACACTTCTGAAGAACAAACAAAGAATATTTTAAGCTTAGAGAAAATATTTTCACTATCAAACCTCATTAAGAACACAAGCGGAATTGAAACACTCTGTTTTACAGACAAGGACTTGAATTATGCATCTGATTGATCTCAGAAGTCCAAAGATGCAAAGACCAACAGTTAGAGCACTTTTAAACCTATCTCAATCTTTATTCTCTAATTGTGTATATTTTTATTAACTTTTGAGTAGTGTGTGTTTATGTATAATAACACACTCTTTCTATCGCATTAAACTAAAGGATACAGGATATCCTTACTCAAACACTCATTTATCCTTGTGTATACCCACGGATAAGTGTGGAAGACGTCCCTGTGTAGCCTAGTACTTTATACCCATGAAGAACTGTGGAAGAGGTCCCTGTGTGGACTGGATAGTCATGTGTGCTTTTGTTACCCCTGATCTAGGGTGTGGTTCAAAGTTTATTTATATAAAATTCCTTGTGGTAGGTGATCACCAAGTGGTGTGGATTATCTCTCAGCTTGAGACTGAACCACTTGTTTCATATCCGTTGTGCTGCTTAGTTTAGTTTTCTCTGTTTTACTGTTTTTATTCAGAACTCAGAAATCACAAAATTCACTTTGATATTTATACTTGGAAAGAAGTTATAACTGTCTTTTCTTAGTATAATAACTTCAAAAGTAATTTTAATAATTAATATTAATGGTACTGAGAACTAATCAATCTTCTAAGAAGTTATTTAAACAGTCAAACTCTTATAATAGTATAACCTTTATTAACTGGGTAGTATATAATCTTTTGGGAAATACCTTTTAGAAATAATTTTTACATAAATTTTTATAGTTACTCAATTCACCCCTCCCCTCTTGAGTAATCTACTCCGACCAACATTTTGTATCGAAGGTTTTTTATTAGGACTTTGTTTAATCTTATTCAACTGTGATTGTAGTTGAACCTTAAAGATCTTTAAATTTATATTAATTATAAATTTCTAGCTCTTTTAAAGTAATACTTTATTATGGATAAAATATTGGAAGGTTCTGCAACCAACAGACCACCATTCTTTAATGGAACCAATTATGCTCAACGGAAAATTAAAATTAAAATGCATTTAGAGAGTATGAGTTTTAAAATTTGGTCATCTATTATAGACGAATATATGATTCCTACTACTGATGGAATCACATGGGATGAACATACCAAAACTGCCTATAATAACAACTGCAAAGCTATGAATTCTTTATATTTCTTCTTAAGAGATGAGGAATTCATTAGAATATCAGCTTGTAAAACTTCCCATGAAATTTGGGATACCTTGTCTGTCTCACATGAAGGAACATATAGTGTAAAAGAAATGAGACTTAATATTTATACTATTAAATATGATAATTTTAAGATGAAATATGATGAACATATCTCTGACATGTATCTTAGGTTCAATGAGACCGTCAATATAATGATTTCTCTTGGAAGAGAAGTCACTACCAAGGAACAGATCATGAGAATTCTCAGATGTCTGCCTGACAGATGGAGGGGAAACTCTGTCTCTATTGGATAATCATGCGACATCATCAAACTACATATAAAAGAACTCGTTGGGAAACTGATGATGTATAAGGAAGAGCTGAAATTCAACAAGGAGGAGGAAGATGATTCAAAGAGGAAATCTCTTGCATTCAAGACCACCACCTCTAAGCACAAAGACAAAGGGAAACTGAAAGCTTCTATAGAAATTTATAATGATGAAAAATAATCATCTGATAGTGATGAATAAATGGCTCAATTATCTAGAAGATTTAAAATATTTTACAAGAAGAATAAATTTTTCATAAATCCTAACTTCAAGAGCAAATATAACCAAAAAGGAAATTGGAAGAAGGACTGGAAAAGAAGTGACAAGACTGATGAAATTTTCTGATATGAATGTAAGCACAAAGTAAATATCAAGGCTGACTGTCCAAGCTCAAATACAAAAAGAAATATGAGGACAAGTATGGGAAGTATAAAAAGGCAATGAAAGCAATCTGGAGTGCTTCTGAGGATAGTTCAAGCAACTCAGAGACATCACATAATGAACATGCTAACAAATCTGATATGTGTTTTATGAAAAACACATCTGAGGTAACACTAGACTCCTCTGTGCATAATTCATACTATTCTGGAGATGAGAGGGACTCTGAAAATATGACTAATAAAGAAACGTTTGAATATTGTAACATTCTTGAGGAAACATGCAATGAACTAAAAGAAAAATATAAATCATTAAATAAACATCATTCTCTTACCATAACTGTTAAATCTAAACTCACAACTAAAAAAGATAAAAATGATCAACTACTCAAAGAAAACAATTAATTAAAAATGTCTAATGATAAATTAAAGTGTGACCTAGAAAAGTTTACCAATGGGAAAGATACCCTTACTCAAATGCTAGGAAAAAAATTGCTCTTAAATACAACACCGGCACTGGTTATCAACCTGGAAAAATAAATCTAGGTAGAAAAAATTTTGTTTCAAAATCTAGGACATAAAGTTTTACTCCCAGTTCTGGAAACAAATAATCTAGTTTAAATCATGATACATATTCTACTGTTTCAAGTTTTTGTGGACTGAATAGAGTCTATTTTTCAAATACTCTACGTAATTCTTATAGGAAACCTATGAGGAAAATATGGGTTCCTAAATCACTTATCACTAATATTACTGGACCCAAACAAGTATGGGTACCAAAATCTGTTTTTGCTTAATATTTTTGTAGAAAATATACTTAAAGAGTTCCTATAAAAGTCTATGGTACTTGGAAAGTGTATATTCAAGGAACATTATAGGAGACTACTCATGCTTCAAGAACCTGAAAAAAGTAGATGGAGGGCATGTCACATTTGGTGACAATGCCAAAGAAAAGATTATTGACCTCATCTAAATTGGTAACTCTAATTCATTTTTGATTTCTAAAGTACTGTTTGTTAATGGATTAAAATATAATATTCTTAGTATCTCAAAATTGTGTGATGATGGATTTCATGTTATATTTGAAAAAGATGCTTGTAATGTCTTTAATTCTAATGGTGAATTAGTATTTTATGCATTAAGAATTGAAAATGTTTACTCTGTTAACTTAGATTCTTTAGCTTCTCAAAATGTTTCATGCTTAAGTGTATTTCATAGAGTCTTGGTCTAGCATAGGAGACTAGGACACTGTAATGTTCACTCCCTTAGAAAGATAATTAGAAAAGGCTTAGTTAAAGACTTACCCAAACTTGAGTTTCTAAATGAAAAAGTGTGTAACCCTTGTTAAAAGGGAAAACAACACAAAGTTTACTTCAAACCAAAGAAATAAGTGTCAACTTCTCAACCTCTCGAACTGGTTCACATGGATTTGTTTGGACCATCTAGAGTTTATAGTTTAAATGGAAATCATTATGTTCATGTTCTTGTATATGACTTCTCTATAAATACTTGGACCTTCTTTTTAGATCACAAAAGTGACGTTTGTTCTTATTTTACTAAATATTCCAAGTCTGTAGAAAATCTTAGTGGACTTAGGATTAAATCATTAAGAAGTGATCATGGAAGTGAGTTTGAAAATTAAGATTTTGAATCCTTTTTCTCAAAAAATGGTTACAGTCACAATTTAACTGCCCCTAGAACACCCCAGCAAAATGAAGTTATGGAAAGAAGAAATGGAACCCTGTAAGTGATTTCTAGAACAATGCTTAGTGAATATGACTGTTTCCTCTGGAAATGGGGATGACCTTGTTTATTTAAGGTTCAAACATTCCAATCGGTTTCTAATAGGTTTGTTCGTAGAACCGGAAACATCCAATGATTCTATATCCATTTGGACCTACTTTCCAAAGGTAGGTGCTCATTAGTTGTGAACCGATGAGGCTTAAGAATTTTCATTGGTTGAGAGGGTGGGAGTTTGGATGCATCACACATTTTTTGGGGGAATTATTGTCTACTCTAGGACTCTCTTTATAGATTTAAGTTATGTTTGTGAATCCTTATTAAATTACCAAGTATGAAAATGAGTTTTCCTTTAGATCTGATAATCAATGATTAGTATGTAGGAGATTTAGAGAATATTTTATATGTATTCTAGGTTCTTTATAGATAGAGAATCATCTGTATTTGTTAGAGATTATTAATCAATGGTATCCTTCAAAACATTGTATAGAAATCTCTTGGTCATTATGATAACCATACTAGTTTTAAAGCCACTCAGTGGGGCACTTGAAGTTTATTGTCATTCAGAATGATGTGGATTATTTTAGAGTTGGGATCATACCTGCAGATGGGCTACCTACATATCCTTGTTTAGAAAGGGAATCATAACCCACATAGTTTGAGTAAAGAAGTATGATATTTATATATGATTGATGGCTCAAAGAAAGATTTCATAATTACTTTTATGCTCTAAGCTCACGTGAGTCATGCTCGATGTGAGAAACAAGAGGTATTGGTAAAACCTGATGATTTTTCCATGAAAGATTCAATCATAAGAAATGATTTGGGGCTTATGTATGTATGACTGCCCAGATAGATGAAGATTAGGATTTACTTCAGGGAAGAAACCTAAGAACAAGTTCCATAAAGGTATATGTGCTTTATGGAGATTTGGGTACTTAACTTAGGACTTAATCCTGAGAAGGATTTCCAAGTTAGAGGGGACTTATGATTTGGTTTTATTCCTGAGAAAGAAGTCCAAATCAAAAGAAATTAAGACTGGTTAAGAGAAATTATGACTGGGGATTATTCCTGAGAAGGAGGCCTAGGTTAAAGGGACTTGAGAAATGTGGATTATTCCTGAGAAGGAGGCCCAGGTTAAAGGGAATTAAGAACTGGGGATTATTCCTAAGAAGGAGGCCCAGGTTAAAGGGAATTTAGAACTGGGGATTATTCCTGAGAAGGAGGCCCAGGTTAAAGAGAATTATGACTGGGGCTTACTCTGGAAAAGGAGGCCCATGAATAGGGGACTTGGGGATTACTCCTAAGGAGGATGCCCAAATTAAAGATCTTCTCATCTTAAAGGATGAGGTTGAATGAATGAAATCTCTCACCTTAGTGACATGAAGATATTTAAATCACTAGGTTTTGAGAGATGTTCCACAGAATTCCTTTCAGATAAGGAATCCAACCAAGGAATCATGCCATAAATGGCTTTGAAGAGGGTTCTGAAGTCTAAATCTTGAAGAGGATATGTGGATTTGAATAAAAGAGCTAAATAGGCAGGAGGGGTACCCAAAAAGAGGTAGGTGCGTAGGTCCTGTTTGGGTGCGTAGGTCCGGTCGCGCAAGTATACCTGCGCGGCATAGGTGTACTTTCATGCCTGTTAACCAATGGGGTAATACTTGGGCGAGACTTGGCTCAAGCCCTTAGTATTATCCCTAAAGGCTTACAAAAGGGTGGTGTGCTGGTTATATTGAATGGATAAGGCGGTGCGCAACTGTCTTCATTTCCCTTAAGGGTTAGAAACTTAGGCGTGCAGGTGTTGATGAATTTCAACACTTAGGTCTTGTTCCCCCTCTTTAGATATTCTATTCTGGGTAAGAAATTACTTTAGAAGTGTTCGGAAGACTTCAAGAAGAGACTAGGGCGCCGAGAGCTGAAATCTGAGTTTTTTGGATTTTTTTCCCCTAAAATGGAAGGCCCACAAGGGGTATTTATAGGCTACTGAAGACCTTGGGAGAAAATCAAATAGGGCACACAGATATACCTACGTGACCATCTTAGAACTTGCGCGGCCCATGCTTAAAGAAATCCATGCTCATGCCTTTATTGAGTTTTGATGTTTCTTTAAAGGATGAATCACTTTGTGTTTATGGTATTTCCCTTTTCATTCGTTAGACTTTGTGACAGAAAGGAGTGTCAACGAAAGTCCCCCATCAGAGTTGGATCCGAAATGAAGGAGGATTTGACTCTAAGGTAAAGCAGAAAACCAAGGGAGAACGGCGCGCAAGTTTTGAGCACGCTGGTAGTGGCGCATAGGTGCAAGCCGCAGAGGCCTCGGTGCGCAGGGATGTGTCCTTGCCTATAAATAGGCATGCCATTCTCACAAAAAGAACCCATATTTAAACACTTCTGAGCTCTCGTCGTGCAGGTTGATCTCATCGTGTAGGTTGCTAATTTTCTGCGGTTTCATTGCTTCTGTTCGTGTCGCTCTGCTGTAGAGGTATTTCAACTTGCGCGGTGATACCTGCACGCCAAAACCTGAGTGACACAGTTACACTTGCGCGCCAAATTTGTACTTGAACGCCTTAATTCCTTAGCCAATTTTTTCACTTTTCTTCACAAATTTTATAAAAAATCAACTCACTTAAGAGTTAATTATTCGACCTTTTTGTAGATTCAATGGCTCCTAGAAGAATTGGAACGGCTGATGAATTGGCTAGCAAGCAAATTGATGACCTGATGAACGTTGTTGGCCATGATTACTATGATATCCGTGATAGCACTCTTCCAGATTTGGACAAGTACTTGAAGAATTATCATCATAATTTTCCACAGAGCATCTACTTGCCTCTGTATGGGCATGTTCATCTACAAGAAGTCAACATTCCAGAGGCAAAGAATTATCTTCCGCATTCTTGGTTTCATACTTACACCAATTTTGCTTCAGCAAATATCTCAATGGGAGGATCATTTGTAAATACTGTAATAGTGGAGAAGGCCTATATAATGCATCATAGCCCTTGTTCCCCAGATCTGAAACCTCACAATCCTGAGATGCAACCACATTGTTATCCTTCAATCTTCCGAAATTATCAGATGGATCAATCCAAAGGTTGGAAGAAGAGTTGGGACTTCCGTCCTGGAGGAGGTGTGAAGCCAACTTGGATGTGGTCATATCGCGTGCGACAAACTTGTGAAGATTTTGTCAAGGATTTGAAAGGAGCTGCAATATATGAAGCCATCTAGGCTGGGCAGACATATGTCTACAGGAATGATGAGTTTGTGCTGGAGCTAATCAGCCGCTGGAGCCCAGAAACCAATTCTTTCCATCTGACTCATGGAGAAGTAGGCATCAGTTTGTGGGATGTCTACAAGATCTTAGGGGCTCCAATTTTGGGTGATATGTATGATGAATTCATCCCCCCCAAGGCGACTTGAGATGATTCGGAGAAGACTCTGGCTTTAGCTCGGGAATTATTAAAAAATTTATACAAGCTCAAGAACTCAAAGACTTCCGAAACTAATTCTAGAAATGATATTCATCCAGAAGAGTCGATGGATATGTTTCTTACCAAGAAGGTGGTGAAGGGGACCACCTGTACTCTTCCTACTATTTTCCCCAAAATAGAGAAGAGGGGTGCTATTGGCACATTCTGGCCGACCCTAGAAGTAGGAGAATTTGAGAAGTGAGGATACGAAGTGGATCAGAGAATCCCAAAAAAGACTCATCTAGCAGGCTTATTAGCCTTGTGTCTCAGTGTTTATCTTTTTCCAGTCAGGGATTCGAAGGGAGGCATTAGGACAGGGACCTTCGTTGTTGCATCCATGTTGGCTGAGAAGAAAATGGTTGGGTTGGCCACCCCCATTTTTGGAAAAGATTCATAGGATCTTACTCCATGTATTTATGGGTAAGTCTCCTTTGAGAATAGTGGGACCATTAAAAGTTTTGTGGGGATGGATCGCCACTCCTTTCAGGACCTATGTTGTACAGAATGGAGTACAGGTTCCTAGAAGTTCTTTCAGGCCATCAGTGCAGGCATTTTCTGGAGTTGCTTCATTAGCTCTCAACATCTATGACATGAAGGTGAGGCTGAGCATGTACAAGGAATTCAATTTCTTTCCTTATGGAAACCCACCAACCGGGAGGTTTTTTGATGATGGAACAGCCGGCCTGGAACTGAGGTCATACACTCTGGCTTGTAGAGATGGTGTACTGGCCACCAGGATTGAAGGAGAGATTATATGTGAGGCCTATACTCCATACAGATTTGCACGCCAATTCAAGTGTCTGCAGCAGACTGTTGTATCCCCTCCTGTGCATGTTAGGTCAGAGCAGCATCTGATGGTTTCCTGACAACTATGGTTGCTGACATCTATGGAGAAAACGGGGGTAGTGTTTGATATACCAGTTGATAAAGTGGTGAGTAACTTGACTACAGAGTATGCCGAGAACTGGATAGCATAATACCCTGAACGGGTGTTGAATCATCTGGTTTATCAGGTGGGGAAAAAGAAAATAACTATAGAGAAAGAAACCCTTCATCTGGAAGGTAACGCTTCCCCACCTAGAGCTGATTCACCAGGTTCCTCACTTAGGGCTGACTCGTCGGATTCCCAAGATGGGGATGATGAGGCACAACATGCGGAAAAGTGTCCTCTTCCCCACCTAGAGCTGATTCACCAGGTTCCTCACTTAGGGCTAACTCGCCGGATTCCCAAGATGGGGATGATGAGGCACAACATGTGGAAAAGTGGCCTCATGCCAGATATAATCCTCCTGTCAGAATCAAGAGACCCACTCCATCGATTCCTAGTGATTTACTTCATTGAGGAAATTTAATCGCCATTAATTTATAAAGCAAAAAGTTTGATTTTATTATCCTTTATCTGTAGTTTCAGAAGCTGGAAAGAAGCTGAAGTCTAAGATTGTAGGAACCTCCTCATAGCCTTCTGGTACACACACTGAATATCTATGTCCAAAGGTTGTCCAGAAATGGCGTAGTTTATATTGCGATGCTGAAACTGCCTGGCTGGATCTGTGCGAGGGACTACACATCCCTGGAATAGGGAATCTTCGGGCCTCCACTGATATCCATTTCGAGGATAACCCCGATGAAGTGTGGGCTTACATAAGAGATCTAGATATTCTCATATATGCCATTGATGATTTCATTCCTTTCACCAAGCGGGTGAAGGAAATGATAGATCATGGAACCACTGAGGGGACTAGTGGTTCTGGAGATGAGGAGTGGCACGACTAGGTGGCTCCTGAAGATGTAAGTTTCTTTCATTATTTTCTTTATAACTTGATTCCAGTTAAAGATTTGTTACTCAAGGAAATTACTTTCTTCATCCTTCAGCTTTCAAAGAAAGGAACTACTGAGGTTCCTTCACCATTGTATAGCCCTGGTGGTACTGCCATCGGGGCTAATGAATCTCCTCACGAGCCGGCCGGGATATCTCCAAGACAGCAGGCCATGGAGGAGGAGTTAGACATGTCTCTTCATTCTCCAATTCCTGTATTTGGATATGATGATGTCATCACTCCCAAAAATCCAAAGAAACAAAGACATCGAAGGAAGAATTCCACAGCTGAACGTTTTATCAGTAGTGGTAAGTCCTTCGGATAGTCATGAGTCGTAACCCATGAAAATATTGCTCATACTTCTTGGGATTGCAGGGGCTTCTTCAATTTCCCCTTTGAGGGAGAGGATTGACCCTCCTTTGAGGACGACAGAGGGTACTGGTGAACAGTCAAAAGTTCATGTTGGCTTGGCTGCTCTTGAAGAGGAGCCAGCATCTGTTCCCAGTACCACTCCTGCTGCTGCTGCAAGGAGAGAAGAGACTACTTATGGTAAATTAACAATTCTTCATAATATGTTGAATGAAAACATCAAATGACTTCCATTCTGTGATACTTTAGGTTCAACCCCTGCATCGGAACATTTATCATCCACTGCAATTGACGCTGCAATTTTATCTGAAGATGATGTCTGCGGGCAGAGGTCGCAGCATGAAGGTCACCAAGAAGACATATCGAATTCTCCCACTGGAGAGACTAACCAGGAATCTGAGATAACATTGGATGAAATGATGGAACTTGTCACATCTTTTGAAGATTTTTTAGATCATGTTAAATTACCATGTAATTTAGAAGATTTGGGACGTGAGTGTTATCCTTTGTCCTGTTAAAATAACTTCTTATTACATATCTGATCATGATTGGTTCAAAAATGTACAGTTCCATTTGAGAAAGCTATTGAACTGCCAATGCTTGAAGGGGGTATGGACAACCCTACTATTGTAGAGACACTAGCTCAAGTGGATCTGAATCTGGTAGAGTTTCCTGGTACTCGTCTTGAAAATATTGTTGAAGCTAGGAAAGACGGGGATGAGCCTTCTCCTGCTATTGATCTACCGTTGGGTATGAGATAACAATATTTTTAACTATACTTAATTTTCAATACAACTTAATCAACTTTTTTCATCATTTGAACCCAAAAAAAACTTTCAATTGACTATAAAGGGATGTCAATTTCAGTGGCTAGATCTGGAGGTGAAGACTCAGCCTCTGCCCCAACGGGAATAGAAAGTGGAATAACAAGGGTTAGGGGGAGGATCATAACAGGGAACTTCTCTAAGTGCATTAATCTCGGATTATATTCCCCCATGTGACAGTGATGTTGAGTCAGACTCGGAAGTACAAAAGGTGCTCCAATTTTCACGATGCAAGGCGTGGCAGAACATATAGAAGATCATATCTAAAGTGACTCTTGAGGAGATTTCTTCGAAGATCCTGCGACTTTCATCCATGTTCGTCATGATGGGAATTAGCGGTTTTGGATATCAAGAGATCCATGATGCGGTGAAACAAGTCATCTTAAGAAGGGAGTAGAAGCAAAAGTACCATCAAGACTTGACCAGGGTGAGGCTGTTAACCAATGTCAGTGAATTTGAAGCTGCAGTGTCCTGAGCTGAGGCTAATCATGCTGCCAAGTTGAAGGAGATGAAGCATAAGATCAAGGAGAAAGTTGTACAATAGATGCACCTTCAGCAACAGTTAGATGTTGTTACTGGGGAACTTGACCAGATTAATAATTCACTGGAATGAGTTCAAACAAATGGTATGAAAGCCATCGTTGAAGCCAAGAAATCACTCCATCAAGCTGAAAATAGTGAAGTTGGTCGAGTTCATGAACTTTAAGTGGCTGCTGATAAAGATCGGGATGTCGTGAATCAAGTGAAGAGTTATGTTGACAGCCTCTTGTAGTTCTTGGAAAAGAGAAGAGACTCTAGTCTATGGATGTCCTTCTAACTTTTTGTGCATCAATGAAAAACACTTTCATCTTCAATAATTTGCGCATACCCTCTTTTTCTACATGTTTAAATTTTTACCTAATCCAATGGGCCTAGTAATCATAGTTTGATTTTTTTCTAGGATTATTATAAATAACCCTACAAACTTTGAATCTTTTTATTCCTCAATATTACCTAAATCATACAAAATGTATGTTTAGTGAGCTGGGACTTGACTTTTATTCATATTTCCCTTGTCTTTTGTGGGTAGTTTAAATTCATGCATGTCGGACATAAAAAGGCTAATGTTTAAGCTCGAAATAGCTTTGACCGAATGGATTAAAATTGACTCAATTCCTTGATAATTTATCTGAAAACATATTACCATATTAAGTATGAGGGAAAATATGTAAACTATGACTTAAGAAATTTTGAATCTTAGGAATGATGTGAAAAATGTATAAAAGGCATTAGAATAAGTACTTCCTAAGAATGAAGTTACCACTATTTAACAAACACATTAGGGGGTTGAATTATGCAAGGCCGCTTAAGGGAATTGGTTGCATAGTCAAATAATAGCATCTTTTGGTTGATAGGTCTGTTATGTAGACTACTTATGAAAGGCCGCCTAAGGGCACGTTCTGTATAGTCAGGAAAAGGAACTCTCGGAAATTTTACTTTTCTATTGCTAAAAAGCCAATGAAAGTTTACGGAGATTCAAATTTTCCAAATCATAGAGTGTGATGTGTGGAGATAGGTACTTGAATATGTAGAGGATATTTCCAATCAAGATTTTCAAAGAATTGGATGAATGTCACTCCTACAAAGGTATGACCCAAACGTAGGTAAAAGAAATATAAACCACAGACTTGAATACTTTCAGATCATGAAAAATAATATGGGACAAGTATGTTAAGGATGGCTATTTTTTGCGGATCCTTACATATTGTCATTAAGAAAAATAAGGAAAAAAGAGGTTTTATTCCCAAGAATGAAGTTACCATTATTTGAAAAACCTGTTAGGGGATTTAATTATGCAGGACCACCTAAGGGCATTGGCTGCATAGTCAAATAATAGCATCTTTTGGCTGACAGGTCCGTTATGTAGATTATTTATGCAAGGCTGCCTAAGGGCACGTGCTGCATAGTCAGGAAAAAGAACACTCGGGTATCAAACATTTTGTGACCAGAAGTCAAGAAAGGGTTATGGATATCTGAAATTATTTAAGGTTAGGAGTATAACACATCAAAAATGGGCATTGTCCAATGTGTGTAGAGATACACAGACCAATGCTAACCATAATCATGTTGTGGCTGGGTCCTGAATTGAGGTGTTGGACTTAACTACGTATCCCATAAGGATGGGAATCAAGCCATACGTAGTTATTGGAATGCAGTTTAATGTCATGTGGGAGGAGGGTGTAGGGGATCTTAGTTTAGGATCATAGAGATCGTACCATAATGAGGAATACACATTGTGTGTTTTATAAACCTGATGTGAATGAAGACCAGGGTTTTCATACCACATTCATGTTTTCACAAGGGGACTTTTCATCCAAGGGACTGAAAGTGGAATTTGGGGTTAGACCCAAAGACTTGGGGCTGGATTCAAGGGACGCTCAAATGTTTCTACGTATCCCATAAGGATGGGAATCAAGCCGCACATAGTTCTTGAAATACCCTCTGCAAAAATTTGGTTCTTACAAGTGAAGGGTGAAAGGGGACCTTAGTGCAATGATGGATTGACCCAAGATAAAAAGTTCAGGCATTACCATGTATTCATGTAGTCTTTGTAATATAACATGATTGGAAATCAATGTAAATAATGATTCCCTCTTAGGTGATGGTATCAAATAATGTTTTAGTTTATTGTCGTATAGGACAAAAGTGTGAATAGTTTAATGTCATATAGAAAGGATGATGGTGAACCAATGTAAAAAAAATATTGGTTCTGGGGGCAGTTTCATGAATCAACATCGTATAAGACAGAGGTGAACTGATGTGAAGAGATTGGTTTTGGGCTTGAACCTCAAGAGGTTGCCTACGTACCCATCCTAGAAGGCAAGGATCAAAGTCTGCATAGTTCGATTGAAGAATGAATTTGTAATCAAGTTGTTCTTAAGGACAACGACCTAAAAAATAGTGTCGGGACATACACATGGTTAGCAGCCCAGATAGGGTGTTATGGTTGAAGTTTACTCTAAGCTCATGTGAGTCATACTCAGTCTGAGAAATAAGAGGTAGCAACAACCTTAATGATGCATAGTTTAATTTCATGTTGGAAGAAGAAGGGATTGTTCAGTTTAATGTCATGCATTAAGGATTTAGGGGGGGATTATGCAGTTTAATGTCATACAGTGAGGACAATGGGGACACAATTTAACGTCATGTTGGACGTATTAGGGACTTTTTCATAGTTTAACGTCATGTGGGATGAAGAGGTGCATATTTTAATGTCGTATAGCTAGGACGACATAGTTTAATGTCATGTTGGACATTGGGGTGTTGTACAGTTTAGCATCATGTAGCTAAGACGTAAGAGGGACAATACAGTTTAACGTCATGTTGGATGATGGTGTGAATAGTTTAAGGTCATATTCATAGACCGGAGTGATGTATTTGTGTTATACAAAATACTTCTTCAGAAATCTGGCATTGGTTAGAGTCGTTATGAGTTCTCCATCCATTGAGATTAAAGAATAAGATCCATTGGAGTAGACCTTATGTATTGAGTAAGGTCCTTCCCACTTTGGCTCAAGATTTGGAGGCTTCTTTCCCGGTATCATTAGAGTTCTGAGAATCAATACCAATTCTCCCTGAATGAATGAATGAAGACGAACTTTTTTGTTGAAATCTCATGCTATTCGATTCTGATAGACTTCCAAGTGGTGCAAGGTGCACAATCTTTTCTCATCTAATCATTCCAATTCATCCAATCGCTTTTGAGATTGTTCATCTGTAGACGGTTGATCAAAAATGGATACTCTGAGTGAGGGTAATTGAACCTCAATGGGCAAGACTGATTCTATTCCATATACCAATGAATATGGAGTTGACCGTGTTGCAGTGCGGGTGGTGGTCCGATAAGCCCATAAATCATGAAAAATTTTATTAGGCCATGAATTTTTATCTTTATCCACCATCTTTTGCAGTATGTTTTACAGAGTCTTGTTGAAGGATTCTATTTGGACATTGGTCGTTGCATGATACCAAGAGGAATGGTTGGATTTGATGTTGTATTCTTGATAAAACTTCCTTACCTTGGATGAATAGAAGTTGGTTCCATTGTCCATCAATATGGTATGAGGGACAACAAATCTGGTAATGATGTTAGACTTTATGAAGCTAACAATGCTTTTAGAACTAACTTCTTTGAGGGGTATTTCCTCTACCCATTTGGAAAAGAAGTCAGTAGCAGTAAGAATGTACTTAAACTGCTTGGATGTAGCTAAAGGATAAGGTCCTACTACATCCATTCCCCATGTGGCAAATGGCCATGAGTATTTAGATGTATGAAGAAACTCTAGGGGTTGATGGATGAAATTGGCATGTACTTGGAAAGAATGACACTTCTTAGTGAAATAAACACAATATTGTATCATCGTAGACTAGAAGTATCCAATCCTTCGAATTTGATCAGATAGTCTGTGTCCAGACTGATGGGAACCACAGACTCCTTTATGCACTTCTTTCATGACAGCCATTGTCTCTTCACCATCAATGCATCTGAAGAGAATTCCATCAAAACATCTTTTGTAGAGAACTTTATCTAGGTGATCTGGGCTATCATAAAGAGTAAAATTGACCACATTTCACCGGATTTGTTCTTTCCCATCTCTATTAGGTGGAAGTGTTCCATTTTGAAGATATTCCCTGATAGGTGTCATCCATCCTATAGTATGACCATATGGTTCAGAAATGGGACTAATTTCATTGATTTCCTCTATTCTGGTTTGAACATAAGGTGAAATTGTATGAAGGTGGGAAATATTGATGATTGTCTCATCCTGATTTGGATCTTCCAAAGCTATGGCTATATTAGCTAGTGCATCAACTTGGGCATTTTGTGATCGTGATACATAAGAAAATGTCATTTATAAAGGAAATTATGCCATTAACTCTCTGACGTAATCATACAAAGGGATTGACTCTTCTTTTATGATGGCATAATCCCCATTGACTTGTTTGATTACCAATTCTGAATCACCTTTCACCTTTTAGTGATTCACTTGTGCCTGAAGTGCCAACTCCAATCCTGCGATGAGAGCTTGATATTATACTTCATTATTGGTATTGCCTTCCCAAAATAAGAATGAATAGTTCATCACTTAATTTTTTGGAGAAATAAGTACAATTCCTAACCCAACTTTATTGAATTTAGGATCTTCCATTTTCTTCCCTGTTGGACTTCCGGAAGCACCATCAAAGTACATTTCCCATGTTTGAATATTATCTTGAATAGAGAAGACTTCTTCATCAGGAAGGTCAATATCTGAAGATGCATCTTCTACTGAAGGATGTTCAACAAGGAAATCAGCTAGAGCTTGGCCCTTTATTGGCTTTTGAGACACATACTGGATATCAAATTATTGCAAAATAATTGCCCACCTTTCCAGACATCCTGTAAGCATTGGACAGCTAAGGAAAAATTTGAGCGGGTTATTGCGAGATACCAATTGGACCTCATGATGTCGCAGGTAGTGTCTAAATTTCTAAACTGCAAATATTAATGCTAGGAATCACTTTTCAGTATCTGAATATTGAGTTTCTACTTCAAGCATAGTCCGACTGAGATAGTAAAGGTTGTTTTCATTCCCATAATCATTCTTCTAAGCAATGAAGGCACCCAATGATCACTCTAAATCTGTCACATAAATAATAAGTGGTCTTCCTTAAACAGGTGGAATTAATACCAGTGGACTCAAGAGATATTTCTTGAGAATATTGAATGCTTCTTTATATTCTTCATTCCACTGGTAAGTGACTCCCTTCTTTATCAATTTGGTGAAGGGTAAACTTTTGCCTTCCAAATTGGTGATGAAACGCCGAATATAGGCCAAGTCTCCTTGAAGTCCTCTCAATTATTTCAAATTCCGAGGAGGTGACATACCAAGGATTGACTTTGTCTTCTCAGAATCGACTTCAATACCATGATGGCGTACAACAAAGTTGAGAAATTTTCCCGAGGTTACCCCAAAAGCACATTTTAAGGGGTTCATCTTCAAATTGTGTTGTCAAAGTTTGTAGAATATGAATTCTAAATCATCCAAGTGATTAGAACGTTGTTTGGATTTAACCACCAAATTTTCCACATAACATTCAACAAACTTCCCTAAAAAGGGTTTGATGATACGATGCATGGCACGCTGATACGTTGCGCCTGCATTCTCCAGGCCAAAGGGAATTACCCAATAGCAAAACACACCCTGAGGGGCTCTAAAATCTACAGACTCTTCATGTTCTGGAGCCATTCAGATTTTATTATACCCAGAATATCCATCCATGAAGGAAAGTGATTCATAGCCAGTTGTTGCATCAATTAAGAGTTCTGTGATCAGAACTGGAAAATCATCCTTAGGACAATGCCAATTAATATCACTAAAATCAATGCAAACTCTAATTTGTCCGTTCTTCTTTTTCACAGGGACAATATTAGCCAACCACTTGGGATATTTAACTTCTCTGATGAAGTTATCTTTGATAATCTTATCCACTTCATCTTAAATTTTTGAAGTATAAGTTGGGTGTGTTCTTCTCGCGACTTGTTTAAATCCTCGATGTTCTTCTGGAAAACCCAAACGATGAGTAGCAACATCAGGATCAATCCCTAGAATCTCTGTATAGTTCTAAGAAAATATATCTCAATTTTTCTTTAAAAATGAAATATACATTTCTTTCTCTTTAGGAGTCATGGCCGCACTAATTAAAGTGGGGCATGGATATTCTTTTGTACCCAGATTTATTTCTCTGAGTTCATCCACAGTGGTAGAGATACCCTCTTCAAATGCTGGAGGAGCATCTCTGAGATCTTCCTCTTCTTCTTCAACGTGTGTTATTTATTCTGTTTCTACTTACATAGTAGATGATGAAGCATAATTTCCATGATCAGAAGAGATGTTAAAATTTGAAAATCTTGAAGAAGAAGCTTCCATTTCTGACCCTATTAATGATGAAGGGTCTTCCTTGGGTAATAAAGAGGAGACGATGGATTGATAATCGACATCATAGTTCACCTATGACATTTCCATAACTTTTTCTGGCCTGGTTGGTGAAGTATAGACTTGCTGGATTTCAGCGGATGAAATGAATACATCTCTATTTGAGTTTTCATCATTGCTTGGTGAATCACCAATTTCTCTCATGCTGTCTAGCTTGGTTTTCATAATTGACATTATGGAAGTTTTCATAAGAGTATTTGGATTCGGGTCTATCCTGTCAATTTGACTAATAGGCAACACATAATCTGTACTCACATGTGTGAATGGGTTTACTGAAATCTTTTCCAAACCATATGGAGCATTAACTTTGGTAACCTCTCTTGTTGTGGATTTCTCCTTACCCTCCATGTGATAGAATTCCGCCTCAATGTATTGAGATTCACATGTTTTGAATGGGGCCTTATCACCATAAAATGTCCCAATTTGACCATTGAAATAATATTTGATACATTTATGGTATGATGAAGGGATAGCCACATGTTGATGTATCCAAGGTCTTCCAATCAAGATATTGAAGGTTGTGTCATGTCGAACAACCATGAAATCTGAATTGGATACAAGATCTCCAAACTGGGTTCTGAGTGTAATCTCTCCCAGAGGTTCTTGTTCATTTTTATCATATCCTTACAACATCAAAGTAGAAGGAGATAAATCGGATTCGATGAGGCCCAATCGATGAAGTGTACGAATGGGGATGAGGTTGACTCCTAAACCATTATCAATGAAAGCTCTTCGGATGTCTACATCATTGAACTTTCTAGATAAATACAAAGGTCTAATATGTCCATGCACAACATCATCTTCATCTTCATCTGTGAAAGATATCACTGCATGGAATTCTGCAGGATTATTCTCTACATGGTAGACTTCAGCTGCAGCAATTTCAGTTGCAAATTCCTGAGGACTTGACAAAGCCTCAATGAGTGCCTCTCGAAGATCCTTTGATAAATTCAAGGCATCTAGAATTGATAACTTGGTTGGTACTTGGGCCAAATGTTTCAAGACATCATATTTTTGATCCAAAGGTCTATGTTTCCCAACAGGAACATGTGGTTTTGTAGGTTCCTTAGAAGATGATTATTTGGAAGTAGATGCTTCTTGTATCAGGGTAGGAGTTGGAAATACTCCTGGATTTGGAAAATTAGACTGACTAGGTCTATTTACTTGCTGAGAGAAAGAAGGTGTAACCTCCAACTGATCGTCCAGAATAATTGTGCCAGGACTGAATCTGTCATGCATGGAAGAACTATCTTGTTCCTGTTGAGCCTACTGAAGGGCTCTACCACGAGTTTCTACTGCATACACAGTTCTAGCAGGGGTAGAATTGGAATAGTGGATTCTAGGATATCCATGTCTTCCTCTGTATCCCAGACCTCTAGAATTCCCTCTGATTCCTCTATTGGATACAGGGAACTCAGGCTCATCAAAATTGAAACTGTGACTGGCATATAGATCTGTTAAGTGAATCATGTTAACAGAACCAAAGATCAGCTCTTCATCTGATGAGGACTCTGCTTGATTAGCCAATTTAGGTTGTGTCGTTTGGTGGGGCAATGCCCGTCGCTTTGAAGTAGATGGCATAAAATCTTCCAGAGTCAAAGACAACTTGGGCTTTGACACGATCTCATCTTCTTCTGACTATTCCTCTTTCTTTGAATTATGTCGTTTCTTTGATGATTTTCCTTCTAATGAAGGGGGTTTTGTTGTGGCATTCATAGAAGAAGACACAATAGGTTTCTTCAATTGAGTCCAAAAAATGGCATGAGTTCAGTTGATCATTTTTATGACCATCCAATCATCATATTTCTACGCATTTTTGCTTTTTACTTATTTCCACTCACCTTCTTCCTCTGTATCTGTAGCAGTAACACATGCTACCTGAGCTGAAGAATCTTTTAGTTTTACTTGTCCCGAGTCTACCATCTTTTGTAGGAGGTCTTTGAAGACAAAACACTCCTAAATGGGATGTCCCAACATTTGATGAAATGGGTAATAGTTGGGATGGTATTCATCTCCTTCCTTGTTTGGCCTTTTGGGCCTTGGTAATTGAACCAAATTATTTTCCAGATCCGAAATGAAGTAACCAGGAACTTGTTCATTTCAGAAAGAATAAACTTTTCTCTTTAGATCCTCAAATTGTTTCCGTATTTGATCTCTTTTATCATCTTGACAAAACGTCCTCTATTTTTGACGCTCAGGAGGTGGAGCCCTTCGATAAGATTAAGGTTTTGAAGTAGAAGAAGGTACAGGTGCTTGTTTAAGTGTAACTATAGCAGTCTCTGCTTTACCCATTCTCCTTACTAGAGCTGATGGAATTACATGAATTTTATCCTTAGTCTTCGTAAGAGAGTCTTCAATCTGCTGAGCGATCGAAGTAAGGTCTCAAAACCCTCCTGTGTATTTCACAGGGATCAACGGTGTGCGTAATTTATTACGCAAATTTTCTACACAGATTGGCAACAACTCTTCTTGAGGGAGTGTTAAGCTTAGGGGAATATGTTAATCCCTTCCAGCGAGCAATGAAATCTGAAACTCTTTAATTCTCCCTTTTCTTAAAATTTTTAAGATCAAAAACTATTGTCTTTGGAAAAGTTGAGCTGAATTGAAGAAGGAATCATTGACGGAGATCCTCCCACCCGGTAATTGACCGAGATTGCAAGCTTGTATACCTGACAAAAGCAGGCCCTTGTAATGACTGTAAAAAACACCTGAGCTTAACTAATTCTTGTTACTAAGAGGTTCCCATCATAGGATCACAACAAGAAACAAAATGTGTTAAGTGTTGCTCTGGGTCTCCCAAACCATTAAATATTGGGAATGTAGTACTTGAAAAATTTGATGGGGGGGAATTGCATCAACCCATTCAGGGTAAGCTCTCTTTTCTGGTTGAATTTGTGCATTCTTTCCCTCCATAGATTCCAACCGAGATGTTAATGACTCAATGGTAGTTATTAACTTTTGAGAAACATCCAGTTGAACTTGGACCTGAGCATGTGCAATAACTGGAGCTTGGACAGGTGTGGTGGTTGGTACTACAACTTATGGTAGCACCACTGATTGTTGTTGTGCATGAACCATAGGAATAGACCTATGAGGTTGTACTGGTAAAGGAGGATAATCTTGATCCACCTTAGTAGCTGCAACAAATTCCCTTGGATGACTGACTCTAGCACGCTTAGGAGGAAGACTACCTTGAAGTAGTTCTGCATTCAACCTCCTTAATTCTTTTATTTCTTCCTCCTATTGTGCAAATCTTTTCTCTAGTGAGAGTGATTGGCCTTCTCCAGAGGGAGGGTGGAATGTAACTTGATTCTTTCCTTTCCCATTGTTAGATGCCTTTAGGAGAGGGGGAAGTTGGTTACTTGAAGGAATACCTAGATTCTGGGTAAGCCTTTGGTTTCGTGTACGCACACCTTCTTCATTTGCCTCTGTGTACACAGCCTCTTGAGAAGGAACTTATTCATCTGATCCCTCTGAGTGAGACTCATATAGGGGATCAGCAACAATGACATTGATGACATTAATTTATGTATAATGCATTGCATCCCTTCTATTGGCATTTCTATGATACTGTCTTTTTCCATGTCCCTGATTAGGCACTGCCTTCTGTTGAGTCGATCCCTTAGGAACTTATTAACGAACCGTAATTTGGAGGGAATCTCCTAATAATTCGGCTCTTTGTTCCTCTTGGGGATTCTTCCCTAATCAAGAGAATACTAACTTTCTTTGAGGAAGAGATTGAGAATTTGAAAAAGTCCCCAGTCCGATGGACTAGGGCTGTTCCTACTCAACTCCTCGAATCCTATTTTTTGATTCTGAGGGTTGGGCTAAAAGAGTCCCCAGTCTGGTAAGCTAGGGTGGTTCTTGAGTTACTATATCTGAGAATTTCTTAAAATCTCTCCTGATCTTGTGGACTTTAGTCCGGAAATTGGCTGGATGCATCAACCTACATCCACTCAAATCACCTAGCTCAAAAGACCGTTGGATGATTTCTGACACTTCTGTCACTCGATGATGTGCACGCTCTAAATGAGATTCATGTTCGATATTCTCATTTGCCTGATTCAAGATTAATTTAACAACTTTTTCTCTATATGACTTATTTTGAGAAGAACTAGTTGAGGCATGTTCTTGAGCGAGACTTTGATTACAAAAAAAGCCAATTGGATGTGGCCGGCCATGGGCAATAACATTGCATGAGACCATTTTTTGCAGGCTTTGTTGGCTGGAGAGTACAATGAAATGTAGTGCTCCATGAACACCCCATCCCCTGATATGAATACTATATGGGGCATTGGCAATTAACTGGTGCAACCTTTTTAGTGCGCTAAGGCATGAATGCTGAAGGGTTCTCTGCTGCTTTCCAGCCTTCAGATATCGGGAGACTGAGAGAGATGCCAAGTCAATTTGGCATTGCAACCCTTCTATTATCTTAACATGATTTTCGTATTCATCATAAGATAATATTTTATTTTTAAATTGACAAAGAGTTTTCCACATGTTAATACGGATATCGTGAATACAATCTTCCATCAACATCTCTAGAATGTCATACTGAGAGTCAGCCAAAGGCCAAAACATAACTGGCACTTCACCTTTAACCAGTTGTTTTCTTATATTCAGCACTTTCTATTTATCATTAAATGAAGATTATTCTAACTAATTAGACAAAATCTGGTGCTTCTTTGTTGCTTCATCAGATTCAACAAGATTGGTAGAGAATTCATTTACCAGACTAGAAGATGAATGACCCATGGGTGGTTTGGAGAATGACCTACATCCTCGGTTATCTTCTGATTGAGAAAGTATTTCACCTACTAGCGGTAAAGCATCAGACATGACTAGCTTCACATTTTCAAGTTCTTCAAGATAAGAGGGATTTCTCTTCACTGCATTGTCCTCTAAAGAAATTTCCAGGCAATGCAAATTACAACTGCAGAGAGGAATTTCGCATCTAAATTCATCATCATAGGGAGGAACACCATGGTGGGTTATAAAAAAAATGAAACTTCTTGCTCCTTAGTCTTCTGGCCATGTAGAGGGTTATCGTGGCTCTCATCTGAAGATGATACTTCAAGATCGACTGAATTGTCATGAAGCAAGCCTTCATGAGGAAGTGTCTGATGAAGACCTTCAGAATTAATGTTCCCACTATTGGGAAATTAGAGAGTAGAATCTTGAGTTGCAATAGATAATTGTCTGAGTGCTTTAAGAACTCCAGCATCGAGTAAGGCCTTATTACAGATTAGCCCTTGATTTCTTGAATATGCTGGACGGGTCTTTTTCTTAGATGCCTTCTTACTCACTTTGGGAACCAATTGTTGATGAAAGTGGTTATTATGGGCAGGTGTATGTGCCTGCTTAGGAGAAATAGTCAGGTTAGGCTGATTATCTCCACTCAAATCAGGTGTATGTGCCTGACTTGGTTGTCTGTATGACATGGGGGAGTATGCCCCACAACCCTCTTGGACTGGAACAGAGGTGTGTGTCTGTTTCGGAGTGATATGTTGATGTGCCACTCCACTGGTAGGGATAGATTTGCATTTATTTCCCTGTGATAATGCTGAAGCTGTTATAATATTTTCACAGGCATCCAGAATATGAGTAGGGGCTTGCTTCTGTTCTTTCAGCATTGTTAGAATTTTCTTGGTGACTTCAGCTATCGGAATGGGAATATACGTCCATTTCGTGCTTGTAGTAGGTGTGTATTCCTACTACTGTCCTTCGTTTCCTGTCAGTGAATTCTGACAGTACTCATGTATGGGGGCAGAGAGTTGAGTCTACTCCAAATTTGTTGTCGGAGCTTTCCAACTGACTTCTCCGAATGCTACCAAACGAGACTGTTGGAAGGCTTGATTAACATTGGCAGGTGTATGTGTCTGCTGTGTATTCTTTGTCAAGTATGGTTGATGACTTTCTTTCAATACTGGTAGACGAGATTACTGACAGAATTGTTGATTGTAAACAAGTGTATGTCCCTGCTTATCAGTTGTCACCATATTATATTGGCGAGCTTCTTTGGTTGTAGTCAGACGATCCTGCTAACTAACTTATGAGTTATAAACAGGTGTATATGCCTGCCTATAATACTCCACTGGAATTTCATGGTGGGATTGGTGTGTTACTGCCAGATAATTCTACAGGGTAGTAACATCATGACAGACGGGTGTATATGCTCGCTCGTTGTTTTCCATCAAGTTGGCATGATGGACTTCTCCGGAGGGGGCAGAAGTAAGAACCTGCTCCCTGTTGACAAGATTTCGCCTGTGGCAGTTTGTCTTGCGAACTCGGGACTGAGGGACCTGAGCTGAACCCCTAAAGGTGATACCCTCATCATGTGGAGGGCGCACTACCGTATGAGTCTAGTGGCGATTGTTGATGGGAGCCCTCGGGAAGGACTCTTGTCTCCTTGAATTAAGGCCTTGAGTGACCTTCTCATTTACCTCCTTGTAATATGGGAGGGACTGGTGATTGCATTCCGGGGATAACGACCTGAAACGGTTGGAGACGGTGGTTGGCACCACCTGCTTCTTGATCATTGGTCATTGTTGTCTGGAAAACCAGGGTGAATTATTGACTTGGACGGCTTGTCGAGCAGCCTCCAGAGTCGAAATGGTACCATGTTGACGATATTCCTTAACTAGTGCATTTGATACCCAGCATTGAAGACGCTGAGTAGGTGATGTCGTCCTCAGAGCAGACGACGATCCAGAAGGAGTAGCAGCAGAGGTATTCACAGCAGAGGCATTCACAGGTGTGAACTTTAGAGAAACCATTTCTATAATGCAGAAGATCTTGGAAAAGAGTGCCTTTTTGATATAACAGACATAATAAAGATAAGTTCGGCCAGTACATCTTTTAGATGAGCACATATGTTGTTGATTGTTTTGTTGGCCCCCTCATTGAGTTTAAATATGGGCCTAACAAATAAGTAAAACATCATTTTAACTTGGTTAAGGATTCACGTCGGGTTCAACATTTTTTGTTTCCTCTGGAAATGGGGATGACCTTGTTTATTTAAGGTTTAAAAATTCCAATCGGTTTATAATGGGTTTATTCATAGAACCGGAAACATCCAATGTTTCTATATCAATTTGGACTTACTTTCCAAAGGTAGGTTCTCATTAGTTATGAACCATGAGGCTAAATAATTTGCATTGGTCGAGAGGATGGGAGGTCAGACTCATCACACCTTTTGGGGGGGAATTATTGTCTACTCCAGGACTCTCTTTATAGATTTAAGTTATGTTCGTGAATCCTTATTAAATTACCAAGTATGAAAATGAGCTTTCCTTTAGATCTGACAATCAATGATTAGTATGTAGTAGATTTAGAGAATCTTTTATATGTATTTGAGGTTCTTCATCGATAGAAAATCATCTATATTTGTTATAGATTCTTAATTAATGGTATCCTTCAACACATTATATAGAAATATCTTGGTCATTATGATAACCATACTGGTTTTAAATCCACTCAGCGGGGCACTTGAAGTTTATTGTCATTCATAAGGACATGGATTATTTCAGAGTTGGGATCATACCCGCAGATGGGCTACCTACATATCCTTTTTTATAAAAGGAATTAGAACCCATTTAGTTCGAGTAAAGAAGTATGAGATTTATGTATGATTGATGGCTCAAAGAAATATGTCATAATTACTTTTACACTCTAAGCCCACGTGAGTCATGCTCAATGTGAGAAACAAGTGGTATTGGTAAAACATGACAATTGTTCCATGAAAGATTCAATCATAAGAAATGATGTGGGGCTTATGTATGTATGATTGCCCAGATAGATGAAGATTAGGATTTAATTCAGTGAAGAAACCTAGGAACAAGGTCCATAAAGGTATATGTGATTTATGGAGATTTGGGTACTTAACTTAGGACTTAATCCTGAGAAGGATGTCCAAGTTAGAGGGGACTTATGATTTGGATTTATTCCTAAGAAGGAATTCCAAATCAAAAGAAATTAAGACTGGTTAAGAGAAATTATTACTGGGGCTTATTCCTGAGAAGGAGGCCCAAGTTAAAGGGACTTGAGAACTGGGGGTTATTCCTGAGAAGGAGGCCCAGGTTAAAGGGAATTAAGAACTGGGGCTTATTCTTGAGAAGGAGGCCGAGGTTAAAGGGAATTAAGAACTATGTCTTATTCCTGAGAAGGAGGCCCAGGTTAAAGGAAATTATGACTAGGGATTACTCCTAAAAAGGAGGCCCATGAATAGGGGACTTGGGGCTTACTCCTAAGGAGGATGCCCAAATTAAAGATCTTATCATCTTAAAGGATGAGGTTGAATGAATGAAATCTCTCACCTTAGTGAAATGAAGATATGTATATCACTAGGTTTTGAGATATGTTCCATAGAATTCCTTTCAGATAAGGAATCCAACCAAGGAATCGTGCCATGAATGGCTTTGAAGAGGGTTCTGGAGGATAAATCTTGAAGGGGATATGTGGATTTGAAGAAAAGAGCTAAATAGGTAGGAGGGGCACCCAAAAAGAGGTAGGCGTGCAGGTCCTGTTTGGGTACGCAGGTCTGGTCGCGCAAGTATACCTGCGTGGCAAAGGTGTACTTGCGCGCTTGTTAACCCATGGGGTAATACTTGGGTGAGACTTGGCTCAAGCCCTTAGTATTATCCCTAAGGCTTACAAAAGGGTGGCGCGTAGGTTCTATTGAATGGATAAGGCAGCGCGCAAGTGTCTTCATTTAACTTAAGGGTTAGACACTTAGGCGCCTAGGTGTTGATGAATTTCAACACTTAGTCCTTGTTCCCCCTCTTTATATCTTCCATTCTAGGTAAGAAATTACCTTATAAGTGTTCTGAAGACTTCAAGAAGATACTAGGGCGCCGAGAGCTGAAATCTGAGTTTTTGGATTTTTTTCATCCCTAAAATGGGGGGCCCACAAGGGGTATTTATAGGCTGCTGAAGACCTTAGGCAAAAATCAAATAGGGCACGCAGGTCACCTTCGCACCCTATATGTGGCGCGCAGGTATACCTACGCGACCATCTTGGAACTTTCATGGCCAATGCTTAAAGAAATCCATGTTCATGCCTTTGTCGAGTTTTGATGTTTCTTCAAAGGATGAATCACTTTGTGTTTATGGTATTTCCTTTTTCATTCATTAGACTCTGTGATGGAAAGGAGTGTCAACAATGACCTTCCTATTTACTTTTGGGCTGAAGCTATCAATACGGCATGCTACATAATCAATAGAGTGTTGATCCGACCTATTCTTAAAATGACTCCTTATGAGTTATGGAACAATAGAAAACCCAAGGTTAACTACTTCAAGGTTTTTAGTTGTAGAGTCTATATCCTTAATACTAAGGAAAATCTTGACAAATTTGCATCCAAAATTGATGAAGGTATCTTTTTAGGATATTCCTTGTCTAGTAAAGCCTATAAAGTGTTCAATAAAAGAACTAAATGTGTGGAAGAATCTGTTCATGTCAAATTTGATGAAATAGATCCACATGAGCCTAAAACCATTCTAGAAAACCTGGAGGATGGTGTATCAAATATGAACATTAATTCAAAATCTTCAAACTATTCTATGAAATAATTTTTGAAAACATCTAGTTCTGGAAATTCCTTTGAATCAAGTCACAATGAACCTAAATCTGTTGATGAACATGAAATCACTAGTCCCACGTTTTCTAGGGCATTTAAAACTCTTAAAAACCATCCCTTAGATGCTATTGTATGAGACCTAGAAAAAGGAACTCAGACAAGAGATTATCTTAGAAATCAGGTTGAACATCAATCCTTCTTATCACAACTTGAATCTAAAAGCATTAAGGATGCTATTAATGATGAATTTTGGGTGATGTCTATGCAAGAAGAGCTTAATCAGTTTGAAAGGAACAAAGTTTGAAAAGTTGTTGAAAGACCTAAGGACACATTCACCATAGGCACTAAATGGGTATTCAGAAATAAGGTAGACGAAGCTGGTAACATAGTAATAAATAAGTCCATATTAGTTGCACAAGGCTATAGTCAAGAAGAATTAATTTATTTTGAAGATAATTTTGAACTATTAGATAGAATTGAAGCCATAAGAATCTTACTTACCTATGTTGCACATCTGAATTTCAAACTATATCAAATGGATGTTAAAAGTGAATTCTTAAATGGGTATATAGCTGAGTATGTTTTTGTGGAACAACCCCCTGGTTTTACAAACCACCACTTTCCAAATCATATTTTTAAATTATCAAAATATTTATATGGTTTAAATCAAGATCCAAGAGCTTGGTATGATTGGTTGAGTACTTTCCTTTTTTCCAAAGGTTTTACAAAAGGAATAGTTGATCCTGCCCTTTTTATAAAACAAATTTCTAATGATGTTTTAGTTGTTAAAATCTATGTAGATGATATTATTTTTGGATCTTTAAAAAATTATTTATGTGTTGGTTTTTCTAAAATGATGCAAAATGAATTTGAAATGAGTTTAATGGGTGAACTGAAATTCTATCTTGGATTTAAAATCTTTCAAAATAATGATGAAATTGTTTTAACTCAAAGTAAATATACTATATATCTTCTAAAACGTTTTGGATTGGATAGCACTAAAAGCAGTGACACTCCCATGAGTACCACTTCTAAGTTGGATCTTGATGAAGATGGAAAATCTATTGATCAAACCACTTATAGTGTAATTATTGGAAGTTTACTCTACTTAAATTCTATCTGTCTTGACATTATGTTTAGTGTGTGTATGTGTACTCATTTTCAAGAAAATCCTAAGGAATCTCATTTGAATGTTGTAAAGAGAATTTTCAAATACCTTAAGCATACACCCAATCTAGGACTGTTCTATCCTAGAGGACATTCATTTTAATTATTTAGTTATTCTGATGCTGACTTCAATGACTGTAAGTTAGATATAAAAAGCACCTCTAGAATATGTCATTTTTTAGGCAAGTCAATAGTTTCACGGTATAGTAAGAAACAAAATTCCATTGCATTATCTACTGCAGAAGCTGAATACATAGCTACTGGAAGTTGTTGTGCACAAATTTTATGGATAAAACACACATTACTATATTATGGATATCAATTCAGTCATGTACCTATAAACTGTGACAACACAAGTGCTATTAACATCTCAAAAAATCATGTTTCACAATCTAGGACAATTCATATTGATGTAAGACATCACTTTTTGAGAGATCATTATCAAAAATGTGATATCACTTTGGAATTCATTGGTACTAAGTATCAGCTTGTTGATATATTCACCAAACCATTAACTTCTGAAAGAATAGAATACATCATACATTAACTAGGCATGATAAAACTCAAATAGATATCTTACTGTTTCATGTCTTACAGTTCGAAATTTTACTATTTAATTTCTTACTGTTCAAAATCTTACTTTTTGATGTCTTATTGTTCGATATCTTACTGTTTCATGTCTTACTATTCGATATCTTACTGTTTTATACTATACTGTTTCATGATTATGGTTTCTCAGCTAGTGTTTTATATTACTGTCTCACCGTAATGCACAGTTATTGTCTCACGGTTTACGGTCTCACCGTGAAGTTCATTCACTGTCTCACCATAACGTGTGTTTACTGTCTCAGCGTATTACTGTCTCACCATAACACTCAGTTACTATCTCACCATAATGCTCAGTTACTGTCTCATCATAATAACCAGACATTGTCTCACCATAAAAATTCTTTCTGATTTTTTTTTTTGTAAAAACCCGTATCACAATAATTATCCTTTTCACCTTTTTTTTCCTCACTTTTACTTTTGCGATGTTTGGAGTTCCTAAATGATAAAATAAGGAAAGTATCACTCGATTCTTCACTCGTGATTTCTTCTATTAACTCATTTCAAACCCTTCTTTAAACCTAGAACCCTTTTCTCTCTATCAAACCTTCGGTGGATTCCCAAGATGAAACTCCCTTCATCATTGAATCCTGATAAGCGCAGCTCAAAGAAGAAGAAAATTTAACATAAGCTAGCACTCAAAGGACTGCTTAACCCAAATCTAGAAAACTGAGTTTTTGTACCTGAGAAAGTGGTTGGACCCAATTGGCTTCTGTCCAGTAAGTCTTTGGTTTTGAAATTTTTAGAACAGCAAGGCTGGTTAGAGTGGTTTTTGAAGAAAGACCGACCTATCTATCCTAAGTTGGTAGCTCAGTTTTATCAATATGTTCAGTTCTCATTTGAGTCTGAAGATGGATATGTCATGAGAAGTTGGATCAATAGGAAAATATTCTCATTCTCTTCGAGGTTATGGTTTTCATGCCTTATAATACCTCATGAAGGCATCTATAAGGATTATCAGAGAGGACCCCCACCTTCAACCAAATTCTTTGATCTGGAGGATGCTTTGAAAGCCTTAACTGGAAATGGCACCCAGAGGAGAGTCATTGCTACTGAACTAGATGGAGAATCAAGGCTTCTATTCAAGTTTATATAGAATTTGGTTAGCCCTAGAAAAAGTGATTTTTCTGTTTTGAAATATTAGGATGTGTTTCTAATCTAACTTATGAAAAATGGGCATAAGATCAACCTGTGAAAGTATATCATACACCATATGTGTGAGCTGATCAAAGTCACGTCCAAGTTAACTTCCCTATTTTACTCTCAGCTAATCTCAACCATGCTTCTTGCTAAAGGTATGGTTGTACCTAATGAGGAAGTGATTAAGGATTGTGAATTATGACTCTCAAAAGCTACTATCAAAAGAATGAATATAAATTATAATCCTTGGAAAAAGGAATGGGTGGAAGACAATGATAGAATTTATGAGAAATTCAATCCAGTGGAATATCCCTCAAGACCAAGAAATATTTATGATCCTGGTTTGGAACCAGATGAGATTGTTGAGTACTCTTCTAAAGAATAAGAAGAGGTTGTTGTGCCTCCTAAAAAATTTGTTTCTGTTGAGGAAGACAGTCCTCCTGTTCCTCATGAATTTCTTGAAGAAGAAGGCCCTGCTCCTAAAGATGCTATTAATCTAGTAGATCAACCTGAGCTTGAAATAGAATTTGTTACCAAATAAACTGAAAAGAATTTCATGGAAGAACCTATAGTGGAAGATCTAACTGTTATGAAAGAAACTAACCTTGATGAACTCCCTGTGGAACAATCTATTCCTGAAATCATCCCTTCAGCTGAAGAGAGGATAGAGATAGCTTTTTAGTTGGCTAGACAGGAAATGGGTGAGGAACTACAAGATAATTTTGTGGAATTAGATTAAGATCCTGAGCCTCTCATTCCTGAGAAGGATGCAACCGTTGAGGGGGAGCAACCAACAAACCTAGAATCTGTTGAAGTACCAAATCCGGTTGTTTCAAGTCCTATAGCCACTCAATTTAAGTTCCCTAGCTTCTATGATGTGGATGACTCTCAGAAAGTCTAAGAAAAAGGCCTTGACATTTCCTCTTTATTCCAGCTAAAATTGGTCTCTAATATTTCCCCTGTAAAGGAACCTGAAACCGTATCAGTAACTATTTATGAACCTTCATCAGACCAATATTCCTTGGTGAGTAAGGATGATCTAAAGGACTTTGGTGCTACCCTCTTGTATGGAGTTGAGAAACTCCTGAATACTGAACCTCTTACCATGAACAATTTAAGTGAGAGAGATGCCTCCCTATTTTTGGAAAATATAATCTGGCAGATTCAACCTAAAATGCTTCATGAGATTCAGGAAGTTAGAGTTGAAAACCGGCTACTTAGTGATAAAGTGAAGACTCTGAGAGGTATGATTGAGGACATGCAAAAAAGAGATGCACAAGAGATCAGAGCTTGTTTCTTCTCCTATAAAACCTGCTATTACTCAAACCCCACAGGTTCTTATGTCTCATATTAAACCTTATCTAGATTCTTTAGATGAAAAGGTCGCTGAAAGAAACAAACAGATTGTGGAGGAGATGAGAGAGCCTGTTGTAAATCTTAACAAACTCACTGATGAATATATGGGCTATCTTCAAAAAGTGATGAACCAAGTGAAATATCTCACAACCACTATCAATGCTTCTATAGCCTCTAGTCAATCCTCTAAACCCTCTTTAGATAGTGATCTTCTCAGAATAGTAGTCAAAGAAGAGATTTAGACTGTACTCAGTGGTTTCAATGTAGCTTCTCTCTCTGAAGTTATCAAGAATAGTGACCGAGTTCTAGATCTAGTCCAAATCCACTCCAAAATTTCTAATGATTCTCATCAATAGATTTCCAAGAAAGTGTATTTGTAATTCAATTTAATCTTCTCAAAGACTGATATGACAAATCATTTCAAGTATCTTGTGAAAAATCTAAGAATTCCTCCTGTGACTCAAGCTTTCAAGACCCAAGTCCAAAAGATCACAGAGTTTACTCAATTTTTTAAAGAGTTTATAGAAAATAAGGATGATTTTGATAAATCCATGTAGTATGGTGGGGAGATCATTGTGTATTTTATTAATCTTCTGAGGCCTTACCTTCATGTATAGAGTACAGCCATTGTTACTCCTGTGGTTGCACCTCTGAGACCTAGACTATCTACCTTCACCTCTGCCCTATCCTCCCCCACTATGTCTATCAGCCAAGCACTGAGTTAGATCTAGCTTGTGATTCTTGATCAACAACTACCTCGACCTTCTACTACTCCTACTCTATCTTCATCGGTTTTTTAAGGCTTGCATTTCCTCTCTCTATCAACCACCTCACTCCCTTCTTCTACCTCGACCTCTGCTCCTATGGCTTCCTCTTCTATTACTACTACTAAAGGCAAAGAGTAGGCCATCCCATGAAGAATAATAGTGGTTACTCTATTTTTATAGGGATGATATTGCTATTGTTTTGATCTTTTACATTTGTACTGAACCTTATTTGCTTTAATGAAATGTACATTTTTTTCATGCCTCCTCTTATTCCATCTTTTTGATAATCCCAAAAGGGGGAGAAATCTCTATATGTTATATGTTAAGACATTTGTCTCTATATCTCAAATATACACTTTAACTTTACATGATTTGTGATCATCAAAAAGGGGGAGATTGTTGGACTCCTCATGTACTACTCATGTTTTAATGATCAAAAATCATATTCAACCTGGTTAAATCCTGTAAATTATATCAAATCATGTGTATTAATGTTTAAAATATTCTTATGCTTTATGAAGATCCATTTAAGATATTAATTGCTCTACATTCAGTTTAATTACTTTTTACTATCTTTTGAATCACTTTATAATGATTTCTATGACAAATGATTAAGTATAATCCATTTTATGATCATCATTGCTTAAGTCTGAATACTGTTATCTTGAAAAGTCTAAGACACCGTGAGTTTTCCACTAGTTATGTCTTTCTGGCACCGTGAAGTAGACACCGTGAAGCAGACACAGTAAAGAAGACACCGTAAACATTGAGACATCGTGACCCTCAGACACCATGACCGCGAGACACTGTGACCCTGAGACACTATGACCCTAATACACCATGACATTCAAACATTATGACCAATCCATAAATCGTGTTAAGTATACACCATTTCCATGACATACTACATATCATCGGATAGTACGAGGTACGAGGTGCAGAATACATGCAACCTATCGGCCCCAACACGTGCTTTCAAAGATAAAAGAAAAGTTCTGCCCAAAAATAAGATATAAACGAGAAAGAAAACCAAGAGGGCCTAAGCACTATAGTGAAGTACACACTTAGAGAAAGTTTCAAAAAAAATAAATGCCTATTGCATGCAACTCGACACTGCTGAAGAACACACGAAGCATATTTGAAGCTTAGAAAACATCTTCGCACTATCAAACCTCAAGAAGAACACAAGATGAATTGCGACACTCTATTTTATAGACAAGGACTCGAATTCTTCATCTACTATTTCTCAGAAGTCCAAATCTGCAAAGACTAACACTCAGAGCACTTCTAAACCTTTCTCAGTCTTTTTTCTCTGATTATGTATCTTTTTATTAACTTTCTAGAAGTGTGTGTTTCTTTGTAATAACACACTATGTCTCCCACATCAAACTGAAGGATACAAGATATCCTTACTCAAACACTTATTTACCCTTGTTTATACCCACGGATAAGTGAGTAAGAGGTCCATGTGTGGCCTGGTATTTTATACCCACAATGAACTGTGGAAGATGTCCCTGTGTGGCTGGGACAGTCCTGTGTACTATTGTTAACCCCAATCCAGGGTGTGGATCAAAGTTTATTTATATAAACTACTTGGTGGCAGGTGATCACCCAGTGGAGTGGATTAGGTCTTAGCTTGAGACCGAACCACTTGTTTCATATCTGTTGTGCTGCTTAGTTTAGTTTTCTCTATTTTACTGCTTTTCTTCATAACTCATAAATCACTAAATTCACTTTGATAGTTAGTCTTGGAAAGAAGTTATAACTATCTTTTCTTAGTAGAATAACTTAAAAAGTAGTTTTAATAATTAATATTAAAGGTACTAAGAACTAATAAATCTTCTAAGAAGTTATTTAAACAGTCAAACTCTTATAACAGTATAACCTTGATTAACTGGGTTGTATATAATCTTTTGGGAAAAACCTTTTAGAAATAATTTTTACATAAATTTTATAGTTACTCAATTCATCCCTCTATTCTTGAGTAATCTACTCCAACCAAAAAATTTCTTACCCCAAATCCATCTCCACTTCCATCAAATGGGAAATGACACCATCGATCTTGTGTACAGTGGACTATCGCCCCGTAAAACAATGTAATTAGTTTTTCAACATCACCACACACAGAAATTTATAATGATGTATTTAATTTTTATATATTATAATCATGAAATATTAATCATTCTATAAAAGTAAAATATCATATACCTTATTACCTTTCCATTTATTGAAAAATGATTACATCGATCATGTATACAAAGGACAACCGCATCGCAAAGCGATGTGATTCATTTTTATTACCACATAACAAGGATGGTATATATAAGTTTATTTAAAGAAAAGATATTATATTTATGATATAATTATAATCTTGGAAATAAAAAATAACACTTAACTTATTTATATCATGATCTTTGAAAAATGGAAATGTTACTCATACGTACGTACGGCGTACCGTCTCTATGATTGTAACATAGTTTATTTTTCATAACCATATTTCTCGGTTGGTTTTACAAGTTTAATTTATATATAAAAATTAAAATTATTTCATTATTTTTATTATGTAGATGATTAAATAATTACACCATTGATCATATTCAACACACCTATGTCATTTTGAAATTATGAACTGAGCGTCCTCAAAACACCCGATGTGGACATAATTGATTAAGTAATTAAATATATCAATAAAATAAATGAAGTAAATAGTTTAAGTATAAATAATTAAACCTAGAAAATTTAATTATTAAAACAAATAATTGGTATAATTTTATTATATTGGAGATAAAATATATACATGACAAAGTCTGGACTCAAAGTAAGGGTTTCATCTCAAAACTTCCTTCTTTGAGACACATGCTTTTTTATGCCACTAATTTTTTTTTAACTGGTGAATATACTACCAATTCACATATTATATCATGAATACTTCATACTTAATTATATTTCAAGTTATAATTCATTTACTTCATTCATTGGAGTTTCAATTCAAAAGTTACCAAAGCGGTAAGGGTTTTTGTTTCAATCTCATTTTAATCAGGATTATTTATGCTTGAATTTACATTGTAAGAAATTATTTTATCATTACCTAATAGAGTTATTTAATTATATTATTCTATGTTTATTCATGAAATTTTCAAGTAATTGTACTATTTTTCTCTCTTTATTACTTAAAATTAATGAGAAATTTTTTTATGTAAAGTTGACTTCATTCCTCTCTTCGGTCAAAAATACTTTTTCTTATGTATTTAGGTTTTCTAAAAATATTGTTAGTAACATTTTTAAAACTCTACCAAATATTTATTATTAACCATTTTTTACTTTTTATAAAATGTTTTTAAATGAATCTTATTTTCATTTTCAAAATGATGAAATTTTTAACCTTTTTACAACAGTGTGAAAGGATTGTTTTTAACTTATACGGCATGTGGGGAATTACCCATCACCATAACCACTAGATTATTTGAAGATTACTTTATAATTTCACATGGTTATTTTTAAATAAATTTTTTTCTATAATAATTTGGAAATTTTTTATTTTGGAGAAGTGATTTCAAAGTTTAAATAGTGTTTTCTCAATAAATATTCCATTTAATATTTTAAAGAGATTTTTGTCAATAGATATAAACTTTGATGTTATGGATTTCTTAAAAATTATGTATATATTTATCTCACATATAGACCTATATTATTATCCCTTAGTTTTATGGGTTAATTCATTCCTTACATTCATCTCTCAAATTCATTCATTATGAAACTTTATTTGATAATGATATGATGTGGGGTTATGAAACCCATTTTATCTACATGGGTAATTATTAGGTGCATGCCTTATGATTAATTTCCTTTTTTTGGAACAAATAAATCATGAACAGGTTATGATGGGTGCACCCATATAGTGATCTAAGGCATCTGGTAAATATTTAGTCTCATGAGGAGTCATGTATGGGATTAGGGAGTAAACCTAATCCACTATGGGACTTTGTACACCATGTGATATTATCTAGGCAATTATTCTTGACTCATGTTTATGTCATGTTATATTTTTCTACCATGATTTCTATGTTACCATGATCTTATAATACCATGTTATTTATTTTATGCTTCCATGTGATTACTCATGGGTCTTATATTTTATGATATCATGTTATACCTTTTACATACAGGTTATGTTTCCTTATCATTTTTATTCCACTACTATGATTTTTATCTTACCCCTTTATTTATGCATTCCACAGGTTATCCTATTCATTTTTTAGAGATAAAATTAATTTAGGATCTTATTATGGAGAATAAAATAAACTCATTTTATTTTAGTCTCACTTTGATGTGTTGTAAACCTAGTCTTCCAAAGACACTAGGCTTTTTTGGTCCTTGTTTTGTATTAATGGATATTTATATTAAAAACCCTGAAATTATATGTGTAAAAGGATTGGGTTACTTTAGTTATTTCACTAGTTCTTGGGTTAGGTAGTAAATTATGCCAATCATATCACATATTATTCTTATATAGTTTAGTAGAGAACCTTTTTCTCAATCCATCATATGGAGAAAGTAAAATATATTCCTTTGGTAATATAATCCTATTAGGGCCTCCCAAATAAGGGTAACCTAAATAAAACACTAATAACAGATACCAAATCCTATTAGATTCACCAATTACTTTTTGTATTTCATAAAATAATACAGGTTCTCCAAACTTTAGCATGACATACCTAATTGGATGATTGAGGTCTTGATAATTATAGTTTTGGAAGGAATATCACACTTAGTATTTGATAGGGTTTCTTTTAAAGTTTCATGAATTTAATATACACTATATGCATATTAAATTCATAACTATCACATCTTATCTAATCATTATTATCTCATATTTTATCTGTTTTTGTATTCATGCTTCTAATGATTTAGTTATGGAATACTTATTCCATACACAAAATTTATATATCCAATCCATATTAATGTGTAACTCTTTACAGAATTCATAGTTTGTGTTAATCGGCCAAAAAATAGAAGAAAAATATATTTACAAATATCTAAATTCATACTATGGTAACTTTTCATGTAAAGGTTATATAAAATTAGTCATATCCACATGAGTAATCCTAGGGGCATAAATATCCAACCCCCACCTATCTTGAACAAGGCATAAGCCTCTAGGATAGTGGTAATTATGACCCAAATTTCCTCTACTCATGGAAACTTTACTCATGAGAGAATCCAATTCCATCATAACTATTAATACCTAATATGTATAAACTATATTCAATAACTAAAACTAAGCTAATAACTATAATTAAAAACTGAGGTCAAGGTAGACAAAAACTGAATCTTATGTTATCGTACCTATCATGTAATGCATGGAATGAAAATTTATAAGAAGTAGTTTATCATAAAAATTAAATTTTACATAATATTTACATTTCATAAACACATTATAAACATGAATATTCAAAATTAATAGATAAATAAATAAAAATTATTTATATTCCAAACATGAGTTATTAATATTAACATTTCATATTTTATTTAAGAATGAAAACCACCTGTTTATAATTCCTAACAATGGTATTTTATAAACAATTTATTAAATATAATAATTTTTAGAAAAAATATTAAAAATTTATTTTTGGATTGAATCATATTTTATGACTGATAGTATCATTATCAATCCTAATATCAAGCTCAATAGATAGTTAGGATTAGTGTTGTTGTGAAAAGGAAAAAACCTTGTATATTGAGTTACTCATGCATATCATGATTCACTGTTGTAGAAAAGGTAGTGAACCTTACATATAATGCAATTCATATGTAATAGATTATAATTAAAATAAAAAACCTTACATAATAATTCATGAACCTTACATATCAATTCATGACCCTTACATATCATATTTCTACTTATATAGTAAAGGAAAAAATATTATACATGGGAAAATTGACTCTTATGTGTGGGAAAATGTATCTTATGTGTGGGATAATTATAATTAGTGACATATACTATATCAATATTATGATTCAATAATTTATTTTTGTGCAACTAAATTTCATTTGTATCCTATGATATCACATATCATAGCTTATGGAATAGAAAAATACCCTAGGGTTTTGATTTATCATACCCTATGATACAAATAATTCATGCCCCATGACTAAGAAAAAACAAAATTATGATATATTATATTTTAAATCTTGGTAGAGAGATTTGGTGGATCAAATTATGCAATGACATATTGTATGTTATGATATAGCCTCAAGTAAATTATGATATGCATGTTTTCTATAAAAATAGTAAAATAACATGTTGATACATTGATAAATATGGATCTGATACCACTGGTGGGTTTTAGAGGATCATCGCATGATCATGGAATTGGAAGAAATCCATTTAAAGTATTGATCTATCGTTATGAATAAACATTCACTATGAAGAGCATAAAATAATAGGTGTATCTAAAACACATAAATATTAACCTCATTCAAACTCAAAGTATTTTGCTTAATCATAATCACATGGTGATGGCCAACAGACTCTCACCTCTATGGGGATGACATCAGCCACTAGGATTCTAATTCATAATGAGAGGACTCGTGAACACTAGAGGTGTTCTAGAAACTTCCCCATGAAGATTAGTGGTGAGTAGGGAGGAATAGGGAGCTTTGCCTTTAGCTTGGAAGAATCATGTTTTCCTTGATAGGGGGATCTCATTCCTTTATATAGGTTCCCTTTATTTGAGAAAGGTATTCAAGGGTTAGTTATTATAATATGGAAACTGACATGTGTTATTCATAACTCATTCCTGTTAAGAACAATATTTTTTGAATATTTAAAATGATTTTCCAACCTATAAATGAATCAAACTATTGATTTATAACTGAATTAAACTCTATAGAAGATGTGTTCGTAGCCATATTCCCATATCATAATCCTATAATATGCTATGATAGAGGAATCATATGTATTATATGATATTAAGATATCATAATCTATGATATACATCACATGTATATCATAGGATATAACTCAGGTTATATCATAAAATATGATACACCCACTTTAGTGCATACCAACACCAATTACCCAAAGATTTTGTAATGGGTTGGTATATAACATTAAATCCATTGTTCATATAGTTTAGGATGGTGGTATAGTGAGAAAAATAGTTGGGGAAATTTTCAAAATTATTAAAGGAAATTTAAACCAAAAGTTTTTAATATAATTTCGATCATGGATAGTATAAAAGAGGTTTCCAGCATATTGATGTGACTATGATGTTGGAATCCCAATTGGAAACTTGGTCTAAGAAGATAATAGATGAATTTAAATTCACCCAATATACAATGGTAAATTTCATCAAAACATTCATCTTAAAGTGATTTTAGAGACAACTGTTTTATGGGAAATTTCCCATGGAACAACATCATCCCATGTAAAATAAAGGTGAATTATTTAGCCTAAAATAGGTCATTCAATCATTTCCTCGAATATCTAATATAACAACCCTTATCTTTATTATATATTAATTTATGATTTATTGCATAAAATTACACTTAATACAACCCAGAAGATTGATAAGTCCAGTGTCTTTTTGAATTAGGTATATTACATAATATCTTATAACATGGGATACAAAATCATTATTAAAAATGTCATTAACATGATCACAGTATTCCATCCAACTTAAAACTACATGGGATAACCTAGGGACAAACATAAGAAAGGAGTGAGAAATAAATCTCAGTAAGGGAATAAACAAGGAATATCTTGAATATAAGAATAAATGTTATACAATAGGCACATCAAAGGGGAGTAATGATCATAAACATAAAAAATGAGATATGATATATCATGATAATCATAAAGGTAACATGGGAAATGTGGAAACAACTTAAAACACTACATCATAAACATAGGTTAAGGATAAAACCTCCAAGTCCTCATGGTAGAAAAATTTCCATAAAGGAATCAGGTTCAATCCCTATCCCAAAATGACATATCATGATACTAAACATTACATAATGCATTGGAGCACTATCTGGGTGCACCCATCATATTCATTTCATTATAATGCTTAAGTGTGCCACGTACATCATACAACATGGATTTATTTATCATAATAATTTATTCCATGATTAATGAGTTTGTAATACATATATATAAGTCCGAAATCAAAAATTATACGTTCATAAATTTGAACAACCTTGATAGGAAATGTTTAGGGTATTTACTACACAGTTGTTTTGGAATGGAAAATTGTGGTAAAATTTCAGCAGCATAACAGTGTCACTTAAAGATTAAAACAATGGTTTGATGAGAGAGAAAGTGGGATAGAATCACTTAGAAATAAAATGGTAAGTAATATGTATGTTTAAAATCATATCAAAACATTATAAATTTGTAAATAGAAGGCATAAGGTAATGAAGAAACTTGAATAAACAAAAGAATCCTAACTATATTTCAACATGGTAACGGTTGTACATAAAGTATCATGAGAGGATTAATGAGAGTGAAATGAGGATTTAATCATTTATACATTAAATGGATAGTAAGGTGAATATGAAAGAACATATTATAACATATACAAATGGAATTTAAGATATATAACATAAAAGAAGTCCTTGGATGGAACTGAGAAGAGAGGAATCCCTTGCAAAATTTCAGCATGGTAACGGGTATACATAAAGAATCATGGGAGGATTAATGAGAGTGAAATGGGTATATAATCATGTATAAATAAAAAGGATATTATGTGGGATATTTAAGAACATATCCCAACATGAAAAAATATAAATTTAGAAGCATAAAATAAAAATAATTTCTTGAAAAAAAATGAGAGAGAAAGATACCTTACTTGAGTGTGTGACTCCAAAAGATTGGGAGGGGATTTTTGAGAGCTTGGAAGTGCCATGGGAGGACTCTAGAGAGTGTATATCATGGTATGGACATGCTACAAGGATTTTTAATGAAAATAAATTGGAGCACGGGTGGGTTTATATAAAAAAATAGGGGGGTTTCTTTATTATTTAGGTTTTGGACTCTACATAATAAAATAATCAAAAACATAAACCATACCATGTTTTTTCCCATGATTTATGACAAATGGAATTTTTTTTATTATTTTATAACTAAAATGTCCTAAATTAATAAAATAATTCCATTTCTTATGTGTAATTTATTCATACTCTTAAATAAATGATTTTAAAACCTTAAAATAGATTATATGTTTTGGAGGATTCATAATGGCTTTATAAAATAAATAAAATAAACTTAAAATAACTTTATTTTGAAGGGAAAATGTATATTTGGTCTTTTATACCATTTATAGTATTTATTACATCACTTTTGGGTCATTATTATGTAATAATACATAAGGTTTATTTATATGGTATTTAATATTTACCCAACAATTCGACTGTCTCAGAAAATTATGAAAAAATCACCATCGGATAGTTTCAAAATTCTCATTAAAAACATAATATTAATTTTTTCTAAATATTTTTCTAAATATTTTAATTTTTACTTTTAAAATAATAATCAACATTTATTGAAATTGATGGGTTTTTCACACTAAGAGTTTTCAAACCCTTATAAAAATTACATTTGACTTCATAAAAATTATATGATAATTTATAATTAATAAAAAATATTTAATAAAAATATTTTATTAAAATATTATTTATTTCAAAAATACATTAATTCATCAAAATAAATTCCTTAATTTAATTTGAATATTACCCAAAAATATTATGTTTGCTTTATTGTATCAAAATAAAAAAAATAAAAAAGTAACCATAATATGATGAAAATATATTCATTGTTCTATAAAAAATAATTTACATGTTCATATTTCTAGGGTCTTGATACATATCTCTTTAATACACTAGAAAATTCCCTAACATTAAGGTGTGTGGTGGTGGAACTTTCATGGGGTGGTTCGGTGAACATGGTTTGGCTCATGATCTCAATGAGCTTTAACTTTTCCCATAAATTGTTTTGATCATGCTTAAGGTATTAAATATTAGCTTGGTCTTGGTCAAGGGAATATCCCGTAAATGTTATCTCCATTAGAAGATATGATAAATGCACTTAATATAGTCTAATCCTACTGGTTAAGGCCATCACTTTCTTTTTCTATCTTAATTGGATTTTTTAAAACTATAGATTGAGGACATGTGAGGGGTATGGTATGTACTTACTCAATAATTATACATTGAATACCTCGTTTACTTGAGATAGGTTCATTGGGAGTGTTAGTCCATATGCCACCACTCTGTTGTTATCAAGGATCTCAAAAGAGTTGATGTACCTTGGACTAAGTTTTCCCTTCTTCCCAAATCTCATCACTTTATTATATAGAGATATAAAGAGGAATACCATGTCTCCAACATCAAACTCTAGGTCTTGTTGACGATTGTCAACATAGCTCTTCTATCAACTCTGAGAATCCTTAATGTGCTTCTGAATGGTATTAATATTTTCACCATTTTCTCAACCATTTCAGGACCTAGAAGTTTTAGTGTCCTAACTTATTCCCAATATGAAATTGTTCTACACCTCTTCCTATAAAGGGATTCATAGGGATCCATTTGGATTTTTGAGTGGAAACTATTGTTGTAAGAGAACTCGGATAAAGGGATATGTTGATCCCATACTCATTTTAAGTCAACTAAGCATGCTCTCAATATATACTCTAATGTATTGATAGTCTATTCTCATTGACCATTAGTTTTAGTGTGATAGGTCGTGATGAAGTTCAGATTAGTATTTAGAGAATATTGGATACTTTTCTAGAATTTATTGGTAAATATTATATCTTAATTGGATATAATTGATAATAGTACTCCATGCATACTTACCACTTATCTGATGTATATCTGTGCAAGTTGATTAAGTGAGAAATCCTCTCAAATTGCAATAAAGTGAGTTGTCTTTGTAATAGGATCCACAACAACCCATATAGCATTATTTCCCCCTGAATGTATTTGGAAGTCTAGTGACAAAGTACATGGTGATGTTCTCCCATTTCTATGTTGGTATGGGTAATGGTTTCATCATAACCTTATAATTATTTCTTTCAGCCCTCACTTTCTGACATACTACACATCTTGATGTATATTTTGTGATCCCCTTCTTCATATTGTCCCACCAATAGTGATTTTAGATATATTGATATGTCTTTGTGTTTCCTAGGTGAATGGAGAAAGTGGAACTATGTTCATCATCCAATAATTCCTTATTTAACTCAGAAGTTGATGGAACACATAGTCTTGACCCAAATCTCACACTTCCTTCTTCATTAATTTTAAACTCTTAGAATTTTCCCTTTCTCAGGGCTTTCAATGTCCTCTAAATTTCCACATCATTTCTTTGATCATCATTTATTTTCTTCTTGAGGGATGGTTGAACAATCATTTGAGAAATTATTGATGATGTTCCTTCCTTAATGATTCCCATGTATATCCTTTCCAGATCTAAAAAGATCATATCCTTCTCAATTCTCATCATTAATAAAGATGTAGGATCTTTTTTACTTAGAGAATATGCCACCTTATTTTCTTTACCAAAATGGTAGTGGATTGAGTATTCTTAATCCTTGATGAGTTATAAATATATTCATTTGTTCATATTAATCTCTTTCTATGTGAATATATATTTAACGCTCTTGTGATCATTATATATATCACACTTTTCACCATAGAGATAATTTCGCCATATTTTCAATGAAAAGATCATAGCCTCCAACTTCAGATCATGCATGGGATATTTTTTCTCATGAATTTTCAGCTGCTTTGAGGTGTAGGATATCACTTTATCATTTTGAATTTTTACACAACCTAATACATTTTTTGAAGCATCTATATATACCACAAAGAGTTCCCCACTTGTTAGTAGTGTGGTAACTAGTGTAGTGATAATCCTCCTTTTGATCTCCTTAAATATTTCCTCACATTCTTTCATCCATAAAAACTTAAATACTTCTTAAGTTATCTTGGTAATAGGGTTTTACAATCATGATAAATTTCTCACAAATCAGTGATAATACATAGCTAACCTAAGGAAACTATGGATATCTGTCACAGATGTTGTCCTTGGATATCCTTTGATTGCTTTTGTCTTTGAAGGGTCAATAGATATCCCATTTCTTATGATGGTATTTCCCAAGAAAGATACTTTCCTTAACTATAAATCACATTTTTTTACTTGGAATAGAGCTTCTCCTTTCATAGGGTCTTCGAAATAGTGGTCAAATGCTCATCATTCTCCCCCTTTCTTATGTATTATATTACAATTTAATCTATAAATACTATAACAAATTTTCCAAGGTGATCTATAAATACTCTATTAATCAGTTCCATAAAGATTTTTGGAGCATTAGTGAGTCTAAATGAAATCACTATGAACTCATAGTGCCCATACCTTGTAGAAAAAGTAGTCTTGGGGATATCCTCCTTCAACCAAACTTGGTAATATCCCAGCCGTATATCTACCTTGGAGAAGTATTTCATTCCGCATAGATGATCAAACAAGTCATCAATATATGGAATAGGATACTTTTTCTTTATCGTGGTATTTTTGAGATCACGATAATTGATGCAAAGTTGCATTGAATCATCCTTCTTCTTGACGAAGAGGACCAGTGCACCCTATGGTGAAGCACTTGGGTGAATGAGCCCTTTATCCAGATTCACATGTAGTTGTTTATTTAGCTCCTCAAGTTTTAAAATATCTATTATATATGGATTCTTGGATATTTGAAGTACCCCATGTATAATCTAAATTAAAAATTAAACCTCTCAACTAGGAGGAAGATTAAGAAATTCCTCAAGAAACACATCAACATATTACCTCATAATAGGCATGTCTTTCAGGATGGATCCTTCCTTAGACTCAATCATTTGAGCAAGATATTCTTACTTTTTGGTAATAATATCCCTGATTGAGATGTTGGTGCTAAAGAATATTCATCCTCCTCCTTGCACTTATATAGAATTGGGGTTCTATTCATAATATAGAGAGTGATTTCCTTCTCATGGAAATTTATGTTGGCTCTATATAGGAAGAGCCAATCCATGGCCAAAATTATATCAAATTCCACCAAAGGAAGTATTACACGGTTTTCTGGTAATTTCAACCCAAAAATTGTGATAGGGGATAAGTTATATACTTGAGATGCAATAATTTCCCCAATTTTAGTTTTCACTAACATATTGACTTCCATGATTTTTGGTGGTGTTTGAATAGTTCTACTAAACTTATGTGATATGAATGAGTGCATAGAATCGGAATAAAAAAGTATGTTTGATATTCTTTAATGAATAATTATCATACTTGTAACCACTTAATTATCAGGATTCACTTTAGTTGTAGTGATGGAAAAATCTCACCCTTTCTTCCTTGTAGGTTGTTGGTTGTCTCTAAAAACCCTTGGCTTGGGTCATTGGTTTGAAAAGTGCCTTGGTTCCTTGAAGTTGAAGCAATGGACAATGCTTTGAGGATTGACTGAAGCATTTTTTTCCTCTATAGCATTAGTGGGTTTCTCCTATTGGAAATTTCTAGCTAGGTGTCCTTCCTTACCATACCTAAATCATTTCTTCTCTCCACTTAGGCAATTTTGGGGTGATTCTTCTCGCACCTTCAATAAGTGGGATGTTGAAATTTCTTGGAACTATTAGATTTCTCTATCAGACCTCCAAAATTAAACTCTACTTTTTTCTTTTTATCCCTATGATACCCTTGGGATTCATTGATCTCCATTTAGACTTTGAGGGAACATTGGGAAATTTCCTCATAGCTATCAAAGTAACAGATCACCAGGTCTTTTTGTAGACTAGGTTTTATCCCACCAAAGAAGCAGTCAACCTTGAATTTGGGGGTAATGACAAAGACATTAGAATATTGTGAAAGTCTTGTGAATTTTTTCCCATACATCCTGATAGATTCTTTATCTTTTTGTTTGAGGGTAATGAAATCCCTTTCTGTTTTAAGTCAGAGAGTGTAAGGAAAATATTTATTGAAAAACATTTTCTATAATTCCTTCCACTATATTGCTTCGATCTCTTCCTTAGGCTTAGTATTTTTTATCAATGTCCACTACTGATCAGTTTCTCCCTCCATATAATAAACATCTAAAATAACCTTCTCTTTCTCAAAACATTGAATGATAGATAATATCCTCTCAATGGATTTGATCTATTGTTCCACAATTAAGGGATCGGATGATCTATTGAAAGTAGGAGTCCTCTGTCACATGAATCTCTTGATTGTAGCTTGTTATATCTAGGGTTTTGGGAACTCATCTTGATCCAAGATTCTATTTAGAACCTGATTTAGTTAAGTTATTATCATTATAAGTTTCATGATTCCCGCTCCCATTGGGTTTGGCATCTCATTAGAGAAGTCATCACATTGCCTGTCACATTGATTGTTTCCCTGATTCCTCATATTTCTGACCATTGGCTAGAATAAAAAAAAATAAGGATGATTAATTTAAACTATTAAAAACATGAATGGTTAATCCAATGACATTAAAGGTATAACTTATAAATTTCATTTATTTTTTAAACTTATGAATTTCTAGGCATCAATATATGTTATCCATGATCTATTTCATAATATATATTATTATGGTATTTTTTTGTTCCCTTAATAATGTTTCATAATGAGATTATGAATTTATCAAAGAATATCCCCTGAGAGTGTCAAAAAAAAGTGTGTAGTAAGGCTCATTGTTTTGTACCAGGTTACCTCAAGTCAAGCTCGAGACACCTTATCAAAGTTGTTACCCCTAGGTACATATGTTACAGAACCATGTCTACTTATAGTATTCATATAGGGATTTATTTTATTGATAAACTGCTTGAACTATACTTACCAAAATTTAGGGATGTTTTATTATACTTATTCTTATCCCTAAATCTTTCTTTATAGTTTTCTAATCCAAATTCCAAAAATAAATAAAAAAATTCTTTGATACCAATTATAATATCCCTTCTCTTTATTACACATTAATTCATGATTTATTAAATAAAATTACTCTTACTACAGCCTAAAATATATATAATTATTGTGTATTTAGTAATTAGTTACATTACATAACATCTTATAACATGGGATATAAAATCATTAGTTAAAAATAAATTGACATGATCTTAATATTCTATTGAACTTAAAACTACACGAGATAACCTAGGGAAAAACATAAGAAAGGGGTGAGAAATAAATCCTATTAATGGAATAAACATGAAATATCATGAAGATAAGGATACATGTTAAACAATGGGCATATAAAATTGGAGTAAGAATCATAAACATGAACAATGATACATGATGTAGCATTATAATCATAAAGGCAACATAGGAAATGTGGCAATAACTTAAAACACTTAATCATAAAAATAGGAAAAGTATAAACCCACCAACACATCATGGTGGACAAAGAACCATAAAATATTCATGCTCACTCCTTATCCCAACATGATGTTTCATGATACTAAACATTACTCAATGCATTGGAGTGCTATCTAGGCACACCCATCATATTCATTTCATTCTCATGCTTAAGTGCACCACATAGATCATACAACATGGATTCATTCATCATCATAATTTATTCCATGATTAAGGAGTGTGGAACATATATATATATATATATACATGTAATTCCCCAAAAAAAATTATATGTGCATAACTATGAACACCATTGATAGGAAATGGGTATGGTATTCACTACACAATTGTTTTGGCATGGAAAATCATGGTAAAATTTTAGCAGCATAATTTCATCACTTAAAGATTCACAAAAAATGGGTTGATGAGAAATAATGGGGTATATCATCACTTATAAATAAAATGGGAAGTAATAGGGTCATTTAAAATCATGTCCCAACATTAGAAATTTTTAAATATAATAAATAAGGTAATGAAGAAACTTGAATAAAGGAAAGAATCCTAACTATATTTTGGCATGGTAACGGTTGTATATAAAGTACCATGGGAGGATTAATGAGAGTGAAATGGGGATATAATAATTTATACATTAAATTGAAATTAATGGGAATATGTAAGAATATATTACAATATAAGCAAATTGAATTTAAGAGACATAACATAAAAGAGGAGCTTGAATGGAAATGATAAGAGAGAAGTATCTTATGAAATTTCGGTATGGTAATGGGTTTAAATAAAGGATAATGGGAGTATTAATGAGATTTAAAGGGGTATATCATAATTTATAAATCAAAATAAAATTATTTGTAATATGTAATAACATATCCAAACATGAAAAAATCGAAATTTAGAAGCATAACATAAAATGAAGTGCTTGAATAAAAAGAAGAGTGGTGTGTGACTCCAAAAGATTGGGAGGGTATTCTTGAGAGATTGGGGAACATTGGAAGGACTATAGAGAGTTTAGGGAAGAGTATTTATGTTATAAAAGGATTTTTAGTAAATATAAATGGGATCTTGGGTGGGTTTATATATGAAAAGAGGGAGATTTTTTATTATTTAGGTTTTGGATTCTATATAATAAAATAACCAAAAACACAAACCATCCCATGGTTTTTTCTCATGGTATCTACCAAATGGTAGTGGTATCCATTATTTTATAAGACAAAGTTTATAGATTAATAAAATAATTCCCTTGATTATGTGGAGGTGAGTCACACTATTAAAGAAATGATTTTGAAACATTAAAATAAATTACATGTTTTGGAGGATTCATAATGGCTTTATAAAATAAATAAAATAAACTTAAAATCATATTATTTTAAATATAAAATATATATTTAGTCATGGATACCATTTATATTATTCATTACATCACTTTTGGGTTATTATGATGTCATAATACACAAGGTATATTTATAGGGTATTTAATTTTTACCTGAAAATTCGATTGTCTCAGAAAATTATGAAAAAAATCACCATTAGATAATTTTGAAGTTCTGATTCCTAAAATAATATTAATTTTATCAAAATAATTTTTTAAATATTATAATTTTCACTTTTAAAATAATAATAAACATTTCTTGAAATTAATAGGTTTTGACAATAAAAGTTTTCAAACCCTTATAAAAATTACATTTGACTTCATAAAAATTAGATGATAATTAATAATTAATAAAATTTATTTAACAATAAAATTTTATTAAAATATTATTGATTACAAAAATACAATAATACGTCAAAATAAATTCCTTAGTTGAATTTGAATATTACCCAGAAATATTATTTGTGATTAATTGTATCAAAATAAAAATCATTTAAAAAGTAGCAATAATCGGATGAAAATATATTCATTATTCTATAAAAAATAATGTACATATTCATATTTCTAGGGTCTTGATACATATCAATTTAATACACTAGAAAATTCCCTAAGAGTGAGGTGCATGATTCTGGGACTTTCATGGGGTGGTTCGGCGAACATGGTTTGGGTCTTGATCCCAATGAGCTTGAACTTATCCCCTAAAAAGTTTTGTTCATGCTTAAGTTATTAGATATCAACTTGGACTTGGTTAAGGAAAATTCCCAAAAATGTTATCTCCCTCAGAATCTGCGATAAATGGGCATCATAGGGTATGATCCTACTGGTTTAGGTGATCACTTTCTGTGTCTGTGTCAATTGGATTTGTTAAAACTCTATATTTATACTAATCATGTTATCACTATTCAACAGCTATATTATCAATATTAATTATACTTAGCAGTATTTTAAATCCAATGGTATATAATAAAACAAAATAAGTGCATATATTTTCTATGACCATATTACCTAAAAAAATATTTATTTTAAACAAAAAGGTGGATTTTATTTATAATAGTTTTATTCATTACATCAAAACTCTTCATGGAAAGGGAATTCAAATTTTTCATGGGGAGGGAAAAAATTATAAAATCAATTAAGTCCATAAATAATCTTGGGTTACCATTATACCTATTTTTTGTTAAAAAAGGGAAAATAATGATTCAAAGAAAAGATTATTTGATTATTGAATGATTAATGAATTATAATATTTAGAAGATTGAAAAATTAATACCCATTAACACAATAATTTCTTCTAATAAAATAAATACCCAATAACATAATAAATACCCACTAACCCAACCTAAAAAATAATTTTTCACTAATTCAAAAGAAAATAACTAATCCCTAAAAACTATAACTTAATTTTCTTAACATTTTTCAATAATAAATAATTTTTAGAACACTGCTCTTTTCTTTAATAGATTCAAACATAAATTATTTACCTTAGAGATTAAAACATGCAAATAAGAAACACTTTGGTTAAAATGTATACAACTTGATCTTATATTTTACATTTGAAAATAACCACATATCTATATTTTTATAATTCTCTTATTAAGAATTAATTTATGTTAAAATAATTTTTCTTCCCATTAAACACAGGATTATGAGATATTGCAGTATCAACATAGTTTTCAACAAGAATCTATGTGCTTTCTTTATGATCCGGATAAAGATCAATTAAAACTTACCTTAGCCATAAATATTGATTAATGGTAGTTTTCATAGTAATAAACTCTTCTTTTTAAGTGTATTATGCTGAATTTTTTTACTTCTTCAAGTTCCATGAGAAAACACCAATGCCAAGAGTAAGACAGTGAATTGAATTGCTCCTATATCATCAAAAGAATATCCCCAATCATTATCAAAAAAATAAATAAAATTTAATTCATTTTTCCTTTTAAACTTAACAACAAAATAACTTGTTACCTTGATATATTGAAATACTCTCTAGGTATACATAAGATTTAATTCTCATTCATAGTGTATGAATTGAAAAAAAAAACTTAAAATGTTCAAAATATTAGGCCATATATCATTTAAAGTAGGTTCTCTTTGAGGGAATGTTGTACATCTTGGTAGATGATCATAAAATTCAAGAATATATTATTTTATCAGTTTGGAATTCATTTTTGGTAGGAATTAATGATAAATAATGCATTATCCTCTAGTTCCACACTTCCATGATGTTTCCATTGGATGGAAAATCTAATTTCTTCACCTATAATGGATCAATTGAAAAAATATTCCCTTTTATTTCCACTTTAAGTATTTATTGACTAGATGTATCTTTAATTAAATAATATCTTCCTCTAAAAAAATTAAACCTCTTTGAAAAATTTTACTAATGATAAATAAGTTTTGATTAATTTCAAGAACAAAATGAACATCGAGAATGAGTTTTGTACCTTAACAGCTTGTAATTGAAACTATCTCATTGCCTTTGACTGAGATTTAGTCACCCTTTTAAATTCTGATTTTAGTTATATTTTTTAATGTTAATTATTTTAAAATATCTTTATTATAGTTCATTTGATTGGTGTAACAACTTTCAATCAGATAACTTTTACTTGATTTGTTTCTAGTGAAATATGAAGCCACAAAAATTTTATCCTCCTCTTGATCAATAGTATGTGCCTCTTCACCATGTTGTTGGTCACATGTTATAGATTCATTCCCCATTAGGTTTTATTTAGTGCACTTGGAATCATATCGTCTACAAAATTTAAAAGGAGGGTGGCCCTTTTTATACAGTGTTAACATGGAGGATAGGAACTCTTCTTGACTCTTATTTTTTTATTGGAAGAATATTCTCTAATAGGGTTTTGATTCTTCTTGAAAAAAATTATTTTTATTTTTATTCTATGCATTATCATGATACATGGATAGAAAGTTTCATTCAATGATACCTTATTTCCTCATGGCCCTTCTATGTGTTATTTATGAACTAAAAACACATGTATATAATACATATGATAGAATATTTTTCACCCAAAATTTTAGGCTAAGTGAATGCATCTTACCCTCATAGGTTGAGTGCATGAATCTACCACATATTAATGGATTTAGGTGCATACATACATATTACTATTTTGTTTCATTAATTATAATCCATTATTAATGAATTAAATGGATTTCATTCATTGAAGTGATTTAATGGATTTTATTCATTGAATTGATTAAATGAATAACTCCAATAGGAATAAACATATAAAAATAAATTGAATATGGATGATGTGTTTAATTAAATGAAATGTTTCAAAGATGGATATATAAAGGGATGATATCCCTCCTATTGGTAACAACTAATTTTATGCAAGCCTCCTAATACTATCTTCCTCCCAAGAAGTACTTCACAACTAAGTGAAGGCACTAGCATATCTTCTATATTTAGGGATCCTTAAGAAACATTCTTTGATACTTTATTTAGTGTAATCCACTTATTGGTAGGAGTCTTTCATTCACTTATCTAGTGATCGCCATTAAGCATACTCCATCAAATACTGAAGGTATATCTTATTGTTATCCAGGTATACACGTTTATGTTCTTCATTTATATTACATGTTTATTCTATCAAGGACAGATCGAGAAAATTTTTAGGTTTTATTTTTCTATTTTTTGTTCATATGATGAACCCCTAAAATATATCTATAGTATCAAAGACAGTTTCCTCATTGAATCAATTCATTTTTTAAATTGTTAAAATAAGAACAAATTTTATGAAATCTTAAGTGGTTTTTTCCCTCTCAACATTACATTATATGATTACGTGATGTTGGTAGTTTTTCTCGACATTATGTTAAGATGTTAACATATTATGGACTGGAATTCATTGTTTACATTAAGTAGTTAACATAGTCTGTAATCATTTCTATGATAAAATAGAGCATCATAGTTTGAAGTCATTTATAAATTGTTTATAACTAATGGAATCAGGTGTTTTGGAATATTTATTGAATTTATAAAAGTGTTTTATAAATTAATTAACTATAAAATGTTTATGGTCAATTTTTTTAATGTTTTTGAAATAATTATTATAAATATTATATAAATATTAAAGATTAAATATTAAGAATATATTTTTCAAATTTATATGTTTTATAAAAAAATTATAGATCATGGTAAAATTTATTTTGGGAATATTTAAATTTATAAAGAGATTATAAATTAATTAATTATAAATAGTTTATAAATAATCATATAATTTTTTATTAATCATTTATTACAAAATTTATAAATATTAAATATTAATGTTTAAAATACCTTTTTACTAAATTATATGGCATACTTGTGATATTTAAATAAAGTTTTTATTTATAAATCATAAGGGCAATTTATAACGATCTCTTAAATTACATAAATAAGATAAAAATATAAAGATTATAGTTAAAATTATGAATTTTTCATAAATAATTAATTTGAATTGTTTGAATTAAATGGTACTTTATTTAACATATTATTTAGATCACCTAAAAATTAAATTATGATAGATTTGGAATTGGTTTAAATAATTTTTAAATATACAATATTTAGATTATGTAAATAGTTTACATAAGAGAAATTGGATTGTAAAATATTTATAATTCATAATAATATCATATATTTAAATTGAAATATCATATAATGAATAATATGAAATATTTCATATTGAACATGGATATAAAACGTTTATATACAATGTAATGGAATATTCATAATGTTTAATTTTACTGTAAAATGTGTATATTAAGATTTTATTTATGAATAGTTCATAATAGTTTATCTCATTTTTAAATTTATGAATTTTTCATTTATTTAGAATTTATTTCTTAATTTATTCGTGTATATAATTTTTTTATAGAATTTGAATAATGTGTATACTATATTTATGTGATAAAATGATTCTATGAGATAAATCCTCACATTACATGCTAGGTGTGACTCTATAAAATTTAGTTTCTCATCCACATCGACCTCAATTTTTTTAGAGTTATGAACTAAAGATTAGTTTTTGAATATAGTTTTTGAAAATTATATATTATAGATATGATTAATTTAAATATCTCTTGAGTAAAGCCTCTCCATATAGATAAACTTGGGGTTAAACTTCCCACCATCTTGTAGGCTTATGCCTTGTTCTATAATGGTGAGGGGTTGGTTATTTGTTACTCTGATATTACTCATGTGGGGTTTATAAATCTCATATAACTCGATATCTTTACATGAAAATTTCATGTACCTTATGCATATGGTGAATTTGGATGTGTCTAAGTATACTTGGCTTCATTTTTTTGGTGAATAACACAAACTTATAAGTTGTGTAAAATTTAAACATTAATATGGTGTGGATACATTAATTTTATGGATAGAATAGGGATTCCAAAACTAAATCATTAAAAATATGCATAAACAAAGGAATAAAAAAGTGAAGATAAATATTTTATAAGATGTAATAGTTATAAATTTAATATGTATGTGATTTATATTAAGTTGGTGAGACATTAAAAACCCCTTAAATAGTAAGTTTGAGATTCCTTCCAAAGTAGCATAGTTCTAGACCTTGAACATCTGACCGGGTAGGCCATGATAAAGTTGGGTGCCCTTAGATTATCATGTGTAAGGAATGAGAGTTATTAGTAACTATGGATTGTCTTATTGGGTAAATCATTCCAAAGTTGGGTTTCCCTTGATAACCTTGTGTTATCTATTTCTTGTAATTTTCTTTGGGTTACACTAGCCAAGTGACTCTAATAAGATTTTGTTAACAGAGGAATAGAGTTGAGTATTATCCACATGATGGATATGTAAAAAGTGTTTTCCATTCAACTATCCAATTTTTCTAACTAATTTTATTGGAATTATTCCTTACCTAAATAACTAATTAGTGAGAGAAGCACGAAAGGAGACTTATTTCATAGTGAAATATAGATCTCGGTTCACTAAATAGATATAATTTATGGTGGATTCATTTTACTGGGATCACTTTCATTAAAATTACTTGGTTAAAATATATAAAACATGATACTCACCCATTGATATTATTTATTTTATATTATGAAAAACTTCATGAAAATCATATTGAGATCAATTATAGGTATGACCTATAAATAGTTAAATATTTGTATCTAGTGTTGAGAAGTGTTCTCAAGGAGAAGCACTTGGAGCCTCTAGATGTGAATGTTATAGAAATCAATTTCTCTAATTTTGAATTATGGGTATTAGATATCAGGTGTTCATTACACATTTTTACTAATGAATAAATACTCAAAAATAAGAGGGAAATGATAAAAGGTAAGGTAGATCTTCATGTTGGAAATTGATAAAGATTTATTGCATTATAGGTCAACACTTATGATCTGATTTTACCAAGTGGATTAATCCTATAATTAGAAAACTGTTATTATTTTCTCTCCATAAATAGAAATTTAATTTTTGTATCTTGTTTAGAAAATATAGAATTTTCATTCACTATTAGGAACATGAGTTGTTCTATATATAAGAATGAAATGTTTTTTGAAATCATGAATATGGTAAATGATTTATGCATTCTTTAAATGGATAATATTATTTATAACATTCAAAATAAGAAGGTTAGGGTTGATTCTAATCTCACCTACCTTTATAATTTCCACCTTATACATATAAAATGAGAAATAATTTCAAAAACTCCATATAGATGGATTGATGGACTCATTTGATTGTGAATACTTTTATTAATTGTAAATTTTATTTATTGGGTGAAATGAAAAATAAAAATTTAAGTATAAATGTTGATAGGGCTGGTAGGCTATTGGATCTCATAAAAAGTGATGTATGTGGACCAATGATTACTCAAAAACATTGTGATTTTAGGTACTTAATTTCCATTACCAATTTTTTTATTAGATATGGTTATATATCTCTAAATAAACACAAGTATGAAACCTTTTAAAAGTTAAAAGAGTTTTAGAATAAAGTAAAAAAACCAATTGGGAAAAAGTATTAAGATTATCTAATCAGATCGAGGTGGTGAATACTTAAGATAGGAATTTATTGATCATATGAGATGTTGTTTAATTATTTTACAACTCACTCCTCTGAGAATACCAAAATAGAATGTTTTATCTAAGAGAAGGAATCTTACCTTGTGGTTCAACTGATGATGAGTTTGTGTGACCTTCTTATTTCATTCTAGGGTTATGCTCTAGAGGCTGATACATTCTCACTAAACCACATTCCATCTAAATCATTCATAAATATATAATATGTGATATAGAATAATATATAACCAAATATATATATTATGAATATTTGGGATTGTGAATCATACATAATAGATTTAGATTCTGATAAAATCTACCCTATGACTGAAAAATTATTATTTATTTTTTATCCTAAGGAAACCAATGGAAATTTATTCTATAATCCTATTTATCATAGAGTTTTTGTTGCTTGAATAGGTGTTTTATTTAATAAAGAACACATCGATTGAGGATTTAGTGGATAAACAGTTCAAATTGTATAATTTAAAGACCAAAAAATATGAAGTGTTCCTATATGTATTTTGAGATGGTTCCATAAATATTTGAGGAAGAAGAACTGACTCAAGTTACATAAATACTTTAAAGGTAAAATAGGATTCATCAGCTAATTGAGTGATATGAATTTCTTAGGGAGAATCATGATTAATTAATGTTCATAGATAATGAATCTACTACTTATTAGGAGACTATTGAGAGTTTTTATTTTGATAAATGGTCAAAATCCATGGAATCTAAAATTGATTTCGTGTACACTAACCAAGTTTAAAACTTAGTGGATGTAGCTGAATGGGTTAGACCCATAGGGTGCAATTTGGTTTTCCATAAGAAAACTGATATGGATAGTAAAGTGTATACCTATAAATCACAATTGGTTGGAAAATATTATAAACAAATTTATGGTATTGACTATGAAGAATCATTTTCATCGGTCATAAGGATTTAGTACATTCAGATTTTAATATCCATAGTATATTATTATGATTATGAGATATATAAAATGGATGTAAAAACCAATTTTATTAATGGGAATTTATTTGAGGATCTGTAAATGTTACATCCTGATGGTTTTGAGTTCCAAATGATATTATTAAGGTATGCAAGCTGTAATGGTTTATTTATGGACTGAAGTAAGATTCTAAAAGTTAGAATATCTAATTTAATGATGAAATCAAAGAGTTTGGTTTCATCATGAACATGGATGATTTTTATGTATATAAGTGGATTAGGTGAAATGTATTTATTTTCTTGATATTGTAAGTGGATGACATATTACTTATCAGAAAAGGAATCCCATCATTTCACTCAATAAAGATATAGTTGGGTAAATGTTTCTAGATAAAAAATATGGGTGAAGCTTCTAACATACTAGGTCAGAATATCTATAGTGATATATCTAATAGGATACTTGGAATTGGTCAAGATACATACATTGGTAAAGTTATAAAAACATTTGTATGGGGAACTCTAAGAAGTGTTCTTTACCTGTGTTTCATGGAAAAAGTCTTATGTATATTCATAATCCTTCTAAAAATTTGGAAAGGATAGATGAAATTTCTTATGTGTATACCATAGGATCTATCATGAATGTTATATCATGTAATTGACCTGATGCTGTCTATGTACTTATCATAACAAGTAAATACCAATCCAGTCCTGGTGAAAATCATTGAATTACTATGCATAACATTCTTAAGTACTTGATAAAGACTAAGGATATTTTCTTTCTCTTTAGAGGAGAATGTTAGCTTTGTGTAAAATCTTACACAGATGAAAGTTTGAAATCCTATATAGATGATATGAAATCTTAATCTAGTTTTGTTTTGTTCCTAAATAGTGGAACTATCACTTAGAATAGTTTCAAATAATCCAATATAGAATACTCAACAACATATTTAGAGTACATCATTGCATCATATACTGTGAATAAAGTTATTTGTATCAAGAATTATAACCCTAAATTTTAGGTGGTTCCAATAATTCAAGGAGAGATTGATATTTACTATAAAAATAATGGATTTTTTTCTCAGTAAATTGAACCTTAGTTTAACACCCCTACTCAAGTATCCTAAAGTTGGTAGTTATTTTACTATATTGTCACAAGTACAAGAGATCGCATCCTAAAGGACTAAAAGTTTAATAGTATTTAGAGTCTAAATACATACATGATTCTCACATTACATATGAGATGAAATATAATAATTCTTATGATAACTTTATTATTTTATCTAGTAAATCTCTAATTTCATTCATAGATCCCTTCTTCATATCTTGGAGAAAGGAAAACATAATAAATGGTTAGCTTAGATACTAAATAATGGGAAGCATATAATAAAATCTATCATAAAGTAAATAAAACAAGAATAATATGACAAAGATAAAAAAATAATAAATTATACCATATAAATAGTACCATAAAAAGGGGACTAAATTCATAGATAAAATGATAACATAAATAATTACATGGATAATAATAACTTATTTCATAATTATATAATGTATAATGTGAAACATTAAAATATCACCATCAAGGAATTATGCTAAGACATCATACGTAAATAGGTAAGGAGTATGTCAAATACCCAAACTATTTTGTCTCATGAGACCTACTAATGCATCGAGGGGCTATAGTGGTCCCCGCCAATCACATACTAAGTCCAATTTATTCATCATATAAAAGGGGTAAAATATAATCAACATAAACATTCATATTGAAAAATTAGCTTATGAAATTTTAATAATTTCTACAATAAAATGATAATTTATATAGAGTAATATAGAGAATACTATCAAAATATTACATCCCTAATAAAATTTAATATTCACCAAATAATGTTGACATAGATGAATATACATTAAAAATATCACTGAAATATTTCTTGAGGAAAATACCCTTTTAATTTTGAAATCACTTATTCAAAATCTGAAAATTTCTTAAATATTAAGGAAAAAATTATCTAAAAATAAACTTTTAAACTTTTAAATTAATCTTCAAAACATTGAGCGGTCATAGCGGTAGGAAATTACACTCATTCCATTTAAGTTAAAAACATTCCTTTCACACTTTTGTAAAAAAGGTTAAAAAGTACCTAGTTCATAAAATGAAAAAAAGATTATTTTTAAACCATTATTTAGAAGTAATAAATGGGTAAAAGTGTCATTAACAAATTATTAGATAATATAAAAAACATTATTTAAAACATTTTAAAGAAAATATTGATATAGAAAAAATATATTTCTGACTGAGTAGAAAAATAAAGTCGGTCTTCCTTAAAAAACATTCTTTTGGTCTCTTGAGTACTTAAAATATGAAAAATTAAAGGAAATTTTATTATTTTCATAAATAAAAAGACAATAATAAAATTTATTTTTATTAATATAGAAATTTCATATAATTTCCCCAATGTATACTTAATCATAAACAATACTTAATAATGATGAGATTGTGAAATAACCCTTACCTCAAGTCTGACTTGAATTATAAGTGATTTTTGCCTCTTGTATAATAAATAATGTATTATAATTCTATTAAAAATTAATATATATAATTATAATATCATATAATATAAAATTATAATATTTTAATACCCATTTATCAATAATTATATATTTAATTCACCGTTTTTTAGTGTCAACTATTTCATTTTTCATGTAAATTTTGGTTCAATAGTTTCGGTACCTACATATCTATCATGGATCCTCATCTACAGGATTTTAATTATGATATAAATATCATATATTTATATATATATATATATATATATTAAATACATATTTTTAATCATCCTTTAAATTCATACATGAAAAATGAATCACATTTCTTCGTAGAGGTGGTAGTCCACATGTACTCACGAGGGATGTTATCATTTTTTTAAAGAGTTGAAGTGTAAGAAGGTATATATGATATTATTATTATTATTATATAAGAAAAATTATTTCATAAATATCATATAAAATCATTAGTTACATCTATATAATCATCTGATTAAAGTGGTGATGAAAAATGAATTACATAGCTACATGGTGATGGTAATCTGTACGTATGCACGAACGATGTTTACATTTTTCATAGGATGGAAAAGAGATGAATAATGGTTGTAAAATGATCATAATAATATATTAATTTATTTATTATATTAGTGTTATTATTTTTTTTATTCTTACAATATATTTATATTAAGTTAAAGAATAAAGAAATTTGAAAGTTTCAGTGAAGATGATAACTTATTCGAAAGAGATCCAGTAGTTATTCTCTTAAGATAATTAGGGTTGATCTTTTAGGAAGAGAAGAAACTCTAAAACTTTTATAAGGATGTTTATAATATGTTTTGTTAGGTTTTTGTTGATCTAAGAGGCTCTAGGTGGTGTATAGAAGATAGGAGAGTTGGTTCTTTTTTTATAGTGAATGAAAGGACACATATAGAATTCATAAAAACATTTAAATATAATAAATTAATTTTCATGTGAAAGTGGAACAATGTGGACATAATTTAAAATATAATATAGTAAATGGTTGAAATTTATTCAACCAATAAAATTTTTACATGTTTGTGTGGTATTTTAAATCTTATCTTTTGGTTTAACCCTTTAATTAACCTATTTTAACCATAACCATAGTAACATCTTTTTCACTCTTAAAGGGTTATAATTTTACATATAAGGTAAAAATTGGCCCATAAATTTCTAAGTTATGAAATTTTAGACCATATATTATCACCCTTGTCTTATTTTAATATTTTTATGATTTTTAAATAATTTAATAAAATATTAATTTCATAAAATATCATTTTTGTCATTTTTTGACACTAATAATTTAATTTTACTTTAAAGACGTCAAGAAAAATTTTAATTAAAATTTATTCTTTTAAAACATATATAATATGTCATATATATCTATTAAATTTTTAGGTCACTTCAACTCACTCATAAATATTACTTTTAGAGTTTTTAAAATAATATATTTTATTTCTCTATTAATTGAATAAATACTATATCGGTGTTGCATAATCATTTAAGGAAATTATTTAACAGATAAAAACTAAAAATAAATTTTTTTATATATAAAATAAACATTTGTTAACTAATATTTTCCCATTTTATAGTTATAATAAAATTTTAGAGTTATTAAATTCAACCGAGTAACATTTTGTATTTATTATTTTCTTAAATTAATATAAAGGTCCTAATCAAACAAATATGGTACCAAGTGGAAATATATTTGATAATTTTATGTTAATAGAAGAATACCACCCATAAAATAGGATAAAATCAAGTATTAGGGTATTTTTTCGTCTTTATCGTATTATTTTTAATCTCAATTACCATGTTTATCGTTACTGTGATGTCAATTATTTACTATGTATACTATTTACAATGACCAAAAATAAAAGGGAAATATTTAAAAAAAATTATAGATCATGATTATAAATATGGAATCCATTTTTCTAGATTAAATTTCTATAAGTGGTATAAATTAATTTAAGATTAAAACATAAAACACAAGGGAAAACAGGTTTTTAGAAAAATACCATTTTAAGTATAAAAATTTTTTTTAACAAATTCAATAATAAAATTGATTCTAATGAACTTAATTAAGTTATTAATAATATAATATTATTAATTTTACTTTTAAAATATTTTAAAATAAAATGGATCTTTTTAAATTTTTTAAACAGAAATATATTTTTCAATAAAATGTAGTATTTTTTACTATTCATTGGAAAGTTATTTATTTCAGAAAAATCCCAAAATATCATTATAAGTTAATTTTGAAATGATGATTTAAAAAATAAAATTAATTTAAGAAAATTAATTTTATATAATTTGATAATATAGGTTTTAATTAAATTCTTGAATAAAACTATGTGTATTTTATTATTGTTTCTTTAAAGAAAAGATTACTATAATTGAATCTTGGGTGTTACATTATTCCCACATTCAAAAAAACATCCTAAAAATTTCTATATTTTCACCTCATAAACATATTTGGGTAGTTCTTTATCATAATTTCTTCGTCATAATTTCATAAAGTTCCCATGTCACCTCTTATATCCTATGATTTCTCCAAAGTACCTTTACCAGATGAGTCATCTAATTCCTCAACACTTGTTATCTAGTTTCTAGAATATGGATAGGAACTTCAAAATAAGATAAAACAAGTTATAGTTTTATTTCTTTAGAGGTGGTCACATGTTTTTTATCTGTAATATATTTCCTTTTTAAATAGATATAGAACACATCATGTACTTTAGAGAGTTTAGGTTTCATTAAAAAATGGTAAGCCGCAGATCCAATTCTTTTTAGAATTTCAAAATATCTGATGGACTTGGGGATTAGTTTTTCTTTCTTAATAAATCTTATAACACCCTTTCATGTAGATGCTTTCAAGAAATTTTGATCTCCCACTTCAAATTCCAAATGTTTCCTTCAGTTATCAATATAAATATTTTTTCTTATTTGTGCTGCTTTAGTATGGGTTTGAATAGTATTTACCTTTTTTGTTGTCTCCTCCATAAGTTTTGGGCCTATAAGCTTCCTTTCACCAACTTTATCCCAAAAAATTAGAGTATGACATCTCTTGCCATATAATTCTTCATAAGGCACCATTTGAATACTTGAATGAAAATTATTATTATAATAAAACTCTGCCAAAGGTAAATAATGATCCTAGGTACCTTTAAAGTAAAGTGATAATGACCTCAACATTTATTCTAAAGTTTGGATATTTATTTCAAAATATCCATTGATTTGATGGTGATAAGAAATGCTTAAATGAAGCTCAGTATACAGATACTTTTGAATAATTTTTCAGAATTTTGATGTAAATCAAGGGTCATGACCAAACATGATTGAAAGTGGTCCACCATGAAGTCTTATAACTTCATTAATATAGAGGTTCTCAAGGTGTTTAAGGGGTAAATCTTCTCTTATAGTGAGTAAATGTGTATATTTGGAAAAGAAATCTATAATAACCCATATTGTAGCATTACTTCTAGGAGTCTTTAGTAATTTAGTGATAAATTCCATAGTAATGCCATCTCATTTCCTCATAGGAATCAGTATATGTTGCAAAAATCCTCTATGATTATGTATCTCAACCACCACCTATTAAAAACCCAAATATCTTGACACATAATCAGTAATTTCTAGCTTTATATTATCCCAACAAAAATATTCCTTCAAGTATCTATACATCTTGGTGCTTCCAAGGTGTGTAGAGAAATTTGAGATATGAGCATCATATAATAATTCACTTTTCAGATAAGGTATAGATGGAACACATATCCTTTTTTCAAATTTCATAACACCATATTCATATATGAATTTGTCCAATTTCCCATCATTTATATCATCAATTTTCTTTTAAATATTATCATCATGAGGCTGATAACTTTTTATATTTTCAAATAAATTTTGATTAGAAATAATCTGAAAAAGTAGTGATGTTTACTCTTTCTTAATAATTCCCATGTCCATATTTACTAAACCCATAAACATAGTATCTCTGTCAATCCTCACTTTGGTCAGGACTCCATGATCTTTATATCTTAATGCATCATCTACCTTATTTTCCTTTATTAGGTGTCAGTGTATTCAACAATCACAATCCTTAAGTAGATTGATTTATCACCTTTGCCTCATGTTAAACTCTTTCTATGAAAGGATTTATCTCAAAATCTTTTGTTTTGTATATATCTAAAAAATTTCGTTATAGAGATAATTTCTTCATATATTCAAGTAAAATATTATAGCTACCAACTCAAGATCATGGGTTGAACAGTTTTTTTCATGGGACTTTAACTACCTTGATGCATAGGCAATAACTTTATCATCCTATATAATGACACAACCAAGTCCCTTTTTGATCCATCACTATATATCATAAGTCTATCATTTACTGATGGTAGATTCAAAATCTGAGCGTTCTCCAATATCATCTTCAATTCTTAAAAACATTCTTCACATTAATTTTTATATATAAACTTAACCCCTTTATGAGTTAACTTGGTTAACGGGTTAGAAAATCATGTAACATTTTGAGAAAATTATTGATAATAATCTTCTAATGTAATGAAACTATGTACCTCTCTTATTTTTATTAGTGTTAGTCATTATTTGACTACCTTTTTCATTATGGGATCAACTGAGATTCAATCTTTGGAGACAATATGGCCAATAAAAAAACTTTTTGAAACTAGAATTCACGCTTGCTAAATTTTCCATATAACTCCTTTTTTCTAAAAGTCTCATGAATGATCTATAATTAATTATCATACTTCATATATCTCTTAGAGTACACCATGATATCATTAATAAATACCACAACAAAATTATCAAGATATTTCTTGAATACTCTATTTATTGGATTCATAAAAATAAAGTGTGTATTATTCAATCCAAATGGAATTACTATAAATTCATAATGTTTATACCTCAAATGAAATTTTGTCTTCCAAATATATTACTTCTTTACTCACAACTGATGATACCCAAAATGAAGTTAAACATTTGAAAAATATTGATCTCTCTAATTTTGATTGAACAATTCATTAATGTGAGGAAAGGGATACTTGTTCTTTATTATAATAGAACTTATTTCCCTATAATGAATGCACAGCCTCATAGATACATCTTTATTCTTAACAAAATGCACATGGGATCCCCAATGTGAAACACTAAGGAATATGAGTCCTTTTTCACACAAATCCTATAGTTGTTTCATCAACTCCACTAATTCCATAATTTTCATTCTATTGGGAGTCTTTGAGATAAATATTGAATCATGGATTAAATCAATAGAAAACTCAACTTCACATTTGGGTGGAAGTCCAAGTAATTCCTTAGGAAATACATCAATGTATTAATGTAAAATAAAAACATACTCAATTTTAAGATTACCCTTTACATCCATAGATTGTGTCTTCTATTCTTACCCAAGAATCTCATTCAGAAGAAATACTAGGGGTGGATCTAGATATGAATTAGATGATAAATTCCCCCCTAAAGATAAGTAATTCTACATCCTCATCACAAATCATAATTTACTTCTCTTGGAAATAAATTTTTTCATTATATTTTCAAATTTGATCTATACCAAGGATTATATCATAATAAACCATAGGAATAATAATAATAACTTCTTCAAATAGGGGATTTTTATGTTTTATAATGGAAACTGATTGATGCATCATTATTATAGTGAGACTTCCACTAGGAGTCTTGATTGATAACTCCCTTCTTAATATGATAGGGAAATATATAATTTTCTTGGAAAAACTATAATATATAAAATAGTATGAATATAGAGAATCAAATAAAGAATTTTATAAATTTTAGGATATGATTAATGAACCTACCACCATATCTTTAGGAACTTCAACATCAGCCTTAGTGATTGTATAAGATCGTCCTTTCTCCCTTGTCCTTTTATAAGGAAAATTCACTTAATGCCTAGAAAATTAATTTTCATAGTTATCCATATCATTATAGTTGAAACATTGAATATTAGTAGTTTCTTTATTTCCCTTAAAATCATGATAATGATAGTATTTCTCTCCATACTTGAAGAAAACTCTCATTCTCAGCAAGCATGTTCCATGGTGTTTCTTTCCACATTTATTACAAGTTAGAAATTCCACCCTTCCCTTATTCACCTTTTCCTCATTTCCTTTTCCATAGTGCTCATCCACCCTCTTCTTATATTGATTTTCTTAAAATTAATAAACTTGGTGAATTATTTCTCTATATTGATAGCACATGAGGCTATATTTTCGTATAATGAGAAGGTTTTGGAGACTAGTTCCATTTAAAGTAAATGCTTTATCTCATCAAAAAAAATTCAATATTACTATTTAGATTATGTACATAGTCTGTAGTGTGCCTCAATAATTTTTTAATATTGGATTTATACTTAGCAACAATTTTATCTTCCTTTTTTATTAGACTTAGGAACTATCTCTCAATATCTTCTCATTTCTCATGATAAAAATATTTTTACAAGTACTATAAAATCCTTCCAATACATGTTTTTTATTTATTCTCGATCCTTAGTGTTTTAAATCAATTACCATCATTTATTTGCATTTCCCATGAGATGATAAACTTCTAAGATGAGGTTTTCCCTTTCATTACCTCCCAAATAAATTAATGCCTTCTCTAAGGAACTTATCTATTGTCTAGACACAAATGGATTAGTATTCCCATTTAATTATAGAGGTTTCTAATGCATGAAATGTTTTAACATTATTTCACCATGTTGAGGATCAATAGGCTGATCCATATAATCAATTTTATTGGTTATTACCTAAGTTATCTACCCTAATATAGTTATAACTTTTTTAGCTCCAGCTACAACTCCATCTCCAACTTCATTATTTTTCCTAGGATGTAAATCCCTACATAGATTACGTGCATTGATGTGGTTTCTATTCCTTAATCTAGGTACCATTTCTAAACAATTTCATACACTAGATTAGATCATAATATTATGAAACATGATGTATAATTTTTAAACTTTTGAAACACTTGACCTAACTTGAAAATGTATTCATAGCTAATCTTATAAACATAATCTTAGTATCATTGGGAGTATTATCAATATTTTCAAATCTTTAACAATGGTTTGTAAATAAAAGGTGAATTAACCCAATAATATCCCTTGTGAGTTTTAAACCAGGTGTGCAGTATGGGAACAATCATCGTGCACCAGAATAATTACCAAGATATACTCGACCAACTCTATTTGGGGATATTTTTCCTTAATGAATCTATGAAAAATCCATGCCCACTTGTAATATCCAGATAGGGATGTTTTTCTAGAAAAAATACATAATCTATACCCTACCAAAAACTTTATGATATTATCCTATAATTAGATATATCCTCAGAGTTTTTCATAGGTTTATGTTTCTTAATATATGTTTTCCTTAATCTACTTCCTATGGTTTCTACTAAACTTGATCTGATACCAACTGTAACACCCTTACTTCAGTATCCTATAGCTAGTGGTTATTTTACTACATTGGTACAAATTCAAGGGATCGCATCCCAAAGGTCGGAATAGTGTAATTGTCTTTAGAGACTAGATACATACATGATTATCACATTACATATGAAAACATGAAATATAATATAATAATTCTTGTAAAAATATTTTTATTTATTCTATTAAATCTATGATTTTTTTCATATATTCCTTCTTCTTATCCTAGGTAAGTGAAAACATAATAGTGGTTGATCTCAAATTCTAGGTAAGTGAAATCGTACAACAGAAGATATCATAAAGTAAAAAAAACATGTATAATACGACCAAGATAAACAATAATCAAATATTAAATAAAAATAATACCCTAAAAAGGTGACCAAATCCACAGATAATATATCAATATAAATAATCATATGGATAATGATTATTTTCATAATGATAGAATTCATAATGTCAGACTACATAATATCACTATCAAGGCCTTGTTCCAAGACAACATAGGTAAAAAGGTAAGGTGTATGCCAAATAACCAAACTAGTTTGCGTCATGATACCTATAGATCCATGAAAGGGATATAACAGTCCCCTCCCATCACTTACTAAGTTTTATTCATTCATTATATGAAATGGGTGAAACATAATCAACATAAACATCCATATTAAAAAACTAGCATATGAAGTATTAATAATTTCCTAAATAAATAAACATAATCATAATCCATATAGATTAAAATGTTGAATGGTATCAAAATATTACATCTCCATTAAATCATGATTTTCACCAAATAATGTTGATATAGATAAATATACTTTAAAAATGTCATTGGAATATTTCTTGAGGAAAATATCCATTTCGTTTTGAAATCCCTTATTCAAAATCTTACAATTTCCCAAATATTAAGTAAAAACTTTTCTCTAAAAATAATATTTTAAATATTTAAATTAAGATTCATACATTGATTGGTCATGATGGTGGGAAATTTTTTTCATTCTATATAAGTTAAAAAACATTTCTTTCACATTTTTGTAAGAAAAGTCAAAAGGTACCTTGTTCGGAAAATGACAGAAAGTTTCCTTTAATATAATTTTGAAAAAATTAAAATATGTGTAAGAAATTATTTAATAAATTATTATATAATAGTAAAAATATTCTTCAAAACATTTTAAATAAAATATGTATATGTAAGAAAAATATTTTCGGCCAAGTTGAAAACCAAAGTTGGTTTTCCTTAAAAAAATATTTGTTTGGTCTCTTGAGTACTTAAATGAGGAAAATAAAATAAAAAATTATAATTTTAAGAAATAACCAAATGATAATAAAATATATTGGGTTTAATATTGAAATATCATATAACTCCCCCGATAGAGACTTAAACATAAACATTCCTGAATAATGATGAGATTGTAAAAGAATCATTACCTCAAGTCTGACTTGTGTTGTAAGTGCTTTCAGCCTCCTATGTAATAAATTTAAATTTATTATAATTAAATTATAGAACCATATACATAATAATAATATAAAATATTATTTATTTATAATATTTTAATACCCATTAATCAATATTTATTTATTAAATTCGTCATTTTCAAGTGTTAAATGTATCGTTTTTCATGTAAAATTCAGTTTGGTGGTTACGACCCCAACATCTTTCTCATGAATCCATAATCTTCAGGATTTTAATAATGATATAAATATCATATAAATTAATTAAATACATATTTCTAATCATCCTTTAAAGTATGGCATTAAAAATGAATCTCATCACTTTGTGGAGGTGGCAGTCCACACGTACGCATAAGCGACGTTATCATTTTTTAATGAGTTGAAGGGTAAAAAGGTTGATAAGATATTATTATTAAAAAAGCATAATTATTTTATAAATATTAAATAAAATAATTATTTCTATATTTATAACCATTCAAGTAATTTGGTGATGAAAAATGAATTACACCGCTATGTGAAGACGGAAAGTCGTACGTACACACGAGCAAAGTTTTCGCTTTTCGTAGGATAGAAAATAGATTGAAAATGGTTGTACCATAATCTTAATAACATATCAATTTATTGATGATACTGGAGTTATTATTTTATTATGGTAATAATATAATTATATTATGTTGAAGAAGAAAGAAATTTGAAAGAGTTTGTGAAGGTGGTTACCTCTTCTTCAAAAGAGCACCTTTAGATCTTCTCTTAAGGGTCCTAAGGTTGGTCTTTTAGGAAGAAAATAAAATATAAAACATTGATAAGTGTGTTTAAAATAATTTTTTGTAGGTTTTTTTTATCTAGTAGACTCTATTTTTTGTATTTAAGATATTTTAGGTGGTTCATTTTAATAGTGAACGAAAGGACACACATGGAATTAATAAAAGGATTTAAATATAATAAATTCATTTTCAAGTGAAAGTGGAACAATGTGGCCATAATTTAGAATCTAATATAGTATATTATTTAAATAACTTCATGTGGAAATTTTTTTACATGTTTATGTTTCATTTTAAACCTTATATTTTGGTATAACCTCTTAGTTAACATATTTTATCCTTAACCATAGTAACTCCTTTTTCACTTTTAAAGAGTTATAATTCTATTTATAAGGTAAAAATTGTCCCATAAATGGAAAAGGGATGAAATTTCTAACCATATATTATACCCATTGTCTTATTTCAAGATTTTTTTATTTTTAAATAATTTAATAAAATATTATTTTCATTAAATGTCATTGATGTCATTTTTGACACTACATTTAATTTGACTTTAAAGACACAAAAAAATTGTGTAATTCAAATTTTTAATTTTAACACAATTATAATATTTCATATATATATATATATATATATATATATTAAATTCGAGTTTCACTATAACTTACTTTAAAATATTACTTTAAGAGTTTTTGAAATAATTTATTTTATTTTTCTATTAACTAAATAAATACTATATCGGCATTACATAAGCATTTAAGGTAATTATTTAATCACAAAAAAATTTATAAATAAATTACCATGATAAAAATAATTATTTTATATTTTAAATAAATATTTATAAATGAAATTTTACAATTTTTATCATCATAATAAAAATTTAGAGTTATTAAAGTCAAGAGAGTGATATTTTGTATTTATTCTTTTCTTAAACTAATATAAAGGTACTAATCAATGAAATATGGAACCAAGTGGCCATATATTTTATAATTTTATGGTAATAGAAAAACTACACCTATAAAATAGGATATAGTCAAGTTTTATATTTGTCATATAATATTATTTTTAATATTAATTACCAGATTTACCCTTACCATGGTAACAATTATTTACTATGGTAACTACTTGTAATGACCAAAAATAAAAGGGACCTATTTTCCAAATTTGGACCTCATAATTCCAAATATTAAATCCATTTTTCAAGATTCAATTTCTATAAGTGTTATAAATTAATTTAATATCAAAATTCAAAACATAATGAAAAAAGGTTTTTTAGAAAAATACCTTTTTAAGTATAAAAATATTTTTATGCCAAATTTAACCATAAAATTAATTACAATTATATTAATTGGTTTATTACTAATATATTATATATAATTTTAATTTTAAACAATTTTAAAATAAAATGTAACCTTTTAAATTCTTGAAACAAAAATACAGTTTTTAATAAAAATCAGTATTTTTCACTATTCACTGAAAAATTATTTATTTCATAAAAAATATAAAAATTTCAACTAAATTTAGTTTTTACATTATTATCTCAAAAATAAAATTAATTTAAGAAAATTAAATTTATAAATTTGAGAATTTAGGTTTTAATTACATTCTTGAATAAAACAATGTGTATTTTTATATTGTTTCTTTAAAGAAAATCTTACTATAATTGAATATCAGATGTTAAATTGGTATCACCAATTTACCAAACATGTTCTTTACAAATATAATCTCATAAAATTGATCATTTAGAGGGTAAATTTAAATATTGGTTGGGTTTATATAAAGGACAGTACAGTAGATCTGTTGATGAAGCCATTACCGTAACAATAATATCCGGGTCATTTAAGTCTCTAAGTGTTCGATACTTAAGAGATTGATGTAATGGATATATAGTTTATCGTTATTTTATAATAAAGGAAATGTCATTTTATCATTCATTCATATGTGCTATGATTTATTTTACATGAATGGTTGAATTATAATATCCCCTCAAAAGTATAACTTTGAGTTGTCCCCAATCGATGATCCTCACAGAGTAATGTGGTTTGTGATGATATGTTATGATTATAATGAATGGAATATTTTACTCATTACAAAGGGTTTAATATGAGGTATTAATAATATATTCATGAGGTAATAAGTGGATACTTATTTCTTGGACTGACATTCTAGATTATATCCCATGGAATGTCATACAATCATTGATATACTTAGGGATGTATGATTATTAACAACTCTTTATAACTAATTATGGAGTGATATATAACATGATAGAATTAATAATTTTATACCTTTATTATGTAAGTCAAAATCAACTTATAAAATCATGGGGTGGTTGTGTATGTCGTTGATCATATATTCAGTTGGAGCATCGCCAAGATTGTATTTTTCCACTTGTATGAAAAGTAAGGATATCTAGATCTTAATTTAATTGGATTAAGGAAATTCATGGACATGATGAATTAGGTCATGTATGATATTATTAGATACTTATTTGATAAACAAGTGATTTTATCATCATTTATATTAATTAAATGTGTTGTATTCATTGATATGGTCAGTCTATTTTAGAGAATTAAGAAAAGATGAGTTGTCATATACTAGATTACCATGTTTAATGTCTAGTGGTCACTTGGTTTAATGGAAAAATATATTATACATGTATAAATATGATGTATATGATACATATTTTTGTGTACATGATCATATAAAGATATGAATATGTTTTATGGAGATCATATCAGAACCCTTGGTAGCTTGAGTAGCAGTAATGCATTACTAGAGGCCGCTATATGCTTATATCTGTTAAATAATTATTTCATATTTTTTTCCAACACTGCTATGGCCTACAGGGTAAAACCACTAGACCTTTTTATAAATATTATGTTTTGGATAAAGTTTTTTTATCCAAAATGAAGTTATTTTGATGAAACCATATATAAAAATAGTTTTTTAATGGATTTATTGAGTTGTGTTGTTTTTTATGAAGTCCATATAGGTTTTAGTGAAAGTGTAGTATTATTAGTTATGCAATAAATATATGTGTGTGTGTGTGTGTGTGATACATATGACAAAATGTATTTCACCCAACATTATAGGGTAAATTCATGCATCTATCACCTCATAAGTTGAGTGCAAGCATCTTCCACATATGCACTATAGCATCCCATTTCCTAATTTTGTCGATGGAACACTCCTTAGTGTTGTTTTTAGGTGGATTCATGGTTTGGAGGAAGACCTAGATCTTTAAGGAAAATGTGGACTTGGACCTACATCTTGTGAAGTTTCAACTGGTTCATCGGTAGGCCGGTGGATACTGTGTTTCTACAATAGTCACTGGCGAGCTGATAGTGACTTTGGATGTAGGTTAACATTATAGTAGTATGGTAATTGCATCAAAAACCCACTTTTTATTTATTTTCTCTTCTCCCTAGAACCTAACATGACCCAGTTGAACATTGGTATCCTCTTGGGAAATTTTTTCTCTCCTAAATTCATCTCTTGGTGGATTGAAGTGTTATCTTAAGTAGTGATCCTCTTCTGGTGTGTATTGGTATTCTTGGCCCTTGATCTCTCATATTCTCTTAATTATTTATTTATATATTCTATATAAACCTTGGGATTTTTTGGACCTAGAATGGTTAATGTGGAATTGTGGTTCTAGGATCTCTTCTCTCTTTTATCGATATCCCACTTCCTTGATTCGGTGTTCTCCATCAGAGGAAAAAAATCATTGATTCATTTCAGTTTGATCCCAGATATTCCAAGTAGGTGTTTTTATACCTTTTCTATTTTTATGATTCATGTGTTTCTTAAATTCATGTTTATTCTGTTTGAAATTGGTGAAGCTTGGATTAATTATTTTGAAGAATAAATTGACCCTTTTGGTGAAATTTGAATTTGGCATTGTTGGTTTCATATTCCAAATAATAATTTGTTTTGAAATAAATTTACTTATTTTCTAACATAGGTGTATTTGATTTTATAAATGCAAAGGCCCATTTTAAGTGATGATAGGTTGATTCTTTAAAGATAATTCCAAATCATTTGGTGTGTGTGTGTTTCTTGGAAATGTGTTTTGTAATTATTTCAAGCATAACATGCAGAGGTTTTTTGAAGGGATTGATGATGCTTTTATTTTAAAACATTGAAGGGATTGATTATCTTATGGGTTCTCTTTGTTTAAATGCCTAGTTAGATCTTTAAAATGCTTTTTTAAAGGAAGCGGTCATGTATGACCCATTTGAAATAAAAGTATCAGTGATGCTTTATTAAATTTATAAAGGTTTGGATTATTAATTTGTATTTCCGTAAATGCATGATTAGCACTTTGTGAAGAAATTGCTCTTATCATGTAAATTCTTGATTGACCCCTTATGCGCACTCTTCCTTGATATATGGTGCTTGAAGAACATTATGATGGGTGTTGACATAGAGATTGTATTCTTTGAGGGAGCTTGGGGGTGAGGGTTATATATAAAATTTGTATGCAATTTAATGTTAATTATGCATGATGATACTATAATGGATCCCCATTGTGATAATTATTTATTATCATCTCACTCACCTCTTTGACTGGTCATGGGAAACCTAGGTTTTTATATTGGTGATCCTATATTTATGCTCTGATTTTTTGGACTCACACCCACGACAATTTTCTCCATAGAGAATTTGGATTCTGGCTAGGGAAATCCTCTGAAGAGGTGGGTGTGCGTCAATTTGATAAGATTTTTTATTTTATAAATTAGAATATTCATGCAATTGGTCATGGTTTTTTTTGTCTTTGGTGGACTTACTAACATATCTTGGACTTTCCCATGACATATGACCTCAAAACTCGACACTTATATATGATATATGATTATGATTTTTTAATCATTACTTAGAACTAGAGTTTCCATTTTTTTCATCCTTTATTATATCTTCTTGATTACCAGGAGTTAATTGTTTTATATATGTATTTACCTTGGTTTGTGCATTATTTTGTGATACATGGTACTATATCATAGTTTCCTTATGCATCATTAACCTTGGATTGTGAAAATATTTTCAAAGATTTTATAAAAATGGTATTCTGTTTCAAAAAGGTTTTGATATGTATTTATATGATGATTTTTAAATGGATTTTAAAGATTTTTTTTACTCTAAATTTCTCCTAACCATATTTATGTATTTTTATTTCCCCTTTTAAAATGTGGAATGTTTTAACATCTTTATTTATTTGTAAAAATACCTTGTTTTCTTGATCTGATTTTCAAACTAGCATATCTGAATTGCAAGGTAGATAAATTATATAGACTCTTTGGTGGAATTTTATTAGGCTATATATCTCACACCCTATTTGACAGTTTAGTGTTTTCATCCTTCTTGTTTCTATAGTAGGTGATTTTATTCAATCCATATTATTTTTTTGTTTCATTCTTGGTTGGATGAGGGTAGGTGACTTGGGATATAGTGGGTGGTCGTGGACTACTAGAAGATGGGTTATGGTAGTTTTTTTTTTATTCTCTATTCTGGGATATTTTTGTTTAATCTCCTTGTATCAAGTTGTGGTTATAAATTTTTATTTTTATGTTGATTTTGTCACAATTTTATTTGATTTATATTATCTTTTTTTGGTAAAATCAATCCCAAAGGCTATTTCTTGATGCTCAGGAACTTATCACCAGCCCATGGGGATCAGAAATTCCCTTTGGTAAAGTGGTGAAATGGTTTGAATGCTATTTTAGATGGTATTCTGGGTTGGTTCATCACAATTATTATTAAAGGAGGTTTTCACCTAAAAGATTCCTTATTTGAAAGTTATTATACTATTTATTTGGGTTGAGTTATGGTAGAAAAAAGATTATGGGCATTTCAGGACAAAAGTGGTTGTTTATAAATAGATGCTTCATCACCACCCTTTATGATGAGACTCAAGTTACTTGGTAGAGTAGGGACTTGAGTCTTTATTTTTTGTTATTCATTTCTTGATGTTGATGAGATTTAGATTCCTGATGAGAATATCTTTGATTTTGGTAATATCCTATGTGTTTTGGGTTGGATTAGAGATATGAACATATCTTTATAGTGCCTTCATAGTCTAAACAATTGTGAGGAATCGGTGGGGTTGATTTGGAAGTCAATACAAGAACTTTTTTTATGTTAGTGTATAGTTTACTATTCTATGTGACCAATCCATACATGGATCTACTTTAAGCCTGAACAGGTATCCTTGTCTATTTTCTTACAAAATTAATTCACTTAGGTGAATTTGGTTTGTAGGGTTCTTGTTTTTAAATGGATGATGATGATTTTGGTTTGTTTCATTCTCTTGTTTGGTTGTTTTGGTTCAATCCCTTTGGTTATGATTTTAAATACTTCATAAAAACAAATTTTTTAATTTAAGTTATGTGTAATTTGATTTCCTTGAAAAAAAATCAATTACCAAAAGTTGTGTTTTATGAAATGTTTGGTTTGGAAAACTATTTTTCAAAGATCCATATATTATGTTTTAAAGGAATGCTTAAATAAGGGTAATTTTATTTTTTTAATTGATTTAAAATGTAAATGGTTTTCAAATTGGAATTTGGGATTAATGTTTTGAAACCATGGAATAATTTCCATGATTTGGTGTGTAATTTTAAAATCATGATGGATTTATATCAATATTTCATGTTTTTAAAAAGAAATTTTAGTGTTTTATAAATGGGGAAATATTGACTAATTTTTAAAGTAGTGATGTTTTGATAAAAGTGGTTTGGAGATTCATGTGAAATTATTGGTTGGTGTGTGTTTTGTATTGGGTTTTTTATTTATTTTGGATTTGATGAGAATCTGTTTCATGATCTCCATAAACGTCTCTCAAAAAAATTTCCAATAAAAATAGAAAGATAGTTTTTCATTTCAGTCTTCAAATTAGTCCTTTGTATTTTACTAAAGTGGCATATCAAGATGATGACTCTACCCAGATTTCAAATCAAATGGTGTATTTTGAGTCTTTCTGGCCTTTGGAACCCCTTATGGTCTTCTTAGATCATTATCCACCTTCTTAATAAGCTTATTGGGGTTCTCCTATGGCAATGAAGTGGATATAATTATTTAAAGTAATCATTGATTCTCTCAATATTTATGATATGTTAAAGGTCAAGTATGTATTTCCCTTGTTTGAATGACCTAGCCGAGAGTGGTTGGAAATTTTGATTCCTCCCTATCTACATGAAATAATGTCTTGGTAATTTGTTAATTTTCTCTTCATCGAGTGAAAATATCCCAAGGAAGTTAATAAGGATAAATTTTGTAAGATCAAGCGTCTCAGTCAAGGTGAGTGGTTAGTTGAGGATTATTCCAAGAAATTTTCAAGTTTGGTATATTTATCACTTGATATCGTTGGTAATGAATCCCTTAAGGATCTCTATTTTAAATTAGACCTTCACCCAACCCATGGAACTGCCATACCATCTTTCTATATGAACTATTATCTAATAGTTCTTGAAAGATATTTGGAAGTTTAAGTGAGGCTAGTAAGGTGAAAAAATGCATAGAATGCCTCATTCTTGGTTGGATTAAGTAAAGATATATCATATGGTAGATCACAGATGTTGGTTGAGTAGGGACGGTCTTCTTAGATAAATAAGAGGCATCTTGTGTGCTTCCAATTTGGATCACTTGTTCATTTAAATAGGTTCAATGTGAAAGATTTTAGATTTTATAATCATTGTGGTCATTTGGGCTACCTTAATAAGTTTTGTAAATTGGGTTACCAAAAGAGGAAGTTTTGGTTAGGGATTATCAACTCCTAACTATGGAATAATAGAGGATTCAAGATAATAGCAATATAGATATAGGCCTCAGAGTGAATATTTTTCATGCATTGGAGGAGTCAATGGTGGAATTTGATGTTAATATAGCTTGTTTATGCTGATGTTAGGGGAGGACTATTTTAGTTTTCCTTATTACATTTTCTCAGTTCTTAGCAGCCTTCTAGTTTTGGGATATTTGTGGTTTCTCTCTTGTTGATTGTGGACCAATTTCCTTAACATCTATTTAGTTTCTATTTTTGGATGTGCTCGCTTGAATGGTTATCCTTTGTCTTAAATGGTTTATATTCTTTGAGGTGTGTTTCACTCTTGTGGGTATAATAGAATCTTATATGGGAAACCTATTTTATTTAGGTTTATATCATTTAGAATCCATTTTGTTTTATTCCTTAGGTACCTTCCTATAGTGGTTGTTGGATACCATGTGGTTTGGTTGTTATTACTTGGTGTCCACTAATTCATTATTTTTAGTTAGAGCTCAATCTTGATGTGTTGGATGACCTCCCCTTTTGAGAGATTAATTCATCCTATTTTTCACTAATCTTGTTTTTCAAGATCTTTCCTATTGTACTTGGATAGACATTGGGGTTATACTTGGGTAGATAGGATTGTGTGGTCTCTTGATAGACCAAGCACCCGGAGGCTCCAGTGTATGTTTTTATAAACTCATCGAGGGGTGAGAATCTATGTTGGAAATCTTAGTTTTTCATTGAGTACTTACCCAAGGTAGAAATACTTTTTAGTTCCATCCCTTTCTTGTGGATAGTTTAATTTTAATGGATCTTTAGGGTATTATTTCTTTTGGAATTATTAGGATGTTTTGGTTGTGTATTTACTTTGAGGTTTTAATTTCTGTCCTTGGTGTATTTTTTATGGAGAGTATTTGAGGTCTCTTCTTTGGTTGAAGGGACCTTTTTTTAGTGGTTGTTCTTCTCATGTTACACCATTATGGTGAATCTTTAAATGGTGGGGAGACCTATACTAGGTCTTCATTACTTATCTAGTTTTTGACTTTTTTGTGATTCTGTCATCTCATTTGGTGACATGTGATGATCTTAGAGGATATTCATTAAATGTTATTTGGAATGTTGTTTTCTCTTTATTTTGGATTTATTCCTAGTATTTCCTTTCTAGGTGATTTTCCCTCTATTCTGTGAACTATCTTCCACATGTATTGGGTGAGGGAATTATTTTTTGTCACATTTTTTTATCTTCTAGGTTAGAATATTTTTAGGGATAAAAAGCACTATGGTGGAGATAATTGTAACATCTTGTTTTTTTCTTTCATTGATGGATTTCTCCTTGGTGTTGTTTTTAAGTGGCTTAAGGGGTTATAGGAAAACCCGGATATTTTAGGCAGGTGTGGACCTGGACCTATGGATTTTTAAGCTTTAAGTGGTCCATTGGATGGCCAGTTAGGGACATCTATTAGTCAATGAGGGCTACCAGTCATCTGCTCGGTTGTTCCATGATTTCTACATTTCTGTAGTAACAATCAGCTAGTTGGTGAGGGCCACCGGCTAACTGGTGGTGTCATTGGATGTGGATTAGTGTCATGGTTATCATGGTAATTGAACCCAAAATCCCTAATTTTATTTATTATCTCTTCTCCCTTGAACCTAAAAATACCCACTAAAACCTTAGGATCCTCTAGGGAGATTTTATCTTTCTTAAACTCATCTCTTTATGAATTGAAGTTTCATTCAAAGTGGTGATCCTCTTATGGTATGTATTTCTCTTCTTGTCCTTAGATCTCTCTTCTTACCTTTATTTTTTCTTCCTAGAGGTTATGTAAGTCTTGGTATTTATTGGACCAAGAATTTTTGACTTGGAATTATGGTTCTAGGATCTCTTCTCTCTTCTCTCAAGATCCATCTTCCTTGATTTAGTGTTCTCCATCGGAGGTGACACATCACGTATTTTTCACATCTTGATCTCAAATATTCTAAGTTTTTATATACAGTTTTATATTCTTGTGATTAATGTGTTTCTAAAATTCATTTTTGTTCTATTTAAAATTGATTAATCTTGGTTTAATAGTTTTAAAACATAAATTTACCCTTTTGGTGAAACTGGTATTTGGCATGGTTGGTTTCATATTGTGAATAATCCTTTATTTTGAAATAAATCGGCTTGTTTTATAACCTTGGTGGATTTTATTTTAAAAATAAAAACCCCATTTTATGTGATGATATGTTGATTATTTAAAGATAATTCCAAATTATTTTGTGTGTGTGTGTGAATTTCTTGAAAATATGTTTTTTGGACTGATTGAACAAATAACTTGGAATAACTTGTTTTGAAAGGATTTATGGTACTTATATTTCAAAACATTGAAGGGGTCAATTTTGTTTTGAGTTCTCTTTGTTTAAAGGCTTGATTGGAAATTTAAAATGGTTTTCTAAAGGAAGTTGGCACATATGGACCTTTTTAAATGAAAGTCTAAAAGTGATGTTTTATTAAATTGATAAAGGTTTGGATTTTCAGTTTGGATTTCCTTAAAGGCATGATTAGAATTATGTGAGGTAAATTCTCTCATCATGAAAATTCTTGATTAACCACTTATGAATACTCTTCCTTGATGAATGGTGGTTAAATAACATGATGAAGGGTGTTGACATAAGGGTTGTACACTTTGAGGTAGATTGGGAGTGAGGTTGAGATGTGAACTTTATATGTGATGGAATATTGATTGTGTATGATGATGTCATGATGGATACCTATTGTGATCCTTATTACTTGTAATCTCACTCACCTCTTTGACCGGTCATGGTAAACCTGGGTAGCTAGATAAGTGACCCTATATTTATGTCATGCTTTTACGGACTGACACACTAAATAGATTCTCCCTATTGAATGCGGATTCAGGCTAGGGATGTGCTCTAAGGAGGTGGGTGTGTACTAAGTCAATAATATTGTATATTTGATATATTTGACATTTTCATGAAGTCATTCATGGTTTGTTTACGTGTTTTTAGTGGAATCGCTAAAATATCTAGGAATTTTCTATGAAATATGACCTCAACACTTTACATTGATACTTGATATTTGATTACGATCATTCAATCATTACCCAACACTGGAATTTATATGTTTGAAATCTGTTATTGAATCTAATTAATTGCTATGAGGTAATTGTTTTATTCATGTATTTTCCTTGGTTTTTACATTTTTTATTGATACATGGTACCATATGATAGCTTCCCTATCCAATAATTAACCTTGGCTTGTGATACTTTCTTCAAAGATTTTATAAAAATGATATTTTATTTCAAAAAGTATTTTGGGTGTATTTATCTGATGAGTCCTAACTGGATTTTAAATAGGAAAAGTACTAGTTTTGACTGTGTATTTCTCATAACCATATTTAGGTATTTTTATTTCCCATTTTAAAATGTGGCATGTTTTATCATTTTTATTTATAATGAAAAAACCTTGTTTCCATTCTCCTGTTTTCAAACTAGCATATCTAAATTTCAAGATGGATAAATTTTATAAACTCTTTAGTGGAATCCAATTAGGATTTATAGCACACACCCTACTTGTATCATTTTATGTTTGAAACATTCTTGTTTTTATACTAGGTACTTTTGTTCGCTCCATTTTCCTTTTTGGTTTCATGCTTGGTTAGCTGAGTTCAAGTGACTTAGGATACAGTGGGTGGTCATGGACCACAAGGAGACAAGTTGTGATAGTTTTGTTTATTCTTTCTGTTATTGGATTTTTTTGCATCATCTCCTTGTATGAATTTGAGGTTGTACTATTTTATTTTTTTGGTTTATTTTAATGTAGTTTTACTTGATTTATATTGTCTTTTTTGGGGTAAAATCATTCCCAAAGGTTGTTTCTTAATGTTTGGGTGCTTGTCACTAACCTGTAGAGATTGGGAATGCCCTTTGATCTAGTGGTGAAATGGTTCAAATGGTAGTTCATCTTGTATTATGGGTTGGTTCAACACATGAATTATTTTGATTGAATTTATCTAACCATGTGATTTCTTCAGTTATAATCCATTATGAATGGATTATATGGCTTATGTTCATTAAAGGAATTCAATGAAAAAACCCAACAGGAATAAACTTATATTGATATGTTGGATATAGCTGGAATGTTTTGTTAAAATAAATGCAATGAGGATGGATATATAAAGGGATGATATCCCTCTTGTTGAGTACAACCAAATTTATTCCATCCCCTGATACTATCTTCTCCCAATATGTGGTTCATCACAAGGTGAATTAGGTCGCACTCTTTTTCATTTATGGATCCTCGAGAAATGTTTTGTGATCCTTTATCTTGTGTAATCTCCTCTAAAGAAATGGGATTTTGTTTGCTACTCCAATGATCCACATCAAGCATAATATGTCAAATATTGAAGATGGAGCTTTTTGTTATCCATGTATTTAGGTTTATGTTATTTGTTTATATTAAGTGTTGATTTTTTGTGGATATATTGGGAAAATTTATGGGTTTACTTCATTACCTTTGTTTGTAGGATGAACCCCTAAAATCTATCACTTTGATCTTGTGCTTGAAAAGCATTGATAATATCATCAAGAGTGATTTGAGTTAGATCTTTGGTATTTTCTAAGGTTTAAATAGATGGCTCAAATTTTTCAAGCACTATAACAAGAGATTTTTCAACATTTCGTGAATCCTTAAACATAATACCAAGTAATCCGATTTAGTTTTCAATGTCCATTAACATATCTGAATAATATTTAATTTATTTTGTTTCCTTTATCTTCTAAAACTAGAATTCTCAAAACAAGTTTATCACACACATTCCTTTTATTATTTCTCTTCCTTCATACTCTAACTTGAGATAATTTGATATCTCATATGATGACTATAGAGTCATAATCTAAGTGAAGATGGTGGATTAGAAACTAAAAAAACAAGAATTCCTTTTCCTTGTATTTATTTTTCTTTTTCTCTTTATGTGGTATGATCTTCACCATAGTAGGATTTTTTGGGAGATCTATAATTTGATAATCCTCTTCGCTACTTCTATAGCACCCCGAAATATAAAGTATGAACATTGTATTTGATAACGTGTATGACACGCAACACCAAGAATATAAGAGAATATAATATCCCAATAATATAAAATATATTTACAATTTTTAAATAAATTCAATATATTTTATAGCTTACAATTCATGTGATAATGAGTTAGTGTGTGACATGTTCAATAACTACTTTCTTTAATGTCTTGTGTTACACATAATACCGAGTTTTACAAAACAATAATATATTACTAAAATATTATTATTTAATATAATAATAAATAAACTATACATTATGAATATTATTAACTAGCTTATAAAAATATATGGATTACACAAATATAATATTAATTCATTTGTTACAAATTAACTAGAAATAAATATGAAAACCGATTGAATATAAAGGAAGATATTATTGTACTCACAAAGATATTTTATCCTAATAAATTAAATTAATTATAATTAGTGAGTAATATTAATTTAATATATATATTATATTCAATGTAATATTTTTTATATGTATCCAATTGATTTTATAAGCATAAGATAAGAAAAGACTCAATTTTACACATAAAAACCTATATTTTTATTAAGGCATTTTTACCACCTTTTAAGGGAAGACCAATATTAAATTACATTTTTGGAACTTTTATAGATTATATATGTCTCAATAAACTTCATATTTAATATAAAAACACAAAAATTAGATTAGGGTTATTTTTTTATATTTTTATGTAAAGTTTCATTTTTTAATGAATAATGAAAAATACAGAATTTTAGTTCAAAACTACTTTTTCATCTGATTTATTTATAAGGTTAAATTATATTTTAAATTTATTTTAAAGTTTAATTGGATAAAATTTTTATCAATTAATTAAATATAGTTCAGTTTAATACATTTCAATTTGAAATTGACTATAAAAACATAGCAATATTTTGGATGTTGTTATTTTAAAAACTCGCATTGTCGTCCCGTCTGCAGGATTAAATTTAAATTAATTTATACCACTTGTGCGATTGGAATTTTGAAAAATTAATTATATATTTGGAATAATAATAATTTATATTTTCTAATAAGTCTAAACTAGTTTTTGACCAAAAATATTAGTGAATGTAATTAAAAATAATTACAATGATTATGGTAAAATTAAGCTTAATAAGGGACTAAACCTTAATATTAAGGGCCCAAATGAACTATAAACTTGTCCAAGAGCCATTATATGGAAAAATTTAGACCTTATCCCAGCTTTTATTGAAATTTAACCATAATTTAATCTAATTTCAATGTGAAAAGTGTGTATATAATTCCTTTGTCAAAATATTATTAGAGTGCCAATCCTCTTCCACTATAAAAAGGCACCCTCTCCACACACTTCCTCACACCTCTCAAGACAATTTATATAGAACAATATCTACCCAAATATCTATTAAAAACTCCTAACCTCATCCTAGAATACTTTTCTTTGGTATAAATCAATCCAAGAAATCCTTTTGGTACAAACCAAAAGGAGTTACCTGATTAAGAGGTAACATCTTTCCTCAAGCTTTTTAGTTTTATTTTCATTATTGGCTCACACAAATCTTCTTATTAAATGATTATATAATAAAAAAATTGTCCTAAATATACTATTATGTTTTTATGTTAATTTTTCAACCTAAACTTACACACACTCTCATATAATGTGTAACGAACATACTGTTTATGTGAACGGTGAACTACCGCCTAACAAAATGATGATTATTTGTTCTTCTTTTACCACCTCTCATGGTGGTAATTATAATGGAAACTATATTTATATATTTTATATATCATATTTATAATGTATTTATACTTATTTAATTCTTTTATAACACATATATTTATGCAATACATTTTTTGGTAATACAATAACATCGTTTGTGGAAGTGTGGACTACCGCCTCCTAAAAATGATGTGATTCGTTCCCACTATACATGGAATATATAAAAGATGATTTTAATTAAAAATATGTCAAATAGAAAAAATATATATTATATTAATGAAATAATTACATTTCTATAAATATAATATATATTATTCTATTTATTACCCTTCTATCACTTAAAAAGTGATAATGTAGTACATAGACGTGTGGAATACCGCCTCCTCACCTTAATGTGATTCCTTTTACATCAAAAGAAATATATATATATATATAATTATATATGATTAAATAATATTATATTTAATATATAATTATCATTTTGTAAATATATAATTCTACTTACCTTCTTTCCATAACTATTATTAAAAAATGAGAATGTTACTCATGTGTGTGTACGGCCTACCGTCTCCAACATTGTAACATTGATTCATTTTTCATAACCATATTTAATGATTAGTTTTAAAATTATATTTTATGCATAAATATGATAATTATTTCATGATTATTATTCTGGATATGTTTATGTAATGACCCCTTTGACCATAGTTGACCTACCAAAGTTGTTTTTGACACATAAACCGAATTTGGTCAAAACACCTAACATAAACTTAATTGATTAAGTGGTTGTATACAACAAGGTAATAAGTGAAATAAAAGTTATTATAAAAATGAAAAAGTTTATAAATAAAGTAAATAATTAACATAAGTTTTGTATTCAAGAATATAAATAAACGCGAGACAAATCGGACTCAAGATAAGGGAGTTCGTCTCAATTTACATTGCATTGAGACTTATTTGTTATTATGAACCTAGTTTCCTTTATATAGTGTATATACTTCCCATTGACAATTTATATCGTGAATATACTTATTATCATGATATTTGAAGTTTAATTAAATTATATTCCTTCATGGATATTATGATTCAAATGTTTCAAAGTGGTATGGGACACTTTGGTATGTTTAAAGATGATCCTCCTCAAGATCATTTTTAATGATTATATTTGAAATATCACTTCATTTTGTGATTTTTAACATTATATTGAAACAATAACTTTATTTTTTTCACCTAATTTATTATATATGGTGTACATACTTCCACTTTGTCATATAATATCATGATTTATTCATTATATGTGATATTTTTAGTTTCAATTTGAATTATTTCATCTAAGGGGATTTGAGTAAAAAGTTACCAATTGGAAAAGAATTTCATAACCCAATTTCTTTTCATTGGGTAATATTACTTATTCGTTATCATTAATATTCTATAATTATGTGTATAATGAATTTTAATATTAATTTATGTATTTCCTATTCTATATGTGGATTTACAGTTGATACACATAATCTAATAATTGATTGATTATCACTCCAACATTATATTCTTTTCATGGTTTTACATTACAATATCATTTTGTTTGGGATTGTTTACACTTAAATTTACATCAATGGAAATTATTTTATTAATGTCTAATAAACCCTTTAATTTTATTCTCCTTTAGTAATTCATGACATTTATTAAGTAATAGTACTATTTTTCTACTCTTTAGTACTCAAAATGTTTTAGAAAATGTTTTTAAGAAAACCCAACTTTGTTTCTCACTTTAGTTGGAGAACCTATTTTCTTATAAAAACCCCAATTTCTAAAAATGTTTTAAAAAAATTAGCATGATTTAGTAAAAAAATTACCCTTTTTTCTTTTACCAATGTTTTAAAAGGAATATTCTTGTCGCTTTCCGAATAAGGTATTTTTTTTAACCATTTTACTGTGAAAATTGAATGTTTTTTACCTCATATGACAAGTACAGATTTACTCACCATAATTTCATTGAAGTTTACTTTGAATTTTTAAAAGGTAAATTTTTAAAGGAAATTTTTTCAAAAGTAATTTTCAAAGAAAAGGTTTTTCAAAACAAAAGGATATTTTCCTCAATGATGTTTTTAAAATATATTTTTATAGTATTTTAATTAATCAACAACAACATCCTTTATTTTACTCCACTTTAGATATATTTTATTAATATCATCCTTATTACCCCTCTAGATGGTTTATGATTGATTTGGATAAGGATTGTATTCATATTCACTTCCTTGGTTCATTTTTTAGTCCCCTTGAAATATTCAATCTCTTATGATCATTGAACATTGAATTTCCCCTAAATTATCCATTTCATTTATCATGGATAATACTATTTCCTAAACCATATACCATTTTACATATGGTGTCTACTTTGAAATTTATTTTACTATTTGGTGAAATATTTATAATTGTGTATTCTTTATTCCATATAGATATTTGATAAGGCATATTGTTTAATAATTAAATTTATTACTTGATATGAAGAATGCTTTAGACATGAAATGATGGGTGGATCTTAAAATTTATATATCTTCTCAATGAATCAATAGGTTCTCACGAGACAAATAAGTTGTATAAATTAAATGGGTTTCTATCCATAGTTTTAAACTGTCCATAGGATGGATCTTAACAGTATATATCCTCATGTGCCTTATATATTACATCCAATAATTAAGCATTTCCTTCATAGACATTTTAGTTATCATTTTTATTATCCATGAGGTTTTCATATGATAAATGTATGGATGAATTTCATTCTCATTTTATTGATTAAATAGAAAGTGTCTTTAGTTTATTACCTTACCATATTGATTTTTCCTTATCTAGCTTTTTGAATGGCATGTGTTTCCATTTATTACCTTACCATATTTTTTATGTACTTCCTTTTCAGTTTATTGATTATATCGTATGTGTGTTCATTTATTTACCATGCCATAATTTTTATTCTCATTGATTCATTATTGCTTCCACTATACTTTACTCTTACTGAGAATTTATGCACATCCTTATTTTGTTACCTTTCCCTAGGAACTCAAGAATTATAATGATAAAGTTATGCAAGGATACACTAGATAGAATAAAGTTATTATACTCAAAGTTATTTAGAAAAAAATTATGTTGTAATTAGTGTATTCATTTGTAATAAAATAATTTTGTATGTATTTCATTTACCAATACTACTAAATTGATCGTTCCTTCATGATTTGATTCCTTATAATCATGCCGATGTAATTGATATTAGACATTGGGTTTGGGATTTCTGGGGTTGGGTCGCTATAGTTGGTATAAAATAAAGTTTATTAGAAACCTTGGGAACTATATTTATAAAAACATAGATTATATAACTTAACCCTAAGGTATAATTTGAGGATAATTATAGAATAACACCCTAGATTTTTGTTAAAGTATAGATTATGTGAGTTTTATAGTAATAAATCTCTGCCTGGATACAACAAGTGGACATAGTTCTTGAAAAGATATACCTAGGAGTAGCAACTTTAATAAGGTGTGTTGGTCCAGACTTGGTGTAACCTGGTACATGAAAACGGGTCTTACTACACACCTAGTTTGAAAATCCTAGGGGATATTCTTAAGATAATTCACATTTTCTTTACAAACCATTATGAAGCATTTTGACAATGAATAACCTTGGTTAAACCTAAGGTGTTTTAGATTTAAAATAAGGTGTCATGATTTAGAAATCCTAAAAAAGATATCATGGATAAACATTAGACTAATGGAGAACATATGTTGAAATAAAATAGATGAGGTATTTATGTATTTATGTTTTATTTAAAACCTTAGTTAAAATAAAATTTATTGATTAACCTTATTTCAATGATTTCCATCATATTTATTTTGGAAATTATATTAATATGGTTTTAGAAAAGGACAACCTGTAAGCTGGGTGACAACCAATAAAATATTTCCAGGCCATGGGACTTGAACTCGTGATTGAAGGATGATAAGGGTTTCATGACAACCACTGACCTACACAATGTCCCGGTTAATAAGTCATTTTTTTAGTTAAACAATTTGATTAATAAATATTAATGATGAACTAGTAATGTACCTTTTTAGATTTATAGATTAATTTATTAACCATATTGACTTTGGAGAATAGTTAGAGACAAATATTTAGACTTTTCACTCTTTCATAGTCCTTACTATCTGTTAAATATTTATTTTAGGGCTTCAAGCATCAATGTTATTTTTTGGATATCCATTTCTTGAAGTAAGGGATTAATCATAATTTGATTGAAGAACAACCAAAAGATAGAATTGTTCACATGAAATAAAAACATATCATATAATTAAATTTCCTTATATTCTTAGGTAGTAAAATAATTACCCATCGTTAGGAAAATGACTTAGAAATAAAATGTTGTCCTGATACCTTTTTTTTTTTTGAACCGATGGTATTATAAATCATCGTAGATTTATGGATTTGAGGCCTTCAACTTTCTATTAATCATTCACTTGTTTGTGATTGATGAAATCAATCACTCACTATAAATATTTACACTTTTCCACTAAGTACGCATCTCAACTTTCCACTATTGTTCTCCTACTTAGAGACCTAGTTACATGTTATTCCAAGTGACCTTTGTAATTATCATTCTCTCTTTTCTAGAGGATGTTTTATGAAAACTTATCATGATTTTGGGTTTCAAACATAGGAAATATCAAACAATATATTACCAAGATTGAGTTTAAATATCATGTATTCAATTTAATTAAGGTGGGGATAATGTAATGCCCCGAAAATCTAAAGTAGGAACATTGTATTCAATAGCGTGTATGACACGCAACAACAAGAATGTAAGGGACCATAATATACAAATAATTTATAATATATTTAATATTTTAAATAAATTAAATATATGTTATACCTTTCAATACACATGATACTGAGTTAGTGTGTGACATACCCAACAATGAGTTTCTTCAATGGCTTGCGTTACACGCAAGACCGAGTTTTACTAAACAATAATATATTATTAAAATATTATTATTTAATATAATAATACATAAACTATATATTATGAATATTATTAACTAACTTATTAAGATATATGGATTACACAAATATAATATTAATTCATTAGTTACAAATTAATTAGAAATGAATATGAAAACCGATTGAATATAAAGGAAGATATTATTATGCTCACAAAGCTGTTTTATCCTAATAAATTAAATTAATTAAAATTAGAGAGTGTTATTAATGTTATATATATATATATATATATATATTATTAAATATAGTATTTTTTTTATATTCATCCAATTTATTTGATAAGCATAAGATAAGAATAAACACAATTTTAGATATAAAACCCTATATTTATATTAAGACATTTTTACCACATTTTAATGGAGAACCAATATTAAATTAAATTTTTGTAAATTTATAGATTATATATTTCAGAATAAACTTCATAATTTAGAGGGAAACATAAAAATTAGGTTAGGGTGAATTTTTGGTATTTTTCTGTCAAGTTTCATTTTTTATTAAATAGTGAAAAATACTGAATTTTAGTTCAAAAATTATTTTTCATATAATTTATTTATAAGGTTAAATTATATTTTAAATTGGTTTTAAAGTTTAATTGGATAATATTTTTATCAATTAACTCAATATAGGTCATTGGAATCAATTTCACTTTGAAATTGACTATAAAAACATAGAAAACCTTCAGATGTTTTTACTTTAAAAACCTGCATTGTCATCCAATCTCTGGGATTAAATTTAAATTAATTTCTAATAATTATGTGATTGGAATTTGGAAAAATGGATTAAATATTTGTAATAATAATAATTTATAATTTATAATAAGTCCAGGTTAGTTTTTGACAAAAAATATTAGTGAATATAATTAAAATTAATTACAATGATTAAGGTAAAATTAAACTTAATAAAGGATTAAACCATAATCTTAAGGACCCAAATGACCTATAAACTTGTCCAAGATACATTGTATTTCCATATTTAGACCCTATACCCACTTAGTTATAACTTTTATCATTATGGTATCCACTTTTAATGTGAAAAATGTGTATGTAATTCCTTTTTCAAAATATTACAAGAGTGTCACTCCTCCTCTGCTATAAAAAGGCCTCATATCCTACCACTTCCTCACACCTATCAAGCCACTTTGTATCGACCAAGATCTGAAAAAATATCTTCTAAAAATCTCTCCCCTCATTAGATAATCTTCTCCTTGGGCATAAAGCAATCCAAGGAATCCTTTTAATACAAACCAAAAGGAGTTACCCAATTAAGAGGTAACATCTTTCTTCAAGATTTTTAGTTTTATTTCCATTATACACTCCCTCAAATATAATTATTCCATAATTATATAATAACACCATAATCCTAAATATTCTATTATTTTTTTATGTTAATGTTTCAACCTAAAATTACACACACTCCCATTTAATCGGTAACAAATATACTGTTTATGTGAACGGCAAACTATCGCCTCACGAAACGATGATATTCAGTTCTTCCTTTACTATCAATCATGGTGATAATTATGATGGAAAATATATGTATATATGTTATATATGATATTTATAATATCTTTATACTTATTTAATGCTTTTATAACACATATCTTTATGCAATCTATTTTGTGGGAATACGATAACATTGTTTATGGAAGTGTGCACTACCACCTCCTAAAAACTATGTGATCCATTTACACGATACATGAAATATATAAAGGATAATTTTAATTAAACATACATTAAATATAAAAAATATATATGATATTAATTACATAAGTAAATTTCTATAAATATAAAATATTCCATTTTTTTATTACCCTTTCACACACTTATAAAGTGATAACGTCGTTCGTGGACGTGTGGACTACCACCTCCTCGACATGATGTGATTAATTTTACATCACAATAATTATATATATTATTATATATGATTAAATAATATGTTATTTATTATATAATTATATTTTTGTAAATACATAATGCTACTTACCTTCTTTCCATAACAATCATTGAAAAATGAGAATGTTACTAATGTGTATGCACGGCCTACCGTCTCCATGATTGTAACGTTGATTAATTTTTCATAAATATATTTAATGATTGGTTTTGAAAGTATAATTGATGTATAAATATGATAATTATTTCATGATTATTATTTTTTATATGTTTATGTAATGACCCCTTTGAACATATTTGACCTACCAAAGTTGTTTTTGACAAATAAACCGAATTTGTTCAAAACACCCGAAGTAAACTTAATTGATTAAGCAGTTTTATACATCATGGTAATAAGTGAAATAAAATTTATGATAAAAATGAAAAGGTTTATTAAAAAATTAAAAAATTAATATAAATTTTTTATTCAGGAATATAAATACACACGAGACAAATCAGATGCAAGGTAAAGGATTTCATCTCAAGTTGCAATCCATTGAGACTTATTTATTATTATGCACCTAGTTTCTTTAATATGGTGTATATACTTACATTTTACATGTTATATCATGAATATCATTATTATAATGTTATTTTAATTTTAATTTAATGATGTTCATTCATGGATATTATGATTCAAATGTTTCAAAATGGTAGGGTACACTTTGGAATGTTTAAAGATTATCCTCCTCAAGAACGTTTTTAATGATTATATTTCTAATACAATCTCCTCAAACTCTTGAATTTGTAGCTTCCTTTGAATTACAACTTGGTCCAAATCCATGTTGCATTTCTTTATATCCCAATAAGCATGATGCTCAACTTCCATGTGGAGATGACAAGTTTTCCCAAAAATAATCCGAAATGGGGACATACCGATGGGGGTATTATATGTTATCCTATAATCCCATAGTGCATCATCCAAGAACTTGATCAAATCCTTCCTATTTAGTTGCATGGTTTTCTCCAAAAAAATCAACTCCTAATTTGAAACCTTGGCCTGGCTATTTTTTTGGGGGGTGGTATGGTGTTGATGTTTTGAGTGCCACCCCATACTTCTAAAGGAGGGAAGCTAAATTCTGATTACAAAAGTGTATCCCTTGGTTACTGACTATGGCCTTCATTACTGTAAACCTATAGAATATTTGAGACTTGAAAAAATCCACAACAACATGAGAATCATCAGTTTTAATGGCCTTATCCTCCATCCATTTACTCACATAATAAAAAGCAGCCAAAATATATGAAAAACCAAATAAACTTGGAAAAGGACCCATAAAATCAATTCCCCATACATTAAAAATCTAACAAAATAATATGGGTTGTTGGGGCATCTCGTGTCTCCTAGAAATGTTCCCAGTATGTTGGCAACGTGATCATGACTTACAAAACACATAAGCATCATGGAATAAGCTAGGCCAATATAATCCAGAGTCTAAGACTTTCTTGGTTATTTGTTGGGGTCCAAAGTGTCCACAACAAGAAAGTGTATAGAAAAAATGTAAAAAATACTCAAACTCATGATCAGGAATACACCTCCTAATAACTTGATCACTACACATACGCCATAGGTAGGGATCATACCAAACATAAAATCTAGAATCACTCTTTAATTTTTGGACTTTATATTTCTTTAAATTTGCATGAATTTCATAGGAAATAAGTTATTTAACTAAATTATCATACCAAGTATGTGTACATAAGAGTGTATAAAGATTATCATTTATGAAAGTGTCCTAAAGTGGTACCTAGTCCAAGGTGTCATTCTCTAGTGTGTGAGTAATCCTACTCATGTGGTATGCCACTAGGTTTTCTGACCCCTTCTTTTCCTTTATCTTAATATTGAATTCTTGAAGAAGGAGAATCCATCATATGAGTATGGGCTTTGTGTATGGATTCTTCAAGAGGTACCTAAAAGATGCATGGTTAGAAAAAAATAACTACTTTAGAGCCCAATAAATATGAACAGAATTTATCTAAAGAAAATATAATGGAAAGAAACTATTTTTATTCGATTTTTTAGTTTGATTGGGCTGAATTCAATGTCCTTAAAGTATAGTAAATCAAATTCTAATGTCCCTCCACCCTCTGTGATAAGACAACTCCAGCTGAGAATTTGGATGTGTCACACATAAGCTCAAATTGAAGGTCCCACCATGGGGGATGTATGATAGGTGGAGTGGTCAAATGCTTCTTTATCTCATCAAAGGAATTCCTGCAAGAATCATCAAACACAAAATCATAATCCCTTTGAAGTAATCATGACATAGGAAGAGCAATATTACTAAAATATTTAATAAAGCACCGGTAAAATCCTACATGTCCTAGGAAAGATTTAACATTGAGCATACATAAAAGATATGGTATGGATGAAATAATATCTAACATGGATATATTAACCTCTATCCCATGTTTTGAAACTACATGCCCTAAGACAATCCCATGATCTACCATGAAATGACACTTTTTAAAGTTCAAGACCAGATTATTCTCAGTACAATGAGTCAAAACCTTTCCCAAACTAGAGATATAATCATCAAATAAATACCCATACACTGTAAAATCATCCATAAATCCCTCCATGTAGGTCTTAATAAAATTAGAAAAAATACTCACCATGCATCTCTGGAAGGTACTTTTGGTGTTGTAAAGTCCATAAAGCATCCTCTGGTAGGAAAATGTGGCGAATGGAAAAGTGAATGTTTTCTTATCCTAATCCTATGGGGCTATAGAAACCTGAAAATATCTATAAAATCTATCCAAGAAATGATAGTGTGTCTTCACAGCTATTCTCTCAATAATTTGATAAATAAATTGGAGGGGAAATAGTCCTTGAGAGTGGATTGATTTAGTTTCCTATAATCAATACACACGCGCCAACTATTTTGAACCCTCGTTAGAATTAACTCATATTTCTCATTTTTAACAATAGTAACACAACTTTTCTTAGGCACAACCTGAATAGAACACAACCACTAGGAATCTGAAATGGGATAAATTATTCCTTCCTCGAGCAATTTTTCAACATATTTTTTAACAACTTCCAAAAGAGTTGGATTCGGTCTCCTTTATGGATACCTGACCAGTTTAGCCCCATCCTCAAAAATAATCCTATACATGCAAATGGAGAGGATAATACCTAATATTTCATCCAAGGTCCACCCAATTTCCCTAATGTTCTCCCCTAAAAGATTCAAAAGTTTTTATTCATGTTCAAAAGTGAGATTGTTAGCAATGATAACAGGTAATTTATCGCCACTTAGCATGTATGATTATTTAAGATTTAGTGGAAATGGATTTAGTTATAATTAAGGTGGTGAATTATGTATGGATACATTTAAGGAAATTAAATATGTTCACAATTAACATTAGTACCAGAATAAACATCATCAAAATAATAAAATAATGCATCAAACCCATTATCATACTCAAGAGGCATGTCATAATCAGAGTTAGCATGATCAAAATCAGAATATGAATCCATTTCAAAATAAAATCTAAGAGAGGTTTGTGCATTATAAATAGGTGTGTAAGTGCTCTTATACATCAAAAGGGAACCAATGATCATAATATATCTAAGCATAGGACAATCAAATTCCATGGGGTTTTTACTTGGTGGTTCAAATGACAGATAACAAAAGTATAATGGTCCTCTGAGGGGTACTTCATGGAGTCCATAACATTAAATATCACAACTTCATCTCCAAACTCCATGGAAAGTGTAACCTCATGGACATTTATGATAGTTTTTTCAGTTTTAAGGAAGTTCCTACCTAAGATAATGGGAGCACAATAATTTACTTAATTATCCTCCATGTTAAGCACATAGAAATATTCTATAAATATCATGTCTCTTAACTAAACAAGTATATCCTCAAGGACTCCCACTATATATGTTGTAGCTCTATTTTTCAATTTTACCACTACTCTCGTTGGCTTCAAATCACCAACCTATAAAGAAGAGAATACATATTAAGAAATCACATTTTTGAAAGCTCCTAAATCACATAAAGCATTAGAAAATTGTAACTCCCCTATGGTGCATGGTGTGGTTAATGTCCTGGGATCCTTTCACTTTGTTGACATTGATTGAGTTGGTGTAATGAATGCTGACACATTCCTTCCAAGATTTATCCTCTCATTTCAATTTATCCCTCTTTGATTGGTACAAAGTTCTTTTAGTAATTTGGCATACCTTTCGATTTGCTTAATTTCATCATGTAGAGGTATATTGATCTTAACACACTTAACTGTCCAAGACCTTTTTTTGCATCGCCTCTTCAGCCATATATTTTGTTTGAACAACTCTATTTGAAAAATTAATGGGTTTAGTGGGGACATCATAAATTTTTTTCTTACCTCTTTCTTTCACCTTAGGCTACTCATCATCTAGTATTAAATAGGGTTTCTCTAAAGTTGAGGTGAATCCCAGTGGAATGATAGGTTCATATGTTTCAAACCTTTTTTTCCCACTTCTCAATGTGATGGAACTAACATTCCCCATAGGATTTTGAGTAGGTTGGGAAGGAATATTTTTAGATTTATTACTTAATAGTTCATGGAGGGTGGTGGCAATCTAGCTCATTTGTGTCTTCAACTCCCTTAAATCAGAACCTTGACTCTTCATCTCATTCATTTTATTAAGAAAATTTTTTTTCGAAAGATCATCATTGTTAGAATATACCTTTGGTTGATAATTCCCTTATTGTTGGATTGTTGATGCTTGAGCTTCAAATATCATTTGGGATTGTTGGAAACCTTATTGGTAAGGTGGTCGCTACTGGAAATTTTATTGAAAAGGGGGATTTTGTTGTCCAAATCCATACCTCATGTCTGATTGATCCTTATAACCTTGGTTGTATGTTGTAGAAAAGGAATCATACTTCTTCTGGAGATTTGGTTGTTGATGCTGCTGATATAGCCTCCTAGGAAATATTGTTGTGCAATCTTCTATCTCTTATAATTGGGGGAAACAATTAGTTTGGTGGTATATTTCAGTGAATGTAACATCCCAAGTAAGTAATGAATAATAAATATTTTTATCTATGTCTATTAATGATTTATATAGTGTTTTAGAGGCTTAAAATGAGAATAAATTCAATCTTATGCATGGAATACACTAATATTCTTAAAAGATTGTTTTACTGCCTTTTGATGGCAAACCTTTTTTTAAAACAAAATTTTGACAATTTTATAATCTCTATTTCTCAAAATAAACATATTCTTTATGATTGGGACATTGAAATTTACATTGGATAAATTTTTGGCATTTTTCTGACAATGTTCATTTTTTAATGAATAGTGAAAAATACTGCATTTTACATCAAAACTGCTTTTTCATTTAATTTAATTATATGGTTAGATTATATTTTTAATTGGTCTTAAAGTTTAATATGAATATATTTTTACCATTTAATCCAATGGTGATCATTAGGATTAATTTCACTTTGAAATTGGTCATAAACTAATGCCAAACTTTTCATAGATATTGTTTCAAAAAAACCCGCTATTTGTTTTGACAACGGGAATTATTTTTAAATCAATTATTGAAATTTATGTGTTTGTAATTTGGTAAAATGTATTACATATTTGGAATCATAAGGTCCAAATTATGTAATTAAGACTCTTGTTTTTGGACATTATGAATAGTAACGACGGTAATTATCTTTAATTATCTTGATAAATGAGTAATCGGGTAGTTAAGGATAATAAAATAATATCTTAATAACAAAAAATGACACCAAAATGTGTCCTAAGGATACTTTTTGTCTCATGTCCGACCATGGGATGCCTTGTGCCAAACTTGGGGGCCCCATGAAATCACTTTTGTGAGAAAGTGACTTTTTATCTTTTTATTTTTAAAAAATGTTAAATGTAACAAAGAATGTATCACCAAAGTAAAATATTTTTAATTTTGTATACATAAATGATCTTTTGGAATATAAATATTCATTATAAATCTAAAAATATTTCCTACATCATGATATTTTTTTTATAATTTTTAGACATTAAATTTATTAAATTATTTATGACATCATGATGATGCAGTGATTACCTCATTAATAAAGGATTTAAATAAAATGGAAAGATAATGTAAAATCTAAGACCTACACATGTCCAAAACCTATTGGGTGGGTATATTTAGAACCCTTATCACCTTATACTCGAATTATATCAATTTGGGACCTTTAAAATCCGAAACCCATTTGAAAATAAAGTAACATTTCTTTACTTTCCAAGAGTGCCCCTCCTCTCCTCTTATAAAAGGCCCCCACCTCTACCTCCTTACCCACACTTCCAAAGCCTTTGGATCGGCCAAACCCTACCCATTTTGTCTCTCCACTTCCCTCTCTTACTCCTTGAAGCCTCACTTTGGGCAGAAGTCTTCCCAAGGAAGCCTTTGAGCTCAAACCAAAGGGAGTTACCCGATTTTAAGGTAACGTCTTCACTTGAGTCCTTTTGTTTTATTTTGCTTCTCCAACCCCCTAAAATCTTTTTATTAATTTCTTTTGTAACAACTCCAGTATCTTAAATATACTAGTATGTTTTTATAAGAAGTATTCGAGCTACACTTACACACACCTACATCTAATGGTTAAAGAACATACTGTTTCCGTGGATGGCGAATTTCTGCCTCCCGAAACGATGATTGTTCAACATTCTTTTAACACCTTCAAAGGTGGCCATTAAGATGACACTATATTTATATATGATATATAATATGTTTATGTTTTCCTTAAGCTTCTGTATTTTTTATTTTGGGCATACCTTTATGGTTTCCATTATGGGTAAACGCGATATCTTCATTTAAGGAAGTGCGGACTACCGCCCCCTCAAAGTGATTTGATTCGTTAAATATCATATGTGGGACGTATAAAGGATGGATTTATGATATTATATATGATATTACACTAGAATTATAATATACCTTTATATCATTATGATTCCATTCTATAAAATACAAAATAGAAATGAAAGTAGCGTTCATGTGTACGTACGGCTTACCGTCTCCATGAACGGTGCATTTCATTTCTTACCTCTAAATGATTATGTAATATTATAAATGCATGCATGTACTGGATATATATGACATATATGATATCTACATCATGAATACCATTATGGATATAATGGATACATGAACAAATTGTAATTATAAAGGGCTTATTTTTTACTCAAGTACCAATGATCGTTAAAACGACCGTTATTAACTTAAATAATTACATAGTGTTCATGACATGGAAATAAGTGATATAAAAGGAATAATGAACTTGAAAAAGGTTCTTAAACAAGTAGAAATTAACTCAAGTTTATTATTCAGGAGATTAAAGAACGACCGAGTCAAGTCAGACCCGAGGTATGGGACTTCGTCTCAATCTCCTTTCATTGAGGTATATTTTGTTTTATACAAAACCTTCTTTTATATGGTGTATAAACCCCTTTGAATTTTACGTTTATTCAAAAGGAATCTTTTTTATACGAATCGTTTACTAAACAACAAAAGGGAATGTTTTTGTCGTACGTATGCGGCGACAACGACTTCTCTGCCGTCGTGACCATTATTTGAGTTTTGGCTTCCTCTACAAGCCATACCCTTTTTTTAAAAGAAAAATAAATACCATGTTTTACTTTTCTTTTATTTTGGTATTGAAAATGGTTTTCATAATATTTTTATATCAATGTGTGGTATTGATATCTTGTGATTGAAAGGTGGAAATGTTATGTTTCCTTTATGCATGTTTTATATGATATGATTATGTTGAGGTTCTTGGGCATTATTATGAAGACAGGTGGTTCTGTGATAGACTAAGGGCGGGTGAGCCCGATATAGCTCTCCAATGCATTGGGTAACGCGAAGGAGTGAAACGTTAAGGTTTCTCTGAAGAGATTTAGGGAATATACTTTGATGGGTATTCCAAACGTAACCAAGAGGGTTACTCCCTACGTAAGAATGTTATGAATGCCTCAAGTTACCTTTATGTCTTATGATTTCTATGATTTATTCATGATTTGATGAGGTATGTTAAAGTGCTTATGTTTTATGGGTAATGTATGATTTCATTCTTATGTATATATGAACTCATGTTTCGTTTCCATATTTTTTTTATATAACCCATACTGAGCTTTTTATGCTCATCCCAAGTATTTTTTTGAAATGTTTTTCACAGGTCAAGGGAAAGGTACATGATATGATGATAGTGTCAAGGAAGTGTCAAGAAAGAATCCATGTTTTATTTTAAATATGTTCTGTTGATGGGAAAAAATGAATACTATCTTTATGTAACCACTTTGTTTAAATGTGGAATGTAATGCAAGTTTTATGATCTAATTCTCTAAAACTCTAAACCTGAAAAGATCCTCAATGTGTAATCTTGTAATAACTCAAGATTAAGTAAGGTTTAAGTCTTGGGGCATTATAGTTGGTATCAGAGGTCGGTTTAGATAACTTTAGGAGTTATAATTCTATTAAATGATTATCCAAAAATATTTTTTTTTTGAAATGATATAGCATTTGAAGATTACCATGTTGCTTCATCTAAGACATGTTTTTTCAGAATGGTTTTCCATAGAGGAAACAGGGAAGCAATGCTAGGAAGTCATACAGAAGGAAATAACCTTCGGAATCAGCATCCTGAGATGGTCGGAATTGGAACTGAACAGTTTGTTGCAGTAATGGCGCAGTTGACTCAAGTGATAAATGGTGGTGGTATCCATGCACGATATTATCCAGATCAACCGCAGAGGAACATGTCAGTGGTGGAACATTTCATGAGGCAACATCCCCCATCATTCAGAGGATCATCTGACCTTGTGTTAGCTGAAGGGTGGATTAAAGCACTGGAGAATATTTTCAATGTCATGGGGTGTTCAGACAATCAAAAAGTTAGTCTTGCTATTTACCGTTTGGAGGGTGAGGCAGATCAGTGGTGGTCTATGGTTAAAAATATCAGGGACGCCGATGAGATTGATGCTCTTGACTGGGATGAATTCAAATGTATGTTTCTTGAGAAGTATTTTCCTAAGGTTGTTCGACTTAGGATGGAAAAACAATTCTTGGAATTGAGGCAAGAGGAAGACTCAGTGGCTGCCTATGAAGAGAGGTTCACTCGATTGGCAAGGTATGCTCCAAATTTTATCCAAGACCTTGATAGTAAAATCAATCGTTTTTACTCAGGATTAAAGCCAAAATATCGAAGGGCATTAGCTTCTCGTGAGTTTAAAAGTTATGAAAATCTTGTTCGATGTGCTGAGAAGGTGGAAATGGAGTTTGCCGATGACCAAGTGTTCTATAACAGCCAACAGAAGAAGAGACCGATGTGGAAGGAGAAAGGTAAGAATTCTTCCAAAAGGTCTGACAGTAAGAAAACTAAGTTTTCAGTTTGTGATAAATGTGGAAAAAGGCATGCTGGGGAATGTCTTCTGAATTCTGGAAAGTGCTACCGATGTGGTAAGATGGTACATAAGTCTCATGATTTCACTGAAAAAGATCAGGTTTATGGTAATACTAAATTTGATTTACAGTTAGTGAAATGTTATAAGTGCAATGAGATGGGTCACTATGCAAACGAGTGTCCGACAAAGAGCTTAAGTGATGGGAAGCAGTTAGACTACAAGCAGAAAGGGGTGGTGAAATCCTTTGCAACTACTTCAGCAGATGTCGGGCCATCAAATGAATTTGTATCAAGTACTTTGTTTTTTTCAGATTATGCCAGTGTGTTGTTTGATTTGGGGTCTACACATTCCTTCATCTCTGAAAACTTTTCTAGTAAAATGGGAATACCATCTCAAGAAATGACTCCTGAAATTTTGGTAAAAACACCTGGGGGAAATGTTGAGGCAAAAAGAATTTATAATAATCTTCCTATCCTTATCCATGGAAAGAACCTACTTGCAAACCTTATTGTTTTACCTCTAGTAGAGTTTGATGTTATCTTGGGTATGGATTGGCTCTCTATTTACCATGCTAAGATTGACTATAGAGCTAAATAAGTTTCTTTTCAGAAAGACTTTCAGTTTGTGTACAAGAATAAACCCTTACTATTGATAAAATATCAAGAGGCCGAGAAACTTGTAAAAGATGGAAATTAATGTTACCTTGCACACATCGTTGAAAATAAAGGAACTGTTCAGATTAATGATGTGCCATTGGTAAATGAGTATCCTGATGTTTTTTCTGATAATTTTCCTGGAATAATACCATATCGGGAAGTTGAGTTTACTATTGACTTAGTTCCTGATGCTAAGCCAATTTCAAAACCCCCTTATCGAATGGCTCAAGTTGAACTTTTAGAGTTAAAGAAACAATTGCAGGAGTTATTAGAGAAAGGTTTCATTCGACCTAGCACGTCACCATGGGGTGCTCCTGTTTTATTTGTTAAAAATAAAGATAGTTCTATGAGACTTTTCATTGATTATAGAGCCTTGAATAACATCACTGTTAAGAACAAATATCATTTGCCTCATATCGATGATTTGTTTGATCAGCTCCAGGGAGCTCAGTATTTTTCAAAGATTGACCTGAGATCGGGGTACCATCAGCTGAAGGTAAAGGAAGCAGATGTTCCGAAGACTGTGTTTCGTACAAGATATGGCCATTATGAATTTGTAGTAATGCCTTTTGGGCTAACTAATTCACCTGTTGTATTCATGGACTTAATGAATATAATTTTCCATGAGTTCTTGGATAAGTTTGTGGTGGTTTTCATTGATGATATTTTGGTGTTTTCTAAAAGTAAAGAGGAGCATGAAAGACATTTAAGGGTTATCTTTCAAACCTTAAAAGAAAAGAAACTATATGGAAAATTCAGCAAGTGCGAGTTTTGGTTGCAACAAATTTCTTTCCTTGGTCACATTGTTTCTAAAGATGGGATAACCATTGATCCTGCAAAAACAAAGGTTGTTGAAGAATGGCCAAGACCCACAAATGTAACAGAGATTCATAGTTTCCTTGGTTTGGCAGGCTATTACCGAAGGTTTGTTAGAAATTTTTCACGGTTATCTAGTCCAATGACTAAGCTAACTCGGAAGGGTGTTAAGTTTATCTGGACAAAAGAATGTGATGATTGTTTTCAAGAATTGAAAAGAAGATTGGTGAATGCTCCAGTTTTGGAACTACCTTATAGGAATGGTGAGTTTGTTATATACGGTGATGCTTCATTGAAAGGACTTGGTTGCGTCCTAATGCAGAATGATCAGGTAATTGCTTATGCTTCACGACAGTTGAAAACTCATGAGGTAAATTACCCTACACATGATTTGGAATTAGCTGTTGTTGTTTTCGCTTTAAAAATTTGGAGGCATCATTTGTATGGAGTAAAGTGTGAAATATATAATGATCACAAAAGTTTAAAATATATATTCACTCAGAAAGAGTTGAACATGAGACAAAGGAGATGGCTATAATTAATCAAGGATTATGATTGTATAATTCATTACCATCCGGGAAAAGAAAATAAAGTGGCTGATGCTTTGAGTCAAAAAAGTAATGCTTCATTAGAAATGTTGTGTTTGGAACGTGATCCTTTGGTTAAGTATTTGATGAACTTTGGCATAGAAGTTGTTGGTGCAGGGTGTTCTTCTGTTTTGTTTCAGGTATCAGTGAGATCATCTCTATCAGACAGAATCAAGCAAGCACAGAAGCAAGACAGTGAGTTGCAGAAAAAGGTAGAGCTGGTTCAGAAGGGTAAGTTGCCTGAATTCAACATTGATAATGATTGTGTTTTGAGATTTGGGAAGAGATTGTGTGTGCCTTGTGATTCACAGTTGAAGAGAGAGTTGTTATGTGAAGCTCATAGTTCTCCGTTTTCAGTTCATCCGGGCAGTACTAAGATGTACAGAGATCTGTGAGAGTATTACTGGTGGGATGGAATGAAAAGAGATATTGCTGATTTTACTGTAAAGTGTTTGACTTGTCAGTAGGTTAAAGCAGAGTGGAAGTTACCGAAAGGGATGCTTCAGCCTCTACCCGTGCCATAGTGGAAATGGGAGAATATATCCATGGACTTTGTTGTGGTATTACCGAAGAGATCTCGAGGTAATAATGCAATCTGGGTTATTGTTGATCGCTTGACCAAATCTGCTCATTTCCTTGCTATACGAGATACTTTTTCCCTAGATCAACTTTCCCGTTTGTATCTTAAAGAGATAGTCAGGTTACATGGAGTTCCTCTCTCCATTGTATCTGACCGTGATCCCAGGTTCACGTCTAACTTTTGGAAAGGCCTTTAGAAGTCGTTGGGTACTGAATTAAATTTTAGTACATCTTTTCATCCTCAATCAGATGGGTAGTCGGAACGAACAATTCAGACCTTGGAGGATATGCTACGAGCTTGTTCGATGGATTATCAGGGAAGTTGGGGCCAACATCTTTCTTTGGTTGAATTTTCATATAATAACAGTTTTCATTCTAGTATACAGATGGCACCATTTCAGGCATTATATGGGAAGCGGTGTCGAACTCCAGCTTTCTGGGATGAAGTGGGTGAAAGGAAGTTGATGGGACTAGAATTGGTAGAAGAGTTGGCAGAAAAAGTTCAGCTTATACAGAAACACATGAGAACAGCTCAGAGCAGGCAGAAGAGTTATGCGGACAACAGGAGGAAGGATCTATCTTTTGAGGTAGGTGACCATGTTTTTCTCAAAGTATCACCATGGAAAAGTGTGATGCGATTTGGTAAGAAAGGAAAGCTGAGTCCAAGGTTCATTGGACCATATGAAATTATAGAGAGAGTTGGATCAATTTCTTACCGAGTGGCTTTACCTCCGATTTTATCTCAGGTACACAATGTTTTTCATGTTTCTATGCTGAGAAAGTACATGCCAGATCCATATCATGTTTTGAGTCCAGAGGTAGTTCAGCTAGAAGAGAACCTATCTTATGAGGAACAACCGGTTCAGATTCTTGAACACAGGGAGAAAGTGTTACAGAATAAGGTGATTAATCAGGTAAAGGTTTTGTGGAAAAACCACATAATGGAAGAGACAACATGGGAATCTGAAAATGCAATGAGGGATAAGTACCCCCATTTATTTGATAAGTAAATAAATTGCGGGGACGCAATTTTCTAAAGGGGGGAAGGATGTAACATTCCAAGTAAGTAATGAATAATATATATTTTTATCTATGTCTATTAATGATTTAGATAGTGTTTTAGAGGCTTAAAATGAGAATAAATCCAATCTTATGCATGGAATACACTAATATTCTTAAAAGATTGTTTTACAGCCTTTTGATGGCAAACATTTTTTAAAACAAAATTTTGACAATTTTATAATCTCTATTTTTCAAAATAAACATATTCTTTATGATTGGTACATTGAAATTTACATTGGATATATTTTTGGTATTTTTCTGACAATGTTCATTTTTTAATGAATAGTGAAAAATACTGCATTTTACATCAAAACTGCTTTTTAATTTAATTTAATTATATGGTTAGATTATATTTTTAATTGGTCTTAAAGTGTAATATGAATATATTTTTACCATTTAATTCAATGGTGGTCATTAGGATTATTTTCACATTGAAATTGGTCATAAACTAATGTCAAACTTTTCATAGATATTGTTTCAAAAAAAACCCGCTATTTGTTTTGACAACGGGAATTATTTTTAAATAAATTATTGAAATTTATGTGTTTGGAATTTGGTAAAATTTATTACATATTTGGAATCATAAGGTCCAAATTATGTAATTAAGACTCTTTTGTTTTTGGACATTATGAATAGTAACGACGGTAATTATCTTTAATTATCTTGATTAATGAGTAATCGGGTAGTTAAGGATAATAAAATAATATCTTAATAATAAAAAATGACACCAAAATGTATCCTAAGGCTACTGTTTGTCTCATGGCCGACCATGGGATGCCTTGTGCCAAACTTGGGGGCCCCATGAAATTACTTTTGTGAGAAAGTGACTTTTTATCTTTTTATTTTTAAAGAATGTTAAATGTAACAAAGAATGTATCACCTAAGTAAAATATTTTTAATTTTTTCTACATAAATGATATTTTGGACTATAAATATTCATTAGTAATCTAAAACGATTTCCTAAATCATGATATATATTTTTTATAATTTTTAGACATTAAATTTATTAAATTATTTATGACATCATGATGATGCAGCGATTACCTCATTAATAAAGGATTTAAATAAAATGGAAAGATAATGTAAAATCTAAGACCTGCACATGTCCAAAACCTATTGGGTGGGTATATTTCGAACCCTAATCACCTTATCCTCGAATTATATCAATGTGGGACCTTTAAAATCCGAAACCCATTTGAAAATAAAGTAACATTTCTTTACTTTCCAAGAGTGCCCCTCCTCTCCTCTTATAAAAGGCCCTCACCTCTACCTCCTTACCCACACTTCCAAAGCCTTTGACTCGGCCAACCCCTGACCATTTTGTCTCTTCACTTCCCTCTCTTACTCCTTGAAGCCTCACTTTGGGCAGAAGTCTTCCCAAGGAAGCCTTTGAGCTCAAACCAAAGGGAGTTACCCGATTTTAAGGCAATCTCTTCACTTGAGTCCTTTTGTTTTATTTTGCTTCTCCAACCCCCTAAACTCTTTTTATTCATTTCTTTTGTAAAAACTCAAGTATCTTCAATATACTAGGATTTTTTTATAATAATTATTCGAGATACACTTACACACACCTACATATAATGGTTAAAGAACATATTGTTTCTGTGGATGGCGAATTTCTACCTCCCGAAACGATGATTGTTCAACATTCTTTTAACACATTCAAAGGTGGCCATTAAGATGACACTATATTTATATATGATATATAATATGTTTATGTTTTCCTTAAGCTTCTGTATTTTTCATTTTGGGTATACCTTTATGGTTTCCATTATGGGTAAACGTGATATCTTCATTTAAGGAAGTGAGGACTACCGCCCCCTCAAAGTGATTTGATTCGTTAAATACCATATGTGGGATGTATAAAGGATGGAGTTATGATATTATATATGATATTACACTATAATTATAATATACCTTTATATTATTATGATTCCATTCTATAAAATACAAAATAGAAATGAAAGTAGCGTTCATGCGTACGTACGGCTTACCGTCTCCATGAACGGTGCATTTCATTTCTTACCTATAAATGATTATGTAATATTATAAATGCATGCATGTACTGGATATATATGACATATATGATATATACATCATGAATACCATTCTGGATATAATGGATACATGAACAACTTGTAATTATAAAGGGCTTATTTTTTACTCAAGTACCAATGATCGTTAAAACGACCGTTATTAACTTAAATAATTACATAGTGTTCATGACATGGAAATAAGTGATATAAAAGGAATAATGAACTTGAAAAAGGTTCTTAAACAAGTATAAATTAACTCAAGTTTATTATTCAGGAGATTAAAGAATGACCGAGTCAAGTCGGACCCGAGGTATGGGACTTTGTCTCAATCTCCTTTCATTGAGGCATATTTTGTTTTATACACAACCTTCTTTTATACGGTGTATAAACCCCTTTGACTTTTATGTTTATTTAAAAGGAATATTTTTTATATGAAGTGTTTACTAAACGACAAAAGGGAATGTTTTTGTCATACGTATGCGGCGACAACGACTTCTCCGCCGCCGTGACCATTATTTGAGTTTTGGCTTCCTCTACAAGCCATACCCTTTTTTTTAAAAGAAAAATAAATACCATGTTTTAATTTTCTTTTATTTTGGTATTGAAAATGGTTTTCATAATATTTTTATATCAATGTGTGGTATTGATATCTTGTGATTGAAAGGTGGAAATGTTATGTTTCCTTTATGCATGTTTTATGTGATACGATTATGTTGAGGTTCTTGGGCATTATTATGAAGACGGGTGGTTCCGTGATAGACTAAGGGCGGGTGAGCCCGATATAGCTCTCCAATGCATTGGGTAACGTGAAGGAGTGAAACGTTAAGGTTTCTCCGAAGAGATTTAGGGAATATACTGTGATGGGTATTCCAAACGTAACCAAGAGGGTTACTACCTACGTAAGAATGTTATGAATGCCTCAAGTTACCTTTATGTCTTATGATTCTTATGATTTATTCATGATTTGATGAGGTATGTTAAAGTGCTTATGTTTTATGGGTAAAGTATGATTTCATTCTTATGTATATATGAACTCATATTTCCTTTCCATATTTTTTTTTATATAACCCATACTGAGCTTTTTATGCTCATCCCAAGTCTTTTTTTGAAATGTTTTTCACAGGTCAAGGGAAAGGTACATGATATGATGATAGTTTCAAGGAAGTGTCAAGAAAGAGTCCATGTTTTATTTTAAATATGTTCCGTTGATGGGAAAAATGAATACTATCTTTATGTAACCACTTTGTTTAAATGTGGAATGTAATGCAAGTTTTATGATCTAATTCTCTAAAACTCTAAACCTGAAAAGATCCTCAATGTGTAATCTTGTAATAACTCAAGATTAAGTAAGGTTTAAGGCTTGGGGCCTTATAGTGCAAATGCCACAAGGCCTCATAGGAGTGGGTTGGGATGTCTTTTGAGCCAAAGCAATATATCTCACCATAGTGGTCTATTCTTCCAACTTAGTATCAATCAAATGATTTTCAAGAGGAGATGGAATTACATGATGTACTCCCTTGAAATGTGGTGTACCTTGATCACCAAATTTTTGGAAGTTTTGTGCCATATTTTCGATCAATTAACATGTGAATACTGGTGTTTTTTTTCACAAATTCCCTTCTAGCTATGATATCCACCATGCTTCTCTCCATAGGCTTGAGGCCTTCATAGAAGTATTGGATAAGGAGTTTCTCAGTAATTTGGTGATGTGGGAAGCTTGCACACAACTTCTTGAATCGCTCCCAGTACTCATACATTGACTCCCCTTATGATTTCTTAATCCTTGATATCTCCTTTAGAATTAAAGTGGTCCTCGATGCTGGAAATGATATCTACATGAAAAGATGTTTCAAATTGTTTCAACATGTTACATCTTCAGGTTGTGAATAATACATCCAATCCTTTGCAGTTCCATCAAGTGAGAATGTGAATTCTATTAGTTTTATTTTATATTAAGATATATTTCTTGGTTTTATAGTTTATGAAACTATATTAAATTCTTTTATATGTTTATTGGGATCCTTACAAGAGAGTCCATGAAAATTTGGAAGCAAGTTTATCAATCCAGATTTTTATTCAAAGTATGATTTCAGATTTGGGTATGAAATACAATTTGGTTAATAGTTAAGGTTTGGTGAAACCCATTCTTGAATGGTTCTATTAAGTTAATTGTTATTATTTTCATCCATTGGTTTTTGTTTTATGTTTGAATTATAATTTATTCTAATTTTAATGTTCCCAAAATTGAGTAATTCCCCAACTAGTTGAATGTTGAAAATTCTCATATACTGAGATTTTCTTATTTGAGCTCAAAGGCTACATTAAATCTCAGAGTCAAGATATAAAAGATCCTTTGGATTATTTCATGTCTTAAATCAAATAAAAATTAAAAGAAGAAAAGTTGACTATAATAAAATAAAAATGAAAAGTTTGAGTTAATGGTCCAAAAAAGAAGAAAATAAAAAAAGAAGAAAAATCCAGATTAGGTAAAGAAGTAAGAAAGAATAGAAGAAGAGAATAAAATGAAAAATAAAATAAACACCTATAATTGGTTGAAATAATTATTTATCTCCCTATAAATAAATCCAATTTTAAAGGCACTGTCATGGGTTCTTTCAAATGATGTATTGTTTTGGGGTACTTAGGTGCAGTAGAGTGGCTTACCAAGGTCATCTCTCAAAGATAAAATAATTAAAACAACTTATTAAAGTTATTTTAAAAATAAAATAATATAATATAAAAAAAATACTTAAAATTATGGGGTTTATCATTTATAAAAGAAGAATAATATAAACACACTACTTAAGATTTCACTCTCAAAATTAACACAATTCTCGACCTCGCATGTTTTGTGTTAATTGTTCAATTTCTTGATTAGTTTAATTTAAATTAAAAACTAAATTAATATATCATATTAATTGAATTTAATTATCTCATTTATTAAAAAAAAATTAATTAATAAATTAATAGGTAGATAGATTACTAAAAAGAACTACTCTTCCTTGGGCGGTGTAGTCATCGTAGAAACATTTTGTATGTGCAAAGGTTTAGAAAGGGTATAACCCAATATAATATATACTCTTGATTACATACCAAATAAGATGATTAAAAAAGAATAAAACATATAAAAACATTAGAAAATTGAAAAAATATAATAGGAATGAATAAGTTTATTGCAAGAACAAAAACATTATATAGTGAAGAAGAAGAAAAAGAAGGCTTTGATGAAAGGATCCTAGCTTCAAGAGATCTCACTTTTAAAATTCCTATAGAAATGAAGTTAAACCAATTATTATATTCCTTAAATATCTTAATGAACGTAAAAAACCATTAAAATGAGAAAAATACCAATTTATATATTGGATGGGAGGCTAGGTTTTAAGAGGTTTCAAGTGTGAATGGGGAAATTCGTCCAAATAAATTAATCCAACTTGCACTACCTTTTTACCACTAATATGTAATAAAAATATTTTCTTTAAGAATTATTATTTGTGATAAAATAGTTCCTAGATATTATCTTCAAATTTGGTCCCAATCCAAGCACAGATGAAGATGTTATAGCCCAAATACTGAAGTGATGTCCAATCTAACGTGTCCAGCCCACCTTTGACTTAATGCCCCATTTACTCTAATAAAATGCATGATTTATCTCATATTTAATGAATAAAGTTTGTATACCATTAATTAAGGAACATATTTTCAAAATTTTAAGTTCAAATAATTTACATAAAAATATTTATGTTTGAAATACTATTGTGAATTTTAAAAGGAAAAAATGGAATTTTCATAAAATTTTCAAATGAATGATCTAATCCAAAATATTTTATAAATAAACATATTTAAAAAATGGGAGGAAATTATTTCATTTATTATCAATAAAATATTTAATAAAATTATATTTTATCAATCGTCTTCTCCTGGATCAGGTAGGATCAAGATTGGTGATGATGTCAACCGCTTCTTCAACTCTTGGAAGGCATTCTCACGTGCTTCCACCATTCAAACATTACCTCCTTCTTGGTCAAGCCTGAAAGAGGTGTTTTAAAATGGGAAAAGTCATGAATAAACCTCTGATGATATCTAGATAATCATATAAAGATATGTATATCAAAAACATTCTTGGGATACTCCCAAGAAACTATTGTTTGTACTTTATCTAGGTCCACTAACACACCTTTCTCTGAAATGATGTGACCCAAGAAGTGTAATTGATAAATTCAAATCTTACACTTAGATATCTTGGCATATATACTATGATCTCTCAGTGTAATCAGTATGATGTCAAGATGTTGGGCATGATCATCATGAGTCTTGGAGTACACCAAGATGTCATCCAAAAACACTACCACAAACTGATCCGGGTACGGATGGAATATTTTGTTCATCAAGGCCATAAATATTATTAGTGTGTTCATCAATCCAAATGGAATTATAACGAACTCATAAAGTTCATACCTTCTTCTGAAATATTCTAAGGTATATTAAAAGTTTGAAATCTCAACTGATGATACCCTAATCTCAAGTCAATATTTGAGAAAACACAAGCTCCCCTTAACTAGTCAAATAGATAATCAATGTGCGAAAGAGGATATCGGTTCTTCATTTTCATTCGATTCAAATTTTGATATTCAACACATAAGCTCAGAGTTCTTTCATCCTTATTTGCAAACAAGATTGGAGAACCCCAAGGTGACATACTCAGATGGATAAATCCCTTATCCTTTAACACCTCTAGCTAAGTATTGAGATCTTGAAGCTCTATTGGTTCTATTTTGTATGTTGGAATAGAGACTGGATCCACCCCAAGCATAATATCAATTGTAAATTCCACATCTCTCTACATTGGAATCTTTGAGAAGTCTTCAGAAAACACATCCTAAAATCACTCCACTACTGATGGAAAGACGCCATGCTTTACACCCTCATCATCCAGCAATAGACTAGAAACCTAGGTGGTAAGAGCCCCTAGTTGCTGATGAACTAGCCCCGCACAACCCTCCTTGATATCCCATTATCCACAGTGAATATACTTGTCACCCTCAGGTGACTTAAAAGTCACTCTCCTTTGTTAATAATATATGTGGGCTTAGTATGCTACTAACTAGTCTATACCCATAATTAGTTCAAAAACCTGACATATCCAGTATGTATAGATCCCAAAGAAAATGATACTCCCCAATCTTGAGAGAACACCCCTTTCACAAATAGATGTCTCTTGACCATACTCTCAATGGTGTATCTATCATCAAAACCCCAACCACAAACTCCACCGCCAGGCACAAACCATTCACAAGTTGTGAAAAAATAAAAGAATGATAGGTACTAGTATCAAACAAGGTACTATCAAGCATAGAAGCTACAATAATGGTACCTCTAACTATCAATGGTACTGCCTTATTTTCCACAAGTGTAGTTTAAAATTCATGTAACTATCCTACCCCTCTTCCTTGTGATGTAGTCTGAATCCCCTGAATTGTACCACCCTACTGATATGGGAACTCTTTCTGAAAAGTACCATGTCCATTGTGTCATGACCCATTCCTGAGGGGCCCATTCCATGACTACCTCAAGACCACATCCAATAGGCCAGGGGCTGGTGACTAGCACCAAGTAGGCATATCCCACAAATGGGAGGCATTTTACTAAGTACATGTACACACGCACACATATCCAATCCCAAAATACTAAATTGTAAAACACTATGTAAAAAACCTTGCATACCACTAAGATACCAACAACAAAGTATGATAGTAGAAAACTGGAAAGTAAATAGGTCCAGAATACATTCCCATTCCCATCAAAAGAAAGAGTCTTCAAAAGTGAATATACAAGTTCCTGAAACTCATCCAAAGAAAACCCTACCCAAAGGGAAAGGTACCAGTTAGTTGTCTGAATCCATAGGAGCACACCTCGAATATCTGGTCTCTCTAAGCACCACATGTTCATGGTTCACCTAGGACTCCATTAAAGTGTCGATCATTTGTACAAGACATGACACATGCAGGAAAATCCCATACAGGGGTGAGTAAAACAATACTCAGTAGCACACCCCAAAAACACAAAGTAAATACCACAAAAAAACACCACTAAGAAGATATAGTTAGCTCAAAACAGGTATGGGTCTATAGAACATATAATAAGAACATCCAGGTATACTCATAAAGTATTCTAAGCCTCGAAGTCTCATCCACTTCCAACTACACGGTTCTGCTCATAACACGCTAATCCCGGGAGATCTCACTCCTTGAGCTATCTGATAAAAGAACGTAGAATAGATCTAACAAAAGTAATCATAGAGGTGTATGGTCTCAATAAGTCACATAGTTTCCATGAGACATTCATACTCACTAAGACAAAGAGTTTTGATATATCAAAGCCAAACATCAACCACTACAAACTACTCGAAGCACTCTCATCAGGTCTAGTCACATAAAACAGAAAGAATCTGATCTTGATACATAGATAGGGGGTCCACTACGCCTAGGTATCACTGGGGGGGACTCCTGACCCAATTGGAAACATCATCCTATATAGGGTAATGGTTCACATGTAAATATTGGTCACACCAACTCCATAAACCCTATCTAAGGTAACATAAAGAGAAGTGAGGACTAACCGGGACTCTCGGTATGATACATGATCCAACCCACTGATTCAACTATCGAATTAAGGCTAAGACAACTCACTTCAAAACACAAGTCATTCTCTATGATGGTAATGGGATCCTTCATCGAACCCTCGTAGTAAAAAACCAAGGGTGTTCTCTCAACCTCTACTGTCGTCCTCTAGGATGAGAACAGGATCCTACCTTGAACCCTCATGGGAATAGACAAATAGAATGATACCAACCTATTTTGTTCCAATTAAAACCCCACCAATATATCTCAAAAGGACTGCCTCATCATAAGGGTCCCAATGCCATAGATGGCTCATCAAACGAATGCTTTGTTTTAAAGTTATGGTTATTTTACTGAAAAAGGGGTCGACCTAACCCGGTCCAGCCGAGCCCACTGGGTTCGACACACTAGACCGATAGGCTGCAGACAGTTGGGCCACTGCAACAAGCCTGCTAGGTATTTAGAGTGGCCTGACCCCACTGATCTGGCCCATGGGGGCCGGCCGGCCTTCACTCCACCCGCAGTCCGCTGGACCGCATGCCCCCTGGTCAACGTGGTGCCACTATGTCTACCTTCCCCATGGGCTACAGGTTATCCATTGGTGCTCTATTTTTAGAAATATAGGCATGTTTGCGATCCTCATTTCATGTTCTTCATCGTCTTGGGCTCAGATCAACATAATGAATCATCCTGAAAAAAACCCACTTGAATGGTGATATCTCTCGACTCGCTTTGATCCATCTGTCTCCATCATCGTCGCACCTTCAGTAGGTTATCCCAATATTGGATCCTATATTTTGGATCATTTCACCAAGAAACATAGGTGCAATGATCATCCATTCATAAAATATGAAGAACGTGAATAATGCAAAGAACATCGGGGAAAAAAGGCACATAGAACAACCCATGGATTGAACATCAGCCGTTATTCATTATGACTTCAGTTCATTCCATAAGAATGGTCAGGAAAGAATATCAAATCCTTAATCAAAAAAAACCCAGAGAATAAAACCCCACAATTACGCTGATCCCGCAAGAATGAGCAATTCGCAAGTCAACCTGTTCATTGGTTGATCCACATTCATCATGGATTTCCAATAGCAAGGAAAATAATAATCAAAACCAAAATGACCTACCTCGATTTTGTTCAATTTCTGACATAGAATGGTCACCACATCATTATTGTGGTCAAGATCCTACGAATCTGTGGATTTTTGTTCTTGATTTTCTAGTCTGTCGGCGTTCATTAGAGAGAGATTCATCCCCTTACCTTAGAGGATTTCTAGAGTTATGTCATAACCATGGATTCCTTAAAATATGAAATATTAAAATAAAACCAACACTCTATCAAAATAAATTTTTATTAAATTATTTTAATGATGTTTACATCCAAAAACTATCTTTCACAGCTGGACCATGTTGGCCGATGTTAGGCCTTTCCTAAAAAAACACCCCCTTACAAACTCAATAGTGGTCTTGGATTTCCAATCCAAGTTAACATTTATGAGTTATTAGTATTTTAAAATAAAATTATTTTATTTTATTATTTTATTTATGGTTACGTCCCTGGTGGATTTTTCTACATATGATCTGCACCGACCAAGGTTAGGTCGCACCTAGGGTAAATCCACTATTCTAAGTTCAATGGTGCCCTTGTGTTTTTTATCTGGAAAACCAATTAAAATTTAGTTCACTTTTTAAGAAAATTCATGCGTGCGTTCAATTAAAACTTGACATTTTTCAACTAATTATTCTGGGCACACTGGGCCTTGGAATTGCACACCGTCTCAACGCTTGGTCTCAGAATTTTCCAAAATAATTTATAAAAATAAAATTGAGAAAATATAAGTCATTACACACTACCTCTACCACCATGTATAGTAGAATCCCATCTTCTAGGATGATTTGGTGTAGAAGATCCCCTTCCCACACTCATATTCTAACTAACTGCATCATCATAACCCATCTGTTGTGGGTTCCTATAGAACCTCTATAGATGGATCATCTTGCAGCAAGATTGGAACTCCATCATTGGTTGGGTACAATTTTTAAAAAAAATTCCCAACATACCACGCTGGTGGAAAAGAACTCTGGTAAGATCCTGAGTAACTAATCATTCCCTTGGCCAATTTTCCTACTTACCCCTGGCTAGTATTCTCATAATGATGCTTTTTACTCTTGGAATATGTATTTCCTGATCATCTAGTATCAACAATTTTTAATGCACTATAATCCTCCTTCAGGTTCCCCTTAGTTATGAGATCCTAATCCACCACCTCAAAAAACTTATTTAACCTAAAGAGGTTAACCTAGGACTTAATTTCACATTTAATTTCACCCTAAAACATATTTGTAATTTTTGTCTCATCCCCTACTAGCATTGGAGAAAACCACTTAAAGTTTGTAAAGCGACCAGCACAATCCATCATAGACATACTTCCCTAAGTCAACTACATAAAATAATATTCTCTCTCTTATCTCAACATCTCTGGAAAAAAGTTTTCCATGAACTTCTCTAAAAATTCCTTCCAATCCATCCCATATTCTTGCCCTATCCATGCCTAAACATCCTACCAGCACTTTGCTAATCCTCTCAACATGTAAATAGATAACTTGACCCTATTCTCAGTAGGAGTCACTAAATGGTCAAGTATAGTCTGGATAGACTCAATCCAGAACTCAACTCCCTCAGGTCTACCCTATCCAATAAAATTCATAGGGTGTTGCAACAGAAACTCCCAAGTAAGGTTAAACATGATTTTCACAACCCTCTCTGGGTATCTTCCCATAAACTACATAAACTGAGTACAGTTCTCTCATAACTACTCTCATAATTCCTCACCTGGCACTAAGGGTGCCTTAGGTTCCACTATGGGTAGAGTATCTCCTGTCATGTCCTTCTTTCGTTATCTTAATAAGCATTATTGTGGAGGCATATCTATACAATTCCAAAAACATGTCTTAGGACACATTGTCACAACCCGTCCTCGGGGCCCGTGTCGTGACTACCCCAAGCCCGCCTTCCATAGGCCAGGGGCTGGCGACTAGCACCAAGGCGTAATTCCTGATAAAAAGGGAAGGCATTGCCTTTGTAAAGTAAACAAACACCACAGAGCAAGCAAGCAGTAGAAGTAAACACTAAGTAAAAACTGATACAAAAGTAAGTGCGGAAAAGTAAGTGGGCCAGTATACAAACCCAAACTGAAAGTAAAGTACAACTGGAAAGGAAAAACAGCAACTGAAAGTAAAACCGCAGCCTCGAGTCATCCACTAGAAGTCCCACCTGAAGGGTGAGTACAGATATCCTCCACAGCTCCTCGGGTCCAACCGTCCACTCCGAGTATGTCCCGCCCAGTGGTCCACCTCCGGGTACCGACCCGCTCTGCAAGCCTCAACCGTGATCAGCGTTGTCTGTCATCTGCAACCAACACAACGTAGTGCGGGCATAGCCCGTGCATGGGTGAGTATAAGCTACTCAGTAGGGACCTCGAGACCCCCGAAGGTCTCCTAGAATCCACAAAGGATAATCCACAAAGGAAAGATACAATCACGAAGTAACATTCGACACTACTTAGGTATATGCCCATACATATACCTAAGTCATCAATTCCAGATCGCTCCAACCTCCGATCCCAAGTTCGATCACATCCACACAAGAAATCACAACCCGATCCACACAGGAAAGCATAACGTAATCCACATAAGAAAGCAAGTCAAGATTCATCTCACACGGGTATATTTCTTCGTAAGACGATAGAGATGATCAGATATTGCCACTAATTCATTTAAGCCGTCGGACCCACATAGGATCGATAGGTACTAACCCCCGCAATGACCCACAAAGGATCGATAGATAACTAACCCCCGCAATGACCCACAAAGGATCGATAGGTAATCAACCCCCGCAATGACCCACACAGGATCGGACCCACACAGGATCTGTAGGCGCTGGCCCACACAGGACCGCTGAGCGCTGACCCACACAGGATCTGACCCACACAGGATTGGTAGCACTGATCCACGTAGGATCGCTGAGTGCTGTAGTCTTCATCATCGAATCCATGGAGGATTTCTGTATAGTTGTCGTTGTCGTCGCAGTCGCGGCCAGCTCTAGGGTTCCCGCACACAGAAAGTTCATTCGGGAGGGTCTGCTCCACGAGCCGAAGGGCTGATACATCAACTGACACATAGTCTGGATTTGATGTATCCAAAAGTTCCGTATCGTCAATAGGAACTCAACGTCACAGACGGCGCGTCAATTGGACGCCCGGTCTGAGAGTTATTGGCTTTTTCGTCCCAGGGGCCCGGTTGGTTTTTAGGTCAAAATCAACCCGACCATACTCCAACTGTGTCCAAACCTCAATCGGAGTAATCCAAAAAGTCCTTCTCACATAGAGGAATCCAACAAAGTCAACGGCACGTCAATCGGACGTCCGGAGCTCAAGTTATAAGCATTTCCGCTCCGAGGGCCCGGTTGGTTTCGTGTACGAACCAACCCGGACGAACCCAAAGTTCTCTAAAACCCTGAGTGAAATATATCGAAACGATCGTCTCGTTCCAAGGATCGCATCGCCGCTGACAGTGCGTCGATCGGAGGTCCTCAACCCAAGTTATGGGCAACAGACCGAAATAGTCTGGTAAAAGGGGGTTCGGGCCCGGTCCGACCCGGCCCGATACCCTCTGGGTCCGCCTGAACCGAGTCGACCCGTCCCGGGTCTGGGTCCGGCCCGCTTGGGCGCGGCCCGGCCCGGCCTGGCGGCCCGGTCTGGCGAACCGGCCAGGGCAGCCGGCCCGGTGCGCTGGCGCCAGCCAGGGGCTCGTCCGTTTGGCCGAGCGGATGAAGGGGGGAACCTGCCCCCCGTTTTGTAATCGCGGCCCCCAATTACGGGGCTGTTCAGCTAGCCAGCTGGAGGTTGTAACCCCCGGATTTTCCCCTGTCCGGCCGGCCCGCCCCGGCCGGCCGGCTGTTGCCGCCACGGAACCGGCAAGGCCGGTCCCCCTACTCCGACGTCGGCGGCCCGGAACCGGCCGTCGGTTCTCCTATTCCGCCGCGTCCCGGAACCGGCCGCAGCCTTGGTATGTCTGGCGCCGGGCGACGGTGCCGCGCCCCTCCGTCACGGCCCCGCTCCGGCCGCGGTGCTTTTTAGGTTCTCCGACGCTATGCGACGGCGCCGCGTCTTTGGTTCGTCTTCAACGGCACGGCGCGACGGCGCCGCGCTTCTTCCCCTTTCCTTAACATTTCCCGCACAGTGCTTCGGCACCGCGCCACCTTACACGAGTCGCCACAAAATCAACCAACAAGGGGGATGAGGGTCGGCCGTGTTTGTGCGGTCCGACCTCCTCCCGTTATTGCGATAACAGGTGGTTCAAAATAGATGATAAACCAATGAGGAAGTAATCAGGAACAAACGAAATAAATAAACCCCTACCTCGAGCGTAGCTTGAACGGAGGTTCGTCGTGGAAATAACCGTCGTGAAAAAAGACGTCACGGAAGAAGAGAGTCGCGTCACGGGGATGGCGTCGCGTCGTCGATCTCCGAGAAATCTGGCGTTCTTCGCGTTCTTCGCGTTCTTCGTCGAAGAGGAAGAAGTTCTTCAAGCTCCTTAGCTTTTTCCCAAAAACTCTCAAAGCAACAATACCCCAACAAAAAATAAAATAAGTCCCTTACTTATTTTATTAACATAACTTAAGCATTTGAATTTTAAACATTCAAATTAAACCCACCTATTTAATAAACTTAAGTTATCAAAATTAATGGTGAGTAGAAGGAGTTAGGGAATATGAATGGGTGGGGTTCGTGTGGGCCCCAGCACTCTCATAACCTCCCATGTGAAGTTGGGTGGTTACCCCAACTTCCACTCAACGGATAAACCACTTAAACGAAATAAAAATTGTAACTCAAGTTTTATTTTTATCTTCCACAAAAATTTAACAACTCCTCCCGTGAAAGCGCAACTCCGGAAAATGTGTTTCTAAGAAATTACCTGCGCTGTGAATCCATCGGTGCCCTCAGAATTCGATTCCGAGCACCGGTTCAAAAGTTAGAAAAACTCGCTCGTTCGTTCACTGAACGTACCCGAGCTAAACTTCGGATAGAAATTCCAGGCACACCGGGCCTCGGAATCAAGTGCCGTCAGAAACTGCGTTCTTGTAAAATTCCCAATAAAATTAAGAAAAAATTTCCCTTGAATTTTAAGGGTCTTTACATTACTCCCACCTCAGGGCTTTACGTCCCCGTAAAGGTACATCAAAAACTAAGGAAACAAAAGTGGGTACTGGGCACGCATCTGAGCCTCCCGCTCCCAAGTGCTCTCCTGGAGGTTCCTGTGCTTCCATCTGATGCGCACTAGAGGAATCGACCATCCACATAGGACCCGCTCCTATCTATCCTCGATCTCCATTGGGACCTCTTCAAAAGTCGCCCCATCATCAATGTCCAGCTCCCCATGGTCAATGATATGCGTCGGGTCGTGAACGTATCTCCTCAGCTGAGATACGTGGAAGACGTCGTGCACTCGGTGCAACTGAGGTGGTAGAGCCAGGTGATAAGCCACCTCACCAATCCTGCTGAGGACCTGGAATGGTCCGATGAAGCGTGGAGACAGCTTGCCGCCTCGGCCAAATCTCTGTATACCATGCCGAGGTGAGACCCGCAAGAAGACGTGGTCGCCATCCTCGAACTCTAATGGCCTCTGCCTCCTGTCAGTATAAGACTTCTGTCGGCTATAAGTTGTCCTCATCTGCTCCTGGATGACCTGGACCTTCTCTGTCATGGCCTGGACCATCTCTGGTCCCCTAATTGCTGACTCCCCAGGGTCTGTCCAGCATAGAAGTGACCTACAAGGTCGGTCGTACAACGCCTCGTATGGTGCCATCCCGATGGTGGAGTGGTAGCTGTTGTTGTACGCGAACTCCACCAAGGGTAGGTGGTCCTCCCAGCTGTTACCAAAGTCGAGGACACATGTGCAGAGCATGTCCTAGAGAGTTTGAATGGTCCTCTCTGTCTGACCATCTGTCTGAGGGTGAAAGGCGGTACTCAGACGCAGCTGTGTCCCTAATGCCTCATGCAACCCCTTCCAAAGTCGGGAAGTAAAGCGAGCATCTCGATCAGAGACTATAGATGATGGCACACCATGAAGTCATACAATCTCCTGAACATAGAAATGTCCCAAGCCTCCACTGAGCCCTGCTCTCTAATGGGTAAGAAGTGAGCCAACTTGGTGAGTCGGTCGACAATCACCCAAATGGAGTCGTGACCTCTGGAAGTGCGTGGAAATCCAGTCATGAAGTTCATAGATATCACGTCCCACTTCCACTCCGGGACCTCCAAGGGTTGTACCAAGCCTACTGGTACCTGGTGCTCTGCCTTCACCTGCTGGCAGGTGAGGCATTGAGAAACAAACTCTGCCACAGCCTTCTTCATGCCCGGCCACCAGTGCTGTCGTCTGAGATCCTGGTACATCTTCGTCACTCCAGGATGTACCTCCAAAGGAGAAGTGTGAAACTCTCTCAGCACCTCCTCCCATAAAGCAACTGGTACCAAGGTACGTCCTCTAAAAAGGATGTCGTGCTCTCCTCCCACGGAGACTCCATCATGTGTCAGTCCTGAGGATATCTGTGCACGCCGCGTCTCAAATTCGGCGTCCCCATGTTGTGCCTCTCTGACCCGCTTCAGTAGTGGAGGAGTGACTGTGAGTGACTGAAGAAAGGCTGCTCCATCTCTATCTACGAAGGATATCTGCAAAGCGGCTAGCTGCTCCGTCGCCTCCCCAAGTAGTTGAATGTCCGTCCTCCTGCTGAGAGAATCAGCTACTACGTTCCCCTTCCCATGAGTATAGACTATCTCAAAGTCATAGTCCTGGAGGAACTCGAGCCATCGCCATTGTCTCAGGTTTAGGTCCTTCTAAGAGAAGATGTACCTAAGACTCTGATGGTCATAATAGACTATAAAGCGCTCACCCATCAGATAGTGTCGCCATATCTTCAGAGCGAAGACCACTACTGCTAAGTCCAGGTCATGGGTAGCGTAGTTTTTCTCATGTGGCCTCAACTAATGTGATCCATAGGTGATCACTGCCCACTCCTGCATCAGGACACATAGGAGTCTGGTCCCTGATGCATCGCAGTAAACTACGTACCCTACTCCCTTCTCTGGCAACCTCAAGATAGGCGCGCTGGTCAATCTCTGTCTCAGATCCTAGAAGCTCTGCTGACATCTGTCTGACCACACAAAGGGTTTCCCCTTCTTCGTCAAAGCTGAGAGTGGTGCTGCAACTCTGGAGACGTCTGGAACAAATCTTCGGTAGTACCCAGCTAGTCCCAAGAAACTCCGCACCTCCATCACGCTTCTGGGTGGCTCCCAAGCTAGCACTGCCCCGATCTTCGCAGGATCCACCGCAACTCCCGCCTCAAAGATGAAATGTCCCAAGAAGTGGACCTTGCGTATCCAGAACTGACACTTCGAGAGATTTCCATAAAGCTGGTGCTCTCGGAGTATGTTTAGTACAACCCGTAAGTGGTAGGCGTGCTCCTCCTCAGTCGTCGAGTAAATCAAAATGTCATCGATGAAGACCACAAAAAATCGATCGAGGTATGGCTGAAATATCCTATTCATGAGGGCCATGAATACTACTGGAGCATTGGTTACACCGAATGGCATAACCAAGAACTCATAGTGGTCGTACCGACATCTGAAGGTCGTCTTCTGCACGTACTCGTCCCGAACTCTGAGCTGATGATAGCCTGATCTAAGGTCTATCTTCGAGAACCACCGTGCTCCCTTGATCTGATCGAAGATGTCATCAATCCTCAGTAGCAGATACTTTTTCCTCATTGTCACCTGGTTCAGGCGACGATAGTCGACACAAAGTCGCAAGCTATCGTCCGCCTTCTTGGCAAACAACATCGGGGAAGCCTAGGGTGAAACACTGGGTTGGATGAATCACTTGCCCTGCAAGTCCTCCAATTGTACCAGTAGCTCTCGAAGCTTAGCGGGGGCAATCTGATATGCTGGAGTGGATATCGGGGCTGTCCCGGGGTATAGGTCAATATAAAAGTCTACCTCTCTACGAGGAGGTAGTCCCAGAACGTCATCGGGGAAAACGTCCGCATACTGATCCACCACTGCAGGAAAACCAGGACTCCACACGTCAACTGCTCCTAGGATGAGGCTAGCCAACTGATGAGTGATGGGTTGTCATCTCCTCTACGGGATTCCATCCTGTGCTGAGAAGGCTCCCTTCTCGCTGGTGAAGGTGAACCTTCTCCCGTCAGTGCGTACACATCGCACCTTGCGCCTAATACAGTCAATCTGAGCATGGACTGTAGATAACCAATCCATGCCCAAGATGACGTCGTAAGGCCTCGACGCCACTACAAGAAGATCCCAGCTGAATCTCTCACCTCCTAGAGTAATCTCACACTGTCGGCACCAGTGCGTAATCGTCGAGTCTGCTCTCGTAGGAGTCTCTAGCCATAAGGATTGAGCCAACGGCTCCGTCGGAATCTCTGAGCTCCGAATAAGGGTAGCGACTATGAAAGAATGAATCGCTCCTGTGTCTATAAGAACTGCATCAAGGGTGTAATGGACACAGATAGTACCTCGAATAATCTCGGGCATGCCATGGTCGTAGGCCTCCGCTGCCTGAAGCTGTGCCTGTCTCTGCCCGCCAGCTCCCTGTGGTCGGGGTGGACCTCCTGGTGGTGGTGGTGGTAGAGCCTCAAAGCGTCACCCACCACCTACTGCTCGGCCAGCTCCTCTGCCGCATCCGCCTGCTCCCTTCGGACTACCACGGTCGACCCTCTGCCTCTGCCTGGGTGGTCCCTCAACTGTCTGTTGCTCCTCTGCACGGCGGGTCGGGCAGTCACGAGCTATGTGACACTGCCCGCTGCATGTATAGCACTGTCTGCCTCTCGAAAGACTGGCTCCACGCTGTGTGCCCCGCACTGCTGAGCCAGTGTCCTGAGGTCATCTGCCTGAGGGTCTGGTCTGCCTGGACCCATGATTCATCCGTCGACTGCCTGCTGCAGAAGACTCTGCTACGTGTCGCCCTGCGGTAGGTCTCACTGCTAAAGTAGGCTCAGCAAGGAAGCTCTCGATCAGAAGGGCTCACTCCAGTACTCCTACCTGGGTCGGAATGCTGAGGGAGATCAGCGATGCTCTGATCTCCTGCCTCAATCCCTGCTCGAAGGTCCGGGCCTGGAGGAATAGGTCTCGTACCATGTCTGTCGAGTAGCGCGAGAGATCGGTAAATCTCGCCGAGTACTGGGCGACCGTCAAGCTGCCCTGCCGCAGCTGAAGAAGCTCCTGGATGTGCACTACACGGAGGGTGGCTGGGACGAACTCCGAGCGGAAGAGTCTCTCAAAGTCCATCCAGAGAAGAGATGCCTCGTCGTGCACCTAGAGCATCAAGCTCCACCATCTTCCTGTTGTCGTGTGCAGTAGGCTCGCTGCGAGGATCACCATGAGGTCTGCTGGTGTCCTCACTAACGTGAAAACCCGTACAACTGCCTCCAGCCAATCCTCGGCTGCCTGAGGGTCCGTCGCCCCGCAGAACCTGGGCGGTCGCTGACGCTGAAACTTGTGCAGTGCACTAAGGCGATGTGCATCGTCAGCGGCTGGGGCTGGTATCATCGGTGGCTCGGCGGGTAGAGGTATCGCCGGTGCCTCTGCTGAAAAAGGGCCCTGTACCGAGGCCTCATCACTCGGTGGGTTGTCGTCATGCTCAACTCTCAGAACCCTAGCTGGCTGCCATCGTGGGGCCATCCTGAAAAGAAACAGGTGCACCACGGTCAAACAGTATACCTGGTGAGCTGACATAAAGTAATCACAAAGAAAACTTGAATCACACATGTAATCAATGTTTTTGTGTATTAAGTCGGAAATCAGAAGTCAGGGTCCTGGTGTACGGATACACTGGCCACCGCACCAACACTGGACTCCCTGGACTGATAACCACACCCAATACGCTTAACACTATTACTTCACACAGAAGAAAGTTCAGAGTCCAAAGTTCTGCGGTAGAACCAAACTCCTCTAATACCAATTTGTCACGACCCATCCTCGGGGCCCGTGTCGTGACTACCCCAAGCCCGCCTTCCATAGGCCAGGGGCTAGCGACTAGAACCAAGGCGTAATTCCTGATAAAAAGGGAAGGCATTGCCTTTGTAAAGTAAACAAACACCACAAAGCAAGAAAGTAGTAGAAGTAACACTAAGTAAAAACTGATACAAAAGTAAGTGCGGAAAAGTAAGTGGGCCAGTATACAAACCCAAACTGAAAGTAAAGTAAAACTGGAAAGGGAAAGCAGCAATTCAAAGTAAAACCGCAGCCTCGAGCTGTCCATTGGAAGTCCCACCTGAAGGGTGAGTACAGATAGCATCCACAGCTCCTCGGGTCCAACCGTCCACTCCGAGTATGTCCTGCTCAGTGGTCCACCTCCGGGTACCGACCCGCTCCGCAAGCCTCAACTGCGATCAGCGCTGTCCGTCATCTGCAACCAACACAACGTAGTGCGGGCATAGCCCATGCAGGGGTGAGTATAAGCTACTCAGTAGGGACCCCGAGACCCCCGAAGGTCTCCCAGAATCCACAAAGGATAATCCACAAAGGAAAGATGCAATCACGAAGTAACATCCGACACTACTTAGGTATATGCCCATACATATACCTAAGTCATCAATTCCAGATCGCTCCAACCTCCGAGCCTAAGTTCGATCACATCCACACAGTAAATCACAACCTGATCCACATAGGAAAGCATAACGTAATCCACATAGGAAAGCAAGTCAAGATTCATCTCACGCAGGTATATTTTTTCGTAAGACGATAGAGATGATCAGATATTGCCACTGATTCATCTAAGTCGTCGAACCCATATAGGATCGATAAGTACTAACCCCCACAATGACCCACAAAGGATCGATAGGTAACTAACCCCCGCAATGACCCACAAAGGATCGATAGGTAACTAACCCCCGTAATGACCCAAACAGGATCGAACCCACACAGGATCTGTAGGCGCTGGCCCACACAGGACCGCTGAGTGCTGACCCACACAGGATCTGACCTATACAGGATCGGTAGCACTGATCCACGTAGGATCACTGAGTGTTGTAGTCGTCGTCGTCGAATCCACGGAGGATTTCTGTACAGTCTTCGTCGTCGTCGTAGTCGCAGCCAGCTCTAGGGTTCCCGCACACAGCAAGCTCATTCGGTAGGGTCCGCTCCACGAGCCAAAGGTCTGATACATCAACTGACACATAGTTCGGAGCTGATGTATCCAAAAGTTCCGTATCGTCAACAGGAACTCAACGTCACAGACGGCGCGTCAATCGGACGCCCGGTCTGAGAGTTATTGGCTTTTTCGTCCCAGGGGCCTGGTTGGTTTTTAGGTAAAAACCAACCCAACCGTACTCCAACTGCATCCAAACCTCGAGCGGAGTAAGCCAAAAGGTCTGTCTCACTTAGAGGAATCCAACAAAGTTGACGGCACGTCAATCGGACATCCAGAGCTCAAGTTATAAGTGTTTCTGCTCCGAGGGCCCGGTTGGTTTCGTGTACGAACCAACCTGGACGAACCCAAAGTTCTCTGAAACCCTAAGTGCAATATATCGAAACGACCGTCTCGTTCCAAGGATCACATCGCCACTGAAGGTGCGTCGATTGGAGGTCCGCATCCCAAGTTATGGGCAACATAATGAAACAGTCCGGTAAAAAGGGGTTTGGGCCCGGTCTGACCCGGCCCGATACCCTCTGGGTCGCCTCGAACCGGGTCGACCCGTCCCGGGTCTGGGTCCGGCCTTCTTGGGCGCGGCCCGGCCCGGCTGGCGCGGCCCGGTCTGGCGGACCGGCCAGGGCAGCCGACCCGGCACGCTGGCGCCGGCCAAGGGCTCGGCCGTTTGGCTGAGCGGATGTGGGGGGGGCGCCTGCCCCCCGTTTTGTAACCGCAGCCCCCAATTATGGGGCCACTTAGCTGGCCAGCCGGGGGTTGTAACCCTCGGCTTTTCCCTTGTCCGTCCGAACCGCCCCGGCTGGCCGGCTGTTGCCGCCACGGGACCGGGAAGGACGGTCCCCCTACTCCGACGCCGGCAGCCCGGAACCGGTCGTCGGTTCCCCTGTTCCGCTGCGCCCCTCCGCCGCGGCCCCGCTCCGGCTGCGGTTCTTTTGTGGTTCTCCGGCGCGGCGCGACGGCGCCCCGTCTTTGGTTCGTCTTCAACAGCGCGGCGCGACGGTGCCACACTTCTTCCCCTTTCCTTAACATTTCTCGCGCGGTGCTTCGGCACCACGCCTCCTTACACGAGTCGCAACAAAATTAACCAACAAGGGGGAGGAGGGTCGGCCGTGTTTGTGCGGTCCGACCTCCTCCCATTATTGCGATAACAGGCGGTTCAAAATAGACGATAAACCAACGATGAAGTAATCAGGAACAAACGAAATAAATAAACCCCTACCTCGAGCGTAGCTTGAACGGAGGTTCGTCGTGGAAATAACCGTCGCGGAAGAAGACGCCACGGAAGAAGAGAGTCGCGTCGCGGGGACGGCGTCGTGTTGTCAATCTCCGAGAAATCCGACGTTCTTCGCGTTCTTCGTGTTCTTCGTCGAAGAGGAATAAGTTCTTCAAGCTCCTTAGCTTTTCTCCCAAAAACTCTCAAAGCAACAATACCCCAACAAAAAATAAAATAAGTCCCTTAGTTATTTTATTAACATAACTTAAGAATTTGAATTTTAAACATTCAAATTAAACCCACCTATTTAATAAACTTAAGTTATCAAAATTAATGGTGAGTTGAAGGAGTTAGGGAATATTAAGGGGTGGGGTTCGTGTGGGCCCCACCACTCTCATAACCTCCCATGTGAAGTTGGGTGGTTACCCCAACTTCCACTCAACGGATAAACCACTTAAAGGAAATAAAAATTGTAACTCAATTTTTATTTTTATCTTCCACAAAAATTTAACAACTCCTCCCGTGAAAACGCAACTCCAGAAAAGGTGTTCCTAATCAATTATCGGCGCTGCAAATCCATCGGTGCCCTCGGAATTAGATTCCGAGCACTGGTTCAAAAGTTAGAAAAACTCACTCGTTCGTTCACTGAACGTACCCGAGCTAAACTTCAGATAGAAATTCCGGGCACACCGCGCCTCGGAATCAAGTGTCGTCAGAAACCACGTTCTTGTAAAATTCCCAAGAAAATTAAGAAAAAATTTCCCTTGAATTTTACGGGTCTTTACACACATAACTCAACATTAACACAGTTACAAAAATTCACAATATTTCATAAGAATTCATTTCCCCAAACCCCACCACATGATCAAAATCGAGGTTCTACCACTACCCTTAATCATCCTACACCTAGGTCATGGTTAATAAGGTAAATTAATTCCCATTTTCAAGTCTCATTAAACACCCATTTATTCACATCTTTCATAATTTTAAAATTTTAAAATTTATCATTAGGAACTACTCATTTCAGTTTCACAAGCAAGGAAAAACAATTTCAAGTTCAACAACTTACCCAAAAACCTGCTTTTTGTGTGTTCCTATAAATGATGCATGTCACAATAATCCTAAGTGCCTAAAATGATGCATGCATACTCAACCCGCATGACTTACTAGGACATGATTCAAATATCATCTAATATTTGAAACAATAATCACATCACACAATATGTGAATGACCCAAGGTGAAATAATATTCAACTGTAACAACAAATAATAATAACAATAATTCCACCCTGGGTACTTGGGTTCTCCCCTATACATGGGTTAGCTGCTCCCATGTACAGGATCATAACCATGGCCCAAATATTCCTAGTCTCTTCTATACCTTTCCCAAATATTAAGACAAAAGAAAAGAAAAGAAAACTCATTTGATACCACTTTGTAACATCCTGATCCAGGTGCCACACACTGATGCCTCGAGCCGGTTTTCTACATGACCTCAAGTGTGCCTTATCATATGCCAAAGGTTGCCGACTAGCAGCGATATCCTAATGTTAATCATGGGGAGACTATAACCTCTTTATCAAGGTATCACAACATCATAAATAAACAAACAATAGCCAAATAGATGTAAATATAGCCATAATAGTACCATTATCATAAGATGACCAAAATTGGAAATACAATATCAAAACTAAACGGTAGATATGTCATGATAAGGTATGTTCCAAGTTTCAAAATGAAAACCCAAAAGTAAAGACACTGACTACTCTCAAGTAGGTATCGAACCACAATTATTTCCCTTATCCATGATCCATCCCGAATTAGTCATTTAACATAAGGCCTTTTCCTTTATCCTATCCTGCAAACATGAAATCTATTCAGGTACCGATCATGCAGCCTAAGTATGGTGTGAGTAAAACCTAGTAGTCCACCACCAATGGAATCTAAAACAATATTCAGTTAATAATAGTGTATTCAGTTGTATAAATAAATAAGTACAAAGCATAAGTAAATAGTTATCACATTATCAATTATTATTTATTTAACCACATAAACCCCCAGGTTCATGAGGACACTCGAACCTCAATACCTGCTTTATCCCATGCTGGAGTCAGAAAAATCCCCAATGGATATCATATATCATAATCTCATTGTGACCAATCATTATCTCAATTCATATCACAACCAATTGGAACCATAGTCTAATGTTACCTCATGAGCGTAGAACATTGTTTCTAACACCCCATGGGTATTTGGATCCTCAGTCCTTGTCCCACACCTCAACGTCACATGGGTATTTAGAGCCTCAGTCCTTATCCCATGCTCATTTATCATACATTGGTATTTGGAGCCTCAGTCCCTATCCCACACCTCAATGTCACATGGGTATTTGGAGTCTCAGTCCCTATCCCAAACTCATTTATTATACATTGATATTTGGAGCATCAGCCTGTGTCCCATACTCGTATATCAATCATTCACATGTATCACAATATCACATATCACTATATCACATATATCATAAAATCACAGTAATTAGGATTAATCAACATTAATCTACTTTTCACATTCACCACCACAATTTCATTAATTAGTTCACTAATTAATTAATCCAATTCAATCAGTTCCATAATCACAATAACTCCAATTAATTAATCACATCAATTCTACTAATTAATTCAACAATTAATTAATCCAATTATCATAATTTCATAATCACATCATTTGATTAATTAATTCAACACTCAATTAATCTAATTTCCATAATTTCAATATTCCAATAATTAATTTAACAATTAACTATTCCCAATTCACAATTCAATGTTCCAATAATTACATCAACAATTAATTATTTCTCAAATCCCACAATTTCAATATTCCTGTAATTAATTCAACAATTAATTATTCTTAATTTACAGTTCAATATTCTGATAATTAATTCAATAATTAATTATCCCCAATTCGACAATCCCTTGATTAATTAATTTACCAAATTAATTAATTCAATTAGGAAATTCAATTGCTAAACTAAACCTAGAAATTATACAATTACATACACATAATTGAATTCATGACTATGGGATTTAAGTAATATACCACCTACCTCAAAATTGATGAATAACGATCGTTAATAGAAATCCCCAATTTTAGCAGAACAACGACATAGAATGAGATATGAATCTGGAACCCTATTTAAAGATTGAACAATCAAGATCCCAAAATTCTAGAACTAGATCTAACAATACTAGATCTAGATCCAAAAAAATAGAGGATAACTTCCCTCCAAATGATGAGGGAGGGATGAGAGAGAAGAAGGAAACTGCACGGGATAAGATCCACTTACCAGGAGGGATGCAGATCTTCAATCAGGGTTTTGAATCGCAAAGAACAGAGGTTGAAAAAGCTCTAAATCTCTTTGAGAGCCTCTAAAATCATGAAATAACGTTTAGGTTCCAACTAGGACTAATTATGGGATAATATGGGGGTTCGATGATTTTAAAACAAATTTTCAGGCTAATTAAAAACTTGTGCACGATTTGTTGGGTAGGGGCGCACGTTTTCCAAATCATGTGCCTAAACCATGCACATATTCTATGGGGTGCACAGTTTCTCCTTATAGAGAACACAGTTTGATAAACCATTTTCCAGCCATGTGAATCCCCTTTGTTTGGGTTCACATGGTTTTTTGTACTGGGGAACACGGTTTGGGAAAACCGTGCACTAACCATGAACTTGCCCACTTCCTTCCAAAAATCCCAATTTTCACTAAAACGCTCCCCAAAGTAAAACCCAAACAAATTATGCTCAAATAAAGAAAAAAATAATACCTGAAATCAAGGTCAATACACCTCTATAAAAGCTCGGAATATTATAGTGATATGTTAAAATTTCTTTTAATATTTAAGTTGATCAAAACCATGAGCGACGATCTTTTTGGGAGCGATTTTAGGAATTTGAAACCATGATATATTTTTTTACCATGATTGATTCATAGTAGGAAATTAGGGATTTTATTCATAAATCTTGTGTGATAAGGATGTGACATTTTTTTAAAAAGGAGGAGGTATCCATATGAATTCTATAAATACATAGGTGATAGCATGAGATTGGATGAGGACTGTGCTTTGTGGATGTAAAATAGATAATGGGTGTGTGTTTTGTGGCTGCAAAACATAAAATCATAGTGGCTATGATTCTGGTAGCGGTAGCGAGATGAAGGTAACAAATGCAAGAAAGTGAAGGGAGGCCTGAAATTACTGTGCCAAACTATGTATTTGTGGATTTCTGTGGTATCGTGATACTATTTTTATTTTTTTAATTTGATAATTAAATTACAAATTCTCTAGTGGAGTAGGATTTTTCCAAACCATGGTAATTTTTTGTGTTCTTCATTTTATTTCTTTGAATCTGCAATCTCCAACCTTGACATATGGTATCAAAGGAGGTTATATGTTCTTTACTTGCTTATTAATTATAGGAGATTAACATTCAAATATTTCTATCCATATTGACAAGTTTAATGGGAGAAATGATTTCACGCAGTGGAAAAAATGGGAAAAGAATATTTTTACTTGTGAAGGAACAGTGAAAGCATTGAAGAAAAAATTAGGGAATTTGGAGAAGATTGGCCCTGATAATTGGCAAGATATGAGAGATTTTTCAATGAGAACCATTCAATTATATTTGGAGGATATTACACTATGAGGAGTGATAAATCTTACATATCCAGAGGAGATCTGGATGAATCTAGAAAGAAAGTAAAAATTTAAATCTCTGAAAAATCATTTATATATGAAAAAATGATTATATCACCTTCGAATGTCAAAAATTGGAGATTTGGGAAACCATTTTGAAGTTCCAAGGATTGAATAACAATTGAGAAGGGGGGGCGAATCAGTTGTTCACTTTTTATAAGTTTCAAAACTTTAAGAAACTTAACCCATTCAACCTGTTAATATTTATTTCCTTATCAACCTTTAACAAATACTTAAGCATGAAATAATAGTAAAGAAAGTAAGGCACGCATTATTTACAAGGTTCATCCTCAATGTGAGAACCTACGTCCTTACCATAGCCACTCCCATGCATCTATGGAAATCCACTATAATGAAAAAGTGAATACAACTTGTGTAAACTCCTATTAGACACCTTCTATCTCTCCTCATAAGTTTACAATGTTTTTTAAAGAAAAATTGATCCAAACACAAGAATACAAACTTTGTTGAATCTAATCCACAAATTATTAGTCTGAATCCTCAATCCTATTTGGCTAAGTTTGATCTTCTCAGTATGGTAAGGATGGTTCTGATTTTTCCTTTCCTTAAACACTCAAAGAAAACTTCTTCAATCTAGTGGTAACCTTTCACTTTTAATTCTCCAATTATCTTCCTTTTCCACATGTGTGAAATTTCTAAATGATCAAATGATCTGAGTACATATTTATAGGCAACTTGGAAAACAAGGGCAGAAAACATGAAAATATTTCCCACTTCCTCAAACCACAAAAAATTTGAAAATCTCTCACATTTAATCTTCAATATTTGACTTATTCAAACCTCCTTAAATATTTTTGAAATTTACGTAAAGTTGAAATTCAGGTTTGATAATGATGAATCTTGAGTATTTTTTTTGGAAGCATTATAAAAAATGTAGTTTAGATTTTCTCAAAAACATGCTCATAAATGTGGTTCAGTTTTTATCAAAAACATGCTTAGAAATATAGTTCATCTTTTCTCATAAACAAGCACAGAAATGTGGTTCGGTTTTTCTCGGAAAAAATTTCAGAAATGTGTTTCAAGTTTTCTAAGAAACATGCTCAGAAATCAGGTTTCGAATTGCTCAGAAATTAAGTTCTGAATTGTTTAGAAATCAAGTTCTGAATTGGTTAGAAATCAGGTTCTAGATTGTTCAGAAATCGGGTTCAGAATTGCTCAAAAATCAGATTCCAAATTGTTCAGAAATTAAATTCTGAATTACTCAGAAATGAAGTTCCAAATTGTTTAAAAATCATGTTCTGAATTTCTTAGAAAATAGGTTCTGAATTGCTCAAAAATTAGGTTCTGAATTGTTCAGAAATTAGGTTCTGAATTGCTCAGAAATCAGGTTCCTAATTGTTCATAATTCTATATCTGATTTTTCTAAAATGTTTCTCAGAATTATAGATATGATTTTTCTTAGAATATTTCTCAGAATTATGGATCCAGTTTTTCCTAGAATGTTGCCCATAATTCTAGATCTGATTTTTTCCAGAATGTTGCATAGAATTCTGTATCCTATTTTTCTCAAAATATTGCTCAGAATTCTGGGTTTGATTTTTCCCAGAATGTTGCTCAGAATTTTGGATCTGATTTTTCTCATAATGTTTCTTAGAATTCTGGATCTAGTTTTTCCCAGAATTTTGCTTAGAATTCAAGATCCTAATTTTCACAGAATGTTTCTCAGAATTATAGATTTAATTTTTCTTATAATTTTTCTCATTGATAGTATTAAAACCTCTTCATTGTTTCTTCAATAGCTTTTATCATGAAACTTTTCATGATTTATGAGAACTTTAATATCATCATAGCAACATATGATTTTTTTAGAAAGTTTGAGAAACATTATAACTTCTAACTCTTCAACAAAATCCATTTTTAAGATTCTTTCAGTAAGAAAAAGTACTTTAGAAACATATTTCAAACTCAAAAACTTCTTTCAAGCTTAGTAACTTCCTTAAACTCAGCAACTTCCTTAAAATCAGCAACTTCCTTCAAACTCAATAAATTCCTTCAAAATCAGAAACTTATTTTAAGCTTAACAACTTCCTTAAACTTGGTAACTTCTTTCAAACTCAGTAACTTTCTTTAAGCTCAGCAACTTCCTTAAACTCAGAAACTTCTTTCTTTCTCAACAACAGATACAAAATTTTAGCAACCACCAACCCCATCTTTCTATATATCAAAAACATTCTTCAAAAAAAGTTTAGTTATCAAAAAATACAAAAAAAATTAAAACAAAACACCACAAAGGTTCTTTAATCTCCCCCTTTTGATTTGTTGACAACCTTTGTTAACAACTTTTCAACTCTCAGAATTTTTCCTCAACTCAAGTTTTAACTTTTATCAAAACATCACCTTTCTCAAAAGAGATTGTCCTAACACCACACTACTGGATAAAGTAATGTTTTTGAAGGATTTACATCTCTCAGTGGTAATCAAATTTTGCGGCCATATAAAGATAAACTCTCTCTTACTCAAATTACCCCTTTACTTTTATCTTTCTCTTTCTCACTTTTCTTTCTCTCTCTCATTTTTATTTTTCTCTCCCCCATTATATGATAACCATAACTTCAGATTCATAAAATAAAGCTAAGTAAAAACTTCTTAAAAAGTGAAAAATTTTATTTCTTACTCTCCCCCTTTGTCAATATAATCCAAAGCATAGTGGGAGTTCTTTCTTATGAGGTTTAGGAAGACATGGGAGGAGAATGAACATGGAGTTGCAACCTCAATTTGACAAACCTTTCCTTCGACATTGATTTTGTAAAGATATGAGCAATCTGATACTTTGTTGATGTGTATTCTAGAAAAACATCTCCAACAACAAATTTCTATTTTATGAATTGAAATTTTATATCAATGTGTTTTGATCTTGATTGTTGGATAGGATTCTTAGAAATATCAATTGCACTCTGATTATCACAAAGTATCTTTAATGGTTTAAAAACTTTTACTTTCAAATCTTTCAGCTGAAATTTCATCCACATCATTTGAGTACAAGCTTGGGTATCTACAACATATTTGGATTCAGTTGTGCTCAAAGTTACTGAACTTTGTTTCTTACTATTCCAACTCACGCAATATTCACCTAAGAAAAATCTTCCTCCTGAAGTTGATAATCTATCATTACAATCACCGGCCCAAACAACATCATTGTAACCATGAAACTTTAATTCACCGTTTCTTTTTTATAACAACCCATATGAATTTGTTCCTTTGGAATATCTCAGAATCCTCTTTATTGACAACATATGTGATTCTTTCGAATTACTTTGATACTTGGCACATAAAGTCACATCATAAATAATATCAGGTCATGAAGCTGTAAGGTAAAGAAGACTTCCCATCAGATTTCAAAAATATTTGTAATTTACACTTATTCCAGATTAATCTTTGTTCAACTTGGTGCTCACTAAAATAGTAGTTGAAACTTATTTTGATTCTTCTATTCCATACTTCTTTAACAATTCTTTGGAATACTTTTCTTGAGATAATAAAATGTATCTTTTTTTTGAACTTGTAAGCCGAGGAAGAAATTTAATTCCCCCAACATTGACATTTCAAATTTCTTCTTCATGTCTTCATAAAACTCTTCAAAAACATTTTCTACATTCCCATCAAAAATTATATCATCCACATAAATAATTACAATTAAAGTTCCAGAGTCAATAGTTTTCACATACAAGTTTCTATCAACTTTTCCTTTAGAAAATTCCATATTTCTCAAACAATTTTTAAGCTTTGAATGCCAAGCACATTGAAGCTTGTTTCAGTCCATACAAAGCTTTCCTCAATTTATAAACTTTGGTTTCATCCTCATCAAGTAAAAACCCACAAGGTTGTTCAATGTAAACTTCTTCCTCAATCTCACCATTTAAGAAAGTTGAATTTACATCCATCTGATAAATTTTGTAATTTTGATGGGAAGCCACTACAAGAAACATTTGAATAGTTTCTAGACTTTCAATAGGGGAACATATTTCATCAAATTACACACCTTCCACCTGTGCATATCCTTTACAAACAAGTCTTTCTTTGTTTCTTGAAACTTCTCTATGCTCATTCAATTTATTTTTGTAAACCCAATTGGTTCCGATAACATTTTTATTTGTGGGCATTGGAACAATTTCCCATGTTTCATTCTTCTCAATCTAATACAACTCTTTATTAGTAGCATCCACCCATTCTTTGTGTTGAATAGCCTCTGAAACTGATTCTAGTTCAACTTTTGAGATAAGTGAAGTATGAATTTCTAATCTCAACTTCCTTCTTGTCTGAATTAGAGCCTTATGATTCCTAATAATTTTTTCTAATTCAACCTACTTTCGTAAGGTATTAAATCTCGTGGTTTCTTCTCCATCATCACTTTTTTCACCACATGGATCATTAGAATCATGATGAGGTTGTTTTGGATAACATTCACTATTGTTGAATTTCTCTAATGTTTCATCCTCAGTATTCTCAATAAATTTTTTAAGGAACTTTTATTTTCAATTACATTCACATCATATTATTCCATCGACTTTTGTAAAAATTTGTTCCAATATTTATAACTTCACCCATTTAGTGAATAACCCATGAAAGTTCCTTTCTCATCTCTCATCAAACTTTCCCAAATCCAGATTTTTTACTTTAAGAAAACATAGACTTCAAAAGACTTTGAAGTATTTCAATGAGGTTTTTTTGTTATACCACATTTCATAAAAATTAATGTTGGTTTCTGGTCTAAACAAGCATCTATTTTGAACAAGTACAGCAGTACTAACAACTTCTCTCCAAAAGTATTTTTAAAGTTTGTATTCTGCTAACATACTTCTTCCCATTTCCACCAAACTCATATTCTTCCTTTCTGCTACTCCATTTTGTTGTGGAGGATAGGGATCACTATACTGATGTTTGATACCATTATTTCTTAGATAGGATTCAAAATCATTGTTTGTGAATTCAGTATCATTATCTATTCTTAGCTTCTTTATGGAAACCCCCAATTCTTTCTCAACGTCTTTTATAAAGAATTTGAAAATTTCAATAGCATCTGACTTGTGCTTCATGAACATGATGTTTTTCATCTAAGTGAAATCATAAATAAAAGTGATAAAGTATAAATTCCCTTCTGTTGATTGATGTCTCATCGGATCATAGAGATTGGAATGAATAAGCTCAAGTGGTTTTCTAGATTGAATCTCAACTCTTTTATGAATTTTGTTAGTCATATTTCCTTTATGGAAAGTAATACAAACATCTTCATTTATTCTTTTAAATTTTGGAAAATTCCTAACAGAATCGACTTTAGAAAACTTATTCATGTTTCTTCTGCCCAAGGTTTCCAATTCTTTGGTTCCATAACTTGTTTTCATCTTCATTACTCAAATAACAAGAGTTATTTGATTCTCCAATTTGAAAATATTCCTACTAGTTCTTTCTCCTTTTATAATGAATTTTCCATTTTTCACACTTTTGATGATACAAGAATCCTTTTTGAATGTTACTTCTTTTAAATCATCACAAAGTTGACTTACACTAAGTAAGTTATGTTTTAGCCCATCATCAACCAAGACTTCATTAGATTTGAGTTTCTCTGATTCAATCTCTATTGTTCCGATTCATTTAATTTTTAAAAAACTATCATTTCCAAAAGTAACCGCTCCTCCATCGTGATTTTCAACTTATTCCAAGATTTTTATATCACCTATCATATGTGAAGAACAACCACTATCAAGAATCCATGGTTTGTTCCTCTTACTTGCTTTCAAAGTTGTCTCAACAACAAAAGTTCTCTCATCAACCTTCTTATTTTCATATTTATTTTCTTTCTTATCATAAGAAACTTATTCTGGAAGGAGTTTCATACATTTTTTGACATAATGACCAAACGGATCACATCTTCCAAACTTCTTCCATAAATTCGATTTGATTCATTTTTGGAATGTTTCTAACATCTTGAGAATTCACCTTTTCAACTTTCTTTGAGTGAGGAAAGTTACTCATTCTTCTTTAACTATTTCTTCCACTTTGCTCAAAACTTTTTCCAGGTAGAGATAAATTGTGCCAAAAATTATAATCTTTATGCCCATAGATTCTAAAACACTAGCAATATCCCTAAAATCTTGATTTTATATTAAATAATGATCTTTCTCTATAGAAACTTTGTTGAGGTTGGTAACTTCTTTCAGCCCAAAAAATCTTAGGATATGGGCCATATTTTCCTTTAAGTGAGGTTTCAACTTTTGTAGATTTGATAGGTTTATCACAACCTTTTTCTACCAAACCATTCCCAAAACTTCTTCTAGAACCAAAAATGTTATAATAATCAAATGAAACATTATTTTTGGTAATATAAGATTTATGATTTTCATAATGAGCATTCATAACACTTTTATAGGCCTCAGCTTTTACTTCTATAACTTTGTTGAAGTTTTTATTCATCTTCCTCGGGGTATTTTTAGACTCAAGAAGTTTTGATTGAAACTTGTTAACTTATTCTTCCTTATATTCTAGCTTCTTTCTAAGATCTTCAATCACCTTTCCATGTTCAGCATTTCTAAGTTTGTAGCTTAGAATCTCCTGAATGTATTCATCCTCCTGCTTGATGACATATTTTCTTCCATCAGTAACTTCTTCACAATATTTCTTCATTAATATAATTTCTTTCTTGAGAGATTTGTATTTCTCAAGACGTGCAAGAAGTTCAGTTATGAGATGATAATCTCTATAAGATTCTTCACCAACTTCTTCATGCTCTAAGGAGTCTTTGTTTTCTCAACTTTTTCAATGAAGGTTCTGAATTTTTGTGAACTTTTGTCTTCAAAAGAATCATTGTTAGTTGATTCTGATTCATCCTTCTTTCTCAACATGCTTCTATTAATTCTGAAAGACTTCTTCTTGAATTTGTTGGAAGACTTATCTTCTTTATCATTTTTGTTCCACTTCTTCCATCACGAGTTTTCATCGGAATCATATCGATATTCTCTAACTTTCTTTTTAGGTAAATTTATAGCAAATTGCCTGATTCCATCACACCCGAAACATTTGAGAGGAATTTTTCCTCCGTACTTTCTTCTTCCTCTTCGATAGTTCTTAGATATAAGAGATATGATTTTTTTCATTTAGCTCATCATCTTCTTTATCGTCGGATTCACAAGGATCATCTTTATCAACTTCATGGATTCTCATCTTTCTTATGGATTCAAAAGATATTTCATCTTTCATTTTCTTCTTAAATATTAGAGCTTTTCTCATTTCATAAGCAATAATAAAGTTATATAATTCATCAAGAGTTAAATCATCCTTATCTTCTAAGGAAGAAATTTTAGAATCGAACATGTCTGGAAAGTTTCTCATAAGTTTCCTCACAATTGTATAATCTTCCAAGAAATGTCTGAATCCTCTGATGTTTCATACGATTTCATTAACTCTGGTGAAGTATTAATCAACTATTTCATCATCTCTCATTATTATGTCTTCATACTTATTACACCAGATTTGTAGCTTGGCCTCCTTGACTTTTGTATTTCCTTCTAAAACACTTTCCAGTTTATCCCACATGCTTTTTGATGTTTTTAGACCCATAACCTTCTGATAAAAATTTTATAATAAGGACATGAGAATAGAATTTCTAGACTTTCCATCAACTTCTATATTTCTCTTATCAGTGAACTTTATAGGTGCATCTTTCTCAATAGGTGGAAAACCGGTGGTAGCAACATCAATAACATTAAGGCCAAGAGATAGGAGATAAGAAATCATCCTATTTTTCTATCCTTAATAATTCTTTCCATAAAATTTAGGAATTCCTCTACTATTGATAGAATTAATATTCTCCATGATAAGGATTAAACAAGGGAACCTCCCTTTGACACCACTTTAAGTTCCAAGGATCTAATAAGAATTGAGAAGGGGGTTGAATTAGTTGTTCACTTTTTATAAATTTCGAAACTTTAAGAAACTTAACCCCTAAAACATGTTAATATTTATTTCCTTATCAACCTTTAACAAATAATTAAGCATGCAATAATAGTAAATCAAGTAAGGCACACATGATTTACAAGGTTCGACCTCAATGTGAGAACTTACGTCCTTTCCATAGACACTCCTGTGGGTCTATGGAAATCCACTATAATTAAAAATCGAATACAACTTGTGTCAACTCCCGTTAGACACCTTTTATCTCCCGATAGGAAAGATTATACTAACTCCCTTCATTTTATAATGTTTTATTAAAGAAAAATTGATCCAAACACAAGAATACAAACATTGTTGAATCTTCTCCACGAATGCTCATTCTGAATCCTCAGTCTGATTTGGCTAAGTCTAGTCTTCTCAGTATGGTAAGAATGGTTCTAATTTTTCCTTTCCTTAAACACTCAAAGAAAACTTCTTCAATCTAGTGGGAAACTTTCACTTTGAATTATCCATCACTTTATCTTTTTTTCATGAGTGAAAGTTTCAAATGAGTAAAGGATCTGAGCATATATTTATAGGAAACTTGGAAAATAAGGGTGGGAAACTTGAAAATATTTTCCGCTTCCTCAAACCTCAAAAACTCTTAAAATTTATCACATTTAATATTCAATCTTTGACTTATTTAAACCTCCTTAAATTTCTTCTAGATTTAAGCAAAGTTAAAATTCAGTTTTGATAACGATGAATCTTGATTATGTTTTTTTTTTGGAAGCATGCTAAAAAATGTGGTTCAGATTTTCTCAGAAACATGCTCAGAAATATGGTTCAGTTTTTCTCAAAAACATGCTCAGAAATGTGGTTCATCTTTTCTCAAAAACATGATCAGAAATGTGGTACATTTTTTCTCAAAAATATTCTCAGAAATGTGGTTCAGTTTTTCTTAGAAACATGATCAGAAATTAGGTTTTGAATTGTTCAGAAATCAGGTTCCAAATTATTCATAAATCAGGTTCCGAATTTCTCTGAAATCAGGTTCTAAATTGTTCAAAAATCAGGTTCTGAATTGCTCAAAAATCAGGTTCTCAGTTGTTTAAAAATCAGTTTCCGAATTGCTTAGAAATCAGGTTCTGAATTTTTTATAAATCAGGTTCCAAATTGCTCAAAAATTAGGTTCCGAATTGCTCAAAAATCAGGTTCTGAATTGCTAAAAAATTAGGTTTTGAATTGTCCAGAATTCTAGATCTGATTTTTTTAGAATGTTGCTCAGGATTATGGATCCGATTTTTCTCAGAATTTTGCTCAGAATTATGGATTTTATTTTTCTTAGAATGTTGCTCAGAATTCTGAATATGAATTTTCCCAAAATTTTGCTCAGAATTCTAGATCTCATTTTTCTCAGAATGTTGCTCATTGAAAGTCTTCAAACCTCTTCACCATTTCTTCAACAGCTTTTATCATGAAAATTTTCATGATTTGTGAGGAATTTAAGATCAAAAAATCATATTGTGATTTGTTTAGATAGTTTGAGAAAATTTCTAACTTATGACTCTTCAACAAAATCATTTTTCAATATTCTTTCAGCAACAAAAAGGACCTCAACAACATCTTTCAAACTCAGTAAATTCTTTCAAACTCAACAACTTCCTTAAACTCAGAAACTTCCTTCAAACTCAGCAACTTCTTTTAAGCTCAGCAACTTCCTTAAACTCAGTAACTTCCTTAAAACTCAACAACTTCCTTTAAGCTCAGCAACTTCCTTAAACTCAGAAACTTCTTTCTTTCTCAGTAATAGAGACAATCTTCCACCAACCACCAACTTCATCTTCCTGTATATCAAAAACATTCTTCAACAAAAATGTTAGTTGTCAACAAATACAAAACTTTTTTAAAATAAAACACCACAACGGTTCTTCACTTTTAGACGAGTTCACCAAACTCTTGATGGAATTGTCTTCGGTGATGGTCAAAACTGATGATAAAGGCAATGTGGTGCCCATAGAAATGGAAGAAGAAGACAAGGATTTGATTTTGCTAGGTTCTTTTCCAGATTCGTATAACAATATTATCACCACACTATTATTTGGAAAAGACACTTTGAAATTGGATGATGTTATTTCATCGTTTCTAATGAACATGACTCAACACAAGACCAACGATGATGGATCATCAAGTATTGGTGGGATTTTCACAGTGACCGATGGATGTAATTATCAAGGAAGGTCAACATAACAAAGGAATGACTCATAACCTATGAGAGATAGAATTAAATCAAGATTGAGAGGATATTTGTATGCTGGGAGTGTGAAAAAAAAGGTCATATGAGAAGAAACTGTTTGAAGTTTAGTGAGAAAATGAAGATAGAAGAAAAAGAAGTAGAAACATGTGAAGAATCAGTCAAGGTAAATACCGTGACTCAAGATGAGAGGTATGAAAGTGATTTATTACTTACAACTATGGAAGATGTTGATGATTCAGACCAGATTTTAGATCCTAGTTTCTCTTATCATACATGTGCAAAAAATAATGTTTTGATAGTTATGAGGAGTATGATGGTGATATTATGAAAATGGATAACAAGT